>OV702299.1:80206373-82867101 GCA_916181665.1 Avena sativa | reverse complement strand
TCTCGGCAGTCCTGGAACGATGTTGGCGAAGAGCTCCAACTTGATGCGGCCGGCCGGGATGGACCCGATGGTGACATCGAGGAACACCACAGGGGTTCTGTCGGGTGGGCGGACGCTTGTGCCACTCCATCGACGACGGCGGTCGTGGACGGTGGCGTGGGCTCGTGGAGATGGCCGAAGCCATGCCGATCTACCGCTCTGGGAAACCACGCAGAACGAGAGATATCGATATGTTCATGGCATCAAGACATATCTAAACCAGAGTATGTTTTATGTTAAAGAAAGACAGAAATATGAGCAACCATGTTATGAAGACTTGAGGCACACAAACAATTCACTTTTATTTATCTAGAACTTAAATAAATCATATTGTCGATGTATAAACATCAGGCAATCATTTTACTTATAATTCCGTGGAGTAACATAGATAGATACCCTAATGTCTCATGTGGACCATAAGTGTCAGTCCACAATTTATTCCATCACTACCAGCATGGAACACATATCAAAAATAGTGAAGTGCCATCAGTGCAATTCAGTACTAATAGTCAGACAGTTTATCAAGATGATACACATTCATTTATAAGTGGTTGCTGCAACCAGGAAAGCAAATTAGCAGTAATCAAATCGTTCTAGGTGGTCACCGATTGAGAAGGAATTCGAGTTTTTCTATTTGGCTTCAGACCTTCTAGCCTGATCATGTAAAGTTTCAGCTTCTCTGTTTCAAAGGGTAAAACACCTGCACATGAGCCTTAGAGAAGTACAGAACTAAATATTGCACCATACAAGAACATAGCAGCACATCTTCAGTCATACTGCTATCTAATCAGGGGACAACAACACATTGCAGTCAATTCATCTACATATGTCGCTTTTTCTCGAGATCCCAAACCACTGGTTAGTCTAGGTCTGCACAGAAGGATGGAAACTATGCAAGAGATAAGGTCGGCCCCTCTGCCTTGACAGCGGTGGCTTCAGCACCGTCCGTGACCAGATGCATCACTGGCAGTTGCTCCGACTCCAAGATCGGGCGGCGGGTAGCGCAAGGACGGTGGTGCGCAAGGTGGTCCAGGGAGTGGCTTCCTATAGAACATCAGTTGGTCAGTCGTTTATCGCTCATCTCTACCTAAGCTAATATGAACACACAAATTACTCCTATGTTTGCACTTCCCTTATGCATGCTTCAGACATCATATCGGACAAAGGAAAGGTGAGGATACACTATGACGCTATGAGCTAGCTCTAATAGAGAGTATGATGCATATTTTACACACCAAAAAAATTGCAAGCTAGAGGGGCAAAATTCATCAGTAGTGAAACACTATATTGTACACAATTTAACTAATACTTTGACATGAAACAAAGATGTCTGAAATAATTGAACACTGTTTCGACAATATTTGGACCACTCCATCAGCATCATTTTTGCGTAGTTCTGGATCATATTTCCTTGACACAATTACAGAATAAATCAATTCATTCGGGCACCAAACCATCATCTCAACATAATTTTTGCATAACGATCAATTTATTCCTACCAGTTGCATATATTAACTCTTACCAAAATAGTTAATGAACAAATATCTGTCCTCACATAACCTTGCTATCTTCTGTTACAACCAACTACACCATACACCATTCAACTATGAATCCTGCACTTAAATTAACCTACCAATACTACATTCAGTTTTGAACAGTAGAGAACATATTCAGGTAGAGAAACCGAACAAAAGTGGGCTACGATTAGAGCACATGTGTAAGTAAACAATGATGAAATTTTACGTTCCATGGGCTGAGCATCAGGCATACGGTCATCCGGCCGTGCTGCATCACTTACAGAGAGAAATAATCAGAGACAGAGAGCATCAGAGATAAAGCTACCTTGAGGAGGAGTGCAGCGGTTGCTATTGGCGCCTGATTCGTGCAACACCTGGAGTGGCGGCCGGACGGAGACGAACGACTATGACGTCAGGTTGGGGAGAAGCGGCGGTAGTTGAGAAGGAGGCCGAGATCGACGGGGGTGGTACTTGCGGTTCGCGAGATGGAGGTAGGGGAGTCGCCGCTTGAGCGCGACGTACGGGATATGCGGCTCCAGCGAGCTTGATGCAGGGGATTGGTGGGCGGCGCCGGCGAGCCTAAGGCAGGGGCGATGCCGGTATGTTCGAGGCAGGGATGGGGAGGCGGGCCGGCGCTCTCCAAGCTGGGGTACGGCGGCGTGTATGATCCCCCTCTTGCAACGCGTCCACCAGTCCTGCGCCGTCACCGTGCTCCGATGCATCGCCCGACGGTTCCTCACTCGAATGGGAAGGCAGATGAGATGAAGCGGCGGGGTGATCGTGGACTCGTGGGCGAGGGGGATGTGGTCATGGGAAAGAGGGCGTGGAGCGGGGTGGTTTTTCATAAATGGGGATAGATTTGTAATGTGAGATTTGTTTTTTTCGCCGGATCGCTCCACGCGTGAACACGAGGCTTGTTAGGAGTACGACGTACCACCATCATGTCGTTTCCTCCTTTAATAAATAGTAGAGATATCTCTAATATGAAAATTATGTACTCCCTCCTTCCTGAAAAGGATGTCGTAAATTTGTCTAAATTTGGATGTATCTATATCCTAAATAGTAGTGTCTAAATACATCCAGATTTAAAAAAATCTGTGACATCCTTTTCAGGATGGATTGAGTATCATATGCTACCTACGTTCCATATTAACTGTCGCAGATTTATCTAGATTCGCATGTATCTGCACACTAAAACGCTTCTAAATACATGCGTATCTAGACAAATCTATGACAGTTAATATAGAACTGAAGGAGTATCATATTATTGTTATTATCTAATCTCATATAGAAAATTGCAACTCGTGCTTGAAAGAACCAGTAATAGCATATAAGTTTTGCATCCTTTGCTGGTGAACCATAAGAATATGTCGTGTCCATTTACCAATGGAACCAAGGAAGCACATAATGGCTGATATGCTCTTTCTCCCATTGCACACCACAGTTCCATTATGTGTAGTACTCCCTCCGTCCCAATGTTTATACAACAATACTTCTCAGGCCCTGATACTTCTATACTGGTTGTTATAAGATCTTATATGTTGGAACGGAGGAAGTAATTATTTTCAGAGAAGTTTCATTTTGTATGACGTACTAATTTTTTGTCCTTGCAGAATTCAGTACTGGGTTTAGTTCTCGCGGTCAAGCATTTTGGCAGTCCTCTCACAGCAGTTCCATGTGCTGTTTCAAGCATCTGCCACTCCGTTTATGGTAGCATTTTAGCTGGGATCTGGAGGTCCATGCCCCCAAATGACAAGGGAGAATAATGGATTGGGTCGTTGACTATGTTAGTCATCGGTGGTTATGAATGTCAACTAGGATCAGACAGACACTATAGCTTTTGCTGGAAACTTGAGTTATTCTGAAATTCCTAGCTCGAATTAGCTGTGCTTAGGAGAGAAATATGTAACCATAGAAAACCAGTCAGCAATGTACCGCGTCCGCTTCTGCGCCGCCGAGCTTGGCTTGCGCGAACTCGCCCTTAATGGATGAACTCGTAGTGGAGCACCCCTGGTTCAACTACTTGTCGTCTGCTCCCGGCATAGTTGTTTTGTGTGACTTAGCTGATTCATTAATTCAGGTATTCGATACATATACAAGAGCTGGAGATCGTGCACGGACGCACGTTGTTGAGGTCCTAAAGTACTGGAACAGGCCTATGACTAGGAGGAATCGGTTACAAGAGTTTAACGGTACAAGAATAAATGTAACACTATTCAACACCTCCCTGCAGTCGGAACTACGCTGGGACGATGTCTTGAAACAGTAAAGTAGGAAGCCCTTTCGTGAAGATGTTGACGTACTGCGAGCTCGTGGGTATATGAAGTACTTTGGCCTCTCCAAGCGCCACACAATCACAGACAAAGTGCAGGTCAATCTCGATGTGTTTAGTCTATTGATGTGTACATGGCACCGATGTTGTTGTAGTAGACCATCGTGGCCCGAGACGGTGGGTGATGAAGCTTCTGTAAAAGTTGGCGTAGCCAACAAGACTTGGCGATCGGTCTCCGCACTTGAGCGTGAGACCGTGGGCTGCCGCAGTGAAGACTAGGACACCAAGTTGTTACTGACGAAAACATAAAAACCGGAGGTGGATTTGCTGGTGTCAGGGCACCCCCGCCCAATTAGCGCCGAAGTAGGCAATAAGATTAAGAGGCAAATGTTTATGTAGTTTCAACCCATAGTGAGAGGTGTCGTGGACATATCGGAGACTGCGTTTAATGAGCTAAAAATGGAGTCTCTAGGATTATGCATGAACAAGCAAACTTGCTGGACCGCATAAGAGAGATCGGAGTGAGTAAGTGTGAGGTACTGAAGCGCGCCGACAAGACTCCGGTAGAGGGCTAGATCAGAAAACCGACCCCATCCGTGGCTAATAGCTTGGAGCGGGTGTCAATGGGCGTGGTGACGGGGTTGCACTTAAGCATGTTGGCACGGTCCAAAATCTCGAGAGCATATTGTTGTTGTGAAAGAAATAAACCCTCGGTGGTGCGATGAATATTAATTCCAAGGAAATGGTGGATATCACCGAGATCACTCGTGACAAACTCAGAGTGAAGAGAGTTGATGATGGAGTGAAGGAAGGTGGTGGTGTTGGCAGTGAGAATGATGTCATCGACATATAACAACAAATATGCAGTAGAGGCGGCATGATGAAGTATGAGTAGTGAGGAATCACTTTTGGAGGCCAAAAAACCAATGGAGGTGATGTAGGTGGTAAACCAATGAAACCATGCACGTGACGCTTGCTTGAGCCCATAAAGAGATTTGTGCAGGTGAAAAACATGAGAGGGGTGAGTAGAATCAAGTAAATCAGAAGGTTGCTCACAAAAATGATTTCATCAAGATGCCCATAAATAAAAGCATTTTTAACACCCAATTGATGAATCGGCCAAGAATACATGGTGGTGATGCTCAAAACAAGGCGAATGGTGGCGGGTTTCACCATTGGACCGAAAGTCTCAACATAATCGAGACCATGTTGTTGTGTGAAGCCTCAAACTACCTAGCGTGCTTTGTACCGTGCAAGCGAGTTGTCGGTGTAGAATTTGTGCAGAAAGATCCATTTGTCTGTCACCATGTTCACACCTGCATGACGAGCAACTAAATACCACATGACATTCCGTATTAGTGCAGTAAATTCTTCAATCATAGCATTGTACCAGTTAGGGTCCTTAAGAGTGGAATGATAGGTGACATGGATTGGAGAGGTGCGCACGGTGGAATCTATGTGGAGAGAAAAAAATTGCTTGGGCATAAAATAGCCAGATCTCCCCTGGTGATCATTCAGTGTGGGTTCTGGGGTGGCTCTATCGGTAGGAAGCGTGGTGGCAAGTGGAGAAGAGGTGGCGAACTGGGAGTGGAAGCATTGGAGAAAATGTGTGGGGGTGGGGTTCGAGGGCAATTCGGTGGGGGCAGCGAGCAACAGTGGCGGGTGGTCCTGGCGATGGACCTAAGGCGGGTGTGCTAGGGCTGGCACGACCAGATGGAGGGAGCGGGTCCATGGCGCGGGTCGAGGGGAATCGGGTGGTCGTGGGGCGCAGTGATTGGGGAGACATGTGGGTGGGGTTGCGCCGTGTGGTGGGTGGTGGGCCTGGCGTGGTAGGTGGCGGCTGGTGGTTGGCTGTGGCGGGATACGAGGTACATGGGAAGGCGGATCAGGTGGGATCGCGACCCGAGGAGGATGCGATGCACAGGTACATCCTAGGCGGGATTGTATGCAACAGATAAGTGGCAGAAAAGTAAGAAAACCATGTTTCGTCAAATATTACATGCCTAGAAATAACATGCCGTGATTCTAGATCATCTGTATCCCTTGTGTTCAGGAGGATAGTCGAGAAAAATGCACCGGATGGAGCGTGGAGCTAATTTTTGGGCGATGGTGGCGCGCAAATTTGGATAGTAAAGACAGCCAAAAACACGAAGGTGATCATATGTTGGATTTTGCCCATTGAGATGAAAATGTGGGGATATGGAAGGCGATGGCCCAGGATGGTCGAATGCTGAGTAGGTGTGTGGCGGTGTTAAGAGTCTCAACCCAAAACGAAGGTGGCAAGTAGGAGTGTACGAATAACATTATTTGTGGTGCGGATGAAGCGCTCCGCTTTGTCATTTTGGGGCGAAGTGTGTGGATGGAAGAGTCTGAAAGTAACGTCGAGAGTAGCAAAGAAATCCTGAAAAGCAATGGTGAGAAATTCACCTCCATTGTCACGTTCGAACCACCGCCATGACCACAGCCCTAGTCGTTGTTTGAACCGCCGTTCTGCTGGAATGCGCCGCGCTTGCCGAGATGCTAATAGCCGGGGATGCAGTTTTTCCCCGGTAGTTGGGGCTGACGCCACCTGGGAAAGCGCAAGGCGGCATGCCACCGTGCCCGTCGCCTCCATGTTGTTCGCGGTTGCCGCCATGGCCGCCATTCTGTCCGCCGGCCGCCGCTCCTGGCCACGGAAAACCATGGCGTGAGAGCCCTCCTCCTCCTGCTCTTTGTCGGCACCAAGTGTGAGTCACCTGTTTTTTTGCCGATGACTCCCTGTTGCTTATGGAGGTGTCGACCCAGAGTGTGGCAGTTGTAAACAACATTCTACAAGCCTATGAAGCTGCATCAGGACATGTTATTAGCCGAGATTATAAATCGTCTATCATGTTCAGTCTAAACACACCGAGATGCTTAAAGGAGGAAGTCATGCATTGCTTTGGTCCTACCTCTAAAGCAGATGGATTAAAATACACTGGTAAACATGACACTAGTCCCGATTTGTAAGAGGCTCAATCCAGAACTAACGTGTCGAGACTAAAGGTTAGGACTTTAGTCCCGGTCACGTGGCCCCGCTGCACGCGCTGGGCTGGAGGATCTTTAGTCCCGGTTCGTAACACGAACCGGGACTAACGTTTTTCTGTCACGGCAGCGTTTTGTACCAAACTGCTGCCGCGGCGGGAGGTGTGATTTTAGGGTTTTAGGATTTTCTTTTTTGTGTTTGATTATTTTCTATTTTGTGATTTCATATACATATTATTCTATGCTAGTACATGCTGTATACATTGATGCATATATAATATAATTTCTCTCACGATTACATAAAGACATATAAATATATACACAACCGAGATTAGATCTCGTCTAATTGATTTACACGAAGATCATTACAACGGATACTGTCCTTTTGTGTCTATCCACGATTACACGAAGGTCTATCCACGTTGTACTCTCCTTTTGTGTTTACGATGTCTCTAAGCAAAAACCCCGACAACTCCTCTTGAATTGCTAATAGGCGTTCATGTGGTAGAAGCTTATCCCGCATCGCATCCAACTATATATAAAGAAGTAGATCATTATGAATGGAACTCAACAAAAACTACGGTATAAAATAAATTATGAATATATTGTTTACGTACTTGAAGAAAGTCTGTGCCCTGCTTCATACACCCACGAATGAACTCGCATACGTAATATCCACATAAATTAGTCCTCTGTGGCTGCGTCGCACACTTTTCGATCGAGAATATAATTCAATCAAATAATAATTAAGCATGATAATTGTATGGAGACTAGAATTGAAGAGATGCGAGGACCTAGCTCTCTACTACTTACCAGGACCGTACGAAAAATGAGCTCCTCACGCCATTCACCCCGAACCTCCTTCGTGAACCTTTTTTAAACCCTGTCCGGCAAAAAAGAAATGAATGAGTTATTAATTAGTTTACATCTCAGAGAATGAACGAAAGAGACAGATATAGTGCGATAATGATTAAAATTACTTTTGGAGACAATCAATTATGCTGCGGTAGTCTTCCATCGAATTCTTTAACGAGTCCGAGATTTCCACTTTTGCACGGTCAACGTCAATGTTTAGAAGAATCCAGTGATAGCTGCGCACATTTATATATACTTAACATCTAGTAAACAAAAATTGAATGTGTACAAGACAGTAAGACTCTTACCCATAGTTGTAAGGAAATAGTATTTGCGTCTTGTAATGTTGCTCCATTAAAAACATTAGCAAGTTATCCTCCGTTTCCTCGAGGTTATTTGTTAGCGTATGTCCATTAACTCTGTTTGGGTCAACGAACCCAATGTTGTACATTGACTTTCTTCTACATTCTTGAATCTTCATTCTGCATATATAATAGCATACAGAAGGAGATATAGTGAGAGGATAACAACAGGAAATGAATTGAACGAGCTGAGTTAGTGACTTAATTACTTACAGACAATAGTAGCTGAGGAGGGACTTGTCGAGGGCGTCTAGGTTGAATAACTGAAATAGTTCACAAAGTTCAATAGAGATCTCGTCTGGACGGAAGTACTCCTCTCCAACTTTACATACGAGAAATTGTCGCCCTTCCTTTGTGAATTTCAAGTATCAGATATGCAACAATCGCATATGTGTTGGCAGATCATCGAATACCTCATCGCTGACCAGAGGCTACCCGTAGACAAATTTCCGTTCTATTGGTCCCTTGGCGACATTATCTCCACCGGCTAGAAGTGCTTCGAGGGGCACGTTACACTCCTTGGCTAATTTAATAGCTAATTCCATATCTATTCCACCTTGTGTGGGCTGGGGTAACACCTTGAGCGGGGCGATGAATTGTTTTGCCTATTTGCCGAGCTAGGCAACTTCTTTTAATTTTCTCCTGCTTGCAGTACTGCTTGATGACTTCTCTTTTAGTGTCTTCGTAAGACAGTGTGTATAGTCATCTTTCCTATTTAACACATATTGGGGTGGTTACTCAAGGAATGCCTTGAAGTGCTTCTTGACTTTTGGATCAACTTGCACCTGTGGCTCAGGTTGTTTTGGTGCAAAATGGGCCTTCACTTCGGCCCGGGAGATCACCGCGCTTTCCTCATCAGTTCGGTGATAAGCTAACATGGGAGGAGACGGCGATACTCTTGGGAGGGGATCTTGTCGTTTTCGGTGTCGGGTCTCCCTCAACGTAGCGGTGTTATTCTTTCGCTTTCTTCCCTTTGATTCAGTGGGCGGAGGCGGAGGCGCCGGAGATGGAGATGCAGTCGCGCTGCGATCCCTCTCAGGAAGGGGTGGACTATTGTTTCTCGGTGGAGATGGTGGACCCGGAGGTGATGGTGGCCTCGGAGGTGATGGATTGCTTCTCGGCGGAGAAGATTGCCTTGGCACCCAGCCTGGAAACACGATGTGCTGTTTTTTCCAAAGAATGGTCCCACCGTCCACTTCTCCCAGTGTTTTATCCCCTTCGCCTACAGGGATGTCAAGCTCAAGTGATCGAAATGTCGGTTCAACTTCATCCACATCGACACGAGCATAGCCAGCTGGAATCCGACTTCCATGGTAGGTAGCTTCCGGTGGACAAGGTAAAGCAAAGCCGAGTGCCACCTTCATAGAAATGTTCTTCAATGTGACATGTAGCTCACAAGCTGTCCTTGCCTCGACTTCATCCACGGGGTAGCGAACCATCGTTGCACCGGCCGTATCATCTATCACCGGTGCATTATTCTCCATCAGCATTAGATTATTAGCTTGTACCTTCGTGGAAGCCACACTGCTTCTCCACTGAGATGGGCCCACCGGACTGTCTAATGCAGGATCTTGCTGTCGGGCCAGTACTCTAAGTTCATTAATATGCTCCTGCTGCAGGTTGAACATGGCTTGAAATTCCTCGTTCCTTTTTTCAACCGCCTCCAACCGCGCTCCGCGCTGCCTCCTCCGCCTTCTGTCGGTTTCTTTTTTTGGATCGGCTTCTATAAGTGTCGATGTCATCGGGAAACCCTGTCTTCCATGGAACAGATGGGCCAAAGCCTCGTGTTCGTCCGACTTTTCCAGGATTTCCGAGGGCATATGTCAGCTCATCGTTCTCTCTGCCGAGAATGAACTTTCCATCTTTTCTCAGTTGTATCACTTTAACAAGTTCATCTTTGGGTTTAGTAATGGCCTTATTTGTAATAATAATCTCCCCGGTTTCAGTGTCATACGACCCCCCATGCCCAAGGAGCCAATTTTTTTGACCTCACGGGCCACTGATTTGTAGCTGGCGTGACCCCTTTTTCACACATTTCTTTCTCGGTTTTTGCCCACTTAGGCGCGGCCGTCTTGTAGCCACCTATCCCCATAGTATGGTGATATTTATTTTTGGCCGCATTTAACTTATTCTTTTATGACTTGGCCGTAGTTGCTTCCGATTCCTTGTATGTCACAAATAGGGCCCAGTTATCCCGCTGCTTCTCCAGCGGGCCAGTGAATGGCGGAGTCAGCCCCTTCTTGGCAAAGTTGTTGTACAATCTTTTCTTCCAGTCCTTGAACTGTCTGCCCATCTTCTTAAGGGACCACTTCCTGACTTTCAACCTCAATGCCTCATTGAGTTCACGAGTGTCCAATTCAGGCAGAGAGAAGTGTGCCATAAGTGAATTCCAAAGACCCTCTTTGGCTCTGTCATCGACAAAAGTTTCTCCAACTCGATCACTTTTCTTTCCTGGCTTATTCCACTTCTGAGTGGTGATCGGGATGGAGTCCCTGACTATCGCTCTGCATTGGTATACGAATACACTTACGGCCTCTTTCGGCTCCAAAGGTTCGCCGAACTTAGACACTAGATCAATAGTAAAACGCGCACCATTGGCCAACTTTTTGGTCGGGCCCCGTTTCCTTGCAGAAGATTCGCCCGATGCGGAAGTCTAAGAGAAGAAACAGTCATTAGTACATATATATATATATGAATCAACTAATGCATCTACTAGCTCGTGATCAACAAAGGCTTTATATACCTCGTCGGTCTTTGCTATGGTGTCTCCACCTTCAGTTCCACCGTCGTCTCCACCAAAAAATTCATCATAGTCGTCTCTTCTGTCAGCTTCATCCAAGTTGAGGTATTGGGAGCCATCATCATCTCCATCGGCGTCTGCTCCATCGTAATGATAACCTACTATACCCTCATCTATCATGTTGTACATGATGTTTTCTTCATTGTCTCTACCGTCCATAACTTAACTAATACAGAACAAAGATAAAACCATTTTGCTTAATGTGATAAAATAAAGGAAGATAAAGTAATTTAGATTAAACAATGCGATAAAGAAAGATAAAATACCAATTAAACAACAATACATCTCGAATAATCCAGCTAGTACAACAATAAAGTACCAATTAAACAACAATGCATCTCGAATAAAAGATGGTACCCTATTACACATCTAGCTCAGCGAAGACGTCGAGCCCCGACTACTGAGCCGCGGGAGGTGTGCACCCAAAGAGTAGGAACCATCACCGGAGAATATCTCGGATAAGGTGCCTAAAGAAGCTGCCAGGTATTGGCGACCCGGACTTGTAAAATGTACATGTAGCATCGAACGTGCTCGTCCTCCTCCCTGACACGACGCTGTACCACCTCGTCGGGGGCCAGCTCCCTCTACACCGCACCTGGACCACTCCACCGCCACCACAGAATATCCGGGTTGACGATGACACCCGGATTCCTCACCAGACCACGTCCCCCGGCTGGTAGCACCTCCCAGTGCCAGCCCGGCGGAGCCCAGTCCCGTGGATGCCCGACGACACTGTCTAGTAG
This sequence comes from Avena sativa, assembly GCA_916181665.1. Classification (NCBI taxonomy): domain Eukaryota; kingdom Viridiplantae; phylum Streptophyta; class Magnoliopsida; order Poales; family Poaceae; genus Avena; species Avena sativa. The sequence goes on along the minus strand of OV702299.1, from coordinate 82,855,510 downwards.
TGCTCCGTTGTTCACGCCGAGTGAACGAGGATGAGGAATCGGCATAATTTCCTAAACACTAAAATTAAACCTATATACTTTAACCATGATGAAAATAAATAGTATCAACTAAAATAAACTATATTAAACACTAACTAAATTACACTAACAAATTACACTAACTAAATTAAACTATATTAACACTAATAACACTAACAAAATTACACAACAAAATACACTAACAAAATTACACTAATTAATAGTAACAAATTACACTAGCAAATTAACAAATTACACTAACAAATTAACAAACTACACTAATAAATTAAACTAAGAAAACGGCCGGGAGGGGCGGCGCCACCGGCGCGGGAGGCTCACCTGGGCGGTGGTGCGGGCAACGCGGCTGTCGTGGTATTGCCGACGAGTACGCCATGGAGGGGTCCTCACAGTGCATGTTTAGAGACGTGGGGGAAGGCGGACGGTTGACGGGTACGAGGTAACACAGCTTACCTAGGTTCAGATCCTACAATGGTGGCGGAATCCTACTCCTGCTATAAATCACTATAAAGGCAATACGCCGAGTTACAGGGATTGGTTCGCTGTGCGAGGTGCGTCGTAGTCGACACTAGATTGTCTGAAGTTGTGCCCTAAAGGCTCCCATAGGCCCGAATTATATAGTCGACAGGTCCTAGGGTTACAGGGAAAAGTCCAAGCCGGACAGGTTATAGAGTCCTACACCGTCTATTACTAGTCTTGTGTATCTTGCACTCCAAGGCTCCGGGTACGCTGGTGACTCCACCGTAGCCTTCCTTTATCCGGCATGGGCCTCCCTTCTGGATCCATCTAACTGGGCCGCCCAGCAGGCCATAGGCCATGCTATCAACTGTGGGCCACCCGGGTTATCCGGATAGGTGACATGCTATGAGGATACCCATATAGCATATCCCCAACAGTAGCCCCCGGAGAACTACGAGATCTTGCGCCGTCTTGCCTTTTCAGATGAATGCTCCGTCTAGTTGGATGTCGGCAAATCGTCAAGCAATATCTTGTAGTCCTCCCAAAGAACCCCGCAAAACTTTCTCCGTCTTCAACTTGTAAGCCGGAGAAATGCTAAATCTTCCATCGTACACTTCTATAGTCGGATTAGATCCGTCTATGTTGGAATCTTCGATGTGACGGCTCATCTACCCATGTCAGCTAGGACGACGTAGGCTTAGGTCAGCGACGCCTCGTAACTCACACATGCAGAGAACACAATCATGTTCGATTTTCCCGCGCGAGCGATACGAACCGTTGGCAGCGACGGTTGGAGACGTGGCAAAATTTCTGCGCACGTTCACGAACACGTCGTCTACGTGGCAACCGTCCGATCAAGCTGCACGAATCTTGACGCCGAGGATGATAAATAGTAACCGTGGGGAAATTTCCACTTTTTATCTCATTCTCCTCGCATCATCTTCTTCCTCCAGCCGCGTGTCTCCTCAAACTCTCCGCGAGAACTCTCGAAAAAATCTAGATCCAATCTGCACCAGTCGCACCCCATCTCACTCCATGGCCAACAGCAGCACTTCTCCATCAATGGCGGCGTCGAGCGAAGCCGCGGCGAAGCCGGCGAGCTTCGTCGTCGTGCCCCCAGAAGGTTTGGTCATCCTCGCGTCGGCGGTGATCGAGTCCACCGGCGGCGACCTAAATTTGGCGGCGCTAGAGCCACTGGAGGAGGAACCAGACTCGCACAAGGGCGACTGGCGCGGCTCGAATATCACATACCGTGATATCCAAGAGATGGTCGTCGAGGGCTACCTCCCCGCGACGGAGGGGCTTGCCTGGCGAGCGACGCCGGTCGGCAAGGTGACACCTTCTCCCCAAGCCGGAGAAAAGTTGTACCTAAAAGCTCAACTGGTACGCGGTGTCTCCCTGCCCATCTCCAACTTCTTTCTCTCCGTCTTGAACCATTATAGAGTCCAGCCCCAGAACCTTTCCCCCAATAGTATCTTAGTTCTTAGCAACTACGCGGCACTTTGCGAGGGATACTTAGGGATAAAGCCTAGGTTAGACATTTTTGTGTACTTCTTCACCGTCAAACGTGAAGCCGGACATAGCAAGGAAGAACTTAGGAACTGTGGCACCATAAGCTTCAAGATTCGTCCTGGCCGGCGGTTCCCGGACATCGTCGACCACGAGTCCTGCAAGAATTGGCAACGTACGTACTTTTACGGCCCAGACATCCCTCTGTCTGGCCGACAAGTTACGTACCCGGACTTCGTTGACGGAGCCACCGCTGAAGCCTCGTCATGGAGATCCCAAGCCTCCCTTCCCTCCGACCTCGAAGCTTCTCGGGCCATAAGGCGGATCGAGTGGTTTATAGAGACGGGTCTGACTAGCTTGGACCTAGCCATGTGCTGGTTCATTAGGCGAATCCAACATTTGCAGCACCGCGCGAAGCTCATGCACGAGTTGAAGGGAATATGCCCTGAGAGGCAATAATAAAGTGTTTATTATGTGTATTCCAAGTATATGATAGATGTTTATTTTGCATGCTATAATTGTATTAATACGGAAACATTAATACATGTGTGTTTAATAAACAAACAGAAAGTTCCTAGTTATGCCTCTCTCATAAACTAGCTCATTGATTAACAAGATGATCAAGGTTTCCTGATCATGGACATTGGATGTTGTTAATAACGGGATCACAACATTAGTGTAATGGTGTGTTGAACATTCATCCGAAGTATAGCATTACGATCAAAGTCATTGAGTTTATATTGCTATAACAACTTACAAAGTGATCCTAATCCTTAGACCATGAGATCATGTCAATCACTAACACCAGAAGAGTTTCTTGATAACATCAAACGTCACACCGTAATAGGGTGATTATAAAGATGGATTCAGAACTAATAAAGTGTTATGTTGAGGCTCATGGATCGAGAGTGGAATTTGTTCATCCCGATGACGGATAGATATACTCTGGGCCCTCTCGGTGATATTACATTGATTAGCTTGCAAGCAAGTGATTTGATCACTAGAATGTTATATCACGGGAACGAGAAAAGAGTGCATGTCAGTAACAAGATCAAACTAGGTATGGAGATACCGATGATCGAATCTCGGACATGTAATATATCGTGAAACAAAGGGATTAAGATACTAGCGTAAAAGGTTCCGACGATCACAAGAAAGTCATCGAATGTGTGGGAGTCAGTATGGGTCTCCAGATTCCGCTTCTGATTATTGATCCGAGAGGGGTCTCGATCATGTCCGCATTATTCACGAACCGTAGGGTGACACACTTAAGAGACACCGACATCCAATTGGAGCAAAAGTTTCATGCCGAAAGAATGAACAAGCGTAGGAATTTATTTCACTAGATATCGAAACAGATTTTCGGGTGAAATTGCATAAAGTGGTTATGCATGTGAAATAAAATTCTAGCAAGGGGTTATTTGTGAATGTTTGTCATTAAAGTAATTGACAAAATTCTGAATAAAATAAAAGAGTTTTATTTAATGAGAGTTTGCATTAAATTTGGTGGAAATTTAATGGGAATTTGAGTGGAGAAAATTGAAGGGCCATTTTGTGAGTGGAGTGTCCACCCACATGAATGAGGGAGAGGTGGGGGCACCCTCCATGGCCGGCGGCCATGCCCCCTTGGGCTGCCCCCTCCCCTATATAAGGATCCCCTCCTCTCACTTCTCACTCACACCTCCTCGTGAAGGATCTCTCTCCCCCTCTAGAATTTATCCCCCATGGTCTCGGACTAGCGAGATACATGTTCCCGGTGGCTATTCGTCAAGAAAAAGTTGTGCTTCCGCTGCATCGCTGGAGCGAGGAGGCGGAGGTTGCTCGGTGCCTCGAACGTGTGTGCGAGCACGGATGCGCCGCTGATTTGCGGCGCTAGGACTTCCTCTCGATCTTGAGATCGGCAAGAGATCGTCTACACCAACCACGAGTCAAACTCGTTAAGTTTTGTCGGTCTTCAAGGTTATGTTCTCTATGGATATACATCCGCCCGTTGTTTGTATCTATTAGATAGATCTTGGTACATATTTCACATTGTAGGAATTTTTTTGTTTTCTATGCTGCGAACCCTACACGAGTATACCAGCGACAGAAGGGATAGTCTCCGCATCTCAGTGGACAACTTCTCGAGCGACTCCGTCAAACTCCGCCTTAAGGACATCATCAAGGTGAAGGATAAGAGGCGTGACTTCACCATCACCTATGACATGTTCGTAGACGGCAAGTGCCCAAAGGTAGGTATTTATTTTCCGTGTATGACATATGCTTCAGTTCTTCCGTCTTGCAAATACCATCTCATCTAACACGGTGATTTCTCACTTAACAACTTAGCGATCTAGAAGAGGGCAACCTGGCTGCCCAAATATATGATCCAAAGATGAAGGAAGTCACGGTCGTGTCCGACGACGAGGTTCCGTTGGCGCGGAAGCGGAAGAGCTCCACCTCTGACGCTGCCGACGGAGGCAAGAAGAAGAAGATGGAGGGTGAAGCCTCCAAAAAGACTACCGCCGCCCTGGAGGCGGAAAAGAGAAAAGTTACCGGGACCCCCTTTGCTAAAGCACCCCCACTTGTGTAAGCTTCTCATTCTCCGACATTGTCTATTTATCTGTCTTGCTCCTATACTTATGCATTTCGCACATTACAGGAAGAAAGCCACGACCAGCCTCAAGAAGACCTCCAAAACAACGGGGGCTTCTCGAAATATCAAGGACATGCTGCATCGCGATGCCTCCCCCGCCATCGCCCCTGCTACTCCTGCCGTCAAGCCCTCGTCTGCTCCGACAAGCTCATAAGCTAAGGAGGCATCAGGCCCTTCCGCCATGGAAGTGGATTCTGGCGCCTCTACCGAACTCGTTGTTGTCGGCGAGCAGGCAACACAGGAGAGCACCGCTCAACAAATGGCTGAAGCTCCGGCTAAGGATGCCATCGATGGCGGCAAGGCGATGGTGGAAACTGGTACTTCTGCCGAAGGCGGCGCCCTTGCTCCCCAGAAAACTTTTGAGTTCCCCAAGATAGTCTACCCGGCGCTTACGCCAAGCAGCACAACTCTGGTTCCTGGAGCAGCACTGACATCTCCGACGTGCGGTCTTGAGGAGCTCCTCCGACAAGCATAAATATTGCGAGGAAATAGCATCTCCTTTGGGAAGCTGCTAGCCGAGAGCGCTACAAACCTCAAGATCATTGCACTTGTAAGTTTTACTTGCCTTTTGCATTTCATATGAGTATCCCACTGTAACACGCGAGGATGTAGACGGAAAACCATAGGCTTTTGCGTCTAGATGCTCTAAGAGTGACTAAGATAGAAAACTTCTTACTGTAGCCCCCAAGCATGTAGATGGAATGAATTATTCCGACTAAATGCTTTAAGAGTAGCAAATGCAGTATTCATAAATGTCGGTACTGTAGCCACCAAGCTTCTAGTTGCAACTGAATTAGTTCTGACTAGATGCTTAAAGAAAGCTAAGTATATATCTGAGTTGAAAACTTTATACAGTAGCCCCCAAGCTTCTAGTTGTAACTGAATTAGTTCCGACTAGATGCTTAAAGAAAGCTATGCATATTGTTTAAGTCAAAAACTCTCGCTGTAGCCCCCGAGCTTCTAGGTGGAGAATTTCCGGCTAGATGCTCCAAGCGGACCAATCAACGTTTTAACTTTGTCCTTTTTTCCACAGAACGAGAATGCTCGAAGGGGTATGGACAATGACAAGTACCAGAAGATGCGCGCAGATCTTGAAGCCGAAAAGGGTAAAACTGCCATCTTGAAGGAACAGATCATCAAAAACAAGAGTCTGTTTTCTTTTTGCGCATTCCGTCTTGGTTTTGTGCCTATTTTCTCCGAGTACTTACTGTGTACTTTTGCTTTCTCTGACTTTGCAGAACATGCTGCCAAGGCCAAGGACATTGTCGAGCAGTCCAAGCATATTCAACAGCTGGACAACAAGAACAAGATCCTTAAAGAGGAGAGGAAAGATATGCTGAAAATGCATGAGGATTCAATGAAGGCCCTGCAGGACTCTGCCTCTGCGGAAATCTCTCGCTTGAAGGAGGAGATTGCGATCTTAAAAGATCAGAAGCAAGCTGCCGATGAGCAGAATCAACGCCATAGCGAGGCGTATAAGCTCCTCCAACAAGAGAAAGAATCCCTGGCGGACACCCTCTGGCAGGCTAAGGCCAGCATCTTCAGTAAGTTTTCTTCGCCTTGTATTTCTGTAGTCTGGATACTTTGAATTTATTGAACTCATGCGCCCCTTGTCGGAACTTGCAGATCCTATGGGTTTAACCCGATCGCCTCCTTCAGACAAGGAATGCATGGTTCTTGCCGGCAACTTCATCAACACCGCCATTACACAAGCTAAGGAGATTGCCAAGCCCCTCTAGATAAACATCAAGGCATCAGACTCCGTGGCGAAGTACTCAGAGATTTTGCGCCGAGCCCCCGAGCATGTCACAAGCTGGAAAGCTTCATGTGCACGGGCTAGCACAAGGATGGCGCTATCAATGGTGAAGGCACACTATGAAGATGCCGACATCGACACGGTTACCTCTGGCATTCCTGACGCAGACGATGATGGCAAAGAGATTAATCACGAAGACATCCTGTCATCGCTCGCGGGCTATGACACCAGAGTTGCCGACTTGGTCGATATCAACGTCTTCGTGCCAATGAACACCATCGATGGTGGAAACCAAAGCTCCTCCGAGTCTCTTCACACTGCCGACTTTGAGGGTGGCTCTCCTACTGGTGATGCTGCTGCTTCTAAGTCTCATGCGCCAAAGGAATGAAGAAATTTTTTGTATTATTTGTTTCACCTTTGGTGCATGCGCGGAAAAAAACTTATTGATGTAACTTAAGGCGGAAAACAATGGTTGTTATTTCCTGCTACTTAAGAACTAGTTTCTAGCATGTATATATTTTTAAGAAAGTGCTGGCTTATCCATTATTTTGGTTTTTATGCTTGACCTTTCGTGAGTCGGAAGACTCGTTGTTGGAACCATGCGCTCAGGTGATGATGCCCAATGGCACCGTCAATAACCTAAGCACAAAATCATCGACAATAAGTGCCAAAAGTCACTACTCCAGAATCCACATAAAAACGACAAAGAACGTGTAGACCAGAAAACTTAAGCTAACGCCCGTAGGCGGATTTTTCACAAGTGCAAACGCAAGGCTTGTGCATAAAGGTTTTACATGATCCAAAAATGACCACTAAAAGAGGTAAAAGACTCAGAAATATGAGTGAACCAAAAAGCTTTATTTCATTGATCATATAAGAGGTACACAATTAGATAAAAATGCTAAGTGTAAAAAGGACGTAGCTGTGCTATGTCCATGGCCGATCAAGCTCCGGGTAGTCATCATCCGGGTCACGTCGCTTACGCTTATGATCCTCATTGGGTCTATCCTTCAGTTCACGATTATCAACAAGGTAGTAAGACCCATTTAGTAGCGCCTTGCTTATGATGAACGGTTCTTCCCATGGCGGGGATAATTTGTGTGACTTCTTCTGCTTAAGTCGGAGCACTAAATCCCCCTCTTTAAACGAGCGATGCCGAACGCGGCGACTATGGTAGCTACGTAGCTTCTGCTGGTAGATGGCAGATCTTTGGCATGCCAAAACGCTCGAGAAGTTCCACATCTAGGCGTCTGGATTCTTCAGCGTCATCTTCGTCGTAGGCGGCAACTCTTGGTGCATCGTGAAGTATGTCGGAAGGCAGGATGGCTTCTGCTCCATATACCATGAAGTAAGGGGTGTAGCCGGTGGATCTGTTGGGTGTAGTTCGTAAACTCCATAGCACAGATGGCAATTCTCCCGCCCAGGCTCCAGCTGCTCTATGTAGCGGTGCCTCAAGACGTGGCTTGATTCCCTGCAGAATTAATCCATTGGCTCGCTCAACCTGACCATTGGATTGTGGGTGTGCCACAGATGCAAGGTCAAGTCGGATGCCTTTCTCCCAACAATAATCCTCCACTTCTCCGAGTGACAAATTGCTGCCGTTGTCGGTGATAATGCTATGTGGGAGACAAAATCTCACCACTAGATCTCGGACAAACCTGAGGGCAGTTGACCCATCAAGCTTTCTAATGGGTTTAGCTTCTATCCATTTAGTGAATTTTTCAACTGCTACAAGTAGATGCGTAAACCCACAAGGTGCCGTCTGTAATGGTACCACCATGTCCAGCCCCCAGACTGCAAACGGCCAAGTTATTTGTATTGTTCGAAGTTCTTCAGCAGGAACATGTGGTTGTCGGGCATAATACTGGCATCCCATGCATGTCTCAACCAGCTTGTCGGCATCCGCCTTCGCGGTCAGCCAGTAGAATCCTTGCCGAAAGGCTTTCGCGACCAACGATTGAGGAGCGGCGTGATTCCCGCAATCTCCGAGATGGATTAACGTAGGATTTCCATACCTTCCAGCTGGGAAACACACTTTAGGTATACACCAGTAGTGCTCCTTTTGTAGAGTTGCCCATTAATTATGGTATAACCCTTTGCTCATCGTACTATTTGCCGTCTTTCGACTTCGTCATCGGGCAAAGTTCCGTGCTCGAGATATTCCATGAACGGTTTTGTCCAAGCCGGAGGGACCTTAGTCACCATGTTGACGAAATAGTCATCTCTATCCGGGTTGTCGATGTCGGCACCTTTCACAGACGGTGTGCGTAGATGCTCTAGGAAAACTCCTGGAGGAATTTGCTTGCACCCTGATCCAAGCTTAGACAGTAGATCAGCCGCCTCGTTTTGCTCCCTAGGTACATACTTGACTTCGTAGCCCAAGAAGCTCTTGGCTATCTCGTCCACTTCGTCTCGATATGCCGCCATCATAGGGTTCCGCGCATTCCAGGTGCCAGCCACCTGCTGGGCAACCAAGTCGGAATATCCACAACAAACTATGCGCTTAATGCCAATATCGTTGGCTACACGTAGTCCGTGAATGAGTGCTTCATACTCCGCCATGTTGTTTGTAGCCTTGAAGTGTATTTGCAGAACGTAGTGTATCTTGTCTCCTGTTGGTGACTGTAGCAATACACCAGCCCCCGAGCCGTTGAGCAGCTTTGATCCGTCAAAGTGCATCACCCAATACTCTGGTTCTGGCAACAGAGTAGCATCTGGCATCTCCGTCCAATCTGCAACAAAATACGCCAAGGCTTGTGACTTGATAGCGTCGCGTCTCTTGTAGGTGATCTCGAAGGCGGCAAGTTCAATGCCCCACTTCGCGACCCTTCCTGTAGCGTCGCTGTTATTGATAATGTCGGACAGTGGAGTCTTGCTCACCACTGTGATTGGGTGCTCCTGAAAGTAATGCCTCAGCTTCCGAGAAGCAAGGAATACTCCATAAGCTATCTTCTGGTAGTGCGGGTAACGCTGCTTGGACTCCGTCAAGACCTCGCTCACATAGTAAACTGGTCGTTGAACTCTGTGCTAATAGCCTGGTTCCTTCCGCTCTACCACGACGACGATGCTGATTACCCGGTTGGTTTCCGCCATGTAGATTAACAGGGGCTCTCCAGGTTCAGGTGCTGCAAGAATGGGCGCTGAGGAAAGAATCTCCTTGAGTTGCTTCAATTCCGCATCTGCTTCGTCTGTCCATGTAAATTTGTCTGCCTTCTTCAACAACTTGTACAGAGGCAGGGCCTTCTCTCCAAGTCCGCTGACGAACCTTCTAACTGCTGCAACACAACCTGTTAGTCGTTGAATGTCCTTTAGGCATGTCGGACGGTTTATGTTTAAGATGGCCTTGATTTTCTCCGGGTTGACTTTGATTCCACACTGGGAAATGATGAATCCCAACAGTTTGCCGGCTAGAACCACGAAGACGCACTTCTTAGGGTTAAGCATCATGTTGTATTTCCGGAGATTATCAAAGGTTTCTTTTAAGTCGGAGATTAAGTCATTTGACTTTTTAGACATCACCGCGATATCGTCCACATAGGCGTGAACGTTCCGACCAATTTGGTCATGGAGGCAACGTTGCATTGTCCGCTGGTACGTGGCACCAGCGTTTTTTAGCCCAAAGGGCATCGTGACATAGCAAAACGTGCCATATGGGGTAGTGAACGAAGTGGCCAATTGGTCCGACTTCCTCATCTTGATCTGGTGGTATCCTGAGTATGCATCGAGAAAACATAAAAGTTCCGAGCCAGCCGTCGAGTCAATGACTTGGTCAATGCGAGGCAAAGCAAACGGATATTTGGCACATGCTTTGTTCAAGCCGGTGTAATCCACACACATTCTTAATTCATTGGTTCCCTTTTTGGGGACAAGTACAGGATTGGCCACCCATCGGGTGTGAAGGACTTCTCGCATAAATCTAGCTTCAAGTAACCTAGCTATCTCTTTGCCAATGGCGCGTCTATTCTCATCTCCAAAGCGTCATAGAGGTTGTTTTACTGGTTTACATTTTGGATAAATGTTTAAGCTGTGCTCGGCAAGTTCCCTAGGTACACCTTTCATGTTGGCAGGTTGCCAGGCAAAGATGTCCCTATTCTCACGGAGGAACTCGACGAGCGCGCTTTCCTATTTGGGATCCAGGTTCGTCCCAATGGCGGTGACCTTGGAGGCATCGCCTACCATAAGTTCCACCGGCTTGGTCTCGATGGCAGCCTTGAACGTAGGAGCAGAGTCGGAGATCTGCTTTTTCGACGCGGGCATCTCTGAGTCATCGACCTTGCTCTGGATCCTTTGAATTCTTCGCTGTAGAGGACAACTTCTGCAACGGCTGCTTCATTGATCTCGCAGTCCTTTGCCTTGGTAAAGCTTCCGGATACGGTGATGACACCGTTTGGTCCGGGTATCTTGAGTTTGTTGTAGACGAAGCATGGCTTGGCCATGAACGTGTGGAATATGTCACGGCCGAATATGACGTGGTACACGCTCTTGAAGGGGACCACCTCGAAGGTCATGCGCTCTTGGCGGTAATTATTAACATCGCCAAAGGCAACCTGAAGTGTAATGCACCCAAGGGACCGAGCCTCCCGACCAGGAACTACACCATGGAAGATGGTGTTGGTCCGCCTTAGGTTTGCATCCGTCAAGTTCATCTTCTGCAGTGTATCCAGGCACATGATGTTGATGCTGCTTCCACTATCCACCATACACTTGGTGAACTCCACGCCGTCAATCAAGGGGTTGATGACCATGGCGTACTGGTTTTCCGTAGGTATAAGGTCTGGGTGGTCTGTCCTGTCCCAAGTGATTGGAACTTCCGACCAGCGCAGGTACAGGGGAACTGGGGGGAGAGTAGCCATCAGGATCCTCAAAGAGGTCTTCTGTTGTCGGACGGTGGGGGTGCCAAGGAAAGTGTGGTAGACTGGAGCCTTCTTTGCGAAGGGGTTCTTGCCCTTTTCGTCGCTCTTGGCGGCGTGCTTGGGGTCAACGTCTTCGTCCATGTCACTTGAATCCTTGGACTCCTCCTCCTTCTTCCCCTTGCCCTTGCCTCGCGGTCTGTTCTTCCGACTTTGCTTGTAGCCGAACTCTGAGTCTTCCTTGAGGTCGTTGACGAACTTGCAGTGTCGATTGGTATGGGTGGCCTTGCTGTTGGCGTCGAGGTGTACGAGGCATGACATATCGCGGTACTCCTCGTAGGTTTGGGGAACGCAGAGCGGCACCGAGGTTGTTTCGCTGCCTCGTTGCTGCCCACGGCCAGCTCCCCTTCCTCGGCCACGTTGTCCGCCATCACCTCATCCTGCAAAAGTCATAGCGACCATGTCGGTAGATTTCTTTTCTTCTGGAGCGGTTTTCCGCTTTGTACTGTTGTTCCTCCGAGCTTGAGTTGGAATGGCTGTTGTCGGCAAGGAGCCGCGAGAATCATCGTCGGCAGCTGCGAACTCACTAGCCAACTGAATCATTTGGTTCAGGTCAAGCTGGTGATTGTCCTGCAAGCGCTTCATCTTATGTCGGAGCAACGTGCCCCTTTCCAACCCATCGATGAAGGCGGCCATGGCAGTCTGAGCGTGCACTCCTGCGCAGGAATTCTTCATATCCAGCCAGCGGGAGAGGTAGGCGCGAGATGTCTCGTCTTTCTCTTGCACGCACCGCTGTAGATCGCCCACAGTGCAGGGACGCTTGTATGTACCCTCAAAGTTCTTGGTGAATGCTTCTTGCATGTCCAGCCAGTTGTAGATAGATTTCTCCGGCAATTCGTCGATCCATTGACGGGCCGTGCCCGCCAACATTAATGGGAGGTACTTGACGGCGACGTTGGGGTTGCCTCCGCAATCTCCACCGTGTTGCCGTAGTCCTGCAACCATGTGGCTGGCTTGGCGGTACCGTCATAGGGCTTGATGGTCTTGTCAATCCGGAAACCTTTGGGTAAGTTGCGGATCGTATTGCAGGTCCAAAGCAACGTGGTCCCAGGTATGGTCCTTCCCAGGCCTCGTGGATCTTATCGATCTGCGAACGTGCATCGTACGGCTCCGGGTTCTTCTTCTTCTTGTCAACAGGGGATGGGCTGCGTGAACGACGCGGGCCTCCTCCACCATGGTGACTGCTTGGTGGTGACGGAGGCGGAGGTGGCGGTGGGTTAGCCTTCTTGCTGTTACCCTCCTGCGACGCCTCACGCTTGTCACGGTTGCTTGTTAGACGTGGAGGGTCATGGTGTGACCTGCTCCTGTGCCCGTGGTTGCGCTCTCCGTCATGACGGGTCTGCTCCGTGTTGTTGCAGATGACGATGCCACACTGCTTTGGTGGGGGCATATCCGTACGATGGTGGGCCTTGTAATCTTTGTGATGTCGGGGAGATCGGGGTGGTGGCGACGAGCGTCGAGGTTGGGCCTTTTCTCCGTGGTCGGAGGATATGGGGATGGCATCCTTCTTGTTGCGTGCGTCCCTCCGTCTTCGTTCTGATGAACCCGTCTAGGACCCGACATCAAGAGGAGATCTGTCCCTTGGCGGCTTGTACTGGCTAGACTGGAAAAGCGCTGGGTCAGATTCAAGCCGCTGAGAGGTGGCCTTTTCTTGCTGCTTCACCGACTTGGCCACTAGGTCGTAGACCTGTTCCACTGCCTCGGGCGATCTATCCTGCTCCAGAAGGGTCTTGGCCACGGCGAGGTTAAGGAGTGGGGTGGGCATCACCTGCTTGCCTTCAGTGTCAATGTATGGCTTGGCTTGTGCCGGCTTCAAGGGGGCCCATCCTAGGTTACGCCGCACACCAGGATCGTTGATGACGCGAGCTGGAGCTTTCTTAGCCTTCTGCTGCTGCAGTAAAGTCTTGTACTCGGCCTCCATTGCTCTAGCTTTCTCTATGGACTTCTGCGCGTTGACCAGATCTCGATCTAGCTTAGCGCCTTGCTCCGCGATGGCTTGTGCTTCCTCCAGCAGCTGCTGGCGCTTCTCGTCAAGCTGGGTCATGTTCCGGATATGAGCAACGGTCAGTGGCTCGACGAGGAGATTGCCGTACATCACTCTATCAGCTGGAGTAACTTGGGCTGCTACAGACGTGGATGCTGGAGGCGGCAAGTTTGCGATGTTGTTGTTGCTCGGGCTGGTGCCGAGTTCCTGCGGCTGCTGCACTGGATTAGGCGGAGGAGGCATGACTTTTGCACGATCATCATCAGTAGCAATGAGTGGCCCCTTCCCATTTTCCAGTGCTGTAGGCAGAGCTCGTCCGGGTTGATCTTCATCCATCGCCGTCCCAATGGTGACGAACACCCCTCGGGACGTGACAGTGTTGTTGGCTTGCTCGTCACGCGAGTACTCCTCCTCCATCTCCTGCATAGCGGAGTCTAGCTCTTCTGGACTGAAATCTATCTCCTCTGAATCTGCACTGAAATCAGCATAGAGCACGTCAATGACAGATTCAGAGGGTGCCAGGACTTCCTCGATTAAGGGCGGTGGAGGTGCAACGGCCTCGACGATGACTGGAGGTGGCGGTGCTGCTGCAACGATGGCGGCGGGAGGCGGTGGTGGCGGTTGCTGAATTGGAGGTTCTCCGTCCCTGAGCATAAGTGCCATCTGGGCTGCTGCATCAGCTTCCGCGTAGTTGTTGACGATGCTCACCATCTCTTCGAGGGTAAGATTCCCTGTTGCCTGCTGCCGTCTTAAAGAATGTCGGAGAAGCGTGCCACGGTCCAGTCCTTCCACGAAGTGATACAAAGCATTATCATCGGGGTAGTGGGCCAGATCGGCTCGTATACGGAGCCACCTGGCCAGGTAATCGCGGGGGTTTTCGCCTTCTCTCTGAATGCAGCGTGCCAGATCGAAGATGGTAACCACGCCGACGAACTTGGATCTCTCTGTCCAGACGCACGGACGAAGCCGGCGGATCTGCAGTGATCTTACACCTTTATATCCTGCACAGGGGCGCTTTGGGTGGGCCTTGGATTTTTCCAATCTTTGCTGGCAAACTCCGAGGAGAGATCCGACATTGATCCTTCCGCGAACGTATCCTGCCCGTAGGCGGTCCGTGCGGGCCTTGATGCTTTCTGATCTTTGCTGGCAAACTCCGAAGAGAGATCCGACATCGATCCTTCTGCGAACGTATCCAGCCCGTAGGCGGTCCATGCGGGCCTTGATGCTCCTCCGACTCCCAGGGAACTAGTGCCCGAGTCGATGTCGCCGATGAAGAGGTGGGGTTCGTCTTCGCCGGGATCCAGAACTCGTCAGGAGGGACGATCAGAATGTTGCCGGAAAAGAGAACGCGACCGATGGCTACGATTTCGCCGATTCCCACGAAGATCTTGGTCCTCGCCCGCTGAAGAGCCTGAAGCGCCTCTTGCCCCACGGTGGACGCCAACTATCGTGGTATTGCCAACGAGTACGCCATGGAGGGGTCCTCACAGTGCGTGTTTAGAGACGTGGGGGAAGGCGGACGGTTGACGGGTACGAGGTAACACAGCTTACCTAGGTTTAGATCCCACAACGGTGGCGGAATCCTACTCCTGCTATAAATCACTATAAAGGCAATACGCCGAGTTACAGGGATTGGTTCGCTGTGCGAGGTGCATCGTAGTCGACACTAGATTGTCTGAAGTTGTGCCCTAAAGGCTCCCATAGGCCCGACTTATATAGTCGCCAGGTCCTAGGATTACAGGGAAAAGTCCTAGCCGGACAGGTACAGAGTCCTACACCGTCTATTACTAGTCTTGTGTATCTTGCACTCCAAGGCTTCGGGTACGCTGGTGACTCCACCGTAGCCTTCCTTTATCCGGCATGGGCCTCCCTTCTGGATCCATCTAACTGGGCCGCCCATCAGGCCATAGGCCATGCTACCAACTGTGGGACACCCGGGTTATCCGGATAGGTGACATGCTATGAGGATACCGATATAGCATATCCCCAACAGCGGCGATCGCCGGGGCGGCAGAGGCGCGAGGCGGTGCGAAGAGGGGCGGCGGCAGTCGCCGCGGGGCGGCAGAGGCACGAGGCAGCACGGGGAGGGGCGGCACGGGCGCAGGGGAGAGGCGGCACGGGCGCGGCGACGCAGTGGACGGCACGGGGGCGGCGGTGCTGGATCACGGGGAGGAACAAGGCGTGCTCCGGTTCACTGCTCGAACCGGGACGCACGGGGTGAGTATTTATACCCACCCCTCTTTAGCCCCGGTTGGTAGTACAAACCGGGGCTAAAGGGTGACCATTAGCCCCTGTTTGCACTACCAACTGGGGCTAAAGGGTTTTCGGCGTGCCGCGTTTCGCGCGCAGCCCTGCACCCCTTTAGCCCGGGTTGGTAGTACAAACCGGGGCTAAGGTCCTTTTTTCAAAACTTTTTTTAAAGAATTGTGGGTTTAGGGTTTAGGAAAATTAATTATTATATATCAAAATTTGGAGAAATAAAATTTACATCTACTCTGGTATATAGATGTATATAAAATAATTGTTCCCAAGATTTAAATTGTTCGGACCTTTTTTGAATTTTTTATGCCCGTTTTGAATTTTTTGCCATTTTGAACTTAGGTCAAAATGGCGTGCGTGAAGATAGGGGATGAGAATGTTAGAACTTGCATTGGATCTCCGAAGAAAAAACATATTGTGAGTCTAAAAATAATTTTTTAAAAAAATCACGGGCGTTAGATAGTTCAAACCGGACCCACTTCCTACCGCTTCGGCAGATATTTGTCTTTTTCACCCGGAAAGGACAGAAAGGTTTGAGATCTCCCGGTTGGGAGATAGTTCATGTAAGGTGGTCTAGTATTTTATAAAAATGGGATAGTAGCATTCTGTAACTGCATTTTGGTGGCTGCTTCACAAAATGACCCGTCTTTTTGCACTCGGAAAATTGAAAATGGCTTTTTCGAGCGACGAAAAGGAAAACTTCCTCCTGCAACATTGTTCGCCATCCCAATATACACATGCATGCACAATATGGGCACCGTATCACAAACTATGTCACGATTCAACACATAACATCCGTCTCTTGGACCGAAAGCCATGAAACCTCGAACATGATAGGTCATTTTGTGAAGGGTTTTTGAGACATAATCGGTATACTAAGTTTTATATTTTTCCTTGCAACTATGTCACATAACATCACACCACACGAAGGATTTACATTGTTCGGACCTTTTTTGAATTTTTTATGCCCATTTTGAATTTTTTGCCATTTCGAACTTAGGTCAAGACGGCGTGCGTGAAGATAGGGGATGAGAATGTTAGAAATTTCATTGGATCTCTGAAGAAACAACATATTGTGAGTCTAAAAATGATTTTTTTCAAAAAATCACGGGCGTTAGATCATGTACCTGTAGTTCAAACCAGACACTTCCTACCGCTTCGGCAACCATTTGTCTTTTTCACCCGAGAAGGATAGAAAGGTTTGAGATCCCCCGGTTGGGAGATAGTTCATGTAAGGTGGTCTAGTATTTTAGAAAAATGGGAAGGTAGTATTTTGTAACTGCATTTTGGTGGCTGCTTCACAAAACGACCCGTCTTTTTGCGCTCGGAAAATAGAAAATAGCTTTTCCTAGCAATGAAAAGAAAAACTTCCTCCTGCAACATTGTTCGCCATCCCAATATACACATGCATGCACAATATGGGAACCATATCACAAACTATGCCGCGATTCAACACACAAACATGCCCGTTTTGAATTTTTCCCGCCATATCCAAACCGCTTCCCGCCATGTTTTCCCGCCCTTTCCCTCTGAACGGTGCTTTTAGTTCCGGTTGTAGCCACTAATCGGGACTAAAGATATTTCCCGCCATATCCCACCGCTTCCCGCCAAGTTTTCCCGCCCTTTCCCTCTGAACGGTGCTTTTAGTCCTGGTTGTAGCCACTAACCGGGACTAAATATATTTCCCGCCATTTCCCACCGCTTCCCACCATGTTTTCCCGCCCTTTACATCTATATATAGGTTGACCACGCCATGGCTATTCATACATCGGCACCTTCCTCTCTCACAACAATGGACAATGCCTACTGGGCCATTCTGACCCTAGAGGAGACCGAGGCGTTGTTCGCCTCCAACTACCCTTGCCCACCGGGCTACCGGCCGGCCGTCGGCTGGATGCTGAGCGCTGGAGGGGTTCCTATCCCTCCTGTGCCTCAAGGCTCCGCCCGACAGGTGGCCATCACGAACCACTTCTACCACGAGCTCACGCCGGAGCAGCGGATGGATCCCCAGTGGGATCTCGACAACTATGACACCTGGAATGCCTTCTTCGCTAACCGGCGGGAAAGGGAGCTCGCCAGGTACGAGGGTGATGGTCCGCCCCCGGTGAACCACAACAAAGCCGACCGACGTCTGTGGTGGGTGAACCGTACTATCATCGGCGTGGTGTGCTACATCGCCGGGGGAGACCATCTTCGCCTGCGGTGCCCACAAGTCCACCCGCCATAGAGCCACAAGAAGGCCCCTCCCCCGCCCGGCGGTAGAGGCATCGTCTTCCAGGAGACCCCTCCCCCGCCCACCGTGAAACCGAGGCCGGAGTGGCAGGTGCCCCTGGTATATGCCATGGCTGGGCTGAGGATCCCCGGAGTGGCAGGTGACGATGACGATGATGATGACGATGACGAAGAAGACCCTGAAGCTGCGTACTATAGGACTAGGCATGATTATGACTAAAGGGAGTGGCTTTAGTCCTCAGTGTTAGCTAGTCCCGGTTTGTCCCGATTTTTAATATTAATAAATGTCTTGAGTGTTACCTAGTCTAGTGTTTTGGTACCTGCCTACAACAATCTCAGAAATTACTGTTTGTCCCAGTTTTTAATATTAATAAATGACGATGACAATGAAAAATTGGATTAATTCACAAAAGGTTTAATACATTATTACATCACCAACATCCACATCTAGTGTTTTGGTTCTCTTCTAGTCCGTAACCATGGAGCATCTTCCTTATTTAGCGGTATGCTCGGGTCAGTTTTCACTTTGAATGGCAGAATTTCATGAAATTTGTCATAATCTTCTGACATGTCTGTCCTGTCCTCAACTCCCACCATGTTTCTTTTTCCTGAAAGAACTATGTGGCGCTTTGGCTCATCATATGATATTGTATTCTTTTGCTTACCTTTCCTTTTTCTTAGTCTAGTAAACATGTCCTTCACATAGAAAACTTGAGCCACACCATTGGCAAGGACGAATGGTTCGTCTCCGTACGCAAGATTACTGAGATCCACTGTTGTCATTCCGTACTGCTGGTCTACCGTTACCCCACCTCCTGTCATCTTGAACCATTTGCATCGAAACAATGGGACCTTGAAATTAGGACCATAGTCAAGTTCCCATATGTCCTCTATGTAACCATAATATGTGTCCTTTTTCCCATTCTCGTCTGTTGCATCAAATCGGACACCACTGTTTTGGTTGGTGCTCTTTTTATCTTGGGCCATTTATCTCGTACCCTTGGAAAGTCAATATAGTTGAAGATGGATACCTAGCTAACAAGTATAACTGATCTCCAACAGTGGTGTCATTCATGAGATGTGTCTGCAACCAACCGCTGAAAGTCTTCATGTGTTCATCTCTAATCAACGTATCAGACTGCCCCGGGTAGTTCGAGCGTACAATATTCTTGTGTACCTTGATATACGGAGCCACCAAGGTGGAACTTTGCAGAATTGTATAGTGTGCTTTAGTGAAAGAATGTCCTTCCATACATATCTTTGCTTTCTTTCCTAGCGTACCTTTTCCACTAAGTCTCCCCTCATGCCGTGATTCAGGTACACCAATCGACTTAAGGTCAGGAATAAAGTCAACACAAAACTCAATGACCTCCTCTGTTCCATAGCCCTTGGATATGCTTCCTTCTGGCCTCGCACGGTTATGGACATATTTCTTTAAGACTCCCATGAATCTCTCAAAGGGGAACATATTGTGTAGAAATACAGGACCGATAATGGTAATCTATTCGACTAGGTGAACTAGAAGGTGCGTCATTATGTTGAAGAAGGATGGTGGGAACACCAACTCAAAGCTGACAAGACACTGGACCACATCTTTTTGTAATCCTAGTAGACTTTCTGGATCGATTACCTTCTGAGAAATTGCATTGAGGAACAAACATAGCTTCACAATGGGTACTCTAACATTTTCCGGCAGAAGCCCCCTCAAAGCAACCAGAAGCAACTGTGTCATAAGCACGTGGCAGTCATGAGACTTCAGGTTCTTGAATTTTTTTTGCTGCCATATTTATTATTCCCTTTATATTGGACGAGAAGCCAGAAGGGACCTTGATACTACTTAGGCATTTAAAAAATATTTCCTTCTCTTCCTTGGTAAGAGCGTAACTGGCACTACCTTGAAACATCTATGGATGCCTGCCTTCTCGGTCTTTCATACATTGTTGGTCTTGCCATGCTTCTGGTGTATCTTTATTCTTTCCATACATGCCCAAGAAGCCTAGCAGTATCACGCAAACATTCTTCGTCAGGTGCATCACGTTGATTGCAGAGCGAATCTC
Source organism: Avena sativa (assembly GCA_916181665.1). Classification (NCBI taxonomy): domain Eukaryota; kingdom Viridiplantae; phylum Streptophyta; class Magnoliopsida; order Poales; family Poaceae; genus Avena; species Avena sativa. Next base: position 82,835,673 of record OV702299.1, on the reverse strand, counting down.
TAAGACTTTCCAATAGGGTAGCCCAAAATATAGATTTCTTCTTCCACATGGGTGCGTGTCCGCCAGCGTCCTTCGGAACAGACTGTCCGCCAGGACCCTTTCCAAAGATTACTTTTAAATCCTTCACCATATCAAATACAACATCACCAGTACGACGGACAGGCTTACTCTGGTGATCTGCTTCACCATTAAAATGCTTGCCTTTCCTTCTTAGGGAATGAGTGGGCGGAAGAAAACGACGATTCCCTAGGTACACATTCTTCTTGCACTTATCCAAATAAATACTTTCAGTGTCATCTAAACAGTGTGTGCATGCATTGTATCCCTTGTTTGTCTGTCCTGAAATGTTACTAAGAGCAGGCCAATCATTGATGGTTACGAACAACAATGCTCGTAGGTTAAATTCCTCACGTTTGTGCTCATCCCACACACGTACACCTTGTCCGTGCCACAGATGTAAAAGTTCTTCAACTAATGGCCTTAGGTACACATCAATGTCGTTGCCGGGTTTCTTCGGGCCTTGTATGAGCACTAGCATCATAATGAACTTCCGCTTCATGCACAACCAAGAAGGAAGGTTATAGATACACAAATTCACATGCCATGTGCTATGACAGCAGCTCTGCTCCCCAAAGGGATTCATGCCATCCGTACTTAGACCAAACCATAAGTGTCTCGCGTCACCTGCAAAGTTCGGGTACTCTCTCTCAATTTTTCTCCACTGCGACCCATCAGCGGGGTGTCTCAACATCTCTTCTTTCTTACGGTCTTCTTTGTGCCATCGCAACAATTTGGCATGCTCTTCGTTTCTGAACAAACGTTTCAGCCGTGGTATTATAGGATCATACCACATCACCTTGGCAGGAACCCTCTTCCTGGGGCGCTCCCCCTCAACATCACCAGGGTCATCTCGTCGGATCTTATACCGCAATGCAGTGCATACCGGGCATGCATCCAAATTCTCGTACTGCTCACCGCGGTAGAGGATGTAGTCATTAATGCATGCATGTATCTTCTGTACCTCTAATCCTAGAGGGCAGACAACCTTCTTTGCTTCGTAAGTACTGCCGGGCAGTTCGTTATCCTTTGGAAGCAGCTTCTTCATTATCTTCAACAACTTTTCAAATCCCTTGTTAGGCACACCGACCTCTGCCTTCCATTGCAGCAATTCCAGTGTGCTTCCTTGCTTTTTGTGGCCATCTTCGCAATTCGGGTACAATAATTTGTTGTGATCCTCTAACATCTGCTCAAATTTCAACCTCTCCCTTTTGCTATCACATTCTCCCTTTGCATCAGCAATGTCCCGACCAAGATCATCATCTGGCTCATATGATGCACGTTCTTCTGCTTCTTCTTCATCATTGTCTTCCATTGTAGTACCACCGTATTCAGGGGACACAGGATAACTGTCATCATTCTCTTCATCTTTGTTGCCTTCCATCATAACCCCTCTTTCTCCATGCTTGGTCCAACAATTATTTCCAGACGTGAAACCGGACCGAAACAAATGGCCATGAAGGACTCTTGAGGAAGCGTATGTTGGAGATATGCCCAAGAGGCAATAATAAAGTAGTTATTATCATATCTTCATACTTGTGATAAATGTTTACATACCATGCTATAATTGTATTAACAGGAAACATTAATACTTGTGTGATTTGTAGAACATAAAAGAGTCCCTAGTAAAGCCTCTTGTTAAACTAGCTTGTTGGTTAATATATGATCATGGTTTCCTGATCATGAACATAGAGATGTTATTAACAACAGGGTCATATCATTAGGAGAATGATGTGATGGACATACTCCTATAGTTAAGCATAGCATAAAGATCAAGTCATTTAATATAGTTCATTTGCTATAAGCTTTCTGATACATAGTAACCTAATTCCTTCGACCATGAGATCATGTTTATCACCATCACCGGAAGGATGCTTTGATGACATCAAACACCACACCATAACTGGGTGGCTATAAATATGGCATTGAGTGTTCGAAAAGTATGGATTGAGACACATGGATCAAGAGTGGGATTTGTCCATCCATATGACGGATAGATATACTCTGGGCCCTCTCGGTGGAATGTCATCCAATTAGCTTGCAAGAATGTGACTGTCTCACAAGGGATCACATATCACGGGAACGAGAAAAGAGTACTTATCGGTAACGAGGTTGAACTAGGTATGCAGAGATACCGACGATCATAACCTCGGATAAGTAAACTATCGTGAGACAAAGGGAAATTGGTATCGTATGTAAGTGGTTCATTCGATCGCAAAGTAATCATAGAAATATGTGGGAGCCATATGAATTTCTAGATTCCTCTATTGGTTATTGATCGAAGAAGTGTCTCGATCATGTCCGCATAATTCACGAACCGTAGGGAGACACACTTAAGGATTCGATGTTGTTGAGTAGTTATGGAATGATGAGTAAGAGACCGAATGTTGTTCGGAGTCTCGGATGGGATCCGGGATATCACGAGGAGATCCGGAATGGTCCGGAGAATAAGATTCATATAAGGAAAGTCCTATTTCGGAGTTGGGGAATGGTTCCGGTGTTTTCATCGGGAATGTTCTAGAAGGTTCCGGAATGTCCAGCACTCCGGAGGGGAAGGGTACATGAATGTGTTATATCAAGTTGGTATGATTGCATCATGTACTAAGTGTCATCGCTGAACAAAATAGAGGGATTGATCAAATCCTTGTTTGAAAAGTCAAACGCCAATTTGAAAGTCAAACGGCTATTTTTGGGAAGTAGAGAAAAAGGAGGAAACCGAGTTGTGGAGGAGTCCCTCCTCCACCGCCGGCCCACTTGGGATCCGAGTTGGGGAGGGATTCCCCTCCCCTTGGCCGGCGCCTCCCTCCTATAAGAGGAGGGGCAGGGCTCCCCTCCTAGCACACAAGTTGCCTCCCTCTAAACCTAAACCCTAGCCACAGCCTAGGGATTTCTCCCAAGCCGCCGAGTTAGAGCTTCTAATTGCCCTAGCCGCTGGTTTAGCCCCTTCTAATTGGTGTGTCTAAACCCTAGATCACCAAGGCTCTCTCATAGTCCACCATACTCGCTCCGGCTTAAGGCGAAGCCCTGCGAGATCTCCCCTCTACTTCTGGTACCACGCCGTCGTGCTGCCGGAATCGCGAGGAGAGTGCTACAACCTCCGCTGCCTGCTGGAACAAGGGAGAGGAAGGTCTTCATCGAGTACCGAACGTGTGACCGACTGCGGAAGCGCTGCCGGAACGCAGCGCCGGAAGGATCGTCTACGCGATCTTGAGATCGGCAAGAGTACGACTACATCACCCACGAGAATCTGCTCTCGTTAACCGCTTTGGAATCTTCGAGGGTGAGTTCCTCTACCGACTCGTTGCTACAATCTAATAGATAGATCTTGGCTTGTTTGTTTGCATGCGGTAGAATTTTTTTGTTTTCCATGCTACGAACCACTACAGCGTATTCCTTCTAATTCCGACACTCACCACATGGACAACACATAAAACCATTCCGCTTGTTTGCCTCTGCCACAACGAGAAAAGAACGCATGCCTTTAATGAACTCGTCAGAGATTCGGCCAGCGTACATCCATTGCCGTCTCATCTACATTATATAAGTTCATCAAACAAAATCACGATACTAAGAGTAGTACTAGTCTAAAAAAGAACACATCGTATACATCAAACAATTATGCACTGATTTAAAAACTTTCTACTACATCTTTAGTCCCGGTTGGACACACCAACTGGGTCTAAAGGGGTTGTGGCAGGCTAGGGCCAACCTGAGCCCGTTTAGTCCTGAATGGTGTCTCCAACTGGGTCTAAAGGACACTCCAATCGGGACTAATAGTGGGTGACGACACTATATGTCGTGAGTGGAGACACTATGCCAGTGAGTGGCGACACTGTTTCAGTGGGTGGCAACACTATGACAGGGGTGAGTGTCGACATTATGTCGTGAGTGTCGACACTATGTTGTGCTGCTTAATCTATAAATAGGCTTCCTTGTGAACTATCAACTGCATGGAAGATTGTGTGCGAGACCAGGGACACCACTACGGCGGAGCTTCTCGAAGATGTCTTAGGACCTCGTCATCAGACATCTTCGAGGAGCTCACCGTAGAGGCACTTCCTAATATGTGAAATTAGTTAGCTCCACCGGCATACTGATTTAGTTAGAAAATATATGAACTGAAAGATGGTGTGTGAGAGCAGGGACACCACTACGGCAGAGCTTCTCAAAGATGTCTTAGGATGCCTCGTCCTCAGACATCTTCTAGGAGCTCGCCATAGAGACATTCCCTAATTTAATTTGGTAGCTCCTCAGCATGTTCATGTTTTTGTTCTTTCTTGCTTAACTGGCCGATGATTAACTAAAATGCTAGGGCGCCACTATATATATGTGTGCCTTCATAGTTTTGGTACTTATTTTTGTTCCAATGGATTTTGTGACGACAGGTAGAAGAAAGAAGAATATTTTGTTGCTCGACGGTGACATGATGCACTGTGAACCGTCTGGATTTCAAGACAACGTGTCAAACCAAGATATGTAGATAGGATTAACTCATGTATCTATGTGCTTCGATGAATCAAATGAATTTCGAGAACTATATGTGCCAAATTAACCAGAAATATAGATACAGAATCCACACAAATCTATCCATTTCTAGAGCATGAAATGAGCTAAAACAAGCAATGAAAGATGAAATGATGAAGTTGCTAACCTCTTAGGACCCTTGATAGATGTGGAGCCAAAAACTCTTCACAAATCTTGAGAAAAATTGGGAAGAACTCGAGCTTGAGGGGAAAATTTGAGAGAGATGCTTATGTGAGCTTGAAATGGCTCTGGCTGGGAAGGGAAAGAAGATATGGTCGGGGACTTTAGTCCCGGTTTTAGAAACAAACCGGGGCTAAAGGTCCACGCATCTGCTCTTTTCCAGCGCCAGACCCTTTAGCCCCGGTTTGTTAAACGAACTGGGACTAAAGTTCCCATACGAACCGGGGCTAATGTCTTCTGGGGTCTGCGGCCGTTTCTAGCCGTTGGAGACCAGGGCATTAGTTCCGGTTTGTACCAGAACCGGGACTAATGCTCTGGACCAAAGGTCCATTTTCTACTAGTGGTACTTGGGTTTGCCAACGTACATAGGCAGGGACAGAGCTAAAGCTTTTGCTTATATTAAGGAAAAGATATGAAAATGAATTGTGGGATGGAAGGAACGATTCTTATCAAAAGCAACGAAAGAGATATTAATAAAAGTAGTAGTGCAAGCAATCTCAACGTATGCAATGACCTGTTTCGATCTAACTAAAAAGGCCTATGTGACGATATAGCCCGTATGATTTGTCGGTACTGGTGGTCGCAGCAGGATAATGAACACGAGGCACACTGGGTGAGTTGGTAGGAAATGATGAAACCAAAAGAGGAGGAGAGGGGGAGGAAAGGATGGAGACTGATCCAAGATCCATAATCTCTGTGTTCACGCAAAATATTTTGAAAACGGTGATGTCCTGAATGCAAAACCTACCCCCTAAGTTTTGTGTGGAGAAGCATCCTAAAGGGCATCCAGATTTTAGGAATGGGAACAATCTAGCATGTAGATGATGGCACAAGCATCCGGATCTGGGAGGACAAATGGATCCCGAACAGTTCAACCTGAAGACCCAGCACTTGCAGAGGTGTTTAGAGTGTCTAGCATAAAACCACCACTTTTCGCGTTAAAACCAGATCCGGATATGGAGGAGTGGTGTTTTAGTAGAAAACAAATCAACGTGTACGCTTGAGGCATATTGAGGAGCTTTTAGCATAAAACCATCACTTTTCGCGTTAAATTTCGAAAAACCACTATTCGTTTGAATCGCAAAAAACCACCACTTTTCGTCTGATTTGTTGCAATGTGCGCTAAACAACGATTGGAGGCGAATTGACACCAGATCCGACAGGTTGGGCCGACCTAGCAGACGGCGCTCGGACACGCCCATTTTTTGCCGTTAACGGAAGGGAGTGGGACCCACCTGGCTCGTTCGGACAAAACGGCTAGGGTTCGGTTAGCTCGTGAGCCACCCGCATCTTGATCCCCTCCATGAAGACGGCTAATCCCGGTGGCGGCGACCCTCTCGGCGACGTCGGCAACGGCGACGACCCTCTCTTGGATGGCGACGATGACCTGAATGGAGGAAGCGGGTACGATTCATCGGGCGGTGGAGATGCACGGTCGCCGACTCACCTTGCGGCAACGGTTCTAGCGTGATATGTCGTGGCCTTGCCAGCGAAGGCCAGCCACTATTGGGGGTCATCTTTGGGCGGCATAAGTTTCCTCTTTTCCGTCTCTACAACCACATACATCTAGCATTTTTCCCTGTTTCTAAAATTTTACAGCCACATTTAGTAGTTTGAATGCAACTGAATTAGCTTGTTAACCTGATCCTTGTTTCAGTTTGACTGCAACTCAGTAAACACTTAACCTGATCCTTGCCACATTTATGTAAGACTTTGCTGTTGTGTCTGTCAAACAATGCCACTCTGTTGTCATATTATGATGTTGTAAAACTTTCATGTTGTTCTTGTAAGACTCTGTTTAAGTGTGCTCCCGTAAAACTATGATGTTGCTCCTGTAAAACTTTGATGTTGCTCTTGTCAGACAATGTTTATGCGTGCCAATGCTACTTCTAAAATAATAGATAGGGTTTATCGAGACCCCTCGGGGTCTCGACAACATTTAAGTGCTACTACTGAAATAATAGATAGGGTTAGGTCTCGACAACATTGACATGCTACTTCTAAAACAATAGATAGGGTTGACATGCTACTTCTAAAATAATGGATAGGGTTCGGGGTCTCGACAACATTTAAGTGCTACTACTAAAATAATAGATGGGATGAACTAACATCATTTCCACAACACCACACATCTCATTTAACACAAATAGTTCTTACACTAGTTCCATCAACACACAAACACAAGTTCTCACCCACATAGTTCTTACACAATGGTCTTAAACAAATAGTTCATACAATACTTCATGATGGATAAACTAACATTACACAAACACAATTACTCCTCACAAATGTCCTTGATCTTCTTCACCTTATCCTTCAGAGCTGAACTTGCTTGAAATAGGTCATATACAGGTATTCAACCTTCTTTTTTTCTTTCTTCAGAACAGTCTTTTTAGCTTCATTCTTATCACTCTTGCGCTTCATGACATCAGCCTGTGTTCTCAGTAGGTTCTTTAGATCTTCCACAGATTTCTTCAGGACCTCCACTTCATTCTTTAGAGATGCTGCATGGTTTCTAGCCTCAAGCAGCTGACGAGGTTTAATCTCGTCAATGCCCATTGTTATGGACTTGGGTTTTGGAGAAGATGGGGATGCTGGAGATCGTGGCACGGTTAACAGACAAGCAACCAGGGGACACGAGATTTACCCAGGTTCAGGCCCCCGGAGGGAAAACCCTACTCCTGCTTGTCTGCTCTTGATTACGGCGGAACCGAAGGTTACAGGGTGCGTAGATTCGATCTGGCGTGGATGCGTGTGCGAGGGTATGAGTCGATTCCTCTAGGACGTGCCCTCCTGGCCTTTATATAGACTTAGGCAGGTCCCGGGCATAGTCCTAGTCGGTTACAAGTTCTAGGGTTTTACCCCTTTGAATTTCCTATCTCCGCTAGTCTTGCTCTCCAAGGATCCGAAGGCGTCATGGGCCTTGGCCACCCGAAAATCTTCATGGGCCAGTGTATATCTGTTGTGGGCCTTCCTTGGGCTGGACCAGGTATGCTGAAGTCACGTACCCGTAGGGTATAACCATGTCAGTAGCCCCCGAGTGATCAGTTGAATCGTAGATTCGGCTGAGGACTCTTCCATCCTTCGGGTGCAACTATATATTAATAGTATATGTGTGTAGGGATTGTTGATGCGTGTGCCTGACTCACCCGACGGATCAGGGTCAGTTAACTGTCTTAGGACGAAACGACACGATCTTCTTCAGGTTCGAGTCCCTCAACCCGGACCTGGAACATATGCTGGCGTAATTCGACTCAGGCCGCGGAGGACTTACAGGAGTGGAATTCTAGTGATTTTAATTGGTGTACCCAACACGTCCGTCGGGATTTTTCATCGTACCTGCTGGTACGGATTCATACTAGCAGAGCGCAGTCAGGTGCGTTGCCAGGCCACCAGATGATATCTGTAGGTCTTATCTTTGCGTCGCAGACGCAGCATTCGAACATTTATCACCACGGAGGTGCTTCGGGTGGCCTAGGAGATTGTCGTTCGCTCGGCCATTTTTGTTGGGGAAAAGTTGCCAAAAAGTTTTTGCGTGCTGATCCGGAAGATCACAGTCGAAGATTTCATAGGATGCGCGACCAACGCTCCCTATGGGAGTAACCCCCAAGTGTCTGTTCGATTCGTAGACTCGAACAGAGACTTTAGTTCAAGCATTGTTTCAGTCGTTAAGTCTGCAGGACTCGAAAATTTTTGGATGCTTAAATCCATCCTCCCTATGGGAGTAGCCCCCGAGTCCGTAGTGGAGTCGTAGACTCGACGTAGGACTCAGAGAAGTAATTTGTCCTCATTTTTCTGTCGGGTGCGTGGCCAGCGCTCCTGATAGGAGTAGCCCCTGAGTATTTAGTCGAATCGAAGATTCAAGTGAGTACTCTTAGCTGTGGAGCCAAAGTTGGTGCTAGTATAGCTTTTGACGACGTCAGTGCTGACGATTGATGACCTCAAGCGTCTGCTACGCCAGAGATGACTTGACTGGACAAAGCGTGGGTCCCACTTGCTGACTTCGAATTGACTGGTCACGCGTGGCGTGGAGATAATTATGGCGTCTCCTCGATTTCCACGCATAGTGGACGGCGTGGTAACGACGGTTCGTTGTGATGCTGACACGTGTACGGCCAGATCTACCGTTGGCGTTAGGTCTTCCCGATGGACGGCTGTCGTGCATCGTCTTCGCTGTTATAATCCTTGGGTGAAATCGTGGTTTGTTTTCACCGCACCAGTTATTGTGTTCACTGCCTCCTTGTTCTTGAGCGATTCTTGCTGCGCGCTGAGATTTCCTTCCACATTTCCTTCGTTCTTTCTGCGTTGTCATCGCCACCACCGCCGTAGCGCAATGGGGAAATCAAAGAAGTCTTCATCTGCGGTTGGGACCAGCGCCGCCGGAGGCAAGAAGGGCACCGCCGCTGCTCGCGTCACCGATGGTGGCTGGCGGCGATCAGAGACGCGGGAGAGTGATCTCCGCAAGCTGCGCGAGCGGAGCCTCATCCCGCAGGATAGGGAGGCCGTCAAACTCCCCGGCAATGAGGTAATCCCCCGGCCCCCATCTGGGTACCGGGTTATGTTTCTTGCCTTCGTTGTGCGCGGGTTTTCTTTTCCGGTCCACGACTTCCTCCGTGGACTACTCTTCTTCTATGGGATTCAGCTTCATCATCTGTCTCCCAATTCTCTTCTCCATGTTGCATGCTTTATCACATTTTGCGAGTGTTGGCTTGGCATTGAGCCACACTTTGGCCTCTTCCGGAAGCTTTATTCCATGAAGAGGCAATCTGGTTCAGATGGTGTGTATCCCATTGGGGGTTTCATCATCTCCCTCAGCCCCAATCTGCAATTCTTTTCCTTTTCCATGTCCGAATCTGTCCAGTACTGGCGGAGGCGATGGTTTTATATCCGCGACTCCGTAGTGCCCGAGCAAGATTTTGGTCTTGTTCCTTTTGACCCCTCCCAGATGATTGAGCGAAAAAGGTCTTGGAAAAACCAAATCTTGGACGGTGAGGTGGAGGAGATAGAGGCCCTTTACCGTCGGGTGGAGGATCTCCAGCTGATTCCGGAGAAAGAGGTGAACGGCGTGGACATCATCCAGACTTTTCTTGAGCGTCGGGTGCAGCCTCTCCAAGCGAGGGCGCATCCGATGTTTCTTTATTCTAGGCGTCGTGATCCGACGAGGGTTTCGGCTGAGAAAATGTCCGAGGGGGATCTTGACAGGGCTCTTCGCGCGCTGCTGAAGTTCAAGGCCGGAGAAGAAATCCTGGGGAAGTCACTAACTCCTCCATTTTCTTCGGCATTGGCCGTACCGCAGGTGTAGATTTGTGCACGCAGTGCTTTTGTCGGCTGTGTTTTTAGTTCCTTTGTTTGCTAACAAAGTTCCTTATGTTTTTGCAGAGCTTCAAAGTATCGGGCATGGTGCCACCATTGCCCGAAAAGTATCCGAATGCTCCGGATAATGAAGTGGTTGAGTCCGTGTCCGAGCTGCCGTCGGCGCGATCTCCGGCGGAGGATGCCGACGAGTCGAGTGAGGACCATACGCGCAAGCGTTCACGGAGCTCTAGCGAGTCTTCGGATGCCTCGACTCCTCCGACTCCCAGAAACCCTCTGGGCCTTGAACGCCATAGTGATGGTCATGGAGGTTCTTCCTCTCCCCTTCCTGCCATTCCTGTGCGGGCTGTAGCCCCGCACCCGCCAGCGAAGCGGAAGAAGGAAGAGAAGAAAGAGGAGAAGAAGGAAGAGAAGAAAGAGGAGAAGAGACCCCGAAAAGCTCCTCCTGTCTTTGACCTGAGCTCGCTCGGCTCGTAAGTTTCTTGTTGTACTTTTATCCTTTTTCCTTCATGATTTTTGCACCTGTGTTGATTGGTTCGTATGCAGGCATTCCTCCCACGACTCTAGCGGGAGATGATGGGGGAGTCGAACATTGCGTCGCCTCCTCCTCAGACGGTGGCGACTTTGGGTGGCGCCGCTCCAGATCCTCCTATGCGAGAGGTGCTGGTGGTTGCGCCTCAGAATTTCGCAGGCGGGGCTTCGGGGTCGCCATCGGAGCATGTAAGTTTTCTGCTTCATGTCACGGGGGAAGCCCCCGAGTGTCTTCGTGTGCTGATGTTGTTTTTACTCCTTTGTGTTGGGCGTAGCCCCCAAGTCCTTTTCTTACTGCTATTTCCTTTTTCTGCAGCCTTTTGTACTGGAGGCCAAGCGGCTGGTGGGGGAGCGCCTGGCGCTGGAGGCGAAACTTCGGCAACTTCAAGGTATCCGTCTGCCTTTTAATACCTCTCTTGTTTATCCTGGTCCTGTTCTTTGACACTTGCTTGTCTTATATGCAGAGGAGCATAACGACTCTCTCCGTGAGGTCGATGCTCTTAAAAAGAGCCTTGGTCAATCGGAGCAGAAAGCCGAAGCCGCCGTCGGTGCGAAAGAGCGCCTTGAGCTAGAGCTGACGAAGGCAGCCAAAGCGAAGGAGCGTCTGCAGCAGGAGGCCGCAGATCGTGAGGAGCAGCTGGCCACCGTTGCGGCTGCTCATGAAAGAGGGGTGGCGGCGAAGCTCATGGCTGCTGCCAAGGCTATTTCGGGTGAGTGCTAGTTTTTGTGCTTGTTTCTTTTTCTACGGGTCGTCTTCTATGCTGCCTTTCTTCATGCTTTTCTTCGATTTTGTCTCAGATGCCGCATGCATCGAGTTCGACCGCGGTGCTCTGGAGCACGGGAGCGCTCTAGATGATGCCACTGTGGCGGTCAAAGACCGCTGTGGCACCGTCGTCAACTCCCTTGCCAAGGCGAAAGAGGTCCTTGGTCGCTTCTACCAGGAGCTTTTCCCGAAGGGCGCAACCCTTGATGATGTGGATGCTCTGGTAGAGGCTCTGTCAGCCGAAGCGCCTGCGGCGTACAAGCGCAAGCAGAAGGGCATCGGCGCGTCCGTCGGGCTGGCGATGGCCTTGGCGGCTGGAGCGGAGCTGGACTTGCCCCAGATCACCTCTCGGATGCCGACGACTGCGGATGGATCCGAGGTAGCCTTCGCTGCCTACTCCGCTCGCTGCAGACGATATGGGTCCAAGCTCATTGACTTGCAGTCTGAGTACGCACTACGGCAGCAGGGCGGGGCCAAAGCTAGGCAGTCTGGCTCCGAGGCGACTCAGTGTCCTGCATCTTAGGCATAGTAGACGTAGGGTAGTTTGTAGTCTACTTTTGTTGTAAATATCTTGAGGAATACCGTCGTTGTGCCACGTAGTGGCCTTATATATATTTAATGAATTCCTCTGAGTTGTGCTCTATCCTTGGCTGAATGTCTGTGTGCCTTCTTTTTTCTGCTGCTATAGGTTCCTTCGGGTGCTGACCCAGTTGACACTTCATCCGCAAAGCCCTTGCGACCATCATTGGATGATTCCTCGCAGCTCGCTTTCCTTCGAGATCGCGTGCGCAGTTTGGAGAGGGAATTGCTCGGGTTACGTGGTCGCGCCGACGTTTGGAAGTCCAAGGCGGATCGTGGTGCAGCCAGAGAGGAGTACTTGATGGCGGAGCTGGGTCGGCTGTCCGAGCAGCTGCAATGTAAGTTGATCCTTGTTTCGGGCTATAGCTCAGTTCTTCGGATGAGCCTGCTGGCCTTATTCTTGTTTTGTGCGATTGTCGCAGGTGCCAATCTTGCTCCGAGGGAAGAAAAAGAGCGTGTCGCTGTTCGGGTCAATTGCTTGACTCAACAGGACATGGAGGCCGGCGGCTTCTTCTGGATGGATCGCGATCGCGCCATGGTTCTAGCGACGGTGCAGGATCGTGCTTATCAAGTTTCGCGGGTGCTCCGCCAGGTGCAGACATCACTTTCCTTGGTGCTGCACGTCATGTTTCCTTTGGATGCCGTGCCGACGACCCTTGCAGGTCTTCTGTCGAAGTTTCGGAGTTCCAGCAATGTCAAGGAGCTGGTGCGGCAGCAGCTCGTCGCAGGAGTGAAGGCTGCTTTGTCTCTTGTGAGGGTGCATCGCCCTGACGTAGATTTGGCTGCTGTGGCAGCTGGGCCACCTCTTCGCCCGGATGGTGGCGAGTGGTACATGCGTCCGCATTACGCGGCTGTAAGGCAGTATGCCGAACAGATTGTAGATTTGTTTGAGCAGCGTGCTCAGGTTATTCTTCAAAATAGGTAGGACCTAAAAATAAATAGATAGATGTAAAATTTGTATATTTCGGCTGGGCGTTTTTGTGCCCTTTTGTTGTAAAGGTTTGCTTGTTTGTGAGCACGCAGTGCTGTGATTGAGTACGTGTCCTTTTCGTTTGCCTGACGTTGTCAGCTACTCAGGTGTACACGTTTGGTCCTCAGTCGATGAAATCGTGAGGTGGGGAGAGCCCCCGAGTGCGTTTGTAGCATGTAATAAAGTTGCAAAAAAATAGTCAACCGAAGTTTGGGGGCGAGACACTTAGCTTTATTTATATCGTAATGGAGGAGGTACATTGTTCGGCTGAGTAGCCTTGGCTGAAAGCCTTATTGAAAGTAAAAGGGGGTAGGTTGCTACGGGTAGAATCGTCGCAGGTGCGAGATATTCCATGGGTTGGAGTATGCGACTCCAGACTCCACGTGCTTGAGGCGATAGGCGCCACCTGGGATGACTTCGGTGATGACGTAGGGTCCTTCCCATGGTGACTCGAATTTATTCGGTCGCTTTTGCTTGAGTCGCAAGACGAGGTCTCCTTCGACGAAGGACCTTGGGCGCAGCCGGCGGCTGTGGTAGTTGCGGAGACTTTGCTGGTACACCGCTGATCGAGCTGCTGCTATATCCCGTGCTTTGTCGAGTGTGTCGACGGCATCTTCGAGTGCAACCGTGGATTCGGCTTCGCTGTAAGCGACGACTCGTGGATCCTGGTGGCGCACTTCGGCTGGTAGCACGGCCTCAGCTCCGTTCACCATGAAGAACGGTGTGTAACCGGTGGAGCTGTTTGGTGTAGTCCGTAAGCTCCACAGGACAGATGGTAGCTCTTTCGTCCAGTTTCCAGCTTTTTGTTCGAGTGAGCTCATGAGGCGCTTCTTGATGCCGGCGCCGATTAGGCCATTGGCCTTTTCTACTTGCCCGTTCGTTTGCGGGTGTGCCACTGAGGCGTACGTGATGTTGATCCAAGGCCTTCGCAGAAGTCCTAGAATTCTTCGGAGATGAAGTTCGATCCGTTGTCGGTGATGATGCTGTGTGGTACACCGAACCTGTAGACAATGGACTCGAAGAATTTGACGGCGGTTTTGCCCTTCTGGTTGGTGACTGGCATGGCTTCGATCCACTTAGTGAATTTGTCGACTGCTACCAGGAGGAAGACGTGTCCCCCTTTTGAGGACTTTGGCAGTTTGCCGATCATGTCGAGGCCCCATTGAGCAAAAGGCCAAGCTATGGGTATGGGTCTAAGTTCCGACCCAGGTGCATGCGGTTTGTCGGCGAACCGTTGGCACCCGTTGCATATTCGGACGATGTCCTTCGCGTCGCTCATGGCCGTTGGCCAGTAGAATCCTGCTCGTAGAGCTTTGGTGACAAGGGAGCGGCTGCCTGCGTGGTGGCCGCAGATGCCCTCATGGATGTCTTGGAGTATGGCTTTGCCGTCGTCGATGGTGACGCACCGTTGTAGTACACCCGTGATGCTGCATTTGTACAGTTCGCCGTTGATGATGGTGAAGGCTTTTGACCGACGAGATATGCGCCGGGCATCTGTCGGGCTGTCAGGTAGTTCTCCGTTTATCAGGAACTGGAGGTATGGGCGTGTCCAGGTTTCTTCGACTGCCATGACCTGCATTATGTTGACCATGGCAACTTCGGTATCCAACTTTTCGGGTCCTTCATGACCTTCGGGTAGCGTAGCCCCCGAGTGTTCTGCTTCATCGGATGATCCCTTGGGGAATTTCCGCTTGATGGATGGCACGCAGATCTGTTCGAGGAACACACCTGGTGGCACCTTTGTGCAAGTGGAGCCGATGTTGGCGAGTCTGTCGGCTTCCTCGTTGCTTTCTCTTCCGACGTGTCGAAGCTCGCAGCCGTTGAATTCTCCTTCGAGTGCGTTGTAGAGCGCGCGGTACGCTATCATATTTTCGGCGTGTGCATCGCACTCATTCATCGTCTGCTGGACGACGAGGTTGGAGTCACCATAGATGACCAGGCGCATTGCACCGCATATCTTTGCCATCCTCATGCCATGGATGAGAACTTCGTATTCGGCCTCGTTATTGGAGGCTCTGAATTTCATCCGGAGAACGTACTTCATCTTGTCTCCTTGCGGGGAGGTCAGTATGACCCCTGCTCCTGCCCCAGCTTCTCTCTTGGCGCCGTCGAAGTGCATTGTCCATGATTGCGACATGTCCGGGGTATCTGGCAGCTGCAGCTCCATCCAATGTACTAGGAAGTCCGGAAGGACTTGAGATTTAATTGCGTGTCGCTTCTCGTAGACGATGTCCAAGGGTGATAGTTCGATGCCCCACAGGGCCACGCGTCCTGTGGCCTCCGGGTTATTCAGGATGCTGTTCAGGGGTGCCTCGTTGACGACCATCACCTGATGCTCGTGGAAGTAGTGGCTCAGCCGTCGAGCCGTCATGAACATGTCGTAGGCTAGCTTCTGGTAGTGTGGGTACCGCTGTTTTGTTGGAGTGAGAACCTCGCTGAGGTAGTAAATTGGGCGCTGGACCCCGTGGGTCTTGCCTTCTTCGGGTCGTTCGACCACGAGTACGGTGCTGATCACCTGATGTGTGGCTGCTATGTACAGCAACAGGGGCTCGCGCTCCTTTGGCGTGACCAAAACGGGCGAGGTAGAGAGGAGCCACTTGAGGCTTTCGAATGCGTCGTTGGCTTCTGGTGTCCACTCGAACTTATCTGTTTTGCGCAGCAGTTGATAGAACGGTAGGGCCTTCTCGCCCATGCGGCTGATAAACCTGCTAAGCGCCGCTACTCGTCCTACGAGCTGCTGGACTCCCTTGAGGTTTTTCGGCTTCTCCATCGTCATGATGGCTCTGATTTTCTTCGGATTTGCCTCGATCCCTCGCTGAGAGATGAAGTACCCGAGCAGCTGACCCGATGGGACGCCGAAGGCGCATTTTTCGGGGTTGAGCTTGATCCTGTAGCGATCAAGATTATCGAACGTCTCGCGGAGATCGTCGATAAGTGTTCTTGCCTCCTTGGTTTTTATTACTATGTCGTCGACATAGACTTATACGTTGCGACCGATCTGGTCCTTGAGGCAAGATTGCATGCATCGCTGGTATGTGGCACCTGCGTTCTTTAGCCCAAAGGGCATTGTATTGTAGCAGAATACTCCGAACGGTGTGATAAACGCTGTTTTCTCTTGATCTTCGACCTTGAGTCGGATCTGGTTATAGCCTGAGTAGGCATCGAGGAAGGAGAGTTTCTCACAACCTGCAGTCGAATCGATGATCTGATCGATCCGAGGAAGAGGGAAGTGGTCCTTTGGGCAATGTTTGTTTAGTGACGTGAAATCCACGCACATCCGCAGGATGTCCGTGTCCTTCTTTGGGACCATGACTGTGTTTGCCAGCCACTCGCTTTCCTTGATTTCTTGGATGAAGTCTGCTGCGAGTAATCTGTTGATTTCCTTGCCGATAGATTCGGCTCTTGGCTCCGACAGTCTTCGGATGGACTGCTTGACTGGCTTGGTGTCTGGAAAGATGTTGAGTGCGTGCTCGGCGAATTCCCTGGGAACTCCTGGCATGTCCGCAGGACACCAGGCGAAGATTTCCCAGCGCTCACGGAGGAATTCGACGAGCGCGCCTTCCTATGCGGCGCTGAGGTCGTTGGCGATCAGCGCCGTCTTGGAGACATCCGTCGGATGGACGTGCACTTTCTTGGTGTTGACGGTGGAGTCGAAGGACATGTCGGGCGCGTTTTGCCTTGTGACTGGGGGTGCCCTGTTGTCCGTCACCTCGCGGAGCCTTACAAGCTCGTCTTGCATGCCGAAAGACTGGGAGATTTTGTTGAAGTCCCTGTCGCATTGGTCCGATCGGGTGAAGCTCCCGTGGACCGTGATGACGCCCCTTGGTCCTGGCATTTTGATTAGTAGGTATGCATAGTGTGGGACGGCCAGGAACCTTGCGAATGCTACACGCCCCAGGATGGCGTGGTATTGCGACGGCCAGTCCACCACTTCGAATTCCAGGCGTTCCTGCCGAAAATTGTCCGGCTTCCCGAAGATGACGTCGAGCCCTATTTTGCCCAGGGGGAATATGCCCTTTCCTGGGACAATGCCGTGGAACGTTGTGTCTGATTGTTCCAGGCTGCATTGCGGGATCCGCATAGCTGCTAGAGTGCTTGCGAACATTAGATTGATGCTGCTACCGCCGTCCATGAAGACGCGACTCATCTCAAAGCCTCCGATCTGTGCCTCCAGCACCAGGGCAGCATGACCTGGGCGAGGGATCTGGCAAGGGTGATCCGTGCGAGTGAATGTGATGCAGGACTCCGATCCGCTGAGGTACTCAGGGATTGCAGGCGGAGTTGCCACGGCCAAGTTGATTTGTCGGGTGATTTTCTTCTGCACCCTGTTTGTGGGGCGTCCCTTCTGGATCATATTTAGTGCTCCCTTTGGTGGGGGGTATCCGACCCCGGCGTTGTTTTGCGCTGGTGCGACTGGTTGGTTTGGGCCTCCAATAGGTGGCGGTGGAGGAGCTCCGTGTGCTATTTCACCTGGCGCAGGTGCGTTTCTGAACACGAGGATTGGGGCTTGTTGCCTCATCTGCACCATGCTTTCGCTGAGTTTCTGGAAATCGCGGCAGTCCTTGAGCATGTGGCTGGCTTTCTTTTTGCCATCCTGTTTGTCGATGTAGAAGTGAATTGTGCATGGACCCGAAAGCTTGTCGAATGCTGAGGGTCTGTTGTCGCGGTCGCGGCGTTGCCACGACTGCGTTGGTCGTCCGTTGTCGCGGAAGTTTCCGCCGCGGTATCCTCCGCTGTTGCGGCTGTTGTCGTTACGGCGGTCGAAGTAGCCGGCCGCGACCATGTCGGGTCCGTCGCGGTCCTCGTAGACGCGCGATCTCCTCTTGCTGCGGCGTTCACGTCTTCGGCCGTAGTCGTCCTCTTCATCTGATTGCGCTCGCTGGATGCAATCTTCGTCGTCTGACCAACTGTTGGCAATTTCCATGAGGTGGTCGAGTGTCTTGGGTTTGACACGCCCAAGTTCCTCCTTGAAATCTTGGCGTTTGACGCCGTCCCTGAAGGCGTCGATGGCCCTCTCTTCGGAGATGTGTGCTGTGGAGTTTTTGGTTGTAGACCAGCGTAGTATGTACGAGCGAATAGATTCACCCGTTCTCTCAGTGCAGGCTCGCAACTCTTCGATTGAGGCGGGCCTCTTGCTGGTGCCTTTGAAATTTCGGATGAAGCTGTAAGCGAGCTCCTCCCAGCTTCGGATGGATCCTGATGATAGGCTGCTGAGCCAGACCCGCGCCGCGTCTGTCAGCTACAGCTGAAGGCATTGCATGGCGGTTTCTTTGTTTCCTCCGTGAAGCTTGACGGATGACAGATGGTCACTGAGCCAGGATTTTGGATCTTGCGTGCCGTTGAACTTCAGAGTATCCGAAGAAAGCTTGAAGTTCCGTGGCATCGGTGTTCGTCGAACAGATCTGCTGAAGCATCGAGCCCCGCAGAGTTCTCCTTCGTCTTCATCCATCTCAGATTCAGACGAGCATGCGCGTTTGGCACGTGCTTTGTCGATCTTGCGCTGTGTAAGCTTGTCTCTGGCGTCGTAGTCGCGTTTATGGTGACGTGAGCTCTTCTTCCTTCGGGGAAGGTCATGTTCCTCCTCTTCTTCGGATGAGGGGGTGGGACTCCGGTCGCGCCTGGCCGGAGCTTTCTTCTTCGGCTTCGTAGGAGCGTCTTCGTGGAGCGCAGCTCCGATTAGTCCTAGTCCGGTGAGTGCGGACCTATGCATGGACCTTTTCGGGTCCCCCTCCGGAGGTGGGTGGGCTGCGAGGTACGCAGTGGCTGCCATGATCGCAGCTTGTGGCGTCTTCAGGATGATGTTGCCGTCGGCATCCATATCCATGAATGATGTGTGGAGAGTTCGGGTCATGTCACGCCGCTCCTTGGGATCCATGTTTTCCACCCGAGAGCAGTGCTTGTTTCCCTGGTTTCCGTTTGTGCTAGAGCCGGGTGCCATGGCGGAGAGCGCAGCTCTTCGCGCGCTGGACTCGGAGGCTGCTTGCTTGCGTTTGTCGAGCGTCTCCTGCATCTTGACTTGTTTCTTGTGATCCTCGATGAGGAGGTAGTGGTATGCCATCAGTAGTTCACGTGAGGCGTCTGCAGGTAAGACGATGTCGCCTGCGATGGCACGGCGCGCCTGGACCCATCCTTCTTTGCTAAGTTGGATGACGTGGCCGTTGTTTTCCCCGTTGGGTGGGGGGGACTGGCTTCTTCTGTTTTCGCCATTTCGGCCGTTTCGGTTGGGCGGCGGGTTAGGTGTTTCCTCGTCGGCTTGGATGACTGCGGCGCATAGATAGCGCTCGCAGATTGGTCGGCTGCTGCCGCAGCTTTTGGATCCGGAACCGTAGGTCCCTTCATCCGAAGGTGGATCACATAGATCGGAGTTACAGCTGCTGCTGTCGTAAAACTCATCTATCAATGGTGACGTGCGTAGCACAGGGTGTGGAGCCCACGAGGCGGGCCTGATTGATGGCACAGGCACCCGCTCGGGAAGGCGGAGGGTGCCAGTTTGTCCCACCTGGAAGCAGAAGCTCCCGAACAAAATTTCGAGTCCGTCGCCTACGGGCTCAAAATCCTTCATGGTGGCCGGCGAGTGGGCGGTGAAGTCGAAAGCGCCGAAGAGGAGGTGATTCTCCGTCGCAGCGGAGTTGTAGATCGATCGGGTCGGAACCGTCACGATCGCACAATCAGCAGCCCCGATTCCCACAGACGACGCCAATTGACGAGGTTTAATCTCGTCAATGCCCATTGTTATGGACTTGGGTTTTGGAGAAGATGGGGATGCTGGAGATCGTGGCACGGTTAACAGACAAGCAACCAGGGGACACGAGATTTACCCAGGTTCAGGCCCCCAGAGGAAAAACCCTACTCCTGCTTGTCTGCTCTTGATTACGGCGGAACCGAAGGTTACAGGGTGCGCATATTCGATCTGGCGTGGATGCGTGTGAGAGGGTATGAGTCGATTCCTCTAGGACGTGCCCTCCTGGCCTTTATATAGACTTAGGCAGGTCCCGGACATAGTCCTAGTCGGTTACAAGTTCTAGGGTTTTACCCCTTTGAATTTCCTATCTCGGCTAGTCTTGCTCTCCAAGGATCCGAAGGCGTCATGGGCCTTGGCCACCCGAAAATCTTCATGGGCCAGTGTATATCTGCTGTGGGCCTTCCTTGGGCTGGACCAGGTATGCTGAAGTCACGTACCCGTAGGGTATAACCATGTCACCAGCTGCCTATCAATTTCTTTGACAGCCTCTGTTTCTTCCTGATATTTCTTGTAATTGGCCGCAAGCACCTTCCTCTCTGATGCATCCAGGAACTTCTTGACATCATCCAACAAAGTGTTTTGCTTCTTCTCTATCTTCTGCTTCTCATCAGACAATTGCTTAACCAAAAAGCAATTCTCATAATTGTCATTGATTCTGCTAGTATGGGCTTCTTCATACATACCCCAAAGTTTGGCCAGTGCATTCTTCAGAGTATCTGGCCATTCTTCATGATCTATCCATGATTGAAATCCACAGTTATGACTTCGTAAAATGCATAAAAAGAAACAGGAACTAACTCAATGAAAACATCATATACATGTCCTCATGCATGGAATGCTAACTTTAGTAAGTTCTTCAGTAAAGGAAGCGGTACACTAAACAGTAAACTTTTTTTCAGAAAAAATGTCAATTCTACTGCACTAGACAGTAAGAAAGTAATGCAATGTATATGTTTGTGCTAATCACTCCTAATATCTGTTTATGCCATGCTAACCTTACTTACACAATATCAGATGGAGTCAAGCTTATAGATTAGGTAGAACTTACATTGCCAATATGACACATGTAGAACCTACGTCCTGTGCTTGTCGCTTCGAAAGCAACACATTTCCGCAGCACCAGACCGTGGCCGCGACACACCTCCTGGCACCCCTACGCAATCCCTTGAAACTCTGGGTCCACGCACGTATCAGGGCGTAGTCAATTGGGGCAAACTCCTAATCCAATGAGAAATGCAAAATAAATCGGCTTCAATCTAGGTAAATCGAGGCGAATCCCAAATTTTGAAGTTTGGGGAACTTACATCTAGCACAGAAGGGCCGGAAGGTTCGCTATTGTTCCATCTCGGCATGGCGATGGTGGTCGTCGGAGTGCGCTCGGGGCCCGGAGGTAATGGCGGTGCGGCAGCGTCGGCTCCTGCGACGGCGGTGCGGTTGTGACCATCTGACCAAGCCCATTTGTCCGAACGAGCCAGGTGAGTCCCACTCCCTTCCGTTAACGGCAACAGACAGGCGTGCCCGAGCACCGTCTGCTGGGTGGGCCCAACCTGTCGTATATGGTGTCAATTCGTCTCAATCGCTGTTTAACGCACATTGCAATAAATCGAACGAAAAGTGATGGTTTTTTGCGATTCAAACGAAAAGTGGTGGTTTTTCAAAATTTAACGCGAAAAGTGGTGGTTTTATGCTAAATACTCTTATATGGAGTACAGGTGGCCAACCAATTGGGGATTGGGCGAGTCAAATTGGCAACTGGTTGTACCACACTCCAGAGTGCACGGACATCGCCGAAGTATGATCTCTCGTATATTAGTGCTATCATCAAGAAAAAATAAATTCATGTTACCTACGTCTTTCATTGACCATACCGTGGCTTTTGTGCCTCGTACTTGTAATAAGCCAGCTCATACTCTTGCGGCAAATTGTCTAGCTGGGTGCAAAATAACCATCAAGTGTGGTATGAGCATGTACATGTTGATGTAAGGAGGGCACTGTATGGCAATTCTGCCATTCAAATTTAATGGAATATCATTTCAAAAGAAAAGGCATCACCACACCATGGCCATCATTTTTTCCGTGAGTTCTGGGAGCTCGAGTCGATGCGGTATGTTTTTTGTTTCTTTGATTTTATGTAAACAGGATTGCCTGAGTCAATCAGAGGTCCATGTTGATTTGTTTCACCTCTTACTTTTTTCTGATCTGGATATGCTCCACCGCTTAAGGCAGTCAGGTCCATGTTGATTTGTTTTTTTCTGGATATGTTCCCGATTCAGAGGATGCAGACCCTTTCGGTTGGAATTTCTAGCGCAACATGTTTGTTGACATGCTATTTTGGTAAAAAAACTCGTATTGGTGTCTTATGCGTTTCTCCATACCGAGGTTGCCTAGGCAATCAAAGCGATGAAGACCAACTCGGCACCTGGGCTAAATGGGCTTTCGGTGGTTTTCTTTCGGACCTTCTGGGACCAACTTCGCCCTGTGATTATGTCGATGTTTTAGGAGTTCTACGTTGAAACTCTTGTCATGTCGTGACTGAACTTTGAGTGATTACATTGATACCCAAGTTAGTGGGGGCCACGGATATCCGCAAATTCCAACCAATGATGGTGATCAACGTCATCCAGAGGATTTTTGTCAAGGTCTATGCCATCCGTATCGCCCTGTCAAGGAACACCTGACCCACCCGCTGTTGTTTGCCTTCCTAAAGGGACGCATGATTCATGATGGTGTACTAGCGCTGCATGAAATCATTCAGAGGTGAAGGTTCGTCATCACAAAGGGGTATTTCTGAAGCTGGACTTTCAGAAGGCATTACGATAAAATGGAGTGAGAGTTCCTTAGACAAGTCCTCGAGCGTCGAGGCCTCGATGACAGGGTGATCTCTTGGATTATGCAGTTTGTCATGGGTGGTAGCATGGCGATCAACGTCAATGGGGAAGTGGGCCCATATTTTTGACCCTCATGCGGAGTTAGACAAGGAGACCCGATCTCCCCCTTCTCTTTAACTCTGCGGTGGATGCCCTGGCAGAGATCTTGGACAAATCCAAGATCGCTGGCCACATCTCGGGTGTGGTAGGGCACAGAGGCGGACCTTAGTGGAGGCCAAAAGGGGCCATGGCCCCCAACTCAACTACAATTTGCATCATACTACTCAGTATTTACCATTTTTTACCATACAAAACACAAAATAATTCAATCTAGCCCCCCAACTGCTATCTATTGTCTTTTGGCCCCTCCTACAATATTGTTCAAGGTCCGCCACTGGTAGGGCATCTGATCCCCGGAGGTGGTATCTCTCACCTTCAATATGCGAACGATGCTATGATCATGGTACAGGGGTTGGATCTTGACATCATTAACCTCAAGTTCCTGCTCCTGTGCTTTGAATACATGTTGGGTCTGAAGATTAACTTTGACAAGAGCGAGGTAATGATCTTGGGTTTCCCCGAGGAGGATGGGAAACGCACTGCATATCATCTTAATTGCTGCTTGGCGGGTTTCCCTATTACCTACCTGGGGATGCCCATGCGGGACTCTCGGGTGTTGATCAGGGACCTAGCCCCCATGGCCGCAAAGGTTCGAACCAAAGCCGAACCCTGGCGTGCGTGCCTCACATCCAAGGGAAGCAAGACTATACTGATCAACTCGTGCCTATCCGGCCTCACCATGTATCAGATGGGCCTTTATCTGCTCCCAGAGGGAACCCATGTAGACTTTGCAAAAGAGTTGTCTAGGTTTTTTTGGGTAGCTAGAGATGGGCACCAGAAGTATCATGCGGTGAAGTGGGCAGATATCTTCACTCCCAAAATTCTTGGGGGTTTAGGAGTCCTTGACTCGTGCCACTTCAGTGTGGCCTTGCTGCTGAAGTGGGTTTGGTGGATCCTCCAAGATGATGAAGGTCTTTAGCTACAACTCATCAAGGCTAAGTACCTCCGGGGTCGCCCTATCTTGGCGTGTGAACGCTGGGAGGGATCCTAGTTCTGGAGGGTCATCCAAGACATTAAGCACTTTATCCGCCATGGCTCTCTCTTTGTGGTGGGGAATGGTCGGGAGGTCCTCTGGCTCGACCCCTGGCTACAGGGTGTCTCCCTCTGCCAGGAATTCCTTACACTGTTCGCTATCTGCGTAGCTCCCTCGATGTTAGTAGCCGAGGCAGTTCGAGAAGGCCACTGAAACATCCCGTTCCGGAGGACTTTCAACGATGCCGAGGCCACTGACTTCTTGAGGCTGCGGGGCTCCTTGCCCCTATCTCTCTCAGCTCAGATGGATAAGGTTACTTGGGTCCAGTCTCTCTCGGGAGCCTTCTCTGTTAGTTCGGCTTATGGGACCCTCTTCCAGGGTCCAGAGCTACCTTGGACGTCTCACCTTTGGAAGTCCCCCTGCCCCTGAGCTTGCTAATCTTCGTGTGGCAACTGCTTCGTGATCGTCTGCCTTCGGGGGTGGAGTTGTTGAAATGCAATGGTCCGGGCAATGGGCGGTGTCCGCTATGTGGGACATCGAAGACATGCACCCATACTATGTTCACATGTCCTACCGTTCAGTTTCTGTGGAACTTCATCCGAAAAGCGCTTGGGCCTACTTGGCAGGTCCAGGAGTTCTTGGAGACGAAGGCGAACCGTACCAGAAGAAGGCGCCACCTTTTCTGGTTGGTGTTTGCGGCCATTACTTGGACGCTATGGAATATTCGAAATAAGATGGTGATTGAGCGGACCTTTCCTCTCCAGGCTTCTGACTCTGTATTTTCTTTGCTTGCCGACTTTCAGCGGTGGTACCCTCTGTCTAGGCAGCGGGACCGGGAGAGCGTGGATGGCATCTTGAATGCGCTTCACAACACCCACTAGTGCTTCCGCGGCCTTATAGTGGGAGCGCACCCTGCTCCGCTTTTCTTTTTCTCTTTGTTGTCTCGGACGTGATATGCTGTGGCCTAGCAGATTACCTTTTTCTTTTTTTTTTGAAGCCTGGATGTCAGACTCGTTTGTACGCTGTATGATTGTTGTTTTATTTATAAAGTTTAGCGTAAAGCCTATATCAAGAGAAGAGCCGATGATTTTTTTTGCTAGATTTAACTGAATCAAGTTCGTATTAGCAAGTGCCAATGATTTATGTCAGTTTAGAAGCTGATTTTAATTGTTTCAGTTTCAAAATTCATATTAAGGAGTACTTAGTTAGACTGAAAGGGATCGAGTCAGACACGATTCCTTTTGTTTGTTTGTGGATATGAACGCGCACAATAACTCATTTTGCTTGTTAACATGAACTACCACAAGCTCAGAACCACCCAACGAAATCTTAGAGCATCTCTAGCACATCCCTTAAAAATATGAGAATTACTAATTCTCAGCAACTTACGGCGCAGTTGACTCTATGACCGTATGATCTAAAACGTTAATATTCGTGTTGTGATCCGTTCTTTTCTCCTAGCTTCCCTAGACTGTTGGAACGGTGCGCCCAGATGTAAATGAGCCTTCTCTTCTCTGTTCAGTCCTTTCTCTACGTACCCGTGCATGCATTATTTGGGCTTTTTTTCTTTCATTTGCTGTTGTTGTTGTTCGTCTTCGTCCGTAAATAGGACTTTCTGGCTTGTGTTTTTGTTGGCAATGGTTTTGCTGGCGAAGGGGAGTCCAGAACTCTTGGATTTTGTCTGTTTTATTTTTGTATTTTATATTGTTTTGTTTTTTCTTAGTTTAGTGTTCCATTCTTCTTATTCTATATTTTTAATTTATGTGTTAACTGTTTCGTAGTCCTTCGTCTTGAAGTAAGTGACTTGGATTTGTCTAAATTAATATATATTTAGACACGTTTTAGTATCTAGAAACATACTAATCTAAACAAACCCAAGTCACTGATTTTCGGACGAAGGGAGTATACAAATTTATCATGTAACACATCTAATATTTTATATTCATGATTTTTATTGTTTTCTAATCACTTGAAGGGATTTGGCCTTTGGGATAGTAGTGAGTAGTGACCTGAGTAGAATTTTATCCTTGTCAGCTTCGTTTGTGCGTTCTTTTTCGTGGTTTTTGTATACACATTTAGATTTTGTTTCTTTTTAAATTTATGTGGGTCGTCGTTGTCATGATATTGCTGATGAGTACATCATGGGGGTCCACGTAAAGAGTTTAGAGAGGGAGAGGCAGCGAGCGTCCAAGCCATGTTATAATACATGTTACCTAGATTCAGATGTCACGATGGTGACGAGATCCTACTCCTGCTATAAAACACTATAACGGCAATAAGCCAATATTACATGAATTGTGTATTGTATCATGCTCTAACGGCTCCCGCATTCTGGCTTATAAAGAGTACCAGTCCAGGAGTTACATGGGAGTTCTTGTTGGCAGGTTATATTGTCCTACACTAATACCAGTTATCTTTGTGTCGTATACTTCAAGGCTCTAGCTTCCTCAAGTGGGGTGTAATTTTCTAGTTGTAATCGGGATGGTACTAAGATTTTTGAAGTTTACATCATAGTTGCAACCGAGAAAATATTCACATTAATTTTTCCTAGGTTATAAAAATGGTCTTTATACAATAGTGGTCAACCTAACCTTTATAGCCGTACAAGTCCATACATTACAGTTGTATAGAAAGCACGCATATAGAAGTGCATGAACCGAAAAAGGCCAACGGATAAAAAAGGAAGGACAATGGCCACTTCAAATTATGAGTTGCAACTAGACTTATAACTGACTTTTAACATGAGTTGCAACTAGGATTGCAACTGAGGATTGACATGTTATTTTCTTATATCGCTGTCCCTTCATATTATGAGTATTGAAATGTCATATTTCTGTTTCGTGGTTCTTTCTTACTATGAGTATTGAAATGTCATTTTTTTCATGGTCCCTTTCTTATTACGAGTTACAACTGGCTTTTCTCGAGGAGTTGCAACTGATGATTGTTTTGTAATTCCTTTTAATTATGAGTTGTATATAGACTTGCAACTAGCTTTTTTGTTGAGAAGTGTTTCATGGTCCTTCTTACTATGAGTTGCAACTAAACTTGCAACTTGCTTTTTTTGGGGGAGTTCCAACTGAGGATTGTTTCATGGTATCTTTTTATTATGAGTTCAACTGGACCTGTAACTGACTTTTAGAGAGATTCGCAACGAGGATTACAACCAAGGACTAAAATATAATTTTTATTGTTTTGTGGGCCCTTCTTAATATGAGTTGTAAGTGGAGTTGTAACTCGTTTTCTCAGGGAGTTGCAACACTAATATTGCACCGAGGATTGTTTTTGTGGTCCCTTCTTACTATTACTTGCTACTAGACTTGCAATTGTATTTTATCGAGAGCCGAAACTCGGGTTACAACTAAGGATTCAAATGTCGACTTCTTAATTCATGGTCTCTTCTTACTATGAGTTGCAGTTGGACTTGCAACTGACTTTCTCTGATAGTTGCAATTGGGGTTGTAATTGAGGATTGTTTCGCGGTCTCTTCTTTACTACTCCCTCCGTCCCAAGGTTTAAGGCTAAAAGTCATGCGGCCGGTGGCGACCGTCTCGTTGATGGGAAGATTGGATCTCGCCGCAGAACACCGGCCAGACCGGCCAGGCCCCATGGTGGGCGCCACTGTCGTGGGAATGACCACGGCAGATGCTGCAATCCATGGGGCCTGGCCGGTCTGGCCGGTGTTCTGCGGCGAGATCCAATATTCCCATCAACGAGACGGTCGCCACCGGCCGCATGACTTTTAGCCTTAAACCTTGGGACAGATGCTGCAATCGGCAGCGAGTAGTAGAACGAAGGGCAATGGCGGCCAGCCATCTGCGGTGCGAGATGAGGGCGGAGACACAGGGTTTTACCCAGGTTTGGCCCCCCGGAGGGTAAAGACCTACTCCTGCTAGATTGTATTATGATGGAGGTACAATGGGCGAGCTCGACGGCTAGACGGCGAGTCGCTTGGGTGGATGATGGAACGTACGTTTACACGCCCTTTAGGAAGGTTTATATAGACTCACCCTCCCTAGGGTTTACAAATCTCAACGAATCTGTTAAGGTTTCGGTACTCGTTTAACCTAATCCGACTGGGCCTATCTACTCTCCTGGGCCTTCAGCTTTCAGTCGCTTGGATCCACGCCAGGTCTTGATCCAGTCGCCGTCTTGCAGGCCCACTCGTCAGGTCGTGGGCCAGTCGGAAACGTCCTGCTGGGTATATCCCGGTAGACATATCCCCATCAGACATGGGGAGGCGTGCACGAATAGTATAGCTTAGAAGCACTCAAAAGTAAAATACGCTATGTATAAAAACTAGCGAAGCAGTAAACAAGTCCTAGTTCCGTACTTAAACGAACGTATCATTCTGTTGTGGGCAGATTATAAACGGACGAGCTGTACGAGCTGGACTCAACACTACCGCTAGCATAGATGCCGGCCAGCTGGGTGTGGGCCTACAGCTCTCCGTATGTATGGGACAGAGGAGAAATAAACTATTGATGTCGCGCACGTGAGTGACGTCACCTAACTGAGATTTAGTCTAAGTCACGGCTAGCTGCGCCTTAGTCAGTCCCTAAAAATATGGCCTTTAAAATGCATATAAGAACTGTAAAAACCTGTTTCACAGTGTCAAACTTCAAATACAAACTGTAATAGTGAATATTCCGCAGCATATTTCTGAAAAAAAAAATCCTTCACTTCGCCTTCCTTCCTCGCTACTCGCCGGCGTGCCCTGCCGCGCACTCTGCCGACTCTTGCCTGCGCGCTGCTGCTTGCTTGCAGGTCAAGATCGAGCTAGCTTTAAGATCGAGTTGCTTGCCTCTGCTGGGCTGCTAGCTTGCGCCCGCCGTAGGCCAATACGCCGGCCGCATCGGTGCAGTGTACGGGCTATATTATAACGGCACGTTTGAATCTTCGAACCGTAGTGAATAATTTTGCCGGAGACGCAAGAAATTGATGGGTGGAGGTGGTTGCACGGAAGGCGGCCTGGGCTGCATTGGTGTAAATTCCCGCCAGTTTGTGAACTGTATACTGTCCTCGAAACCATGTAAGTGTCGGAGGGTCGCGTTTAAGATGGCCTTAAATTTTTTTATAGTTTCACAGACTTTTAAAAGGTCTATTCTAGATTAATAAATTGGTCTAAAACCATAAGCTCACTCGAACTTTAAGGGTTTGGCGTATTTAAGGGGTCTACTAAAAATGCTTTTAGGACGGCTGGGTACCAAATATGAAAAAGTTAATGAACGTTAACTCGCGAAGAAATCTTAAAACGGATCAAATGACCCGGTCGCAAAGAAATCTTGAAACAAATCAAATGGTCCGAAAATGAATATGGTATGTCCATACACCTAGAGGATGCATTTCTCATCACACATATGCTTTGAGATGGGTAGCCAATGATGTCTCCTATTCTTTTCTCATTTCCACTACCTATTTAATAAATGACTTTATCTCACCTGCCACAAACAAGGAAACTTGCATAGTTTTGTAGGTATATTTGTGTATTGTTTGCAGCCTTTTTTGAATTTGAGTTTGAAAAACATGCAAAAAATAGTAAGACCGCAACGACATATTGGAGTTGAATCCAAGTTCACTCTTGTCATTGGGAGATTTTCGCACACTCAAGATGTTGTTGCGTGTGGCATTCCCTATAACCCTTTTTCAAGGCATTCTCTAAAGAAGTGACTTGAGCCTTGGACTCTTTGATTTCCTCTATATGGTTAGTATCAACAACAATACTAGAGGAAGTAGATGCTTCATTGTTAGAGTAACAAGGCAAGGAATATAATTCATCACAAGATGTCCAATAGCATGAGTGAATGAATTATTAGGACTAGCACATGACAATATCACATTTAGAGTGGATATAGTGCTAATGTCTACATAAGACTCATTAGATGTTACGTTTGACACAATAGCCTCATGAGCCAACTTTAGCCTACCATGGAAGACTAGAAGATCCTCATGCGAGCTTGAGAGATTAACATGATTTTCATCCAACTTCCCATAGTTGCTAGTTAGCAAAGCAAGTTGAGCCTTTAGCTTAACATTCTCCTTCAAAATAGATGTTTTAAAAGAAATAGAGTTAGTAGCACAAGCATCATCATTAATTGCAAGAGATGAGGGCAACTTGGTGAGCTCTATTGAATATAAAGCTTTAAGTTGCTCATGTGATTTAGTGAGTTTGATGAGCTCACCATTAACGACTTGAGAGCCATTTCCGAGGTGCTTAAAATCCTCAACAAGTTTAGCATGGGAAACTACAAGTTCATCATTTTAGTTTTGAAAATATTTTCCACCACAAGTTCTCTATCATGGTTTTCCTTTAATCTAGATAATTCTAGAGCAAAAATCCCCTTAAGAGATTCCTTGGTGGTTTCTTCTTCTTAAAGGGGCTCTTTAGATAAGAAATCTCGAGTGCATACTCATGCTCATGTTCATTCTTTTGAAAAATGATATTTTTCTCCTCAATAAGTTTCTTGCTCTCAATGGCATAAGTCATAATTTCAATAAAGTTGGAGCAAGCAATTTTATCTTTATGAAGAGCGGGAAAAACAATCTCTCCCTTCTCTTGAATAGAGGTTATATCATAATCAACAAGATGATCATCATCATTATCAACATTATCATCATCATGAGATACAATCGGATCCAAAGAGGTTACCTTTGTTCCCCTAGCCATAAGGCATATGTGAGAACCGGAAGGAGGTGATGATGAGAAATTACTTGAAGCTCCATACAAAACCTTTTCTTGGTCCATAGATTCTTCGATTTCCTCTACATGTTTAGCAACACAAGTACTAGAGTAAATAGAAGCATTTTTTTATCATGGCAACAAGACAAAACACCGCATATCATCATGAGATTTATTCAAGTCATTTCTACATGATATGCAAGGACTATCAACACAAGCATGTAAGGAGTTTTGAGTGCTAAAAGTGTTAAGTTCCAAAGATAGAACATTGCAACGAGATAGAGATGATGGATTACCAATAATAAGCTCACTATCCATATTTCAATTTCTATCACCACTCACAATATCATTACCTTGTGAAAAATCACATGTTGGTGAAGTGGTAGAAGATGAGAACTCATCATGGCCGAAGGTGGAGGGAAAACAATCATCCTCAATAATGTTGGACACACCATATTTATCTTGAAGTTTTTTCCATATCTCATGAGAACTCCGATAAGGCATGATTGAAGAAATAACTACATTGCTCACAACAAGTAAAAACACTTTAGTAGCTTGAGCATCTATATAATAGTATATCTTCTCCTCTAAAGATTGATTTTGGGGATCCATAGGAGAAGAAAAATCGATATATAGAATTCCCTCAATAGTTGGGTGTATTCCTTAGAAATAATCAAGCATGTGAAATTTCCAAACATCATAATTTGTGCCATCAAATATATAGTTGGATCTTGGGCTCGTTTTGAAGATAGTAATGAGATCTACAAGATTATGCAGGTAACCACCATAGTCCAGCAAGGGAAGATAGAACCAAATGATGCAAGGTTTAACCTACCTATAAAAGATAAACCGGTAAAACCTCCAACATCAAAAACACAATAGAGAATGCATATGAAATCCTTTTTCGATGAACTTGAGCTTGTCATGGAGATTAACACAAGCTCTAAATCCTCTCATGGATAAGAACCAAATAAGAACCAAGAAAGGTGATGCCAATTATGCAAAGGTTTGAGATCTCTCTGAAGGGTATGATCAAGTTACTCACTCAATAGCCCCTCTTGATAGTACAGTTATCTATCCTATAAACATGTCTCCCAACTAACAACATGAGACCAGCAAAAGTTAAAACCTATGAAGATCATACCATTGCCTTGAGCATTCCACTTGAGATTGATGTAGATGATATTTTCCTCCTCAAGATGGAACTTCTTCTTGTTTGCTCTTGCTCGCGCTTGCTTGATGAAGACTTGCACATTTCTCCCTCATACACCATGGGGAAACCACTTCTTTGAACTTGTCTTCATCAATCCATGATCATTGAGGATGGCAATATTCAAGCATCTTCATTTCTTCTAACTTCATTAGGACGCTGATGCCTTGAAGATGCACATGAGGAACTCTATCTTCTTCAACACACTCTTGATATTATTTTATTTATTCTTCTTCTTCTACATGATTCCAATAGGCCTAAAGCCCTTGGATAATGCTTCTTGTTCATTTTTTCTACCTTGAAGCCAACACATGATCCAAGTGATGCCAATGGACAATTCCTACAAGTGTAACTAAATGCAAACATTAGTCCATAGAGATTGTCATTAATTACCAAAACCACACATGGGGGAACACATGCCCTTTCAGCTGCGCATGCCGCCGGTCTTCCTGAAGGGCGTCAGGTGTATCCCTTCCTCACTTCCTTCTACATATCAGGGGAAATCCTAGGACCAGTCTGGGCAGCATCGTCGTATTCCTTCCTAGAGGTATTTCTTGATACACGGAAATTTGAAGTGCTAGGTTCATGGTGGGAATACTCCGGAAGGCACGATGGTCGTGGGCATTCCGCGTTTCTCGTTGATTTGCCATTGTTAGCTTTTGTTTCTCTTATCTTTCTCTCTTCCTTTTCTTTTGGACTTGATTGTGCTACAACCCAAGTATGTTGGTTGTATCAGATGATTGCTATGATAGAGTAGAAAGGCGCAAGGCGGTTTTGAGGTAGTGCAATGCAAGTACCATCTGTCCCAGCCATTTTTCTTTTTTTTTCAAATTATTTTGGCCAGAAGGAATTATTGCATCAAACAATATAATGTATTTTAAAGATGCAAAATACAACTCCCTCTATTCCAACTAAATGAAATTCTAGAAATCAAATTATCTTAAGTTTAACCATATTTAAAGAAATATGTTAACTACAACTCAGATTTAATTTTATTAGATTCATCTTATATTTTCATACTACATAAATTTGATGTTGTAGATAATTGAAATATTATTCATTAAATCACTCAACTTAGAGAAGTTTGATAATTATTTTGGAATGGGGAGTATAGATCAAACGATAAGACGTTAGACCATAGCGCACTCGCTTCTTACGAGCTCCACTTAGGGGCACTTCTTTTGGGCTTATGCTTATGGAGAAGCAAGATTATGAATTTCGTGGGGATAAGATGTGGTGGTGATAAGCTCCCAAAAACTGTTCTTACAATTCTTTTGGGCTTATGTGATTTTGCTTATGATATGTGTAATGTCTATGTTACCCTGAACCTGTTATGGGACAACAATAAGGGCAAAGTGGCCATGGCGCTGGTCGGTAGAGCTCGAGGGCGAGCTGCTGGACACAAATCGGTGTCCGCTCATGTCGTCGGATTGATGACAAGTACGCCATAAGGAGGTACTGAAGGCATTGATAAGATGGGGTGTGACACACAGTGTTTTAGGAGAGGTGAACACAAGTTTACCCAGTTTCAGATATGACTGCGGTGATCGGATCCTACTCCTGCTAGCAACCTAGTAATATATCGGCGAGGGCCGGATGTTACAACAGATTACAAGAGAGGTTCGCATGTGCGAGTTGGTTGTGGTTGTCATAGAGAAAAGGCTCCCTCAGGTTCGGTTTATGAAGGAAATGTGCCCTACATGCAAATAATAAAGGAGTTTATTAAACACATTCCATTAGTTTATAATAGTTTTATGTCATTGTACAACTATATCAATAAGGAAACATTGCTATAGGTGTGATATATAAACAAACCCAAGTCCCTAGTAGCCTCTATTTAACTAGTTTATTGGTCAACGGATGGTCAAAGGTTTCCTGACCATGATGGTGCCTTGATGACTGCAAGTGCACATATCGTTTGTAGCTAGTTTCAAAATAAAGATATCAATTCCATAGAGAGCAGAAGGCGAAAGACTAAAATGCATTTAACTAAAACTAAACAAAGTATTTAAGAAATAATTATAAAATGCAAGAAAAGTAGAATTGTTTTGGGGTTTTTGATTGAGTGAAGCAGTTAAAGTAAAGTAAAACTTAATGCAAAAAGTAGTAATCACGTGTATAAGAAAGCTTGGAATTGCAATAGGAGAAAAGGCGTTCTCGGGGAGTGGTGGATACACCACTAGCAATTTAGACTGAGTAATCAAGATTATTATAACGAATATTCTCATGACATGTATGTATGTGGGAGGAGCTCCATATATATACGAATAGGCAGCAACCACTGCTCACATCATCCTTCAGAACCATAGCTGACAGATAAACGACATCAATCATATTATCCCGCTATTAAGGGATTTCTCCCGCGGTATGGACATGGCTTAATAAGTTCTCTTTGCTTGCCCAAGTTAGTACGTAAAGGATGACAACGAGTTTATAGTCACAGTAAGTGCTATCATCCCTCCGTCTACCGACAAGTAATCCCCTTAATCAAGTCCCCATAAGAGGCAAAGATTAAATAGGTGCACAACTCTCAATATCAATATAAAGACAATTAACACATACACATAATGATCTATAACATAATAATCTTTATCTCATCTCAATCATATACTAGGGTTTCTCCATCTCCCCAAGAACTAATGATCTACTCAGACATGGAGGCAAACAACATCATGGCAATGGTAATGGAAACAATTATAGATGAATAGTTCTTGCATAAATCCACAATTAATGCTAGAATTACAATAAGATCTAAATAGGATGGATGGAGATGATGGTGATTCAGCGGTTGATGAAGATGGAGATCGATGCCTTGGCCTCCCAGATCTGCTTAGGGCGAAGATGGATCCCTAGGGCAAGTTACCCCTCCAGATTCCTTCTGGAGGTGAGGTTTTTGGCGATTTTGGGTGTTTTGTATGTCATCTCTCTGATCCAGTTGCACGGGGTGAAACTATTTGAGGAGGCGGTGTCGGCGCCAACTATATAGCGGGAACTATGCTGCCGAAAAAGTTCCTCCCGCCATATAGTTGGTCGTTAAACCTTCTATGTCCTCCAATCGCTTCGGGTTTTCTTCTGGTGTTATTGATATTTCCCAATTTAGCGATTTACATTGTTTTTGACTCTTTTTTGCTCCAATACAACTGGTCCAAGAGTTGTTTCTATTATATCCATAATCTGTCCTGATCCTGGTGAAAATAAAAATAAAAGGTGCGTGCAAACGCCGTAAAATGCCAAGATCCTACCATTACAGTGAAAATAATAATATAAAACATGATGCAAATATGCACTCATCAACTTCCCCAAGCTTATACTCTTGCTCGTCCCGAGCAAGGCCGACTTAATGAATGTGATCCTTATATTCATGAATCTGAGTCGATAAAATAAAATGAGGAAGTTGCAGCATGTGTTTATCCTATAAGATACATAGGAATGAGTTCATGAATAATTCCTTACTCAAACCATCTGAATAATATTAGCAGACTGATGGCGCCCGGTGTTGACGAGGGACGCTTCGTTGGAAACCCCAAGATCAAGGTGCAAAGAGCACAACAGCAAGCCTTCCCTCAGAAAGTAACCGAGGTTATCGAACCAGTAGGAGGAAGGAAACGTCTCAAAGGTGTTGCAAGAAACGTGGAAACCTGCACAACACAAACTCAAGACTTTGCCCCAACGAACAGTGAGGTTGGCAAGCTCACCAGTTTGCTGTAACAAAGGATTAAGTGTATGGTGTGGAAGGTGATGGTGGTTTGCAGCAAGTAAACAATAACAGTGGAATATGTATCAATGGTAAAGATTGGACCGGGGTCCATAGTTCACTAGAGGTGCTCTCCTTAGATAAACAACATGGCATAAAGGGTAAACAAACTACATTAGGGCAATTGATAGGAACTGAGCAAGGCATAACAATGCAATACTAGACAAAAAGATCCTATGAGATTCGATTGGGCAATACAAAAATATACATAGACCGCCATCCAACTGCATCTATGACTAGAAGTCCACCTTCAGGTTATCATCCGAACCCCCTCCAGTATTAAGTTGCAAGCAACAGACAACTGCTTTAAGCAAAGTGTGTAAGGTAAACAATCCACTAGTTCCATGAACAAGAGACCGTTGTTTTCTCCCTAGTGGCAAAAACACATCTACAACCGAAGATATTTCTATCACTTCCCTTGGAAACTAGAGGAATGAACCCACTATCGAGCATAAATACCCCCTCTTGGAGTCACTAGCAATTACTCAGCCAAGATAGCTACTAACAACGGAGAGCATGCAAGATCACAAACAAATCAGACATGATAGAATCAAATGAAAAAACATTAATCAATCTGACATAGTAATCTCAATATCCATCGGGTCCCCGCAAACACAACATGCATGATTACAAATAGATACTACATGAACCCGTAGTCCAAGGTGGAACTACTCACGCTTCATACCGGAGGCTGGCATGATGAAGAAGAAGGCCTCCGGGATGATCTCCCCTCTGGCAGGGTGTCGGGAAGAGCTTCAGATCCTCCTGATCTAGGGACAATGGTGGTGGCGGCTACAGACGGTTTCGTGGAGTTTTTATCCGGTGCCTAGGGTTTCTGCATCGGGGGCTTCTTATAGGTGAAGGGGCGAGCCAGGGGGGGCACCAGGGCGGCTTCACCCCCCAGGCGCGGTGTGGGCCCACCCGCGCGGCCTGGGGTTGTGGCCCCTTGGTGAGCCTTCTCCATCTCGTCTTTTGGCTTCGTGTTGCCCACGGTAAAATATTCACTTTGGCTTTTGTCCCGTCCAATTCCGAGAATATTGATTTTCTGCCTTTCTGGAACCAAAAACAGAAGAAAATAGGCAACTGGAACTGTGGCAACTTGTTAATAGGTTAGTTCTAGAAAACATATAAAAACACCTCAAAGTGTGGACAAAGCAAAGAAAAGTAGATACTAAACAAGCATGGAGCATCAAAAATTATAGATACGTTTTCGACGTATCAAGCATCCCCAAGCTTAACTCCTGATCATCCTCGAGTAGGTAAGTGATAAAAAGAATAATTTTTGAGGTGACATGCACCATCAAAACCAAGATCAAACCATTTGCAAGCATTGAAAGCTGGGATCAAAGAAATCTAAACATGTGCATGAAAGATGGAGTTCTAACAATAGGACAAAGTAACTATGCATGCAACA
The DNA here is from genome assembly GCA_916181665.1 of Avena sativa. Taxonomy (NCBI): domain Eukaryota; kingdom Viridiplantae; phylum Streptophyta; class Magnoliopsida; order Poales; family Poaceae; genus Avena; species Avena sativa. The sequence goes on along the minus strand of OV702299.1, from coordinate 82,799,000 downwards.
TGAAAGGCTACAAACAAAGATCATGAATAACATGCATTGAAAAATGTGTGTTTGTTTCACATACAGAAAACATGGCATAGTGGCATTCAGCTTGTCCCTCATAGAGTACCAAATAGATGCATAGGACACCTTCAAAGTTCATAAGAGTGACTAGATACAGATAGCACAAGAACAAATAATATCACAATATGCATCAATCAATAAGTTTTGGGACACTGCACATGGAACTAAGAATGACAACTATGCTCTCTTAATGGTGCCTAAAGGTAGAAGGTGGAAACTCAACATAATAGTGGAAGAAAGTCCCTTCACAAAGGGAAGCAGGGATTTCAAATTTCAAAAAGAGCTTCCAAAAATTATGGTACCAGTTAGCTTTCAGCCCTCATTGCCCCTATCATAAGCATCTTGAAGTGATTAAGGTTAAAGTGAATAAACTATGGAGTATATGCTTGACAAAGTATAAGTTGGCAATCTCATGTCCCTTGAATACGAGGGTCACACCTCATGCTACTCAACTTTAGTCACCTGTAAGTTCTTGTGATAGTAAGTACATGTGTATCATAGAGAACCGCCAACGGGGTACCCCTTGAACATGTCATAGGAGCTACCCCATAACAAAAATGACAAGGCAAGTAGACAATGAGCATCTCAATGATCTTTTTATTCACTATGTGCATAGATTTTTATTGAGGATGCTTCACAGAATGCTCATTATGGTGATGCTACAAGTTTCCACCATGCTTAGGCCTGTCTTAGGCTAGCGGCCCAGGCATTTATCAAACACAAAATACATAACTCCATGGACTTACAAGATCCCTCTTTATTTCACACTGGTGACATCCATAGACAAAAGTGCATGATATCAACTGTGTACAAAGTACAAGTGAAATGTTGAAAACGTTCCCCATGACAGCATGGTTCTGCTAATTTCAACGTATAAGTGCAAGCATATACAACTTAGATGACACAATGGTTCTAGTTTATTAGGGACAAAGAATATAAAGTGTGCCATCAAGTTCGTTAGGGCTTTAATCACTAAGTTTTCACATAACAAAATACTTTTTAATTGGAAGATAGCTGAAAACAAGAATATACTTGGAATGGTGTAACACACCATGCATAGGAGTTTATAGTGGACACTTTGGAATAACTTGGTTTCTTGGGAGTTGGAAGCATGAGTAGAGCTTACTCATACAAGTGGAGGCTAGCAAAAGACTGGGAGCAACCAACTAAGAGAGGAATAATGGCCATAATCATGCAGAGCGACAAAACATTACTAATCAAAGCATAGAGTGGTACTACAAGTCAAGGACTAAATGATCATAGAGGCTATGGTGACTTGTTCATAGTCATAACATGGTGTGAGTATGTGCCAAGTCAACCCAAACAAAGTATCAAAGGAGAATACCACAATACTATGCTTTTGTATGCTAAAACAACGCATGATTCCTTCAAGGCACACTAAGCAATCCCAATTGTTTGGAACAAGACATGCTACAACAATAATCACTAAGAATAAGGTCAAAACAACACCTAGCATGTCATGCTAAAGTCTAAGTCACAGTCAATGCAAGCTCCTCTTGCACTTATCAAGCAAGAACTTTCTACTCCTTTCCAACACCAATCAACTTATTTGAAAAAACACTATGAGAACGAGGGTCCAAACTACTTTATTCAAGAAAACTAAACAACTAAGCAAAGCAAACGAAAACCAAGACGCTCCAAGAACAACACAACAGTACATGAAACAATAAAAACAAAGTGTCTATAAAGACCTGAGCTTTTTATTGATGAAGAAGGGGATGCCTTGGGCATCCCCAAGCTTTGATGCTTGTACCTCTTGTATATTTCTTGGGGTGACACCGGAGTGGCATCCCCAAGCTTGAGGTTTTGTCCATTCTTCATCTCATTACATCATTCTTCCTCTACACCTGAAATTTTTCCTTCATAGAAAACTTCACACAATCTTCATTAGCAACATTAGTGTATTCAAAAGATAATAGACCTTTGGGTTTAGCTTTGGAACAACAAAAATTTTCACTAGAAACACAAGATACTGTAGTAAATCCTTCAAAAATCTCAATTCCCCAAAAGAGAACTCAAAAAGGAATCAATAAGAAGCAAATGCAAATAATGGCAGAAATCTGTCAAAACAGACCAGCGGGTAGAAAACGATATTTTTGAAAATCTTCTGTTGCTCAAATAAAAAAGTGTTAAACTAATGAAAGTTAGCTAACATACTGGGGGATTTATTCGTAAATTTTCAGCTCAAGCCGACTTACAGAGACTCCTCACGAATGTTTATGGTGGATGACATAAATCTGTTTCGGGACAGCAACTCCCCAAATCTTACTTCCCTCTCATTAGAGATCATTCTTGGCACAAAAAGCAAACAAAAAGTATAAGGAGAGGTCATTAATGGAGTGATAACTTCCAAGACTCAAGGAAACTCTTGGATTATCTCCCAACAAGTACTTTTCTTTAACGCCTTTAAGTTAGGCATGAAAGTTTGAGAAGATGCTCACATAAGAAATATGAATTGAAGTAAAAGAGAGCATCAAGAAGAAAATTCAAAACACATTTAAGTCTAACCCTGTTATTTTGCATAGGAATCTTGTATGCAAATAAATTCACAAAGAACAAAGTGACAGGCATAGGAAGATGAAACAAGAGTAACTTCAAAACTTTCAGCACATATAGAGGTTTTTCAGTACCATGAAAACTTCTACAACCATATTTTCCTCTCTCATAATAATTTTCAGTAGCCTCATGAATAAACTCAACAATATAGCTATCACATAAAGCATGCTTTTCATGATCTACAAACACATAATTTCTATCAAGGTCAAAAATACTGGGATTAAAACCTTCACAGGTTTTACCTAAAGAAGATATTTCAAAAGGATCCACAGGAACATAACATTCATCCTCCTTTGGTAAGCATGGGGGACAATCAAATAATGTAAGGGATAAAGAGTTACTATCATTAGAAGGTAGGCATGGGTATATAATTCATTCTTCCTCCTTTTGTTCATCACTCTCCTCCTCCTTTTCATCTAATGAGCTTCTAGTTTCAACAATTTCTTCTTCCATAGGCTCCTGCAAGGCAATAGACTCTTCCATTTGTGGAAACAATCTATTAAAATATTCAAGAATATAGCCATTTTATTACTTGTAATTATCAAAGCAAAATTTAAGTATCTCATAAACCTCATATTCATAAGGTGCATCATCAGTATTTTCAAGCAAACTGGCAAGTTCAAATGCACCCTTGAAGGTAACAAATTCTTCAATTTGTTCCACATCATAAAAGTCATAATTTCCTTTAACATAAGAGGATATGGTAACATTATAATTATACTCACATTGAAAAGGGAGGTGTTTATACCTCCTACAGCAACAAGCTTTATCAAGGCAATAAATAACATTATAAGTAGAGCACGCCTCTCAAGCAATAGTATTCAATTTATCAATTTGTGCCCATAAGTGTTTCCCTTTTTGTGACAAACAGTGTTCCTTATAATAATACTTTTGTTCTTCCGTGAACCCACCTTGCCAATAAGAACTAGTTTCAAAGAAACCATCCATTGATAGAAAGAATGACAAGGCAAGGCAATAACATACCAACAACTAGAGTGGGAACTAATTTTTTTGTGTTTTTGATAAGAGAAAGCAAACCAAACTAAACTAATTTTTTTTGGAGTTTTTGATAAAAAGAGGCAAACAAAACCAAGCAAAAGAAACTAAGCAAACTAAAAACAAAGTAAAGAGAAAGGTTGAGGAGGACTCCCCTTGTGAAGACGTCCTTAGCCTCCCCGGCAACGACGCCAGAAAACTTGATGGCGCCCGGTGTTGATGTGGGACGCTTCGTTGGAAACCCCAAGAGCAAGGTTCGAAGAGCACAACAGCAAGCCTTCCCTCAGTAAGAAACCGAGGTTATCGAACCAGTAGGAGGAAGGAAATGTCTCAAAGGTGTTGCAAGCAACGTGGAAACCTGCACAACACAAACTCAAGACTTTGCCCCAACGAACAGTGAGGTTGTCAAGCTCACCGGTTTGCTGTAACAAAGGATTAACTCTATGGTGTGGAAGGTGATGGTGGTTTGCAGCAAGTAAACAATAATAGTGGAATATGTATCAATGGTAAAGATTGTACCGGGGTCCATAGTTCACTAGAGATGCTCTCCTTAGATAAACAACATGGCATGAAGGTAAACAAATTACAGTAGGGCAATTGACAGGAACTGAGCAAGGCATAACAATGCAATACTTGAAAAAAAGATCCTATGAGATTTGATTGGGCAATACAACAATATACATAGACCTCCATCCAACTGCATCTATGACTAGAAGTCCACCTTCAGGTTATCATCCGAACCCCCTCCAGTATTAAGTTGCAAGCAATAGACAACTGCTTTAAGCAAAGTGTGTAAGGTAAACAATCCGCTTGTTCCATGAACAAGAGACCGTTGTTTTCTCCCTAGTGGCAACATCACATCTACAACCGAAGATATTTCGGTCACTTCCCTTGGAAACTAGAGGCATGAACCCACTATCGAGCATAAATACCCCCTCTTGGAGTCACTAGCAACTACTTGGCCAAGATAGCTACTAACAACGGAGAGCATGCAAGATCACAAACAACACATACATGATAGAATCAAATAGACAAAACCATTAATCAATCTAACATAGTAATCTCAATATCCATCGGATCCCCGCAAACACAACATGCATGATTACAAATAGATTAGATCTTGATCATGAACGAAGCTCACAAGATCTATACATGAAAGCACAAAGGAGGAGATACAACCATCTAGCTACTACATGGACCCGTAGTCCAAGGTGGAACTACTCACGCTTCATACCGGAGGCTGGCATGATGAAGAAGAAGGCCTCCGGGATGATCTCCCCTCCGGTACGGTGCCGGGAAGAGCTTCAGATCCCCCCGATCTAGGGACGATGGTGGCGGCGGCTATAGGAGGTTTCGTGGAGTTTTGATCCGGTGCCTAGGGTTTCTACATCGGGGGCTTCTTATAGGCGAAGGGGCGAGCCAGGGGGGCCACCAGGGCGGCTGCACCCCCCAGGCGCAGGGTGGGCCCACCCGTGCGGCCAGGGGGTGTGGCCCCCTGGTGAGCCTTCTCTGTCTCGTCTTCTGGCTTTGTGTTGCCCACGGTAAAGTATTGACTTTGGCTTTTGTCCCGTCAAATTCCGATAATATTGATTTTCTGCCTTTCTGGAACCAATAACAGAAGAAAACAGGCAACTGGCACTATGACAACTTGTTAATAGGTTAGTTCCAGAAAACGTATAAAAACACCTCAAAGTGTGAACAAAGTAAAGCAAAGTAGATACTAAACAAGCATGGAACATCAAAAATTATAGATACGTTTCCGACGTATCACATGCTTCCACACCTTAGTGATCAACAATTCACAAAAGATGCATCTCAATATGATGTAAAGTGTTTCGATTCGACCGAATGAGTTAGCGAGGTAGTCCCTAGTGTTTTAGGATTAACATATTCACTTGGGATTCAAAATCTCAAACGTTTCTTTGTCTTACCACAAGACAATGGTGTATGCCTATTTGCTCTTTGCACATTCGCTCTTTTTCTTCTTTTTTATATGTATACGCTCACACTTTTGTTTAAGTGTTGTGAAAAGGAGCTAGCCATACATCCCACTTCATGTAGGGATTCAAAGTTAAACAATCTCAATTACCAAATTCCAATTGTTTCTGAAGCATCTTTATGGCTTGAAGACTCTACCTCGACTTATTCTCACTCTCGTTTGATAGCACTTTAATTTTCCTTCATTCAAGATTTATTTATCAACTTGACTGATTAGATTATTTTTCTTTTTGTAAATCAAACCATCAACTTACAACATATCAACTAAATTATCTTTATATGTTCCATTAATACCAATGGCATGGAAAACTCCTATTGATATCATCAAGTGCAAGTAAAATTATACTCAAGACATTCATATATCCAATAAGAAAAGCACAAACTCAATAATGCTCCATATAGACTAATAAACTCGGAATTTCATAAATGGGATCGACTATTCCTTAAGGGAATTCAAATGATGCAAACTTTATTTCTAAACTCAAACTAATGCAAGACTAAAATAGTAATATAAAACTTATAACATATATTACAAGGTCTTAAAGATATCCCCAAGCTTGGAGTCAAGCCAGGCGGGATCAAATAACTCCTTGTTGGTACCTATTCCTCCTCCTTGGTAGGAAGAGTATTGCCTTCTTCCCCTGTGTTGCAAACTTTAGCTATGCTTGCAAGGCGGATGATGAGCTCGGCCATGTTGTATTGGAGCTTCAAAATTTTCTTCTAGAGGAATTTCTTCTCATCTGTGAACTCAAAACAGTTTAATCAAGAAACCAACTCTACCATCGATGTCATTGACCTTTTTCTCAAGGTCTTTGCTCATCATCCAGTAGGAGTCAATCCCCTCTCCAATTGTTTCAACACACGACTTTGAAGCTTTTTCCAATTGATAGATCTTATCATGAATCTCATTTTGCCGCACCTTCTTAGGTTTAAGAGGTGACATACCGAGAGGAGGGTTATAATAAGATCCTATGTTGTGACGGTAAGGATTAGGGAGATACTCATCCTTGCTCCTTCTCTGATCCACTTGCCTCATCATCTCCATCCTTTGTGGGAACATGTCCTCCCAATTTGGGAGAGGCTTGATCTCCGAGCTGGATGACAATGATGCTTATTTATGTTCTGCTTCCTCGATCCTCTTCATGGGATTCTCTTCTTTCTTCCTCCAAATCTTATTGACATGGAAAGGTGATACATCGTAAATGTATCTATAATTTTTGATGTTCCATTCTTGTTTAGTATCTACTTTGCTTTGCTTTGTCTTCACTTTGAGTTAATTTATATGTTTTCTGGGACTAACCTATTAACAAGATGCCATAGTGCCAGTTGCCTGTTTTCTGTTGTGTTTGGTTCTAGAAAAGTCAGAAAATGAATATTCTTGGAATTGGATGGCACAAAAGCCAAAGTAAATATTTTACCGTGGGGCACACGCAGCCAGAAGACGAGACGAAGGAGGGCGTTGAGGGGGCCACACCCCTGGCCGCACGGACAGGCCTGATCCGCGCTTGGAGGGTGCGGCCTCCTCGGGCACCCCCTCGGCCTCCCTATTCGCCTATAAGAAGCCCCCGATACCTAAACCCTAAGTACCCGATCAATCTTCCACGAAACATTCCGTAGTGGCTGCCACCATCGTCCCTAGATCAGGAGGGATCTGAAGCTCTTCCCGGCACCCTGCCGGAGGGGAGAGATCATCCCGGAGGCCTTCTTCTTCACCATGCCAGCCTTCGGTATGAAGCGTGAGTAGTTACACCTTGGACTATGGGTCCATGTAGTAGCTAGATGGTTGTTTCTCCTTTGTGCTACCATGTTTAGATCTTGTGAGATCCGTTCATGATCAAGATCATCTATTTTGTAATCATGCATGTTGTGTTTGCAGGGATCCGATGGATATTGAGATTATTATGTCAATTTGGTTAATGATTCTATCTTATTGATTCTATCATGTATGTGTTGTTTGTTATCTTGCATGCTCTCCGTTTCTAGTAGATATCTTGGCCAAGTAGATGCTAGTGACTCCATCCAGGAGTATTTATGCTCGATAGTGGGTTCATGCCTCTATTTAATCTGGGGAAGTGACAGAAATCTCTAAGGTTGTATATGTGCTATTGCTACTAGGGAGAAAACAACGATCTCTTGTTCATGGAACAAGTGTATTGTTTACTTTGCACACTTTGCTTAAAGCAGTTATCCATTGCTTGCAACTTAATACTGGAGGGGGTTCGGATGATAACCTGAAGGTGGATTACTAGTCATAGATGCAGTTGAATGGCGGTCTATGTATCTTGTTGTAATGCCCAATCAAATCTCATAGGATCATGAATGTCTAGTATTGCATTGTTATGCCTTGCTCTGTCCTGTCAATTGCCCCGCTTTAATTTGTTTACCCAGCATGTTATGTTGTTTATCTTAAGGAGAACACCTCTAGTGAACTATGGACCCTGGTCCAATCTTTACCATTGATACTTCTTCCACTATTACTGTTTAATTTCTGCAACCCACCATTACCTTCCACACCATACATTTAATCCTTTGTTTTCAGCAAACCAGTGAGATTGACAACCTCACTGTTCGTTGGGGCAAAGTCTTGAGTTTGTGTTGTGCAGGTTTCTAGTTGCTAGCAACACCTTTGAGTTGTTTCCTTCCTCCTACTGGTTCGATAACCTTGGTTTCTTACTGAGGGAAAAACTTGCTATTGTACTCATCATACCTTCCTCTTGGGGTTTCCCGATGAAGCTCTACAGTGATCTGAGCCGCATCAAGCCTTTTTCTGGCGTCGTTGCTGGGGTGGCTTAGGACGGCTTCTCAAGGGGAGTCCTTCACAACCTTTCTCTTTACTTTGTTTTTTTTCTTAGTTTCTTTTGCCTTGTTTTGTTTGCCCATTTTTATCAAAACTCACAAAAAAATTAGTTTTGTTTGGTTTGCTTTTTCTTATCAAAAACACAAAAAAATTAGTTTCTACTCTAGTTACTATTGTTGTTGGTTTGCTCCACTTTTGCAAAAGTGAACTCTGCTGAGAACACCAAGTTGTGTGACTTCACTAGCACAAACAACAATGATTTCCTAAGTACATCTATTGCTCCACGTTCTCCTGATGCTACCTTTTATGAAATTAAGCCTGCTTTGTTGAATCTTGTGATGAAAGAGCAATTTTCTGGTGCTAGTTCGGATGATGCTACTGCCTACCTCAATAACTTTGTTAAACTTTGTGAGATGCAAAAATATAAGGATGTAGATGGAGATATTATTAAGCTCAAATTGTTTCCATTCTCGTTGAGAGGAAAAACTAAAGAATGGTTGCTATCCTTTCCTAGAAATAGTATTGATTCTTGGATTAAGTGCAAAGATGCTTTTATTGGAAAATACTGTCCTCCTGCTAAGACTATGAGAAGTGAAATAATGAAATTTAAACAACTTGATAATGAACATGTTGCTCAAGCTTGGGAAAGTGAAATCTTTGGTAAAGAATTGTCCCACTCATGGACTGACTGCTTGGATGATTATCCAGACCTTTTATGCAGGTTTAAACTTCTCCTCAGGAAACCTTTTATGCAGGTTTAAACTTCTCCTCAAGAAAAATGTTAGACTTTTAGCCCAACTACAAGCTAAGTGGGAAAGAGAAGCTGAAATTGCTAGAAACAATAGTGTTTGCACTATCACCACCACCAATATGGATGTCACCAAACCACAAGAAGTCCCTATTACTCCTACCACAATATCTAAACCCGATGAGTATACTACCAGTGATGCTAAGTTTGATTTTGATCTTGATGGTTGCAATATTTATGAAGTGATTATGTTCCTACAAAAGCTTGCTAGAAGAACTACTAGGAAAACGATTATAGGTAGATTTTATTCCTGTGGCGCATATAGGGAAAATTCTCCACTAAAATTAATTATGTGGCGCATATAAGAAATGCTCCACAGAATTCATGCAATTCTGTGGCGCATATGGCTATATGCGCCACAGAAAGTGAGCATTCTGTGGCGCATATAGCCCTATGCACCACAGAATTTCTGTGGGCCTGACCCAGCACATAGGCGTGCCAGAATTCTGTGGCGCATATGGTTGTATGCGCCACAGAATGTCAAAATTCTGTGGCGCATATAGCATATGCGCCACAGAATTCCCACTTTCTTTGGCGCATACAGCCATATGCGCCACTTGGCTCCCCACCCGATTCTTGACGGCGCCGGCGCCTGGGTCGCGGACGCCTCCGACGCCGAGGTGCGCCTCCGGGCTAAGCAGTGGGACCAGCCAGTCTCCGAGTACCTCGCCCTCGCCGAGCGCTACCTCTCCTTCCACCAGCCCTCCTCCACCTACTCCTTCCACGAGGCCGACAACGGCAATCGGAGGTTCCATTCCATTCTTCTCCCTTCTCCCTATCTCCCTTTGTATGTGTATAAAATGAAAATGGACAAAAAGTTTATTAAATATTAACCAGTGTTTAGTTTGGCCAAAAAGTGAAGGAAATATGCCCTGAGAGGCAATAATAAAGTGTTTATTATGTGTATTCCAAGTATATGATAGATGTTTATTTTGCATGCTATAATTTTATTAATACGGAAATGTTAATACATGTGTGTTTAATAAACAAACAGAAAGTTCCTAGTTATGCCTCTCTCATAAACTAGCTCGTTGATTAACAAGATGATCAAGGTTTCCTGATCATGGACATTGGATGTTGTTAATAACAGGATCACAACATTAGTGTAATGGTGTGATGAACATTCATCCGAAGTATAGCATTACGATCAAAGTCATTAAGTTTATATTGCTATAACAACTTACGAAGTGATCCTAATCCTTAGACCATGAGATCATGTCAATCACTAACACCGGAAGAGTTTCTTGATAACATCAAACTTCACACCGTAACAGGGTGATTATAAAGATGGATTCAGAACTAATAAAGTGTTATGTTGAGGCCCATGGATCGAGAGTGGAATTTGTTCATCCCGATGATGGATAGATATACTCTGGGCCCTCTCGGTGATATCACATTGGTTAGCTTACAAGCAAGTGATTTGATCACTAGAATGTTATATCACGGGAACGAGAAAATAGTGCATGTCAGTAACGAGATCAAACTAGGTATGGAGATACCGATGATCGAATCTTGGACATGTAATATATCATGAAACAAAGGGATTAAGATACTAGCGTAAAAGGTTCCGACGATCACAAGAAAGTCATCATTGAATGTGTGGGAGTCAGTATGGGTCTCTAGATCCCGCTTCTGATTATTGATCCGAGAGGGGTCTCGATCATGTCCGCATTATTCATGAACCGTAGGTGACACACTTAAGAGACACCGACATCCAATTGGAGCAAAAGTTTCATGCCGAAAGAATGAACAAGCGCAAGAATTTATTTCACTAGATACCGAAACATGTTTTCGGGTGAAATTGCATAAAGTGGTTATGCATGTGAAATAGAATTCTAGCAAGGGGTTATTTGTGAATGTTTGTCATTAAAGTAATTGACAAAATTCTGAATAAAATAAAAGAGTTTTATTTAATGAGGGTTTGCATTAAATTTGGTGGAAATTTAATGGCATGTTTGAGTGGGATTTTGAGTGGAGGGATTTGAATGGATTTTTGTGAGTGGAGTGTCCACCCACATGAATGAAGGAGGGGAGGGGGAAGCCCCCATGGCTGGCGGCCACCCCCTTGGGTGCCCCCCTCCTCCTATAAAAGGCACCCCCTCTCCTCTCTCTCACTCACACCTCCTCGTGAAGGATCTCTCTCCCCCTCTAGAATTTATCCCCCATGGTCTCGGACTAGCGAGATACATGTTCCCGGTGGCTATTCGGCAAGAAAGAGTTGTGCTTCCGCTGCATCGCTGGAGCGAGGAGGCGGAGGTTGCTCGGTGCCTCGAACGTGTGTGCGAGCACGGATGCGCTGCTGTTTTGCGGCGCTAGGACTTCCTCTCGATCTTGAGATCGGCAAGAGATCGTCTACATCAACCACGAGTCGAACTCGTTAAGCTTTGTCGGTCTTCAAGGGTATGTTCTCTATGGATATACATCCGCCCGTTGTTTGTATCTAGTAGATAGATCTTGGTACATAGTCCCCATCGTAGGATTTTTTTTGTTTTTTATGCTGCGAACCCTACAAAAAGTTAATTAATGCTCATAGTAGTGATGGTGATGTGCTTCTCTTGCACCCAATTTGGGGAGCAATTTCTGCTGTTGCTGTTACGAATGCACTGCCCTTTAAAACAAGACTTGTCGCTCCCCCTGCCCCTACCCACCTGATTTCCATTCAAGTGGTTGAACTTGGATCCTCCTAGTCTGCCAGGCAGTTCAAGGTATGTTACTCCTGCTCGGTTTCATGTGAAGGAAGTTGCAGATATGGAGGAGTTAAAAGTTGAGAACAGTGTTGATTTGGTATTAGCTGTAGACCATTTGCCAATACATGTGTTTTTGTGGAAAGGACAGTTCCATTCAAGTTTTTGGATTTGGGTCTTCCTAGTCTGCTAAGCAGTTCCAAAGTTAAATCACTCTTGCTCGGTTTTCGTGGAAAGGACAGTTGCAGATGTAGATGAGTTAAAATGTGAGAAAATACCGATTTGGTATTAACTGTAGGTCATCTGCAAATATGTATGTTTAACCCGATATATTGCACATCTCTACTAACTATATACACTGGAATGATGTGTCAGTCTTTTCCTAACTTAGCAGATAAACCAGGACTTTTCTTAGGTGATACAAACCAGGACTTATTCATAAGTATACTAGTAAAATAATCTAAAGAAACGCCTTCGTATTGGCTTCTCATCACTTATTTTAAGAGTGATGGCCTGGTAATAATCTTGTTACTGGCAGGCTGATTTGTAAATCTTGTTTCACCATGCAGCCCATCACAAGACTACTGTTTCGGTGCGGGGGAGTGGAGTGGTGCCCTTGGAGGTGGCAAAGGGATTCGATGCAGCAGCCGGCTGCGCCGGAGAGGGAAGGAGCGAAGACCCTGCTGGTGCTCGCGGAGGTGATACCGGGCGATGACAGAGGTTCCGCAGGGCGATTTTTCCGGAATATGACCTCCGAGGTGGTCCACGCGATGCAGCGGCCTCTGCATCAGCGAGCATCTGCCTTGGAGGAGATCTCGGAGAGATGCAAGGTGCGGGGATGGCCGCTTCTGACTCAGAGGGACTCTGGTGGGCGACTGCTGCAGGCCCTAGCGGTGAGATCGGATGTCGTGGCGGATATGCGTCAGGCTGCGTCAGCCGACTTGCCATCGGCAGAACACTCGGTGGTGTTGATGGTCAGGGACACCAGCACCTCGGAGCAGTGCCTGATGGCTGTGGAGCAACAGAGCGCGGTCCACCTACTGGCTTCCACCCATGCCCAGCGAGCGTCCCCTAGGTTGAGCAGAGCGGAGCTCGACTCGTTTCGTCTGCAATTCATTCAGGAGATAGAGGCTGCGGGGGCTCGTCTGGAGCAGTCGAATCTGCGTCAATCGTGAATTCGTGCGATTGTGTGATTTTGAACTTGTACTCTCCCATGACTTGTGTGTAACAGTTGGACTCTCTATATTGATGTATTTTGTCACTTTGTATGAATTTCAGTGAGTTTCTGGGTATTCCTATGAGTTTTGTGCATTTTTGTGATATATTGTTGTATTTTGGTATATTTCCTATGTATTCTGTGTATTTCTGATGTATTCTGGTATTTTTTTTGAAATCCCGAGACAAAATTCTGTGGCGCATATGGCATATGCGCCACAGAATGTTGAGAATTCTGTGGCGCATATGCCATATGCGCCACAGAATGTTGAATTTCAGTGGCGAGGATTTAGTGGTGACTCCCATATGCGCCACATAATTCCAATTTGGTGCGCCACTGGTAGCGTTTTTCCTAGTAGTGAAGTCCTAATGCTAGTGATATGAATGTGGCTTTCACCAAACACATTACAGATGCTCTCATTAAAATTAAGGAAGAAAAGTTGAAACACAAAGCCTCTATTCCTAGGAAAGTAGAAGATAGTTGGGAACCCATCATTAATATGCAAGTGAATGACTTTGATCTCAAAGCTTCATGTGACCTTGGTTCTAGTGTCTCTGTTATGCCTAGAAATATTTATGAAATGCTTGATTTGCCACCTTTGGAAGATTGCTATTTGGATGTCCCACTTGATGATAATGCTAAAAACAAACTCATGGGGAGTGTTAATGATGTTCTTATTATGGTTAACAATGCTTATGTCCCTGTTGATTTCTATGTTTTGGATATTGAATACAATGCTTCTTGTCCTATTACTTTGGGAAGACCTTTTCTTAGAACTGTTGGTGCCATCATTGATATGAAAGAAGGCACCATTAAATATTAATTTCCATTCAAGAAAGGTATTGAACACTTCCCTATGAGGATATAGAAGTTTCCTTTTGCTCCTCCTTTGAAATCAAGGTTTGATGTTAATGCTTCTTCATTTGAAAATACTTGATTCTTGCTTCTTGTGCCTAACTTAAAGGCGGTAAAGAAAAGTACTTTTTAGGAGATAACCCAATAGTTTTATTGAGTCTTGGAAGTTATTACTTCTGTAATAACCTCTCCTTATCCTTTTTATGATTTTGTGCCAAGAATAACCTCTAATGAGAGGGAAGTAAGATTGGGGGAGTTGCTGTCCCGAAACAGATTTTTGTGCTCCACTGTAAAAATTCGTGTAAAATCTGTATAAGTTGTATTGAGCTGTAATTTTCTGAATAAATCCCCCAAGTTGTTAGATAACTTTAGTTAGTTTAACAATTTTTGATTTGAGGAACAGAAGGTCTTCGAAAAATCAGTTTCTACCTGCTGGTCTGTTTTGACAGATTTCTGCCATTATTTGCGTTTGCTTCTTATTGATTCCTTTTTGGGTTATTTTTGGGAAATTGAGATTTTTGAGGGAATTCCTACAATATCTTGTGTCTTTAGTGAAAGTTTTTCTGTTTTGAAACTAAACCCCAAAGGTCTACTATCTTTTGAATGCAGTAATGTTGCTAATGAAGATTGTGTGAAGTCTTGTATGCAGGAAAATTTGCAGGTGTAAAGGAAAAATGATGTAATGAGATAAAGAATGGACAAAAGCTCAATCTTGGGGATGCCACCCCGTTTTACCCCAAGAAATATTCAAGAGGTACAACCGTCAAAGCTTGGGGATGCCTTCTTCATCAATAAAAATCTCAGGTCTTTCTAGACACTTTGTTTTTATTGTTTCATGTACTGTTGTGTTGTTCTTGGAGCGTCTTAGTTTTCGTTTTTGGTTTTTGTTTGCTTGAATAAAGTAGTTGGACCCCCGTTTTTGCTATGTTGTTTCAAATAAGTTGATTGGTGTTGGAAAGGAGTAGGAAGTTCTTGCTTTAGTAGTACAAGAAGGAGCTTGCTTTGACTATGACATAGACTTTATCATGCCATGCTAGATGTTTTTTTGACCTTATGCTTAGTGATTATTGCTGTAGCATGATTTGTTCCAAACAATTAGGATTGCTTAATGTGCCTTGAAAAAATCATGAGTTGTTTTAGCATACAAAAGCATAGTATTGTGGTATTCTCCTTTGATGCTTTGTTTGGGTTGACTTGGCACATGCTCACACCATGTTATGACTGAACCAGTCACCTTAACCTCTTTGATCATTTAGTGTTTGACTTGTGATACCACTTTATGCTTTGATTAGTAATGTTTTGTCGCTCTGCATGATTATGGCCATTATTGCTCTCTTAGTTGGTCGCTCCCAGTCTTTTGCTAGCCTCCACTTGTATGAGTAAGCTCTACTCATGCATCCAACTTCAAAGAAACCAAGTTATTCCAAAGTGTCCACTATAAATTCCTATGCATGGTGTGTTAAACCATTCCAAGTATACTCTTGTTTTATCTATCTTCCAAATTAAACTTGTTATGTGAAACTTAGCGATTAAAGCTCTCACAAACTTGATGGCACACTTTATTTTTCTTGCCCCTAATAAACTTGAACCATTATGTCATATATATTGTATATGCTTGCACTTACATGTTGGAATTAGTAGAACCATGCTGTCATGGGGAATGCTTTCAACATTGCACTTGTACATTGTACCCAGTTGATATCATGCTCTTTTGTTTGCGGATGTCGTCGGTGTGAAATAAAAGGGGAGCTTGTAAGTCCATGGAGTTATGTATATGTGTTAGAGAAACGCTTGGGCCGCTAGCCTAAGCCATGCCTAATCATGATGGAAACTTGCAGCATCACCATAGTGAGCAATCTATGAAGCATTCTTCTTATAAAAAAGAGGTAGAGATTGAGAAAAAGAAAAAAATGAGAAAAGAGGAAAGAGAGGAAAAAGCACCATTTTACCATGGTAAATAAGAACATTGCTGAGATGCTCATTGTCTGCTTGCCTTGTCATTTTGATATGGGACATCTCCTGTATCATGTGCAAGGGGTACCCCGTTGGCGGTTCTCTATGATACACATGTACTTACTATGACAAGAACTTACCGATGACTAAAGTTGAGTAGCATGAGGAGCGGCCCTCGTACTCAAGGGACATGATATTGCCAACTTATACTTTGTCAAGCATATACTCCATAGTTTGTTCACTTTAACCTTAATCACTTCAAGATGCTTATGATAGGGGCAATGAGAGCTAAAAGCTAACAAGTACCATAATTTTTGGAAGCTCTTTATGAGCTTGAAATCCCTGCTTCCCTTTTATGACGGGCCTTTCTTCCACTATTATTTCGAGTCTCCACCTTATATCTTTAGGCACCAATTAAGAGAGCATAGTTGCCATTCTTAGTTCTGTGTGCATTGTCCTAAAACTTATTGATTGATTCATATTGTTGATATTACTTGTTCTTGAACTATTTGTATTTAGTCACTCTTATGAACTTTGAAGGTGTCCTATGCATTTATTTGATACTCCATGAGGGACAAGCTGAATGCCACTATGCTATGTTTTCTATATGTGAAACAAACAAACGTGTTTCAATGCATTGTTATTCATGATCTTTGTTTGTAACCTTTCATGTTGCATGCATAGTTACTTTGTCATACTGTTAGAACTTTTTCTTTCATGCTCATGTTTAGATTACTTTGATCCTAGCTTTCAATGATTGCAAATGGTTTGATCTTGATTTTGATGGTGCATGTCACCTAAAAATTTATTCTTTTTATCACTTACCTACTCGAGGACGAGCAGGACTTAAGCTTGTGGATGCTTGATACGTCGTAAACGTATCTATAATTTTTTATGTTCCATGCTTGTTTAGTATCTACTTTGCTTTGCTTTGTCTTCACTTTGAGGTATTTTTATATGTTATCTGGGACTAACCTATTAACAAGATGCCACAGTGCCAGTTGCCTGTTTTCTGTTGTTTTTGGTTCCAAAAAAGTCAGAAAATGAATATTCTCGGAATTGGATGGGACAAAAGCCAAATTCAATATTTTACCATGGGGAACACGGAGCCAGAATACAAGATGGAGGAGGGCCTCAAGGGGGCCACACCCCTGGCCGCATGGCCAGGCCTGGCCCGTGCCTAGGGGATGCGGCCGCCTCGGGCACCCCCTCGGCCTCACTCTTCGCCTATAAGAAGCCCCCGATACCTGAACCCTAAGTACCCGATCAATCTTCCACGAAACAGTCCGTAGCCGCCACCATCGTCCCTAGATCGGGAGGGGGATATAAAGCTCTTCTTGGCACCCTTCCAGAGGGGAGAGATCACCCCGGAGGCCTTCTTCTTCACCATGCCAGCCTCCGATATGATGCGTGAGTAGTTCCACCTTGGAGTACGGGTCCATGTAGTAGCTAGATGGTTGTTTCTCCTCCTTTGTGCTACCATGTTTAGATCTTGTGAGCTCCGTTCATGATCAAGATAATCTATTTTGTAATCATGCATGTTGTGTTTGCGGGGATCTGATGGATATTGAGATTACTATGTCATATTGGTTAATGATTCTATCTTATTGATTCTATCATGTCTGTGTTGTTTGTGATCTTGCATGCTCTCCATTTCTAGTAGCTATCTTGGCCAAGTAGATGCTAGTGACTCCAAGAGGGAGTATTTATGCTCTATAGTGGGTTCATGCCTTTATTTAATCTGGGGAAGTGATATAAATCTCTAAGGTTGTAGATGTGTTGTTGCTACTAGGGAGAAAACAACGGTCTCTTGTTCATGTAACAAGTGTATTGTTTACTTTACACACTTTGCTTAAAGCAGTTATCCGTTGCTTGCAACTTAATACTGGAGGGGGTTCGGATGATAACATGAAGGTAGATTACTAGTCATAGATGCAATTAGATGGCGGTCCATGTATCTTGTTGTAATTCCCAATCAAATCTCATAGGATCATGAATGTCTAGTATTGCATTGTTATGTCTTGCTCTGTGGAGAGGCCTGAACCCAATAAGGTACAAGTCCCTATGTTTACAGTGCTAGTCCTTGGATCGAATAGCTAGCACGCACAATTTAGGATGTAATATCAAGAAACAAAGGTCATATTACAACTCATAACCAGGAATAAAATAGTTCATTACAACTTACATAGCTCATATGGCTATCTTATTACAGAGCAGCAGATATATAACTATAAAGCATGGAGTCTTTCATCTTCATATGCCACAGGCAAACATGTTGGTTGTAGACTTGTAATCCCTACTCAACAAACTTCACTAACATCAAACAAACCTGCAACATGATAAGTTACAGCCACAAGGGTCAATACATTTGAATTGTATTGGCAAGTGATAGCATATTGATATGGAGAATCTAACATCTACATGAGTATATGGCTAAGTGGAGTTTTGGCTGGCCTTTGCATAAAATAAGTTTTCCCTATCCTTGTAAAATAGTTTTTTCCTCTTTTCAGAACAATTCATCAAACATGGCACATTGCATACACACCAGGTGCTTCCCTTGTTCACCCAACAAGTTTTAACTTAGGGAAATTAGAATGATGAGATTCTTGAACTTGATTCATTGTCTTGATGCTCAAAAATTGTCCATAACCGGGGACACGGCTAAGTACTTAGTTTTTACCCTCTGAAGAGGTGGTGCACTTTCCCCACTAGACTTGACATGCATCGAGACGAGACTTTTCAGAAGCAATCCCTCAAAACACCATGGATGCGTTCCATGCTATCATCACCACCACCTTCTGTCCATCTGGCCGAGTTCTTGCAACTTAGTTGGTCAAGGCAGGGCCCATATTCCATGTGCTGCACTAGAAGCTTTTGCGACAAGAATGTCTCCAATATCTTTGTTCCTGGGTGGCCATCCACAAGTGAGATACACATGGTAAATCATAGACATGGGCCCTGGGTAACCACTCAACAAAAATCCATCCATACAAGTCCCATTTCCACCCAGGTGTTTCATTAACATCAGTTGTTTTCACTAGTCCAAAAACAATACTTGTATTTTCATAAGACTTGATATCATGATTTCCACCCACAAATCTATATAGCTAGACTAAGCATTCTAAACTTACCATGTCTCCTATCTTTAGGAAATTCTACCAAGGTATATACTATAGGTTTAGCATAGCATAGAAATATACAAAATATTCCTATCATGCATACTACAAAAATATCACTAATGCATATTGAAAAGATAGGAATTTTGATGACCAAAGTATCACTTGCCTTTTTAATAGAAAATCTAGGTACTCTCCTTGATCTTGCAAATGTCACACTCCTCAAATTTCACTACAACACAATCAAGCAAAGCACACATCACAAAACAATCACAAGAATACAAATAAATGCATTCAAGCATGCAAAAAGTTATTTTATTTTAGAAATTGTTTTAGAAAAGTTTTGAACACTACAAACATCTATTGGTCCTTCTAAAAAGGTGGAATTCCAATTGGAATCAAGTTAGTGAAAATAAGTTATTTAAATCATTTTTTTATTTTGTTAGAAAAGCTTTATTCAAAGGAATAATTTCTAGTGTCAACAAAATATATTTTTAATTTCAAATGTTAGTTTTTATGGTCAGAGGGTTCAAAACAAAACCATTTGCAACACTCAAAAATAATTTTTACAACAATTTTTATAGCCAAAATAGTCCTACTAGTGTTTCTGCACAAAACTCTAATTTTACAGAAGCAAAAGTCCAAAGTAAGGCCATAGAATTAAAGTACACATTTTTCTGAATCCATAGACACCTAATTTGTAATTTTTGGGATTACAAAACAAAAGTTATGAATGTTGAAAGTTTGAACATCTAATAGATAAAATTTGGATGTTAAATCTAAAACACAGACACGTGGTGTGTTCTGATTGGTTGGTACCGTTTCGCGCGGATTATCTACACATGCCGTTGGATTTAAGTGAATCTGAGCGGCCCAGATGGATTGATACCCCTTCATTTAAGTGATCTATCCTATCCTTTAGATCTAGATCTAAAGGCCCTGAATGCTTTGGCCAGAGACGGGCGGCGCTGGTGGCGACGCGCGGTGGCGGCACCTCTGGTGGAGGTGCACCTGCGGGGCTAGGGGGTAAGGGGAGGGTTCGAGGGGGTTACCATGGTCATGGGGACGAGGCGAGCTCGGGGGAGGTCGTAGGAGAGGCAGGGGCGCACGGGGTCGTCGGGAATCCTTCACCGGAGTTGCGCGCACCGTCGATTGCTTGGAGAGGTCGTTGTAGGAGAGCCTACAGAGCGCCCGCGGACAAACAAAGAGTATCAGTGCATGCGCAAGATGATGAAAAACTATCTTGTGTGAACTAGATGGCAAGGGGAGGTCGGGTTCACCGGAATCGGTTCCGGAGTGCATCGGTTGCTGCGGCAGTGCAAGTTCAATGCAGGACAGCCTGGGGGCTCTCTGATGCGGGGAAGTGAGGGGAAACAAAGAGGAGGGAGAGGGTAATAAGAAGGCGAGGTCAGGGGAGGGTATTACTCCAACAGTTAAGCGAATTTACTCGATTTGAATTGAGGGAAGAAACAACAGAGGCGAACGGGTCGTACGCGCGTTGAAGACGATGGAGCTGACGTGGCTGTGGGGTCGGGCAGTCAGTGGGTGGGTGTGGGTTCCGCGCGGTGAGAAAGAAAACAGAGGGGGAGAGCGAGTGGCCCGGGTGGGCTGTGTTGGGCTGGAGTGCTGGGCTGGGCTGGGGTGCTGGCAGGTATGATTTTTTTTCTTCTTATCTTTTTCTTTTTTCCATTTCTGTTTTCTGTTTTTATTCAAATCAATTGATTTAAACTTCAATTTGATTTCAAAATTCCTCCAAATCTTTTCAGTAGGTTTTATACAAAAACCTAATTGGTTATTTAGTCCAATTTGAGGATTTCAAAAAAAAATATTAATCATTTAAATTGAATGGGGTACAAAGGCATTTATTTAAATAAAATTTGAATATGGTTCATAAGCCTATATAATTTTATTTAAATAAACTTTTATCCTTTTAAATTACTTAATAAACTTTTATTCCATTTACTTATGGATTTAGCCATGGTTTAAATTGTCTTGGCAATAATTCTTCTTTCTTTCTTTCTTTCTTTGTCTTATATAATTCATATCTTTTTATTTGTAGCTCCAAAAATGGTGATTCCAATTTGCATAATTCTATTTAATAATTATTTATCTTTTTATATAACCTTTAGAATTACTTTGTTCACAATTAAGTATTGATTTTAGCTATGAGCGTTATTAGCCTTGGAATACTTTCTTTTATCTTATAAAAATCATAAGTTTTTATCCATGGATCCAAATGGAGTGAAATCAATTCCCATGGTTTTGTAATATTTTTGTTTACCATTATTGATTATTTAGGAATGTTGTTGCTAAATTTTTATATGGAACAAAGCCATAGTCTTAGAGTGATCTTGATGATGATTTCCTTTATTAGGGTTTAGGGTTTAGGTTTAACTTTTCCAAGTGCTTAAAATCAAGATACATTCCATTCATGAATGCATTGATCTGTTTGAAAAAAAAAATTGTTGCTTTTTCATTCAAATTTTGTTCAAGTAAGGTTTTGATGTTTCCATTTAGAATCAAAAAGTTTCTTTTCCTCCCTAAATTTCATTATTTAATTCTTTTGTTTGTTTATTTTTCACATTTAAAAATTTGGAAAATTTTGGGATGTGACACTCTGTCCTGTCAATTGCCCCGCTGTAATTTGTTTACCTAGCATGTTATGTTGTTTATATTAAGGAGAACACCTCTAGTGAACTATGGACCCCGATCCAATCTTTACCATTATACATCTTCCACTGTTACTGTTTACTTTCTACAAACCACCATTACCTTCCACACCATACAGTTAATCCTTTGTTTTCAGCAAACTGGTGATATTGACAACCTCACTGTTCGTTGGGGCAAAGTCTTGAGTTTGTGTTGTGCAGGTTTCTAGTTGCTAGCAACATATTTGAGTCGTTTCCTTCCTCCTACTGGTTCGATAACCTTGGTTTCTTACTGAGAGAAAAACTTGTTGTTGTACTCATCAAACCTTCCTCTTGGGGTTTCCCAACGAAGCTCTACAGTGATCTGAGCTGCATCAAAAGGCTGCATGGATATTGTTAGAAGGGGCTTGTATGGAGATGGCGGTGATTTTTCGAGGCTGGAGGTTGTAGCTCTGCAAAAACTTAATGAAAAGGTTAGATGCGATCAACTTTAAAAGGAGAGGTCAAAAACCCTAGCCGACGTCTGTAAAGAGCAACTATATGGCCGTGGCTCGTATAGATCCCATTGTATAGTTATTAACCGACCTAGATTTATTTTTCCTTCTATGGTGGTAGTAACTATACGACCGTAACTATATAGCCGAGAAATTTCTTCCCGTCGTATAGTTGGTCGTTAAACCTTCTGTGCCCTGGAATAAAATTTCAAAGATAGGGTAGATAACTATATGATCGCAACTATACGGCTGGAAATTTAATTCCCGCCATATAGTTGGTCGTTAAAGGTACTGTATCCATAAATATTACCTGCTTTTCCGAGAATTCTTTATTTATCTGGAACTTAATGAAATACCAAGTTTTGACAGAAAAATGACAGCTTAAATTTTCGACCAACATTAACATCCATTGCACGGGATTTTAGCATAACCAAATTTCTTATATTTCACTAGAGCTTCAAGTGTTCCTTATTCAACACAAGCTTAACTAAAAATTAATTGAAAATTTAAAACTTACTCAAATGTTTATTTCACATGGGTTGCCTCACATGAAGCGCTCTTTTATGGTCAATAGCTTGACCATAGTGTTGCTCATTTTGTCTCGATTTTATCCTTCTTGTAGTTGCCATTTCTTGTATATCTTTGCTCAATCACCTCGTCCAGGGTGATCACGCGTATGGTGACTGCACTTGTATCTTATTTTGCTTGATAATGCTTCAAGCATTGTCCATTAACCACCCATGAAAGAGAGGGTGTTTTTCCCTGGAGCTTCATCGCTCCCGATGAATAAGCTTCCTCGACTATATAAGGGCCTTTCCACTTTGACCTGAGCTTTCCTGGAAACAACTTAAGACGAGAGTTATAGAGCAACACCTTGTCTCCACTTTTAAAAACCTTATTTTCTATTTTTCTATCATGCCATCTTTTTACTTTTTCTTTAAACAATCTAGCATTTTCATAAGCCTCACTTCTAAACTCATCTAAAGCATGACTATCTAAAAAACGTTTCTCCACTACTTCTTTAAAAACATAGTTTAAGTTCTTGACTACCCAAAAGGCTTTATGTTCCAATTATAAAGGTAAATGGCACGACTTACTATAGACCATCTTATATGGTGTTATACCCATTGGATTTTTAAAAGCAGTACGGTATGCCCAAAGAGTGTCATTTAACTTGTATGACCAATCTTTTCTTGATTTGTCCACCGTCTTGTTGAGTATGGTCTTTAATTCTCTATTGGAGAGTTCTACTTGACCACTCATTTGAGGATGATACGGTGAAGCAATGCAGTGAGTTACTCCATATTTGTAGAGGATTTTTCTGAAAGTTCCTTTCATAAAATGAGAACCACCGTCAGTAATTAAAAATCTAGGAACTCCAAACCTAGGGAATATGACATCCTTGATCATCTTTACTGAAGTAGCCGCATATGCATGGCTTGTTGGAATAGCTTCAACCCATTTAGTCGCATAATCGACAGCAACAAGAATATGAGTGTAACCATTTGATTCTACAAAAGGTCCCATATAATCCATCCCCCATACATCAAAGGGTTCAACTATAAGACTATAATTCATTGCCATCTCTTATTTTCTACCTATATTACCCCTTTTCTGGCAAGCATCACAATGTTCTACATACCTGTGTGCGTCCTTGAAGAAGGTGGGCCAATAGAATCCAGATTGAAGTACCTTTGCTGCAGTTCGCTTGCCTGCATGATGTCCTCCATATGGGCTGTCGTGACAAGATTGCAAAATTGCATTCATTTCATGGTTAGTAACACACTTCCGAATCATTCCATCAGGTCCATGACGGTATAAATATAGATCATCTCAAAAGTAATATTTAAGATCATTAAAGAATTTCATTATTTTATTTCTTGTCATACCAGGAGGTATAAATTTTACTGCAAGATAGTTAGCATAATCTGCAAACCATAGATCAGCGATTTCAACACTTGCTAGATATTCTCTCGGAAATGGCTCATTTATAGGTACGGGGTCAGTAATTATTCCCTCCATCCTAGAGAGATGATCTTCTATCAGATTATCCTTACCCCTCCTATCTACTGTTTTAAAATCATATTCTTTTAGTAATAAAACCCACCTAATCAACCTGGGCTTTGCATCCTTTTTCACAAGGAGGTGACGCAAAGCTTGGTGACCTGTATGAACTATTACCTTAGAATTAATGATGTATGATCTAAATTTATCACAAGCAAAAATTATAGCTAGGAACTCCTTTTCTATAGTAGCATAATTTTTCTGAATCTTATTAAGTGTTCTACTAGCGTAATGAATAACATTTAAATTATTTCTGTATCATTGTCCTAACGCAGCTCCTAAAGCATAGTCACTAGCATCACACATGATTTCGAAAGGTTCATCCCATTTTGGAGATTGCATGATGGGTGCTGAAACTAATTTGTTTTTAAGGTTTTCAAAAGCTGCAATGCAATCATGATTTAAATAGAACGGATTTTCTTGATCAAGAAGGTTAGTGAGAGACATAGCTATTTTTGCAAAACAAATTATAGAACGCTTGTAAAAACCTGCATGTCCCATAAAAATTTTTAAGTTTTTTATTTCCTAAGGTATTGGAAGATTTTCTATAGCATTTATATTAGTCTTATCTACTTCTATACCCTTTTCTGAAACCTCATGTCCAAAAACTTTACCTTCTCTTTCAATTGACATTGC
Source organism: Avena sativa (assembly GCA_916181665.1). Classification (NCBI taxonomy): domain Eukaryota; kingdom Viridiplantae; phylum Streptophyta; class Magnoliopsida; order Poales; family Poaceae; genus Avena; species Avena sativa. The sequence continues at coordinate 82,774,095 of OV702299.1, read as the reverse complement.
TCCCAATTCAAAACTAAATTTGATTGCCCGCATCTCTGCAAAACTTTAGTTAAATTGTAGATACAACTATCAAACGTTGTTCCACAAATAACAAAATATTTTTTTAGAACTTCCATAGTCTTCTCAACAAGATCATAAAATATTTTTAAAACACATTCTTGAAAAGTTGCAGCTGCATTACATAAGCCAAACGGAATTAATCTATAAGCATATGTGCCATAAGGACACGTGAAAGTTGTTTTCTCGTGATATTCGGGTTGTATAGCAATTTGAGAATAACCATAATAACCATCAAGAAAACAAAAATAAGAATTATTGCTAAGTCTTTCTAAAATTTTATCCATGAATGGTATAGGTTTATGATTTTTCTGTGTCTCACGGTTTAGTTTTCTAAAATCAATGCACATGCGTTATCCAATAATAGGTCTTATAGGAACTAGCTCACCATCCTCATTCATGGCAGCATCAAGACCCCCTTGTCTTGGTATGCAATGAGATGGGCTAACCCATTTACTGTCAGAAATAGGATGTATTATGTCGGCATCTAATAAGCGTATAACTTCTTTTCTTATTACTTCCTTCATTTCCGGATTAAGCCTTCTCTGTGTGTCTACTACTGGTACAACATCTGCAAGCATGGTAATCTTATGTGTCACAATATATGGATCTATTCCTTTAATATCACTTAGAGTATATCCAAATGCTTCATGATGCTTGATCAAGACTGAAATGATTTTATTTGTTTCATTTTCTGATAAATTTTTACTAATAATAACAGGACATTTATTTTCATTATCTAAAAACTCATACCTCATATCATCTGGAAGTCATTTCAATTCAATTGGCGGAGGTTCTTCGTCTCCTTTTCTTACCAGTTCTTCACAGAAATGTGGATTTTGTGCTTCTGAAATGGAATCAAGGTAATCATCCATGTCTTTTCTTTCCTCATCGTCTGGTGCCTCTTCCCAATTAATTAGGCTTCTTTCTAATTCATCTTGTGGAGTGCTGAAATGAATTGCGGCTAGCTTGGCAATCATTTTCCCTTCCTTGATATCTTCCACTTCATATGGTCTCTTCTTTAGTTTGGCGAAGTGGAATGTCATTTCCTCTTCTCCAAACATCATTTAAATAGTATCCTTTTTATTATCAATTCGAGCTTTGATTATAGAGACAAAAGGCCTGCCTAAAACAATAGGACAAAAACATCTCGAGGCATATCAACAATATGAAAATCAAGGGGGTACATGAGTGATCCAATAAATACATAAATATTTGTAATAACACCTTCATGTTTTATATTAGTTCTATTAGACAATTTAATAGTAGTGTCTACCGGTTCCACATATGGATTATTTAAATTGTAGCAAAGTTCCTCATAAAGTGATGAATGCATAATACTTATAGTGGAAACTGGCTCAAAAATTCCGTATAAGAAAGTTTCTCCACAATATATAGGAGTCATAGGCTTAGAATTTTCATTACCTCGTATCTTACCTGTGATGAATTTTGAAGTTTCAAAGTCTAGCATAACCACTTCATTATCCATGATTCGTGCTTCCATAAGATCCTTAAATATAACAATATTTGCATTGGTAGCTTCGGGGTTCTTTTCTGGTTTCTTCAATCTTCTCCTTATGTGTTCTTCCTTCCTGCACTTTTTCTTGATATTTTCTTGAATAGGTTCATAGGAAAACTCCACCATTGGTGTGCTCTCTCTTGCACGCTTCTTTTCTTTGAGGGGTTTAGAGGGTTTCCATTCTGTAGGTACCTGTAGATGCCCTGCATAATTCTCAATAATTTTCTTTACTAAGCAAGAATCAATACCGAAGGTTTTAATAATCACACAAGTCCTTTCATCTGCAAGAAAATTGTTAACACAAGCATATCTAGAAGAACTATTCATAATGTTCTCCTCATCCTTAAGATTTTCCGTTGTCTCCCTCATTTATATTATTAATTTCCAAGCTTCATCATAGGTATAAGATAGAAAACTACCATTAGAAGCGGTATCTAGGCTCATTATATTTTTATTATTAAGCCCTCCATAAAAAAGTATGAGTGATTAACCAATTAGGTAAGCAATGATGGGGGTAATTATCTAGATAACATTTATACCTTAGATAGCCTTCATATAAATTCCCATCAGGACTATTTTGATAATAATACCTCTCATCCTGTGAGCTTTGCTTTCTAAGTAATAGTTCGATAGAAAATTGGTTGTCAATTCAGTCCAAGTCCTTGGTGCTTCCGCACAAAAAGATCTATACCAGTTGCAAACATTATTAGAGAGAGTTTGTCTAAACAACTAGATTTTTATCTTATCAAGGTCACAGTCATCGAATATAAAGGAACCAAAAACATCTTCAAAGAATTGTAAGTGACCATATAGACTCTCTTTGTCGGTTCCTGCAAATTTCTTAGAGTTGAGTAATTCAAATAATAAGGGATGGATCTCAATACCATCGGGGTTTATGCTTTTATTGAGTCATAAAAGCGTCCATGGGCGAACCCATTTTCCTTACTGCCTCAAGCTGGATTAAATGCTGAGTGTTGTCCATTGTTATGGTCCTGCAACTCAAATCAAAAATTAGTATAACAAAAGTAAATAAATAAAAGTAAAGTGACTTATAACGCTAAGCTCCCCGGCAACGGCGCCAGAAAATAGCTTGATGACTACAAGTGCACATATCGTTTGTAGCTAGTTTCGAAATAAAGATATCGATCCCAAAGGGAGAAGTAGGCGAAATACTAAAATGCTTTTAACTAAAACTAAATGAAGTACTTAAGAAATAACTATAAGATGCAAGAAAAGTAGAATTGTTTTTGGGTTTTTGATTGAGCGAAGCAATTTAAAGTAAAACTTAATGCATAAAGTAGTAATCACGTGTGTAAGAAATCTTGAAACTGCAATAGGGAAAAAGCTTTCTCGGGGAGTGGTGGATACACCGCTAGCAATTTAGACTGAGTAATCAAGAATATTATAACGAATATTCTCATGACATGTATGTATGTGGGAGGAGCCCCATATATGGACGAATAGGCAGCAACCACTGCTCACATCATCCTTCACAACCACAACTGACAGATAAACGACATCAATCGTATTATCCCGCTATTAAGGGATTTCTCCTGCCACATGGACATGGCTTAATGAGTTCTTCTTGCTTCCCCAACTTAGTACGTAAAGGATGACAACGAATTTATAGTCACAGTAAGTGCTATCATCTCTCTGTCTACTAACAAGTAATCCCCTTCATCAAGTCCCCATAAGAGGAAAATATTAAAGAGGTGAACAACTCCCAAAATCAATATAAAGACAATTAACACATACACATAATGATGTATAAAATAATAATCTCTATCTCATCTCAATCATATACTAGGGTTTCTCCATCTCCCTAAGAACTAATGATCTACTCAAACATGGAGGCAAACAACATCATGGCAATGGTAATGGAAACAATTATAGATGAATAGTTCTTGTATAAATCCACAACCAGTGCTAGAATTACAACAAGATCTAGATGGGATGCATGGAGATGATGGTGATGCAGCGGTTGATGAAGATGGAGATCGATGCCTTGGCTTCCCAGATCTCCTTAGCGAGAAGATGGATCCCTAGGGCAAGTTCCCCCTCTAGATCCCTTCTGGAGGTGAGGTTTTTGACGATTTATGGGTGTTCTGTATGTCGTCTCTCCGATCCAGTTGCACGGGGTGAAACTATTTGAGAAGCTGGTGTCGGCTCCAACTATACAGCGGGAACTATACGGCCAGAAAAGGTCCTCCCACCGTATAGTTGGTCGTTAAAACTTCTGTGTCCTCCAATCGCTTTAGGTTTTCTTCTTGTGTTATTGATATTTCCCAATTTAGAGATTTACGTTGTTTTGACTCCTTTTCTCTCCAATACAACTGGTCCAAGCATTGTGTCTATTGTATCCATCATCTGTCCTGATCCTAGTGAAAATAAACATAAAAGGTGCGTGTGAACATCATAAAATACAAAGATCCTACCACTATAGTGCAAAATAATAATATAAAACATGATGAAAATATGTACTCATCATGCATCGGCACATAATTGATAATGGAGCTATCTCATTAGAGAATGAGATAGTGGACACTGTTTCGCAGATGATTGTTGCAACATGATCATATCACAAAGTTCACAGTTGCAATTGTTAGAAACATAGTGACTTGTTCCTCAGACCGTGAGACCATATTTAACCACTGTCTCCTGGGGATACTTTGATGACACTTAACGTTACTCTATGAAAATGTGATCATAAGGGTGTCGTTGGGTATCCGGAGGAACAGGTTGAGGCGTATGTGTAAAGAGAAGGATTTGTACATCTATCAGATGGAAGATACTCTGGGCCCACTCGAATAAGTTATATCAAATATGTTGCGCAACATGTGACTAGGTCATGGGATATCACTTACCGGTACGAGTTTAAAGTAGCATTGTCGGTAACGAGATCAAACCCGACATGGAGATGTCGATGATCAAATCTCAGACAATGTAAGTATCACAGAGACAAAAGGAACATAACACATATTGTTAGGTTCAAAACGATGGAGAATAGTGAGTGTCATAGGGGTCACATGTGCATACCGTCTACTTCTATGATCATTTATAGAGATCATGTCTATGATATTCCTGAACCATAGGGGCACACGCTTAAGGTTATTACGACGTGTGGAGATCTACCTGTAATAGGGAATCTGAAAACAGATATAAAGAGGGAGAAACCAGAAGTGTTCTGGGGAGATCCAAAGTTGTTCGGAGAGAGAAAGAAATAAGGAAAATGACTAAAAGGAGTTTCAGATAAATGGGAATTTGAATATGTATTTATTATATGTTAATTATGAATTAATATATTGTAAATAATATTTGAATTAAGGTTTATAAAGTCAACTTTCTTGTTAGGTCAAAACCCCGGAGGGATTTGACTGAAAAAGAAATTACGGCAAAAAAGGGAAAAAGGACATCAGAAAAATAGTTTCTGTTGGGCTAGTTCAAGGCGGTTGCGCGGTCGGCGAGTACTGGCTGCCGCTCAGGGCAGTGCAACACTAGGCGACGCGTGGATCGTGAGCGGGCTGTGGGCTCCCGGTCGGCCCACTCCGAGGCCGCCTCTCTTCCGCCACCTGGCCTGGTTGCTAGGCCGCTGAGGGGGCGCACCGGCCCACGTGGGGCTGCTGCCGATGTAGGCTATTAGCCGCGCGCGCAGTGGGCCGCCAGGGGCAGCACCGGCCCACCCCACGGGCACCAGCTGCTACGGCTGCTGCTGCTCATGTTGGGCCATTAGCGTGGCGCTAGGCCCACCCGGGATTTGTCCCCTTTTGCTGCTTGCTGTTTTGACTTTTGGGTTGTGAAGATTCGGCCCATCCGACTGGGATGAAATTCATGGCGTTTTTTCCTTTACCTGTAGTCCCACATGGGGTACCTAAGAGGGAGGGCACCCCTCCCTTAGCATATATAAGTAGGTGTCTATGGGTGAAAGTTGCGATATTCTCTTTGGTTGGAATACTCCCCTCTCTCTATAGTTGCCTCTTCTATTGCACGGTCCTAAGTCTGGACTGTGCAGGCAAGGCGTTCTCTTCTGCGGCACGACGTTGCACTATCGGGATTCTAGCCAGGAGGTATAATTCTGCAACCTCGGCGGGATCGGAAGCCGTGAGTCTTTGTCTTGCGCCATATGCCTATGGCAACTCGGTGGGGCTATTGAAGCTTTCGGGCCATCTTACGAGGACCAGGACAAGGGGTGACTTGCGAGGAGCTTTGCGACCTTGAGGTCGGATGGATTTGACTACATCATCCACGCTTCTGCATGAGCGTAACACTCTCTCGGTCTTCAAGGGCGTTACCGCTGTATTCCTCCGTTACTGCATTACTAGTAGATAGATCTTTGGCATTTAGGGTTTCTTGCATAGTAAATGTTTTGATTTTCTGCACCGAACCCCAACAGTGGTATCAAAGCCTGATCTATGTGTAGTATGCTAGTACGGATTAGACACATGTAGAAGTGTGGGCATTGATACTCTAGTTGTTACCTTCCCACGTGTATTTGTTTATCTCTCGGTACTGTGAGATGAAGCGGCCCGGACCGACCTTATGCGTACTCTTACGCGAGACTAGTTCCACGCTCGACATACGGCTTGTACCGTATAAGTGGCTCGCGTGTGTCTGTCTCTCTCACAGTAGTTCATATAGTATCTACAAAGGAAGGCCCCGAAAGGGGTGTAGTATAAACAACTATTGTATCCATGTTGTGGTTGAAAGTTCATAGGCAAGAGCGTTCTATTGTGAAAGCCTTAACAACTACGTAAAAACTACAACAGATAAAGTAGAGGCATCTAAATTTATATTGCAGGGAGGGCCTTGTGATGTGATATGGTTAAAGTCATGAACAAGGTAAGGTAGTTTAAAATTTCCTATTGCCAAGTAGTATAGTAATAGTCATCGTGTTGATTAACGGCAAGAACAGTGGCATCGTGGACTTGGCGCGAAGCTGGTGGCTGATAGTTGTGAGATTCGACACATTTTTGATTGTTTCTATCAATGGTTTTCGTTTGGATTTGATGGTTTTATAGCTTTACCTAATGCTAATACTTCAGTAGCAAAGAAAACTTGGTTTTTAATGTGTTTTTCAGGTTCTAAACATCAATAGAGAGATTTAACAGCAAAAACATAATATTCAGACGAAAACAAACAAGTCTCATTTTGGAAGCAATCGAGGGGAGTTTACTTAAGCTTTAAAGAGCAACTATATGGCGGGAATATTTCTCCGGCCGAATAGTTCCCGCCATATATCTTCCATCTCCTTCGTCTTATTAAAAGGGACAACTTTCATGAAGAGGCCGAGGACGAAAACAGAACACACGAGCCACCATCCCATCCAGAAGAGAGAAAGAAGAGATCCAGAGAAGAAGGGGAAGACGTTCTTCATCTCGCTCCACGATCTTCGATCTCTAGCCACCATAACTCCATACCCATTACTTGTACTTGATAGAGAGAGAGATCTCCACCTTGCAAGACTAGGGTTTGAGATTATTCTTCTCGTCTTGAATTGTGTTGGATTTATTTCTATTTCTTATTCTGGATCTCCACGGTAATATCAAGAAGAACCCCCTTTATTTAATTATATCGATGATGCTTTCTTCTCTCATGTGTGAGTAAGTTCCCTTAGGCATGGGAGATGTAGGGGATTGGTGAGATGTGATGTGCCTATATAATTTCCATTAAGTTTGTGGTTGATTTTAATTACTATATTATGTGTGCTTGACTATCCGTGGGATGCTTAATGCCTGTTGTCCAATTAAGGGCCCAGACAACATGATGCTTTGTTCTAAATAGATAGAATTTTGTTTAGTAGCAGACCGGCGACCCTCGAGTGACACGGGGATATCAATGTGAAACTAGTTTGACTCGAGGATAACGAGGAGCCACCGATCTTATTTCATTAGTATGATCCAAGGAGCTTAATTGCTAAGCAACCTGAAGGATCTTAATCGTCTAGTGATTGACCATGGTTGTGGTAAACATGCTAGTAGGGTTATTGAAGTTGGGATGAATCTACCAAGAGGAGTTCTGGCTAATTATGGGTTGATCGCCTACACACATACTTATAAGATTATAATTGTTACACTTATCACTCATCCACCTGGCACATTCACTATCACCATGAACCGAATATCCCCGCGCCTACTTTGCAATCTGCAGAAAACAACAAACAAATCGTTCTTTACTTTTATGCTTCTTATTTGTGAAGTTTTTACATTTTATTTTATTTAAATACTTTCGTTTAATCCAAACTCTATTCTTATTTTAACACTTGCAGTCAATTCACTCGAAGACCTGTGACAACTTCGGGTGTGACAGAGACTTCACCTATAAACACTTACCTTTGGGTTCCCTATGGGATTGATATCTTAACTTCGAAACTAGCTACAAACGATCTGTGCACTTGCAACCATCAGTGGACTGATGGAGATCATGCCGGTGTACCTGATGGAGATCATGGAGCAAGAATACAACCATGTCACATCACATTTTGATTAGATATCATTTAATCCTTATGTGCATCCTATTTTGAGTGTTGGTATTAGATACACAGTGGTAGCATCTAATTAGGATGATCCCTAAATTAAAATTCCAATGATAGTGTTCCCCTAGTGTGTGCACCACCAAGAAAGTTCTTCAGTATGAGGCAGTCCATGACGACCGGGTGTCAGACATACCTACATTTGCATATAGTGGGTGTAAGAAAGGTTACATTTCAATACACACTAGTAGAATTGGCAAGCCTAGCATGTACAGACATGGCCTCGGAACACAAGAGATCGAAAGATCGAGCATGAGTCACATGTATGATGTGATTGACATTGGTGAAAGTCTACCCTAGTAGCCGCATCAAAGGCTGTGACGATCGGGGATGATGCGGTGTAAAGGGATCGTGTGATCGCTTAAACTATTGTTAGGGATGACGATTTAAGTGGAGCCCATTTGTTAATGTGATTACAAATTAGTCTCCTTAATTATGAACTTAGTCTAAGTCCTTTTGCAAATATCTTGTCGAAATGGTCATCCCCTCAGTTCGCAACTCCTCTGGTCCGTTCATGGACGGGGAGAAACTTAAACTAGATGGGTCGAATTTCACCCACTAGTACCAACGCCTCAGAAGGGTCCTCATAGAAAACAATCTTCTCTATGTCCTTCTTGAACCCCTAGAAGATTTCCCCGATGACTCTGATGGAAATGAAGATACGACTCTTCGTTACTGCCAAGAGACCTTTATGATAGTAAAGTACACCATAATCCATGCAATGGAACATGGCTTGAGAATACAATTCCATGAAATAGACACATATGATATGCTCGATGGATTGAAGAGTATGTTTCTAGCCGAGGACATACAGGAGTTTGTCTCCATAAAGATGGAAGAGAACTCAAGCTTGGATAGCCACCTGGACACCATGTAAAGGCTCCATGAATGTCTTAAGGATGCTATAGGCGACGTGTTAACTGAAAGCCTTGCAATAGATGGGGTGTTACATTCGCTTCCCCCCAGTTACAAGGACATGGTCAAGAACCAGATCATGACGGGAATCTTGAATACCTTTCGTGAGGTCATATCCAAGCTAAGTACTATCAAGGTCGAACCCAAAGTTGGGAATGATGTCAATGGAGAAGGTATATGTTGATATATAAGTTATAATGTTTCCATGAAACACTTATGCATCTTCAAGTATTGGATCCTTACCCCTGGTTTATTTGAAAGCAGGACCCTCTGTGTGAGTTATGGATGGAACAAGGCCCTGATGGCATGATGATGGCAAGCAATCCGATTGAAGGCTTAAAGAACTCCTTCCCTCGAAGATTATCATTAGGATTAGAAGATTTGAATAAAAGCTTTGTAATCATGTTTGTGAACCGTGCAAGTGTGTCTTGCTTACTGTGAGATGGTTATTCATATTAATGAGAAACAATAAGTTGTTCCTTTTTATATGAATGATTTCTTTTACTATTCGCATTGAGATTAAAAATAAGTTATTCTAGTCCTTGATCTATATGATACTAAATCATTTATAAAGTATGAGAAAATTGCTAAGAGATATCCTACTATGAATCTGAAATGTTTTGAACCGTTCAAGGTTTTTAGAATCAAGGTGGATATATATAGAATTGACAAGAATGCCAAAGTGTTAGTGATTTGATCCAAGTGACTTTGAATTCAAGTTAATAGCAATTTATCGTATAAGGACTTGTGAAAAACAGTTTCACAAATTATGGTGATTGGACTAATCAAATAGTTTTGATATGTCAATGCAACATAATCATGATCTATAAGATACATATGGTATGAAATAAATTCTAGTGGGATAAACATGAGATAGTATAGTTATAGATTGAAATAGCTAACACTCAATGAAATGTATGGAACGTCTAAAAGGTTCACGGAAATAGCAGCATATGAGATATGTCAAGCTCGAGTTTCTAGAGATTTCAAAAGTTTGAGATCATTGCGAATAGTAAGTATTTGTAATGCGTTCTTAGTAAGACTATGAACACAAATTCCAAACTAATACCCAGAAAGGAAAAAGTTTGTTTGTCGAAGTGGGGCACTTCTTTGAAAAAGTGTTTTATTTTAGAAGTGTTAGTGGAAGGACACAAGTGTAAGCATAAGGTTTGACATTACCTCTGAATTGTTAAGAATGTGAAACGGAATATGTTCCGGGGATAAAATTTACAAATAGAGGGAAACCATAATGATGTGATCATAAATGTTTTAGCTAATACTTTAAAAGAAGTAGGATTCAAGATTTCATTCTGCCCCTTGTAGAATTTCATTATTGATTCACTTGACTTATTATTGGAATAAGGCATAACTACGAACTACAAAGAAATCATGATGAACCTGAGTACAAGAAATTACATGAGTCATGAAATCCCAAATTAAGTAAAATTTGAGATTATGAAGTAAAGATTTACTTGATCTCATTAAGTAATAGGGATTACTTAATCCTTTCCAGTAAACTTCAAAATTGAAAGGATGGACATGAAACTTAAAAGGAAGACATAAAGGGTTGATTTTTCATAAAGATGTTTTGACAAATGCTTAATGCCAGTTGGATCGAATCATCAAATAAGCCCAATTTGAAATTGGCTAAGGACTTCTCAAAACTGTAAAGTCTTCAAAAGTGTGAAGAGAAAGGTTGTAACTGGTACAACAGGCAGGTTTTGATCAATCAGGCATTGTTGAAGTCTTGCAATAGAAAATTCTCGATTTGATGCAAGATCAAAGTATTTTGGTGTAAGGTTCCCAACCTTTAATAAGGTAGAGATCCCTGTGTTTACAATGCTAGTCCCTGGATCAATAGCTAGCATCCACAGTTAAGATGTAATATCAAGAAACAAAGGTCATAATACAACTTTATAACTAGGAATAAAATAATTTAATACATCTTACATAGCTCATTTGGCTATCTCATTACAATGCAGCAGAATATAACAATAGAATGGGGTCCTTCATCTTCAAAGTGCCATAGGCAGACATGTTGGTTGTAGACTTGTAATCCTAATCATTAAACTTCACTAATATCAAACAAACCTGCAACAAAACAAGTTACAGCCACAAGGGTCAATACATTTGAATTGTATTGGCAAGTGATACTATGGTAGTATAGTGGAGTCTATCATCTACATGCATTTGGCTAAGTGGAGCTTAGGCTTGCATTGCTCAAAATAGATTTTCCTTATCATTTGAAAACTCTAAATTTTTGCTTTGACAAAATCTTTCCCAAGGCATCTCCCAATAGAAATTGGTGATCCTTCAACCCTTGTTCACCCACAAGTTTTTAACTTAGAAATTGGGATGATGAGATTCTTGATAGCTTCCATGTCTTGATGCTCAAATTGTCCTTTGCCAGGGACATGGCTAAGTACTTAGATTTTACACTCTGCAGAGGTGGTGCACTTTCCCCACAAGACTTGGTTTCACCAAGACAAGATCTTTCAGAAGCCTTCCCTTAGACCAAAATGGACGCGCTCCAACCTATCAAACCCCTCCCACCAACTGTCCATTTGGCTAAGTTATTGCAACCTATATGATCCAGGCAGATCCCATAATTCCAAGTGGCCGCACTTGAAGCTTCTCAACATTTGACATCTCAAATCTCTTTGTTCCTGGGTGGCATTCCACAAGTGAGATACCAAGTTTTCCCCAGTATACTGGACTTGGTGATGCCCAAGTTTTCCCCAGCATACTGGACTTGCATAACCACTCAACACAAACCATTCCTTCCATTCCACCCAGGTGATTCATTCACTTAGTTGTTTTATTAAAAAACACAAGTCCTCAGAGTTAGAAATTTTCCATAGCATGAATATATATTCCACCCTTGTTTTCTACTAGCTATGCTAAGCATGATAGTAGTAAGAATCTTAACTTAGGAAATTCTACTAAGGTTTCATCTACTAGGATTTCCCATGGCATAGTTTACACTTATCAAAATTCCATGCAAGTCCTACTTAGAAATATCACTAATGCATAGTGAAAATAATGGGACAAAAGTATGAAGCATCACTTGCCTTGTTGGTAGAGAGTATAAGTTCACTCCTTGTTCTTGCAATATTCACACTCTTCAAATCACTATAATTCAAGCAAACAAACAATATTTCAATCTACCATTCAAGCAATTCATCACATAAAATGATAGAAACAAAACAATGCATGCAAGCATGCTAAAGATTGTTTTATTTGTAAAAGTGGTTTCTAATGGGTCATAAACATTTGAAAACACCTAAGGGTCATTTTATAAAGTGGCAAAACCATTTGCAAAAGGTTTTACTTCATAAACCATTTTTAAACCAAATCATTATTTTATGTGGTAAAGAAATGCTTTTAATAAGGCAACATTCTATAGGTTTCACAAAATATGTTTGCAAACCATAAAAACTTGTGTTTAGGGTCAGAGAGTTTATTTCCAAAACATTTCTCAAAGGTTTTCTTCGAAAACCATTTATAATAATTAAACTATATTTTTATTGACTAGAAATGGTTTAAATCCAAGATTCATTCTTTTGCTTCACCAAATACATTTTTGAAACCACAAAGTGATTCCTATGGTCAGTAGGTTCAAAACAAACCATTTGCCAAAGATTTTATCCCCCAAATCATTTTAGAACAATTTTTATATTCTAAACATTCTGCAAAAACAATCAATTTAACAGAAGCTTTTTAATAAACAAAGTCCATGGTTGGCTAGGGCTTGTCTTGATGAATCCATTGATATAAAATTTGCAAAATTTGGACGTGTAGATTAAAAGTTATAGATTTTACAAAATCTAGCATCTAATAGATCAAATTTGTATTCAAAATATCAGGCAGGGCCACGTGGCGTGTTTTAATTCATCGATACCGCTTCGTGTGGATCGTGCAACGAGAGGCGTTAGATCTAAATAGATCGTGCGGCACAGAGGAAAGCGTACCCCTTCGTTCACGTTCTAATCCTAACCGTCAGATTAAAATCCTATGGAGCATATCGCCTTGACCATTAGGCAGCGGCGCTGGCGGCGGCGACTGGCGGCGCGCGGTCAGACGGCGACGTTGCTGGCAATGTAGGAAGCGAGGGTGAAGAAGGAGATGCTCACCAGAATCGCAGAGTCGCGGTGATGCTGAAGGTGCTCGCGAGAGTGCAAGGGGCGCACGGGGCCACTGGCAATTCCTCGTCAGAGTTGTCCTCTGGCTCGGGCTCGTCCTGTTAAAGATGATGGCGAAGGCACGGGGCACACCAGAGAGAAAAGAAGACACGGTTAGATGCGCGGGGTCGTGGCGAGTATGCGCGTGTGAAAGAGAGGGAGAGGGGAGGTCTGGTCTTACCAGAAGTGCTCGTCGGAGCGGAGGCAGACGGTGGCAGCGGTGGTCATCGTCGTTGTCGAGGTTCTGGGGCGTGCGGGGGCGAGCTGGAGCTATGAGGAGGTTCGCCAGGGAGTGGGTAGCAGGTGAGAGTGGTCGAGGGGGCAAGGGGCGGAGGAGGCTGGCCGGAATCGAAGAAAAGGTTCGCCGGAGACAGTGGTGTTCTTGGAGGAAATTAAGCAGCCTGGGGGCATGCTAGGGTGAGGCGATGGAGGGGAAAGGGAGAGGGGGAAGAGGCGGTTAAGTACGCGTGATCACGGGGCCGTTACATGGAGCGGTTAACTCCAATTGATGCCGGCGTTCAATCGGCAATAATGGCTAGAGGAGGGGGGCGCGGTCAGCGGCGGGTAAGGAAGAAGGAGCTGGCGATGGGACCTGGCTGTCTGCGAGAGAGAGAGTGTGTGGGGGTAGGGTCCACGCGTCAGTGTCGCTGCGGGTTCTTTCTTTGGTGCGAAACGTTTTTCTGCGGGAGAGAAGGAGAGGTGGGCTGTTGGGCTTAGTGGGCTGGGTCAGTTGGGTTGCCTCGTTTCATTTTTTTTCTTCTCCTGTTATTTTTCTTTTTTCCAATTTGATTTTCTGTTTTGATTTTGTTTGGTCAATTCAAACATCCATTTGAATTCAAATCTTTGTCAAATTTTGTGTAGCTTCAAACACTGATTAATAAAACATTCTGAAATCATTTTAGAATAATTTATTTATTCTTTTTAAGGTCTTTTAATTATTCAAAATAGGCTCTAGTTTTAAATCAAATAAGATTTAATAATAATTTCAAACACCATTTAAATTTCTAAATCCTTCCAAAACTTTTCAGTAGGTTCTTATTCAATTGTAAGGATGTCAAAATAGTTCACTTTGAATTATTTGGAATAATTTTAATATGATTTATAAATCATTTGAATTTGGTATTTGTTTTAATTCCAATGGAATTTAATATAGTTTTAATTCCCTAATTTTTATTTGGAAGATTTATTTTAGTTGAGTTAATTAAAAAACTTTTATTCCACTTGGGTAAATTCCAAATATCTTTTTCTATGAATTAATTAATCATTCCAATAGGGGTTTGTCTTTATTTAAATGGAATTTGGTTTAAGCCATTTTATTTTTATTTTGGAAAATTCTTTATCCATTTATTTTATTTGGGTTTTGGATTATATTCATTCCATTTGTTTATAGCTTAGGCCAAGGTTTGATTTGGTCTTTAAATATTCTTTATTTAATATTTCTTTCTTCCTCTTATAAAATCCATATCTTTTATTTAGAGATCCAAACTTGGTGATTCTAATTGTGAAATCTTGTTTAATATTTGTTTATCTTTTTAAATCCCTTTAGGATTAATAGCTCACCATTTTGTATGGATTTTAGATAAGTGCTTTATTAGCTTTGGAAATTCAATTTCCTTATCTTATGTTAATAAGATTTTGTCCATGGCTCCAAATTAAGTGAAACTAATTTCTATGGCTTTATAATATTTCTATTTGTCTTTCTTGATCTTTTGTAAATGTTTGTTGACACATTTTTATATGGATCAAATCCATAGGCTTGGAGATAACTTGGAAATGATTTTATTCCATTAGGGTTTAGGGTTTGGATTTATTTTCCAAGTGTTTAAATTTCCAGATGCATTTTATGAGGAATGCAATTCACTTGATTTGGATTTTGTTAAATTCAAACTTTAATTAAAGTTTGTTCAAGATGGGATTTTAAGTTTCCTTTTACAACAAAGTTTCTTTTCACCCTGATTTTCAACCATAATTTATTTTGTTTATTTATTTTTCACATTTGTGACAGGCTACCACCCTTAAAATAAATCTCGTCCCGAGATTTGGGGAGGCTAGGGGTTACAAGTTGGCTCAAAGCAACTAGGGTACTACCACCCTTAAAATTTTTCCAACTAGATTACATCTTGGCTTGCTTGGAATCTTGTTGATACTTCTCTGGACAAACATCTGCATAGTGTCCTTTGTTTCCACACTTGAAACATGTGACAAGGCTGAGATCCTTCATAGGCTTTATCTTGTGCTTCATCTTTTCTGGACAATTGCTTGCATAATGTCCTTGGTTACCACAATTGTAACATGTGATAAGATTGAGTTCTTCACGTATCTTCTGTGGACAAGTTGCTACATAATGGCCTAGCTCTTTGCAGTTGTTGCACCACACTTGGCTAATCTCCTTATACTTCTTCTTCTCTGGACATTCATTGGCATAGTGTCCCATTTCTTTGCAATGGCAACATTGCACATGGATTTTGTCCTTCTTTTTCCTGGGTTTCTCCAAAGCTAAGAGTGCTTCTAGTTCATGTTCTTCATATGTTATCTCAAAGGTAGGAATGTTTCCTGGTCTCCTTGACCTTCTATTATTCCTTGGATAATACATATGTCTCCTCTTTGGTCCTTTAAATTGGGCCATATTGCATGGGGGTGCAAGCTGGGATTTTCCTTTGTCTTCATCCTTATTGGTAGACTTGGCTCTCTCATGGTAGTCTGCAATCAGTTGTTGCACTCCACCTTGTTTCCTTTGTTGAACTATGGAATAGATGGGGCATTGGATAGGGACATGATTATTTCCTTCACACAAGTAACAAGTAGCTTGGGATGTGGGGCATTGGTCAATTGGATGTTTCTCTTCACAATTGGGGCATTGATTTTCATGCTCCTTGGAAGTGTAATCCTTGTCTCCACAAATATTGCAAGCTTGGGTTCCTTCTAGAATATCATCTTTGTCATCCTTGTTGTCACAAACTCCTTTGGAAGAGCTGTTTCCCATGTTGATCATTTGATCTGTCACCTTATGCAACAATTGGGTTTGGGTTTCCAAAAACCTTTGCATGGTTGGATCTACCTCACTGATGTTGGCTATAAATTGAGCTGTCACTTGGTTCAACTGGGTTTGGGTTACTATGAGTTATCTCATGTTGTCCTCTTGGTTGTTGTTGTTGTTGTCACCATCCTTGATGTTGGAGCTTCTTGGAGAAATCATCTGTTTGGGTTGGATTGGGATTAGAATAGGCAAAATATTTCTAAGGGAATAATTCTAATCACACACATCACAATTCACACAAGCAATGTGCAAGCAATCACAAACAAACATTCCACGACAAGTTTCAAGCATATTTTTAGGCAACCAAAAATATTTTTGTTACACCACTTAAGTTGGTGGGTTTGACTTAAACTAAATATGGTGGTCCAACTATATGGTTCACTTGAGATCTTTCCATCCTTCTTGGTTGATTCTTCTTGAACAAGATGTTTTGTATCCTTAGAGAATTTCTTGCATCTTGGTCTCAAAACTTCAAGGTGATGATGATTCCTTCTAAATTGTGTTTCCTTAGTCTTCAAGTCTTGAGTAACCTTTCTTGTCTCACTTGTAGTCCTTAGTGACATCCAAGGTTGAGGTCCTTTGGTGAAAATGTTGAAGATGTTGAAGTCATTAGAGTTGAGGATGTTGAAGTCATTAGAGTTGATATCCAAGGTTGAAGATGTTGAAGTCATTAGAGTTGATGAAGTCCTTTGCACATGGTGAAGTCTTTGGCCATGGGGTAGGTTTTGTCCATCAAGTTGAAATAGAAGAGATGTAGAGTCAAAACCAAAATGGTTGAGGAAAGAGTTTACAAGACTGTTTGTAAATAAGTTTTGGAACAAATACAACTCCTATTTTTCTAAGGGGTTTTGTACAATCCTAGGTTTACAAATCCTACAGGCAACACAATGCTCTGATACCATCTGTAAGGTTCCCAACCTTTAATAAGGTAGAGATCCCTATGTTTACAATGCTAGTCCCTGGATCAATAGCTAGCATCCACAGTTAAGATGTAATATCAAGAAAAAAAGGTCATAATACAACTTTATAACCAGGAATAAAATTATTTATTACATCTTACATAGCTCATTTGGCTATCTCATTAAAATGCAGCAGAATATAACAATAGCATGGGGTCCTTCATCTTCAAAGTGCCACAGGCAGACATGTTGGTTGTAGACTTGTAATCCTAATCATTAAACTTCACTAATATCAAACAAACCTGCAACATAACAAGTTACAGCCACAAGGGTCAATACATTTGAATTGTATTGGCAAGTGATACTATGGTAGTATAGTGGAGTCTATCATCTACATGCATTTGGCTAAGTGGAGCTTAGGCTTGCATTGCTCAAAATATATTTTCCTTATCATTTGAAAACTCTAAGTTTTTGCTTTGACAAAATCTTTCCCAAGGCATCTCCCAATAGAAATTGGTGATCATTCAACCCTTGTTCACCCACAAGTTTTTAACTTAGAAATTGGGATGATGAGATTCTTGATAGCTTCCATGTCTTGATTCTCAAATTGTCCTTTGCCAGGGACATGGCTAAGTACTTAGATTTTACACTCTGCAGAGGTGGTGCACTTTCCCCGCAAGACTTGGTTTCACCAAGACAAGATCTTTCAGAAGCCTTCCCTTAGACCAAAATGGACGCGCTCCATCCTATCAAACCCCTACCACCAACTGTCCATTTGGCTAAGTTATTGCAACCTATATGATCCAGGCAGAGCCCATAATGCCAAGTGGCTGCACTTGAAGCTTCTCAACATTTGACATCTCAAATCTCTTTGTTCCTGGGTGGCATTCCATAAGTGAGATACCAAGTTTTCCCCAGTATACTGGACTTGGTGATGCCCAAGTTTTCCCCAGCATACTGGACTTGCATAACCACTCAACACAAAGCATTCCTTCCATTCCACCCAGGTGATTCATTCACTTAGTTGTTTTATTAAAAAAACACAAGTCCTCAGACTTAGAAATTTTCCATAGCATGAATATATATTCCACCCTTGTTTTCTACTAGCTATGCTAAGCATGATAGTAGTAAGAATCTTAACTTAGGAAATTCTACTAAGGTTTCATCTACTCGGATTTCCCATGGCATAGTTTACACTTAGCAAAATTCCATGCAAGTCCTACTTAGAAATATCACTAATGCATAGTGAAAATAATGGGACAAAAGTATGAAGCATCACTTGCCTTGTTGGTAGAGAGTATAAGTTCACTCCTTGTTCTTGCAATATTCACACTCTTCAAATCACTATAATTCAAGCAAACAAACAATATTTCAATCTACCATTCAAGCAATTCATCACATAAAATGCTAGAAACAAAACAATGCATGGAAGCATGCTAAAGATTGTTTTATTTGTAAAAGTGGTTTCTAATGGGTAATAAACATTTGAAAACACCTAAGGGTCATTTTATAAAGTGGCAAAACCATTTGCAAAAGGTTTTACTTCATAAACCATTTTAAACCAAATCATTATTTTATGTGGTGAAGAAATGCTTTTAATAAGGCAACATTCTATAGGTTTCACAAAATATGTTTTCAAACCATAAAACCTTGTGTTTAGGGTTAGAGAGTTTATTTCCAAAACATTTCTCAAAGGTTTTCTTCCAAAACCATTTTTAATAATTAAACTATATTTTTATTTGACTAGAAATGGTTTAAATCCAAGATTCATTCTTTTGCTTCACCAAATACATTTTCGAAACCACAAGGTGATTCCTATGGTCAGTAGGTTCAAAACAAACCATTTGCCAAAGATTTTATCCCCAAAATCATTTTAGAACAATTTTTATTTTCTAAACATGCATACACAAGTTTCTGAAAAAACAATCAATTTAACATAAGCTTTTTACTAAACAAAGTGCATGGTTGTCTAGGGCTTATCTTGCTGAATCCATTGATATAACATTTGCAAAATTTGGACGTGTAGATTAAAAGTTATAGATTTTACAAAATCTAGAATCTAATAGATCAAATCTGTATTCAAAATATCAGGCAGGGCCATGTGGCGTGTTTTAATTCGTCGATACCGCTTCGTGCGGATCGTGCAACGAGAGGTGTTAGATCTAAATAGATCATGCGGCACAGAGGCGAGCGTACCCCTTCGTTCACGTTCTAATCCTAACCGTCAGATTAAAATCCTATGGACCATATCGCCTTGACCATTAGGCAGCGGCGCTGGCGGCGGCGACTAGCGGCGTGCGGTCAGACGGAGACGTTGCTGGCGATGAAGGAAGCGAGGATGAAGAAGGAGATGCTCACCAGAATCGCAGAGTCGCGGTGATGCTCAAGGTGCTCGCGAGAGTGCAAGGGGCGCACGGGGCCACTGGCAATTCCTCGTCGGAGTTGTCCTCTGGCTCGGGCTCGTCCTGTTGAAGATGATGGCGAAGGCACGGGGCACGCCAGAGAGAAAAGAAGACGCGGTTAGATGCGCGGGGTCGTGGCGAGTATGCGCATGTGAAAGAGAGGGAGAGGGGAGGTCTAGTCTTACCAGCAGTGCTCGTCGGAGCGGAGGCAGACGGTGGCAGCGTTGGTCGTCATCGTTGCCGAGGTTCTGGGGCGCGCGGGGGCGAGATGGAGCTACGGGGAGGTTCGCCAGGGAGTGGGGAGCAGGTGAGAGTGGTCGAGGGGGCAAGGGGCAGAGGAGGCTGGCCGGAATCGAAGAAAAGGTTCGCCGGAGACAGTGGTGTTCTTGGAGGAAATTAAGCAGCCTGGGGGCGTGCTAGGGTGAGGCGACGGAGGGGAAAGAGAGAGGGGGAAGAGGCGGTTAAGTACGCTCGATCACGGGGCCGTTACATGGCACGGTTACCTCCAATTGATGCCGGCGTTCAATCGGCAATAATGGCCAGCGGAGGGGGCGCGGTCAACGGCGGGTAAGGAAGAAGGAGCTGGAGGTGGGACCTGGCTGTCTGCGAGAGAGAGTGTGTGGTGGTAGGGTCCACGCGTCAGTGTCGCTGCGGGTTCTTTCTTTGGTGCGAAACGTTTTTCTGTGGGAGAGAAGGAGAGATGGGTTGTTGGGCTTAGTGGGCTGGGTCAGTTGGGTTGCCTCGTTTCATTTTTTTTTCTTCTCCTGTTATTTTTCTTTTTTCCAATTTGATTTTCTGTTTTGATTTTGTTTGGTCAATTCAAACATCCATTTGAATTCAAATCTTTGTCAAATTTTGTGTAGCTTCAAACACTGATTAATAAAACATTCTGAAATCATTTTCGAATAATTTATTTATTCTTTTTAAGGTCTTTAATTATTCAAAATAGGCTCTAGTTTTAAATCAAATAAGATTTAATAATAATTTCAAACACCATTTAAATTTCTAAATCCTTCCAAAACTTTTCAGTAGGTTCTTATTCAATTGTAAGGATGTCAAAATAGTTCACTTTGAATTATTTGGAATAATTTTAATATGATTTATAAATCATTTGAATTTGGTATTTGTTTTAATTCCAATGGAATTTAATATAGTTTTAATTCCCTAATTTTTATTTGGAAGATTTATTTTAGTTGAGTTAATTAAACAACTTTTATTCCACTTGGGTAAATTCCAAATATCTTTTTCTATGAATTAATTAATCATTCCAATAGGGGTTTGTCTTTATTTAAATGGAATTTGGTTTAAGCCATTTTCTTTTTATTTTGGAAAATTCTTTATCCATTTATTTTATTTGGGTTTTGGATTATATTCATTCCATTTGTTTATGGCTTAGGCCAAGGTTTGATTTGGGCTTTAAATATTCTTTATTTAATATTTCTTTCTTCCTCTTATAAAATCCATATCTTTTATTTAGAGATCCAAACTTGGTGATTCTAATTTGTGAAATCTTGTTTAATATTTGTTTATCTTTTTAAGTCCCTTTAGGATTAATAGCTCACCATTTTGTATGGATTTTAGATAAGTGCTTTATTAGCTTTAGAAATTCAATTTCCTTATCTTATGTTAATAAGATTTTGTCCATGGCTCCAAATTAAGTGAAACTAATTTATATGGCTTTATAATATTTCTATTTGTCTTTCTTGATCTTTTGTAAATGTTTGTTGACACATTTTTATATGGATCAAATCCATATGCTTGGAGATAACTTGGAAATGATTTTATTCCATTAGGGTTTAGGGTTTGGATTTATTTTCCAAGTGTTTAAATTTCCAGATGCATTTTATGAGGAATGCAATTCACTTGATTTGGATTTTGTTAAATTCAAACTTTAATTAAAGTTTGTTCAAGATGGGATTTTAAGTTTCCTTTTATAACAAAGTTTCTTTTCACCCGATTTTCAACCATATTTATTTTGATTATTTATTTTTCACATTACAAGATTTGGAAAATCTTGGGATGTGACATTTGGATTTTCCAAGATTGTCGAGAAAGGTTCTAAATTGAGTGGGAGCTAAGGAGTTTTCCCAATGGAATATGTGTTCGACATATTTGAGTGGGATATGAGTGACATCCTGAAACATCAGATATTGTTGATATATTTTAATGGAAGCAAAATGACGTTCTTGAATATGTGGTTGACATATTAGTGAACAATGTGCTGGGTATTAGAAATGATTGGATCATTACGTGAAATTACACATGACCACTGTTCTTAGCTGTAAAGAACAAATATTCTAGAATGATTTCTATGCTAACCATCGAATCAGAGTTAAGTTTAGCGTAAAGGAAGCATGGTCAGAATCAAAGTTGCAAGGGTTTCACTTCGATTAAAACTATAAATATTTAGAAGTATTAAGGATACTTTGAAATTAGAAAGTATAATTTTGGTCCGGAGAAAGTTCAAATTTTGACTAAGTTTGTTTATAGTTATACATGACATCTTGAAAAACCAGTTGTTTGATAGAGCGCTAATGTATATACTAGAAAAACAGAAGTAAAACCAGTTGTTCGACTAAGTGTGTTTGTCACGTAAATTGCCAAAGGTACATTATGTGATAATGGGGATTAATGTCAAATATGTGACATTAATGATTTGCAAAATAGGACCTTATGAATCCGATAAAATAGATTTTGGACAAGTAAGTCCTCCATGAGCAGCATGATCAATAAACGCATATGAGATATGGTTTATGATTAGTAGCAATGCAACTAGATTATTTGGACTCTAGTACAAGTGGGAGACTGAAGGAAATGTGCCCTAGAGGCAAATAGTAAAGAAGTTTATTAAACACATTCCATTAGTTTATAATAGTTTTATGTCATGCTACAACTATATCAATAAGGAAACATTGATATAGGTGTGATATATAAACAAACCCAAGTCCCTAGGAGCCTTTATTCAACTAGTTCATTGGTCAGTAGATGGTCAAAGGTTTCCTAACCATGATGGTGCCTCGACACCTAATTGACAATGGAGTTATCTCATTAGAGAATGAGATAGTGGACACCATTCTGCAGATGATCAAACCCGACATGGAGTTTAAAGTCGCATTGTCGGTAATGAGATCGAACCCGACATGGAGTTATCGATGATCAAATCTCGGACAATGTAAGTATCACAGAGACAAAAGGAACATAACACATATTGTTTTAGGTTCAAAACGATGGAGAATCATGATTTTTATAGGGGTCACATGTGCATCCCGGCTACCCCTATGATCATTGATAGAGATCATGTCTATGACATTCCCGAACCATAGGGATGCATGCTTAAGGGCATTACGACACGTGGAGATCTACCTGTAAAAGGGAATCTTGAAAGAGATAGAAAGAGGAAGAAACCAAGAGTGTTCTGGGGAGATACAAAGTTGTTCTAAGAGAGAAAGACATAAGGAAATGACTGAAAGGAGTTTTAGATAAATGGGAATTTGAATATGTATTTATTATATGTTAATTTTGAATTAATATATTCTAAATAATATTTAAATTGAGATTTATAAAAGTAAACTTTCTTGTTAGGTCAAAAACCCCGAGGGATTTGACTAAAAAATTACAGCAAAAAGGGAAAAAGGACTGCTGAAAAATAGTTTCTGTTGGGCTGGTTTTGAACTAGCCCAGGCGGCTGCGCTGGTAGCGAGTACTGGCTACCGCTCAGGGCAGCACAGCACTAGGAGATGCACGGATCGTGAGCGGGCCGCGGGCGCCTGGCCGCCCCACTCTAGGGCCGCCTCTCTCCCACCACCTGGCATGGTTGCTAAGCCGCCAGGGGGTGCACTGGCCAACCCGGGGCTGCTACCGACGTAGGCTATTAGCCACGCGCACTGGGCTGCCGGAGGCAGCGCCAGCCCACCCCGGGGGCACCGTCTTCTGCGGCTGCTGCTGTTGCTCGTGTTGGGCCGTTGGCGTGGCGCCAGGGCTACCCAGGATTTGTCCCCTTTTGCTGCTTGCTATTTTTTACGTTCGGGCCGTGAAGATTCAGCCCATCCGGCTGGGACGAAATTCATGGAATTTTTCCTTTACATTTAGTCCCACATGGGGTACCTAAGAGGGAGGGCACCCCTTCCTTAGCATATATAAGGAGGTGCCTATGGGTGGGATTAAATACACAATAATTTGAGATATTTGCTTTGGTTGGAATACTCCCCTCTCTCTACAGTTGCCTCTGCCATTGCTTGGTCCCAAGTCTGGACTATGCAGGCAAGGGATTCTCTTCTATGGCACGCCGTTGCACTACCAGGATTCCATCCAAGAGGTCTACTTCCGCAACCTCGGCGGGATCAGAGGCCAGGAGTCGTTGTCTTGCACCGTATGCCTGTGGCAACTCGGTGGGGCTATTGAAGCTTCCAGGCCATCGTATGAAGACCAGGACAAGGGGTGACTTGCAGGAGCTTCGCGGCCTTGAGGTCGGACGGGTATGACTACATCATCCAGGCTTCTGCATGAGTGTAACGCTCTCTCTGTCTTCAAGGGTACGTTACCATTGTCTTCCTCTACTGCATTACTAGTAGATAGATCTTGGGCATTCAGGGTTTCCCGTGTAGTAATTTTTTTGATTTTCTGCACCGAACCCCAATAGTTTATATAGGCACCAAGACCTAGGGTTAAATGAGAGATCTATCTGGATGTGTTACGGAGTCGGTAACTTAGTACAACTTGGATTATAAGTACTCTATAGGCCTAAGTCGGTAAGTCTTCTGGGCCTTGTCGTAGCCGAAATTTACTCCTTCTCTTTCCCTGATGGGGCCTCCCATGAAGCAAAGCTCTAACCCGCTGGTGGGCCACCCTGGTTAGCGAGTCATGTGGGTATGCCTGAAAAGTATATCCCCAACAGTAGCCCCCGGAAGTTTCCAAGATCCAAAGTCAGAATAATCGTCTAGCTTGATGGTTTCTCCATCTTGAGAATCTTGAAGGGTTCCTGAAAACTTCATTCAATAGTGTAGGATTACGAGTCTCATTTGATTCGGATATGTCTTCTTGATTTCAGTCATTTCCCTGATCGATTTCAAACTTGAGCTGGATTTTAAATGGTGACGTTTGCCTGACAACTTTTCAGGTTATGTCTTGTCACTAACAAGCATCTTGTCAGCACGACTGTTGGTGGGTCCGTATTATGCGGAACCGAGGCAACATTTTAATGCATGCTTGGAGATCAAGGGGCGGAGGCTTCGCGAGGAAGCCACCGCTCTCTCTCTCCTATACGTGTGGTGCTAATCGTGCGCACTCAACGCGAATCTTGGCACGCAGGTTATTAAACTTTGGGATTTTTTCTTCTCCCCAGATTCATTCCTCGCCGTTTTCATTGCCTCCTCGCACTCCTTGAGTTCTCCTCCTCCGTCTCCCCACCAAAACACCCTTAGTGTTGCCATTTTTGACCTTCTCCGACGAGATGTCGAAGGCTGCATTAAGCTCAGGCGCGGCGGCGTCCTCAATGGTGGCCGCAAACGAAAAGAAGCTCTGAGGCCTTTGGGTAGCCAGCGTACTGCACGACACTAAGCTCTAATCCATGGAGGACGAGGGCTATCTCGCCACCGGCACATGCCATAATGGCTTTGGCGAGCCTGTCCTAGTGCCCCGTGATGGCGAGCGAGTCTTGTTAGGGACAAACGTCGATCGTGGTCTCAGTATTCCTCCGTCGGAGTTCCTCACCAAGGTACTCCAACACTATGGTGTGCAATTACATAATATCCCTCCCAATTCTTTGCTTGAGCTTAGCACTCACGCAGCTCTTAGTGAGGGATTTCTTGGCATTAGGCCGAATCTCACCCTTTTCTGGTACTATTATGGTACTGAGAAAAATTCTATTAGTGTCGGAGTTCCTTACATTACCGACACTCTTAGCTTAGTTCTTAGGAGAGACCGATTCTAGCCTAGGATCTTTTCTAGTGAGTCGGTTAGAAGATGGGTCATGACATTCTTTTACAACAAAGGCATGCCGGCTCCCGGAAAGACGGAAGGTCTTCTAGTTGTTGTCGACAGTGCTGCCCCCCACTATGACACATGGGATACAAAGGCGCCGAAACTTTCCGAAGATTTGGTCATCGCCAAGAGGCGGATTGAATTTTTGATGAAGCACCGGGGTGTCCGTGGCTCCAACTTAATTCACTGCTGGCTGGATCGTCGGATTTAGCCACTACAACACCACAACGGCCGGCTGATGCACACGGTCACCAGAGACCGGAAGGACCGCATGAATGTTTGTCCGACGCGTATTATTGCGAAGGACTATAAATATGAAATGCAATTGCTAATCAAGGAGAGGTTGAACAATAAAGTTCCCGAGATCTCCATGCCCATGTTCACAGCTGACCGACCTCTGACTCCGGTAAACCTTTCGACTTGTATTTCATTTTTGCTCATCACCTCATTATCTGGCTTTAGTTGTGACAAAGTCTTATAACTTATCAGCTTAAGGATCTTCCCGAGTTGGAGTTATCCCCTCTTGAAGGTTATCCTCTAGAAGACTCGAAAGAGACATAGGACGACAAGGTGAAGGAAGTTTCCGGACCTTCTTCCAAGAAGCGTAAGGCCAAGGAACTGCGCCAGCAGAAGCTTGCAACGTCCCTAGTTGTACCCCCTCCAACTCCAACCACCATTCAATATTTAGCACACGAGGTTCCAACTTATCCATGTGCTGGCACTACCGCCCCTGATGCTCCCACAGCCTTGCAAGCTCTGGTTACCACTGATAGCCAAACCATTGACAAGGGTGAACCTACTAAGGGTAATGATCCCATGGATGCGTCTCCAGGGAAGGTGGTGAAGGTTGCCAATTCTGATGCTCCCGGCCTGAACAGGAAAAAGGAGGGGATTCTCAAGCTAGCCCAAACCTGCCTTGAGAAGCAAGTCCTTACTCCGGAAGCAGCAAGCCAGGAGATGGAGGACATGAAGCTAGAAGGCCTCCTGGAACAAATCCGAGTCTGAGATCAAAAGATCAAAGTAAGAGAAGTTCTAGTGGATAATGCCTCTCCTATCTCCCTCGCCGAGAAGGTCTTCCAAAACACGAAGATCGGATTCGAGAAGCTGCACTTGGAGCACATTGTAAGTTTTCCTACTATCGTTTGTAGTATTTATTATCATAACCTCTTTCCCCCAAGCATAAAGTCAGATAGAGATCACAACATAAGATCTAAGTTGATGCTTATAGGATGCAAAAGAACGATGTAGTGTAACCCCAAGGCTCGTGCTGGAATTTAACTTAGTTAAAATTGCAGCCCGAGTCTTAGTATCCCTATGACGGTATTCCATCTTTAACTTACAGGAAATTGTATCTTACAACCAGGAACTGCTCAAGAACATATGCAACAAGCACACAGAAATCAAAGGTTTGCATCTTGCAAATTCCAAGTTACATATTGAGAAGTACGAGGAAGAAGGTGAACTTTTCCAACACTCAATCATAGTTATTTGCTTAGTCGAATATTTCTTCCGGCTCATATTTTGTCCTTTGTAGAATTACTACAACTATCCAACAAGATGGTGGAGGAAGCCAAGAACTTCAAGGTCCTCTAGATGGAAAACAACGAACTTCGCCAGGAGCTGAAGAAGCTTAAGGATGAACTCGAGAAATCCATGAACATCCTCCTGGATTCGAGCAATATGGAGCCCGAGAGGCTCGGAAAATTGGTTGCCCTCCAAGATAAGGAACTTTATGATCTAAACAGGGAGTTTGACAGTCAAAAGGATCTTGCGCAAGCCTCTAAAGCGGAGTTAAACTCTCTTCGAGAAGAGCACTCCCAGCGAGCCACTCCGTGCTTGGTAATGTTTTTGACATTGTCTTTCCTTTATATTTCTGACTTTTCTTAGTCAAATTTTTTGAATTTTGTTCTTTCCTAGATCCTCAGAATCTTTCCAACTCTTCTTCATCTGAATCTCGTTCCAAGCGCATCAAGTCAGTCGAAGATGTTTGATGTCTACGCACGCTTCTATTCTTGTAGACAGTGTTGGGCCTCCAAGTGCAGAGGTTTGTAGAACATCAACAAGTTTCCCTTAAGTGGATTACCCAAGGTTTATTGAACTCAGGGAGGAAGTGGTCAAAGGTATCCCTCTCAAGCAACCATGTAATCAAGATACAAGAAGTCTATTGTGTCCCCAACACACCTAATACACTTGTCAGGTGTATAGGTGCACTAGTTCGGCAAAGAGATAGTAAAATACAAGTAGTATAGATGATTATAAGACAACGGTGCCAGAAAAGAGCTTGATGGGGAGGAAGAGACTAAAGGCAATCTGAAATAAAGATGGAATCAAGCAAACATGTAACAGATCTAGTTGTAAACGATGTTTCAATGCTTAGAAACAAGGCCTAGGGATCATAATTTAACTAGTGGACACTCTCATATAAATATCTTCTCTTCATGATACTACTTTGAACTACTCTCCGGTTGGACAACTCTAATCCACGGTAGGGATATAACAGCACACCTCAAAGTTCGCATTCCCCATCTAGATAACCCCACACTGTCACCTTGAGCGCTAGATGGTTCCAACAAACACCACAATTTCATAGAGACAACCAACTGAAAATATAACTCATGACAAGTATTTCTGTAATCTTTAGCCTAAGTGCCACACGGTGTGCACACTGTCACCTTCACACACGTGGGGATAGCCGGAGATTAATTAAATCACTTGAGTAGAAGAGTAGATCTACTTGATTACAAAGCCCATGATCACGATAAGATTACGCATAGAGAGAGAGATGAACACATAGCTAATGGTAGAGTCCTTAGCCTCGAGGAAGAACTACTCCCTCCTCATCATGGGAATCAGCAAAGGCGACGGAGATGGTGGTGGAGATCGATGGAGATGGCTCCGGGGGCAATTCCCCATCCTGGCAGGGTGCCGGAATAGAGACTTCTGTACCCCGAATGTCCTTTTCGGTGGCGGCGGCGCTATGGAACTTTTTGTGGATTTCTGCCCCCGTTAGGGTATATGTCCCGAGGAGACGTATGTATAGTCAAAAGGGAAAGGTCGATGGAGCATCGAGGGGCCCACACCAGGGGCTGGTGGCCAGGGGGACCCGCGCCACCCCTAGGTTTGTCTGCCTCGTTGCGCCTCCTCGTCTCTCCTCTGGACTTCGTGTCCTCTATGGTAAAATATTGACCTTGGCTTTTGTCCCGTCCAATTCCGAGAATATTTCTTTTCTGGCTTTTTTGAAACCAAAAACAGCAGAAAACAGGCAACTGGCACTACGACATTTTGCTAATAGGTTAGTACCAGAAAATGTATAAAAATACCTCAAAGTGTATACAAAACATAACAAAGTTGATACTAAACAAGCATGGAATATCAAAAATTATAGATACCTTTACGACGTATCAAGCATCCCCAAGCTTAACTCCTGCTCGTCCTCGAGTAGGTAAGTGATAAAAATAATAATTTTTGAGGTGACATGCACCATCACAATCCTGATCAAACCATTTGGAAAGCATTGAAAGCTAGGATCAAAGTACTCTAAACATGAGCATGAAAGATGAAGTTCTAACAATAGGGCATAGTAACTATGTTGCAACATGAAAGGATACAAACAAATATCATGAATAACAATGCATTGAAAGACGTTTGTTTGTTTCACATATATAAAACATAGCATAGTGGTATTCAGCTTGTCCCTCATGGAGTAGCAAAACATAAATGCATAGGACACCTTCAAAGTTCATAATGGTGACTAGATACAAATAGTTAAAAAAAAGCAATATCAACATTATGAATCAATCAATAAGTTTTGGGACAATGCACATAAAACTAAGAATGACAACTATGCTCTCTTAATTGGTGCATAAAGATAGAAGATGGAGACTCAACATAAACATGGGAAGAAAGGCCCTTCAAAGGGAAGCAGGGATTTCAAGTTTCATAAAGAGCTTCCAAAAATTATGGTACTTTTTAGCTTTTAGCTCTCATTGCCCCTATCATAAGCATCTTGAAGTGATTAAGGTTAAAGTGAACAAAGTATGGAGTATATGCTTGACAAATCATAAGTTGGCAATATCATGTCCCTTGAGTACGAGGGCCATTCCTCATGCTACTCAAATTTAGTCACAAGCAAGTTCTTGTCATTATAAGTATATGTGTATCATAGAGAACCGCCAACGGGGTACCCCTTGCCCCATGACACAGGAGCTATCCCATATCAAAATGACAAGGCAACAGACAATGAGCATCTCAGCGATCCTTTTATTTACCATGAGCATGGTGCATATTTTTTCTTTTTCTCTCTCTTTTTTTCTATATTTTTTCTGAGGATGCTTCATGGATTTCTCACTATGGTGATGCTGCAAGTTTTCACCATGATTATGCATGGCTTAGGCTAGCGTCTCAGGCGTTTCTCTAACACATATACATAACTCCATGGACTTACAAGCTCCCCTTTTATTTCACACCGCCGACATCCATAAACAAAAGAGCATGATATCAACTGGGTAGATATTTATAGGTGTTGAAAGCGTTCCCCATGACATCACAGTTCTGCTAATTACCAACTTATAAGTGCAGGCATATACAACATAGATGACACAATGGTTCAAGTTTATTAGGGGCAAGAAAAATAAAGTGTGCCATGAAGTTTGTGAGAGCTTTAATCACTAATTTTCTCATAACAAGTTTAATTTGGAAGATAGATAAAACAAGAATATACTTGGAATGGTGTAACACACCATGCATATGAATTTATAGTGGACTCTTTGGAATAACTTGGTTCCTTGGGAGTTGGCTGCATGAGTAGATCTTACTCAATACACGTGGAGGCTAGCAAAAGACTAGGAGCGACCAACTAAGAGAGCAATAATGGCCATAATCATCCATAGTGACAAAACATTATCAATCAAAACATAAAGTAGTACCACAATTCAAAAACTAAATGATCATAGAGGCTAAGGTGACTGGTTCATAGTCATAACCTGGTGTGAGCATGTGCCCAGTCAACCCAAATAAAGCATCAAAGGAGAATACCACAATATTATGCTTTTGTATACTAAAACAACGCATGATTATTTCAAGGCACATTAATCAATCTCAATCGTTTGGAACAAGTCATGCTACAGCAATAATCACTAAGCATAAGGTCAAAACAACATCTAGCATGACATGATAAAGTCTAAGCCACAGTCAAAACAAGCTCTCTTTTGTACCACTATAAGCATGAAACTTTCTACTATTTTTCAACACCAATCAACTTATTTTAAACATCACAAAGATAATAATCAATAAAGGCAGTGAGCTTGTCTCACAAATCTAAGCAAAAATCAAAAGAAAACTAAAGCTAAATACAGTGCTAGCAAAAGTGAACACTCACAGAATAATAAGAGTGAAAACTAGAGTGTTCTAGGCAATGAAAACGGAGTGTGTCTCTCTCCAAAAGAAGTGTGTTGGGATCCAACCAACTTATTGCAGCAAACAAAAAAAAGTAAAACTAAAAACGAAAACTAAGACGCTCCAAGAACTACACGATAGTGCATGAAGCAGTAAAAATAAAGTGTTTAGAAAGAAAAACCTGAGATTTTTATTGATGAAGAAGGGGGTGCCTTGGGCATCCCCAAGCTTTGACGCTTGTACCTCTTGAATATTTCTTGGAGTGACACGGGTGGCATTCCCAATCTTGAGCTTTTGTCCATTCTTCATCTCATCACATCATTCTTCCCCTACACTTGAAAATTTCCTTCATACAAAACTTCACACAATCTTCATTAGCAATATTAGTGAATTCAAGATAATAAGTCTTTGGGTTTAGTTTTAACTCAAGTAAAACTTCCATTAAAACACAAGCTACTGTATCAATTCCTTTTAAAATCTCAAGTGATCAAGAAGAACTCAAAAATAAACCGATAAAGAGGCAAATGCAAATAATGGCAGAAATCTATCAAAACAGACCAGTAGGTAAAAACCGATTTTTTCGAAGACCTTCTGTTGCTCAAATCTAAAATTGTTAAACTAACGAAAGTTAGATAACAACCTGGGGCATAAGTTTAGAAAATTACAGCTCAATCCGACATATAGAAATTTTTCACGATTTTTTACAGTAAAGCACAAAAATCTGTTTCGGGACATCAACTTCCCCAAATCTTACTTCTCTCTCATTAGAGGTTATTCTTGGAACAAACCACACAAAAAGGATAAGGAGAGGTTATACAGAGGCAATAACTTTCAATACTCAACAAAAGAAAAACCTACTGAAATTTTAATTATCTCCCAATTAGTACTTTTCTTTAACGCCTTTAAGTTAGGCTTGATAGTTTGAGAAGATGCTCACATAAGAAATATGAATTGAAGTAAAAGAGAGCATCAAGAAGAAAATTCAAAACACATTGAATTCTAACCCACTTCATATGAAAAATAATCTTGTAAAGAAATAAGTCATTAAAGCATAAAGAAACAAGCATAGGAAAGCAAAACAAGTGCAACTTCAAAATTTTCAACAAAAAGAGGGGAAACTTAATATTTTTTAGATGCATAAAACCATGTTTCCCTCTCTCATAATAACTTTTATTAGCATCATGAATAAAATTAGCAATATAACTATCACATAAAACATTCTTATCATGAGCCACATGCATAAAATGATTATTACTCTCCACATAAGCATAGTCATTCTTATTAATTGTAGTGGGAGCAAATTCAACAAATAGCTATCATTATTATTCTCATCACCATAATCATCAAATATAGGAGGCATATTGTAATCATAATTAATTCAATAGTAGGTGGACCGAAAATACAATATTCATCATTGTAATCATCATATATTGGAGGTAAAGTATCATCAAAGCAAATTTCTCCTCTAAAGCTGGGGAACTAAAAAGATCATTTTCATAAAAACTAGCTTACCCAAGCTTAGACGTTTCCATAGAATTAGCAATAATGGTGTTCAAAGAATTCATACTAATAACATTGCTATTAGCATGCAAATAAAGTTCCATAGGTTTTTTAATTTTCTCTTCAAACACTTCATGTCCTAACTCAAGATAAATACTATAAAGCTCTCTAATTTTGTTTTTGTTTTCCATTAATCCTAACTAGTGAAAATAAAAATAAGAAATAAAAAGATATAATTGCAGAATCTAAAGGAAATAACTTCGAGCACCCGCACACCAACAACAGTACTAGAAGATAGTTTAGTAGCCAGAGGATGTGAGTACCTTTTACCTTAGCTCCCCGGCAACGGCGCCATAAAATACTTTGATGGCGTGTTGTTGACGTGGGAGCTTCTTCTTCTTTAATTCCTCGGAAACGGTGCCAGAAAAGAGCTTGATGTCTATGCACGCTTCTATTATTGTAGACAGTGTCTTAGCCTCCAGGAAGAACTACTCCCTCCTCATCATGGGAATCAACAACGGCGATAGAGATGGTGGTGGAGATCGATGGAGATGGCTCCGGGGGCAATTCCCTGTCCCGGCAGGATGCCGGAATAGAGAGTTTTGTCCCTCGAATCTCCTTTTCGGTGGCGGCGGCGCTGTAGAACTTTTTGTGGATTTCTTCCCCCATTAGGGTTTACGTCCCGAGGAGACGTATATATAGCCAAAAGGGCAAGGTCGGTGGAGCCTCGAGGGGCCCACACAAGGGGCTGGCATGGCTAGGGGGACCCTCCTAGGTGTGGCCACCTTGTTGCGCCTCCTCGTCTCTCCTCTGGACTTCGTGTCTGCTCCGGTAAAATATTGACTTTGGCTTTTGTCTCGTCCAATTCCAAGAATATTTCTTTTCTGGCATTTCTGAAACCAAAAACAACAGAAATAGGCAACTGGCACTGTGGCATCTAGTTAATAGGTTAGTCCCAGAAAATGAATAAAAATACCTCAAAGTGTAGACAGAACATAACAAAGTTGATACTAAACAAGCATGGAACATCAAAAATTATAGATACGTTTACGACGTATAAATGTTCTCTTCGACTTCCGTCAAGTTCTTGAAGAAGCTGGCAAGTCGGTGAAACTTTCCGAGCTGAACAAGTTGCCAATACTCGAAATGAGGGACATGGAGAAGGAAATTCCAAAGCTTATTGAAGACTGGAAGATATCATATGCCCAGACTGTTGCGCAAACTTCCCTCACTATGGTGATGAGTCACCATAGCGAGATGCAAATTTGGCACGTCACCAAGGGCATCGCCAACGAGGACGATGAGGGTAACCCACAAGACATCAAGGCCATCCAATAGTCTTGTGTAGGCTATTCTTATCGTGTGGCAGAGATGTCGAACTACATGACACCATTCTTCCAGTTAGTCATTGTGCCTCGTTATCTTAAAGAGCCAGAAGATAGCCTCGCAAAGACGAAGAAACTTCTGAGTCTCCTGAGTAGGACGGTGACGATATCGACTCCAGCACTCCAAGGTCTCCACCACCTCCACCTGAATCTGCAGCATAAACATTTGATGCATTATCCTGAAACATTCACATGGTATGTAATGATGGGTACTATATTTTGTGTTTGTGTGTGTGCTGGTATGTAAGCACTTAATGCTTTACTACTTAGCACTTTGTAGATATTTGAATGTGTGCTCGAAAATTTCTTAAGCACTTTGTGCTTACACTTGTCGTTTTATCTAGCTCTCTGCCTCGTCCCTTTCATGAGACTGCCAAAACCTTTAGCATGGAAACTTTTCCGAGTTAATGGAGCGCAACTACTAAACCAGTTTAAATTCGGAAACAATGCCGGTTTCTAGTACCAATAATTCATTACTCAGAAAATTCCTGCGTCTAAGCAATCAGATAAAAAACCAAAGTATAAACATAAAATGAGATTTACACCTGAAGGTAACATTGTTTATAGATTTTGCAAAATCATAACCAGAATGAACAGGAGCATAAAGTACTTTCAAGCATCCTGGGATTTTTGAAATTGACATGCTCTTTTGGAAATAAGATGGTAAAAAACTTCTCAGAAAATTATGAGGTAACTAATACTTTATTTCACTTTGAACATGTATATATGATTACAAGGAAATATAACTAAGAATAGAAGGGACGTAGCTGTGCAATATTCCAGGGACGGTCTAATTCATCCGGGTTTGTACTACCACTAGCTCTCTTTCTTTTCCGAGTATCCAGTGTTTCCTTGATTTTTCTCATATCAGTTAAATAATATGACCCATTACACAGAACTCGGTTGATCATAAATGGACCTTCCCAAATTGGGGAAAGTTTGTGCTTTCTTTTTTGCACAAGTCGGAGAACCAAATCACCCTTCTAAAAGAGCGATTTGAACCCTTTGACTATGATACTTGCGTAACTTCTGCTGATAGGCTGTGGATCACTGCTCAGCAATGACGTGAACTTCTTCAATTATATCGAGATCATCTTGTCGAGAAACTTATGCATCTTCCTCGATATACGCTCTGACTTGGGGAGATTGATAGATTAAATCACTCGGAAGAACTGCTTCTTCACTGAAGACCAAGAAGAAAGGAGTATATCCGGTTGACCTATTAGGAGTTGGTCGTAAGCTCTAGATCATAGATAGTAATTCTTCCGCCAAAGCCCATGTAGCATGACAAAGTGGTGCTTCGAGACGAGGTCGGAGTCCTTGCAAAATGAGACCGTTTTCCCTTTCGACTTGTCCATTGGCTTGTGGATGTGCGACTGATGCAATATCGAGTAGGATCCCTTATTCTTCGTAGAATTCGGCTAATTCTCCCATGGAAAAGTTGCTCCCGTTGTCAGTAATAATACTGTGTGGATATCTGGATCGGATGATCACGTCCTTGACGAACTTTTTGGTTGTGGCTCCATCACAATTTGTTACGGGTTTAGCCTCAATCCATTTTGTAAATTTATCCACCATCACTAGTAGCTGGGTAAATACACATTTTGTCGTTCAAAACAGACCTACCATATCAAGCCCCCAGACCACAAATGTCCATGTAATAGGGATTGTCCATAGCTGATCAGCCGGAATATGTGCCTGACGGGCGTACTTTTGGCAGCCTTTGCACGTTTTGACCAGTTTCTCGGCATTTGACTTAGTTGTGAGCCAAACCGTGTCGAAAAGCTTTTTCCACTAAGGATTTAGCTGTAGCGTGATGACTGCATTCACCTTCGTGGATCTCTTGTAGGATTTCCACTCCTTCTTCTAGAGAAATACAGCGCTGGAAACCCAGAAACACTCCGCTTATAGATCTCACCATTGATTATCGTATAGGATTTTGCTCGTCGGAAGATCTGTCAGCCCAGAACTTTATGTTCGTGTAATTTTCCATCTATCAGGAAATCCAGATAGGGTTGTGTCCAGCTGGGTATTACAGCCAGAATTTCTACTAAAGGTGAGTCGGATTTCGTCGGATAGTCCTCATCAACTCCTGTGATAGAGGGAACTTTTAAATGCTCTACAAAATCACCATCCAGAACTTGTTTCCGTGTAGAGCCTATTCTTGATAGAGCATCTTCTTCCTTATTTTCTGCCCGAGGGGTGTGTTGAACCTTAAAACCCTCGAACAATTTGGATAGTTCATCCACGACAGCTTTGTATGCTACCATGTGTTTGTTTGTGTTGAAGATATTGGATACTTGCTGTGCAACTAAATCCGAGTCTCCGTAACACATGATTTTATGTGTTACACCAATGTTTTGGCCATGCGTATTTTATGTAACAGTGTTTCGTATTCGGCAATATTATTGGTTGTCGTGAAGTGAATCTGTAACACATAAAACAACTTATCTCCTTGGGGTGACTTGAGCACCACGCCATCCCTCGATCCTCCCCGTGCTTTTGATCCGTCAAAGTGAAGGGTCCAAAATTCCGAGTCTGGAGGCCTTGTATTTTCTGTTGTCTCTGCCCAATCAGCGACAAAGTCAGCAATTATCTGGGACTTTATTGTTGTACATGGCTTGTACTCGATGTCAAAAGCTGCAACCTATATTCCCCACTTTGCGACGCGTCCTATGGCATCATGATTGTTGATTATATTTCGCAGGGGAGCACTACTCACCAATGTGTCCTTGTGCTCTTGAAAGTAATGTCATAGCTTTCTGGTAGCAAAGAATACTCCATAGGCTAGATATTGGTAATATGGATACCTTTGCTTCGACTCTGTTAAGATATCGCTTAGATAATACGTTGTATATTGTAATTTATGATCATGATTTTTCTTCTCGCACTCCACTGATGTTACAACACTCACGACCCTGTTTGTCCCTACAATGTAGAGTAACAGAGGATCCTATGGCTCTGATGTAGCAAGGATTGGTGGATTTGAAAGTAGATCTTTCAAGCTTTGCAGGGCAGCATCGGCTTCCTTGGTCCAGACAAATTTGTTGGCTTTCTTCAAGAGCTTGTATAAAGGTGTGGCTCTTTCTCCGAGCCAGCTGACGAACCGACTCACTGCTCCGATGCAGCCAGTGAGTCGCTGGACATCCTTCAGGCGAGTCGGCCTGGTAATTTTCAGTATAGCCTTGATTTTGTCCCAGTTCACCTCTATGCCTCTCTGAGACACGATGAAACCTATTTTCGGTTGGTATTCCGAAGAAGCACTTCTTCGGATTTAGCATCATATTGATTTTTTGTAGGCTGCAAATGTTTCCTCTAAGTCTGAAATAAGTGTTTCCTTATTTTTGGACATAAATGCTATGTCATCCACTTATACATGGATGTTGCGTCTGATTTGGTCGTTGAGACAACAGCATGTTGATAAGTTGCCCCTACATTCTTTAAACCAAAAGGCATAGTTTTGTCACACAAGGTTCCGAAAGGAGTGACAAAATACGTCTTAATTTGATCCGATTTTGTCATCTGTATTTGGTGATATCCAGAATATGCATCGAGAATGCAGAGTAATTCTGATGATGTAGTGGAGTCGATAAAATGATTGATTCTTGGCAAAGGAAACGGATCTTTGGGACATGCCTTGTTCAAGGCAGTATAATCAACACACATTCTTAAGTCTATAGTATCCTTTTAGGGACGAGTACAGGATTTGCCACACAATCTGTATGGATGACCTATGTTATGAATCTGGCTAAATCTTGTCGGGTTAATTCCTTAGCTATAGGTTTGCACTTCATCAGCAAACCGTTGTAAGGACTGTTTGATGGGTCTAGCATCGGGATACACATTAATAGAGTGCTCGGAAGTTCCCTAGGTACTCCGGTCATGTTAGAAGGTTGTCATGCAAAGATATCTTTATTACCTTTGAGGAATTAGATGAGTGTGCTTTCCTATGCAAGGTCTAAGCATACCCCTATGTTGTTCGCCTTAGAGGGATCATCTTCCTTCAACTGCGTCTTCTTCGTCTCTTCCTACGCCTTGAACTATAGACTCGGTTTCAGCACCTCGTACTTCATAGCGGGCATCTCGGACGGGTCAGTGTTTTTCTTGATATCCTCGTACTCTTGGGCATGTAGCACGGCTTCAGCAAAGGCAGCAGATCTGCTTTGCAGTCTCGTGCTTTCTTCGGGTTTCCTCGGATGGTGATGACGTTGTTGGGACCCGGAAGTTTTATCATGTTGTAGATGTAGCAGGGAAGGGCCATGAACACCTAGTAAGCCGAAAGTCCGAAGATGGCATGGTAGGAACTTTTGAACGATACCACCTCAAAGGTGAGTGGCTTGGTTTGGTAGTTCTCCGGAGATCTAAATTTCACGTCCAGTGTGATCTCACCCAACGAATTCGCCTGTCTTCCTGGTACAGTGCCATGGAAAATCACATTGATATGATTTAGCTGGCTTTCATGAATCTTCATGCGGTGGAGCATCTTGATGTAGAGGATATTGATGTTGCTGCCACCATCCATGAGAGTTTTAAAAAATTCATAGCAATCAATAAGAGGATTGATGACCAGAGGGTACTTTCCCTGACAATGTGTTTTCTTCGGGTGATCATTGTGGTCAAGGTGATGGTTACATCCGACCAATCCAGAAACTGGGGGACAGCCGGAACCATGGTATTGAGCTCATGGAGAAGCACCTTTCTTACCTTAGTTGGCTGAGTTCCAAGGAGGCAGACATAAGTGTCTTTCTTTGTAGGATAATCCTTCTTTCCATCCGACTTGGGCTGTGTGGGATCCGCTTCTTCCATGTCGTAATCTTCCTTGGCCTCTTTGCCTTTCTTGAAATTTTTCTTTCCTTTTCGTCACTTGGACCTATAGCCAGCTAATTCATCTCTTTTGATGGCGTCATTGGAACGACAGTCAGCATTAGTGCGGGTAGAACCCTCGTTCCCATCGGCTGGTGTACAGAAGGGTTTTTGGCAATGTCGGCCCATGAATAATATTTTCCGGGTTGTTGATCTCCTCTACCCTGGACTCGGGAAGTTCCGCGGCCTCATCCCCGACCGCCTCCGCGCCCTCCTCGTCCACCAGATCCGAAATTTGGATTAACAACTGCATTATTCGGCTTAGGCTTATCTTCTGAGGTATTCTTGCACTTCTGAGTTTTCTGTTTTGGATATTTGGCCGCATTTGGGCTGGCCAGAATATTCAGCAATCCATATGAATCATCATGAGCGTTTGCATACTTGCTCGCCATTTCTATCATCACTCCCAAGTTTGTCACTTTGTCACATTCTAGCCTATGACGCAGTAATCCGACTAGGAGCCCTGTGATGAAAACTTCGATCGTGTTTTTCTCATTTACTCCCTCACAGGAGTTCTTTATGTCGATCCATCGTCTGAGGTAATCCTGGCAAGTTTCTTCGGGTCTTTGGGTGCAACGCTGCAAGTCTCTGACTGTTCAAGGCCTCCTGTATGTACCCTCAAAATTCAATGAGAACGCACTTTGCATATCATACCAATTATGAATCGAGTTCTCTGGTAGATCATTGAGCCATGATCGAGCCGTCTTCTGCACCATACGTGGGAGATATCTGACTACAACCAGGCTATTTCCTCCTTTGGAGATGCAATAGGCCTGGAAAAAATCCTAGAGCCAAGTATCTGGTCGAGCCGCACCGTCGTAGGGTTTAATGTGTTTGGCGATG
Source organism: Avena sativa (assembly GCA_916181665.1). Taxonomy (NCBI): domain Eukaryota; kingdom Viridiplantae; phylum Streptophyta; class Magnoliopsida; order Poales; family Poaceae; genus Avena; species Avena sativa. The sequence continues at coordinate 82,734,595 of OV702299.1, read as the reverse complement.
CCGAAGTCAACCGGAAATTTTGTTCGGAGGATATGTGGACCAAAGCATTTGGGTCCTACATACACATCTTCCTCCTTATACCTTCGTTCTTCTATGTTAGATTCGATGCGATGGCGAGCGTCATTGGGCGAAAGTGATCTGCGCCTTGGGTGCTCGCCGTGCCTGTGGGGCCGTGGAGTCCGATTCCTGCTTCTTCTTCCGCCATTGTATCCTCCACCCCTGTGGCTTCCATGGCTGCGATGATATACTTCATGGTCACTGCTAGGTGGTGATGGTGGCTCTGGTGGGTTATTTCCGGCTAAGTGACGGGCTCCTGGAGCTTCATTATGCTGGCTCTGAGGTGGGTCTTCACGACGTCGTCCACCATCCGACTTGTTTCGGGACGATCCCCGTCGTTCCTTCGTCCTGTGTTATCATCGTTACGACGAGGTTTAGTAAGACGGCTAGTGTTTCTGGGAGGCGGCATCCTTTTTCGGTCCTGTTCTTGCTGGCGCCGTGCTTCCTCTTCATCCCTGTGGCGATTATTTTGCCAATGAGGGGGTTGGTGAGGAGCCAAAGATCTGATGGAGTCTTGGGATGCAGCTGGAAAAACTCCCAACCAATCCCGCGCGGTCCTGCGATGATGACCGTTTGATCCGGTCCATGAATTTTCTTCATCCCTAGGGTTGATACGATGACATGAATATGTATCCCTTCGGGGTCTTACATCAGCGTTTGTGTCAGTGCGACACTGCTCTGACTTTGACGCCAGTTTTCTGCTAAACGACGCGGTGGTTTTCTGTTGTTGCGGTCCTTTTTCAAGCAATGTGACACACTGCTAGACCTGTTCTAGAGACGGATTATTAGCGAGAATAGCTCGAGCAACCACAACGTTCTCCACTAGTATGCTGTAGACTTGAATCTTCTCTCCGGTACCATCGACTAAATCTATGTGGACTTCTAGGTTCCTGTTAGCAAGAATCGGGCCACCTCTAGTCTTGTTTAGCAGTCACTTGAATTCTGACTGGTACTGGGCGGGAATGCTGTCTATCTACACATCCCAAAATTTTCCAAATTTTGAAATGTGAAAAATAAACAAACAAAAGAAACAAATGTTGAAATTTAGGGTGAAAAGAAACTTTTTGCTTCTAAATGGAAACATCAAAACCCTACTTGAACAAAATTTTAAAGAAAAGGCAACAAACAAATTTTCAAACAATCACATGCATCCATGCATGGAATGAATCTTGATTTTGAACACTTGGAAAAGTTAAACCTAAACCCTAAACCCTAATGAAAGAAATCATCTTCAAGATCACTTGCAAAACTATGGCTTTATTCCATATAAAAATTTAGCAACAAACATTTCTAAATGACCAAAAATGGCAAACAAAAATATTACAAATCCATGGGAATTGGTTTCACTCCATTTGGAACCATGGATAAAAACTTATGATTTTAATAAGATAAAAGAAAGTATTTCCAAGGTTAATAAAGCTCCTAGCTAAAATCAATACCAAATTTTGAGCAAAGTAATCCTAAAAGGATTTAAAAGGATAAAAAAAGATATGGATTTTATAAGATAAAGAAAGAAGTAAATAAATAAGAAATATTTAAAAGACAATTTAAACCATTGGCCAAATCCCTAAGCAAATGGAATAAAAGTAATTCAAATAAAATAAAAGAATAAAAGATTAATTAAACAAAATTATATGGGTTTACGAACCATATTCAATTTTACTTAAAGAAAGACAAAATGCCTCACTTATTTTAATTGGATATTAAATCACAAGAAAAATATTTGAGTTGGATTAAATAACACACTAATAAATGGTATAAACCTACTGAAAAGTTTTGGAAATTATTTGAATTCAAATTGAAGCTTGAATCAAATGTTTTGAATAAAAACAGAAAAAGGAAAAATAATAAGAAAAAATAGAAAATAAACCCAACCCAGCAAACCTACCCAACCCAGGCCCAACTGCCATCCTAGCTAAGCCCACCCGGCCACCCCTCTCTCCCCGCAGATCCCTTTCTCACCGCGACCTCCACCCACCCTCTCGTTGACGGACTGGACCCACGCCCACGTCACCGTCGTCGTCTTCAAATGCGCGGACCAGTTCTTCCCCTCTCCTTCGCCGTTTCTGCTCGAATTTATTCGAATCAATTCGCATAACTGTGCACATGAATCACTCCCTCGACCACGCTCACTTAATCGCCTCCCCCTCCTCTCCATTTCCCCTCATTCTCCCGCACACAAATGCCCCCAGGCTGCTCTGATTTTAGCCGCACCGCCACAGTGCAAGCTCCGTCGAGCTATTCCGGTGATCACCACATCCCCCTCTGCCTCTGGTACAAGCTAGCTTGCTCACCATCGCCATGCGCGTCTACTGACACCAACCACTTGCTTTCTCGTACACCATACGCTCGGCACCAACCTCGCCTGCAAGCGATCAACAACGGCCGCAACTCCGGCGATGAAATTCGGTGAGTTCCGTGCGCACCTTGCTCTCTAGTCCTTGTTGCCCTACTCGCCATCATCTTGCGCTTCCTATGACCCTCACCATTCACCAAATCGTGGCCTGTAGGCTCGCCCCTATCAACGTCTGAGCGCACTCGACGGTAGCAGCAACTTCGGCGAGAGATTGTCGATGATTCTATGCGCCCCTTCGTCACCCACGACCACCCTGAGCACCCCCCTCGCCATGGCGACCCTGGTAACGTCCTATACCCCCTCCGCCATGCACCGTTGCCAGCGCCGCCCACCTTTGGTCAATGCATCTTGATCCGTTGGATGTAGATCTAGTGGTTGGGATAGATCACTTAGACGAAGCGGTATCGATCTATCTACGATGTGCGATTCCACTTAGATCCAACGGTGCGTGTAGCTGATCCGCACAAAACGGTATCGGCCAGTAAGATTAGGCCACGTGGCCAAGCATTTGATTTAAAAACTAGAATTTGTTCTATTAGATATTTGAACTTGTAAAATCAATAACTTTTGATCTGCTTGTCCAAAAATTACAAATAATATATAAATGGATTCATAAAAATGATACCTTTGCACCTATAGCATTGGTTTGGCCATTTTCTTCTGAAAAATAGGTTTTTATGCAGAGACTTGTTTAGGGCTATTTTGGATATAAAAATTGTTCTAAAAATTATATTTGAGTGAAAACTTTTGCAAATGATTTTGTTTTGAACCCTCTGACCCTAAAAACTATCATTTGAATTTTAAAATATATTTTGTTAACACTAGAAATTATTACTTTGAATAAAATCATTTCTAGTAAAACAAAACTGATTTAAAAGGCATATTTTCACTAACTTAATTTTAAATGAATTCCCACTTTTATAGAAGACCAGCAGATGTTTTGAAATGTTTAGAGCCTTGTTAAAAACCACTTTTTCAATAAAACAACCTTTTGCATGCTTGCATGCATTTTTTGTTTTATTGTTTTGTTTTGTTATTTGTTTGAGTGCTAGTTTTGAATGTGTGCTTTGCTTGATTGTAATGTAGTGAACCTTGAGAAGTGTGACAATTGCAAGATAAAGGAGAGTACCTAGGTTCTCTACTAAAAAGGCAAGTGATACTTTGGTCATCAAAAGTTCTATCTTTTCAATATTGCATTAGTGATATTTTGTAGTATGCATGATAGGTCTATTTTATATATTGCTATGCTATAGTAGATCCTATAGAACATATCTTGGTAGGAACCTTACTAAGTCAAGAGACAAGTTATGCTAGTATGCTTATCCTAGATATTAGATTACAAGGGTGGAATATTCATACTATGATATTATGCAATGACTATGACTATGTTTTTGATTAATAAAACAACTATGTGAATGAATCACCTGGGTGGAATGGGAAGATTGGTTTGTGTTGAGTGGTTACACAAGGCCTATGTCTATGGTTTACCTTGTGTATCACACTTGTGGATGGCAACCTAGGAACAAAGAGATTTGAGATGTTTTGTGTTGAGAAGCTTCCAGTGCAACCACATGGCATATGGGCTCTGCCTTGACCAACTAGGTTGTAAGAACTCAGACGGACAGACAATTGGTGGTAGTGATGATAGGAGGGAACATGTCTATGCTGATCTGAGGGATTGTTTCTGAAAAGTCTCGTCTCGATGCATGTCGAGTCTTGTGGGAAAAGTGCACCACCTCTCGAGAGGGTAAAACCTAAGTACTTAGTTGTGTCCCCGGTAATGGACATTTTGAGCATCAAAGACATTGAAATGATCAAGGATCTCCTCATCCCAATTTCTCTAAGTTAAAAACTTGTTGGGTGAACAAGGGAAGCACCTGGTGTGTATCCAGTGTGCCATGTGTGATGAAATGTTTGAAAAAGAGAAAAACTATTTTACAAAGGATAGGAAAAACTTATTTTATGCAAAGGCCAGCCAAAACTCCACTTAGCCATATATTCATGTAGATGTTAGATTCTCCATATCAATGTGAAATCACTTGCCAATACAATTCAAATGTATTAACCCTTGTGGCTGTAACTTATTATGTTGTAGGTTTGTTTGATGTTAGTGAAGTTTGTTGAGTAGGGATTACAAGTCTACAACCAACATGTTTGCCTGTGGCACATGAAGATGAAAGACTCCATGCTATATAGTTATATCTGCTGCTTTGTAATAAGATAGCCATATGAGCTATGTAAGTTCTAATGAATTATTTTATTCCTAGTTATAAGTTGTAATATGACCTTTGTTTTTTGATATTACATCTTAAACTGTGGGTTCTAGCTAATTGATCCAGGGACTAGCACTGTAAATACAGGGATCTCTACCTTATCAGGTTGGGACCTCTACACTATTTGTTGCTTAATTTCGATGATGCGTGCAGCTTCATCGAGCAAAAGCAAATGTTGCTTCTCCAGATCCTCTGCCCTTTTCTCTAGATCCTCCGAAGTGAGATCTAAAGCAGTTGGGATTGGTACTGTTAGTGCATCTCGGAAGATTTCACGTGTACCTTGGGTGATAATGTGTCCATCAACTGGAGGATCGATTGGTGTGGGATTAACCGAACCACCATTTCGATTATCCACTTCGATTTCTTCGTCAACTTCTTTGTTGTTGGCTTCCTCCATCGACTCTATCGGTGTCGAAGTTTTGTTCTTCTTCTTCTTTATCAGACCGATGTTCTTTATGTGTGTACCAGTGGCAAAGAAAACTTTTGGTCCGGTACTTAGATATAAGCTTCAATCGGTACTTTCCATCATGGTTGGCTTCTAGACCTCGGAAGAATCTTCGGTGTCCATGACATCTTGCGAGGTGTAGTCTTCGTCCGTGCTATTATACGGACTCGGAGGTGTATCCGCTTCACCTTGCGTTGGCTTGGAGTTGTACTCCTCTTCGTATGCCGCCATCTCCTTCTCAAAGTCTCGGAGTTCCAGCGACGTCAGTGATTCATGAGGGGAAGCAGATAAGTCAATATTTTCTTCGATTGCATTGAGAACTGAGTCGTTTTCGGCTCCAGCATCGACAAAGTCAGATCCAGAGCCAACGTAGCACGCGAAGCAATGCTTCTTTTTCTTCATGGACTCGAGGTAATGAAACAGTTGAGTTTCCACCTCCGCTTCTTCAAAGCTTTGCTTGATCTCAGCGATTGCTTCATAGTCGATGTAGGGGCGCTTCATCATCTGATTTATCATGTGCCTAAAGAGAGATTTTCCTGCTCTAGTATCGGTAGAACTGGATCCGAAGCAAATATACTCCTCATTCGTGTATCCGACCTCATTAGGGATATTAGATCTGGATTTTTCCTCCACCACTTCTTCCACTACAGGAGCGGGCTGGGTGGGTGCAGGTTTTTTCGGGATACTGAACTCTTATGCCTCTACAGAAAGAGTAGATTGTTTTTGTGATTCCTCTTTCTGGATCTGCCTCATCGAGAAGAATGAGAGGGGCGTCACTGGCGTAGACCACGCGACTGATGGTGATTGTTTTTGTGATTCCTCCACATGCAAATTCTGCCCGGAACGAAGGTGCGAAGGTCACGAGCCCCATGGTGGGCGCCAACTGTCATCGGATTGATGACAAGTACGCCATGAGGGGGTCCTGAAGGCATTGAGAAGATGGGGTGTGAGCCATACGGTGTTCTGGGAGCGTTGAGCACAAGTTTACCCAGTTCAGATCTGACTGTGGTGATCGGATCCTACTCCTGCTAGCAACCCAGTAACATATCAGCGAGAGTCGGATGTTACAGTGGATTACAAGAGAGGTTCGCCTGTGCGAATTGGTTGTGGTTGTCGTAGAGATTGTGCCCTAAAGGCTCCCTCAGGTCCGATTTATATAGGCACCAAGACCTAAGGTTATAGGAGAGATCTATCCTTCTACGTTACAGAGTCTGTAACTAAGTATAGCTTGGACTACAAGTAATCTACATGCCTAAGTCGGTAAGTATTCTAGGCCTTGTCATAGCCGGAATTGACTCCGTCCTCTTTCCCTCACTAGGTCGCCCGTGAAGCAAAGCTCTAACCCGTTGATGGGACACCCTGGTCAGCGAGTCCTGTGGGTATACCCAGAAAGTATATCCCCAACAGGGCGAGCTGCTGGACACAAATCGGCGTCTGCTCGAGCATGGGAAGGTTCAGCACGTAAATGGCCGCCAGCATGGCGGTGGGGCAGGAGGAGGCGGGGATTCGGTGAGGTATTGCCTAGGGATGCGGACCCGTTGAACGGATGAAGCGGCGGCTGCCGAAGACAGGCGGGTGCGGCGGCTCAAGACAGGCGGGTGTGGTGGCACTCAAGAAACCTTAGGTGGTGGTGCGGTCATTCTCATGTGCGAGAACGAAACGACTCGGGCTGCTTCATATTGTACGTGTACGACTCAGCTCGGGCAAAACAGAGGATAATATTTTGGCCCACGGTGGCACTTCTACTGTAACTCAAATGACAAATAGGGGTATTTTGGTATATCGATTCAGTTTCATCCCAGAAGCCTCGGGAAGCTGCCCTCCGGCTGCTTCTACGGGTTGCGAAATTTATACTATAAGGCCAAATTGCTGAGGGGAGAAGTCCCCTTAACTTGTCCCCACCGCAATTTGGCCTTATAGTGTAAATTCGGAGCTTCTCACCACCACTTATCCCCACCAAAATTTATAAGCTTGCTTCTCCATAAGCATAAGCTTCGTGCCCCTAAGTAGAAGCAAACACTTCTTTTGGGCTTCTCTGGTGGAGAACCTAAAAAGGGCTCTAGAAGCCCAAAAGAAATGCCCCTTAACACCTTAAGTCACATGGTGGAGTTTTCTGGATGGATCTAGAGAGCATTTACCAATAATGTGAAACCACATTAACATCCTCACATACCATCCGAGTAATTTTGAATAATTTACAAATATTACGATGATAATTGTATGTAATGATGTGATAGTCTATGGTAAAGAACTCTTCGTTTGCGCATTAAAATGGTATTATTAATTTTGAACATTAATCTTTTTAGCATACTACCATTTTTATCTTTTGCCATGCAGGTCACTTGGTACTTAGTAAATATTATCATTTTGCATGTTAATTTTTGTTTATAGCAACTTAGCAAGGTACCTTGTTCTTATTTTTTTATTCTCTTAGTTGTTGTTATTAGGCCTAGGCGTTGCGCCCTGTAGTTTGGTCCTATGATATAATTTTATGAGATATTGGGGTTATCATATTCTATCATTAAAAATGGCATGCTCACAAATTTTGTAAGAAAAGGGTAATTTGGGAAAGGGAGGCTTCAAATTCAAGAGGCAGCATGCTTTCTTTTTTTGCAAAGTGAAGGATAGGCCTCTGCATCAATAGATGCATAAAACAAAATTTTATTGATTGTTCAGCAAAGCTTGAACATACATCGATTAATCCGGGACTAACATGGATATACCCTACGGGTGCATGACATTGGTATACCTGGTCCAGCCCAAGGAAGGCCCACGTTAGGACATGCAGCCCATGAAGATTTTGGATGGCCCAAGCCCATGGCGTTTTCGACTCCTTGGAGGACAAGTCTAGATTAGATAGAATTTTAAAGGGTATCAACCCTAATTTGCAACCGACTCAACCTCTCCCGAGACCTTTCCTATCTATATAAATGCCAGGAGGGTATGGCGAGAAGGATCCTCAACTCACCTCATACACACCTCACGCCAGATTGCATATGTGCACCTTGTAACCTTCGGTTCCGCCGTAATCAAGAGCAGACAAGCAGGAGTATGGTTTTCCCTTTGGGAGCCTGAACATGGATAAATCTCGTGTCCCTGTGTTGCTTGTCTATTAAACGTTCCGCGACTTCCAGCATCCCCATCTTCTCCAAAACCCAAGTCCATAACAATGGGCATTGACAAGATCGAACCTCGTCAATTGACGCCGTCTGTGGGAAGCGGGGACACTGATCATGCGGTCGTGAAGATTTCATCCAGAGTGATCCACGACTCATCGGCAACAGAGAGTCACCTCCTCTTTGGCACCTTCGACTTCACCGCCCACTCGCCATCCACCCTGAAAGATTTCGAGTCCTTTGGCGACGGGCTCAAGATGTTGTTTGGGAGCTTCTGCTTCCAGGTGGGCTAGACTGGCACCCTCCGCCTCCCAGAGCGGGTGCCACTTCCATCCACCAGGCCCGCTTTGTGGGTCCCGCCCATCGACAACATGTGCACATCAACAATGACGGGCGATTCGGATGACAGCAGCAGTTGTAACTCCGATCTGTGTGGTCCCCCTTCGGATGAAGGAACCTACGGTTCCGGATCTGAAAGCTACGGCAGCAGTATCCCACTCCATGAATGCTACATATGCGTCATCATCAACAACGGATCGGATCCACCACTGGGCTCAGGTGCCTAGCCACCTCCCAATCCCCCTCCTAACAGAGCCAATGAAGGCGGCAATCGCGGCTATGAACAGATCAACATCAACGAGGAAGGCTGGCGTCAAGCACGTGAAGCCGTAGCAGGCAACAAAATCCTACCTGTGGATTCCTCCTGAGATCTGCTGATGGCCTACCACCTGCTCCTGATCGATGAGCACAATCGGCAGGTGAAGCTGATGGAGGAGCTCGAAAAGCGTAAGCAGGCAACTTCGGAGTCTAGCGCGCGGCAAACTGCACTCTCCTCCGCTGGCGGCTCCACTTCACATGGCAACGACACCAACAAATAACGCTCCCGCATGGAGCGTATGTACCCCGCCGCGAGACGCGAGGTCACCAGGGCCCTTAACATGTTCTTCATGACGATGGACTCGCACGGCAACGTCATGCCAAAAACACCGCAGGCTGCGATCATGGCGGCCACCACCTATCTCGCGTCCAACCCACCTCCGGTAGGCGACCCGAAGAACGTAATGCATAAGTCCGCACTGGCAGGCCTCAGACTTGGAGCTGCGCTCCACGAAAAAACTCCTGCGGAGCCAAAAAAAGGCTGCGGTCAGGTTCACTCGAAGACGCACACCCTCATCTGAGGAGGGGACACGAACTGCCCCGGCGCCGCCGAAGTCCACAGCACCACAGCAGCAACTACGATGCTCACAATGATCTCACCCAACGCATGATCGACAAATCACGTGCTAAGCGTGCGTGCTCAACTGAGTCTGAAGAGGAGGATGATGGAGAACTATGCGGAGCCAGATGCTTCAGCAGATATGTTCGACAAACACGGATGCCGAAAAATTTCAAGCTCCCTTCGGACAATCTGAAGTTCGACGGCACGCAGCAGCCAAAGTCTTGGCTCGATGATCACCTGTCGTCGGTCAAGCTCCACGGCGGAAACAAGAACATTGTCTTACAATTCCTTCAGCTGCAGCTGACAGGCACAGCCAGGGTCTGGCTCAGTAGCCTATCCTCCGGCTCCATCCGAAGTTGGGAAGAGCTGGCGTACAGCTTCATCCGCAACTTCAAGGGCACAAGCAAGAGGCCAGCCTCAATCGAAGAGCTGCGGGCCTACACCCAGCGGACCAACGAGTCCATTCGCTCGTACATACTACACTGGTCCCACATCAAGAACTCTTCCGCGCACATCTCCGAAGAAAGAGCAATCGACGCCTTCAAGGATGATGCCAGGCGCCCAGATTTCAAGGAGGAGCTCGGGCGCGTCAAGCCCAAAACACTTGACCACCTCATGGGCATCGCCAACCGATGGGCAGATGGCGAGGATTCCGTCAACCGAGCGCATTTGGATAATGAAGATGACTATGGCTGCAGGCACAAATGCCGCAATAAAAGAAGATCGCGCATCTACGACGATCGCGACGGAGTCGACATGGTTGCGGCTAGATACGGCGATCGACGCGATGACGGCAATCGCAATAGCAGATACTGCAGCAGCAATTACCGCAACTGCGGACGACCCACGCAAAACGTGGCAACGTCGCAACCGTGACGACGAGCCTTCAGCATACGATAAGATATTTGGTCCCTGCACCATCCACTTCTACATCGACAAAAAAGATGGTAAAAGGAAGGCCAGCCACATGCTCAAGGACTGCCGAGAATTCCAGAACCTCGGCGAGGACCTCACCCAAATGTGGCGCCAGACCGTGAACCCTGGATTCACACCCGCACGAGGTGCCATTGCCCACGGAGCCCCTCCACCACCACCTGTCGGACCATCACAGTCGCCGGTCGCACCAGCACCAAACAACGATGCAGATGGGTACCCCCCACCAAAAGGGGCCGTGATGATCCAGAAGGGGTGCCCAACCAATCTGGTGCAGAAGAAGATCACCCGCCAAGTCAGCCTGGTCGTGACCTCTCCACCAGCCATACCTGAGTACCTCGGCGGCTCAGAGTCCTGCATCACGTTCGATCGTTCGGATCACCCACGCCAGATACCTCGCCCGGGTCATGCTGCCCTGGTGCTCGAGGCTCAAATCGGAGGATTCGAAATGAGCCGCGTCTTCATGGACGGCGGCAGCGGCATCACCCTGATGTTTGCCAGCACACTCGCAGCGATGCGGATCCCGCTGTGCAGCTTGGAGCAGTCAGACACGATGTTCCACAGCATAGTCCCAGGAAAGGGCATATACCCCCTGGGCAAGATATGGCTCGACGTCATCTTCGGCCAGCCCGAAAACTTTAGATGCAAGCGGCTGGAGTTCGAAGTGGTGGACTGGCCATCAGAATACCACGCCATCCTTGGGCGCGTGGCATTCGCAAGATTCTTGGCAGTACCGCACTATGGGTACCTGCTACTGAAGATGTCAGGACCTAAGGGCGTCATCACCGTCCAAGGAAGCTTCACCAGATCAAACAGCTGCGATAGAGACTTCAATAGAATCTCTCAATCGTTCGGCATGCAGGAGGAGCTCACGAGACTCCGAGAGGTGACAGACAACGGGGCACCCCTAGTCGCCAGGCAAAACGCACCCGACATATCATTGACTCCATAGTCAACACAAATAAGGTGCAGGTTCACTCGACGGACGCCTCCAAGACGGCGTTGATCGTCAACAACCTGAGTCCCACATAGGAAAGCGCACTCGTCGAATTCCTCCATGAGCGCTGGAAAATATCCGCCTGGTGTCCTGCGGACATGCCAGTAGTTCCCAGGAAATTCGCCGAGCACGCACTCAATGTGTACCTAGATGCAAAGCCAGTCAAGCAGTCGATGTGTCGACTGTCTGAGCCAAGAGCCGACGCTGTTGGAATCAAAGTCAATAGACTGCTCGATGCCAACTTCATCAGTGAAATCAAAGAAAGCGAGTGGTTGGCCAACACCGTGCTGGTCCCCAAAAAGGACACGGACATCCTGCGGATGTGCGTGGACATCACATCGCTCAACAAGCACTATCCCAAGGACCACTTCCCTCTACCAAGGATCGATCAAATCATCGAATCCTCTGCAGGTTGTGAGAAGCTATCCTTACTCGACGCCTACTCAGGCTACAACCAAATTCGGCTGAAGGCCGAAGATCAGGAGAAAACGGCATTAATTACGCTGTTCAGGGTATTCTACTACAACACCATGCCCTTCGGGCTGAAGAACGCAAGTGCCACATACCAGAGGTGCATGCAAGCATGTCTGAAGGACCAAATCATCTACAACATCCAGGTCTATGTCGACGACATAGTAATCAAGACCATGGAGGCCAGGACCCTAATCAACGATCTCCGCGAGACGTTCGATAACCTTGATCGCTACAAGATCAAGCTAAACCCATATAAGTGAGCTTTCGGCGACCCGTCTGGTCAATTACTCGGGTACTTCATCTCCCAATAGAGCATCAAGGCGAACCCGGAGAAAATCAGGGCCATACTAGCCATGGAGAAGCCAAAGAACCTCAAGGGCGTCTAGCAGCTAGCCGGGCGAATCGCGGCACTGAGCAGATTCACCAGCCGAATGGATGAGAAGGGCCTCCCCTTTTATCATCTGATGCGCAAGACGGACAAATTCGAGTGGACACCTGAAGCAGACGATGCGTTTGAGGACCTCAAGCGGCTACTCTCCACATCGTCGGTTGTGGTCACGCCAAAGGAACGGGAACCTTTGTTGCTATACATCACAGCCACACATCAGGTGGTCAGCACCGTACTCGTGGTCGAGCGACCCGAAGATGGCAAGACCCACGGGGTCCAACGCCCAATGTACTACCTCAGCGAGGTACTGACCCCGACAAAGCAGAGATACCCTCACTACCAGAAGCTCACCTACGGCGTATTCATGACGGCGCGTCGACTGATCCACTACTTCCAGGAGCACCAGATCATGGTTGTCAAAGATGCCCCGCTGTCAAACATCCTGAACAATCCCGAAGCCACGGGGCGTGTAGCCTTATGGGGCATCGAGTTGTCGCCTCGAGGCATAATCTACGAGCGGTGCACCGCCATCAAGTCCCAGGTCCTCCCTGACTTCCTCGTCCACTGGATAGAGCTCCAGTTGCCAGATACTCCGGACATGTCGCAGTCCTAGACGATGCACTTTGATGGCTCCAAGCGCGAGGCTGGAGCAGGGGCCAGCGTCATACTGACGTCCCCTCAAGGAGACAATATGAAGTACATCCTTCAGATGAAATTTCGCGCCTCCAACAACGAGGCCGAATATGAGGCCCTCATCCACGGCATGAGGATGGCCAAGGTATGCGGCGCTACACGCCTTGTCATCTACGGTGACTCGAACCTTGTCGTGTAGCAGACGATGAATGAGTGCGACACCAATAGTGCCAATATGATCGCATACCACGCACTCTACAACTCACTCGAAGGGGAATTTGATGGCTGCGAGCTTCCGCACGTCGACAGGGAAAGCAACGAAGAGGCTGACAGGCTCGCCAACATTGGCTCCACCTGCGCACGGGTGCCACCAGGAGTGTTCCTCGAACAAATCTGTGTACCCTCCATCAAGAGGAAATTCCCAAAGGCTCAGTCGAAGAAGAAGAAGAGCACTCGGGGGTTGCACTACCCAAAGGCCAAGAAGGACCCGAAAAGCTCGACACGAAGGTCGATTTGGTCAGTTTGATGCAGGTCATGGTGATCGAAGAAACATGGATGCAACCATACCTTTGCTACCTGGTAAAGAATCAGCTGCCTGAGGACCCGACAGATGCCCGACACATATCTCGCTGGTCAAAAGCCTTCACCATCATCAATGGCAATTTGTACAAGCGCGGCATTTCAGGTGTGCTCCAACTATGTGTCACTATCGGTGACGGCAAAAGCATCCTCCAAGACATCGATGAGGGCATCTGCTACCATCATGCAGGTAGCCGCTCCCTAGTCGCCAAAGCTCTACGAGCTGGGTTCTACTGGCCAACCGCAGTGAACGACGCCAAGGACATCGTCTAGAGGTGCAATGCCTGTCAGAGGTACGCGGACAAGCCACACGCGCTAGGATCCGAGCTGAGGCCTATACCGCTAACCTGGCCCTTCGCCCAGTGGGGCCTTGACATGATCGGCAAGCTGCCAAAGTCCTCACCAGGAGGCCACATCTTCCTCCTGGTGGCAGTCGAAAAATTATCCAAGTGGATCGAGGCCATGCCTGTCACCAACCAAAGCGGCAAATCTACCATCAAGTTTTTCGAGTCCATTTTCTACAGGTTTGGTGTGCCCCATAGCATCATAACCGACAACGGATCGAACTTCATCTCGAAGTAATTCCGAGACTACTACGGGAACCTCAGAATCAACATATCATACACCTTCGTGGTGCACCCCCAGACCAACGAACAGGTCGAAAAGGCCAACGGCCTCATAGGCAACGGCATCAAGAAGCGCCTACTATGCCCACTCGAAAGGCTTGCAGGAGGCTAGGTAGACAAGCTACCTTCGGTTCTTTGGAGCCTTCGCACGACTCCAAACAGCTCAACTGGCTACACGCCCTTCTTCATGGTGCACAGAGCCGAAGCCGCACTACCTGTTGAGGTATGCCACAAAGCCCCACGGGTCGTTGCCTACAGCGAGGCCGAATCATCGTCCGCACTCGAAGACGTCGTCGACACGCTCAACGAGGCATGCGACATCGCCTTGGCTCGCTCGGCAGTGCACCAGCAGACCTCTGCAACTACCATAGCCATTGGCTGCGCCCAAGGTCCTTCGTTGAAGGAGACCTCGTCCTACGACTCAAGTAAGAAGGGAACAAGAAGCTCGAGTTACCCTGGGAAGGACCCTACATCGTCACCGAAGTCATCCGAGGTGGCGCCTATCTCCTCATGGACATCACATCAGGAGTCAAATACTCCAACCCTTGGAACGTCGCACGACTGCGACGCTTCTACCCCTAGTTACCCTTTACTTTCAATAAGGCTATTCATCCAGGCTACTCGGCCGAACAATGTACCTCCTCATTTACAATGAATAAAAGCTAAGTTCTTTGGCCCAAATATCTTTTCTCCTTACATTATTTATCGCTAAACATGCTCGGGGACTGCGCCTCACCTTACGACTTCATCGACTGAAAATAATGCATACAACCTGAGTAGCTGACCACGTCAGGCTAACGAAAAGGACATGCACATTACAAGCGCACCACGTGCCAATACATACAAACTTTACAAAGGGCATTACAAGCCCACTCGAATAAATACAAATTTTACATTATCTCGTTTTTCAGGGCGCTTATCCCATAAATTGCCACCTGGCGGAGGAGGCGTCCTAGATGCTATCTCCACAAGATTGACATCGCGACGCTGCAGTCAAACGAGAGACAGGGTTGCCTTCACCCCCGCAATCAGCTGATGGTGCACCAACTCCTTGACGTGGCCTACATTCCGAAACTTCCCAAGAAGACCAAAAAATCTAGAAGGTGCAGCGTCTAGAGGAAACATGACGGACCAAACGGCCGCAAGTGACGATCTCACCTGCTTTAGCACCCGAAGAACCTGGTGTACGTGATCTTGCACCGTCGCAAGAACGAGTGCTCGATCACGATCCATCCAAAAGAAGCCACCGGCCTCCAGATCTTGTTGCATCAAGAAATTCATCCGAATTGCGACGCACTCCTTCTCTTTCCTCGGAATGAGGTTCACAACTACACAAGCATGGGGTGAGCCACCATAAAAATAAGGCACACTCGAAAGAGCATCGGCTTACGAAGACTCACATTGGAGCTGCTCACCCATGTGCCGAAACTCTCCAAGCAAGAACTCCTCCCTGGCAGTGGCTCGCTCAGCCTTCGACTTCCACACATCTGCATCACCTCGGATGCTAAGGATGTCTTTTTCCAAACTACGGACGCGATCACGCAGGAAGGGCAACTGCGACGCCTCATCCAATGATGGGGGAGGATTAGGCACGGGAAGAGTGATCACTAGAACCTCACCCGAAGGACCCTAGGGGTAAACAGGCAAATATGAATATCACAAACACTTTTGGCAGCAGTTAAAAGAAAGATTCATATACATAAATAAAGCCACCTCGTGGCAAATTGGGACTTGTTCATCCAAAAGATGTTACAAAAGATAGCAAAAGGAGAAAAGCTATACTAGTACAACGCAAGGGCCTAAGCACCAGCACTCGGAGAAACTTCGGAGCAAGACTGCCTACTCTTGGCCTCTCGCTGCTGCTTCACCGCATAATTGGCCAGGAGGTCGATGAGCTTAGGCCTATAATGCTTACAGCGGGAAGCAAAAGGGGAAAAAGCTACCTCGGAGCCATCCGCCGCCGTCGGCATCCTGGACGTGACCTGGGCCAGATCTAGCTCAGCTCCGGATGCCATCACCATGGCCAACCCCATGGAGGCAGCAATGCCCCTCTGCTTGCGTTTGTACTTCGCCGGAGCATCCTTCGACAGAGAATCCGCAAGCGAGTCGATGTCCTCGAGGGCAGCACCCTTGGGGTTAACCTCCTTGTAGAAGTGCGCGAGCACCTTCTTGGACTTATCTAGGAAGCTCACCGCAGAGGAACAATGATCTTCGACCGCTATGGCAGCATCTGCCAAGAAATCCCCATGCTCCAGCATGCCGCGATCAAAGGCGATGCCAGAAGCATCTGGCATAAATAACATGAAAAGAAATTCGAGTGAGGGAAAATACAAAGCACACCAAGATACGACAGACACAAAAAGGAGACAAGATCAGCTTACCAGAGATAGCCTTGGCGGCAGCCATGAGCTTGTCAGCCATGGCCTTCTCCCAAGCAGCTGCAACGGCCGCGAGCTTCTGCTCACGGTCTTTGGCCTCCTTCTGCTGGAGCTCCTTGGCCTCCGTAGCATCCGCTGCCTTCTTCTCCGCCTAGCCGAGGCTCTTTTCGAGAGCGTTCAGCCTACGGAGGGCGGCATTGTTTTCATCTGCAGCATGAAGAAACATTGGGTAAACATAAAAGACAAACTTCTTGCACTCGAAAAATAAACAAGATGAAAGCTACACACCTTGGAGCTGCTTGAGCTCACCCTCCAAGGATAGATGCTGTTGGATGAGGAGGTTGGCGCCGCAGATAAGATCCTACAAAATAAGCAAACGAACCCAATGAATGAAGGTCTCGGGGGCTCTCCCCACAAAGCGAAAGACCAACAGTTCAGATAAATAAAGGACTCAGGGGCTCCCCCCATGCTATAAAAGAACAACACTTACGTGGTCAGGTGTGGACTCCGAAGGTTTGCATATCATCTTCCGAGTGACGAGTGCACGAGCCTCCTACTTCGTGGAGCTCGAATCCTCGCCCTCGAATTTGGCCACCACCTTGGGAAACGAGGACGTCGGCATCGATTCCGCTATCATATCTTCGGTGTCCTCGCCAGGGGACTCCTCCGAAGGATTAATGCTAACACTTATCAGATAAATAACAAGCTAATACTTAGCACACGAATAAGGAAACAAGGCTCAAATAGAATGACTTACGATTGGATATCTGACAAATTGAATACAGGAGGCGCCTTCTCCTTCTTCTTCTTCTTGGCCGGTGGCTGCGGGGCCACTGCCCGAATAGGCACAGCAGGAAAGGGCGCAGACGATGCACCCTCATCCTCACCGTGATGCTCGAGGAAGGACGGACACTTTGGCGTTGGTGGGGTCGCCCCATCCGAAGATTGACTCCGGGAGCACTTTCGGGTCTACCCTTCGCTCGGCTCAGGGGCTTCCGTGGTAGGAGACTGCGCTGGGGGAAGCTCGGATTTGGACTCCGCCACTTCATTATACGACGCAACTGGGAAATTCTCAGGTAGAGGGGGCATCATCCCCGCTACCTTGAAGTCCTGCAAATCAAAGACAAGAAGATGACAAACTGTCAGTAAAAATAACAAAACAGCTAGCACTCGAAATAGCGCTACGGGCAACTACAAGTTTTTTCACCCACGGGACTACTTTCTTCACACTGAACGGGGAGGTCAAGGATTTCCCCGGGAGGTCCTCATCAGCCTTGAACTTCAGCAGGGGCCGAAGAGCTCTATCAAGGTCACCCGAAGACAACTCCTCAGGCGAAACCCTAGTTGGACCGCTGCGGCCAGCATACAGGAACATCAGGTGCGCCCTCGCTTGGAGCGACTGCACCCGACGCTTGAGGAAGGTGCGGATGATGTCGACACCATTGAACTCCTTGTCGTCCACTAGCTAGAGTGCGTCCACCCGCTTGTAGAGCTTCTCCACCTCCGTAGTTTCACCCTCTAAGACGTCGTTCTTCCACGACCTCTTTCGGGTGATCTTCTGGGAAGAGTCAAAAGGGGGGAGACCAAAATGGTGCCCGTGCAGCTTGACGTCGCGGATATAGAACCACTTCCAGTGCCAGTATTGGACGGACTTGCAAATGTAAAATTAGAAGCATTGGACAGAGGAGCGAATGGAGATGATGCAGCCACCGAGCGGATAGATACCGCCGGCGCCGGACTGCCTCATCACGGAATAGAGTTTCTAGAAGAGGCCAAAGTGCGGCTCGATACCGAGCCAACACTCGCACAACATGATGAAACAAGCAATATGAAGAAGAGAGTTGGGAGACAAATGATGCAATTGAATCCCGTAGAAAAAAGGAGTCCACGAAGGAAATCGTGGACGAGAAGAGAAAGACCCCAAACGATAAAAGCGTAAAACATCACCTAAAACCCTTCGGGTGGGCGAGGAATTACCTCTTGGCCGGGGAGGACGATGTCATCCTTCTCCTTGGAGATAAGGCCGGAATCACGCAGCTTGCGCAAATCCGCCTCACGCATCTCTGTGCGCTTCCACCCGCCGTCGGTGGTGCGGGCGTAGCAGCGACCTTCTTGCCGGTGCCGGCAGCGCTCGATCCCGCTCCAAAAGTTGCCGTCTTCTTCGGCTTGCCCATCTTGGAGGGGCGAGTGCGGCGATGCAAACGGAGGAACGAGGAAGGGAAGATACGGAAAGCGTCCAGTGCGCGATGACAAGCAAGGAGCTCAAGGAAATGGTGGCAATGGAGATGAGGCACGAGCAAATGGCGAAGGGTAAAAACACCGTTTTTTCCCACGGTATATAAGGACGAGGACGATGCACTGGACCATCGATTGAGAAGCCCTAGCATGCAAATCATATCTAACCATACACGTGTCAACACCAAAACAAATCATCGCCATCACGCCATCCACTATGCACGGAAACTGAGGAGACACCGTAATTTTTGCCACGCCTACGCATGACTAGTTAACGTCAAGTCAGACGGTGGGACCCACGATCGTCTCGTCGCATCATCTCTACTACCGCAGAAGGTTGAGATCACCAATCGTCAGCACTGACGTCATCAAGGCAAAGCCATCAACGGCTCGAAGATTTTGACTAAGCATACAAGTACTTACTCCTATCCTACTCGGGGGCTACTCCTATCAGGAGCGATGGCCATGAACCTGAGAAATTGCAAAGGTAACGTCACCTCGAAATTATCTTCGAGTCCTACGTCGAGTATGTGACTCCAATACGGACTCGGAGGCTACTCCCATAGGGGGCACTGGTCATGCATCCGAAAAGAATTGTGCCTCGGACTAATGCTGAAAACTACTAAACTAAAGTCTCTGCTCGAGTCTATGACTCGAACAGAAACTCGGGGGATACTCCCATAGGGAGAACTGGTCACGCACCCTATGAATTATTTGACTGCGATTCTTCGGATCAAATACGACAAAATCTTTTGGCAGCTTTGCCCAAACCAATGCTAAATGATAAACAGGCTCCTTGGCCACCCGAAACACCTCCGCGGTGATAAAACTTCGGATGCTATGTCTACGACACAAAGATAAGCCCTATAGATATCATCTTATGGCCTGGTAACGCACCTGACTGCACTCTGCCAGTAAACTCCTGTGTCAACAGGCGCGATAAAAATCCTGACAGACACGTTGGGTACATCACTTGAAAATCACTGGGATTCGACTCCTATGAGACCGCAATAGCCTAAGTCGAATCACACCAGCAATCGTTCCAAATTCGAGTCCGGGGACTCGAGTTTCATGAATATCATGTTGTTTTGTCCTATGACAGTTAACTGGCCCTGATCCGTCGGGTGATCCGGGCACACACATCAACAATCCCTATGAACTAAACATTTCTCCTTGTAAAACAGGCTCAACTACATAGCACCCGAAAGATTGAAGAGTCTCCAACCGAATCTACAATTCGACTGAACACTCGGGGGCTACTGACATGGATATACCCTACGGGTGCATAACATTGGTATACCTGATCCAGCCCAAGGAACGCCCACATTAGGACATGCAGCCCATGAAGATTCCGGGTGGCCCAAGCCCATGGCGTTTTCGACTCCTTGGAGGACAAGTCTAGATTAGATAGAATTTCAAAGGGTATCAACCCTAATTTGTAACCGACTCGACCTCTCTCGAGACCTGGCCTATCTATATAAAGGCCAGGAGGGTACGACGAGAAGGATCCTTAACTCACCTCATACACACCTCACACCAGATTTCATATGCGCACCTTGTAACCTTCGATTCCTCCGTAATCAAGAGCAGACAAGCAGGAGTAGGGTTTTCCCTCTGGGGGCCTGAACCTGGGTAAATCTCGTGTCCCTGTGTTGCTTGTCTGTTAACCGTTCCACGACTTCCAGCATCCCCATCTTCTCCAAAACCCAAGTCCATAACAATGGGCATTGACGAGATCGAACCTCGTCAGACACCACCTTCCTTGTGACAAGCACCATCCAAACCTACCACAAACCCTACGAAAAAACAAAACAAAGAAGAAGCGCATAACTCTTAGACAAAGTCTTTAAGAAAGATCTGTAACACGTGTGCCAGAGACGGAGAGTTTAATCAAAGTCAAACTCAGGATTTTCATCCCTAACCCTAAGTCAAGCCATCACCTTCAGCAAGGATACGTCAAACGAGTGACAACAAGGTATGCTCATAGATACTGCATTTCCACCTGAGAGAGCACATATTTGTCTTTGCAACAACAATTGCCATCAACCTTGCATAGACGCTCTTGATTGATTATCACCACACCTTCAAGCTCGATGCTGAGGGTGGTCATGAATCAAGACCTTGTGCATGACCTCGCCAATGACGCTCCACCATCTAGGTCCGATGGTTTCACCAAGATGCCTTGTTGCGTGTCGGGAGCCAAGATCCGGTCTAGTAGATCCGCAATGCACACCACACGTGCACCCACCAAAACACACCATAATCTTCCATCAACCCATCTACAGGGCAGAGACCAACACATGGGCCTCAGCAGGACTCTCATCGATGCCGTCATGGTGCCACTGTGCTGCACCCGACCATCATCACGTGTTCGTCGTCGAGACTTCGTTGTGCCATGGTGCCAAGACCCGTCTTTGCTGAAGCAGTAGAAGAATCACCGATCCAACTCCTGACAGCGATCCACAAATCCCAGAGGGATACAAATCTCTCACAGCCTGATGCCACCAATGCTGGAGAAAGCTCCAAGTGACACATGCCTCCTATGATAAACCTTACACAGGATACCAGGATCCGTCGATGCTTGGAGTCACCATCTGGCCGACCAGCCACCGTCATTGTGTACGTAGCCACCACTTTTGGTGTCCTTGTGCCGTAGGCCAACCATAGCCCCATATCACATCCACCATCACCAATGTTTGTGATGACGTCCGAGTGACGTCGCGTTTCCAGGGGAAAAACACCCATAGGAGGAGAACTCCCATAACTGAGGTCTACCGTGACGAGGAGCTTCCGCCTTCGACCGACATGTATGCTTTACCTGGCAGCTTCATAGATGGCTAGGGAGGATGGGGTTGGTGGCGGCGGGTATCATGGACCGCCCATTGCCGCCATTGGATATTTTGTTTTATGTATTTTTTTGAAACAGAGGAAAAATCTTTGCCTCAATCTATTAATTAAGAAGAAGATAATTGTTCGGTTAATTGGTGGGAAACCAAGCGAAAACCGTCACAACAAACACGTAGACTACTCTTGGGGAGCACGAACTAACTGACAATCACTCCTCACAAGCTAAAACCACTGACTCTCGATACTCTCGATACGTTGACCAATACAATACAAAAGAAACTCTACTGAAAACCCAAGAACCCAGAAAGTTGTGAACTATCTATCACACAACTGCGAGCATCTTTCTTGTCGTGCCACCCTTCCTACATTTTCTCTTGAGATACTTCTCCACCTTCTTGATTATGCCCCTTGAGGCCTTCCCCATTAGGATGTCCGTGATCTCCTTGCTAGCTCCAGGGCAAGCCGCCTCCAACTAGTGAGTAAGTCGCAAACCTCCTTTGCAAAGAGAGCATCAGAATTAGGTGCCAATACACCCGCCTCCTCAACCTCATAACATGAAGACACCACCTCCTTCGAGATCACCACAGATACCATAGATGGCTCCCCACATGTCTCCTGCAGCTCAGGAAGAATCTGGAGAATAGGAGCAACAACCTCAGTGTTTACTGGCATTGTCGGGGTCCCAATCAAGCCCAACTTCGCATCAAAGGGACCCCCACAGATATCTTTCAACTCGGGCATAATCTCCATCAACGAAGTCACCCCGGAGTTATCCTTGCTCTCAGATGCCGCATGCACAATAGGTTGCGACAATAAGAGAGGCCTATCACAAGGAGAAAAACTGCCATAGAAACATACTTCCTCATCATTCACAGAGTTAACATGTTGCTCAGATGGAGAGACATCAGGTGCAACTTGGGTCCTACCAAGATAAGCCTCCACCCTTATCAGAAAACTCTCGACCCATACAAGGCACCCTAGCAGCTCGGCACGAAGCAACCCGACCTGCTCAACTAGGTAAGACTACATCTACACATCAACTAACTAGCATGGTGGCTCCGGCTGCTATTGTGGACCAGAAGGGGATTGCTGCCAAGGATGATGGCGGGCAGTGGTAGGAGCCTGCAAAGTGCGGTGATCTTGGATCGGAGGAGGGCGAGGAGCGGTTCTCTCCATGCAACACTTTGCTTTGTGGCCGAATTGGCGGCAGTTGTTGCACCTAAGTGTCTTTCAACAGATTGATGTCCGGTGCCTAGCTTCATGACAGCAATGACATCTCCCCTTGAGCCAAGCGGGAGGAGGAGGACGGGTCTTCTATGTTGGAGAACCGGAATCCACATGATGTAGCATGCGCCTAGACTAGACAAGCTTCCAAGGGGCGTCCTCGTGCCCTACAACAACAGAAGGACGAAGCGGAGACTCTAGTAGCACGGGTGCCATGGACGTCGTGGACGCATTGCATGCATGGACGAGAGCAAATGGCACCAACTGCTCTGGGCAATTTGTCCCGAGGACGAGCTTGTTGACAAAAAGACCGCTCGCACACGGAGCTAACATCACATCTTCTGTTGTTGGGACCAAAGTGGCCATGGCTGAAGCGGGCTGGGTCTCGGAGCAAAGACCAGCAGGGAACGCCACCATAGGCCTAGGCAAATGGTCAAATGAGGAGCCGGTGAGGGGGAGGAGCGGCGAGCGACGGAGCCGAAATAATCACCTTGAGCAAGCGCTTCACTGTCTTCTGCCCACGGATGGCGGGGTCAGACCCGTGGGAGGCAAGGGCGGCCCTGGCGAGCGCGGAGGACGGCGTCGAGGCCAGGATGGCCGCCACCATGGCCATGAAGATGCCGGCGGAAGCTCCTGAAGCAGCAACATCGCCGCGGTGTCGGCAAACCACACCGCTACATACCATGGGACGGGATGGAGAGAGGGCATTGATGTTGGGTTCGCAACATAGAAAACAAAAAAAATCCTATGATGGGAACTGTATACGCCACGATCCATCTATTTAGATAGAATCAACAAGTGGATATACATCCAGAATACATACCCTTTAAGACCGACAAAGCTTTACGAGTGGTGATGTAGCTGATCTCTTATCGATCTCAAGATCGTGTAGAAGTCCAGTAGCACCACAACTTAGCGGAGCATCCATGATTGCACACACGTTAGGAACCCCGACCACCTTCACGACCTCGCTCCAGCAATGCAGCGGAAGTAGCAAATCCTTGCTCTAGAAAAATCCACCGGGAACATGTATCTCGCTAAGCCGATACCATGGGGAAAAGTGCTAGAGTGGGAGAGAGATCCTTCATGAGGAGGTGCGAGTGAGAGAGGGAGAGGGGGCCTTTTATAGGAGGAGGGGGCACCCCAAGGGCCATGGCCGATGGACATGGTGGCTGCCCCCACCCCTTCCTCCATTCATGTGAGTGGAGCTCCCACTCATAAAATGACTCTCCATTTCCTCCACTCAAAATCCCACTCAAATTCCATTAAATTTCCACCAAATTTAATGCAAGCTCTCATTTAACAAAACTCTTTTATTTATTTTATTCAGAATTTTGTTAATTTCATTAATTAACAAAAATTTACATAAACCCCTTGCAACATTTCAATTTTACATGCAGAACCAGTTTCAGCAATTTCACCCGAAACAATTCTGGTTTCCATTGAAATAATTCCAGCGCTTTCATATTCTTTTCCTGGCATTTAATTTGCTCCAAATGATGTCGGTATCCCTTAAGTATGTCACCCTATTGTTCACGAATAATACAGACATGATCGAGACCCCTCTCCGATCAATAATCAACAGCGGGACCTGGAGATCCGTACTGACTCCTACACATTCAGCGATGAATTCTTGTGATCGTGTAAACCTTTAACATTGTAACTAAATCCTTTTGTCTCGCCATATTTTACAAGTCCGAGATACGATTATCGGTATCCCTATACCTAGTTTGATCTCGTTACCGACATGTACTCTTTTCTCGTTCTTGTGATATAGCATTCTAGTGATCCCCATCACTTGTTTGTAAGATATATCAATGTGATATCACCGGGAGGACCCAGAGTATATCTCTATGTCATTTGGATAGAAAAATCCCACTCTTGATCCATGAGCCTCTACATAACACTATCGGAGTATCTGAACTCACCTTTATAGTCACCCTGTTACGGTGTGACGCTTGATACTATCAGGCTACTTGTCCTGTGTTAGTGATTGACATGATCTCATGGTCTAAGGACTAAAGTTACTTGAAATGATGTTATATCAATTTAAACATAATGACTTTGATAGTATTACTATAATTCGGCTGAATGTTCATCAAATCATTCCACCAATGTTATGACCTTGTTATTAACAACATCCAATGTCCATGATCAGGAAACCTTTATCATCTTATTAATCAATGAGCAAGTTTATATGAGAGGCATAACTAGGAACACTTTATTTGTTTATTAAACACACATGTATTAACGTTTCCAATTAATATAATTCTAGCATGAGAAATAAACATTTATCATAAACCAGGAATAAGATAATAACCATTTTATTATTGCCTCTCGGGCATATTCCCTTCAATTACTCGCACGCTTCTAATTCAAGGAAGTATGTCGTCACGCTTTTGGGTCGAGGCTCTTCATACAGCCGTATTATTGGATAATCGGCTGCCCTCTAAGGCAATCTCGGATCGTGTGCCTTTTCGAGCTCTTCATGGTGTCGACCCTGCGTATGCTGATCTTAGGGTGTTCGGATGTCTTTACTACCCCAACACCACTTTTGATTGCACCGCACAAGCTTGCGCCTCGCTCCGTGTCCTGCGTGTTTTTAGGGTATCCATCCCAACATCACGGCTATTGCTGTCTTGATCGTTCCACCCAAAAGATCATTATCTCTCGCCATGTTGTATTCAATGAGTCTGTCTTTCCCTTTGCCACCACCGCGTCCGCCACGTCTCCTACTCCTTCCCTGCACACTTATGATTTTCTACAGGTTGAGAAGCCGATGTCGCCAAGGCCGTTCACCGTGCCATCCACGGGAAGCTCTGTAGCGGGCTCTGCCGTGGGTACTTGGAAACCTGCCGTGGATGCCTTCCCTGCCGTGCACGTCCGCTCTACCACGAGTTCGTCCGCCTCTCCCACCGCGGCCCCCTCGTCTCCTGTGACTTCCCTGTCGCCCGCCTCATCACCCGCCACGTCCGTTGAGGAAGATTCCTCACCATGTGTGGCTGCTGCACCGACTCCGGTCCGTCGACTGCGCCCTCCGCCTCCTCCTCCGCCACCATCACACTGCATGATTACGCGTGCGAAGATAGGCGTGGTGCAGCCGAATACCATCTTCGATCTTCATGTTGAGGGGTTATCTACTCCCGAAGACGTACCATGGAGTGCTCAAGGACCCTAATTGGCATGCAGCGATGGTTGATGAGTGCAGTGTTATTCTCTCCAACAACACTTGGGACCTAGTTGATCCACCTCGCAATTTACATATTGTCACAAGCAAGTGGATATTTTGTCACAAGTTAAAGTCTGATGGTTCTATTGATCAGTACAAGGCACAGTGGGTCTTGTGAGGATTCACGCAACGTGAAGGTATTGATTTTGATAAAACTTTCAGTCCGGTTGTTAAACCCGCCACGATACAGACAGTTCTGTCACTTGCTCTTTCTAGTGATTGGCCTATTCATCATCTGGATGTTAAGAATGTTTTCCTTAACAACAAACTTGATGAGCCGGTTTATGCTCGACAGCCCTCATGTTTCATTGATCCCAATTCTCCCGAGAAGGTGTGCCGCCGGAACAAAACCTTGTACGGGTTGAAGCAGACTCCACAGGCATGGTTTCAGCGGTTTGCCTCCTATATTGCATCTCTTGGGTTTTTAAGTAGCAAGACTGACAACTCATTATTCGTCTATCACGGTGGCTCCGATATGTCTTATCTCTTTCTCTATGTGGATGACATAATTTTGACTACATCTTCCTCGACACTGCTACACAGTTTGATTGCTTCACTTTGTTCTGAGTTCACCATGACGGACATGGGTGATTTACATTATTTTATAAGCATCTCCATCAAGCGCAGAAAGTACTATCTCTTTCTCTCGCAGGAGAAGTATGTTATGGAGCTCCTTGACCGTATCGGTATGTTACAATGCAAGTCTATCTCCGTACCAGTTGATACAGCTTCTAAGCTTGAAGCTCAGTCTAGTGATCCCGTGGCTGATTCTACAGAGTATCGCAGTATTGCAGGAGGTCTCTAGTACCTCAATTTTACTCGGCCTGATATATCCTATGCAGTACAACAAATATGTCTTCATATGCATGATCCACGAGCTAATCACTTTCTCCTTGTAAAGCGTGTTCTACGCTACATCCGCGACACCACCGACTATGGTCTCACTTTGTATCGACGCACCTCGAACAAACTGATGGACTACTCTGACGCTGACTGGGCAGGTTGTCCAGACACTCGATGGTCTACTTCTGGCTATTATGTGTTCCTCGGCGCAAATCTGGTGTCTTGATCGGCCAAGCGACAACACACCGTTTCATGCTTGAGTGCGGAGGCTGAGTACTGGACAGTATATAATGTGGTGGACGAACTATGTTGGCTACGACAACTACTTCAGGAGCTTCATCGACCGGTGCCTGATGCTTCCGCCGTCTTCTGTGACAATGTGAGTTCAGTTTACATGACACAGAATCCAGTGTATCATCAGCGCACCAAACATGTAGAGATTGATCTACACTTCGTCAGAAATCGCATGAAAACTGTCAAGGTCAATGTTCTAGATGTTCCTAGTTCATCTCAGTTCACGGACATTTTCACCAAAGGATTACCATTGCCTCTCTTCTTAGATTTTCGGGGCGTTCTTAATATTTGTCGGACGCCCATTTTCGACTGAGGAAGGGTTCTAGAATATGTGACCGTATCGTGTTTGTATAGGTATATGGTCATATTGTGTATTCCTTTTGTATGTGTCCGTGTTGTGTGAGACTAAGACTCCCCTTGTAATCCTCCTATATAATAAGAATACAAGGCACCACTATGTGCGGTTTCCCCTATCTTACACTCTGAAGTCGCGATTTTGATTTTACTAGGATTGTTCTATCTAATGCAAACTACAACTTATTTAGTAAACCAATAATTCTTTTCATATTGAGGAACCTTTTTGTTAAGGAATCCTTGTGCAAACGACTTATCCATTGACATCTATAATTTTGTTTCGGTCACATTAACTTTCCTTTCTTGACTAAATCTCTTGAACACTCGAAAATGGGTCAAATCCATTTTTTTCTTCATTAGGATGAGTTGTGTGCTTCTAGAAATATACTACTTAACAATTCATAGGATGTGGGGTAGTATTATTGTATAGATTTGTTACGACAATAACTAAGACTATATTGACAATGCCATAGGAGGTCAAGATTTTTAGTTCTGGTTGCATTTGATGATGTTTTTTCTATTGGCTAATTCATCCTGATTAGGGAATTTTTTTTTGGTAGAGAATACGACAAGTAGTACGCAAGTTAATGGAAATCTTTAAATATTCAAATATTCGATCCTCTCTTTACTCCATGAATGGTTGGTTCTTCAACTTGGCATGTATTCATTTGGTAAAGCTTATTATTTCACCTCTCGGCTCATTGTCATCTCAATGCATGTTTCCTTAATCAACATACTCTATGGAGGAATCTTGGCTTCGGTCAAAGGAGCTTTTGTGTTCTGCAGTTGGTTAATTCCTTTTCTTGAACAACATGCTTTTAATTTCTGATATCCTGCAGGAACCAAGGGTTCGCCTTGCCCAAGTGACATCATTTATCCTACATCTTTGGGCAAGTGTCCCTTTGTCTTGGACCATTACAGCACTATTCTTATGTGCAGATTTCATAGTACGTAGTAGTCGAAGAAGACCTCATCCTTTGCATCTGATTTTGGATTGCTTGATCTGTAGAGAAAAAGAAAAAGACAAGGTAATTGCCTGAATGTATTTTCCATCATACTTTTTGCGCCAACTGAAAGTTATACAATAAGGTTGATCTCGGGAATGCATGTAATTCTAACAAAAGATAATCTTGCAAAGAGGAATTGGCATGGAAGTACACAATGTGTTTTTTGTCATCAAGATGAGACAATTCGCCATTTATTCTTCCATTGTAAATTTGCTCGCTCTATATGGTCATTCATCCAAATAGCTTCTGGTTTATCTCCGCCACGTTCTGTAACCCATGTTTTTGGTAATTGGTTGTATGGAATTGTTGATAAGTACAGAACTTTGTTTAGGGTGGGAGCGCTTGCCATTATATGGTCGCTATGGCTATGTAGAAATGACAAGATTTTTAATAACATTGTGTCTTCTCATCTACAGGTTATCTATCGCGTCACGGCTATCCTCCGTTTATGGAAGATTCTCCAACGTTTCGAGTTCCGCGACTTATTTATGGAGGGATGTAGGCGATTGAAGGACAAGGCGAGGGATATTTTTTCTCAACATGGATGGCCACGTGATTTGAGAATTGATCTGTCTTAGATACTAGTCATTTATTTTCATAGTGCCTTTGTGTAATATTTGTATACTTTTTACCTTAACTCTGTCGGTCGTGTGGCTGTGTGCATCTTGGTTATGCAGAGGCCGGGTGTAAACATTATCTTTAATAAATGTACCCTTTTCCAAAAAAAATGCCCTGATCTGATTGATGCATAGTTTGTAAGCTCTTTATCCACATACGATTTGGTAAATTTACATTTATTTTCTTGCTTAATGTCATTTTAGAGTGCCCCATACATAGAGATAACAGGACAAGCTATTGATGAAGTTGCTAACAAGACTAATTGGACAGTTCCATCTTTATTTTGTTCATAACCATCAAAAATTTTACCTTTTAGATTTCTTTTGTACAGAATGTTGATATTACTTTTTTAGACAGTTGTGCATTTCTTCTTAAGACGGCTAGTGTAGGATTGATTGGAGATGTTTTTTTGGTCATCTTGCTGGAGATTTGCTCCAAAAGCAAATATTGTGGTTGTAGAATCTTCTATTTGGTCTGGAGTTGTACTGCTGGAGGTATCAAGGATTTCTAGAACATATGTCATGGATGTTACAATTACATGACAGTTCATTTAGTAGCTCAGTAGATCATGGTTAGCCACATTATTTTCCTCAGAATGTTAGCCGTCAACTGTTGTTTCTCACGGAGCCATATTCAGGTGACCTCGGACTCGCAGTATCACAGTCCAGCCGAGAAAATATCGATTGTGCCATACACAAGCAAATACGGAAAACTTCACGATATCTTAGTATGACAGACCAGCCGCATGAACACCGTCTACGCGGAAGATCATATACACCACGGACCAGACGAGGACCAAGATTACCACACAACTTTGCCCACTAAAACTATCTCTCATGCAGAATAAACACCGTTGTTTCCACGTCAGACAAATAAAATACCGACACTATGACACAACATATAATACCATGCAGCAACGCATAACATACGGCGCGGCAAAACGCGTGAACCGTCTAGTATGCATGTATGTTTGCTAGTGGTACCGAATCCTTGGAGTAATCTTGAAAACTAGCATTTGTCTACTGATTCATTTAGGAGGGTAGAGTTGTGAACTTGTGATACAACTAGTAAATCAGGCACAAAGCAAACGTATACTAGTAATAGTGTCAGTAAGAAAAAAATCTCATTCTGTAGCACCAAAATTGTCTGTCGCAAAAAATAGCATTTTTCATGAAACTTTTTACATGCGCCTAGGAGATGTAAATGTACACCCTAGATATATATATATTTTTTTTTGAGCAACCAGCAGGAGCACTGCCTTTTCTATTAGAAGAAGAGAATGGCCGGTTTGAAAGGGGAACCGGCCAAAACCCGATACAGACGTATGTACACACGGGTCCGGTTAAAAGGAGAACCAGACCGAAAAATACCCCAAACGGCACAGTTTTCAGGAAAACCGGCAAAAACCAAGACGAGGCCACGCGACCTAGCACGACTAGGTCTGAAGCACCGCCGAATGACACCAGCACAACGGCAATAGCGGGCGCTACGAAAAACCTGGTCCACGTTCCTGGAGAGGAAGTCAGAGCTGAAAAGGAAACGGCTAGGCCTCTCAGGCTTCATGGCGAGAGGCAGGCCGCAGGGAACACGCCAGCAGTACTCGCGCCGGCAAGGCCCGAAGGCGTCAACTCAACCGACAACACAAGAATCGCAAGAAAAGGCTCCCCTCCCTCCGAAAAATGACGCCTCCAAGGAGGTAACGACGTTCAGAAGACGCCGCCGTCATCCAACCCGGCAAGCCAGATTTGGGTTTTCACCCCGAAGTGATGGGCGGAAGGGTGTCGGGGCTCCACGACAATGCCCCAAAGAGGGTGAACGGCGCCCTCAAGCGCCGCTGCTGTCGGCACCAACCAAGTCAGGCTAGACTTTCGTCCGGAGACCTCGACCACCACCTCCAATGGACTATCCGAGAAACAGTCCATGCCGCCCAACGAGCAAGATCACCAGCGAGAGAGCTGACACCCACGCCCACGGAGCCATGCCCCGCCGCCCGCGCAGCCAAAGGCTAAGCATCACCACCATCACAATCCGGAGCCGCCGTCCCGGCCTCCTTGCATAGCAGGGGAGCTCCTCATGCCAACCTGCCACCGATCGCGAGCCGCTGGGAACTAGCGCCTCGCCCACCAAAGCGGCACCGCCGTCCTCAATCCATGGCACACCTCCACCACGGACCTGCACAGCCGGCCAGGAACACCGCACCCCAGCCAGCCAGCCACCCACGGCGACCCCCCTAGCCGCCAAGACACCGCCGAAGCCGGGAAGCGCCCCCACGAGACCACCGCGCCGAGGCACCCCTGGACCCGCCGTCCTCCACGCCACCGTCGTGTCGAGGCAGAATCTGACCGCCGACCACCCAAACGCCACCGCGTCCCCGGGGCCGCCACCCCGGCATCCACAACCCCGGCCGTCGGACGCTGCCGGCGCCGGAGCAGCAGCACGGCCACCTCTGCCACCCTCACCGGTCCCCTGCCCGAGCCCGCCGGCCCGGCTTCCTCCACAGCCGCAGGAGAGGAGCCATCGCCGTGGCCCGCCCAGCCAGGGCCCAGATCAGCCCCCCGCAACCTCCCCATCCCCGGTCACCGCCCAGGCCGGCGCACCGCCTCCGCCAGCAGCAACGCCGGACCCCGACTGGGCACGGCGCAGCTCCCCCGAGGCCGCCACTCTCGCCGACGACAGTGGCCAGCCCGCGCCGCCCGCAGAGCGTCCACGCGCCAGGGCAGGGGAAAAACGCCCCGCCGCCTCCATCCCTGAGCCGCGCACGGCTTTGCCGGCGGACCCTCCGGCGCCGGCGACGCGGGGAGGGTGGTGGAGGGGGGCTCAAGCGCCAGCGGCGGCTAGGGTTTCCCCTGTGTCGCCAAGGGGAGGGCGACGCGGGGGCTTTTTGGTTGCTATTCCTAGATATATTTTTTACTACAATGGCATTTTAGAATATATTTTTTTCCACAATATATAGGAGCCTCTGGTCCTACGAGGCAAAGTGTATTTCTTGAGGAAACCCCGATAGAAGCGCAAAAGAGCTCAGCTCAGGAGGACTACCCTGATTACAGGCTCAACGCCTAACTCGTTTGCATCAAAAATCGCCGAGGGCTCCCCATTCACCCTGAGATCGAGCATCTCCACTCACGCAACGCCAATCGAATTTTAGGACCGAACGTCGAAATTTCGTCTAGTCGCGTTTTCAGGAATCTCTTTTCGTTTGGATTTGGTCTAATTTCGATCCGGACTTTTCAGGTCATTCTCAGGATCCCGAAAACGCTCTAGGAACGCCGGACGAAACGAATTCGGCGAAAAAAAAACAGCCGGCGAGTGGACCCGCCTAGTTAGCATATATTCGCCCATATTCATCCATATTTGCCCAAAGTTCGCCAAGTTCGCTCATATTCGTCCAATGTTCATCCAAAGTTCGCCCATATTCAACCATATTCGCCCAAAGTTCGTCCATATTTGCCCATATTCGCCCAAAGTCTGTCCATATCGAACATTTTTGCCCAAAGTTCGCCCGTATTCGTCATATTCGCCCAAAGTTCGTCCATATCGACCATATTCGCCCAAAGTTCCTCATATTCGCCCAAAATCGCTTATATCCGCCCCTATTCGTCCAAAGTTCGCCAAACCGTCTATATTCGCCCAAAATTTACTGAATTTGTTAAATTTTAGTCAAACGCGGAAACTCGCATGGGAACGCGAGTGAAAAACTCGGCGTTCCCAGAACGAAAACTAGTTTCATCCGGATTCCGTCGTGGAAACGCCTAACAAGTAGGGGATGCTCTGAGGTCGTAGGGTCTGAATATCGCTAATGGCGATGCTCAGAAGCTGATCATAGACTTTTGCTGAAAAATGCGTGGGCATCGATCTTTCCATATGTGACAGCAGCAATAGAATCGATGCGTTCCTAACAATGACACTTTTCGCAAGGATATGCTCTCGAGGACAACTAAAGGCTTGGCCTCGCCGGTAGTGATTACCCGCAGGCCTGTCGTCTCTATATGCACAAACAGGCAAACAATACAAATGATATCTTGGCACGATTGCATGGATGGGATGATGATATTCCTTCAACTTCATAGAGCACACTGTTAATTATGCTTTCCTCTGCAAAGAAGCAGATGATCGACCGGCCACCCAGGAGTCCAGGACGGATACGGATCGTCTGCTATAATGCGGAAAAGCATCGTAGCAGTTTGATCTGACACATTTCTGTCTGTCATAGAGTTCCACCTATGCTCACCTGATTCTTGCAAGAAAGACTGGAAGGTGGCAGGAAAAAGGGCGCACCCTTCGTTTCAAGAAAAAAACAGAGCTATTATCTCCGTTCCAAAACGTACCATGTTTTGGTAGGCTATTTACCATGTTTTGGTAGGCTAAAAATAGCCTACCAAAACATAGGATATTTAGGAACGGAGACAGTAGTATATACAAGACAGAATAAGGCTCAAATCGAGGAGCTGCACTATATATCTCTTTTTGCTGTTCATGATTCTTTTTTTACGATTTTCATCACAAAGAGAACACAAACCACCTGTAAACTGCTATCTGACGCAGCGAGGAGGAACAAAAGTTACTATAACTACATCTAGGACTGACCTTTGGAAGGTTCGGTCCTTCGAGGATGTTACAATCGCGACAAGAAGATAACGAAGAATGAAAACGAAAAACACAGCAAGGAGACACAGATTTAACGTGGAAAACCTCTCCAACAAAGAGAGGAAAAAACCACGGGCGCCAGCCAGCGAAACTTCACTATATCGAGGAGTGTTTACAAACGCCGGGGATTTCACAGATGCAACTATCCCAACCGGCGGCTTACAAGGGGTTTATATATCGGTGGAAACCTAGGTCTTCGACGATCCGTACCGTACCGCGGGGGGCTGTCGCCCCCCGCACCCCCCACAGGCGTCCCCGTTGGGCACGGTGTGGGCCAACTTCAGACTCGTTACACTCGGCCCAAGCCTCCCGGCGACGGGCCTCGCTCCACTCGTCAGAAGTTGGCCTATACTTTGTAGAATTTGGATCAACATATAACAAACTCCACCTTGAGACAAATTCCTCCTTGTAGCATCAACAGCAACCATCTCCCTGAACAAACAAAGCAAATACTTTCGGCGCCAATAGCCACTTGGGCTAATCAGTTAAACCAACTAAGTTCGAGCAAAGCTCAAACTTAGCAACAGGAACAGGTTTAGTCATCATATCAGCAGGATTATCATGAGTGCTGATCTTGCATACCTTTAATTTACCTTGAGCAACAATGTCTCTAACAAAATGGTACTTGACATCAATGTGCTTAGTTCTCTCATGGAACATCTGATCTTTTGTAAGGTATATGGCACTTTGACTGTCACAAAACAAATTAATGCAAGAATCATCTCCACAAAGCTCAGCAAACAAACCTTTCAACCAAACAGATTCTTTGCAAGCTTCAGCAATAGCCATGTATTCAGCTTCAGTAGTAGATTGTGCAACAACAGCCTGCAATGTAGCCTTCCAGCTAACAGCACAACCTCCAACATTAAACACATAACCTGTGAGGGATCTTCTCTTATCCAAATCGGCAGCAAAATCTGAATCCACATAGCCAACGAGTCCCTCACCGGTCCTGCCAAACTTCAAACAAGCATTGGAAGTGCCAAGAAGGTACCTGAAAACCCACTGAACAGCCTTCCAATGTTCTTTACCAGGATTAGCCATGTATCTACTTATCAAACTCATAGCATATGATAAATCAGGACGAGAACAAACCATGGCATACATCAAAGAACCAACAGCACTAGAATACGACACCTTTGACATGTACTCAAACTCTTCATCAGTAGTAGGACATTGAGAAACTGACAATTTAAAGTGAGGAGCAATAGGAGTACTAACTGAGTTGGCACCATCCATATTAAAACGATGAAGAACTTTCTTAATGTAACTTTGCTGACTAAGAAATAACAAACCAGATTTTCTATCTCGGGTAATTTCCATACCTAAGATCTTCTTAGCAGCACCAAGATCCTTCATCTCAAACTCACTACTTAGGTGTGCCTTCAAAGTAGTGATTTCTTTCATGCCCTTGGCAGCAATTAACATATCATCAACATATAGCAGCAAGTATATAGGTGACCCATCAACAAACTTGATATAAACACAACTATCATATTTAGACCTCTCAAAACCATGTGAGATCATAAATGAATCAAACCTTTTATACCACTGTCTTGGAGATTGCTTTAAGCCATAAAGAGACTTCTTTAATTTGCACACAAAATCCTCTTTACCAGGCACTATGAACCCTTCTGGTTGGTCCATGTATATTTCCTCATCAAGCTCTCCATGCAGAAAAGCAGTCTTGACATCTAACTGCTCAAGCTCAAGATCACGCATAGCCACAATACTAAAGAAAGTACGAATGGAACTATGCTTCACAACTGGAGAGAACACATCATTGTAATCAATACCAGGAATCTGGCTGAACCCTTTTGCTACTAACCTTGCCTTGTACCTTGAAGGCTCTTTGGGAGATAGACCTTCCTTTTTCTTGAAGATCCACTTGCAGCGGACCGCCTTCTTTTGTTTAGGCAAGCGCACAACATCCCATGTGCCATTTTTCTCAAGCGATTGCATCTCTTCTTGCATAGCAGATACCCACTTCTCGCGGTCAACGGATGCAATGGCTTCATTATATGTAGCAGGTTCAGAATCGTTCTCCACCTGTTCAGCACAACTCAAAGCATAATGTACAAGATTACACTCTTCAATTAAACGACGAGGTGGAACTATGTTACGTCTCGGTCTATCAGCAGCAATAGATTCCTGTGGCTGCTGCAAAA
Source organism: Avena sativa (assembly GCA_916181665.1). Taxonomy (NCBI): domain Eukaryota; kingdom Viridiplantae; phylum Streptophyta; class Magnoliopsida; order Poales; family Poaceae; genus Avena; species Avena sativa. The sequence continues at coordinate 82,698,658 of OV702299.1, read as the reverse complement.
CAGTAGGTGAGTGCTGAACAACATCATCATCAATATTTTCCTCATGAGTATCATCAACAACAGCATTATTATCAACAGTTTTCTGCAGGTGCTCCACCTGCACACGAACTCCCTCCTCTCCAATAGCAACAGGAGAGGGATCTGATGGCAAGCTGTCATGATACATAACGGATTCATTGAAAACAACATTCCTACTCAACAAAATCTTTTTTGTTTCAGGGTTCCATAGTTTATATGCCTTAACTCCTGAACCATAACCAAGGAATATGCACTTGACAGCTCTAGGCTCTAACTTTCCATTATCAACATGAGCATAAGCAGTGCAACCAAAAACTCTCAACTGTGAATAATCAGCAGGTGAACCTGACCATACCTCAATAGGAGTTTTCTTCTCAAGTGGAATAGAAGGTGACCTGTTGATGAGGTAACACGCTGTGTTGGCTGCTTCAGCCCAGAAACGCCTATGCATACCTGCATTAGACAACATACAACGAGCCCTCGAGATGATGGTTCTGTTCATGCGTTCTGCCACGCCATTCTGCTGAGGAGTATATGGGATGGTGTGATGCCTGATCATGCCATCGTTACTGCAAAACTCCTCAAACTCATTAGAACAGAATTCCATACCATTGTCAGTACGTAGTACCTTTACCTTCTTCTCAGTCTGTTTTTCAACCATAACTTTCCACTTCTTAAAAGCATCAAAAACATCAGATTTATGCTTTAGAAAATAAGGCCACACCTTTCTTGAGTAATCATCAATAATAGTAAGCATATAATTAGCACCACCAATAGAAGTCTTACGGGACGGACCCCATACATCAGCATGCACATAATCTAATATGCCTTTGGTGGTGTGAACGGAAGCATTGAATTTAACTCTTTTATGCTTACCAAAGATGCAGTGCTCACAGAACTCAAACTTACTCAAGTTGCAACCATCAATCAGCTCTCTCTTGACCAACTCTGCCATGCCTTGTTCGCTCATATGCCCAAGACGCATATGCCATAGATGTGTTTTACCACAATCATCAGAATCATTAGAAGTAACAGCAGCAGCAATACCAGGCAAAGTGCTACCTCTAAGAACATATAATTTAGCAGAATTCATATCACCTATCATGTGAATAAGAGAACCTTTTGATACCTTCAGAACTCGATGCCCACCGGCATACTTGTATCCATCAACGTCCATGGTACTCAGGGAGATCAAATTTCTGGCCATGCTTGGTATGTGCTTCACCTCACTCAACGTGCGTGTCACGCCATCATGTGTCCTAATCTTAACAGATCCAACACCAACGATATGGCATGGGTTGTCATTCCCCACACGCACAAAATCTCCAGTCTGCACAGACTCATATGAACTGAACCAATCTTTGTTACAGCAAATATGAAACGAACATGCAGTATCAAGTATCCATTCATCATCACGAGAAGCACAAGCAGCAAAAACAGCTAAGCATTCACCATCAGAACTATCAGAAACAACAGCAGCCTTACCATTGCCTTGATCCTTATCTTTCGGTTGGTAAGTACCGTTCCTTTTCTCCTTATTCTGCAGCTTCCAGCAATCATCAATAACATGATTAGATTTCTTACAATACCTGCAGAACTTGTCCTTTCCCTTGGACTTCGAACGACCTCTGCCGTCTTTGCTCTTATCTCGGTTGCCATGGTTGTTAAATCTCTGCTCGGTCCTACCACGAACCTGCAGAGCTTCAGCCTTGGAGGACGCCCCATCTGCCTGCACCATAGATTTCATCTTTTCCCTCTGTTTGAGGGCATCTTGCACTTCATCAAGGGTTATCTTCTCACGGCTCAACAACATTGTATCACGAAAGTGTGTATAAGAACTAGGCAGCGAGCATAAGAGTAATAGGGCTAGATCCTCATCATCATATTTTACTTCCATAGATTGCAAATCAGAAATAATCTCTCTAAAAAGAGATAAGTGATTCATTACCGATCCACCTTCCTGCAATCTATGCGAGAACAACTTCATCTTCACATGCATCTTACTGGTTAGATCCTTTGACATGCAGATCGTTTCCAGTTTTTCCCATAGGGCAGCAGCAGATTTCATCTCCAGTACTTCCTGCAAAATATTATTGGACAGATGAAGTTGAATCAAAGACAAAGCCTTACGGTCCTTCCGCTTCTCTTCAGCGGACCAGGTCTTAGCATCCTTTTCACCGAATCCATCCAGCGCTTCATCCAGATCAGAAGTTTGGGCGAGAATCGCCCGCATCTTCACCTGCCACAAGGAGAATCTTGTGGTGTAGTCCAGCTGTGGTAGATCGAACTTCAATGACGACATGTCGCAAACCCTAGATTAGAACCTGGGGCTCTGATACCACTTGTTACAATCGCGACAAGAAGATAACGAAGAACGAAAACGAAAAACACAGCAAGGAGACACAGATTTAACGTGGAAAACCTCTCCAACAAAGAGAGGAAAAAACCACGGGCGCCAGCCAGCGAAACTTCACTATATCGAGGAGTGTTTACAAACGCCGGGGATTTCACAGATGCAACTATCCCAACCGGCGGCTTACAAGGGGTTTATATATCGGTGGAAACCTAGGTCTTCGACGATCCGTACCGTACCGCGGGGGGCTGTCGCCCCCCGCACCCCCCACAGGGCCTCGCTCCACTCGTCAGAAGTTGGCCTATACTTTGTAGAATTTGGATCAACATATAACAGAGGAGGCTCTTTGAAGCAATCGACATTGCACAGCCCCATACATCTAATCATCTCACCAAGCCTGTCAAATATTAACACCACTGTCAACACAAAGCAATGTGAATCGCCCCAAAATTTATACGACCTCGGAAATGATCGTTATATAGTTTCTGCGGATCAAATGGATGTGGATACTGTAATTCTGCCTTGTGGTACAGGAGAGGAAGCAGAGGGAGGACCAACCTGTCGATGCTTTTCCTTGGTTTCTCTGTCTGCTCATTCTCATCTCTCGTCGTCCTGTCGGACGCGTCGACGCTTCTCCTCCTTGATCTCTCTCTATTGTCCGTGCTGGATCTTGCCTTTTCTCTGACGCCCGTGCTTCGGCGGTGTCTATCTACATGTTCAGTGCTCGGCCCAGGAGGCTGTTCATGCCTCGAGCTCTTCCGTGATAGCTCTAACCTCTGGGACGTCGTCCAAGGAGCCTCAGAAAGAGCGCTGTCAGATGGTGTTTCGTTTTCAGCTGCCAACTTCTCCACGTCAGCTGGTGCTTCTTTTCCAATAGGCAACTTTTCTATAGCCGACATGAACTTCTTCAGATGCCTTATGTACACTGGGTAGGTCTCCAAGTTACAGTGGTCACCGCCCTCGATCCACAGAGGTTCATACTTCTGTTGGCTCAGCTCCCATAGACGCTTTCCATGGGAACAATCTACAACATCATCATTTGTGCCCTGAGAAGCAAAGGAAGGTCATCAAGTTTAGCTAAATGAAGATATGTAAGGGGCGTATATAATACAACACGCGGATACATATATATTCCAAACTTACATGAATTACCAAAACCGGGCATTTAACACGGGGAATTTTATCAATGTTCTGCAGCAAAACAAGTATTTGGTTAGTGCACACAAAGCATGAGAAGGTTTTGAGTATTTCTCTTGATTGTTCCGCCAGTAAAGCACACCTTATATATGTCAAACCAGTATGTTTTCTTCACAGAGTACATGACACGCACACCAGAAAGTATGGGGCTATGTAGAACAACAGCTCTTATATCATGCAAATGAGCAGCTAAATCGACAGTGGGACCACTACCAACAGACTGACCATAAAGAACAATGTCTTCTCCCTTGGTCCCATAAACCTCCACAAGGCATTTATATGCGGCCTCTATGTCAGCGAAGGTATTAGCTTCACTTGCCTGAAAATGGAAGGCAACAGACAGATTGTCTCAAGATAATTTCCATTTCTAACCTTGAGATAAACAATTTGGAACTGACTGTCAGAAAAACAATTGGATTTAGCCAAATGCAAAAAGATGCCTGAACATAAACACTCAGGTGGGAATTAGATTTCGGCCTCTCCCATAACAGGGGAAAGTCAAAAACACTAAGCTAGTGACTGGCTCCTATCTGTCTAGAATACTTAAAATTACTATAAATAAAGGTAGGTATTGCTCCTCTAGCGAGAGCTCAGAGCAACAGTATAGAACATTAGTTCGAAGAAAGAGCAGAAGGTATTATTAACCTTGCCTGATGACCGTCCATAACCAGAATAATCATACCTGCGTGAGTGAGAAAATTACTATTAAGGCTGTACGATGAGGTGTTCAGTACATAAATGATCAACGTTATCACTAAAATTTTGTAAACAAGACTTTCTAAGGCATCAAGGAGAACAAAGGCTGCTAGCACTGGATCATTATTAAAATAGCCTATCTAGCATGTTTAAAATCTTCAGTCTTCACAAGTGAAGATGTATATGGAATAAAACGATAAGACCCCATTCAGACAAAGGCCACCCGATTCACTAGTCAGCACGACATGCCACAAAAGACAAAATAAGAGCAACAGTTTAAACATGTGTTGAAACCTTCAGGCCCCAGCACTAGTCTGTTCTAAACTGCAAACCTCTAACAAATGAAAATTAACCATAGAACAGTTGATTTTTTGTGATCATTAATCTGAAAAAAAAACATGTAATAAACCTCACACATCAACTCTATTGGACAATTTATCTTCAATAATGCATCCAAACATTATTAACAGCTAACTGAGGGTATGCCGCTTGGAAAGGTGAAGTACCTGTCTTTTTTGTTCAAATAAGACTTCCGGAAAATGGCAACCGAAGGCATTTAGGTGCATGCGCAGTCAACCAATTAATTGATTTATCTCCAATCTAAACGCTGACCAACAGGGGAAGGATCATCACTTTTTCATGCCAATAACATCCTGTTTAGTCTAAACGCTTCACCTGGGATTCGAACCCAGGAGGGTGAGCATACCACCATGAGCTCTAGCCACCAAGCCAGCACTTGGTTCTCATTTATCTCCAATTCTCATGATCAAGAATAGCGATCTTGGAGCGTGACATGGGAAATAATTCCTTGTACAGAATATAAACTGGCATAATATATAATCCTATTTCCATTGAATAGTTGGTGCTGGACGGAAGAAATAGGATATAAATCCAAATACGGCTGAAATGCACATACTTTAAATTTGACCCCATACTCTGTAAACGAAAAAAAAAAGAACCTACAAAAAGACATTCTTTTTTTTTATGATTCTCAAAGTCATATTCTTTTAGCAATTCCACCAAAGAAGACACGCCTGTTCACTCTGGATACCCAAAGTATTCTCAGATGACCGAGAGTGACCAAGGCAGAGCCAAGTGATGATCCGAACACTAACCCCATGGCGTTAACCACTGTGTGCCTTGATATGTTGATAGTACAACAAACACGTTATGCAAGCAATATCATCAAGCGAACTTGCTAGTGTTCAATTCAGAGGATCAACAGGTTGACATGCTACATCATTCTAGTAATCTAGTTACATTCTAAGTACAAAATGAGTTGAAAGCCAAACTTGTCCTATATACAATTCTGTCGGTACTACACTGATTGACGAAGGATCAGCTTCAAAGAGTAAGTAAAGATCTTTTCCAGAGTAGCAACATCTTGTATTGAATTGGGATCAAAGCCCAAATGAAATATGAAAAAAAGAAAGATGAATACCATTACAAATTCACCTCGATATTAAATTGAAGATACCGAGGAGAAGGATCTCTGGCTTTTTTTATGAAGAATTCATGAGTACGAACTGGTATTGCAAGCACGGAGGCCTGAACCTAAGGGGGCAGGCACGCATCCCGTGTACCATCCAGGCTAGGCCACAGTTCACAAATTCGCCTCAATATTAATTCCAAGTGCTCAAAAAACTTATCATACGGTATTATTTTCAATTATAATCCTAGAAAAAATAAATTTAGTGCATACCACTTGTAATAGCCAACAGAATTACTTGATCTAAAATAAAATCTGAAAATAGTTACGTACTTCATAAAATCAAATATAAAAACATTCTGTAAATAAATAAAAAACAGAACCCACAAACATAGTACTTTTTTTTGACGATTTTCAAAGGCACCACTTTTAGCACTTTCAGTAAAGACACAGACAACGCCCATCCACTCTGGTTAACCCATAATATTCTCAGATGACCGAGTGACCAAAGCAGAGAAAAGCGTGATACGGGCACTTACCCCATGACGTTGACATGGAGGCGCGCGCTGAACTCGATGAAGAGTTCATACATCTTCCCGAGGTCGGCTGCGTTGCCATGAGAGTAGAGCACGGTGAGCCTCGCCTTGGGGCACCGCACATACATGACGATGATCTCCGTTCCCCGCCGCGTCCGCACCCGCCGCGCCTCCACCCCTTCCTTCCACGGGACCCCCGTCATCGCCACCCTAGATGAAATCGCCTTGGCATCGCTCCGCGCCACCGGCGCCGGCGCCGGAGCGGCACCGGACGGAGGCGGGTCCTCCTCGTCCACGACGCCGTAAGTGGGCGGGTCGGGCGGGAAGAAGGCGAACTTGGCGGCGACCGAGGACGTGACTCCACCCATCTCCAGTGAATTCAGGCGTCCGGCGGCAGCGGCATTAGGGTTTAACTCCGGCGCGTGGAGAGGCGGAGGCGGCAGAGGAGGGGGCGTGTCCGTGGAAGCCGGCTTGTTTCGGGGCCTTTAAAGGGCAAAAAGCTCGCCGCGAGGGCTTCCGCGTCTAGGCGCAATTCGGAAGCACTAGATTTACGGACTGGCCGGGTTGTGATTACTGGAAAGCACGCGGGGTTTATCGGAGGGGAGGAGGAGTGATTAACGGGAACCGGGGGGGCGGGGAATTAGGCGGAGGAGTTGCCGGGAGAATTAAAGGAAAAGTTGTCACGTGACCCTTGGGAGGGAGGCACGGAGGGGTGCATTTTTTTTCCTTTGATTTATTTATTTAGTCTTGATGATTTGTGGGTTGTGATTGCTGATATTTCCCGTTGCTAGATCGGGAAACAATTCAAGTGTGTTTTATGACATTTTTCTCTCTCTCTCGAATATAGCATCTATCATTATGGTTTATTTGGTTATTTACGTATGTATATTCGCGGTGTTACAAATTGATTAAACTATCCAGATGTAAAGGAAAAAGGAATTCCCATTTTCCGCATAAATGAAATGGAAGATTCACGCACGCAACGCAGCATGCATGGTCCACGCAAACTGGCTTTGCATCATTATTATTTCTCTAGCTTGGCTGCGGAGGAGCAGGTGGGCAGAACCAGTGTGTTGCCGTGGAGGCGACATGAATCGGACAATTCGTTGGCATGATCCTTTTGGGTCCTCCTGTACCCAGCTCACGCGACCCCATACACCATCCATACCTCTCAATGCTTCCACCATCACAAGGAAATTTCATACACCGATTTAATTGCAGACTATATATAAAAAATACTATTCGTGTTATCATATCATCTCTTTCTTACCGTGAGATAGTTGAATGAGTGCTAGTATCTTTTTCAATTTTCCGATCTGAACTTACATACCAAACTCTGCGGAGAAATACTCTCTGATATATATTATTTATCGTTAAAACAGATATTTCTAGTATTAAGATATATCTAAATATATTTATTTTAACGACAAGTAATATTAATTGAAAGGAGTAGTACGTTACGTTTCTGAAGACTAGACAAGATGACATAAGATTGGAGTGGCACCCAACAACCTGACGGTAGGGCCTTTTTCTGAGACAGGATCCAGTGGACGGAATTATTAGCGCCTGCAAAGGCTGCCCTGATGTAAACACAAAACGATCGTGGCTGAATAAACAAACTGACACAGATTATATCATTGGCCTTTCTATAGCTCTGCTTTGGATGCAACTGAACCCTGCCGCACCGCAGGCCATGAAACGGGGAAAAGCTGGGGTCGCTTTTGCTGTCCACGCTTGGGTGTTTTTCTTTCATATTAGTATCTATCTGATGGCCCTTTCTGTGACCTGTGCGGTACGATTTTCCTCTTCCAGAACAATCTTGCAATTTTTTTTTGTTCAGCACCTTGCTTGTGGTAATGATGACGATTTCATGCGGTCCAGGTGGGCAATGAAAAAAGCTGGACAGTGAAAAGATGAGCAAATCAAATACGCGTGCTTACGTTTACGGCATGGTGGGGGGCCCTGATGGTAGGCGTGCGTGCTCGCTGTTTGAGAAATCAAATCGTTAACTGGAACTCAAAGTGATCATTTTCTTACTTTGTTGGGCCTGGTGTGTCATACGTGTGTGATTCACACTCTGATATTCTGGCAAACTGTGTTGGGCCTGGCTGTCTGTTGCCAACTATGGAACCTAGAAAGCCCAATTACTGAACACCGACAACTAAAAAGCTTTCAAGCCACTGCTATCTATCCTAGTAGGCAGTAGCGCTGGGTAGAGCTAAGAGCAAAAACTTAAATTTTACTCAAACTTCAGGAAAATTTTATAAACTTTGAATAAAATTCAACAAACATAAATTTAAACTAACTAACCTAAATCTAGCGGCTGCCGCGACAGCAACCCCCACGGTAGTAATACTGGAAGTAGCGGTAGTTACTACCACCGTCCTGTTGGGGCTAGGGATAGGGCTCATCCTTGACGCTCCTCTTGAGTTATGGCTCACTTGCTATCAAATGTCCATTTCTCTTGCTGCATTGGCTATTTCATCTGTCGGTTATTTGTGTTCACTACCAACTTGCATCTACTACTGGTACGAGGACAGAAATGGTGCATATGTTACTATGTAGAACAAACAATGGTGCACTCTTGCACACATAACCATCATAATATAGTTCAATATCATAGATAGATAAATAACCATTTTCTTGCATGTACTTAACCAATAGTACATTGCTGGAATAGATATAGATTGATAAATAACCTAGAACTACTAGATTCTTCACATTTCATCACTGACATTGCTTCACTCAGCTCATCATTTCTTCATAACAATTAGAACACAGCAAAACCAACTAGAGCAACAACAGATTTTCATAAGAAGGGTTGTTGCATTCAACAGTGCAATCACTGAGGTGACCATCCGTTCATCTACTCCTGGAGTTGTGGCTGCAAGTTCCTTCGGCTTCAGCTTCAATTCCAACCTTCTGTCCTCAACCCATCCTAGTGCCAGATTCTCCTTGAAGAACATTGTGGTCAAGCAGATAAATCACATATTCCAACTGCTAGTGCCAGAAATTACAACCTTTCTCTATAATGCGAACCAAAATTCAGTTATAAACATACAACGAAATCAACAAAATTCAGTTACAAACTGAACAAAAATTCAGTCCAAATGAAAAATTGCCGAAATAAATCATCACATATTTCTAACCAAACAAAACCATCTGAAGGAAATCGTGCACTCATAGCATGCTTCTCACACTTGTAAAAGACCAGCCCATTGTGATGAGGCGTGCCGGAGGTGTAGCAGAGCTTGCGTACAACATGGAGGCGGAAGAGATCCTGCGGCGATCCAGCTCCAAGGATCTAGGTTTACAGGCGAGAGGGAAATTTTGCGCAGAGAGACAAGGGTTCTAGTAACCGACGATGTTTTCCACATCACCCCTGATACGCACACGCGTCCTAAATTTTGTATCACAATGTACGGTGACTAGGCTGATCATAGTGGGGAGTAACTTAGAGTATGTTACTAGTCTAAGTTACTACCTTCATAATGGTAAGTAACTTAGGTGTAGTAACATGCAATGTCACATTAATTAGATTGTAGACACACTTTATTGGTACATGTGATGTTACAGGAACATAGTTAATTACTCAATTTATCTCTCTCTTCATTAAATTATTGTCGCGTAAGCAAAAATGCTGACTTGGACTCTTAGTAGTGAAGTTGGACTCTTAGTTACTAGTGAAGTTACTCCTACCGTGACCAGCCTAAAATGAGAAAAATAGTTGAGTTCGGTGACCATTGATGTATTTACTCGTTCACAAATAGCCGCATAGCGCACATGCAGAAAAAGACCACAACATTCACACTGCACTGGCATGACTCAGTCGCAATTCACACATAGCCGCGGCGGCAGGGCTCCTATGCCGCCGCGACGGCTTCCAGTTCCTTCGCCATCCTCTCCAAGTCCAGCCAAGAGCTTCCGCCTTCCTCCACCGCCTCCACAGCAGCCGCGGCGAGCGTGCGAGCCTTGTCCCTCACCCCAGCCAACTCTGCTCCGTCCACAGCGTCCACGAACACCCGCGCGAGCGTGGTCGGGTCAGGTACGGCGCCCTCGCCTTCCGCCGCGCGCACCCCGGCGCCGTGCACGTCAACGACGAGACGGGCGTCGATGAACTGGTCAGCCTTCATCGGCCACGTGACGAGCGTCACCCCCGCCGCGACGCCCTCCAGCGTCGAGTTCCAGCCACAGTGCGTGACGAACGCCCCCACGGCGGCGTGCCGCAGGATCTCCATCTGCGGCGCCCAGCCGCGCACGACGCGTCCCCTGCCACGAACCCTCTCCTCCAGCCCCTCCGGCAGCACGGCGACGTCGGCGGCCACCGCCCAGACGAACCGCACGCCGCTCGCCTCCAACGCCGTGCCCAGCGCCGCCGCTTGAGCCGGCGGTGGCTTGTACATGCTCCCGAAGCAGACGTATAGCACGGAACGCGGGGGGCAACCGGCGAGCCAAGAGAAGAGCTCCTCTGCTCCCGCCGTCGGCCTCTGCCCTCCTACGCGGCAGCCGGAGTCAGAAACCGGGCCGACCGCCCACACACGGCCGTGGCCGAAGCGGCGCTTCAGGTGCTCCAGGAACTCGCCCTCCATCGCATCGAACGTATTCAAGACGGCGCCCCAGGCTCTGGAATTGAGCAGGAACCCTTCCCGGGCGAGCTCCCAGTCCGCGTCGCCGGGGACGTAGCTCCTGACCACCGACGGCACGTGTCCGTAGGGGAGAGACGGGGAACCCGGGAGATCGGCCAGAACAACCGGATTGTTCGGATCCAGCGGCAGCGTGCCACTCCATAGGGGTTCTATGACCGCCGTGGCGAACGCGCCGCTGCTGTAGAAGACGACCCGCGGGATCCGAAGGTCGTCGGCGACGAGCTGCGCCGATCCGAGGAAGAAATCGGATAGAACGGCTGTGGGCGGGTGTCGCTGCGACCGGGCCCACGAGACGAGCGGGCCACGGAGGGTGGAGAGCGGGACGGCGAGGAGGGCGTGGTGGGTGCCCGGGGCGAGTTGGCCGGCGTGCTCGGGAGCGGAAGGGTCAAGGTGCGGCATCGGGAGCGCGGTGGCGAGAGGGGTGGACGCGAGGAAGGCGGAAAGGAGGGAGAGGCTGGACGGAGTGGCGGCGACGGTGATGGGGACGCGGTGGCGGGTGGAGAGGAGGTGGGCGAAGTCGAGGAGCGGCAGGAGGTGGCCTTGCGAGGGGAACGCGATGACGAGAACATGTGGCCGCCGGGAGGACATGTCGCCGGTGGACATGGCCGAGAAATCGAGTTCGTCTATGGAGAGTGGAGGCGAGATAGAATCTTGTAGTAGAGGAATTTGACGAGTGAGTCGTGAGTCGTGGCTCCGCGAGCGCGAGAGGTGCAATACCGTGGAGAATGGGATCGTCGTCGTCGTCGTGGATAATGGAATCCTTGGTCAGGTCTTCATATTTTGCAATGTATAATCCTGCTGCGATGGTTTATCAAATGCTGCAGAAACTGAGAAATTTGGAGTCTGCTTCGGAGCCGGCCGGCGCGCGGTCCATATGCGTCATGGTAGCAATGCGCGTGTGTTCGGTGGACGAGAAGAAATTGGCACCAACCACTCGTCTAGTGGACCGTGTGAGGCCCGGAATCGAGGAATTTTCTGAGCCGCGTAGCACCGAACTTCGTCACTCGTCAGTCGTCACGCACACACATATGACATATACGCTCTGAGTTTGTGGACCAGGCGGGATGTTTGTCGTTGTTGAGCTAGATCCCTGCCGGCTGCATGGCGTTTTGGCTTAGACCATTTCCACTTGTCGAGTGAACCTAGAACGAAAATCGAAATACGCCCAGTTTCTCACTCGCGTACCTAGGCCGAGTTTCCAAGTTTGGCTAAAATTCATTAAAGATTGGCGAATTTAATTAAGTTGGGCGATATAGGCGGATTATATCAAATTTAACCTAAACTACTACATAATAAACTTAAAAAAGGCCGCCGCCATGGCCTCCGCCGGTGACTTTGCCGTCCTACATGCCGAAGTTGTTGTAGAACGCCGTATAGCCGGGATCGGCCCGGCCGTCATCCTCGCCACCGTCGTCGCCGTCGTTGCTCGGCGGCTGGTTCTAGCGGGAGCTCCCCTGGCTTGGGTCGTCAAACCTCCACGGCTGATAGGATAGGCCTTCATCCTCGTCGAGGACGTAGAGCGGGGCATCCTGATAGGCGAGCTCGCGCGCGGACAACGTCCGTCGCCGGGCCGCCTGCTCCTCGGCCTGCTGTTGCTGCAGGCATTAGCAAACCCCAAAAAAATTCAAAGCCCAGGCACACATGCTTAAACTGTTCCTTATCCTTCCAAAACATCATCAATTAAGTAGGCAATTAAGCTGTCGGTCGGTCGGCAAGCCCAGGCAGCCGCCCGGGCAACAGGGGTGGTAGATCCGCCGCTGGCTGCAGATCGAGGATGCGCTGCCGCTTCGCCTGCTCTCAGTCCTTCCTGGACCATTCCAGGAAGTCCGGCGAGGAGGGCTGCACCGGCGGCAGCTGCGGCGCCATGTCGCGGAGCGACTGCTCCAGCACCATCCTCAAGGCGCCGTCTTCGGACGGCGCCGAGTCTTCTGTCTTGGGGCGGCGGAGACGCAGGTGTTCGGTTGGCGACGTCATCGGCCACGGCTCGCCGATGACGATGCTGCGCGAGCGTGACCGCGGCGGCGAGCGCACAGGCGATTATGTCTCGCGCTTGACTGCGCGCATCCCCGGCGAAGGCGTTGTCGGCGTGCGCAGCGGCGCCGATCCGGAGGAGTGGGAGGCCGACGCGAAGGAGGACGAGCTCATGCTCGCCATAATCCTCGGCCGCCGGCGTCGGTGTGCGCGGAAAGCCGAGCCACGACGTGTTCCTACGATTGATGTGCTCCATCACCGCCGCGAGAGTCTGGCCTGGCGCGCTCCACCAACGCCGGTGGCCAACCGAGTTGTTGCGCTTTGGCGGCGACTCGTTCGACGGCCCCTCGTGGCGGGCGAGCTCCTGTTCACGCCGGTCCGCGAAGAACCGCTCCCAGAACAGGAGGTTGTCGGCGCTCTCGGCGTCGGAGGGGTCGTCCAGGCCGCCGATGTACTCTTGGACATCGTACGGCAGCTCCTACAGTGTCGGCGCCGACGGGATAGGTATGCCGCCGGCGCTTAGCTTCCAACCCGGAGGCATCGGCATGTCCGGCGGCGCCATATAGCCGGCGCCGTACAGCATGCGTGGCTCCCAAGCCTGGAGGGTGCGCCGGCCGAAGCCGTTCGCCGCCGCGCCGTCGCCGGGGTACCGCTCGGCCATGGCTGGGAAGGGAAGCTGTGAGAGTGGGTTCGCCGGAGTTTGGGCTTGTGGGCTGGGGGGCTGTGAGAGAGTGTGAAGATCTCCGACAAGGGGTACGGCTTATAAAGGTCGTGGTGGGCGGCGAGGGCGGGAAAAGGGGAAACGATGGGAAGTTAGTGCCCGCCGGTCCGTCGCGGGAGCCGAGGCGGCGACGGTGGCACTATAATTCGGCGACGCGTGGCCGACGCGAGGGGCAGTTAATGTCCGGCGGTCGCCGCGTGGTTCCGAGGATGACGACGACTCGGCTTCCGTCGCTGACTCGGCGGATCCACGCGTCGTTTAGTTTTTTTGTCGAGTTCGCTGAGTTCGGCCTTCTCAGGGCGTACCCGGAAACCTGGGTTCGGCCTGGGTAGTCCGGACCAAAATTGGCCCAAATCCGGCCGAAAACAGGTTCCTAGGTATGCGACTAGGCCGATTTTCGGCGTCCGAACCGAATTTCAGCATCGGGATCGGCGTCCTGGATAGGCGAGTGGAGATGCTCTTAGCGCGTTGGGTGTTTCCACTTCGAAATCTGGATCTAATTTGGGCGAGACGAAATTCGGTCCGGGAACATCGAGTTTTCTACTCGCGTTTTCAGGCCGAGTTTTTATGTTCGGCTAAAATTCAGTCGAATTAGACGAATTAAGGAGAATTTTATTAATTGAGGGTGAATGTAGACGAATTACATCGAATTTAAACTATATTTAGATAAAAATAACTAGAAAAACATAATAGGTCGCGCCATCGTCGAGGCCGCCGTCGATGCCGGACGCCGCTTCTATATGCTGAAGTTACTGTAGAAGGACATGTAGACGGGATCGACCTTTCCGTTGTCGCCGTCGTCGTTGTCGTAGCTCGGCAGCTGTGACGGGCAGGAGCTTCCCTGGCTGGCGTCGCCGCACCTCCAAGGATGGTGGGAGGGGACGGCTTCTTCGTCGCCGTCAAGGATGATGAGCGGGGCACCCTGGTAGGCCAGCACGTGGCCGGACCATGCCTGGCGCTCGGCCTACTCCTGTTGGTGTTGTACGCGGAGGCGCTCCTCCTCCTCCTAGCCCGCCCTGGACCAGGCGAGTATGTCCGGCGACGACGGCTCCACCGGCGTCTGCGGCACCGACTCCCAAAGGGACTGCTCCATCGCCATCTTCATGGCGAAGGCGTCCTCGTCGACGGGCACCGCCCAATCGGCCGGCTCTGGCTTCGGCTGGCGAAGCCGAAGACGCCCAGTGGGCGGCGAGGACGCGCGCAGCTCGTTGATGACGATGCCGTGCGCCCTTGTCCTCGGTGTCAAGCGAACCAGCGTCTCCGGCTCACGCTTGATCGGCCACAGAGGTTGCAACATCGTCGGCATGGACCCGGAGGAGCTGGACGCCAAGACTGCGGAGGAGGAGGAGAGGCTGGCCATCCTCCTCGGCAACCAGTTGGCCAGAGGACGGGCCCTCTCCCTTGACGTCGGCGTCGTGTTGTAGGGGAAGCCGAGGCGGGGAGTGTTGCCGGCGTGAATGTGCTCCAGCACGGTGATGAGAGTTCGCTCGGGAGCGCTCCACCAGTGGCGGCACGACGCCGCGTCGTTCCGCTTCGGCGACGACCCCGGTGGCCCCTCATGACGGGCGAGCTCCTGGAGACGCCAGTCCTCGAAAAACTGCTCCCAGTAGAGCAGCTTGCCCAGGTCCTCAGTGAGATCCGGGTCTTTCGTGCCGACGATGGCCACCTGGATCTCCTCGATGATTTCTTCGTCATTGTGCATCGGCGGAATCGGTATCCCGCCGCCACTGAGCTTCCAGTCGGGGGGAAGGAGAACGTCGGGCGGCGCCATGTAGCCGGCGTCGTGCAGCATGCGCGCCTCCCATGGCTGGACCGTGCGGCGGTCGAAGCCGTCCGCCACTGCGGGATCACCGGGAAAGCGCTCGGCCATGGGAAGTGGGGGAGTGTGGTGAGTTTGCCAGAGTGTGGGGTTCGCCGGAGTTGGGAGAGCTAGGGAGCCGTGAGAGAGTGTGAAGGGTTCCGATGAGGGGTACGGCTTTTATAGGCCGAGGCAGGCGGCGAGGGCGGGAGGGGTGTAGCGGCGAGGGCGGGAAAGGAGGAACGGCAAGAAGTTATTGCCCGCCAGTCCGTCGCAGGAGTCGAGGAGGGGGCGCAGAGGTTTTTTACGAGTCGCTCTCATGAGCGGACTCGACATCCTTATCCTTTCCGGTGTCCATTGGTCTCCCTTGAGGTACTACCAATGGGTTACCAACAAAATCCACATCGCCAATGGCCTTAAGTTGTCCTTCTAGGTAACTCATGCGAACAAGGAGATTGGAATCAGCCTTGGCTTTTCAAGGGCACTCTTGGCTAAGATTTCGCGAAGCTCCTTCACTGAATAAGTCTTTTCCTCCTCATCATCGGAAAAAACCATCTTTTCTCTTAGGCGGTAAATCCCTTAAAAGAGCCCTTGGCTCTTATACCAATTGAAAGTGTAAGATGTTTAACCTAGAGGGGGTTGAATAGGTTTGCAGTTTTTAGGCTTTGCGGAATATATGTGAGCCTAAATGCAAACTAGGTGAGGCAACCTAGATGATGATACAAGATACTTCAAGCTCGAAGGCTATCACAAGGTAAACAACACAAGTAAGAGATTGGTTAAGGAATAACCGAAGCACACAAAGACGAAGATGTATTCCCGTGTTCACCACCTTTGGAAAGGGGACTACGTCACATTGGAGAGGTGTGGGGTTCCATGAAGGATTCCTCAACGCCATAAAGGCTCACCTTCTTCTCCGAGCCTATCCCACGAAGGAATAGCTCACTTACTCGTGGTAGACTTTAAGGTAGTCTCTAATACGTCAAAAAAGTATCTATAATTTTTTATGTTCCATGCTTGTTTAGTATCTACTTTGCTTTTATTTGTCCACACTTTGAGGTGCTTTTCATATGTTTTATGGTACTAACCTATTAACAAGTTGCCATAGTGCCAGTTGCCTGTTTTCTGCTGTTTTTGGTTCCAGAAAAGATAGTAAGGAAATATTCTTGGAATTGGACGGGACAAAATCCAAAGTCAATATTTCACCGAGGAGAACACGGAGTCCAGAGGAGAGACGAAGGGTATCCACAGGGTGGCCACCCCCCAGGCGTGGCCTAGGGTGGGCCTGTGCCTGGGAAGGGTGTGGCCCCCCTGGCCGCCTCCCAGCCTTGCCTCTTCGCCTATAAGAAACCCCCGATGCCTAAACCCTAAGGACCCGATCAATATTCCACGAAATAGTCCATAGCCAGCGCCACCATCGTCCCGAGATCTGGGGGATATGAAGCTCTTCCTGGCACCCTGCCGGAGGGGAGATCATCCCGAAGGCCTTCTTCTTCATCATGTCAGCCGCTGGTATGAAGCGTGAGTAGTTCCACCTTGGACTACGGGTCCATGTAGTAGCTAGATGGTTGTATCTCCTCCTTGTGCTTTCATGTCTAGATCTTGTGAGCTCCGTTCATGATCAAGATCTCATCTATTTGTAATCATGCATGTTGTGTTTGCGGGGATCCGATGGATATTGAGATTACTATGTTAGATTTATTAATGGTTTTGTCTTATTGATCCTATCATGTCTGTGTTGTTTGTGATCTTGCATGCTCTCCGTTGTTAGTAGCTATCTTGGCCAAGTAGTTGCTAGTGACTCCAAGTGGGTTCATGCCTCTACTTAATCAAGGGAAGTGACAGAAATCTATACGGTTGTAGATGTGTTGGTGCCACTAGGGAGAAAACAACGGTCTCTTGTTCATAGAGCAAGTGGATTGTTTACCTTACACACTTTGCTTAAAGCAGTTGTTTGTTGCTTGCAACTTAATACTAGAGGGGGTTCGGATGATAACTTGAAGGTGGTCTTCTAGTCATAGATGTAATTGGATGGCGGTATATGTATATTGTTGTATTGCCCAATCGAATCTCATAGGATCATGATGTCTAGTATTGCATTGTTATGCCTTGCTCAGTCTTGTCAATTGCCCTGCTGTAATTTGTTTACCCAGTATGCTTTGTTTGTTTATCTAAGGAGAACACCTCTAGTGAACTATGGACCCTGGTCCAATCTTTACCATTGATACATCTTCCACTGTTACTGTTTACTTGCTGCAAACCATCATCACCTTTCACACCATACAGTTAATCCTTTGTTACAACAACCGGTGAGATTGACAACCTCACTGTTAGTTGGGGCAAAGTATTGAGTTTGTGTTGTGCAGGTTTCCACGTTGCTTGCAACACCTTTGAGACGTTTCCTTCCTCCTACTAGTTTGATAACCTCGGTTTCTTACTAAGGGAAGACTTGCTGCTGTGCTGCATCACACCTTGCTCTTGGGGTTTCCCGACGAAGCGCTCTTAGGCGCCATCAACAAGTTTTCTAGCGCCATTGCTGGGGAATTAAAGAAGAAGAAGCTCCCACGCCAACAACACGCCAACACAAGTTTTCTGGCGCTGTTGCCGGGGAGGCTAAGGACATCTTCACAAGGGGAGTCATCCTCAACCTTTCTCTTTACTTTCTTTTAGTTTGCTTAGTTTCTTTTGCTTGGTTTTGTTTGCCTCTTTTTATCAAAAACTCCAAAAAATTAGTTTAGTTTGGTTTGCTTTCTCCTATCAAACACACAAAAAAATTAGTTCCTACTCTAGTTGCCACCTTGCTCTAGCTCACCATGTTGTTCCCCAAGTTCGCCCTGAAGGACCTTTCGATAGGGAGTGGCTCCATAATTGGGAAAGATAATATTGAAGAATTCTTTAATCATGTTAACAAGCATGAGGACATTGAGGATAAATCTATAACAGAACTTGCTCCTAATTATGAAATTGCCGCAGCTTCTTTAGTTCATATGTTGGAGGCTAGGTTTGTTAGCGTTAACCCCATGGTGCAAATTTTGTTCCTAAAACTATAAGAATAAAAGAATGATGAAAAGAGAGAATTTATTCTTAAAACTTTACTCAAAGAGTTCCATGATGTTTCTAAGGAATCCAAAAAGGTCTTTGAGCATTTTAATATGCTAGGCTCATGTGTAGATGTTGTGGGTACTTCAGATAAAACCAAGCCTAGAGAGGAATTTAAGATACCCATACCCTTTAAGCTTGTTGGGATGCATGAGGTCTTTGAAAAGAATTTTGATTGGATTGTTCCTAAAAATCCTTCTAATGAAAGTAGTAAACCAAAGAGAGATGAGAAGGGATCCTCCAAAACTCATTTGGATGAGATACCTTTCATAGTTGAAGACTTTGCAAGTATTGATGTTAATGCTTCTTCATTTGAAAATACTTGATTTCTTGCTTCTTTTGCCTAACTTAAAGGCGTTAAAGAAAAGTACTTGTTGGAAGATAACCCAAGAGTTTTCTTAAGTCTTGGAAGTTATTACTTCAGTAATGATCTCTCCTTATCCTTTTTGTTTGCCTTTTGTGCCAAGAATGACCTCTAATGAGAGGGAAGTAAGATTTAGGGAGTTGGTGTCCCGAAACAGATTTATGTCCTCCACCATAAAAATCCGTGAGGAGTCTCTGTAAGTCGTATTGGGTTGAAAATTTACGAATAAATCCCCCAGTATGTTAAATAACTTTTGTCAGTTCAACACTTTTTGGTTTGAGAAACAGAAGGTGTTTGAAAAAATCGGTTTCTACCTGCTGGTCTGTTTTGACAGATTTCTGCCATTATTTGCATTTGCTTCTTATTGATTCCTTTTTGGGTTCTTTTTGGCAAATTGAGCTTTTTGAAGGAGTTTATATAGTAGCTTGTTTTTAGCGAAACGTTTTTCTGTTCTAAAGCTAAACCCACGGGTCTATTATCTTTTGAATACACTAATGTTGCTAATGAAGATTGTGTGAAGTTTTATATGAAGGAAAAATTTCAGGTGTAGAGAGAGAATGATGTAATGAGATGAAGAATGGACAAAAGCTCAAGCTTGGGGATTCCACCCCGGTGTCACCCCAAGAAATATCCAAGAGGTACAAGCGTCTTAGGGATGCCCAAGGCATCCCCTTCTTCATCAATAAAAATCTCAGGTCTTTCTAGACACTTCGTTTTTATTGTTTCATGCACTATTGTGTTGTTCTTGGAGCGTCTTTGTTTTTCTTTGCTTTGCTTAGTTTGTTTAATTTGCTTAAATAAAGTAGTTTGGACCCCCGTCTCGCAGTGTTGTTTCAAATAAGTTGATTGCTGTTGGAAAGGAGTAGAAAGTTCTTGCTTGAAAGTGCAAGAGGAGCTTGCATTGACTGTGACTTAGACTTTAGCATATCATGCTAGGTGTTGTTTTGAACTTATGCTTAGTGATTATTTTTGTAGCATGAATTGTTCCAAACAATTAGGATTGCTTAGTGTGCCTTGAAGAAATCATGCGTTGTTTTAGCATACAAAAGCATAGTATTGTGGTATTCTCCTTTGATGCTTTGTTTGGGTTGACTTGGCACATGCTCACACCATGTTATGACTATGAACAAGTCACCATAGCCTCTATGATCATTTAGTCCTTGACTTGTAGTACCACTCTATGATTTGATTAGTAATGTTCTGTCGCTCTGCATAATTATGGCCATTATTGTTCTCTTAGTTGGTTGCTCCCAGTATTTTGCTAGCCTCTACTTGTGTGAGTAAGCTATAATCATGCTTCCAACTCCCAAGAAACCAAGTTATTCCAAAGTGTCCACTATAAATTCCTATGCATGGTGTGTTACACCATTCCAAGTATATTCTTGTTTTCAGCTATTTTCCAATTAAAAAGTATTTTGTTATGTGAAAACTTAGTGATTAAAGCCCTCACAAACTTGGTGGCACACTTTTTATTCCTTGCCCCTAATAAACTTGAACCATTGTGTCATCTAAGTTGTATATGCTTGCACTTATACGTTGGATTTAGCAGAACCATGGGTAGCGTTTTCAACACTGCACTTGTACTTTATACACAGTTGATATCATGCTCTTTTGTCTATGGATGTCGACGGTGAGAAATAAAAAGGGAACTTGTAAGTCCATGGAGTTATGTATTTTGTGTTAGAGAAACGCCTGGGCCGCTAGCCTAAGCCATGCCTAATCATGGTGGAAACTTGCAGCATCACCATAATGAGCAATCTGTGAAGCATCCTCAATAAAAATGTATGCAAATAGTAAATAAAAAGATCGCTGAGATGCTCATTGTCTGCTTGCCTTGTCATTTTGGTTATGGGATAGCTCCTGTGTCATGTGCAAGGGGTAACCCCTTGGTTGTTCTCTATGATACACATATACTTACTATGACAAGAACTTACAGGTGACCAAAGTTGAGTAGCATGCGATGCGACCCTCGTATTCAAGGGACATGAGATTGCCAACTTATACTTTGTCAAGCAAATACTCCATAGTTTGTTCACTTTAACCTTAATCATTTCAATATGCTTATGATAGGGGCAATGAGGGCTGAAAGCTAACAAGTACCATAATTTTTGGAAGATCTTTTTGAAACTTGAAATCCATGCTTCCCTTTATGAAGGGCCTTTCTTCCACTATTTTATTGAGTCTCCACCTTCTACCTTTAGGAACCAGTTAAGAGAGCATAGTTGTCATTCTTAGTTCTATGTGTAGTGTCCCAAAACTTATTGATTGATGTATATTGTTGATATTGCTTGTTCTTGTGCTATTTGTATCTAGTCACTCTTATGAACTTTGAAGGTTTCCTATGCATCTATTTGCTACTCCATGAGGGACAAGCTGAATGCCACGATGCCATGTTTTCTGTATGTGAAACAAACAAACGTTTTTCAATGCATGTTATTCATGATCTTTGTTTGTACCTTTCATGTTGCATGCATAGTTACTTTGTCTTATTGTTAGAACTCCATCTTTCATGCACATGTTTAGAGTTCTTTGATCCTAGTTTTCAATGCTTGCAAATGGTTTGATCTTGGTTTTGATGGTGCATGTCACCTAAAAAATTATTCTTTTATCACTTACCTACTCGAGGACGAGCAGGAGTTAAGCTTGGGGATGCTTGATACGTTGGAAACGTATCTATAATTTTTGATGTTCCATGTTTGTTTAGTATCTACTTTTATTTGCTTTGTCCACACTTTGAGGTCCCTTTCATATGTTTTTTGGTACTAACCTATTAACAAGTTGCCAAAGTGCCAGTTGCCTGTTTTCTGCTGTTTTTGGTTCCAGAAAAGCTAGTAAGGAAATATTCTCGGAATTGGACGGGACAAAAGCCAAAGTCAATTTTTCACCGCGGAGAACACGGAGTCCATAGGAGAGATGGAGGGCGCCACAGGGTGGCCACACCACCTCCCAGGCGCGACCTAGGGTGGGCCCATGCCTGGGCAGGGTGTGGCCCCCCTGGCCGCCTCCCAGCCTCGCCTCTTCGCCTATAAGAACCCCCGATGCCTAAACTCTAAGTACCCGATCAATATTCCAAGAAACCATCTGTAGCCGCCGCCACCATCGTCCCTAGATTGGGGCATCTAAAGCTCTTCCCGGCACCCTGCCGGAGGGGAGATCATCCTGGAGTCCTTCTCCTTCCTCATGCCAGCCTCTGGTATGAAGCGTGAGTAGTTCCACCTTGGACTACGGGTCCATGTAGTAGCTAGATGGTTGTATCTCCTCCTTGTGCTTTCGTGTCTAGATCTTGTGAGCTCCGTTCATGATCAAGATCTCATCTATTTGTAATCATGCATGTTGTGTTTGTGGAGATCCAATGAATATTGAGATTACCATATCAGATTGATTAATGGTGTTGTCTTATTGATTCTATCATGTCTGTGTTGTTTGTGATCTTGCATGCTCTCTGTTGTTAGTAGCTATCTTGGCCAAGTAGTTGCTAGTGACTCCAAGAGGGGGTATTTATGATCGATAGTGGGTTCATGCCTCTACTTAATCAAGGGAAGTGACATAAATCTCTACGGTTGTAGATGTGTTGTTGCCACTAGGGAGAAAACAGCGGTCTCTTGTTCATGGAGCAAGTGGATTGTTTACCTTACACACTTTGCTTAAAGCAGTTGTTTGTTGCTTGCAACTTAATACTGGAGGGGGTTCGGATGATAACCTGAAGGTGGTCTTCTAGTCATAGATGTAATTGGATGGCGGTCTATGTATATTGTTGTATTGCCCAATTGAATCTCATAGGATCATGATGTCTAGTATTGCATTGTTATGCCTTGCTCAGTCTTGTCAATTGCCCTGCTGTAATTTGTTTACCCAGTATGCTTTGTTTGTTTCTCTAAGGAGAACACCTCTAGTGAACTATGGACCCTGGTCCAATCTTTACCATTGATACATCTTCCACTATTACTGTTTACTTGCTACAAACCATCATCACCTTCCATAATATACAGTTAATCCTTTGCTACAACAACCGATGAGATTGACAACCTCACTGTTAGTTGGGGCAAAGTCTTGAGTTTGTGTTGTGCAGGTTTCCATGTTGCTTGCAACACCTTTGAGACGTTTCCTTCCTCCTACTGGTTTGATAACCTCGATTTATTACTAAGGGAAGACTTGCTGCTATGCTGCATCATACCTTGCTCTTGGGGTTTCTCGACGAAGCGCTCTCAGGCGCCATCAACAAGTTTTCTGGCGCCATTGCCGGGGAATTAAAGAAGAATAAGCTCTCACATCAACAACACGCCAGCAGTCTCCAAACCCTCACAAACTTTCCACGGAGAAAATCATAAGCCGAATGCCTCCGGGCGACCCTAGATGCCTAGGGTTTCCCACAAACCCAAGAGTAACAAGCTAACTCGATGAACTCAAGGGGGAATGAACTTTGGCTTGGTGGAAACGTAGATCGGGACCTCCTCTTCCTTTCTACCAAAGGGATTTGGATTTGGTTGGGTAGAATGGGAGATCCTCAAGCTTTTGTGTTTCAACAATGGAGAGAGAGAGAGAGGAAGCTTCAAGAAATGAATGTTAGCTAAAATGCCTAACCTATCAGTGGAGAAGAAAGGGGTATATATAATAAGGGAAAAAAGAGACGTTTGGGGGTTCCTGTGACGGAACCGGCACTAAGTCCGGTCAGACCGATTTGTAAGGAAATTCCGGCGACAGCCCCGGCGGACCGGACTCTACCCTGGAAGTTCAAGCGACGATCGGAAGTCTCGACGAGTCACCGAAAGCAGATGCAGTGAGCTGTTTCAGCGGCGACCAGAAATTCCGGCGATAGCACCGGTGGCTCCGGAACTCCTACCGGTTTCGTAGTAATCCTCTTAGGTCTATTTTCATGGCGATTTTTCTTTCTCTCCTCAAATGGGTGTGTGGCTGTGGATTATGTGATGTATATTTGGTGTAGGACATCCCTAAAGAGAGCATCGAGATCACCCTTCTTAATAGTGCGGTGTTTTCTATTTGACTCAAAAGTAAATAAGAGAGAATAAGGAATAAAACACCAACTCTTCATATAGAAACGAATGGGGGTCACACATCGCCATTCATCATCAACTGCGGACTATCACCTATAGAGAAGCTAGTAGAAACATTAGTCCGCTCTCTAGCTTCGATGTCATAGTTAACCAAAATACTAGATAAGGGTTATTTGCCCTTTCACAAATTATGTATCTTTTATTGTTTTATTTTCTAGATATACTAACCAATTTCTTTGGCTCCTCATGGGTTCGACACTTATTATTTTCAGTACTATAGTTGTTCCCCTACACTTGTGGATTATCAAGATACTTTTCTCGTCCTATTTCCGGGTAGCGCTTTTGGTGAGTTGTTTGGTATATATGATAGTAAGTGTTTTTACTTATCCTGTTTTAGTTTATTTAATTTCAATTAGTAAATGTACTCAAGTTATTAATTCTTATATTTTAAGTTATGTTCATTTAATTAAATAAAAGATTGCAAAACCTATAGTGTTGGAGGATGAATTTCATATTGTAACTGAGGTTACTTCAGATGTTATGAAAGAACTATTTACATGTGATGGAAGTCAAACTCCATCAATTCATCTATTAAGAATTGAGGGGAAATGTTATCTATTTAAACTCCTTGTCATTTATCCGTGTGAAGAGAATTTCTCTATTTTTCCTTTATTTGATGAATTTAGAAATAGGTTCGGTCTTAATTCCCATGTCTTAATTGAAATTGTTAAAACTTTTGCTTCTCACAAGTATCTTACTAAAGAAATATTTATTGAATATGTTGAACCTGTTAAACCTCCTTATATTATGTCTAAGTCTATTAAGCAAGTTAATTCTATTTAATTAGTTAAAAGCAAAGAATGTGTGGAGGATCCTCCATTTCCTGCTAGATTTCAAGATACTGCTTACAACTATTACAATTAGAATTGATCAAATGAATCATACACCATATGAACAAGTGGACATTAATATTCAAGTTGCTTATATTAAAGAACCAAACGAGGAAGTACCATTTGATGTTTATTTATGTGAATATTCTACCGGAGTTGTTAAAGGAAATACCACTAGGTGTGGTAAGCCAATTATTTCTGTTGCTATTGGAAATTCATGTTAACATGTCTAGTACCATCGCTATTCCATACTCTTTATACCATGAAATTAAAGATGATATTGACCCCATACAAATGGAAAAAAACAAGTATTAGTATCCAACTCGCTCATAAGGATTTTATTTCTCCTATTGGTATGCTTAGAAATATCGAAGTGCTTGCATGAAAGATTAAGTATTTTGAAGATTTCATGGTACTTTGCTTGTTCTCGAGATACATTTTCTCTATCATATTTGGTAGACCTTTCTTACATATTGTGGGTGATGAAATTAATTTGCCTAAAAATAAAGTGATAATCCAATGTCACTACAACAGAACACACGGGTCCCGACGGTTATAAATGCTAAGGCACACACCTAATAATTAGGTTTGCAATGTCGCAAAAAAACCCGATAATGGATAACTATGCCAGAAAAAATGCATAGTCGACTCTTTTTATGCTCGGTGCAAGGTCATCCGCCCTGCCATCTATTCCGTGGAACCACACAGAATGCACATGGTAGATTACAGAAGCAGGTGAAGTTGTAGTGTTGTGTAATGATATGGTGTGGCGCATTACTCTGTCATGTTTGCTACACCTTCTAGTAGCACAAAAGTTAATATCAGTCAATGATTAACAAGTTAATTTCTCTATTCCATTACATATTTATTACCACAAAATGAAGTGAAAACTATTGTTGTTTCATATATTACATCATATTACAAGAAATTAAAATATTACAAGATGTATCAACTAATACTAAAATTACAAAAGAATTTCTTCAAAAATAAAAAAGTAGAAGACTTCCTAAACAACTAAATCTAATTATAAAAAACTCCTAATTGTATATAGTGTTCTTGAGCATCTCTCTGTTCTCAACTATTTTAGCATCGGGTCATGTGAGGAAGATATATCTAACATGGACGAGCCTGATGAACTCACCGGTAACTGCTTCATCCACCGCGAGTGCGAAAACCTCGTGCGGGTCTGCTTCATCCACTATGACCGCGATGATCTCGCGTGGATCTTTGTCATCCATCACGAGCCTAACGAGCTCACCACGACATATCTAGGAGTAGGGATTGCCCGTGTAAGAATCCCATGTGGCTTCAGCAGCGCACTAGATCGCAAGGGTAAGTGGAGAGTGTGTAAGTAGTAGTGAGAAGGGGACTAGCGCGGTCTATGGTTGAGTCAGAGTCGTAGTGGGAATTGAAAGGATAAGTGAGAGTGCGACTAGCGAGATCTAGGGTTTGAGTCGGAGTCATCATGGGGATTGGAAGGATAAGTGAGAGTGTGGATAGTGGGATCCAGGATATGAGCTAGAGTCGTAGTGGGGATTCGGAGTGCAGCAGAATGGTAACTATAAGTAGGGAAAGGGTTACTTCTATTATAAGGAGGAGAAGTGAGGGTTAGCCGATTACAATTTGTTTTATGTGTCCTTCAAGAAGTGGGACGCATGTGCACAATAAAACCATCATGGTGCGCCCAATTCTATTTTAAAATAACATAAACATAAGATGCATATGAAATCAAAAGCTTAAAGAACAATAAACATGGTTTTGACAACATTATACTATTCTTAACGATCAATATTTCCTAGGGATATGCCATCTAGTGTAATCCTAACAGGATCTAGAGATCTAGAACATTGAGGCACCTATCATGCATTTCCCCTAGTGAAGGGGCAATACCTTCTTTGGCTAGCTCCCTCTCTTTCTTCTAGATCCCCTCCTCGTTAGACCTATCGCTTAGATCTTTCTCGTTGGTTTCCTTCCATGTTTTGACCAATGAACACTACAATTACTTCGAGTGGGTCGATCCTTTCATAACAAGTATGGGCACTTTGGGGGATATGAAGTGGCATTTGAGGAACCTGTGTCCGATGTGCTTTCCCTGGAATGAGATGATTATGTGCGGGAATTTGTTGCACAAACATATTTTCTTGTGGAAATAACTCAAAGGGACACCGTTCTAGGTTGTTTCATCGATCCATTGCGACACTACATTAGCCTAGAAAATCCCTTAAATCTTTTCATAAGATCGAAATTGGTATCGAGAGGAAAACTTGCCAAATTGGATCTAGACCAAAATGAGTAACTTATATATCCACCCCACCCACCCCTACCCCCACCCCGTCGGAGGCTTCATTGTGGTGTCACCGTAGGTCGCTTCGACAGTCTTCACCGTCGTGGGTCATCACTTCTATTGTGACCCTACCATTTAAGATTTGTGGAGAGGGGTTTAAAAGTGGAGTGTGAGATATAAATACAAGGCTAAACTCAATGGTGGTCCATGAGCGAGACAAGCTTAACTAGTAGTGGGACGCCCTTGACCACTCATTAGCATTGTGACTGATACATCGTAAACGTATATATAATTTTTGATGTTCCATGCTTGTTTAGTATCTACTTTTCTTTGCTTTGTCTACACTTTGAGGTGTTTTCATATGTTTGCTGGTACTAACCTATTAACAATATGCCATAGTGCCAGTTGTCTGTTTTCTTCTGTTTTGGTTCCATAAAAGGCAGAAAATTAATATTCTCGGAATTGGACGGGACAAAAGACAAAGTCAATATTTTACCGTGGGGAACACAGAGCCAGAATACGAGACGGAGGGGAGCCACCAGGGGGCCACACGGCCACACCCCCGGGGCCCGCGGCCTGGCTGGGCCCGCGCCTGGGGGGCGGCCACCCTGAGTGCCCCCTGCCTCGCCTCTTTGCCTATAAAGACCCCCCGATACCAAAACCCTAAGGACCCAATCAATCTTCCACGAAACAATCCGTAGCCACCGCCACCATCGTCCCGAGATCGGGGGGATCTGAAGCTCTTCCCGGCACCCTGCCAGAGGGGAGATCATCCCGGAGGCCTTCTTCTTCATCATGCTAGCCTCCGGTATGAAGCGTGAGTAGTTCCACCTTGGACTACGGGTCCATGTAGTAGCTAGATGGTTGTCTCTCATCCTTTGTGCTACCATGTTTAGATCTTGCGAGCTCCGTTCATGATCAAGATCATCTATTTGTAATCATGCATGTTGTGTTTGCGGGGATCCGATGGATATTGAGATTACTATGTCAGACTGATTAATGGTTTTGTATTATTCATTCTATCATGTCTGTGTTGTTTGTGATCTTTCATGCTCTATGTTTCTAGTAGCTATCTTGGCCAAGTAGATGCTAGTGACTCCAAGAGGGAGTATTTATGCTCGATAGTGGGTTCATGCCTCTATTTAATCTAAGGGAAGTGACAGAAATCTCTAAGGTTGTAGATGTGTTATTTCTACTAGGGAGAAAACAACGGTCTCTTGTTCATGGAACAAGTGGATTGTTTATCTTACACACTTTGCTTAAAGCAGTTATCCATTGCTTGCAACTTAATACTGTAGGGGGTTCAGATGATAACCTGCAGGTGGATTACTAGTCATAGATGAAGTTGGATAGCGGTCTATGTATCTTGTTGTATTTCCCAATCAAATCTCATGGGATCATGAATGTCTAGTATTGCATTGTCATGCCTTGCTTAGTCCTATCAATTTCCCTGCTATAATTTGTTTATCCAGCATGCCTTGTTTGTTTATCTTAAGGAGAACACCTCTAGTGAACTATGGACCCCGGTCCAATCTTTACCATTGATACATCTTCCACTATTACTGTTTACTTTCTGCAAACCACCATTACCTTCCACACCATAAAGTTAATCCTTTGTTTTCAGCAAACCGGTGAGATTGACAACCTCACTGTTCGTTGGGGCAAAGTATTGAGTTTGTGTTGTGCGGGTTTCCAAGTTGCTAGCAACACCTTTGAGTCGTTTCCTTCCTCCTACTGGTTCTATAACCTTGGTTTATTCTTGACGGAAAAACTTGTTGTTGTCCTCATCATACGTTCCTCTTGGGGTCTCCCAACGAAGCTCAACAATCAGCTGAGCCATCGTCAAGCTTTTTCTGGCGCCGTTGCCGGGGATGCTAAGGACCGTTTCACAAGGGGAGTCCTTCACAACCTTTCTCTTTACTTTTTTTTGCTTAGTTTCTTTTGCTTGGTTTTGTTTGCCTCTTTTTTATCAAAAACTAAAAAAAAATAGTTTAGTTTGGTTTGATTTCTCTTACAAAAACACAAAAAAATTAGTTCATACTCTAGTTGTCGCCTTGCTCTAGCTCACCATGTTGATTCCCAAGTTCACCCTTCAAGACCTTTCAATAGGTAGTGGCTCTATAATTGGGAAAGAAAATATTGAAGAATTCTTTAATCATGTTAGCAAACATGAGGATATTGAGGATAGATCCTTAGCAGAACTTGCTCCTAATTATGAAATTGCTGCAGCTTCTTTAGTTCAAATGTTGGAGGCTAGGTTTGTTAACCTTAACCCCATGATGCAAATTTTGTTTCTTAAACTAAAAGAAGAAGAGGATGCTGAAAAGAGAGATTTTATCCTAGAAACTTTACTAAAAGAGTTCAATGATGTTGCTAAGGAAGCCAAAAAGGTCTTTGAACATTTTAATATGCTAGTCTCATGTGTAGATGTTAGGGTACTTTAGATAAAACCAAACCTAGAGAGGAAATTAAGATACACATACCTTTTAAACTTGTAGGAATGCATGAAGCCTTAGAAAAGAATTTTGATTGGATTGTTCCTGAAAACCCATTTGATGAAAGTAGTGAACCTAAGAGAGATGATAAAGGATCCTCTAAAACTCATTTGTATGAGATACCTTTCGTAGTTGAAGAGATTTTGAGTATTGATCTTAATGCTTCTTCATTTGAAAATACTTGCTTCTTGTGCCTACTTAAAGGCGTTAAAGAAAAGTACTTATTAGGATATAACCCAAAAGTTTTCTTGAGTCTTGGAAGTTATTAACTCTGTAATGACCTTTTCTTATCCTTTTTATTTGCTTTTTGTGCCAAGAATAACCTCTGATGAGAGTGAAGTAAGATTTGGGGAGTTGTTGTCCCGAAACAGATTTTTGTGCTCCACCATAAACATTTGTCTAAAATCTCTGTAAGTCGGATTGAGTTGTAATTTTCTGAATAAATCCACCTGTATGTTAGCTAACTTTTGTTGGTTCAACACTTTTTTATTTGAGCAACAGAAGGTGTTCGAAAAAATTGATTTCTACCTGCTGGTCTGTTTTGACAGATTTCTGCCATTATTTGCATTTGCTTCTTATTGATTCCTTTTTGGGTTCTTTTTGGGAAATTGAGATTTTTGAGGGAATTTATACAGTAGATTGTGTTTTTAGTGAAAGATTTGCTGTTTTAAAACTAAACTCCAAAGTTCTATTATCTTTTGAATACACTAATGTTGCTAATGAAGATTGTGTGAAGTTTTGTATGAAGGAAAAATTTCAGGTGTAGAGAAAGAATGATGTAATGATATGAAGAATGGACAAAAGCTCAAACTTAGGGATGCCACCCCGTGTCACCCCAAGAAATATTCAATAGGTACAAGCGTCAAAGCTTGGGGATGCCCAAGGCATCCCCTTCTTCATCAATAAAAATCTCTGGTCTTTCTACACACTTCGTTTTTATTGTTTCATGCACAAGTTGTGTTGTTCTTGGAGCGTCTTAGTTTTCGTTTTTGTTTTTTGTTTGCTTAGTTTGCTTGAATAAAGTAGTTTGGACCCCCATTCTCGCTGTGTTGTTTCAAATAAGTTGATTGGTGTTGGAGAGGAGTAGAAAGTTCTTGCTTGAATAGTACAAGAGGAGCTTGCTTTGACTGTGACTTAGACTTTATCATGTCATGCTAGATATTGTTTTGACCTTATTCTTAGTGATTATTGATGTAGCATGACTTGTTCCAAACAATTTGGATTGCTTAATGTGCCTTGAAGGAATCATGTGTTGTTTTAGCATACAAAATCATAGTATTGCGGTATTCTCCTTTAATGCTTTGTTTGGGTTGACTTGGCGCATGCTCACACCATGTTGACTATGAACAAGTCACCATAGCCTCTATGATTATTTAGTACTTGACATGTAGTACCACTTTATGCTTTTATTAGTAATGTTTTGTCGCTCTGCATGATTATGGCCATTATTGCTCTCTTAGTTGGTCGCTTCCAGTCTTTTGCCAGCCTCCACTTGTATGAGTAAGCTCTACTCATGCATCCAACTCCCAATAAACCAAGTTATTCCAAAGTGTCCACTATAAATTCCTATGCATGGTGTGTTACACCATTCCAAGTATTTCATGTTTTCATCTACCTTCCAATTAAAAAGTCTTTTTGTTATGTGAAAACTTACTGATTAAAGCTCTCACAAACTTGATGGCACACTTCATTTTTCTTGCCCCTAATAAACTTGAACCATTGTGTCATCTATGTTGTATATGTTTGCACTTATATGTTAGAATTAGCAGAACCGTGCTGTCATGGGGAACGCTTTCAACATTGCACTTGTATATTGTACATAGTTGATATCATGCTACTTTGTTTATGGATGTCGTCGGTGTGAAATAAAAGGGGAGCTTGTAAGTCCATGGAGTTATGTATGTGTGTTAGAGAAACGCCTGGGCCGCTAGCCTAATCCATGCTTAATCATGGTGGAAACTTGCAGCATCACCATAGTGAGTAATCTATAAAGATTTCTTCTTATAAAAAATAGACATATTGAAAAGAGGAAAGAGAGAAAAAAGCACCATTTTCCTAGGGTAAATAAGAAGATTGCTAAGATGCTCATTGTCTGCTTGCCTTGTCATTTTGATTATGGGATAGCACCTGTATCATGTGCAAGGGGTACCCCGTTGGCGGTTCTCTATGATACACATGTACTTACTATGACAAGAACTTACAGGTGACTAAAGTGGAGTAGCATGAGGAGCGGCCCTCATATTCAAGGGACATGAGATTGCCAACTTATACTTTGTCAAGCATATACTCCATAGTTTGTTCACTTTAACCTTAATCACTTCAAGATGCTTATGATAGGGGCAATGAGAGATGAAAGCTAACAAGTACCATAATTTTTGGAAGCTCCTTTTGAGACTTGAAATCCCTGCTTCCCTCTTTTATGAAGGGCCTTTCTTCCACCTTTATATTGAGTCTCCACCTTCTATCCTTAGACACCAATTATGAAAGCATAGTTTCCATTCTTAGTTCTATGTGCATTGTCCCAAAACTTATTGATTGATTCATATTGTTGATATTGCTTGCTCATGAACTATTTGTATCTAGTCACTCTTATGAACTTTGAAGGTGTCCTATGCATTTATTTGCTACTCCATGAGGGACAAGCTGAATGCCACTATGCTATGTTTTCTATATGTGAAACAAACAAACGTCTTTCAATGCATTGTTATTCATGATCTTTGTTTGTAACCTTTCATGTTGCATGCATAGTTACTTTGTCTTATTGTTAGAACTTCTTTCATGCTCATGTTTAGAGTTCTTTGATCCCAGCTTTCATTGCTTGCAATTGGTTTGATCTTGATTTTGATGGTGCCCGTCACCTCACAATTTATTCTTTTTATCACTTACCTACTCGAGGACGAGCAGGAGTTAAGCTTGGGGATGCTTGATACGTCGTAAACGTATCTATAATTTTTGATGTTCCATGCTTGTTTAGTATCTATTTTGCTTTGCTTAGTCTACACTTTGAGGTGTTTTTATATGTTTGCTGGTACTAACCTGTTAACAAGATGCCACAGTGCCAGTTTCCTGTTTTCTTCTATTTTTAGTTCCAGAAAAGGCATAAAATCAATATTCTTGGAATTGGACGGGACAAAATCCAAAGTCAATATTTTACTGTGGGGAACACGAAGCCAGAATACGAGACGGAGGGGAGCCACCAGGGGGCCACACCCCGTGGCCACGCAGCCTGGCTGGGCCCACGCCTGGGGGGGCACCCTGGGTGCCCCCTCCCTCGCCTCTTCGCCTATAAAGACCCCCGATACCAAAACCCTAAGGACCCGATCAATATTCCACGAAATAGTCCATAGCCACCGCCACCATCGTCCCTAGATCGGGGGGATTTGAAACTCTTCCCAGCACCCTGCCAGAGGGGAGATCATCCCGTAGGCCTTCTTCTTCATCATGCCAGCCTCCGGTATAAAGCGTGAGTAGTTCCACCTTGGACTACGGGTCCATGTAGTAGCTAGATGGTTGTATCTCCTCCTTTGTGCTACCATGTCTAGATCTTGTGAGCTTCGTTCATGATCAAGATCATCTATATGTAATCATGCATGTTGTGTTTGCGGGGATCCGATGGATATTGAGATTACTATTTCAGATTGATTAATGGTTTTGTCTTATTGATTCTATCATGTTAGTGTTGTTTGTGATCTTGCATGCTCTCCGTTTCTAGTAGCTATCTTGTCCAAGTAGATGCTAGTGACTCCAAGAGGGAGTATTTATGCTCGATAGTGGGTTCATGCCTCTATTTAATCTAAGGGAAGTGACAGAAATCTCTATGGTTGTAGATGTGTTGTTGCTACTAGGGAGGAAACAATAGTCTCTTGTTCATGGAACAAGTGGATTGTTTACCTTACACACTTTGCTTAAAGCAGTTATCCGTTGCTTGCAACTTAATACTGTAGGGGGTTCGGATGATAACCTGAAGGTGGATTACTATTCATGGATGCAGTTGGATGGCGGTCTATGTAACTTGTTGTATTGCCCAATCAAATCTCATAGGATCATGAATGTCTAGTATTGCATTGTTATGCCTTGCTTAGTCCTGTCAATTGCCCTGCTGTAATTTGTTTATCCAGCATGCCATGTTTGTTTCACCTCTAGTGAACTATGGACCCCGGTTTAATCTTTACCATTGATACATCTTCCACCGTTACTGTTTACTTTCTGCAAACCACCATTACCTTTCACACCATATAGTTAATCCTTTTTTTCAGCAAACCGGTGTTGACAACCTCACTGTTCATTGGGGCAAAGTTTTAAGTTTGTGTTGTGCAGGTTTCCAAGTTGCTAGCAACACCTTTGAGTCATTTCCTTCCTCCTACTGGTTCGATAACCTTGGTTTCTTCCCGAAGGAAAAACTTGCTGTTGTGCTCATCATACATTCCTCTTGGGGTCTCCCAACGAAGCTCAACAATCAGCTGAGCCATTGTCAGAGGCCTTCTTCATCATCATGCCAGCCTCCGGTATGAAGCGTGAGTAGTTCCACCTTGGACTATGGTTCCATGTAGTAGCTAGATGGTTGTCTCTCCTCCTTTGTGCTACCATGTTTAGATCGTGTGAGCTTCGTTCATGATCAAGATCATTTATTTGTAATCATGCATATTGTGTTTGCGGGGATCCGATGGATATTGAGATTACTATATCAGATTGATTAATGGTTTTGTCATATTGATTCTATCATGTTTGTGTTGTTTGTGATCTTGCATGCTCTCCGTTTCTAGTAGCTATCTTGGCCAAGTAGATGGTAGTGACTCCAAGAGGGAGTATTTATGCTCGATAGTGGGTTCATGCCTCTATTTAATCTAAGGGAAGTGACAGAAATCTCTAAGGTTGTAAATGTGTTGTTGCTACTAGGGAGAAAACAACGGTCTCTTGTTCATGGAACAAGTGGATTGTTTACCTTACACACTTTGCTTAAAGTAGTTATCCGTTGCTTGCAACTTAATACTATAGGGGGTTCAGATGATAACCTGAAGGTGGATTACTAGTCATAGATGTAGTTGGATGGCGGTCTATGTATCTTTTTGTATTGCCCAATCAAATCTCATAGGATCATGAATGTCTAGTATTGCATTATTATGCTTTCCTCTATCCTTTCAATTGCCTTGCTGTAATTTATTTATCCAGCATGACATGTTTGTTTATCTTAAAAAGAACACCTCTAGTGAACTATGGACCCCGGTCCAATCTCTTACCATTGATACATCTTCCACTATTACTGTTTATCTTTCTGCAAACCACTATTAGCTTCCACACCATATAGTTAATCATTTGTTTTCAGCAAACCGGTGAGATTGACAACCTCACTGTTCGTTGTGGCAAAGTCTTGAGTTTAGGTTGTAAAGGTTTCCAAGTTGCTAGCAACATCTTTGAGTCGTTTCCTTCCTCCTACTGGTTCGATAACCTTGGTTTCTTACTAAGGGAAAAACTTGTTGCTGTGCTCATCATACCTTCCTCTTGGGGTCTCCCAATGAAGCTCAACAATCAGCTGAGCCATCGTGAGTGATAACTTTTCACATCGATTGCAATGCACAACATAACAATTAATGCATGTGTTTGCATGCCATCTACCATGATACAATTATGTGCAAGTATGTACTGTCACAACACAAAATTATCCGCCCCTTGGTAGTCGTCGACAATGCTCATTCACTGGATAAAAAACTTTTGCAGTTACTTTTGGCTTGTGCCGTCTAAAATAGTGTCGTGTGCATGGGGGAGGGGTATGTTCATAGTGTGCGCCGGTGAACAAATAAAATTTATTTTCTCTAAGTTTATTAATAAGCATAATGATAGAGAACTATTTATATAAGATCAAGTTGGGACTTTTGCTTATGTAGTTGTCGCTTCATCGGATGCGGTGGAGAGATATTTACTTAATCAAGAAGAATCATTTACTATGAAATAAAGAGAAGCTTTAGAACAAGAATTAGCACAACAACCACCTCTCTTGAAATTAAAAAATTGAACGACCTCCACCTAAAGAAGAACCTAGTTTTGAGTTAAAACCATTACATGATGATTTATAGTATGCTTATCTTGATGAAAAGAATATATATCTTGTTATTATTGGCGTTAACTTTTCAGTCGAAGAAGAAAAGAAATTACTTGATGTGTTGAAGCACATATGAGAGGAATGGGTATTGTCTTGATGGTTTCAAAGGCAACAGACCAACTTTATGCATGCATAAAATTCATTTAGAGGAAGATCCAAAATTCGTTATTGACCATTAACATCGCCTCAATACTAAGATGAAAAAGTGGAAATAAAAGGGGTAATTAAGTTGATTGACACGGGAATTATCTATCTCATAGCTAATAGTAAGTGGGTAAGTCCTCTCCAGTATGTTCCTAAGAAATGTGGTATCCTATTGTAGCTAATGAAAATAGTGATTTAGTTTCCCAGCATACTATAACTGGTTATATATTGTGGATTGATTTTAGAAAGTTAAATAAAGATACACATAAGGATGTTGATAGTGGAAGCTCTCACTAAGTGTGGAGAGTTCAAGAAAAATAAGGCTAGATCTAGTAGTGATCGTGTTAGATTTGTTTGTCACGACATCTCTAATGGAGATTAGAGTCTCCCAAGAACTTGAACTTGAGGATAAATCACCATGTCAGTGTCTCCCTCTAGGTTAGATTATGCCTATCCTTTAGATTTACTTTTGTTATCTTATATCGTGAATCACCTAGTTGTTTTATGATCACTTATTTATCCTCACCTATGCCCAAAATAACAAAATTGGTTAAATTTTGTAGACATCTATATAACCTCTCCAGGCACCATCTTTGATCATCCACCCTTCTTTATCGTTTTTATTTGTTTTGTTTTTCCTTTAATGCATTTTTCTTCCTTTTGGAACCCGTGAACATTTTTGTCCACCTTGGAAATATCCATTTATAAAAAATATAAATATTTGTAAGATGTATGGAAAAGTTTCCAATGCAGGAATTTTTCAAAATACTAGAAGTTTTTTTAATACATGAACACTTTTTTAATACATGTGAACTTTTTTATACATGTGAAATTTCATTTTATAGGTGAACCTTTTTTAGAGCGCAAGAAACTTTTTTTGATCCACAAACATATTTTTTATAGGTGCGAACATTTTCCAAGTTCTATTTTCTTAATTATTAAATAGATTACCTAAATTAGTTAGTTTAGTATTTTTTTCAACATGATAGAAAAATTAATACTGAAGATGTTAGTGGGCCGGACAAAATCCGACCTGTGACAAATACGGATGACCTGAAGACATAGGGGGACTCTAGGGGAGAGTGTCTTAGGCCCAATTCTGCCTTTTATTTTTTGACAGAACCCGTGACCCAATTCAGGATAGAGCTTAAAACTCGCGGAGCTATCATCTCTGTGCACGGCTGGTGTTAGCCCAGCAGAAAAAAACCGAAACCTCTGTGTTGAGTGTGTTAAAAAAAACTGTCAGAAAAAAAAGAACACCCCGCGCCTGCCTCTTATAGCATCCTAGACAGACAAAAAATCCCCGAAAATCAGTTTAGAGGACAGGCTACCCGGAAACTGTTTTTGATTTTTTCAAAAATCACCAAATATTTTCGTAAAACATACCTACTTGTAGCCAACAATACAATATATAATACTGCAATTTTTTAATAAAAATACCTTGTATTTTAGATGCAACAAAAAAGATAAATATGAAAATTTTTGGACAAAGGAGGCTCATTCAAAATTTCACTATTCATGTCCAGATCTAAAATTTCCTTTTTTTATTTAGACCAGAATACTAAGTATTTTCACATGATTTTTTGCACATGCGTATTATAAATCTTTATCTACATCCTGGTATTTTATTTGGGTTTTTTGAATCTTTAAATTTCAATTTTTTAGGAAAAAATAAGATCCTCTATGGAGCTCGTTTTCCAAATCGACTCTCTCTCCAAAAAAAAAACAATTTGACCTACAACCAATACAGGTGGCTTTTTTGAGCAACACATAGGATGAGTTCTTTTAGGCCTATAGAGCAGCTTCTAGGTGCCAATCCAGTGAAACCCAAAAGAACTCTTCAACTTAAGCCTAGTTTTTTTCCACCGAGAAGCGAGATCGCGGTGCAAATCCAGAATCTGGTCCGAAGATGTTTCCTAAGTTTCTGGCTCAACAACCTGAACCGGTATACCCAGTTGCCCTGTTTTCATTTCAATTTACAATAGATAATGTCACTGACCAGAGATAATGCTTCAGCCATAATAGAAAGGAAAAAAAGAAGTAAAACCAAAAAATGTTTCGTGGTTGTGCCAAATCGAGCTCCTTCTGCATCAAGACCAGGGAGGCTCGCTAGAGTTCATCGTTGTCCCTCCACCGCCACCGCCACCGCCACCGCCACCGCCCTCGACGCTTGCCATTGTTGTCCTCGCCAACCTCTGGCACCCGCCTCTCCGCTCAGGTCGTAGCCCGTATGTACACCCACAACAGAGGCTGTCGCGGCGTCGCCGTCAGCGTGTCTTCGACTGCTCGATGACCACACAATAGCCGGTGATTTCCACTGCCTAGAGTTTCTACTGGATCTTTGTGATTGATGTGCACAACTCAAATAATTTCCAAATCACTAAAACGTTTCTTTGTTTTCGGTATGTTCTAAATTATACCATGACACCATGTTATTATATGACTTTTAATCATTTTCTTGATTTGTTTATAGCTCATTTTCACTAAAAACTAGCATACCTACGGTATCATTACTTATTTAGAACATATATCTTTAAGGTATTGTATACATGCATTTCACAACTCAATACATCAAATAAGCGAAATTTCCAAAAGACTAAAAGAAGTCAACCATGTGATTTCTTATAGCTTCTTCCCATCACAGTTTTTCCCAACCATTTTTCATAAGCTGGCTTATGCTTGAGCCCAAAAAAATCACGCTATTTTGCCTTCTTTTTGAAATAACGTCTCACCCAATTCTGGAGGGGGGCTCTTGCATTTCTTATCTGCAGAATTGTGGATTGTCTTCACAAAGATGGTCCAGGAGGGGTAGATACCTTCAGCTAGATAGTAAACCATATTATATGGATTGCCAATGATCTGATAAAAAATCTGTTGGACATTGACTTTTGCCAGCCTAGCAAACACTAGAGACCG
Source organism: Avena sativa (assembly GCA_916181665.1). NCBI lineage: Eukaryota > Viridiplantae > Streptophyta > Magnoliopsida > Poales > Poaceae > Avena > Avena sativa. The sequence goes on along the minus strand of OV702299.1, from coordinate 82,659,992 downwards.
CTGCAGCATATCGATGTCAACGTTTGATTTAGCCATGCCAAAAAAGAAGTGCCAAATCCAGAGATCCTATGATGCAACAACCTCTAGTATGGCGGTGCACCCCTCTGCATGCCCTTTAAACTGCTCTTGCCAATCAAAGGGACAGTTCTTCCACTACAAATGCATGCAGTCAATGCTGCCAAGCATACCAAGAAACCCCCTTCTTTCGTTGATGGACAAAAGGCGGGCAATGCCTTCGGTGTTTGGCTCTCTCAGGTAAACTTTGCCAAACACCACAATAACCGCGCTGCAAAACCGGTACATAGCCTCATGGCATATGGACTTGCTCATGCGCATGTAGTCACCGAGGAGGTCACCAGAAACTCCATATGCAAGCTGCTGAATGGCAGCATAATATTTTTGAAGCCAATCTTACCGGTACAATCGTACTTGGCCTCGAAGTAGTTACCATACTTCGTCACCCCATTGAGAATTTGCAAGAACAGGCCCCTCGACATCCAATAATGGCGACAGAATGTCTTCTCTTTGAAGACTGGATCAGTTGGATGGAAATAGTCCTTGTAAAGGCGTATATGGCCTTCTTCTCGGTCGCGCTCGTGGTTGGCTTCACGCCGCTTGGACGAGCCACCTCTGCGCGGCGACATGAGGTAGTGGTCGTGCACCATCTGTGTAGCTGCCAGCAGAATCTTGGTCACGCCGTCGGACTCCTCCTCGGACGATGACTCCACAAAACTCTTATAGAAGAACTCCATTGCCCTTCGGCTGCTGCCCATATGCAAAGTAGGCCGTCAATGGCATGCCAACTCCCGCAGCGGGTAACCTAGAAAGGACCGGCGAACGCACCTCAGGCAAATGATCGAGCAAGTTGTGCTCCACACAGAGGGTGTCGTGGTCCAGTCCACAGGCGGAGGCCGGGCGGCGGGATTGCCTGTCTGGACAATTCCGGCAACACGCGTGGGGCTGCTGTGGCGCTCGATATCGCGCGGGCGTCGACGACAGCGAGCAATGGCGGCGGCAAAGATTGTGTCTGCTCGAGTCGCGGGATATGGAGTACGACGATTTAGGGGAAGAGAGTGTATATTATGCCATTGGCGAGAGGGCCCTTGCGAATTATTGGGAGAACGCGCTCGGACAAACGCGTTATCTAAGCCGAGACAATCGAGTCCAGATTAGATGCACGAATAGATCAAAACGGACGCATTTGTCCGAATAGATCTGCGCCGGCGCATGCCGCGCGTTCAAACGCGTTTGGAGGGATGGCTGGACCGGTTAAGATGCCCTAGGCTCAGCAGCGGAAGAAACCGAGAAAAAAAGCAGCACGAACAATAAAAAAAAAAGGAACACCCCGCGCTTGCCTCTCGGCATCCTAAGAAGACAGACAAGTTAATTCCCCTAGCCGACGGAAATCGCCCCCGTCGGCCGTCGGCGTGCAGTGAGACACGGGTGGGGCACCACGACTCGCGTGCCTAACCGGGACGGAGACATGACCGATCGATGCAATGCAATGCAAGAACTACGCATGTACGTACGGCCGTCGGCCGGTGCGTCTACTGCACAGATCCCTTGCGTCCCGGAGATGTCCTCACTGAGATTCGATCCATCCCATCCCAGCGGCCGAGACGCACGCGCATGTACGTATACGTCCTCACTGAAGATGTCCGCGGGGAATACGAATATGTACTCCTATATATGTGCGCGTTTCGGTTAGGACTGGGCTGTCGGCGAAATGTACAGCACAAGTCATGCAAGTCAGGGCGAGGCTTGCCGTGTACGGTGGTCGGGTGCATGGTCGCAAGCACTCGTGTCCTCGGTCGTAGAGCCAAGCTATCATTACTCGCGCGCGGCCCAGATGAGGATCACGCGCGGAGTAGGTGAGCAAGCAAGCAAACAAGCTCATGAAAAATGATCTGCTTCATAGAGGCACATCTCATTCTTCAGTTATTAAAAACTTATAAACAGTATATACTGTATTTGCAGGAGCCGAACACTGCAGTTTGCTCGCTCCACATAAGTTGTTCCTGCTCTCCCTCCAACGAGAATAATGCACCGAGCAAACGACCGACGACATGTTTTCGATTTCCCGACTTAAAAGCAAATGGAGATTGCGGAATCATGCATGCTCTTGGTTTTTCTGACAATATTCGAGAAAGTGCCGGAAACACTATGCTATAATATACTAGGTCCCTAGCTTTACGACATTCTTTTTTTTCGAGGGAAGCTTTACGACATTCTTAATTATGATTTCCTCCCGTAGGAAAGCTATAGCCCTAATCAAATCGAGTCCTTTGCCCTTTTATCATGGCAGTGGAAGGCATAAAGGTGCGGTATCCGCCTCGGAGAGCAACTTGGACTTGCATGCCATTCCAAAGCTTAGCTTCCAATCTTTGCATTCTGATGGAAAGCCCTCCCCGATCTACCGGAAAAATATGGCACTACACAATCGGTCGAGCATCTTTGAACTTTGATTGAAATCCCCCCTCCCCCTGTGTCTGCAAATTCTTTTCGAAAGATGGCACTTCCTTGTCCTTTTGGACGAGAGGTCACTTGTAACTGGACTGATGACTTCGCAGCTAGATGGGAGAACGAAGTGCTCACAGTCACAGTGCTTGATGATGATCATGATGACGGTGCGTGATTCGACTTCATGCATGCATATCGCCGAGCATCTCATGAAGCTGACTTCCATGTTCCTCCATTTGATAGCACTCAACACACAGTCCAAGCAAACTAAATATCTCTTGTTTTTCACCATTCTAGTATTTTACATGTTTTTACCTGATAGTTGTCACTTTCTACCTGACAACCCTTTACCAGAGCAAAATTAATTATGTATAGATAACTACTTTCAATTAAAAGGATTGAATATAGCCTAAAGACGGAGAAGCAATCCAAACCGCCACAGTTTCTTTCTTCAAAGTTCAGCCTATTAGATACAAACGCCGAGCATCTGTTTGTGTGTATGTGTTGTTGAACAATCGGTACCAAAGGCGTTAACGATAGTGATTAGAGAGATGAAATTAGCCATGCAAACCAAGGGCAACAAGAGATTAGTAGCTAGGGAACATTACCGGCATCCACAACAACAGGTGTACACGGATCAAGTGCTAAGTTTCAACTACCTTGTCACTAGTATTGTTTTCCTAGACACTATAGACATTGTGTCACATAACTCACACATTAGTGGAGTACTAGTACTAATTGTATGCAAAAGTTTGAACTTCCATGATAAAAGTATACATCTTGTATATCACAACAGAGGAAATATTCATATGTTATCTGGTACCCCCCTTTGTTCCATTTTATAAGGGTGTGCCTTTTTTTTTGGAAAATCAAACTTTACTACTCCCTCTGTCCTAAAAGAGATGTCGTAGATTTGTCTTGATTCACACGTATTTATACACTAAAATGCGTGTATCTAGATAATCTTCGACATATTTTTCCGGTCGGAGGGAAAAAAATTGCCAGGTAAAACTTTACTATATTTGACGGAGTGTTTGCAAGAAATTATCACAATACTAAATTAGTATCTTTGACCTTTGATTGAAATCCCCAAATTTCTTACGAAAGATGGCACTTCCTTGTCCTTTTGGACGAGAGGTCACTGGTAACTAGACTGACTTCGCAGCTAGATGCGAGAACGAAATGTTGACGGTGCATGATGATGATTATGATGACGGTGCACGATTCGACTTCATGCATGCATATCGCCTCTCATCTCATCAAGCGACTTCCATGTTCCATTTAATATATACAACTCGACATAATTCCAAAGCAAACTACTAATATCTCTAGTTTTTCACTATTCTAGTATTTTACATGTTTTACCTGATAATTGTCAGTTTCTACATGACCCTTTACCAGAGCAAAATTAATTGTGTATAGATAGCTACATTCAATTAAAAATATTGATCGTACAAAAAGGCACTCGAACATAAGGGAAAGTCGGGCAAGATCAGCCATGAATATTGCCTAAGATGGAGAAGCGTCTTGTGTGAAATGCAAATAACCGCCACAGTTTCTTTCATCAGCATGCTAGATACTACAAATACCGAGCATATGTTTGTGTGTATATGTGTTGTTGAATAATCAGTATCAAAGGCTTTAACGACAGTGATCAGAGGGATGAAATTAGCCATGCAAACGAAGGGCAAAAGGAGATTAGTAGTTAGGGAACATTACCGGCATCCAGAACAACAGGTGTACACGGATTGAAGTGCTAAGTTTCAACTACCTTATCACTAGTATTGTTTTCCTAGACACTAGACATTGTGTCACATAACTCACACATTAGTGGATTTCTAGTACTAATTGTTTGCAAAAGTTTGAACTTCCATGATAAAAGTACACACCTTGTATATCACAACCGAGGAAATGTTCACATGTTATCTGATACCCCTTTTGTTCCATTGTATAAGTTGTACTTTTTGCAAAATCAATGTTTACTACTTCCTCTGTCCTAAAAGAGATGTCATAGATTTATCTCGATTCACATGTATCTATATATACACTAAAATGCGTGTATCTAGACAATCTACGACATCTTTTTCCAGTTGGAGGGAAAAAAATTGCGGGTAAAACTTTACTATATTTGACGGAGTGTTTACAAGAAGTTATCACAATACTAAATTAGTATCTTTGAACTTTGATTGAAATCCCCAAATTCCTTACGAAAGATGGCACTTCCTTGTCCTTTTGGATGAGAGGTCACTTGTAACTGGACTGACTTCGCGGCTAGATGGGAGAACAAAGTGTTGACAGTGCATGATGATGATTATGATGACGGTGCATGATTCGACTTCATGCATGCATATCACCTCGCATCTCATCAAGCGACTTCCATGTTCCATTTAATATATAGCACTCAACATAATTTCAAAGCAAACTATGAATATCTCCAGTTTTTCACTATTCTAGTATTTTACATGTTTTTACCTGATAATTGTCAGTTTCTATTTGACCCTTTAACAGAGAAAAATTAATTATGTATAGGCAGCTTCATTCAATTTAAAAGATTGATCGTACAAAAAGGCCCTCGGACGATAAGGGAAACCCGGGCTAGACCAGCCATGAATATAGCTTAAGACGAGGAAGCATCTTGTGTGAAACCCAAACCGCCACAGTTTCTTTCTTCAGGGTTCAGCCTATTAGATACAAATGCTCCGCATCTATTTGTGTGTATGTGTTGTTGAACAATCGGTACCAAAGGCTTTAACGACAGTGATTAGAGAGATGAAATTAGCCATGCAAATCAAGGGCAACAAGAGAGTAGTAGCTAGGGAACATTGCCGGCATCCACAACAACAGGTGTACATGGATCACGTGCTAAGTTTCAACTACCTTGTCACTAGTATTGTTTTCCTAGACACTATAGACACTGTGTCACATAACTCACACATTAGTGGAGTACTACTAATTGATTGCAAAGGTTTGAATTTCCATGATAAAAGTACACACCTTGTAGCATACCAAAACAGAAGAAATATTCATATGTTATCCGATAGCCCCCTTTTGTTCCATTTTATAAGGTGTACCTTTTTTTTGCAAAATCAACCTAAAAGAGATGTCGCATATTTGACCGGATCCGAATGTATCTACTCCCTCCGTTTTAAAATATAAGATGTTTTAGCTCTTGTGAAAGAAGTGTATCTAGACGCATTTTAATGTATAGATTCACTTCAAACCTACATATTAAAATGCATCTAGATTCATTCCTTTTATAAAAGTTAAAACATCTTATATTTTGGAATGGAGGGAGTATATATCAAAACACATCTAGATATATACATGTGTATTTGGAGATCTGCAACATCCTTTTCGAACAGAAGGATTTTTTTGCAGGTAAAACTTAACTATATTTGACAGAGTGTTTGCAAGAAGTTATCACAATACTAAATTAGTATCTTCAAATTTAGCGTGCAACATAGTTTTATATTTTATTTATTTAATAGTGTATATGTTGATAGTTTTTCTACAATCTTAGTCAAAGATAGAAATGTTTGACTAAAAAAGTACACCTTATAAAACGAAACCGAGGGAGTGTGTGTTACTCTCTAGCTGACACTTTACCAAATACATTAATTCTCTAGCTACATTCATCACTGGTCCGTAAGAGATGGCTGGACTTGCTAAGTGGTACCGAACAAGAAACAAACAAGAACCAGCAAACGTAAGTACAGAAAGGCTTAAAAGGCTACTGGTGATAAGGAAAAGCCGAGCAAAATTGGCCGTGCATATAGACTAGTACAATCCACCGCCGTTTGTTTCTTCAGCAAAATACCAATGCAGACGTTGAACAACCGAAAAAAGCTACAATGACAGAGATTAGTGAGATGAAATTAGCCATGGAAATCATGGACGAAGAGGCTACGAGCGATTACTGGCGTTCAGAAGAATAGGTGTACAATGTAAGTGCTAAGTTTCAACTACCTACTATTTTCTAGGAACTATGGAAAGGGTGTGTTTCTTGGATATGGTCCCTGAACTCACTGGAAAATGTTAATCAAAATATTAAGGTGATAAGGGAAAACGAGAACCACTAAAAATCTGCCTACAAAAAAGGTCTCGAGCGATAAGGGATTGCCTAAGATGGACAAGCGTCTTGTGTGAAATCCAAACCGCCACAGTTTCTTTCATCAGAGTACATCATATTAGATACAAATGCCGATCATCTGTTTGTGTGTATGTGTTGCTGAACAATTGGTACCAAAGGCTTTAACGACAGTGATTAGAGAGATGAATTTAGCCATGCAAGCGATGGGAACCTTACCGGCATCCCGAATAGCAGGTGTACACGGATGAAGTGCTAAGTTTCAACTACCTTGTCACTAGTATTGTTTTCCTAGACACAAGACATTGTGACACATAACTCACATATTAGTGGAGTACTAGTATTTATTGTATGCAAAAGTTTGAACTTCCATGATAAAAATACAGACCTTGTATATCACGATAGAGGAAAACAAAATAGCCAGCTAACTAGGGGATGGCTGTGCACACCCCATGCACCATAGGATCACATAGTTTCTGATAAAGGGTGCAAACATCGTTTTAACCGGGTGCATTTTCAGGTCGACCAATACGCTGATTTATTTTTTCACAAACTTCTATTGATAAACGGTGCCCTACTTGTTGGTTTATTCTTCACAAAATTTTAGTGATGCATATGCACACGGCGCCTACAACTACATGTGTTTTGATTGTTTTGCATGCAAAAAAGTTTTACCATAATGTCAATAATTTTTTGTGCATCTGCAAAAATATAACCTTTGCAATACCATGATGTCAAGAGGTGTGCTTCGGTCCCCCACCCCTAAACTTAAGCTATATGGGCCGTCTTATTTTTTTGATCGGTCGAAATCCATATCGAGATCACGTCTATCTCTGTATATGTGTACTCGGTCGAACTGGGTATAATCCACGTTCCGACCGGCTGATCCCACCTCCTATTATCACGATCTACGTTTTTGTATGTCATATTTTAATATTTTTTGTTGTTGTTATATAACTTCTGATTTTCGCCTTCCGTAGGCACATGAGCATACGTATATGGTGAGTATACGTCTAAGAGGACCATATGGAGTTCGGGTGGGTTCGTACGATCCTCTAAACAATCGGAATCGAGTTTTTGTTTGTCAAAATTTGAAAGAGGGAGGAGGAGGGGGTGGGGGACCGAACCAAAAGTGTGACGTCAATACTTTTTGCAGAGATGCTTGATAGAATTTTAAAGGTATTTTTTTCAACGAATTATTTTTTCTCGCGAGCAAAATGATAAATGGTAGTGATGGTGTTATATCTTCGTGCATGCTTTACACAATCCATATCTCCAAGCGACCGAAAAGAAAAATTATCTTGGACGGACGACTAACACTGTTACTATTTTATATCCTTGTATCTCGCAATCTGGGAGCAAGAGATCACTTGCCCCTTTGTATCCAACGATGGCTAGCCTATGCACAGCTATCATCTTAGTTAGAAAATCCGCGTCGATAGAGATACCGCTTTTGTTCCATGTTATAAGGTGTATTTTTTTGCAAAATCAAACTTTACTACTTCCATCAGTCCTAAAATAGATGTCACATATTTGTCTCGATTGACATGCATCTATACACTAAAACATGTATCTGTATCTAGAAAAATCCTCAACAATCTTTTTCCTTGATGGAGGGATTTTTTTTGCGGGTAAAACTTAACTATATTTGACAGAGTGTTTGCAAGAAGTTATCACAGTACTAAATTCTACCCCCGTCCCAAAATAAGTGACTTGGTTTTGTTTAGATTTACATGTATCTAAATACTAAAACGTGTCTTTTTTAAGGAACTAAAACATGTCTAGATACATGCGAATCTGTATAATCATATATTTTGGGACTGAGGAAGTAGTATCTTCGAATTTACCGTGCAACATAGTTTTGTAGTATCTTCGAATTTACCGTGCAACATAGTTTTATATTTTATTTTATTAGTATTGTATCTTTTGATAGTTTTTCTACAAACTTGGTCAAAGATAGAAATGTTTAACTAAAAAAAGTACACCTTATAAAACGAAACGGAGGGAGTATGTGTTACTCTCTAGCTAACACTTTACCAGATACATCAATTCTCTAGCTACATTCTATTAAAGAAAAATTACTGGTCCGTAAGAGACGGCTGGACTTGTGAAGTGGTACCAAACAAGAAACAAACAAGCACCAGCAAACGTAAGTACAGGAAGGCTTAAAAGGCTACTGGTGATAAGGAAAAGCCGAGCAAAATTAGCCGTGCATATAGACTGGTACAATCCACCGCTGTTTCTTGTGTAGAATTCAATCCACCGCCGTTTCTTTCTTCAGCAAAATACCAATGCAGACGTTGAGCAACCGAAAAAAGCTACAATGACAGAGATTAGTGAGGTGAAATTAGCCATGGAAAATCATGGACGAAGAGGCTACAAGCGATTACTGGCGTCAGGTGAACAGGTTTACATTGAAGTGCTAAGTTTCAACTACCTACTATTTCTTAGGAACGATGGAAGGGTGTGTTTCTTGGGTAAGGGCAGTCTCAATGCTTTTCCTCTTACAAAAGGCATCAAAGACAAGATATGTTATATATGCTTTCGCTCTTACAAAATGTATTAAGGACTTGCCCCTTTAGATACATCGCTAAGACACAAACCACTAGAGAAAGTGTATCTTATCGAAACACATATTTAATCATTAATGTACAGTGCACTGAGATTGCACAAGATGCGATAGTTGATGCACTGGAACATATTTTCCCCATTGATTCAGCTAGTGCGCTATGATGTTAGGATGACTACTGAATCTCGTGCAGGGCAAGGCATGCAAATACATAGCCATTTGATCTGTTTTCCTAGTGGCCTGATCGTACTCAATGGTCCATGCTACTAAATATGTGCTATTGTCTACGTCGGTTTGGTGGTATCAAGCTCTCATAAAGTGGAATATGATGAGTTGCGTTAGGTGAGCAGGCAAGTTAAACTCAGCTTCATAGAGACTAAACAATGCCCAACATGACATGACTCATCAGCCTTCACCTTATCATAAAAAAAGGAAGTGTCCTCCCAAACCAGATTGCTAGCCACAGCTAATTCTGTGGAAATCATATTTCTCTTAGGATGTTTGGTTGACTAGGTAAGTATGTTAAGCTCATCCTACAATGTACTGACCAATTTGGTTCCAAGAAAAAAGATTTGGTTCCAAGACACAAACTGAATTTCTTCAGAAGACAGAAATGGTACAGCTGCCTGTCAAATGCCCTTTTTTTACCTAGGACTTCAATTCTTCAAATGCCATTGCCAAGTACTTTATCTTAGGATGTTTGGTTATGCTAGGTTCATAATCTCATCCTAGATTACTTTTTATGAAATTAATTATCCTAGAGTACTCATCCTACAATATGTGGCGTTCTCTGATCCGAACATCAATAACAGCGAACTGAATTTCTTTTGAAGTCAGAGCTGAGAAGAGCAACATGTATCTTCTGTAGAAAAAAAAGAGAACTGATATGCTGCTGCCAGCTGCTACTTAAACTAGGACTTGAACTCTTCAATGCCATTTCAGTCTTAGCTCCCAACTATACAATTTGATGGAAAGGCCTGCGCCACCAGCAGTTATGAGAATTGTGCACACACACAAACACACTGACCATCTTTGGACCTTGGGTTTATTAAAGATATATGAAATGAAAGATGTCACTTGCTTGTCCATTTGGACAAGGGATCACTTGTAGCCCTAGCGACCTCGCAACTAGAGGAAAATAAGAAGGTTTTCGCTCCATATGAATATGTTGATGCCGAGTCAATGAATGTCCTTCTCCCTTTACTGAACCTTGGTATTTTAAACCTTGCTCCCTGGAGCATGTGGGCAGGTTTGCATTTTCATTAGAGTTTGTGATCAAGCCATCTAGCTGATGATTAGCTGGATGCCGAATCTACTAGGTGCAACTCAAATAATGCTATGCCATTTACTCTCTCTTTTTTATCCCCGAAAGGAAATTTCTCCCTTCCCTTTTGTGCCAATTATTTTGCTTCAGATCTGAGCATAATGACTAGGATCAAATAATTCTTGTGCTTCACGATTCAACAGTACATTGTTAACAGTCCTAAAAAACAGTGTATTATTGTTCTGCATTTTCCTATAGCTAGGTAGATATGACACTTTATTAATGCATCATATTCTACTAGTAACTTCTAAAAACCAAGAACCAGAAATTGCTAATATTGTTTGTATGTGCCCTATTATAACCTGGTCCACCAAAATAATCAAGTAGATCCTTTGTATAACTAATTGACATCATTATAATCTTGTCCCATGAAAATAATCGATGTAGATATTTTGATTTTGATTTTTTTTCTTTTGAAAAGGGGATATCTCCAGGTATCTGCATTGATTGATGCACGCAGTGATATTTATTGAAAAAATTTATAGTAAGTTCTAGAAAGCCAAACAAATGGATACAAAACTCACGAATGGTATTACATTGATGGCATTGTGGACGTATGCTCGCGTCGTATCCTTGATGAAGGTGGTGTCCTGAAGCTCGTCTCCGGGGATGAAAATCCTGAGCTCGACCGTTGGTTGGACTCGTCACTATCGACGCGTGTGCGGCTTTTCCTTCTTGAAGGCTTTGTCTAGAAGTTGTGTATTTTTATCTTTGTTGTAGTCTTTGCCATAGGGTTAGTGGTAGTCTGGTGAAGTTACTGTCGTGAGGCTTTGGCCTCGGGTTTGTTTACTTTGTAATTCTCGCACTCTTGAAATAAACGGGCTGTGTGCATCGTTTCGATGCAGAGGCCGGGGCTTTGTTCCCCTTTTCAAAAAAAAACATAAATCATATTGCTAGAAGAGATTTCTCGCTAAGTCTACTGAACCGTCTTTCTATCGGAATAGACTTTACTTGGATTGCTCGTCCGTCACGTGGCATATCAAGTGACATTTTATTAGGCGTTAGGACAGAGACTTTGGATGTGTTGGCAAGTTCAGTTGGAGATTATCATATTAAACTCCACATCCGTAATAAATCCAATAATTTCACATGGACTCTTGCCACCGTATATAATGCAGCCTAAGACTGAGTTTAAAGTTGACTTTCTCCATGAGTTGGTCAATCTAGCAAAAGATAATCTGTACCCTATTCTCATAGGTGGAGACTTCAATTTGCTAAGACTCCCTCGTGAGAAAAGTCGGGGACGTTTCAATGATCATTGGCGTTTCTTATTCAACACTATAGTTAACACTTAATTTATGAGAGGTATCCATGATAGGAAGATAGTGCACTTGGGCGAACAATCTTCATGAGCCTACATACGAAAAACTAGACCACATGCTTACGGATACTGATTGAGAATCTAAATTCCCTATGATAGCTATTTATGCACTAGAACGTATTGAAGCACTTTCGTACCATGCCCCTATTCTCTTATCCGCCGGTTTGCCAAGTTCACAGTGCAAGAACTACTTCAAGCTCGAACTCGGATGGTTGCACCATGTCAGGTTTCATGAGATGGTTAGGAATGTTTGGGAGAAACTAGTGGGACCGTACCCCAATACAATGATGGAATAATAATGTGTGTTACACGCAAATTTTCCTTCGTGAATGGGCTAGGTACGCGACTAGGATTATCAAAAAGGATAAGTTTCGACTTCCATCTATCATTGATGAATTAGATGGTTTTACCAAAGTTAGGCCATTATCTGCACAAGAAATTGATCTAACAACCAATCAAACGCAGATATAGATTGACTTCTGTATGAAGAGGAGCTCAAATGGTATCAACGATCTAAGGCCAAATTTTTTGGAAGGAGATTCGAATAGAAGATACTTCCATTGCATGGGAAATGACAGACACCGAAAGAAACTTATTCATTCTCTTGTACATGAGGGAACGATCGAAGGTCACGAGCAACTTAATTGTTACATTAAAACTTATTATTATAAAGGTATGTTTGGAGACCCAGAGGAAGCCAACTTCTTGATGGATGAGTCCTGAACAGAGGATATACCCCAAGTTTTTATTGACAAAATAACTTTCTGATTGTCCCTTATACTGAGGAGGAAGTTAAGAAGCCTTTTTTTTCAAATGGAACACAACAAGGCACCTGGTCCAGATGGCTTCCCAACTAAGTTCTGTCAAAACTTATGGGATGTAATCAAGGTGGACCTCCTACATCTGTTCATCTTTCTACATGCTGGAATACCAGACTTATTTCGTCTCAACTTTGGTGAGGTAATTTTTACTACATAAGGTTAATGAGGAAGAAAGGATACTGCAGTATAAGCATATATGCCTTCTTAATGTTAGTTTTAATTTTTTTACAAAAAACACTACGATCATGCTAAACTTGGTGGCTGACCATGTAGTTCGTCCTACCTAAACTACTTCTATTCAAGGAAGAAATATTTTATACAGTGTAGTAGTCTTTTATGAAACTATGCATGAACTACATAGAAAAAAGTCAAGTGGTGTTTTCTTCAGGAAACTCTCAGAATGAAAGGATTTCTTGCTAAGTGGCATGTTATAATCCATACTTTCATGACTGGAGGTAGCACTGCCATCAAAGTTAATGATGATGTTGGCTGATATTTGCAGACGAGTAAATGATTGACACATGGTGATTCATTATCGCCTATACTATGTAATATAGTGGCAGATATGTTGGTTACGAGCAAAAGATGATGGCCGGATTTAAGGGATAGTTCCTCAACTCGTTGATGGGGGAACTTTCTATCCTTCAATACACCGACGACAAGATTCTATTCACGGAACATGATTTGGAAAAGGCTAAAAATATAAAATAAATATTATTTGAATTCAAACAGCTTTATGGTATGAAGATTAATTTCTATAAGAGTGAAATGTATTTTTTTGGCAAGGATCAAGATGAGGCTCGCTTGTATGCTGATTTTTTTGGCTGCGGGCAAAACTAGTTTCCAATGAACTATTTGGAAATTCCAATTCATTACCTCAGACTCACAAATGCTGAGTGGAAACTATTGGAGATATGCCCAAGAGGCAATAATAAAGAGGTTATTATCATATCTTTATGCTTATGATAAATGTTTACATACCATGCTATAATTGTATTAACCGGAAACATTAATACTTGTGTGATTTGTAAACATAAAAGAGTCCCTAGTAAAGCCTCTTGTTAAACTAGCTTGTTGGTTAATATATGATCATGGTTTTCTGATCATAAACATTGAGATGTTATTAACAACAAGATCATATCATTAGGAAATGGTGTGATGGACATACTCCTATATATAAGCGTAGCATAAAGATCAAGTCATTTCAATAGTTCGTTTGCTATAAGCTTTTTGATACATAGTAACCTAATTCCTTCGACCATGAGATCATGCTAATCACCATCACCGGATGGATGCTTTGATGACATCAAACACCACACCGCAACTGGGTGGTTATAAAGGTGGCATTGAGTGTTCAGAAAGTATGTGTTGAGGCACATGGATCAAGAGTGAGATTTGTCCATCCATATGACGGATAGATATACTTTGGACCCTCTCGGTGGAATATCATCCAATTAGCTTGCAAGCATGTGACTGGCTCACAAGGGATCACATATCACGGGAACGAGAAAAGAGTACTTACCGGTAACGAGGTTGAACTAGGTATGCAGAGATACCGACGATCAGACCTCGGATAAGTAAACTATCTCGAGACAAAGGGAAATTGGTATCATATGTAAGTGGTTCATTCGATCGCAAAGTAATCGTAGAAATATGTGGGAGCCATATGAATTTCCAGATTCCTCTATTGATTATTGATCGGAAAAGAGTCTCGGTCATGTCTGCAGAATTCACGAACCGTAGGGAGACACACTTAAGGATTCGATGTTGTTTAGTAGATATGGAATGTAAGTAGGGAGACCGAATGTTGTTCGGAGTCTCGGATGGGATCCGGGATATCACGAGGATACCCGTAATGGTCCAGAGAATAATATTCATATAAGGAAAGTCCAATTACGGAGTTCAGGAATGATTCCGGTGTTTTCACCGGAATGATCTAGAAGGGTCTAGAAGGTTCACCGGAATGATCTAGAAGGGCCTAGAAGGTAGGGGAAGGGTACATGAATGTGTCATGAATAAGTGGAATGATTGCATCATGTCCTAGGTCACTTGGTTGGGCATTTGTAAGAAAGAAATTGAGCTCCAAATTGAAAGTCAAAAGGCAAGTTTGAAAAGTCAAACTGGGACAATGTATCCTAGTGGAGGAAGGAAAGAATTCTTCTTTCCCTCCACCACAAGCCAACAAGGAGAGGGAGTTGGAGAAGGATTCAAACTCCCCTCTCCCAAGCTGCCCTCCCTCTCATAAATAGAGGGGAGGGGTGCCCCAAGAGACACACAACACCAGCCCCTCCCCACACCACCGATGCACCATCGCCGCCGCCGCACCGTCGCCGGTTCGTCGCCGCCGCCCTAGCCGCCACTGACTCCTCCACCTCCTCCTCTCTGGCCTCTAAACCCTAGATCACCGGGGAACCCTATTTCTCCACCATAACCTGCTCCGGCTTAGGCGAAGCCCTGGAGGATCTTCCCTCTACTTCCGACATCACACCGTCGTGCTGCCGGAATCGCAAGGGGAGAACTACGACCTTCGCTGCCTGCTGGAACAAGGGAGAGGAAGGTCTTCATAGAGTACCGAACGTGTGACCGACTGCGGAAGCGCTGCAGGAACGCAGCGCCGGAAGGATCGTCTACACGATCTTGAGATCGGCAAGTGTATGACTACATCACCCACGAGAATCTGCTCTCGTTAACCGCTTTGGAATCTTCGAGGGTGAGTACTCTAATCGACTCGTTGCTACAATCTAGTAGATAGATCTTGGTTTGTTTGTGTGCATGTGGTAGAAATTTTTTGTTTTTCATGCTACGAACCCCTACAGTGGTATCAGAGCCGTGTCTATATGTAGATCTGTTGCACGAGTAGTACACAATGGTCATTGTGGGCGTTGATGTTTTTTTTGTCGATCGCTTCTTGTGTACTTTGCATCTTGCGGGATGGTGGGATGAAGCGTCCCGGGATAACCTTACATGACATCGTTCATGAGACTTGCTCCACGCTTGACATGCAACTTGTATTGCATAAGTGGCTTTGTGGGTGCCTGTTTCTCCCATCATAGTGAAGATTCAATTTACAACGGGTGATTGACTATACTAGTATCAACATTGTGGTTCTTGTTTGTAAGTTAGAACGATACTTATTGAAAGCCCTAAACCACGTAAAACATGCAAAGAAAATTAGAGGCGTCTAACTTAGTTTTGCAGGGGTGTGTTGTGATGTGATATGGCCATGATTGTGATTATATATGATGTATGCAATGTTCCTTATTGTAAGTCGGCAACCGGCAGGAGCCTTATAGTTGTCTTTTAATTTTGTTAAGACCTGCGTGTCTATTATTCAAAGTAGTTGTAATAGTTGATGCTGGTGGACGACAACCATGGAGCGGTATCATTGACCTTGACGCCACGCCGGTGATGATGGAGATCATGTTCGTGCTTGAAGATGGGGATCAGAAGCACAAGAAGAAAGGCCATATCATATCACATATTATGAATTGCATGTGATGTTAATCCCTTTATGCATCTTGTATTGCTTAGATCGCGAGGGTAGCATTATAAGATGATCCCTCTCACAAAATATCAAGTTATAAAGTGTTCATTCTTAGTAGGCACCATTGCCAAAGCTCGTTGTTTCGAAGCACCACGTGATGATCGGGTGTGTTAGATTCTGCGAGTGTATACAACGGGAGCAAGCCAGATTTGCTCGTGTAGAAACTAAGGTTACATCTTAACGAGCCTAGCATGTACAAACATGGTTTCGGAACACGGAATACCAAAAGTTAAAGCATGAGTCATATAGATGATATGATGAACATGATGATTGTTCGCCTTTGAAACTACATCATGTCACGTGATGATCGAACTTGGTATAGTGGATTTGGTTCATGTAATCACTAAAACAATGTGAGGGATATTGTTTTGAGTGGGAGTTCAACAGCAATACGATTAAAAGTTGAACACTATTTATCATAAATTAAATTAAAGTGAATGTACATAGTTGTTGTAGTCATTGGCATCCGTTTACCACCTTGCGCTTAGTTATAATTGAGATAATAGAACTATAGAATTCTGGTTAGTTACTTTACGAACTGGTATCGTATTATTTTGAAGTGTTGATCAAAAGTTTAAAAGTCCTATTGCAAACTTTCAGTAAGTTCTGGTTACTCCGTGAAGTTTAATAATTGGTATTAAATTAAGAGTAATAATTCCAATGTTAGTAAATAAGTATCATGTTTATCTCCATGATTCTTGATATTCAAAAGATTGTTTTAATATCAAGGTTATCTAGGAACCGATAGAATTGTTTCGGAAACCATCATATGTGGAAGATATTGCGATATTTGAAACGATGTTTTGATTAAACCATGATAGAGTATAATATAGCAAAGTTTATGTTCTCATATTTGATGATAATTTTCAAAAGGTTGGAGACGCTACATAGAGGAAATCATGAAATCATTGGATACTGAAATCTAAGAAATATTTGGCAGAAGAGAAAAGATTAGAATTGTTCAGCTTAGGTATATAGAGGATATACATGTTATGGTTGTATTCTTTGCTTGTTAAACAATATAGTTCTTGAGTATTGGATACTGAATTTGTAGGTGTGAATCGTCATACGAAACAGCACAATTCATGAACTACAATGGCCTAAGTAACTAACAAAACAATATGTGATGATTTTCATCGAGAACAGATAAAGGGTTGTTGTGTTGCTCGTTGAGATCAAAACTTACCTTCAAGATTTGTTTCAATAATTATTATTTTGATCAGGTATTATGAGAATAAAAGGGTTGTTCAAATAATTTCCATAATCCATAAAAGATGGATGATTTACAAATCTTGTTGTGGAAATCACATCCATAAAACTAGTGCTAAAAATGCTGAAAGACAAATTGATTGAAAGATCACTTAGGAAGCGACATCGCTGTTTAAATTATATTGGAAAGAAAACATGAAGAAAATCCATGTGGATGGAATTTTGGAGTCTTTTGATTTTTGATCAAATGACGCTTGTGAAACTTTCCTAGAGATAATTAAAACTCCATTCATAGGCCAAAAGGGAACGAATGACTAGATTATTTGAATTTGTACATATTTGATGTATGAAGTCCATTACGTGTAGTCGAGAGCGATGGATTTCAACTTTATATGCTTTCTCCGAAAATTTGAGTGAATATATGAATATTGTACTTAATGAGGATGAAGTGTGAAACATTTGAAAAGTTCAAAGACTTTCAAGATGAAAGTGCAAAATCAATGTAACAAGAAAGTAAAGAATTTAAGATAGGATCATAAAGGAAGATATTTGAGTTACAAGTTTAGCATAACACCTAAGATTTGAGGAATCGTTCCATGAATTTGCGTTTCCCGAAACACCATATGATTATGGAATAATCGAGGTATGCAATGAAACCTTGTTTGACATGGTAAGATCAAAGGTATAATTCATAAAACTGCCATTATATTTTAAAGATTAAAAGCTTTAGAAACTACCGCTTTTTTACTGAAAAGAGCTCCATCATGATCCGTTGAAATGACACCATATAAAGTTATGGTTTTGGATAAAACCCAAGTTGTCCTTTCTTAAACATTGGTATGCTATGCATAAGAAAGATGTTTGCAACCAAAGTCGGATGAGCATGTCTTTGTATGTTATTTCAAATAACCGTTGAGTATTCCTCCATAACACCGAAGATAAAAATGTTTGTCTCTTAGAACGTCAAGTTGCTTTGAGAAGGATTTTTTTTGTGAAAAGTTAAGTGGGAGGACAATAGCACTTTGATAAGGTTAAACGAACCTTAGCTATATGTGCAAAGTTGCGCAACGCCGAAAAGTGTTCCGGAGGCAGCAATAATGCTCATGGCTCACGTGTCTCAAAGGTTGTGGTTACAGAGGTCTAAGTTTCTATTGAACCAAGTAGGTCGGGTAAACAATCAAATACCAAGATTTGAGAGTTGAATCATTATTTGATAATAATGAACCGACTAAATGCAAAGAAGCGATGATGTGCCCTAACTCCGTCAAATGGCTTGAATCCATAGAATCCGTGATAGTTCCATACACGAGAAATTAAGCTTTGAACTTGAAAGACCCTCTAAAAAGGTTTAAGACCTTACAGTCGTGTTTGGATATATAAAGAAATAGACATGGATATTTCACATCTATGAAATAGTCGACATGTTGGGAAAGAGTTCACGACAATGTTCAAGCGGTTGACTATGACAAGACTAGATCTCTCATAGCGATATTTAGTCTAGACAGATTAATATAGCAACCACTACATATATTGGTATATGATAGTTGAACAAACAAAACAAAGTTCTTCTAATAGAATTGTTACCTAGGATGTGTGCTTAACATGATCCAAAGGGTTTTGTTAATTCAAAGGATGCTAAAAGCGTATGCAAATTTTAGTGGTTGAAATAAGCATCATGGAGTTGGAATCTTCACCATGATGAAACTGTTAAAAGAGTTTAATCTCATCAGAGATGATGAAGAATGCTTGTATTTGCAAGAAATTAAGTGGGAGCACTAAGACATATTTCTAATACATTATGTGGAAGATATATTGTTGATTGGAAATGATGTATCTTTTGTTGACACAAGTTACGAATTTCATTTTGATGAAAGACAGGCAAAACCCGAATATTTGGCATCAATGTCTATAAGAATAGATTGAGATGCTAATATGGTTGTGCCAAAAGTACATAGATGATATATTGAATGAGTTCAATATAGAAACTACAAGAAAGGTTCTTGCCATATAGAAAGGATTAAATCGAAATTCAAGTGTATCGACACTTGGTAAGTGAAACCAAGATTCAAGTATTGATTGATACTTGATGAATAAAAGCACAAAAAGTATTTTTTAATCATACTGTGATATGTACAAATACAGATATGTCCTATGCTCTAAATGTTATGAGCATATACCAGAATGATTCATAAGATGATCATTGGATGATAGTAAGGATATTCTTATGATCTTTTGGAAGAACTAAGAATATATTATTTTGTAGAAGTGATAAATAGATGGTTAGTTCATTGTAAAAGGTACTACATTGATACTAGTTTTGTCACAAACACTGGTGGAAAAAGGGCCTCCAGTCCTGGGCCGCAACTGGCTCTAGTCCCGGTTTTGGGCCCGGGACTGCGAAAACGGGACTAGAGCCCCCCCTCCAGTCCCGGCTCGCTACGACCCGCGACTGATAACAGCCACGTGGCTGTTTTAGCGCCGCGGGGGGCGGAAACCCTCTAGTCCCGGGCCGTAACACCACCCGGGACTATAAGGTTTCCTGCCGCGGCAGAGAATTGTGTGTTTCTCTGCCACGACAGAGATTGTGTATTTCCTTTTTTGCCATTTCGTTTCTTTTTTGTTTTGTGTTTCACTATAATTCAAACATATATTTCAGTATACATATTATACGCTACTACATACACACTACATGTCGATGCATTTATATAATTAAGCGATCCCTTGCAAGCATACATATAATCAATCATATCAAAAGAAAAAAATGTTTTGAAATTACATGGTCATTGATGAATATATATATCATATTAGCTACATGGAGATGACTAAGGCAAATCGAGTTCCACGTCATCCGCATAATGCTCTCCATGTACATCAAGGACTTCCTTCATCATAAATCCCGCTAGCTCCTCTTGAATTGCTCTTATGCGTTGGTCTGGCTCTAGTTTCTCCCGCAAATCATAAATATAATGTGAGTCAACTTTCCGCTCACTGGTCAACTCGCGGATGTACTCGCAGACGTAGTATCCACATAAATGAGTTCCCGATGGCTGCTGTAAACTCTTCGCCATTTTATAAGTTAGCTCCTCTTTGAATAGACCTGGTATTTTCTGTCTGAACCTTGTCCAACACCTGCTCGGCAAAGAAAATGAACAAAGGAGTTATTAGTTACTTGATATCAGGAAATGAATGAAAGAGGATGATATAATGCGATAATGATTGAAATTACTTATGGAGCATTGTTTTCATGTCGCTCCACTGCTCTTGGTCCCAACTTAATGAGTCGTGGACTTCAACTAGGGACTTGTCAACTTGAATGTTTAGCAAGATCCAGTGGAATCTGCGGACATTTACATAAGCATACATGCATAGCTCATCCAGTAAGCAAAAAAAAAAATGTGTACAAGATATAAACACTCACTTGAAGTTGTAAGGAAATAGTATTTCCTTAACAAAATTATTTTCGGTTAAGAACCTGCACAGGTCTTCCTCCACGTCCTTGGGGTGATTCTTTAACGTATATTCATTAATGATATATGGGTCAATGAACCCAATGTCGTATCTTCTAGCTCTTTTGCATTCAAGCATCTTCATTCTGCAGAATATAATATCATCATACAAAAGGATATATAGTTAGGATAATATATTAAATGTAATGAACGAGCTAAAGCTACAAACTTAATTATAGAAATAAATAACTTACAGATAGTAGCAACCAATGATAGATTTGTCGAGGGCGCGCTGGTTGTATAACTAAAATAATTCGGTCATTTGAACCTATATCGAGTATGGTTTGAAGTGATGCTCCATTCTAACGTCCACCGGAAACCAATCTTTCTGATGCTTTTTTTCTGCTTGTGACATGTACCATTCGTGCAGATTTCGCATATGTGTGGATAGATGCGCGAGCTCCTCATTACTTACTAGAGGCTCCCCTTGGACATACTGCCGTACTATCTGACCCACTAGCGTATCTTCATAGCTTAAATATTGACCAAGCGACATATTTGCTTCGTTAGCAAGTGCTTTGGCCTGCGATACAATGATTCCCATAAGTGCAGCATTATTACGGGCTCTAGGGTCCATTATTTGCATGTCCATATCCATTTCAGCTCTGAAGGCCTTGTCGAGGTCTGAAATGACTTTGAGTGAGGCGACCGATTGATTCTTCTGTGCTCCGAGTTGGGCAACTTGCTTCCCGCTTTTTGCACTTGTGATTTTTTTCTTCTATGCTTGCTTAATAATCTCCCGGTCATAGTCTGATTCCAGATTCATCGATATCTGGGATGGTTGCTCAAGAAAGGACTTAGCCCACTTTTTGGTTTTTTCATTATATACCAGCTTTGGCTCAGGCTTTTTGGGTGCAAAATGCGCCTTAACTTGGGCAGCCACATCCGCGTTAGTTTCCTCATCGGTCTTGTCATAAGGTCTCTTTGGAAGAGCCGGCAGGATATCGACTATCTTCGGCGTTTGACATTTCTTCGATGTGGGGCGCGGGGGACCGTCGAACTTCCGTTTCTTCGACGAGGTAGTAGTATTGCACGGAGGCGGAGGCGGAGATCGAGTTGATGTACTCCTGCTGCAGCGATCGTCAGCGGGGCGGGGTGGACTTGGAGGTTGGCGATAATCGGGTTGAGGTGGACTTGGAGGTTGACGATATTCGATGCGGGGTGGACTTGGATTCCTTGGAGTCGGTGGCCTTGGCGCCGAGCCTGGAAACTTGATGTACTTCTTATTCCATAGAATGATGTTGCGCTTGACATCTCCTAGTTTCGTAAGGCCTTCAGGTGTAGTGATTTCAATCTCTAGGTCCGCAAAATCCTCCACTATGTCATCCACCGTGACACGAGCATAGCCTGGTGGAATCGAAAGTGAATGGTGGAGTGCTCCAGGTAGACAAGGTAAAGCAGTGACGATCGCCACCTTGAAGGACAGGTTGTTCATTGGCTGATGTAGCTCACATTGTGCCATCTATCTGACATCATCCACAGGGTAGTGAGGAGTCGGTGCATCATCCAGCGGTGCTTGATCATCAGCCCGGACCTCCATGGAAGCCACGCTACTTCTCTGCTGGCTAAGATCCAATGCAGGATCATCAGACCGTGGGTGAGTTGACGACGACGGCCTTTGGCTAATTTCATGCATGAGGTTCTTCAGATCAGCTAGGTCCTGCTCTACCCTGGAGATCCGGTCTGCCTCCCGGTCCTTCTTTATCTGACGGCTTCTGTAACTGGCATCATACTGAGGAAACCCTTTCTTCCACGAGACACCAGTGCCTTTGCCTCGTGTTCGTCCTCCCTTTTCAGGATTCCCTAGTGCGCGTGTCAGCTCGTCGTTCTCTCTCTCGGGACGGAACAATCCCAATTGAGCATCGTTCATTGCTTTAATAAGGTCTTGGGAGGGTTTTAGAATTTTCTCATGAAATAATGTCTTCCCTGTTTCTGGGTCCAAGGATCCCCCGTGCCCGTACCACCAGTGCTTTGACCTCTCGGGTCATCCATCTGTACCAGGAGTGACGCCTCTAGCCCTCATTTCCTTCTCGATAGTTTCCCACTTAGGGACGGCACTCTTGTAGCCACCTGTCCCCATTTTATGATGGTATTTCTTGTTGGCAGCATTTAACGCGTTCTTTGCCGACTTTTGCCTTTGCTTTATCAGATTGCTTGTACTGTACAAAATCGGGCCACTATTCTCTCAACTTCTCGTTTACTCCTTTGAAGTCTGGAGTTTTTTTTCGCGACATATTTCACGTATAAACTTTTCTTGTGGTACCCTTTCCACTCAGTCTCCCTTTCCACTCAGTCTCCCCTAGAGTACCCTTTCCACTCAGTCTCCCCTCATACCGCGATTGAGGAAGACCAATCGGCTTAAGGTCAGGAACGAAGTCAACACAAAATTCAATGACCTCCTCTGTTCCATAGCCCTTGGAGATGCTTCCTTCTGGCCTAGCACGGTTACGAACATATTTCTTTAATATTCCCATGAACCTCTCAAAGGGAAACATATTGTGTAGAAATACAGGACCGAGAATGGAAATCTCTTCGACTAGGTGAACCAGCAGGTGCGTCATAATATTGAAGAAGGATGGTGGGAACACCAACTCAAAACTAACAAGACATTGGACCACATCATTCTGTAACCGTGGTAGATCTTCAGGATTGATTATCTTCTAAGAGATTGCATTGAGAAATGCACATAGCTTCACAATGGGTACTCGAACATTAACTAGTAGAAGCCCCCTCAATGCAATCGGAAGCATTTGCGTCATAATCATGTGGCAGTCATGAGACTTTAGGTTTTGGAACTTTTTTCTGCCATATTTATTATTCCCTTTATATTCGATGAGAAGCCAGACGGGACCTTAATACTGCTTAGGCATTCAAAAAATATTTCCTTCTCTTGATTGGTAAGAGCGTAGCTGGCATGACCTTGAAACCATTCTGGATGCAGGCCATCTGGGTCTTTCATACGTTGATGGTCCTTTCGTGCTTCCGGTGTATCTTTTGTCTTCCCATACACACCCAAGAAGCCTAGCAGGTTCACGCAAAGATTCTTCGTCACATGCATCACATCGATTGCAGAGCGGACCTGTAAGAATTTCCAATATGGTAGCTCCCAAAATATAGATTTCTTCTTCCACATGGGTGTGTGTCCTTCAGCGTCCTTCGGAACAGATTTTCCTCCAGGACCCTTTCCAAAGGTTACCATTTGATCCAAATCTTTGACCATATCAAATATATCAGCACCAGTACGCTCCTTAGGCTTCGTCTGGTGACATGCCAGACCGTTGAAATGCTTGCCTTTCTTTCTTAAGGGATGCTTGGCCAAAAGAAATCGACGATGCTCATTGTATACATTCTTCTTACAATGTTCCAAATATATACTTTCAGTCTCATCTAAACAGTGTGTGCATGCATTGTATCCCTTATTTGACTGTCCTGAAAGGTTACTAAGAGCAGGCCAATCATTGATTGTTACGAAAAGCAATGTTCGGAGGTTAAATTCTTCCTGCTTGTGCTCATCCCACACGCGTATCCCGGGTTCGTGCCACAACTGTAAAAGTTCTTCCACTAATGGCCTTAGGTACACATCAATGTCGTTGCCGGGTTGCTTCGGACCTTGGATCAACACTGGCATCATAATGATCTTCCGCTTCATGCACAACCAAGGAGGAAGGTTATAGATGCATAGAGTCACGGGCCAGGTGTTGTGACTGGAGCTCTGCTCCCCAAAGGGATTCATGCCATCTATACTTAGACCAAACCTTAAACTCCTTGCATCATCTGCAAAGTCCGGGTACTTTCTATCAATTTTTCTCCATTGCGACCCATCAGCGGGGTGTCTCAATATCCCGTCTAACTTACGTTCCTCTTTATGCCATCGCAACAACTTGGCGTGCTCTTTGTTTCTGAATAAGCGTTTCAACCGTGGTATTATAGGAGCATACCACATCACCTTGGCAGGAACCCTCTTCCGGGGGGCTCGCCCTCAACGTCACCAGGGTCATCTCGTCTAATCTTATATCAAAGTGAAGTGCATACCAGGCATGCATCCAAATTCTCATACTCCTCACCGCGGTAGAGGGTGCAGTCATTAGGGCATGCATGTATCTTCTGAACCTCTAAACCTAGAGGGCAGACAACCTTCTTTGCTTCGTACTGGCGGGCAATACGTTATCTTTTGGAAGCATATTCTTCATCATTTTTAGCAACTTCTCAAATGAGGAGTCAGGTATAGCACACTCAGCCTTCCATCGCAGCAATTCCAGTGTGCTGCCTAGCTTTTTCAGACCATTTTCGCAATTTGGGTACAACAATATTTTGTGATCCTCTAACATGTGATTGAACTTCTCCCTATCCTTTTCAGTTTCAAATCTCTTCGTGCATCGGCAATGGTCCGACCAAGATCATCAGCAGGTTCATCATGTGTCTCTTCTTCATCCTCCCCTTCAGCATCCCCCATGGAAGTATCTCCATACTTAGGGAAACCATGATAGTTGTCATCCTCCTCCTCTTCTTCATTGTCTTCCATTATAACCCCTCTCTCTCCGTGCTTGGTCCAACAATTATAACTGGGCATGAAGCCGGACTTCAACAGGTGGCTGTGAAGGGTTTTTGAGTTAGAGTAATCCTTCTAATTCCTACATCCATTACATGGACAGAATACAAAACCATTGCACTTGTTTGCATCAGCAACACGGATGAATTCATGCACGTCATTAATGAACTCGCCAGAGCGTCGGTCTACCGTACATCCATTCTCGGACCATCTGCATTATAGTAAAAGTATATCAAAAAACATTACACAACATGATAAAATTATTACAAGTTATATTGAGAGCTTCTAGAGCATTAATTTTGAATTTTGAAAAATTTACATGCACCAATTTGTGAATTGGAGAAAACAATCAACATGATAAATGTGGAGTTTTTTATTATTGTTCTATCAGTGAAAACCTCATTCCATTCTAAGCTCTAAAACTCTAAAATTACACATTTCAATTTTCAGTAACTATGTGCCTAATCAAAATTTGTTACACATATATATCAAAATCCTTCTAGCTACTTCTAGAGCATGCATGCATTTGATCCATATCTCTATACTTCTAGAGCATTATAGAGCTAAAGTAGCAATAAGAGATGAAAGAATGAATTTCTAACCTTTTAAAGCTTTGGATTTAGGTGTTGCAAACTAAATCTTGACAAATCTTGAGAAAAAAATGGCATGAACTCTCTTGCTTCTTTGAGAAAAATGGCCACCTATGCTTTAGGGCAGCAAGACAGGAGGAGGAATATATAGTGGTGGACAACTAGTCCCTGGCCGTGATACGACCCGGGACTAATAGTCCACGAAAGGACCAGCTGGCCTGCTCCAGGTTATTAGTCTCGGGCCGTATAAGGAACCGAGACTAATGACCTGGTCTGGCCCGGGACTAGTGACTACGACCGTTTCTAGCCGTTAGAGGCCTCATGTCCCGGGACTAGTGCTCCCACTAGTCACGGGCTGTGCCAGGCCGGGACTGCTGGCCTTGTTCACATTGAACCGAAGATGGTTTTTCCAGTAGTGGAAGTACAAATTAAGTTTATCTCGATCTAAACTTAGGGTGGCACAATATGATGGAAAGTAAGTTCCATAATGGATTTGGATGAGTTCCAAAGTTAATACATTATGACAAATACTACAACAAAAGGCTAAGTATATGACTGCTATTATAGCAGCAAAAGAGGGCATTTGTGTCAAGTAGTTTGTTATCAAACTACGTGTAGTTTACAGCGGGATAATACTATAAAGATATATTGTACGACAATATTGTTAACATGTTTTAACCCCTAGGAACTAAAGGTCTCACCAAAGGACCAAATTTATACAAAGCCATCTCATTAGAGAATGAGTGATGCGTAGAGACGCAAAGACATGCAATTACACACTGACCTGAAAGTGCCTGATCCGAAGATCGGTTGATCACTAGCAATCGTGTACATACAATACCGGAAAGCCATAGGTGTTGAATACACAAAGTTTTGAAACTAGATTATTGTCTCTAGTGCAAGAGGGAGACTGTTGGAGATATGCCCAAGAGGCAATAATAAAGACGTTATTATCATATATTTATGCTTATGATAAATGTTTACATACCATGCTATAATTGTATTAAACGGAAACATTACTACTTGTGTGATTTGTAAACATAAAAGAGTCCCTAGTAAAGCCTCTTGTTAAACTAGCTTGTTGGCTAATATATGATCATGGTTTCCTGATCATGAACATTGAGATGTTATTAATAACAAGATCATATCATTAGTAGAATGGTGTGATGGACATACTCCTATAGATAAGCGTAGCATAAAGATCAAGTCATTTCAATAGTTCGTTTGCTATAAGCTTTCTGATACATAGTAACCTAATTCCTTCGACCATGAGATCAAATCACCATCACCGGATGGATGCTTTGATGATATCAAACACCACACCGTAACTGGGTGGCTATAAAGGTGGCATTGAGTGTTCGGAAAGTATGTGTTGAGGCACATGGATCAAGAGTGGGATTTTTCCATCCATATGACGGATAGATATACTCTGGGCCCTCTCAATGGAATGTCATCCAATTAGCTTGCAAGCATGTGGCTGGCTCATAAGGGATCACATATCACGGGAACAAGAAAAGAGTACTTATCGGTAACGAGGTTGAACTAGGTATGCAGAGATACTGACGATCAGACCTCGAATAAGTAAACTATCGCAAGACAAAGGGAAATTGGTATCGTATGTAAGTGGTTCATTCGATTGCAAAGTAATCGTAGAAATATGTGGGAGCCATATGAATTTCCAGATTCCTCTATTGGTTATTGATCGGAGAAGAGTCTCGGTCATGTCTACATAATTCACGAACCGTAGGGAGACACACTTAAGGATTGGATGTTGTTTAGCAGATATGGAATGTAAGTAGGGAGACCGAATGTTGTTCGGAGTCTCGGATGGGATCCGAGATATCATGAGGAGACCCGGAATGGTCCGGAGAATAAGATTCATATAAGGAAAGTCCAATTACGCAGTTCGGGATTGATTCCGGTGTTTTCACCGGAATGATCTAGAAGGGTCTAGAAGGTTCACTGTACCGGAAGGGGAAGGGTACATGAATGTGTCATGAATAAGTGGAATGATTGCATCATATCCTAGGTCACTTAGTTGGGCATTTGTAAGAAAGAAATTGAGCTCCAAATTAAAAGTCAAAAGGCAAGTTTGAAAAGTCAAACTGGGACAATGTATCCTCGTGGAGGAAGAAAAGAATCCTTCTTTCCCTCCACCACAATCCAACAAGGAGAGGGAGTTGGGGAAGGATTCAAACTGCCCTCTCCCAAGCTGCCCTCCCTCTCATAAATAGAGGGGAGGGGGTGCCCCAAGAGACACACAACACCAGCGCCTCCCCACACCACCGCCGCGCCGCTGCCGCCGCCCAGCTCCGCCGCCGGTTCGTCGCCACCACCCTAGCCGCCACCAACTCCTCCACCTCCTCCTCTTCGGCCTCTAAACCCCTGATCACCGGGGAACCCTATTTCTCCACCATAATCTGCTCCGGCTTAGGCGAAGCCCTGTAGGATCTTCCCTCTACTTCCGACACCACACCGTCGTGCTGCCAGAATCGCGAGGGGAGAACTACAACCTCTGTTGCCTGTTGGAACAAGGGAGAGGAAGGTATTCACCGAGTACTGAACATGTGACCGACTGCGGAAGCGCTGCCGGAACGCAGCGCCGGAAGGATCGTCTACACGACCTTGAGATCGGCGAGTGTACAACTACATCACCCACGAGAATCTGCTCTCGTTAACCGCTTTGGAATCTTCGAGGGTGAGTACTCTAATCGACTCGTTGCTACAATCTAGTAGATATATCTTGGTTTGTTTGTGCGCATGCGGTAGAATTTTTTGTTTTTCATGCTACAAACCCCTACAGAAACACGTCAAGGGGAGACTACAAAAAAGATTTAGTAGTTGGAAAGGAAAATTTCTATCTCTAGGTGAGAGTCTAGTGCTCATAAATTTAGTACTGAGTAATATGAAAGTATATATGATATGTTTCTTTTAGCTTCCTAAAGGAGTCTTGCATAGATTAGATTATTTCCGTTCTATATTATTTTGGCAAGGAGATGGTGAGAAAAAGAAATATTGACCGGCTAAATGGAGTTTGGTTTGTTGTCCCAAAGATCAAGGTGGATTAGGGATTCATGATATTGAGGTCAAGAATAGCCCTCTACTAGGTAAATGTCATTTCAAGATACTTAAAGAGGACAGTGTATGGCAAACCCTCCTAAGGAGTAAATATGTCAAGTGCTTTGGAAGCCAGGAGATTCACACTTGTGGGCTGGGTTGATGGCTACGAAGAAGCATTTTTTTGTTTTTGCACATTTTCCATTAAGGATGGATTGGAGATTTATCTCTGAGAGGATAAGTGTCTTGGAAATGCTACTCTCCAGCAATAGTATCTAGCTCTATATAACATTGTTCAGCACAAGGGGGATACCATTCCCATAGAGATGGAATCTTCTCCTCCAAATGTGTCGTTGAGGAGATACCTAATTGGACCTAGACTTGCATCGTGGAACACTTTGTTACTATGTTTTAACCATAATGCAAATGTCAGATGGTACTAATGAGTTCCCGTGGAACTTACATGGGAGTGGTAAATTTTATGTAGATTCTGTGTACAGAGCATTGATTCTTCCTGATGTACTAGTATATAATAACAAAAAAATAGAAGACGAAGGTACCACTAAAGACAAAATTATCTGCATGGTAATTACGTTGTGGCTGATTCTTACAAAATACAACCTTATTAAAAGTAATTGCCATGGAAATAAGAAATGCGTATTTTATCATCATGATGAAATAATTAAACATTTATTCTTTAATGAAAATTTTCTTCTTTTATATGGTTAGTCATCCAAGTAGCTTCTGGATCGTATCCTCCTCATAGTGTTGTCAACATATTTGGAAATTGGCTACACGGGATTGAATACAAGTACAAAATCCTTATTATGATGGGAGCGCCTTCCGTTATTTGGTCGCTTGGCTATGTAAAAATTGACAAGGTTTTTACTGATAAAATATGTTCTTTTATGTAGGTTATCTAGTAATGTACACTATGCTCCGTTCATGGTCATCTCTACAATGTGTGGATTTTTTGACCTATTTATGGAGGTATGTACATGATTGGAGGATACAGCGGGGATATTTTTACCTGACATGGATGGCAGCATGATCTTATTATTGATTTAGTTGTTCTTTTCTTTCTTGAACCTTGGGTTCAGACTATAAGTGTGTGATTTAAGTGTTGTCTACACTTACGTGTGTAGGTTTAACTATATAGTACTCATAAAACTCTCTTTGTATATCTATCTTCTCATCCTTAGGATGATCATATGATCTTATCTAGGGATGTGAGGTTAGATATGAGGATTGTGTTCTTAATTATATGGTTCAAGTAATCTTCCTTTAATAAGAATGGTTATGCTTAGTATAATACGGAGATGGCATGGCAATCCTATGATGTTCCTCATTCATGAAGATGCAATGGTACTATCCCACTAATTACACTAAGGTGGTACCTAATTCTCTCTCTCTACTATGATCTCATCCTAGGGTTTTAGCTATAAACCCTTGGAGATTCCAAAGCTTGCTTGTTTAAGATCTGATGCAGTTCTTCCTTTTCCTAATATGTTCTTACTTTTTTCTCATTATCAGACCCCTCTCTCTCACTAGGAAAGTGTGGTTTCTATTTGTGTCCTCTCCTCTCACTAAGCCTCTGGCCTGAGTGTGATTCTCATAAGATCTGCTCTGAGGATTTTTATCTCTGGGTTGGGTTTGGGCTCCTATTTATAGTGCTCTAGGGTCCATGTGCTGTGGAGATCTCCCATTTTCATGCAAGTGAATATGCTGCTTATACCTCCTATCAAGGTTGTCTTATATATGGATTCATTGTATGAGTTTTCTTATGTCATGTCCCATTTTAGGCATGATGGTTAAGGTTTGTTTTGTAATTTGTCCTTTATCAATTTGGACAAAAGATTTCTTTTAGGTTTGGAATTGTTTCACTACCAAATTTACTTGAAGTGAACTCTAATTTATCATTTAGATGTTTATTTGTTCATGATTTAAATTTCAATATTTGCGAAATATAATGTGTTCACTGGCTTGATTCTTTGTTTTTTCAAAGAATCCAAAGTTTGAGGTGTGTTCAGTTGTAATTTGAACTTCATATATGTATATTGGCACTATTATTTGATCTATTGCTTGATTACTCTAAGATAGTTACTAGTAGGTTATTTTGTGAGTTGTTATACTTGGTCAATGTTTATTACTGCTACTTTTGTTTCTTACTTGTCCAATTACTTGTGTTGGTCTATTTGGTTTGGTTGGTGGTTTTGGCTACTGTCATCTTTGTAGTTGTTGCTACTATTGTTTCCTGCTGATTAATTGTTGATGATCCAGTGTACTGCCAGTTGCTCTCTATTTCCTTTATGTACACGGATCTCTTGCTGACAACTTTATTGTCATTTGAATTTGGATCAAAACCTCAAACTATTGAGGTTCAAGACAAGTTCCTTGACTTCTAAATGGATTCTAGATCAAATGGATTCACCCTCGTGGTGGATCCAACATTCTAACGTTTTCAATGTTTTTGTATCAGTGCTTGTTTTGCAGGTCAAATGGTTTAGAAGATTGAGAAGAACAAGAATGAGATAAGAAGACTAGCTAGTGTAGTTTAGGTTTTGTCTTTCCCTTTTCCCTGTATAGTTTGTAATATGATTAGATCACTTATTGTATTTTTCTTTATGGGGGTCATCTTGTAAACAACCTTGTATTCATTTTATTATGAATAAAGATTTCTTTCTGAACATTGTCTTATTTTTCTTATATTTTCTGAATTTTGTTAAGTATGTTTGAATTTGAAATCAAGTTTGAATAATTCAAACCTCAATTTTGAATTCAAAAGTTTGATTCTTACTTACTTAAGAATCTTAAGTATTGAATGTAAGCGTTTTTGATTCTTTGACTCAAATATGGGTGTGTTGAAATTTGAATTTCTAATTTTTGAAAATATAAGTTCCTTTTGAAATTTGAATTTAAATCCTAGTGTTGATTGAAGTAAATATTCAACACTAGAGTTCAACTTTAATCACTTGTACCTTCTCAAAACAAAGTTTGAAACTTTTCACATTTTTCAAATGCATGTAATGCAATTTCACATTTTACATATCAATCCTAAGGCATTCCTATTCTTCGGGATGTTACACATTCCCAAAAAAAATATCCTAGGCTACCGTCTACCGACTCCGCATGGTGGAGAAAAGACAGCATATAGATCTAGTGGGTAGTCCTATATTTGACCTGAAAAAAGGAGGAGCCTCTAGACTAGTTTAAAACAATACAGTTAAGACACTCCCATAAAATCCAACATAAAACACATACTCCCACCCATATATAAGACCTGAATTGTGCACCTAACCATGTTCAACCAATTCCAAAACATATTTGTTATATTAGTTGTCGGTGGCAAGTTAAAAGCCACGAATTATTCGCCACATAATGCGAGTAAGAGGACATGAGATAAAAATATGTTTAATTGTTTACTCCTCGTCACAAACACAATATTTGTTTCTCTCATTGTTAATTAGATGGAATCTAGAATATTGATTGAACTAGACTATCAATCTGATCTAATTCATCTCATCTTCCATTTATTGAAAGTAGCACGCAGCGAATAAAACTTTAGTAGCAAAACATTTTGGGCTCTAACTCAAAATGGGATTTCAGGCATTGAAAATGACACCCCAGTATTTGAAGCTATTCATGGAATTATATTGTTTATTTAGTATAGAATATGAGAAGAACGAATGATCATTTTGGATCTCGAATTCTGGGTGATTGATTTTAAAAACTCAAAAAGTTCATTTTCTAAACTAAAAGTTTTTAAAAACAAATATGTGACTGCAAATACATGTATAGTTTATATGTATTAATTTTCATAGAAATATATTTTCATATGTGATCTACATAAAATATATGGGGAGGAAAATTGTCTTTGTGTTGCCTTTTCGAGCCACAATTTTGTGATTTTTGTGCAACCCAAAATAGAACATATTATATAACGAAAAATGTAGACATGCAAGAATAACATGTGTATATCCACATAATACTTTAGGATTTTTTAAATACCTAAATACCATTATCAAATTAAACAAAATACCAAGCTCCCTTGTAGTTCGGTAACCAAAACGGTACACTCGGGAGATGCCCTAGTATCCCGCATGCAGCTTTGAAAAGGGCGAGGTGTTGTTCAGGTTCTAATAATCTATTTTTGTATTTAATATAGTTTAAATTATAACATACCAACTACTCCCTCTATTTCAAAATATAAAATGTTTTAGCTTTGTGAAGCTAATGTATCTAGACCTCTTTTAGTATATAGGTTCGGAGAAGTTTGGAGTGAACCTACACACTAAAAGGGGTTTAGATACATTATCTTCACAAAGCTAAAACATCTTATATTTTAAAACGGAGGGAGTATATGGTAATCTGCTATGTCATGACAAAACTGGATGTCTAGCCTTGGCTTGAACTTGGTCCATCCTCCAACCAAGCTACAAAAGGTGTTTTTTTCGCAATGTAACACGACATTAGCCAAGTAATTCATGAAGAGACTAGAGGCATTAATGACACCTACACGAAAGATGTACTTACCATGAAGTCAAGTTTAAGAAACCTCACTATTCTTGCTCCTTTTCTGTCATTAAAACACGCATGTAGACTTTTCTCAAAACCAAATGATTTATATGTTTGGAATGAGCCATTGAAACTTGTTTACAGAGACAGGGAATAGAGGCATGCGACTGGCCATAAATGCTATAGTTACTTGATGAAGCTAGCCAATACTATTGGAAGTTTGAAGAGTGATCTATGAAAAAGACAAGTGGGATAACATTGGCCACGGAGAATGCAACTTTGAACTGCAAAGGAAGCAAATCCACCATTGTTCTTGATGTTTAAACCATCAGCATTTTCTAGTGCCTAAACAATTAAGAGGCTCTAGTTTTGCATGATCCATAAACTAGGCAGGTGTTTGTTACGATGTCCAGAAATTATAACCACCTAAAAGTCGATCCATGACAAAGAAATGCAGGACGAACTTAGCCATGCAATTGAGAAGGCAAATGTAGCAAATGTCCTATGCTTAAACTACCTCCAATTCTTGGTGACTAAAATAAAAGGGCACTGTCTGTTGGGAAGGGTATGGCAGTTAGCTCAGGGTCTCTCATCAAAGAAGAACTACCGGAAAGGAGATCAATGAAAAGGAAATGCAGAGTGAAGTTAGCCACATGTAATCCTTGAATCGATTCACCAATCCTGGGAAGAAGGCACATGACTCATTGTTTCTTGGCTGTTGCTTTTAAAATACACCAATGTAGCTACATGCGAGTCAACAAATTACCATTTTACGGCCCGGATGAAAGGCATATATTTTTTTTTACCGTAAAATTAGTCATAGATTTGAAGAGCAAGAAAGGAACTATTTTGAAAATCCTATACTTACAGTTTTAGGCAATTTTGTATTAACTTGTGAAACTACCACCTACTTAATAGTTCCAAGTATAATAGTGAAAAATAAGCATTTTACTTGTGAATTAGTGGAAACGACCTTAGTAGGGCATGCCAAGTCTACATTCTAACCATGCATCAAAGAACACAAGATTATCTTCTCTTGTGAGTTACCTAATTAAAATACTACCAGTGACAAGGAGGAGCAGGAGAGAACCAGCCATGAAATTCCATGACCAATGCAGCAGCATGCATCCCCAAGCTCAAACCGCTAACACCTTCCCACTGACTAAAAACCAAAGCCATGAGGCACTACACTCCTTTTAATAAGATCGAGAGGAAGCTTTCATGCAGCTACCGCTGAAACCCATATGCCACCAAACGATCTCAGGGAGAGGACACAGCAACTCTCAAACCCTTCCACACCTTATAATAGACCCCCAACCACACGGCACACACACATTCACACACACGCGCACATTTCAAACACCCATCTTTGCCTCCAAAAGAAGAAGCACTAGCTAGCTTGCATTTCCTCTAGCAGCCACCATTGTTCTTGATCCAACAATGCTGAGCACCACGGCGCACCACAGCAGCAGGCAGCAGCACGCGTTCGAGAAGGGGCCAAAGCACCACGGGGCGTCCAGGAAGAGCGGCAGCATAGACAGGAAGCTGCAGCTGCAGGCGATGAGCCACGCGAGCAAGTACCTGCAGAGGATGCTCATCTACCCGCCAGGACTCGTCGGCGGCGGCGGCGTCCGGCGGAGCGGCTCCGGCCTCTCTCTGTCGTCGCTATCGCTGTCGCAGAACTCGAGCGACTCGTCGCTGAGCAGCTCCAACTCCAGCAGCTGGGAGCCCAAGGTGCCGCTGCTCTACGGCGGCACCTTCAGCCCGTGGGGCGACGTGCTCGTGTCCCTGGATAGGAGGAGGGGGGACGAGGACGACGACGATGACAAGGTGAGCGGCCGTGAAGCGGAGGAGGAGGAGGAGGAGTTTGAGTGCGGTAGTGAGCCCGGGAGCATGCATAGGTGCAGCTGGATCACCAAGAACAGTGGTGAGGAATGCTTAATTTATTTCCCATTTCAGGAGTTTTTCTTGCTAATATTATGGGCTAATAATTTTCCATGCTTACATAGTTTCCACCCCAGAACATTCTCAGTAATAGCCGTAACCAAATCCAGCTTGACAACAGTGTGCAGTCAACAACATCTTTTTACTCGCAGGAACAAACTATCTTTGTACAGGGGAAAGCAGAGGATATCAGAAAAGTGATTGCGAAAATTACAGTTATTTAATCAGATTAGCACCAACTTATAAGGTCGGCAGAAAAAAACCTAATCAAGAAAAGGGCGAGTCTAGATAGCAAATGGGGTCAGGCTTTTCCTTTAAGGGATGGTTAAGTCGACATCAGTGACTGAGATGAAACTCTTTGATTTTGACCAAGTTAATATCTGCACTGACCTGCTGATGTCTTGGAGAAAATAATATTCAGTTGACAAGTACTCCACCAGAAAGGGACTCCTCCCCGGCATCATGTAGTCTGTTGAGCAAACAAAAATCGACCAGCTAGAAACAAAAAGGACACGCTTAACTTTATTAATTTGACCCCTAAACAAAGGACAAAATTAAGTTGGAGCAGCAAACTGATCACTTTGGGTGAAATTCTTGACCGTGCAGATGAGGCGTACGTCCGGTTCCACGACGAGTCATGGGGCGTGCCGGTGTACAACGACAAGTACGATTAATTCTGCACTTTATTCCCGTTTATTATTTATGTGTCTATATATCGCACGCGTAATTTCATTTTGGACAAGTTTTCAATAAAAAATGAGAGACCATGTTGGTTTATAAATAAATATGTTATTTCTATTGTAATTTGCAGCCAGCTGTTCGAGCTGCTGGCGCTGTCGGGGATGCTGATAGACCACAACTGGACAGAAATACTGAAGAGGAGGGACATGTACATGTAGGTTCTCTGAATATTTGGGTTTAAAATTTTCAGTACCCATGGATAATGCATTATTGGTGATACTTATCCTTGATGAATCCGGAAATGAGTTGACGAACCTGCGCCAAATTTCCGATTCAGGGAAGCGTTTGCGAAATTTGAGCCCAACGTGGTGGCGAAGATGGACGAGAACGACATCACGGCGATCAGCGGCAACAAGGAGCTGAAGCTGGCCGAGTGCAGGGTGCGGTGCGTCATAGAGAACGCCAAGTGCATAAGGAAGGCGAGTGCAGAAAAATTGGCAAAGCACAATTCTTTGATCAACACTGAAACTTATGAACAACATTTCATCATATATGTATGTATATGTGCAGGTGGCCAAGGAGTTTGGGTCGTTCAGCGGGTACATCTGGGGCCACATGAACCACCGGCCGATGGTGGGCAAGTACAAGCACCACAAATACATCCCGCTCCGGACCCCCAAGTCGGAGGCGGTGAGCAAGGACCTCATCCGGCGGGGCTTCCGGCTCGTCGGCCCCGTCATCGTCTACAACTTCATGCAGGCCTCCGGCATGGTCATCGACCACCTCGTCCACTGCTTCCGATTCTCCGAGTGCGTCCGCCTCGCCGAGCGATCATGGGGCATCACCAACGTCGCCACCTAGTAGCCGACCTTCTCGTGCTCGACACTCGACATCCCAATGTTTCCTTTACAAGTTTTTCTCTCCAGGAAATGCAAGAGAGTTGCTTTGTGTTATTTAATTTTATTCGTATTTATTTTTTGGATTTAGTAATGACCAGGTTGTGGAATGTGTAGTAGAGTGCTAAATTAAGTTTTCTTACTACTACTAGTGGTAGCTAGTGATGGTTTGTAAATTCCAAGAATTAAGTTCTTCAAATAAGTTAACAACAGAATATCCCCCTTCTTGTTTCCCTGTCTCCACTGGAAGATCATCAGCTATAGTAACACTTTTCTCCACTGGAAGGTTAACTCCCGAGATGAATTTTGGAAGGAAAAGGTTATGGTTCCTTAAGATGCAAAGCATGATAAAGAGAAGATTGAATATAAAAACACCCCTTATTGCCGCTTGCCAAGCAATACACAAACTTAAATAATCTTTCTCTTCAGACAAGCAAATGTCTGAAATACGAAAGCAAGTTCTGAAATCATTCTTCAGTCAATTTGCTGGACCAACACGGCTCGCAAGGTGAAATGAAAAACAGGCAACACAACTTGACAGGATGTATCTATCTATCATGTATGTATCAAAGCCTAACTTCGTTCTTGTCATAAATTTTCTCCTGATGCTTACAAGGTGATAGCCAAGCACTGGCAATGACATCACACTCCCCACATTAACAGCCCACGCTGTACATCCCTGATGTTGCAGGGCGTGTCTATACAGAAAAAGAAATAAAAACACACCACCCATGTGTTAAAACTATGCACACACACACACAACACAGTACCCTGCTGCAAACACATACAACATCAGAGATGGTCTTATTCTCCTTATACCTACCAGCGGAGAGCTACTTATCAGCTGCTACCAAGGCAGAACACAACCTCCGGTGCATACAGCATACCCCAGAATTGGCCTAACATTACCTTCCCTTGATGATTGATATATTTTTTCCTCCTAGTAGTGCTTTTAGAACTGGCAAGAAGCGCCCAGCCTCTGTGTCAGCATTGTGCCACGGGCTGCGGTTTGCTTCCTATCATGAATCATGGTAGGGAGCAGCTCCTGGAACTTCTTAAGGAATGCACTCCACTCGTTACCGCTCAAATCCGACAGCTTCACAAAATTGGTGCTGGGAGGGAGCATGTTGTTGGTGCTCCTGCCTACACACTGATGCTGGATACTGTTGCCAATATAGCCGTTGTTAGTTTTAGTGCTCACCCTAGTCTTTGGAACCCCACTGTGACATTTGCTGTTTCCACTGGAACTAAGCACCTTCAGTGAGCCTGGAAGCTTTGAGGTGGAAGGAGTCCACTTAGAAACTGAAATGGTGTGGGTGCTTAGGTCTTCCTTGCTCACCTCAATATTGCCATCTCCATCTCTGGCCTCGTTGCCCTCAGCTAATCTGGACAATGGGTTTCTAGAGCTTCCTCTCGGGTCATAATCCTCAGGGTCGAGATCGAACTGGGCAAACTCGTCACCTTCATTATCTTCTTCAGAGTTAGCTTCTGGAAGGACTGACTCTTTTTCCTCAACCCACTTCCTTGCTTCCATGCACAAAAACTCAAGCTCACTTGGCTCCTCTTCTTTCCCAGTAAACTGTCTGCTCATCATCTCTCCTATTTCAGACAAGCACAGGCCAGAAGCCACAGCTGCCTTGAGAAATGTTGTTGAGAGAACCAAAACCCTGAGACTTGCCTCATGAATCATGGGCAGCTCCGTGCGAAGCATCTCAGCATCTTTTACAGGGTCAAGATTTGCAATGTATTGAAGCTCTTCCACGGAGAAAGGGATAGACGCCTGTGGCCAGTGGATCCACTCGAAGTAAGGGTCCTCCAAGCTTTCTGGCAAACAAAGGCCATGATCAATAGGAATGAGTTCTGTCTGCGCTTCAAATTTCCCAGCTCCAGTATCAAGCTTCCTGACCAGAAGATTTCCTGCATGCCTGTCTGTGTTGAAGATCCTGATATCAAGTATGCCAATCCTGTGCACAGCAGAGACAGGAAAACCTGACGTTCCATGGTCACTTGCGTCATAGTTATGAGGGATGAACTGCTGCAATGATGCAATTTTGCTAAGAGCCAGCGACTTGTTGTCACTGGTCTTAGTTCTGCAGTCAACACCTTCATTCATATGGAACACATTGTGGGTGATCTTTACCAACATAGTAGGAGGGACTTTGGCAAAATGATCGTAGTCGAGGAGGTATGCAGCAACCTCTCGGAACCCCGTCTCGCCAACACGTACTGATCTTTTAAGGCCTGGCAGTCCCAGGGATTTCCCGACAAAACCTTTAGGATTATTTGGAGCAAATGGTTCCTCGTCAGTCGGTTTAACTATTGCGGCATGTTCACCCCAAACGTCCCTGAAGTAGTAGGCACCACCCATCCAATCGTGAATAGGTACTGGGTCAATTCCATTCCTTATTCCCTTGATAATATCCTTAACCAAGTGCTTCATTCTAGTAGAAGGGCTTGAGCAACCTAGGATTTCAACGACTCTACTGCGATCACATTGCTTAGCTTCGTTTCCATTAGGCGAGAGGCAAGGTGTCGAGCAGCTTCTTTGCATGTTATTTCTGGTGAGAAGCAATGGCGAGTCAGTCCGAATGCAGCTGAGATCATTGTCCAAAACTTGATCACCACACATCAGTGAACTCTCCTCGGTGGGAACATTAAGGGCTATCTGCAGTTTCTTTTTTACAGTGTGTGCATTTTCTCCTCTCTCAAGCTCAATACCCAGGACAGAACCATTGTCAATCTGGACAAACACACGCTTCCAGCTAAGCAATCTCCCTGCAAATCTGTTTTTTGAAGAATAGTCACCGCTGAATCTGTGATCGAGGACTGCAACAGCCATCTTTATCTAAACAGGACTCTGAAAGTTCTGAGGCATAGACTGCCAGGAAGGAACTAGCAGCTGTATACTGGAAACAAGATGGAGAGGAAAAAATCTTCCGATTTATAGTTGTCAAGGTAATGAAGAGCCAACGCTCAAGTAGCTCATGCTTAGCCTGCCAAAGGCTACAAACTAAGATGCTTTTATGTCTGAAAAGGGTGCTACAAAACTAGCTGATAAATCCTGCAAAAGAGAGATGAGCTTGCCGTTAGAAGAATGTGACATAGAAACAAGCTTTAACTATGTTGATCAAGTTAGACTACGCTGGAACAAGATAATACCAAATATAGGTCATAGGAAATTAACTCTGGTCCTAAGGCAGAACAACTGGAAATATTTTGTGAAATTTCCAAATTGTTCATTTTTAATTCGTAAAACCCATGAAGAAGAAATTTTGAAGAACTAAATTCCATTCCACTATCAAGGAAATTCCTAAGATGCTTAACTCAAATTCTCTGCATTTTCTTCTCTTGTTTACTGAACCATGAAATCCTATATTTAGCACATCTGGACGAATCAATCAGGCAATAGGTTATAGGTGGGTGTATATATTTGTATCGTTAAGCACAATTGCAATATTAATACTCCGAAGGATCACACAGAACACGTATTACAAGGAACAAATCTAGTTAGCGTATAAGAATTCATAACTCCAGCAATTATACACGATTCTATGTGTATAGATTGATTTGACCAACTTACAAGTGTAATTGCATCCTTAAGAACTGCAAATACAAATATGACAGAAGGATACAAATCGCATAGACCTAATTTGCGTATTATATTTCATAACTACAAATTACACACTATACAATGGATAGAGATTAATTCGACCTACATGCAATTACTATATTTGCATCATTGCGTGCAATTGCAGTACTAATATTTCAAGATGATCACGCATTCTCAACTTGGCATACTCTATTGCAAGGATAGAGTATAATTCATGTATTAGAATTTACTAATTCAGAATTCTAAAACATAACACTTGCAATACTAAGATGTCAGCAGGATCACTCTTGCAATTCCTCGATATTTATAATACAAGGAAAAAAAATCGCCTTATTAGACTTCAAAATGACACATGATTCAACGGATATAATGTTCCTTCAACCGATTTGCAACCAGGATTGGAGTTAATGAGCACGACAGCATCTCCATAAGTAGGAGATAAGGGCATAGCTCGGTCCAAATTCCCATTGGTAAAATGCACATGGCATTTTCATTGAACAGAACGGCAGAAATGAACCATTAAATCATTCAAAATTACACCCATAAAAACATAGCATTTTGAATCTCGCTTCAAATTCATCGCACGTCAGGAAAATAGGCCCGTTCATTCCCATCAGAAGCGCTGCTCCAAAATCCAAAATCTACAGCACTGGCCGCACTAACCGAAGCAGCACCGGCCAAGGCCCAAGGGGAATGATGGGACTCACCGGCGGGGCGAACCGGGGCGGCTCCTTCCGGCAGGGGTGGGAGATGGAAAGGCCCAGGCGTCGCCGTTGCCCCTTATCCGACGGCCGAGACAGGCCGCACACCTCCGTCGGCAGGTGGTGGCGCGACGGGACGCGCTCCTCCTTCCCTCCCTCCCTCCCCAGTTATAGGCTTAACTCGCCCTCGACCCAAAGGACGGGTTAAACAAATAACCGTGGTTCAGGCAACTTAACCATGACCGTGCCCTCTTTATAGATGTAACCAACTTTCTTGGCTCAAAATAGGTCGTATGTATATTTAGGAGATGCTTAGCCGGAAATTTTTGCTTCTACCTGAATGCCAGTGCGAGTTTGTTTATTCTCGGATGCGTAAACATAGTGAATGTGAATATTTTCAAATAGAAGATGTAATTCTCCATCGCATTCCAGGAGGGGTGTCCCATTCTTAATACGCTGACGGCATCACTATGATTCAACCTGAGGACTTGGCCATTGCCAATCTCAAGTTCCTCCTCCTAGGTTTTGAGTGTATGTCGGGTCTTAAGATTAATTTCTACAAAAATTAGATCATGGTTTTGAGGACATGCGACAACGAGGCCCAAAGGATTGCCAATATGTTTAATTGCTGTGATCCTTTCCTTTCATCTATCTAGGTCAGCTGGTTAGTGACCAGGCTCTTACGGCAGCGGACTAGGGTCTACTGACGTTGAAAGTCGCCAAGAGGGCAGGGCCATGTATGAGTAAATGCATGTCCTCGTCGGCAAGGTTGGCGCTTCTCAATGTGTGCATCTCGAGTCTTCCCCTACACGCCATGGGGGTGTGTCTGCTGTTGGGGGTGGGGGGACGGTTTCCATCTTGCTATGGATAAACCCCAATCTTGCTTCTTTTGAGAAGTTAATGGGAGTAAGAAGAAGTACCATTGGGTGAGGTGGGAGGCGATGTGCAAACCTAAAGGCTTGGGGGCCTAGGTTTCTTCATGTTGTATGTGATTGTTTGTTGTTGTATTTGATAAATTATTTGTTAGTTGTTATGTGTAATAATTGTTAAACTATTAGTTTGTGTTGTAATAATAATTATGAACTATTTATTTCATATTTATTTGTGAACTATTTGATCTTTTGTGTTACATATGTGGAAGAAAATATATTTGTGTGGAATTTCGCAAAAAAATGTGCCGTTTTTTGAACATCTGAAATGACAGCGACAGTTTTGGTGCGCAAAAATTCTAAAAATGATACCCAAAACCAAAAAAATGGTGCAAAAAAAGATACTCGTTGGAGATGTTCTACGAACCGTTGAGTTCCGTTTCTCCTTTGGAGCTGGAAATTGGGCTGTACGCAGTGCTCACAAAGTCACAATTGACAGTGCAGGACCCATGTTTCAGGTCAGAGATTTATGCCAGATTAGGCCCAATCTCGAATGGGCCATTTCTTAGGCTCACGATGTGAGATCCTGTGATTGAACGTTCTTTCCAACTGTGAGTTTTTTCACCATAAAAAAACCTGTGAGTTTGTTTTCAATCCACTCAAAAGAAAAACTGCAAGTCTTTGTAAACGTCCGTACAAAAGACTATGAGTTAGTAAATACTCCCTCTGTTTTAAAATATAAGATATTTTACATTTATGAAGCTAATATATTTAACACTTTTTAATATATAGGTTCGAAGTGAATCTACACGCTAAAAAGGTATACATTCATTAGTTTTATAAAACTAAAACATCTTATATTTTAAAATAGATTAAGTAGTGGTTTCTGTCTCATTTTCAATGAGAATGGAAGGGGGCGCAGGTTCCGTTAAATAAAAAGATCAAGTATTTGTAAAAATAAAATACTATATATAAGAAGATCTGGTGACATGTATAGCATGCTCTATGGTGAGATATCTGTAGGGGTTCGTAGCATGGAAAACAAAAATTTCTACCGCATGCACACAAACAAGTCAAGATCTATCTACTAGATTGTAGCAACGAGTCGATAGAAGCACTCACCCTTGAAGATTCCAAAGCGGTTAAAGAGCAGATTCTCGTGGGTGATATAGTCGTACACTTCCCGATCTCAAGATCGCGTAGACGATCCTTCCGGCGCTGCGTTCCGGCAGCGCTTCCGCAGTCGGTCACACGTTCGGTACTCGATGAAGACCTTCCTCTCCCTTGTTCCAGCAGGCAGCGGAGGTTGTAGTTCTCCCCTCGCGATTCCTGCAGCACGACGGCGTGGTGTCGGAAGTAGAGGGAAGATCCCGCGGGGCTTTGCCTAAGCCGGTGCGAGTTATGGTGGAATTAGGGTTTCCCGGTGATCTAGGGTTTAGAAGACCGGGAGGAGGAAGAGGTGTCGGCGGCATCTAGGGCGACGGCGACGGGCCGACGGCGGCGGCTCGGGTGGAGAGGGGCTAGGGCTTATGGTGTTGGGGCAGCCTTGGGAGGGGTGGGTTTGAATCCAAACCCAAACCCAAGTTGGATTGAGAGAAGGACTTATTTCTTCTCCCACTAGGAAACCATTGTTCCAATTTGACTTTTCAAACTTCCCATTTGACTTTCATTTTAGAGATTTAATTCTCTCTTGCAAATGCCCACACCTAGGATATGATCCAATCATTCCACTTACCCATGATACATTCATGGACTATTCTCCTTCCGGTCGGTGAACCTTTTAGAACCTTCTAGAACCTCTTCGATGAAAACATCGGAATCTTTCCCGAACTCCAGAATCGGACTTTCCTTATATGAATCTTATTCTCCGGACCATTCCGGATCTCCTCGTGATATCCCGGATACCATCTGAGACTCCAAACAATATTCGGTATCCCTACTAACATTCCATATCTACTAAACAACATTGAATCCT
Organism: Avena sativa; assembly: GCA_916181665.1. NCBI lineage: Eukaryota > Viridiplantae > Streptophyta > Magnoliopsida > Poales > Poaceae > Avena > Avena sativa. The sequence continues at coordinate 82,615,764 of OV702299.1, read as the reverse complement.
TAAGTGTGTCTTCCTACGGTTCGTGAATTACGCGGGCATGACCGAGACACTTCTCCGATCAATAACCAATAGAGGAATCTGGAAATTCATATGGCTCCCACATATTTCTACGATTACTTTGCGATCGAATGAACCACTTACATACGATACCAATTTCCCTTTGTCTCACGATAGTTTACTTATCCGAGGTTTTGATCGTCGGTATCTCTGCATACCTAGTTCAACCTCGTTACCGATAAGTACTCTTTTCTCATTCCCGTGATATGTGATCCCTTGTGAGCCAGTCACATGCTTGCAAGCTAATTGGATGACAATCCTGTTGGAGATATGCCCAAGAGGCAATAATAAAGTGGTTATTATCATATCTTCATACTTATGATAAATGTTTACATACCATGCTATAATTGTATTAACCGGAAACATTAATACTTGTGTGATTTGTAAACATAAAAGAGTCCCTAGTAAAGCCTCTTGTTAAACTAGCTTGTTGGTTAATATATGATCATGCTTTCCTGATCATGAACATAGAGATGTTATTAACAACAAGGTCATATCGTTAGGAGAATGATGTGATGGACATACTCCTATAGTTAAGCGTAGCATAAAGATCAAGTCATTTAATATAGTTCATTTTCTATAAAGCTTTCTGATACATAGTAACCTAATTCCTTCGACCATGATATCATGTTAATCACCATCACCGGAAGGATGCTTTGATGACATCAAACACCACACCGTAACAGGGTGGCTATAAAGGTGGCATTGAGTATTCGGAAAGTATGGGTTGAGGCACATGGATCAAGAGTGGGATTTGTCCATCCATATGATGGATAGATATACTCTGGGTGGAATGTCATCCAATTAGCTTGCAAGCATGTGACTGGCTCACAAGGGATCACATATCACGGGAACGAGAAAAGAGTACTTATCGGTAACAAGGTTGAACTAGGTATGCAGAGATACCGACGATCAAAACCTCGGATAAGTAAACTATCGTGAGACAAAGAGAAATTGGTATCGTGTGTAAGTGGTTCATTCGATCGCAAAGTAATCGTAGAAATATGTGGGAGCCATATGAATTTCCAGATTCCTCTATTGGTTATTGATCGGAGAGGTGTCTCGATCATGTCCGCATAATTCACGAACCGTAGGGAGACACACTTAAGGATTCGATGTTGTTGAGTAGTTATGGAATGATGAGTAAGTGTCAACACCCGGATTTTTAATCCGAGATGCCTGTTATGCCATACATCGCAATCCCAGGATTACCATTTTTGCGAGACATAACAGAATTGGATACCACAGTACATCATCCATTACAAACCATATATATTGTCTTACACAAATAGGGATCTCATGATCCAGTTCTTAATACAACTTCAAGCAGCGAAATATGTAATAATAACGGTAGCATAGGCGAAGCTCCATCTTCGGGGTCACAGGCAATGCTGACGATGGGAGATGATCCTAGTTGTCGTAACTTTCCTGGATTACATCTTCCAGGTACTCCTCTTCATAGTCTGGCCACGGGAATAGCCAGGGACAAAGCCATGAGTACTCTTTAAGTACTCGCAAACTAATACTAACAAGTGAAGGTGGGTTTTTGATAATAGGACACTAGGCTCTAGGGTTGTTTTGCAAAAAGCCAGATTTATCTCTATTAGGTTCAGAAAGAAACTAGTCACAATTTTGTTACTCCTAAAGGGGGAACTTGTAACTCATGTCACAACTCTGTTGTGGTCAAGTCAAAATCTCAATTCATTTCAATAGTCATTTTGAAAACATCTGACGGGAAACAGTATGGCCACTCCAACTGTCCATAACTGTGGACGCGGCTATTTGAATAGTTTGACACTCTACAGAGATTGTACACTTTCACCACAACATTCAATACATCCGTCAGGAATAAATCCTGAATTCACCATACTCAGTATGCGGATAATCAATCCTAACCTTTCAATTACACGCCCTAGTATAAGCACCTCTCCTGTGAGTTTGGCCTCCCAACCATGACCAACTGTCATCTTGGGTACTACACAGGTGGACAATCTTCACAAGGTAGCCTCAGCTCAGACCTTGGCCGTGAGGGAACTAATACTAAGGGATATAAGCTTTCGGTCAAGCCCTACCCAATCTTCGGGTATTGTGGTTGTACGATAAAATTGGAATGGTATCGCATCCAGAAAACCATCAGTTTTATAAAGGGCTAAGGCTCATGCCTCAACATTTTCATCACCAAAATCATCAAGTGTTCGGAAACACATGTCCAAAACATTTCAATAGAATGATCCATCATTCCAAGGTTTTCATAACCATTTTTCCACCAAGTATTCCCATCTAAAGTTGATCAAGTTTTATGCTTAGCACTAGCATCTACAAGTGGGGGTAAGCACTAATGAGGGGTGGTAACTAGTGGAGTTTCAACTAAGTACAACCTTATATCTTAGGATGATATCAAGGTTTCTAACTTAGGCCAAATTTTATGCTCTTTATGCAACCTTCAGTTATATCATTCTAGAATCTACAAGTCACTTAAGTCAACTCGAAGCTAAGGCTTTGATAAAGGAATAAAGTAGAAGTTTGCAAGTAAAACTAGGATTGGGTTAACAAGTAGGTATGATCACATATGATTAAGGCATATGGTTGGCATGGTAATAAGTAAGGGTTTGCTTGCATCAGTAGAGTATCTTGCAAGTGTTAGCTTGCACAATCAACTAGTAGCATTAGGCTTGCATAGGGCAACTTGATTAGTAAGGCTTGCCTTGTGCAGAGCAGTGGTTGAAGTTCTCTTTGGCTTCTTCTTCGTAGAATCCTCCTTCCTCCTCGTATCCTTGGTCGGTACTAGCGTCTATAAATAAATACGATGTACATAATCACCAAACAGTACTTAACTACTTGCAATCATCACACAAAAGGGTCCTATAGATGATCTAGCATCATCTCTAACATTACAAGGTTAAGGCTTGGTTTAATTCTTTTTATTTTTAGAAAAGTAATTTCTACTCATTGAAAAACTACTTAAGATTTAATATTCTCCAAACCAAACATGGGATCCTGTTGACACATGTCATCACCACATATTTTAGTCCATGGGAATATGATTTAAAGTGGTGTCACAATTTAATAAGGTTTTACCCTTTTATTTTAATTAATTAAAATGGCTAGAAATGCCTATGTGGCATTCTTTTATTACTTGAACAATATTTCTATAAGTAACCCTATATATTTTTATATATTCTGAAAGGTATAGTTAAATGTGATTTTTGAGAGTTGGAATCAACTCAAAAGCTATTGTGGTTTAACTTTGAAAAATGTTTGAATGCAAAAAAGCTTCTGCCTTGTTATTTTTACCAAGGGTGATCTACAAATCCAAATGACTTGAATCCAACGGGCTTGGATTCAGCATTCCCAGACCTTTCTAACAAAATTAGTTTCACTCAATTTGGTGTACTGAATCGACCTGGGTTGATTTTTTAAAATGGGTACAGAAGTGTGTTTGAAATAAAAAGAAAAAGGTTTAATTCAAATAACTGGGCTACGCGGGAAAAGTTAACGGACCGGCCTGCTAAGCGTAGCGCTTCCGCGGGCTGTTTAAGTGGCTGTCCCCACGCGTCAGTGACACAGGGGGGTGCGAAGCGGTATGGGGCGTTGTGGTGCGTTCGATCTAGTTCTAATACAACGGCTGAGAGTCATCATCGATGTTGGGCAACGCCGGCGAGACAGAAACCTAGCGTGGCCAGTGGGGGTCATTGGGGGCTCACCGGGGTACAGGCGAGGGTCGGCGAGGCGGGCGAATGACGAAGTCGACGACGGCGAATCTCCTGGTACCAGTGGCTCCTCTTGGGGCGGCTCCAATCGCTGGCTCCCTTCTTCTCCAGAGGCGGTGGGCTCCGGTGAAATTCCAACGAGGTGGTGCTCGCCTTGCTCCGGGAACGGTGTGGCACGATCAGTGAGGAGAGGGGAGTAGAATGGTGTGAAGAATTCGACTGGGGTGGCCTCTATTTATAGTCGAGCGAGAGGACCGACGGGGTGCACGGTGAGCTCGTCGGGGGCGGTGGTACAAACGGCTATCGGCATGGGCGACGGTAGGGGGCGGTGCGATGCTCCCTGGCGAAGCTCAACGACACGGTGGCGAGACATGGGGCGGTGCGGTTGGGTCGGAACGCGACGGTGCTCTGCGCGTGCCCGACGGAGAATTTAATGGCGCACAGCGCGCGTGGTCCGCGCGGCGGCGAACGAGCGTGTCTGCGGGGTTGCTGGGACAGTGGTGATCACGTATGCACGCGGCGAGGGCGGCGCGCGGTCTGTGGGAGTTGGTCGAGCGTGGCGCACGGGGCGTGCTCTCGGCATGGTTGCTGGCGAGGTTGGCATGGTTCGTGCGTGTGGTCCAGTGGCTGACAACGTTCAAGCGCGGGACAGGGAGTGGCGGTGGGGTGTTGGCTTGCTCCCAGACATGCTGGCTAGGCTTGTTTCTCCTCCTAGCTGGCTGTCGACATGGGGGTGACAAGGGTGCATTCGGCCTGCTCACCATTGATGGCAATGCCAAGCTTACAGTGATGCTAAGGGTGTGCAATTGAGCTAGATGATCTACTAAAGCCTAGTTGCAACCAGAGAGGGAACAAGTTAGGCTTCAATCACTGCTCACAATAGTGTTTGGATTTTGTTTGATTTGTGTCTGCAACCTGTTTGATGAAATGGCCGCAAGAACTCAAGTTTTGAATGTTGAAAAGATTTTTGGTGGGTGTGCTAGGTTGGTGCTGGTGAGTCTGCAGATGCTTGGGTTTTGAAAGTTGAGCTTGTTTGAGTGGTTTTTGAAAAAGTGGGATCTTCCCATATGATATGGATTCAATTTTGCATTGTCATTTAAACTATGCATTTGAAAGTTTCTGGATGATCACAAGGTGGATAGGGATACTTTGTTATGAGTACAATCAAGGGGTGCAAAGATCCAGAAAGATTTCTGTTAGGTTCTGAAAGTTTGAGACAGCCAAAGTAGGCATGGGAGTTAAATTGGTCAAAATGACCATTCCCTTATTTTATTTGTTTTGATTTACTTGTCTTTAGGAAAAGTGTGGGAAATGTTTAGATGATGTTTATTTCACCTAAGCATCCATTTACAAGCAATGGAACACACAAACAAGGTGGTTCAAAAGAATTCAAAATGAAATGCATACTCACATGCATGCTTCCATAATTTTATTTAGAAAAGTTTTTGTTAACCCTAATTTTGATGATTAGTGTTTGATGATCCAAGCTTAGTATTTTTGGGATGTTATAGTAAGAGACCGAATGTTGTTCGGAGTCTCGGTTGGGATCCGGGATATCACGAGGTGATCCAGAATGGTCCGGAGAATAAGATTCATATAAGGAAAGTCCTGTTTTGGAGTTGGGGAATGATTCCGGTGTTTTCACCGGGAATGTTCTAGAAGGGTCCGGAAGGTCCGGCACTCCGGAGGGGAAGGGTACATGAATGTGTCATGACAATATGGAATGGTTGCATCATGTACTAGGTCACTTGGCTGGGCAAAATAAAGGAAGAATTCAAATCCTAGTTTGAAAGTCAAACGGCAAGTTTGCTTGGTGGAGGGAGAGTAGGAAACCTACTTAGGGAGGAAGTCCTACTCCCTCCACCCGCCGGCCAAGGAGGAGGAGTTGGAGGAGGACTCCCTCCTCCCAACCGCGCCTCCCTCCCACCTATATAAGGAGGGGTAGGGCTGCCCCCTACCCACACACCCAAAAAACCCACCTCCAAGTCGCCGGCCACCTCCAAGCGCCGTCGCCTCCTAGGGCTCCTCCCAACTCGCCGACTAGGGTTTCCCCAAACCTTAGCCGCCGGATACACCAACCTCCTTGGCGCCTCTCAACCCTAGATCGCCAAGGCCCTTCTGTAGGGTTTCGTAGCATGGAAAACAAAAAATTTCTACCGCATACAAACAAACAAGCCAAGATCTATCTACTAGATTGTAGCAACGAGTCGATAGAATAACTCACCCTCGAAGATTCTAAAGTGTTTAACGAGAGCGAATTCTCGTGGGTGATGTAGTCGTACTCTTCCCGATCTCAAGATCGCGTAGACGATCCTTCCGGCGCTGCGTTCCGGCAGCGCTCCCGCAGTCGGTCACACGTTCGGTACTCGACGAAGACCTTCCTCTCCCTTGTTCCAGCAGGCAGCGGAGGTTGTAGCACTCTCCTCGCAATTCCGGCAGCACAACGGCGTGGTACCGGAAGTAGAGGGGAGATCTCGCAGGGCTTCGCCTTAAGCCGGAGCGAGTATGGTGGAGTATGAGAGAGTTCCTCGACGATCTAGGGTTTAGACACGCCGAGGAGGGGCAAGCCGGTGGCTAGGGTTTAGCTAGGCGGCGGCTGTGGTTTGCCCTAGGGCCGGCGGCGGCTATGGAGGCGGCGGCGGCTTGGTACTAGGGTTTAGAGGTAGGAACTTGTGTGTCTAGGAGGGGAGCCCTGCCCCTCCTTATATAGGTGGAGGGGGCGACCAAGGGGAGGAGAGTCCCTCCCCAACTCGGCTTGGTGGTGCACCGGCGGTGGGAGGAGGAACTCCTCCCCCAAGTCGGTTTCCACCTCCCTCTCCACTTCCCAAAACTAGCCGTTTGACTTTCAAACTTGGCGTTTGACTTTTCAAACTAGGATTTGAATAAACCCTCTATTTTGTTCAGCGATGACACCGAGTACATGATGCAATCATACCAACTTGATATAACACATTCATGTACCCTTCCCCTCCGGAGTGCCAGACATTCCGGAACCTTCTAGAACATTCCCGATGAAAACACCGGAACCATTCCCCAACTCCGAAACGGGACTTTCCTTATATGAATCTTATTCTCCGGACCATTCCGGATCTCCTCGTGATATCCCGGATCCTATCCGAGACTCCGGACAACATTCGGTCTCTTTCTCATCATTCCATAACTACTCAAACAACGTCGAATCCTTAAGTGTGTCTCCCTACGGTTCGTGAATTATGCGGACATGATCGAGACACTTCTCCGAACAATAACCAATAGAGGAATCTGGAAATTCATATGGCTCCCACATATTTCTACGATTACTTTGCGATCGAATGAACCACTTACATACGATACCAATTTCCCTTTGTCTCACGATAGTTTACTTATCCGAGGTTATGATCGTCGGTATCTCTGCATACCTAGTTCAACCTCGTTACCGATAAGTACTCTTTTCTCGTTCCCGTGATATGTGATCCCTTGTGAGCCAGTCACATGCTTGCAAGCTAATTGGATGACATTTCACCGAGAGGGCCCGGAGTATATCTATCTGTCATATGGATGGACAAATCCCACTCTTGATCCATGTGTCTCAACCAATACTTTCTGAACACTCAATGTCACCTTTATAGCCACCCAGTTACGGTGTGTTGTTTGATGTCATCAAAGCATCCATCCGGTAAAGGTGATATGCATTATCTCATGGTCGAAGGAATTAGGTTACTATGTATCAGAAAGCATATAGCAATTGAACTATTAAAATGACTTGATCTTTATGCTACGGTTATCTATAGGAGTATGTCCACCATATCATTCTCCTAACGATATGATCTTGTTGTTAATAACATCTCAATGTTCATGATAGGGAAACCACAATCATCTATTAACCAACAAGCTAGTATTATATAGAGGCTTTACTAGGGACTCTTATTTTAGTCTACAAATCACACAAGTATCAATGTTTCCTTGTTAATACTATTATAGCATGAATGTAAACATTTATCATAAACACAAAGATATAATAATAACTATATTTATTATTGCCTCTAGGGCATATCTCTAACACCTTCTCTTGCTCCACCATACTCGCTCCGGCTTAAGGCGAAGCCCTGCGAGATCTCCCCTCTTCTTCCGACACCACGCCGTCGTGCTGCCGAAATCACGAGGAGAGTGCTACAACCTCCGCTGCCTGCTGGAACAAGGGAGAGGAAGGTCTTCATCGAGTACCGAACGTGTGACCGACTGCGGGAGCGCTGCCGGAACGCAGCGTCGGAAGGATCATCTACGCGATCTTGAGATCAGAAAGAGTACGACTACATCACCCACGAGAATCTTCTCTCGTTAACCGCTTTGGAATCTTCGAGGGTGAGTTCTTCTATCGACTCGTTGCTATAATCTAGTAGATAGATCTTGGCTTGTTTGTTTGCATGCGGTAGATTTTTTTTGTTTTCCATGCTACAAACCCCTACAGTGGTATCAGAGCCGTGTCTATATGTAGATCTGTTGCACGAGTAGAACACAATGGTCATTGTGGGCGTTGATGCTTTTGTTGTCGATTGCTTCTTGTGTACTTTGCATCTTGCAGGATGGTGGGATGAAGTGGCCCGGGCTAACCTTACATGACATCGTTCATGAGACTTGCTCCACGCTTGACATGCAACTTGTATTGCATAAGTGGCTTTGCGGGTGCCTGTTTCTCCCAACATAGTTAAGATTCCATTTACAATGGGTGATTGACAATACTAGTATCAATTTTGTGGTTCTTGTTCGTAAGTTAGAACGACACTTATTGAAAACCCCAAACCACGTAAAAAATGCAAAGAAAATTAGAGGCGTCTAACTTTGTTTTGCAGGGGTGTGCTGTGATGTGATATGGCCATGATTGTGATTATATTTGATGTACGCAATGTTCCTTATTGTAAGTTGACAACCGGCAGGAGCCATATGGTTGTCTTTAAATTCTGTTAAGACCCGCGTGTCTATTCAAAGTAGTTGTAATAGTTCAAGCTGGTGGACGACAACCATGAAACGGCGCCATTGACCTTGACGCCATGCTGGTGATGATGGAGATCATGTTCGTGCTTAAAGATGGAGATCATAAGCACAAGAAGAAAGGCCATATCATATAACATATAATGAATTGCATGTGATGTTAATCCTTTTATGCTTCTTGTATTGCTTAGTTAACGACGGTAGCATTATAAGATGATCCCTCAAGCATACAATTTCAAGTTTTAAAGTGTTCATCCTTAGTAAGCACCGTTGCTAAAGCTCGTTGTTTCGAAGCACCACGTGATGATCGGGTGTGTTAGATTCTGCGAGTGTATACAACGTGAGCAAGCTAGATTTGCTCATGCGGAAGCTAAGGTTTGATCTTGACGATCCTAGCATGTACAGACATGGTCTCGGAACACGGATCACCGAAAGGTAAATCATGAGTCATATAGTAGATATGATGAACATGTTGATTGTTCGCCATTGAAGCTACATCAACTCTCGTGATGATCGGTTTTGATGTGGTGAATTTGGTTCGTGTGATCACTAAAACAATGTGAGGGATATTGTTTTGAGTGGGAGTTCAACAGCAATATGATTAAAAATTGAACACTATTTATCATAAATTAAGTGAATTTGCATAGTTGTTGTAGTCATTGGCATCCGTTTACCACCTTGCGCTTAGTTATAATTGTGATGATAGAACTATAGAATTCTGGTTAGTTACTTTACGAACTGGTATCGTATTGTTTTGAGTGTTAATCTAAAGTTTAAAAGTCCTATTGCAAACTTTCAGTAAGTTCCGGTTACTCCATGAAGTTTAATAATTGGTATTACATCAAGAGTGACAATTCCAAGAGTTGGTGTATGAGTATCATGTTTGTCTCCATGATTCTTGATATTCAAAGAATTTTCTTAATATCAAGGTTATCTAGGATCTGAAAGAGTTGTTTCAGAAACCATGATGTGTGGAAGATATTGTGATATCTGAAACGAAGTTTTGGTTGCAACATGATAGAGTATAATATGGCAAAAGTCATGTTCTCATATTTGATGAGAATTTCAAAAGGTTGGAGAAACTAGTTGTCCTAATCCTCCAAAAGGTTTTGGAGAGCAACATTATACTTGCGATTCACCGCAATAAGCTAAAGTAGCTTGATCATGAATAATTCCATGATAAGGGTGAATATTTGATGTAGGAAAAATATTTACTACACCAAGAGATTACTAAAGAATGGAATTTGAAAGCACACCAAACATTTGATGATGGTGATCTACTTCAAAGTGTAAGTCCAAAGACATTGGTATTTAATTATACACGCTTTGGACTATGTGTCATATGTATGACTCCACTATTGATGTTGATAGATTCTTTCAAACAGAAAAGGAAATACTGAAAGAAAATCTCAGAAATATATGGCAGAAAATAAAAGACTAGAATTGTTCAGCTTGGGTATATAGAGGATATACGTGTTATGGTTGTATTCTTTGCTTGTTAAATAATGTGGTTCTTAAGTACTGGATACTGAATTTGTTGGTATGAATCGTCATACGAAACAACAAAATTCATGAACCACAATGGCCTAAGTAACTAGCAAAAGAATATGTGATGATGTTCATCGAGAACAAATAAAGGGTTATTGTGCTGCTCGTTAAACATCAAAGCTTGCCTTCAAGATTTGTTTTATCAGGTATTATGAGAACAAAAGGGTTGTTCAAATAATTGCCGTAATCCATAAAAGATGGATGATTCACAAATCTCGTTGGAGAAATCACATCCATAAAACTAGTGCTAAATATGTCGAAAGACAAATTGATTAAAAGATCACTTAGGAAGTGACATCTCCGTTTAAATTATATTGGAAAGAAAACATGAAGAAACTCCATATGGATGGAATTTTGGAGTCTTTTGATTTTTGATCAAATGACGCTTCTTAAACTTTTCTAGAGATAATTAAAACTTAGTTCATAGGCCAAAAGGGAACGAATGACTAGCTTATTGGAACTTGTACATATTGTTGTATGAAGTCCATTATGTGTAGTCAAGAGCGATGGATTTCAACTTCATATGTTTCCTCCGAAAATTTGAGTGAATATATGAATATTTACTTAATAAGGATGAAGTATGAAACATTTGAAAAGTTCAAAGACTTTCAAGATGAAGTGCAAAATCATTGTAACAAGAATATAAATAGTTTATGATAAGATCATAAAGGAAGATATTTGAGTTACAAGTTTAGCATAATACCTAAGATTTAAGGAATCATTCCGTGGATTTGCATTTTTCGAAACACCATAAGAGTATGGAGCATTCGAGATATGTAATTAAACCTTATTTGACATGGTAAGATCAAAGGTGTAATTCATAAAAATGTCATTATATTTTAAAGATTAAAAGCTTTAGAGACTACCGTTTTTCCACTGAAAAGAGCTCCATCATAATCCGTTGAATTGACACCATATAAAGTTATGGTTTGGGATAAAACCCAAGTTGTCCTTTCTTAAACATTGGTATGCTATGCATAAGTAAGATGTTTGCAACCAAAATCGGATGAACATATCTTTGTATGTTATTTTGAATAATTGTCGAGTATTCCTCCATAACACCAAAGGCAAAAATGTTTGTCGCTTAGAACGTCAAGTATCTTTGAGAAAGAAATTTTCCGTGAAAAGTTAAGTGGGAGGACAATAGAACTTTGATAAGGTTAAAAGAACCTTAGCTATATGTGCAAAGTTGTGCAGCGCCGAAAAGTGTTCCGGAGGCAGCAACAATGCTCATGGCTCACGTGCCTCAAAGGTTGTGGTCACGGAGATCTAAATTCCTATTGAAACAAGTAGGTCGGGTAACCAATCAAATATCAAGATTTGAGAGTTAAATCATTATTTGACAATAATGATCCGACTACATGCAAAGAAGCGATGATGGTCCCTGACTCCGTTAAATGGCTTGAAGCCATAAAATCCGTGATAGTTCCATATACGAGAGATCAAGCTTTGAACTTGAAAGACCCTCTGGAAAGGTACAAGACCTTACAGTCGTATTTGGATCTATAAAGAAATATACATGGATGTTTCACATCTATGAAATTATCGACATGTTGGGAAAGAGTTCACAACAATGTTCAAAGGTTGACTATGACAAGATCTGATCTTTCATAGCGATATTTAGTCTAGATGGATTAATGTAGCAACCATGACATATAATTTTGTTATGTGTTGAATAAACAAAACAAGTTCTTCTAATAGAATGGTTACCAAGGACGTGTGCATGACACGGTCCAAAGGGTTTTGTTAATTCAAAGGATGCTAAAAGCATATGCAAACTTCAATGGTTGAAGTAAGCATCGCGGAATTGGAATCTTCACTATGATGAAACTGTTAAAAGAGTTTAATTTCATTGGAGACGATGAAGATGCTTGCATTTGCAAGAAATTAAGTGGGAGCGCTAAGACATGTTTCTAATACATTATGTGGAAGACATATTATTGATTGGAAATGATGTATCTTTTATTAACACAGGATAAGAATTTCATCTCGATGAAAGACTTAGGCAAAACCCAAATATTTGGCATCAATAGACGCTAATATGGTTGTGCCGAAAGTACATATATGATATATTGAATGAGTTCAATATAGAAACTACAAGAAAAGTTCTTGTCGCACAGAAAGGATTGAATGAGTTCAATATTGATGATATATTCAAGTGTATTGACACTTGGTAAGTGAAACAAATATTCAAGTATAGATTGATACTTGATGTATGAAATCACAAAGAGTATTTATATCAATCATGTTGTGATATGTACAAATCCAGATATGTCCTATGCTCTAAATGTTATGAGCGTATACCAGAATGATTCATAAGATGATTATTGGACGATAGTAAAGATATTATTATGATCTTGTAAAATAACTAAGAATATATTATTTTGTAGAAGTGACAAATAGATGGTTAGTTCATTGTAAATGAATTACATTGATACTAGTTTTGTCACAAAGTACAAATTAAGTTTATCTCAATCTAAACTAAGGGTGGCATGATATGATGGAATGAAAGTTCCATAATGAATTTGGATGCGTTCCAAAGTTAAGATATTGTGACAGATACTACAACAAAAGGGCTAAGTATATAACTGCTATTATAGCAGCAAAAGAGGGCATTATGTCAATTAGTTTGTTATCAAACTAGGTGTAGTTCACAGCAGGGATAATGCTATGAAGATATATTGTATGACAATATTATCAACATGTTTTAACCCCTAAGAACTAAAGGTCACACCAAAGGACCAAATTTGTACAAAGCTAGAGAATGAGTGATGCGTAGAGACGCAAAGACATGCAATTACACACGGACCTGGAAGTGTCAGATCCGGAGATCAGTTGACCACTAGCAATTGTGTACATACGACACCAGAAAGCCATAGGTGTTGAATACACAAAGGTTTGAAACTAGATTATTGACTCTAGTGCAAGTGGGAGACTGTTGGAGATATGCCCAAGAGGCAATAATAAAGTGGTTATTATCATATCTTCATACTTATGATAAATGTTTACATACCATGCTATAATTGTATTAACCGGAAACATTAATACTTGTGTGATTTGTAAACATAAAAGAGTCCCTAGTAAAGCCTCTTGTTAAACTAGCTTGTTGGTTAATATATGATCATGGTTTCCTGATCATGAACATAGAGATGTTATTAACAACAAGGTCATATCATTAGGAGAATGATGTGATGGACATACTACTATAGTTAAGCGTAGCATAAAGATCAAGTCATTTAATATAGTTCATTTGCTATAAAGCTTTCTGATACATAGTAACCTAATTCCTTCGACCATGAGATCATGTTAATCACCATCACCGGAAGGATGCTTTGATGACATCAAACACCACACCATAACAGGGTGGCTATAAAGGTGGCATTGAGTATTCGGAAAGTATGGGTTGAGGCACATGGATCAAGAGTGGGATTTGTCCATCCATATGACGAATAGATATACTCTGGGCCCTCTCGGTGGATGTCATCCAATTAGCTTGCAAGCATGTGACTGGCTCACAAGTGATCACATATCACGGGAACGAGAAAAGAGTACTTATCGGTAACAAGGTTGAACTAGGTATGCAGAGATACCGACGATCAAAACCTCGGATAAGTAAGCTATCGTGAGACAAAGGGAAATTGGTATCGTATGTAAGTGGTTCATTCGATCGCAAAGTAATCGTAGAAATATGTGGGAGCCATATGAATTTCTATATTCCTCTATTGGTTATTGATCGGAGAAGTGTCTCGATCATGTCCGCATAATTCACGAACCGTAGGGAGAAACACTTAAGGATTCGATGTTGTTGAGTAGTTATGGAATGATGAGTAAGAGACCAAATGTTGTTCGGAGTTTCGGATGGTATCCGGGATATCACGAGGAGATCCGGAATGGTCCAGAGAATAAGATTCATATAAGGAAAGTCCTGTTTCGGAGTTGGGGAATGATTCTGATGTTTTCACCGGGAATGTTCTAGAAGGGTCCGGAAGGTCCGGCACTCCGGAGGGGAAGGGTACATGAATGTGTCATGACAATATGGAATGGTTGCATCATGTACTAGGTCACTTGGCTGGGCAAAATAAAGGAAGAATTCAAATCCTAGTTTGAAAGTCAAACGCCAATTTGAAAAGTCAAACGGCAAGTTTGCTTGGTGGAGGGAGAGTAGGAAACCTACTTAGGGAGGAAGTCCTACTCCCTCCACCCGCCGGCCAAGGAGGAGGAGTTGGAGGAGGACTCCCTCCTCCCAACCGTGCCTCCCTCCCACCTATATAAGGAGGGGTAGGGCTGCCCACTACCCACACACCCAAAAACCCTACCTCCAAGTCGCCGGCCACCTCCAAGCGTCGCCGCCTCCTAGGGCTCCTCCCAAGTCGCCGACTAGGGTTTCCCCAAACCCTATCCGCCGGCTACACCACCCTCCTTGGCGCCTCTAAACCCTAGATCACAAAGGCCCTTCTCTTGCTCCACCATACTCGCTCCGGCTTAAGGTGAAGCCCTACGAGATCTCCCCTCTTCTTCCGACACCATGCCGTCGTGTTGCCGGAATCATGAGGAGAGTGCTACAACCTCTGCTGCCTGCTGGAACAAGGGAGAGGAAGGTCTTCATCGAGTACCGAACGTGTGACCGACTACGGGAGCGCTGCCGGAACGCAGCGCCAGAAGGATCGTCTACGCGATCTTGAGATCGGAAAGAGTACGACTACATCACCCACGAGAATCTGCTCTCGTTAACCGCTTTGGAATCTTCGAGGGTGAGTTCTTATATCGACTCGTTGCTACAATCTAGTAGATAGATCTTGGCTTGTTTGTTTGCATGCGGTAGAATTTTTTTGTTTTCCATGCTACGAACCCCTACAATTCCACCGAGAGGGCCCAGAGTATATCTATTCGTCATATGGATGGACAAATCCCACTCTTGATCCATGTGCCTCAACCCATACTTTCTGAACACTCAATGCCACCTTTATAGCCACCCAGTTACGGTGTGGTGTTTGATGTCATCAAAGCATCCTTCCGGTGATGGTGATTAGCATGATCTCATGGTCGAAGGAATTAGGTTACCATGTATCAGAAAGCTTATAGCAAACGAACTAATGAAATGACTTGATCTTTATGCTATGCTTATCTATAGGAGTATGTCCATCATACCATTCTCCTAATGATATGATCTTGTTATTAATAACATCTCAATGTTCATGATCGAGAAACCACGATTATCTATTAATCAACAAGCTAGTATTATAAAGAGGCTTTACCAGGGACTCAAATTTAGTTTACAAATCACACAAGTATTAATGTTTCCGGTTAATACTATTATAGAATGAATGTAAACATTTATCATAAACACAAAGATATAATAATAACTACTTTTATTATTGCCTCTAGAGCATATCTCCAACAGTCTCCCACTTGCACTAGAGTCAACTAATCTAGATTACATGGTAATATACCGAACACCCATGGCGGTTTGGTGCTGGTCATGTTTTGCCCTAGGGAGAGGTTTAGTCAACGGATCCGCCATATTCAGATCTGTGTATACTTTGCAAATCTTTATGTCACCATCTTGGGCATGCTCTCGAATAGTGTGAAAACGTAGCTTGATATGCTTCAGCTTCTTGTGTGACCTTGGTTCTTGCGCATTGGCTATGGCGCCAATGTTATCACAATAGATAGACATTGGGTCCAGCGCACTTGGAACCACACCGAGCTCTGTAATGAACTCCTTCATCCATATCGCCTCTTGTGAATCCTCCGAAGCAGCTATGTATTCCAATTCAGTTGAAGATATCGCCACAACGCTTTACTTTGCACTCCTCCAGCTAATTGCTGCACCATTCAAAGTAAATACGTATCCAGATTGAGATTTAGAATCATCCGGATCGGTGTTCCAACTAGCATCGGTGTAACCATTAACAACGAGTTGTTCATCACCTCCATAAGAAAGAACCATATCCTTAGTTCTTCTCAAGTACTTAAGGATGTTTTTGACCGCTGTCCAATGATCTACTCCTGTATCACTTTGATATATGCTAGTCAAACTAATAGCATATGCAATGTCGGGTCTAGTACATAGCATGGCATACATAAGAGATCCTATGGCTGAGCCATAGGGAGTCTTACTCATCCTTTCTCTATCTTCTGCCAATGCAGGACTTTGAGTTTTACTCAAGGTCGTATTGGGCAACATGGGCAAGAACCCTTTCTTGCTATCTTCCATTCCAAACCTCTTTAGAACTTTGTCCAAATATGTACTCTGTGACAATGATATTAGGCGTCTCGATCTATCTCTATAAATCTTTATGCCTAATATGTAAGCTGCTTCCCAAGATCTTTCATTGAAAAACTATTATTCAAATAATCCTTGACACTATTAACAAGGTCTACATCATTCCCAATCAACAATATGGCATCTACATATAGTATTAAGAATGCTACAGAGCTCCCACTCACTTTCTTGTAAATACAAGCTTCTCCATTAGTTTGTATAAAACCAAAGCTTTTGATCACCTTATCAAAATGTTGATTCCAACTCCGGGATGCTTGCTTCAATCCATAAATGGACCGTTGAAGTTTCCATACCTTGTTAGCATCTTTAGGATCGACAAAACCTTTGGGTTGTACCATATACAACTCTTCATCAATGTCTCCATTGAGGAACGCCGTTTTGACATCCATCTGCCATATCTCATAATCATAATATGCAGGGATTGCTAACATAATCCTCACAGACTTTAGCTTCGCTACCGGTGAGAAAGTCTCATCGTAGTCAACTCCTTGAATTTGTCGAAACCCTTTTGCGACAAGTCGAGCTTTATAGGCAGTTACATTACCATCAGCATCTGTTTTCTTCTTGAAAATCCATTTGTTCTCGATAGCCTTCCGGCCATCCGGTAAGTCCACCAAAGTCCATACTTGGTTTTCGTACATGGATCCAATCTCGGATTTCATGGCTTCTTGCCATTTATTGGAATCTAGGCTCATCATCGCTTCATCATATGTCGCAGGGTCATCGGTGTTGTCCACCAACATGACACGCATAACGGGATCATACCAATCAGGAGTGGTATGAGTTCTCGCGCCTCCTTCTGCGCTTCGGGGACGGAGGTCCTACGGTAGGTAAGAGCACGCACAAGCACTTGACTGAGGGGACCAGCGCTTCTACTGCTGACCTGCGAGGTTCTGTAGCAACTTCAACCGAAGTTTCATGATCAACATCATTAGCTTCCTCTCTAATTGGTGTAGGCGCCACAGGAACTACTTCCGATGTTGCGCTACTCGCAAGTTCGAGAGAAGTTTCAACAACCTCGTCGAGTTCTACTTTCCTTCCAGTCACTTCTTTCGAGAGAAACTCCTTCTCTAGAAAGGATCCATTCTTGGCAACGAAGATTTTGCCCTCGGATCTATGATAGAAGGTATACCCAATAGTTTCCTTCGGGTATCCTATGAAGACGCATTTTTCCGCTTTGGGTTCAAGCTTGTCGGGCTGTAACTTCTTTACATAAGCTTCGCAACCCCAAACTTTAAGGAACGACAATTTAGGTTTCTTCCCAAACCATAATTCATACGGTGTCGTTTCAACGGATTTAGATGGTGCCCTATTTAAAGTGAATGCGGTTGTTTCTAATGTGTAACCCTAAAATGATAGCGGTAAATCTGTAAGTGACATCATAGAATGAACCATATCTAAGAGAGTTTGATTACGACATTCAGACACACCATTACATTGTGGTTTTCCTGGTGGTGTCAATTGTGAAAGTAGTCCGCATTTCTTCAAATGCTCGCCAAACTCGTAACTTAGATATTCACCTCCACAATCAGATCATAGAAATTTAATCTTCTTGTTACGTTGATTCTCTACCTCACTTTGAAATTCCTTAAACTTCTCGAAAGTTTTGAAATTATGTTTCATGAAATAGATATACCCATATCTACTCAAGTCATCTGTGAAGGTAAGAACATAGCGATAACCACCGCGTGATGCTACACTCATTGGACCACATACATCGGTATGTATGATTTCCAATAAGTCCGTAGCTCATTCCATCATCCCAGAAAATGAAGTCTTAGTCATTTTACCCATCAGACATGCTTCGCATCTTTCAAGTGATTCGAAATCAAGTGATTCAAGAAGTCCATCGGAATGGAGTTTCTTCATACGCTTCACTCCAATATGACCAAGACGACAGTGCCATATATAGGTCGAGTTATCACTCAATTTTAAACGTTTAGCTTTAATGTTATTAATGTGTGTATTACTACAACCGAGATTCAATAAGAATAGACCATCTATCAAAGGTGCATGTGCATAAAACATATTACTCATATAAATCGAACAACCATTATTGTCGGACTTAAACAAGTAACCATCTCGCAAAAAACATGATCCGGATATAATGTTCATGCTCAACGCATGCACCAAATAACAATTATTTAAGTATAAAACTAATCCTGATGGTAGATCAAGAGGTAGCGTGCCGACCACGATAACATCAACCTTTGATCCATTTCCAACGCGCATCGTCACCTCGTTCTTCGCTAGCTTCCGTTTATTCTGCAGCACATGTTTCGAGTTACAAATATGAGCAACCGAACCAGTATCAAATACCCAGGGACTACTACGAGTACTAGTGAGATACACATCAATAACATGTATATCGGATATACCTTTCTTCTTGATGTTGCCGTTCTTCAAATCCGCCAAGTACTTAGGGCAATTCCGCTTCTAGTGACCCTCTCCCTTGCAGTAAAAGCACTCAGTATCAGGCTTAGGCCCAGCCTTGGTCTTCTTCGCCGGCGCGGTAACTTTCTTACCACCCTTCTTGAAGTTTCCCTTTTTCTTAGACTTGCCTTGCTTCTTGAATTTGGTGGTCTTATTGACCAACAACACTTGGTGCTCTTTCTTGATCTCCACTTCTGCAGACTTTAACATGGAGAAGAGTTCAGGTAACGACTTGTCCATGTTTTGCATATTGTAGTTCATCACAAAGTTCTTGTAACTCGATGGTAGTGATTGGAGGACACAGTGAATCCCCAAAGCATTAGGAATCACTATACCTAAGCTTTGAAGCTTGCTTGCGTGCCCAGACATCTTAAGCACATGCTCACTGACGGAGCTGCCCTCTTCCATCTTGCAGTTAAAGAACTTTTCAGAAGCCTCATAACTCTCAACTGCCGCGTGAGCCTCAAATATCATTTTGAGTTCACGGACAATATCATGTGGGTCATGGTTCTCAAACCTTTTCTAAAGCTCCGATTCCAAATCATACAAGATAGCACACTGAACTGTGGAGTACTGATTCTTCCGAGCGAGGAAAACATTCTTTACCTCATCGGTAGCATCAACTGCAGGCGGGTTACCTAGCGGTGCATCCAGCACATAGGTCAATTTACCAGCATTGAGGACAATCCTCAAATTGCGGAATCAATCCGCGAAGTTGCTTCCATTGTTTTTCAACTTTTCTTTCTCTAGGAACGCATTAAAATTGATGGTAGGGGCCGCCATTGATCTATAACATATTTGCAATAGCTTAGACTAAGTTTATTACAAATTGAGTTCTAATTAATAGTTAAATTAATCTAGGTGAACTCCCACTCAAAACAATATCCCTCATATTGTTTTAGTGATCACACGAACCAAATCCACCACATCAAAACCGATCATCACGAGAGTTGATGTTGCTTCAATGACGAACAATCAACATGTTCATCATATCTACTATATGACTCATGCTTTACCTTTCGGTGATCTGTGTTCCGAGACCATGTCTGTACATGCTAGGCTCATCAAGATCAAACCTTAGCTTCCGCATGAGCAAATCTGGCTTGCTCACGTTGTATACACTCGCAGAATCTAACACACCCGATCATCATATGGTACTTCGAAACAACGAGCTTTAGCAACGGTGCTTACTAAGGATGAACACTTTAAAACTTAAAATTGTGTGCTTAAGGGATCATCTTATAATGCCACCGTCGTGAACTAAGCAATACAAGATGCATAAAAGGATTAACATCACATGCAATTCATAATATGTGATATGATATGGCCTTTCTTCTTGTGCTTCCGATCTCCATCTTCAAGCACGAACATGATCTCCATCATCACCGGCATGGCGTCAAGGTCAATGGCGCCGCTTCATGGTTGTCGTCCACCAGCATCAACTATTACAACTACTTTGAATAGACATGCAGGTCTTAACAGAATTTAAAATACAACCATATGGCTCTTGCCGGTTGCCAACTTACAATAAGGAACATTGCATACATCATATATAATCAGAATCATGGCCATATCACAACACAGCACACCCCTGCAAAACAAAGTTAGACGCCTCTAATTTTCTTTGCATGTTTTACGTGGTTTGGGGCTTTCAATAAGTGTCGTTCTAACTTACGAACAAGAACCACAATGTTGATGCTTGAACTATCAAGTGCCTATTGTAAATTGAATCTATACTATGATGGGAGAGACAGACACCCACAAATCCACTTATGCAATACAAGTTGCATGTTAAGTGTGGAGCAAGTCTCATGAACGATGTCATGTAAGGTTAGACCGGGCGCTTCATCCCATCATACCGCAAGATGCAAAGTACACAAAAAAGTAACTGATAATAAAAGCACCACCGTAGGGATTTGTAGCATGGATGTAAACATTTATCATAAACACAAAGATATAATAATAACTACTTTTATTATTGCCTATAGGGCATATCTCCAACAATATCATGTAGACACGTGGAAATCCAATTTGGCTCACTAGACATTCTATTTTAGCACACAAGTGTTTTTTTAGGGGGTGGAGGGCGGGGGGCGCATTTTTGTGTTCGTGTGAAAAGACAAATTTTGATGGTCCAATATAAATATTTATGAAATATTTTTCTTTTCACACATGCGATGTAAAAACTTTTTTCCTCAAAAACTTATATGCTAATGTGGAATGTTCCGGTGCAAAAGCAAAACTTTCTTTTCAATTTTTTGATAATTTGAAATTTGTTTTTTATGTATTTTCAATAATAGTTTCGTATGCACTTGGGAGCCAAAACACCACATCATGTAGACGCATCGATTGTTTTCAGAAGTAACGGTGACAATGTGGGGTGCGTTGATTTGCTCTCCATTCTCTAGCATTAAGACTTGTCCATCCCAATGTGCACAGATTTCCGGTCTGATTTTGTGCTCCATTAGGGTTTTGGCTCCTCTGCTTGTCGCTCTGATGGTGGGACGAGTGTGCGCTCGACATAGTTGGTGGTTAGTGTTTGGTCAACGAAGAACAATGTTATGGTGGTTGTGGCATCGCTCGGCCTCTCTCTGGATCAGCGAGCTCAGTCTCTCCCTCGACCGTGGTCGAAGGGGCGCCTGGTAGTGAGGTACATGGCAGATACGAGCGACGGGTTGCGTATAGTTTAAAAAGGCGGACCAGGCCGCTAGTTGAACCGGAACCGACGGCCTCAGCAGTTTCTTAAGCGCACTGGAGCGGCCTCGCCGCTAGACCGGGATAAACCGCCTGAATTGGCCAGTTTTTCAATGAACCGGGTAATAAATCGGGGATTGAAGTCTGGCGGTCTAACGAACTTAGAACGTTGAGTTGGAGGGCCGTTGACACCGTAGTTGGCCCAGTAACCACCACGACAAGGTAAATTTGGTGTCAATTCTATGTAAATATATATATAGCTCTGCTATTCAAGAACCACTTTCTGAATAACTATTCAGGAACTCGCTGTTACTGTTCACGTGAACACCAGGAACCCTCTGTTAATTTCCAGGCGAGCACGAGTTAACTTCTTTTTCTTTCTAAGTTAACTTCCAGTATGTAACAGTAATAGTGAATGTTAACTTTCACTGTGTAAGTTAACTTTCGCGAGCATTCTTAACTTCCTCATGTGCGCAAGTTAACTACCTCTTCTATGCTAGTTAACTACCTGGCGGAGCATCGATTTTCCATGTTTTCTGAAACTCTGTTATTCAAGAACTCGCTGTTACTATTCACGTGAACACCAGGAACCCTCTGTTAACTTCCAGGCGAGCACGAGTTAACTTCTTTTTCTTTCTAAGTTAACTTCCAGTATGTAACAGTAATAGTGAATGTTAACTTTCACTTGTAAGTTAACTTCCGCGACCATTCTTAACTTTCTTATGTGCGCAAGTTAACTACCTCTTCTATGCTAGTTAACTGCCTGACGGAGCATCGATTTTCTATGTTTTCTGAAACTACATTTGACACGTTCAGTTAACAAGTAGCTTCCGTAAACATTTTAGCTGTCCCGTGTGTACAAGTTAACCCCCTCTTTCTATGCTAGTTAACTTTCTGACGGACAATCGATTTTGTGTGTGTTTTTTCGCGGACTGAATGTTAACTTCCGCATGTGTAAGTTAACTTCTGCGACCCTTCTTAACTTCCCCGTCTGTACAATTTAACTCTCCCTTTTCTACTAGTTAACTTCCTGACGGCACGCTGGGCAGAGGAGGCTGGCCACGCACGGGGGAGGAGGGCGCAAAGGAGGTTGGATACGCGCGGGGCGGAGGTGTCTGCGGTGGCACGCGAGGAGGAGGGCACGGTGGCGCCTGGTGCGGAGGAGGCCGGCGACGAGTAGGGCGGAGGAGGTCGGTGACGCGCGGGTGAGGTGAGCATGGAGGAGGCCAGCTACACGCGGGGCGGAGGATTCCACGGTGGCACGCGGGGAGAAGGGTGCAGCGATGCCTGGTGCGGAGGAGGCCGCGACAACGACTAGGCGGAGGAGGCCGCGGCGGTGACTGGTGTAGAGGAGGCCACGACGGTGACTGATGTAGAGGAGGCCGGCGGGCGGCTCCCGGGGCGGAGGATGCCGACGGCGCTGGGGGCAGATGAGGTCGGCGGCGTGGGGGGTTAGATGTGACGAGGAAGAAAGTGGTTAGGTGGGGGAGGGTAGTTAGGTTGGGGGTTCCTGAATAAGCTAATCTAGGAACCTCTTAAGGGGGTATTTCTGAATAGTCCTGTCGTAGTTATTCTACACCCGGGATAGGCAAAATAACTTTTCTGCACCCTAGGTGCGGAATAGGATTTCTATATATATGACCTATTTTACCTACCATATTACCATATAAGAAATATTGTTTGGTAGTTATTGAACCGATAATCAAACCGAGCAAACCAACCGTCCAACCGATGAACCGTTGAACCAGTGACCTGGTCGGTTCACTCACCGGTCTGTTCTTTAAACTATGGGTTACATAACCGGAGCAGGAAGGTGGAGCATCGCCGTAGTGCATCGATGTTTTGGGCGGCCAGAGATAGAGGGAGGGTGTCGGAGCGGGTGTGGCGGGGCGTGGACGAAATTGAAGGCGGGGAGTTTTACCCTAGAGAGGACCAAGTGAGTATATTTAGGGATTGGGGAAGTCGATGACTATACATTTTACTCCTCTTAACGGTTTGAAGGTGGCAAGCAAATCTATAGGGCGAAAGGTACAGATATGGTTGTCCTCACAAATCACAACACATATCTTGGGCAGCGTGTGCCTGTGAGCAGTGGTCACCTGGCTGGATGAACAGAAGATGGAACCCATAACAGTTGGCGCGCGCGGATCTACCGAGCCAGGATCTCCATCTCCGTGGGCGCGCACCAGCACGGGATCACGGCGATATCGGGCTGTTTGGTTCACAGCTACACTTTGTCAAGCCAAAGTTTGGCAGTTTGGCAAGTGTTTGGTTGTTGTCACACTTTAAAGTTGCCACACTTTACTATACCTATGACCCATATGTCATAGAGTCAATGTTTTGCCAACTTTTGTCACACTTTGTGGCGACCAAATTTTCAGCCACGCTTTTGTGGCTGCCACATTTGCCAAACTTTGGCTCGGCAAAATGTGGCCGGCAACCAAAAGAGGCCCTAAAACCTTTCATTCGCTACGTATGTATATAATCGCAAAGCCGCCAACACGGAGTACTACAGTACTAGTACTAGGGTTGCAGGAAGATCCGAGAAACACGCGCGAAAGCAACGGGGTCAAATCCAAAGCAGAGCCCACGCGCGCGGTGCTGTGGGCTGCTGTGGGCAGCATCTAGCTGATCTAGGGCAGGCAGCAGCATCGGTTTCGTCACGGCAGGCGCGGAACAGTAGTACTAGCCGCTGGTAGCGGTCAGGCCTTGTCGAGGACAGCAGGCAGCAGCAAGCGTCAGTAGAGTAGAGTACCGGCCAGGCCTAGACAGGGCTCACGTGAGGGAGGGGCGGGCCCAGAGCAGAAGGGGCCGCTGTGTGGGCTCGGCTCGGCTCGGCCACCACATGAATGACCGCGTCGGGCCTGCAAGGGACCCGGCTGGGTAGTCAAGTCAGGGCATTTTAGAGCAAGGCTAATAATACAGCCCGTTGCCGGCTCTATACCTATGCCACGTCATCTATAGCTAACACAAAAGTCCATCTATACAATAGACTAGCTATTAGGTTGGATGCTAGATGGATTTTAATTATTTAAAGCACACATGCTATTGGGCCTAGGCTGCATGCAAGCTTCTTTTCTCTTGGTAGATGTGCTACAGCCGGCGGTTCCCGAAGCACTCGCTTCCCTCTCTCTCCTCTTTTCTCTTTCTTCCACGTAATATTTTGAATGACATGGCACCTCTTATAGCCTGCTTACTAAGCTTATTGTACTTGCTCTTATAATAGTCATCCTAAACAGTCTGTTCTTGTCTGTAAAAAAAAAGGTCCGTTCTTGTACGTTTGGGTCGAGCCGCTGTCGATATGGGTAGAGGGTCCGGCCTGTTAGGCCGATCGCGCACAGCGGCATGACCCATTTTTCGCGCTTGATCATCGCCAACGTCGGCGTATTTTCAGTGTCTTTCCGCTGTCACGCCGTCTCTCGCCTTTCTTTCTCGCCGTTTTCCATAAAAGGGGAGGTCGCCGAGCTATCTTCGACCATATCCGCGCAACCTAAAACGCAAAAAACACCATGCCTGGCCGCCGGCGTCGACACGACGAGCTCCGTGGCAACCCCGATGTCGGTAGAGAAGAGGTGCCCGAGTGGCCGCTGCCGTCGTGGTGGCCGAATCCGCCGGAGTTGCCAGACGTGCTGCCTCCTCCGATTCCGGGGCGCTCGTGGATTTACAGGATGGGCATTGATACGTCGGAAACGTATCTATATTTTTTTATGTTCTATGCTTGTTTAGTATCTACTTTGTTTTGCTTTGTTCATACTTTGAGGTGATTTTCATATGTTTTATGCTACTAACCTATTAACAAGTTGCCATAGTGTCAATTGTCTGTTTTCTGCTGTTTTTGTTCCAGAAAAGCTAGTAATAAAATATTCTCGGAATTGGACGAGACAAAAGCTAAGGTCAATATTTCACCGAGAAGAACACGGAGTCCAAAGGAGAGACGGGGGGCGCCACAGGGCGGCTGCACCCCCCAGGCGCGGGCCTACCCTGGGCCGCGCCTGGGCAGGGTGTGGGCCCCCTGGCTGCCCTCCTGCCTCGTCTCTTCGCCTATAAGAATCCCCCGATGCCTAAACCCTAAGCACCTGATCAATATTCCACGAAACCGTCTGTAGCCTCCGCCACCATCGTCCCTAGATCGGGGGGATCTGAAGCTCTTCCTGGCACCCTGCCGGAGGGGAGATCATCCCGGAGGCCTTCTTCTTCATCATGCCAGTCTCCGGTATGAAGCGTGAGTAGTTCCACCTTAGACTACGGGTCCATATAGTAGCTAGATGGTTGTATCTCCTCCTTTGTGCTTTCATGTCTAGATCTTGTGAGCTCCGTTCATGATCAAGATCTCATCTATTTGTAATCATGCATGTTATGTTTGCGGGGATCCGATGGGTATTAAGATTACTATGTCAGATTGATTAATGGTTGTGTCTTATTGATTCTATCATGTCTGTGTTGTTTGCGATCTTGCATGCTCTCCGTTGTTAGTAGTTATCTTGGCCAAGTAGTTGCTAGTGACTCTAAGAGGGAGTATTTATGCTCGATAGTGGGTTCATGCCTCTATTTAATCAAGGGAAGTGACAGAAATCTCTAAGGTTGTAGATGTGTTGTTGCTGCTAGGGAGAAAATAACGGTCTCTTGTTCATGAAACACGTGAATTGTTTACTCTACACACTTTGCTTAAAGCAGTTGTCTATTGCTTGCAACTTAATACTGGAGGGGGTTTGGATGATAACCCGAAGGTGGAATTCTAGTCATAGATGCAGTTGGATGGTGGTCTATGTATATTGTTGTATTGCCCAATCAAATCTCATAGGATCTTTATGTCTAGTATTGCATTGTTATGCCTTGCTCAGTCCTGTCAATTGCCCTGCTGTAATTTGTTTACCCAGCATGCCATGTTTGTTTATCTAAGGAGAACACCTCTAGTGAGCTATGGACCCCGCTCCAATCTTTACCATTGATACATCTTCCACTGTTACTGTTTACTTGCTGCAAACCTCTTTCACCTTCCACACCATACAGTTAATCCTTTGTTACAGCAACCGGTGTGATTGACAACCTCACTGTTAGTTGGGGCAAAGTCTTGAGTTTGTGTTGTGTAGCTTTCCATGTTGCTTGCAGCACCTTTGAGACGTTTCCTTCCTCCTACCGGTTCGATAACCTCGGTTTCTTATTGAGGGAAAGCTTGTTGCTGTGCTACATCATACCTTGCTCTTGGGGTTTCCCGACGAAGCGCTCCACATTGACGCAGCGCCATCAAGACTTTTCTGGTGTTGTTGCCGGGGAGTCTAAGGACGTCTTCATAAGGGGAGTCCTTCTCAACCTTTATCTTTACTTTGTTTTTGGTCTGCTTAGTTTCTTTTGCTTGGTTTTGTTTGCCTATTTTTATCAAAAATCCAAAAAAATAGTTTAGTTTGGTTTGCTTTCTCTTATCAAAAACATACAAAAATAGTTCCTGCTCTAGCTGCTGTTGTTGTTGTTGGCTTGCTCCGCTTTTGCCAATATGAACTCTGCTGAGAACACCAAGTTATGTGACTTCACTAGTACAAACAACAATGATTTACTAAGCACTCCTATTGCTCCACCCGCTCCTGATGCTACCTTTTATGAAATTAAGCCTGCTTTGTTGAATCTTGTGATGAGAGAGCAATTTTCTGGTGCTAGTTCTGATGCTGCTGCTGCCCATCTCAATAACTTTGTTGAACTTTGTGAGATGCACAAGTATAAGGATGTAGATGGAGATATTATTAAGATCAAGTTGTTTCCTTTCTCCTTGAGAGGAAAAGCTAAAGAATGGTTGCTATCCTTGCCTAGAAATAGTATTGATTCTTGGATTAAGTGCAAAGATGCTTTTATTGGAGTACTACCCTCCTGCTAAGATTATATCTATGAGAAGTGATATTATGAAATTTAAACAACTTGATAATGAACATGTTGCTCAAGCTTGGGAAAGAATGAAATCTTTGGTTAAGAATTGTCCCACTCATGGACTTACTACTTTGATGATTATCCAGACTTTTTATGTAGGTTTGAACTTCTCTTCAATAAACTTGTTGGATTCAGCTGCTGGAGGTACCTTTATGACCATCACCTTGGGTGCTGCAACAAAACTCCTTGATAATATGATGGTTAATTACTCTGAACGGCACACCGAGAGAGCTCCACATGGTAAGAAGATAAACTCTGTTGAAGAAACCTCCTCTTTGAGTGATAAGATAGATGTTATTATGGCTATGCTTGTTAATGGGAAAGCTCCTTTAGATCCAAATATTGTTCCCTTAGCTTCTTTGGTTGCTCAAGAAGAGCAAGTTGATGTGAACTTCATTAGAAACAACAATTTTAACAACAATGCCTACATGAATAATTTTGGTAGTAACAACAATTATAGGCCTTTGATACTTCGGTAACGTATCTATAATTTTTGATGCTCCATGCTTGTTTAGTATCTACTTTGCATTGCTTTGTCTACACTTTGCGGTGTTTTTATATCTTTTGTGAAACTAACTGATGACCCACAAGTGTAGGTGATCGCAAAAGTCTTCACGGGTAGTGTTACCCAATTTATTGATTTGACACAAGAGGAGCCAATGAATACTTGCAAGCCTTAACAACCGAGTTGTCAATTCAGCTGCACCTGGAAATAGTTCTTGCTCACAGAAGTTTATGAGTAGCAACAGTTTGGTAGTAGAAACAGCAACAGCAGAACAAGAGCAATAGTAACAGTAACAGTAAACAGTGGGATTCGAGTGTAGTAGGCATAGGGATGGATGGACGGGCATGGCATGGACAAGTATAAACATGTAACTTCAAGATCTAAGGCATTGCAGATAAATAATAACAAGCATCTAAGTACTAAACAATCCTAGGCATGTGCTCCAAATATAGTCATACGTGCTCGCAATGAGAACTTGCATAACATGTTCTGTCCAGCCAGCACATGGCAGCGGGGCCTATAGGGAACTACTGGCAATTAAGGTGCTCCTTTTAATAGAGCACCGGAGCAAAACATTAACACTCCGTGAACACATGTGATCCTCACATCACAGCCATCCCCTCCGGTTTTCCCAACTATTGTCACTTTGGGGCCTTTGGATCCGGACAGTGATATGTGTACACAACTTGCAGATAAGATCACAAACCATACTATCATAATGATTCAATAATAAGTTCAGATCTGAGATCATGGCACTCGGGCCCTAGTGACAAGCATTAAGCACAACAAGTTGCAACAAAGTCAAATAGCACTAATAGATATACTAGGCACTATGCCCTAACAGATCTTATTCGATTACATGATAGAACTCATCCAATCCCTACCATCCCCAAGCCTACGGCGGGGGATTACTAACTCATGGATGAGAAAAACATTGATGTTTGATGGAGATGCGTTGGTGATGTTGGAGATATGCCCTAGAGGCAATAATAAATGTAGTTGTTATTATATCTTTGTGTTTATGATAAATGTTTACATTCATGCTATAACAGTATTAACCAGGAAACATTAATACTTGTGTGATTTGTAAACTAAATTAGAGTCCCTAGTAAAGCCTCTTCATAATACTAGCTTGTTGGTTAATAGATGATTGTGGTTTCCCTATCATGAACATTGAGATGTTATTAACAACAAGATCATATCATTAGGAGAATGGTGTGATGGACAAACTCCTATAGATAAGCGTAGCATAAAGATCAAGTCATTTTAATAGTTCAATTGCTATATGCTTTCTGATACATAGTAACCTAATTCCTTCGACCATGAGATCATGCTTATTACCATCACCGGAAGGATGCTTTGATGACATCAAACACCACACCGTATCTGGGTGGCTATATGTAAGATCCCTCCTTTGTAAAGGAAAAGGATCCCTGTGATTGCAATGCTAGTCCCTGGATCAATAGCTAGCATCCATAGTTAAGATGTAATATCAAGAAACAAAGGTCATAATACAACTTTATAACCAGGAATAACATAATTTTATTACATCTTACATAGCTCATTTGGCTATTACATTACATTGCAGCAGAAATCTATAAGCATGGGGTCCTTCATCTTCAAAGTGCCACAGGCAGACATGTTGGTTGTAGACTTTGTAATCCTAATCAACACACTTCACTAAAACAATCAATCCTGCAACATAACAAGTTACAGCCACAAAGGTCAATACATTTGAATTGTAATGGCAAGTGATACTATGGTAGTATAGTGGAGTCTATCATCTATATGCATTTGGCTAAGTGGAGTTGAGGCTTGCATTGCTCAAAATAGATTTTTCCTTAAACACTAAGTTTTTGCTTGACAAAATCATTTCTCCCATCCAAAGATTGAAGATTCTTTAACCCTTGTTCAATCCACAAGTTTTTAACTTTGAAATTTGAATGATGAGATTCTTGATTGCTTCCATGTCTTGATGCTCAAATTGTCCTTTACCAGGGACATGGCTAAGTACTTAGATTTTACACTCTGCAGAGGTGGTGCACTTTCCCCACAAGACTTGGTTTCCCAAGACAAGATCTTTCAGAAGCCTTCCCTTAGACCAAAATGGACGCGCTCCAACCTATCAAACTCTACCACCAACTGTCCATATGGTTAAGTTTTTGCAACCTATATGATCCAGGCAGAGCCCATAATGCCAAGTGGCTGCACTTGAAGCTTCTCAACATTTGACATCTCAAATCTCTTTGTTCCTGGGTGGCAATCCACAAGTGAGATACACAAGGTCAACCATAAACATGGGCCTTGTGAACCACTCAACCAAAAACCACCAAGCAATTACCATTCCACCCAGGTGATTCATTAACTTAGTTGTTTTACTAACCAAAAACACAAGTCCTCAGACTTAGAAATTTTTCCATAGTATGAATATATTTCCACCCTTGTTTTCTATTAGCTAGGCTAAGCTTGATAGTAGTAGGAATCTTAACTTAGGAAAATTTCTACTAAAGTTTCATCTACTAGGTTTTCCTATAGCAAGGTTTATACTTAGCAAAAATTCCATGCAAGTTTTACTTAGAAAAATCACTAATGCATAGTGAAAGTAATGGGACAAAAAGTATGAAGCATCACTTGCCTTTTTGGTAGAGGGTGTAAGTTCACTCCTTGTCCTTGCAACAATCACACTCTTCAAGTCACTACAATTCAATCAAGCAACGCACAATCTCAATCTACCAATCAAGCAAAACATCACATAAAATCATATAAACAAGATAATGCATGCAAGCATGCCAAGGATTGTTTTATTTGGAAAGGTGGTTCCTATTGGGTCTTAAACATTTGAAAACACCTAATGGTCATTTTTGTAAAGTGGCAAAGTCATTTGTAAAAGGTTTCACTTCATAAACCATTTTCAAAACATGGTATCATTTTATGTGGTGTAAAAATGTTTTTACTAAGGCATTAATCTATAGGATTCACAAAATATGTTTTCAACCCATAAAACTTGGTGTTTGGGGTCAGAGAGTTTGAAACAAAACATTTCCCACAAGTTTTCTTCCAAAACCATTTTTAATAAAAATACTATATTTTTATTTGACTAGAAATGGTTTTAAATCAAAGAATCATTCTTTTCCTTCACCAAATACATTTTTGAAACCACAAAGTGTTTCCTATGGTCAGTAGGTTCAAATCACACCTTTTGCCAAAGATTTTATCCTCAAAATCATTTTTGAACAATTTTTATAATCTAAACAAGCATACAAATGTTTCTGCAAAAACAAACCATTTAACAGAAACTTTTTACTAAAAAAAATGGCATGGTTGGCTAGGTCTTGTTCCACTGATTCCATTGATATAAAGTTTGCAAAAATTGGACGTGTGGTTTAAAAGTTGTGCAATTTACAAAATCACAAGTCTAATTGATCAAATTCTGTTTTTAAAACCAACTCTGGGACACGCGTCTGTTTCCTATTCGTCGAAAACGTTTCGTTCGGATCGACAGACATAGACCGCAGGATCCAACTTGATCGCACGGCACAGATCGCTTGATACCCCTTCGATCCTGTTCTATCGTGGCGCTTGGATTTTCATCCTACGGTGTACAGCGTGCCAGCCATAGATGGGCGGCGCTGCGGTGGCTACTGGCGGCGGAGCGGCCAGACGGTGGCGGCGTCGGCGATGTAGGAAGCTAGAATGGCTGGGGAGATGCTCACAGTGTTCGCGGCGTCGTAGGGAAGCTCAAGGAGGTTGTCGTTGCTGAAGGGGCGCACGGGGTCGTTGTCAATCCTTCGCCGGAGTTTGCATCGTCGTCAGGCGGCTCTGGAGGTCGTCGGGGATGAGGTTACAAGGCACCCTAAGGCAAGGTAGGGGCATGGTTAGATGCGGGATGATCTGGGGAAGATGTGTGCATCATCGAGAGAGCTTAGGGCGGTCGGAGTTCACCTGGGATGCTCGACGGAGCAATGGCAGACGGCAGCGCACGCTCGGTGTCGACGAAGCCGAGGCTACGGGGCACTCGCGGGAGAATGAGTGGCACGGGGAGACGCGCCAGGAGGTGGGGAGTATGTGTGCGTGGTCGAGGAGGCAAGGGGCAGTAAGGGGTTGCCGGAATCGTCACCGAAGAGTCGTCGGAGCAGTGGCAGTGTAGGGCAAAATTCTGCGGCCTGGGGGCGTGTTGAGATGGGGCGACAGAGGGGAAGTTGAGAGGAGGGGCAGGCACTTTAATGTGCGTGGTCAAGGGGACGATTAATGGCGTGGTTAACGCGTATTACGCCGGACTTAATTCGCCTGCAACGGCCGGCGAGGGGGAGGGCGTAGTCCGCGGGTGGGGAAGAAGGGAACGTGGCTGTGGGACCTAGTGTCAGCGAGAAAGGGAGTGAGGGGGAGGGTCCATTCGTCAGTGTCCTCGCGGGTTTCTTTTGCGGTGAAAACGATTCGCTCGCTGAGAGGGAGAGGTGGGCTAGGTTGGGCTGGAATGGGCTTAGCTGGGCTGGATTTAGTTGGGTCGAGTCTGACTCTATTTTTTTCTTTCAAATGCTTTTTCTTTTTCTATTTCTATTTTCTGTTTTGAATTTCAAACAACAATTCAAACATTCAATTCAATTCAAACATTCACCATACTTTGTGTTGTGCTTTGGTTCTATTTAACAACATAAACCAAAGTCCCAAAATAAAATAATTTTTATTATTTTTAGGATCTATTTAATAATTAAATAAAATAGACCTTAATTATTAATTCAAATAGGTTTTGATTTATTTAATAAAATCTCCATTTGAAAACTAAATATTATCGAAACCAAATCAGTAGGTTTTATTTTAAAATATAAGATACTTAGAAAACTTGTTTAAAATAAAATAACATTTTTGTTTTAGGGTCCATTAATAATTAAATAAGATGGACCTTAGTTAATAATCCATATAGGATTTGTTTTATTTAAAACTTTATTTTGAAATCTAAAATAAAGCCAAAACACTTCAGTAGGTTTTAATTGAGAATATAAAATACTTGGAAAACTTATTTAAAATAAATAAATAAGTTTTAGTGTTTATTTAAAATGGGAAAACCTTTATTTTTAATAAAACTGGATATTAATAAATCCTCATTATTTTGTTTAAATAAACCTTTACTCTTTTAATCAAAGCAAAACCTTTTGTTTTAAAATCTTGGCCAAGGTTTAATTTGGCTTTATAAAATAATCCTTATTTATAAATCTACCTTTTCATTTGAAAACCAAATCTTTTTATTGAAAGATCCAAAATAGTAATTTTAAATGTTTTGAAGTTTATTGTTTATTTATCCCTTTAGGACTTTATTTGATCCAAATAGGTTTTGAAAGTTTCCAATTGGATTCAAAAGTTTCTTCTCACCCTGAAAATCAACAAAGTTTTTATTTTATTCATTTATTTTTCACATTACAAGATTTGGAAAATCTTGGGATGTGACAGGCTACCACCCTTAAAATAAATCTCGTCCCGAGATTTGGGAGGCTAGGGGTTACAAGTTGGCTCAAAAGCATCTAGGGTACTACCACCCTTAAAAAATTTCCAACTAGTTTACATCTTGGCTTGCTTGGGATCTTGATGTAACTTTCCTGGACAGGAGTTTGCATAGTGGCCTAGTTCCTTGCATTTGAAACATGTGACAAGGCTAAGATCCTTCATAGGCTTGTTTATCTTGTGTTTCATCTTTTCTGGATAGTTGCTTGCATAATGTCCTAGCTCTTTGCAGTTGTTGCACCACACTTGGCTAATATCTTTCTTTTCCTTTGGTATCATTTCCTCTTGTTTGTTTCCTTGGTTCTTCTTCTTTTCTGGGCAGTCACTGGCATAGTGTCCCTTCTCTTTGCAATTGTAACATTGCAACTGGCTTATGTCCTTCTTCTTCTTTTTGGGTCTCTCCAAAGCTAGGAGTTCTTCTAGTTCATGTTCTTCATATCTCACCTCAAAGGTGGGAAATCTTTCTCTCTTCTTGGGGCATTGATCTTCATGTTCCTTGCATGTATGATCCTTGTTTCTACAAATATTGCATGCTTTGGTTCCTTCTATAATAACATCTTTGTCATCCTTGTTGTCATTAGCTCTTTGGGAAAAGTTTTCTCTCATGTTGATCATTTGAGTAACCAATCCTTGCAACAATTGGGATTGAAGTTTCAAAATCCTTTGTATGGCTGGGTCTAGTCCATTGTTGTTGGCTAAAAGCTGAGTTGTCTCTTGGCTCAACTGGCTTTGGTTTGCTATAAGTTCTCTCATGTTGTCCTCTTGGTTGTTGTTGTTGTCATCAACCTTGATGTTGGTGTCTCTTGGAGTAGTCATCTGTTTGGGTTGAAGGGATTAGAATAGGCAAAATATTTCTAAGGGAATATTTCCAATCACACATATCACAATTCACACAAGCAATGCGCAAGCAATCACAAACAAACATTCCACTCAAACAACAAGTTTCAAGCATATTTTTAGGCAATCAAAAATATTTTTGTTACACCACATAAGTTGGTGGGCTTGACTTAACTAAAATATGGTAGTCCATCTATATGGTTCACTTGAAATCTTTCCATTCTTCTTGGTTGATTCTTCTTGCATGAGATCATGGTTTCCTTGGGAAAATTCTTGGTCACAAAACTTCAAAGGTGAGGATGGATCCTTCTAAGTTGTGTTTCCTTAGTCTCCAAATCTTGAGTAGGATTTATTGTCTCACTTGTCCTTAGTGACATCCAAGACTGAAGTCCTTGGTGAATATGCTGAAGATGTTGAAGTCATTAGAGTTGAAGATGTTGAAGTCATTAGAGTTGAAGATGTTGAAGTCATTAGAGTTGAAGAAGTTGAAGTCATTAGAGTTGATGAAGTCCTTTGCACATGGTGTAGTCTTTGGTCATGGGGTAGTTTTTTCCATCAAGTTGAAATAGAAGAAATGTAGAATCAAAACCAAAAATGATTGAGGAATGAGTTTACAAGATTGTTTGTAAATAAGTTTTGGAACAAATAAATCTCCTATTTCTCTAAGGGGTTTTGTCCAATCCTAGGTTTACAAATCCTACAGGCAACACAATGCTCTGATACCATCTGTAAGATCCTTCCTTTGTAAAGGAAAAGGATCCCTGTGATTGCAATGCTAGTCCCTGGATCGATAGCTAGCATCCACAGTTAAGATGTAATATCAAGAAACAAAGGTCATAATACAACTTTATAACCAGGAATAACATAATTTTATTACATCTTACATAGCTCATTTGGCTATTACATTACATTGCAGCAGAAATCTATAAGCATGGGGTCCTTCATCTTCAAAGTGCCACAGGCAGACATGTTGGTTGTAGACTTTGTAATCCTAATCAACACACTTCACTAAAACAATCAATCCTGCAACATAACAAGTTATAGACACAAAGGTCAATACATTTGAATTGTATTGGAAAGTGATACTATGGCGTAGTATAGTGGAGTCTATCATCTATATGCATTTGGCTAAGTGGAGTTGAGGCTTGCATTGCTCAAAATAGATTTTTCCTTAACATTTGAAAACACTAAGTTTTTGCTTGACAAAATCATTTCTCCCATCCAAAGATTGAAGATTCTTTAACCCTTGTTCAATCCACAAGTTTTTAACTTTGAAATTTGAATGATGAGATTCTTGATTGCTTCCATGTCTTGATGCTCAAATTGTCCTTTACCAGGGACATGGCTAAGCACTTAGATTTTACACTCTACAGAGGTGGTGCACTTTCCCCACAAGACTTGGTTTCCTAAGACAAGATCTTTCAGAAGCCTTCCCTTAGACCAAAATGGACGCGCTCCAACCTATCAAACTCTACCACCAACTGTCCATATGGCTAAGTTTTTGCAACCTATATGATCCAGGCAGAGCCCATAATGCCAAGTGGCTGCACTTGAAGCTTCTCAACATTTGACATCTCAAATCTCTTTGTTCCTGGGTGGCAATCCACAAGTGAGATACACAAGGTCAACCATAAACATGGGCCTTGTGAACCACTCAACCAAAAACCACCAAGCAATTACCATTCCACCCAGGTGATTCATTAACTTAGTTGTTTTATTAACCAAAAACACAAGTCCTCAAACTTAGAAATTTTTCCATAGTATGAATATATTTCCACCCTTGTTTTCTATTAGCTAGGCTAAGCTTGATAGTAGTAGGAATCTTAACTTAGGAAAATTTCTACTAAAGTTTCATCTACTAGGTTTTCCTATAGCAAGGTTTATACTAAGCAAAAATTCCATGCAAGTTTTACTTAGAAAAATCACTAATGCATAGTGAAAGTAATGGGACAAAAAGTATGAAGCATCACTTGCCTTTTTGGTAGAGGGTGTAAGTTCACTCCTTGTCCTTGCAACTATCACACTCTTCAAGTCACTACAATTCAATCAAGCAAGGCACAATCTCAATCTACCAATCAAGCAAAACATCACATAAAATCATATAAACAAGATAATGCATGCAAGCATGCCAAGGATTGTTTTATTTGGAAAGGTGGTTCCTATTGGGTCTTAAACATTTGAAAACACCTAATGCTCATTTTTGTAAAGTGGCAAAGTCATTTGTAAAAGGTTTCACTTCATAAACCATTTTCAAAACATGGTATCATTTTATGTGGTGTAAAAATGTTTTTACTAAGGCATTAATCTATAGGATTCACAAAATATGTTTTCAACCCATAAAACTTGGTGTTTGGGGTCAGAGAGTTTGAAACAAAACATTTCCCACAAGTTTTCTTCCAAAACCATTTTTAATAAAAAAATTATATTTTTATTTGACTAGAAATGGTTTTAAATCAAAGAATCATTCTTTTCCTTCACCAAATACATTTTTGAAACCACAAAGTGTTTCCTATGGTCAGTAGGTTCAAATCACACCTTTTGCCAAAGATTTTATCCCCAAAATCATTTTTGAACAATTTTTATAATCTAAACAAGCATACAAATGTTTCTGCAAAAACAAACCATTTAACAGAAACTTTTTACTAAACAAATGGCATGGTTGGCTAGGGCTTGTTCCACTGATTCCATTGATATAAAGTTTGCAAAAATTGGACGTGTGGTTTAAAAGTTG
This sequence comes from Avena sativa, assembly GCA_916181665.1. Taxonomy (NCBI): domain Eukaryota; kingdom Viridiplantae; phylum Streptophyta; class Magnoliopsida; order Poales; family Poaceae; genus Avena; species Avena sativa. The sequence continues at coordinate 82,578,583 of OV702299.1, read as the reverse complement.
TGCAATTTACAAAATCACAAGTCTAATTGATCAAATTCTGTTTTTAAAACCAACTCTAGGACACGCGTCTGTTTCCTATTCGTCGAAAACGTTTCGTTCGGATCGACAGACACAGACCGCAGGATCCAACTTGATCGCACGGCACAGATCGCTTGATACCCCTTCGATCCTGTTCTATCGTGGCGCTTGGATTTTCATCCTACGGTGTACAGCGTGCCAGCCATAGATGGGCGGCGCTGCGGTGGCTACTGGCGGCGGAGCGGCCAGACGGTGGCGGCGCCGGCGATGCAGGAAGCTAGAATGGCTGGGGAGATGCTCACAGTGTTCGCGTCGTCGTAGGGAAGCTCAAGGAGGTTGTCGCTGCTGAAGGGGCGCACGGGGTCGTTGTCAATCCTTCGCCGGAGTTTGCATCGTCGTCGGGCGGCTCTGGAGGTCGTCGGGGATGAGGTTACAAGGCACCCTAAGGCAAGGTAGGGGCATGGTTAGATGCGGGATGATCTGGGGAAGATGTGTGCATCATCGAGAGAGCTTAGGGCGGTCGGAGTTCACCTGGGATGCTCGACGGAGCAATGGCAGACGGCGGCGAACGCTCGGTGTCGACGAAGCCGAGGCTACGGGGCACTCGCGGGAGAATGAGTGGCACGGGGAGACGCGCCAGGAGGTGGGGAGTATGTGTGCGTGGTCGAGGAGGCAATGGGCAGTAAGGGGTTGCCGGAATCGTCACCGGAGAGTCGTCGGAGCAGTGGCAGTGTAGGGCAAAATTCTGCGGCCTGGGGGCGTGTTGAGATGGGGCGATAGAGGGGAAGTGGAGAGGAGGGGCAGGCGCTTTAACGTGCGTGGTCAAGGGGATGATTAATGGCGTGGTTAACGCGTATTACGCTGGACTTATTTCGCCTGCAACGGCCGGCGAGGGGGAGGGCGTAGTCCGCAGGTGGGGAAGAAGGGAACGTGGCTGTGGGGCCTAGTGTCAGCGAGAAAGGGAGTGAGGGGGAGGGTCCATTCGTCAGTGTCCTCGCGGGTTTCTTTTGCGGTGAAAACGATTCGCTCGCTGAGAGGGAGAGGTGGGCTAGGTTGGGCTGGAATGGGCTTAGCTGGGCTGGATTTAGTTGGGTCGAGTCTGACTCTATTTTTTTCTTTCAAATGCTTTTTCTTTTTCTATTTCTATTTTCTGTTTTGAATTTCAAACAACAATTCAAACATTCAATTCAATTCAAACATTCACCATACTTTGTGTTGTGCTTTGGTTCTGTTTAACAACATAAACCAAAGTCCCAAAATAAAATAATTTTTATTATTTTTAGGATCTATTTAATAATTAAATAAAATAGACCTTAATTATTAATTCAAATAGGTTTTGATTTATTTAATAAAATCTCCATTTAAAAACTAAATATTATCAAAACCAAATCAGTAGGTTTTATTTTAAAATATAAGATACTTAGAAAACTTGTTTAAAATAAAATAACATTTTTGTTTTAGGGTCCATTAATAATTAAATAAGATGGACCTTAGTTAATAATCCATATAGGATTTGTTTTATTTAAAACTTTATTTTGAAATCTAAAATAAAGCCAAAACACTTCAGTAGGTTTTAATTGAGAATATAAAATACTTGGAAAACTTATTTAAAATAAATAAATAAGTTTTAGTGTTTATTTAAAATGGGAAAAACCTTTATTTTTAATAAAACTGGATATTAATAAATCTTCATTATTTTGTTTAAATAAACCTTTACTCTTTTAATCAAAGCAAAACCTTTTGTTTTAAAATCTTGGCCAAGGTTTAATTTGGCTTGATAAAATAATCCTTATTTATCTACCTTTTCATTTGAAAACCAAATCTTTTTATTGAAAGATCCAAAAAATAGTAATTTTAAATATTTTGAAGTTTATTGTTTATTTATCCCTTTAGGACTTTATTTGATCCAAATAGGTTTTGAAAGTTTCCAATTGGATTCAAAAGTTTCTTCTCACCCTGAAAATCAACAAAGTTTTTATTTTATTCATTTATTTTTCACATTACAAGATTTGGAAAATCTTGGGATGTGACACTATAAAGGTGACATTGAGTGTTCGGAAAGTATGGGTTGAGACACATGAATCAAGAGTGGGATTTGTCCATCCATATGACGGATAGATATACTCTGGGCCCTCTCGGTGAAATGTCATCCAATTAGCTTGCAAGCATGTGAATGGCTCACAAGGGATCACATACCACGAAATGAGAAAAGAGTACTTATCGGTAACGAGGTTGAACTAGGTATGCAGAGATACCGACGATCAAAACCTCGGATAAGTAAACTATCGTGAGACAAAGGGAAATTGGTATCTTATGTAAGTGGTTCATTCGATCGCAAAGTAATCGTAGAAATATGTGGGAGCCATATGAATTTCCAGATTCCTATATTGGTTATTGTTCGGAGAAGTGTCTCGATCATGTCCGCATAATTCACGAACCGTAGGGAGACACACTTAAGGATTCGATGTTGTTGAGTAGTTATGGAATGATGAGTAAGATACTGAATGTTGTTCGGAGTCTCGGATGGGATCCAGGATATCACGAGGAGATCCGGAATGGTCCAGAGAATAATATTCGTATAAGGAAAGTCCTGTTTCGGAGTTGTGGAATGTTTCCGGTGTTTTCATCGGGAATGTTCTAGAAGGGTCCAGAAGGTCCGGCACTTCGGAGGGGAAGGGTACATGAATGTGTCATAACAATGTGGAATGGTTGGATCATGTACTAAGTATCATGGCTGAGCAAAATAAAGGGATAAATCAAATCCTAGTTTGAAAAAGTCAAACGCCAATTTGAAAAGTCAAACGGCAATTTTGCTTGGTGGAGGGAGAGTAGGAAACCTACTTGGGGAGGAAGTCTTCCTACCTCCACCCGCCGGCCAAGGAGGCCGAGTTGGGGGAGGACTCCCTCCTCCCAACCGGCGCCCTCCCACCTATAAAAGAAGGGGCAGGGGTGCCCCCTCTACCCTACACCCAACACCACCCAAACCCTAGCCCCAAGCCGCCGGCGCCACCACCCCCTGCTGCTGCCGCCGCCTAGGGCACCTCCAACTCACCGAGTTGGGGTGAAACCCTAACCTTAGCCTCCGGTTAGCTTCTCCCCTTGGTGCCTCTAAACCCTAGATCACCAAGGCCTCTCTCATAATCTACCATACTCGCTCCGGCTTAAGGCGAAGCCCTGCGAGATCTCCCCTCTACTTCCGGTACCACGCTGTCGTGCTGCCGGAATCGCGAGGAGAGTGCTACAACCTCTGCTGCCTGCTGGAACAAGGGAGAGGAAGGTCTTCATCGAGTACCGAACGTGTGACCGACTACGGAAGCGCTGCCGGAACACAGCGCCGGAAGGATCGTCTACACGATCTTGAGATCGGCAAGAGTACGACTACATCACCCACGAGAATCCGCTCTCGTTAACCGCTTTGGAATCTTCGAGGGTGAGTTCTTCTATCGACTCGTTGCTACAATCTAGTAGATAGATCTTGGCTTGTTTGTTTGCATGCGGTAGAATTTTTTTGTTTTCCATGCTACAAACCCCTACAGTGGTATCAGAGCCGTGTCTATATGTAGATTTGTTGCACGAGTAGAACATAATGGTCATTGTGGGTGGTGGTGCTTTTATTATCAATTGCTTCTTGTGTACTTTGCATATTGCGGTATGATGGGATGAAGCGGCCCGGTCTAACCTTACATGACATCGTTCATGAGACTTGCTCCACGCTGAACATGCAACTAGTATTGCATAAGTGGCTTTGCGGGTGTCTGTCTCTCCCATTATAGTATAGATCCAATTTACAACGGGCACTTGATAGTTCAAGTATCAACGTTGTGGTTCTTGTTCGTAAGTTAGAGCGACACTTATTGAAAGCCCCAAACCACGTAAAATATGCAAAGAAAATTAGAGGCGTCTAACTTTGTTTTGCAGGGGTTTGCTGTGATGTGATATGGCCATGATTGTGATTATATTTGATGTATGCAATGTTCCTTATTGTAAGTTGGCAACCGGCAGGAGCCATATGGTTGTCTTTAAATTCTGTTAAGACCCGCGTGTCTATTCAAAGTAGTTGTAATAGTTGAAGCTGGTGGACGACAACCATGGAACGACGTCATTGACCTTGATGCAATGCCGGTGATGATGGAGATCATGTTCGTGCTTGAAGATGGAGATTAGAAGCACAAAGAAGAAAGGCCATATCATATCACATATTATGAATTGCATGTGATGTTAATCCATTATGCATCTTGTATTGCTTAGTTAACGACGATAGCATTATAAGATGATCCCTCAAGCACACAAATTTCAAGTTTTAAAGTGTTCGTCCTTAGTTAGCTCCATTGCTAAAGCTTGTTGTTTTGAAGCACCACGTGATGATCGGGTGTGTTAGATTCTGCAAGTGTATACAACATGAGCAAGCCAGATTTGCTCATGCAGAAACTAAGGTTTGATCTTGACGGGCCTAGCATGCACATACATGGTCTCGGAACACGGATCACCGAAAGGTAAAGCATGAGTCATATAGTAGATATGATGAACATGTTGATTGTTCGCCATTGAAGAAACATCAACTCTCGTGATGATCGGTTTTGATGTGGTGGATTTGATTCGTGTGATCACTAAAACAATGTGAGGGATATTGTTTTGAGTGGGAGTTCACCTAGATTAATTTAACTATTAATTAGAACTCAATTTGTCATAAACTTAGTCTAAACTATTGCAAATATGTTGTAGATCAATGGCGGCCCCTACCATCAATTTTAATGCGTTCCTAGAGAAAGAAAAGTTGAAAAACAATGGAAGCAACTTCGCGGATTGATTCCGCAATTTGAGGATTGTCCTCAATGCTGGTAATTTGACCTATGTGTTGGATGCACCGCTGGGTGACCCGCCTGCAGCTGATGCTAATGATGAGGTAAAGAATGTTTTCCTCGCTCGGAAGAATCAGTACTCCACAGTTCAGTGTGTTATCTTGTATGATTTGGAATCGGAGCTTCAGAAAAGGTTTGAGAACCATGACCCACATGATATTGTCCGTGAACTAAAAATGATATTTGAGGCTCATGCGGCAGTTGAGAGTGATGAGGCTTCTGAAAAGTTCTTTAACTGCAAGATGGAAGAGGGCAGCTCCGTCAGTGAGCATGTGCTTAAGATGTCTGGGCACGCAAGCAAACTCCAAAGTTTGGGTATAGTGATTCCTAATCCTTTGGGGATTCACCGTGTCCTCCAATCACTACCACCAAGTTACAAGAACTTTGTGATGAACTACAATATGCAAAACATGGACAAGACGTTGCCAGAACTCTTCTCCATGTTGAAATCTGCAGAAGTGGAGATCAAGAAAGAGCACCAAGTGTTGTTGGTCAATAAGACCACCAAATTCAAGAAAGGCAAGTCTAAGAAAAGGGAAACTTCAAGAAGGGCGGTAAGAAAGTTGCCGCACCAGCGAAGAAGATCAGGGCTGGACCTAAGTCTGATACTGAGTGCTTTTACTGCAATCAAGAGGGTCACTAGAAGCGGAATTGCCCAAAGTACTTGGCGGATTTGAAGAACGGCAACATCAAGAAGAAAGGTATATCCGATATACATGTTATTGATGTGTATCTCACTAGTACTCGTAGTAGTGCCTGGGTATTTGATACTGGTTTGGTTGCTCATATTTATAACTCGAAACAGGTGCTGTTGAATAAACGAAAGCTAGCAAAGAACAAGGTGACGATGCGCGTTGGAAATGGATCAAAGGTTGATGTGATCGTGGTCGGCACGCTACCTCTTAATCTACCATCGGGATTAGTTTTATACTTAAATAATTGTTATTTGGTGTCTGCGTTGAGCATGAACATTATATCGGGATCTTGTTTATTGCGAGACGGTTACTTGTTTAAATCCAAGAATAATGGTTGTTCGATTTATACGAGTAATATGTTTTATGCACATGCACCTTTGATAGATGGTCTATTCTTATTGAATCTCGATTGTAGTAATACACACATAAATAACATTGAGGCTAAACGTTTGAAATTGAGCGATAACTCGACCTATATGTGGCACTGTCGTCTTGGTCATATCGGAGTGAAGCGTATGAAGAAACTCCATTCCGATGAACTTCTTGAATCACTTGATTTCGAATCACTTGAAAGATGTGACGCATGTCTGATGGGTAAAATGACTAAGACACCATTTTCTGGTATGATGGAGCGAGCTACAGACTTATTGGAAATCATACATACCGATGTGTGTGGACCAATGAGTGTAGCATCGCGCGGTGTTTATCGTTATGTTCTTACCTTCACGGATGACTTGAGTAGATATGGGTATATCTATTTCGTGAAACATAAGTCCGAAACTTTCGAGAAGTTTAAGGAATTTCAAAGTGAGGTAGAGAATCAACGTAACAAGAAGATTAAATTTCTACGTTCTGATCGTGGAGGTGAATATCTAAGTTACGAGTTTGGCGAGCATTTGAAGAAATGCGGAATACTTTCACAATTGACACCGCCGGGAACACCACAGCGTAATGGTGTGTCCGAACGTCGTAATCGAACTCTCTTAGATATGGTTCGTTCTATGATGTCACTTACAGATTTACCGCTATCGTTTTGGGGTTATGCATTAGAAACAACCGCATTCACTTTAAATAGGGCACCATCTAAATCCGTTGAAACGACATCACATGAACTATGGTTTGGGAAGAAACATAAATTGTCGTTCCTTAAAGTTTGGGGTTGCGAAGCCTATGTAAAGAAGTTACAGCCGGACAAGCTTGAACCCAAAGCGGAAAAATGCGTCTTTATAGGATACCCGAAGGAAACTATCGGGTATACCTTCTATCATAAATCCAAGGGCAAAATCTTCGTTGCCAAGAATGGATCCTTTCTAGAGAAAGAATTTCTCTCGAAAGAAGTGACTGGAAGGAAAGTAGAACTCGACGAGGTTGTTGAACCTTCTCTCAAACTTGCGAGTAGTGCAGCACCGGAAGTAGTTCCTGTGGATCCTACACCAATAAGAGAGGAAGCTAATGATGATGATCATGAAACTTCGGCTGAAGTTGCTACAGAGCCTCGCAGGTCAATGAGAAATCGTACCACTCCTGATTGGTATGATCCCGTTATGAGTGTCATGTTGGTGGACAACACCGATGACACTGAGACATATGAGGAAGCAATGATGAGCCCAGATTCCAATAAATGGCAAGAATCCATGAAATCCTAGATTGGATCCATGTACGAAAACCAAGTATGGACTTTTGTGGACTTACCGGATGGCCAAAAGGCTGTCGAGAACAAATGGATTTTCAAGAAGAAAACAGATGCTGATGGTAATGTTACTGTCTATAAAGCTCGACTTATCGCAAAAGGGTTTCGAAAAATTCAAGGAGTTGTCTATGATGAGACTTTCTCACCCATAGCGAAGCTAAAGTCTATGAGGATTATGTTAGCAATTGCTGCATATTACGATTATGAAATATGGCAGATGGATGTCAAAACAACGTTCCTCAATGGAGACATTGATGAAGAGTGTTATATGATGCAACCCAAAGGTTTTGTCGATCCTAAAGATGCTAACAAGGTATGCAAACTTCAAAGGTCCATATATGGATTGAAGCAAGCATCCCGAAGTTGGAATCAACATTTTGATAAGGTAATCAAAAGCTTTGGTTTTATACAAACTTATGGAGAAGATTGTATTTACAAGAAAGTGAGTGGGAGCTCTGTAGCATTCTTAATACTATATGTAGATGACATATTGTTGATTGGGAATGATGTAGACCTTCTTAATAGTGTCAAGGAATATTTGAATAATAGTTTTTCAATGAAGGATCTTGGCGAAGCAGCTTACATATTAGGCATAAAGATTTATAGAGATAGATCGAGACGCCTAATATCATTGTCACAAAGTACATATTTGGACAAAGTTCTAAAGAGGTTTGGAATGGAAGATAGCAAGAAAGGGTTCTTGCCCATGTTGCCCAATACGACCTTGAGTAATACTCAAAGTCCGACAACGGCAGAAGATAGAGAAAGGATGAGTAAGACTCCCTATGCCTCAGCCATAGGATCTCTAATGTATGCCATGCTATGTACTAGACCCGACATTGCATATGCTGTTAGTTTGACTAGCAGATATCAAAGTGATCCAGGAGTGGATCATTGGACAGTGGTCAAAAACATCCTTAAGTACTTGAGAAGAACTAAGGATATGGTTCTTTCTTATGGAGGTGATGAACAACTCGTTGTTAATGGTTACACCGATGCTAGTTGGAACACCGATCCAGATGATTCTAAATCTCAATCTGGATACGTATTTATTTTGAATGGTGCAGCAGTTAGCTGGAGGAGTGCAAAGCAAAGCGTTGTGGCGAGATCTTCAACTGAATCGGAATACGTAGCTGCTTCGGAGGCTTCACAAGAAGCGATATGGATGAAGGAGTTCATTACAGAGCTCGGTGTGGTTCCAAGTGCGCTGGACCCAATGTCTATCTACTGTGATAACATGGGCGCCATAGCCAATGCGCAAGAACCAAGGTCACACAAGAAGCTGAAGCACATCAAGCTACGTTTTCACGTTATTCGAGAACATGTCCAAGATGGTGACATAAAGATTTGCAAAGTACACACAGATCTGAATGTGGCGGATCCGTTGACTAAACCTCTCCCGAGGGCAAAACATGACCAACACCAAACTGCCATGGGTGTTCGGTATATTACCATGTAATCTAGATTAGTTTACTCTAGTGCAAGTGGAAGACTGTTGGAGATATGACCTAGAGGCAATAATAAATGCAGTTATTATTATATCTTTGTGTTTATGATAAATGTTTACATTCATGCTATAACAGTATTAACCAGGAAACATTAATACTTGTGTGATTTGTAAACTAAATTAGAGTCCCCAGTAATGCCTCTTCATAATACTAGCTTGGTGGTTAATAGATGATTGTGGTTTCCCTATCATGAACATTGAGATGTTATTAACAACTAGATCATGTCATTAGGAGAATGGTGTGATGGACATACTCCTATAGATAAACGTAGCATAAAGATCAAGTCATTTTAATAGTTCAATTGCTATATGCTTTATGATACATAGTAACCTAATTCCTTCGACCATGAGATCATGCTTATCACCATCACCGGAAGGATGCTTTGATGACATCAAACACCACACCGTAACTGGGTGGCTATAAAGGTGACATTGAGTGTTCGGAAAGTATGGGTTGAGACACATGAATCAAGAGTGGGATTTGTCCATCCATATGACGGATAGATATACTCTGGGCCCTCTCGGTGGAATGTCATCCAATTAGCTTGCAAGCATGTGACTGGATCACAAGGGATCACATACCACGGGAACAAGAAAAGTGTACTTATCGGTAACGAGGTTGAACTAGGTATGCAGAGATACCGATGATCAAAACCTCGGATAAGTAAACTATCGTGAGACAAAGGGAAATTGGTATCGTATGTAAGTGGTTCATTCGATCGCAAAGTAATCGTAAAAATATGTGGGAGCCATATGAATTTCCAGAGTCCTCTATTGGTTATTGTTCGGAGAAGTGTCTCGATCATGTCCGCATAATTCACGAACCGTAGGGAGACACACTTAAGGATTCGATGTTGTTGAGTAGTTATGGAATGATGAGTAAGAGACCGAATGTTGTTCGGAGTCTCGGATGGGATCCGGGATATCACGAGGAGATCCGGAATGGTCCAGAGAGTAAGATTCGTATAAGGAAAGTCCTGTTTCGGAGTTGGGGAATGATTCCGGTGTTTTCGTTGGGAATGTTCTAGAAGGGTCCGGAAGGTCCGGCACTTCGGAGGGGAAGGGTACATGAATGTGTCATAACAATGTGGAGTGGTTGCATCATGTACTAGGTATCATGGCTGAGCAAAATAAAGGGATAAATCAAATCCTAGTTTGAAAAAGTCAAACGCCAATTTGAAAAGTCAAACGACAAGTTTGCTTGGTAGAGGGAGAGTAGGAAACCTACTTAGGGAGGAAGTCCTCCTCCCTCCACCCGCCGGCCAAGGAGGCCGAGTTGGGGGAGTACTCCCTCCTCCCAACCGGCGCCCTCCCACCTATAAAAGAAGGGGCAGGGGTGCCCCCTCTACCCTACACCCAACACCACCCAAACCCTAGCCCCAAGCCGTCGACGCCACCACCCCCTGCTGCCGCCGCCTAGGGCACCTCCAACTCGCCGAGTTGGGGTGAAACCCTAACCCTAGACACCGGTTAGATTCTCCCCTTGGTGCCTCTAAACCCTAGATCACCAAGGCCTCTCTCATAATCCACCATACTCGCTCCGGCTTAAGGCGAAGCCCTGCGAGATCTCCCCTCTACTTCCGGTACCACGCCGTCGTGCTGCCGGAATCGCGAGGAGAGTGCTACAACCTCCGCTGCCTACTGGAACAAGGGAGAAGAAGGTCTTCCTCGAGTACTGAATGTGTGACCGACTGCGGAAGCGCTGCCGGAACGCAGCGCCGGAAGGATCGTCTACACGATCTTGAGATCGGCAAGAGTACGACTACATCACCCACGAGAATCCGCTCTCGTTAACCGCTTTGGAATCTTCGAGGGTGAGTTCTTCTATTGACTCGTTGCTACAATCTAGTAGATAGATCTTGTCTTACTTGTTTGCATGCGGTAGAAATTTTTTGTTTTCCATGCTACGAACCCCTACAGGTGATGATGATGACGATGATCCTCTCCAAATTGCCCATCCCGGCAGGGTGCCAGAACAGAGTTTCTGGATCCGAATCTTGGTTTCTGGTGGCGACGGCGGAGCGGAACTCTTTCTGGTAAACTATCGACCCCTCCCCTCGGTTTTTAGGTCGAGAGGCAACTTATAGGCGCAGAGGAAGGCCGAGGGGGTGCCTGGGGTGGCTTCACCCCCCTAGGTGCGGACAGAGGTGGGCCTACGCCTAGCAGGGGTGTGGGCCCCCCAGGCCCCTTCTCCATATCGTCTTCTGGCTCCGTGGGTCTTCTAGTGAAATATAATTTTTGGCATATTTTCCAGGATTTTTCCTAATAGTTGATTTTCTGCACAAAAACAAGACACCAAGGTAATTCTGGTGAAAACAGCGCCAGTCCGTGTTAGTTGTATCCAAATCACACAAGTTTAGAGGAGAAACAATAGCAAAAGTGTTCAGGAAAGTAGATACGTTTTGGACGTATCAACTCCCCCCAAGCTTAGCTTATTGCTTGTCCTCAAGCAATTCAGTTGAAAACTGAGTGCGATAAAAGAACTTTCACGAACACATTTGCTTCATATGATGTATATATTCTTAGCACATGAGTAGATGCTTAAACCATTCATAAATAAGAAGTATGCAACTAAGTCTACTCAATAGTCATTGCAAGCTATGAAGAGAAACCAACTCAGTAATAATAAGTAGCATGAAACATAAACATAAGCAACATTGCAATGCTCATAGTAAGGTATGATAGAGTGGTATCTCGCTTGCCTTTGTTTGCAGAACACAATATAAATGCCAAGGAACCTCTGAAGTTCAAGTGAAGACTAGAAGTAAAGATATCAGAGATACAAACATTAAAGTCATGACATAATTAACCAAGTTTTGAGACAAACACAAGAATGACAACTATGCTCTCAATAAAGTGTTCATAGAATAAGTGGTGACTCAACAAGGAAGTGAAAATGTTTTTGATAAGTTTGAAAGGCTTCCTAATGCTGAAAGGAAGGTACTCATTAGCTTTGAGTTCTCATTGCCCCTATCATAGGCATCTTCATGTGATTAAGGTGAAAGTGAGGTCCAGTATGAGTTATATGCTTGACAAACCATAAACTGGAAATCCCAAGTCCCTTGAGTACGAGGGCCGCTCTGCATGCTACTCAACTTTGGTTACCTGCAAGTTCTTGTCATTGTAAATACATGCATATCATAGAGAACCGCCAATGGGGTACCCGTTTCCCATGATACAGGAGCTATCCCATGATCAAAATGACAAGGCAAGCATACAATGAGCATCTCAGCGATCTTTTTATTTACTATATGTATAGATTTTTATTAAGGATGCTTCACACAATGCTCATTATGGTGATGCTGCAAGTTTCCACCATGATTAGGCATGGCTTAGGCTAGCGGCCTAGGCGTTTCTCTAACACAATGTATAGACTCCATGAACTCACAAGTTCCCCTTTTATTTCACATCGTCGACATCCGTAAATAAAAGAACAAAGTATCAACTGGATAGGATATCCAAAAGGTGTTGAAAGCGTTCCCCGTGATAGCACGGTTCTGCTGACTCCCAGCATATAATTAGCAAGCATATAACTTTCATGGACAAGTCACAATGGTTCAGGATTATTAAGTGCAAGGAATAAAGTGTGCCATTAAGTTCGTGAGAGCTTTACTAACTAACTTTATCAAAACAGACAATCATTTTATTTGGAAGAACAAGGCATATTGAATATGCACTGAAATAGCAAATGATGCTAATAGGTAGGTATGGTGGACACAGTTGGCAATATTGGTTTTGAGGAGTTGGAAGCACAGATAGAGCTCATACTCAGTGCAAGTGAAGGCTAGCAAAAGAGAGGGAACGACAAACGAGATAGCAATAACTGTCATAATCATGCTTGCAACAAAACAGGGCTAATTATGGCATGAAAGTGATACTAGAACTCTGAGGCAAAATAAATCACCGAGGCTTATTGACTATTGTTTAGTCATATGCATGCGTGAGCATGTGCCAAGTCGATTCACATGAAACTTCCAGAGGAGGATACCACAATATCATACCAAAATATGAATAAAACAATGCAAGCAAACATTCATAAGACATGCTACAAACTATTAGCAAGCTAGATCTAATCATAGACAAGCAAGAACTACTAATCATTCATAATGACATACACCTTACACAAACAGGTTAAGCATGCTCACAATGATGAGTATATGTTCAAAAATGAAAACAAATAGAGTTCGTTACCAGCCTCTTACCACTCCTCAAGTTGTATTAATCTTCATTATTTCCCTTCACTTGTGTGACTTGAATAATAACATGAAACCAAAATCCACTGAAGACGGCTGAACCCTTCAAAGAACTCACAAAACAAAGAAGAAGAACGAATATTTTTGGTTTTTTCGATTTTTTTTAAAGAAGGCAAACAAAGCAAAAACAAACGAAGCAAAAGAAAATAAAAAAAAACTAAGACGCTCCAAGAACAACACAACTATGCATGAAACAATAAAAACGAAGTGTCTAGAAAGACCTGAGATTTTTATTGATGAAGAAGGGGATGCCTTGGACACCCCCAAGCTTTGACGCTTGTACCTCTTAAATATCTCTTGGGGTGACACGGGGTGGCCCCCCAAGCTTGAGCTTTTTTCCATTCTTCATCTCATTACATCATTCTCTCTCTACACTTGAATTTTTTTTCCTTCATACAAAACTTCACACAATTTTTATTAGCAACATTAGTGTATTCAAAAGATAATACACCTTCGGGTTTAGCTTTGGAACAGCAAAATTTTCACTAAAAACACAAGCTACTGTAGAAACTCCTTCAAAAATCTCAATTCCCCAAAAGAGAACTCAAAAAGGAATCAATAAGAAGCAAATGCAAATAATGACAGAAATCTGTCAAAACAGACCAGTAGGTAGAAACCGATTTTTTTGAAAATCTTCTGTTGCTCAAATCAAAAAGTGTTAACTAATGAAAGTTATCTAACATACTGGGGGATTTATTCATAAATTTTTAGCTCAATCCGTCTTACATAGGCTCCTCACGAATATTTGTGGCGGAGGACAGAAATCTGTTTCGGGACAGCAACTCCCCAAATCTTACTTCCCTCTCATTAGAGGTCAATCTTGGCATAAAAAGCAAACAAAAAGGATAATAAGAGGTCATTACTTAAGTAATAACTTCCAAGATTCAAGGAAACTCTTGGGTTATCTCCCAACAAGTACTTTTCTTTAACGCCTTTAAGTTAGGCACGACGAAGAGCAAAGATTGGAAAGGAGAAAAATAAAAGTGAGCAAGTATAACCACAGTGAAAACATTGTCTTATTCATTAAAATCCTTTTGTTAACAAGGTTGATCATGTCTTGTTATCAAAACAATCTTATATGAAACAAAACTTTGCATTCCACAAGGTGATTATGTTACCTCATACTTGATAGCAATGGTCCCAATCATAATAGTTTCAAAAATTTCTTGTGGAATGGGACAATATATTTCTCCAACCTTGATGCTCTCAATATTTTCAATGGAATTCAGGCAATAGATTATAACAACCTTCTTGGAGAAATAGAAAATATGCTCTTTGTCATCAATATTGAATGTTACTTTTCCTTGATTACAATTAATGAAAGAACATGCAATATTAAGAAAAGGTCTCCCAAGAATAATAGACATATTATCATCTTCAGGCATTTCAAGAACAACAAAATCAGTTAAAACCAAGCAATTAAGATCCACTTGCACATGAACATCCTCACATATACCAACAAGAATAGTAGTTGACTTATCAGTCATTTACAATGATATATCAGTTGGTATCAACTTTTCTAGCTGGAGTCTCTTGTAGAGAGAAAAAGGCATAACACTAACTCCAGCTCCCAAATCACATAAAGCAGATCTAACATAATTATTCTTAATAGAGCAAGGAATATTTGGTATACCTGGATCACCAAGTTTCTTTGGAACCTTACCATTGAAGGAGTAATTAGCAAGCAAAGTAGAAATCTCCTCATTAGGAATATTCCTTTTATTAGAGACAATATCCTTCATATACTTTGAATAAGGAGGCAATTTAATAGCATCAGTCAAAGGAATTTGCAAAAATAAAGGTTTCATCCACTCACAAAACTTGTTGTAGTGTTCTTCCTCCTTTGACTTGTGTTTCTTACCTGGAAAAGGCATAGGTTTCTGTACCCAAGTTCTCTCTCTTTACCATGTTTATTAGCAATAAAATCTTTCTTTGTGTACCTAGTGTTTTTAGTGTGCTTCTCAGATTCTTCCTCAACTTCCTCCTTATCAAGATCATCATTTTTATCATTACCACTCTCAGTTTTAGCATCAGAGACAGATATACTATTAGGATCTACAGTAGGTTCAAGTGGTTCCTCAACTATCTTATGTTTCTTTTTCTTTCTCTTACGAGGACTACCACTAGCCTCACCTTGTTGAGAATCCTGCTCAATTCTTTTAGGGTGTCCTTCAGAATATAAAGGATCTTGAGTAACTATACCACTCGTAGTTCTAATTATATAAGCATGTTTATCTCCTGAGGCATTAACTAGCATATCCTTTTGTACCTTAGCAAGTTGATCAAGTTGGGTTTGAACCATTTGAAAGTGTTTACAAAGAATTTTAATATCATTAGAAGTTCTTTCCACAATATCTTTCAACTCATGGATAGCTCTAGTGTTTTCCAATAAATGATTCTGAACTTGTTTATTAAAACTACCTTGTTTAACAATAAAAATGTCAAGTTCCTCTAAACATTGATCAGGAGGCTTACCATAAGGAATATCACCTTCATCAAAGTGTTGGAGAGAGTGTACCTCAATAGTGGATGAGTGGGTAATTGGCTTACATAACTCTTCTATAGGAGGTAGATTCTTCACATCTTCAGCTCTAATACCTCTCACCTTTAGACATTTCTTAGCTTCTTTCATCACTTCATCATTTAATGCAATAACTCCCCTCTTCTTTGGTGTTGGTGTTGGAACTGGTTCAGGAACATCTAGTTCAGGAGTAATAGGCTCAGGTGTATTTAGCTCAGTTGAAGTCCAATCATCATAATTGTTGCTTATTTTAGCCATTAATTCTTCAGCATATGAAGGAGTTCTTTTCCTGAAAACACAATCAGCAAAACTATCTAGGTATGTCCTAGAATCATCAGTTAGTCCATTATAATAAATATCAAGAAGCTCATTCTTAGGTAATGGACATCCAGGATGTGCATGAATCAAGGCACAGAACCTTGTCCATGACTCAGGCAATTTCTCTTCTTCTCCCTGTTTAAAATCAAAAAGTGTTTGCAAAGCAGCATGTCTAGCACTGGGAGGAAAATATTTCTGGAAGAAAGAAGCAATCAAGCAATCAGGGCTATCAATGCAACCAGGAGGTAATCTATTAAACCAAGCCCTAGCCTCTCCTTTTAGTGAAAAAAGGGAAGATCTTAGTAGCAAAGTACTTGCGCATCTTAAAATCATCAGAGAATAAAGCACTCATAGTAGAAAGCTCATTCATATGAGCCACATCACTCTCATTTTCAGTCCCACAAAAGGTTCTTTCTCAACAATATCTAAATAAGATAAATCAAGAGAGAAATCATAGTCTTCATCTTTAATATCTATGGGAGAGGTGGCAAACTTAGGATCAGAGGACAGTTTAGGCATAATAGTACGTCTAGCAAGGAGACTCTTAATAGCACTAGTACCATGTGTGTTTCGGCACTCTTCAACAAATTCATCAGTGAACTCAATGTAACCATCATTAATATCATAACTCTCACTAGACTCAGGTGAGCTAACAGGTGTAATGGTGTCTTAACTAGGAGTTTCGGTATTTCCTAGACTAGCCATAGTAGCATCTAGGAAAGGACCTAATGAACCACTCGCATCAAGCACAATAGAAGTAACATCATGAGCATCAAAAGCAGTTTCAGATTCAACAGTAGTAGCAGTGTGTGTAGCATGATTATGTGGTGGTGGTGTGACAAGCTTACTTATAACAGACGTTGAATCAAGAGCAACAGAGGTGTTTAGGACCGTACCTCTTCTTGTAGTGGAAGGTAAAATAGGGAAATTTCCATCATGAGACTTCCCCATGATGAAAGGAGTAGCAGTGAACAATAATAGATCCAAGTGAACTTACAAATAAAGGTATGATCCCCGCCAACGGCGCCAGAAAATAGTCTTGATGACCCACAAGTGTAGGGGATCGCAACAGTCTTCGCGGGTAGTATTAACCAATTTATTGATTCGACACAAGGGGAGCCAAAGAATACTTGTAACCTTAACAACCGAGTTGTCAATTCAACTGCACCTGGAAATAGTTCTTGCTCACAGAAGTTTATCAGTAGCAACAGTTTGGTAGTAGCAACAGCAACAGTAGAACATGAGCAATAGTAACAGTAACAGTAACAGTAACAGTAAACAGTGGGATTCGAGTGTGGTAGGCATAGGGATGGATGGACGGGTGTTGCATGGACAAGTCTAAACATGTAACTTCAAGATCTAGGGCATTGCAGATAAATAATAACAAGCATCCAAGTACTAAACAATCCTAGGCATGTGCTCCAAATATAGTCATACGTGCTCGCAATGAGAACTTGCACAACATCTTCTGTCCAGCCAGCCCGTGGCAGCGGGGCCTCTAGGGAACTACTGGCAATTAGGTGCTCCTTTTAATAGAGCACCGAAGCAAAGCATTAACACTCCGTGAACACATGTGATCCTTACACCACAGCCATCCCCTCCAGTTGTCCCAATTATTTTCACTTTGGGGCCTTTGGATCCGGACAGTGATATGTGTACATAACTTGCAGATAAGATCACAAACAATACTATCATAATGATTCAATAATAAGTTTAGATCTGAGATCATGGCAATCGGGACCTAGTGACAAGCATTAAGCACAACAAGTTGCAACGAAGTAAAATAGCACTAATAGAGATACTAGGAACTATGCCCTAACAATTCTTATTCGATTACATGATAGAACTCATCCAATCCCTACCATCCCTAATCCTACAGCGGGTGATTACTCACTCATGGATGAGGGAAATATCGATGGTTGATGGAGATGCGTTGGTGATGATGATGGTGATGATCCTCTCCAAATTCCCCGTCCCGGCAGGGTGCTAGAACGGAGTGTCTGGATCCGAATCTTGGTTTCTGGTTGTGGCGGCGGAGCAGAACTCTTTCTGGTAAACTATTGACCCCCCTCAGTTTTTAGGTCGAGAGGCAACTTATAGGCGCAGAGGGAGGCCAAGGGGGTGCCTGGGTGGCTGCACCCCAAGGCGCGGCCAAAGGTGGGCTCGCGACTGGCAGGGGTGTGGGCCCCCAGGCCCCTTCTCCGTCTCTTCTTCTGGCTCCGTGGTCTTCTGGTGAAATATAATTTTTGGCATATTTTCCGGGATTTTTCCTGATAGTTTATTTTTTGCACAAAAACAAGACACCAAGGTAATTCTGCTAAAAACAGCGCCAATCCGTGTTAGTTGTATCCAAATCACACAAGTTTAGAGGAGAAACAATAACAAAAGTGTTCGGGAAAGTAGATACGTTCACTAACCTATTAGCAAGTTGCCATAGTGCCAGTTGCCTGTTTTCTTCTGTTTTTGGTTCCAGAAAGGCAGAAAATCAATATTCTCATAATTGAACGGGACAAAGGCCAAAGTCAATATTTTACCGTGGGCGACACGAAGTCTAGAGGAGAGACGGAGAGGCGCCATAGAGCGGCCAAACCACCCTAGGCACGGGTGGGCCCAGCCCACGCCTGGGCAGGGTGTGGCCCCCCTGGTCGCCCCCTGCCTCGCCTCTTTGCCTATAAGAAGCCCTTGATGCAGAAACCCTTGACACCCGATCAAAACTCCATGAAACCTTCTGTAGCCGCTGCCACCATCATCCCTAGATCGGGGGGATCTAAAGTTCCTCCCGGCACCCTGCCGGAGGGGAGATCGTCCTGGAGGCCTTCTTCTCCGGTATGAAGCATGAGTAGTTCCACCTTGGACTACGGGTCCATGTAGTAGCTAGATGGTTGTATCTCCTCCTTGTGCTTTCATGTATAGATCTTGTGAGCTCCGTTCATGATCAAGATCTAATCTATTTGTAATCATGCATGTTGTGTTTGCGGGGATCCGATGGATATTGAGATTACTATGTCAGATTGATTAATGGTTTTGTCTTATTTATTCTATCATGTCTGTGTTGTTTGTGATCTTGCATGCTCTCCGTTGTTAGTAGATACCTTGGCCAAGTAGTTGCTAGTGACTCCAAGAGGGGGTATTTATGCTCGATAGTGGGTTCATGCCTCTAGTTTCCAAGGGAAGTGGCAGAAATCTCTTCGGTTGTAGATGTGTTCTTGCCACTAGGGAGAAAACAACGGTCTCTTGTTCATGGAACAAGTGGATTGTTTACCTTATACACATTGCTTAAAGCAGTTGTCTATTGCTTGCAACTTAATACTAGAGGGGGTTTGGATGATAACTTGAAGGTGGACTACTAGTCATAGATGCAGTTGGATGGCGGTCTATGTATATTGTTGTATTGCCCAATCGAATCTCATAGGATCTTTTTGTCTGGTATTGCATTGTTATGCCTTGCTCAGTTCCTGTCAATTGCCCTACTGTAATTAGTTTACCGTTCATGCCATGTTGTTTATCTAAGGAGAGCACCTCTAGTGAACTATGGACCCCGGTCCAATCTTTACTATTGATACATCTTCCACTATTACTGTTTACTTGCTGCAAGCCATCATCACCTTCCACACCATACAGTTAATCCTTTGTTACAGCAACTGGTGAGATTGACAACCTCACTGTTCGTTGGGGCAAAGTCTTGAGTTTGTGTTGTGAAGGTTTCCACATTGCTTGCAACACTTGTGTGACGTTTCCTTCCTCCTATTGGTTCGATAACCTCGGTTTCTTACTGAGGGAAGACTTGCTGCTGTGCTGCATCACACCTTGCTCTTGGGGTTTCCCGATGAAGCGCACCTACATCAACTAGGCGCACCAACAAGTTTTCTGGCACCGTTGCCGAGGAGGCTAAGGACGTCTTCACAAGGGGAGTCCTCCTCAACCTTTATCTTTTCTTTGTTTTTAGTTTGCTTAGTTTCTTTTGCTTGGTTTTGTTTGCCTCTTTTTATCAAAAACTCCAAAAAAAATAGTTTAGTTTGGTTTGCTTTCTCTTATCAAAAACACAAAAAAATTAGTTCCTACTTTAGTTGCCACCTTGCTATAGCTCACCATGTTGTTCCCCAAGTTCGCCCTGAAAAATCTTGCAAAAGGTAGTGGCTCCATAATTGGGAAATATAATATTGAAGAATTCTTTAATCATGTTAGTAAGCATGAGGATATTGAGGATAGATCTATAGCAGAACTTGCTCCTAATTATGAGATTGCTGCAACTTCTTTAGTTCATATGTTGGAGGCTAGGTTTGCTAGCCTTAACCCCATGATACAAATTTTGTTCTTGAAACTAAAAGAAGAAAAGAATGTTGAAAAGAGAGAATTTATTCTTGAAACTTTACTCAAAGAATTCCATGATGTTGCTAAGGAAGCCAAAAATGTCTTTGAGTGTTTCAATATGCTAGGCTCATGTGTAGATGGTGTGGGCACTTCTGATAAAACTAAGCCTAGAGAGGAATTTAAGATACCCATACCCTTTAAGCTTGTTGGTATGCATGAGGCCTTTGAAAAGAATTTTGATTGGATTGCTCCTGAAAATCTTTTTGATTAAAGTAGTAAACCAAAGAGAGATGAGAAGGGATCCTCCAAAACTCATTTGGATGAAATACCTTTCATAATTGAAGATTTTGCAAGTATTGATGTTAATGCTTCCTCATTTGAAAATACTTGATTTTTTTGCTTCTTGTGTCTAACTTAAAGACGTTAAATAAAAGTACTTGTTGGGAGATAACCCAAGAGTTTTCTTGAGTCTTGGAAGTTATTCCTTCAGTAATGACCTCTCCTTATCCTTTTTGTTTGCTTTTTGTGCCAAGAATGACCTCTAATGAGAGGGAAGTAAGATTTGGGGAGTTGCTGTCCCGAAAGATTTCTGTCCTCCACCATAAAAATTGGTGAGGAGTCTTTGTAAGACGGATTGATATGAAAATCTACGAATAAATTCCCCAGTATGTTAGATAACTTTAGTTAGTTCAACTCTTTTTGATTTGAGCAACAGAAGATTTTCAAAAAAAATCGGTTTCTACCTGCTGGTCTATTTTGATAGATTTCTGCCATTATTTGCATTTGCTTCTTATTGATTCCTTTTTGAGTTCTCTTTAGGTGAATTGAGCCTTTTGAAGGAGTTGATACAGTAGCTTGTGTTTTTAGTGAAAATTCTTGTTGTTCCAAAGCTTTACCTAAGGGTCTATTATCTTTTGATTACACTAATGTTGCTAATGAAGATTGTGTGAAGTTTTGTATGAAGAAAAAAAAATCAGGTGTAGAGAGAGAATGATGTAATGAGATGAAGAATGGACAAAAGCTCAAGCCTTGGGATGCCACCCCGGTGTCACACCAAGAAATATCCAAGAGGTACAAGTGTCAAAGCTTGGGGATGCCCAAGGCATCCCCTTCTTCATCAATAAAAAGCGCAGGTCTCTCTAAACACTTTGTTTTTATTGTTTCATGCACTGTTGTGTTGTTCTTGGAGCGTCTTAGTTTTTGTTTGCTTTGCTTAATTTGCTTGAATAAAGTAGTTTGGACCCCCGTTCTCGCTGTGTTGTTTCAAATAAGTCAATTGGTGTTGGAAAGCAGTAGAAAGTTCTTGCTTGAAAGTGCAAGAGGAGCTTGCATTGACTATGACCTAGACTTTAGCATGACATGCTAGGTGTTGTTTTGACCTTATGCTTAGTGATTATTGCTGTAGCATGTATTTTTCCAAACAATTGGGATTGCTTAGTGTGCCTTGAAGAAATTATGAGTTATTTTAGCATGCAAAAGTATAGTATTGTGGTATTCTCCTTTGATGCTTTGTTTGGGTTGACTTGGCACATGCTCACACCATGTTATGACTATGAACAAGTCATCATAGCCTCTATGATCATCTAGTCCTTGACTTGTAGTACCACTCTATGCTTTGATTAGTAATGTTTTGTCGCTCTGCATGATTATGGCCATTATTGCTGTCTTAGTTGGTTGCTCCCAGTCTTTTCCTAGCCTCCACTTGTATGAGTAAGCTCTACTCATGCTTCCAACTCCCAAGAAACCAAGTTATTCCAAAGTGTCCACTATAAACTCCTATGCATGGTGTGTTACGCCATTCCAAGTATATTCTTGTTTTTAGCTATCTTCCAATTAAGAAGTATTTTGTTATGTGAAAACTTAGTGATTAAAGCCATCACGAACTTGATGGCATACTTTATATTCTTTGCCCCTAATAAACCTGAACCATTGTGTCATCTATGTTGTATATACTTGCACTTATACGTTGGAATTAGCAGAACCATGCTGTCATGGGGAACATTTTCAACATTGCACTTGTACTTTGTACACAGTTGATATCATGCTCTTTTGTCTATGGATGTCACCGGTGTGAAATAAAGAGGGAACTTGTAAGTCCATGGAGTTATGTATTTGTGTTAGAGAAACGCCTGGCCCGCTAGCCTAAGCCATGCTAATCATGGTGGAAACTTGCAGCATCACCATAATGAGCTATCTATGAAGCATCCTCAATAAAAAGCTATGCACATGGTAAATAAAAAGATCGCTGAGATGCTCATTGTCTGCTTGTATTGTCATTTTGGTTATGGGATAGCTCCTGTACCATGTGCAAGGGGTACCCCGTTGGTGGTTCTCTATGATACGCATGTACTTACTATGATAAGAACTTATAAGTGACTGAAGTTGAGTAGCATGAGGTGTGGCCCTCGTATTCAAGGGACTTGAGATTGCCAACTTATACTTTGTCAAGCATATACTCCATAGTTTGTTCACTTCAACCTTAATCACTTCAAGATGCTTATGATAGGGGCAATGAGGGCTGAAAGCTAACAAGTACCATAATGTTTGGAAGCTCTTTTTGAAACTTGAAATCCCTTCTTCCCTTTATGAAGGGCCTTTCTTCCAATATTATATTCAGTCTCCACCTTCTACCTTTAGGCACCATTAAGAAAGCATAGTTGTCATTCTTAGTTCTATGTGTAGTGTCCCAAAACTTATTGATTGATGCATATTGTGATATTACTTGTTCTTGTGCTACTTGTTTCTAGTCACTCTTATGAACTTTGAAGGTGTCCTATGCATCTATTTTCTACTCTATGAGGGACAAGCTGAATGCCACTATGCCATGTTTTCTGTATGTGAAACAAACAAACGTTTTTCAATGCATGTTATTCATGATCTGTGTTTGTAGCCTTTCATGTTGCATGCATAGTTACTTTGTCTTATTGTTAGAACTCCATCTTTCATGCACATTGACATGGTTATACCCCACGGGTACACAACATTGGCATACCTAGTCCAGCCCAAGGAACCCACGACAAGATACGCAACCTACGGAGATTTCGGGTGGCCCAAGACCATGCCGCCTTTGGATCCTTCGAGAACAAGACTAGAATAGATAGAATTTTGAAAGGGACAAACCCTAATCTGTAACCGACTCGACCTATGCCCGGGACCTGCCTATCTATATAAAGGCTAGGAGGGCACGACGAGGAGGGATCCTCAACTCACCTTATACACACCTCACGCCAGATTGCATCTGCGCACCCCTGTAACCTTCGGTTCCACCGTAATCAAGAGCAGACAAGCAGGAGTAGGGTTTTCCCTCTGGGGGCCTGAACCTGGGTAAATCTTGTGTCCCTGTGTTGCTTGTCTGTTAACCGTTCCGCGATCTCCAGCATCCCCATCTTCTCCAAAACCCAAGTCCATAACAATGGGAATTGACGAGACGAAACCTCGTCAATTGGCACCGTCTATGGGAACTGGGGGCGCTGATTGTGCGATCGCGACGGTCCCATCCGGAGCGATCTACAACTCATCAGCAAAGAAAAGTCATCTCCTCTTCGACACCTTCAACTTCACCGCCCACTCGCCAGCCACCATAAGGGATTTCGAGCCCGTAGGCGACAGGCTCGAGATTATGTTCGGAAGCTTCTGCTTCCAGGTGGGGCAGACTGACACCCTCTACCTCCCAGATCCGGTGCCGCCACCATCCATCAGGCCCGCTTCATGGGTCCCACCCATCGGCATGTTATGCACGTCGACGCTGACAGATGAGTCATACGACAGCAGCAGCTGCAACTTAGATTTGTACGGCCCTCCCTCAGACGAAGGAACCTACGGTCCCAGATCTGAAAGCTGCAGCAACAGCGATCCAACCCGTGGATGCTACCAATACGCCGTGGTCATCCAAAGCAACGTAGAACCGCCACCAGGTTCGAGTGCACCAAATCCTACACCCAACCCACCCCTCAACCCACAAGCTGGGAACGGACGAAACGGGGGAGATCCACCTCTCCAGCCTAATGAAGGTGACGCTAACGCCTTCTAGAAGATCAACCTCAACGAGGACGGATGGCGCCAGGCACGCGAAGCCATGGCGGGCAACATCATCCTACTTGTGAATGCTTCACGTGATCTGCTGATGGCATACCACCTCCTCCTCATCGGCGAGCATAACCGGCATGTGAAGCTAATGGAAGATCTCGACAAACACAAGAAGGCAGCCTCGGAGTCTAGTGCGCGGCGAGCTGCGCTCTCTGCCACAGGTGACTCCAGCTCGCACGACAAAAATGCCAACAAGCATCGCTCCCGCACGGAGCACATGGACCCCCCCGCACGCTGCGACATCACGATGACCCTCAACAAGTCCTTCATGTCAATGGACGTGAACAGCAACGTCATACCGAAGATGCCGCAGGCTGCGATCATGGCAGCCACCATGTACCTCGCATCCCATCCACCTCCGGTGGGTGACTCGAAGAGCGCCATGCACAAGTCCGCGCTAGCCGGACTCGGACTCGTCGGAGCTGCACTCCACGAAGAAGCTTCCGCGAAGCCGAAGAAAAAAGTTGCGGTCAAGTTCACCCGCAGCCTTACACCCTCATCTAACAAGGATGAGCACGATCTGCCTCACCGTCGCAAAAGCCCAAGGCGTCGCAGCCGTGACTATGATGCTAGAAGCGATATCGCCCAGCGCAAGGTCGACAAGGCACACGCCAAACGCGCGTGTTCAACTGAATCTGACAAGGATGACGACGGAGAACTGTGTGGAGACAGATGCTTCAGCAGATCTGTTTGGCGAACAAGGATGCCGAAAGATTTCAAGATCCCTTCGGACACTCCGAAGTTTGACGGTACGCAGAACCCGAAGGCCTGGTTCAGCGACCACCTCTCATCCGTCAAACTCCACAGCGATAACAGGAATACCGCCCTGCAATGCCTTCAGCTGCAGCTGACGATCGCAACTCGAATCTGGCTCAACAGCCTGTCTTTAGGCTCTATCTAAAGCTGGGAGGATCTAGCATACAGCTTCATCCGAAACTTTAAAGGAACCAGCAAGAGGCCAGCCTCGATTGAGGAGCTGCGGGCCTACACCCAACGCACTGGCGAATCCATTCGCTCGTACATCCTACGCTGGTCCCACATCAAGAACTCCGCCGCGCACATCTCTGAGGAAAGTACGATCGATGCCTTCAAGGACGGTGTCAAGCGCCCGGACTTCAAGGAAGATCTTAGGAGCGTCAAGCCCAAGACGCTCGACCACCTCATGGACATCACCAACAGGTGGACAGATGGCAAAGATTCCCTCCACCGAATGCATTCGGATGACGAGGACGACTATGGCCGCAGGCGTGAACGCCGCAGCAAGCAAAGATCGCGCGACTATGTTTAGAGTTCTTTGATCCCAGCTTTTAATGCTTGAAAATGGTTTGATCTTGGTTTTGATGGTGCATGTCACCTCAAAAATTATTCTTTTATCACTTACCTACTCGAGGACGAGCAGGAGTTAAGCTTGGGGATGCTTGATACTTTGGAAACGTATCTATAATTTTTGATGCTCCATGCTTGTTTAGTATCTACTTTTCTTTGCTTTGTCTACACTTTGAGGTGTTTTTATATCTTTTCTGTAACTAACATATTAACAAGTTGCCACAGTGTCAGTTGCCTGTTTTCTTCTGTTTTTGGTTCCAGAAAGGCAGAAAATCAATATTCTCAGAATTGGACGGGACAAAAGACAAAGTCAATATTTTACCGTGGGCGACACGAAGTCCAGAGGAGAGACGGAGAGGCGCCATAGGGCGGCCAAATCCCCCTAGGCGCGGATGGGCCCAGCCCGTGCCTAGGCAGGGTGTGGCCTCGCTGGTCTCCCCCTACCTCGCCTCTTCGCCTATAAGAAGCCTCGCATGCAGAAACCCTAGACACCCGATCAAAACTCCATGAAACCTTCTTTAGCCGCCACCACCATCGTCCCTAGATCGGGGAGGATCTGAAGTTCTTCCCAGCACCCTGCCAGAGGGGAGATCATCCTGGAGGCCTTCTTCTCCGGTATGAAGCGTGAGTAGTTCCACCTTGGACTACGGGTCCATGTAGTAGCTAGATGGTTGTATCTCCTCCTTGTGCTTTCATGTATAGATCTTGTGAGATCCGTTCATGATCAAGATCTAATCTATTTGTAATCATGCATATTGTGTTTGCGGGGATCCGATGGATATTGAGATTACTATGTCAGATTGATTAATGGGTTTGTCTTATTGATTCTATCATGTCTGTGTTGTTTGTGATCTTGCATGCTCTTCGTTGTTAGTAGCTATCTTGGCCAAGTAGTTGCTAGTGACTCCAAGAGGGGTTATTTATGCTCGATAGTGGGTTCATGCCTCTAGTTTCCAAGGGAAGTGGCAAAAATCTCTTCGATTATAGATGTGATATTGCCACTAGGGAGAAAACAACGGTCTCTTGTTCATGGAACAAGTGGATTGTTTACCTTACACACTTTGCTTAAAGCAGTTGTCTGTTGCTTGCAACTTAATACTGGAGGGGGTTCAGATGATAACCTGAAGGTGGACTACTAGTCATAGATGCATTTGGATGACAGTCTATGTATATTGTTGTATTGCCCTATCGAATCTCATAGGATCTTTTTTTCTGGTATTGCGTTGTTATGCCTTGCTCAGTTCCTGTCAATTGCCCAGCTGTAATTTGTTTACCTTTCATGCCATGTTGTTTATCTAAGGAGAGCACCTCTAGTGAACTATGGACCCCGATCCAATCTTTACCATTGATACATCTTCCACTGTTACTGTTTACTTGCTGCAAATCATCATCACCTTCCACACGATATAGTTAATCCTTTGTTACAGCAACCGGTGAGATTGACAACCTCACTGTTAGTTGGGGCAAAGTCTTGAGTTTGTGTTGTGCAGGTTTCCACGTTGCTTGCAACAATTGTGTGACGTTTCCTTCCTCCTACTGGTTCGATAACCTCGGTTTCTTACTTTGGGAAGACTTGCTGCTGTGCTGCATCACACCTTGCTCTTGGGGTTTCCCGACGAAGCGCGCCTACATCAACTAGGCGCACCAACAGCCTTATCCTCCTAATAATGGCAATACTTATGGAAACTCCTATAACAATGCTAGAAGTGCCCCCTCTAAACTTGAAGTCATGCTCAAAGACTTTATTAGCAAACAAACCACTTTCAACAAGACTGTGAAGGAAAAGCTTTTAAATGTAGAGAAAAATATCTCCTCTTTGTCTGAAGCACAATCCTCTTTGATTAATAAAATGGCTGCTAAACCTGAAACCATGGAAAGTACCTTTGTTGCTACTCATGCCATACAAGTTACTATTGATGAGAATGTTAGACTGTTAGCTCAACTTCATGCTAAGTGGGAAAGGGAAGCTGAAATTGATAGAAACAATAGTGTGTGCACCATCACCACTAATATGGATGCCACTAAGCCACAAGAAGTCCCTATTCCTCCTCCTACAATGCCTAAGCCTAATGAGTCTACTACTAGTGATGCTAAGTTTGATTTAGATCTTGATGGTTGCAATATTTCTGAAGTGATTATATTCCTGCAAAATCTTGCTAGAAGTCCTGATGCTAGTGATATGCATGCTTCTTTCACCAAACACATTACATATGCTCTTGTTAAAATTAAGGAAGAGAAGTTAAAACACAAAGCTTCTATTCCTAGGGAAGTAGAATATAGTTGGGAACCCATTATTAATATGCAAATAAATAACTTTGATCTCAAAGCTTCATGTGATATTGGTTCTAGTGTCTCTATTATTCCTAGGAAGATTTATGAAATGCTTGATTTGCCACCTTTGGAAGATTGTTATTTGGATGTCCCACTTAATGATAATGCTAAGAAGAAACTCATGGGAAGTGTTAATGATGTTCTCATTATGGTTAACAATGCTTATGTCCCTGTTGATTTCTATTTTTTGGATGTTGAATACAATGCTTCTTGTCCTATTACTTTGGGGAGACCTTTTCTTAGAACTGTTGGTGCCATCATTGATATGAAAGAAGGCACCATTAAATATCAATTTCCATTCAAGAAAGGTATTGAATTCTTCCATATTAGGAGAGAGAAGTTGCTTTTTTATCCTCCTTTGAAAGCAAGGTTTGATGTTAATGCTTTTTCATTTGAAATTACTTGATTTCTTACTTCTTGTGCCTAACTTAAAGGCATTAAAGAAAAGTACTTGTTGGGAGATAACCCAAGAGTTTTCTTGAGTCTTGGAAGTTAGTACTTCAGTAATGACCTCTCCTTATCCTTTTTGTTTGATTTTTGTGCCAAGAATGACCTCTAATAAGAGGGAAGTAAGATTTGGGGAGTTGCTGTCCCGAAACAGATTTATGTCCTCCATCATACAAATTTGTGAGGCGTCTCTGTAAGTCGGATTGAGCTGAATATTTACGAATAAATCCCCTAGTATGTTAGCTAACTTTCGTTAGTTCAATACATTTTGATTTGAGCAACAGAAGGTCTTCAAAAAAATCGGTTTCTACCTACTGATCTGTTTTGACAGATTTCTGCCATTATTTGCATTTGCTTCTTATTGATTGCTTTTGGGTTCTTTTTGGGAAATTGATCTTTTTGAAGGAGTTGCTACAGTATCTTGTGTTTTTAGTGAAAAGTTTTGCTATTCTAAAGCTAAATCCAAGGGTCTATTATCTTTTGAATACACTAATGTTGCTAATGAAGATTGTGTGAAGTTTTGTATGAAGGAAAAATTTCAGGTGTAGAGAGAGAATGATGTAATGAGATGAAGAATGGACAAAAGCTCAAGCTTGGGGATACCACACCCCAGTGTCACCCCAAGATATATCCAAGAGTTACAAGCATCAAAGCTTGTGGATGCCCAAGGCATCCCCTTCTTCATCAATAAAAAGCTCAGGTCTTTCTAGACACTTCGTTTTTATTGTTTCATGCACTGTTGTGTTGTTCTTGGAGCGTCTTGGTTTTCATTTGCTTTGCTTAGTTGTTTAGTTTGCTTGAATAAAGTAGTTTGGACCCCCGTTCTCGCTGTGTTGTTTCAAATAAGTTGATTGGTGTTGGAAAGGAGTAGAAAGTTCTTGCTTGAAAGTGCAAGAGGAGCTTGCATTGACTGTGACTTAGACTTTAGCATGTCATGCTAGGTGTTGTTTTGACCTTATGCTTAGCGATTATTTCTGTAGCATGACTTTTTCCAAACAATTGGGATTGCTTAGTGTGCCTTGAAGGAAACATGCATTGTTTTAGCATACAAAAGCATAGTATTGTGGTATTCTTCTTTGATGTTATGTTTGAGTTGACTTGGCACATGCTCACACCATGTTATGATTATAAACAAGTCACCATAGCCTCTATGATCATTTAGTCCTTGACTTATAGTACCACTCTATGCTTTGATTAGTAATGTTTTGTCGCTCTGCATGATTATGGCCATTATTGCTCTCTTAGTTGGTTGATCCCAGTCTTTTGCTAGCCTCCACTTGTATGAGTAAGCTCAACTCATGCTTCCAATTCCCAAGAAACCAAATTATTCTAAAGTGTCCACTATAAATTCCTATGCATGGTGTGTTACACCATTCCAAGTATATTCTTGTTTTCAGCTATCTTCCAATTAAAAAGTATTTTGTTATGTGAAAACTTAGTGATTAAAGCTCTCACGAACTTGAAGGCACACTTTATATTTTTTGCCCCTAATAAACTTGAACCATTGTGTCATCTATGTTGTATATGCTTGCACTTATACGCTGGAATTAGCATAACCATGTTGTCATGGGTAACGTTTTCAATATTGCACTTGTACTTTGTACATAGTTGATATCATGCTCTTTTGTCTATGGATGTCGCCGGTGTGAAATAAAAAGGGAGCTTGTAAGTCCATGGAGTTATGTATTTTGTGTTAGAGAAACGCCTGGGCCGCTAGCCTAAGACATGCCTAATCATGGTGGAAACTTGCAGCATCACCACAATGAGCAATCTATGAAGCATCCTCAATAAAAACCTATGCAAATATCAAATAAAAAGATCGCTGAGATGCTCATTGTCTGCTTGCCTTGTCATTTTGGTTATGGGAAAGCTCCTGTACCATGTGCAAGGGATACCTCGTTGGCGGTTCTCTATGATACACATGTACTTACTATGACAAGAACTTACATGTGACTGAAGTTGAGTAGCATGAGGTGCGGCCCTCATATTCAAGGGACATGAGATTTCCAACTTATACTTCGTCAAGCATATACTCCATCTTTGTTCACTTTAACCTTAATCACTTCAAGATGCTTATGATAGGGGTAATGAGGGCTGAAAGCTAACAAGTACCATAATTTTTGGAAGATCTTTTTGAAACTTGAAATCTCTGCTTCCCTTTATGAAGGGCCTTTCTTTCAATATTATATTGAGTCTCCACCTTCTACCTTTAGGCACCAGTTAAGAGAGCATAGTTGCCATTCTTAGTTCTATGTGCATTGTCCCAAAACTTATTGATTGATGCATATTGTTGATATTGCTTGTTCTTGTGCTATTTGTATCTAGTCACTCTTATGAACTTTGAAGGTGTCCTATGCATCTATTTTCTACTCCATGAGGGACAAGCTGAATGCCACTATGCCATGTTTTCTGTATGTGAAACAAACAAACGTTTTTCAATGCATGTTATTCATGATCTTTGTTTGTAGCCTTTCATGTTGCATGCATAGTTACTTTGTCTTATTGTTAGAACTCCATCTTTCATGCACATGTTTAGAGTTCTTTGATCCCAGCTTTCAATGCTTGCAAATGGTTTGATCTTGGTTTTAATGGTGCATGTCATCTCAAAAATTATTCTTTTTATCACTTACCTGCTCGAGGACGAGCAGGAGTTAAGCTTGGAGATGCTTGATACGTCGGAAACGTATCTATAATTTTTTATGTTCCATGCTTGTTTAGTATCTACTTTATTTTGCTTTGTCCATACTTTGAGGCGCTTTTCATATGTTTTCTGTTACTAACCTATTAACAAGTTGCCACAATGCCAGTTGCATGTTTTTGGTTCCAGAAAAGCAAGTAAGGAAATACTCTCGGAATTGGACGGGACAAAAGCCAAAGTTAATATTTCACCCAGGAGAACACGGAGTCCAGAGGAGAGACGGAGGGGCGCCACAGGACGACTGCACCCTCCCAGGTGCGGGCCCACCCTGGGCCGCGCCTGGGCAAGGTGTAGGCCCCCTGGCCGCCCTCCTGCCTCGCCTCTTCTCCTATAAGAAGCCCCCGATGCCTAAACCCTAAGCACCCGATCAATATTCCACAAAACCGTCTGTAGCCGCCGCCACCATCGTCCCTAGATTGGGGGGATCTGAAGCTCTTTCCGGCACCCTGCCGGAGGGGAGATCATCCCAGAGGCCTTCTTCTTCATCATTCCAGCCTCCGGTATGAAGCGTGAGTAGTTCCACCTTGGACATGTAGTATCTAGATGGTTGTATCTCCTCCTTTGTGCTTCCATGTCTAGATCTTTTGAGCTCCGTTCATGATCAAGATCTCATCTATTTGTAATCATGCATGTTGTGTTTGTGGGGATCTGATGGATATTAAGATTACTATGTAAGATTGATTAATGGTTTTGTCTTATTGATTCTATCATGTGTGTGTTGTTTGTGATCTTGCATGCTCTCCGTTGTTAGTAGCTATCTTGGCCAAGTAGTTGTTAGTGACTCCAAAAGGGGGTATTTATGCTCGATAGTGGGTTCATGTCTCTATTTAATCAAGGGAAGTGACATAAATCTCTATGGTTGTAGATATGCGGTTGCCACTAGGGAGAAAACAACGGTCTCTTGTTCATGAAACAAGTGGATTGTTTACCTTACACACTTTGCTTAAAGCAGTTGTCTGTTGCTTGCAACTTAATACTGGAGGGGGTTCGTATGATAACCCAAAGGTGGACTTCTAGTCATAGATGCAGTTGGATGGCGGTTTATGTATATTGTTGTATTGCCCAATCGAATCTCATAGGATCTTTATGTCTAGTATTGCATTATTATGCCTTGCTCAGTCCTGTCAATTGCCCTGTTGTAATTTGTTTATCCAGCATGCCATGTTTGTTTATCTAAGGAGAACACCTCTAGTGAACTATGGACCCCGGTCCAATCTTTACCATTGATACATCTTCCACTGTTACTGTTTACTTGCTGCAAACCTCTTTCACCTTCCACACCATACAGTTAATCCTTTGTTATAGCAACTGGTGAGATTGACAACCTCACTGTTAGTTGGGGCAAAGTCTTGAGTTTGTGTTGTGCAGGTTTCCATGTTGCTTGCAACATCTTTGAGATGTTTCCTTCCTCCTACTGGTTCGATAACCTCGGTTTCTTACTAAGGGAAAACTTGCTGCTATGCTGCATCATACCTTGCTCTTGGGGTTTCCCGACAAAGCGCTCCACGTTGACGCAGTGCCATCAGGCACACCGCCGGTTTGCCCTTTCTACATCCGTCACGTGACCACCAGCGAGCCTTTCACGACGGCGGTGGCGGAACACGTCTTTCTGCCGGAATACCAGAGATTGGACCAGCTCGGATTGGTGCGTGGCGACCTCCGGAAAGCGGTGCGGGCCAATCCTGACGATGCTTTCATGCGTGCCCGCCTCGACCAAGCTGAAGAGGATGTGCAGACGCAACAAGCGCTCATTAATTCTCTCATTGACGCATGGTGTATCTGACCCGCCGTAGCCGCCGTCCTCAGCGCCGGCGGTCGCGCATAGTCCTAGGGTTTGTGGCGTGAGTGTAACGATGTTTTAGGGCTTGAATAAAGATTTTCATTTTAAATGGCCAATGCCTACATTCATACATCATACATGGCGCGCGCACAACCTAGCCTACTCGTCGGAGTGGTAGCAGCGGCGGCACATGGTGTGGTCGAAGACGCTGACGCCAAACTTTCCTTCGTCGTCGTACTTGAAGACGACGATGTTGCCCGCTTCGATCTGGTGCGAGTGGGCAAAGCGCTCCCAGCCGTTGTCGAGGTACATCTGGCCGAGGTGGTCGGATTGCAGGTCGACTGGGTATCTGCCAGTCCTGAAGCTGTTTGCCCGTAGCATGGCGAGCGGGGGCGGCTCGTCGCCGATCAGCGTCACGAACCCGTGGGGCTGGAGCAGCCTGTCACGCGACATGCCGTGGTGGATGGCCACTGCGAACTGGGTGCCTGGGTCAAAATCTTAGGGCGACGACGACGTTGAGGGAGAGCGTGGTGGCGCGGTGAGTCGGTCACGTCCTTCACGCCTCCCTCGGCGTCCACGGCCGCCACGGCCTCCCCTCGACCCAGCGCCGCCGGTCATGGCTAGCTACAAGCAGTGGAGAAGGAAAAGAGAAAGGAGGAGAGGGATGGTGTTCTGTGTGGGAGAAAATGGTCGCGGGAGGCCGGTTAAAAAGGGTCGGCATCGGATGCCGAGGCCGAAGAGGGGCATTGAAGTGTCCAGTCAGTAGGACAGGCGTCGGGCGACGCCTACAGCGGCAGTGGAGAGCGTGTCATCCTGTCAATCAGCGTGCCGTCGCGTCGCCATTGATAACGCAGGCTGCCGCCGGTCAGCCTTCCGCCAGCGCCTCTAAATCGCTGCCGTTGCGTGCGTGTGAATCTGTGCCGCTGACCACGTTGAAATCAATGTCGCGGGTCAAGGTGGTTGACGGATGGGCCAGTAGCACGCGCGGGAACGACGTCCATGCTGTCCGCGCGTATTCGGACCGACGCAACCGATACCTAGATTAGATGTATGGATGGATCAAGGCGGACACGTTTCACCGAAGGATCGTCCAGCGGGACGCCGCGTGTTCGCGCAAACCCGTTTGGGCCGTCTCCATGGATGGAGATGCCCGTAGGCAGGATCGTGTGAGGCGTGAGCCTAGCACCGTCCACTTGAGACGCGGGCCCTGCCGTAGCTTGGCTAGGCACGTGCTAGGTTCGCCGAGGGCGGTCCCGGCCTAACAACTTCTTCTAGTACTCGTACTAGCTTTTTATCTGAAAAAGAAATAGCCTCCAACTCCGTATAATTTTGTTCCTCGTCTGTGTCGACCCGGCATAGCTGCACGGTAAATTCCTCGCGCGCGCTTGCAACTGGATAAAAGATAACTGTCAAAAGATTATTACAGCCGTGCATCCCTCCAACATGACGGAACTGTAGCTTGAGTGACAGGGAACGGAATAACCAGGGCCGAACGTGCGATTAGAACGTGAAATAAACTAGTGCTCCGCTCAAAACAAGATTTGTACTGCTGCTGATCGGGTCCGGTGGCGATCGATGAACGGGAGCCGAAAACGACGCCTCCGGAGCCACGTGCGCGCTGGCTGCCGGCCGTAAACGCCGTGCCCGTCCTCCGTCTGCCTGACGCCGTCGCTCATCAGGCTCAGCACGCGCTCGGCGACAACAAGGCAAGCAGCCGATCGATGCGATGCGAGACGAGGCCCACCGCACGCGGGCGGGAGCGAGAGAGGGCGAGGAGGCGCACGCCGCGGCCACCTGTCACGAGCACGAGCCGGACGGAGCCCATGGGTGGAAGGTGGTGGGGCTGGAGATCGATCGCTGGCCGCACGTGATCGGACTCCGCGCCTCGGTTGCCTTTCTCCTTTGCGTATCCTGCCCTGACGCTGACGGCACAGCCAACTGCGTGCCGGCCCATTTCGAATGTCTTTTTTTTCTGCGTTTTTTTCTCATTCATTTCGTGCTACAATCTGTCTGTGTATTTCATTTTCACGAGGCTTGGGACATACGTGTCGGTGTCATTAAATCAAATGGATATATACTGGAGTATACACGATTACAAAGGAGATGACTGCCCCAACTCATGAAACCAACTGGACATACGGTAGTACTACATGATAAGAGCACAAAGCGCCAGGACAAGAAAAAGAAACGTCGAGAACCCCCCTTTCGCTAATATTTCTTCGTGGGCCCACCGGGACGCCCCACCATGAGTTGGCCACGTGATGCGCCGGCCGAGCCGAACCCTCTCTCCGTCCCGCGCACCTCACGTGATCCAGCGGCGCGGGCCCACACACCCGCTCCCTCGTGTCGAGCACTACGGCCCGGAGAACACTAATTAAACAGTGCGAGTCACATGCAGGGATGATTACTAATTAACCCTCCTCTCCAGGCAACACGGCAACAGTAGGTCAGGCTGTCGTCTCATTATGACTTTGATTGCTCCCATTTAATTACCGATCCCTATGACGATTCTTTCTTTTAGTTATTAGTTATAAACAAAGAAATGGGCAGTGACAGCCAGGGCAGGGAATGTCTACGAGACTCCTAATCCACTGTTAAAAAATACTAAGGCCTTTTGCGTCCATTCGAATCTTCCTCTCTGTCATCGTGTCGGTACGATTTCTTTAAACAAGCTCTAATCCTTTGATTATACTAGTACTAGAACTAGGGATGGCGATGCATGCACTGGGACGAAGCTGCCGCTGCTGTGTTTGTTTTGCTAGCTTGTCTGCCCTTTAGCGCGTGAGGTGATGTGTGTGTTGTTGTTGTTGCAATGAGTTGGTTCTTCTTCTTTTGGCCTTTTCTTTTTCAGCAGCGGTGCTAAACAACTAGTTGGTGCACGTTCATCGGGGGTCATGCACTCATGTGACCTTCCATCATTGTCAATTAGCGTGACCCATAGTTAATTAAGCTGGTTCTCCTTTTTTCTTATCGTTAATTTTTTACCGTATAACTTAGCTAATTCAACTAGGATAAAAAATGCAAGGTGATTATTTACATTCTATTTTTATTTTTATTTGTAAAAATACATTCTTTAGATTCATGCAGTTCTACACTTTGTTTCATATATATATATATATATATATATATATATATATATATATATATATATATATATATATATATATATATATATATATATATATATATAGTGCTTGATTTCCGATCCTGAAACTCAGAGCAATTACCGTTGCATAGTCATAACCATATGCGATCGACACGAAGACTTCTTACTGCTAGTGATGCAAAATCAAATGCTGGTTCATCAACGTTTTCTGAATGATTGAGTTGCTAAAGAAATGGGAAGAGGGCGGCTCACGCATGTGGCGACGCCGCGAGAGCATGATGGGGAGGTGGATCCAATTAAATCCCAAAGCGAGGGGACATGGAAAAATATTGAATTGAAAAGGTTGTAGAGAGCACAACATGCCAGATCGGCGGTGTGCAAACAAGATCACAGGCTGTTTTGTTTGCGACACGCCATACTGATCGTATATTCGGCGTGCACTACTTGCGAGCACATGCATGATCGGTCGATATAGCTTAAGATCTTTGCAAGAAATGATTAGCTTCGAGCTGAGGTGAACTTTTCACTGACCAGCGGATCCGGTTGTCAGAACAAGTGCTCTTAATGAAAGGTGGATATGTAGGTTCTGTTTGATTAGTACAGTAGCTACCTGTGACAACGTGCGGTTCTTTTGGAAATGAAGGTGAGACCTCATCAAAATGATACATACTACATCTTCTTATTCATTATTCAACGTAGTCCTATAAAAAATACCCCTTGGTCCAGAAATAAGTGATTTCACTTTATTTAGATCGTACATGTTTTAGTGTATAGATACATTTTGTTTGTTTTTGGAGGTAAAACACTATTCGTACTTGTCTACTTTCGATTAGTGGTGATGCCGAAGGTTATCCAGGTGCGCAGATTGGATCTGACGAGACGTGTGCTAGGTTATGAGGTAGGTACTCCTTGTCGTGCCCTCCTATCCTTTATATAGATAGACCAGGTCTTGAGGATAGGCTGAGTCGGTTATAAGTTTAGTGTTTCTTCCTTCAAGTTTCTATTCAAAGAAGACGTGTCTGCCAAGGAGTTGAATCCTTACTAGGCTTGGGTCACCCGAAATTCTTCTGGTCTTCACGATTGAGGTACACCTTTTTCATGGGCTTCTGCGAGGCTGGACCGAGTAGGCTAATGTTGGCACCCGTAGGGCATACCCATGTTAGTAGCCCCTAGGTGTTCAGTCGAATTGCAGATTCGACTAGAGACTCTTAAGTCTTTCGAGTGCTTTTCATCCGAACATGTTTCGGGTCAATGTGTTGGTTCATAGGGATAGTTGATGCGTGCCCGACTCTCCGACGGATCGGGGTCAGTTAATTGCCTTTGGGCAAAACAACGCTATCTACTCAGACTTGATTCCCCGAACTCGAATCCAGAAAATTGCTGGTATAACTCGACTCAGGCCGTGGAGGTCTTACAGGAGTCGAATTCCAGTGTTTTAAGTTATGTGATTCGCCTTTGGGCAAAATAGTAATGGCGTTGAAACAATTCGGAATGCTACCACTAAAACATAGTAGTGGCGTCCACCACCCCGCACAAATATTAATTGTACTGGTGGCGTGGGAGTCAGGGCAATGCCATGGTTACCGACCACCCCGCACACCGGCCGACACCCTTAAATATCGATCTCTCTTCTCCTCTCACAGCGTCAATCATTCACAAACCCTCCACCCTCTCTTCCCGTCACTGACCCGCGTCTGGACCGCGCCCGATCGACCGCGCGCGTCCGCGCCCCGCACCGGAAGCCCGGATCCTCTCCCGCGACTGCGCCCGACAGCGCGCTTCCGCCGCCACCCCATCCACATCCGACGATGCCGCTCGATCTGCTGCTGCCGTTCGCCACTCGATCTGTTGCTGCCGTCGCCGCAACCTCCCCCTTCTCGAGTCGCCGGTCATCGCAACCTTCTCATCTGAGCCCCATCTCCGACCTCGCGGTAAGCGACCCGCCGCGCCTCCCCTTTTTATAGCAATTCAGAAGTTACAGATGTACATATATGGTAGATAATGATCTTACAAACTATATACATAGGAATGTTAGGTAGTGTTTTAGAGATAGTGTTTAGATACTAAACTTGGGCTCAAATTCTAGATATAGGATTGTTAGATAGTGATAGTAAAGGTCGATATTTCGCTCTACTTGATGTTTATTTTAGTTGTGTTTCCTTCCAACAGTTGATGATTACACTATGACACAATCTAATGTGAAAAGGTGCCCATAAGACCTTGTCGTATATCCATGAATATCTTACACATTTGATTTGGTCTTATAGACACTTTGTTTGTCTTGTGTGTCTTTATATGAGACCTTGCTTGCCTTTATGTTTGAGTTTCCTACAAAAAATAATATACAACTTTGGATACTTGAATATATTTTAGATGAACATGTAGCAAATGCATCCATGCATCAACTATGGCCATGAAAGTTGTCAGTATAAGAAGTTTATCATAGTGCTTCCCGAAAACTTTGAGACTACGGCGGTATGTTCAGCTTAATTATGATTTTCAGCCTTGCTTGCATTTTGATCGAAACTAATTAACTATTGTTTGCATATAACTTTTTCTCAGGCCATCCCTTGCCACGCAAGAAAGGAATTTCTTGACCATGTAAACAAACGTGTCAATCACCAGGGATAATTTGAGGTCACCTTGGTGGAAGATATAATACCTGACAAGAACTACAAGATTCTAGTCGTTAACGAGGCGAACCGAACTTACTTTATATGACCACTTTGGACAGAATTGGTAGAAAGGTATGGGATGGATGCCGAGATGAGATTGAGCATCTACCTTGACAAAATTTATGGAGTCATGTTCTTCTCGTACGATATCCCTGACTCAGAGTCTGCTCACTTTGAAGATCATTCTCTTAGGTAGAACTAGTCTTTTAACTTTGAAGACCATGCCCTAGGTAGAACAAGCTAGATAGTTTTCTAAGTTAGTTGATGTATCTTTGTATTCTGAATGCTATCCAGTATTAATTGTTGTATCATGTTGTTGTATTATGAATGCTGTTTAGTATTGTTATATCTTGTTGTTTGATATTGCTGATATAATCAAGATTTTTACTATTTTATTTTAATTGCCAAATTATGGTTAATGGTGTTCAAGAAGTCTCTAACGCCACTACAGCTTATCTTACTAGTCCACCAGGACGATGGGTCGACATCCTCTTGTTGGCCTACATGGTGTACTCCGAGGATGATGAGGTGAAGAAGTGCCACCGCTCTTGCCCCGGTGAAGTTTCTGCCACCTGTTGCGCCCCCTCCCTTATTAGGTTTTGGGTCTTGTTAGTGTTTTAGCTCATCGAATATAGCAAACTAACTATGTAAATGTACACTAATATTGAACTCTATACAAAAACAGAAGTTTAAAAATCCCGCGAATGCCTTTTTTAAAATATTCTAAGATTTCTATTAAAAATATCTGATCTTCTATTATCGGTTTGGGTTTACCAGGTATCTGCTAGGGACGCTCTTATATTCGTTTTTACCACTCCCTCCGATTTTGTCACTAGATTGGATGTATCTAACACTAAAACATGTATAACTACATTCATTTCCGTGACAAGTAATATGATGGAGTACTAGTTAGTAACTTCTAAATTAGAACACTAGTAGGAAAAGGCCTAGTGGCAGCGTTCGAAGAAGGGGCTAGTGGCGCTCAAGCCGCACATCACTGACATCACATCACTGGTAGGACATAATGGTGGTGTCCTTAGTGAAACCACCATTACCGCTCGTCCTGGTAGCGATTGGTTCGAGAACCACGATCGGGAGACACAGTGGTGGCGTTTGACACAAACGCTATGTATAATTTGTGGCGTTTTCAGAAAGATAAACATCGCAAGTATATTTTTGAAAATTAAAAAAAGTGTTGCATATTGTTGATTGAAGGCTGCAATATAACAGCAATGTAACATCATGAAATGCATATTTACATAATCAGAAAATAATGATTTGGTTCACCACAAATTT
Source organism: Avena sativa (assembly GCA_916181665.1). Lineage (NCBI taxonomy): Eukaryota > Viridiplantae > Streptophyta > Magnoliopsida > Poales > Poaceae > Avena > Avena sativa. The sequence continues at coordinate 82,538,666 of OV702299.1, read as the reverse complement.
TTAATAAGCGGTTTAAAACAAGCTAGTCGCATCTACACTAACAAACTATCACAAGGAAGAAGGTGTTGGAGATATGCCCTAGAGGCAATAATAAATGTAGTTATTATTATATCTTTGTGTTTATGATAAATATTTACACTCATGCTATAATAGTATTAACAAGGAAACATTGATACTTGTGTGATTTGTAAACTAAAATAGAGTCCTAGTAAAGCCTCTTTATAATACTAGCTTGTTGGTTAATAAATGATTGTGGTTTCCCTATCATGAACATTGATATGTTATTAACAACAAGATCATATCGTTAGGAGAATGATATGGTGGACATACTCCTATAGATAAGCATAGCATAAAGATCAAGTCATTTTAATAGTTCAATTGCTATATGCTTTCTGATACATAGTAACCTAATTCCTTCGACCATGAGATCATGCATATCACCTTCACCGGAAGGATGCTTTGATGACATCAAACACCACACCGTAACTGGGTGGCTATAAAGGTGGCATTGAGTGTTCGGAAAGTATTGGTTGAGACACATGGATCAAGAGTGGGATTTGTCCATCCATATGACGGATAGATATACTCTGGGCCCTCTCGGTGTAATGTCATCCAATTAGCTTGCAAGCATGTGACTGGCTCACAAGGGATCACATATCACGGGAACGAGAAAAGAGTACTTATCAGTAACGAGGTTGAACTAGGTATGCAGAGATACCGACGTCATAACCTCGGATAAGTAAACTATCGTGAGACAAACGAAATTGGTATCGTATGTAAGTGGTTCATTCGATCGCAAAGTAATCGTAGAAATATGTGGGAGCCATATGAATTTCCAGATTCCTCTATTGGTTATTGTTCGGAGAAGTGTCTCGATCATGTCCGCATAATTCACGAACCGTAGGGAGACACACTTAAGGATTCGACGTTGTTTGAGTAGTTATGGAATGATGAGTAAGAGACCGAATGTTGTTCGGAGTCTCGGATGGGATCCGGGATATCACGAGGAGATCCGGAATGGTCCGGAGAATAAGATTCATATAAGGAAAGTCCTGTTTCAGGGTTGGAGAATGGTTCCGGTGTTTTCATCGGGAATGTTCTAGAAGGTTCCGGAATGTCCGGCACTCCGGAGGGGAAGGGTACATGAATGTGTCATACCAAGTTGGAATGATTGCATCATGTACTAGGTGTCATCGCTGAACAAAATAAAGGGTTTAATCAAATCCTAGTTTGAAAAGTCAAACGCCAATTTGAAAAGTCAAACGGCTATTTTGGAAGGTGGAGGGGAAGTAGGAAACCTACTTGGGGAGGAGTCCCTCCCCTCCACCGCCGGCCCACTTGGGAAACCGAGTTGGGGAGGGACTCCCCTCCCCTGGCGCGCCCCCTCCACCTATATAAGGAGGGGCAGGGCTGCCCCTCCAAGACACATAACCTCCACCCCGCAAACCCTAGCCCCGGCGCCGCCACCTCCTGCTGCCGCCGCCGCCTAGCTAAACCCTAGCCGCCGTCCTTGCTCCTCCTTGGTGCGTCTAAACCCTAGATCGCCGAGGCTCTCTCTCATAGTCCACCATACTCGCTCCGGCTTAAGGCGAAGCCCTGCGAGATCTCCCCTCTACTTCCGGTACCACGTCGTTGTGCTGCCGGAGTCGCGAGGAGAGTGCTACAACCTCCGCTGCCTGCTGGAACAAGGGAGAGGAAGTTCTTCGTCGAGTACCGAACGTGTGACCGACTGCGGAAACGCTGCCGGAACGCAGCGCGGAAGGATCGTCTACGCGATCTTGAGATCGGGAAGAGTACGACTACATCACCCACGAGAATCCGCTCTCGTTAAACACTTTGGAATCTTCGAGGGTGAGTTATTCCATCGACTCGTTGCTACAATCTAGTAGATAGATCTTGGCTTATTTGTTTGTATGCGGTAGAATTTTTTTGTTTTCCATGCTACGAAACCCTACAGTGGTATCAGAGCCGTGTCTATATGTAGATCTGTTGCACGAGTAGAACACAATGGTCATTGTGGGTGTTGATGCTTTTGTTGTCGATTGCTTCTTGTGTACTTTGCATCTTGCGGGATGGTGGGATGAAGCCGCCCGGGCTAACCTTACATGACATCGTTCATGAGACTTGCTCCACGCATGACATGCAACTTGTATTGCATAAGTGGCTTTGCGGGTGCCTGTTTCTCCCAACATAGTTAAGATTCAATTTACAACGGGTGATTGGCAATACTAGTATCAATGTTGTGGTTCTTGTTCGTAAGTTAGAGCGACACTTATTGAAAGCCCCAAACCACGTAAAACATGCAAAGAAAGTAGAGGCGTCTAACTTTGTTTTGCAGGGGTGTGCTGTGATGTGATATGGCCATGATTGTGATTATATTTGATGTATGCAATGTTCCTTATTGTAATTGGCAACCGGCAGGAGCCATATGGTTGTCTTTAAATTCTGTTAAGACCCGCGTGTCTATTCAAAGTAGTTGTAATAGTTGAAGCCGGTGGATGACAACCATGGAGAAGCGTCATTGACCTTGATGCAATGTCGGTGATGATGGAGATCATGTTCGTGCTTGAAGATGGAGATCGGAAGCACAAAGAAGAAAGGCCATATCATATCACATATTATGAATTGCATGTGATGTTAATCCTTTATGCATCTTGTATTGCTTAGTTAAATGACGGTAGCATTATAAGATGATCCCTCATGCACATGAATTTCAAGTTCTAAAGTGTTCATCCTTAGTAAGCACCGTTGCTAAAGCTTGTTGTTTCGAAGCACCACGCGATGATCGGGTGTGTTAGATTCCGCAAGTGTATACAATGTGAGCAAGCCATATTTGCTCATGCGGAAACTAAGGTTTGATCTTGACGAGCCTAGCATGTACAGACATGGTCTCGGAACACGGATCACCGAAAGGTAAAGCATGAATCATATAGTAGATATGATGAACATGTCGATTGTTCGCCATTGAAGCTACATCAACTCTCGTGATGATCGGTGTTGATGTGGTGGATTTGGTTCGTGTGATCACTAAAACAATGTGAGGGATATTGTTTTGAGTGGGAGTTCACCTAGATTAATTTAACTATTAATTAGAACTCAATTTGTCATAAACTTAGTCTAAACTATTGCAAATATGTTGTAGATCAATGGCGGCCCCTACCATCAATTTTAATGCGTTCCTAGAGAAAGAAAAGTTGAAAAACAATGGAAGCAACTTCGCGGATTGGTTCCGCAATTTGAGGATTGTCCTCACAGCTGGTAATTTGACCTATGTGCTGGATGCACCGCTGGGTGACCCACCTGCAGCTACTGCTACCGATGAAGTAAAGAATGTTTACCTCGCTCGGAAGACTCAGTACTCCACAGTTCAGTGTGCTATCTTGTATGGTTTAGAATCGGAGCTTCAGAAAAGGTTTGAGAATTCAGACCCACATGATATTGTCCGTGATCTCAAATTGATATTTGAGACTCACGCGGCAATTGAGAGCTATGAGGCTTCTGAAAAGTTCTTTAACTGCAAGATGGAAGAGGGCAGCTCCGTCAGTGAGCATGTGATTAAGATGTCTAGGCACGCAAACAAACTTCAAAGCTTGGGTATAGTGATTCCTAATGCTTTGGGGATTTATCGTGTCCTCCAATCACTACCACCAAGTTACAAGAACTTTGTGATGAACTACAATATGCAAAACATGAACAAGCAGTTGCCAGAACTCTTTGCCATGTTGAAATCTGCAGAAGTGGAGATCGAGAAAGAGCACCAAGTGTTGATGGTTAATCAGACCACCAAATTCAAGAAAGGCAAGTCTAAGCAAAAGGGACACTTCAAGAAGGGTGGTAAGAAAGTTACCGCGCCGACGAAGAAGACCAAGGCTGGAACTAAGCCTGATACTGAGTGCTTTTACTGCAAGGGAGAAGGTCACTGGAAAGCGGAATTGCCCAAAGTACTTGGCGGATTTGAGGAACAGCAACATCAAGAAGAAAGGTATATCCGATATACATGTTATTGATGTGTATCTCACTAGTACTCGTAGTAGTGCCTGGGTATTTGATACTGGTTCGGTTGCTCATATTTGTAACTCGAAACAGGTGCTGCAGAATAAACGGAAGTTAGCGAAGAACGAGGTGACGATGCGCGTGGGAAACGGATCAAAGGTTGATGTGATCGCGGTCGGCACGCTACCTCTTCATCTACCATCGGGATTAGTTTTATACTTAAATAATTGTTATTTGGTGCCTGCGTTAAGCATGAACATTATATCGGGATCTTGTTTATTGCAAGACTGTTACTTGTTTAAATCCGAGAATAATGGTTGTTCGATTTATATGAGCAATATGTTTTATGCACATGCACCTTTGATAGATGGTCTATTCTTATTGAATCTCGATAGTGGAAATACACATATTAATAACATTGAGGCTAAACGTTTGAAATCGAGCGATAACTCGACCTATATGTGGCACTGTCGTCTTGGTCACATTGGAGTGAAGCGCATGAAGAAACTCCATTCCGATGGACTACTTGAATCACTTGAAAGATGCGAAGCATGTCTGATGGGTAAAATGACTAAGACTCCATTTTCTGGTATGATGGAGCGAGCTACGGACTTATTGGAAATCATACATACCGATGTGTGTGGTCCAATGAGTGTAGCATCGCGCGGTGGTTATCGTTATGTTCTTACCTTCACGGATGACTTGAGTAGATATGGGTATATCTATTTCATGAAACATAAGTACAAAACTTTTGAGAAGTTTAAGGAATTTCAAAGTGAGGTGGAGAATCAACATAATAAGAAGATTAAATTTCTATGTTCTGATCGTGGAGGTGAATATCTAAGTTACGAGTTTGGCGAGCATTTGAAGAAATGCGGAATACTTTCACAATTGACACCGCCGGGAACACCACAGTGTAATGGTGTGTCCGAACGTCGTAATCGAACTCTCTTAGATATGGTTCGTTCTATGATGTCACTTATAGATTTACCGCTATCATTTTGGGGTTACGCATTAGAAACAGCCGCATTCACTTTAAATAGGGCACCATCTAAATCCGTTGAAACGACACCGTATGAATTATGGTTTGGGAAGAAACCTAAATTGTCGTTCCTTAAAGTTTGGGGTTGCGAAGCCTATGTAAAGAAGTTACAGCCGGACAAGCTTGAACCCAAAGCGGAAAAATGCGTCTTCATAGGATACCGAAGGAAACTATTGGGTATACCTTCTATCATAGATCCGAAGGCAAAATCTTTGTTGCCAAGAATGGATCCTTTCTAGGGAAGGAATTTCTATCGAAAGAAGTGACTGGAAGGAAAGTACAACTCGACGAGGTTGTCGAACCTTCTCTCAAAATTGCGAGTAGCGCAACACCGGAAGAAGTTCCTGTGGTGCCTGCACCAATAAGAGAGGAAGCTAATGATGATGATCATGAAACTTAGGTTGTAGTTGCTACAAAGCCTCGCAGGTCAATGAGAACTCGTACTACTCCTGATTGGTATGATCCCGTTATGAGTGTCATGTTGGTGGACAACACCGATGACCCTGCAACATATGAGGAAGCGATGATGAGCCCAGATTCCAATAAATGGCAAGAAGCCATGAAATCCGAGATTGGATCCATGTACGAAAACCAAGTATGGACTTTCGTGGACTTACCGGGTGGCTGAAAGGCTGTCGAGAACAAATGGATTTTCAAGAAGAAAACAGATGCTGATGGTAATGTTACTGTCTATAAAGCTCGACTTGTCGCAAAAGGGTTTCGACAAATTCAAGGAGTTGACTACGATGAGACTTTCTCACCGGTAGCGAAGCTAAAGTCTGTGAGGATTATGTTAGCAATCGCTGCATATTATGATTATGAGATATGGCAGATGGATGTGAAAACAGCATTCCTCAATGGAGACATTGATGAAGAGTTGTATATGATGCAACCCAATGGTTTTGTCGATCCTAAAGATGCTAACAAGGTATGCAAACTTCAACGGTCCATCTATGGATTGAAGCAAGCATCCCGAAGTTGGAATCAACGTTTTGATAAGGTGATCAAAAGTTTTGGTTTTATACAAACTTATGGAGAAGCTTGTATTTACAAGAAAGTGAGTGGGAGATCTGTAGCATTCTTAATACTATATGTAGATGACATATTGTTGATTGGGAATGATGTAGACCTTCTTAATAGTGTCAAGGAATATTTGAATAATAGTTTTTCAATGAAGGATCTTGGCGAAGCAGCTTACATATTAGGCATAAAGATTTATAGAGATAGATCGAGACGCCTAATATCATTGTCACAAAGTACATATTTGGACAAAGTTCTAAAGAGGTTTGGAATGGAAGATAGCAAGAAAGGGTTCTTGCCCATGTTGCCCAATACGACCTTGAGTAATACTCAAAGTCCGACAACGGCAGAAGATAGAGAAAGGATGAGTAAGACTCCCTATGCCTCAGCCATAGGATCTCTAATGTATGCCATGGTATGTACTAGACCCGACATTGCATATGCTGTTAGTTTAACTAGCAGATATCAAAGTGATCTAGGAGTGGATCATTGGACAGCGGTCAAAAACATCCTTAAGTACTTGAGAAGAACTAAGGATATGGTTCTTTCTTATGGAGGTGATGAACAGCTCGTTGTTAATGGTTACAGCGATGCTAGTTGGAACACCGATCCGGATGATTCTAAATCACAATCTGGATACGTATTTACTTTGAATGGTGCAGCAGTTAGCTGGAGGAGTGCAAAGCAAAGCATTGTGACAAGATGTTCAACTGAATCGGAATACATGGCTGCTTCGGAGGCTTCACAAGAAGCGATATGGATGAAAGAGTTCATTACAGAGTTGGGTGTGGTTCCTAGTGCGCTAGACCCAATGTCTATCTACTCTGATAACACGGGCGCCATAGCCAATGCGCAAGAACCAAGGTCACACAAGAAGCTGAAGCACATCAAGCTACGTTTTCACGCTATTCGAGAACATGTCCAAGATGGGGACATAAAGATTTGCAAAGTACACATAGATCTGAATGTGGCGGATCCATTGACTAAACCTCTCCCGAGGGCAAAACATGACCAGCACCAAACTGCCATGAGTGTTCGGTATATTACCATGTAGTCTAGATTAGATGACTCTAGTGCAAGTGGGAGACTGTTGGAGATATGCCCTAGAGGCAATAATAAATGTAGTTATTATTATATCTTTGTGTTTATGATAAATGTTTACATTCATGATATAATAGTACTAACAAGGAAACATTGGTACTTGTGTGGATTGTAAACTAAAATAGAGTCCCTAGTAAAGCCTCTTTATAATACTAGCTTGTTGGTTAAAAAATGATTGTGGTTTCCCTATCATGAACATTGAGATGTTATTAACAACAAGATCATATCGTTACGAGAATGATATGGTGGACATACTCCTATAGATAAGCATAGCATAAAGATCAAGTCATTTTAATAGTTCAATTGCTATATGCTTTCTGATACATAGTAACCTAATTCCTTCGACCATGAGATCATGCATATCACCTTCACCGGAAGGATGCTTTGATGACATCAAACACCACGCTGTAACTGGGTGTCTATAAAGGTGGCATTGAGTGTTGGGAAAGTATTGGTTGAGACACATGGATCAAGAGTGGGATTTGTCCATCCATATGACGGATAGATATACTCTGGGCCCTCTCGGTGTAATGTCATCCAATTAGCTTGCAAGCATGTGACTGGCTCACAAGGGATCACATATCACGGGAACGAGAAAATAGTACTTATCAGTAACGAGGTTGAACTAGGTATGCAGAGATACCGATGATCATAACCTCGGATAAGTAAACTATCGTGAGACAAAGGGAAATTGGTATCGTATGTAAGTGGTTCATGTAGGGTTTTGTAGCATGGAAAACAAAAAATTTCTACCGCATACAAACAAACAAGCCAAGATCTATCTACTAGATTGTAGCAACGAGTCGATGGAATAACTCACCCTCGAAGATTTCAAAGTGTTTAACGAGAGCGGATTCTCGTGGGTGATGTAGTCGTACTCTTTCCGATCTCAAGATCGCGTAGACCATCCTTACGGCGCTGCGTTCCGGCAGTGCTTCCGCAGTCGGTCACATGTTCGGTACTCGACGAAGACCTTCCTCTCCCTTGTTCCAGCAGGCAGCGGAGGTTGTAGCACTCTCCTCGTGATTCCGGCAGCACAACGGCGTGGTACCGGAAGTAGAGGGGAGATCTGGCAGGGCTTCTCCTTAAGCCGGAGCGAGTATGGTGGACTATGAGAGAGAGCCTCGGTGATCTAGGGTTTAGACGCACCAAGGAAGGGGCAAGGCCGGCGGCTAGGGTTTGCCCTAGGCGGCGGCGAGTTGCTCTAGGCGGCGGCTATGGAGGGCGGCGGCTAGGGTTAGGGTTTAGAGGGCGTGGTGTTGTTGTCCTTGGAGGGGCAGCCCTGCCCCTCCTTATATAGGTGGAGGGGGCACGCCAGGGAGGGGAGTCCCTCCCCAACTCGGATCCCAAGTGGGCCGGCGGTGGAGGGAGGGAACTCCTCCCCAAGTAGGTTTCCTACTTCCCCTCCACCTCACAAAATAGCCGTTTAACTTTTCAAATTGGCGTTTGACTTTTCAAACTAGGATTTGATTAAACCCTTTATTTTGTTCAGCGATGACACCTAGTACATGATGCAATCATTCCAACTTGTTATGACACATTCATGTACCCTTCCCCTCCGGAGTGCCGGACATTCCTGAACCTTCTAGAAAATTCCCGATGAAAACACCAGAACCATTCTCCAACCCCGAAACAGGACTTTCCTTATATGAATCTCATTCTCCGGACCATTCCGGATCTCCTAGTGATATCCCGGATCCCATCCGAGACTCCGAACAACATTCGGTCTCTTACTCATCATTCCATAACTACTCAAACAACGTCGAATCCTTAAGTGTGTCTCCCTACGGTTCGTGAATTATGCGGACATGATCGAGACACCTCTCTGAACAATAACCAATAGAGGAATCTGGAAATTCATATGGCTCCCACATATTTCTACGATTACATTGCGATCGAATGAACCACTTACATACGATACCAATTTCCCTTTCTCTCACGATAGTTTACTTATCCGAGGTTATGATTGTCGGTATCTCTGCATACCTAGTTCAACCTCGTTACTGATAAGTACTCTTTTCTCGTTCCCGTGATATGTGATCCCTTGTGAGCCAGTCACATGCTTGCAAGCTAATTGGATGACATTTCACCGAGAGGGCCCAGAGTATATCTATCCGTCATATGGATGGACAAATCCCACTCTTGATCCATGTGTCTCAACCAATACTTTCCCAACACTCAATGCCACCTTTATAGACACCCAGTTACGGTGTGGTGTTTGATGTCATCAAAGCATCCTTCCGGTGAAGGTGATATGCATGATCTCATGGTCGAAGGAATTAGGTTACTATGTATCAGAAAGCATATAGCAATTGAACTATTAAAATGACTTGATCTTTATGCTACGCTTATCTATAGGAGTATGTCCATCATACCATTCTCCTAACGATATGATCTTGTTGTTAATAACATTTCAATGTTCATGATAGGGAAACCACAATCATTTATTAACCAACAAGCTAGTATTATGAAGAGGCTTTACTAGGGACTTCAATTTAAGTTTACAAATCACACAAGTATTAATGTTTTCTTGTTAATACTATTATAGCATGAATGTAAACATTTATCATAAACACAAAGATATAATAATAACTACATTTATTATTGCCTCTAGGGCATATGTCCAACAGTCTCCCACTTGCACTAGAATCATCTAATCTAGATTACATGGTAATATACCGAACACCCATGGCAGTTTGGTGTTGGTCATGTTTTGCCCTCGGGAGAGGTTTAGTCAACGGATCCGCAACATTCAGATCTGTGTGTACTTTGCAAATCCTTATGTCACCATCTTGGACATGTTCTCGAATAGCGTGAAAACGTAGCTTGATGTGCTTCAGCTTCTTGTGTGACCTTGGTTCTTGCGCATTGGCTATGGCACCCATGTTATGACAGTAGATAGACATTGGGTCTAGCGCACTAGGAACCACACCTAGCTCTGTAATGATGTAACACCACGGTTCTGAAAAGACCGTGGCTTCTATGTGACATGCCAATCCCTGGATCGGTTCATTGGCCCACAATAGAATGAGATGAATAACATAGCAAAATATCCGTGTATCATAAATAACGAAGATCCAGAGTACCATTATTACAATAAAAGCTTAGCTCAAGGCTAGCTCAAATTATTCAGGTAGCAACATAAATAAAGTAAATCCTCCATTCTTTAAATTGCCCACAAGTGAACAAGTGCCGAGTGGAGTACCGTGGCCTATATCGATTACTTAGAATCGGAATAACGTGCAACATGAAACGTAGCAGCCCCGAAAGATCAATACATGAAATGTATGGCAAGTAGAGCTGGTAAAGGAGACAATAGTACTAACATCTACATGCATATTTGGCAATTGGAGTTGTGTCTGGCTTGCATTTGCAAATACCTTTGTCCTACTTTCATAAACAGTTTTTGATTTTCTTTGAAAAGATCCCAATTAAGTTAACCCAATAATGTTAAAACAATTAAGAAATTGGAATGAGCGAGAAACATGTCATGGAATCAATATCAAGCAACTCAGTTGTCCATAACCGGGGACACGGCTAATCGATTAGATTATACACCCTGCAGGGGTTAGTACACTTTACCCATGTGACTTGACCAGCCCAGCTCGTACCATCACTCTCATTTTGAGTGGTGATAGGGAGAAGTCCAAGAAGAGACTGTTCGGGAAGTAGCTCCTCAATCCCGACGCGCACCGGTCCAACCTACCAAAATTCTACATCTCTGGATACGCGGGTTCGAGTTACCACAACCTACTAAGTCCAACCAACCGCCCATTTCATTATTGGCACATGGTTGTACACGTAAGCTACACAATAAAGAAGCCATTCAATTTCTCTCGATACCTGGGTGCCTTTCCGCAATGAAACCACCAAAAATTATCAATACCATCACACCCAGGAGATTCATTGATTAAGTTGTTTTAGTTTTCACAAACCAATACTTTTAGAAACAAGTCCCAATGATGTAACCCAGCCCTCGTTCAACATAGCATGGCTAAGCACATCTACCAACGGTGGTTCATCTACAAGGAAGGCCCTACCACATAATAGGACATAGCATAGCGATAGTATCATCCTACATATGCATATACAAAATACACGACAATGCATTGAAAATAGTAGGACGATATCATGAACAAAATAGCATCTACTTGCCTTGGTTGTAGCGGTCGGAAGAACAATCCACACACGAGCAAGCGTTGCACTCGTCACAATCTACACGATACAATTGCAATCATAAACAAACAATCCACAAGCATATGCAACAAAGATGATGCATGAAGGTATGCAAGGCAAGTGAATTGGTGCTACAGCTGCACCATATAATCCTATTCAATAAATACTACTGATTGCATGCATGGAAAATAGTTTTAGCGCAAGGAAAACTATTATGCAAAATATAATACTCAAAACTAGAGCTAGAACTTAAATAATTCGCTACCAGTAGTATACTGTTTGTAAAACCTTGGGAAAATTCTACCGCATAGGATTTGCTATTTAGGAATAGTACCAACTGGAATTACTCAAAAAGGAATTATAGAACTCCCTGAGTAATTAAAACACTGCAGAAAGCCACTAGACAGTTTCTGCAGAAGTTTTTACTGTAAGCCTATCTTTCTAAATCACGATGAGATTCCCCTCGTTCCACTGAATCCAGGGACATATCATACGCAATTTTTGGAGTTACAGATCTTTTTCTACGAATTAATTACTCCAAAAAGGCCATTAACCTATTAGATTAAACTGTACTAAATATTGCTGCAAAAGTGTGAACCAAAGGTACATCAAGATTCTACACGACTTAATGAACCTACACATATTTTATTTGCAATTTTTGGCCTAGCGATTTAATTTCTACGCAATTTACAAGTTTCTACCGAAATCTGTCAACTAAAACGATTAAAGTAATTACCCAGTCAACTGTGTCTGTTGACTGGTCAACGCGGCTGCTGACTGGGCGCTGACTGGGCGTCTGACTAGTCAACGCCTGGGGACTGACCGGTCAATGACCGATCTGGACCGCTGATCTGAAATCTAACGGCGACTGCGGACTCACCGGGGACGAACGGCGGCGAACTCGGGACGATGGCGGCGATCGGTTCCGGCGACGGCGTTTTTCCTGCGCGGAAGACAAGCGGTTAGCGCTCGGATCAAGGTAGTCAATGCGGGCGCGCGGCGAGCGGACGACGACGGCGCGGGCAACGAGCAGCGTGGCGCGGCAGCGGCAGCGAGCGAGCGGCGCGGTGTGCAGCGGGCGCAGCGCGCGAGGCGGCGGGGCAGGCGCAGCGCGGGCGCAGGCGGCTGCGGCACGCGGGGCTGCGCGCGGCGAGCGGCGCTGGTGTGCAGCGCGCTGCGCGCGCGGAGGCGCTGGCGGTGGGGCGCGGCAGCGGCTGCGGCTGGCGGCGCTGCTAGCGGGTGGCGCGGCGCAGGCGGCGGGGTGCGGCGGCGGCCGGCGGGGTGCGGCAGGCAGCGGGGTACCTGGGCGGCGGTGGCGTGGAGGCCGAGGGGGAGGCGGCGGCGGTGGGTCCAGGAGGCGGCGGCGCGGCTCGAAGATCGAGGCGCGAGGCACGGGGTTCGAGGCAGGGGGTGCGGGAATCGAGGCAGGCGGCGACGGCCTCTTAAGTGGGGCCCCCTCGTGGGGTCCTAGTTGGATACGGCGCGCGGTTGGAGGCGAACACGGCGAAGTCGGGCCGATTTTCCATATTTTAATAAAACGGCTGTAACTTTTCCATACGAGCTCCGAATCGGGCGATTCTTGCTCCTACGGTTTTGTAAAATCGAGGGGAACAACCTAGGGTCAAGGGTTGGGTGAAACCACTAGGATACAAGGGTGGACAACACAAGTCCTACTAATGCCTCCCGCAGGAGCCTCGTAGTAGAATAGGATAGGGTTTTGAAAATAGCGTTTCGCCGATTCTTTTCAATCGATGGTTTTGCATGGAAAGGTATGATGCAATGGTATGAATGATATGCAGAACCAAATCTAAAATTTGGGATGTGACAAATGAACTCTTTCATCCATATCGCTTCTTGTGAAGCCTCCGAAGCAGCCATGTATTCTGATTCAGTTGAAGATCTCGCCACAACGCTTTGCTTTGCACTCCTCCAGCTAACTGCTGCACCATTTAAAGTAAATACGTATCCAAATTGTGATTTAGAATCATCCGGATCGATGTTCCAACTAGCATCGGTGTAACCATTAACAACGAGTTGTTCATCACCTCCATAAGAAAGAACCATATCCTTAGTTCTTCTCAAGTACTTAAGGATGTTTTTGACCGCTGTCCAATGATCCACCCCTGGATCACTTTGATATCTGCTAGTTAAACTAACAGCATATGCAATGTCGGGTCTAGTACATAGCATGGCATACATCAGAGATCCTATGGCTGAGGCATAGGGAGTCTTACTCATCCTTTCTCTATCTTCTGCCGTTGTCGGACTTTGAGTTTTACTCAAGGTCGTATTGGGCAACATGGGCAAGAACCCTTTCTTGCTATCTTCCATTCCAAACTTCTTTAGAACTTTTTCCAAATATGTACCTTGTGACAATGATATTAGGCGTCTTGATCTATCTCTATAAATCTTTATGCCTAATATGTAAGCTGCTTCGCCAAGATCTTTCATTGAAAAACTATTATTCAAATATTCCTTGACACTATTAAGAAGGTCTACATCATTCCCAATCAACAATATGTCATCTACATATAGTATTAAGAATGCTACAGAGCTCCCACTCACTTTCTTGTAAATACAAGCTTCTCCATAAGTTTGTATAAAACCAAAACTTTTGATCACCTTATCAAAACGTTGATTCCAACTTCGGGATGCTTGTTTCAATCCATAGATGGACTGTTGAAGTTTGCATACCTTGTTAGCATATTTAGGATCGACAAAACCTTTGGGTTGCATCATATACAATTCTTCATCAATGTCTCCATTGAGGAATGCTGTTTTGACATCCATCTGCCATATTTCATAATCGTAATATGCAGCGATTGCTAACATAATCCTCATAGACTTTAGCTTCGCTACCGGTGAGAAATTCTCATCGTAGTCAACTCCTTGAATTTGTCGAAACCCTTTTGCGACAAGTCGAGCTTTATAGACAGTAACATTACCATCAGCATCTGTTTTATTCTTGAAAATCCATTTGTTCTCGACAGCCTTCCGGCCATCCGGTAAGTCCACCAAAGTCCATACTTGGTTTTCGTACATGGACCCAATCTCGGATTTCATGGCTTCTTGCCATTTATTGGAATCTGGGCTCATCATCGCTTCCTCATATGTTGCAGGGTCATCGGTGTTGTCCACCAACATGACACTCATAACGGGATTATACCAATCTGGAGTGGTACGAGTTCTCGTTGACCTACGAGGCTCTGTAGCAACTACAACCGAAGTTTCATGATCATCATCATTAGCTTCCTCTCTTATTGGTGCAGGCACCACAAGAACTTCTTCCGGTGCTGCGCTACTCGCAATTTCGAGAGAAGGTTCGACAACCTCGTCGAGTTCTACGTTCCTTCCATTCACTTCTTTCGAGAGAAATTCCTTCTCTAGAAAGGATACATTCTTGGCAACGAATATTTTGCCTTCGGATCTATGATAGAAGGTATACCCAATAGTTTCCTTCGGGTATCCTATGAAGACGCATTTTTCCGCTTTGGGTTCAAGCTTGTCCGGCTGTAACTTCTTTACATAGGCTTCGCAACCCCAAACTTTAAGGAACGACAATTTAGGTTTCTTCCCAAACCATAATTCATACGGTGTCGTTTCAACGGATTTAGATGGTGCCCTATTTAAAGTGAATGCGGCTATTTCTAATGCATAACCCCAAAATGATAGCGGTAAATCTGTAAGTGGCATCATAGAACGAACCATATCTAAGAGAGTTCGATTACGACGTTCGGACACACCATTACGCTGTGGTGTTCCCGACGGTGTCAATTATGAAAGTATTCCGCATTTCTTCAAATGCTCGCCAAACTCGAAACTTAGATATTCACCTCCACGATCAGAACATAGAAATTTAATCTTCTTGTTACGTTGATTCTCTACCTCATTTTAAAATTCCTTAAACTTCTCGAAAGTTTTGGACTTATGTTTCATGAAATAGATATACCCATATCTACTTAAGTCATCCGTGAAGGTAAGAATATAACGATAACTACCGCGCGATGCTACACTCATTGGACCACACACATCGGTATGTATGATTTCCAATAAGTCCGTAGCTCGCTCCATCATACCAGAAAATTGAGTCTTAGTCATTTTACCCATCAGACATGCTTCGCATCTTTCAAGTGATTCGAAATCAAGTGATTCAAGAAGTCCATCGGAATGGAGTTTCTTCATACGCTTCACTCCAATGTGACCAAGACGATAGTGCCACATATAGGTCGAGTTATCGCTCGATTTCAAACGTTTAGCATCAATGTTATTAATATGTGTATTTCCACCATCGAGATTCAATAAGAATATACCATCTATCAAAGGTGCATGTGCATAAAACATATTACTCATATAAATCGAACAACCATTATTCTCGGACTTAAACAAGTAACCGTCTCGCAATAAACAAGATACCGATATAGTGTTCATGCTTAACGCAGGCACCAAATAACAATTATTTAAGTATAAAACTAATCCCGATGGTAGATGAAGAGGTAGCGTGCCGACCGCGATCACATCAACCTTTGATCCGTTTCCCATGCGCATCGTCACCTCGTTCTTCGCTAGCTTCCGTTTATTCTGCAGCACCTATTTCGAGTTACAAATATGAGCAACCGAACCAGTATCAAATACCCAGGCACTACTACGAGTACTAGTGAGATACACATCAATAACATGTATATCGGATATACCTTTCTTCTTGATGTTGCCGTTCTTCAAATCCGCCAAGTACTTTGGGCAATTCCGCTTCCAGTGACCTTCTCCCTTGCAGTAAAAGCACCCAGTATCAGGCTTAGTTCCAGCCTTGGTCTTCTTTGTCGGCGCGGTAACTTTCTTACCACCCTTCTTGAAGTTTCCCTTTTGCTTAGACTTGCCTTTCTTGAATTTGGTAGTCTTATGGACCATCAACACTTGGTGCTCTTTCTTGATCTCCACTTCTGCAGACTTTAACATGGCGAAGAGGTCTGGCAACTGCTTGTTCATGTTTTGCATATTGTAGTTCATCACAAAGTTCTTGTAACTTGGTGGTAGTGATTGGAGGACACGATAAATCCCCAAAGCATTAGGAATCACTATACCCAAGCTTTGAAGTGTGTTTGCGTGCCCAGACATCTTAAGCACATGCTCAATGACGGAGCTGCCCTCTTCCATCTTGCAGTTAAAGAACTTTTCAGAAGCCTCATAGCTCTCAATTGCTGCGTGAGTCTCAAAGATCAATTTGAGATCACGGACAATATCATGTGGGTCTGAATTCTCAAACCTTTTCTAAAGCTCCGATTCTAAACCATACAAGATAGCACACTGAACTGTGGAGTACTAAGTCTTCCGAGCGAGGTAAACATTCTTTACTTCATCGGTAGCAGTAGCTGCAGGTGGTTCACCCAGCGGTGCATCCAGCACATAGGTCAAATTACCAGCTATGAGGACAATCCTCAAATTGCGGAACCAATCTGCGAAGTTGCTTCCATTGTTTTTCAACTTTTCTTTCTCTAGGAACGCATTAAAATTGATGGTAGGGGCCGCCATTGATCTACAACATATTTTCAATAGTTTAGACTAAGTTTATGACAAATTGAGTTCTAATTAATAGTTAAATTAATCTAGGTGAACTCCCACTCAAAACAATATCCCTCACATTGTTTTAGTGATCACACGAACCAAATCCACCACATCAAAACCGATCATCACGAGAGTCGATGTAGCTTCAATGGCGAACAATCGACATGTTCATCATATCTTACTATATGATTCATGCTTTACCTTTCGGTGATCCGTGTTCCGAGACCATGTCTATACATGCTAGGCTCGTCAAGATCAAATCTTAGCTTCCGCATGAGCAAATCTGGCTTGCTCACGTTGTATACACTTGCAGAATCTAACACACCCGATCATCACGTGGTGCTTCGAAACAACAAACTTTAGCAACGATGCTTACTAAGGGTGAACACTTTAGAACTTGATATTCATGTGCATGAGGGATCATCTTATAATGCTACCGTCGTTAACTAAGCAATACAAGATGCATAAAGGATTAACATCACATTCAATTCATAATATGTGAACTGATATGGCCTTTCTTCTTTGTGCTTCCGATCTCCATCTTCAAGCACGAACATGATCTCCATCATCACCGGCATTGCATCAAGGTCAATGATGCTTCTCCATGGTTGTCGTCCACCGTCTTCAACTATTACAACTACTTTGAATAGATACGAGGGTCTTAACAAAATTAAAGACAACCATATGGCTCCTGCCGGTTGCCAACTTACAATAAGGAACATTGTATACATCAAATATAATCACAATCATGGCCATATCACATCACAGCACACCCCTGTAAAACAAAGTTAGACGCCTCTACTTTCTTTGCATGTTTTACGTGGTTTGGGGCTTTCAATAAGTGTCGTTCTAACTTACGAACAAGAACCACAACATTGATACTAGTATTGACAATCACCCGTTGTAAATTGAATCTTAACTATGCTGGGAGAAACAGGCACCCGCAAAGCCACTTATGCAATACAAGTTGCATGTCAAGCGTGGAGCAAGTCTCATGAACGATGTCATGTAAGGTTAGCCCGGGCCGCTTCATCCCAACATCCCGCAAGATGCAAAGTACAAAAGAAGCAATCGACAACAAAAAACATCAACGCCCACAATGACCATTGTGTTCTACTCGTGCAACAGATCTACATATAGACACGGCTATGATACCACTGTAGGGTTTCGTAGCATGGAAAACAAAAAAATTCTACCGCATACAAACAAACAAGCCAAGATCTATCTACTAGATTATAGCAATGAGTCGATGGAATAACTCACCCTCGAAGATTCCAAAGTGTTTAACGAGAGCGGATTCTCGTGGGTGATGTAGTCGTACTCTTTCTGATCTCAAGATCGCGTAGACGTTCCTTCCGGCGCTCCGTTCCGGCAGCGCTTCCGTAGTCGGTCACACGTTCGGTACTCGACGAAGACCTTCCTCTCCCTTGTTCCAGCAGGCAGCGGAGGTTGTAGCACTCTCCTCGCGATTCCGGCAGCACAACGGCGTGGTACCGGAAGTAGAGGGGAGATCTCGCAGGGCTTCGCCTTAAGCCGGAGCGAGTATGGTGGACTATGAGAGAGAACCTCGACGATCTAGGGTTTAGACACACCAAGGAGGGGGCAAGGCCGGCGGCTAGGGTTTGCCCTTGGCGGCGGCGGCGAGTTGCCCTAGGCGGCGGCTATGGAGGGCGGTGGCTAGGGTTAGGGTTTAGAGGGCGTGGTGTTGTTGTCCTTGGAGGGGCAGCCCTGCCCCTCCTTATATAGGTGGAGGGGGCGCGCCAGCGGAGGGGTGTCCCTCCCCAACTCGGATCCCAAGTGGGCCGGCAGTGGAGGGAGGGAACTCCTCCCCAAGTAGGTTTCCTACTTCCCCTCCACCTCACAAAATAGCCGTTTGACTTTTCAAATTGGCGTTTGACTTTTCAAACTAGGATTTGATTAAACCCTTTATTTTGTTCAGCGATGACACCTAGTACATGATGCAATCATTCCAACTTGTTATGAAACATTCATGTACCCTTCCCCTCCGGAGTGCCGGACATTCCGGAACCATCTAGAAAATTCCCGATGAAAACACCGGAACCATTCTCCAACCCCGAAATAGGACTTTCCTTATATGAATCTTATTCTTCGGACCATTCCAGATCTCCTCGTGATATCCCGGATCCCATCCGAGACTCCGAACAACATTCGGTCTCTTACTCATCATTCCATAACTACTCAAACAACATTGAATCCTTAAGTGTGTCTCCCTACGGTTCGTGAATTATGCGGACATGATCGAGACACCTCTCCGAACAATAACCAATAGAGGAATCTGGGAATTCATATGGCTCCCACATATTTCTACGATTACTTTGCGATCGAATGAACCACTTACATACGATACCAATTTCCCTTTGTCTCACGATAGTTTACTTATCCGAGGTTTTGATCGTCGGTATCTCTGCATACCTAGTTCAACCTCGTTACCGATAAGTACTCTTTTCTCCTTCCCGTGATATGTGATCCCTTGTGAGCCAGTCACATGCTTGCAAGCTAATTGGATGACATTCCACCGAGAGAGCCCAGAGTATATCTATCCGTCATATGGATGGACAAATCCCACTCTTGATTCATGTGCCTCAACCTATACTTTCTGAACACTCAATGCCACCTTTATAGCCACCCAGTTAAGGTGTGATGTTTGATGTCATCAAAGCATCCTTCCGGTGATGGTGATTAGCATGATCTCATGGTTGAAGGAATTAGGTTACTATGTATCAGAAAGCATATAGCAATTGAACTATTAAAATGACTTGATCTTTATGCTACGCTTATCTATAGGAGTATGTCCATCATACCATTCTCCTAACGATATGATCTTGTTGTTAATAACATCTCAATGTTCATGATAGGGAAACCACAATCATTTATTAACCAACAAGCTAGTATTATGAAGAGGCTTTACTAGGGACTTCAATTTAAGTTTACAAATCAAACAAGTATTAATGTTTCCTTGTCAATACTATCATAGCATGAATGTAAACATTTATCATAAACACAAAGATATAATAATAACTACATTTATTATTGCCTCTAGGGCATATCTCCAACAGTTCATTCGATCGCAAAGTAATCATAGAAATACGTGGGAGCCATATGAATTTCCAATTCCTCTATTGGTTATTGTTCGGAGAAGTGTCTCGATCATGTCCGCATAATTCACGAACCGTAGGGAGACACACTTAAGGATTCGACGTTGTTTGAGTAGTTATGGAATGATGAGTAAGAGACCGAATGTTGTTCGAAGTCTCGGATGGGATCCGGGATATCACGAGGAGATTCGGAATGGTCCGGAGAATAAGATTCATATAAGGAAAGTCCTGTTTCGGGGTTGGAGAATGGTTCCGGTGTTTTCATCGGGAATGTTCTAGAAGGTTCCGGAATGTCCGGCACTCCGGAGGGGAAGGGTACATGAATGTGTCATACCAAGTTGGAATGATTGCATCATGTACTAGGTGTCATCGCTGAACAAAATAAAGGGTTTAATCAAATCCTAGTTTGAAAAGTCAAACGCCAATTTGAAAAGTCAAACGGCTATTTTGGGAGGTGGAGGGGAAGTAGGAAACCTACTTGGGGAGGAGTCCCTCCCCTCCACCGCCGGCCCACTTGGGAAACCGAGTTGGGGAGGGACTCCCCTCCCCTGGCGCGCCCTCTCCACCTATATAAGGAGGGGCAGGGCTGCCCCTCCAAGACACACAACCTCCACCCCGCAAACCCTAGCCCCGGCGCCGCCACCTCCTGCTGCCGCCGCCTAGCTAAACCCTAGCCGCCATCCTTGCTCCTCCTTGGTGCGTCTAAACCCTAGATCGCCGAGGCTCTCTCTCATAGTCCACCATACTCGCTCCGGCTTAAGGCGAAGCCCTGCGAGATCTCCCCTCTACTTCCGGTACCACGCCATTGTGCTGTCGGAATTGCGAGGAGAGTGCTACAACCTCCGCTGCCTACTGGAACAAGAGAGAGGAAGGTCTTCGTCGAGTACCGAACATGTGACCGACTGCGGAAGCGCTGCCGGAACGCAGCGTCGGAAGGATCGTCTACGCGATCTTGAGATCGGGAAGAGTACGACTACATCACCCACGAGAATCCGCTCTCGTTAAACACTTCGGAATCTTCGAGGGTGAGTTATTCCATCGACTTGTTGCTACAATCTAGTAGATAGATCTTGGCTTGTTTGTTTGTATGCGGTAGAAATTTTTTGTTTTCCATGCTACAAAACCCTACACAAGGTAGTAACTATGAATGATGTCGATGACGAACATTATCTAAATGTTACAGCGTGAAGTGGTCCTGCCGATGAGGAGTATGGACTGCCTAACTTGTAGATCATCTTGAGCATCAACAAAGTTCTTCCGCTCCTGGATGTCGAAGATGATGCGTCCATCACTCGACGTCTTATACAAAATGGCGCTTACGGCACCTGTTGCTCCAAAACGTATTACATCAAGCCTTCTTCAGAAATTTGAAGAGAAAAAACCATTCTCGATGGTAGTTTCTAATTAAGATGCAGAAGTTAGAATTCTTATAACTATCAGACAACACAATATAATAAAAACTAAAGAAAGAATGATAAGTAAAAACATACCATATCATATAGCTAAATATGCGTCATGGTCAAGCGAGTGACAAGTCCTAGGCCGATGTAGAATTTTTTTTGAAGAAATGTTGTTGACGAGATATCATTCTTCACTATGTGTAAGCTTGCATCTCTAAGCGACAATCATATAAGCCAATGTTCCTTCTTACTTCTTATCGCCCTCTTCCTCGTCCTCCTCCTCATCGTGCTCATCCTCGTCATTGCCCTCATTCTCATCGCCCATATCCTCATTGCCCTCATCCTTGTCATCGTTTAAATATACAACAGTGATTCTTGGCCTAGGAGCTCGCATTGCATAAAAACAGGTACACACCAGAGAGGATTTGGTTTCCGAAAATAAACCTTCTCCATGAAGAACCTGCAAGACGAGTCATTGCTCACTCTTTGCGCACGTCAACAACATATGTTCGCCCAAGAGTTTTGCACAGGATAGTCTAAACATGAAAAAACTAAGTAGATAAATGATAATAGTATGAAAAGAAAATTTAACGAATTTAAATATGAATAATTATACATACTAATAAACGCTCATATCGACCGTGAGACGAAATTGGAATAACGAGCCTTGTCTATAAAACACACTTGACACAACGCCATGTGCTCTACAAGGAAATTGTATTTATTATATGCATACATGTCTTACACATCGTCATATCTAATATAAAGCGCTCGGTAATTAATCACAAGGCTCACTAAGATCAAATAGGGCTTCATATTTTCAATGGACGCAAAATAATTTTAGGGATAGAGTGAGTGAGCCAAGAAGAATGCACAAATTATTTATTTGAGCATATCACAAGACTCGCTCAGACCACCCCCGACATTGCATCCTCATATTTTAATCATCAGCCATATGAAAGTACAAAACCAAAATCAATCAAAACATATTCATATGAAAATCAACCTAAAAAATAGGGCCTCATACTCGCATTGGACACAAAATAATTATAGGAATGACGTAAGTTATTTAAGTATGATGCATAAATTATTTGTTTGTGTACTTCCTCCGTCCCAAGGCTTAAGGCCTATATTTTAAAAAAAATTCAAGCTACGACAAGTTTGACCAAACTTTTAGAAAAAATATCAAGAACTATCATATTATATAGATATCATATAAATATATGTTTCATTATGTATCAAAGGGTACGTATTTTATATCATAAATAGAAAACCAAAATCATATAGATTTTGTACCCCTACAATTATCTAAATTTTCTATACATCTAAAATCATCTAGGTTTTGTATCCCTACAATTATATTAATTTGCTATACATCTAAAATCCCCAAACTACACAAAAATCATCTAAAACCAGTAAACTAAATACACTAATTAAGAGAGGGGCGGGGGAGTCTAACTGCATCGGCGCGAGGTCGGGGGAGGCGTGACGACGAGGGCGGAGAGGACGAGGTCGCAGAGGCGTGGACGAGGGTCAGGGGAGGCGCGGCGGCATGAGGTTGGAGAGGACGGGCCCAGGTCGGAGAGGCGCGGGCGAAGGCTAAGAGACGCGACGGCGAGAGACGAGGGAGGCGCGGTGGCGCGAGGTCGGAGAAGGTTGGACCAGGGCGGGGCGGGACAGCGCGGACGTGGCGTTGGGGGAGGGGGGGGAAGGGACGGAAGTGGTACGAAATGCGGACGGAGAGGCATAAGGGCGGCCGACGCCTTTTAGTAAAATTTTGGATGACACAATGGTGATGTCTCCAATTTATAGAACGCCACCACTACTCCATAGTTGTGGCGTTCAGAAGTGCCGAATGCATGGACTACATTGGTTCCGGCTCACCTCGTGGTTCCCACTTAGTCCCGGCGTTCTCTGTCTCCCGAACACCATGACTAAGTTATAATGACGGTGTTCGTCTTTCTACAAACACCGTGACTATTTTGTCTTACAGTAATGACGCCCATTTTATTTTGAACGCCTAGCCTTTTACTAACAGTGGAAAGTTGTGAAAGCACGTCGATCTCGCCATAGGGCTCTCTTTGACTTGTCCCTTCAGATCGTTCCTGAACTTTAAATTGGTTGATTTGCGTGTTTAGCAACAGATCGAGCAATGATTAGAACAGAACTTTTTATTAGCGGAAGAACAGAACATACGAAAGCTACCATTAGCATATTGAGCGAGCCCGGTACATGTACGTAGAAGTTTGGGACAGGTCACGAACACATGGGGCCGGCACTAGTTTACGTTTCTAGCCTAGGATGGTCCCTCCCATATGCCCCAGCATGTACGATGGCACCGTGATCGGATCCGTTTGCTATCCTGCCTCGATCCGTCGATCGATCGATGGATCTAAAACGCGGATAGACGACGACACGCATGACATCGGCAACAGCCCACCGATGAGGTGGAACCATCATTCCATTTCCAACGGCTCGAAATCATCTCATGCGCGCCATTGCCAACGTTTTCCCATGTACTGAAAAGGGTGGCAACGAGTCGGTGCAGCAGCAGCACATGTAAACCCAAGGAACACATCTGCTAGAAAGACTGGACTACCTTGATCACATCATGATCTTAGGGCATCTCCGTCGGGTCGATTCAAACGGGCGATCAAAACGTCCGTTTCTATTCGTTTGGATTAAACCGGTGACCAATTTTGCGCCGTAGTTTGGTATGTCCGGTCAACCATGCCAAGTGGTCTGACTCATCTGTCAGTTACTCATCTGTCAGCCTCACTCGCTGTCATCGCTTAACACCCTCAATGATGGGACGTTAATGACGACGCGCCGCTGGCTATCAGCGTCGGCGGCTTCCCACGTGACCGACGTTTTTCG
This sequence comes from Avena sativa, assembly GCA_916181665.1. Lineage (NCBI taxonomy): Eukaryota > Viridiplantae > Streptophyta > Magnoliopsida > Poales > Poaceae > Avena > Avena sativa. The sequence continues at coordinate 82,514,382 of OV702299.1, read as the reverse complement.
CCATCGTAGCTTTCCGTTTCTCGCGCGTGACATCCCTCCCGCGGCCAGAAAACTTTCCGCGCCTCTCTGACTGTTTTCCGCCTTCGTCGCGGTCTATAAAAGATGGCCACCAGCGTGGCAGAGACAACAAGCCCAAGCAAAGCAAACCACCAGCCGAAAAAAGCGCCAATCACCAGCAGCCATGTCTCGCCGCAAGATCGCTAACTAGACCAAGATCAAGAAGATATACCGCACCTGCTTCCCGGAGGCCGACATTGACGTTGTTGACCTCCAGGCCACGTTGTTGTCCCAGCGCATGGCCGAGGAGGAGGTTGTGGCCTTCGAGGAGGAAGGCCGTGTGGCCTTGGCGGCGATAAAGCAGGTGGTCGAGACGGCCGCAAAGGTGGCCGTCCAATGAGCGGTGCGCGAGATTCACCATGTAGCCGCCAACAAGGCGGTGGAGGCAATGGCCATGGAGGCCGCATCAACGGTCCTCTGTGAGATCCGTCACGAGACGGCCATGACCACTGTGGAGAAGGTGGCAAAAGAGGCCGCCAAGATCGCCGTGTGTGAGCTTCGCCATGCCGCGGCCACTGCAGAGAGGTGGATACGGCGTAGCGCGAGCACACCGCTGAGGCGGCGACGAAGGAGCGTGTGGACATGGCCACCGAGGTGACAGCCGCGTGGACTCTCATCGACGAAGACGAGACGGAGATGAAAAAGGACGACGAGAAGGAGAAAGACGAGAAGGCGGAGGAGGAGGAGTGGGTTCGAAGAATTGGATGGGACCGGTGCAGGGCCGGTTCTGAGGGGTCGCGACCCTGGCCGTCGCCAGGGGCCCATGGCTAGAGAGGGCCCAAAAATAGGTACGTATATGTGTGTGTATATACCGGTACTATATATATATCCTATACTCGATCAGAGTGCACGCGAGCACAGTCAATTGCAAGAAAAGAAGGCCTAAGGCGACGCACGCGAGTCACGCGGACGCACGTCACACACCACGACAGCAGGCACAAGTTATGACGCCTCCGTGAACGCGTCGACGCCACGGCGGCTCGCGAGTCGCAATCTCCCCTTCCCTTCGACTCCTCAGTCTTGACGACGGCATCGATTCAATCGGGATTACAATTTACACACTACAGCAGACTTCGGTCTTCGGACTCTGGACTCGATCTGATCGTCTTCGATCGAGGATCATCAGGCAGGCAGGCACCCACCAGCAGCAGCGCACCACCAGCACCAGGATCAAGGACCGAGGATCATCAGGCAGGATCATAGTGGAGACGACAGTTCTTGCCGACATGCCCCGATCCCCTTCGATAAATCTTAGCCTTATTTGCGTGCGTATGTTTTGCCTTATAGGATACTATTTCTATTTTTAATTCTTTATATAATATAGTCGATTCTTTTTATGAGGCATTGAAGCAATATTATTATTGGAATTAGTTCTTATTTGAGGTAATAAAACTAGCAACAAGTACTACTTATTATATCCTGTGTATAGTTGGATGTTAACTTTTATTTTGAAAGTGATAGTAGATATATATATGTATGATATTTTTTCTTTATATGTTTATATATACATTAGTCTTAGGGGCCCATGCCGTCGACTTTGCCAAGCGACCTAGAAAACATAGAGCCGGCCCTGGACCGGTGGAGATGCCCTTGGCATAGCCGTGGCCTCGTCAGTTCCCTCGGCACCGAAAAGTTGTGCAGGAAGGAGACACGTGTACGCATGCGTGGCAATGCACCGTCGATCTTTACCGGCCGGTGCGCATGCGTGGTTCGTACTAGACGAGAGAGGAAAGCACGCGGTTTTGCTTTTTTACCTCCGAATTCGGGCAGTGACCCCTCTCTTCCTCCAAGCCAGCTTTCCCGCCTCCGGCCAGCCGGCCCGGTGCCGGTGCGGGGCACCCGGCTGCCCCGCTTCGGGCTTTTCCTCGTCGGTACGGTAACCGATGGAGTCCACAGTTATCACGTGAGCGGTAGTCGGGCGTGGCGTGTCAGTCTGTACCGCCCGGGCACACGTGAGGGGGCTCGTGGAAAGCTGCAGCGCGCGCGTGTCCGTTCTGAGACGAGACGACGGGCCATGCGAGGCGGGGGCGGGGCACCCTCCGGCGGCACTGTGTGCGTGCGTGCGCCTGGCCTGGCCCTGCGGCCTGCGCGCCCGCACGGGGGCTTGTCCCCTCTTCCCGACCGGCTCAGCTCAGAGGACAGCGCTAGTAATTTTTGACTTGACCGCTCGTACATGGATAGACGTGCGCCCTGGAACGACATGCGGTTCAATTGTTTCTGCGCCAAAATACGCTCCCCCTTGATCAATTCAAAGGATCGGCGCAGTAGCTCTATTGTTTGGCTATACTACGAATCAAACGAGTTGTATTGATAGGACTAGGAGGAACTAGAGCTAGAATCACAGTTTATCTAGCTACTGTACTAGCTAGAGGATAAACACGTCTGGTGCGTTACCGATCCCGTAATAAGGCAACTAATTAACTACGGAGTCGCGAACATAAAAATGCACATGTTTCTTTCGTGCCGTTTAGCATCTTCCCTTTCTTTTCAAAAAGGAGTTAGTAGTTCGGTCACCATGGGGAGTCGGCCGCACGGTCGCTGTCGCGGGAAATTTAGTGCAGATACCAGATGTATACATATGGTCCATGCGTGGACGTTGAAAATGAAGGCGCATATACAGTACTACAAATATCAGTCTAGCGCTAACACGTTTCCAACGGGGGCACCTTGATCCAGTGAGCCAATTAAGCACGTACATGTAGTAGAACCTGATTAATAAACATAAACAAGTACATGGAGCAGGATTTTATCGAGCCAAGAACCGAGCGGATACCAAATCTTGCGGTGGATTCTTTTTACCAATTGGGAGCGAACCTCGCTCGTAGTACGGCTTGTGAAAAATATCAAGTTTATCCAGGGTAGGTACACATGCCGCATGCACGCGCCGCATACGAACGGCCGGCGCCTGATACAAACGGATCCGCTCATACGTGCAGACGCGTGGGCTTACCCATGCAGCTCAATAATGGTGCTGTGAATTTTTTTTACACCAACCAGCAACCTCTTCCTTGTCGTATAGACGGTTTGAAGGAAACTAACCGAAAACCGACACATGATGTATCTGGTTTATCAAGAAAACCGTACAAGAAAAACAACCATGACACAATTTTTCAAGTAAAACCGACAAAAGCCACCCTCATAGCCATGCTACCTAGTTCAACTAGGTCTTGAGCGCGGTCAGACAACACCGGTACGGTGGCAATGGAGAGCACTATGACTACCCGGTCCACGCACCCAGAAAGGACGTGAGAGCCGAAAGAAAAATATTAAGACTTTCAAGCTTCTTGGGTGAAGGCAAGCCGCATAGAACAAGCCAGCGGCACTAGCACGCCAACGAAACACGAAGATACTGAATTAACCAGCAACACCAGATTAGCGCCCAACACTCAAGAAGATGGCGCCTCCAAGGAGGTCACATCATCCAAAATACCACCACTAATCAATCCGCCAACCAGATTTAGGCTTTCACCCTAGAGCGACGGATGGAGGGGTGTCAGGACTCCATAACAACGCCCCAAGGGGGAAAACGATAGCCTCGAGCACAATCATTTTCGGCACCGACCAAGTCGGGATGGACTTCCGTCTGGAGACCCACTACCACTGCCTCCAAAAAATTGTCACGAAGACAGCCCATGCCACCCAGCGAGCACTAACGTGGGTATACCAACCGGGTAGGCCCACAGTAAGAATAGTGATTGGCTTGTGTATCTTTAACCGAGCCTCGAATCATAGAAGCTTGAATGGGAAGGCACACCCTATTGTGCACTCAGGTTTAAGATTGTTTGTGAGAAAAGCAGGACGCCTCTCAAGGGTGTACAAGCGTGACATGGTACTACCTAGCTTGGAAAAGGATTACGATCACAACATGAAAATAAACTCCATGAAATTTTCAAAACCCATGAAGACTGACTAGAATAGTTCTTCTAAAATAAAACTTACATTTTCCTAAAACCCGATTTCAAAAACTGCAGAAGCCCAAGATTATTATCCACGGCTATAGATAATGCACCAGACAACCACCTACGAAAATTGCTAAGTACGCTCATATTCAACCGTACCCCCTTAAAACCTTACTCGGGTACCCTTAAGATAAACAAAGCTTCTTTAGAGGAATTTGAAGAGGGTCAGGTTTACCACGAGGAACCTGATCTCTCTGGAGGCTTTGAAGGTGTAGATTATGGCACAAAGTTTGGAATTGAAGAGGAAGACGTATATATAGAAACATGAGAGAATTCCTTATTTAGCCCCGGCTAAAATTTGCCTTCCTTTTCTGGCCTGTCAGATTATTTCTTCCTTTCTTGACACACAAAGTTTGGTTGGTTCCTTATTTGGCATTTACCATTACTTCTGTTAGCTCCTCCTGTTAAAACATTTTAAGCTAGATTTATATACCCCTGGTCTGTTGATAGAAGGTTGACTCTGAAAAGAAAAAAACCTAATCGCTACCATCCTGACCCAAGCCGTGCCCGTCCATGTAAAAAAACTTCCAAAAAACTCCATGTCGACCCGTCGTTCCCAAATCCCGTCCTAGGTCCTGTCTAGATCGGGATCTCGTCTAGTAGGGCATCATCGCACGACGCACATGTAACACCCCAGCATTTATGAACTAACGAAGGGTAGATTTAGGAATTTGGAATGTTGTATGCATTCATCTGTGAAAATATGGGTAAAATTATCGCCAAATAAAAACCTAAAGTGATCAAGGTTTCTTTCATACTTTGAGATTAGGTTTAGTCTTAAAAGATGATTGCTATAGACTTTGATATGATCTTTGAGGAATTATGTGTAGGGGTTCGTAGCATGGAAAACAAAATTTTTCTACCGCATACAAACAAACAAGCCAAGATCTATCTACTAGATTGTAGCAACGAGTCGATGGAATAACTTATCCTCGAAGATTCCAAAGTGTTTAACGAGAGCAGATTCTCGTGGGTGATGTAGTCGTACTCTTCCTGATCTCAAGATCATGTAGACGATCCTTCCGGCGCTGCGTTCCGGCAGCGCTTCCGCGGTTGGTCACACGTTCGGTACTCGATGAAGACCTTCCTCTCCCTTGTTCCAGCAGGCAGCGGAGGTTGTAGCACTCTCCTCGCGATTCCGGCAGCATGACGGCGTGGTACCGGAAGTAGAGGGGAGATCTCGTAGGGCTTCGCCTTAAGCCGGAGCGAGTATGGTGGACTATGAGAGAGGCCTTGGTGGTCTACGGATTAGAAGCACCAAAGGGGCTTGGTGTGGCCGGTGGCTAGGGCTTGGAGAAACCCTAAAACGGCGGCTAGAGGATCCCTAGGTGGCGGCAACACTTGGAAGGGTGGTGGCGCCTGGAGCTAGGGTTTTGGGTGGAGAGAGGTGTGTTTGGAGGGGCAGCCCTGCCCCTCCTTATATAGGTGGGAGGGTGTAACACCCTCAGAATCGGACCTATGCAGGTTTTAGCGAAACCCGCCAAACCCGCATAGAAACGATTCAAAGGTGCCCACCAGGCACTTTCGTGCGGGTGGAAAACGAAGTAATAACATTACACAACAGTCCTCGATGGGACCCACAGAACAGATATATACAACAGCGACTCAAAGAGTCAAGAATACAGATATAATATACAAAGATCCAAATCACCTTGAAAACGAGGGAGCGTCCAACTACGGACAAGATGCAAATGGGGCTAAGAGCCCTGAATAATAACCAATGGCGTCCATAACCCTGCCCAGGCCAAGCCGGAAGGGTAACCCTGCTAACGACGTCGATCTCAAAACCTGCTTAAACAAAAGGGGTGCCGACAAAGGGCAAAGGAAAAAGAGGAGCGTCAGTACTGAGGCCAGTACACGGCGAGGCTAGAATTCGGCGGTCCTCGCCTACATAGGTATGGTGGACTGAAGCGGCAGCGGCAGCATGCACTAAACAACCTATAGAGACTCGATACAACTGTCGGCTATCAGAGAGGGATAAGAAAGACCTATTCGGAACCAACCTGGTACTAACACCAAACAATCCCATCCTGGTATTCCCCCTCGAGACCAACGAGGAAGTCAACCGAGGAACTCACACAGTTGGCAGTTTTATTTATTCAGTTATCGTTGCAGCAATTACTAGTCAGGTGTAGATAGTCATCCTGGTAAAATAAGCAGTGGGCACTTCTAGTTAACCATTCTGTTATAGTTGCAACAATTACTAATCAGGTACAGATAGCATGAGATAAACCCAAAACCCAGCAGTTGTTGGTACTTTTATTTAGCCATTCCGTTGTAGTTGCAATACTTACTAGTCAGGTACAATGGTCGCAAGCGACACCCAAACAAGCAATTGTTGGCAGTTTTATTTAGCCATTCCATTATAGTGAAGTTGATTACTAGTCATTATAAAGTCAAATTTATAGCACTACTTTAATTATAGTTGTCTATGATCGAGATACTGTGCTCCAAGTCGTCCATAACCGCGGACACGGCTTTCAGAAAGTTTTAACCCTGCAGGGGTGCACAAATAGCAACACACACTCGATATGCCTCGGAAAAACCAAATCAAAACCCAACGAGACAGTCACGACAAAGCAATTACAGGATTCAGAAATATTTCAGGGGGCCACCCCTTTAAGTAGATCCCGCAACGAAGCCGGCCGGCTCCGAAACGGGCTTAAGGTTGTGGAGGCGGCTGTAAACGACTGGGAACCCGAAAGTGTGGTTGGGCTTGTCGATACAGCGAAATCGGGCCACGATCCTAAACAGTACAGTGTGCAGTACCTCGCACAATTTAAATAAAGCAGTAAAGCATGGCATAAGTACAGGATAGTAAATAAAACCTCAAACTAGTTTGTGGCCCCAAGAAATAAGAATGAATCAAGCTCTGGCTCAGGGGGGTCCATAAGGCCTCCCGGATGTGGATAGCGCGAATATTCAAGGAACAGGTATCAAGTACTCGGGGTCCTACGGGACACAAGTGGACGGTTAACAACCAAATGACATCTATTGTCCACCTGTGCCTCTGCTTACCTACTTCAATTTTAGTTATTAAACAGTAATTAAAGTTAACGATAAATAAAGCCAAGATCATCTCCAACATCGAACAGGCGGCAATACTCCAACAACTGTGGTACTTGACGACACGCAACAGCACTTGAGCAAACGACTACGACGCGCAGGTCCAACTATCTACCAAACAACAGGTAATAGGATGTGTCCAAGGCAATATGAGTCTGCAAGGGATATCACGGGCACGAAAACTAGAGCATCGCAACACAGATAGCAATAGATCAACAGGAGGGAATAAATACTATAAAAGTAAGATAGGTAGAAAGGAGGGAGTTGCTCGCCTGAAAACATTGCTGAAGGTTCATCCGAAGATCGGGGCGAAGCTCACATCAACTCAACGGCCTTATCCGCGAAGAAGCAAAACACTAGAAGAAACACCGGATGCACTATTTAATACTACGGCAAAAGATCGAGCATGATGCATGTATGATGTATGGCATGGCAAGGGACGATGCAATTAGGCAATATTAAGCGGAACCGGGGTCCCGACAATTAATTATTAGGTCCAAGTTGTTTAACTACCCCGCAAATTAAATGTTGTTTGAGCAAGACAAAATATATCACCGGTTCGCTACACAAATTTAAATGAGGCCAATATAAGACTAGATTTGCCCGCATATGGGCCCCATATTTAATTATGCAATGAATCGGCATAAGGCCCCCAATCCACATGACAATATGCATGCGAGTATGACAATTTAATATGCAACAATATCAATATCATTTATAAAAATAGGGTCTCGAGGAAAAGGGGTCACACATGGGGTATCGGCGATCTTGGGGTTCGATGGGGTTTGGGGTCGGTCTCAGGGTTCGACGGGGAACGGCTCGACGAGATCGGTCTCGGACAACGGAAGTCGATCTTGTCGCATCCGAGAAGAAGACTTGGTTAGCGTCGGGGTCACATCGGATCCGCCCTGGTCGGTGCCGATCTTGTCATCACGAAGGTCTTGTCGGGTCGTCGTATCGGGTCGGTCTTGGCGTTCAGGAAGAAGAACTTGTCGTTCGGGGTCTCGATGTCCGGGGTGAAGTACTCGGCGTCCTCGAGGGAGTACTTGTCGTATCTGTGAAGGAGATCATGTCGGTCCACGGGGTCGGGCTTCGAAGCCAGGAAGGAGCACTCGTCGTTCCGAGGAGAAGACCTTGGCGTCATATGTTGAGGTTGTCGGGTGTCGGTGCCGGACTCGGGTGTGGCGTCGATGGTCCTACGTGGCCCGATGGTCCCAAGTAGGAGATTCCCGGGTACCGCGGCAGAATTCTCGGGGTTTCGATGAAGATCTTGGCGGGGGTTTTGTCGGTCTTCGGGTTGGTCTTGTCCGTGAGGAGATCTTGGCGACGGGATCGAGGAACTTGTTACGGTTCGGTCTTGAATTCCTTCTAGGAAGGATGACAGATCTCCTGATTAGGCTTAAGCAGTTCAACACACACGGTAGGGACGAACAACTCAACCGTGGCTCTCGAACAGAGCGCGACAACAGCAAGTACCCACTGCATGTCGGCTCCCTCCTTGCAGCAACCGAACTGAAATCTCCCGCAAACCCACAGCAGGACGTGCGACAAGCACACGCGGGAACGTGCTCGAGACGGGGTAGACGACCGGAGGACAGGGACGGCGCTGCCGGGGAAGCTCAGCGGCGGGGCCGGTGGAGAGGTCGCGACGCGGCGGCCGAGGCGGCGAGGCCGGGGCTGCTAGGGAGCGGCGGCGCTCGGGGCCATAGGTGTAGGGGCCGCGGACGGAGGCCAGGCTCGCGGCCAGCGATGGCGTTGGGGGAGGCAGAGGTTGCAGGGTCGGGGAGAGGACGAGGAAGGACGGGGAGGAGAGACGCGGTCGGGCGGTCCTGGCGGCGAGCGGGGCGAGGAGGGAGGCCGGCGCGTCGAGGGCGGAGGCGACTGACGGCGAGGAGGCGCGGGGTCGGCGGGGCGCAGAGCTCGGTGGCGGAGCCGAGGAGGAGGTCGAGGGGAAGAGGGCGGCGGGGAGGCGGAGCAGAGGCCAGCGGCGACCTTGCTCGCGGGGACGCGAGGGTAGGTGGGGGGTGGCTTGATCTGGGGCAGGTGGGAGTGGCCCGAGCGGGTGGGGCCGGCTGGGTCGGTGGGACCGGTTGGCAGAGAGAGAGGGTTGGGGAGTGGGCGGAGGCGTGTGTGAGAGGGGTGGGGTGAGAGAGATGGCTGGGGTGACGTGGCGTGCCGTGGTTGGCTGCAGGATTGGCCAGGGTGAGGTGGCGACTCGTGATAGGAGGGGGTGAGGTGGAGGGGTTGTGGGTAGACTAGGTTGGGTAGACTAGGGATTTTGGGGTGGACCAATTTTATTTCTGGGGTGGTCGTCCGGGTCAAATCGGCCCGTTCGACTGCCCCACCAAAAATAATTAAATATTTTATTTATTCAAACAGGGCTTTTGCAAACCGATAACAAACAAAATAAAATAATCCGAAGACCCGGGTTTTGCGTTTGGACAAAGACGGGGCGTTTTAGAAAACACAAAATAGGTTTTTCCGAAATTAGTTTTATGCAAGCACATGCAAGATGATGACGATGCTCAAATGCAATGTGGCATGATGACATGAGCATGCGGTCATGATGATGCAATGCACCAAAAACAACGCGATTTTCTAGTAGTGGTTTTGCGGGATGCCACAATTCGACACCACTAACAATGGATCTCGCCCTCGAGATCCGCCTCATGGTACCAGGAAGAAGGCCGACGATCTGATCCTTCGCGCTTCGTGTAGATCCTCGCGACACCACTAACAAGAGGTCGTTGTCCGTGATCGTCGAGAGAACACTCCGGAAACAAAAGGTCGAAGGTAGAGGTATCAACAAATAAAGCCACCTCTAGCTTCCGTGGACGGAGTGAAATTGCTGGATCCACTGATTCGATGTACAAGAGCGAATGATAAGAGTAGTCGGATGGTGATCAGTCCATCGCGCACCCAAACCATTACTCTGCACACGAATAGGCGGATTATGCAACCAACTCTTGGAATCAGACTGAAGATCTTGACAAGCGAGGTTCGGAAACAAAGGAGTGATGCAGACTCTGCATCGGATCTGGCGTAGATGATGTCGTCGCGTCGGAAAACACCGTTACCAAAAGAGGAAGCGAAACCCTAAAGGTACGACGGAACCCAACCACGAGAAATCCTGGACTCGAAGAGAGAGAAGAGAGCGGATCCAAAACACGCAGAGGTGAGGGGAGAGTAGCAGAGGGATAAGGAGTAAAATCAGACCTAATCAGAACTATCCAACCGATTTTTTTAAAATAGTTTTGACACTCTACTTCGGCCGTTAGCTAGGTTATCCTACAGGCTGGACTTGTGGGGTATCGCAACTGCTGAGCTCTGATACCACTCTGTAACACCCTCAGAATCGGACCTATGCAAGTTTTAGCGAAACCCGCCAAACCCGCATAGAAACGATTCAAAGGTGCCCACCAGGCACTTTCGTGCGGGTGGAAAACGAAGTAATAACATTACACAACAGTCCTCGATGGGACCCACAGAACAGATATATACAACAGCGACTCAAAGAGTCAAGAATACAGATATAATATACAAAGATCCAAATCACCTTGAAAACGAGGGAGCGTCCAACTACGGACAAGATGCAAATGGGGCTAAGAGCCCTGAATAATAACCAATGGCGTCCATAACCCTGCCCAGGCCAAGCCGGAAGGGTAACCCTGCTAACGACGTCGATCTCAAAACCTGCTTAAACAAAAGGGGTGCCGACAAAGGGCAAAGGAAAAAGAGGAGCGTCAGTACTGAGGCCAGTACACGGCGAGGCTAGAATTCGGCGGTCCTCGCCTACATAGGTATGGTGGACTGAAGCGGCAGCGGCAGCATGCACTAAACAACCTATAGAGACTCGATACAACTGTCGGCTATCAGAGAGGGATAAGAAAGACCTATTCGGAACCAACCTGGTACTAACACCAAACAATCCCATCCTGGTATTCCCCCTCGAGACCAACGAGGAAGTCAACCGAGGAACTCACACAGTTGGCAGTTTTATTTATTCAGTTATCGTTGCAGCAATTACTAGTCAGGTGTAGATAGTCATCCTGGTAAAATAAGCAGTGGGCACTTCTAGTTAACCATTCTGTTATAGTTGCAACAATTACTAATCAGGTACAGATAGCATGAGATAAACCCAAAACCCAGCAGTTGTTGGTACTTTTATTTAGCCATTCCGTTGTAGTTGCAATACTTACTAGTCAGGTACAATGGTCGCAAGCGACACCCAAACAAGCAATTGTTGGCAGTTTTATTTAGCCATTCCATTATAGTGAAGTTGATTACTAGTCATTATAAAGTCAAATTTATAGCACTACTTTAATTATAGTTGTCTATGATCGAGATACTGTGCTCCAAGTCGTCCATAACCGCGGACACGGCTTTCAGAAAGTTTTAACCCTGCAGGGGTGCACAAATAGCAACACACACTCGATATGCCTCGGAAAAACCAAATCAAAACCCAACGAGACAGTCACGACAAAGCAATTACAGGATTCAGAAATATTTCAGGGGGCCACCCCTTTAAGTAGATCCCGCAACGAAGCCGGCCGGCTCCGAAACGGGCTTAAGGTTGTGGAGGCGGCTGTAAACGACTGGGAACCCGAAAGTGTGGCTGGGCTTGTCGATACAGCGAAATCGGGCCACGATCCTAAACAGTACAGTGTGCAGTACCTCGCACAATTTAAATAAAGCAGTAAAGCATGGCATAAGTACAGGATAGTAAATAAAACCTCAAACTAGTTTGTGGCCCCAAGAAATAAGAATGAATCAAGCTCTGGCTCAGGGGGGTCCATAAGGCCTCCCGGATGTGGATAGCGCGAATATTCAAGGAACAGGTATCAAGTACTCGGGGTCCTACGGGACACAAGTGGACGGTTAACAACCAAATGACATCTATTGTCCACCTGTGCCTCTGCTTACCTACTTCAATTTTAGTTATTAAACAGTAATTAAAGTTAACGATAAATAAAGCCAAGATCATCTCCAACATCGAACAGGCGGCAATACTCCAACAACTGTGGTACTTGACGACACGCAACAGCACTTGAGCAAACGACTACGACGCGCAGGTCCAACTATCTACCAAACAACAGGTAATAGGATGTGTCCAAGGCAATATGAGTCTGCAAGGGATATCACGGGCACGAAAACTAGAGCATCGCAACACAGATAGCAATAGATCAACAGGAGGGAATAAATACTATAAAAGTAAGATAGGTAGAAAGGAGGGAGGTGCTCGCCTGAAAACATTGCTGAAGGTTCATCCGAAGATCGGGGCGAAGCTCACATCAACTCAACGGCCTTATCCGCGAAGAAGCAAAACACTAGAAGAAACACCGGATGCACTATTTAATACTATGGCAAAAGATCGAGCATGATGCATGTATGATGTATGGCATGGCAAGGGACGATGCAATTAGGCAATATTAAGCGGAACCGGGGTCCCGACAATTAATTATTAGGTCCAAGTTGTTTAACTACCCCGCAAATTAAATGTTGTTTGAGCAAGACAAAATATATCACCGGTTCGCTACACAAATTTAAATGAGGCCAATATAAGACTAGATTTGCCCGCATATGGGCCCCATATTTAATTATGCAGTGAATCGGCATAAGGCCCCCAATCCACATGACAATATGCATGCGAGTATGACAATTTAATATGCAACAATATCAATATCATTTATAAAAATAGGGTCTCGAGGAAAAGGGGTCACACATGGGGTATCGGCGATCTTGGGGTTCGATGGGGTTTGGGGTCGGTCTCAGGGTTCGACGGGGAACGGCTCGACGAGATCGGTCTCGGACAACGGAAGTCGATCTTGTCGCATCCGAGAAGAAGACTTGGTTAGCGTCGGGGTCACATCGGATCCGCCCTGGTCGGTGCCGATCTTGTCATCACGAAGGTCTTGTCGGGTCGTCGTATCGGGTCGGTCTTGGCGTTCAGGAAGAAGAACTTGTCGTTCGGGGTCTCGATGTCCGGGGTGAAGTACTCGGCGTCCTCGAGGGAGTACTTGTCGTATCTGTGAAGGAGATCATGTCGGTCCACGGGGTCGGGCTTCGAAGCCAGGAAGGAGCACTCGTCGTTCCGAGGAGAAGACCTTGGCATCATATGTTGAGGTTGTCGGGTGTCGGTGCCGGACTCGGGTGTGGCGTCGATGGTCCTACGTGGCCCGATGGTCCCAAGTAGGAGATTCCCGGGTACCGCGGCGGAATTCTCGGGGTTTCGATGAAGATCTTGGCGGGGGTTTTGTCGGTCTTCGGGTTGGTCTTGTCCGTGAGGAGATCTTGGCGACGGGATCGAGGAACTTGTTACGGTTCGGTCTTGAATTCCTTCTAGGAAGGATGACAGATCTCCTGATTAGGCTTAAGCAGTTCAACACACACGGTAGGGACGAACAGCTTAACCGTGGCTCTCGAACAGAGCGCGACAACAGCAAGTACCCACTGCATGTCGGCTCCCTCCTTGCAGCAACCGAACTGAAATCTCCCGCAAACCCACAGTAGGACGTGCGACAAGCACACGCGGGAACGTGCTCGAGACGGGGTAGACGACCGGAGGACAGGGACGGCGCTGCCGGGGAAGCTCAGCGGCGGGGCCGATGGAGAGGTTGCGACGCGGCGGCCGAGGCGGCGAGGCCGGGGCTGCTAGGGAGCGGCGGCGCTCGGGGCCATAGGTGTAGGGGCCGCGGACGGAGGCCAGGCTCGCGGCCGGCGATGGCGTTGGGGGAGGCAGAGGTTGCAGGGTCGGGGAGAGGACGAGGAAGGACGGGCAGGAGAGACGCGGTCGGGCGGTCCTGGCGGCGAGCGGGGCGAGGAGGGAGGCCGACGCGTCGAGGGCGGAGGCGACCGACGGCGAGGAGGCGCGGGGTCGGCGGGGCGCAGAGCTCGGTGGCGGAGCCGAGGAGGAGGTCGAGGGGAAGAGGGCGGCGGGGAGGCGGAGCAGAGGCCAGCGGCGACCTTGCTCGCGGGGACGCGAGGGTAGGTGGGGGGCGGCTTGATCTGGGGCAGGTGGGAGTGGCCCGAGCGGGTGGGGCCGGCTGGGTCGGTGGGACCGGTTGGCAGAGAGAGAGGGTTGGGGAGTGGGCGGAGGCGTGTGTGAGAGGGGTGGGGTGAGAGAGATGGCTGGGGTGACGTGGCGTGCCGTGGTTGGCTGCAGGATTGGCCAGGGTGAGGTGGCGACTCGTGATAGGAGGGGGTGAGGTGGAGGGGTTGTGGGTAGACTAGGTTGGGTAGACTAGGGATTTTGGGGTGGACCAATTTTATTTCTGGGGTGGTCGTCCGGGTCAAATCGGCCCGTTCGACTGCCCCACTAAAAATAATTAAATATTTTATTTATTCAAACAGGGCTTTTGCAAACCGATAACAAACAAAATAAAATAATCCGAAGACCCGGGTTTTGCGTTTGGACAAAGACGGGGCGTTTTAGAAAACACAAAATAGGTTTTTCCGAAATTAGTTTTATGCAAGCACATGCAAGATGATGACGATGCTCAAATGCAATGTGGCATGATGACATGAGCATGCGGTCATGATGATGCAATGCACCAAAAACAACGCGATTTTCTAGTAGTGGTTTTGCGGGATGCCACAGAGGGCGCGGCCAAGGGGAGGGGAGTCCCTCCCCAACTCGGATCCCTAGTGGGCCGGTGGTGGAGGAGGAACTCCTCCCCAACTCGGTTTCCCACTTTCCCACCACTTCACAAAATAGCCGTTTGACTTTTCAAATTGGCGTTTGACTTTTCAAACTAGGATTTGATAAAACCCTTTATTTTGTTCAGCGATGACACCTATCACATGATGCAATCATACCAAATTGATATAACGCATTCATGTACCCTTCCCCTCCGGAGTGTCGGACATTCCGGAACCTTCTAGAACATTCCTGATGAAAACACCGGAACCATTCTCCAACCCCGAAACAGGACTTTCCTTATATGAATCTTATTCTCCGGACCATTCTGGATCTCCTCGTGATATCCCGGATCCCATCCTAGACTCCGAACAACATTCGGTCTCTTACTCATCATTCCATAACTACTCAACAACATCAAATCCTTAAGTGTGTCTCCCTACGGTTCGTGAATTATGCGGACATGATTAAGACACTTCTCCGATCAATAACCAATAGAGGAATCTGGAAATTCATATGGCTCCCACATATTTCTACGATTACTTTGCGATCAAATGAACCACTTACATACGATACCAATTTCCCTTTGTCTCACGATAGTTTACTTATCCAAGGTTTTGATCGTCGGTATCTCTGCATACCTAGTTCAACCTCGTTACCGATAAGTACTCTTTTATCGTTCCCGTGGTATGTGATCCCTTGTGAGCCAGTCACATGCTTGCAAGCTAATTGGATGAAATTCCACCGAGAGGGCCCAGAGTATATCTATCCGTCATATGGATGGACAAATCCCACTCTTGATCCATGTGTCTCAACCCATACTTTTCGAACACTCAATGCCACCTTTATAGCCACCCAGTTACGGTGTGGTGTTTGATGTCATCAAAGCATCCTTCCGGTGATGGTGATAAGCATGATCTCATGGTCGAAGGAATTAGGTTACTATGTATCAGAAAGCTTATAGCAAATGAACTATATTAAATGACTTGATCTTTATGCTATGCTTAACTATAGGAGTATGTCCATCACATCATTCCCCTAATGATATGACCCTGTTGTTAATAACATCTCTATGTTCATGATCAGGAAACCATGATCATATATTAACCAACAAGCTAGTTTAACAAGAGGCTTTACTAGGGACTCTTTTACGTTTACAAATCACACAAGTATTAATGTTTCCGGTTAATACAATTATAGCATGGTATGTAAACATTTATCATAAGTATGAAGATATGATAATAACCACTTTATTATTGCCTCTTGGGCATACGTGGCGCCCTGCAAAAACCACTACTAGAAAATCGCGGTGTTTTTGTGCATTGCATCATCATGACGGCATGCTCATGTCATCATGCCACCTTGCATTTGAGCATTGTCATCACCATGGATCTGTTCGTCTGAAACTATTTTCGAAAAATCTGTTTTTGTTTTCTAAACGCTCCGTCTTGATTTCAAATTAAAATCCGGGTCTCCGGAATATTTTGCTTTGTCTACCAACGGTTTTCAAAAGCCCCGTTTTAAATAATAAAAATTTTAGTTTATTTTTAGGGGGGGCAGCCAAACCGGGTCGATCCGACCTAGCCGGCCACCCCCAAAGTTACCCAAAACCAGCCTGTCTAATCCCTAATCTACCCAATCCTATCCTACCCAGCCTCCCTCCACCTCACCCTGGCCAATCCCCTCTCGCCACCTCATCTCTCCTCCCTCCATCCCCCAACCGCCATCTGCCACCTCATCCACCACACACCCCGCTGGCCACTCCCCAACCTCCCTCTCCCTTCCACCCGGGTCCCACCGGCCCCACCGACCCAGTCCACACACGCACCCGCACACCCTAACGCGCAGCCGCCCACCCCTGCCTCACCTCCTGCCGCTGGGCCCCACCCCGGGATTCCCTCCCCCGAGACCGACCCCTCCTCCCTCTCTTCCCCCTCCGCGTCGCCCACCTCTCCCCTCCCCCGCGACCCCATCTCCCTTGCATCCCGCCTCCGCCACCGCCGTCCTGTTCCGGCCGCAGCCCCAGGGCTCCTCCCCGCCGCCGCCCTAGGGCTCGCCTCGACCACCACCGCTCGGGACTACCCCTCCCCTTCCTGCGCGCTCTGCCGCCACCGACCAGTGGGCCGCCGCCGCTCGGGTAGTACTCATCGACGTCGCCCCTGTTCGCCGGCCCCGCCACCCTCCTCCTACACCCGCGCGAGGCCGCCTCCGCGTCGCCCCGTCCTCCTTGCCCCAACCTCCTCCGCCAGTATCTCGCCGTTCCTGCCTCTCTCCGTCTCCAGGGTCCCCATGGACGCCCCCTGCAAGCTCCCCTTTCTCCCCGACGGCCTCGCTCGCCGCCCTTCCTCCGCCCCAAGGACGGCGTTGTCACGCCCCTCTCTGGCCGTGCGCCCTACCGCTCCGCCGTCGTCCTTGGCCTCGCCTCGGGTGCGGCCCCACACTATCGCGCGCCTCCGCCCTCCCAGATGCTCCGTCCCCCCTTCTGTCGCTGGCTGCCATCGCCCTTCACCGAGCCCCTACCAACTCCGGTCGCCGCCCGTCCTCTCCTTCCCGACCACCGTCGCCCTCGGCACATCCCCGAGGCCTTCTCCCCGGGCCGCCAAGCTCCTCTGTCGCATGGTGCCCCACCACCAGACGTGTGTGTGAGCCCTGTCCTCCTGCGCGCGCATGTCAAAGGTGTGGCCTAATTGGTGCATCTAGGAGCCCGTGTACAGTGCGTGCCTGAGGCAACCGTGCAGAAGTGTGGAATGTGCTGCTCAAGTTGAAGACAAAGTTTGTCTAGGAACGGGTGGCATGCGAGTGCTGAGTGCTATTGAAGATCCCTGAGCTATGTGTGTCGAACGCAAGGATAACCTCAAACCGAAGACCGTGGAACACCGAGCTCTTCCACCCGGAGCCGGAAGTCGCCACGAACCGTTCCCGGACCCGAGCCGATCCGGAGGCCCCAATCCACGTGATGGCCGAGACCCCCAAGACCGATCCCGGCGAGACCGAACCCAATCCACATCGAACCCAAGATCGTCGATCCAATGTGTGATCCTTTTCTAAGACCCTATTTTTATAATATGATATTTATCAATTGTTGCATATTAAATTGTTCATCTCACATGCATATTGTGGGTGTTTGGGGGTGTTTCGACGATTCACCTTATAATTAAATATGGAGTCTATATGCGGGATATCTTTGTCTTATTATGGACTCCATTTAAATTGGCATAGCGAACCGAAGCCATGTTTTTGTCTTGCTAATCCAACATTTAAATTGCAGGGTATCTAAATAACATGAACCTATTAATTAATTGTCGGGACTCCGGTTCCGCTTAATATGGCCTATTTGCACCGCATATTTACCATGCCATGCATCATACATGCATCATGCCCGATTTTCTACCGTAGTATTAAATAGTGCATCCGGTGTTTCTTCTAGTGCTTTGCTTCTTCGCGGATTAGGACGATGAGTTGATGCGAGTGTCGACCCGATCTTCGGATGAAACTTCGGCAATGTTTTCAGGCGAGCATCTCTTCCCCTGCTACCTATTTTGCATTTATAGTCTTTATTTCCTCCTGTTGATCTATTGCTATCTGTGTTGCGATGCTCTAGTTTCCGTGCCCGTGATATCCCTTGCAGCCTTATATTGCCTTGGACACATCCTATTACCTGTTGATTGGTAGATAGTTGGACTTGCGCGTCGTAGTCGCTTGCTCAAGTGCTGTTGCGTGTCGTCAAGTACCACAGTTGTTGGAGTATTGCCGTGTGTTTAATGTTGGAGATGATCATGGCTATAATTACCGTTTAATAACTAAAATTTGAAGTAGGTAAATGCAGAGGCACAGGTGGGCAATAGATGTTATTTGGTTGTTAACCGTCCACTTGTGTCCTGTAGGACCCCGAGTTCTTGACACCTGTTCCGAGATCGAGCGCGCTAACCACAGGTGGGGTGTGTGGGCACCCCCATCGATTAGTACCTGATTTCAAAGTATTGTACCGGGGCCACAATTAGTTTGGGGCTTTATTACTATTCTGTACTTATGCCATGCTTTACTGCTTTATTTAAATTGTGCGATGTACTGCACCTGTACTGTTTAGGGAAGCGGAATGTTTTCGCGGTATCGACAAGCCCAGTCACACTTTCGGGTTCCCAGTCGTTTACAGCCACTGACGCAAACCCTGAGTCCGTCTCGGAGACCGGCCGACTTCGTTGCGGGTAGCTTAGTGGGGTGGCCCCCATGTACATGCTTTGGGTCTGGGAAACGTCGTGACTTAGGCCCCGCCGACTTACCGATGGGTGTATGTTAACTGATCTGGCAAAAAGGGTCGAAGTGCGTGTGGATACTTTGGTGCACCCCTGCAGGGTTAAATCTTTTCCAAAAGCCGTGTCCGCGGTTATGGACGACTTGGAGCACAGTTCTCGATCATAGACAACTATAACTAAAGTTTACTGTTATAATTTGACTTGTATCCGATATGACTAGTAATCAGCTCCACTGCAACGGAATGGCTAAATAAAAGTACCAACAACTGCTGGGTTTGGGATATCTCATGCTAATTGTATCGGACTAGTAAGTGTTGCAACTACAACAGAATGGTTAACTAAAAGTGCCCACTGCTTATTATATCAGGATGACTATCTATATATGACTAGTAATTGCTGCAACGATAACCGAATAAGTAAAACTGCCAACTGTGTGAGTTCCTCGGTTAACTTCCTCGTTTGGTCTCGAGGGGGAAATACCAGGATGGGTATGTTTGGTGGTAGAATCAGGTTGGTTCCGAATAGGTCTTTCTTATCCCTCTCTGATAGCCGACATTTATCACGAGTCTCTATAGGTTGTTTTAGTGCATGCTGCGCTGCCGCTTCAGTCCACCATACCTATGTAGGCGAGGACCGCCGAATTCTAGTCTCGCCGTGTACTGGCCTCAGTACTGACCGCTCTTTCTTTTTTCCTTTGCCCTTTGTCGGCACCCCTTTTGTTTAAGCAGGTTTGAGATCGACGTCGTTAGCAGGGTTACCCTTCTGGCTTGGCCTGGGCAGGGTTATGGACGCCATTGATTATTCTTCAGGGCTCTTAGCTCAATTTGCATCTTGTCCGTACTCGGACGCTGTATTGTTTTCAAGGTGATTTGGATCTTTGGTACTGTAAATCTGTATTCTTGACTCTATGTGTCGCTTTTGTATATATATGTTTTGTGGGTTCCATCGAGGACTATTGTGTAATGATATTACTTCGTTTTCCACCCGCACGCAAGTGCTTGGTGGGCACCTTTGAATCGTTTCTATGCGGGTTTGGCGGGAAGCGCTGAAACTTGTATAGGGCCGATTCTGAGGGTGTTACAGAGTGGTATCAGAGCTCAGCAGTTACGATACCCCACTAGTCCAGCCTGTAGGATAACCTAGCTAACGGCCGAAGTAGAGTGTCAAAACTATTTTTGAAAAATCGGTTGGATAGCTCTGATTAGGTCTGATTTTACTCCTTACCCCTCTGCTGCTCTCCTCTCACCTCTGCGTGTTTTTGAATCCGCTCTCTTCTCTCTCTTCGAGTCCAGGATTTCTCGTGGTTGGATTCCATCGTACCTTCAGGGTTTCGCTTCCTCCTTTGGTAACGGTGTTGCTACATCTGGTCTTCATGCTATCCGAGGAATCCTTCGTCTGGTGGACTTCTCTTTGTTCCTTCTCGTGCCTTCCGGTGTTTTCCGACGCGACGACATCATCTACGCCAGATCCGATGCAGAGTCTGCATCACTCCTTTGTTTCTGAACCTCGGTTGTCGAGATCTTCAGTCTGATTCCGAGAATGGTTGCACGCTTTTCTACTGATTGTGCAGAGTAATAGTTTGGGTGCGTGATGGATTGCCCTGTTGGAATTATGCCCTACAGGCAATAATAAAGATGTTATTAT
Source organism: Avena sativa (assembly GCA_916181665.1). Taxonomy (NCBI): domain Eukaryota; kingdom Viridiplantae; phylum Streptophyta; class Magnoliopsida; order Poales; family Poaceae; genus Avena; species Avena sativa. The sequence goes on along the minus strand of OV702299.1, from coordinate 82,493,767 downwards.
TATAATTCTTGTTCATGATAAAGTTTATATTCCATGCTAGAATTGTATTAAGCGGAAACATTAATACTTGTGTGGTTTGTGAACAACACCGTGTCCCTAGTACGCCTCTATGGACTAGCTCATTGATCAATGATGGTTAAGGTTTCCTAACCATAGACATGAGTTGTCAATTGATAATGAGATCATATCATTGGGAGAATGATATGGTGGACAGACGCAAACTAAGCAAAGCAATTGGATCGTTTCATCGTGTTCATCTTTGCGAAGCTTTTCCTATGTCAAATATTGTATTCCTTACACCATGAGATAATGCAACTCCCTGGTACCGGAAGAAAGCTTTGAGGTCATCAAACGTCATCCTATGAGAGGGTGATCATAAAGGTGTCTCTCAGGTGATCGGAAAGTATCTGTTGGGTTGTATGTATCGAGATGGAATTTGTCCCTCCCAAGTTGGAGAGATATACTTCGGGCCCACTCGGTAATCGATATCAACACCGCTTGCAAGCATGTGGTTAAGGAGTTAATCACAAAGTGATATCGGATTACGGAACGAGTAAAGTACTTGCTATGAACGAGATTGAACTAGGTATGACGATACCGACGATCGAATCTCGGGTAAGTAAAATATCGCGAGACGAAGGGAATATATATGGGATTGATTGAATCCTGGCATCGTGGTTCATCCAATATGATCATCGATGAATGTGTGGGAGTCAATATGGGTGCCCAGACCCCGCTGTTGATTATTGATAGAAGATCATGTCTGCATATTCTCGAACCCGCAGGGTCACACACTTAACGTATCTCGACGCTAGGATAGATTGGATACTTGGTTTATGAATTTTTGTTCGGAGTCTCGGATGGGATCCGGGACATCACGAGAGGTTCCGGAGTGGTCCGGAGAATAAGATTCATATAAGTAGTGCAGTTTTTGGAGTTCGGAATTGTTCCGGATTAATCGGTATTGTACCGGAAGCTTCTAGAACCTTCCGGAAGGGGGCCAACATGGTCCCACCTTCCGGGAGGGGGCATGGGCCTATGAGGGAGTGTCCTGGCCGCATTGGGCCAGGGGCACAAGGCCCCATAGGGCCCAGCCGATCCTAGATAAGTTTAAACTCGTTTAAACTAGAGATAGGGTTTCTAGATAAGGGAAAGTTTAAATCGTTTAAACTAGAGATAGGCTTGGAGGATGGGCAAGGGCTGGCCGTACCCCCCCTCTATATATAGAGGGCTGGTGCGCCCCCTCCCTAACCACACACCTTCCTCCAAACCCTAGTTGCCCTGCTGCCCTCCTCTCTCCCTCCCGACTGTTTGTGGGCGAAGCCCTGCTGCAGAAATTCTCCACCATATACACCACGCCGTCGTGTTGTAGATCCAATCCATCTCTCCACCATACTTGTTGGTCCGAGGAAGGAGGAGACGTCGAGGTGCTGCACGTGTGCATCTCATGGAGGCACCGCCACTTGTGGTGCTAGATCGGATCGGATCGCGAGGAGGAGAAGCGAGTACGACTACATCACCCACGTTCCGACGAACGTTCCGCTGTGCGAATCTTCAAGGGTATGAAGATCTAATCCAATATCTCTCGTTGTTTGCATCTCCTAGATTAGATCTTGGCTTTCCCTCTGTTCGCTTCCGTAGAAAATTTTGATTTACTATGCTGCGAAACCCTTCATGGCCCCCATGCCGACTACCCCTTCTATTCGCTTTTGTACATTGAAGTGGATGAGAATGCATCGGTTCCCTCTTTCTATCGAAGCTAGAGGTGGCTTTATTTGTTGATACCTCTACCTTCGACCTCTTGTTCCCGGAGTGTTCTCTCGACGATCACGGACAACGACCTCTTGTTAATGGTGTCGCGAGGATCTACACGAAGCGAGAAGACGCAGATCGCCGACCTTCCTTCCGGTACCATGAGGCGGATCTCGAGGGCGAGATCCATTGTTAGTGGTGTCGAATTGTGGCGCCCCGCAAAAACCACTACTAGAAAATCACGGTGTTCTTGTGCATTGCATCATCATGACGGCATGCTCATGTCATCATGCCACCTTGCATTTGAGCATTGTCATCACCATGCATCTGTTCGTCTGAAACTATTTTCGAAAAATCTGTTTTTGTTTTCTAAACGCCCTGTCTTGATTTCAAATTAAAATCCGGGTCTCCGGAATATTTTGCTTTGTCTACCGACGGTTTTCAAAAGCCCCGTTTTAAATAATAAAATTTTTAGTTTATTTTTAGGGGGGCAGCCAAACCGGGTCGATCCGACCTAGCCGGCCACCCCCAAAGTTACCCAAAACCAGCCTGTCTAATCCCTAATCTACCCAATCCTATCCTACCCAGCCTCCCTCCACCTCACCCTGACCAATCCCCTCTCGCCACCTCATCTCTCCTCCCTCCATCCCCCAACCGCCATCTGCCACCTAATCCACCACACACCCCGCTGGCCACTCCCCAACCTCCCTCTCCCTTCCACCCGGGTCCCACCGGCCCCACCGACCCAGTCCACACACGCACCCGCACACCCTAACACGCAGCCGCCCACCCCTGCCTCACCTCCTGCCGCTGGACCCCACCCCGGGATTCCCTCCCCCGAGACCGACCCCTCCTCCCTCTCTTCCCCCTCCGCGTCGCCCACCTCTCCCCTCCCCGCGACCCCATCTCCCTTGCATCCCGCCTCCTCCACCGTCGCCCTGTTCCGGCCGCAGCCCCAGGGCTCCTCCCCGTCGCCGCCCTAGGGCTCGCCTCGACCACCATCGCTCGGGACTACCCCTCCCCTCCCTGCGTGCTCTGCCGCCACCGACCAGTGGGCCGCCGCCGCTCGGGTAGTACTCGTCGACGTCGCCCCTGTTCGCCGGCCCCGCCACCCTCCTCCTACACCCGCGCGAGGCCGCCTCCGCGTCGCCCCGTCCTCCTCGCCCCAACCTCCTCCGCCAGTATCTCGCCGTTCCTGCCTCTCTCCGTCGCCAGGGTCCCCATGGACGCCCCCTGCAAGCTCCCCTTTCTCCCTGACGGCCTCGCTCGCCGCCCTTCCTCCGTCCCAAGGACGGCGTTGTCACGCCCCTCTCTGGCCGTGCGCCCTGCCGCTCCGTCGTCGTCCTTGGCCTCGCCTCGGGTGCGGCCCCACCCTATCGCGCGCCTCCGCCCTCCCAGATGCTCCGTCCCCCCTTCTGTCGCTGGCTGCCATCGCCCTTCACCGCGCCCCTACCAACTCCGGTCGCCGCCCGTCCTCTCCTTCCCGACCGCCGTCGCCCTCGGCACATCCCCGAGGCCCTCTCCCCGGGCCGCCAAGCTCCTCTGTCGCATGGTGCCCCACCACCAGACGTGTGTGTGAGCCCTGTCCTCCTGCGCGCGCATGTCAAAGGTGTGGCCTAATTGGTGCATCTAGGAGCCCGTGTACAGTGCGTGCCTGAGGCAACCGTGCAGAAGTGTGGAATGTGCTGCTCAAGTTGAAGACAAAGTTTGTCTAGGAACGGGTGGCATGCGAGTGCTGAGTGCTATTGAAGATCCCTGAGCTATGTGTGTCGAACGCAAGGACAACCTCAAACCGAAGACCGTGCAACACCGAGCTCTTCCACCCAGAGCCGGAAGTCGCCACGAACCGTTCCCGGACCCGAGCCGATCCGGAGGCCCCAATCCACGCGATGGCCAAGATCCCCAAGACCGATCCCGGCGAGACCGAACCCAATCCACATCGAACCCAAGATCGTCGATCCAATGTGTGATCCTTTTCTAAGACCCTATTTTTATAATATGATATTTATCAATTGTTGCATATTAAATTGTTCATCTCGCATGCATATTGTGGGTGTTTGGGGGTGTTTCGACGATTCACCTTATAATTAAATATGGAGTCTATATGCGGGATATCTTTGTCTTATTCTGGACTCCATTTAAATTGGCATAGCGAACCGAAGCCATGTTTTTGTCTTGCTAATCCAACATTTAAATTGCAGGGTGTCTAAATAACATGAACCTATTAATTAATTGTCGGGACTCCGGTTCCGCTTAATATGGCCTATTTGCACCGCATATTTACCATGCCATGCATCATGCCCGATTTTCTACCGTAGTATTAAATAGTGCATCCGGTGTTTCTTCTAGTGCTTTGCTTCTTCGCGGATTAGGACGATGAGTTGATGCGAGTGTCGACCCGATCTTCGGATGAAACTTCGGCAATGTTTTCAGGCGAGCATCTCTTCCCCTGCTACCTATTTTGCATTTATAGTCTTTATTTCCTCCTGTTGATCTATTGCTATCTGTGTTGCGATGCTCTAGTTTCCGTGCCCGTGATATCCCTTGCAGCCTTATATTGCCTTGGACACATCCTATTACCTGTTGATTGGTAGATAGTTGGACTTGCGCGCCGTAGTCGCTTGCTCAAGTGCTGTTGCGTGTCGTCAAGTACCACAGTTGTTGGAGTATTGCCGTGTGTTTAATGTTGGAGATGATCATGGCTATAATTACCGTTTAATAACTAAAATTTGAAGTAGGTAAATGCAGAGGCACAAGTGGGCAATAGATGTTATTTGGTTGTTAACCGTCCACTTGTGTCCCGTAGGACCCCGAGTTCTTGACACCTGTTCCGAGATCGAGCGCGCTAACCACAGGTGGGGTGTGTGGGCATCCCCATCGATTAGTACCTGATTTCAAAGTATTGTACCGGGGGCCACAATTAGTTTGGGGCTTTATTACTATTCTGTACTTATGCCATGCTTTACTGCTTTATTTAAATTGTGCGATGTACTGCACCTGTACTGTTTAGGGAAGCGGAGTGTTTTCGCGGTATCGACAAGCCCAGTCACACTTTCGGGTTCCCAGTCGTTTACAGCCACTGACGCAAACCCTGAGTCCGTCTCGGAGACCGGCCGACTTCGTTGCGGGTAGCTTAGTGGGGTGGCCCCCATGTACGTGCTTTGGGTCTGGGAAACGTCGTGACTTAGGCCCCGCCGACATACCGATGGGTGTATGTTAACTGATCTGGCAAAAAGGGTCGAAGTGCGTGTGGATACTTTGGTGCACCCCTGCAGGGTTAAATCTTTTCGAAAAGCCGTGTCCGCGGTTATGGACGACTTGGAGCACAGTTCTCGATCATAGACAACTATAACTAAAGTTTAGTGTTATAATTTGACTTGTATCCGATATGACTAGTAATCAGCTCCACTGCAACGGAATGGCTAAATAAAAGTACCAACAACTGCTGGGTTTGGGATATCTCATGCTAATTGTATCGGACTAGTAAGTGTTGCAACTACAATAGAATGGTTAACTAAAAGTGCCCACTGCTTATTATATCAGGATGACTATCTATATATGACTAGTAATTGCTGCAACGATAACCGAATAAGTAAAACTGCCAACTGTGTGAGTTCCTCGATTAACTTCCTCGTTTGGTCTCGAGGGGGAAATACCAGGATGGGTATGTTTGGTGGTAGAATCAGGTTGGTTCCGAATAGGTCTTTCTTATCCCTCTCTGATAGCCGACAGTTATCTCGAGTCTCTATAGGTTGTTTTAGTGCATGATGCGCTGCCGCTTCAGTCCACCATACCTATGTAGGCGAGGACCGCCGAATTCTAGTCTCGCCGTGTACTGGCCTCAGTACTGACCGCTCTTTCTTTTTTCCTTTGCCCTTTGTCAGCACCCCTTTTGTTTAAGCAGGTTTGAGATCGACGTCGTTAGCAGGGTTACCCTTCCGGCTTGGCCTGGGCAGGGTTATGGACGCCATTGATTATTCTTCAGGGCTCTTAGCTCAATTTGCATCTTGTCCGTACTCGGACGCTGTATTGTTTTCAAGGTGATTTGGATCTTTGGTACTGTAAATCTGTATTCTTGACTCTATGAGTCGCTTTTGTATATATATGTTTTGTGGGTTCCATCGAGGACTATTGTGTAATGATATTACTTCGTTTTCCACCCGCACGCAAGTGCCTGGTGGGCACCTTTGAATCGTTTCTATGCGGGTTTGGCGGGAAGCGCTGAAACTTGCATCGGGCCGATTCTGAGGGTGTTACAGCATATCTACAACAGTCTCCCACTTGCACTAGAGTCAATAATCTAGTTTCAAACCTTTGTGTATTCAACACCTATGGCTTTCCGGTGTTGTATGTACACGATTGCTAGTGGTCAACTGATCTCCGGATCTGACACTTCCAGGTCCGTGTGTAATTGCATGTCTTTGCGTCTCTACTCATCACTCATTCTCTAATGAGATGGCTTTGTACAAATTTGGTCCTTTGGTGTGACCTTTAGTTCTTTGGGGTTAAAACATGTTGATAATATTGTCGTACAATATATCTTCATAGTATTATCCCTGTTGTGAACTACACTTAGTTTGATAACAAACTACTTGACACAAATGCCCTCTTTTGCTGCTATAATAGCAGTTATATACTTAGCCCTTTTGTTGTAGTATCTGTCACAATGTCTTAACTTTGGAACTCATCCAAATCCATTATGGAACTTACTTTCCATCACATTGTGCCACCCTCAGTTTAGATTGAGATAAACTTAATTTGTACTTCGTGACAAAACTAGTATTAATGTAGTACTTTTACAATGAACTAACCATCTATTTGTCACTTCTACAAAACAATATATTCTTAGTTCTTCCAAAAAAATCATAAGAATATCCTTACTATCGTCCAACGATCATCTTATGAATCATTCTGGTATATGCTCACATCATTTAGAGCATAGGATATATCTGGATTTGTACATATCACAGCATGATTGATATAAATACTCTTTGTGATTTCATACATCAAGTATCAATCTATACCTGAATCTTTGTTTCACTTATCAAGTGTTAATACACTAGAATATATCATCAATATTGAACTCATTCAATCCTTTCTGTGCGACAAGAACCTTTCTTGTAGTTTCTATATTGAACTCATTCAATATATCATCTATGTACTTTCGGCACAACCATATTAGCGTCTATTGACGCTAAATATTTGGGTTTTGCCTAAGTCTTTCATCGAGATGAAATTCTTATCCTGTGTTAATAAAAGATACATTATTTCTAATCAACAATATGTCTTCCACATAATGTATTAGAAACATGTCTTAGTGCTCCCACTTAATTTCTTGCAAATGCAAGCATCTTCATCGTCTCCGATGAAATAAAACTCTTTTAACAGTTTCATCATGGTGAAGATTCCAACTCCGCAATGCTTACTTCAACTATTGAAGTTTGCATATGCTTTTAGCATCCTTTGATTTAACAAAACCCTTTGGACCGTGTCATGCACACGTCCTTGGTAACCATTCTATTAGAAGAACTTGTTTTGTTTATTCAATACATAACAAAATTATACGTCGTAGTTGCTGCATTAATCCGTCTAGACTAAATATCGCTTAATGAAAGATCAGATCTTGTCATAGTCAACTCTTTGAACATTGTCGTGAACTCTTTCCCAACATGTCGATAATTTCATAGATGTGAAACATCCATGTCTATTTCTTTATAGATCCAAATACGACTGTAAGGTCTTGTACCTTTCTAGAGGGTCTTTCAAGTTCAAAGCTTGATCTCTCGTATATGGAACTATCACGGATTTTATGGCTTGAAGCCATTTGACGGAGTCAGGGCCCATCATCGCTTCTTTGCATGTAGTCGGATAATTATTGTTAAATAATGATTTAACTCTCAAATCTTGGTATTTGATTGTTTACCCGACCTTCTTGTTTCAATAGGAACTTAGTCCTCCGTGACCACAACCTTTGAGGCACGTGAACCATGAGCATTGTTGCTGCCTCCGGAACACTTTTCGGCGCTGCGCAACTCTGCACATATAGCTAAGGTTCTTTTAACCTTATCAAAGTTCTATTGTCCTCCCACTTTTTTTTCACGAAAAATTCTTTCTCAAAGAAACTTGACGTTCTAAGCGACAAACACTTTTGTCTTCGGTGTTATGGAGGAATAGTTATTCGAAATAACATACAAAGATAGGTTCATACGACTTTGGTTGCAAACATCTTTCTTATGCATAACATACCAATGTTTAAGAAAGGACAACTTGGGTTTTATCCCAAACCATAACTTTATATGGTGTCAATTCAACGGATTATGATGGAGCTCTTTTCAGTGGAAAAACGGTAGTCTCTCAAGCTTTTAATCTTTAAAATATAATGACACTTTTATGAATTACACCTTTGATCTTACCATGTCAAACAAGGTTTAATTACATATCACGAACGCTCCATACTCTTATGGTGTTTCGGGACATACAAATCCACGAAACGATTCCTTAAATCTTAGGTATTATGCTAAACTTGTAACTCAAATATCTTCCTTTATGATCTTATCATAAACTATTTATATTCTTGTTACAATGATTTTGCACTTCATCTTGAAAGTCTTTGAACTTTTCAAATGTTTCATACTTCATCCTTATTAAGTAAATATTCATATATTCACTCAAATTTTCGGAGGAAGCATATGAAGTTGAAATCCATCGCTCTTGACTACACATAATGGACTTCATACAACAATATGTACAAGTTCCAATAAGCTAGCCATTCATTCCCTTTTGGCCTATGAACGAAGTTTTAATTATCTCTAGGAAAGTTTCACAAGCGTCATTTGATCAAAAATCAAAAGGACTCCAAAATTCCATCCACATGGAGTTTCTTCATGTTTTCTTTCCAATATAATTTAAACGGCGTTGTCACTTCCTAAATGATCTTTCAATCAATTTGTCTTTCGACATTTTTAGCACTAGTTTTATGGATGTGATTTCTCCAACAAGATTTGTGAATCATCCATCTTTTATGGATTATGGCAATTATTTGAACAACCCTTTTGTTCTCATAATGCCTGATAAAACAAATCTTGAAGGCAAGCTTTTAACGAGTAACATAATAAACCTTTATTTGTTCTCGATGAACATCATCACATATTCTTTTGCTAGTTACTTAGGCCATTGTAGTTCATGATTTGTGTTGTTTTGTATGACGATTCACACCAACAAATTCAGTATCAAATACTTAAGAACCACATTGCTTAACAAGCAAAGAATATAGCCATAACACGTATATCCTTTATATACCTAAACTGAACAATTCTAGTCTTTTCTTCTCTGCCATATATTTATGAGATTCTCTTTCAGTATTCCTTTTTCTGTTTGAAAGAATCTATCAACATCAATAGTGGAGCCATACACATGACACATAGTCCAAAGCGTGTATAATTAAATACCAATGTCTTTGGACTTGCACTTTGAAGTAGATCACCATCATCAAATGTTTGGTGTTCTTTCAAATTCCTTTTCTTTAGTAATCTCTTGGTGTAGTAAACATTTTACCTACATCAAATATTCACCCTTATCATGGAATCATCTATGATCAAGCTACTTTTAGCTTATAACGGTGAATCATGAGTATAATGTTGCTCTCCAAAACCTTTTGGAGGTTTAGGACAACTAGTGTCTCCAACCTTTTGCAAATTCTCATCAAATATGAGAACATGACTTTTGCCATATTATACTCTATCATGTTGCAACCAAAACTTCGTTTTAGATATCACAATATCTTCCACACATCATGGTTTCTGAAACAACTCTTTCAGGTCCTAGATAACCTTGATATTAAGACAATCCTTTGAATATCAAGAATCATGGAGACAAACATGATACTCATACACTAACACTTGGAATTGTCACTCTTGCTTTAATACCAATTATTAAACTTCATGGAGTAACCGGAACTTTCTGAAAGTTTGCAATAGGACTTTTAAACTTTAGATTAACACTTCAAAACAATACGATACCAGTTCGTAAAGTAACTAACCAGAATTCTATAGTTCTATCATCTCAATTATAACTAAGCGCAAGGTGGTAAACGGATGCCAATGACTACAACAACTATGCAAATTCACTTTGATTTAATTTATGATAAATAGTGTTCAACTTTTAATCATATTGCTGTTGAACTCCCACTCAAAACAATATCCCTCACATTGTTTTAGTGATCACACGAACCAAATCCACCACATCAAAACCGATCATCACGAGAGTTGATGTAGCTTCAATGGCGAACAATCAACATGTTCATCATATCTACTATATGACTCATGCTTTACCTTTCGGCGATCCGTGTTCCGAGACCATGTCTGTACATGCTAGGCTCGTCAAGATCAAACCTTAGCTTCCGCATGAGCAAATCTGGCTTGCTCACGTTGTATACACTCGCAGAATCTAACACACCCGATCATCACGTGGTGCTTCGAAACAACGAGCTTTAGCAACGGTGCTTACTAAGGATGAACACTTTAAAACTTGAAATTGTGTACTTGAGGGATCATCTTATAATGCTACCGTCGTGAACTAAGCAATACAAGATGCATAAAAGGATTAACATCACATGCAATTCATAATATGTGATATGATATGGCCTTTCTTCTTTGTGCTTCCGATCTCCATCTTCAAGCACGAACATGATCTCCATCATCACCGGCATTGCATCAAGGTCAATGACGCTGCTCCATGGTTGTCGTCCACCAGCTTCAACTATTACAACTACTTTGAATAGACACGCGGGTCTTAACAGAATTTAAAGACAACCATATGGCTCCTGCCGGTTGCCAACTTACAATAAGGAACATTGCATACATCAAATATAATCACAATCATGGCCATATCACATCACAGCACACCCCTGCAAAACAAAGTTAGACGCCTCTAATTTTCTTTGCATGTTTTACGTGGTTTGGGGCTTTCATTAAGTGTCGCTCTAACTTACGAACAGGAACCACAACGTTGATACTAGTATTGTCAATCACCTGTTGTAAATTGAATCTTAACTATGTTGGGAGAAACAGGCACCCGCAAACCCACTTATGCAATGCAAGTTGCATGTCAAGCGTGGAGCAAGTCTCATGAACGATGTCATGTAAGGTTAGCCCGGGCCGCTTCATCCCACCATCCTGCAAGATGCAAAGTACACAAGAAGCAATCGACAATAAAAGCATCAACGCCCACAATGACCATTGTGTTCTACTCGTGCAACAGATCTACATATAGACACGGCTCTGATACCACTGTATGGTTCGTAGCATGGAAAACAAAAATTTTCTACCGCATACAAACAAACAAGCCAAGATCTATCTACTAGATTGTAGCAACGAGTTGATGGAATAACTTACCCTCGAAGATTCCAAAGTGTTTAACGAGAGCAGATTCTCGTGGGTGATGTAGTCGTACTCTTCCCGATCTCAAGATCGTGTAGACGATCCTTCCGGCGCTGCGTTCTGGGAGCGCTTCCGCAGTCGGTCACACGTTCGGTACTCGATGAAGACCTTCCTCTCCCTTGTTCCAGCAGGCAGTGGAGGTTGTAGCACTCTCCTCGCGATTCTGGCAGCACGACGGCGTGGTACCGGAAGTAGAGGGGAGATCTCGCAGGGCTTCGCCTTAAGCCGGAGCGAGTATGGTGGACTATGAGAGAGGCCTTGGTGGTCTACGTATTAGAAGCACCAAAGGGGCTTGGTGTGGCTGGCGGCTAGGGCTTGGAGAAACCCTAAAACGGCGGCTAAAGGATCCCTAGGTGGCGGCAACACTTGGAGGGGTGGTGGCGCCTGGAGCTAGGGTTTTGGGTGGAGAGAGGTGTGTTTGGAGGGGCAGCCCTGCCCCTCCTTATATAGGTGGGAGGGCGCGGCCAAGGGGAGGGGAGTCCCTCCCCAACTCGGATCCCTAGTGGGCCGGCGGTGGAGGAGGAACTCCTCCCCAACTCGGTTTCCCACTTTCCCACCACTTCACAAAATAGCCGCTTGACTTTTCAAATTGGCGTTTGACTTTTCAAACTAGGATTTGGTTAAACCCTTTATTTTGTTCAGCGATGACACCTAGTACATGATGCAATCATACCAACTTGATATAACACATTCATGTACCCTTCCCCTCCGGAGTGCCGGACATTCCGGAACCTTCTAGAACATTCCTGATGAAAACACCGGAACCATTCTCCAACACCGAAACAGGACTTTCCTTATATGAATCTTATTCTCCGGACCATTCCGGATCTCCTCGTGATATCCCGGATCCCATCCTAGACTCCGAACAACATTCGGTCTCTTACTCATCATTCCATAACTACTCAACAACATCAAATCCTTAAGTGTGTCTCCCTACGGTTCGTGAATTATGCGGACATGATCAAGACACTTCTCCGATCAATAACCAATAGAGGAATCTGGAAATTCATATGGCTCCCACATATTTCTACGATTACTTTGCGGTCGAATGAACCACTTACATACGATACCAATTTCCCTTTGTCTCACGATAGTTTACTTATCCAAGGTTTTGATCGTCGGTATCTCTGCATACCTAGTTCAACCTCGTTACCGATAAGTACTCTTTTCTCGTTCTCGTGGTATGTGATCCCTTGTGAGCCAGTCACATGCTTGCAAGCTAATTGGATGACATTCCACCGAGAGGGCCCAGAGTATATCTATCCGTCATATGGATGGACAAATCCCACTCTTGATCCATGTGTCTCAACCCATACTTTCCGAACACTCAATGCCACCTTTATAGCCACCCAGTTACGGTGTGGTGTTTGATGTCATCAAAGCATCCTTCCGGTGATGGTGATAAGCATGATCTCATGGTCGAAGGAATTAGGTTACTATGTATCAGAAAGCTTATAGCAAATGAACTATATTAAATGACTTGATCTTTATGCTATGCTTAACTATAGGAGTATGTCCATCACATCATTCCCCTAATGATATGACCCTGTTGTTAATAACATCTCTATGTTCATGATCAGGAAACCATGATCATATATTAACCAACAAGCTAGTTTAACAAGAGGCTTTACTAGGGACTCTTTTACGTTTACAAATCACACAAGTATTAATGTTTCCGGTTAATACAATTATAGCATGGTATGTAAACATTTATCATAAGTATGAAGATATGATAATAACCACTTTATTATTGCCTCTTGGGCATATCTCCAACATTATGTGTTTTGGAAAATGAATTTGAATTTTAAACTTGAGTCTTTGAATTATAATTCAAATGAATTAGGAATAAGGTTTGAATCTTGATTTAAATAAGAGTTAATTATTATAACTCAAAATTTATCCAAATAAAACAATTAAGAATATTAAAACTTATTTCATATTTTCATTCCATAAATAAGTTACAAAAATGTAACTTATTGAAATTATCCACAAACTTCACAATAGCAATTAAATAAAGAATAAGAATATTTCTTCATTGATAATCATATAATCTTTATTACAAAAGAATAAAATGAAGATTACAAAATAATAAAATGAAAATTACAAAAGAATAAAGAAGATTACATTAACTATCCCATAAAGAAAACCTAAACTAAAATCTTCATCTTCAAATCTGTACCTGCAAGACAAACACTAATGAAGAAAAATAGAGGTTAGAGTTAGAATTGTTTTACTCTCAGACATGTCAGTGAGGTGCACTGAACAAGTTTCATCATTGAGAAATTTATAAAAAGGGCAAGTTTTAACCAATAGGAAAGAATCCATCTTTCATAAATTTTAAGCCAAAGAGTCAAATTGACAGCAAGGAGGGGCAAGTTTTCACCAGCCAGGTAAAAGTAATCAGATCAAAGTAACTCTCAAGTCCAAAGCATATCCACAAGAGCACAGCAAGCACACAAGCAGGGCACACACCTAAATGCATGTGGTGTACTGTCAGCTTCACAACACAGCTCAAACACATAAAACCATCAGCACAGCCGTGGAGAGGCACTAGTGCATCTCTTCACTGCTTACACCCAAGAACAACCAGTAGCTAAATCAAGCACAACAGCCAGCAACCAAACCCACCAAAGCCCAAGATCTCATCACCAGGATGGTGACATAAGGAGGGGGAAGGATCAGGTGGACAGCAAGACCAATTCCAGGAGCTAGGAGGAGCAGGCTAGCTCAAGGTCAAGCACAGGAGCTCAGCAAAACAAGATCAACATCACCACCTAACTCCATAATTATCAGTTTTTGTGGTGAGTGTCATAAAACCATCACATGATCTAATCATATTATCTAGATAGAAGCATGTGTTGTTTTATGAAACAAACTCTCAGAAAACACCCAAGTGGGGTAAATATATCATTGAGATTTTAAACTCTAAAAGCAAACATCAAAGTACAAGGATCCAACCAAAAATCAGAACAACATCATTGATTTGGTTGTCAAGCTATATATTTCAATTCAAGCACAAATATAGCTAAGATTTAAATTCTAGGCACATCCCTAAGATAAGGGTAGCACCTTAGAAGCTAATATTTTGGATCCATATAATGATCAAGCCTACTATCATTTTATCCAAGATTTTATTCAAGAAAGAATAGCTGGTACCACTACCAGGACTATCCATATGAATCAACTAGATAAGGCCTAAACCCCTAAGCCTCAGACCAACATCATTGGTCTTAGGGATTTCAGAGAAGAACAATTCTACTTATCTTTTAAAGCCAAGCTTGTTTTAAGCTTAAACTAACCCAATCAATGGATTAGAATCAATCTTGTGTGCCATACCAAGATGGTGTCACAAGAACAATTCTACATGAATCAGGATAAACATTCAATCATCACAGATTCAATCAATTAATCTACTAATCATTTTCCTGTCACTACAAGAATCATAATTAGGATATTACTATGTAAATCCCCACTGTCTAAGATCATTGTGATATCAAACCACATATGAACTCTCAAGCCAACAACACTAGGACAGTAATTACATCACCATACTCATTATCCTTAATCAAGTAAGGACAGGGGCAAGTTATCAAACCCACTGACTCTACCAATCATTGATTTCAGAGCAACTATATCATCTGGATCATATGAAATCTAAGCATAAAGCCACCAGAACCATTATAGTTCATCTCAAGCAACAAGCTTCAAGCTAATAACCATTTAGCATACTTACAAACCATCCACACATGATCTAATTCATCCAGTATATGATTAACCACACGATAAGAACCCTAAATGAAATAAATCATCTTAATCAGGATAAGACAGTAACCAGAGAGGTCACTGCCAACATCTAGCATAGGATCAGCGAGAACAGAGAGCACTAGGGGAGAGGAACAAAACTCACCAAAGGTCCTCGCTGAAGATTAGAAGAGGAAGCAGAGGTGGTCGACGACCATGGCGGCACGGGGAGCACCCCTAGAGGGGGCGCTGCGACCCATACATCGCCACGGCGGTGACCATGACCACGCCTTAAGGAGAGGAGCATCACCATGACGCACGACGGCAGCGGAAGCACCAAGATCTACGCCAACCCCCAAACCCTAGGGTTCGGGACGACATCGATCCGTCGCAGGAGAGCCCTATGCTCAAATCCAGTTGGATAGATAGGATGGGCATAGTCGACAACCTCCTACCGCACCACAGCGGCGACCAGAACAACCCACGAAGGCGGGAATCGCCGGCGGTGATATCACCAACCACGGGGTCGGGGACAGAAGAGGAGAGGAGTGAGCTCGGGGGTGCGAGGCAGCGAGGGAGTGGGCTGAGTTGGGCCAGACCCTTCGGGGTGGCTATTTTGAATATGTCTAATGGGCCATCAGGGCCCAATAAGATTAAGCCAGCCCAAAACCCTTTAAGGCCTGTTTTAATAAATAGGAAAAGACCAAAATACCCCTGAACTTAATTAAATTCTAGAAAATAAAATAAAAGTCCAAAAATTATAAATAAAATATTTTTGGATTCACAATAATCCCCACTATCCAAATTAATTAAGATATAAAATTTTAAGACATTTAAATTTTATTAAGATTTTTTAATTTATATATTCCTTATGGAATTTTACAAAATTATTGAAAGATGATAAAAATAAATAAAAAACACTTTCATTATATATTAATATTTTAGTATTTTTGAAAAATACTAAATAAATAATTAATAAAAAAATTAATCTTTAAGTGATAATTCCTAAAAGAATTATTAAATCAATAAAAGTCAAATAAAAAGGAAATAAAATAAAATAATTCAATATATGTTATAAATATTAAAAAGTAATATTTATAAATCTTTTATTATCAAAAATACATTTTTATAATAATGGGGAGAATGCATATCAAGTTAAATGATGCATTACATTACTTGCATAATCATTTTGCTTCTTTAAATATTGTCCTTACCGGGCAATAATGATGTTTTTGTAGACATAGAAGTTCAAGGTCCAGTGCAAGCATCAGACTTCACTACCTTGCCATCACAAGGCAAGTTCATCACTTGCTCATGTCTTTTGAAGAGTCTTTATCAAAGTATTTGCAAATTGTGTGTTATCATATATACTATAGAAGAAAGAAAATATTAATTTCACAAATAAAGAAATCATAGATATCATACTAAGTGATGATATAATGGAGCAATAGAACTTAGGGTTCTATTTTGCAACAATGATGATCAAGTAGGGACTTAATAACCCCTGACATCAGTGATTCTAGTGCCGTATATTACGCGTTAGCCATGAGATTTGGAATGGGACAGAGAAGTCAGTTGTATCTTCTTCCTCACGCATGAAGTCGGATGTGCAGGTCGTGGTTGTTATCCTCGTAGCGTGCATATTAATTGGTAATTCATAGAGGATATACAGCATATGGGTGGGAACCCTCATCGTCCCATGATAGTTCTGGCATCTAATGGTTTGTACAAACCATTGCCGTAATTCATTATGTAGGCATGGTGTACACCAAGGAGGCATACGAGGTCGCGAAGGGGGCAGTGATTGGCTTGGACCAGCTACTGGGCCCCACATCATGGAATTGTGGACGGGAAAGTACGCCCGGTTGTGCAACAAGGAGTTGATCTCTCATGGGTAAAGTAACGCACCTCTGTAGAGTGTAAGAACTATAACTTATTACTCCCTGTTCCGGGAAGGAGCTACGAACGCGGCAGGAAAGGAACTCCATGAAAGTTCTGGTCAACCTGGGAAGGCTGATTGTCATAGTTTTTCAGAATAAAATCAATCTTCGAAGAAAGATTTACAAAAATTGCATAATGCCAAGGATTTATAATCCGAGGTGGTAGTTAGAGCATCAAACTTCCCACCTTGCATATAATGAACTTGTTGGGTAACGCTTTTACTCATTCTTTCCTTCGATCCCTTGCTTAGACTCTGAGGATCCCGAAGACGTGCCAATGTATGCAGCCGAATGTCAAGAAGAAGTATTCTACGAGGAACCTAATCTGTCCGGAGGTGTTGAAGGAGTGGATTATGAAATCCGCTACGGTGTCGATGATAACAAAGCCAACTAAGTATTCCTAGTTAGTAGTAACCAACGGAGCCGAGCAGCATGAACTCTATAGAATAAGTTGTTGATCTTAACTCCTAGTCGGAGTTGTTACTTTCAAATTCCGCTGAAACACTTTATATTTTGGTTTGTAAGTTGAATCATTAGGAAGTCCTGAACTTCCGATATTATAATAATAGTAATATGTGTATATTTGTAATATGGACCCACAATGTTTCTGTTGTACCACTCTGAGGGATGTGATATTTACGGAACGGTGTTCTGTGAATGTCATGTCAACGACTATAGTGTACTACACATCCAGTGGTATGCTGGGTCACCGCGGCACATCTATATCTACTCGACTGCTGGAGCTAAGTCCCTACTACCGCCGCCCAGCATGCAAGCCGTTGATCCAGCCGCATGTGCGTCGCCCGGATTTCCCTGCGTGTATGTCGGGCGGCAGATTCGTGCGGATCGTCGACATGGTATGCTGGGGTTGCAGGATCCAGTGAGGTGGCTTGTGCATCCGGTGGGTTTCCAAGGTCGTCGTTCTCCGCGTCTCCCATGTCGAGGAGGGAGGATACCTGCTTCGGTCATCGTTCTCCCCGTCTCCCATGTCGAGGAGGGAGGATACCTGCTTCGGCCGTGGCCTGTGGCAAGCAGGGAGGACTCCTTCTTTTTTTCCATTTTTGTAGATCATTCTTAGACATGTCATTTTTTCACGAATGGGCTTTGCAACGAATGAGTTCACTGTTTGTTCAATGTTTTCAATATCTGTGATTTGGATTTGTCATTTTCAAGGTATAGATTTGTTCCATGTTTCTTCAATGTATGAGAAGAGGATTTTTCATTCATTCCTTTCTTTTCTTTCTTTGCAATTTTCTACCAGGATCTAGAGTTGTCATAGAACCATATCGATGGACACCGCTTCATTTTTCTTGTATAATAAAATGATGTTTTAATTATTTATGCCATGATCTAGAATAGTCACGGGACCATATATATGAACTTTGTATGGCATCCAGTTACAGGGAGGTTCTGCCAAAAAAAAACTGAGCTAAGTTTTTTCAATTCAAATCGATTATGTGACGATATATCCGGTTCTGTTATTATTCCAATAATGTTAACCAACTATATCACATTTTTTCTAGTGCCATTTCGTCACATATTGCAGTAGAGGCAAAAGTGTCATCTTAGACACCTACTTAACACCGTTAGTGCTTAAATCGTACTAGAAGACCAAATTAGGAACCAACCAAACTTTGTGTGTCAAGAAAGGAAAAAAATTGATAGGGCCAAAAAAGGAAGGAAAATTTCAGCCAGGGCCAAATAAGGAATTCTCTCTAGAAACATAGGACAATCAAGCCGAGCAACCTACATATAGAATAAATAAAGTCACAATACTCCAATAGTACTAAAACCCCAAATCCAACTTTCCTTATATGAAACTTTATCTCCGAACCCTTTGAATCTCATTGTTATGGGCCTCACCTTTAGGAATCCTAGAGCTACCCTAGCATTCCCGAACATTATATGTGTCTCTACGAGTTCAAGAACATGCAGACATGATCGAGAGTCCTCTCCGATTAATAATCATTAGCGGGATCTGGATATCCATCATGACTCCCACATATTTAACTAAGATTTTTATTGGTTTGAACCACACTGTCAAGGATTGAAACAATCTTGTATATGATTTTCTTTGTCTCGCGATATTTTACTTACGTGAGGTTTGATCTTCGGTATCTCCATATCTAGTTTAGTCTCGTTCCTGTCAAGTAGTCTTTATTCATTCCATATATACACTTTTTGTGATCAAACTCATTGGTCACATACTTGCAAGTAATATAGAATGTATTTTACCTAGTGGGCCTACAGTATATCTCTCTGTTACAAGGATAGGAAAATGATAGTATTTATTCATGCAACTCAACAAGCACTTTCCAAGATAGCTGTAAGACACCTTTATATCACCCTATCACAAATGAAGGTTTATACCCCCAAAGTATTATGTCGGCGCTAGGGAAGAACATAATATCAAGGTCTAAGGATAAAGATACTTGACATATATCAGCTTGGAAAATTTAAACTTTGTGAGACGATCTGCTATAATCCCATTCCCACATTGCCTTATGAAATCCTCAATTCAAAGCCTAGAGAAAGTATTAGGGTTGTAGTTGCCAAAATGATCAACAGTACTACTGGCATAGCTGAAATTTTCCTTCAATCCACAAAAAATCCATCATGCTCCAACACCACACTGAATCTGTTAGGAAAAGTTCAGAAAATTTAGTGTCACACCGTCAAAAAGTTCGTAAAATTCAGTTAACCATCACAAGGAATATGACAACTTCAAAAACGCTACGAAGGCTTTTACTTTGCCACAATTTTGATTGAAATACCTAGTACAAACCAATACGATCAAACTCTAACCTAATCTAACAGTAAGACATCTAACTAAACCCAAATTAAGCTCCTATGTGGCATTGAAACCACCCTAAAACATGACTCACCCAAGAATTCGATTTTATGCACAAGAACTGCATGGAAACAATGATTACAGAACAACAATAGATGTATAAGCTTTATTCACCAGAGATTGTTGCCGGAAACCTCACAATGCCACTAACCTCACCGACGCCATTAGCGGGACAGAGACATCAAGAAAAGGAGCCACACGGGGGGAGATGTAGTCACCCTAGTGCGGAGTATCTTCCCAGTAGTGGCGGCGGTGCAGATCACCGACCATAGGAGGGAAACATCAACAGCTAGCTCCTTCTTCCCCTCGCCAAGAAAGGAAAGAATGCAGAACTTACTCCACGAGTGGCGAGAGGCATGGTTGTTATACAAATGCTCTGCAAAAAATAAAAGAATATGGAAACAGAACGAATCCTTTTTGGTTATTTCCCGTGCACATGTCCACTTTTGTAATTGTTATGTGGGGTCTAGACTTCTTTGCAAATTTTCCAAACCACAGTCAACCACGTGTCAACACATGAGCAAGTTGTATGAACGGTGCACATACTGGTAGTGGCGGAGGACGGGAAATATCTAAGGTAGGGCGAACTTCAATAGAAGTAAATACCAACTCGGTCTTGGTGACCTTTGTAATCGACAAAGCCGTTTCAACTGTTGCTGTTGCTACGAGTAAAAGCAATGCCAACACAACAAGACGATATCATAAATGATATGAAGCATGATGTATCATCCAAATATTAACTTAATCTCCAAAGTATTTAATTCTTTGCATATGAATAATAAATATCTTAAGGTTATCTTATATAGGCTCATGCTCATAATAAGATAAATCTCCGTAAGCTGAAAAATCTTATTCACATAGAAACTATAAAATAAGTCACTTGAGTCAAGGCACAAAGTTATGAAACAATGAATCTAAAGACAACTCATCAAAGAAACGATCAAAATCGGTTGTAATAGATTCTATACAATAATAAAAAGTTTACATACTCCAAAATAATCAATAGTGACCTACTACCTCCATTTTGGTTTATAAGGCAAATACGTACTTCGAGAAAATAGTTTGACCATAAATTTGGTCAACAAAATATAAACTATATTTCACAAAAATCATACCATTAGATTCATATTTAAAATATGCTTCCAATGATATAATTTTTATGATATATAATTTATATATTGTTAACTAAATTTACGGTAAAACTATTTTCTTAAAATACGTATTAGCCCTATAATCCGGAATGTAGGGAGTAGTGTTTTCTTGCTTTTAATAGCTTTTCACTCATAATAGTGACCATTTTCATCCGTACTTAGGATTGTGATATCATTTTTGCGCGAATTCACATCTTTTAGGAGGGATCTAAACCATCATTTCTCCAACTAAGCCAGAATGTCAATTAGAATTTTAAATTAATAGTATATACAAGACAAAATAGAAACATAAAACATAAAGCATCACACAATTAGTGTTGGTTCTGGCCACATGCCATAAGGTGGCCAAATTACTTCCGGGTCCTCCTTACTCTCAGGTCCTCTTTAGATATCCCATCTAGGACATTGTTTAGAGTCTTATTTTATTAGATTGAGAATTAGATGTTGCAAAGAAAGTGTTGGTTAACTAGACTACAAATAGGCTTTATTTCACTCTAGAATCGGTTTTGTGCCGTGTTTATTAAAACATGCGTAACTTTCTCGTACAAAGTCCGTTTTCAGTGTATGATCACTCAAAATGTTTAGAAGAAATAAATGCATCTAAAGCTTCTTGCCAAAAATCAAGATAGGGTCAAAAATTATGGTAGACCGGCTGCCCTACCTTGTCCTACTGGGATCTTCGCCCCTGCATACTGGAAAAAGTTTTTTTTTTGCGCGGGATCACAACGAGTGCAAGTTATTGTATGAATTGCACGTCCAGGACAAGTAGTTGTACTACTGTGATGCATGCAAAAAAATATCTCATTTTTATTCAATAGCTAAAAATGGTGACATCAAGCAGCAAAGCATATCGCTGTCAAAAGAAAAGGAAATATGGGTATGGAGTATAGTACTACTCCGTATTGACTGTTGAGATCGGTATGAGGAGTAGAAGAGGAGTCGCTGCGTGAAATCCGGGCGGGCGCGTGAAAGGGAGCGAGCGACCTTTTCTCTCGGCACGGCACGGCACGGCACGGGTACCCCGCCAGTTCATGTTCATGCCTAGTACATCTACGGTCCCCTCAACGGTCACGTGCCCACGACCACCCCGATCTCGTCATCCGGCAGGCCGCAGCATCTCTACTGTTCCGTACTGTGCGAGGCACCGCCTTATTTTGTTGTTGCGAATCAGGCTCATTGATGAGCATGCACTGTACTTCCTCCACTCTTCTTTTATCATCATCGTCATCATCGTCTGGTCAGTCTGAAGGCGTTTGTATCCCGCATATTCTGAATCAATAAAGGGTGGATATTCTCTCCCCCTTCCCCGACCCCTGCTACAGTACCAAACAAAAAAATCGCCTGCCCCGGGTTGCGTCTTCGCCGTTCTCGCCGGCGCCGCCGGTAGGGAGTGGCGGAGGCTCGACGCCGGTGGCCCCTCTGTGCATAGTAGGTTAGTGGTGTGGCTTTATGCCGGTCGTTGGCTTTATGCCAGGAGGTCGGCGACGGGATCTTGGGGCCAGATCCGTCGCGGGAGGTTGATCTTCTTCCTGTTCGCCGGCGCGGCGGCGTTGGCGCGGTGGAGGGTCTGCCTCGCCTCGAATAAGGCCTGGCTGTAGAGGCGGTGGCTGATGCGGGCTGATCCCTTCTCCTCGTCTGGCCATGGTGGCTGGGGCGATCTGGGATGCGGCAGTCAGCAACTCCCCAATCTCTGTGGCTCTGTCTCCCCCTCTCCTGGTGGTGTCTCGTCCGCTCTCCCTCCTCCGGCCGGCCGTGGTGGCGAGGGGAAGATGGGCCTTAGCGGGACGGTGACCATGGGCGGGGAAGGGGGATTCAGATTCTGCCTCCAGACGCAGTGGCGCGGCGTTTGGAGACCGTGGTGGGTGGCTCCCGGTGCGTTTCAGAGGTTGAAGACACTGCGGATGCAACTCCAAGCGAATCCGCCAGATAAACGCGCTTTGGGTGCTCGAGTCAGTTTGGTTGCTGGCTGCTTCTTCCTGTCTCTCTTGGCCGGCCGTGGAGGCGGGGGAGGGGATGGTGGTGGCAGCGAGCGACAAGCGTGGTTCGAGTGCTCTGGGGAGTTTCGGCTGCTCCCCTCCGGGCGTAATTTTCCTTGCTGCTCCGACATTCTACACCCGGCTCCATCCACCTGTGGCAGGAGTGGGTTCCTGGAGTGCGGGTTGCTCGTCATCAACGGAGTTTGCAAGGATTGCTGCGTCGGGGTCTGCCGGAGACAGGAAGCGACATCGGCGAGCATTACCTATGCGGCTGTGCGCTGCAGGAAAAAGCCGGTGAGCTCCGGCACTTGTTCAACCTCCATCGGAGGCCCTTTTTCTGGTCAGCGGCCGCATTCTACGTCCACACTGAAGCAAGTGGTTCTGTCCCCGCGACGGTGTTCGACGGCGGTTCAGCTGATCTTCGGCTCGGCAGAGGAGATAGGGATGGACCTGGTTTGGATTTCTTATCTTTTAGCGGGGTCTTATCTACATAAAAGGGGGACCTATGTGTTATTTTCCTTTTCTTATGGGGTCTTCTGCATTATTGTAAACCTCCTCTGTTTGTGATCTATACAACGCTTCCAGGACCTTCGGGGCTCCCCGTTCAAAAAATAAATAAATCATCATCTGGTCACCCGCGAGATCGATGGCTGAGCGTTAAGGTTTGATGTTCAGTGCCATACGCTCGTATAGGAGGAGTATAGTAGTATGGACGTAGCAGGTGCATCGACTGGAGTATATCCGAGCATCAAAATCAGACAAAACTTTTGTTAAGAGTTACCGTGCTTGGGTAGCCCCTCCTGGCGTCAACGCCGCGGTCGTCAACCCACGCCTGGGCTTGGCACGTGCTCGGTCCCCCAACCCCAACCCCAACCCGTACGAGAGAGAGAGTCTACGCCCGCCCACACGTCCCCGCACCGCCGTTACACTGACGCCGTGGAGGAGAGAGAGAAACCCGCGTCGGAGAGAGACGCCACCGTATAATAAAGCATCGTTCCTTCCCGCACCAGCACCAGCAGAGACGGGGGCGTTGCCTTGCAGCAGCTGCAGAGATCTCTCCTCCTCCTCCTCTCTCCCTCTCCCCGTCGCACTCTGCTCTCCAAACACCAAGCTAGCCAGCGCGGCGAATTGTGCTAGCCTCCTCTCGATCGCCCCCGCGCCCACCCGCGGTGTAATGCGCGGCCATGGGGCTCCAAGGTACTAATAACCTCAATTTGGCCTCGCCGTCGCGCCGCTTTCCTTTGGTTGGCTTCTTGTTCTACCTTTTCCGTCGTCTCTCTCAGGCAGGATGGGGTTAATGCAGGAAATAAGGCGACGCACGACTTCCTCTCGCTCTACTCGTCGCCTGCCGCCGCCAAGGATTCCTCCCTGCCGCAGCTCCCCGGCTCCAAGCCGCCGCCGACTCCCCCTGCAGCTCAAGGTAATTAAACACGAGCGGCTCCCTCTTTCTCTCTCTCTCTCTACAACTTACTAATTATCAGGCCGGAGTAGGGAGCCGAGACAGTTTGGCGATTCTGCTAGTAGCTCTCTTGTTGCGAATTGGTTCGTGTGGGTGGCTCTGGCCGGATCTTTGTCGAATTTGCCAAATTGAGCAAATCCTTCGTGGCTTGGGAACGAGAGGGGAGAATTAATTCAATGCTACTGTCTATACTTCGTCTTCGGAATTATTACTCCTAGAGCTTTTGCAGTTTCTTAGTTCTCGATCGAGCATGGTTGAACAGGGAGAGGCGTAAGACGAACTAGCTAGCTAGCGGAGGAATAAACAAGTGATCACGTGTAGATACTGGCTCCTCCTCCTCCAGCTAGGAGGAGGGTGGAGGGAGGGTGCCGTCCACGACCTTCCTGCATGGCTGGCTATGCCAATTCTTTCCGGGTTCAATGTTTGATTATTCGTGTATTTTAAAGCTTTTTTTTTGCGGAAAAACGAAATATACTATGGTAGTACCGTAGAAACATTTGGATTAGTTTCTGCAAGTTGGAGACGTTCTGTCATGTGTCTTTTAACTATATAAATTTCGGCCATGTTTGTCTCGTGTGGTAGTGAAAATTTGTCGCGCATGCATCAACCAAGTCCCTTTTATCACATCTACTCCCTTTGTTTGGAAATATATGATGTTTTAAGTTAGTGAAGTTAATATATCCGGACATCTTTTAGTGCAGAGTTTTAAATAGATCTATATAGATATATTTATTTCACAAACCTAAAAAAATCTTATATTTTCAAAAGAAGGGAGTATCTAGTAAGGACACTACGAGTAGTGTTTACCTGTTGCTGTTGTCGTACGATATATCACTCACCGCTACATCGCCCGCCTCCTGGACTCCGAACTCTGAAGCAACCGACCTATGGCTCTGTCTGCAGGTTTCTTCATCAGGACGCACGACTTCCTGCAGCCGCTGGAGAGGCCATCGCAGTCGCCGCCTCCGCCACCGTCCAACCAGGACAACAAGCACAACCAGCAGGCGCTGCCCGGCGGCGTGGGCACGTTCAGCATAAGCCACGCCCCCGCCATCGCCCCCGCCGCCGTCAAGCAGGAGCCGCCCTTCGCGCTGCAGTGGGGCGCCGGTGCAGACCCGCGAGGTACGCAACGCATTCACCTGAGACCCGATCGAGGCCACGTGATCCAACGGCCTCATACTCTAGTCTAGCCACATGTAGTAGGCGTATTTACCAGAGCGGGGCTCATTAAGCCGAACTTGTTTTTCTCGTGCGCTGGCTGGCGAGCGCGTGCCGTGCCGTGCCGTGCCGTCGACGGTAACACCTGGACGATGTGGACGGCCGCGGCGAGCCGGTGGTTGGTTGCGCCTTCTTTTTTTTCCCCTTGCCTCTCCTTTCCTTTTCCTCTGGGTGCGGGGTGGTGGTGTTGACGCTGGCGCGCGACGTCGCTGCGACAGGTGCGGGCGAGTTGTGGCCGGCACGTACAACTCGTCACTAGCTCGTAGATGCAACGAGACCATCCGCCACCGTCCGTTGCGGCTGGAGATGCGTGCGGGTCTCCTCAGTTGATGAGGCGTGTGGCTTTTTCCGGTGGCCGCTTGCCTATGCTGGTGTGGTGCGCTAGCTTGCAGTAGGGTGGGCGACGCTAGCTCGTAGGTCTGGTGGCCGCAGGATGCGTGGAGTCCTGGGCCTATGGGCCTACGACAGGGCGAGGCATGCGGGCCCGTCCTCGTGGACGATGCACGTGGATGGGAGGCTTGAACTCTGTAGCTCTGGCCCATCGCGGTCTTGGATAAACTTCAGCTACAGGCCTCCAGCAACACCAGGGCAATCTCGATGAGCTGAAAATAAATAAATAAGTAAATTTCGACTAGTATTTCGGCCGTTAGAAATACTGAATCTATTGGGTATTTGTGCTTTCTTGTCGTCTGATCGTCATGTCAACTGCTCTTATCACCGCGTGTTTCTTTCGTTTTCGTAATCTAGTCAGATAATAATCTAAAGATAAGGTGGGAGAAATGAATGTAGAAGACTGCAGTTCAGAAAACGGACTGGTATTTGAAGAAATTCTAAGCTCGATGAGAACATTTTCCAAAAATATATATCATATTTATCCTTTATTAACCGTTAGTAAATAACACAATCTTCGTAATTTCTGAACTTGTACTACTCCAAGTAGCATATTTACATTGGGCTTCCAGAAGATGTTTATTTTCAACGAAAGTGCTACTCGACAAAAACTAAAAATAAACCGGACAGAAAGCTAAAGGCTTCTTGGCTTTGCCCACTCTGCAGGTCACCAGTGGACGCTCCCCTTCGCCACGCGCGGCGTCGCCGTCCCCGTCGCCTCCTCCAGGCCGCACAAGCAGCAGCCGACGGAGCGCAAGTGCGGCAGCGTCTTCATGGACGCCGCCTCGGGATCCAGCGGCGGCGCGGGCTTCGACGACGAAGACGGTCTCGCCGCGCGCCGCGAGGTCTCCTCCTCGCTCAAAGGTACGTACCACCTCTGGTTCCGCCCAATCCGTCTCGTGCGCGCGCTGCTGGACCCGTCTGGGTGTCGAAGGGGCGAATGCGTTCCGATTTCGGTGGGATTTTGGACCTGAATTTTGTTTCCTATGGGGCTGCAGAGCTGGCGGTGAGGGTGGACGCCAAGGGCGGGAGCTGCAGCGGCAGCGCCGGCACGGACCAGTTGCCTAACACGCCGCGCTCCAAGCATTCCGCCACCGAGCAGCGCCGGCGTAGCAAGATCAATGACAGGTGCGTCCCTCCAGCTCTGTCAGTTCCTCGAGAAACATGTTTCTTCATTTCGATCAGCTTCCCGAGGTCCTTATTGCCAAGTGTAATGTGTCAGTAAGCATGTGGAGAGTAACTTAGAGTATAGTAATGTTTATTATCTTCATATTCATAGTGGAAAATAACATACGTGTGGTGTCATGCAAGGCTTATTTATTGCAATATAGACTCATTTTATCTTGAAATGTGTGATGTTATGTTAACATAGCTAGTTACCACAAGCCTCTCTCTCATTATTTAATTGCATGTCATGTAATCTAAATGTCTAGTTGGCAATACATGTAGGACTATGTTACTACTCATGCTTAGGCTGGTCATAGTGGGAAGTAACTTAGACTAGTAACATAAGCATGTTACATAGACTAGTAACTTGTCTAAGTTACTACCTTCATAGTGGGAAGTGTCATATGTGTGGTAACATAAAAAGCTTCATTAATTGATTTATAGACTCACTTTGCATTGAGAAGTGTGATGTGATGGTAACATAATATGTTACTCCATTTGCCTCTTTCCTCATTAATTGCTTGCCACATCATTCTTTTTACCTAGATGGCATGCATGCTACCACTTATGTTACTCCCACTATGAGCAGCCTTAGTCATTTAGTATAAATAATTTGTGCTATTCATGTAGAACAGGGAGTGATGGCTTTTGGGTGGACCAAAATCTTAACAGTATACATATCTTATTGCATTCAGCCTAATTTACCTGATAATTCAACAAATATAGTTTTTTTTTCTTCTGAAAATGGGATATCCCTATCCCTAAAAAAGAGAAAAGGAAATGGGATATCCCTGCCCTCTGCATCGGTTGATGCACATAGAATCCTTCAACAAATATAGTTTCATGGTTAATCGACAGACGCGGATGCAAGTTTGTCCATTTGGCTTAACTGGAAAGTAGGTGGTTCATGATGTACTGCTGACGGTGGTAATCTGGTCATCTTGTAATAACTAGTGATATTATACTCGCCCCTACCGAATGCACTGCTCTAGTTTGGAGTTTCTGTTTTCTTGCCATAGCTTTGCTTGAACTAATTTTCCAATTCATTTGCAGATTCCAGTTACTAAGAGATATTTTGCCACATAATGATCAAAAGAGAGACAAAGCATCATTTCTCTTAGAAGTAAGACAGTGCAACAATTGCTTCAGGCATAGTGTGTGCTCCATGTAACATCTTGCTTACTGCACCTACTAATATGCAGGTTATTGAATACATACGTTTTTTACAAGAGAAGGTGCAGAAGTATGAGGTTTCATACCCAGAATGGAACCAAGAAAATGCAAAGATGGTACCATGGGCAAACATGTACTTCCGTTCTTTCTGGAAAAATGCGCAGGTAAATTTGCATTGTGCTAACACTACCTTGTGTCATACTCGTTGGGGGTTTGCTAACAAGTTTCCGACAAACTCCCTCACCACATTCCATCCTTGCTCTGCAGAACAAGGACCAAATACCTGGAGATACATCACCTGACCCTTCACAAATTATGAAGAATGGTTCCTCCTCTGGTTTCCCGTTTATAGTAAAACCTGATGACGATGGCAATGCGCTTCCATCTGCGGTTCCTTCAGGTGCACCAGATCAGCCAGAAACTGATCCATCGGGCAGTATGTCATACAAATCAACTGAAACTCCCAGCCCCATTATAAGAGGTATGCTTTCCATACGAAAAATAGTTTTACAACTTGTGGCATATACCCTTTCATTGGAATTTGAAACTATCTTTGATATTCACTTTCTTTTTATAGATAATGGTCCACCACAGCAACAAGCCCACGAGACAACATCATCACCTGCAGAGGACCGCGCAATAAACAGCGAAATGTTCAATAACCCTGAATTGGCAATCGACGAGGGCACAATCAGCTTATCAAGTCAATATTCCCAAGAGTATGTACTAATAATTTATTTACAGTAAAAAATCACATGGTCTATTCTGTTACTCATTAAGCCATTTTTAGTATTCATGATATTGCATTATTATTCTCTTGTTTCTAGTTTTATTTGCAACATTAAACACACTGTTTTGTTTCTGCAATATTGTGATACATATTAATTTTGTTTTATAACAGGTTGCTTAGTACATTGAATCATGCCCTGCAAAATTCAGGTATTGATTTGTCCCAAGCCAGCATCTCAGTGCAGATCAATCTTGGAAAGCGGGCTACAAAGAGATCTGATGCTGCAACTTCTGTTTCTACGGTATGATTTCTTTCGGATTTTTTTTTAAACAATTTCATTCAGATATAGCAACCACACAATTAAGGACATAATATCTGCTGAACTCAAGATGTTACAGGCGTCCTATTTGAATGCCATTTTTGTGCCTTCTATATTTGAAATTGGATTTCAGTATGCATTTTTTTGGGGATAGTTTCCACATTGGCCTGTACAGTTAGTTATAGATGGCATATTTGTTTTTCGATAAAGAGATGGCATATTTGTTTCCAGTATTGCACAATGTTGAGGTCTTGAGGCTGTCCTGTAACATAACTTGGAACCCCAAGGCAGTGCTTAGAGAACATTAGAACATCTTTGCATCCTGCACTATTTTATTTATATGGAATTCCTGTTTTTTTACAAAATATGTCTTATTTACATTATAGGAGCCTGTCGACCCAGCGTGTGGTAGTCAAACAATGGATCATCAGCTAAGGTTGGGCGATGGCGTTCAAGGACATCCACGAGCAACAAAGCGTCACAAGTCACATAACAGCTGAGGTTACAATGCTCAAAAGCCGGAGAGATGGTTCGATCAATTTTTTGCTTCCGTCTTGCCTGTGACATCTGAAGATGTATGTATATCATGTTGCCAGTGACATC
This sequence comes from Avena sativa, assembly GCA_916181665.1. NCBI lineage: Eukaryota > Viridiplantae > Streptophyta > Magnoliopsida > Poales > Poaceae > Avena > Avena sativa. Next base: position 82,463,860 of record OV702299.1, on the reverse strand, counting down.
TAGACAAACAAGACCTTGATGTATTCTTTCATTTGATCACTTCTGCCATTCTAGTCCCCTAGGAAAGGAAGGAAGCTTCCGTTGCAGATTGTGAAGCTGCTTTTGTCCATATGCTTCCATTGATATGAGAAGTTTCAGGTTTCTCCCCTGTCTGACTGGGTTCTTATGTAACATAATTGGATGTGAACAATTCCATCAAGTCACGTCACATCGCTGTGTAGCTACTCTCCAAAGATTGAAATCTTACCGTCGGGTTGCAAACTTACACTTTTTGTAAGACTACTTGCAGTATGTTCTGTGCCGTCTTACTGAATTTAAATAGGACTAACCTGTAATCTGCCGTGTGTGCTTTCATCTACTCCCTCTGTCCTAGAAAGGATGTCGCAAATATGTCTGAATTTATAGGATTACTTGCAGTATGTTCTGTGCCATCTTCAAGGACCTTTGATCTACTTCATTATTTTCATAAGACACTCCTATGTCCTGAAAACCTAACTTTGTTTAGACGAGGAACTTCCCCAGTGTGAGTTGGGGAAAATTGACAACACTTGGATCTTTCCAGTGGATGTTAATATATATAGTCTAACCATGAATGGAAAATCACAATATTAACGACTCTCCTCAATTTAGGGGATTAGGTGTGCTGTCACGATTAAGTGGCATATTAGTCTAACGCCCAGTTCATTGAAATAAGCATGAAACCATGCATGAGTTCGAATACAAACTATAGAAAATAAAATAGGATCCAGCCCTTAAGGATACCGACTCCGTTCCATAATATAAGCTATTTTAGCAAGTTGTTTTATTTGCTAAAAAGTTTTACATTGTGGAGGAGAGTTAGTAGCAGTCTACTAACAAACTGGAGAGTAAAGCGAAGGTACAATTTCGAACCAAACAAGCCATTACAGTCGTTACACAGCCAAAAATAGAACGAGAGCAGTTCGTTCTTTCAGGTCTTCAGTTATCTTTGATCTGCTCAGAGTCCAGGTCGACACATTCAGCGCTCCCGCAGAAGCACATGTCCTGGAGTCAGCTTGAATCTCTTGCTATGATGCAGAGCTAGTGGTTCCTTCAATCTGCGCAGCACCACCATTGCCTCGAACTTTTTTATATCCAAAAGTTTCTGCACCGCCGGTCGTCGATCGTGGTCTTGATAAAATCGCCACACCTGCTTAATGTTTAACCACTGATAATACTGTACTAAAAAATCATAGTATCATCTGCACCGCCAAAGCACCCACAGGACAGCAGTGGAAATAACTTTGAATTGTCTGAATCTACCAATACTGAGCCAACAACTTGCTACAGGTTCAAAATTAACAATGTTTTTGTGAAACATCAAATTGACATCCTTCCAGATTGGTTTCGCTACGAGGCAATCGAACACGAGACGGTGAACTGTTTCTAATTCATTGCAGAAGACACAATCTAGAGGCTTCCTCATTTTTCTTTCTCTAGGTTATTCCTAGTTATAATTTTGTTTTGGGAGAAAGCCATAGAAAGAACTGAATTCTAGGAGGGATTCTAAGCTTCTGACACATCAGGAATGTACGTGCAAGAGTTGTATATGATCTCTACATTAGGTGAGATCGTAGAATCAGATCATAAAAATCATTTTTAGAAATTGCTAAAAAATATGGAAATTATATATAACACACCTACAGGTTGTATCTAACTCCAACAAATTTCAGCAAAGTTCATCTGCATGTAGAGAAACAAAAAAGATAAACTCTACTGTGAATATTGTGAGTTGTAGGTGAATAGTATTTCACACTATTTTACACCCTAATTTTATCTTTTTTGGCGCTCTAAGTGTAGGTCGAATTTGAAGATGCAAATTTTAGGGGTTGCAAATATAACACAAATGTTGTCATTTTTTTCTAGAATATTTGAACATATTTTGTATTATCAAAAAATTGATCTCATAGACCCTATCTAAATATTGATCCTATCCAAGATGCCTCGTGAATATACAGGGTCGAAGAGCATCCCTGCCACGCCCCAGCGCTCGACACAAAACTGTGGCCAACCAAAGGATCATTGTGTACGGTGCAACCAAATATATTGTTCGACGTGTCCGACCCCGTCCCACATGGATCCTTGTGGGGATGTTGTACATAAAGTGGTTGTCGACTTGGCGCCATGTCGGATACCGATAGACATGTCAGCCTTGCTTTTGGCACAACGGTTGGTCAGTTTTAATTATTGTCATCTTCAAGGGCGTGCATATTCGTCGTGCCGAGTTTTCTGCGATGAGTTGAAGGGTGATCCTTTCAGAGTCCTGGGCCGTTTGGACTTGGAGTTCCACTTGATTATGTTCATGGCATCTTATGCATTGTACTCTTGATCTGTACTTGGATTCCATATTTGCTTCCGCTTGATGAATGATGTAACGTTGGGACATGTGTCCTCTTTGTCTGTTTTTATGCATGTAAAATGTATACATGAATTTTGTAGTTTATTATCACATATTTCAACATATTTGTATCATATTAGTAGTTATTACCAATCTTCTTAATGATTTCGGGGATTTTCTATGACCCCCGTCTCTTTTTGTTCTAACTCTGTCTTGCGAAAAAGCCTTCTGTTAGTCTTTTTGAGTTTTCAGGAGCTACGAGACTCCAAAAAGGATAAAGTCAAAAAGCACGCTTTGGAACTTTTGATACAAACAAAATGAGCTAATGTGGGCCATCAGGAGGTTAATGGGTTGGGAAAGAGGGTCCATGGCACGGTCACCATACTAGTCTGCACACCCCATCTCTTTCCCGCCTCGAAGCCCCGATGTCGTCGATTCCACCGCCATCCTCTTTATTTTGACCTAAAACCTTCTATAAAAAGGGTCCTCAGCGTGGTCTTAGAACATATAGAGGCAGAGATAAAAAACCACGAAACAGAGAGTCTATAGTCCATCACCGGAGGAATATTGGAGGGGGAATCGTTGCCGGAATCGCCTCTAGTAGCCTCTCCTCCTTCACCAACGCCTTCTCATCTCTCTCCACCATGAGAGGGTAGTAGTCCACCCCCTGGACTATGGGTTTGTGGTGGTAGATTGATCCAATCTCTCTATGTATGATCATTGTTGAAGTCCATATGATGTTTCTTCCATGATTTTGGATCTATCTATGTAATTCCTATGGTGGATATTGTGGTATGAGATGATACTTGTTATGCATTTACCATTGTGTTGAGACTTTATGGTTTTTCATACTTTGGAAATACATCTATGATACATTTTATGGTTTGATCTATGGATAATGTCTTGTTTACCCATGTCATGAGGTGTTTGATAACGCCAAGTAAAGGTAGATGAGAGAGATGCGAAAGCACAATTTATAAATCATTTCACTAGTCTTAGAGTGTTTACCATTAAGGAGTATGATGTTTTTAACTGAGGGATGGCTGAGTGACAGACGACATATGTGTCGAGTGATAGTAACAATGCAACCAAACATCCTTTATCTGGGGGTAGAAGGGAGAAGTATGACGTGGTGGAGTGAAAAAACCACAAGACGGCCTTACGAGGGTGACATAGCGACAGATATGAGTACTTCTTTCAACTATGTATTTTAGGACATGTAGTTTCTATAAAAGTTATCATTAAAGCATGACAATTATGTGTACTTTTATCATCTATAACATGATCATCACCATAGAAGGAGAGAGAGAGTTTTGAATGAACCCATGAACCCAGGTCCATTGTTCTTATAAGATAAAACATTTGTCTTTTCCTCTTGCATTTAGAGGATTGAGAAACTTTTGTATTATTGTTTTGTTGCACTTTACTTTCTTGCATTTAATCAACCTCCTTGTTCCTTTAACTTGTTTAGTGCATAAATAACTAGAACTTGTGCCACTTTAGTTGGAAATAATAATTAAATAGATTTTCCTTCTTACTCATGCAGATCGATACCCTACTTTCACATTGAGAGATGCTACCGTGATCCCTTACTCTTAGGGGTTATCAAGTACTTTTCTGACTCTGTTTCCAGTGAGCATAGCGCTTAAGATTTTATTCTTGTATGCATTAGACATTAGGTTTACTTTTAGTGTATCTAGTTTTATTTTCAGGTTGTTTTATATCTTGCAATCATCTAAACTTGGGGATGTTTTCTACTTTAACTTTTTGGTTGTGAGTTTTTCTTTAGTTTACTTTTAGTTTTGCATCTTAGTTTAGTTTAATTTTAGTTTTGCATTTACCTTTTCCTTATATCAAAAACCCATAAAATTGGAAAAATAAAAAATGGAGTCTCCTGTTACCAAATATATGAGAGATTCATTACTTATCGGAGTCAATAAAAGCGCATGAAAGTTTCGACCGAATATGCTATCCACATCTCCCCGATTCTTCCTAGACGTGGGGTGGAAGATGAGGAGGAAACGCGCCGATATCGCCACTGTTGGGTTGCAGCATAGAAAACAAAAAAATTCCTACGGTATGAACAACTAAGCACAAAGATCTATATATCTAGATACAAGCAGCGGGTGGATATACATCCATAGAGAACTTACCCTCAAAGATTGACAAAGCATTACGAGATTGGTTCTCGTGGATGATGTAGTAGTTCACTTGCCGATCTTAAGATCGCGATGAAGTCCAGCTGGTGCAGCACCAGCAAGTCCAACACCTCAAAGCAGTGGTGCATCCGTGATCGCACACACGTCCGGTACCCCGACAACCTCCGAGTCCTCGCTCTAGCAAAGCAGCGGAAGCAGCAAATTCTTGCCCCGTAAAAGCCATCGTGAACATGTATCTCGCCGATCCGAGATCATGGGGATATTCTATAGGGGAAGAGAGATCCTTCGCATGGAGGTGTGATTGAGATGTGAGAGGAGGGGCACCTTTTATAGGAGGAGGGGAAGCCAATGGCCATGGTCGGCGGCCAAGGTGGGTGCCCCCACCTCTTCGTCCATTCACACAAATGCCCCTCCATTTTCTCCACTCAAAATCCATTAAATTTTCACCAAATTTAATGTAATCTCTCATTTAATGAAACTCCTTTTATTTATTTATTCAGATATTTGTTAATTACATTAATAAACAAACATTCACATAAAACCCCTTGCAACATTTCAATTTCACATGCAGAACCAGTTCGAAACAATTCCGGTTTCCATTGAAATAATTCTAGCACTTTGATATTCTTTCTCTGGTATCTTATTTTCTACAAATGGTGTCGATATACCTTAAGTGTGTCACCCTACGGTTCATGAATAATGCAAACATGATCGAGACACCTCTTCGATCAATAATAAGCAGCAGGACCTAGAGATCCGTACTGACTCCCACACGTTGAACGATGACTTCTTGTGATCATGTGAACCTTTAACATTGTAAATAAATCCCTTTGTATCGCGATACTTTACATTTTATAGATTCGATCATCAGTATCTCAATACCTAGTTTAATCTCGTTTCCGACATGTACTCTTTTCTTATTTTCGTGATATAACATTCTAGTGATCCACATCACTTGCTCGCAAGCTATATCAATGTGATATCACCGAGAGGGTCCAGAGTATATCTCTCTATCATCGGGATGGACAAATCACACTCTTGATCCATGATCCTCTACATAACACTATCGGAGTATTTGAACCCACCTTTATAGTCACCCTGTTATGGTGTGAGTTTGATGTTATCAATTTACTCTTCATGTGTTAGTGATTGACATGATCTCATGGTCTAAGGACTAAAGCTACTTTGTACGACGTTATAGTAATTTAAACATAATGACTTTGATCGTATTACTAGAATTCAGATGAATGTTCATCACATCATTCCACCAATGTTGTGACCTCGTTATTAACATCCAATGTACATGATCAAGAAACCTTGATCATCTTATTAATCAACGAGCTAGTTTATATGAGAGGCATAACTAGGAACACTTTATTTGCTTATTAAACACACATATATTAATGTTTCCGATTAATACAATTATAGCATGTAAAATAAACATTTATCATAAACAATGAAGAAGATAATAACCATTTTATTATTGCCTCTCGGGTATTCCCTTAAGTCTCCCACTTGCACTAGAGTCAATAATCTAGTTTGAAAATTTTGCGCATTCAAAACTTATGGATTTATGGTGTTGTATATACGCGTTTTATAGTGGTAAACATAATATCCGGATCTGACACTTTCAGATTCGTGTGTATTTGCATTTCTTTGCGTCTCCACGCATCACTCGTTCTATAATGAGATGACATTGTATAAATTTGGTCTTTTGGTGAGACCTTTAGTTCTTTAGGGTTAAATCATGTTGATACTATTGTCATACAATATATCTTTATAGTGTTAGCCTGTTGTGAACCACACTTTAGTTTGATAACAAACTACTTGACACAAATGCCCTCCTTTGCTGCTACTATAGCAGTCATATACCTAGCCTTTTGTTGTAGTATCCGTCACAACGTATTAACTTTGGAATTCATCCAAATCCACCATGGAACCTCCTTTCCATTACATTGTGCCGCTCATAGTTTAAATTGAGATAAACTTAATCTTCTGACAAAACTAGTATCAATGTAACAATTTACAATAAACTATTTATAATTATTTGTCACCTCTATATAAATATATTCCCAGTTCTTCCCAAAGGTCATAAGAATATCCTTATTATCGTCCAATAATCATCTTATGAGTCATTCTAGTATATGCTCATAACATTTAGAACATAGGAAATATCTCGATGTGTACATATCACGGTATGATTGATCAAAATATTCTTGTGATTTCACCCACCAAGTGTCAAAACACTTGAATCTTGATTCAATCCTTTTCCATGCGACAAGAACCTTTCTTGTCGTTTCCATGTTGAACTCATTCAATATCTAGCCTCTACATAATACTATCGGAGTATCTGAACCCACCTTTATAGTCACCCTGTTACGGTGTGATGTTTGATGTTATCAAGTTACTCTTCCTGTGTTAGTGATTGACATGATCTCATGGTCTAAGGACTAAAGCTACCTTTTATGATATTATAGTAATTTAAACATAATGAGTTTGATCGTATTACTATAATTTAGATGAATGTTCATCACATCATTTCACCAATGTTGTGACCTTGTTATTAACAACATCCAATGTCCATGATCAGGAAACCTTGATCATCTTGTTATTCAACGAGCTAGTTTATATGAGAGTCATAACTAGGAACACTTTATTTATTTATTAAACACACATGTATTAATGTTTCCTATTAATACAATTATAGCATGTCTAATAAATATTTATCATAAACAAGGAATAAGATAACAACCATTTTATTATTGCCTCTCGGGCATATTCCTTTCTGCCACAGACCCAATCTCTCCTAGGGAGGCTTGCCTTATAGCCTGGGATTCTCTACCACAGAGAGTCATGCGTCCATTCCTGCCCTAAAGCCATAAGTATCACATTGCTCCAAGTTTGCTCTTCTCTGCATTCGGGTTGAAGAGACGGTTTCTGAATGTCCTTCTAGGGGATCAGCATGGTAAGCAGAAGCCGCTCATCCTAAGGGTGTGCTTCTGCATCCAACATGTCCACATCTGTGCGACAACAGTTAGATTTTGACTCAAGCCTGCCACAAAGTGGCAATCTCTTGTTGCTCCAACGCTTTTTCCAACTAGATGATGGATTGCTTGATTTGCGATGGAGTCAAATTAGCTTTAAGGGTTGCCTTGTACACGACAAAAATTTCCACCGATGCATTGTATATTCGGTTTCCTTTGATGTCTAGCCGAGGTTCCTATATCTGTATGATGGCGACACGCGATACTTTGGGTTTTTTTGAGCTGTTGAACAACTTCTTATGCACTTCTCTTTTTTTCCTTGCACATGCAGCCTCTTGTCCCTTGTAACGGGAGGTGAGCCTTTGGTAATAGGATATCAGCTTCTTAATGCGGTTGTTTTCCGAGTCTATGCTCTATTAAATCTTTGTGATATTCTCTGCTTTCTCCAAGAGCGATATTCGTTTGAACTCTAGGGACTCTATAGTTTTCTCCGTCGATGTGTTTATCGGAGTCATCAAAACTTCTCTGTAGTACTCCTTGGACATTGGCATGACGGTGTTAGCGTCGATATGTGGCCTGCTTGGTACAAGATCGGTCAGAGGTATGCTGAGCCGTGGGGGAGGAGCTCTAAGTGTTTGCAAATACGTAGTGTTCGGGTCTCCTCCCGTGTCAGTGATGGTAACAAGGAAATATTTCGGACCCTATCTTATAGAGAGGTTTCCCTCAGTATTGTTAGTTTGAGTAAACTCAGATCCGTCAACACTTATGGATATAGAAGTGGTGTGTTTGTCATACAACCAGAATTCTGCCACCTCCACGGACAAAGTAGATCTGGATCTCGCTTCCGCCGTTGTCATTATCGCTGGGGTGGGTTGGGCGGGCTATGTTGTTGGTTCGAGTCCCGAAGGATCGGTCGAGTCGATGAAGACATGGACACCTCTAAACGACATGATGGTATAGCTGGTGATGTAGCTGTTAGCTAGAATCCAGGTCTCGTTGTTAGGGACGATAGGAAGAACGCAGGTGTACAGAATGCAGCCAATAGCGATGTTTTTGCCAATTACCTCAAAGCTGGATCCCGCCAGAATCCGAGGTCTTTGGGTCGCTCACCCCACGGTGGGCGCCAACTATCATCATATTAATGACAAGTACGCCATGAGGGGGTCCTCAACGCGTGTAAATATAGTGGGCGTGAGACGTGAGAATGTCCGGGATGGGGAGCACACAAATTTACCTAGGTTTAGATTCGACTGCGGTGGACGGATCCTACTCCTGCAAACAATGCACTGTAATTGGCAAAATCCGGGGGTTACAGAGGGTTTGACTAAGTTCGCATCTATGAGTTGAGATTGATCGTGCCCTAAGGGCTGTCCGTATGTCAAATTATATAGTCATACGGCATAGGGCTTGCAGGGAGGAATCCTATCCGTCTACGATACAGATTACAACATAGTCGGTAACTACTACATCATGTACTATAAGTCCTATGGCATCGGTTCCAAGTCGGTAAACACTTCTAGGCCTTGTCATAGTTGGATGGTCCTCCTTCTATCTTATTGATTAGGCCGCCCATGGAGCCATAGGCTCTAACCCCAGTGGGCCACCCTGGTCTCTGAGTATATTTGCTGGCTGTGGGTATACCAGAAAAGTATAACCCCAACAGATATGTAGCTACCATTAAAGTTATCATTAAAGCATGAAAATTGTGTGTACTTTTATCATCTATAAAATGATCATCACCGTAGAAGGATAGAGAGGATCGAGTGAACCCATAAACTCAAGTTCATTGTTCCAATAAGAGAAAACATTTATCTTGTCCTCTTGCATTTAGAGGATTGAGACACTTTTATATATTAATGTTTTGTTGCACTTTAGTTTCTTGCATTAAATCAACCTCGATGTTCCTTTAACTTGTTTAGTGAATAAACAACTAGAACTAGGAATAAATAGTTTTTCCTCCTTACTTCTATGGACCGTAACCCTACAAACACATTGAGAGGTGCTACAGTGATACCATGCTTTTGGGGGTTATTACCTCTATCTATATATTTGGATATTGTCTATTTGATGTTTCTTATATTTCTATTTATTTTAGATGAACATGCCATGTGATATTTTGTATGGACGCCACCCATACACACTTATATATGGCTGAGTACTAGTACCTATATCTATTCTTGCACCTCAAGCTGTAACTTTAGTTGTGCATGCAGAGGTGTGCGCTATCGTGCTTTTCTATTCTTGCACGTCAAGTTGTAACTTTAGTTGTGCACGCGTAGGTGTGCGCTACCGTGCTTGTTGCTTAGGACTGTCCTGGTGTGGGAGTTTATCATGGTCCCATATTAGTCACTTCGCGTCCATGGTGATTTATATTGCCTCGTGATTTAGGGCATACTGGTAATGGCTTATATAGTTCATGTCTTGTTTAGTTTTATTTTGAATTTATGTTACATGTAAAAGTTAATTTAATGTTTGTGTATAATTAACTTATGCCCTCTATTTTATTATTTAAAACTAGAAAAATAAAAAAGATAGCCCTTGACTAAACGGGTCTTGACATTTGGTGACATGGCCCAGACAAGAAGAATATGGGCCTCTCGGGTGTTCGCGGCGTTCGGATCGGCCTAAGGAGTTGTTCATTTGAGTGACATATTTAGAGCATCTCCAGCCGCCGGCGCCCCTGGGCATTTTGTTGGGCCAAAAAGGTCATTTCTCGAGGGAGGGGGGGTCAGCGAGTTCTCGGGGGGCTTGTATCGCCTAGTCGCGACCCTAGGGGTAAATTATAAAATTCAAAAACGGCTAAACATTCCAAAAATTTGAACGAAATTACAGTGATTGCATAGATAGCGACGACTTCCTTACAAGCATTGACGAAAATACCATAAAACAAATAAAAAACTATTTCATGTCGAGGCAGCGGCATGGTCGGTCCATAGATTTTAGGGGCCCTAGGGCAATATGAAATCAATGTCCCTTGTTCAATGTGTCAGATATTTCCTAAGGTCAAGGGGGCAATGCCCCCTACTCCAAAAAAAATATTGAAGATATATTTAATATTTATGCTAACCTTTTAAAGAGTGCTCAAAGTTTATGATGATTAGCATTCTTAGGCGTATCAATGATGCATGCAACCTCCGCCATTTGTTCAGACATAAAATACTTAAAAATATTATTTCGTAAGAGAAGTTACTATAATGCAATAGCAAATTAAATAACCTGTATATTTGATAGATCCATAATCTTTAATATCTCGGTGACATTCAAAACCACTTAATTCTATTAATCGAGCGAACTATAAATCGTGATAGTTATTTTATCAATTTCTACTTGTGTACATATGCCTATGCAGAAAATGAGTTTATGAATAAACAAATTAGGCACTGAATTGGTAACAAGATGGAATAGTTTCTCAAACATATAAAGTAGAATTGTTAGGAATCCGAAGAGAGTTGCATTGTACGATTGATAAATATATTCACAAACTTGTAAAAGAATGTGAGGGCCGGTGTTAATCTTCACATTTAGAGAGACCAATAAAATCGTGTCATTAAGTAAAAAATATTTGACAATGTTAGAGTATTTGTTTTGAGAAATAGGAGTAAGAGTAGAATCATAATAGGCTATAGCTTAAACCATCTATATTTTCTTTTTTAGACAACCATTTATTTTTTTAAGAATTATTGTATATTACTGGATGCCAAAAGTAGTAGACAAATATGGATATATAGATAAGTCATGGGCCGGGTCCCCTAGACCATGGGGTCCGGGGCGAGCGTCGGCGCTCCCTATGGGCCGACCCTGGGCGGTGGTAAAAGGAGGTGTAGTCAGCTGTCATCATCGCTACCGCTCGATGGCTCGTCCTTTGTTGGCCGGCTGCTGCCCTACCCATTATCGCCGTCGCGCCAATGACACGGCGCGCTCGTCCCGGTCTCATCTTTGTCACTATCGGCAAGGACCTGTTGTTCCTGCGCTGACCGGAACAGGCGGCCTAGGCATGTCGCCAGTCGCCGGGGCAGTGAAAGTTAGGAGCCCTCGTAGAGGAGGCGAGCCTCCCAATCAAGGAGCCAACGACAACCGAAGGCGTTGGCCGCCGAGTGATCGTCGGGCCGCGCTCCGCCATTTTCTTGGTGTTTCTAGGGAAGGGGAGAAGTGGGACGGCGAGAGGATGCAGAACAACGGCGATAAATGGGGCACATATGTAGCCAGAGAAAAAACGAAAGAGCTGTAAATGTAAATGTGTTGGAAGACGGGCGGAAAGGCGGTGAGCAGTGGTATACAATTGCTTGAGCGTGTGACACGTCTAGTCGCCTGAAAGGCTGACCGGCTGCAGACCATTAACATGACGCATGGGATGAAAGGACGACGCAGTTGGGCCGGCGCCAAGTCCCGGCTGGGAATGAAGTTTTTTTTTTCGTCTTTTCCCTTATCTTGCTAGGTTCAGCCTGGGAGGAAATTTTGCAACAAAACTTTAGGTTGTGGGAAGCCGATTGGACGAATTTTGCGTCGTCGGCGTAGAAAAGAAGCTCTGGAGACACGTGTGCGAGGTCGGCTGGAGATGCTCTGGGTGGAAACTTCAGCAAAGAGGCGAGGCCAAACGGCAATCCATAGACGTGGGTGCAAATGTCGCAAAACCTTGATGGCTATGATGGCCGGCACGTGGACTCCACCGATTTGCGACTTGACAACCGGCAGATTAGCCAGGATTAGGAGGGATCCCGTCCCGAATCGAAAGCGTGAGATCGACTCCGATTCTCCGGCCGTACGTACAGCCTGATGGTTACGAGGATTCGCACGATCGGAAGTGGGGCTAGATAGAGAAGAATGGAATTTGCCGGCGTCGCGGCGTGTCAGGAGGTAGGCCGCGATTCGATCCCCCCCGTTGCCCCACGCAGGACCGATTGGGCGCCCACTACGGCGGATGCAGGGAGCATTCCGCAACTTGCAGCGAGAATAATACTGTACAGCGCACCGGACAGATGCGCCGACCGCGACACCAGTGGGTTTCGACGTGGCTCCGGTGCAGCAGCAGCAGGAGGAGCTCTGACCGTGCGATCGGTAACACGATCCGTATGAGATATCCAGGCCAAGCAAGCAAGAGATATTCAGGTCATGGCGATCCATGACTGCCCGCTGGAACGGAGCGCCGGTGACGCAGTCTGCAGGCTGGAGGATCGTCTCACGTACTACTACGGAGTAGTACATCACACCGCCATCATCCTAAGCTGAGCCCATGTTTTTCTCGTCTCTTGGAGAGCAGTGTGCCACGTCGCCTCCTTCGACCAGCCGCATCGAAGCATGTAACGCTGGCACGACCGGATGATTAAGGCGATCAGCCGCCTCTAATGATGAGCCGTCGCAGCTCTTCTATCACGGGCCATGTCCGATCACAAAGTGAGAGACAGAGAGCCAGCGCCTTGCATTGATTAAGCCGGCCAAGGTTTGGTCCTTGAGTTCGCGCTACCTGTCGCAAGATCACTCGTTTTTTTACTCCTCCAACAATTATAGAGTGATCAGTCAATCAATGTGATCCCGTGCAACATGTAAGTAAGAGAGGTCCTCCGAGATGAAGAGTATTTTCAGAGTTGGGGAACAAGGACACGCGGGTTCACGCCCGAGGAAACGTGATGGTGGATCGATGAATCGCGCATAGCCCACGTTGGAGGGAACCGAATCCCATCTCCAATCAGCCGGCCGTCGTTATCGCGGGATCCCCCCGTATTTCCCTCCGCGGCCGGAGAGAGAGAGAGAGGGCGTCCATGCCGTCCCGCGCGCCGCGCCGGAATCGCGTCTCGTGGACGCGACGCCGAACGAACGAACGAACGGAGGGGCGACACGGCGGCACGGCACGAGCTGCTCGACAAGGTGCGCGCGCCGACGCGACGCGACGCGACACGGCGGGATTCGTTGCGTGTGAGGTCCAAGCGCGGGGCCCGCCCAACGCGGCGAACGAGTCCACCGTCCATCCCTCCTGCCATGTGCCGGCCCGGGTCCCACCTACTGTACGTCCTGCCCATGCCTGCTCCGGTCCAGGCAGGCGGGCCCCCGGGCGGTACGACCCGGAACCCGGCGGTGAATTGCTCTCGTCGCATGTTTCTGACACCGCGGCAGTTGTCGCGAACAGGAGCCAGGATTCGGGAAGGAGGCGAGAAGATCACGCCAGCGTCGGCGCCAAAGTCTCCAGTTAATTAACTCCCCGGCGGGAAAAACTGTCTCGGATTTACCTGTCGAGATAGTCTGGTCTCGTCACAGTCGGCGCCGCTGAAGCGTTCCCGGGGCAGGAGCGGCGCGCCGGTTCGGGCTAGCGATGCGTCAGCGGCGGCGTCGGGCCGAGCCATGTCTAGCTGACCACGTGGCGCGCTCGTGACCACCAGCGGCGGTGGCCGACACGGCGCATAGTTCCGTGCCCGAGACGATAATTCCCTGACCCTCACCTCCTGCCCGCCCCGTCCCGTCAGCTGTCATTTACTTACGCCGTACCCACTGACACGCGGACCCGTTGCTATCATGGCTGCCCCTGTCATTGACGTGAGACGACGCCGCGCCGGGTGATTATTATTAGGCGAGCCAGCGCGGTGGTAAGTGGGTGTGGGGTCGACTAGGAGGAGGTCGCTGTCGCTGCCGCCGCGCTAGGCTCCACCGCCGCGAGCGTACCGTACGGCTTGCCGCGGCAGGCAGGCGTACCCCTCCCCCTCCCCCTGCCCTGCCGTCGCGCGGTACAAAATCTCAGGACTTGTTATTTTGCACCTGCGCGGCACACTTTTGGACATCGCCACCGCTCACTTGCATGTGGGTCCGATCCGTCGATGCACGGGGGCAGTGAGGGTGACAGGTGGACCACCACAGGTGAACAAGTAAGCCTACTGGGCTACTTAGGGGTAGAGATAGAGATGGAGAATACTCGGCGTCTCGTGAGGTCCATCGCCGTAGGTAGCCGCGACCGCGACCATAAGAGACCGCGGTGCCCAAGCCCGCCCTCGCCCGCTTCCCTTGCCGCTCTCTCTCTCTCTCTCTCTCTTGCGCCAAAACTACTACTCCTACGCACCGCGCGCCCTTCCGTTCCGCCAAGCACGCGCGCTCGCACCCACGGCGCCGCCGCGCATGCAGGAGCAGCTCCTCCACGCGGCCGAGCCTGGCCGGCGGCCGGCGCAGCAGTTCGCTGGCGTCGACCTGCGCCGGCCAAAGGGCTACGCCGCCGCTCCCTCGAGCCCCCCGGCGGATCCTGCAGCGAAGGCGATCGAGGGGGAGCCGTGCCCGCGGTGCGAGTCGAGGGACACCAAGTTCTGCTACTACAACAACTACAACACCTCCCAACCGCGCCACTTCTGCAAGGGCTGCCGCCGCTACTGGACCAAGGGCGGCACGCTCCGCAGCGTGCCCGTGGGCGGCGGCACCCGCAAGAGGCCCTCGTCGGCCTCCTCTGGCGCCGCCGTCAAGCGCCAGAAGCCATCCAAGAAGCGCCGTGCGGCGCCCGCCGAATCGGCCACCACCTCCGTCGAGGACGTCGCCGTCGTCACGGCCCCAGACGCAGCCAAGATGACCCAGACGACGACGACGCCGCCGACCGAAACCGCGAGCGAGATCACCACGGAGCTCGTTGTCCCTGCGGCGGTGGCGGTGGAGGAGGATTCTTTCACCGACCTTCTCCAGCAGGGGGACGACGCCGTCTCGCTCGACCTCGGGTTCTCCGACTACCCCGCCGGCGGCAAGGCCCTGGGCGACTCGTACACCTTCGAGTGGCCTCCTGCGTTCGACCTGGGCGCGTGCTGGAGCGGCGGCACCGGCTTCGGCGCCGACCCTGACCCGGGCGTCTTCATGAACCTCCCTTGACCGTCAGCTCTCGCGACCTGATGACGATGGTACTACATCGATCGATTCCGAATTCCGGTTAATTACTACTACTACTAGCAACAAGTACATCGGGGGAGGGGGGGGGGGGGGGGGGGGTATGGCGAATGATAACGATGACCTTAATTTTAGCTTGTGGAGATTAGCGGCCGTGTTTTACCCAGAGTGCTAACTCAAAACAGGCTTGATGAGATGAGATGCGACGTGAAAATTCCATCTCTGTATAAACCAAGACTTGGGTTTCTTTCTTCTTACTACTGTACGTACAGTACATGCTTCCTCCCTTTCGTTAACGCCTTCTTTCTTTTGCCAAGCAAAGAAAGCTTCCGGATGGATGGAATGTATGGACAGTTGCTGCCTGGAGAACGAATGTTTTATGTTCTTCCAGTTGCTCCCTGCTGCTTTATATATTTACTATTATTCTGATCTCTTTTTGCCTCCTGTCGTGGGCTCGTGGATCAGCCGGTGGCTGTGTGACATTCTTCTCATGTTGTTGCGAGTTTGCGACCACGGAGATGATGAAGATGCTGTGTGTTGGCTGCCGCATGTTTTCGTGTGAGTTCGTCGGTTTCAGCCGTCCAAACTGCTGGATTAGATAAGCATGATTCTCCTCCCGTTCTAGCCTTTATTTAGCCGGGATCGATCGGCGCCGCGCAAATAATATGATTCCGGCCTCTAAGTTCGAGCAGACGCGGTAGGGGTAGGGGCGTAGGGCATCCGATTCCAAGCGCTGCTCGTCATCATCATCATCGGCGCGACTCGTCTACGATCGCGTGATCGCCGCCGCAACAGCGGCCCGGTGCGCACAGAGCAGTAGCGGCCGGGGCGCGCGTTCTGGATCGATTAGATGTCTCGTTCGGTTGGACGTCGCGGTCGGTGAGTAAACACGGTGGGTGCCCGAGGGATGGACGGACGGACGGAGGCCGGCGCGCGCGCCTGCCCCGTGACGGGACCCACGCGCTTCGACCGTGACGCCTCCGTGCGCGTCAGGGTCGGTCCGGTCCAGTCGCCCGTCCTTATTTGGATGGGAGCCGCGCGGCGGCCGGTGACGCCGAGGTGGGAAACCGATTCGAGCGGAGCGGAGCGTGCGTGCGCGCGGTGGGGCGAAGCGTGGCGTGTCGGGCGCGCTGTCGCCGCCGGTTAATACAGTTTGTCCAATGCCTACCGCTTGCTGCCACTAAATGAGCGGTAGAATATGTCTTTGGCGGTGCGCGAGCTTGACGTGACGCACCCCGGGTAATATATGCTCGTGCCGGCGGGAGTGGTTCACGATACGATCGCGACGTTGCGGTGGAAGCTAATCGCTCGATCTGGCCATGGATAGCCCGCGTGTCGGCGTGTGTAATCCCGGTTGGAGCAGGGGGACGGCACGCCGTCGGCTAACGAGTGCGAGGCACGTCCATTTGATTCGTGCCGCTGCAGAGGCTTATGAGCAGATCGTCTTCGGCAGCAACGCTATTGGCGCGCCGGTAGTGACATGCTAAATTGTGGAGAGTCGTCCCACAGCGGCACGTCCCAAACGGCGAATACCAAATCAAAATTTACAGAAAAAATACTACTCTGGCATTTTTACATATCTTATGAGTAGATAGAGCTGAGTCAGTTATCATTTGTACATATTTTGCATGGATTAAAGTGAAACTAAACCAAAAGATGGCCGTAGTCGGAGAAACCTTAGTCTACTGGCGGTCAAAGGAGGCCGGCATCGTCGAAGCTATCGTCTTCTAGGTCTGGCTTGGGCGCCACGGCTGGCCAGGGTGACAGCGGCACTTCTGGCGCACCAGGCGTGTCAAGCAAGGTCGATGATGGCGTGATGTCCCCCGCGGACCACCATTGCGCGAACACGCAAGTGGCCGGCTGGGCGATGTTGTAGGAGGTCCCTATGAGTGCCCCATCTCTCGGGCATGTCGGCAGGGTCGTTGGGGTCCGTGTAGGCCGCTTGGAGCTCTAGCTAAACCTCCCACCATGCCTTCTCCTTCTTCGCGATGGCGGCCTCTCCTGCTTCGGTCTGGCGGCCTCATGGTGGCGATGCATGCCTCTCTTGCTTAGGGCACCAGAAGGACAGGTGGTCGCACAACGACAGTCGATGCTTTCCCCCCGGCTGATGCAACGCCCTTGAAGAGCCCATGTCATGAATGACGATGTCGTCGGCGCGACATGGCGGAGGGTAGGGTGTCGAGCGTGGCGATAGCCCAAGAGACGACGAGCGTGTGGACATGAACGCCGCGGAGAAGAGAGGCGCGGGAGGAGGAAGAAATCACAGAGGACGCAGGTGGTAGCCGTGCTGGCGCAGCGTCTCGTCGACGTCGCGTCCGTGCCACCATGCGCCTAGCCCAACGCAGTGGAAGCTGTAGGTGTTGGAGCCGAAGAGGTGGGCGAGCTCCGCCTCCCGCTCCTGCTGGAAAAACTGGAGCCAGAGTGACGGGTCACCCAACTCCCAACCTGGCTCCGCCTACTACGCTAGTGCCAGTAGTGCACGGTGCATGTTAGTGTAGTGTGTGAGCGCCTCTCCCTCCTAGATAGGGGCGGTGTAGCCGGCGGACGACGAGCGTGTGGACATGCACGACGCGGAGAAGAGAGGCACAAGAGGAAGAAGAAATCACGGAGGACGCATGCGGTAGCCGTGCTAGCGCAGCATCTCGTCGACGCCGCGTCCGTGCCACCATGCGCCTAGCCCCACGCGGTGGAAGCTGCTGGTGTTGGAGCCAAAGAGGCGGGCGAGCTCCATCTATTCCTGCTGGAAAAACTGGAGCCAGAGTGACGGGTCACCCAACTCCCAACCCGGCTCCCCCTGCTACGCCGGTGCCAGCAGCGCACAGTGCATGTTGATGTAGTGTGTGAGCGCCTCTCCCTCCTGGATAGGGGGGGTGTAGCCGGCGGCGAAGATATTTCTAACAACCTGGCATCTCCGAATCGTGGCTGTCACCCTGACAGCTTACTAAGATATCTAGACTGACATCATAGACCAATACTAGTCTTTTCCGCACACCTTGTCCTCACTCATGTGCATCCGGGAACAACTTATCGGTCGGTCACCCATCATCAAATCGCTCCTGGCCAAGAATGTCTAACCTCAGAGTTGTTTTCAGATGAGCTTCCAGAAAAGAAGTTGCAAATTGTTGTTATGGGTATCCTATCAATCCTATTAAGTCATGCGCCATGATCTCACAATATTCTACTCGTGCGACAGGTGGAGGTCCGGCGGCACAAGGAGGTTCTCGTACAACACCGCTGCCTCATCGTGGTTGAGGTTGCGCCCGTGGGGGCTGTCCGCCACGATCTTCTTTCCCTTGCAAGAGCCACCAGCCTCGTCGTTGTGTGCCATTTTCTGCGAGGTGAGGTGGTGGCGAGGGCATGGGAGGAGGCGGTGTGAGAAATACGATGCGGGGATGGACGGCGGTGTGCTTGGGGGATTTTATTGTCGGTGGGAAGGCTGCTGGAGCGGCATTACTCTGGGGTAGGGAGACACGCCGACACACGTCGGAGGCAATGAGACAAATCGGTGCCACGAAACTCCCCGGCCATTAAGTATGTTGATCGTCGGTGACCGCCCCATGTCTCGCTTACAATTGGGCCCGTCTTGCGGCATCCGACGTGGCGAGAAGTGTCGGCACGCCTTTGATGCAACCTCTGGGTTGGGTCTGAATTGGCGTTGGTGGCAGTTTTATTGGGCCTAGAATAGTGTCGGCGAGGTATTGGCCGCATCCATGTGAGCCCAAAACCAGGTTGGAGCCACCAATAGGCCTATTAGGCGTTGTATTGGGCGTGTAGGTGGAGATGCTCTAAGGGAAACACCAGTTGTCCCCGCACACGGACCGGGGTCATACAAAAATGTATGATTAGACACGGGGAAAGGTCAGTTATCCCAGCAAACGGACGTGATCGCACGAATATGCCTGATTGGACATGGGGAAAGGTCCAATGTCCCCCGCAAACAGACCAATGACGCGATTTTGTCCGGTTTTCCCCATTTCCAACCCAAATTTAGGGTTACTCTCTCGAGGACTCAACACGCCTGTGCGTCCGCGCATGTCCTCCCCTGGTCATCATGGGTACCATGTGTTAGCGATTGGGGAGAGGAAATGATGATGAACAGTCCTTCTTAAATGGTCCTACATCGTCCCCATCACTTTCCCCACGCCCAGTCCCCACTCTCACTGAAATATTCCAGTCCCCGCCGGAAATGTTAGGAAAACCCTGCCACGGCAAAGGGTAGCGACAAAGGATGGTTCGCCCTTCCCAACCGCAACACCATTTGTTTGGGTCTTCCTCCGGAGGTGGTGGACGCAATTTATACGTGTCTTCGCCTACATGCCCAGCGCCAAGCCAATCGCGCTCGCTTCCGATGCCCTGCTCCAAGCGACACGTATACATCAAGGTAGAGGTGGTGCAGCAGTTTGCCGAGCTAGGCATGAAATGGATCGTATGGGCACCTAGAGGGGGGGTGAATAGGTGCTACCTAATTTTTAGTACCTTTTCAATTTTAGGCTTGACACAAAGTAAATTCTCTAGATATGTAACTACGGGAATTTCCCTATATGCAACCCTAGCTACTAAGCACGTAAAGAGAGGAGCGAGGGAACCATAGTGGAGCACGCGGAGACACAGGGATTTGTTTTACCGCAGTTCTTTCCTTGTTAAGGGAAGTAGATCTGCGTTGGATGGGTGGGCGGTTCTAAGACCACCATGCCACAATAGGCCTCACCCTATTCTCCGATGGATCTCGCCACGAGAGGCCTGATCCACCTTCTCCACTATTGGTACCCTTCAAGGTGGGAACTGGTGCCTTTTACAATGCTGTCGGGGCACGCACCCACAACTGAATTGGGGGCTCCCGAGATTGTAGGGGTTCGTAGCATGGAAAACAAAAATTTTCTACCGCATGCACACAAACAAGCCAAGATCTATCTACTAGATTGTAGCAACGAGTCGATAGAGGAACTCACCCTCGAAGATTCCAAAGCGGTTAACGAGAGCAGATTCTCGTGGGTGATGTAGTCGTACACTTGCCAATCTCAAGATCGTGTAGACGATCCTTTCGGCGCTGCTTTCCGGCAGCGCTTCCGCAGTCGGTCACACGTTCGGTACTCGATGAAGACCTTCCTCTCCCTTGTTCCAGCAGGCAGCGGAGGTTGTAGCACTCTCCTCACGATTCCGGCAGCACGACGGCGTGGTACCAGAAGTGGAGGGGAGATCTCGCAGGGCTTCGCCTTAAGCCGGAGCGAGTATGGTGGACTATGAGAGAGCTCCTTGGCGATCTAGGGTTTAGACACACCAAGGAGGAGGTGCTTGGGCCGGTGGCTAGGGCTTGGAGGTGCCCAAGTCGGCGGCTAGGGGAGAAACTCTAGGCGGCAGCTATGGTGGGCGGCGACGGCTAGGGTTTAGGTTTAGAGGGGAAACTTGTGTGCTAGGAGGGGCAGCCCTGCCCCTCCCTTTATAGGTGGGAGGCGCCGGCCAAGGGGAGGGGAGTCCCTCCCCAACTCGGATCCCAAGTGGGCCGGCGGTGGAGGAGGAACTCCTCCCCAACTCGGTTTCCCACTTCCCTTCCACTTCCCAAAATAGCCGTTTGACTTTTCAAATTGGCGTTTGACTTTTCAAACTAGGATTTGATTAAACCCTTTATTTTGTTCAGCGATGACACCTAGTACATGATGCAATCATTCCAACTTGGTATGACACATTCATGTACCCTTCCCCTTCAGAGTGTCGGACATTCCGGAACCTTCTAGAACATTCCCGATGAAAACACCGGAACCATTCTCCAACCCCGAAACAGGACTTTCCTTATATGAATCTTATTCTCCGGACCATTCCGGATCTTCTCGTGATATCCCGGATCCCATCCGAGACTCCGAACAACATTCGGTCTCTTACTCATCATTCCATAACTACTCAACAACATCGAATCCTTAAGTGTGTCTCCCTACGGTTCGTGAGTTATGCGGACATGATCGAGACACTTCTCCGATCAATAACCAATAGAGGAATCTGGAAATTCATATGGCTCCCACATATTTCTACGATTACTTTGCGATCGAATGAACCACTTACATATGATACCAATTTCCCTTTGTCTCACGATAGTTTACTTATCCGAGGTTATGATCGTCGGTATCTCTACATACCTAGTTCAACCTCATTACCGATAAGTACTCTTTTCTCGTTCCCGTGATATGTGATCCCTTGTGAGCCAGTCACATGCTTGCAAGCTAATTGGATGACATTCCACCGAGAGGGCCCAGAGTAGATCTATCCGTCATATGGATGGACAAATCCCACTCTTGATCCATGTGCCTCAACACATACTTTCCGAACACTCAATGCCACCTTTATATCCACCTAGTTACGGTGTGGTGTTTGATGTCATCAAAGTATCCTTCCGGTGATGGTGATTAACATGATCTCATGGTCGAAGGAATTAGGTTACTATGTATCAGAAAGCTTATAGCAAATGAACTATATTAAATGACTTGATCTTTATGCTACGCTTAACTATAGGAGTATGTCCATCACATCATTCTCCTAATGATATGACCCTGTTTGTTAATAACATCTCTATGTTCATGATCAGAAAACCATGATCATATATTAACCAACAAGCTAGTTTAACAAGAGGCTTTACTAGGGACTCTTTTATGTTTACAAATCACACAAGTATTAATGTTTCCTGTTAATACAATTATAGCATGGTATGTAAACATTTATCATAAGTATGAAGATATAATAATAACCACTTTATTATTGCCTCTTGGGCATATCTCTAACAGTCTCCCACTTGCACTAGAGTCAATACTCTAGTTTCAAACCTTTGTGTATTCAACACCTATGGCTTTTCGGTGTTGTATGTACACGATTGCTAGTGGTCAACTGATCTCCGGATCTGACACTTCCAGGTCCGTGTGTAATTGCACGTCTTTGCGTCTCTACGCATCACTCATTCTTTAATGAGATGGCTTTGTATAATTTTGGTCCTTTGGTGAGACCTTTTAGTTCTTTGGGGTTAAAACATGTTGATAATATTGTCGTAAAATATATCTTCATAGTATTATCCTGCTGTGAACTACACCTAGTTTGATAACAAACTACTTGACATAAATGCCCTCTTTAGCTGCTATTATAGCAGTCATATACTTAGCCTTTTGTTGTAGTATCTGTCACAATGTCTTAACTTTGGAACTCATCCAAATCCATTATGGAACTTACTTTCCATTATATTGTGCCACCCTTAGTTTAGATTGAGATAAACTTAATTTGTACTTTGTGACAAAACTAGTATCAATGTAGTACTTTTATAATGAACTAACCATCTATTTGTCAATTTTACAAAACAATATATTCTTAGTTCTTCCAAAAGATCATAAGAATATCCTTACTATCGTCCAATGATCATCTTATACATCATTCTGGTATATGCTCATAACATTTAGAGTATAGGACATATCTGGATTTGTACATATCACAGTATGATTGATATAAATACTCTTTGTGATTTCATACATCAAGTATCAATCTATACTTGAATCTTTGTTTCACTTACCAAGTGTCAATACACTTGAATATATCATCAATATTGAACTCATTCAATCCTTTCTGTGTGGCAAGAACCTTTCTTGTAGGTTTTATATTAAACTCATTCAATATATCATCTATGTACTTTCGGCACAACCATATCAGCATCTATTGATGCCAAATATTTGGGTTTTGCCTAAGTCTTTCATCGAGATGAAATTCTTATCCCGTGTTAATAAAAGATACATCATTTCCAATCAACAATATGTCTTCCACATAATGTATTAGAAACATGTCTTAGCGCTCCCACTTAATTTCTTGCAAATGCAAGCATCTTCATCGTCTCCGATGAAATTAAACTCTTTTAACAGTTTCATCATAGTGAAGATTCCAACTCCGCGATGCTTACTTCAACCATTGAAGTTTGCATATGCTTTTAGCATCCTTTGAATTAACAAAACCCTTTGGACCGTGTCATGCACATGTCCTTGGTAACCATTCTATTAGAAGAACTTGTTTTGTTTATTCAACACATAACAAAATTATATGTCGTGGTTGCTACATTAATCCGTCTAGACTAAATATCGCTATGAAAGATCATACCTTGTCATAGTCAACCTTTGAACATTGTTGTGAATTCTTTCCCAACATGTCGACTATTTCATAGATGTGAAACATCCATGTCTATTTCTTTATAGATCCAAATACGACTGTAAGGTCTTGTACCTTTCCAGAGGGTCTTTCAAGTTCAAAGCTTGATCTCTCGTATATGGAACTATCACGGATTTTATGGCTTCAAGCCATTTGACGGAGTCAGGGCCCATCATCGCTTCTTTGCATGTAGTCGGATCATTATTGTCAAGTAATGATTTAACTCTCAAATCTTGGTATTTGATTGTTTACCCGACCTACTTGTTTCAATAGAAACTTAGATCTCCGTGACCACAACCTTTGAGGCACGTGAGCCATGAGCATTGTTGCTGCCTCCGGAACACTTTTCGGCGCTGCGCAACTTTGCACATATAGCTAAGGTTCTTTTAACCTTATCAAAGTTCTATTGTCCTCCCACTTAACTTTTCACAAAAAATTGCTTCTCTAAGAAACTTGACGTTTTAAGCGACAAACATATTTGTCTCCGATGTTATGGAGGAACAGTTATTTGAAATAACATACAAAGACAGGTTCATCCGACTTTGGTTGCAAACATCTTTCTTATGCATAGCATACCAATGTTTAAGAAAGGACAACTTGGGTTTAATCCCAAACCATAAGTTTATATGGTGTCAATTCAACGGATTATGATGGAGCTCTTTTCAGTGGAAAAACGGTAGTCTCTAAAGCTTTTAATCTTTAAAATATAATGACAGTTTTATGAATTACACCTTTGATCTTACCATGTCAAACAAGGTTTAATTACATATCTCGAACGCTCCATACTCTTATGGTGTTTCGGGAAATGCAAATCCACGGAACGATTCCTTAAATCTTAGGTATTATGCTAAACTTGTAACTCAAATATCTTCCTTTATGATCTTATCATAAAGTATTTATATTCTTGTTACAATGATTTTGCACTTCATCTTGAAAATCTTTGAACGTTTCAATTGTTTCATACTTCATCCTTATTATGTAAATATTCATATATTCACTCAAATTTTCAGAGGAAGCATATGAAGTTGAAATCCATCGCTCTTGATTACACATAATGGACTTCATACAACAATATGTACAAGTTCCAATAAGCTAGTCATTCGTTCCCTTTTGGCCTATGAACGAAGTTTTAATTATCTCTAGGAAAGTTTCACAAGCGTCATTTGATCAAAATCAAAAGACTCCAAAATTCCATCCACATGGAGTTTCTTTTTCTTTCCAATATAATTTAAAGGGCGATGTCACTTCCTAAGTGATCTTTCAATCAATTTGTCTTTCGACATTTTTAGCACTAGTTTTATGGATGTGATTTCTCCAACGAGATTTGTGAATCATCCATCTTTTATGGATTACGGCAATTATTTGAACAACCCTTTTGTTCTCATAATACCTGATAAAACAAATCTTGAAGGCAAGCTTTGATGTTTAACGAGCAACACAACAACCCTTTATTTGTTCTCGATGAACATCATCACATATTCTTTTGCTAGTTACTTAGGCCATTGTAGTTCATGAATTGTGTTGTTTCGTATGACGATTCACACCAACAAATTTAGTATCAAATACTTAAGAACCACATTGTTTAATAAGCAAAGAATATAGCCACAACATGTATATCATCTATATACTTAAACTGAACAATTTTAGTCTTTTCTTTTCTGTCATATATTTCTGAGATTCTTTTTTCGTATTTCCTTTTCTGTTTGAAAGAATCTATCAACATCAATAGTGGAGTCATACATATGACACCTAGTCCAAAGCGTGTATAATTAAATACCAATGTCTTTGGACTTGCACTTTGAAGTAGATCACCATCATCAAATGTTTGGTGTGCTTTCAAATTCCATTCTTTAGTAATCTCTTGGTGTGGTAAATATTTTACCTACATCAAATATCCACCCTTATCATGGAATTATTCATTATCAAGCTACTTTTAGCTTATAAAGATGAATCACGAGTATAATGTTGCTCTCCAAAACCTTTTGGTGGATTAGGACAACTAGTGTCTCCAACCTTTTGCAAATTCTCATCAAACATGAGAACATGACTTTTGCCATATTATACTCTATCATGTTGCAACCAAAACTTCGTTTCAGATATCACAATATCTTCCACACATCATGGTTTCTGAAATAACTCATTCAGATCCTATATAACCTTGATATTAAGACAATTCTTTAAATATCAAGAATCATGGAGACAAACATGATACTCATACACTAACTCTTGGAATTGTCACTCTTGATTTAATACCAATTATTAAACTTCATGGAGTAACCGGAACTTACTGAAAGTTTGTAATAGGACTTTTAAACTTTAGATTAACACTTCAAAAACAATACGATACCAGTTCGTAAAGTAACCAACCAGAATTCTACAGTTCTATCATCTCAATTATAACTAAGCGCAAGGTGGTAAACGGATGCCAATGACTACAACAACTATGCAAATTCACTTTGATTTGATTTATGATAAATAGTGTTCAACTTTTAATCATATTGCCGTTGAACTCCCACTCAAAACAATATCCCTCACATTGTTTTAGTGATCACACGAACCAAATCCACTACATCAAAACCGATCATCACGAGAGTTGATGTAGCTTCAATGGCGAACAATCAACATGTTCATCATATCTACTATATGACTCATGCTTTACCTTTTGGTGATCCGTGTAACGAGACCATGTCTGTACATGCTAGGCTCGTCAAGATCAAACCTTAGCTTCCGCATGAACAAATCTGGCTTGCTCACGTTGTATACACTCGCAGAATCTAACACACCCGATCATCACGTGGTGCTTCGAAACAACGAGCTTTAGCAACGGTGCTTACTAAGGATGAACACTTTAAAACTTGAAATTTGTGTGCTTGAGGGATCATCTTATAATGCTACCGTCGTGAACTAAGCAATACAAGATGCATAAAAGGATTAACATCACATGCAATTCATAATATGTGATATGATATGGCCTTTCTTCTTGTGCTTCCGATCTCTATCTTCAAGCACGAACATGATCTCCATCATCACCGGCATTGCATCAAGGTCAATGACGCCGCTCCATGGTTGTCGTCCACCAGCTTCAACTATTACAACTACTTTGAATAAACAGGCGGGTCTTAACAGAATTTAAAGACAACCATATGGCTCCTGCCGGTTGCCAACTTACAATAAGGAACATTGCATACATCAAATATAATCACAATCATGGCCATATCACATCACAGCACACCCCTGCAAAACAAAGTTAGACGCCTCTACTTTCTTTGCATGTTTTACGTGGTTTGGGGCTTTCTATAAGTGTCGTTCTAACTTACGAACAAGAACCACAACATTGATACTAGTATTGAAAATCACCCGTTGTAAATTGAATCTTAACTATGCTGGGAGAAACAGGCACCCGCAAAGCCACTTATGCAATACAAGTTGCATTTCAAGCGTGGAGCAAGTCTCATGAACGATGTCATGTAAGGTTAGCCCGGGCCGCTTCATCCCAACATCCCGCAAGATGCAAAGTACACAAGAAGCAATCGACAATAAAAGCATCAACGCCCACAATGACCATTGTGTTCTACTCGTGCAACAGATCTACATATAGACACGGCTCTGATACCACTGTAGGAGTTCGTAGCATGGAAAACAAAAAATTTCTACCGCATGCACACAAACAAGCCAAGATCTATCTACTAGATTGTAGCAACGAGTCGATAGAGGAACTCACCCTCGAAGATTCCAAAGCGGTTAACGAGAGCAGATTCTCGTGGGTGATGTAGTCGTACACTTGCTGATCTCAAGATCGTGTAGACGATCCTTCCGGCGCTGCGTTCCGGCAGCGCTTCCGCAGTCGGTCACACGTTCGGTACTCGATGAAGACCTTCCTCTCCCTTGTTCCAGCAGGCAGCGGAGGTTGTAGCACTCTCCTCGCGATTCCGGCAGCACGACGGCGTGGTACCGGAAGTGGAGGGGAGATCTCGCAGGGCTTCGCCTTAAGCCGGAGCGAGTATGGTGGACTATGAGAGAGCTCCTTGGCGATCTAGGGTTTGGACACACCAAAGAGGAGGTGCTTGGGCCGGTGTCTAGGGCTTGGAGGTGCCCAAGTCGACGGCTAGGGGAGAAACGCTAGGCGGCGGCTATGGTGGGCGGCGGCGGCTAGGGTTTAGGTTTAGAGGGGAAACTTGTGTGCTAGGAGGGGCAGCCCTGCCCCTCCCTTTATAGGTGGGAGGCGCCGGCCAAGGGGAGGGGAGTCCCTCCCCAACTCGGATCCCAAGTGGGCCGGCGGTGGAGGAGGAACTCCTCCCCAACTCGGTTTCCCACTTCCCTTCCACTTCCCAAAATAGTCGTTTGACTTTTCAAATTGGCGTTTGACTTTTCAAACTAGGATTTGATTAAACCCTTTATTTTGTTCAGCGATGACACCTAGTACATGATCCAATCATTCCAACTTGGTATGACACATTCATGTACCCTTCCCCTTTAGAGTGCCGGACATTCCGGAACCTTCTAGAACATTCCCGATGAAAACACCGGAACCATTCTCCAACCCCGAAACAGGACTTTCCTTATATGAATCTTATTCTCCGGACCATTCCGGATCTCCTCGTGATATCCCGGATCCCATCCAAGACTCCGAACAACATTCGGTCTCTTACTCATCATTCCATAACTACTCAACAACATCGAATCCTTAAGTGTGTCTCCCTACGGTTCGTGAATTATGCGGACATGATCGAGACACTTCTCCGATCAATAACCAATAGAGGAATCTGGAAATTCATATGGCTCCCACATATTTCTACGATTACTTTGCGATCGAAGGAACCACTTACATACGATACCAATTTCCCTTTGTCTCACGATAGTTTACTTATCCGAGGTTATGATCGTCAGTATCTCTGCATACCTAGTTCAACCTCGTTACCGATAAGTACTCTTTTCTCGTTCCCGTGATATGTGATCCCTTGTGAGCCAGTCACATGCTTGCAAGCTAATTGATGACATTCCACCGAGAGGGCCCAGAGTATATCTATCCGTCATATGGATGGACAAATCCCACTCTTGATCCATGTGCCTCAACACATACTTTCCGAACACTCAATGCCACCTTTATAGCCACCCAGTTACGGTGTGGTGTTTGATGTCATCAAAGCATCCTTTCAGTGATGGTGATTAACATGATATCATGGTCGAAGGAATTAGGTTACTATGTATCAGAAAGCTTATAGCAAATGAACTATATTAAATGACTTGATATTTATGCTACGCTTAACTATAGGAGTATGTCCATCACATCATTCTCCTAATGATATGACCCTGTTTGTTAATAACATCTCTATGTTCATGATTAGGAAACCATGATCATATATTAACCAACAAGCTAGTTTAACAAGAGGCTTTACTAGGGACTCTTTTATGTTTACAAATCACACAAGTATTAATGTTTCCTGTTAATACAATTATAGCATGGTATGTAAACATTTATCGTAAGTATGAAGATATAATAATAACCACTTTATTATTGCCTCTTGGGCATATCTCCAACAGAGATGACAACAAGCTGTCACATGAACAAGGTTTATCAATATAAACAAAACAAGGATCTAGGTATTTGCAAGAAATACTAGATCGGTGATTCCCCAAATGAATGGAGAGGAGATGAAGCGCTTGATTGCTGATGATGAAGATCGAGTTCTCCTCCTTCGATTCCCCAAGGGACAGGGCCTTTGGGTGGATCTAGGTGGAGCTCTCTTGGATGAAGGTTGCAGATCAGATCTTGACTTTTTCGAATGAACCAAGAGGTCTGGCAGGAGGGGGAAGGCTGGCTTAAATACCCTGTGCCCAGATCTGGCCGTTGAACAAGTTTGGGGGCGGACTATCCGCCCCCTGGGAAAACTCCGCCCCCAGGGTGGATATTCCGGGGAGAAAATCCTCCCCCTCTCTGGGGCTGGCGCCTGCAGAACTTGATGAAGACCTTGGGGGCGGATTATCCGACCCCCTCCAGGGGCGGATTATTTGGCGTGGCCGGAAAGTCCGGCCGAAACTCCGCCCCCTCTCCGGGGCTTGCACCTTGGCAGTGAACATGAGGGGCGGATTATCCGGCCCCCCTGAGGGGCGGATTATCTGGCGGGGCCGGAAAATCCGGCCGAAATTCCGCCCCCTTCTGGGGCTTGCGCCTATCTGGGAAAAGGATGGGGCGGATTATCCGCCCCCCAAAGGCATAATCCTTTCCCTTTTATCCTTAGAGAGAGCTGCAACACTTCAACACACATTAAATAATCCTTGATATTGTTATCTAACACACAAAACACTAGGAATTATGAAATGTTCTTTCAATCTCCCCCTTTTTGGTGTTAGATGACAATACTTGGATTTGCAATAAAACCGGCTAACGCCACCTTAACAAAAATTAAAGAAGCTCCCCCTAGATGTGTGCATATTTAAAATTTGCATTTGAATACAAATACACACACTAGAGAGAACACAACTTTCATAGCAAAGATAATTGAAACAAGGTGGGTTGGGAAACAAGGTCATACCACCAGGATGTGATTATAGCCAAAGAAAATAATGAGATTGTTAGACTCCAAGCACATCCCACATTATTGATGCATACACTAGATAATCCCATGATTCCATATGCCATCAAACAGACTCCATAGATAAATCCAGAATTCCATGAGAGTAGACCCACAATATAAATCCGGGATTCCAGAAAACCACACGGAGTAGAGCACGACATAGTCTTACATAATCCAAGCACAAATAGCAAATAAGTTCACGTTAAAAAGAGCACAAGCAAGCAAATAAAATGACGGAAAGACAAGTGCTTGTGCCCGACCCTTGCAAATCCACGAGACCTAATAGAACTACTTCTCCCCCTTTGGCATCGAAATGCCAAAAATGAAGAAGAGCGATGCTAACTCCCCTGAAGATCACGCCTCCTCATCCTCGTCGTAGTCATCCCCGTCCCCTTCCTCTTCATCATACTCATCATCATCGTCATCAGCTGGAGGAGTGGGTGCCCTCGGAGGTGGAGGAAAGAGGCAACTCTCGAGCTCACCATAGTTGATCCCTGAAGTGTTCCACCGAGCATATGGTTCTGGAGCAGTGGGAGGAGGTGGATGGCCAGTGGCACCTGAGACATGGTGAAGAATAAGCTGCTAAGTGTGATCCCTCGCATGATCCCTCCGGTACGCCTCATACTGGCCCTTGTGAGTGTCAATTCCCATGCAAAGGATGTGCCACTGGAACCAAGTGAGTTGTTTAACCTCGCGTGACATTGGGGACACTGCGGAATGACGACCACTAGCCCATGCATCACGCATGAGGGACTCAGGGGCAGTGGAAGGGTGATGGGTCTTCTGAGCCTTGTTGTAGATTTTATTGGGCTTGTGAACCCCATCCAAAGAAGTGCCAATGTCCTCATGAGGCAACATATGCTTGATGAGCATCATAATGAAAGGAGCATATGGAATAGAGAGCCTGTTGATCATAGAATCTGTCATCTCATGATATATGTAGTCCATGACATCCAGTTTTTAACCTATGGCTGAACCAGAGTTGGTGGCACACTCGGGCGCAAAAGCAAGGAGAGGAACTAGATGGCCACGGATCTTGTCATTGTTGCCACCACTCGGAGATATGCAATCCCTAAATATGCCAACGAGGGAGGCATACAAGGGAGAGAGTCCAGCGAAAGTACCAGCAATACCATCAGGAGAAAGGCAAGGAGCGAGCACAGTATCCTTAGATGGCTTCAGTGGAGAAATGATACAGTGGCCAGAAGGGGTGTCATGGCCATGGAAGGCATATCCAAGAACCTGCCCAAAAATGCGGAAGTCCGACTGAATCATTGTTGTCCCGGTCATCCACTTCATAGTACGACGCTCATCACCGCAAATCACAAGTGTCGAGAAAAACTGCCTCACCACGGAGGAATCACATAAGGTGGTGAAGCCCCATCTTGTTGGTCACATCCAATGCCTCAAGGAGCCTTGCCTTGGATTGAGCCTCAGTCAAATTGATGGGGTGCATGGGGCAAAGCTTGAGAGTGGCATACATATCATCATGAATAGCCCGAAAGTGGGCATTCTAAAACATAGAGTCCTCTAGGGGACCATCACTGTCAGCCTCATCATAGTAATCAGTCTGGCGAATGGAGGCATACTGAAGACTGTCCATAGCCTTGTAGTTGGGCCGAGACTGTTTGCCCTTGCGAGATGCAGTCCTCTTTGTTTTCTTTCCTGCCTCTGCCATCTGTTCAGCCTCTCTTGTTGCTCTGCTAACTTAGGTTTCTTCAATGAACTTCCCTTCTGCAGTGGGCTTGAGATAACGGGCACGGGAACGACGAGAGAAGGTCTTGGTAAGATTGGAACCACTTGTGAAAAGGATGAGAGGGATAGCATGGAGATAAGCACACACACAAGTCCAGGAGAAATGGTAGAAATAGTAGAAAAACAATCCATAAGCCAAAGATTTGCATTGCAGGAATCAGGACCAAACCAGACCAGATGTAAATCTCTAGGCCGGATTATCCGGCCCTGACAGGGGCGGATAATCCGCCCCCCGCAGAAAATTTCTAGAACGGCCCAGATTTACCATAGCAAAACAGATCGGGCACTAGGGTTGCAATACTATTGATTCTAGCAAGCAAGGAAAACACCAAGAATCTTCCACAATGAGATTTCCACCAAAAAAATGCATCCCATACAAAAGGAGAGAGATGAGGGAGTTACCCTCACTCATTGGAGGAAAATCGCGGAGGAGAAGATACCCGAAGGCGAGGTGAAGAAGATCCGGGGAGGGCCCGGAGAATCTGGTGGTCAAATCGACTCCGGGAGGGGCGGAGGCTGGGGGCTGAGCTAGGGTTGGGGGAGGGTTGGCTGCTCTGTTTGAGCCTGGCCTCCCCGACCCAGCCTTTAAGAGGCAGAATTCGCCCAGGGCGGATAATCCGCCCCCCACTTAGGGCGGATAGTCCACCCCCCCTCTGAATTTTCTGTTAAGAACAGATTCAGGCCGGAGCACCATTGCAAAACCCCTCGCTGGTGTATAGAGGACTTGTGTGCAAGAAGAGATGGTTCAAGGAGGGAAAGAAATCTTGGGTTTAGAGAAACAAATTGAGATGGTACTACATACCCAAATTTGCAAGAACCAAATCAAACAAAAACCAAAGTTGAGTGTGTTTTCCATAAGAACAAGAAATATGCAAGAAAATCCAAAGAGAGCCATGAGAAACCAACTCTTCTCAAGGAAGAGGGCGGTGGCCGAAGCCACCATGTTGGAGCGCATGGCATGACACCGCGAAGATGTATCTTGAGTTCAAAACCAATGCTCATCGATGACCCACATATCACAAAATGATACTAAGGGAAATGATTTTTCTTGCTTTCGGCATTATGGGGGAGGGTTAGCCCAATCAATTAGGACCCCACCCCCCTATGTTTATGCCCGCATCTAAACCAAATACATGAAAAAGAGCAAGTGAGTGTGCAAGGGTAGTCAAGCCAAGCTCCTTGAATCTATGATATTTAGCTCATTCCTCAAATAACAAAATCTTGCTTCATCAAGGGGCTTCGTGAAAATATCAGCAAGTTGGTTCTTCGTGCTCACAAAGGATAGGGCAATATCGCCACGAGCAACATGATCCCGAATTAAATGGTTGCGAATCTCAATATGTTTTGTTCTTGTATGTTGCACGGGATTGTAAGCAATTTTGATAGCACTTTCATTGTCACATAATAGAGGCACTTTTTCACAATTGACACCATATTCCTTTAAAGTTTGCCTCATCCATAATAACTGTGTACAAGCACTTGCAGTAGCAACATATTCAGCTTCGGCGGTTGAGAGTGAAATACAATTATGTTTCTTTGAAGACCAACACACTAGAGACCTGCCCAAGAATTGACATGCACCAGAAATTGATTTTCTATCATCTTTGTCACCAGCCCAATCTGAATCAGTGTAACCACATAGAGAGAAACTTGAACCCTTGGGATACCATAACCCAAAATTCGGGGAATGAACCAAATATCTGAAGATTCGTTTGACCATCACTAAGTGGCTTTCTTTAGGACCGGCTTGGTACCTTGCACACACTCCTACACTTAACACGATATCGGGCCTAGATGCACAAAGGTAAAGGAGAGAGCCGATCATGGATCGGTATACCTTTTGGTCCACGTCTTTACCCTTGGGATTGAGCTTAAGATGACACTTTGTTTGCATTGGAGTAGCAACGCCATTGAGATCTGTCATCTTGAACCTTTTGAGCATGTATTGGATGTACTTAGCTTGATCAATAAAGGTTCCCTCTCTCAGTTGTTTGATCTCGAATCCAAGAAAGAACCTCAACTCACCCATCATCGACATCTCAAACCTGTCAGTCATAAGCTTTGAAAATTCATCATTAAAAGCTTGGTTAGTGGAGCCAAAAATAATATCATCTACATAAAGTTGGCATACAAAAAGCTCCCCATTGACCTTCTTAGTAAAAAGAGTGGGATTGATTTGCCCAACTTCGAATCCACGGTCTAACAATAGCTCTTTAAGGTGCTCATACCACGCACGTGGGGCTTGTTTAAGGCCATAGAGCGCCTTATCGAGTTTGTAGACATGGTTCGGAAATTTGGGGTCCTCAAAACCCGGGGGCTGCTTGACGTATACCAACTCATGTAGTGGACCATTAAGAAACGCACTCTTAACATCCATTTGCTGTAATTTAAAATTATGATGGGCGGCATAGGCAAGAAGGATACAGATGGACTCAAGACGAGCCATAGGAGCATAAGTCTCGCCAAAATCAATTCCTTCCACTTGAGAGAATCCTTGAGCCACGAGTCTTGCTTTATTACTCACAACAATGCCATTTTCATCTTGTTTGTTCTTGAAAATCCACTTGGTGCCAATAACATTGCGGCAATCCTTGGGTTTCTTTACGAGCTTCCAAAATTTGTTGCGCTCGAAGTTATTTAATTCTTCATGCATTGCAACAACCCAATCGGGATCTTCAAGAGCATCAAAGACCTTCTTCGGTTCAACCATGGAAATGTGAGCTTGATGATCACAGAAGCTTGCAAGTTCTCTTCTAGTAGACACCCTTCTTCGTAGATCACCAACAACCTTGTCAAGAGTGTGACCCCTTAGTTCAAGGTTCCGATCAGCACGAGCCTTGCGACGAGCCTCAATGTCCTTATTGTTTCTAGAAGGAGTTGATTCAATGTTTGTATCCTTGTCTTGTCCACTACCTTGCCCTTGATCTTGATCTGAGTTGACAACAGGAGCTTGCTGCTGAACTTGTTCTTCAGGGCCGGATAATCCGCCCCTTGGTGGGGCCAAACTATCCGGCCTGGGAGATGAGGCACCGGTTTCCTCTTCCTAAGAATGCCTGACAAAGCTGGGAGATCCAGAGCCGGATAATCCGCCCTCGGGGGCCAAAGAATCCGGCCTGGAGTCTTCTTGGTTGTTGTCTTCTTCTTCGGATCCCCTGGGACAAGTTGGAGTGCCAGGGGCGGATTGTCCGCCCCTTGGAGGGGGCAGATAGTCCGGCCTAGGATTACCATTTTGTCCAGGAGACTGATGATCTTCAGTAGGTTGCGGTGTCGGTGCAGAGTTTTCTCCAACAGTAGGAGCTTGTTGATCTAGATGAGGGCTCCACTTGAGTGGAGCATTGTCCTTTCCGATCCGCCACAAGGGGTTCCTCAATGGGGCGTAAAAATCCCATGCCCATTCTTCTTATGGCATCTTGGGGTATTTCAACATCTGCATCACAAACATCAACTTGCCCTACATAGGAGCCGTTATTTTCATTGAACTCCACACTACAAGATTCTACAACAATCCCAGTGAGTTTGTTGTAGACTCTATAAGTGTGGGATTCGACACCATAACCAACAAAAATACCTTCTAAAGCCTTGGACTCAAATTTAGACAAGCGGACACCTTTAATAAGAAAGAAACACTTACACCCGAATACCCTGAAGTATGAGATGTTGGGCTTGTTACCGGTAAGTATTTCATATGGAGTCTTGTCCAAAATCTTTCGGAGGTAGAGCCGGTTCGATGAGTGACAAGCAGTGGATATGGCTTCAGCCCAAAAATTGTAAGGAGACTTGAATTCAGCCAACATTGATCTTGCCATATCCATCAAAGTCCGGTTCTTCCTCTCGGCTACACCATTTTGTTGAGGGGTGTACGTAGCGGAATATTGATGTCTAATCCCCTCTTCGCTTAGAAACTCATTCAAAGTGTAGTTCTTGAATTCGGATTCGTTGTCACTTCCTATTGCCAAGATAGGAACATTGTGTTGATGTTGAACTTCATTGGCAAATTCAATGACAGTTTGTTGAGTCTCACTCTTTAGCTTGAAGAAATAGACCCATGTATATCTTGAGTAATCATCGACAATGACCAAGCAATATTTCTTCCCACCAAGACTTGCATGAGAAGGAGGACCAAATAAATCCACATGAAGTAATTCCAAGATCCTCTTTAAAGAAACAATAGTCTTCCTCTTGTGGGGAGAGTCATGCATTTTGCCTTCAACACAAGCCCTGCAAACACGATCTTTGGCAAAGGAGACATTGTCTTTTAGTCCAAGGATGTGGCCACCCTTGTGGAGACTTTGCAAAGTTCTCATATTGACATGGGCTAAACGGCGATGCCATAACTAGCCCACGTCGGCCTTTCCAAAAAGGCACATCGGACCTGAAGTGGTTTTCCCCGAAAAGTCCACCACATACAGGTCATTTTCGACGTACCCAACGAAAGTGACCTTTAGAGACTTGCTCCACAAGAGTACCACCAAATCATCATCGATAAAAACAGCAAAACCCATCTTGCCAAGCGCACGAACAGAAAGAAGGTTGTAACCGAGGGTCTCAACAAGCATGACGTCCACGAGAGAGATATCGTGGGCAACCACAACCTTGCCAAGACCCAATACCTGAGATTTAGACTTATCACCGTAGGAGACTGTAATATTATCATGATTTGGACGCATCTCCGTGGTGATCTCCTTGCTTCCGGTCATATGACTAGTGCATCCACTATCCAACACCCATTTCGACCCACCGGAAGCATAGCCCTGCAAGAGAATTACTTCTTGGTTTTAGGTACCCATTTTTCAATGGGTCCTTTCATGTTAGTAAAAAGGGTCTTTGGAACCCAAATAGACCAAGCAATATATTCATCAAAGGGACCGACATAATAGGAATAAACATCGCCATAATCATCACAAAAGAGTTCATAATTTGGATTGTGAGACCCTGCAAAACCAATGTTGTTAGTTTTGTCTTTGGTGACATTCTTCTCAGCAGTGCTTGTCTTTGATTGAACATTCTTGTTCTTGTTCTTCTTGTTTTTCCTTTTCTTGGACTTGGTGACATATCCAAGTCCCTCTTTACCATTATTTGACCTTTGATTGCCAAGAACTTCATCAAGAACACCCTTATCCTTGGGAGTGATGTCCTTGACCAATTCTTCTTCCACACTAGCATTTTCCTTGTGACTATATGTTGAATTGGAAGTGCTAGGAACATCATACTTGGCCAATCGAATTTGGAGTTGATCATGTGACTCAATGAGAGTGGAGAAGTCGCTTTTCAACGCCTTGTGAGCGTTGTCAAGTTTCTCCAATTCCTCGGAGAGTCTATCATGAGCAGCCCCAAAGTCAACCTTTTCCTTCTTTAGCTTCTTTGCTTTGGTGACTGCATTGTCACGTTCCTTAACAAGTTTGGCCACTATTTCTTCATGTGACTCCTCAAGGGAATCAAGCCTCTCTTCAAGAGAGACCCGAGCCTCTTCTTATTCAAGAGCATTTTTTAAGGATGCAGTTTCCATTGCATCCTCCCTTTCTGTTCTGCCCTTTTCTTCGAGGAGAGCTTCATTTTGGGTAAGCTGGTCCATAATAGCTTCAAAACGTATTTTGTGCTCACCTTGCAAGTTAGTGAAGAAATATTCCAAAGCAATAATCTCTTCTTTAAACTTAAGACTAGTAGGATCATCCATGTCAATCATAGCCTTAGGAAAAGAAGAGTTAGAAGAAGTTACCTCGGAGCTTCTTGCCATGAGACAAGTAGCATTCTTGTTAATGATGTGTTCGTTCGGAGAGTCGAATAGAGATGTTGATGTAGATGTGGTGGCTATAGCAGCCACCTCTTGAGAGCTATCATCCTCATCCTCATCTTCACTTCCCGAAGAATATTCTTCTTGAGCCACTAGAACAATCTTTGGTTGTTTCTTGAAGGGAGCATTCTTCTTTACAAACTATTTCTTGCGTGGAGCCTTTGACTTGTCTTTGAAAATAAGTCTTCCTCCATTATGTTCCCTACTTTGATATGGACACTCGGCTACAAAGTGCAGCCGGTCACCACAGTTGAAACATGTTCTCAGCTTGGGACCATTTTCCTTTCTTCCATAGGCTCCACTCTTGCGTTCTAGTTCAGATTTAGCCTTGGCCGGATCTTTCCAAAAGTTTCTAGCATAAAGAGCCAGGTATTGTCCGTGGATCCTTTTCATATCCTTAGGACAGTCCATACCTTCTATGGAATATTCATCATGATCAATCAAACTAGTCTTCAAGGCCATGTTGACCCCCTTTTGCATCCCCATCTTCTGCATTCTTGGCAGCCACTTTGAAAGCGGCCATTTCTTGCATTACCTCATTGGATGTCATGAGGTGGTAATTATGCCTACCTTGGAGACTTTTCAAATCTGTGGGCTCAAATGGCATAAGAGCACTGACATACTTGCGCTTGATCCATGCATCATCAACATGAGCGGCACCATGTTTTCTGAAAGTTGTGGCTATTGCCTTGAGCCTCCTATACATGTCCTTGTGGTTTTCTCCATCCAACATATATAATCCTTCAGCTTCGTTGCTCAAAGCATCATACTTATTCCTTCTCATACTTTCATTTCCGATGAAGAGCTCGGTGAGCGCATCCCAAGCTTCCTTAGCTGTACTAAGATGCTGAATGTGTGGCATATCTTTGTCACCCACACCAAGCTGTATCATGTGTAGAGCTGTAGCGTTGAGTTGGCTATCGACAACTTCTCTTCTTGTGAGATTGTTGGGGTTTCCAACATGAAGACCATTTTCGATGATTTTCCACAACTCAATGGAGGAACTGCACACATGAGACTTCATCAAAAATTGCCATTGAGTAAAAGTAGATGCTGAAAGTTTGGGTGGATCACCCCTATTATGTATATGTGGGTGAGGGATAGGTGGATCAGGAGAATACACATGAGAAACCTTATTGTATCCATCCTTACCACTATACTTTTTTGAGGAGGAGCTCTTGCTAGTGTCATCACCAACCACTTCGTTATCTTTGGAATCGGTTTTACCCGTTTCCTTGGATTGTGGAGTGGTAGCCTCGGAGTTAGATGGAGGTGATGCTGCGGATGTGGAGAGGCGCATTATCAATTGACGCATCTCTTCTATCTTAGCCTCCATTGAACTCACCAAGGTTGTTTCCAGCGGCTTGAGATCGTTCATGGTGACTACCTCTGGAGCATCACTCCCATCTACCTTGGAACCCATACTTCTCTTAGGCGGTTAAGCCCGAAATAAGAGCCGGGGCTCTGATACCAATTGAAATGGATCGTATGGGCACCTATAGGGGGGGTGAATAGGTGCTACCCAATTTTTAGTACTTTTTCAATTTTAGGCTTGACACAAAGTAAATTCTCTAGATATGTAACTACGAGAATTTCCCTATATGCAACCCTAGCTACTAAGCACGTAAAGAGAGGAGCGAGGGAACCGTAGTGGAGCACGCGGAGACACAGGGATTTATTTTACCGTAGTTCCTTCCTTGTTAAGGGAAGTACATCTGCGTTGGAGGGGTGGGCGGTTCTAAGACCACCACGCCACAATAGGCCTCACCCTATTCTCCGATGGATCTTGCCACGAGAGGCCTGATCCACCTTCTCCACTATTGGTACCCTTCGAGGCGGGAACCGGTGCCTTTTACAACGCTGCCGGGGCACACACCCACAACTGAATTGGGGGCTCCCGAGATGACAACAATCTGTCACAAGAACAAGGTTTATCAATATAAACAAAACAAGGATCTAGGTAGTTGCAAGAAATACTAGATCGGTGATTCCCCAAATGAATGGAGAGCAGATGAAGCACTTGATTGCTGATGATGAAGATCGAGTTCTCCTCCTTCGATTCCCCAAGGGACGGGGCCTTTGGTTGGATCTAGGTGGAGCTCTCTTGGATGAAGGTTGTAGATCAGATCTTGACTTTTTCGAATGAACCAAGAGGTCTGGCAGGAGGGGGAAGGCTGGCTTAAATACCCCCTGCCCAGATATGGCCGTTGAACAAGTTTGGGGGCGGATTATCCACCCCCCACTAGGGGCGGACTATCCGCCCCCTGGGAAAACTCCGCCCCCAGGGCGGATATTCCGGGGAGAAAATCCGCCCCCTCTCTGGGGCTGGCGCCTGCAGAACTTGATGAAGACCTTGGGGGGGGGGGGCAGATTATCCGGCCCCCTCCAGGGGCGGATTATCCGACGTGGTCGGAAAGTCCGGCCGAAACTCCGCCCCCTCTCTGGGGCTTGCGCCTTGGCAGTGAACATGAGGGGCCGATTATCCGGCCCCCCTCCGGCGGGGCCGGAAAATACGGCAGAAACTCCGCCCCCTTCCGGGGCTTGCGCCTATCTGGGAAAAGGGTGGGGTGGATTATCTGCCCCTGGTGTGGGCGGATTATCCGCCTCCCAAAGGCATAATCCTTTCCCTTTTATCCTTAGAGAGAGCTGCAACACTTCAACACACATTAAATAATCCTTAATATTGTTATCTAACACACAAAACACTAGGGATTATGAAATGTTCTTTCAAGGCATGCCACTGCCTTGGTCGGATGTGCACCCGCCACGCAGTTGGTGGCGTCTAAACTAGGTGCGCGTACTCGTGACCCATTCGAGCGACCAGCACATGCAGCCGCGATGAAATCCTCTAGTGACGTGCCCTCCTCCTGTCGTATAGAGGGAGACCGCATACGCTGCCGACTCAATGTTGTGGAAATGGTGGTTCGAGGAAGACCACGGCGCTCGACAATAGTCCATTGAGGCCCACGAAGAGGATCTTGAAGACAATGACACAGACTACGAGGCGCTCGATATAGTGGAGGACCCGCCGCTGCCACTAGAGGAGGATCCCCAGGTGAACCAGCCTATGGGGGACTGGGGTGGGCATTCCCTACGCTAGACCATGGGTAGACCGATTGGTCGCAGTACCGCAGCGTGGCCACACATTATGTGGACCCACCGTTGCTACTACCACCCAACATACGCTACATGATGGACAAGCCGGCGAAGGACCCGCCCATGGAGGAGAAGGTGGAGGAGGAGGCGCCCTGGGCCGCCGCTGAGCTTTCTCGGCAGGAGGAGGAGGCCAAGTGGATTCTCCTGCCATGATGGTGGATGCACCTTGATGGCCCCTACCACCGAGCCACGGTTGCCTTAGCCTTTGGCCGAAGGAGTCTGGCTGCAGCTGCATGTCTTCATTATTATTAAGGACTAGGGTGTTGACGCCATCACAAGCACGCCCGAGGGTGTTTGTTCATATGTTGATTTTTTAGTTGAACAATGTTCATTTTGTTAATTATTTGTGAATTATATTTCTATTACACTAATGTGTCTTTGCCACCGGGTGGTTTTACTCCCTGTTGGGAGCCGCCTAATCCCGCATGTAGATTCGCTCGCACAATATATTTATGGTAGCTAGGTTAGATAAAATTAGCAGTTAACCCCGATAAAAACGCTACGCATCTTACACAGTACGGTGTGAGCGGCCGGTCACCGTGTCATTCAGACCGCATAGACATAATGAAAGAGCAGGAAATGCACTTGATTTTGACATATTTTGCATGCACTGGTGAGGTAGACTTGCCTTAGAGCATCTCTAGTAGATACCCCATATCGGTCATATCGCAAAATTTTGGGCCGATATGCGGAATCGAGCTCGGGAAATAGCTTTTGAAAATACCGCATACTGGGCCGTACAACAATTTTTTTTGGCATTTCTCGCAAAACGGCTCGTCCGTCCTGCATATATTCGGGACTGGAGGGGTTGGATGCGGCAAACCACATCCCATTCTCCCCCGTGTAGAAACCCTCGCCGCCGCCGCCCGCTCAGATTCCGGTTGCATCCTTCGCCGGAAATCAAATCGCCGCCACCCACCACCTCCCAACCACCCCTCCTTGCCATGGCCAGCCAATCGTGCCGGAATTTGGCTGGACGAGGCGCCGTTTTCCGTGGCACGGAGGGAGCTCCTGCGCCTCCACCGATCGAGGAGGAGATCCGCCGGCGCCGCTCCTAGCAGTCCTGCATGCCCTCTCGCGCTCCCACGCGACGTCCTTGTCATGGGCTGGGTTCGGCTTCACGCCCTCAGTGCACGATGCCAAGGCGGGTAGCTCCCGGGCTGCCATGAGCGCGGGCCCGCGCCTCTGCGCGCCGCCTCTAGCTCCCGCTCTCGCACGACGGGGCCACATCTCTAACACGGAGAGCGACGATGAGGAGGCAAACTCTGGTTCAGAGTAAGACGACGCGGTCCGCAAAGGAAAGTTCAATTCGCTCGGGACCCTCGTCTCGAATGTGTGGGACCGCACAAAGCGCTGCCACACCATTAGTATATGAATGGCTTGAGTATAATTTTACTTTCACTTGATGATAGCAATAGGAGTCTTCCACACCGTTAGTATTAATGGAACATACAAGATAATTTGGTCAATATGTTGTAAGTTCATGGTTTGATTTACAAAAGGAAAAATTATCTAATCAGTTAACTTGAAAAAGAAACCTTGAACAAAGGAAAATTAAAAGTGCTATCAAATTGGAGTGAGAACAAGACGAGGTAGAATATTCAAGCTATAAAGATGCTTC
Organism: Avena sativa; assembly: GCA_916181665.1. Taxonomy (NCBI): domain Eukaryota; kingdom Viridiplantae; phylum Streptophyta; class Magnoliopsida; order Poales; family Poaceae; genus Avena; species Avena sativa. Next base: position 82,421,458 of record OV702299.1, on the reverse strand, counting down.
ATATACAATTGGAATTTGATAATTGAGATCATTGATCTTTGAATTCCCTCATGGAGTGGAATGTATGGCTAGCTCCTTTGCACAACACTTAAACAAAAGTGTGAGCATATATAAAAAAGACAAAAGAAAAAAGAAAATGTGCAAAGAGCAAATAGGCATACACCACTATCTTGTGGTGAGATAAAGAAATGTTTGAGATTTTGAATCCCAAGTGAATATGTTAATCCTAAAAACTTGGGACTACCTCGCTAACTCATTTGGTCGAACTGAAACACTTTTACATCATATTGAGAGTAATATTTTGTGAACTATTAAATGCTAAGGTGTGGAAGCCTGCTACTATTATTCGGATGGTTCGAGTAAGTACTATTCATGAACTTATTCATATGTATCATATATGATAAACACATGTTGCAACTGCCTCATTTATTTTATCGACTCGGCTTTATGAATATGTGGATCACATCCATTAAGCTAACCTTGCTCGGGACGAGCAAGATTCTAAGCTTGGGGAAGTTGATGAGTGCATATTTGCATCATGTTTTATATTATTTTTTTGCACTGTAGTGGTAAGATCTTGGTATTTTACGGTGTTCGCGTGCATCTTTTATATCTATTTTCACCAGGATCAGTATAGATGATGGATCCGATGGACACAATTCTTAGACCAGTTGTATTGGAGCGAAAAGGAGTCAAAACAGCGTAAATCGCTTATTTGGAAAATATCAATAACACCAGAATAAAACCCGAAGCGATCGCAAGAGGCAGAAGGTTTAACGACCAACTATACGGCAGGAAGAATTTCTCTTGCCATATAGTTGGCGCCGCCACCGCCTCCTCAAATAGTTTCACCCCGTGCAACTGGACCGGGGAGACGACATACAGAACGACCAGAAATTGTAGAAACCTCACCTCCAGAAGGGATCTAGAGGGGGAACTCATCCACCGGGGATCCATCTTCACCCTACGCAGATCCGGGAGGCTAAGGCATCGATCTTCATCATCAACCATTGCATCACCACCATATCCATCCATCCCATCTACATCTTGTCTAGATCTTGTTGTAATTTCCATACTCGTTGTGGATTTATACAAGTACTATTCATCTATGTTAGATTCCATTGTTTTTGCCATGATGTTGATTGCCTCTATGTCTGAGTAGATCATTAGTTCTTGGAGAGATGGATAAACCCTAGCATGATATTGAAATAAGATAAAGTTTATTATGATATTCATCATTGTGACCATGTGTTAGATTGTCTTCATCTTGATGTTGGGAGAAGTCAACCTCTCAATATTTGCCTCTTGTGGGGACTTGATGGAGGGAACTATTTGTTGGTAGACGGAGGTGTTCTAGCACTTACAGTGACTATAAAGTTGTTGGCACTCCTTACGTATCAACTTGGAAACCGAGGAAACTCACGAAACACTATCCATGCCATGGGATACATCCTACTGGATTAAGTCCCTTAATAGCACAATAATTCAATTCATGTCGATTGTTGTCTGTTGTGGTTATGAGGATAATGTGAGTAGCGGTTGTTGCCTATTCGTCCAATTAGGGAGTTCCTCCCACACATACATAGTTGAGAATGTTCATGATAATAATCTTGACCTTAAACCCTTTATAATGCTAGAGGTGTATCCGCTACTCCCTGAGAACGCTTTTTCCCATTGCAGTTTCATATCTCTTTTACATACGCGATACTTAATTTCTATATTCAATTTGTTTTACTTTACTTATTGTTCTCTTATACAAAAACCCAAAAACACCTTTTAACACAACACTCGCATTTTATCTTGCTACTTAGAACGTTATTTAGCATTACTATTTCAGTATTAATTCAAGATTTATTAGACTTCAGAACTCCCGCTCCCTGTGGGATCGATATATTTATTTTGAAACTAGCTACAAACGATCTGTGCACTTGCAGTCAAAACATACAAGCTCCTTATAGAAGCGGCCAAGGACTTCCTTCGCCTTGGCGAGGGAGCTAACGACGGTGCTGCAGCGATCTTCGACCGCTACAGTAGCATCATCCAGAGCACTCCCGTGCTCCAGAGCGCGGCGGTCAAACTCGATGCCTGTGGCATCTGAGACAAAAAACAAAAAAAAGAGAAGATTGAAGAAAGCAACACAGAAGAAAGAAAAGACAGAAGCAAAAATAAGGTACTGACCCGAAACTGCCTTAGCAGCAGCCATGAGCTTGCCCGCCACCTCCCTCTCACGCGCAGTCACAGCCATAGCAAGCTGCTCCTCGCGGTCCGTAGCCTCCTGCTGCAGACGCTCCTTAGCCTCGGCTGCCTTGGCCAGCTCCAGCTTAAGGCGCTCTTCCGCACCAGCGGCGTCCGCAGCCTTCTTCTTCGCGAGACCAAGGCTCTTTTTGAGAGCATCAAGCTCATGGAGGGAAGTATTATGCTCCTCTGCATTCAAAACATACAAGCATCAGAAAGCAAGACAACAATGCAAAAAGAAAGAGGTACCAAAACAAACAGGTACATTGAAGCTGTTGGAGGTTGGCCTCCAACACCAGGTGCTCCTGCACCAGTCGCTTGGCATCCTGCACAAAAGGCTGCAGGAAGAAGAACTACCAGTAAGGACAAGGACTCGGGGGCTGCTGTAACTACCTCGGTGAATTACGCTCCTAGTTACAAGCCTGGATGAGTAGAAATGGTTGAAATAGTACGGTGGGGCCCAAATGCCACTCACAGGTAGACCTTTCGGCCGTCCCAACCATTTCCAAACATCGGGACAAGAGCGGGCGGCGTAATCGGCAGGCGAAGGGATCAACTACATACACAAATGAGTATGTATGCAAGCCACCATACAATAGTACATCAGAGCCATTCCATCTAAAAAGAAAGGAAATATAGCAACGCCATACGGCAAGATCCAAATATCCTAGATAGATATAATAGTTTAGGATATCTCCTCATACATCAATCAACAGAGTATCAGGCGGAAGCGGAAGACACAATCCGAGTACGGATAAGAAGCAAATCGGCATAAGATGCCCCATAAATAAGCAGATCCCGCCTACAGATCGCACGGATCCCCGTTCCCGGAATCTCTACACCGAATGATCGTTGCCCACATCGTCCGTCTCTTCCACCCCGTATCCATCTTGTGAATGTACCTGTTCATCTGAACCAATAATTTATCGTGTGAGACCCTAGGGGTACTCAGCAAGTCTTTATGCCGCTAAAGGGGACACAACCTGGGGTGACGCAATTGCAGCAAAAGAGAAACCCTAGCAATTCTATAGATACTCGCTAACCATCTGCCTAACCAGAGATAGACGGATGTCCGTGAAATAACAACAACAGTTATAATGGTAATCTCAACAGATCCATCCTCCTCCTCGCTTACCGACGAGGAAGCGGACGAACAGCCCCCCATCCGTTGGCAGTTTTATTATCCATTCCGTGAGTGTTGCACTATTTACTAGTCAGGTACCTAGTCTAGTCAAATTAAAAGCGGTACTTTAGTTATGCTTGTCTATGATCGAGAAACTGTGCTCCAAGTCGTCCATAACCGCGGACACGGCTTTCAGAAAGTTTTACCCTGCAGGGGTGCACAAATAGCAACACACACTCGATATGCCTCGGAAAAACCAAATCAAAACCCAACGAGGCAGTCACGACAAAGCAATTACAGGATTCAGAAATATTTCAGGGGGCCACCCCATTAAGCTACCCGCAACGAAGCTGGCCGGCTACGAGACGGACTCAAGGTTTGTGTGGCCGGCTGTAAACGACTGGGAACCCGAAAGTGTGACTGGGCTTGTCGATACAGCGAAAACGGGTCACGGACCTAAACAGTACAGTGTGCAGTACCTCGCACAATTTAAATAAAGCAGTAAAGCATGGCATAAGTACAGGATAGTAAATAAAACCTCAAACTAGTTTGTGGCCCCAAGAAATAAGAATGAATCAAGCTCTGGCTCAGGGGGGTTCATAAGCCTTCCGGATGTGGATAGCGCGAATATTCAAGGAACAGGAATCAAGTACTCGGGGTCCTACGGGACACAAGTGAGCCTAAAAAACCAAATAGCGAATATGGCTCACCGATGCCACTTTCATTAGTTATCCCATTACTACTCAGGTTAAGTTGTTTAGGTACCTCGTTATCCATCAGACACTCACATACCCTACACATGCTGTTCTACGACTCGCATGGCTCAAACAACTCCTGTAGTAATGGCTCATGGGATGGAGGAACAAGCTTCGATGGGGTTTAAATGTAAAGGCTATGCAATACTTGGGATTCAATTTAATGCAATCGCGACTCAATGATGCAAGAATAAGAAAGAGGCAATAGGTACTATATATATGCAAGCATGTGGTAGTGCTTGCCTGGCAGCTCAGTTGAAGCAAGGGGTGGATCTGGGTAGTGCTCCTGGTTCTCTTGATATATCCCCTGCTCAGCGTCTATTCGGAGAAGAACCAAACAAACAAGGGCCAACATAAATAAAGTGCACCAGCATATGAATAAAATGCGACAAGCAAACAATCATGCCATGATGAATGATGCACAATTTGCATGGCAATAAAGTAGCATGGCATGGGTGAGGTGTGGAAAACAATAATAAGCATTTTATTGAGTTTTAATCCCATTTTATACTCATATTAGTTGCTGTACACATTATATTTATATGATGCATGCTTCAAAACAAGACATGGAATGCATAAACAGAAAGGTCTCGTCGAGCTAATCATTTTACACATATTATTTGTTAAATTTGGAGTTATAAAACAAAAGTTATTAATTAATTAAGACAAAAGGGCATTTTAATGTAATTTTAATCAACTTGGAATTTTAAATGTTCAAAATATATTTTGAAGGGCATATTTGAAATCCTCACATTTTTCTTATCTCAACACATATATTATTTGTATTATTTGAGTTTATAAATTAAAAGTTATTATAAAATAGATTTGAATTTTGAATTTGAATTAATTTGAAAAGATTTGAATTAAAACAGAATTAGACAGAAACTTTTCTCACTCAGGAAGATACCAGACCCAGCCGCTGACGGGTGGGCCAGCTGCTGACTGGGACTCCACAACGCGCAGAAAACATTTTACACTGCGGCCTAGTCTAGCCCAAGCGAAAGACAGGTGGGGCCAGAGCACACGTGGTCCACTTGACAGCGGCGAGCGGAAAGAAACTAACAGGTGGGGCTGAGCTGGAGCGCGGGTTGAGAATAAAAGAGGCCAGGGGGTTTTCTGGGAGATGGCCACGGTGGCTGTCTGGTGGGCCTAGAGGGAGCGCGGGTTGCGGAGAAAAAGGAACAGGGGGGTATGCGCAAAACGAGCACAGCCGTACTGTTCCTCTTCTCGCGTGCAGTGGATAGATCGGTGCATGACGAAGGACAGGCGCCGCGGCGGGGCTCGAACTCGCGACCTGGGCGCGCGCGCAGAGGGCGGAGCCACTGCGGTGGCCTGGGGTTTGGTGACCGCAAGGGGGTTGGGGCCTAGATGGGGTTTGCTACGCGACGCCGGAGCGAGCAGACGCTATGGCCGACGGCGCGTGCAGCCTGCTCGATGAAACGCAAAGTGGCCCTAGACGACGACAGCGTGGCGGAGCATGTCCAGGAGGTCAGGTAGCTCACCGAGAGTGTGTCGGTGGAGGAGGATCGGCTTGGGGCGCTGGCGATCGGCGACGACGCAGACGGACGCGAGTCTAGGGTTTCGGCTCGGGCTCGGCAGGTGCAGCGGTTCTGGGGCTTCCTCTTCTCGGCTCCGTGTACGGGGCTGCTGCAGGGGATCTCCTTATACTCCTCGATCACCTCCACATCGCGCTCGTCGCCTGGTACGGTGTAGCCGAGAGGAGGCCGAGGGTTGCCGGCGATGGTGTAGACGGTGGCGATGGAGAAGAGAGGGGAGAGGGCAGGGCGCCTCGGCCAGATCTGGAGAGCCAGAGGAGAGCTGAGAGGGAGCAGAGATGTGGGAGTGGATAGGAACGGAGGGAGGGAGGGGTAGTTGGCGTGGTGGAGGGGAAAGGTGGCGTCGGCCGCTTTTGCTCCTCCTTCACGTGCTGGCAGGCTCGGTCTGGGGCAGGGGCAGGGTAGATGGGCAGCTGGCATGTGGGACAAGGTGAGGCCAGGGAGGCAGGGGAAGGCTCGGCTGGAGGGGCCCTTATGGCATAGAGAGAAAGATAGAGGGAGGAATAGCCTCGGGTAGATGCTAGGGTTGGGAAGGGAGGCTCGGGTTAGGGTTTTGTGTGGTGGAGGGGGTAGCTAGGTGGGGCCAGGGGACCATGTGGTGAGAGAGGAGAGAGAGGCCGAGAGAGAGAGAGGTGGTGTAACATGCTAGGGTTAGGGTTTAGCTTAGATGGGGGGTATGGTTAGAGAGGATGGGGTATGGTTAGATGGGTAGGTGATGGTTTAGGGTTTAGAGAGAGAGAGAGATGGAGTGGTCCTTTATGACAAGATCAAGCATGCTCTAGACAAGCTCCAACAAGATCAAGTCAAGAAAAAGAGAGGGATGTGAAGCTAGGGTTTAAGCAAGATCAAAATAGATCAAGCCAAAAGAAAGGATAGAGATAGAGAGAGAAATAATGATCCACTCAAGATTCAAATAAAAACCAAATACTAGAAAAGGTGGCACTTGCATGGCCCATGCAAAATATTTATTGCCATGTTGATTCTTGTGGAAACAATATTATTACATGGCATTATTATTTTGCATTCCCAAAAATTGGAATATAGCCAAGCAAAAAGGATTAAAAGGATGCCCCATGTGGAGTAGATGGAGATGACCATGTTTGAATAGAAATGGGACTTGCTAGTGTGTATGTGCCACTAGATGCTCATTAGTCCCAAAAATATCCCAACATGGCATAATCCATAATAATCCATGTGGAAGCTAGGAAAAAGGGTTCCACTCACAAGGCATGCAAGGGTGGCCATGTGGCTCTCATATATCAATAATGTGAAAACAACATGATGCTAAGATGAGAGCATGTGGAAAAGAATTGGATCCATCCCAACCCACATGAGCTAGAGGTAAAACCAATAAGTGCCAAGCTCATATTTAGTTGGATGGTGGAATATAAGGTGGTGAAAGAAAAGGTGGTGGAGTTAGTAAAAGACATGCCCCCAACTCAACTTGGGCATTTAAACAATATATCAAGACCCAAATACAATATCAAGAGTCAAATACAATTAACAATGCATATGAGAGAAGAACCAAATGAAAAGGGGTTTTATATGATGCTCAAATGCAAGGTGGCATAATGACATGAGCATGATATAATGATGATTCAACAATTATATGTTTGAAGTAGCTATTATATTACTAAACCAAGTAGCATTACAATTGTTAGACAATTGGGATGCTACAGCTGCGCCCACCACTGTGACGCTCAAGGCACAGAGGGTTTCTGGGAGTCGGAGGAGTCGAGGCATCCGAAGACTCGCTGGAGCTCCATGATCGTTTGCGCGTATGATCCTCGCTCGACTCGTCGGCATCTTCCGCCGGAGATCGCGCCGAAGGCAGTTCGGACACGGAATCCACCACGTCATTATCCGGCGCATCCGGAAATAATTCGGGCAATGGAGGCACCATGCCCGGCACCTTGAAGCTCTGCAAACAAGAAGGGACTTTGTCAGCAAAAAAAGGAAAATAAATACGCAGTCGACAAAAAGCGATACGCGCACGAATCTACACATGTGGAACAGCCAACGTCGAAGAAAACGGCGGAGTCAGCGACTTCCCTGGGATTTTCTCTCCGGCCTTGAACTTCAGCAGCGAGCGAAGGGTCCTGTCAAGATCCCCCTCGGAGATTTTCTCAGCCGAAACCCTCGTCGGATCACGGCGCCCAGAATAAAGAAACATCGGGTGCGCTAAGAGTACTCACTCGAATCAACGATTCGACTAAATACTCGGGGGCTAAATACTAAATACTCGGGGGCTAAATACTCGAATCAACGATTTGCTAACCGTGCCACGATCTCCAGCATCCCCATATTCTCCAAAACCCAAGTCCATAACAATGGGCATTGATGAGATCAAACCTCGTCATCAACTGATCTCGTAGACTAGATCTTGTCTTTTTGTGTATTATTGTGGTAGAATTTTTTTATTTTACATGCAATGAACCCTACATTAGTTCCTTGGGGTTAAATCATGTCAATACAATTGTCGTACAATGTATCTTCAAAGTACTAGCCCGCTGAGAACCACACCTAGTTTGATATCAAACTACTTGACACAAATGCCCTGTTTTGCTGTTACAATAACAGTCATGTACTTAGCCTTTTGTTGTAGTATCCGTCACAATGTATTAACTTTGGAACTCATCTAAATTCATTATGGAACCTCCTTTCCATTACATTATGCCACCCATAGTTTAAATTGAGATAAAATTAATTTGTATCTTGTCAGAAAACTAGTATCAATGTAACACTTTACAATGAACTATCTATCCATTTGTCACCTCTACATAAATAATATATTCTTAGTTCTTCCAAAAATCATAAGAATTCTGGTATATGCTCATAACATTTAGAGCATAGGACATATCTGGATGTGTACATATCACGGTATGGTTGATCAAAATATTTTTGTGATTTCACTCACCAAGTGTCAAAACACTTGAATCTTGTTTCAATCCTTCCTGTGCGACAAGTACCTTTCTTGTCGTTTCCATATTGAACTCATTCAATATGTCATCTATGTACATTTGGCACAACCATATTAGTGTTGGAGATATGCCCAAGAGGCAATAATAAATTGGTTATTGTTATATCTTTGTGTTTATGATAAATGTTTACATCCCATGCTATAATTGTATTAACCGGAAATAGTAATACTTGTGTGTTTTGTAAACATAAAAGAAGTCCCTAGTAAAGCCTCTTGTTGAACTAGCTTGTTGATTAATAGATGATCATGGACATTAGATGTTATTAATAACAAGATCATGTCATTAGGATAATGATATGATGGACACACTTCTATAGTAAGCGTAGCGTAAGATCAATTCATTTAGAGTTCGTTTGCTACAAGCTTTCAAATACATAGTAACCTAATCCTTCGACCATGAGATCATGTTAATCACCATCACCGGATGAATGCTTTGATGACATCAAACACCACTTCCTTAACTGGGTGGTTACAAAGGTGGCATTAGGTATTCTAAAAGTATGTGTTGATGCACATGGATCAAGAGTGGGATTTTTCCATCCAAATGACGGATAGATATACTCTGGTCCCTCTCGGTGGAATGTCATCCAATTGTCTTGCAAGCATGTAACTAGGTCACAAGGGATGTCATATCACTAAACGAGTAAAGAGTACTTATCGGTAACAAGGTTGAACTAGGTATAGAGATACCGACAATCAAACCTCGGATAAGTAAAGTATCAGGCGACAAAGGGAATCGGTATCGTATGTAAATGGTTCATTCGATCATGAAGTAATCGTAGAAATATATGGGAGCCATATGAATTTATAGATTCCTCTATTAGTTATTGATCGGAGAAGTGTTCGATCATGACAGCATAATTCACGAACCGTAGGGAGACACACTTAAGGATTTGATGTTGTTTAGTATATATGGAAATGAGTTGGAGACCAAATGTTGTTCGGAGTCTCGGATTGGATCCAAGGCATCACGAGGAGATCTGGAATGGTCTGGAGAATAATATTCATATAAGGAAAGTCCAATTCCAAAATGTCCAATTCATTCTGGATCTCCTCGTGATGTCCTTGATCCAATCCGAGACTCCTAACAATATTCGATCTCCAACTCATATTCCATATCTACTTAAACAACATCGAACCGTGTCACCCTACGGTTCGTGAACTATGTAGACATGATCGAGACACCTCTCCGATTAATAACCAATAGCAGGACCTGCAGATCCATAATGGCTCCAACATATTCAACGATGACTTCATGATCGAATGAACCATTAACATATGAAACCGATTCCGTTTGTCACACGGTACTTTACTTATTCGAGATTCGATCATCGGTATCTCCATACCTATTTCAACCTCGTTACTGATAAGTACTCTTTACTCGTTCTGTGATATGACATTCCTTGTGACCTAGTCACATGCTTGCAAGACAATTGGATGACATTCCACCGAGAGGGCCCAGAGTATATCTATCCATCATTTGGATGGCCAAATCCCACTCTTGATCCATGCTCTTCAACACATACTTTCAGAATACCCAATGCCACCTTTATAACCACCCAGTTACGGAAGTGGCGTTTGATGTCATCAAAGTACTCATCCGGTGACGGTAATTAACATGATCTCATGGTCGAAGGATCAGGTTGCTATGTATTCGAAAGCTTGTAGCAAAACAAACTTAATAACTTGATCTTGTGCTATGCTTACTTTGGGTGTGTGTCCATCACATCATTCTCCTAATGATATGACCTTGTTATTAATAACATCCAATGTCCATGATCAGTAAACCATGATCATCTATTAATCAATAAGCTAGTTTAACAAGAGGCTTACTAGGGACTCTTTTATGTTTACAAAACACACAAGTATTAATGTTTCCATTAATAAAACTATAGCTTGGGATGTAAATATTTATCATAAACACAAAGATATAATAATAACCACTTTATTATTTCCTCTTGGGCATATCTCCAACAATTGTGGTGTGCTGAAATCCTCCTCCCCTGTCGGCTCTCGCCACGGAGGTCTGATTTGGTCATGCTGGGTCTGCTGGTTGAGCCGCCGCGGGAGCTGCCCGAATTGATCACATCGAGCCAGCCGCTGTAAGATCTTGTTCGGCATGTTCGTCGAGTTCTAGTACAGTTGGTCGGTTTTGATATAGGATTCTTATAGATAAGTTCAACGATGAGCGCAAGTGCGTAGTTTTTTCGAAGACTCGTCATCTACAGACGATTCAGACATCAATGACTTGTTTCACGAGACAACGTCGAGAAAATGATTCTCATCCTCTCCGTGAGGAGCTTGAGGACAGGGGAAGATGAAGAAGCGGCATGGATTGATGGTTCACGGTCTTTGCATCCCACAGAACCGTGCGCTTGGCAGCAACACTCTCAGGCAACATTAATTTGCTGAGGTACCAACATACCCACCACATATCTTTCGTAGAAGGTAGCGAATGCATTGATATTTTTTGTTCAAATAGTTGAAGCTTGCGAGGAAAACTATCGCCACTTTACTCGCCATAGAACTACCAACGTTCTCGGGTTTAGCTCCTATCAGAATATCTCGGCAACTATGCTCGTGATCTCCTATGGCATCCCCGCATACTATACCGATGAGTATCTTCGCCTTGAATCTATGCAGTTGTTTGCCAAGGTGATGATTTGGGTGTTTGGACCAATGTATCTTTGAGCTCGCAATGAAGAAGACACAATTCGATTGATTTAGATGAATGAAAAAAGAGGTTTGGCCGGGCAATCTTGCGGAGTTGATTGTATGCATTGGTGGTGAAAAATTTTCCCAAAAGCATGTCATGTAAAATATTTATGGTAAAAATCATGATCCTATCATTGTGCTCGAGGCCGTGGTATCGAAGGAATTGTGAATTTAGCATTGTTTCTTTAATTGTCAGGGTCACTAAATGACACCATAATCCTACTATCTAGCCAACGACATATATCTTTTATGGTCAACATTTTTTAAGACCACTCATGAGCCAAAAACAAGGAAAGAATCTGTTTTGGACACGGCTCAAGAGGCATGCCCCAAGGACACCCAAAGAGCTTTCAGTGTTTTGCAAACAAGATTTGCTATTATTCGAGGTCATGCTTGTTTTGTGGACAAAAAACTCCTCAACAACATCAAGACATGTGTGATTTTTCACAACATCGTCATCCAGGGTGAGAGAAGGCTAAACTTGGAGTTCTTGCATGATAATTGTGGTAGCCGAGTGAAACCACAAAAAAATCATGATCGTACACTTCTTGAGACATATCAGCATATCAAAGATTGGGCCACACATACTCAGCTTCATAATGATCCCATCGAGCACCATTGGTAGCGGCATGGCCGCCAATGCTCTCCTTCATTTATTCATTTGATTTCCTATTTATTTATGTGTGAGATGAACAATTATTTGCCCTCTGAACCATTAATTTTTTGGTCTAATTTGATTCGAACTATTGTTGTAATTTGATTTGAATAATATTGTATTTTAGATGATTATTATGTGCTATGATATTTAAAACATTCATAAATGTGAGCCCATGTTTTTATGTTATTCATTTTGGTATGCAAAATGCTGAAATGTGTATCCTGATTTTTGCTTTCATTTATGCTCGCGCGGAACATATCCCATAAAGTCAACCCGTGCAGCTGGGGTCGTTACGGTTCTCGCGAGCAAAAATGAAATCGAAAAACGGGTTTTCGGTGGCTTGTATACGCCTTACATTTTTTTCCTATTTAGGCCTTGTTTGGCACTAGAGTTTTTTGGGGATTAGTGGAGATAATCCTCTAGAGTATTGGGTGAAACCTCTACCTTCACCCAATCCCCATAAAACCCCACCCACAATCCACTAGGTATGGGTAGAGTATTGGAAATTGAGAAACATATACTAAAATTTAAGGAAAAGTGGGGATAAGCGGGGATTAAACTCGCTCAATACTCTAGTACCAAATATATTTTTAAAAATAAGTGGGGATTTGGGGTTTGGTGGGGCCTTAGGGTATTTAGGCGATCTGCTAGGGTTGCTCTAACACCCGCTTGCGACTTCGATCTGTCTGAATGCCTGAATGGCATCGACATGATGGAATGGAATGGCAACTGTCACATGAGAAACATGCGCGCTTCTACTCATTTCTGAGGGCCAGTAACGTTCTCTACTTTTGGAATCGTACAGAAACAGAATGATGTGCAATACAGAACGTACAGTATCCCCTCGAGCGAGCCAGCACTGCACTAACGAGCAGATATCGCACGTTGAATTTGCCGGAGGCACACAGAGGTAAAGAGGGCACACAACTTTCTTTTTAAAAAAGATAAACGCATAAGAAGGTCGTGCGTAACCAGCTACCGCTGAAGAAGAACCATCACTCTCATGTTTCAGAACAGGGACTATTCAACAGCCCAGATCGTACAATGCATTCAACAGCCCCGGATGAGGGTTGAAGCATACAATCCATTTTAAGACCGTGCTTAGAAATGTACACGTTGTCAAACGAAACCAGGCAAGAAATAGATTATGGAACCTCTAGCTTGCGGGGTCCTTTGCGGCATTAGCACGCCGACATTCTATCTGTCTATTACAACAAACTCTTCTACGGTAATCTTTGTCCGACTCCGGTGATGGAGTAGCGAGGACGACGGCGCGCCTTCGCCTCACGTTGGTGATTATAACCGTCGCTAGGTGGTCCAGTGGCCTATTTATAATTTTTATTATTTTTGATCTTTTTGTACTGCTATTGAATATTATTAATAGATGGTGAAATTTCGCAAAAGAAGGGCACAAATGAGCAAGAAAGCAAGATGCTTGCCAGGTGCATTTCAACCAAAAAAAAAGACGAAATTAACTACTCCATCCGTTCTATAATATAAGATTTTTTATCAAACTGTTTTAACTTACTAAAAAGACTTACATTATGAGAACAGAGGTAGTAGAAAACAGCAGCGGATCCATCGATTCTCCTGGGACAGCTAAACCGAGGAATGCTGGAATCGATTGTCCACCTCCAGCAGATGAGAAAGGAAACAAAACATGGTTCTATTGCTTGCCAAGCGATCGTCCTACTGTATAAATAATGCAATCTCAAGTAGTTATGGCACATCAACCAAGAAGGCAATCCACACATAGGTATATAATAAAGTGAGTTTGAAAATTGTTGATTCTTTTATTTGTAAAGTACGTAATATCATGGTATTGTTTGCAGGATGATTATCAACCACCATGTGCATAGTACATACCATCTGCTTGTATGTTAGAACATAATTATAACTCAAATATAGAAGTGGACAATGCGTTCTGACAACACCATAGCCTATTTCTACGGATTTATTGTTCAACTAGCTAGTCCTTGCAAGGGCATTCAACGGATATTGTAATAAACATACCAAAGCATTACATTTTGTGACGTTCACATTACGTTATTTCCTAAAGAATCTTTTCTCTCAGTTGTACACCCCTTACTATCACCGGGTTTCACGTCACAGAGTTCTGGTCAACTCTTCTCTAACCTTTATACCTTTACCCATATTCGAGGTCTTGGGTGCTAGAGTTTAGGGTTTAGGGTTTTGAGACCAAGGCAAAACACAAGAGACAAACATATGTATAGATAGATTACTTCGACAATATAAGTATCTACTAAAAGATCCATATATTGTTGTGAGGCTATGCCTTAGTCCTCAACTCGTAAGAACTACTCACACATAATTAGATCAATAATCATAAACATTGTATTAAATATTCTTGAAATAATGCATGACGTCATGGTGAAGATGATGGTGGGCTGTGTGGCGGCTCCTTCTCTCCTTTCTTTACATAGAACTGCAAACAGGATTAGGTTTTCAAAGGCCTTCTGATGTGAATTCACTATGGGCCCCATCACGATTGCTGGTTGGTTCATGATGAGGCGCTGACAAGCCTTACAGTGAGGGTCATACGGTACGGTGTCCATGATTGTACCGTAAGCCGTCAAACATGCCGATACCTGTCTCCGCGGCCCCTTTTTCTTGGTAAAATCCCTAGCTCATAATTCTTCATTAATTAGCTTAGATTTAATCATAAAAACATCCATATCTGCAGGGAAACAAATATTCCCTCCATCCTGGTTTAAAGGACATAATTTGCAATTCTCTGAGCCCTAGGTGTCACCTAATTGGTCCATTTAATATCATGAAGTAGGACATGCATGAGGAGAAAAGGAGTTAGGAAAACGTTCACATTTGTTCACACATGTGCATGCAAGCAGTTTGTTCTTTTCACACTAGAGTAATTACAGAGATTAAATGCTTTTGTGTCTAAGTATTTTGGAATTGCATGATTTGCAAATTGTGTCCTTTAAACCGGGACGGAGGGAGTAGCAAATGATATTTGCACATCTATGCAATAATTCGTGACCAGTGACATGCGTAGAAGAGAATCTCATTAAAAAAACTTAGCAATACCTGATTTGAATGAAGATAAAAATGAGTGTATTTTTCACTCATCAATCGGCTTCTTGGTCGCTGTCGCCGTTTGCTGTGGACCTATCCAACTTCGAGTTTGATGTGCACATCTACCAAAACTTATGGGGATGCTCAATGGACTGAAGTCCCGTGAATTCAAGCTACGGGAGGCCAGCAGCGGTGCCATATCTAGCCCGTTGAGGTGCTATTAGACGGCCAATGTCACTTGTATCTCCACCACGGCTGGAAACAGCTCGCCCACGGGCATCACTTGCAGGTCGGCCACTTCTTCGTCTTTAACTTCGATGGCCATGACATGCTTGCCGTCAAAGTTTTTAATGGAACCATGTGCTACAGTCACTACCACACCAACGATGAGGAGGATGAGTATGCAATGATGAGGAGTACGGCGCTAGGGAGATCCTAGCTAGTATTATCTAAGTATCTCCTACAGTTATTCCACCTATGTAAAACCCATGGATATCTATGGAAAAATAAATTGGGTCCCGCCGCTAGGAGCCACTTACCTAAATAGACACAGCCCAAAATGTTGTCCTTTGGCCGACCCAAACAGACTACATAGGTCGGTGGTCCGCTAGAGATGGCTTAGCAGTTAGCACCCGCTCGCCGATCTTTCCAAATGGCGTCGTCACCATGGAATGGAATGGCAACTGCTCTCTAGACGGTGGAGCCGTGGAGACGCAGGCATATGAGAAACATGTGCGCTTCTACTCATTTCTGAGCTCTCGGAATCGTACAGAATGCTGTGCAATTCAGAATCGAGCGAGCCAGCACTACACTAACGAGCAGATATCGTACGTTGAATTTGCAGGAGGCACACAGAGGTAAATGGGGCACACGACATTTTTTTTAAAAAAAAACGCATAAAAAGGTCATGCGTGACCAGCTACCGCTGAAGAAGAACCATCACTCATGTATCAGAACAGGGACTATTCAACAGCCCCAGATGAGGGTTGAAGCATACAATCCATTTTAAGACCATGCAGTTAGAAATGTACACGGTGTCAAACAAAACCAGGCAAGAAATAGATCATGGAACCTCTAGCTTGCGGGGAACAGCTACACAAACCAAAATAGAACCAGGACACAAATAAGCAAGATGCTTGACAGGTGCATTTCAACCAAAAAAAAAAACAGGCGAAATTAACTACTCCCTCCGGCCCATATTAATTGACTCAAATTTGTCTAGATTTAAATGAATCTAGACACTATTTAGTACGTAGGTTCATTCAAATTTTAACAAATCAAAGTCAATTAATATGGATCGGAGGGAGTAGAAAACAGCAAAACAAAACCGAGGAATGCTGATATTGCTTGCCAAGCGATCCTCCTACTGATTCGGAGGGAGTAGAATGCTGATATCGGAGGGAGTAGAAAACAGCAAGTCAATTAATATTAATCTTATAAAGTCCATTGATTCTCCTGGGACAGCTAAACCGAGGAATGCTGGAATCGATTGCCCACCTCCAGCAGATGAGAAAGGAAACAAAACATGGTTATATTGCTTGCCAAGCGATCCTCCTACTGCATAAATAGTGCAATCTCAAGTGCTCACGGTATACCAACCAAGAAGACAATCCACACATAGGTAGAGAAACTTCTGTCTTTATGCTACTCACGATTCACAGCACATAAATTGAGGGGAGAGACAGCAACTCCCATCATACTGGAAGATCATGTAGCCGAAGAGAAAGATCATGTAGCCGAAGAGATTCTGACCGCAGGTAGCTGCAAATGGGAACAAAGCTATTAGTGACATTAAAGGTAACACAAAACTTCTGAAGAATGCAAAAAGAACACGAGGATTATTAGTAAGCGGTTTGGTAAGAACTGTCGCTGGACCCAGGCCAGTAGCACCAGAAATATAGCAAGGAGATCATATTACATAAATGTGAAAGAACAATGATTGCAGATCAAGGAATAACTAATGGAGTAATTAGATTAAATTAATTGAAAATCCAGCTGTTAAAGGATGCAGGACATCTCATTTGCACATTTGGACACTGAAGTACTACAGCTTACTTTAGAATCAAACAAATTAATTAACCAGTAAGCTCTACATTTTTAAGACACCCAGTCAAGTGTCATGTTGTAAGCCCTGCGGGTTGACACGAGCAGTTTGTGGAACACAGTTAACCCATGGTAGAAAACTTTTCAACAGGAGATTTTTCCTTTTGCAGCACTTCTCAACAGAACCACGCTCAAACAGAGATCATGACTAGCCATTGTTGATACATATGAAACTAAAACATCAGCAAAAGCTGACGCATAAACAACTAAGCCAGGGGGAAAATAGAGCTCCAAAACTGAATGCAATGATTTCTGGAGCAAGAAAATCTAGCAATAGCATATAGCATTACTTTATAAGATCTAACAGTAACACTTTACTCAATGCTGGATTTATTTATGCAGATGTGCTAGATAACTGATCATGTTTTTCAGATAAAGGTAACTGTATTCTGTAGTTCTTGGGCTTGTTCGGAAATATCAGAATGATACAAAATTACACTAATTCGTGTAGTAAGTTGAAAGGCATTTCAAAATGCATCAAGATGCCAACTATGTCTTCTTAATGCAACCAGATCAGCTTCCCCAAAATCTTAAGATTAGGCTTCAGTCCTGTAACTTTCTTGCTGTCACATAGAACTGCAACCCAATTTCATACAACATTCCTTAGAATGGTTCATCTACATGCTAGAAGGTTTGATCATAAACACAAATAGATCCGTTTAGACACTACAGTATCTTGTTTTAAAGTGAATCCGTAAAAGATCAATTCAGAATCACATTGCGAAAGCAAGAGACTATTGTTTTGCTCAGCAGGAAAACGAATATAATGGTTAATTTTCCAAAACACCCTGTACGCAAGCAAGGGCCAGCAACTGCACTTCCAAGTGACCACCATACATGACTACCAACAAAGTACAGCTGCAACTTACAAGGAATTGAAATGCACAAAAAATATGTATTCACAAATTCCCTTTTCCTCCGTACAAATTGGCAGGAGGACTGATTACAAGCAGGGGAGCTAATAGCTTCAACACTTATTTACATAGAAACCCACTAAGTAAGGACACTATGTGGCAGTCCTTGGCTTAATCAATGCCAGGTAGCTATGAAAATAATTGAACAGATAAACAAGCAAAAAATGGTGTACATGATAGGTTACATGAAGAATATTTACTTCCTCCGGCCCAAATTAATTGGCCAGAATATTTACTTTCTCAGGAGTACACTTGTACTGGACATAGTATATGGCTGCGCCAAGTAATTTGGGCCGGAGGGAGTAGTACAAAAAGATGTGTTACACCACAATGTCAGCATCCCACCATACCTCCTAACAGTACAGTTGAATGTTACAGTCAAAAAACAAGAGATTGGATTCAGAGGAACTTACATCACAACAGATCACCGGAGACAAAAGCAGTTAGAATCACCACAGCTACAATCAGTAAAGAGTTGCTAGTGGTTACCAAACCATGCATGCAAGCAGAAAAACAATGTCCTGGATTTGTAGTTGCTTCCCCACTAGATGTACCTCATCATGCTGCTACACTACTCGGGTGTCATTGCGCCTGCGATTAGAATGGTCAACCTCCCTCGACTTGCTACGCATCCCAGATGACCTTCCCCTGTTCCAGTCTTCATTGCGTTCAGAATCATGTTCCCTGTGCCTGTGATGATCGCTATAGTGGTCTCTGTCATCCCTGTGCCTATCCCTTTCCCGGGTTTTTTCCCTCTCCCTGTCACGATCTCTCTCCCTATCTCTGCCATGGTCACGATCCCTGTCTCGGCCCATGTCTTGATCATCATGGTGCCTCCTCTCTGGCCAATCCTGTGCTGGGGGCATATCCTTCTCCCTTTCCCGTCTCCCCTCCGGTGCACCAGACCACTCCCTCTCGAATGGCCTCTCTTTCCCATGGCTTCCCCCTTCCTCGTACTGTTGATCAGACGCTGCATCATCCCCATAACTTGCTTGTTCCTCCCCACCCCAACCCCCCATGGTAGGATCGGGCCACATCCCAACACCAACAGGACCCATCCCACCCCTTCCGAAGAAGGCAGGGTTCACATGTGGTGCGACCACCGGCGGGAACGGCTGCATCATCCCAGGAAATGGCCCTGGGCCTGGTCCAGGAAAACCACCAAACCCAGCACCCATCCTTCCCATCGCGCCATAGCTAGGATCAAAACCCTGACCCATCATTCCTCCTGGAGGCAGCATTGGTGGTGGGGGTGGAACCATGGCTCCATTTTCCATGATCCCTCGGCCACCTGTTGGTCCAACCCGATTCCTCATATTCCCAGCAGGGCCTCTGTTCGCAATTCCTCCACCAGTTCTCCCCCAATTACCACCACCAGGTCCTCCCACACGTCCACCACCATGATTAGTACCCACCTGAGGGCCTCCACCACCACCAGGCCCTCTCCCACCCTTCAGCTGCATTGGCAGTGTCTGCGCAGCCATAGACTGGTGGTTCTTCCCCTGTGACTCGCCCATGCGACGCAGAAGGTTAGGCGAGGAGAATGCCACAACACATGGACGGCCGTGAAACAGGTGTCCGTTCATGCCCTCCTTGCAGACAGATACGACATTGGGGTCAAAGAAATCAACCTGGCAGTACCCCTTAGATTTCCCGCTCGCCTTTTCATCAAAGAACCTCACTTCCTTGACCAATCCGTACTTGCTGAGCTCCGCCTCAAGTTCCGCATCAGTCGTCCACCAATGGAGGTCCCCCACAAACAGCGGCATCCCACCAGGGCCCTCACCACTGCCGGCTGCACCGCCGTTTCCGACCACTATGGAACCACCACTGAAGTTGCCTCCTTGGCGGTGCAACCCGTCGCCTCCTTGCTGAATCTGGTGGTGCCTAGGTGGCGGCGGTGCGGGTGCCACCGGCGGCTGAGGTGGCGGCGGGAGGTTCGGCGGCGGAGGGAGGATAGGAGGAGGCGCGACCATGCCAGGGATGTTGGCCTTCTGCAGCAGCGGCGGGGCCTGCGGCGGCGGCGGCGGGAGGGAGTTGGGAGCGGCCTTAGGCGGTTGCTGCTGCAGCGACGGGGACAGCGGCGGAGGTGGCGGGAGGGAGTGGGGGACCGCCATAGGCGACTGAGGGGGAGGAAGCTGGTGGGGCTGGTTATGCTGCGCCGGCGGCGGCGGCGGCGGTAGAGGAATTTGAGGAAGGGGCGGCGTCTTGTGGGAGGAGTTGAAGAACCCGTCGCCGACGTTGACGTCGTTGTAGAGGTCGTCGAAGTCATCGTCGTCTCCGTAGTACTGGTCGACGTCCTGCACGGCGGAGATGGCCTCGCTGCCGTGGAACGCCGGGTCATCGTCGGTCTCCATGGCCAGCGGGCCGGGTATAGGGTTAGGGTTTGGTTTGCGGGAGGCGGAAGGGGGGGAGGGGGAAACCCTGTGGACGAAACAGATTGTTTGAGCAGGAGACCGCGAGCTCTTGCCAGCGAGCAAACCTGGCCAACGGGCCGCCCTTTGGCGGGCCAGCCCGTGAGCACGCGAGGAAAGCCCGGCACAGACCCGGCCTGGCCCGCGACATATGCCGGGCCCGTGCCGGCCCGTGAGAAGCCGGGGCCGTGCCCGTGCCGTGGCGTAAGGCACGCGGGCCGGCCCGTCAAGCACGCATGCGGTGAGTAATAGGAATATTAGGCAAAAATATGTCCATCCGGGGGGTCGAACTCGTGACCTAACCCTCCCGGTCCGGTCCCTCAACCAACAAGCTACAGAAATTTATATGTTCTATACTAGACGTGCGCCCTTTTATATGTTAAATAGACGGGCCAACGAAAAAAGGCCAAAAGGCCCGCGTGCCTCACGTGCCACGGGCCGGCCCGTGTAGAGCCGGGGCCGGGCTCGGGCCGCCAGGCGGGGCACGCGTGCCGGCCCGGCACGGCACGTGACCTGACGGGCCACGACGGGCCGTGCCGCGTGCCGGCCCGTTTACCGCGTGCCGGGCTGGGGCCGTGCCGGGCCGCCCCGTTGGCCACGTTTGCCAACGAGGGGCAATGTGGACTCTTATGGCTCGTGGGCCACGCTACGCACGAGCAACCAAGCCCAGATGTCGCAGAGCTGGAGAGAGGCACGAGTAACCAAGCCCAGACAGGCGTAACTTCATGGTGTGGTGGTCACCCTCTTCTTCGGTCGGCGGTGGCGGCGGGGGAAGAAGGAACAACGTCGTCCGACCGCTTCGAGCTCACTGCTTGCGGGCTCCTTTGACCTAGTCATTCTTGCACGGCGACTGGTGGTGGTCCATGCTCCCCTTTAGTGAGGCCCTTCGGTGGGATTTCAGTGTGATGGGGGAATGCTCGGGGGTTGTTTCAATAAGTGTGGTGGTTCTATAATCCTGGTCATCTTGTTGTTTCTTCTACTCTTGCTGGCCGGCCATGGTGGCGAGTGGAAGAGGGGAAGGAGCAGCGATGATTCTTCGATCTATAGACGTGGATTTGCAACCACTTCTTGGTCGGCCGTGGAGGCGAGAAGAGGGGTGGAGATGGGTCCATGTTCTGCAACTCTAAGGGTTTGAAGAATAGTTCTTGGGTTCTGCGCCGAGCTGATCTTCTTTGCCTTCCGTCTCCCACCCATGGCAGGAGTGGAGAGTTTGTTGGTCGGTCGGGTAGCACCGACAGCGTTGGTAAAGAACCCTCTGCTGCTGGATTTTTCTCCTCCTCGTGTCATCTTCTTCCTCCAGAATGTGGGGGAAAGGATTGGGCGAGTAGAAGTGTTAAGAAAAAGTGGAGTTGGGAGGCTATCTTCTTGAGCACCACCTCAGCGGCGGGTCATAGTCATCCGACATCCAAGGCCATTGCTGTTTGGGCCACGCAGAGATAAAACAAAACTTTTCCCTCTAACTGGTGATCCCAAGATCCAGCTGAGATAGAAGGCCACGAGGATTACCACTAGATGCGAAGTGTGGATTACTGATGTAGCATGCCTGTTGATGCAGTGCAGTCCTCATGATCTCGATCTAATCAACGATCGTCCAAGCATTGATCGTGCATCGCCTCTGCTGGTGTCCACACGTACGAGGAGTAGCGTTAGAAGTGGACTGCTAGGTCCAGTACAGCGAAGGACTGCTGTGGAGCTAGGATTTCAAATGCATGAAATGACCTAACCGTTAACCCTCATAGGTATCTGTGCCCCACTATATAGGGAGTGAAAGTGGAATCCACTCACTTGTGGCCCATTAACTAAAGCCCATATTAGTCATTGTGAGTCCGACTCACTGACTCGGTCCAAATTCGGTTCAGGTCCAATCTAAACTTGCTCCCGCTCTTAAGTGTGTGACCCCGCAGGCTCATGGAAACTTGGACACGATTGGAGTCCGACTCTCAATCGATCAGTCGGTAGCGGCTCCTTGAAGAATGTGCCGAGTCCCAAGTATCAAAGAGTCATGACGACATGCGTTTCCAATGTGACATGCGTCCGAGTCCCTTTTTCCTCATGATATACCTTGCCAGACTATAGGCGAATAATTGTCATCCCTTAAATAGTCTGAATCTCTTCTCGATCCAAGATAAGTGATTCATCCAACTAACTCTTAGTCGATCGCCTCGGTTAACACTTAACTGAGTCTTGCATGGCCATGCTTTATGAATCATATCATCCGAGAGGGTCCGAAGAATATCTCTCCAAGTGGAGGGGCAGAATCCCACCTTGGTTATTCACATCATGCAGCTTGATTCTCAATCGACCTGAACTCTGCCTTTATAATTTCCCTGTTACGGATCAGCGTTTGATAGAACCTAAGTAGGTGATCCTCAACTCGGATTGTGCAATAACCTTAGGTCTAAGGATTACATTGATTGAGAAATACAAATGACGACTTGTTCATTGTATCTCAATATGGGTCAATCCGACTCGCTAAACTATTTAGACGAATTCGTGTAAGTCAGAATAGCATCTCCATGTCCATGACAAGTGGAACTGAGTCATAAGACGACTTTCACATTGGTCTAAGTTGTGTGTCCAACACAACCTCCATGACCAAGGATATTTAGCATGAATAACATGAATGCCTAGTTCCACAACTGAATCACATATTCAATGATATACATCAGATGTTCATACAAAGACAACTTAATAACTTTATGAATACAATGGGAATTACATCATACATGATTGCCTCTAGGGCATATTCCCAACAGTCTCCCACTTGCACTAGAGTCAATCTTTCGACATCACATGTCTAGGCATCTAATCCCCATAGATCTTAGGTGCGCCTCATGCTTTGGCTGTGGTAGCGACTTTGTCAACGGATCCGTAATATTTGCATCTGTGTGTACCTTGCATAACTTGATATCACACTGATCCACGAACTGGCGAATCAGGTGGTACCTCATGAGTATGTGGTTATTCTTCTGGTGTTATCTAGGTTCCTTGGCTTGTGCAATAGCACCATTGTTGTCACAATACACATCTAACGGATTGGACGAGCCCTGAACCACACCAAGATCCATGAGGAAATTCCTCATCCAAACAGCTTCCTTTGCTACCTCCGAGGCGGCAATATACTCAGCCTTTGTTGTAGATGCAGACATAGTCTCTTGCTTGGAACTCTTCCAGCTCACAGCCCCTCCGTTTATCACAAACACATATTCGGATTGCGAACGAGAATCATCAGAGTCGGTAAGATAACTCGCATTCGTGTAACCCTTTACACTGAGTTCATCTTCACTTCCATAAACCAAAAACATATCCTTAGTCCTTCTCAAGTACTTTAGGATATTTAGCCGCTGTCCAGTGGATTTCTCCAGGATCAGCCTGGTATCTGCTCACAACATTGAGAGCATACGATGTAGGGTTCGCAACACAGAAAAAAAATTCATATGATGGGAACAACTATGTACCAAATCTATCTACTAGATACAAACAATGGGAGGATGTATATTCGTAGAGAACATACCCTTGAAGACCGACAAAGCTTAATGAGTCCAAACTCGTGGTTGATGTAGACGATCTCTTGCCGATCTTAAGATCGAGAGGAAGTCCTAGCGCCGCAAACCAGCGGCGCATTCGTGCTCGCACACACATCCGAGGCACCGAGCAACCTCCGCCTCCTCGCTCCAACGATGAAGCGGAAGCACAATTCTTTCTTGCCGAAAAGCCACTGGGAACATGTATCTCGCTAGTCCGATACCATGGAGGATAAATACTAGAGGGGGAGAGAGATCCTTCACGAGGAGGTGTGGGTGAGAAGTGAGGAGGGGGTGCCTTTTATAGGAGAGGGGGAACCCCAAGGGGGTGGCCGGCGCATGGGGCTGCCCCCTTGCCCTCCCCTCATTCATGTGGGTGGACACTCCACTCACAAAAATCCTTTCAATTCCCTCCACTCAAATTTCCCATTAATTTTCCACCAAATTCAATGCAAACTCTCATTAAATAAAACTACTTTTATTTATTCAAAATTTTGTCAATTACTTTAATGACAAACATTCACATATAACCCCTTAATAGTATTTCATTTCACATGCAGAAACACTTTCTGCAATTTCACCCGAAAACCTGTTTCGGTATCTAGTGAAATAAATTCATGCGCTTGTTATTCTTTCTGGCATGAAACTTTTGATCCAAATGGATGTCGGTGTCTCTTAAGTGTGTCACCCTACGGTTCACGAATAATGCAGACATGATCGAGATCCCTCTCGGATCAATAATCAGAAGCGGGATCTGGAGACCCATACTGACTCCCACATATTCAACGATGACTTTCTTGTGATCGTCGGAACCTTTTATGCTAATATCTTAATCCCTTTGTTTCGCGATATATTACATGTCCAAGATTCGATCATAGGTATCTCCATACCTAGTTTGATCTCGTTACTGACATGCACTATTTTCTCGTTCCCATGATATAACATTCTAGTGATCAAATCACTTGCTTGCAAGCTAATCAATGTGATATCACAGAGAGGGTCCAGATCATATCTATCCGTCATCGGGATGAACAAATTCCACTCTCGATCCATGTGCATCGACATAACACTTTAGTAGTTCTGAACCTATCTTTATAATCAACCTGTTACGGTGTGACGTTTGATGTTATCAAGAAACTCTTCCAGTGTTAGTGATTGACATGATCTCATGGTCTAAGGATTAGGATCACTTCGTAAGTTGTTATAGCAATATAAACTCAATGGCTTTGATCGTAATGCTATACTTTGGATGAATGTTCATCACATCATTACACTAATGTTGTGACCTCATTATTAACAACATCCAATGTCCATGATCAGGAAACCTTGATCATCTTGTTAATCAACGAGCTAGTTTGTGAGAGAGGCATAACTAGGAACTTCCTTTTTGTTTATTAAACACACATGTATTAACTTTTCCGTATTAGTACAATCATAGCATGCAAAATAAACATTTATCATAAACAAGGAATATGATAATAACCACTTTATTATTGCCTCTCGGGCATATTCCCTTCAGTCTCCCACTTGCACTAGAGACAATAATCTAGTTTGAAAACTTCGCGTATTAAACACCTATGGCTTTCTGGTGTTCCATATACGCAACTATAAGTGGTTAACATAATCTACGGATCTGACGCTTTCAGGTCCGTGTATATTTGCATGTCTTTGTGTCTTCACGCATCACTCATTCTCCAATGAGATAACATTGTATAAATTTGATCTTTTGGTGAGTCCTTTAGTTCTTTGGGGTTAAATCATGTTGATACTATTGTCGTACAATATATCTTTAGTGTTAGCCCATTGTGAACCACACCTTAGTTTGATAACAAACTACTTGACACAAATGCCTCCTTTGCTGCTACTATAACAGTCATATACTTAGCCTTTTGTTGTATTATCCGTCACAATGTCTTAACTTTGGAATTCATCCAAATCCATCATGGAATCTCCTTTCCATTACATTGTGCCACCCATAGTTTAAATTGAGATAAACTTAATTTGTATCTTATGACAAAACTAGTATCAATGTAACGATTTACAATGAACTATTTGTAAATGTTTGTCACCTCTACACAAATATATTCTCAATTCTTCCAAAAGATCATAAGAATATCCTCACTATCGTCCAATGATCATTTTATGATTCATTCTGGTATATGCTCATAACACTTAGAGCATAGGACATATCTGGATGTGTACATATCATGGTATGATTGATCAAAACATTATTGTGATTTCACTCATCAAGTGTCAAAGCACTTGAATCTTGTTTCACTTATCAAGTGTCGATACACTTGAATCTTGATTCAATTCCTTTCCATGCGACAAGAACCGCTTCTTGTCGTTTCTATATTGAACTCCTTCAATATCTCATATATGTACGTTTGGCACAACCATATTAGCGTCACAGTCTATCCGCTATAGACATTCATGCTAAATATTCGGGTTTTGCCTAAGTCTTTCATCGAAATGAAATTATTAACCTTTGTCAATAAAAGATACATCATTTTCAATCAACAAGATGTCCTCAACATAATGTATTAGAAATATGTCTTAGCGTTCCCACTTAATTTCTTGCAAATGCAAGCATCTTCATCGTCTCCAGATGAAAACTCCTTTTTCATCAGGTGAAGATTCCAACTCCATGATGCTTACTTCAACCGTTGAAGTTTGCATGCCCCTTTTAGCATCCTTTGAATTACCAAAACCCTTTGGACAGTGTCATGTACACGTCCTAGGTAACCATTCTATTAGAAGAACTTTGTTTTGTTTATTTATCTACCATATACCAAATTATATGTAGTGGTTGCTATTTTAATCCGTCCAGACTAAATATCGCTATGAAAGATAAAATCTTGTCATAGTCAACTCCTTGAACATTGTCGTAAAAACTTTACCGACGTGTCAACTATTTCATAGATGTGAAACATCCATGTTTGTTTCTTTATAGATCCAGATACGACCGATAGGTTTTTACACCTTTCCGGAGGGTCTTCCAAGTTCAAAATTTGATTTCTCGTGTATGAAACTATCACGGATTTTATGGCTTCAAGCCATTTAACGGGGTCAGGGCCCATCATCGCTTCCTTGCATGTAGTCGGTTCATCATTGTCAAACAATAATGATTTACTCTCAAATCTCAACATTTGATTGTTTATCCGACCTACTTGTTTCAATAAGAACTTGGACCTTCGTGACCACAACCTTTGAGGCACATAAGCTATGAGCATTCTGGCTGCCTCCGGAACATTTTCCGGAGCTGCGCAACTCAGCACATTTAGCTAAGGTTCATTAACCTTATCGAAGTTCTATTGTCTTCCCACTTAACTTTTGCAAAAAATTCCTTCTTCAATAAACTTCACATTTCAAGCGACAAACCCTTTTTGTCCTTGGTGTTATGGAGGAATAACCAATTGTTATTCGAAATAACCTACAAAGACATGCTCATCTGATTTTGGTTGTAAACATCTTACTTATGCTTAGCATACCAAAATTTAAGAAAGGACAACTTGGGTTTTACCCCAAACCATAACTCATATGGTGTCATTTCAACAGATCAAGATGGAGCTCTTTTTAGTATAAAAGCAGTAGTCTCTAAAGCTTCAATCTTTTAAAACATAATGGTAGTTTTATAAATAACACCTTTGATCCAACCATGTCACACAAGGTTTCATTACAAATCTCAAACACTCCATATTCCTATGGTGTTTCGGGAGATGCAAATCTAGGTGTTTTTGCTAAACTTGTAACTCAAATAAATCCCTTTATGATAAAATCATAAATCATTTATTTTCTTGTTACACTTGCAACTCAAATAAATCCCTTATGATAAAATCATAAACCATTTATTTTCTTGTTACAATGATTTTCCACTTCATCTTGAAATTCTTCGAACATTTTCAAATATTTCATACTTCTTTCTCATTAAGTGAATATTCACTCAAATTTCTGGAGAAAGCATATGAAGTTGAAGTCCATCGCTTACGACTACACATAATGGACTACATACATCGATATGTATAAATTCCAATAATTTAGTCGATCATTCTTCTTTGGCCTTTGAACGAAGTTTTAATTATCCCGAGGAAAGTCTCACAAGCGTCACTTGATCAAATCAAAGACTCAAAAAATCCATGAAAATGGAGTTTCTTCATGTTTTCTTTCCAATATAATTTAAACGGCAATGTCACTTTGTAAGTGATCTTCCAATCATTTGTCTTGCGACATTTTAGCATTAGCTTTATGGATGTGATTTCTCCAACTAGATTTGTAAATCATCCATCTTATATGGAATACGGTAATTATTTGAACAACCTTTGTTCTTATAATACCTGATTTAAATAACGATTATTAAAACAAATCTTGAAGGCGGACTTTGATGTCAATGAGAAATACAAACAACAGCTTGTTTATTTTCGATGAACATCATCACATATTATCTTGCTAGTTACTTATTAGGCCATTATGGTTCATGAATTGCGTCGTTCCATATGAAATTTCATACCAACAAATTCGGTATCCAATACCCAAGAACCACATTGTTTAACAAGCAAAGAATACAATCATAACATGTATATCATCCATATACCTAAATTGGATATTTCTAATCTTTTCTTTTCTGCCAAATATATTTTATAGATTCTCTTTCAGCATTTCCTTTTCCTTTTTAAAAGAATCTATCAACATCAAAAGTGGCTCCATATACATGATACATAGTCCAAAGCGTGTATATTCAAATAATAATACCTTTGGACTTGCACTTTGAAGTAGATCACCATCATCAAATGATCGGTATTCTTTCAAAATTCGTTCTTTAGTAATCTTGTAGTGTAGTAAACACTTTACATACATCTTCTATTCATCCTTATCATGACGACTTTCATGATCAAGCTAATGTAGCTTATAAAGGAGAATCATGAGTATAACATTACTTTCCAAAACCCTATTGGATGATTAGGATGTCTAGCATATCCAACCTTTGCAAATTCTCATCCAATATGAGAACATATATTATACTCTATCATATTGCAACCAAAACATTGTTTCATATATCGTTATATCTGCCACACATTATGGTTTCTAAAACAATTCTTTCAGCTCCTAGATAATCTTGATATTTAAATCAAGAATCATGGAGGCAAACATGATACTTAAGATACTAACACTAGAATTGTTACTCTCAATTTAATACTAATTATCAAATTTCATGGAGTAAACAGAGTTTGTTGAAAGTTTGCAATAGGACTTTAAACTTTAGATTGACACTCAACACAATACGATATCAGTTCGTAAAGTAAATATCTAGAATTCTATAGTTCTACTATCTCAATTACAACTATGCATAAGGTGGTGAATGAATGCCAATGACTACAACAAATTATGCAAATTCACTTTGATTTAATTTATGATAAATTGAGTTCTACTTATCCAAATTAGAAATGAACTCCCACTCAAAAACGACATCCCTCGTGCCTTTTTGGTGATTACATGAACCAAATCCACTACACCAAGTCTGATCATCACGTGAGTCGGTGTAGCTTCAAAGGCGAGCATCAAATGGGCATCATATCTACCATATGACTCATGCTTAACCTTTTGGTATGTGTTCCGAGGCCATGTCTGTACATGCTAGGCTCGCCAAGTAAGAACCTTAATATTCACGTGTGTAACTGTCTTACACCCGTAATATGATCGTGGATCCAAGAACACCCGATCATCATGTGATGTCTTGGAGCGATGAAACATAATTGGTGCATACTTAAGGAAGAACACATTCTTATCTTGGTATCTAAATGAGGTATCATCTTATTATGCTAATAAAATGCCAAACAAGCAATATAAGATGCAATCAAACATCACATGTTAATAAGTGAAATGATATGGTTCTTGCACTTGATCTCCATCATGTGCATCATGGTATGATCGCCATCATACCTCTATGTGTAAGGCCAAGGTCTATGGAACTTACACGTTATGTGTTGTAAGAGTATCATCTCATACTTCTACTTACAACATCACCATATCATAACACTAGCCCAGCAACAATCTAAACTAGACGCCTCTAATTTATCCAATGCAAGTTTTTCGTGGCTTAGGGCTTTCGAAGATAGAACCGTTCATACCTACGAACATGAACCACAACGAGGATAACCAAATTGTTGACAACTTGTTGCAAATTAGATATTGACTATAATAGGAGAGACAGACATCCGATAGCCACTTATGCAAAACTAGTTGCATGTCAAGCGTGGAACATGTCTCATGTGCGAGGACATGTAAAGTTTGTCCGGACCGCTTCATCCCACTAAGCCACCAATATCCAAAGTACAAATAAGAAGCAATAAAATGATCATCATCGCCCACATAATCATATGTGTACTACCCGTGCAAAGCATCTACGCATAGATCCGGCTCTGATACCACTGTAGGGTTCACAGCATAGAAAACAAAAAATTTCCTACGATGGGAACAACTATGTACCAAGATCTATCTACTAGATACAAACAACGGGCGGATGTATATCCGTAGAGAACATACCCTTGAAGACCTACAAAGCTTAACGAGTTAAACTCGTGGTTGATATAGACGATCTCTTGCCGATCTCAAGATCGAGAGGAATCCTAGCGCCGCAAATCAGTAGCGCATCCGTGCTCGCACACACGTCCGAGGCACCGAGCAACCTCCGCCTCCTCGCTCCAGCGATGCAGCGAAAGCACAATTCTTTCTTGCCGAATAGCAACCTCCGCCTCCTCGCTCCTCGTAATGCTATACTTCGGATGAATGTTCATCACATCATTACACTAATGTTGTGACCTCGTTATTAACAACATCCAATATCCATGATCAGGAAACCTTGATCATCTTGTTAATCAACGAGATAGTTTATGAGAGAGGCATAACTAGGAACTTCCTTTTTGTTTATTAAACACACATGTATTAACTTTTCTGTATTAATACAATTATAGCATGCAAAATAAACATTTATCATAAACAAGGAATACGATAATAACCACTTTATTATTGCCTCTCGGGCATATTCCCTTCATACGAAACATCCGGCCTAGTACAAATCATGGCATACATGATGGATCTGACTGCATAAGCATACGGCGTCGCACTCATTCGACTTCGCTCATCAGTCGTCAAAGGACACTGAGTCTTGCTAAGTTTTACACCATGGGACATCGGTAAGAACCCTTTCTTAGACAATTCCATGTTTAACTTATTTAAGACTTTGTCCAAATATGTACTCTGACTCAATCCAATGAGCTGCCTTGATCTATATATATAGATCCGGATTCCTAGAATGTATGTTGCCTCAGCTAAGTCTTTCATTGAGAAACTCCTTTCCAATGATTCCTTAGTTTGCAACATATGGACATCATTTCCAATCAGTAATATGTCATCCACATATAAGATCATAAAGTTTACTCTGCTCCCACTAAACTTCTTGTATAAACAAGAATCATGATCACTCTTGATGAAGCCAAACGATTTGACCACTTCATCAAAGCGAATGTTCCAACTCCGAGATGCTTGCTTCAACCCATAAATGAATTTATGAAGTTTGCACACCTTTTCAGCATTAGCCGGAATGATAAAATCCTCGGGCTATATCATATACACGTCCTCGGTTAAATTTTTGTTAAGGAAAGCCGTTTTGACATCCATCTACCATATCTCATAGTCGAAATAGGCTGCTATCGCTAACATGATCCAGACTGATTTAAGCATCGCTACAAGTGAGAAAGTCTTGTCGTAGTTAACTCCTTGAACTTTTCGGAACCCCTTTATTATAAGTCATGCTTTATAGACAGAAATATTTCCATCCATATCAGTTTTCTTCTTAAAGACCCACTTGCACTCGACAAGTCTTGCACCGTCTGGCAGATCAACCAAGTTCCAAACTTGATTTTCATCCATGGATTTTAACTCGAATCTCATGGCTCCAAGCCATGACTCAGAATCATATCCCACCATCGCTTCCGGATAATTTGCCGGCTCATCACTATCTAATAGTAACACATCACGAACACTTCATAATATTGCTGATATTTGCAGTACAGGTGCCTCTGCCGGCTTAGCTACCACGATCGGCTCAACCTCCAAGGTTTTTGTCGACTCGCTACTAGCCGGTTCCTCTCGAATTTATTCGAGCTGCACCATGCTCCCACTGACTCCCCGACTAAGAAACTCTTTCTCAAGGAAGACATTGTTCTGAGCGACAAACACTTTGCCCTCTTCTTGGTTGTAGAAGTATTAACCCAAGGTTTCCCTCGGATACCCCATGAAAATGCACTTATCTGATTTGGCTGCAAGCTTTTCCGACTGAAGTCGCTTGACAAACGCTTCACAACCCCAAATCTTAAGAAAAGACAAACTTGGCTTCTTGCATATCCACATCTCATACGGTGTCTTCTCTACCGACTTTGATGGTTCTATGTTTAGTGTGAACGCTGTAGTTTTTAGAAAATAACCCCAAAATGATAAACGCATATCTATCTGAGTCATCATTGATTGTACCATGTCCAACAAGGTCCAATTCCGCCTTTCCAACACACCGTTCCTTTGTGGCGTTCCCGACGGAGCAAGTGGAGGAACTATTCTGCAACTTTTCAGATGGTCATCAAACTCATGCTCATGTACTAGCTGCCTCGGTCCGACCTAAGAAACTTTATTTTCTTGCCGAGTTAATTCTGTACTTCATTCCGGAATTCTTTAAACTTTTCAAAGGCTTCCGACTTGTGTTTCATCAAGTAGATATATCCATACCTACTCAAATCATCAGTGAAGGTAATGAAGTACTCATAACCACCCCTGGCTGTTGTGCTCATTGGTCCAATACATCACTATATACTAGTCCCAACAAGTCGGATGCCCTTTCGCGACTCTTTGCAAAAAGTGTCTTGGTCATTTTGTTGAGTAGGCAAGATTCCATGTATCGAACGACTCCAAGTCGAATGAAGTTAGGAGTCCATCATCATGGAGCTTATTCATGCGTTTCCAACTTATATGACCAAGCAGACAATGCCAAAAGTAAGTCATATTCAGATCATTTGGTTTCAACCTTTTAACATTTATGTTATAAACCGTCCCACATCAAGATTCAAAATAAATAACCCGTCTTGAACTGGTGCAAAGCCGTGAAACATATCATTCAAATATAAAGAACAATCATTATTCTTAATATTCGAATCATAGCCTCGCCTCATCAAAAATGAAGCGGAAATAATGTTTCGACTAAGCACTAGAACATAATAACAATTATTTAGCTCCATAATGAATCCGGAAGGTAAATGAAGTTGCATCGTGCCGAATTCCAACGCAGTGAATCTTGCTTTGTTGCCGACTCGAATGTCAACCTCGCCTCTTGCAACACTCCTAATTCTTACCAGTCCCTGCAACGAGTTGCAGATGTGAATAACTAATCTGGTATCATATACCTAAGAACTATTAGGTGCATCAGCAAGATAAATGTCTATAACATTACAAACAAGCGTACCTGAGTCGAAAGTCACACCACCGCTCTTGGCTTTGTTGGCCAAATACTTGCTGCAATTCCTCTTTTAGTGGCCATCCGCCTTGCAGTAGAAGCAAGTGGATCCGGCTGAAAGAGATGGCTTAGTCCCTAAGGAAGCGCTTGGGACTGGGTCCTGAGCTTGCTTTCCTCCCGACTTATTCTTCTTCTTAGTCCAAGAACTTTTCTTGAACTTAGCCTTATTCTGCACCATCAACACTTGACTGGCGCCCTTCTTGAGATCCGCCTCTGCCTGCTTGAGCATCCCATGTAATTCAGTGAGATTCTTATCCATACCATGCATGTGGTAGTTTGATATGAACTGACCATATGCACTAGGAAGAGAGTTCAGAATTATGTCCGTAGCGAACTCTTTGCTAATGGGGTAGCCAAGCCTTTCCAAAGACTGCACGTAACCAACCATCTTGATCACATGAAGACTTAGTGGATCACCATCCTTAAGCTTGCAACTTAGCAAAGCCTAAGAGACTTGATACCTCTCAGTCTTTGCCTAAGCCTGGAACATACTTTTGAGGCTTTCGATCATATCATAGGCCTCAACATTCTCGAATTGCTGTTGCAAGTTCAGTTCCATGTGAGCAAGCATAAGACAACTAATTTTCATGGACTCATCCTTAGTCCGACGGTAGGCATTGGTGGCAGCGACAGTCGCATTCTCATATGGCTCATCTGGAAGTGGGTTGTCTAGGACATGGTCCTTCTTTTCTTGTTTGAGAACAATTCTCAGATTTCGATACCAGTTGGTAAAATTAGTGTCATTCAGTTTATCTTTATCAAGAATGGTTCTGAAAGCAAAACTGGATATCTGAGGGTGACTGTTACTTGGTGCCATGATCTACAACCGAAAATATGCAAAACACTTAAGACATGTATTCATAAAAGAGCAAGCATATAAAACATTTTAATACTTATGCTCCCACTAGAACCAACACCCCTTCGATGGTTACTTAGTGATTCTGGATCCTAAATAAGCAAGTT
The DNA here is from genome assembly GCA_916181665.1 of Avena sativa. NCBI lineage: Eukaryota > Viridiplantae > Streptophyta > Magnoliopsida > Poales > Poaceae > Avena > Avena sativa. The sequence continues at coordinate 82,386,908 of OV702299.1, read as the reverse complement.
GGCTAGTGAGATTTAGCATCACCGCTAGCCGCCAAGTGATCTAGGTAGGCAACTCCTTGCCAATCGCATCTCATGCGACTCATGTTGGTGGGGTGGCATCACATGCCCCGGCTCCCGACTGACTCTTTCCCGAGTCCCACAACCATCTTGATAGACCCGTCTAGCTTACCGAGTGTTTCTGCTGTAAGAGTCTGACTCGAACCCACCTAGTCAGAAAGAATTGGCAGCACACCAATTTTATTAGCCCGCTACCACAAATGTCCGACTTGTGATGGTTCAAACACTGGCGAGAAAACCGACTAGACCTTCTTTGAGGGATTAAATTTTACCGACTATCTAATAGAGGTAAAACAAAGACATAATAATAACACAAAATAAAGCAATTATAATGTGAAATGGTATGGATCTCTTCATGGCGATCTCCATCTCCACAAATCCTGTAATCCGACTCGTGCCAACTCTTGTCACTTGCCCTCTTACTCCATGTCGCCGACTTGTACATCGACTTGCATGCCATCCGGGATCTCCAAATAGCTACACTAGCTTAGTAAAGTAAATTACATAGAGAATCTGACACGCAGGTTATTATACAATAAAATGTAGGGTTTGTAGCATGGAAAACAAAAAAATTCTACCTCCAGAATGCATACAACCAAGATCCAATCTATGGAAAATCCAAGATCTAATCTATGAGATAGGTGCAACAAGATTTATGAGAACTAACCCTCGAAGATCCAAAGCGTTAACAAGATCTAATCTCGTGGTTGATGTAGTCAATCACTTGCTGATCTCAAGATCGCGAGGATGACGATCCTTCCGGCACCGTGTTCTGGCAGCGCTTCCGCACTCGTTCACACATACAAAGTCGATGAAGACCTTCCTCTCCTTGTTCCAGTGGGAAGCGGGGGTAGTAGATCCCCTCGGAATCCCAACAGCATGACGACGTGGTGGTGGTGGTGTAGGAGAAAACCTGCAGGGCTTCGCCTAAGCCAGAGCAGGAATATGGAGGAGGAGGAGGAGAGGTGGAGGCTAGGGTTGAGGAAGGGGCATGGGGGGCGCCCACCCCTCCCCTCTATATATAGAAAGGGGGTGTGGCTAGGGTTTCTGTAGGGTTTGTTGCATGTAAAACAAAAAAATTATATCACAAGAACACACAAAACCAAGATCTAATATATGGACAAGCCAAGATCTAATCTACGAGATCGGTGCAACGAGACTTTAGAGAACTAAACCTCATAGATCCAAAGCATTTATCGAGATCATATTCTCATGGTTGATGTAGTCGATCACTTGCCGATCTCAAGACCATGTAGATGATCCTTTCGGTGCCGCGTTCCGACAGCGCTTCCGTAGTCGGTAACACATACAGAGTCGATGAAGACCTTCCTCTCCCTTGTTCCGGTAGGCAGCGGAGGTAGTAGATCTCCTCGGAATCCCAACAACATGATGGTGTGGTGGTGGTGGAGGAGGATAAATTTCTGCAGGGCTTCGCCTAAGCCAGAGCAGGACGATGGGCGAGAGAGAAGAGAGGCGACAACTGGGGTTAGGCGCCAAGGGACAAGGTGTGTGTGGGAGGGAGGGTGGGGGTGCGCCCCCACCCCTCATTATATAGGTGGGGGGCAGCCGACCAATGGTTCCCATCCCAGGCCATGTCCCCCCAACTCGGCCTCCAAGGGAAGAGCTTGAAACCTTTTCCACCAAGTCTTCCTTTTTACCAAAAACTAGAGTTTGACATTTCAAATTAGGATTTGACTATTCAAACTAGGGTTTGACCCTTTTACTAGTCTTGGCCAAATTGGCCCTTTAGGATTTGGTGCGGCTAGCCCCTAGGGCATGCCACTATCCAAGTGACCCCCTCCCGGGGTGGTGAACCATTGGTGGTCCCTCTAGAACATTCTAGAAGTATCTGGTCAAAACACCAAAACTTTTCCCGAATCCCAGAAAACCACTTTACTTATATGAAGATTATTCTCCGGACCATTCTGAATCTCCTCGTGATGTCTTGGATCCAATCCGAGACTCCGAACAACATTCGGTCTCCAACTCATATTCCATATCTACTTAAACAACATCGAATCCGTAAGTGTGTATCCCTACGGTTCGCGAACTATGCAGACATGACCAAGACACTTCTCCGGTCAATAACCAATAGAGGGATCTAGAAATCCATATGGCTCCCACATATTTCAAAGATGACTTCATGATCGAATGAACCATTTACATATGATACAAATTCCCTTTGTCGCACGATACTTTAATTATTCGAGGTTCGATCATCAGTATCTCTATACCTAGTTCAACCTCGTTACCGATAACTACTCTTTACTCGTTCTGTGATATGACATCCCTTGTGACCTAGTCACATGCTTGCAAGCCAATTGGATGGCATTCCACTGAGAGGGCCAAAAGTATATCTATCCATCATATGTATGGACAAATCCCACTCTTGATCCATGCGGTTCAATCCATACTTTCAGAATACCTAATGCCACCTTTATAACCACCCAGTTATGAAATGGTGTTTGATGTCATCAAAGCATCCATCCAGTGATGGTGATTAACATGATCTCATGGTCGAAGGATTAGGTTACTATGTATTTGAAAACTTATAGCAAACGAACTCTAAATGACTTGATCGTATGATATGCTAACTATAGGAGTGTGTCCATCACATCATTCTCCTAATGATATGATCTTGTTATTAATAAAATCTAATGTCCATGATCATCTATTAATCAATAAGCTAGTTTAATAAGAGGCTTACTAGGGACTATTTTATGTTTACAAAACACACAAGTATTAATGTTTCCGGTTAATACAATTATAGCATGGGATTTAAAATTTTATCATAAACATGAAGATATGATAATAACCACTTTATTATTGCCTCTTGGGCATATCTCCAACAGTCTCCCACTTGCACTAGAGTTAATAATCTAGTTTGAAAAACTTTGTGCATTCAAAACCTATGGCTTTCTGGTGTTGTATATACCCGATTGCTAGTGGTTAATTAATCTTCGGATTTGACACTTTCAGGTCCGTGTGTATTTGCATGTCTTTGTGTCTCTACGTATCACTCATTCTCCAATGAGATGGCATTGCATAAATTTGGTCCTTTGATGAGACCTTTAGTTCCTTGGGGTTAAACCATGTTGATACAATTGTCATACAATATATCTTCATAGTACTAAACTGGTGTGAACCACACCTATTTTGATAACAAACTACTTGACACAGATGCCCTCTTTTGCTGCTACAATGACAGTCATATACTTAGCCTTTTGTTGTAGTATCTATCACAATGTCAACTTTGGAACTTATCCAAATCCATTATGGAACTTCCTTTCCATTACATCGTGCCACCCAAAGTTTTAAATTGAGATAAACTTAATTTGTATCTTGTGACAAAACTAGTATCAATGTAACACTTTATAATGAACTATATATCCATTTTTCACCTCTACATAAGTAACATATTCTTAGTTCTTCCAAAGATCAGAAGAATATCCTTTCTATCGTCCAATGATCTTCTTATGAGTCATTCTGGTATATGCTCATAACATTTAGAGCATAGGACATATCTGGATGTGTATATATCACAGTATGATTGATCAAATACTCTTTGTGATATTCACCAAGTGTCAAAAACACTTGGATCTCATCTCTCTTACCAAGTGTCAATACACTTGAATCTTGATTCAATCCTTTCTGTGTGGTAAGAACCTTTCTTGTCATTTCCATATTGAACTCATTCAATATCTCATCTACGTACATTTGGCATAACCATATTAGCGTCTCAATCTATCCATATAGACATTGATGCCAAATATTCGGGTTTTGCCTAAGTCTTTCATCGAAATGAAATTCTTAAATTGTGTCAATAAAAGATACATCGTTTCTAATCAACAATATGTCTTTCACATAATGTATTAGAAATATGTCTTAGCGCTCCCACTTAATTTCTTGCAAATTCAAGCATCTTCATCGTCTCTGATGAAATTAAACTTTTTAATAGTTTCATCATGGTGAAGATTCCAACTCCGCGATGCTTACTTCAACCATTGAAGTTTGCATGATCTTTTAGCATCTTTTGAATTAATAAAATCTTTGGATCGTGTCATGTACACGTCCTAGGTAACCATTCTATTTGAAGAACTTGTTTTGTTTGTTCAACTACCATATAACAAAATTTTATGTAGTGGTTGCTATATTAATCCGACTAGACTAAATATCGCTATGAAAGTTCAAATCCTGTCATAGTCAACTTTTTGAACGTTGTCACAAATTTTTTACCGACATGTCGACAATATCATAGATGTGAAACATCCATGTATATTTATAGATCAAAATACAACCGATAGGTCTTACACCTTTCCGGAGGGTCTTCCAAGTTCAAAAACTTAATTTTTCGTGTATGGAAATATCATGGATTTTTTGGCTTCAAGCCATTTGATGGAGTTAGGGACCATCATCGCTTCTTTGCATGTAGTCGGTTCATCATTGGTAAACAATAATGATTTACTCTCAAATCTTAGTATTTGATTGTTTACCTGACCTACTCGGTTCAATAGGAACTTAGAACTCCATGACCACAACCATTGAGGCACGTGAGCCATGAGCATTATTGCTATCTCCGGATCACTTTCCGGCGCTATGTAACTCAGCACTTATTAGCTAAGGTTCAATAACCTTATCAAAGTTCTATTGTACTCCGACTTAACTTTTCACGAAAAATTCCTTCTAAAGAAACTTGACGTTCTAAGTGATAAAAACTTTTATCTTTAGTGTTATGGAGGAATACCCAACGGTTATTCGAAATAACATAAAAAGGCATGCTCATCTGATTTTGGTTGTAAACATTTCACTTATGCCTAGCATACCAAAATTCAAGAAAGGACAACTTGGGTTTTATCCTAGATCATATCTTATATGGTGTCATTTCACCGGATCACGATGGTGCTCTTTTCAGTGTAAAAGTAGTAGTCACTTAAGGTTTAAACCTCTTAAAATATATTGCCAGTCTTATAACTAACACCTTTGATCTTACCATGTCAAACAAGGTTTCATTGCATATCTCTAACATTCCATACTCCTATGGTGTTTCGGGAAATGCAAATCCATGGAACGATTCCTAAAATCTTAAGTGTTATGGTAAACTTGTAACTCAAATATCTTCCTTTATGATCTAATCATAAATTCTTTATTTTCTTGTTACAATGATTTTCCACTTCATCTTGAAAGTCTTTGAACATTTCAAAATATTTCACACTTCTTCCTCATTAAGTAAATATACACATATATTCACTCAAATTTCCGAAGAAAGCATATGAAGTTGAAATCCATCGCTCACGACTACACATAATGGACTACATACATCAATATGTACAAATTCCAATCAGGTAGTCGTTCGTTCTTCTTTGGCCTTTGAACGAAGTTTCAATTATCTCCAGGAAAGTCTCACAAGTGTCATTTGATAAAAATCAACAGACTCCAAAATTCCATCAACATGGAGTTTCTACATGTTTTTCTTTCCAATATAATTTAACCGATGATGTCACTTTGTAAGTGATCTTTCAATCATTTGTCTTGTGACATTTTTAGCATTAGTTTTATGGATGTGATTTGTCCAACCAGACTTGTAAATCATCCATATTTTATGGAATACGGTAAATTATTTGAACAACCTTTTATTCTCAAAATACCTGATAAAAATAACAATTATTGAAACAAATCTTGAAGGTGAGCTTTGATGTCAACGAGAAACACAACAACACTTAGTTTGTTTTCGATGAACATCATCACATATTCTCTTGCTGACTACTTAGGCCATTGCATTTCATGAATTGTGTTGTCATGTATGACACTTCACACCAACAAATTCGGTATCCAATACCCAAGAACCACATTGTTTAACAAGCAAAGAATACAACCATAACATCTATATCATCTATATACCTAAGCTGGATAATTCTAGTCTTTACTTTTCTGCCAAATATTTCCGAGATTCTGTAGAGGTCCCAACCTTTAATAAGGTAGAGATCCCTGTGTTTACAATGCTAGTCCCTGGATCAATAGCTAGCATCCACAGTTAAGATGTAATATCAAGAAACAAAGGTCATAATACAACTTTATAACCAGGAATAAAATAATTCATTACATCTTACATAGCTCATTTGGCTATCTCATTACAATGCAACAGAAATAACTATAGCATGGAGTCCTTCATATTCAAAGTGCCACAGGTAATCATGTTGGTTGTAGACTTGTAATCCTATTCAACACACTTCACTAACATCAAACAAACCTGCAACATAATAAGTTACAACCACAAGGGTCAATACATTTGAATTGTATTGGCAAGTTTCACTACTATGTAGTAATAAGTGGATCCTATCAATACATGCATATTTGGCTAAGTAGGGTTTAGGCTCATTTGCAGAAAGCAATATAGTTTTATCCTATCTTTTCAAAATAATTTTGATCTTTTGAAAATCTTTCTGAACTCCTTGGAAAACTCCAAGTGCTTCTAATCCCTTGTTGACACCATAAAGTTTTACTTTGAGAAATTGGAATGTCGAGATCTTCCATAGCTTCAGGCCTTAGTTGCTCAGAATTGTCCATAACCGGGGACACGGCTAAGTACTTAGAATTTGATCTTCTGCAGAAGTTGTACACTTTACCCACATGACACAATCTCGTCTTGACGCTACCAGTGGCCGCTGGATAAGTACACACCAAATGGAGTACCGGCAGATCGAGAATGTGACAAAGTCTTTCCATAGAAGTCCTCCCAATACATTATGCTAGCACGTCTACCAGGCACCAATGTAAGGATATACTTCCAATACATAATTCTAGTTAACCTGAATAGGTACCAATGCAAGGGTCTTCCACTATGTAATTGACTAAGCCAAAGCCCATTTAGCATGTGGCTGTACACGGAAGCCACTGTACGAGAAACATGTTCAATCTCTAAGTCCCTGGGTGGTTTTCTTCTAGTGCACATATAAAAAGATAGCCATATAAACATGGTTCCCTTTGTTGCCACCTTGTCCAAAACTTGAGTATCCTCTTTCCACCCAGGTGGTTCATTGAGTACTTGTTTTATTATATAAAACATATATTTTTCCAACACTTCATATAATCATGATATGATATTCCCCCCCAAGTCCATAGCAGGGCTAAGCATTCTACAACTATGATATTTTCACTAAGGGAGATGGATTTCCTAATAGGACATAGCATATCATAAAAACATAGTAGCCCTATCATGCATACTACAAAAATACCACTAAGTGTAGTGAAAATAGTAGGACATGGATGATAGTGTCACTTGCCTTTTTAGTAGAGAATATTGGTTCACTCCTTGATCTTGCAAATATCACACTCTTCTAACTTCACTACAATTCAATCAAGCAAACATATATTCAACTAGCATTCAAACAATTCACCACATAAAATAAGAAAAACAAGGCAATGCATGCAAGCATGCAAAAGATTGTTTTATTTAGAAAAGTGGTTTCTAGTAGGCTCTAAACATTTTAAAACACCTATTGGTCATTTACAAAAGTGGTAAAACCATTTAAATTTAAGTTGGTGAAATGGCTATTTAAGTCATTTTGTTTTGCTAGAAATGATTTAAATCAAGTAATATTTTGTAGTGTTAGACAAATATATTCTTTAAACACAGATGTTAGTGTTTATGGTTTAATATTAATCCATTTGCAAAAAGGTTCCACCTAAATTCCATTTTTAAATCAAACAATATTTTTTTATTTGTTAGAAATGCCTTTAACATGTAATAATTTACTAAGGTTCATCAAATATGTTTTCAAATCTCAAAACTTGGTGTTTAGCGTCAGGGAGTTTAAATCACATCATTATCTAAAGGTTTGACTTTAAAAGTATTTTTAAATCATAGTCAATATTTTTATTTAGCTAGAAATGCTTTTATTCAAAGATTTAATTCCTAAGTGTCACCAAATGTATTTTTAAATCCACAAGTTGGTTCTTAGGGTCAGTAGGTTCAAAACAATCCATTCACAAAAGATTTTACCCTAAAAACATTTTTAGAACAAATTTTATATCCAAAATAGGCCTAAACAAGTTTCTGCAAAAACAACAAATTTTACAGAAGCAATTCATTAAACAAAGTGCATGGTTGCAAAGTACTCTTCTTGATGATTCCATTGATATAAAGTTTGCAAAATTTGGACATGTGTATTTAAAGTTATGAATTTTGCAAGTTTGAACATCTAATAGAACATTTTCTGTTTTTAAATCAAAGTCAGTGCCACGCGTCTTAATCTTATTGGTCCATACCGCTTCGGATGGATCGTGCTACGCAGGCCGTTAGATCTAACTTAATCGCACGGTGCTGATTGCTTCGTACCTGTTCGCTAAGTAATCTATCGTGACGCTTGGATCTAGATCCAGTGGCTCATAGCAGCTCGACCACAGATGGGCGGCGCTGGCGGCGGTAGACGGTGGCGGGCACTCAGACGGTGAGGTTGCCAACGAACTAGGAAGCACGGGAGAGGGAGAGGATGCTCACCAGACTCGCCGGGAAGCGCTGATGCTCGAGGTGGGGTCGGTTCATCGAGGGGCGCTCGGGGGTAGCGGTGATTGATCGTCGGAGATGGCGTCGGCGTTGGGTTCGTCTGGTCATTGTCGGAGGCGAGGCTACAGGTCATGCCGAGGCAAACGAAAGGGGGCGTTAGACGCGGGCGAGTGTGGAGATCACGGGAGCATCATCGAGAGGGATAGGGGCGGATGGAAACTACCTAGAGAGTTCGCCGGAGTTGAAGACGTTCTCGGTGGTGCTCGGGTGATGTCGAAGCCGAGCCTCTAGCACGCGCGCAGGTGAGATGAGGCTATAGGTAGGTGCGCCTGGCGATGGGGAATAATCTAGTGGGTGCCAGGTAGTGGGAGGTGGCCGGAGATTGCCGGGATTTCGCCGGAGTAGCTCGTCGGTGCAGTGGTGTTCGAGCTTGCGATTGCGGCAGCCTGGTGGCCGAGAGAAGATGGCGCCTCGGAGAAAGAGAGAGGAGGGAAAGGCGCTTAAGTGTGCATGGTCTCTGGGGGGAATTTACTTTGCCATTTACTCGAATTTACGAGGATTGAATCTTGACAGAAACGGCGAGGTGTGATGAGGGGGGAGGGAACGGTCACGAGGTTGATGACGGTGAGGTGGCTAGTGGGTCCCGTTCATCAGCAAGGTGAGTGGGGTTAGGTGGGGTCGTAGTGTCGGTGACTTCGGGGTGTGCTGTTAGGTGAAAAACGTTTCAGGGAGAGGGGAAGAAGTGGGCTGCGCTGCTAGGCTGGACTGGGCTGTTAGTGGGTTGGGTTCGTTTCTTTTTTTTATTCAGAATCTTTTTCTTTTTCCTTTTCTATTTATCTGTTTTGATTTTTATTCAAATAATTCAAACCCCATTTGAATTCAAACCTTTGCCAAAGTTTGGGTATATTTTAGTACTGTTTATTAGCATATTCTAAAGTCCAATTTAGAATATTTCTTTAATTCTTTTAGGTTCTATTATTAATTTTAAAAATAGACATTTGTCTTTATTTCAAATAAGATATTAATTTGTTTCCAGACTCTATTTGAATTCTAAATTTTACCAAACCTTTTCAGTAGGTTTTATTTATTCAAAATAACTTCACTTTGAATCATTATTTAAAATACTTTAATATGATTTAATGTTCATTTAAATTGGGAAAATGTCTTTAAATAATCTTGGATATTAATAAATCCTTATGATTTTAATTAAATAATCCTTTACTCTTTTTATTAAACAAAAATCTTTCATTTTATTTGTTTGGCCAAGATTTAATTTGGCTTTTTAAAAATAGTCCGTCCTTATTTATTTCTTCCTTTTCTTATAAAATCCATATCTTTTTATTTAAGGATCCAAAAATGGTGATTCCAACTTTTATAATTTTATTGATCATTTGTTTATCTTTTTAAATCCCTTTTCATTCAAAGTTTGTTCAAGATGTGTGTTTGATGTTTCCATTTGGAATCAAAATGTTTCTCTTCACCCTAAATTTCATCAATTATTTATTTTGTTTATTTTTCACATTCCAAAATTTGGAAAATTTTGGGATGTGATAGATTCTCTTTCAGCATTTCCTTTCCCTTTTAAAATAATCTATCAACATCAATAGTGGCGCCATACACATGACACATAGTCAAAAGCTTCTATAGTTAAATACTAATACCTTTGAACTTGCACTTTGAAATAGATCACCATCATCAAATGTTTGGTGTTCTTTCAAAATCCATTCTTTAGCAATCTTTTAGTATAGTAAAAAATTTACCAACATCTTCTATTCATCCTTATCATGACAACTTTCATGATCAAGCTACTATAGCTTGTAAAGGCGAATCACGAGTATAATGATGCTTTTACAAAACCCTTTTGGAGGATTAGGACGTCTAGCATCTTCAACCTTCGCAAATTCTCATACAATATGAGAACATGTATTTTGCTAAATCATATTCTATCATATTGCAACGAAAACATTTGTTTTAGATATCACAATATCTTCTACACATGATGGTTTCTGAAACATTTCTTTCAGCTCCTAGATAACCTTGATATTAAAACAATCTTTTGAATATCAAAAATCATGGAGGCAAACATGATACTTTAGATACTAACACTGGAATTGATACTCTTGATTTAATACCAATTATTAAACTTCACGGAGTAAACTGAGTTTGCTGAAAGTTTGCAATAGGACTTTTAAACTTCATATTTACACTCAAAGCAATACGATACCAGTTTGTAAAGAAACTATCCAGAATTCTATAGTTCTATTATCTCAATTATAACTAAGTGTAAGGTGGTGAATGGATGCCAATGACTACAACAATTATACAAATTCACTTTGATTTAATTTATGATAAATTGTGTTCAAATTTAATCATATTACTTTTGAACTCCCACTCAAAACTGTAGGGGTTCGTGGCATGGAAAACAAAAAAAGTCTATCGCATGAACACACACAAGCCAAGATCTAATGTACTAGACCGGTGCAACAAGTTGATAGAGTACTAACCCTCGAAGACCCAAAGTGTTTAACAATATTGGATTCTCGTGGTTGATGTAGTTGTTCACTTGCCGATCTCAAGATTGCGTAGATGATCCTTCTAGCGCCTCATTCCGGCAGCACTCCCGCAGTCGGTCACATGTTCGGTACTCGATGAAGACCTTCCTCTACCTTGTTCCAGCAAGCATCGGAGGTTGTAGATCTCTCCTCGCGATTCCAACAGCATGACGGTGTGGTGGTGGAAGTAGAGGGGAAATCCCGCAGGGCTTCACCTAAGCCGGAGCGGGTATGGTGGAGTAGAGAAAGAGCCTCGAAAACTAGGGTTTAGAGGCTAAGGGGTGGAGGTGGTGGCCGACGCCTAGAGAGGTCTAGGCGACAACGACTTTAGAGGGGCTCTAGGCGGCGACAACTTGAGAGGGGCAGTGGTCGTCCTAGGGATTCAAGTTGTGGGGCAAGGGGGTGCTCCTCCCCTCCTTTTATGGGAGGGAGAGGCAGCAAGGGGGAGTGGAGTCCTCCCCCAACCCCTCTTCCAACGACGTCATCAAGGGAGGGAGGGAAACCTTCCTTAACTTGGTTTCCTCTCCTCCCTCCACTAGGCAACCATGTTGGAATTTGACTTTTCAAACTGGCGTTTGGCTTTTCAAACTAGAGTTTGATTTCTCTCTTCCCATTGCCTAGCCAAGTGACCTAGTACATGATGCAACCATTCCACATTGGTATGCACATCCATGTACCCTTACCACTCCGGAGTGGTGGACCTTCTAGACCCCTTCTAGAAGATTCTGGTGAAAACACCGAAAACATTTCCGAACTCCGGAATTGGACTTTCCTTATATGAATCTTATTCTCCGGACCATTCTAGATCTCCTCGTGATGTCCTAGATCCTATCCAAGAATCCGAACAACATTCAGTCTCTTACTCTCATTGCATATCTACTAAACAACATTGAATCCTTAAGTGTGTCTCCCTATGGTTCGTGAATTATGCAAACATGATCGAGACTCTTCTCCAATCAATAACCAAAAGAGGAATCTAGAAATTCATATGGCTCCCACATATTTCTACGATTACTTCGTGATCGAATGAACCATTTACATACGATAATAATTTCCCTTTGTCTCGTGATACTTTACTTATCCGAGGTTCGATCATCAGTATCTCCATACCTAGTTTAACCTCATTACCGATAAGTAATCTTTACTCGTAGTATGATATGACATCCCTTGTGACCTAGTCACATGCTTGCAAGCCAATTGGATGACATTCCACCAAGGGGGCCTAGAGTATATCTATTCGTCATTTGTATGGATAAATCCCACTCTTGATCCATGCTCTTCAACACATACTTTCAGAATACCTAATGCCACCTTTATAACCACCCAGTTACGAAGTGGTGTTTGATTTCATCAAAGCACTCATCTGGTGATGGTGATTAACATGATCTCATGGTTGAAGGATTCAGTTACTATGTATCTGAAAGCTTATAGCAAAACGAACTTAATGACTTGATCTTATGCTATGCTTACTTTGGGTGTGTGTCCATCACACCATTCTCCTAATGACATGATCTTGTTATTAATAACATCCAATGTCCATGATCAGAAACCATGATCATCTATTAATCAACAAGCTAGCTTAACAAGAGGCTTACTAGGGACTCTTTTATGTTTACAAAACACACAAGTATTAATGTTTCCTATTAATACAATTATAGCATGGGATGTAAACATTTTTCATAAACACAAAGGTATAATAATAACCAATTTATTATTGCCTCTTGGGCATATCTCCAACAGTCTCCCACTTGCTCTAGAGTCAATAATCTAGTTTGAAAAACTTGTGCATTCAACACCTATGGCTTTCTAGTATTGTATATACATGATTTCTAGTGGTAAACATAATCTTCGGATCCGACACTTTCAGGTCTGTGTGAATTTGTATGTCTTTGCTTCTCTACGCATCACTCATTCTCCGATGAGATGGCATTGTATAAATTTGGTCCTTTGGTAAGAGCTTTAGTTCCTTGGGGTTAAATCATGTCGATACAATTTTCGTACAATATATCTTCATAGTACTAGCCCACTGTGAACCACACCTAGTTTGATAACAAACTACTTGAAACAAATGCCCTCTTTTGCTGCTACAATAGCAGTCATATACTTAGCCTTTTGTTGTTGTGTATGTCACAATGTCTTAACTTTGGAACTCATCCAAATCCGTTATGGAATCTCCTTTCCATTACATTGTTCCACCCATAGTTTGAGATAAACTAATTTGTATCTTGTGACAAAACTAGTATCAATGTAACACTTTACAATGAACTATCTATCTATTTGTCACTTCTACTTAAATAACTGATACGTCCATTTTGCATCACTATTTTATATCATAATTTACTGTTATTCATTGATATATTTCATATTAAGAGGTGATAATTATGTTATTTCATCTATTTTTGCATGGTTGGATGACTTTGGAGGATGAACTGCTGGAGTCAGGATTCTGATGGAAAAAGCGGTGTCCAGATGCAATATTCGCGAAGATCAAAAAATTCCAGAAAATATATGTAAATTCCTATTTTTCCAGAAGACGAAGGAAGCGAAAAGGGGAGATGGATATGGGCCACAGGGGGGCCACACCACCCCATGGAGCGGGCCCCCCTGGGCCGCTCCACCAGGTGGTGTGGCCACCCTGGCCTACCTCTGGCTTCTCCCTTTCGCCTATAACTTCCCCCCAAAACCCTAATACTCGAGGAGCGACCACAGAAAGATTCCGCCGCCTCTGCGGGGCGGAAACTACAGAGAGAAAGAGCTCCCCGGTAGGCAGAATGCTGCCAAGGAAATTCCTTCCCAGAGAGGGGAGATCGTCGCCATCAACACTGTCATCAAGCTAGACTTCATCGGGATCATCATCATCATCCTCACTATCATCTCCACCAGCACCATCATCACCACTTCAGCCCGTTGTAACAATTTGGGTTGAATATTTCATAGTTCTTAGGGGAACTTTCCTGGTGTTGATTACTTTTGTAGTTGATGCTATTGAGTGGAACCATTGAATTATTGTTTATGTTCAGATTGTTATTCATCATTATATCATCTCTGATCTTGATCCATATGATGTCTCGTGAGTAGTTCGTTTAGTTCTTGAGGACATGGGAGAAGTCATGTTGTTAGTAGTGGAATTGTGTTGAGAAATATTCAATGGTTTGATATTTAAGTTGTGGTGTTATTCTTCTAGTGGTGTCATGTGAACGTAGACTACATGATACTTTAGCATTTATGGGCCTAGGGGAATGCATTGTGTATTTGACTACTAATTGTGGGGTTGCCGGAGTGACAGAAACCCGAACCCCCGTTAGGAAACCTTTGCACAAGGGAGTGCGGGATCTCAGAGTTTAATGTTGTGGTTAGGTTTTTATCTTAATTACTTTCTTATAGTTGCGGATGCTTGCAAGGGGTTTAATCAGAAGTATGTATTAGTCCAAGTAAGGTTGGTACATTAGCATAGGTTCACCCTTACAACACTTATCCAACCAAAGAAGATTAGTCAACTATATGAAGCGAAAGCACTTGACAGTATTCCCATGTGTCCTCGAGAACGTTTGGTCCTCATAAGTAATACAACCGGCTTGTCCTTTGCTTAAGAAAGGATTGGGCCACTTGCTGCAATTATTGTTATCTTTTATTTACTTGCACTTTATTTCTTTGCTTTATAAAAACCCATACAAATCAGTTTGCTAAGTATTTATAGTGAATTCCTGATCCAAATCACTATTCAACACCTTCTGCTCCTCGTTGGGATCGACACTCCTATTTAACAAAAGTACTACGATACACCCCCTATACTTGTGGGTCATGAAGACTATTTTCTAGTGCCGTTGCCGGGGAGTGAAGCGCTATTAGATGCTTCTTGTGCTGGATCATTCACACGTATGAAGGAAGAAGCTAAATGGGATCTCCTAGACCGTATTCAAGAGAACACTGAAGCATGGGAGAATGACAAAGGAAGAAAGTCAGGTATAAATTATGATTATGAATGCATTAAATCTTTTATGGGAACTGATGACTTTCATAATATTAGTACTGAGTATGGTCTTGATTCTCAAAGTATTGCCAATTGTTTTAAGGCCTTTGACTCTTATATTGAAATTCCTAAAAAGGAGTGGAATAAGTACCATGCACCTTATAAAGATATTGTTAATCATGTTCCTACTAGAAACACTGAAGTTTATACTATTGATCATATTTTGCCTGAACCTTATATTGAGAAAATACCTTTCCCTTCTAAGGTAAAGGAACATTCTATTATAGCTAATGTGTTTAACAAAATTACAAAGAAAGCTGTAGAACCTGATGAACAAATAAATATTAAACCTACAACAGCAATTGTGAAAGACCTTGTCACTAAAAATGTAAAATATGGGCACATTATATTTTGTGAAGATGCTTCTAATATTGTCTCACATCCTAGTAAAACTAGGATAGCTAGTGTCTCTGTGCTTTCTGTTAGAATTGGTGATCATTGCTATTATGGTTTATGTGATATTGGTGCAAGTTTTAGTGCTATTCCTTATGAGCTTTACAAAGAAATTATGCATGAAACTGGTCCTTATGAACTTGAAGACATTATGTGGTTATTCACCTTGCTAATAGAGAGACTGTCTATGCAATTGGTATTCTAAGAGATGTGGAAGTGTTTTGTGGTAAGATTAAATATCATTGTTCAAAAAATCAGCCAATATGCCGATTAATCAGCCGATTAATCGTGCATCAGTGGGTGAGTGATACGATTATATCTTATCGGCTGATTTATCCCCTAGCCTGATATATCCCGAATGTCTTCGATATATCATGATTTTCGCTGATTTTTGGCCGATTTGTTCGAATTTATGTAGATATTCTTGTAATTGTAGACATTACCTCAATTTGTGCATTTTTTGTTGATTCAAAATAAAGGAATCAAGGTTACACCTGTTTCTACTCCAAAATTGTTTTTGGATAGCATACTTTAGAAATTTTAGTGCCAGAACTTTGTATTTACACAAAAACTAGCCGATAAATAGCATACTGATAAAATCTATTAATCAGCAGATAAGTGATTAATCTCTATTTTGAGGCCGACCGAGAAGTTAACGATAAGCGATATCCTCAACATTGTTAAATATCCTACTGATTTTATAGTGCTTGGTAAGGAAGCTAGTAAAACTTGTCCTATCATCTTTGGTAGACCTTTCTTGAGCACTTGTGGAGCTATTATAGATTGCAGGAAGGAGAAAATTTTAACTAAATTTGATGTATAATCTTATGAGCTTAATTTTTCCAAGTTTGCTAAAGCTCCTTATGAAAATGAATTGCCTAATGAATATTTTAGAGTTGAACAACTTGATCTAGTTTTTGACCTTAAACCTCTTTTTGACGATTTTAAATATGCTCATTTTGATGATGAGAATGTTTCTTGTGATAGTTACATTGTTAATTTTATTCAGAATGCTTCTGAAAGTTATCATGAGAGAGGGAAACATGGTTTTATGCATCTCAATAACGTTAAGTTTCCCTGCTTTATGTTGAAAGTTCTAAAGTTGCACTTATTTTGCCTTCCTATGCTAGTATCCTATTGTTTCAAAAAAAATTCTTACAAAATTCCCTTGCATAGGAAGTGGGTTAGACTTAAATGTATTGGATATTTGCTTCTTTATGCTCTCTTTTACTCCAAATACATATCTTCTATGTGAGCATCATTGAAATTATCATGCCTATCTTAATGGCTATAAAGAAAGAGCGTTTGGGAGACAACCCATTTTAGTTTGCTTTCGGTTTTTGTTTCTCTAAGTCTTGGAAGTTATTACCTTTGAAATAACCACTCCTTATCCTTTTTGTTTGGTTTTTTGTGTCAAGATTAGCCCCTATTGAGAAGAAGGTGAGATGTGGGAAGTTGCTGTCCCAGAACAGATTTTTTTGGTTCACTATAAAAAATTGTGAAAAATCCCAGTACGCGGGTTGAGCTGTAATTTTCTATGCATGTGCCCCAAGTTATTATCTAACTTTCGTTAGTTTTGTACTTTTAGATTTGAGCAACAGAAGGTCTTAGAAAAAATCGGTTTCTACGTGCTGGTCTATTTTGACAAATTTCTGCCATTTTGCATTTGCCTCTTTAATCGATTTCCTTTTTGAATTCTTTTGGGTTTTTGAAAGGAGTTGTTTTAGTAGCTTATGTTTTGATGGACTTTGGTTGAAATTAAACCCAAAGGTTTATTATCTTTGCATACATTAATGTTGCTAATGAAGATTGTGTGAAGCTTTGTATGAAAGAAATTTTCAGATGTTGGAGAGCATGATGTAGGGAGATGAAGAATGGTCAAAGGATCAAACATTATATTTCTGGAGATGAAGATATTGATATTATTCATGTGCTGACTCAGGAAGAATTTATTAAAGACCAAATTCAGGAACCTGCAGAGTCCGTTTTCGAATAGGTAACAGTTCTGGTAAGAAAAGGTTCGCGAAAAACTTTCCAATTTATATTTTTGCAGTTTTTATTCCATATGGAAGATAATGAGTATAAAGAGGGAAGGAAACGGATCCCGGGGGGCTCACACCACCCCGTGGCGCGGGCCCACCTGCCTGTGCCACCAGGGGGTGTGACCACCCCTTAGCCCGTGTCCGTCCCGTTTTCGTCCAGTACCTTCCTTATGTCGTAAAACTTCGTAATATATAACCCCCCAGACCCCCGAGGTCCGTATATCGTGTTATCATTGTGTTTTTGTTTCGATCTTTTATGTTTAGATGTCGTTCTAGGGTTCTATTTCAGAGGACTATGAGCTGCAATGCCAACACAAGCTCCTTCATGATCTTGAGAGAGGAACCTTCATTGGATGGGTGGAAGAAGAAAGGATCACAGCTAGGCATGAAGACATGGATCAGAGAGTCAAGGAGGAAGTAAAGAACATTTCAGCAAGCATGGAAGGACAGATTGATGTAGGATCAAGGGCAAGAAACCCTACTCTCGTAAGGGCAATTAACACTAAACGTGCCTTTTCTCATAATATGCAGGGGATGATGACCTCAGTTCCTGCCGTGCGGCAGTGGAAGACCTTCGAGCCACTGATGAGTTTTGTGATAAGTACCGAGTCTTAGGAGAAAAGTGGATATACTTCAAGAGGAGAATAACATGCTTCGCAAGATACTAGAGGATTTCTTCACTCCGATCATGATAATACCACCACCACTGAAGGAGTAATTCTTCATCAGGTTTTGGCATCCCCTTGGTTTGTTCCAAGCTTGGGGGAGTGCCGCGGTATCACATCATTATCTTTTATCTTTTTACCTTTTTAGTAGAGTCATATCATGAATAGAGAAGTTATCATATGGGATGGTTTGCATTGTCGAAGTATCTCTCCTCTAGTTGGTTATCTTTGTATCCCTTGGTGTGAGTGCGGTTATGGAATATTAATGAGAAGTTTCATCATTTACTTTTTGCACATCTTATCTTAGTTTGCAATCTTTGTTATATGATTGATATTTTTGTTAGTATTGGTATCACTTTGGGAGCATCAAGTAAATTTAGTTGGTTTTGGCAAACCTAGATTTGGTCAGTAGCAACACTTTTTGAGGATTGAAGGAAAAGACAAAAGTACTTATAGATATTATATTATTTTATTTCTTTCTTGATTGGCTCATAAGCTTAGTATTCTTTAGTTAAGATCTTTTGTGTTTCCAAGGAAGATTGCATGATTGTTTCTATCAGTTGTATGTTTGCTTGTTTCTTCCAACCCTTATGCTTGCTACCCAGCCTTGCTAGCAAAAAACATGTACTAAGAGGGAATTATTCTCATGCATCTAATCCTTGAACCAAAACCTATGCCATTTGTGTCCACCATATCTACCTATTAGCATTATTGCTATTCCAAGTAAATTCTCAAGTTTTATCTATCTTACAAATTAAAAACTTATTTGTTATGTGAACACTAGTGATTTGTCACATCCCATGATTTTACAAATCTTGTAATGTGAAAAATAAATAAACAAAATAAATAATTGTTGAAAATTAGGGTGAAAAGAAACTTTTGTTTCTAAATGGAAACTTAAAAATCCCATCTTGAACAAACTTTGGTCAATGTTTGAATCTAACTAAATTCAAATCAAGTGAAATGCATTCTTCATAAATGCATCTAGAAATTTAAACACTTGGAGAATAAACCAAAACTCTAAAACCCTAAGGGAAGAAAAACATTTCCAAGTTATCTCTAAGCCTATGGATTTGATCCATATAAAATTGGTCAAACAAAATTTTAAAAATAATCAAGAATGACAAATAGAAACATTATAAAACCATGGAAATTGGTTTCACTTAATTTGGAACCAAAGATAAAATCTTATGAATTTAATAAGAGAAGGGAATTAAATTTCCAAAGCTAATAAAGCACCTATCCAAAAATCCATACCAAAAAGTGAGAAAATAATCCTAAAGATATTTAAAAGGATAAATAAATATTAAATAAGATTTTGCAAATTGGAATCACCAAGTTTGGATCTACAAATAAAAAGATATGGATTTTATAAGAAAAAGAAAGAAATATTAAATGAGGAATATTTAAAAGACAAATTCAATCTTGGCTTAATCCATATGCAAATGGAATAAATATAATCCAAATCCAAATAAAATAAAAGGATAAAGAATTTTCCAAAATAAAATAAAATGGCATAAACCAAATTCTATTTGAATAAAGACAAATCCAATTTTAAATGATTAATAAATCATATTAAAAACATTTCCAAATAATTCAAGGTGAATTATTTGATATCCAAATAAACAAATAAAACCTACTGAAAAGATTTAGAATTCAAATGGAGTTTGAAAACATTATTTAAATCTTATTTGAATTAATACAAGGGCTTATTTTAATTAATTAAAAGACCCTAAAAAGAATAAAAGATTTATTCTAAATATGACTTCAGAATGAATTATTAATCAGTATTAGAAAATACTTAGAGTTTTGTTGAAGTTTGAATTCAAATAGATGCTTGAATTGATTAAACAAATTCAAAACAGAATAAAAGAAATGGAAAAAAGAAAAACAATCAGTACAAAAAAAAGAGCAAAGCCAGCCCAACCCAGCTAGCCCACTAGGCCCAACAGGCCACTCTCACTTTCCCCCCGAAATGTTTTCTTTTACTCGCGAACGAACCCGCAAGGTCGCTGACGGTTGGACCCCACCCCCACTCTCTTTCTCTCGCTGACACCCAGACCCCACCTCCCCAGCCTTCTTCCTCACCGTGCGCGACCAGTTCGTCGCCGTTTCTGGCTGTAATTCCGCGGGATTAATTCGCCTTAATGCTGCAGCTATTACTTGCTGTGATCACGCACACTAACTCGCCTCCCTCCCCTCTATCTTTCCCCATACTCCGTCCCCTCTCTGCCACAAGGCTGTCGCAATTCTCCTCGAGACCTTCCTCTGCTCCGACGAGCTGCGGCCGCAATTCCGGCCACACCTCGCCGCGCCTCGCCCTCTGGAACACACGAGCGTGCTCTCCATCACCAGTCGCACCTGACAGTAGCCATAACGCGTTCGCGCGTGCCCTAGAACGTCGCCTCCGACGACGCCAATGCGACACCACCTTCGGCATCAACTCCAGCGATCTCCCTCGGTATGTCCTGACCGCCCCCTCTCCTCTCGTTGACGCACGTATGATCTACTCTTCCGTGCACATCTAATGCCGCCTGATTCGTGTCCTAGCGCTCTTTGTAGCCTCGACCCCGTCAACATTAGAGCGTGCCCGACGCCGTTGCGAACTCTGGCGAGGAATCGCCAGCGACCCCGTGCTCCCCTGCCCTGCGACGACAACGTCGAGCATCAGTGACACCACGCGAACACGGTGAGCCATATATCTTGTTTCCTTTCTTCCTTATTCGCTGAGACCGCCGTTAGCCGAGCGTCGCCGCCGCCAGCCACCGTCGATCGCCACTGGTATTTGGTCACAGAGCCCTGAGCCGCTGGATCTTGATCCGACGGATGCGATAGAACTTAACTCGAAAGGGTATGGGTGAACCTGAGCCGCGCGATTAAACTTAGATCCAACACACCAAATAGGTCGATCCGCACGAACCGTTATCGCCCAATAAAAATCAGACACGTGGCCTGGAGTTTGTTTTGAAAACAAAAACTTATCTATTAGTTGTTTGGTTTTGTAAAATTCATAACATTCAAACCATACGTCCAAATTATGCAAATTTTATATCAATGGAATCAGCAAGACAAACCCTATTCAACCATGCCCTTTGTTTAGTAAATTGCTTATGGAAAAAATGATTGTTTTTGCAGAAACTTGTGTAGGCATATTTTGGGTATAAAATTCTTTCTACAATTATTTTGGGGATAAAATCTTTGGCAAATGGTTTGTTTTGAACCTACTGACCATAGAAATAAATTTGTGGTTTCAAAAATATATTTGGTGAATCAAAAGAATAAATCTTTGAATAAAAGCATTTCTAGCCAAATAAAAATGTTGATTATGGTTTAAAAATGATTTTGGGGGAAAACCTTTGGGAAATGTTTTGATTTAAACTCTCTGACCCTAAACACCAAGTTTTATGATTTGAAAATGTATTTGATGAACCCTATAGGTTGTTGCCTTGCTAACAGCATTTTTCAACCACATAAAATAATGCTTTGGTTTAAAATTTGGTTTATAGTAAAATCTTTTGCAAATGGTTTTGCCACTTTATAAAATGACCAATAAGTGTTTTAGAATGTTTATAACCTATTAGAAACCACTTTTCCAAATAAAACAATCTTTTGCATGCTTGCATGCATTGTTTTGTTTCTATTATTTTATGTATTGTTTGCTTGAATGGTAGATTGAAATTGTGCCTTGCTTGATTGAATTGTAGTGATTTGAAGAGTGTGAATATTGCAAGGACAAGGAGTGAACTTATATTCTCTACAAAAAAGGCAAGTGATGCTTCATACTTTTGTCCCATTATTTTCACTATGCACTAGTGATATTTCTAAGTAGGACTTGCATGGAATTTTGCTAAGTATAAACTATGCCATGGGAAATCCTAGTAGATGAAACCTTAGTAGAAATTTCCTAAGTTAAGATTCCTACTACTATCATGCTTAGCTTAGCTAGTAGAAAACAAGGGTGGATTATATTCATGCTATGGAATATTTCTAAGTCAAGGACTTGTGTTTTGTTTAATAAAACAACTAATTGAATGAATCACCTGGGTGGAATGGAAAGAATGGTTTGTGTTGAGTGGTTATGCAAGTCAAGTATACTGGGGAAAACTTGGTATCTCACTTGTGGAATGCCACCCAGGAACAAAGAGATTTGAGATGTCAAATGTTGAGAAGCTTCAAGTGCAGCCACTTGGCATTATGGGCTCTGCCTGGATCATATAGGTTGCAATAACTTAGCCAAATAGATAGTTGGTGGTAGGGGATGATAGGTTGGAACGCGTCCATTCTGGTCTAAGGGAAGGCTTCTGAAAGATCTTGTCTTGGTGAAACGAAGTCTTGTGGGGAAAGTGCACCACCTCTGCAGAGTGTAAAATCTAAGTACTTAGCCATGTCCCTGGTAAAGGACAATTTGAGCATCAAGACATGGAAGCTATCAAGAATCTCTTCATCCCAATTTCTAAGTTAAAAACTTGTGGATGAACAAGGGTTGAAGGATCACCAATTTCTATTGGGAGATGCCTTGGGTGATTTTTGTCAAGCAAAAACCTAGTGTTTTCAAATGATAAGGAAATCTATTTTGATCAAAGCAAGCCTAAGCTCCACTTAGCCAAATGCATATATATGATAGACTCCACTATGCTACTATAGTATCACTTTCCAATACAATTCAAATGTATTGACCCTTGTGGCTGTAACTTGTTATGTTGCAGGTTTTTTTGATGTTAGTGAAGTTTATTGATTAGGATTACAAGTCTACAACCAACATGACTGCCTGTGGCACTTTGAAGATGAAGGACCCCATGCTATTGTTATATTCTGCTGCATTGAAATGAGATAGCCAAATGAGCTATGTAAGATGTAATAAATTATTTGATTCCTGGTTATAAAGTTGTATTATGACCTTTGTTTCTTGATATTACATCTTTACTGTGGATGATAGCTATTGATCCAGGGACTAGCATTGTAAACACAGGGATCTCTATCTTATTAAAGGTTGGGACCTCTACAGATGGTATCAGAGCACTGTGTTGCCTGTAGGATTGTAACCCTAGGATTGGACAAAACCCCTTAGAAAAATAGGAGTTGAATTTGTTCCAAAACATATTTACAAACAATCTTGTAAACTCTTTCCTCAACCATTTTTGGTTTTGATTCTACATCTCTTCCTTTCAAACTTGATGGACAAAGCCTACCCCATGGTCAAAGACTTCAACATGAGCAAAGGACTTCACCAACTCAAGTGATTTCAACCTTATTCTCAACAAGGACTTCAACTTGGATATCACTAAGGACTACAAGTGAGACAAGAAATGATACTCAAGAATTGAAGACTAAGGAAACACAACTTAGAAGGAACCATCATCACCTTTGAAGTTTGTGACCAAGACACAAGAATTTTTCAAGGAAACCATGATCTCATTCATGAAGAAGCAACCAAGAAGAATGAAATGATCTCAAGTGAACCATATAGTTGGACCACCATGTTTAGTTTAAATTAAACTCACCAACTTATGTGGTGTAGAAAAAATATTTTGTTACCTAAAAATGTGCTTGAACTTTGTTGTTTGAGTGGAATGTTTGGTTGTGATTGCTTGCACATTGCTTGTGTGAATTGTGTTGTGTGTGATTAGAACTATTCCCTTAGAAATCTTTTTCCTATCCTAATCCCAATCCAACCCAAACAGATGACTACTCCAAGAAACTCCAACATCAAGAATGGTGACAAGAACAACCAAGAGATGCACATGAGAGAACAACTACTAGCAGATCAAACCCAGATGAACCAAGTGACAACTCAGTTTTTAGCCAACAATAATGAGTTAGACCCAACCATGCAAAAGTTTTTGGAAATCCAATCCCAATTGTTGCAAGGGATGACCACTCAAATGATCAACATGGGAGACAACCTTTCCCAAGGAGATTGTGATAACAATGATGTCAAGGATGATATTTTAGAAGGAACCCAAGCTTGTAATATTTGTGGAGACAAGGATCACACTTCCAAGGAGCATGAAGATCAATGCCCCAATTGTGAAGAGAAACATCCAACTGATCAATGCCCCACATCTCAAGCTACTTGTTTCCTATGTGAAGGAAATAATCATGTCCCTATCCAATGCCCCATCTATTCCATAGTTCAACAAAGGAAACAAGGTGGAGTACAACAACAGATTGTAGACTTCCATGAGAGAACAAAGTCTACCAAGAAGGATGAAGACAAAGGAAAATCTCAGCTTGCACCTCCATGCAGTATGACTCAATTTGATGGACCAAAGAGGAGACATATGTATTATCCAAGGAAAAGGTCAAGGAGACCAGAAAACTTTCCTACCTTTGAAATAAGATATGAAGAACATGAACTAGAAGCACTCCTGGCTTTGGAGAAACCCAAGAAGAAGAAAGACAAAAGCCAAGTGCAATGTTGCCATTGCAAAGAGATGGGACACTATGCCAATGAATGTCCTGAGAAGAAACAAAAATATAAGGAGATTAACCAAGTATGGTGCAACAATTTCAAAGAGCTAGGCCATTATGTATCGACTTGTCCACAGAAGATACGTGAAGAACTCAATCTTGTCACATGTTACAACTGTGGTAACCAAGGACATTATGCAAGCAATTGTCCAGAAAAGATGAAGCACAAGATAAAGCCTATGAAGGATCTCAGCCTTGTCACATGTTTCAAGTGTGGAAACAAAGGACACTATGCAGATGTTTGCCCACAGAAGTTTCATCAAGACCCCAAGCAAGCCAAGAAGTAATCTAGTTGGAAATTTTTAAGGGTGGTAGTACCCTAGTTGCTTTGAGCCAACTTGTAACCCCTATCTTTCCCAAATCTCGGGACGAGATTTATTTTAAGGGTGGTAGCCTGTCACATCCCAAGATTTTCCAAATCTTGTAATGTGAAAAATAAATAAACAAAATAAATAATTGTTGAAAATTAGGGTGAAAAGAAACTTTTGTTTCTAAATGGAAACTTAAAAATCCCATATTGAACAAACTTTGCTCAATGTTTGAATCTAACTAAATTCAAATCAAGTGAAATGCATTCTTCATAAATGCATCTGGAAATTTAAACACTTGGAGAATAAACCAAAACTCTAAAACCCTAATGGAAGAAAAACATTTCCAAGTTATCTCTAAGCCTATGGATTTGATCCATATAAAATTGGTCAAACAAACTTTTCAAAATAATCAAGAATGACAAATAGAAACATTATAAAACCATGGAAATTGGTTTCACTTAATTTGGAACCAAAGATAAAATCTTATGAATTTAATAAGAGAAGGGAATTAAATTTCCAAAGCTAATAAAGCACCTATCTAAAAATCCATACCAA
Organism: Avena sativa; assembly: GCA_916181665.1. Taxonomy (NCBI): domain Eukaryota; kingdom Viridiplantae; phylum Streptophyta; class Magnoliopsida; order Poales; family Poaceae; genus Avena; species Avena sativa. The sequence continues at coordinate 82,361,329 of OV702299.1, read as the reverse complement.
AAAGTGAGAAAATAATCCTAAAGATATTTAAAAGGATAAATAAATATTAAATAAGATTTTGCAAATTGGAATCACCAAGTTTGGATCTACAAATAAAAAGATATGGATTTTATAAGATAAAGAAAGAAATATTAAATGAGGAATATTTAAAAGCCAAATTAAATCTTGGCTTAATCCATAAGAAAATGGAATAAATATAATCCAAATCCAAATAAAATAAAAGGATAAAGAATTTTCCAAAATAAAATAAAATGGCATAAACCAAATTCTATTTGAATAAAGACAAATCCAATTTTAAATGATTAATAAATCATATTAAAAACATTTCCAAATAATTCAAGGTGAATTATTTGACATCTAAATAAACAAATAAAACCTACTGAAAAGATTTGGAAAGATTTAGAATTCAAATGGAGTTTGAAAAACATTATTTAAATCTTATTTGAATTAATACAAGGGCTTATTTTAATTAATTAAAAGACCCTAAAAAAAATAAAAGATTTATTCTAAATATGACTTCAGAATGAATTATTAATCAGTATTAGAAAATACTCAGAGTTTGGTTGAAGTTTGAATTCAAATAGATGCTTGAATTGACTAAACAAATTCAAAACAGAATAAAAGAAATGGAAAAAAGAAAAATAATCAGTACAAAAAAAATGAGCAAAGCCAGCCCAACCCAGCTAGCCCACTAAGCCCAGCAGGCCACTCTCACTTTCCCCCGAAACGTTTTCTTTTAATCGCGAACGAACCCGCAAGGTCGCTGACGGTTGGACCCCACCCCCACTCTCTTTCTCTCGCTGACACCCAGACCCCACCTCCCCAGCCTTCTTCCTCACCGCGCGCGACCAGTTCGTCGCCGTTTCTGGCTGTAATTCCGTGGGCTTAATTCGCCTTAACGCTGCAGCTATTACTCGCTATGATCACGCACACTAACTCGCCTCCCTCCCCTCTATCTTTCCCCCCATACTCCGTCCCCTCTCTGCCATAGGGCTGTCGCAATTCTCCTCGAGACCTTCCTCTGCTCCGACGAGCTGCGGCCGCAATTCCGGCCACACCTCGCCGCGCCTCGCCCTCTGGAACACACGAGCGTGCTCTCCGTCACCAGGCGCACCTGATAGTAGCCATAACTCGTTCGCGCGTGCCCTAGAACATCGCCTCCGACGACGCCAATGCGCCACCACCTTCGGCATCAACTCCGGCGATCTCCCTCGGTATGTCCTGACCGCCCCCTCCCCTCTCGTTGACGCACGTATGATCTACTCTTCCGTGCGCATATAACGCCGCTTGATTCGTGTCCTGGCGTGCTTCGTAGCCTCGACCCTGTCAACATCAGAGTGCCCGACGCCGTTGCGAACTCCGGCGAGGAATCGCCAGCGACCCCGTGCCCCCTGCCCTGCGATGACAACGTCGAGCATCAGTGACACCACACGAACACGGTGAGCCATCTCTCTTGTTTCCTTTATTCCTTCTTCGCTGAGACCGCCGTTAGCCGAGTGTCGCCGCCGCCAGCCACCGTCGAGCGCCGCTGGTATTTGATCACAGAGCCCTGAGCCGCTGGATCTTGATCTGACGGATGCGATAGAACTTAACTTGAAAGGGTATGGGTGAACCTGAGCCGCGCGATTAAACTTAGATCCAACACACCAGATAGGTCGATCCGCATGAACCGTTATCGCCCAATAAGAATCAGACAAGTGGCCTGGAGTTTGTTTTTAAAACAGAAACTTATCTATTAGTTGTTTGGTTTTGTAAAATTCATAACTTTCAAACCACACGTCCAAATTTTGCAAATTTTATATCAATGGAATCAGCAAGACAAACCCTATCCAACCATGCCCTTTGTTTAGTAAATTGCTTCTAGAAAAAATGATTGTTTTTGCAGAAACTTGTGTAGGCATATTTTGGGTATAAAATTCTTTCTACAATTATTTTGTGGATAAAATATTTGGAAAATGGTTTGTTTTGAACCTACTGACCATAGAAATAAATTTGTGGTTTCAAAAATATATTTGGTGAAGCAAAAGAATAAATCTTTGAATAAAAGCATTTCTAGCCAAATAAAAATGTTGATTATGGTTTAAAAATGATTTTGGGGGAAAACCTTTGGGAAATGTTTTGATTTAAACTCTCTAACCCTAAACACCAAGTTTTATGATTTGAAAATGTATTTGATGAACCCTATAGGTTGTTGCCTTGCTAAAAGCATTTTTCAACCACATAAAATAATGCTTTGATTTAAAATTTGGTTTATAGTAAAATCTTTTGCAAATAGTTTTGCCACTTTATAAAATGACCAATAAGTGTTTTAGAATGTTTATAACCTATTAGAAACCACTTTTCCAAATAAAACAATCTTTTGCATGCTTGCATGCATTGTTTTGTTTCTATTAGTTTATGTATTGTTTGCTTGAATTGTAGATTGAAATTGTGCCTTGCTTGATTGAATTGTAGTGATTTGAAGAGTGTGAATATTTCAAGGACAAGGAGTGAACTTATATTCTCTACCAAAAAGGCAAGTGATGCTTCATACTTTTGTCCCATTATTTTCACTATGCACTAGTGATATTTCTAAGTAGGACTTGCATGGAATTTTGCTAAGTATAATCTATGCCATGGGAAATCCTAGTATATGAAACCTTAGTAGAAATTTCCTAAGTTAAGATTCCTACTACTATCATGCTTAGCTTAGCTAGTAGAAAACAAGGGTGGATTATATTCATGCTATGGAATATTTCTAAGTCAAGGACTTGTGTTTTGTTTAATAAAACAACTAAGTGAATGAATCACCTGGGTGGAATGGAAAGAATGGTTTGTGTTGAGTGGTTATGCAAGTCAAGTATACTGGGGAAAACTTGGTATCTCACTTGTGGAATGCCACCCAGGAACAAAGAGATTTGAGATGTCAAATGTTGAGAAGCTTCAAGTGCAGCCACTTGGCATTATGGGCTCTGCCTGGATCATATAGGTTGCAATAACTTAGCCAAATGGACAGTTGGTGGTAGGGGATGATAGGTTGGAACGCGTCCATTCTGGTCTAAGGGAAGGCTTCTGAAAGATCTTGTCTTGGTGAAACCAAGTCTTGTGGGGAAAGTGCACCACCTCTGCAGAGTGTAAAATCTAAGTACTTAGCCATGTCCCTGGTAAAGGACAATTTGAGCATCAAGACATGGAAGCTATCAAGAATCTCCTCATCCCAATTTCTAAGTTAAAAACTTGTGGATGAACAAGGGTTGAAGGATCCCCAATTTCTATTGGGAGATGCCTTGGGTGATTTTTGTCAAGCAAAAACCTAGTGTTTTCAAATGATAAGGAAAATCTATTTTGATCAAAGCAAGCCTAAGCTCCACTTAGCCAAATGCATATGTATGATAGACTCCACTATGCTACTATAGTATCACTTGCCAATACAATTCAAATGTATTGACCCTTGTGGCTGTAACTTGTTATGTTGCAGGTTTGTTTGATGTTAGTGAAGTTTATTGATTAGGATTACAAGTCTACAACCAACATGACTGCCTATGGCACTTTGAAGATGAAGGACCCCATGCTATTGTTATATTCTGCTGCATTGAAATGAGATAGCCAAATGAGCTATGTAAGATGTAATAAATTATTTGATTCCTGGTTATAAAGTTGTATTATGACCTTTGTTTCTTGATATTACATCTTAACTGTGGATGCTAGCTATTGATCTAGGGACTAGCATTGTAAACACAAGGATCTCTATCTTATTAAAGGTTGGGACCTCTACATGATTAAAGCTCTCACGAACTTGATGGCACACCTTATTTTCTCGCCCTTAATAAACTTGAAGCATTGTGTCATCTAAGTTGTATATGCTTGCACTTATAAGTTGGGAATTAGAAGAACCATGCTGTCATGGGGAACGCTTTCAACACCTGTACATATTACCCAGTTGATATCATGATCTTTTGTTTGCGGATGTCGGTGGTGTGAAATAAAAGGGGAGCTTGTAAGTCCATGGAGTTACGTATATGTGTCAGAGAAACGCCTGTGCAGCTAGCCTAAGCCATGCCTAATCATGGTGGAAACTTGTAGCATAACCATAGTGAGCAATCTATGAAGCATCCTCAATAAAAACCTATGCAAATAGCAAATAAAAATACCGTTGAGATGCTCACTGTTTGTTGCCTTGTCATTTTGATATGGGATAGCTCCTGTATCATGGGGCAAGGGGTACCCCATTGGCGGTTCTATATGATACACATATACTTACAATGACAAGAACTTATCGGTGACTAAAGTTGAATAGCATGAGGAACGACCCTCGTACTCAAGGGACACGAGATTGCCAACTTATGATTTGTCCAGCATATACTCTATATTTGTTCACTTTAACCTTAATCACCTCAAGATGCTTATGATAGGGGCAATGAGAGCTGAAAGCTAGTAAGTATCATAATCTTTTGGAAGCTCTTTATGAAACTTGAAATCCTTGCTTCCCTCTACAAAGGGCCTATCTTTTACTTCTTAGTTGAGTCAGTAAACCTATTCCTTTCTATCTCCAGCAAGCATTTGAGTTGTTGTGATTCATTCATTCATATGGTGATTTATTCAATCATGTTTATTATGTTCCTTGTTTGACACAAAGCTCTTATCTGAATGAATATTTTTTTGAAAGCTATCGTTGTGAAAAACCTTTTTGTTTGAGAACAAGATTCCTGTTATAAACTTCATTAAAAAAGCTTTGCTTGAAAACCAAGTATGACTTGTCAACTGTTCTCTGACCAAGAACAAAGTTTTCCATTACCAATTATGATTTTTCTTTATGCATCTTTATTGTGCCTCCCATACTCGTTGCAATTTAAGTTATATAATGGTGAGTTGTTTTCTATTATGATTTGTGTATTGGTAAATGTGATGCTTCTTGTCCGTATTCTTTTATCGTCACTTCACTCCATAAACCTGTGGTCATGTTTATTGAGCTTAATTTTTGCTTGGGGATAAGCGAGGTCTAAGCTTGGGGGGAGTTGATACGTCCATTTTGCATCACTATTTTATATCATAATTTACTGTTATTCATTGATATATTTCATATTAAGAGGTGATACTTATGTTATTTCATCTATTTTTGCATGGTTGGATGAACTGCCGAAGTCAGGATTCTGATGGAAAAAAACGGTGTCCAGATGCAATATTCACGAAGATCAGAAAATTCCAAAAAATATATGAAAATTCCTATTTTTCCAGAAGGCGAAGGAAGCGAAAAGGGGAGAAGGAGATGGGCAACAGGGGGCCCACACCACCCCATGGCGTGGCCCCCTTGGGCCGCGCCACCAGGTGGTGTGGCCACCCTAGACCACCTCTGGCATCGCCCTTTCGCCTATAACTTCCCCCGAAACCCTAATACTCGGGGGAGCGACCACAAAAAGATTCAGCCGCCTTTGCGGGGCGGAAACTATAGAGAGAGAAAGAGCTCTCCGACAGGCAGAATTGTGCCAGGAAAATTCCTTCCCGAAGAGGGGAGATCGTCGCCATCAACACCGTCATCAAGCTAGACTTCATTGGGATCATCATCATCATCCTCTCTATCATATCCACCAGCACCATCATCACCACTCCATCCTGCTGAAATTCTACACTCCGACATCATTGCCGGAGTGTAACAATTTGGGTGCTTGCCGGAGTGTAGAATATCCTTACTATCCTCCAATGATCATCTTATGAGTCATTATGGTATATTCTCATAACATTTATAGCTTATGACATATCTAGATGTGTACATATCATAGTATGATTGATAAAAATATTCTTTTGATTTCACTCACCAAGTGTCAAAACACTTGAATCTCATTTCACTTACCAAGTGTCAAAATACTTGAATTTTGATTCAGTCCTTTTCCATGTGACAAGAACCTTTTATTGTCGTTTCTATATTGAACTCTTTCAATATCTCATCTATATTCTTCTAGCACAACCATATTAGCGCCTCAACCTATCCACATAGACATTGATGCCTAATATTTGGGTTACGCCTAAGTCTTTCATCAAAATCAAATTTAATGAAATTCTTAACCCGTGTCAATTGAAGATATATTATTTCCAATCAACAATATGTCTTTCACATAATGTATTAAAAATATAACTTAGAGCTCCCACTTAATTTCTTGCAAATGTAAGCATCTTCATCGTCTCCGATGAAATTAAACTCTTTTAATAGTTTCATCACGGTGAAGATTCCAACTCCATGATGCTTAATTCAACCATTGAAGTTTGCATGCGCTTTTACATCCATTGAATTAAGAAAACCCTTTGTATTGTGTCATGTACACGTCATAGGTAACCATTCTATTAGAAGAACTTTGTTTTGTTTTTTCAACTACCATATACCAAAATTATATGTAGTGGTTGCTATATTAATATGTCCAGACTAAATATTGCTATGAAAGATCAAATCTTGTCATAGTCAATTCCTTGAACATTGTTGTAAACTCTTTCCCGACATGTCGACTATTTGATAGATGTGAAACATCCAAGTCTATTTCTTTATAGATCCAAATATGACTGAAATGCTCTACACCTTTCTAGAGGGTCTCCCAAGTTCAAAAACTTGATTTATTGTGTATGGAACTATCACTGATTTATGTCTTCAAGCCATTTGATGGAGTCAGGGCCCATCATCGCTTCTTTGCATGTAGTCGGTTCATCATTATCAACCAATAATGATTTACTCTGAAATCTTAGTATTTGATTATTTACCCGACCTACTTGGTTCAATAGGAACTTTGACCTCCGTGACCACAACCTTTGAGGCACATGAGTCATGAGAATTGTTGATGCCTCCGGCACACTTTCTGGCGCTACGCAACTTAGCACATATAGCTAAGGTTCAATAACCTTATCAAAGTTCTATTGTCCTCCCACTTAACTTTTCACAAAAAAATCCTTCTCAAGAAACTTAACGTTCTAAGCGACAAACACTTTTGTCTTCGGTGTTATGGAGGAATACCCAACGGTAATTAGAAATAACCTACAAATACATGGCTCAACCGACTTAGGTTTGTAAACATTTTACTGATGCCTAGCATACCAAAATTTAAGAAAGGACAATTTGGCTTTTATCCCAAACCATAAATTATATGGTGTCATTTCAAAGGATCACGATGGAGCTCTTTTCAGTGTAAAAGCGGTAGTCACAAAAGCTATAATCTTTAAAATACAATGATAGTTTTATAACTGACACCTTTGATCTCACCATGTCAAACAAGGTTTCATTACATATCTCGAAAACTCTATACTTCTATGGTGTTTCAGGAAATGCAAATCCATGGAATGATTCCTTAAATCTTAGGTGTTATGCTAAACTTGTAACTCAAATATCTTCCTTTATGATTCAATCATAAATTCTTTATTTTCTTGTTATAATGATTTCCACTTCATCTTGAAATTCTTTGAACATTTTCAAATATGTCACACTTCTTCCTCATTAAGTAAATATACACATGTATTCACTCAAAATTCTATAGAAAGCATATGAAGTTGAAATCAATCGCTCATGACCACATAATGGACTACATACAACAATATGTAGAAATTCCAAATAAGTTAGTTGTGTGTGATGTTGATGCTCTAGATGTTAACTTAATGATATCTGTTACTTTCATTCTGGATGCACACATGTGGTTGGTGCAACTGGTACTTTATTGGATGCCCGCAAATGGCTGGTAATATTTTGAATATATAATTCAATAAATGATGCTGGATATTTATATTGAGATTTGTTGATGATCTGTATATGATGATTTCCTTGTGGCTTGCTTAGGAGAATAACTCTATGATATATGGAGATATTTACTTGTTGTCACCAAAGACAATTACTGGAATGATTCACTTATGTACCAGATAAGGACTTAGTCCTTGCTTGTTAATGTGCTTAAACCATCTCTTGCTACTAATCTGCTTACTGTGATAACAGAGAACTTTTCATATACTGATTCCTGGTTGGTAGTTTAGGAAAGTGATGTGTTATTTAAATTCCTTGAGTTTGCAAAGATAGAGTTAGATAGAATGGTATTGGCCTATGTAACCCTTGTAATGCTAGATTGTGTTCTCGTGCTTCCAGTAATTGGAGTGTGCCCAGTAAAAACAAGCAACAAGCTGGGTTGTTGTGCTAGATTGCTATTACTTATCTATAGGTCAGTGATGCAATATCTGATACCCTATGTTTTTTGGCTATTAAAATAGTTGATGATATTCTTAAAAAATCCTAGGGTGATCTAGTACTCCACTTGAGTACAGACGGGAGGATAAATCTTATAATCCGGAATCATGCCTAAATCTTTGATGAGATCAGATAGTCTGCAAGGTTTATTGAGTGACAACCTATGTTGTAGTGGCTCGGGATAGCTTGATGATGATGTGATGAATGAAATTACCCTTTTATTTGCCTATGATTTAGTCTAGATCCTCCCTGGAATGAACCTAGATTTCTCCCCCTTGATCTGCTCCTGGCTTGGCCTTGCTCAACACCAAGACCTCCCCCTCCTTTAGGTTACCATGATTGATGATTTTGCTGGTTGGTTTTGTGGTGGATTTACTAGTTGATCTGATATGTACTAGTGCTGAACTATGGAGTGTTCTTGTTGTTCTTGTGGTGGTGAAATGTGTAGCAGAGGAAGCTCTGCTAACACTGTTATGTCCTTTTATCTACTTTCCCTTTCTCCTGGTGTCGAGAACACTACACTCTTGCATGTATGTGTAAGATGTGTGCTTATTTGCTAGGCCTGTGAATCACATCAAGTGAAGAAATATCCTAGTTTACTTATTTTACTTATTCTTCCTTGGTGATACTTGCCCCTTTAGTCCATTGGCAATAAAGTGCAACTGAGATAATTAACTGATTAAGAACATATGCTGCTCTATGGTGAAACTTGCCCCATTCAGAATATGCTCACTGATGAAACATTAATTGAAGGGGTTCGTAGCATGGAAAACAAAAAATTCTATCGCATGAACACACAAAAGCCAAGATCTAATCTACGAGATCGGTACAACGAGTTTGTAGAGTACTAAACCTCATAGATCCAAATCATTTAACGAGATCGGATTCTCGTGGTTGATGTAGTCACTCACTTGCCGATCTCAAGATCATGTAGACGATCCTTCCAGCGTCACGTTCCGGCAGTGCTTCCGCAGTCGGTCACACATTCGGTACTCGATGAAGACCTTCCTCTCCCTTGTTCCAGTAGGCAACAGAGGTTGTAGATCTCCTCGCGATGCCAATAGCACGACGGTGTGGTGGTGGAGGTGGAGGAGTAGATCCTGCATGGCTTCGCCTCTGCCGGAGCAGGTATGGTGGAGGAGAGAGGGCCTCGGCGGCTAGGGTTTAGTCTCCAAGGAGAGGAGGCACCGGCAGCTTAGGGTGTAGGCGGCGGCTTGGAGGGCTAGGGCGCCGGTGGCTTGGGGCAAGGCGACGGTGGCCTAGGGTTTTTGGGTTGAGGGGTAGGAGGCTACCTACCCCTCCTTATATAGGTGGGGAAAGGCGGCAAGGGAAGGATGAGTCCTCCCCCAACTCCCTCTTGGACGAAGGATTTGGGAGGGAGAGGGGAACCTCTCCCCTCTATGTTTCCTCTCCTCCCTCCACAAGGAATTTGACTTTTCAAATTGGGATTTGACTTTCAAAACTAGAGTTTGATTTCCACTTCCTTGTCTTGGCCGACTTTCCCTAGGGCTTGATGCCGCCAGCCCCACTTGGGTATGGCGCATCCATGTGCCCCCCTCCTGGGTGGTGGACCTTCCAGAACCTTCTAGAACAGACCATATATCATAGGCGCATGACCATAAAAGATATTACTCATATAAATCGAACAATCATTATTCTCGGACTTAAACAAGTAACTGTCTCGCAATAAACAAGATCTAGATATAATGTTCATGCTCAACGCAGGCACCAAATAACAATTATTTAAGTATAAAACTAATCCCAATGGTAGATGAAGAGGGAATGTGCCGACAATGATCACATCAACCTTGGAGCCATTTCCAACGCGCATCGTCACCTCGTCTCTCGCTAGTCTTCATTTATTCTACAGCACCTGTTTCGAGTTACAAATATGAGCAACCGAACCAGTATCAAATACCCAGGCACTACTATGATTACTAGTAAGATACACATATATAACATGTATATCAAATATACCTTTCTTCTTGATGTTGTCGTTCTTCAGATCTTCTAGGTACTTGGGGCAATTCCGCTTCTAGTGACCTTCGCCCTTGTAGTAAAAGCACTCAGTATCAGCGTTAGGACCAGCCTTGGTCTTCTTTGTAGGCGCGACAACTTTCTTGCTGCCCTTCTTGAAGTTACCCCTTTTCTTAGGCTTGCCTTGCTTCTTGAAATTGGTGGTCTTATTGACCATCAACACTTGGTGCTCTTTCTTGATCACCAATTCCACAGATTTGAGCATGGAGAAGAGTTCAGGAAACGTCTTGTCCATACGCTGCATGTTGTAGTTAATCACAAAGTTCTTGTAACTAGGAGGTAGTGATTGGAGGACACAATGAATCCCCAATGCATTAGGAATCGTTATTCCCAAGTCTTGGAGTTTATTGGCGTGCACATACATTTTGAGAACGTTCTCACTAACGGAGCTGCCCTCTTCCATCTTACAGTTAAAGAACTTATTGGAGGCTTCATAGCTTTCAACTGCCGCGTGAGTCTCAAATATCATTTTGAGTTCATGGACAATATCATGAGGGTCACGGTTCGCAAACCATTTCTGAAGCTCCGATTCCAAACCGTACAAGATGACACACTGAACTGTGGAGTATTAATTCTTACGAGTGAGATAAACATTTTTCACCTCATCGGTAGCACAACTACAGACGGGTCACCCAGCGGTGCATCCAGCACGTAGGTCAACTGAACATCATTGAGGACAATCCTCAAGTTGTGAAACCAATCCGCGAAGTTGCTTCCATTGTTTTTCAGCTTTTCTTTCTCTAGGAACGCATTAAAATTGATGGTAGGGGCCGCCATGATCTACAACATATTTACAAAGAGTTTAGACTAAGTTTATGACAAATTGAGTTCAAATTTAATTCTTAAATTAACTAGGTGAACTCCCACTTAAAACAATATCCCTCACATTGTTTCAGTGATCACATGAACCAAATCCACTACACCAAGTCCGATCATCACGAGAGATGATATAGTTTGAAAGGCGAATAATCAACATGTTCATCATATCATCTATATGACTCATGCTTTACCTTTTGGTATACCGTGTTCCGAGACCATGTATGTACATGCTAGGATCGTCAAGGTTAACCTTAATATCTTCATGTGCAAATATGGCTTGCACCCATTGCATGCACACGTAGAATCTATCACACCCGATCATCACATGGTTCTCCGAAACGACGAGTCTTAGCAATGGTGCCTACTAAGGACAAACACTTTATTACTTTATATTTAGTGAGAGGGATCATCTTATAATGCCATCTTTGCAATCTAAGCAATACAAGATGCATAAAAAGGATTAACATCACATGCAGTTCATAATATGTGATATGATATGGCCTTTCTTATTGTGCCTTCGGTCTCCATCTTTAAGCACAAGCATGATATCCATCATCGCCGGTGTGGCGTCAAGGTTAATGGCGCCGCTTCGTGGTTGTCCTCCACCAACAACAACTATTACAACTACTTTGATGAATAGACATGCAGGTCTTAAACAAAATTTAAAGACAACCATAAGGATCCTGCCGGTTGCCAACTTACAATAAGGATCATTGCATACATCATATATAATCACAATCATGGACATATCACATCACAACACAAGCCCTACAAAAACAAGTTAGACGCCTCTAATCTTCTTTCCATGTTTTACGTGGCTGGGGCTTTTGCATAAGAACCATTCTAACTTATGAACATGGATCACAACGTTGATACAAGTATTGTCAAGTGCCCTTTGTAAATTGAATCTTCACTATGGTGGGAGAGACAGACACCCGCAAAGACACTTGTGCAATGCAAGTTGCACGTTGAGTGTGGAGCAAGTCTCATGTACGATGACATGTAAGGTTAGCCCGGGCCGCTTCATCCCACCATCCTGCAAGATGCAAAGTACACAAAAAGCAATCAACAAAAAAAAGATCAACGCCCATAAAACCATTGTGTTCTACTCGTGCAACAGATCTACACATAGAGTCACCTCTGATACCACTATAGGGGTTCATAACATGGAAAACAAAAAATTTCTATCACGTGAACACACAAAAGCCAAGATCTAATCTACGAGATCGGTGCAACGAGTTTGTATAGTACTAACCCTCATAGATCCAAAGCATTTAACGAGATCGGATTCTCGTGGTTGATGCAGTCGTTCCCTTGCCGATCTCAAGATCATGTAGACGATCCTTCCAGCGCCACGTTTCAGCATCGCTTGTGTAGTCGATCACACATTCGGTACTGGATGAAGACCTTCCTATCCCTTGTTCCAGCAGGCAGTAGAGGTTATAGATCTCCTCGCGATTCTAGCAGCACAACGGTGTGGTGGTGGAGGTGGAGGAGTAGATCCTACAGGGAGCATGTATGGTGGAGGAGAGAGGGCCTTGGCGGCTAGGGTTTAGGCGCCAAGGAGAGGAGGCGGCGGCATCTTGGGGTGTAGGCGGCAGCGGCTTGGAGGGCTAGGGCGCTAGCGGCTTGGGGCAAGGCGGCGGCAACCTATAGTTATTGGGGTGATGGGTAGGGGCGCCCTACCCCTCCTTATATAGGTGGGGAAAGGAGGCAAGGGGAGGCCGAGTCCTCCCCCAACTCCCTCTTGGCCGACGGATTGGGGAGGGAGAGGGAAACCTCTCCCCTCTATGTTTCCTCTCCTCCCTCCACAAGGACTTTGACTTTTCAAATTGGGATTTGACTCTCAAAACTAGAGTTTGATTTTTTACTTCCTTGTCTTGGCAGACTTGCCTTAGGTCTTGATGCCGCCATCCCCACATGGGTATGGCGCATCCACGTGCCCCCCCTCCGGGGTGGTGGATCTTCTAAAACCTTCTAGAAGCTTTCGATGAAAACACCAAAAAAGTTATGAACCTTGGAATTGGACTTTCCATATACGAATCTTATTCTTCGGACCATTCCGGATGTCCTTGTGATGTCCTGGATCCAATCCGAGACTCTGAAAAACATTCGGTCTCCAACTCATATTCCATATCTACTAAACAACATCGAATCCTTAAGTGTGTCTCCCTACGGTTCATGAACTATGCAGACATGATCGATACACTTCTCCGTTCAATAACCAATAGAGGAATCTAGAAATTCATATGGCTCCCACATATTTCTATGATGACTTCATGATCGAATGAACCATTTATATACGATACCAATTTCCCTTTGTCTCACGATAATTTACTTTCGAGGTTTGATCGTCGGTATATTTGCATACCTAGTTCAACCTCGTTAACGATAAGTACTCTTTACTCGTTCCGTGATATGCCATCCCTTGTGACCTAGTCACATGCTTGCAAGCCAATTGGACGACATTCCACCGAGAGGGCCCAGAGTATATATATTCGTCATATGGATAGACAAATCCCACTCTTGATCCATGTGCCTCAACACATACTTTCAGAATACTCAATGGCACCTTTATAACCACCAAGTTATGAAGTGGTGTTTGATGTCATCAAAGTATCCATCTAGTGATGGTGATTAACATGATATGATGGTCGAAGGATTTAGGTTACTATGTATTTCAAAGCTTATAGCAAATGAACTTTTAAATGACTTGATCTTATGCTATGCTTAACTTGTAAGATCCCACCTTTATAAGGGTAAAGATCCCTGTGATTGCAATGCTAGTCCCTGGATCAATGCTAGCATCCACAGTTTAAGATGAAGTACACAGATACAAATGTCATTATTACATATCATTCCAGAGACAACATAGTCTTTTACAACTCCATGGCCATAAGCCTAATACAAGAGTTCAAATATAATAACATAAACAAGTCTTCATCTTCATGTGCCACAGGCAAGCATGTTGAGTGTAGACTCATAACCCTAATCATCATCAGAGTAACCTACAACATCACAAGTTACAGCCAAAGTGGGTCAATACATTGGAATAGTATTGGCAAGTGATACCTTAGTAGAATATTAACAATTAGTTACTACATGAATTTGGCTAAGTGTAGCTTAGGCTTGCTATGCTTAAAATAGGGTTTACCTATTAGTTGGAAACACTAAGTTTTTCTTTGACAAAACCTTTCCCAAGGAACCACCAATAGAAATTGGTGAACCTTCACCCTTGTTCAACCACAAGTTTTAACTTAGAAAATTGGGATGAGGAGATTCTTGATAGCTTCCATGTCTTGATGCTCAAGTTTTCCAATACCAGGGACATGGATAAGTACTTAGATTCTTCCATCTGCAGAGGTTGTGCACTTTCCCCACAAGACTTGATTTTCACCAACACAGGACCTTTCAGAAGCCTTCCCTTAGACCAAATGGACGCGCTCCAAACCTATCATCCCACTACCACCAACTGTCCAAATGGCTAAGTTATTGCAACCTATGTGATCCAGGCAGAGCCCATAATGCCATGTGGCTGCACTAGAAGCTTCTTAACATTTGGCATCTCAAATCCCTTGGTTCCTGGGTGGCTTTCCACTAGTGAGATACACAAGGTAAACCATAGAAATGGGCCTTGTGTAACCACTCAACACAAACCATTCTTTCCATTCCACCCAGGTGTTTCATTCACTTAGTTGTTTTATTAAGCAAAAACACAAGTCAATGACTTAGAAATATTTCTCATAGCATGAATATATAACCCATCCTTGGTTGTTACTAGCTAGGATAAGCATGGAAATAGCATGTATCTTACTTAGAGGAAATTCTAACATTGCTACAACTACTAGGATTTCCCAAGCATAACATATATATACTTAGCAAAATAATCATGCAAGTCCTATACAAAATATTTCTAATGCATAGGTGAAAATATAGGGATAAAAACATGAAGCACCACTTGCCTTGGTAGTTTGGGGAGTAGCAACAATCTTCATAACCACAATCACTATTAGCACCAAAATCTACACATAAAATAATGGCACCAAATTCACATATCAAAAATATACAAGCAAAAATATATGAATGTATGCAAATTTCATGTGATGATTTTTCTACACCAAACAAGACAAGTAAAAAGTACTGAAATATAAACAAGTCCAAGACACACTAAACAAACTTTATTTGATCTTTAAATCATTTTTCAAATCATTTCTATACTCAAAATAAGTCTATAAATATCTCTGCAAAAATAACCAATTTTAAAGAAGCAAAACGTTAAACACATTGCATAAACAGGTAACATTCTTTCTCCTGAATCCAATGATATAAAATTTGTAAAATTTGAATGTGTGGATCAAAACTTATGAATTTTACAAGTTTGAATCACTAATAGATCTAATTTCAGATTTTAAATCAAACCTACAGACACGCGGCGCTTTCTGATTCGTCGATACCGCTTCGTGTGGATCGATCAAAAAGAGCCGTTAGATTTAAGTGGCAGCGCACGGTCAGATCTGCGCGTAACGGTTCGAGTAAGTGAGCTAATCCTGAGCCTCAAATCTAGATCTAACGGCTGCGAAGCTTGCGACCAAAGACTGGCGGCGCAGCTGGGTGCTGGCGGCGGCGGCGCTACTGGCGGTGATGGTCCGGCGAATACAGGAGGGGCTGGGGTGTGTGGTGTGGCTTACCGGACTCGCAAGATCACGAGGAAGCTCAACTTGGCAGCAACTTGTCGAGGGGCACATGGACACAACGGCAGGACCTCGTCGGAGTTGCTGGCGGCGTCGGGTGTTTGCGGATGGGGACTTTGCCGAGGCTCTAGATCGCCCTAGCATGAATCAGATGGGTCAGGAGGTGTGGAAGGCCGCGGCGAACATGATAGGGCCAGAGAGGAAACAAGGGGCGCTCAAAGTTTACCAGTATTCCTCGTCGGAGTTTGGCGGCGGTGCTGTCGCTTGCGGATGCTAACGGAGTCGACGACCTGGGTCACGAGAAGGCAAAAGAAAAGCATCAGGATATGCGCCAGAGCATGCTGGTTGCGCTTGTTTGAAGCAGAGGCAAAGGGGCGGTCACGTCTCACCAAAATTAGTCGCCAGAGCTGGTTCTGTCTGTGGCGATGCAACGTGAAATTAAGGCAGCCTGGTGGCGGAGCGAGCGAGTGGTGTGCGGGGAAAGGTGCGGGGTGAGGAGAGGGTTTTGTTGGAGATATGCCCTAGAGGCAATAATAAATGTAGTTATTATTATATCTTTGTGTTTATGATAAATGTTTACATTCATGCTATAACAGTATTAACAAGGAAACATTAATACTTGTGTGATTTGTAAACTAAATTAGAGTCCCTATTAAAGCCTCTTCATAATACTAGCTTGTTGGTTAATAGATGATTGTGGTTTCCCTATCATGAACATTGAGATGTTATTAACAACAAGATCATATCATTAGGAGAATGGTATGATGGACATACTCCTATAGATAAGCGTAGCATAAAGATCAAGTCATTTTAATAGTTCAATTGCTATATGCTTTCTGATACATAGTAACCTAATTCCTTCGACCATGAGATCATGCTTATCACCATCACCGGAAGGATGCTTTGATGTCATCAAACACCACACCGTAACTGGGTGGCTATAAAGGTGGCATTGAGTGTTCGGAAAGTATGGGTTGAGACACATGAATCAAGAGTGGGATTTGTCCATCCATATGACGGATAGATATACTCTAGGCCCTCTCGGTGGAATGTCATCCAATTAGCTTGCAAGAATGTGAGTCGCTCGCAAGGGATCACATACCACGGGAACGAGAAAAGAGTACTTATCGGTAACGAGGTTGAACTAGGTATGCAGAGATACCGACGATCAAAACCTCGGATAAGTAAACTATCGTGAGACAAAGGGAAATTGGTATCGTATGTAAGTGGTTCATTCGATCACAAAGTAATCGTAGAAATATGTGGGAGCCATATGAATTTCCAGATTCCTTTATTGGTTATTGTTCGGAGAAGTGTCTCGATCATGTCCGCATAATTCACGAACCGTAGGGAGACACACTTAAGGATTCGATTGTCACATCCCAAGATTTTCCAAATCTTGTAATGTGAAAAATAAAATAACAAAATAAATTTTTGTTGAAAATCAGGGTGAAAAGAAACTTTTGTTTCTAAAAGGAGACTTGAAATCCCATCTTGAACAAACTTTGGTGGAAGTTTGAATTCAACAAAATCCAAATCAAGGGAAATGCATTCCTCAATGAATGTATCTGGAAATTTGAACATTAGGAAAGTAAATCCAAAACCCTAAACCCTAATGGAAGGAAATCATTTTCCAAAGTATCTCCAAATCCATGGATTTGATCCATACCAAATTTGATCAACAAATATTCACAAAGGATCAAGAAAGACCTTAGAAGTGGTTTCACTTAGTTTGGAACCATAAGCAAAATCTTGTGAATACAATAAGAGAAGGAAATTGAATTTCCAAAGCCAATAAATCCCTTACCAAAAGCCCCTACCAATTGGTGATCAAGAAATCCTAAAGGGATCAAAAAGATAAACCATTGTTAAAGGAAAAATAAATTGTTTTGGAAATACAAATTTAGATCTTTTAATAAAAGACTTTGTTTTCAAATGAAAAGGTGAGCCAAATTAATTTTGGCCAAACTTTTGAAATAAAATATTTTGTTTTGATAAAATGAGTAAAGGTTTATTTAAATAAAATAAAGGATCTAAATATCCAATTTTATTTAAGTAAAGGCTTTTCCCATTTTAAATGAACACCAAGTATTTTATTACTACTTTGAAATCTTTTATTAAAAGGTTTTGCTTTGATTAAAATGAGTAAAGGATTATTTAAATAAAATAATAAGGATTTAAATATCCAATTTTATTTAAGTAAAGGCTTTCCCATTTTAATTAAAACACCAAAACTTATTTATTTATTTAAATAAGTTTCCAAGTATTCTCTTATGTTTCAAATTAAACCTTCTGGTTTGGTTTTGAAAATAATTGAAATTCAAATGGAAATTTTATTTAAATAAATCAAACACTAGATCCATTTTATTTAATTATTAAATGGATCCTAAAATAAATAAAAATAATATTTCATTTTGAGATTTGGATTATGTTTCTAAACAGAACCAAATTCAAATGAAAAGTTGAGTGCTTGTTTGAAAGTTTGAACCTTGATTGAATTGCTTGAATATTTGTTTGAAATTCCAAACAGAAAAAGATTTAGAAAAAGGAAAAAAGAGTTAGACAGAAAAAAATAAAATAAGAAACAGACCCAACCCAAATAGGCCCAGTCCAGCCCAGTACTCTCTCCCCCGAAGAAATCTCTTCTCACTAAGAAATCTACCCACACAGAGACAGACAACCAGGACCCACTTCTCCCTCTCCCTCACTCGCTGACGAGACGACCCCACCTCCACTTATTCCCTCCTCGAACCGTTTTTCCTCACCGATTAAACAACCCACTGAGACACTGACTGGTGGACCCTTCGCCCATTACTTTTTCCACTGACCGTTGGACCCCACTCTGCCTGTTCATCGTCCTCCCCGCGGACCAGTTCTTCCCCCCCCTCATCGCCGTTTCCTGCTGTAATTCCGCGCGATCAATTCGCCTTAACGCAGCGTTAATTTCCCGTCTCGACCATGCTCCCTTAAAGGCCTTCCTCTCCTCTGTCATTTCCCCCAGACCTCACGCCTCGAGAGCCTCCAGGCTGCCCTCAATCGAAGCCGCACCCTCACTGCTCTGACCACCGTCTCCGGCCGATTCCAGCCAGCACACGCCCTCTCCTGCCTCCTCAATCACGCAGCTGTGCTCAGCATTTCCCAGCGCACCCTTCTGCAGCCGCAGCTCACCCGCGGGCGCCCCAGAGCGTCGGCAACGACGACACCAAGCGAGCGCCGCCGTCTGCCTCGTCTCCGTCAAGTTTCTCCGGTAGGTACAGACCACCCCGAGCCCTCTTGTTTACGCTCACAGCTCCGACATGATCTCCTGCATCTAACCCAGACCTCCGTTTGTCCTCTCGTGGTCCACAGCACCGTCTTCGACAAGCTCGACTCGCCGCTGCCATCTGCTTACTCTCCGACGAGCCCCACCGGTAAGACCAGACCGTCCCTTCACTCCTCGTTCACGCACACGACCTTGCCTTGGACCCGCGCATCTAACCGTGGCTTCTTTTCGCTTCGGAGAGAACCACAGCAACGTCTTCGACTACGGACAGAGCCAACCGCCGCCGTTCCCAACTCCAACGAGCAATTACGCCTGACCCCGAACGCCCCTCGCCCGACCAACACCTCCCCGAGCATCGCCGTAACCTCCTGAGCCCGGTGAGCATCTCCTCTTTCTCTCTCGCTTCCTGTATCGCCGACACCGTCATCGACCGACGACTCCGCCGCCGGTAGCCACCGCAGCGCCGCTCGTCTATGGTCGAATACCCCACAGCCGTTAGATCTAGATCGGACGCACTGGACAGAACCACTTAACGCGAAGAGGTATGACCTCTGGACCGCACGATCTAACTTAGATCTAACGCACCGCAGCACTCGATCCGGCCGAACCGGTATCGACCAGTAAGAACACGCCGCGTGGCCAGTATTAGATCTGAATTAGAATTTGAAAACAGAAGTTTTTGCAAACTTCAAACCCATGTATCTTTTGATCCACACGTCCAAATTTTACAAATTTGATGTCGTTGGAATCAGCAAGACAAGCTCTAATCAACCCTACCCTTAGTTTAGCAAATAGTACCTGTTAGCTTGTTTGATTTTGCAGATTCTTTTGTGTGCTTGCTAACATTAGAAAAATCATTTAAAAATGATTCTTAGGTTAAAACCTTTGCCAATTAGTTTGTTGTGACCTTACTGACCCTAGGAACCAACCCATAGTTTGGAAAGTGATTTTGGAAAAGAATAGAATGGATTAATTAGTTTAGTCCATTTCTAGCTAACTAAAACTATTTGTTTTGTTTATGAAAATGCCTTCATAAAGAAAACTTTGAGAAAATGTTTTGGACAAAACCTACTGACCCAAACACCAAGTTTTGCAATAGCAACTCATTTGGTGAAACAAAATAGGGAATCTTTGATTTAAAACCATTTCTAGTCAAATAGAAATGTGGTTTTATTAAAAATGATTTTGGAAGAAAACCCTTGGAAAATGATTTGCTTTAAACCCACTAACCCCAAACCCCAAGTTTGTGATTGAAAACATACTTGGTGAACCCTATAGGTTAAAGCCTTAGTAAAAATATTTCTACACCACATAGAATGACACTTTGTTTTGCAAATGGTTTTATAGTGAAACCTTTTGCAAATGACTTAGCCACTTTACAAAATGACCAATAGGTGTACCCAAAAGTCTATGACCCATTAGGAACCCCTTTTTCAAACAAAACAAGGCTTGGCATGCTTGCATGCATTACTTTAACTTTGCCACTTTGGTAAATGACCATTTTGGATCTTACAAAGTTTAGGAATCTAATAGAGACCCTATTTGCAAATGACTTTGCCATTTTGGTAAATGAACAATTTGGAACTTACAAAGTTAGAAGCCTAGTGAAGACCATCCCTACATTAGAACCAACCTTTGCATGCTTATGTATGACTTAGATGTACCCAAATGTCTATGACCCACTAGGAACCACTTTTTCAAACAAAGCAAAGCTTGGCATGCTTGCATGCATTGCTTTGACTTTGTTATTTTATGTGTGAAGTTTTGCTTGATTGGTAGATTAAGTTTGTGCCTTGCTTGATTGAATTGTAGTGACTTGAAGAGTGTGAGAGTTGCAAGGACAAGAAGTGAACCTATACCCTCTACCAAAAAGGCAAGTGATATCTTCATGAATATTCCATACCTATATTTTATACTTGCATTAGATATATGTTGTTAGGACTTGCATGCTACTTTTGTCAATTGATGTTGGGAAATCCTATTTAGATTAAAATGCTAGAGTTGCTAGGAAATTCCCTAAGGATAAGTTACCATGCCATGCTTAGCCTAGCTACTAGAAAACAAGGGTGGTTTATATATACACTATGGAAAAAAAATAATATTCTAAGTCTAAGGACTTGTTTCTATTTAACAAAACAACTAAGTTAATGAATCTCCTGGGTGGAATGGGACTTGCTTGGTGGATTTTGGTTGAGTGGTTCACAAGGCCCATGTTTATGGTTTACCTTAGTGTATCTCACTTGTGGATGGCCACCCAGGAAACAAAGAGATTTGAGATGTCAAATGTTGAGAAGCTTCAAGTGCAACCACTTGGCATTATGGGCTCTGCCATGATCTTAGGATGCTGGAACTTAGTCTTTTGGACAGTGGGTGGTAGACGGGTTGATAGGTTGGAGCGCGTCCATTTGACTAAGGAAAGGCTACTGAAGGATCATCCTTGGGAAACCAAGGCTTGTGGGGAAAGTGCACCACCTCTACAGAGTGTAAAACCTAAGTACTTAGCCATGTCCCTGGTAAAGGACAATTTGAGCATCAATGCATGGAAACTTCAAGGATCTCATCACTCCAATTTCTAAATAAAACTTGTGGGTGAACAAAGGGATAAAAGGATCTTCAGTCATTGATTGTTAGATGCCCTGAGTGGATCTAGAGTCTTTGTTTGATAGATACCTTGGGTGTTTTTGCCAAGAAAGGATCTTCAATCTTTGAATGGTAGATGCCTTGAGAGGATCTTCAGTCATGATTGATAGATGCCTTGATTGGTTTTTGTCAAACAAGATTTGGTATTTTCAAAAGTTAAGGAAAAATCTATTTTGAGCAAAGCAAGCCTAAGCTCCACCAGCCAAATGCATATAGTATTATAGTCCACTTATATCATACTAAGGTATCACTTGCCAATACTATTCCAAAGTATTGACCCTTGTGGCTGTAACTTATGATGTTGCAGGTTTGATTGTTTTAGTGAAGATTGATTGATTAGGATTACAAAGTCTACAACCAACATCTGCCTGTGGCACTTTGAAGATGAAGGACCCATGACTATAGTTATTCCGCTGCAATGTAATGTAAATAGCCAATGAGCTATGTTTGATGTAATAAAACTATTTTATTCCTGGTTATAAAGTTGTATTATGACCTTTGTTTCTTGATATTACATCTGAACTGTGGATGCTAGCTATTGATCCAGGGACTAGCATTGTAAACACAGGGATCTTTTCCTTTACAAAGGAGGGATCTTACATCGATGTTGTTGAGTAGTTTTGGAATGATGAGTAAGAGACCGAATGTTGTTCGGAGTCTCGGATAGGATCCGGGATATCACGAGGAGATCCGAAATGGTCTGGAGAATAAGATTCATATAAGGAAAGTCCTGTTTCGGAGTTGGGGAATGATTCCGGTGTTTTCACCGGGAATGTTCTAGAAGGGTCCGGAAGGTCCGGCACTCCGGTGGGGAAGGGTACATGAATGTGTCATAACAATGTGGAATGGTTGCATCATGTACTAGGTATCATGGCTGAGCAAAATAAAGGGAGAAATCAAATCCTAGTTTGAAAAGTCAAACGCTAATTTGAAAAGTCAAACGACAATTTTGCTTGGTGGAGGGAGAGTAGGAAACCTACTTGGGGAGGAGTTCCTCTCCCTCCACCCGCCGGCCAAGGAGACCGACTTGGGGGAGGACTCTCTCCCCTTGGCCGGCGCCCTCCCACCTATAAAAGGAGGGGCAGGGCTGCCCCTCTTCCACACACCTCTCACACCCCAAAACCCTAACCCTAGCTGCCAGCCTTCTGCAAGTCGCCGCCGCCCTACGGTTTCTCCTAGCCGCCGAGTTGGGGCTCTCCCCAAGCCCTAGCCGCCGGACAAGCTTCCTCCCTTGGTGCCTTCTAAACCCTAGATTGCCAAGGCCTCTCTCATAGTCCACCATACTCGCTCCGGCTTAAGGCGAAGGCCTGCGAGATCTCCCCTCTACTTCCAGTACCACACCGTCGTGCTACCGGAATCGCGAGGAGAGTGCTACAACCTCCGCTGCCTGCTGGAACAAGGGAGAGGAAGGTCTTCATCGAGTACTGAACGTGTGACCGACTGCGGGAGCGCTGCCGGAACGCAGCGCCGGAAGGATCGTCTACACGATCTTGAGATCGGAAAGAGTACGACTACATCACCCACGAGAATCCGCTCTCGTTAACCGCTTTGGAATCTTCGAGGGTGAGTTCCTCTATCGACTCGTTGCTACAATCTAGTAGATAGATCTTGGCTTGTTTGTTTGCATGCGGTAGAATTTTTTTGTTTTCCATGCTACGAACCCCTACAGTGGTATCAGCGCCATGTCTATATGTAGATGTGTTGCACGAGTAGAACACAATGGTCATTGTGGGCGGTGGTGCTTTTATTATCAATTGCTTCTTGTGTACTTTGCATCTTGCGGTATGATGGGATGAAGCGGCCCGGGCTAACCTTACATGACATCATTCATGAGACTTGATCCACGCTGAACATGCAACTTGTATTGCATAAGTGGCTTTGCGGGTGCCTGTCTCTCCCATCATAGTATAGATCCAATTTACAACGGGCACTTGATAGTTCAAGCATCAACGTTGTGGTTCTTGTTCGTAAGTTAGAGCGACACTTATTGAAAGCCCCAAACCACGTAAAATATGCAAAGAAAATTAGAGGCGTCTAACTTTGTTTTGCAGGGGTGTGCTGTGATGTGATATGGCCATGATTGTGATTATATTTGATGTATGCAATGTTCCTTATTGTAAGTTGGCAACCGGCAGGAGCCATATGGTTGTCTTTAAATTCTGTTAAGACCCGCGTGTCTATTCAAAGTAGTTGTAATAGTTGAAGCTGGTGGAAGACAACCATGGAGCGGCGTCATTGACCTTGATGCAATGTCGGTGATGATGGAGATCATGTTCGTGCTTGAAGATGGAGATCGGAAGCACAAAGAAGAAAGGACATATCATATCACATATTATGAATTGCATGTGATGTTAATCCTTTATGCATCTTGTATTTCTTAGTTAACGACGGTAGCATTATAAGATGATCCCTCAAGCACACAAATTTCAAGTTTTAAAGTGTTCATCCTTAGTTAGAACCGTTGCTAAAGCTTGTTGTTTCGAAGCACCACGTGATGATCGGGTGTGTTAGATTCTGCAAGTGTATACAACGTAAGCAAGCCAGTTTTGCTCATGCGGAAGCTAAGGTTTGATCTTGACGGGCCTAGCATGTACAGACATGGTCTCGGAACATGGATCACCGAAAGGTAAAGCATGAGTCATATAGTAGATATGATGAACATGTTGATTGTTCACCATTGAAGCTACATCAACTCTCGTGATGATCGGTTTTGATGTGGTGGATTTGGTTCGTGTGATCACTAAAACAATGTGAGGGATATTGTTTTGAGTGGGAGTTCACCTAGATTAATTTAACTATTAATTAGAACTCAATTTGTCATAAACTTAGTCTAAACTATTGCAAATATGTTGTAGATCAATGGCGGCCCTACCATCAATTTTAATGCGTTCTTAGAGAAAGAAAAGTTGAAAAACAATGGAAGCAACTTCGCAGATTGGTTCCGCAATTTGAGGATTGTCCTCAATGCTGGTAATTTGACCTATGTGCTGGATGCACCGCTGGGTGACCCGCCTGCAGCTGATGCTACCAATGAGGTAAAGAATGTTTTCCTCGCTCGGAAGAATCAGTACTCCAGAGTTCAGTGTGCTATCTTGTATGGTTTGGAATCGGAGCTTCAGGAAAGGTTTGAGAACCATGACCCACATGATATTGTCCGTGAACTCAAAATGATATTTGAGGCTCACGCGACAGTTGAGAGTTATGAGGCTTCTGAAAAGTTCTTTAACTGCAAGATGGAAGAGGGCAGCTCCGTTAGTGAGCATGTGCTTAAGATGTCTGGGCACGCAAACAAACTCCAAAGTTTGGGTATAGTGATTCCTAATTGTTTGGGGATTCATCGTGTCCTCCAATCACTACCACCAAGTTACAAGAACTTTGTGATGAACTACAATATGCAAAACATGGACAAGAGGTTGCCAGAACTCTTCTCCATGTTGAAATCTGCAGAAGTGGAGATCAAGAAAGAGCACCAAGTGTTGATGGTCAATAAGACCACCAAATTCAAGAAAGGCAAGTCTAAGCAAAAGGGAAACTTCAAGAAGGGCGGTAAGAAAGTTGCCGCACCGGCGAAGAAAACCAGGGCTGGACCTAAGCCTGATACTGAGTGCTTTTACTGCAAGCAAGAGGGTCACTGGAAGCAGAATTTCCCAAAGTACTTGGCGGATTTGAAGAATGGCAACATCAAGAAGAAAGGTATATCTGATATACATGTTATTTATGTGTATCTCACTAGTACTCGTAGTAGTGCCTGGGTATTTGATACTGGTTCGGTTGCTCATATTTGTAACTCGAAAGAGGTGCTGCAGAATAAACAGAAGCTAGCGAAGAACGAGGTGACGATGCGCGTTGGAAATGGATCAAAGGTTGATGTGATCGCGGTCGGCACGCTACCTCTTCATCTACCATCGGGATTAGTTTTATACTTAAATAATTGTTATTTGGTGCCTGCGTTGAGCATGAACATTATATCGGGATCTTGTTTATTGTGAGACGGTTACTTGTTTAAGTCCGAGAATAATGGTTCTTTGATTTATATGAGTAATATGTTTTATGCACATGCACCTTTGATAGATGGTCTATTCTTATTGAATCTCGATTGTAGTAATACACACATAAATAACATTGAGGCTAAACGTTTGAAATTGAGCGATAACTCGACCTATATGTGGCACTGTCGTCTTGGTCATATCGGAGTGAAGCGTATGAAGAAACTCCATTCCGATGTACTTCTTGAATCACTTGATTTCGAATCACTTGAAAGATGCAAAGCATGTCTGATGGGTAAAATGACTAAGACTCCATTTTCTGGTATGATGGAGCGAGCTACAGACTTATTGGAAATCATACATACCGATGTGTGTGGACCAATGAGTGTAGCATCATGCGGCTATTATCGTTATGTTCTTACCTTCACGGATTACTTGAGTAGAAATGGGTATATCTATTTCATGAAACATAAGTCCGAAACTTTCGAGAAGTTTAAGGAATTTCAAAGTGAGGTAGAGAATCAACGTAAAAAGAAGATTAAATTTCTACGTTCTGATCGTGGAGGTGAATATCTAAGTTACGAGTTTGGCGAGCATTTGAAGAAATGCGGAATACTTTCACAATTGACATCGCCGAGAACACCACAGTGTAATGGTGTGTTCGAACATCGTAATCGAACTCTCCTAGATATGGTTCGTTCTATGATGTCACTTACAGATTTACCGCTATCATTTTGGGGTTATGCATTAGAAACAGCCACATTCACTTTAAATAGGGCACCATCTAAATCCGTTGAAACGACACCGTATGAATTATGGTTTGGAAAGAAACCTAAATTGTCGTTCCTTAAAGTTTGGGGTTGCGAAGCCTATGTAAAGAACTTACAGCCGGACAAGCTTGAACCCAAAGCGGAAAAATGCGTCTTCATAGGATACCCGAAGGAAACTATTGGGTATACCTTCTATCATAGATCCGAGGGCAAAAATCTTCGTTGCTAAGAATGGATCCTTTCTAGAGAAAGAATTTCTCTCAAAAGAAGTGACTGGAAGGAAAGTAGAACTCGACGAGGTTGTTGAACCTTCTCTCGAACTTGCGAGTAGCGCAACACCGGAAGTAGTTCCTGTCACGCCTGCACCAATAAGAGAGGAAGCTAATGATGATGATCATGAAACTTCGGTTGAAGTTGCTACAGAGCCTCGCAGGTCAACGAGAAATCGTACCACTCCTGATTGGTATGATCCCGTTATGAGTGTCATGTTGGTGGACAACACCGATGACCCTGAGACATATGAGGAAGCAATGATGAGCCTAGATTCCAATAAATGGCAAGAAGCCATGAAATCCGAGATTGTATCCATGTACAAAAACCAAGTATGGACTTTGGTGGACTTACCGGATGGCCGAAAGGCTGTCGAGAACAAATGGATTTTCAAGAAGAAAATAGATGCCGATGGTAATTTTACTGTCTATAAAGCTCGACTTGTCGCAAAAGTGTTTCGACAAATTCAAGGAGTTGACTACGATGAGACTTTCTCACCAGTAGCGAAGCTAAAGTCTGTGAGGATTATGTTAGCAATCGCTGCATATTACGATTATGAAATATGGCAGATGGATGTCAAAACATCGTTCCTCAATGGAGACATTGATGAAGAGTTGTATATGATGCAACCCAAAGGTTTTGTCGATCCTAAGATGCTAACAAGGTATGCAAACTTCAACGGTCCATATATGGATTGAAGCAAGCATCCCGAAGTTGGAATCAACGTTTTGATAAGGTAATCAAAAGCTTTGGTTTTATACAAACTTATGGAGAAGCTTGTATTTACAAGAAAGTGAGTGGGAGCTCTGTAGCATTCTTAATACTATATGTAGATGACATATTGTTGATTGGGAATGATGTAGACCTTCTTAATAGTCTCAAGGAATATCTGGATAATAGTTTTTCAATGAAATATCTTGGCGAAGCAGCTTACATATTAGGCATAAAGATTTATAGAGATAGATCGAGACGCCTAATATCATTGTCACAAAGTACATATTTGGACAGAGTTCTAAAAATGTTTAGAATGGAAGATAGCAAGAAAGGGTTCTTGCCCATGTTGCCCAATACGACCTTGAGTAAAACTCAAAGTCCAGCAACGACAGAAGATAGAGAAAGGATGAGTAATACTCCCTATGCCTCAGCCATAGGATCTCTGATGTATGCTATGTACTAGACCCGACATTGCATATGCTGTTAGTTTAACTAGCAGATATCAAAGTGATCCAGGAGTGGATCATTGGACAACGGTCAAAAACATCCTTAAGTACTTGAGAAGAACTAAGGATATGGTTCTTTCTGATGGAGGTGATGAATAGCTCGTTGTTAATGGTTACACCGATGCTAGTTGGAACACCGATCCAGACGATTCTAAATCTCAATCTGGATACGTATTTATTTTGAATGGTGCAGCAGTTAGCTGGAGGAGTGCAAAGCAAAGCGTTGTGGCGAGATCTTCAACTGAATCGGAATACATAGCTGCTTCGGAGGCTTCACAAGAAGCAATATGGATGAAGGAGTTCATTACAGAGCTCGGTGTGGTTCCAAGTGCGCTGGACCCAATCTCTATCTACTGTGATAACATGGGCGCCATAGCCAATGCGCAAGAACCAAGGTCACACAAGAAGCTGAAGCACATCAAGCTACGTTTTCACGCTATTCGAGAACATGTCCAAGATTGTGACATAAAGATTTGCAAAGTACACACATATCTGAATGTGGCGGATCCATTGACTAAACCTCTCCCGAGGGCAAAACATGACCAACACCAAACTGCCATGGGTGTTCGGTATATTACCATGTAATCTAGATTAGTTGACTCTAGCGCAAGTGGGAGACTGTTGGAGATATGCCCTAGAGGCAATAATAAATGTAGTTATTATTATATCTTTGTGTTTATGATAAATGTTTACATGCATGCTATAACAGTATTAACAAGGAAACATTAATACTTGTGTGATTTGTAAACTAAATTAGAGTCCCTAGTAAAGCCTCTTCATAATACTAGCTTGTTGGTTAATATATGATTGTGGTTTCCCTATCATGAACATTGAGATGTTATTAACAACAAGATCATATCATTAGAAGAATGGTATGATGGACATACTCCTATAGATAAGCGTAGCATAAAGATCAAGTCATTTTAATAGTTCAATTGCTATATGATTTCTGATACATAGTAACCTAATTCCTTCGACCATGAGATCATGCTTATCACCATCACCGGAAGGATGCTTTGATGACATCAAACACCATACCGTAACTGGGTGGCTATAAAGGTGGCATTGAGTGTTCGGAAGGTATGGGTTGAGACACATGAATCAAGAGTGGGATTTGTCCATCCATATGACGGATAGATATACTCTGGGCCCTCTCGGTGGAATGTCATCCAATTAGCTTGCAAGAATGTGACTGGCTCACAAGGGATCACATACCACGGGAACGAGAAAAGAGTACTTATCGGTAACGAGGTTGAACTAGGTATGCAGAGATACCGACGATCAAAACCTCGGATAAGTAAACTATCGTGAGACAAAGGGAAATTGGTATCGTATGTAAGTGGTTCATTCGATCGCAAAGTAATCGTAGAAATATGTGGGAGCCATATGAATTTCTAGATTCCTCTATTGGTTATTGATCGGAGAAGTGTCTCGATCATGTCCGCATAATTCACGAACCGTAGGGAGAAACACTTAAGGATTCGATGTTGTTGAGTAGTTATGGAATGATGAGTAAGAGACCGAATGTTGTTCGGAGTCTCGGATAGGATCCGGGATATCACGAGGAGATCCGGAATGGTCCGGAGAATAAGATTCATATAAGGAAAGTCCTGTTTTGGAGTTGGGGAATGATTCCGGTGTTTTCACCGGGAATGTTCTAGAAGGGTCCGGAAGGTCTGGCACTCCGGAGGGGAAGGGTACATGAATGTGTCATAACAATGTGGAATGGTTGCATCATGTACTAGGTATCATGGCTGAGCAAAATAAAGGGAGAAATCAAATCCTAGTTTGAAAAGTCAAACGCCAATTTGAAAAGTCAAATGGCAGTTTTGCTTGGTGGAGGGAGAGTAGGAAACCTACTTGGGGAGGAGTTCCTCTCCCTCCACCCACCGGCCAAGGAGGCCGACTTGGGGGAGGACTCTCTCCCCTTGGCTGGCGCCCTCCCACCTATAAAAGGAGGGGCAGGGCTGCCCTTCTTCCACACACCTCTCACACCCCAAAACCCTAACCCTAGCCGCCGGCCTCCTGCAAGTCGCCGCCGCCCTAGGGTTTCTCCTAGCCGCTGAGTTGGGGCTCTCCCCAAGCCCTAGCCGCCGGCCAAGCTTCCTTCCTTGGTGCCTTCTAAACCCTAGATTGCCAAGGCCTCTCTCATATTCCACCATACTCGCTCCGGCTTAAGGCGAAGCCCTGCGAGATCTCCCCTCTACTTCCGGTACCACGCCGTCGTGCTGCCGGAATGGCGAGGAGAGTGCTACAACCTCCGCTTCCTGCTGGAACAAGGGAGAGGAAGGTCTTCATCGAGTACCGAACGTGTGACCGACTGTGGGAGTGCTGTCGAAACGCAGTGCCGGAAGGATCGTCTACACGATCTTGAGATCGGAAAGAGTACGACTACATGACCCACGAGAATCCGCTCTCATTAACCGCTTTGGAATCTTCGAGGGTGAGTTCCTCTATCGACTCGTTGCTACAGTCTAGTAGATAGATCTTGGCTTGTTTGTTTGCATGCGGTAGAATTTTTTTGTTTTCCATGCTACGAACCCCTACAGGTTTTGTACCCGGAGCAGGGCGAGGATCACGCGAGGAAACGCCAGCAATAACTCAGGTTTTAAAACGCGGCAGTGATGGCGGAGGAAACAGCCGGCGACGTGGTCGTGGGCGTGATTTGGGGTTGATGACCGCGTGGTATTTGGGTCCACCGGTCAGAGAGCGCGGGGTAGGTCTGCGTCGCGTGAGAGAGAGAGAGGAAGACCCCAGGTGGGCTTAGTGGGCTGAGTTCACTGCTGGGCCAAAAGAGTAGCGCTGGCCCTTTTCCTTTTCTTTAACCCTTTTTCTTTTTCTATTTGAATTTCCAGGAATCAAATTCAAATGATTTCAAATGTGTTTGATTTCAAACTTGTTCTGGATTTTTATAAAATAAAACCTACACATTTTTTAGTATAAAACCATGCTGTCTCACCAGACTTGCTTGGTTCCTTTGGAGTTTTAAAATAAAACAGTGCCTTTACACAAGATGTAATAAAGATATGAAAATGGTTTCAAAACCATATTTTGTTTTGAAATATTTGTCCAAGCTTTGGAACTCAACCAAACCAACACATGAACAAACAATCTTGGTTTGAACAAATAATCTCTCACTAGAGAGTAGCATTGGATCAATATCTGATTACATAAAATAATAAGCACCCAAAATGCTTCTGTTTTTATAATGACTTTGGAAATGATCCCTAAATGATTATGAATGCATGGGTGATATGCAAACTTTGAAAACATGATTTTTGGGATGTTACAAATCTAACCCCCTTAAGGTGAATCTCGCCCTCGAGATTCGGATTGGCTAGCAAATAGGTGAGGGTGGCCTTTCCGAAGATCATCTTCTCTTTCCCATGTTGCTTCTTCTTCGGAATGATGGTTCCATTGAACTTTACAGAATTTGATAGTCTTAGTCCGAGTAACTTTTTCTGCAGTCTCAAGAATCTTGATAGGTTTTTCCTCATAAGTGAGATCACTTTCCAATTGAACCTCCTCCAAAGGTATAGTATCCTTCAAAGAAGTCTCTTCCATCTCTGGATGGCATTTCTTTAGATGACTCACATGAAACACATTTTGAACGGCAGACAATGATTCTAGCAATTCAATCTCATAAGCTACTTCTCCTTTACGACTCAGAATCTTGAATGGTCCAACATATCTTGGGGCCAATTTTCCTTTGACTCCAAATCTCTTCACTCCACGAAGTGGTGACACCCTAAGTTAAGCTCTATCACCCACTTCATAGGTGACTTATCTACGCTTAGGATCTGCGTAGCTCTTCTGTCGGGACTGTGCTATCTTCAATCTATCCTTAACTAGCTTGACTTTCTCTTCAGCCCCTTTGATTAGTTCTGGTCCGAACAAATTTCTTTCTCCCACACCATTCCATAGTAATGGGGTGGTACATTTTCTCCCACAGAGAAACTCAAATGGTGCCATCTCAATACTGGCTTGATAGCTGTTATTGTAAGAGAATTCTGCGTAAGACAAACTTTCATCCCAACTGGCTCCATAGTCTAGGGCACATGCCCTCAACATATCTTAAAGAATCTGGTTGGTCCTTTCTGTCTGTCCATCAGTCTGAGGATGAAAAGCAGTGCTGAATCCCAACCTTGTTCCCAATGACTCATGTAGTTGCCTCCAAAAATGAGAAGTGAAATGAGTTCCCCTATCAGACACAGTACTCTTGGGTACTCCATGTAAACATATAATCCTATTCATATAAATCTTAGCTAACTTAGCACTTGTATAGGTTGTCTTCACGGGTATGAATGAGCCACTTTAGTTAGGCGATCCACTACTACCCAAATAGAATCATACCCTGACCTGGTCCTTGGAAATCCAGTGATGAAATCCATGCCAATCTTGTCCCACTTCCAATCAGGAATAGGTAGTGGTTGTAGCAATCCTGCTGGTTTCTGATGTTCCGCTTTCACTCTACTACATACATCACACAAAGCAATATGTTCGGCGATGTCTTTCTTGAGATTATTCCACCAAAATCTTTCCTTCATATCCATATACATTTTGGTGTTACCCGGATGAATGGAATATGGTGAGTTGTGTGCTTCTTGTAGAATCAGTTTCCGAAGCTCCGGATCTTGCGGAACGCAGATACGTTTTCCATACCATAAAGTACCTTGTTCGTCTTCATGGAATCTTTTGGCTTTTCCTTTTCCAATCTTTTCCTTAATCTCTTCAATTTCCTTGTCTGTCTTTTTGGCTTCTTTGATTTTGTCCAACAAAGTGGGTTGAACATCCAATGACATGAGATGTCCCTCATGCACAATATCCAATCTAAGGTCTCTAAATTGGGCACACAGATCATCTGGCAACTCTCCCTTAGTAAGGCCATTTACAAATACATTACGGCATAGTGCATCAGCTACAACATTTGCTTTACTGGGGTGGTATTTGTAACACCCTCGCCTGATAAGGCTGAGTTCATGTGTATAGTGCTAATCCCTGGATCGGTTCACTGGCACACATAGTACAAAATGATACCAAATATAACTGTGCATCATAAATACAACGAATATGATCCATAATTTACATTATTTATTCAAATACACAGCGGAAAACGAATACAAGGTAGATCTCCATCCTCCAAATGTGCCACAGGCGAACAATTGTTGAGTGGAGTCTCGCGACCTATGAACGATCACTCAGATACGATATAACCTGCAACATGAAACGTTGCAGCCACGAATGGTCAACACATTGAATGTATGGCAAGTAGGCTAAAGTGGTTAACAACATATCTATGAACTACATGCTTATTTGGCCAAGTGGAGTTCAGGCTCATTTGCATAAAGCAACAGTTTTATCCTAACATTTGTAACAAAGTAGTTTTCCAATACGATAAATAGGACACTCTGGTTCACTCCCAGGTGCTCCTACCCAATTATCTTCACCCAACAAGTTTTAAGTAATTAAGAAATAAGGATGAGTGAGAAATATCATAGCATCAGTATCAGGTCACTCGAATTGTCCATAACCGGGGACACGGCTAAGCACTTAGTTTATACACCCTGCAGGGGTTAGTACACTTTACCCATGTGACTTGGCCAACCCAGCTCGTACCACCACTCTCATATTGGGTGATGATAGGGAGAAGTCCAAGAAGGAACCGTTCGGAAAGTAGCTCCCCAAACCCGACACGCACCAGTCCAACCTACACTATTCTACATCTCTGGATACGTGGGTTCGAGTTACCACAACCTACTGACTCCAACCAATTGCCCATTCCATTATTGGCACATGGTTGTACACGTAAGTTACCAAATAAAGAAACCAATCCTTTCTCAGTGTCCTGGGCGGCATTCCCCACCATAAATCCACACTCGATGACCCAATCAATGCCATTCCGCCCAAGTGGTTCATTAAAACATATTGGTTTGTCATTTAGCAAAACATAAGCCTTTCAAAACATATAACTTTTCATGATGTGATTCTCTTCCTCGTCTAAATAGCATAGCTAAGCAATCTACCAATACGATGACTCATAAACAAGGAATACTAGGGAATAATATGGGATATAGCATAGCATATACACATCAAATCCTACAGATGCAATTCTACAAAAACATCTATAATGCATAGGAAAACAGTAGGGCATTTATGACCAAGATAGCACCACTTGCCTTTGTTGTAGATGTAGTCGATTATATAATCCTCACAATCCTCATAGATATAATGGTTGCACTCGTCATAACCACAATACGTGCAATCATAGTAGTTGCAATCACACACGTTGCACTCCTCGCAATCTATCGAGCAAACAATTGCATACAATCATAAACAATAGCACATAGATATCAAACAAATGCAACAAATGCATGCATGACAATTTAATAAGTCACAATGGTTGTTACTTTAGTTCTCTAAACAATATTGAAGTATATGATGCATGCAAGAGGCCAATTAATGCAATGGAGTACTTGTTATTAATAATTACTTGCCAATATAGGGTTTTTAATAGTTCTATTGTAGCGCCTGTTCTTACTGTCGAATTAAATTTGTTT
This sequence comes from Avena sativa, assembly GCA_916181665.1. Taxonomy (NCBI): domain Eukaryota; kingdom Viridiplantae; phylum Streptophyta; class Magnoliopsida; order Poales; family Poaceae; genus Avena; species Avena sativa. Next base: position 82,326,892 of record OV702299.1, on the reverse strand, counting down.
CTTGGGTTTAATGGATAGAGGAAGTTAATACGAACCAGTAGGCGTTGGATTCACCCTAATCGGACTTATAGATCTTTTTGTATGATTTAAATAGTGTTTAATGGGTTTTAATTGATTCATATAGTTTCTGTTGCCTAAAAATCAAACTAAAATTGTCTCTGAAATCTCCACGGAATTGTGATTCCAGGGACATATTATTTGTAATTTTCTGAGCATTATTTATTTTCTTATGAATTTATTACTCTAAATAGGCCATTAAACCATTTAAATCTTCACGGCAAAACCTTACAGTCAAAGGCTGAACTAATTGCATATTGATGATCTACATGGAACCAGCTTTCCATCGGTATATCATTTATATTTTTGTGATATGCAAATAATTTTCTATGAATTTAATGATTTCTAAATCCATTAAAACTAATTAAATCACTACAGGGTAAATAATCCGCAAATGCCGGATCCAACCAGATATTATTAATGTACATTACAGTAGCTTCAATATGATATATTGTTCATATTTTTCGGAGTTACAGATAATTTTCTATGAATTTATTAACCTAAAAGACCATTAAAACTAATTAAATTACTGCAGTAACCACGTACAGTAAAAGTTGGATCTATTCTGATAAAATGATTCTACGTACAATTATTTTCAATTTGATATATTATACGCAATTTTTGGACGTTGTATGAATTTCTAATGAATTTTACAAGTTAGATCTATAATGTGCAATTTTAAATTCGAATGGAATATTCCAGAGAATATTCCGGTGACTGGACAGGTTGACTTTGCGTGCTGACTGGGACTAGATGCTGACCTGACGACGACGTGGCGTTGATGAGGAAGCTGACCGGAATAACGACATGGCACACACTATCGTGGTATTGCCGACGAGTACGCCATGGAGGGGTCCTCATAGTGCGTGTTTAGAGACGTGGGGTAAGGCAGACAGTTGACGGGTACGAGGTAACACAGCTTACCCAGGTTCAGATCCCACAATGGTGGCGGAATCCTACTCCTGCTATAAATCACTATAATGGCAATACGCCGAGTTATAGAGATAGGTTCACTGTGCGAGGTTGTATGAATCGATACTAAGTTGTGCCCTAAAGGCTCCCATAGCGCCGACTTATATAGTCGCCAGATCCTAGGGTTATAGGGAAAAGTCCTAGCTGAACAGGTTACAGAGTCCTACACCGTCTATCACTAGTCTTGTGTAACTTGCACTCCAAGGCTCCGGGTACGCTGGTGACTCCACCGTAGCCTTCCTTTATCCGACATGGGCCTCCCTTCTGGATCCACCTAACTGGGCCGCCCAGCAGGCCACAGGCCATGCTACCAACTATGGGCCACCCAGGTTAGTCGGATAAGAGACATGCTATGAGGATACCCATATAGCATATCCCCAACAGTAGCCCACGGAGAACTCCGAGATCTTGCGCCGTCTTGCCTCTTCACGTGGAATGCTCCGTCTAGATGGATGTCGGCAAATCGTCAAACAATATCTTGTAGTCCTCCCAAAGAACCCTACAAGGCTTTCTCCGTCTTCAACTTGTAAGTCGGAGAAATGCTGAATCTTTCATCGTACTCTTCCATAGTCGGATTAAATCCGTCCATGCCGGAATCTTCGATGCGACGGCTCATCTACCATGTCAGTTATGACAACGTAGGCTTAAGTCAGCGACGCCTCGTAACTCACACATGTAGAGAACGCAATCATGTCCGATTTTCCCGCGCGAGCTATACGAACCGTTGGCGGCGGCGGTTGGAGACGTGGCAAAATTACCGCGGACATTCATGAACACGTCGTCTACGCGGCAACCGTCCGATTAGCTGCACGAATCTTGACACAGAGTAAGATAAATAGTAACCGTGGGACACTTGCCACTTTTTACCCCATTCTCTCGCGTCATCGTCTTCTTCCTCCAGCCGCACGCCTCCTCGAGCTCTCCGCGGAAAACCTCGAAGAAACCCTAGCCTCTCTATGCACCAGTCGCATCCTTCCAATCCTCCATGGCTAGCAGCAGCTCCTCCAAGTCGATGGCGGCGTCGAGAGAAGCCATGGCGAAGCCGGCGAGCTCCGTCGTCGTGCCCCCAGAGGGCCTGGTCATCCCCGCGTCTGTAGTGATTGAAACCACCGGCGGTGACCACAATCTGGCGGAGCTAGAGCCTCTGGAAGAAGAGCCAGACTCGCACAAGGGCGACTGGCGCGGCTCGAACATCACCGGCCGCGACATCCAAGAGATGGTCGTCGAAGGCTACCTCCCCGCGACGGAGGGGCTCACCTGGCGGGCGGCGCCGGCCAGCGAGGTGACACCTTCTCCCCAAGCCGGAGAAAAGGTGTACCTCAAGGCTCAGCTGGTACGTGGCGTTTCTCTGCCCATCTCCCACTTCTTTCTGTCCGTCTTGAACCACTTCAAGGTCCAACCCCAAAACCTCTCCCCCAATAGTATCTTAGTGCTTAGCAACTTCGCGGCACTTTGTGAGGGTTACCTAGGGATTAGGCCTAGGTTAGACTTGTTTGTGTACTTCTTCACCGTCAAACGTGAAGCCGGACATAGTAGGGAGGAGCTTAGGAACTACGGCACCATAAGCTTCAAGATCCGACCTGGCCGGTGGTTCCCCGACATTGTCGGCCACGAGTCGTGCAAAAACTGGCAGCGGACGTACTTCTACGGCCCCGACATTCCTTTGGCGGGCCAAGAAGTGACGTACCCGGACTTCGTGGATGGAGCTGCTTCTGAAGTTTCCACATGGAGATCCCATGCCTCCCTTCCCTCCGACCTCGACGCTTCTCGCGCAATAAGGCAGATCGAGTGGTTCATAGAGACGGGTTTGACCGGCTTGGACCTAGCCATGTGCTGGTTCATCAGGCGAATCCAACCTCTGCAGCACCGCGTGAAGTTCATGCATGAGTACACCAGTGATCGAAGGGATACCCTCCGGATCTCCGTGGATAACTTCTCGAGCGACTCCATCAAGCTCCGTCTGAAGGACATCGTCAAGGTGAAGGATAAGAAGCGTGGCTTCACCATCACCTGCGACATGTACGTAGACGGCAAGTGCCCAAAGGTAGGTATTTATTTTCCGTGTATGACATTGCTCTAGTTTCTCCGTCTTGCCAATGCCATCTTATCTAACACGATGATTTCTCACATAACAGCTTAGCGATCTAGATGAGGACAACCTTGCTGCCCAAATGTACGATCCAAAGATGAAGGAAGTCACGGTCGTGTCCGACGATGATGTCCGGTTGGCGCGAAAGCGGAAGAGCTCCACCTCTGATGCTGCCGATGGAGGCAAGAAGAAGAAGACGGAGGGTGGAGCCTCCAAGAAGACTACCGCCGCCCTAGAGGCGGAAAAGAGAAAAGCCACCGAGATGTTTGCCAAAGAGCCCCCCTAGTGTAAGCCTATCATTCTCCGACATTGTCTATTTATCTATCTTGTTCCTGTACTTATGCACTTTGCACGTTTCAGGAAGAAAGCCACAACCAGCCTCAAGAAGTCCTCCAAGACTCTTGGGGCTTCTAGAAATATCAAAGATATGCTGCATCGCGACTCCTCCCCCGCCATCGCCCCTGCTACTCCTGCCGTCAAGCCCTCCTCTGCTCCGACAAGCTCTCAAGTCCAGGAGGCACCAGGCCCTTCCGCCATGGAAGTGGATTCTGGCGCCTCTACCGAGCTCGCTGTTGTCGGCGAGCAGGCGACGCAGGAGAGCATTGCTCTTCAAATGGCTGAAGCTCCGGCTAAGGATGCCATCGGTAGCGGCAAGGCGGTGGTGGGAGCTGGTACCTCTACCGAAGGCGGCGCCCCTACTCCCCAGAAACCCTTCGAGTTCCCAAAGATAGTTTACCTGGCGCTTCTGCCTAGTAACACTACTATGGTTGCTGGAGGAGTGCCATCATCTCCGACGTGTGGCCTTGAGGAGCTACTCCGACAAGCGGATATCTTGCAAGGAAATAGCATTTCCTTCGGCAAGCTGCTAGCCGAGAGTGCTACAAACCTCAAGATTATTGCACTTGTAAGTTTTTTACTTTGCCTTTTGCATTTCATATGAGTATCCCCCTGTAGCCCCCGAGGATGTAGACGGAAAACCATAGGTTTTGTATCTATATGCTCTAAGAGTGACTAAGGTAGAAAAAACTCTCACTGCAGCCCCCAAGTATTTAGATGAAACATGCTATTCCGACTAGATGCTTTAAGAGTAGCAGACGCAGTGTTCATAATTTTCAATGCTGTAGCCCCCAAGCCTCTAGTTGTAACTGAATTAGTTCCGACTAGATGCTTTAAAGAAAAGCTAAGCAGTTTCTGAGTTAAAAAACCTTATACTATAGCCCCCAAGCTTCTAATCGAGAACTTAATTAGCTCCGACTAGATGCTTAAAGAAAAGCTAAGCATATTGCTAAGTTAAAAAACTCTCGCTGTAGCCCCCGAGCATCTAGGTGGAAAATCTCCGACTAGAAGCTCCAAGCAGACCAAACAACGATTTGACTTTGTATTCGTTTCCACAGAACGAGAATTCTCAGAGGGGCATGGCTAACGACAAGTACCAGAAGATGCACGAAGATCTTGAAGCCGAAAAGGGTAAAACTGCCATCTTGAAGGAACAGATCATCAAAAACAAGAGTCTGTTTTCTTATTGCGCATTTCCTTCTTACTTTTGTGCCCATAATCTCTAAGTACTCACTGTGTACTTTGTTTTCTCCGACTTGCAGAACATGTCGCCAAGGCCAAGGACATTATCGAGCAGTCCAAGCATATCCAGCAGCTGGACAGCGAGAACAAGATCCTGAAGGAGGAGAGGAAGGAGATGCTGAAGATGCACGAGGATTCCATGGAAGCCCTGAAGGATTCCGCCTCCACGGAGATCAATCGCTTGAAGGAGGAGCTTGCGATCCTAAAGGATCAGAAGCAAGCTGCTGATGAGCAAAACCTTCGCCATAGCGAGGCGTTTAAGCTCCTCCAACAAGAGAAGGAATCCTTGGCGGATATCCTTTGGCAGGCCAAGGCTAGCATCTTCAGTAAGTTTCCTCCGCCTTGTATTTCTGTAGTCTGGATACTTAGAGTTTATTGAACTCATGCGCTCCTTGTCGGAATTTGCAGCTCCTATGGGTTTAACCCGCTCGCCTCCTTCGGACAAGGAATGTATGGTTCTTGCCAGCAACTTCATCAACACCGCCATTACCCAAGCCAAGGAGATTGCCAAGCCCCTCCAAATATATATCAAGGCATCGGACTCCATGATGAAGTACTTGGAGATCCTGCGCCGAGCCCCCGAGCGTGTCACGAGCTGGAAAGCTTCATGTGTACGGGCTGGCGCAAGGATGGCGCTGTCTATGGTGAAGGCACACTATGAAGATGCCGACATCGACACGGTAACCTCAGGTATCCCCGAAGTGGATGATGACGGCAAGGAGATTGATCACGAAGCCATCCTGTCATCACTCGCGGGTTATGATACCAGGGTTGCCGAGTTGGTGGACGATGACGTCTTCGTGCCCAGGAACACCATAGACAGCGTCAACCAAGATTCCTTCGAGTATCATCACAGCGCCGACGTCGAGGGTGATTCTCCAGCTGGTGATGATGCGGCCTCCAAGTCTCCTGCACCCAAAGAATGAAAAGCACGTTGTAATTCTTGTTTCACCTTTGATGTGTGCACGGAAAATACTTGGTGATGTAATCTTAAGGCGGAAAACAATGGTTGTTATATCCTGCTACTTAAGAACTAATTCCCACTATGTATATATTTTTAAGCAAGTGCTAGCTTATCCATTACTCTGGTTCTTATGCTTGACTTTTCGTGAGTCGGAAGACTCGTTGTCGGAACCATGCGCTTAGGTGATGATGCCCAATGGCACCGTCAATCACCTGAGCACAAAATCGCCGACAATAAGTGCCGAAGGTCACTACTCCAGAATCCACATAAAAACAACAAAGAACGTGTAGACCAGAAAACTTAAGCTAATGCCCGTAGGCAGAATTTTCACAAGTGCAATAGCAAGACTTGTGCATAAAGGTTTTACATGATCCAAAAATGAAAACTAAAGGAGGTAAAAGACTCAGCAATATGAGTGAACCAAAGAGCTTTATTTCATTGATCATATAAGAGGTACACAATTAGATAAAACATGCTAAGTGTAGAAAGGACGTAGCTGTGCTATGTTCCATGGCCGATCAAGCTCCGGGTAGTCATCATCCGGGTCACGTCGCTTACGCTTATGATCCTCATTGGGTCTATCCTTGAGTTCACGATTGTCAACAAGGTAGTAAGACCCATTGAGCAGCGCCTTGCTTATGATGAACGGTCCTTCCCATGGCGGGGATAATTTGTGCGACTTCTTCTGCTTAAGTTGAAGCACCAAATCCCCCTCTTTAAACGAGCGATGCCGGACGCGGCGACTATGGTAGCTGCATAGCTTCTACTGGTAGATGGCGGATCTTTGGCATGCCAAAACGCGCTCCTCCTCGAGAAGGTCCACATCTAGGCGTCTGGATTCTTCAGCGTCATCTTCGTCGTAGGCGGCAACTCTTGGTGCATCATGGAGGATGTCGGAAGGTAGGATGGCTTCTGCTCCATATACCATGAAGTAAGGGGTGTAGCCGGTGGATCTGTTGGGTGTAGTTCGTAAACTCCACAACACAGATGGCAATTCTTCCGCCCAGGCTCCAGCTGCTCTATGTAGTGGTTGTTGGAATTATGCCCTAGAGGCAATAATAAAGATGTTATTATTATAATTCTTGTTCATGATAATGTTTATATTCCATGCTAGAATTGTATTAAGCGGAAACTTTAATACTTGTGTGGTTTGTGAACAACACCGTGTCCCTAGTGCGCCTCTATGGACTAGCTCATTGATTAATGATGGTTAAGGTTTCCTAACCATATAAATGAGTTGTCGATTAATAATAAGATCATATCATTGGGAGAATGATATGGTGGACAGACCAAAACTAAGCGGAGCAATTAGATCGTGTCATCATGTTCATCTTTGCGAAGCTTTTCTTATGTCAAATATTGTATTCCTTAGACCATGAGATAATACAACTCCCTGGTATCGGAAGAAAGCTTTGAGGTCATCAAACGTCATCCTATGAGAGGGTGATCATAAAGGTGTCTCTCAGGTGATTGGAAAGTACCTGTTGGGTTGTATGTATCGAGATGGGATTTGTCCCTCCCAAGTCGGAGAGATATACTTCGGGCCCACTCGGTAATCGATATCAACACCGCTTGCAAGCATGTGGTTAAGGAGTTAATCACAAAGTGATATCGGATTACGGAATGAGTAAAGTACTTGCTGTGAACGAGATTGAACTAGGTATGATGGTACCGACGATCGAATCTCGGGCAAGTAAAATATCGCGAGACGAAGGGAATATATATGGGATTGATTGAATCCTGCATTGTGGTTCATCCGATATGATCATCGATGAATGTGTGGGAGTCAATATGGGTTTCCAGACCCCGCTGTTGATTATTGATAGAAGATCATGTCTGCATATTCTCGAACCCGAAGGGTCACACACTTAACGTGTCTCGACACTAGGATAGATTGGATAATTGGTTTATGAGTTTTTTTTCAGAGTCTCGGATGGGATCCGAGACATCACGAGAGGTTCCGGAGTGGTCCGGAGAATAAGATTCATATAAGGCAATGCAGTTTTTGGAGTTCGGAATTGTTTCGGGTTAATCGGTATTGTACCGGAAGCTTCTAGAACCTTCCGGAGGGGGACCAACGTGGCCCCACCTGCCGGGAGGGGGCATGGGCCTATGAGGGAGTTCCCTGGCTGCATTGGGCCAGGGGAACAAGGCCCCATAGGGCCCAGCCGGCCAAACAAGGGGAAACCCTAAAGGGGGCTTCTAGAAGGAAGGGGGGGGGAAACTTGCCCCCCACTCTTCCCTCCTTGGCCGCCGGCCTAGGCTTGGGGGAGGGTCTAGGGCTGCCTCCCACCCCTCTATATAAAGAGGGCCGGGGGCGCACCACCCCACACACCTTTCAAGCCTAGTCGCCCTGCTGCCCTCCTCTCTCTCCCTCCCGACTGCGTGTAGGCGAAGCCCTGCTGCAGAAACTCTCCACCACTTGCACCGCGCCGTCGTGTTGTAGATCCAATCCGTCTCTCCACCATACTTGCTGGACCGAGGAAGGAGGAGACGTCGAGGTGTTGCACGTGTGCATCTCCCGGAGGCATCGCCACTTGCGGTGTTAGATCGGAGCGGATCACGAGGAGGAGAAGCGAGTACGACTACATCACCCATGTTCCGACGAACGTTCCGCTGTGCGAATATTCAAGGGTATGAAGATCTCATCTAATATCTCTCGTTGTTTGCATCTCCTAGATTAGATCTTGGCTTTCCCGTTCGCATCCGTAGAATTTTTTTGATTTACTATGCTGCGAAACCCTTCAGTGGTATTAGAGCTAGATCTATGCGTAGATGTGTTTCACGAGTAGAACGCAACATGGTTGTTGCGGGCGTTGATGTTTTCTATTGCAAGCCTCTTGTTTGTGTTCTTCTTATGACGCGGGATAGTGAGATTGAAGCGGTCCAGGCCAACCTTACGCGACGTCGTTCGCGAGACCGGCTCCGCACTTGACGTGTGGCTTGTACCACACATGCGGCTGGTGGATGTCAGTTTCTCTCACTATAGTTGTCATGGGATTAACACCGGAGTTTGGCAACCATAATATCACCGTTGTGGATTTCCGTAGGTACGAATCGTTCTTAGCATCTACTCCCATAAGCCACGTAAAACATGCAACAACAAAGTAGAGGCGTCTAACTTGTTTTTGCAGGGAGTGTTTTCTGTGATATGGTATGGCCCAAGATGTGATGTGTATATTGTATGCGATGATCATGTTTTGTAATGTTTCACGACTTGCATGTCGATGAGTACACAACCGGCAGGAGCCATATGGTTGTCTTTATAATTGTGTATGACCTGTGTGTCAACTTCTTATACGCCATGTAATAGTTTCACTTTATCGCTAAGTATTTAGCAATAGTTGTAGTTGCTATTCGTGGTGGAGGCAATCATGGTGGAGTGATGGAGATCATGCCGGCACGCACAAGATGGAGATCATTGCGCGAAGATTGGCTATACCATGTCACATGAAGTTATATGCATGTGATGTTTATCCTTTTATGTATCATATTATGCTTAGATCGTGACGGTAGCATTATAAGATGATTCCTCCCTTAAAGATCAAGATAAAACTGTGTTCTCCCCATGTATGCACCGTTGCGAAAGTTCGTCGTGTCCAAGCATCACGTGATGATCGGGTGCTATAGACTCTACGTTCACATACAACGGGTGCAAGCCAGTTTTGCACACGCGGAAATACTTGGGTCTAACTTGACGAGCCTAGCATGTACAAACATGGCCTCGGAACACATGAACCGAAAGGTTAAGCATGAGTCATATGAATGATATGATCGACACTTCGTTGTCCACCATTGAAGCCACATCTCTTCTCGTGAAGATCGGATTAGGTGTGGTGAATTTGGATCGTGTTCACTAAACAACTTGAGGGATGTTGAATTTAGTGGGAGTTCATCTAGTAATTTGATTAAAAGTTGAACTAGTTATCATGAACATATTCTAATTTGTACTTGCAAATATTGTAGATCAAATGGCTAAGTCCAACTTCAACTTCAACGTTTTTCCTGAGAAGGAAAAGCTTAGAAATAATGGGTCTAACTTCACCAATTGGTTCCGCAATCTGAGAATCATTCTCTCTGGCGGTCAAAAGGACTATGTCCTTGAGAATGCGTTAGGTGATGGCCCCTGCTGCTACTGCGCCGGCTGATGAGAAAGCTGTCTATCAGTCGCGCAAAGATGATTATGGTGTGATTATGAGCACCATGTTGTTTGCTATGGAATCGGACCTTCAAAATCGTTTTGAAGACTATCCCGGGCCCTTTGAGATTCTCGAGGAGCTGAAAACCATGTTTCAGACTCAGGCCCGTTCTGAGAGATATGAGATCTCTGAGAAGTTCTTTAACTGCAAGATGGAGGAAGGGAGTTCCATTAGTGAGCACGCCATTAAGATGTCGGGCTACACTCAACGCCTTGAGCAACTGGACTGCAAGATTTCAGAGGAGCTCAAGATTGACAGGGTTCTGCAATCACTCCCTCCCAGCTACAAAAGTTTTGTAGTGACTCACAATCAGATTGGTTCCACTGATACGATCACCGAGCTCTTCGCAAAGCTTAAGGCTGCGGAGGTGGACATCAAAAAGGATAATCATGTGTTGATGGTCAACAAGCCCCCCACCTTCAAGAAAGGTAAGGGTGCAAAGAATCCCTTCAAGAAAGGCGGTGGCAAGCGCGTTGCCCCTGCTGAGAAGAAGCTCAAGTCTGGTCCTAAGCCGGACACTGAGTGCTTCTATTGCAAGGACAAGGGTCACTAGAAGCGCAACTGTCCGAAGTACTTAGCGGACAAGAAGGCTGGCACCATCAAAGGTATATTTGATATACATGTTATTGATGTTTTCCTTACTAGCCCTTGTTGTAGTGCCTGGGTATTTGATACTGGTTCAGTTGCTAATATTTGTAACTCGAAACAGGAGCTACGGAATAGACGGCGGCTTGCGAGAGATGAGGTGACGATGCGCGTTGGCTACGAATCAAGAGTTGATGTGATGGTCGTCGGCACGCTCTCCTTAGTTTTACCTTCGGGATTAGTTTTAAACCTCAATAAATGTTATTATGTGCCTGCGTTGAGCATGAACATTATTTCTGGATCTTGTTTATTGCAAGACGGTTATTCATTTAAATCGGAGAATAATGGTTGTTCTATTTATATGAGTAACATCTTTTATGGTCATGCACCTGTTGTGAATGGTTTATTTCTTCTAAATCTCGAAAGGGATGAAACACACATCCATAACATTGAGGCTAAGAGATGCAAAGTAGATAGTGATAATACTACTTATTTGTGGCACTGTCGTCTAGGTCATATTGGTGTAAAGCGCATGAAGAAACTCCATTCTGATGGACTTTTGGAGTCTCTTGATTTTTAATCATTTGACACATGCGAACCATGCCTCATGGGCAAGATGATCAAAACCCCGTTCTCCGGTATGATGGAGCGAGCAACAAACTTGTTGGAAATCATACATACCGATGTATGCGGACCGATGAGTGTTTCGACGCGCGGTGGATATCGCTATTTTCTCACTTTTACCGATGACTTAAGTAGATATGGGTATATCTATTTAATGAAACATAAATCTGAAACATTTGAAAAGTTCAAGGAATTTCAGAATGAAGTGGAGAACCATCGTAACAGAAAGATTAAGTTTCTACGATTCGATCGTGGAGGTGAATATTTGAGTTATGATTTTCTCACGCATCTTAAAGCAAGCGGAATCGTTTCGCAACTCACGCCACCCGGAACACCACAGCGCAACGGTGTGTCTGAACGCCGAAATCGAACCCTATTAGATATGGTCCGATCGATGATGTCTCTTACTGATTTGCCGTTATCATTTTGGGGTTATGCATTAGAAACCGCTGCATTCACTTTAAATAGGGCACCATCTAAATCCGTTGAGACAACACCGTATGAACTGTGGTTTGGTGCTAAACCTAAGTTGTCGTTTCTTAAAGTTTGGGGATGCGAAGCTTTCAAGAAGTTGATGCCGGACAAGCTCGAGCCCAAAGCGGAGAAATGCGTCTTCATAGGATACCCTAAGGAAACTATTGGGTATACCTTCTATCACAGAACCGAAGGCAAAGTGTTTGTCGCAAAGAACAGTTCCTTTCTTGAGAAGGAGTTTCTCTCGAAAGAAGTGAGTGGGAGGAAAGTAGAGCTAGACGAGGTTGTTGAACCTTCTCTTGAATTGGAGAGTAGCGCAGCACCTGAAATTGTTCCAGTGCCGCCTGCACCAACAATAGAGGAAGCTAATGACAAGGATCATGAAGCTTCGGACGATGCTGCTACTGAACGTCGCAGGTCGACAAGGTCACGTGCCCCTCCTGAGTGGTACGGCAACCCTGTCTTGACTGTCTTTTTGGTAGAAGACAGTGAACCTACGAAATATGAGGAAGCGATGATGAGCCCAGACTCTGAGAAATGGCTAGAGGCCATGAAATCCGAATTAGGATCCATGAGCGAAACCAAGTATGGACTTTGGTGGACCCTCCTAGCGACCGAAAGGCCGTTGAGTGCAAATGGATCTTCAAGAAGAAAACGAACGCGGATGGTAATGTTACCATCTATAAAGCACGGCTTGTCGCGAAAGGTTTTCGACAAGTTCAAGGTGTTGACTACGATGAGACTTTCTCTCCCATAGCAATGTTTAAGTCCATTCGGATTTTATTAGAAATTGCTGTGTTTCATGATTATGAAATATGGCAGATGGATGTCAAGACTGTATTCCTCAATGGCAACATTGATGAAGAGTTGTATATGATGCAACCCGAAGGTTTTGTCGATCCTAAGGATGCTGATAAAGTGTGCAAACTTCAGCGTTCCATTTATGGACTGAAGCAAGCATCTCGGAGTTGGAACCTTCGTTTTGATCAAGTGATCAAGAGCTTTGGATTTGTTCCAAATTGCTACGAAGCTTGTATCTACAAGAAAGTGAGTGGGAGCTCGATGACATTTCTGGTACTATATGTGGATGACATATTGATTATTGGAAATGACATTAATATGCTTAACGATGTGAAGAGTTATTTGAACAAGTGTTTTTCAATGAAAGACCTAGGTGAAGCTGCTTATATATTGGGCATCAAAATCTATAGAGATAGACAAAGACGCCTGATAGCTTTAAGCCAGAGTACATACCTAGACAAAGTTCTGAAAAGGTTCAGAATGGATAAGGCAAAGAAAGGTTCAGTGCCTATGTTGTCAGGTAAGATATTGAGCAAGGCTCAGTGTCCAGCTATGGTAAATGATAGGGAAGCTATGAGCAAAGTGCCTTATGCCTCGGCCATAGGTTCTATCATGTATGCCATGCTGTGTACTAGACCGATGTGTCCAATGCTCTTAGTTTGACGAGCAGATATCAAAGTGATCCAGGAGTGGAACACTGGACAGCCGTGAAGAACATCCTAAAGTACCTAAATAGGACTAAAGAAATGTTCTTAGTCTATGGGGGTGATGAACAACTCGTCGTAAAAGGTTACGTCGATGCTAGTTTCGACACCGACAAGGATGATTCTAAATCTCAGACAGGATACGTTTATATTTTGAATGGAGGAGCTGTGAGCTGGAGAAGCTGCAAGCAAAGCGTGATCCCGGGATCTACAGTAGAAGCGGAATAAATGGCTGCTGCAGAAGCGTCAAGTGAAGGAGTTTGGATCAGGAACTTCATCACTGAGCTTGGCGTGGTTCCAAGTGCATTGGACCCACTAGAGATATTGTGTGACAACACTGGCGCCATAGCACTCGCTAAGGAACCAAGATATCATCCAAAGACCAAGCATATCAACCGCAAGTTTCATATAATCCGAGATTATATAGCAGATGGAGATCTGAAGATTAGCAAAGTACATATAGATCTGAATGTCGCAGATCCATTGACTAAACCTCTTCCACGTGTAAAACATGATCAACACCTTAGTGCCATGGGTGTGAGATTGTTGCCAAATGTAAACTAGATTATTGACTCTAGTGCAAGTGGGAGACTGTTGGAATTATGCCCTAGAGGCAATAATAAATATGTTATTATTATAATTCTTGTTCATGATAATGTTTATATTCCATGCTAGAATTGTATTAAGCGGAAACTTTAATACTTGTGTGGTTTGTGAACAACACCGTGTCCCTAGTGCGCCTCTATGGACTAGCTCATTGATTAATGATGGTTAAGGTTTCCTAACCATAGACATGAGTTGTCGATTAATAATAAGATCATATCATTGGGAGAATGATATGGTGGACAGACCCAAACTAAGCGAAGCAATTAGATCGTGTCATCGTGTTCATCTTTGTGAAGCTTTTCTTATGTCAAATATTGTATTCCTTAGACCATGAGATAATACAACTCCCTGGTATCGGAAGAAAGCTTTGAGGTCATCAAACGTCATCCTATGAGAGGGTGATCATAAAGGTGTCTCTCAGGTGATTGGAAAGTACCTGTTGGGTTGTATGTATCGAGATGGGATTTGTCCCTCCCAAGTCGGAGAGATATACTTCGGGCCCACTCGGTAATCGATATCAACACCGCTTGCAAGCATGTGGTTAAGGAGTTAATCACAAAGTGATATCGGATTACGGAACGAGTAAAGTACTTGCTGTGAACGAGATTGAACTAGGTATGACGGTACCGATGATCGAATCTCGGGCAAGTAAAATATCGCGAGACGAAGGGAATATATATATGGGATTGATTGAATCATGGCATCGTGGTTCATCCGATATGATCATCGATGAATGTGTGGGAGTCAATATGGGTTTCTAGACCCCGCTGTTGATTATTGATAGAAGATCATGTCTGCATATTCTCGAACCCGAAGGGTCACACACTTAACATGTCTCGACGCTAGGATAGATTGGATAATTGGTTTATGAGTTTTTGTTCAGAGTCTCGGATGGGATCTGAGACATCACGAGAGGTTCCGGAGTGGTCCGGAGAATAAGATTCATATAAGGCAATGCAGTTTTTGGAGTTCGGAATTGTTTCGGGTTAATCGGTATTATACCGGAAGCTTCTAGACCCTTCCGGAGGGGGACCAACGTGGCCCCACCTGGCGGGAGGGGGCATGGGCCTATGAGGGAGTGCCTTGGATGCATTGGGCCAGGGGCACAAGGCCCCATAGGGCCCAGCCGGCCAAACAAGGGGAAACCCTAAAGGGGGCTTCTAGAAGGAAGGGGGATACTTGCCCACCACTCTTCCCTCCTTGGCCGCCGGCCTAGGCTTGGGGGAGGGGCTAGGGCTGCCGCTCACCCCTCTATATAAAGAGGGCTGGGGGGGCACCACCCCACACACCTTCCCCTCAAGCCTAGTCGCCCTGCTGCCCTCCCCTCTCTCTCCCTCCCGACTGCATGTAGGCGAAGCCCTGCTGCAGAAACTCTCCACCACTTGCACTGCGCCGTCGCGTTGTAGATCCAATCCGTCTCTCCACCATACTTGCTGGACCGAGGAAGGAGGAGACGTCGAGGTGCTGCACGTGTGCATCTCCCAGAGGCATCGCCACTTGTGGTGTTAGATCGGAGCGGATCGCGAGGAGGAGAAGCGAGTACGACTACATCACCCACGTTCCGACGAACGTTCTGCTGTGCGAATCTTCAAGGGTATGAAGATCTCATCTAATATCTCTCGTTGTTTGCATCTCCTAGATTAGATCTTGGCTTTCCCGTTCACATCCGTAGAATTTTTTTGATTTACTATGGTGCGAAACCCTTCAGCGGAGACGTGGCTTGATTCCCTGCAGAATTAATCCATTGGCTCACTAAACCTGACCATTGGATTGTGGGTGTGCCACAGATGCAAGGTCAAGTCGGATGCCTTCGTCACAACAATAGGCCTCTACTTCTTCGAGTGACAAGTTGCTTCCGTTGTCGGTGATGATGCTATGTGGGAGACCAAATCTCACCACTAGATCCCGGACAAACCTGAGGGCAGTTGCCCCATCAAGATTTCTAATGGTTTTAGCTTCTATCCATTTGGTGAATTTGTCAACTGCTACAAGCAGATGCGTAAATCCACACGGTGCCGTCTGTAACGGCTCCACCATGTCTAGCCCCCATACTGCAAACGGCCAAGTTATTGGTATTGTTCGCAATTCTTCAGTAGGAACATGTGGTTGTCGGGCATAATACTGGCATCCTGTGCATGTCTCAACCAGCTTGTCGGCGTCCGCCTTCGCGGTCAGCTAGTAGAATCCTTGCCGGAAGGCTTTCGCGACCAATGATCGAGGAGCGGCGTGATGCCCGCAATCTCCGAGATGGATCTCGCGCAGGATTTCATACCTTCTAGCTGGGAAACGCACTTTAGGTATACACCAGTAGTGCTCCTCTTGTAGAGTTGCCCATTGATTATGGTATAACCCTTTGCTCGTCGTACTATTTGCCGTCTTTCGACTTCGTCGTCGGGAAAAGTTTCGTGCTTGAGATACTCCATGAACGTTTTTGTCCAAGCCGGAGGGATCTTTGTCACCATGTTGACGAAAGAGTCAGCTCTATCCGGGTTTTCAATGTTAGCGCCCTTTACGGATGGTGTGCATAGATGCTCTAGGAAAACTCCTGGCGGAATTCGCTTGCGCCCTGATCCAAGTTTAGACAGCAGATCAGCTGCCTCGTTTTGTTCCCTAGGGACATACTTGACTTCGTAGCCCAAGAAGCTTTTGGATATCTCGTCCACTTCGTCTCGATATGCCGCCATCATAGGGTTCCGCGCGTTCCAGGTGCCAGCCACCTGCTGGGCAACCAAGTCGGAATCTCCACAGCAAACTATGCGCTTGATGCCAATATCCTTGGCTACACGTAGTCCGTGAATGAGTGCTTCATACTCCACCATGTTGTTTGTAGCCTCGAAGTGGATCTGCAGTACGTAGTGTAGCTTGTCTCCTTTTGGTGACTGTAGCGGTACACCAGCCCCCGATCCGTTGAGCAACTTTGATCCATCAAAGTGCATCACCCAGTACTCTGGTTCTGGCAACGGAGTAGCATCTGGCATCTCCGTCCAATCTGCAATAAAATCCGCCAAGGCTTGTGACTTGATAGCGTCGCGTCTCTTGTAAGTGATCTCAAAGGCGGCAAGTTCAATGCCCCACTTCGCGACCCTTCCTGTAGCGTCGCTGTTATTGATAATGTCGGACAGTGGAGTCTTGCTCACTACTGTGATTGGGTGCTCCTGAAAGTAATGCCTCAGCTTCCAAGAAGCGAGGAATACTCCATAAGCTATCTTTTGGTAGTGCGAGTAACGCTGCTTGGACTCCGTCAAGACCTCGCTTACATAGTAAACTGGTCATTGAACTCCGTGCTCATATCCTGGTTCCTTCCGCTCTACCACGACGACGATGCTGATAACCCGGTTGGTTGCCGCCATGTAAATTAACAGGGGCTCACCAGGCTCGGGTGCTGCAAGGATGGGCGCTGAGGAAAGAATCTCCTTGAGCTGCTTCAATGCTGCATCTGCCTCGTCCGTCCACGTGAATTTGTCCGCCTTCTTCAGAAACTTGTACAGTGGCAAAGCCTTCTCTCCAAGTCGGCTGATGAACCGACTAACTGCTGCAACACAACCTGTTAGTCGTTGAATGTCCTTTAGGCATGTCGGACGGTTTATGTTTAAGATGGCCTTGATTTTCTCCGGGTTGACTTCGGTTCTGCGCTAGGGAACGATGAAACCCAACAATTTGCCGGCTGGTACCCCGAAGACGCACTTCTTAGGGTTGAGCATCATGTTGTATTTCCGGAGATTATCAAAGGTTTTTTTCAAGTTGGAGATTAAGTCGTTTGATTTTTTAGACATCACCGCGATATCGTCCACATAGTCGTGAACGTTCCGACCAATTTGTGTAGGGGTTCGTAGCATGGAAAACAAAAAATTTCTACCGCATGAACACATAATCAAGATCTAATCTATGATCAAGCCAAGATCTATCTACTAGATTGTAGCAACGAGTCAATGGAATACTAACCCTCGAAGATCCAAAGCGGTTAACGAGAGCAGATTCTCGTGGGTGATGTAGTCGTACACTTGCCGATCTCAAGATCGCGTAGACGATCCTTCCGGCGCTGCGTTCCGGCAGCGCTTCCGCAGTCGGTCACACGTTCGGTACTCGATGAATACCTTCCTCTCCCTTGTTCCAGCAGGCAGCGGAGGTTGTAGCACTCTCCTCATGATTCCGGCAGCACGACGGCGTGGTACCGGAAGTGGAGGGGAGATCTCGCAGGGCTTCGCCTTAAGCCGGAGCGAGTATGGTGGACTATGAGAGAGGCCTTAGCGATCTAGGGTTTAGATGCACCAAGGGAGGAGGCTAGGCCGGTGGCTAGGGCTTGGGGAGATCCCCAGCTCGGCGGCTTGGAGCAAACCCTAGGGCGGCGGCGACTTGTGGTGGCCGGCGGCTAGGGCTAGGGTTTTGGTGGAGAGAGGTGTAGGTCTTGGAGGGGCAACCCTGCTCCTCCTTATATAGGTGGGAGGGTGCGGCCAAGGGGAGGGGAGTCCCTCCCCAACTCGGCTTCCAAGGCCGGCGGTGGAGGGAGAGGGACTTCCTCCCCAAGTAGGTTTCCTACTCTCCCTCCACCAAGAAAACTTGCCGTTTGACTTTTCAAATTGGCGTTTGACTTTTCAAACTAGGATTTGATTTATCCCTTTATTTTGCTCAGCGATGACACCTAGTACATGATGCAACCATTCTAACTTGTTATGACACATTCATGTACCCTTCCCCTCTGGAGTGCCGGACATTTCGGAACCTTCTAGAACATTCCCGATGAAAACACCGGAACCATTTTCCAACCCCGAAACAGGACTTTCCTTATATGAATCTTATTCTCCGGACCATTCCGGATCTCCTCGTGATATCACGGATCCCATCCGAGACTCCGAACAACATTCGGTCTCTTACTCATCATTCCATAACTACTCAACAACATCGAATCCTTAAGTGTGTCTCCCTACGGTTCGTGAATTATGCGGACATGACCGAGACACTTCTCCGATCAATAACCAATCGAGGAATCTGGAAATTCATATGGCTCCCACATATTTCTACGATTACTTTGCGATCGAATGAACCACTTACATACGATACCAATTTCCCTTTGTCTCACGATAGTTTACTTATCCGAGGTTTTGATCGTCGGTATCTCTACATACCTAGTTCAACCTTGTTACCGATAAGTACTCTTTTCTCGTTCCCGTGGTATGTGATCCCTTGTGAGCCAGTCACATTCTTGCAAGCTAATTGGATGACATTCCACCGAGAGGGCCCAGAGTATATCTATCTGTCATATGGATGGACAAATCCCATTCTTGATCCATGTGTCTCAATCCATACTTTCCGAACACTCAATGCCACCTTTATAGCCACCCTGTTACGGTGTGGTGTTTGATGTCATCAAAGCATCCTTCCGGTGATGGTGATAAGCATGATCTCATGTTCGAAGGAATTAGGTTACTATGTATCAGAAAGCTTATAGAAAATGAACTATATTAAATGACTTGATCTTTATGCTACGCTTAACTTTAGGAGTATGTCCATCACATCATTCTCCTAATGGTATGACCCTGTTGTTAATAACATACCTATGTTCATGATCAGGAAACCATGATCATATATTAACCAACAAGCTAGTTTAATAAGAGGCTTTACTAGGGACTCTTTTATGTTTAGAAATCACACAAGTATTAATGTTTCCTGTTAATACAATTATAGCATGGTATGTAAACATTTATCATAAGTATGAAGATATGATAATAACCACTTTATTATTGCCTCTTGGGCATATCTCCAACAATTTTGTCGTGAAGGCAATGTTGCATTGTCCGCTGGTAGGTAGCACCTGCATTTTTCAGCCCAAAGGGCATCGTGACATAGCAAAACATGCCGTATGGGGTAGTGAACGAAGTGGGCAATTGGTCCGACTTCCTCATCTTGATCTGGTGGTATCCTGAGTATGCATCGAGAAAACACAAAAGTTCTGAGCCAGCCGTCGAGTCAATGACTTGGTCAATGCGAGGCAAAGCAAACAAATCTTTGGGACATGCTTTGTTCAAGCCAGTGTAATCAACACACATTCTTAATTCACTGGTTCCTTTTTGGGGAAAAGTACAGGATTGGCCACCCATCGGGTGTGAAGGACTTCTCGGATAAACCCAGCCTTAAGTAACCTAGCTATCTATTTGCCAATGGCGCGTCTCTTCTCATCTCCGAAGCGTCATAGAGGTTGTTTCACTGGTTTAAATTTTGGATCTATGTTTAAGCTGTGCTCGGAAAGTTCCCTAGGTACACCTTTCATGTCGGCAGGTTGCCAGGCAAAGATGTCCCTATTCTCGCGGAGGAACTCGACGAGCGCGCTTTCCTATTTGGGATCCAGGTTCGTCCCAATAGCGACGGTCTTGGAGGCATCGCCTACCATAAGTTCCACTGGCTTGGTCTCGATGGCGGCCTTGAACGCAGGAGTGGAGTCGGAGATCTGCTTCTTCGACGCGGGCATCTCTGAGTCATTGACCTTGCTCTGGATCTCCTTGAATTCTTCGCTGTAGAGGACAGCTTCTGCAACGGCTGCTTCATTGATCTCGCAGTCCCTTGCCTTGGTAAAGCTTCCGGATACGGTGATGACACCGTTTGGTCCGGGTATCTTGAGTTTGTTGTAGACGAAGCATGGCTTGGCCATGAACGTGTGGAATATGTCGTGGCCGAATATGACGTGGTACACGCTCTTGAAGGGGACTACCTCGAAGGTCATGCGTTCTTGGCGGTAATTATTAACGTCGCGAAAGGCTACCTGAAGCGTAATGCACCCAAGGGACCGAGCCTCCCGACCAGGAACTACGCCATGGAAAACGGTGTTGGTCCGCCTTAGGTTTGCCTCTGTCAAGTTCATTTTCTGCAGTGTATCCAGGTACATGATGTTGATGCTGCTTCCACTATCCACCATGCACTTGGTGAACTCCACGCCGTCAATCAATGGGTTGATGACCATGGCGTACTGGTTCTCCGTGGGCACAAGGTCTGGGTGGTCCGTCCTGTCCCAAGTTATTGGAACCTCCGACCAGCACAGGTACTGGGGAACTGGGGGGAGAGTGGCCATCAGGATCCTTAGAGAGGTCTTATGTTGTCGGACAGTGGGGGTGCCGAGGAAAGTGTGGTATACTAGGGCCTTCTTTGCGACGGGGTTCTTGCCCTTGTTGTCGCTCTTGGCGGCGTGCTTGGGGTCAACATCCTCGTCCATGTCACTTGAATCCTTGGACTCCTCGTCCTTCTTCTTCCCCTTGCCCTTGCCTTGCAGTCTGTTCTTCCGACTTTGCTTGTAGCCGGACTCCGGGTCTTCCTTGAGATCATTGACGAACTTGCAGTGTCGATTGGTAAGGGTGGCCTTGCCATTGGCGTCGAGGTGTACGAGGCACGGCATATCGCGGTACTCTTCGTAGGTTTGGGGAACGCGGAGCAGCGCCGAGTTGGTTTCACTTCCTCGTTGCTGCCCGCGGCCCGCTCCCCTTCCTCGGCCACGTTGTCCGCCTTCTCCTCGTCCTACAAAAGTCATAGCGACCATGTCGGTAGATTGCTTTTCTTCTGGAGCGGTTTTTCGCTTTGTACTGCTGTTCCTCCGAGCTTGGGTTGGAACGGCCATTGCCGGCAAAGAGCCACGAGCATCGTCGTCGGCAGCTGCGAACTCACTAGCTAACTGAATCATCTGATTCAAGTCAAGCTGATGATTGTCCTGCAAGCACTTTAGCTTATGTCGGAGCAACGTGCCCCTTTCCAGCCCGTCGATGAAGGCGGCCATGGCGGTCTAAGCGTGCACTCCTGCGCAGGAATTCTTCATATCCAGCCAGCAAGAGAGATAGGCGCGAGATGTCTCGTCTTTTTCTTGCACGCACCGCCGTAGATTGCCCACAGTGCAGGGACGCTTGTATGTACCCTCACAATTCTTGGTGAATGCTTCTTGCATATCCAGCCAGTTGTAGATAGATCTCTCCGGCAAGTCATCGATCCATTGACGGGCCGTGCCCGCCAACATTAACGGGAGGTACTTGACGGCGATGTTGGGGTTGCCTCCGGCAATCTCCACCACGTTGCCGTAGTCCTGCAACCATGTGGCAGGCTTAGCGGTGCCGTCATAGGGCTTGATAGTCTTGTCAATCCGGAAACCTTTGGGGGTAAGTTGCGTACCGTATTGCAGGTCCAAAGCAACGTGGTCCCAGGTATGGTCCTTCCCGGGCCTCGTGGATCTTATTGATCCACGAACGTGCGTCGTACGGCTCCGGGTTCTTCTTCTTGTTGTCAACAGGGGATGGGCTGCGTGAACGACGCGGGCCTCTTCCGCCATGGTTACTGCTTGGCGGCAACGGAGGCGGAGGTGGCGGTGGGTTAGCCTTCTTGCTGTTACCCTCCTGCGACACCTCACACCTATCGCGGTTGCTTGTCGGACGCGGAGGGTCGTGGTGTGACCTGCTCTTGTGTCCTTGGTGGCGCTCTTCATCATGACGGGTTTGTGCCGCGTTGTCGCGGATGACGATGCCGCACTGCTTTGGTGGGGGCATATCCGTACGATGGTGAGCCTTGTAGTCTTCCTGACGTCGGGGGGATCGGGGCGGTGGAGATGTGCGGCGAGGTCGGGCTTTTTCTCCGTGGTCGGAGGATATGGGGATAGCATCCTTCCTGTTGCGTGCATCCCTCCGTTTTCGTTCTGATGAACCCGTCTGTGATCCGATATCCTGAGGAGATATGTCCCTTGGCGGTTTGTACTGGCTAGATCGGCAGAGCCTGGGTCAGACTCGAGCCTCTGAGAGGTGGCCTTTTCCTGCTGCTTTACCGCCTTGGCCACTAGGTCATAGACCTGTTCTACTACCTCGGGCGATCTATCCTGCTCCAAAAGGGTCTTGGCGACGGCGAGGTTAAGGAGTGGGGTGGGCATCATCTGCTTGCCTTCACTATCAATGTATGGCTTGGCCCGTGCCGGCTTTGAGGGAGCCCATCCTAGGTTGCGGCGTACACCAGGATCGTTGATGACGCGAGCCGGAGCTTTCTTAGCCTTCTGCTGCTGTAGCAGAGTCTTGTACTTGGCCTCCATTGCTCTAGCTTTCTCTATGGACTTCTGCGTGTTGACCAGATCTCGATCTAGTTTAGCGCCTTGCTCCGCGATGGCTTGCGCCTCCTCCAGCAGCTGTTGGCGCTTCTCGTCAAGCTGAGTCACGTTCCGGATATGAGCAACGGTTAGTGGCTCGATGAGGAGATTGCCGTACGTCACTCTATCAGCTGGAGTAACATGGGATGCTGCCGACGTGGATGCTGGAGGCGGCAAGTTTGCGGTGTTGTTGTTGCTCGGGCCGGTGCCGAGTTCCTGCGGCTGCTGCACTGGGTTAGGCGAAGGAGGCATGACCCGTGCGCGATCATTGTCAGCAGCAATAAGTGGCCCCTTTCCCTTCTCCAGCGCCGTAGGCGGAGCTTTCCCGGGTTGATCTTCATCCACTACTGTCCCAATGGTGACGAACACCCCTCGAGACATGACGGTGTTGTTATCTTGCTCGTCGCGTGAGTACTCCTCCTCTATCTCCAGCATAGCGGAGTCTAGCTCTTCTGGACTGAAGTCTATCTCCTCTGAATCTGCACTAAAATCAGCATAAAGCGCGTCAATGACAGAGTCGAAGGGTGCCAGGACTTCCTCGATGACGGGCGGTGGAGGTGCAACGGCCTCGACGATGACTGGAGGTGGTGGTGCTGCTGCGACGATGACGGCGGGAGGCAGTGGCGGTGGCTGCTGAACCAGAGGTTCTCCGTCTCTGAGCGCAAGCTCCATCTGGGCTGCCGCGTAGCTGTTGACGGTGCTCACCATCTCTTCGAGGGTAAGGCGTCCTGTTGCCTGCTACCGTCTTAAAGAATGTCGGAGAAGTGTGCCGCGGTCCAGTCCTTCCACGAAGTGATACAAAGCATTATCATCAGGGTAGTTGGCCAGATCGGCTCGTATACGGAGCCACCTGGCTAGATAGTCGTGGGGGTTTTCACCTTCTCTCTGAATGCATCGCGCCAGATCGAAGATGGTAACCACGCCGACGAACTTGGATCTCTGCTGTCCAGACGCGCGGACGAAGCCGGCGGATTTGTAGTGATCTTCCACCTTTATATCCTGCACAGGGCGGTTTGGGTGGGCTTTGAATTTTTCCGATCTTTGCCGGCAAACTCCGAGGAGAGGTCCGACATCGATCCTTCCGCGAACGTATCCTGCCCGTAGGCGGTCCGTGCGGGTCTTGATGCTTTCCAATCTTTGCCGGCAAACTCCGAAGAGAGATCCGACATCGATCCTTCCGCGAACGTATCCTGACCGTAGGCGGTCCGTGCGGGTCTTGATGCTCCTCCGACTCCCAGGGAACTAGTGCCCGAGTCAGTTTCGCCGATGAAGAGGTGGATGTCTCTGATAGGAAGGATCGAACACTGCGTAGGGTTCGTCTTCGCCGGGATCCAGAACTCGTCAGGGGGGACGATCGGAACGTTGCCGGAGAAGAGAACACGGCCGATGGGTACGGTTTCGCCGATTCCCGCGAAGATCTTGGTCCTCGCCCGCTGAAGAGCCTGAAGCGCCTCTTGCCCCATGGTGGGTGCCAACTGTCATGGTATTGCCGACAAGTACGCCATGGAGGGGTCCTCACAGTGCGTGTTTAGAGACGTGGCGTAAGGCAGACGGTTGACGGGTACGAGGTAACACAGCTTACCCAGGTTCAGATCCCACAACAGTGGCGGAATCCTACTCCTGCTATAAATCACTATAATGGCAATACGGCGAGTTACATAGATAGGTTCGCTGTGCGAGGTTGTATGAATCGATACTAAGTTGTGCCCTAAAGGCTCCCATAGGCCTGACTTATATAGTCGCCAGATCCTAGGGTTACAGGGAAAAGTCCTAGCCGGACAGGTTACAAAGTCCTACACCGTCTATCACTAGTCTTGTGTAACTTGCACTCCAAGGCTCCGGGTACGCTGGTGACTCCACCGTAGCCTTCCTTTATCCGGCATGGGCCTCCCTTCCGGATCCACCTAACTGGGCCGCCCAACAGGCTACAGGACATGCTACCGACTATGGGCCACCCGGGTTAGTCGGATAAGAGACATGCTATGAGGATACCCATATAGCATATCCCCAACACACACCGGTTTGATTGGATCTCGACCGTCTGGATAGGATCCGGTGGCTAGAAGAAGAGATCGACCCGATTTTTGGCTTAGAATAGACAAGAAAGAGATCTGTGTTAGATAGACAAATCCGTAGGTCAAATTGAAAAACTTAGAACATGAAAGTTGTGGGGAATCATTAGTCCTACCTTCTCACCAAAGGGATTTGGATTTGAAAGAACGAGCGCGAGTACATCTTGGATTTACACCGTCAGATCTGAAATATTGCGATGCGAAATTCTCCGGCTGTGGTGGATGAAAAGAGGTGAGGTTTGTCGGGATTGAAAGATTTCGACGAGTTCTACAACTTTCATTTTTTGGCCGAAGGCAAACAACGAAGTCTAGATGGGTTAAAAAGCGAAATAAGATTCGGGCATGTGTAGATTCGGGATTTCGAGAAGAGAAACTTGTACAGCTGTGTCTCCACGAGTTTATATGGATATTTAGGATGGTTTAGAGATAGGTGTTGGAGTAGGGAATAAGTAGAAACAAACGGAAGTCGATTCGGAGTTGTAGATAAAAAGTTATGAGAGTTTGAATAGAGATAGGTTAGAGAAAAACTGATTCGCACGATTTTTAAAGCAACCGATCGATCCATCCTCTCCTTTATGTGGCTGGCTTGGTCTGCTAGCTGGGCCGCCGGCCCGTTAGTTTTTTTTCATTTTCTTTTTCTATTTACTTGTTTCCCTCATATCTTTTGCATACGAACTCCAAATGGCACGATTCTTGTTTCTAAAATTTTCTAAAATCGAATAGATCATTGTAGGATCAAATTTGTAATCTTTTTACTAGTTTGGAAGTAGTGGATTTATAAATCATTGTATATTTCATTTTATTTATATCTTTATGTGTTTGTATTTGTTCCATAACTTTTTCATAATAGCTCCAAATGAGCTCAATTTTGTTTCTAAAATTTTGTAATATTCATTGGATCTTTTTAGGCTATAATTTAGCAATAAACGCTGCCTTAGCAATAGTGGGTTTTATAAAGTCAATTTAATTTCCTTTAGGAACATTTGGGCGAATCAACTATAGGATTTAGATATCAGGATTTGGATTCAGTTTGTGAGGACTATGCATGGATGTAATGAAATGCTTATGAATGTTTCATGATTTCCATTTTGAAATCTTGCACATCAATTCTACAATCCAGAATCAATCCATGCCCTTTTGCCTATATGGCTACTTAGGTCATAACAAAAGAATATAAGAATTTGAATTCAAGGTTGAGAGGATTTTCTATTCAAAAAGTTTCTTCTCTTTTAGAATTTTCAACATAGTCAAACAATCAATCAAACTTATTTATTTATTTCACATTCGAAAATTAGGAGAATTTTGGGATGTGACAGACTACCACCCTTAAAAGAAATCTCATCCCGAGATTTGGGAAGGCTAGAAAGAAAGAAAGGTTCGGGATCCATTAGGATGCTACCGCCCTTAAAATAAAATTAACTAGGTCATATCTCGAGGATTCCACTTAGCTTAGATTGGTTCTCCTTTAGACTTTTATTGGCACAATGTCTCTAGCACATTCTAAACATCATGCTTGATAGTTTCCGAGAAAGCACTTTTTAAACTAGAAAAACTCTCATGGTGGGCAAATAGGGAACGCTTACTTCACGGTGCCCATAATTCACGGTTAGGATTCATCCTTACCGTACATTTGTATGCTTAGCAGTGGATGCTTTTAGAAGGTGTAACAATATACCATTCTAGGGTTTAGGCTCAACATCGACTCTCTGCTAAGGTCGAAAAGGGCACTCAAGATTCGCAAAGCCAACAGTACAAGAGCGAATAATAAGAGTAGTAGGAATGGTGATCAATCCATCCTGCACCCAAATCATTACCCTGTATGAGAATAGGTGAATCACGTTTTTCTATCACTCGGGCATTCTCACTTGCCTTGAAGAATGTTTCCATGGGCACGAACTAATACTCTATCTATACTCCCATGTATTCAATCAACAAAGCTACTACTAAAACTAAACTATCGATACTTCAATTTTCATGTTGCGTAATCTACTACATAACATCATTTCAACACTTCATACTCCCACATCTCTTTTTTTCCATTAGATAAAGCATTCTCCTTCCTAAATGCATTATGTTGTCAAACCTTCCACTTAACACATCATTATATCTCCAAGGGTTCAAGATAGGGAAAAATAGATTCTATAGGAAAGAACGACTAAGAAAATAATCCTACCCATAACTATATGAAGCAATCAATGTCACAAACAAGGAAACAATCATAGACGATCAACACACAATCAAACACTTGTATAATAACAATACATGGGTCTAAATATAGCAGTATATAACCACAAAATAGTTTGAAAGCATTGGGAACAATACTAGAGTAAAATATAGCAACATATAAGCAATAAACAAAATCTGTCAAAACGGTACAGCAGACTTCACGAATTTTTCTGACCAACCTAAACTCATCAGGAATTTTAGCCAATTTTTGCGCATGTACTACAGGTAATTTGGCTTCCGATCCTATTTTGTCTGATTTTTCTGAGTTACCAATAAAATATGAAAAATCGCGCGGTACAACAGGTCAGGCAGAAAACTGCAGCAGTAATCCCACGAATTTCAATCAATTCACACCGTTAAAATAATTTTAAAACCACACGAAAACTCCAGAAACTTTAGAGTTTCAAAACAACAGATCCTAAACAAAGCATCACACGATATGGTTCAGTACAAACAAGCAAGCAACCTATATTGTCATACCACATAAGTTGGTAAGAACAATATGCTAACACGATAGCGATGATCTCCTATAGAGATTAAATATGGTGGTCCATCTACTCAAACTTGGTGTGATATTCATATGTATCATCTTATTTGTTATTTTACTTATCTAACTCTCATATAGGTATCAAAAGAATGGACAACTATAAATGTTTGAATAGGAAGAGGTTCTAGAAAAGATAGACAAGGAATATAAGAACTCTAATAAGTAGAAAATATGATTGTTCTCCTAATAGAGGTCTTCTATTACTAATCCATTTCTAAGGTCACCATCCTACAGTCAACACACAGCTCTGATACCATCGTGTAACATCCTCGCCTGATAAGGCTGAGTTCATGTGTATAGTGTCAATCCCTGGATCGGTTCACTGGCACACAGAGTACAAAATTATACCAAATATAACTGTGCATCATAAATACAACGAATATGATCCAGAATTTGCATTATTTTTTCAAATACACAGCGAAAAACGAATACAAGGTAGATCTCCATCCTCCAAATGTGCCACAGGCGAACAATTGTTGAGTGGAGTCTCGCGACCTATGAATGATCACTCAGATACGATATAACCTGCAACATGAAACGTTGCAGCCACAAATGGTCAATACATTGAATGTATGGCAAGTAGGCTAAAGTGGTTAACAACATATCTATCAACTACATGCTTATTTGGACAAGTGGAGTTCAGGCTCATTTGCATAAAGCAACAGTTTTATCCTAACATTTGTAACAAAGTAGTTTTCCAATACGATAAATAGGACACTCTGGTTCACTCCCAGGTGCTCCTACCCAATTATGTTCACCCAAGAAGTTTTAAGTAATTAAGAAATAAGGATGAGTGAGAAATATCATAGCATCAGTATCGGGTCGCTCGAATTGTCCATAACCGGGGACACGGCTAAGCACTTAGTTTATACACCCTGCAGGGGTTAGTACACTTTACCCATGTGACTTGGCCAGCCAGCTCGTACCACCACTCTCATATTGGGTGATGATAGGGAGAAGTCCAAGAAGGAACCGTTCGGGAAGTAGCTCCCCAAACCCGACACGCACTGGTCCAACCTACACTATTCTACATCTCTGGATACGTGGGTTCGAGTTACCACAACCTACTGAGTCCAACCAACCGCCCATTCCATTATTGGCACATGGTTGTACACGTAAGTTACCAAATAAAGAAACCAATCCT
The DNA here is from genome assembly GCA_916181665.1 of Avena sativa. Taxonomy (NCBI): domain Eukaryota; kingdom Viridiplantae; phylum Streptophyta; class Magnoliopsida; order Poales; family Poaceae; genus Avena; species Avena sativa. The sequence goes on along the minus strand of OV702299.1, from coordinate 82,298,153 downwards.
TTCTCAGTGTCCTGGGCGGCATTCTCCACCATAAATCCACACTCGATGACCCAATCAATGCCATTTCGCCCAGGTGGTTCATTAAAACATATTGGTTTGTCATTTAGCAAAACATAAGTCTTTCAAAACATATAACTTTTCATGATGTGATTCCCTTCCTTGTCTAAATAGCATAGCTAAGCAATCTACCAATACGATGGCTCATAAACAAGGAATATTAGGGAATAATATGGGATATAGCATAGCATATACACATCAATTCCTACAGATGCAATTCTACAAAAACATCTATAATGCATAGGAAAACAGTAGGGCATTTATGACCAAGATAGCACCACTTGCCTTTGTTGTAGATGTAGTCGATTATATAATCCTCATAGATATAATGGTTGCACTCGTCATAACCACAATACGTGCAATCATAGTAGTTGCAATCACACATGTTGCACTCCTCGCAATCTATCGAGCAAACAATTGCATACAATCATAAACAATAGCACAAAGAGATCAAACAAATGAAACAAATGCATGCATGACAATTTAATAAGTCACAGTGGTTGTTACTTTAGTTCTCTAAACAATATTGAAGTATATGATGCATGCAAGAGGCCAATTAATGCAATGGAGTACTTGTTATTAATAATTACTTGCCAATATAGGGTTTTTAATAGTTCTGTTGTAACGCATGTTCTAACTATCGAATTAAATTTGTTTCTTCAGTTTACTGGATAGAGGATGTTAATACGAACCAGTAGGCATTGGATTCACCCTAATCAGAGTTATATATCTTTTTGTATGATTTAAATAGTGTTTAATGGGTTTTAACTTATTCATATAGTTTCTGTTGCCTAAAAATCAAACTAAAATTATATCTGATATCTCCACGGAATTGTGATTCCAGGGACATACTATTTGTAATTTTCTGAGTATTATTTATTTTCTTATGAATTTATTACTCTAAATTGGCCATTAAACCATTTAAATCTTCACGACAAAACCTTACAGTCAAAGGCTGAACTAATTGCATATTAATGATCTGCATGGAACCAGCTTTTCATCGGTATATCATTTATATTTTTGTGATATGCAAATAATTTTCTATGAATTTAATGATTTCTAAAGCCATTAAAACTAATTAACTTACTACGGGGTAAATAATCTGCAAATGCTAGATACAACCAGATATTATTAATGTACATTACAGTAGCTTCAATTTGATATATTGTTTATATTTTTCGGCGTTACAGATAATTTTCTATGAATTTATTAACCTAAAAGACCATTAAAACTAATTAAATTACTGCAGTAACCACGTACAGTAAAAGTTGGATCTATTCTTATAAGATGATTCTACGTACAATTATATTCAATTTGATATATTATACGCAATTTTTGGACGTTGTATGAATTTCTAATGAATTTTACAAGTTAGATCTATAATGTGCAATTTTAAATTCGAATGGAATATTCCAGAGAATATTCCGTTGACTGGACAGGTTGACTTTGCATGCTGACTGGGACTAGATGCTGACCTGATGACGACGTGGCGTTGATGAGGAAGCTGACCGGAATAACGACATGGCACACACCGGTTTGATTGAATCTCGACCGTCTGGATAGGATCCGGTGGCTAGAAGAAGAGATCGACCCGATTTTTGGCTTAGAATAGACAAGAAAGAGATCTATGTTAGATAGACAAGTCCGTAGGTAAAATTGAAAAACTTGGAACATGAAAGTTGTGGGGAATCATAAACTTGGAACATGAAGGAATTTGGATTTGAAGGAACGAGCGCGAGTACATCTTGGATTTACACCGTCAGATCTGAAATATTGCGATGCGAAATTCTCTGGCTGTGGTGGATAAAAAGAGGTGAGGTTTGTCGGGATTGAAAGATTTCGATGAGTTCTACAACTTTCATTTTTTGGCCGAAGGCAAACAACGAAGTCTAGATGGGTTAAAAAGCGAAATAAGATTCGGGCATGTGTAGATTCGGGATTTCGAGAAGAGAAACTTATACAGCTGTGGCTCCACGAGTTTATATGGAGATTTAGGATGGTGTAGAGATATGTCTTGGAGTAGGGAATAAGTAGAAACAAACGGAAGTCGATTCGGAGTTGTAGATAAAAAGTTATGAGAGTTTGAATAGAGATAGGTTAGAGAAAAACTGATTCACACGGTTTTTAAAGCAACCGATTGATCCATCCTCTTCTGTATGTGGCTGGCTCGGTCTGCTAGCTGGGCCGCCGGTCCGTTAGTTTTTTTCTTTTTCTTTTTCTATTTACTTGTTTCCCTCGTATCTTTTGCATACGAACTCCAAATGACACGATTCTTGTTTCTAAAATTTTCTAAAATCGAATAGATCATTGTAGGATCAAATTTGTAATCTTTTTACTAGTTTGGAAGTAGTGGATTTATAAATCATTGTATATTTCATTTTATTTATATCTTTATGTGTTTGTATTTGTTCCATAACTTTTTCATAATAGCTCCAAATGAGCTCAATTTTGTTTCTAAAATTTTGTAATATTCATTGGATATTTTTAGGCTATAATTTAGCAATAAACGCTGCCTTAGCAATAGTGGGTTTTATAAAGTCAATTTAATTTCCTTTAGGAACATTTGGGCGAATCAACTATAGGATTTAGATACCAGGATTTGGATTCAGTTTGTGAGGACTATGCATGGATGTAATGAAATGCTTATGAATGCTTCATGATTTCCATTTTGAAATCTTGCACACCAATTCTACAATCCAGAATCAATCCATGCCCTTTTGCCTATATGGCTACTTAGGTCATAATAAAATAATATAAGATTTTGAATTCAAGGTTGAGAGTATTTTCTATTCAAAAAGTTTCTTCTCTTTGAGAATTTTCAACATAGTCAAACAATCAATCAAACTTATTGATTTATTTCACATTCCAAAATTAGGAGAATTTTGGGATGTGAAAGTACTGCAAACTTAAGTCATAGTCCTTGATGAGTTCTAGCCATCTTCTTAGTCTCATGTTAATTTCTTTCTGAGTGAAGATATACTTCAAACTTTTGTGATCAGTGAACACTTCACATCGTTTTCCCAAAAGATAATGTCTCCATGTTTTGAGTGCATGGACAACAGAGGCTAACTACAAATCATGAGTAGGGTAATTTAGCTCATGAGTTTTGAGTTGTCTCGAGGCATAAGCCACAACTTTACCTTCTTGCATTAGAACTGCACCTAATCCATGATGAGATGCATCACAATACACTTGGAAATATTTCTCCAAATCGGGCAAACATAAGACTGGTGCAGTCACTAGTCTCTTCTTTAATTCTTGGAAACTAAGTTCACATCCTTCAGACCAAGCAAACTTCTTGTCTTTCTTTAGTAGCTCTGTCATTGGCTTAGCTACCTTGGAGAAATTTTCAATAAATCTTCTGTAGTATCCTGCCAAGCCAAGGAAACTACGAACCTCTTTTACCGACTTAGGAGATTCCCATTCAGTTACAGCTGACACTTTTGCGGGATCAACTGCTACACCATCTCATGACACAACGTGTCCAAGAAATCCAGCTTCATTCAACCAGAATTCACACTTGCTGAATTTGGCATACAGCTTATGCTCTCTAAGTTTCTCAAGTATCAAATGCAAATGTCCTTCATGCTCTTCTTTGCTCTTGGAGTAGATTAGAATGTCATCGATGAAAACGACAACAAACTTGTCAAGGAACTCCATGAACACCTTGTTCATCATATTCATGAAGTAAGCTGGTGCATTGGTCAAACCAAATGGCATCACGGTGTATTCATATAATCCATACCTAGTGGTGAAAGCTGTCTTAGGTATGTCTTGTTCTCTTATCTGGAGCTGGAAATAACCTGACCGGAGATCAATCTTTTAGAACACACAGGCTCCTTCTAACTGATCAAACAAGTCATTGATTCTAGGCAAAGGGTATTTGTTCTTTATAGTCACCTCATTGAGTGAACGATAATCTATGCATAACCTTTGACTTCTATCTTTCTTTTCCACAAACAAAACTGGTGCACCCCAGGATGAAGAACTTGGTTGAATAAATCCTTTCTGCAACTGTTCTCCAAGCTGTTTCTTGAGTTCTTTCAACTCATCAACTGACATCTTGTAAGGTCTCTTTGCTATTGGTCCTAATCCTGGAAGCAAATCAATCAGAAATTCCACATCTCTATCTGGTGGCATTCCCGGCAATTCTTCCGGAAAAACATCCGGATATTCACTCACAATTGGCACACTGTATATGCTAACCCCCTTAAGAGAATTTAGCTTACTCCCTTTTGATTCAAAGTTAGACTTGAATCTTATCCGCTTCTTTTCCGGGGTTGTGAGTGCGACAGTACAATTGGCACAATCTAGTACTCCTTCATACTTGGTCATCCAGTCCATTCCCAAAATTACATCCAGTCCTTGGGAATATAGGATTATCAGACTCACTGGAAACTTATGCTTTCCAAACTCTATTACTAGATCACGGCATCCAAGACTTACTATCATATCTCCACCGAGAGAACTTACTTTTATTGGACACCCAATGTTTTCAGTTGGAAACCCATTTCTATCAACAAATGCTTTTGATATGAATGAATGTGATGCACCAATATAAAAACGAACAAGTGTTGGAATGGAATTGAGTTTGAACTTACCAGCCACAACATCGGACTCCTCATAGATTTCTTCCACATTGATGTGGTTCACTTGTCCCTTCTGGAAAGGGTTGGTCTTGTTGGGTCCTTCAACTTTCTTTTCTGGGCATTCATTTGCATAATTCCCCATCTTCTTACAATTGAAGCATTCAACCTAACTGAGATCCTTCTTGACAGGCTGGCTTCCGCTACCACTTCCACTTCCATTGTGGTGGCTCTTATATCCACCCTTGTGATTCTTGTACTTGTCATTATCATGACTACGGTGATGCTTGTTGTCATGATGGCGGTTGTGGTTGTGGTGGCTGTTGTACTTTTCATGCTTGTGGGATCCAGAATTCCCACTATCATCATAATGGGAACGCTTGTGAGATGATCCCGAGCTATGCTTGTCAGAGTTGTGTTTCCTCTTTCTGCTTTCAACCTGTTTCATCTTGCTCTCCAAGATGGCAGCCTTGTCATAAAGGGATTGGTAGGTGGGGACATAGGCCACAGACAACTGCAGATTCAGTTCATCATTCAGTCCCTCGAGAAACTTATCTTTCCTCTTGGCATCAGTATCAACTTCATCCGGTGCATAACGCGCCAGATTGTTGAACTCCTCAATATATTCAGCCACGCTGCGGTGGCGTTGCTTCAGATTGTGAAATTCCTTCTTCTTCAAGCTCATCACTCCGGATGAGATGTGAGCTGTACGAAAACCATCTTCACAGATAGCCCATGTCACATCCTCAATGGGAGTGGTGATCTGGAAGTTATCCCACCAAGTAGCTGTTGGTCCTTCCAACAAGTGTGCTGCAAATCTAACTTTCTCCTCGTCGGTGCAGCCGACAGTTACCAAATCCTTGTTCACTGAGCGTAGCCAATCATTGGCCACCATGGGGTCAGTAGTTCCTAAGAACTTAGCAGGCCTTAGTCTTAAGAATCTGGTGAGCATGTCAAATCCTGGTGGGTTGTTCTGATTGTTGTTGTTGTTGTTGTTATTGTTGTTGTTGTTGTTGTTGTTGTTTTTGTTGTTGTTGTTATTGTTGTTGTTATTCTGATTCTTCATGAAAGTAGTCATCATCTGCATCAACTGTGCCTGTGCTGTCATCAGCTGCTGCATCTCGGGGGTGACATTGTTGTTGTTCGGGTTGGGGTTGGCACGTCGAGGAGGCATCTGTGGTTTTCATAAGGATAAGAATGAGATACCCATAGATGCTTAACATGCACAATACATCACATAAACAATCACCAAACAAGCATCAGAATAACAAAAGTTCAACGACATAAACAACAAGTTTGAAAAGCAAACACACCAATGGCAAGCCATCCACATGTTGGATGGTCATTGCGACTCAATAATCATAAGCATGGTAAATGATAAATAAATGAGTAGTCATCACTACTCCTCTGCATCAACCTCCTCATCGACAAGTGTAAGACCTGCATTCTCCATAGCGGTCTTGTACTCTTCGACATTGGTAGTCAAGGCCTCTACCTTGGCCTTGAGAGCCCTCTTCTGTGAATGAAGTCTCTCAATCACACCCTGCTGATGCTCGAGCTCGAAGTCCTTGGCCTCTAGTTCTGTAGTCATCTCTCGAATCCTCTTGTTCCTATCTTGGACTCTTTTCTCTTGACTCTTGAACTTCCTATCTTGACTCTCAAATTTAGCCTCCATTTCTTTGACTATCCCGTCTTGCTCCGCGAAGAGCTTGTCCTTCTCACGAAGCTGCACCTGGAGCTCGTCATTGCTAAGCATGACGTTGGTCCTATCAGTATCTAGGTGCCTAAGAAGAACCTCTAAGTCCTGAAGGTACAGACGAATCGGCTCTGCCGTCTCTCTAGCAGTATCCTCGAACTCAATAGCCTCACCATCCTTGTCGCGTCTACCGAAAGCGTGGAAGTGAGTACCTCTAATCTCTCGAGAGTGTCTCCCTAACAAACGACCAAGTAAATCCTGCATGACTACCTCTAGGCCTCTCTCCTTGTCGTCATGCATAAGCTTGAAGGTGATAGCCTCCATGGCTGGTTCAGTCTGGCGTCCTAGATGGGTAACTTTGAAGCCCCAAAGGTCCTTCCTCTCAAATTTGGTGAGGGGAAGCATCATGATGCTAGGAAGCGGAAGATTGAGCACACTAGTGAGCTCAATAAGACGAGTGCCAAAACGAGTTCCCTTGAACTCTTTAGCCGTGCTGATAGTAACATTAGGCATCTATTTTATAAGATAAAGAGAAGTTAGAAACAACATAAATAGAATTACACAAGACAAAGTATCACAAGCTTATCATTGGCAAACAAACACACAAGTCATGGCATACATAAATCCATTACAAGCATCCTGGTTCAACATAACTTAGACAAAATTTTGGAATAAAATGATAAGTGTGGTGGTCCAACTAATGAAGTACGTTACAACTCTCACTCACTAGACAAAATGGCTATCAAAGCATCCTTAGTAGCCATGTGCCTATCTTGTTCACAAGATTCCCAAATCAAGTTTATGATGTCTTCCCTTAGTTGTTGGTTGGTAGTCTCCAACTCTTGGGTAAGCTTCTTTTCTTCCCTAAGGTCATTTTGGGTGTTAAGCATTCTACACTTGAGTCTATCACCAAGCTCTTTGATGGCCTTCCAAGCTGCATCCCTTGCAGAATCAAAGAATGTGGTGTACATCATTGAGTTGGTGACCATGCAGAATCCTGATTCTTCATGGTTGTCTTCCTTGTTTTTGTACAAGTGAAGTTGCACCCACCAATATTCTTCTCCTTCATCCATCACAGGGAAACCTTTGTACACAGCTGCACCATGTATCCCCATGGTGACCATAAGGTTCTTGAGGGCCTTTGGAAATTCAGTCTCACACTCTAGGGTCATGGTCATGAGTGGTCCCTTCCTTACAACTTCGTTGATGGAGTTCATCTACAAATAGAGATGAGAAAGAAGATTAGAAAAGTTTACGAGAAGAAAAGACAAGTGTAGAAATTGTTGATTTTTTTCCTTAGTGGTTTCTAATCCAATCCTAGGGTCATAATCCTACAGGCAACACAGTGATCTGATACCATCTGTAAGATCCCACCTTTATAAGGGTAAACATCCATGTGATTGCAATGCTAGTCCCTGGATCAATGCTAGCATCCATAGTTTAAGATGAAGTACACAGATTGTAACATCCCAAAAATACCAAACTTAGATCATCAAACACTAATCATCAAGATTAGGGTTAACAAAAACTTTTCTAAATAAACTCATGAATGCATGTATATGTGTATACATGGATTTTGAATTTCTTTAAAAACCACCTTGTTTGTGTGATCCATTGCTTGTAAAATGTTTCTTAGGTGAAATGAACATCATCTAAAACATTCCCCACACTTTCCTTAAAGACAAGTAAATCAAAACAAATATATTAAGTGAATGGTCATTTTGACCAATTTAACTCCCATGCCTACTTTGGCTGTCTCAAACTTTCAGAACCTAACAGAAACTTTTCTGGATCTTTGCACCCCTTGAATGTACTCATAACAGAATATCAAGGCCCACTTTGTGATCATCCAGAAACTTTCAAATGCATAGTTTAAATGACAATTCAAAATTGAATCTTCTTCATATGGGAAGATCGCACTTTTTCAAAACCCACTCAAACAAGCTCAACTTTCAAAACCCAAGCATCTGCAGACTCACCAGCACCAATCTAGCAAACCCACCAAAAATCATTTCAAAATTCAAAACTTGATTTCATGCAGCCATTTCATCAAACAGGTTGCACACACAAATCAAACAAAACATCAAACACTATAGTGTGTAGTGATTCATGCCTAACTTGTTCCCTAGTTAGCTCACACACAGCTCAGTAGATCATCTAGAAAGATTAGCCCAACACTAGCACCCCTGTGAGCTTGCCATTGCCATTAATGGTGAACAGCCGAGCACACCCATGTCACCCCATTATGGACAGAGAGCTAGAGGAAGAACTAGCCGTGCCAACCTTGTCTAGGAGGCAGCCCACCGTCCACCGCCACTCACTGTCCCAGCCGCAAGCGTTGTCAAGCCCTGGACCACGCGCACAAGCCGCGCCCAGACCATGCCGAGCGTGCGCCAGAGCGCCACCCTCGACCAGCATCCACAGACCGCACGCCTCCCTCGCCGTGTGCATAAACGATCGCCATCAACCCAGGAGACCGCCAGACATCCCCGTTTGCCGCCCCGTGCCGCACAGCCACCGCCCGCCGTCAAAGACGCCGCCTCTGCCGCGTAGAGCACCGGCCGTTCCAGACCAAACCACACCGCCCCATGCCTCGCGACCATGTCCTTGAGCATCGCCAGGAGACACAGCACCGTCCCCTACCCTCGCCCATGCCATTAGCCGCATGTAACGTCGCCCCCGACGAGCTCACCGTGCGCCCTGACGGTCCCCTCGCTCGACTATAAATAGAGGCCACCCCGCTCGATTTCTTCACACCATCTCACTCCCCTCTCCTCACTGATCGTGCCACACCATTCCCAGAGCAAGGCGAGCACCACCTCGCCGGAATTTCACTGGAGCCTGCCGCTGCCGGAGAAGAAAGGAGCCAGCGATTGGAGCCACCCCAGGAGCTGCCGCGACCATCCCTGAGTTCGCCGTCGTCGACTTTGTCGTTCGCCCGCCTCGCTGACCCTCGCCCGTACCCCGGTGAGCCCCCAGCGACCCTCACTGGCCGCGCTAGGTTTCGTTCTCGCCGGAGTTGTCTCGCGTCGACGATGACTCCCAGCCGTTAGATTAGAACCAGATCGAACGATCCACGTTGCCCCATACCGCTTCGCCCAACCCCGTGTCACTGACGAGTGGGGACACCCACTTAAGCAGCCCGCGGGAGCACTGCGCTTAGCAGGCCGGCCCGTTAGAATTTCCCGCGCAGCCCAGTTATTCAAATTAAATCTTTTCCTTTTTCAATTCAAACATACTTCTGTACCCAACTTCAAAAATCAACCCAGATCGATTCAGTGCACCAATTTGAATGAAACCAATTTTGTTGGAAAGGTCTGTGAATGCTAAATCCAAGCCCGTTGGATTCAAGTCATTTGGATCTATAGATCACCCCTGGTAAAAATAACAAGGCATAAGCTTTTCTGCATTCAAACAATTTTCAAATTTAAACCATAATAGCTTTTGAGTTAATTCCAACTCCCAAAAATCACATTTAACCATACCTTTCAGAATATATAAAAATATATAGGTTTACTTGCAGAAATATTGTTCAAGTAATAAAAGAATGCTCCATAAGCATTTCTAGCCACTTTAATTAATTAAAATAAAAGGATAAAACCTTATTAAATTGTGACACCACTTTAAATCACATTCCCATGGACTACAATATGTGGTGATGACATGTGTCAACATGATCCCATGTTTAGTTTAGAGAATATTAAATCTTAAGTAGTTTTTCAATGAGTAGAAATTACTTTTCTAAAAATAAAAAGGATTTAAACCAAGCCTTAACCTTGTAATGTTAGAGATGATGCTAGATCATCTATAGGACCCTTGTGTGTGATGATTGCAAGTAGTTAAGTATTGTTTGGTGATTGTGTACCTCGTATTTATTCATAGACGCTAGTACCGACCAAGGCTACGAGAAGGAAGGAGGATACTACGAAGAGGAAGCCAAGGAGAACTTCAACCACTGCTCTGCACAAGGCAAGCCTTACTAAACAAGTTGACCTATGCAAGCTAACCCTTGCAAGATACCCCACTGATGCCACAAACCCATACTTGTGATATGACTACTATATGCCTTAAGCATATGTGATCATACCCACTTGATAAACCAAATCCTAGTTTTATGTGCAAGCTTCTTACTTTATTTCTTTATCAAAGCTTACTTAGAGTCTACCTAAGAGTTTGGTAGATACTAGACAGTTGTGCTGAAGGTTGCATAAAGAGCATAAAATTTGGCCTAAGCTAGATAACCTTGATGTCATCCTAAGGCATGAGATTGAACTTAGTTAAAACCCCACTAGTTACCACCCCTCCTTAGTACTACCCCACCTATTGATGCTAGTGCTAAGTATAAAACTTGATCAACTTTAGATGGGAATACTTGGTGGAAAAATGGTTATGAAAACCTTGGAATGATGGATCATTCTATTGAAATGTTTTGAACATGTGTTTCCAAACACTTGATGATTTTGGTGATGAAAATGTTGAGGCATGAGCCTTAGCCCTTTATAAAACTGATGGTTGTCTGGATGCGATACCATTCCAATTTTATCATACAACCACAATACCCGAAGATTGGGTAGGGCTTGACTGGAAACTTATATTCCTTAGTATTAGTTCCCTCACGGCCAAGGTCTGAGCTGAGGCTACCTTGTGAAGATTGTCCACCTGTGCAGTACCCAAGATGATAGATGGTCATGGTTGGGAGGCCAAACTCACAGGAGAGGTGCTTATACTAGGGCGTGTAATCGAAAGGTTAGGATTGATTATCCGCATACTGAGTATGGTGAATTCAGGATTTGTTCCTGACGGATGCATCGAATGTTGTGGTGAAAGTGTACAATCTCTGCAGAGTGTCAAACTATTCGAATAGCCGCGTCCGCGGTTATGGACAGTTGGAGTGGCCATACTGTTCGCCCGTCAGACTTTTCAAAATGACCTGTGAAATGAACTAAGACTTTGACTTGACCACAACAGAGTTGTGACCTGAATTACAAGATCCCACTTAGGAGTTATAAAATTGTGACTAGCTTTGGAACTTAGTAGAGATAAACCTGGCTTTTTGCAAAACAACCTTAGAGCCTAGTGTCCTATTATCCAAAAAAAAACCTTACCTGTTAGTATTAGTTTGCGAGTACTTAAAGAGTACTCATGGCTTTGTCCCTGGCTATTCCCATGGCCAGACTATGAAGAGGAGTACCTGGAAGATGGACCCCAGGAAGTTTACGACAACTAGGATCATCTCCCATCGTCAGCATTGCCTATGACCCTGAAGATGGAGCTTCGCCTACGCTGCCGTTATTATTACGTATTCCGCTGCTTGACGTTGTATTAAGAACTGGATCATGAGATCCCTGTTTGTGTAAGAACTTATGTATCGTTGTAATGGATGATGTACTATGGTATCGAATTCTGTTATGTCTCGCAAAAATGGTAATCCTGGGATTGCGATGTATGGCATAACAGGCATCTAGGATTGAAAAATCCGGGTGTTGACAAGTTGGTATCAGAGCCATCCTGACCATAGGAGACCCTAGTTAGACTGGACGTTGAACCAAAAACTTAGCTTCAAAACCAAAGAAAAACAAATATTTACAAAAACCTATTCTCATTCTTATCTCTTTGATTCTTTCATAAAAATTCATGTTCCTCAAAAACTCTTGCGAAATACATAAAATTTTGACACACTTGATCACTCTGCTAATCTAATCATCCTCTATTTTTATAGATGGACGTGAAGTATAGCAAGTTTTATCAGTTGGGGAATGGAGGAGACCTTATCTTTGAGAGGGATCTGGATCAGCTTTCGGAACTTCTGGAGCGTCCACACCCTGAGTTCTTCGGAGCTCAGCTCAATGATCAAGGAGGAGAAGATCTGCAGTGGTTAATTGTTGCAAGTCTCTGAGGAAAGATTGAACCTCCCACTGCGGAAGGAATTCAGTTTACCTTAAGAGAGAACAACTGGCTCGATGGACTTGCCAGAGCAATGCAGGAATCTCTCTCCCGTCTGTGTAGGCAGAGCATCAATCAGATCAAGGGTACTTGCTTTGAGTTTTTCCCAAGGCGTGATGCAAATGGACAACCACTGGAAGCCCCATACCACCCCGAGCTGAAGACTCAATTGGACCACCTTAGCTTCATGATGTATGATCGTCAGCAGGAGTTGGACAACTGCCGTGACTATTGCAACCACAAGTCTGCCATCATCAAGACGAAGGATCAGACCATAGCCATGCTAGCAAAGGATCGCAAGTCTCGCCGCTGTCAGCTCGACAAGAAGGAGCGCATTATTGCCCGTCTTCGCCACCGCATCTCATCTCTGGAAGAGACCATCCACGAGAGAGACATGCAGTTGGAGGAAAGGGAGAATGCCGGAGAGGATCTTCGTGGAGACCCTTACTCTTATCTCAGTGATGACGATGATTTTCTGGAGGATCAGGCCATGGACTTCTTCACCGATGAAGATGATTTCGCCTTCATCGATGATAATGAAGATGATGAAGCCACAGACTCCGAGGAGTAGTAGCACTTGAGCACTAGCGTAGTGAGTAGTATTCGGTCCCACTATATCGTAGATTCCAGAATGGTTCTTAAAACCATCTGTTTTTCCTTGTTGTGGTGTGTGTTGTACTGTGTGCTATGAATGAATGAATAAAAAAAGCAAGTTGCTAGAAAAATCTGAGTCAAACCTTTAAAACTTCTCAAAGACCCCAAACCTTAGAAAATTTCCCTCTTTTCTCATGATTTATCTAAATCTTCAGATGCCACGTGGAGGAAGTGGTTCAGCCCCGGATCCGATGTTGCAGATTCTGCAAATGTTGACCTCTGACCGCGAAGCTGAAAGAGCGGAACGTCAAGCCAACCTAGCCACTCTGCAACAGATAGCCCAGCTAGCCCACAACAACCAAGGCCATGGAAATCAGGACAACCAGGGATCTAAGCTCAAGAATTTTCAGAATACCAACCCACCTGTTTTCACCAAGTCAGAAGAACCCCTAGACGCTGATGATTGGCTACAAACCATGGAAAATAACTTAGAAGTAGAAGGAGTCGAAGCCAACAAGAAAGTTCTATTTGCCACCCACTATCTAGCCGGAGATGCCAGGGCATGGTGGAACAGTGTTCGTGCCATGACCGGAGGCCAGATGATGACTTGGGAGGAATTCAAGGTCAAGTTTAGCAGAACCCATGTGCCACCAGGTTTGATCAAGAGAATGAGAGACGAGTTTAGAGAGCTGAAGCAAGGGAGGATGACTGTAGTGGAATACCGTGACAAAATTTTGTCATTAGCTAGGTATGCCCCGGACGAGATAGACACCGAAGCCAAGAAGAAAGAAAGGTTCCTAAATGGTCTGCATGACGAGATGCAGACGGTGTTAGTCAATATCCCCTTTGCTGATATTGAAGCCCTTGTCGATTCAGCCATCCAGATGGAAGGAAAGATCAACCAAGCCAATGAGAACGGCAAGCGTCGTATGATGCATCAACCAGGAACCCATCAGACCCCAAAGTATCGCCCCAACCCATCTCCAGGATTTGCCCCAAGAACCAACAGACCCCCTATGACCCGTCCAACCTATCCCAACCATGGAAACCCTAGAACCGGAGGAAATCACAACAACCCCGGCAACCCTAGCAATTTCACCCGTGCCCCACCTAAGTTCAACACCAACAATGCTACCGCCAATCCCAACACTTCCCCGAGGACTGGAAGCAATGTCGTGCCTGTCACAACCAAGGACAAGTCACAAGTGACCTGTTATGACTGTGGAAATAAAGGCCACTATTCCAACGAGTGCCCCAACAAGAAGAATGCTACAACCCCTAATACCAATCCCCCAGCTCAGCAACAGCGTCGTGTTCAGCCAGGAAGGATATTTGCCCTAGGGAATTCACTCAACCACAATGGCCGTCTTTTTCTCATGCATGCTGAAGAAGCTCAGGAAGCGCCAGACGTCGTGCTGGGTATGTTTTCTGTTAATTCAGTACTTGCAAGAGTGTTGTTTGACTCTGGTGCATCGCATTCATTTGTCACCGAAGAATTTGCCTGCACTAGTAAAATTCAACCAACCAAACTGAAGCATGTTATGATTGTGCAAATCCCCGGGTCAACCACCAAGGCTAGGCAAATTTGCAAAGCCGTCCCTATCCGAATCCATGGCATAGATTTTTATGCTAATCTAATAGTACTCAGAACTAAAGGTTTGGAAGTAGTACTAGGAATGGATTGGATGTCCAAACATAAGGGATTGATTGACTGTGCTAAGAAAGCCATCACCATGACCAGTACCACTGGAATATCAGTCGAGCATATATCTGAAACCTTACCTCGCCAATTCAAGTGTAACAAGAGTCTAGCCCAACCTACCATTGACCAAGTCCGGATAGTCTGTGAATACCCCGATGTATTTCCAGATGTTTTCCCCGGTATGCCCCCATATCGGGATATCGAGTTTATCATTGAACTAATCCTCGGAACAGGACCCATAGCCCAGAGACCCTATAGTATAAACCCATCAGAGTTAGCAGAACTGAAGAAGCAACTGGATTCCATGCTAGAAATTGGACTAATTCAACCAAGTGCGTCACCATGGAGATCACCTGTCTTATTTGTGGACAAGAAGGATGGAGGTAACCGTTTATGTACGGATTATCGAAAGTTGAATGATGTCACCATCAAGAACAAGTACCCCTTGCCCAAGATAGAGGATTTGTTTGATCAGTTGACCGGTGCCCAGGTGTTTTCTAAGATTGATCTTAGAACTAGTTATCATCAACTCAAGATTCGCGCAGAGGATATTCCAAAGAATGCCTTTACCACCAGATATGGATTGTATGAGTATACAGTCATGTCTTTTGGATTAACCAATGCCCCCGCTTATTTCATGAATCTCATGAATAAGATTTTTATGGACTTCCTGGATAAGTTTGTCATTGTTTTCATCGATGACATTCTGATTTATTCCAAATCAGAAGAAGAACATGAGCTACACCTAAGGACTATTCTTGGAACCCTTAGAGAGCATCAGTTGTATGCAAAATTTAGCAAATGTGAATTCTGGTTACAGGAGGTAGGATTCCTCGGTCACATTGTATCAGCCGGAGGAATTGCTGTTGACCCTGCCAAAGTGAAAGATGTAGAAGATTGGAAAGCCCCAACCACTCAAACCCAAGTTCGTGCTTTTCTCGGATTGGCGGGATATTACCGCAAATTCGTAGAAGGATTCTCGAGTATCGCCCGACCCATGACCCAATTGCTGAAGAAGGACAAGAAGTTTGAATGGACAGATAAGTGTGAAGCGAGTTTTCAAGAACTCAAGAGGAGATTGATATCAGCCCCAATCTTAATCATGCCGGATATCACGAAGCCCTTCGATGTGTATTGTGACGCATCCAAGATTGGTCTCGGATGTGTGCTAATGCAAGAAGGCAAAGTTATATCTTATCTATCTCGACAATTGAAGCAACATGAGCAAAACTACCCAACCCATGACCTCAAACTCGCTGCCGTAGTTCTAGCCCTGAAAACATGGAGACATTACCTGATGGGAAATCGTTGTGAGATTTACTCGGATCACAAGAGCCTAAAGTATATATTCACTCAGAAAGAGTTGAATATGAGGCAGAGAAGATGGATTGAGCTAATCAAGGATTACGACCTGGACATTCACTATCACCCTGGTAAAGCCAATATGGTAGCCGATGCCCTTAGCAGATTGCCGTGCCGCTTGAACTCCATGATTTTGGAGGAGCAACCAAGTCTGCACAAGGAGATGGAAGATTTTCGAATGGAATTAGTAAGTGAAGGATTTTTGGCTAGCATAGAACTTCATCCCACTTTGATCAGTCAGATTAAAGAGGTGCAGAAGGGAAATGTTAGTATCGACGGAATCAAGCGTCATATCGGTACAGGCAAAGTACCTGGATTCACCGAGGACGAAGGAGTTCTGTGGTACAAAGGACGCCTTTGTGTACTAGCAGATTCGGAGTTGAAAGAAGTTATCTTGAAGGAGGCTCATGATACTCTTTATTCCATCCATCCCAGAGGAACGAAGATGTATCAAGATTTAAAAGAGCAATTTTGGTGGCATAAGATGAAGAGAGAAATCGGAAGCTATATCGCTAAGTGTGATATATGTCAGCGAGTCAAGGCATGACATCAAAGACCCGCTGGATTGTTGCAACCTTTGCAAATTTCAGAATGGAAATGGGATTCTGTAGGAATGGACTTTATCACTGGACTACCTACTTCTAGTAGGGGAAATGACTCTATCTGGGTCATAGTGGATAGATTGTCCAAAGTCGCCCATTTCTTGCCCGTCAAAACCACCTATCAGAGTTCGAAGCTAGCGGAGTTGTACATCGCTAGAATAGTTAGTTTGCACGGAGTCCCCAAGAACATAGTATCAGATCGAGGAACTCAGTTTACCTCGAGATTCTAGAAGAAAGTCCAAGAAGGTTTAGGAACCCGCCTAGATTTCAGTACCGCGTATCACCCTCAGACAGATGGACAAACGGAGCGAGTAAACCAAATACTCGAAGATATGCTTAGGGCATGTGTGCTAGAATATGGATCCAAGTGGGAAGACTGTCTGCCGTTTGCAGAATTTTCTTACAACAATAGTTATCAAGCCAGTTTGAAAATGGCCCCATTTGAATTCATGTACGGAAGAAAGTGTCGCGCCCCTTTGAACTGGTCGGAAGTATGAGAGAGTCAGATCTTCGGACCCGACATCCTACGAGAAGCAGAAGAAAAGGTTCACAAGATTCGTGAGCACCTCAAGACCGCCCAATCCTGACAGAAGAGTTATGCCGACAAGAGACGTCGAGACCTCGCCTTCAACATCGGAGATTTTGTTTATCTGAAAGTGTCACCATTGAAGGGAATGCAGCGTTTCCAACTCAAAGGAAAGTTAGCCCCCAGATATATCGGACCTTCCAAAATTTTGAACCGTCGAGGAGAAGTATCTTATCAACTGGAACTACCTGAAGAGATGTCAGCTGTGCACAATGTGTTGCATATCTCATTACTTCGCAAATGTCTCGAAGTCCCCGAGAAGACGGAAGTGTTCAAGAATATCGATCACCGGACCATAGAGATCAACGATGACCTGACCTATCCCGAAGTGCCCATCCGCATTTTGGAAGAAGCTTTTCGAACTACCCGAACACGAAGCATCAAGTTTCTCAAGATTTAGTGGAGCAACCACACAGAAGAGGAAGCTACTTGGGAACGCGAAGATCACATCAGGACGGAGTTTCCCAATCTCTTCAAATCCTAGGTAATCTTTTCGTCCTTTTTCAAATCTCGGGACGAGATTTTGTTTAAGGGGGGAAGGTTTGTAACATCCCAATAATACCAAACTTAGATCATCAAACACTAATCATCAAGATTAGGGTTAACAAAAACTTTTCTAAATAAACTCATGAATGCATGTATATGTGTATGCATGGATTTTGAATTTCTTTAAAAACCACCTTGTTTGTGTGATCCATTGCTTGTATAATGTTTCTTAGGTGAAATGAACATCATCTAAAACATTCCCCACACTTTCCTTAAAGACAAGTAAATCAAAACAAATATATTAAGTGAATGGTCATTTTGACCAATTTAACTCCCATGCCTACTTTGGCTGTCTCAAACTTTCAGAACCTAACAGAAAATTTTCTGGATCTTTGCACCCCTTGAATGTACTCATAACAGAGTATCAAGTCCCACTTTGTGATCATCCAGAAACTTTCAAATGCATAGTTTAAATGACAATTCAAAATTGAATCTTCTTCATATGGGAAGATCCCACTTTTTCAAAACCCACTCAAACAAGCTCAACTTTCAAAACCCAAGCATCTGCAGACTCACCAGCACCAATCTAGCAAACCCACCAAAAATCATTTCAAAATTTAAAACTTGATTTCATGCGGCCATTTCATCAAACAGGTTGCAGACACAAATCAAACAAAACATCAAACACTATAGTGTGCAGTGATTCTTGCCTAACTTGTTCCCTAGTTAGCTCACACAGAGCTCAGTAGATCATCTAGAAAGATTAGCCCAACACTAGCACTTGTGAGCTTGCCATTGCCATTAATGGTGAACAGCCGAGCACACCCATGTCACCCCATTATGGACAGAGAGCTAGAGGAAGAACTAGCCGTGCCAACCTTGTCTAGGAGGCAGCCCACCGTCCACCGCCACTCACTGTCCCAGCCGCAAGCGTTGTCAAGCCCTGGAACACGCGCACATGCCGTGCCCAGACCAGGCCGAGCGTGCGCCAGAGCGCCACCCTCGACCAGCATCCACAGACCGCGCACCGCCCTCGCCGCGTGCATACACGATCGCCATCAACCCAGGAGACCACCAGACATCCCCGTTTGCCGCCCCGTGCTGAACAGCCACCGCCCGCCGTCGAAGACGCCGCCTCTGCCGCGTAGAGCACCGGCCGTTCCAGACCAAACCACACCGCCCCATGCCTCGCGACCATGTCGTTGAGCATTTCCAGGAGACACAGCACCGTCCCCTACCCTCGCCCATGCCATTAGCCGCCTATAACGTCTCCCCCGACGAGCTCACCGTGTGCCCCGACGGTCCCCTCGCTCGACTATAAATAGAGGCCACCCCCGCTTGATTTCTTCACACCATCTCACTCCCCTCTCCTCACTGATCGTGCCACACCATTCCCAGAGCAAGGTGAGCACCACCTCGCCGGAATTTCACTGGAGCCTGCCGCTGCCGGAGAAGAAAGGAGCCAGCGATTGGAGCCACCCCAGGAGCTGCCGCGACCACCCCTAAGTTCGCTGTCGTCGACTTCGTCGTTCGCCCGCCTCGCCGACCCTCGCCAGTACCCTGGTGAGCCCCCAGCGACCCTCACTGGCCGCGCTAGGTTTCGTTCTTGCCGGAGTTGTCTCGCGTCGACGATGACTACCAGCCGTTAGATTAGAACCAGATCGAACGATCCACGTTGCCCCATACCGCTTCGCCCAGCCCCGTGTCACTGACGAGTGGGGACACCCACTTAAGCAGCCCGCGGGAGCACTGCTCTTAGCAGGCCGGCCCGTTAGAATTTCCCGCGTAGCCCAGTTATTCAAATTAAATCTTTTCCTTTTTCAATTCAAACACACTTCTGTACCCAACTTCAGAAATCAACCCAGATCGATTCAGTGCACCAATTTGAATGAAACCAATTTTGTTGGAAAGGTCTGTGAATGCTGAATCCAAGCCCGTTGGATTCAAGTCATTTGGATCTATAGATCACCCCTGGTAAAAATAACAAGGCAGAAGCTTTTCTGCATTCAAACATTTTTCAAATTTAAACCATAATAGCTTTTGAGTTAATTCCAACTCTCAAAAATCACATTTAACCATACCTTTCAGAATATATAAAAATATATAGGTTTACTTGCAGAAATATTGTTCAAGTAATAAAAGAATGCTCCATAAGCATTTCTAGACACTTTAATTAATTAAAATAAAAGGATAAAACCTTATTAAATTGTGACACCACTTTAAATCACATTCCCATGGACTACAATATGTGGTGATGACATGTGTCAACATGATCCCATGTTTAGTTTGGAGAATATTAAATCTTAAGTAGTTTTTCAATGAGTAGAAATTACTTTTCTAAAAATAAAAAGGATTTAAACCAAGCCTTAACCTTGTAATGTTAGAGATGATGCTAGATCATCTATAGGACCGTTGTGTGTGATGATTGCAAGTAGTTAAGTATTGTTTGGTGATTGTATACCTCGTATTTATTCATAGACGCTAGTACCGACCAAGGCTACGAGGAGGAAGGAGGATACTACGAAGAGGAAGCCGAGGAGAACTTCAACCACTGCTCTGCACAAGGCAAGCCTTACTAAACAAGTTGACCTATGCAAACTAACCCTTGCAAGATACCCTACTGATGCCACAAACCCATACTTGTGATATGACTACTATATGCCTTAAGCATATGTGATCATACCCACTTTATAAACCAAATCCTAGTTTTATGTGCAAGCTTCTTACTTTATTTCTTTAAATCATTTTTCAAACCATTTCTATACTCAAAATAAGTCTATAAATGTCTCTGCAAAAATAACCAATTTTATGGAAGCAAAACGTTAAACACATTGCATAAACAGATAGCATTCTTTCTCCTGAATCCAATGATATAAAATTTGTAAAATTTCAACGTGTGGATCAAAAGTTATGAATTTTACAAGTTTGAATCACTAATAGATCTAATTTCAGATTTTAAATCAAACCTAAAGACATGCGGTGCTTTCTGATTCGTTGATACCGCTTCGTGTGGATCGATCAACGAGAGCCGTTAGATTTAAGTGGCAGCGCACAGTCAGATCTGCGCGTAATGGTTCGAGTAAGTGATCTAATCCTGAGCCTCAAATCCAGATCTAACGACTGCGAAGCTTGCGACCAAAGACTGGCGGCGCAGCTGGGTGCTGGCGGCGGCGGCGCTACTGGCGGCGATGGTCCGGCGAATACAGGAGGGGCTGGGGTGTGTGGTGTGGCTTACCGGACTCGCGAGATCACGAGGAAGCTCAACGTGGACCCAGCTTGTCGAGAGGCGCACGGACACAGCGGCAGGACCTCGTCGGAGTTGCTGGCGGCGTCGCGTGTTTGCGGATGGGGACGTTGCCGAGGCTCTAGATCACCCTAGCATGAATCAGATGGGTCAGGAGGTGCGCAAGGCCACGGCGAACATGATAGGGTCAGAGAGGAAACAAGGGGCGCTCGAAGTTTATCAGTATTCCTCGTCGGAGTTGGGCGGTGGTGTTGTCGCTTGCGGATGCTAACGGAGTCGACGACCTGGGTCACGAGAAGGAAAAAGAAAAGCATCAGAAGATGCGCCAGAGCATGATGGTCGCGCTTGTTTTAAGCAGAGGCAAAGGGCGGTCGCGTCTCACCGGAATCAGTCGCCAGAGCTGGTTCTGTCTGCGGCGATGCAACGTGAAATTGAGGCAGCTTGGTGGCGGAGCGAGCGAGTGGTGTGAGGGGAAAGATGCGGGTTGAGGAGAGGGTTTTGTAGCCAGAGCAAGGGCGAGGATCACGCGAGGAAACGCCGGCAATAACTCGGGTTTTAAAACGCGGCAGTGATGGCGGAGAAAACAGCAGGCGACGTGGTCGTGGGCGTGATTTGGGGACGATGACCGCGTGGCATTTGGGTCCACCGGTCAGCGAGCGCGGGGTAGGTCTGTGTCGCGTGAGAGAGAGAGGAAGACCCCGGGTGGGCTTAGTGTGCTGAGTTCACTGCTGGACCAAAAGAGTAGCGCTGACCCTTTTCCTTTTCTTTAACCCTTTTTCTTTTTCTGTTTGAATTTTTAGGAATCAAATTCAAATGATTTCAAATGTGTTTGATTTCAAACTTGTTCTGGATTTTTATAAAATGAAACCTGCACATTTTTGAGTATAAAACCATGCTGTCTCACCAGACTTGCTTGGTTCCTTTGGAGTTTTAAAATAAAACAGTGCCTTTACACAAGATGTAATAAAGATATGAAAATGGTTTCAAAACCATATTTTGTTTTGAAATATTTGTCCAAGCTTTGGAACTCAACCAAACCAACACATGAACAAACAATCTTGGTTTGAACAAATAATCTCTCACTAGAGAGTAGCATTGGATCAATGTCTGATTACATAAAATAATAAGCACCCAAAATGCTTCTGTTTTTGTAATGACTTTGGAAATGATCCCTAAATGATTATGAATGCATGGGTGATATGCAAACTTTGAAAACATGATTTTTGGGATGTTACAAATCTAACCCCCTTAAGGTGAATCTCACCCTCGAGAATCAGATTGGCTAGCAAATAGGTGAGGGTGGTCTTTCCGAAGATCATCTTCTCTTTCCCATGTTGCTTCTTCTTCGGAATGATGGTTCCATTGAACTTTGCAGAATTTGATAGTCTTAGTCCGAGTAACTTCGGAATAAATTCTTATTTATTTGTATTCCTTATATTCTTGGAATGTTTGTTAATAAAGAGTAAAGATTTCTAGGTATATATTTCAATTAATTAATGTCTTGAAATTCCTTTTATTATAATATTTTTATAGAATGTAATTATACTTTCTTTTAAAACATTCAAATTTTCTTTGAAAACAAATATCTACTAAATGATTTTGGTTTGAGTTCTTTTCATAATGTTAATTCAAATTTAAATGTCCATTATTATCCCAAAACAGTTCAAAATACCTAGAGGTCATGCCAGAATTCATAGCATTCACCAAGATGAGCTAAATCCTAACTCAACATAGTGAAAGAAACTCTGATCGCTCCAAGGTTTTAGTTTGTGAAAAATTTATCCCAATTTTACAAATGAATGAATGCATGCACATGCACATATTCTTATGTCTACCTTCGTTGGTTCCTAAACACTAAGGCGTTACACCCAAGGAGTTATTTTAAAAATATCATATAAAGTGCTTTCTAGCACAGAAGAGTTCATTTGGGAAACCACAGTATTATTCTACATGTTAATGATAATACACCGGTGTAGAAATCTTCTATAAGTGGTTTAAATAAAAGCGAAGGAAATATTAAGAATATATGGAAATTATTTGGAGTTAAAAATCTTAATTTTAAATTGAGTTCCATTTTGAGAGATTCAAATATATTTTCTTATACTAAATTCTTTCCTACTTGGAAAGTATTTACTAAATTCCTAATCAAAGTGAAGAAATGAAAGATCCTTTTAAAGTCATCCAAAAAACAAGTGTCCAAATCCATAAAAATATTTGGAGTTCAAAATAATCATTTTGAATAATATTCATTTAAGGTTTAAGAGACATGTTCCTTTCATACATAAATCAAATTAATAAATGAACCAAATTAAGAATAGCCGATAACGAAATAAAAAATACATTATGGGGATGAGGGGGGTTGCATGGCCCCTTCAGGTGTTGATAGTAGGATACTCATACCAACAAGCTACAATTTTTTTCCGGGGCTCATCTTCAAAAGAACTCCAGTTTAAGCACGTTTGGCCTAGAGAGGTTTAAGGATGGATGAACGACCAGGAAGTTGTTCCCGGGTGTGCACGAACAAGGAAAAAGTGCACAGAAAAGACTAGTGTTGATAGGTAGAGCTAGTCTAGAAATCTTAGATAGCTATCAAATGTAACAGCCTCCGGGTCCGGGTGGCCAGGGCATTACAACTTCCAACAATCACAATCATAAGCTTGCGCAATCCAAACGATTACAAATGTGCAATTCAAGCTAACTACCTGCTCCTAACATTCTTCATTTGCGCTAAACTTTAGTCTTCACTCGAGAGAAATAAAAATCACCTGCTTTTCCTTTCCTGATTTTCCCTCTAAACTATGTGCACCATCACGAAACGGTGGCAGTCCCATTCCATCGTCCCTTCTAGGCCAACACTCGAGGTTACGAGGACGTTTTGTGCTCGCCTCGTCAGGGTACTGAATGCCAGGGACAGGGTCCAGCAACTCCTCCAGGTGGATGATGACCAAGTGGTTCTAGTTAAGCTATCGTCTTGACCTACTAGTAATCTCCACCTCATACATTTCTGAAATGGAATCTGGATCTTTCAGCCACTCCTTTATCTCGATGATCCATGTGAAGCTCGTTGGCACAATCTCCATCAAGTCACCACCAATGCTATTAACAACCTGCTTAAGGGCCTCCGATTACCAAGCATCCAAAGGGAGCAGTCACAGCCGATTTTTGAGAAAAAAAGTAGCTGCCCCAAGTGATCGTCCCACCCGCTGGCGCAATGCCAACGCATGAAGTTCATTTTCTCTCCACATCACTCGAATGAAAGAGAAGAATGCAGAGCATGCTTGGAGTCTGAGTTGTGCTCGATCCTAATGATAAATCAAAGAGCAGGGTGCATACCTCAAACTTTAGAACATTGCGTCTGATCCTAAAACGAGACCTTAACGATGCTACAATCCTGTCGGTGACACGACGGGCCGTATCCCTAGGACGGTGGCCAAGAGAGCGTGGTCGTCGAACTCCGCTGCCATCGTATCATGCCTAGGGTGCCAGACATAATGCAACCTCCCAATACTGGTCGCCGTCGCGGATCTCATGGCAGTGCTTATCCTCCATTGGAAAGGAACCGACCAAGGCGAGATGCTCAGGAAGATACACAAAGCTTCAATCTGGTGATTGGGACGGCGGAGGCGACGACGAACTCCGATTAGGGGCGTGTCCATGGTAGAGAGGGAAGGAGATCCATAGTGAGCTTCGATCTAGAAAGGAGGAGTCAAAGCTAAGTTAGGGATTT
Organism: Avena sativa; assembly: GCA_916181665.1. Classification (NCBI taxonomy): domain Eukaryota; kingdom Viridiplantae; phylum Streptophyta; class Magnoliopsida; order Poales; family Poaceae; genus Avena; species Avena sativa. The sequence continues at coordinate 82,273,568 of OV702299.1, read as the reverse complement.
GGGGGAGAATGAAAGAGGAGAGAAGAAGATCCAGTCCATACGTTGGTCAACTAGTCCACGCCGGCAAAAAATAATGAGAATTACTGACAGCGCGGGATGAAGAAGAGATAACAGGGGTTCTCACAGTCGTACTCGAGTTCAAACATTTTTTTTCGATTCCAAACGACCACATTTCTCTTTTATTAGAATTTATCCCATTTTAACCCTCTAGAGAATTTTCACATCTCTTTAGTCCGTCTTATATGGTTACACGTAACTTTGTACCCTTAGGGCATCTCAATCGGTCGACCTAAATGGTATGTTTCTTTTTGTTTAGGTCGGGCCGCGGTCGCTTTTGGGTCAGGGTCTGGCCTGTCCGGATAGCCGTTCCCAGTGGCCCGACCCATATGTCCGTCTCCCTCCGTGGTCACCGCTTGATACCCTCACGGGACGTTAATGGTGACGCGACATCGGATATCAGCGTCAGCGGCTCCCACGCGGACGGCGTTTCTCGCCATCGTTTCCCACGAGCGCCTCGATTTCCGTGACCAGAAAACTTCCTGCGTCTCCACGGCCATTTCCCGCCTTCACCATGGTCTATAAAAGATGGCCGCCGGCGCAGCGGAAACAATAAGCCCAAGTAAGAGCAAACCAACAGCAGAAAAAGTGCCAGCCAGCAGCAGCCATGCTTCGTCGCAAGATCGCTAACTAGACCAAGATCCAAGATATGTGTCACACCCGCTTCCTAGAGGTGGAGGTCGATGAGGTCCACCTCGAGGCCACGTTACTGGCTAGTCACATGAGCGAGGCGCAGATGTTGGCCTTCGAGGAGGAAGGCCATAGGCGGCACTGGAGCAGGTGGTAGAGGCGACCTCCACGGTGGCCGCCTAATGGGTGGTGCACGACATATAACACGTCACCACCAAGGAGGCGGTGGCCATGGAGGCAGCATCAGCGGCACTCCGCGAGATCCGCTACGACGCGTCCATGACCACACTAGAGGAGGTGTCCAAGAAGGCCACCAAGGTCGCCGTCCACGAGCATCACCATGCCGCCAAAGCGCGCAGTGAGGCGGAAGCGGTGCAACGCAAGCACGGTGAAGGAGAAGGAACTCGTGGCTACGATCGCTGAGGTGGCATCCGTGTGGGCTCTCGTTGACGGCGACGAGATGTAGGTGGATGAGGACGACAAGAAGGGGGAGGAGCTGGATCAGCCGGAGGATAAATAGGATGAGGAGGGGAGGAGGCGATCTTCGTCCTCCTGCAGATCGTTCAAGCGCTAGGCTTCGGCCCCAAAAGTACTCCGGCTCCGGCTCTGGCTTCGGCGGGGTTGATCGCGCGTGAGATAGAAGCCCAGCGCCGGGTGATACGTCATAAACGTATCTATAATTTTTGATGTTCCATGCTTGTTTAGTATCTACTTTGCTTTGCTTTGTCTACACTTTGAGGTATTTTTATATATTTTCTGGGACTAACCTATTAACAAGATGCCACAATGCTAGTTGCTTGTTTTTTTTCTATTTTTGGTTCTAGAAAAGACATAAAACCAATATTCTCGGAATTGGACGGGACAAAAGCCAAAGTCAATATTTTACCGTGGGGAACATGGAGCTAGAAGACGAGACGGATAAGGGCCACGCGGGGGCCACACCCCTGGCCACGTGGCCTGGCCTGGCCCGCGCCTGGGGGGTGCAGCCGCCTCGGGCACCCCCTCGGCCTCCCTCTTCGCCTATAAGAAGCCCCTGATACCTAAACCCTAAGTACCCGATCAATCTTCCACGAAACAGTCTGTAGCCGCCACCACCATCATCCCTAGATCGGGGGGATCTGAAGCTCTTCTCGGCACCATGCCGGAGAGGAGAGATCATCCCGGAGGCCTTCTTCATCACCATGCCAGCCTCCGTTATGAAGCGTGAGTAGTTCCACCTTGGACTAGGGTCCACGTAGTAGCTAGATGGTTGTCTCTCCTCCTTTGTGCTACCATTTTTAGACCTTGTGAGCTCCGTTCATGATCAAGATCATCTATTTGTAATCATGCATGTTGTGTTTGCAGGGATCCGATGGATATTGAGATTACTATGTCAGATTGGTTAATGATTCTATCTTATTGATTCTATCATGTCTGTGTTGTTTGTGATCTTGCATGCTCTCCGTTTCTAGTAGCTATCTTAGCCAAGTAGATGCTAGTGACTCCAAGAGGGAATATTTATGCTCGATAGTGGGTTCATGCCTCTATTTAATCTGGGGAAGTGACAGAAATCTCTAAGGTTGTAGATGTGTTGTTCCTACTAGGGAGAAAACAACGATCTCTTGTTCATGGAACAAGTGGATTGTTTACCTTACACATTTTGCTTAAAGCAGTTATCCGTTGCTTGCAACTTAATACTAGAGGGGGCTCGGATGATAACCTGAAGGTGGATTACTAGTCATAGATGCAATTGGATGGCGTTCTATGTATATTGTTGTATTGCCCAATCAAATCTCATAGAATCATGAATGTCTAGTATTGCATTGTTATGCCTTGCTCTGTCCTTTCAATTGCCCTGCTGTAATTTGTTTACCCAGCATGCCATGTTGTTTATCTTAAGGAGAACACCTCTAGTGAACTATGGACCCCGGTCCAATCTTTACCATTGATACATCTTCCACTGTTCCTGTTTACTTTCTGCAAACCACTATTACCTTCCACACCATATAGTTAATCCTTTGTTTTCAGCAAACCGGTGAGATTGACAACCTCACGGTTCGTTGGGGAAAAGTCTTGAGTTTGTGTTGTGCAGGTTTCCAATTGCTAGCAACACCTTTGAGTCGTTTCCTTCCTCCTGCTGGTTCGATAACCTTGGTTTCTTACCAGGGAAAAACTTGCTGATCACTACAAGAAATCTGTTGATACATGATCCTCCATATTGGTCACTGGAAGGTCACAGTTTTAATTTGTGACCAAATAGAGAAGGTCAAAAGCTGAGCGTCACTATCTAAACACCACGACCTTTTCTTTGAATTGGTCATAGATATCTATGATCAATATAGATGGTCATGGATTCTATGACCAACTGTATTGGTCACAGACTGTCTGCCCTGTCCACGTAGGATTCCACGTGGCCCATCCTACATGGGAAATTTGTGACCAATTCGAAAGGTCGTGGTTCAGATTTAGCCTAGTCCAGATAGATGTTTTATATGGGACAAGCCCAACAATTCAGCATATTTTCATGATTATATCTGTCAACTCTGGTCCACTAAATGGACCAAGTCCAACAGTTTAGCCTTTTATTTTCTTAGACTTTCCACTTTATTACTGGAATTGGGATTTTAGCAATTCATTTCCTTTTGGACCTTGGTCCTTTAGCAATTCATTTTCCTTTTTGCTCTTGGCCTTTTAGCAATTCGTTTATTTTTGGGTCATTTGGCCTTTTACAGTTAAATTTCATGCTAGTTTAAAATTTTCGTTTCCCAAATATGCCCCATATTTGTTTTAGGCCATGGCCTTTTTGTAGTCCAACTAGTTCCGAATATCAGCATAAATTTTAGCCCAGTTTGGAAATGTTCGGCCCAAGGCATCATAGCCAAACTACCAAATACGACCCAGGATAGATAGACAACAAATAAAATAATCAACTAACAATAACAAGGATACACAGAAATACAAAAAATATAGCAAACAAATTTTCAAGTCACAAACATACTTGATCCATCAAGTTACAAATAGATAGCAAACAGGTTCAGGTTCACAAACAGACTTGCTGCAACAAGTCGGGTTCACATGTTCACAGCCATGCATCAACCATAGTTCACAAAGATACAGAAATAATAGTTCCTAGAACTAGTCCAGCAACAGAGCTAGTTCCCAGAACTACTAGTTCCCAGATGCTTTACCAACACAGGTGCATCAACAGATCCCAGATCCTTTACCACCAAGCAGTGCCATCAAGTGAGTATACCTTGCGTCATTTTCTTCCGTCTTTTTGTGCAACAGCTCAAACTCTTTGTCGCATGCAACTTGTGTAGCTTCAGAGTCCTCCGACCTCTTATTGAGCATAGACACTTCCTCTCGAGATCTATCCAGCTTGTCTTCTAAGTCACGTACATGCAGCTACAACAACATTGGATTTGCTGGCCTTGTTTGTAGATGACTTGAGCCCAACATTCATCAAGAAAGTACTTGACTTGCAATCCGCCGACGCAAGCACTGCATCAACAACCTCAACATCAGACTTGGGTTGCTCACCGTCTTGCAGAGGTGCAGCCTTCGTATTTTCCATCTGGACCTGGTACATGGAGAATTGCACATTATTGGCAGAATAGATTTTTAGGACTCCAACAATCATCTAAAGCACAAGTGAAATACAGAACCAACAGTACTACTGAATGACAATCGGAGCAAGAAACAAGTCACAGGAGAATTCATAGATTTACTTACAATAGCCTCCTTCACTTGCTCCAAAAAGCCGTTTTATTGCTGTTGTGTGTGCTTTTAAACAGATCAATGGAAGTCAGATCTTCACCCTGGTGTTCCTCCCTCTGAAATGTTATTCAACAAGAATCAGAACCAAAGCAAACGCTTTCGAGACAATAGTTATGTGGGTGTAAATAAAAGCAAGTCTTATGGTGGCAAATATATGCGCGATGTACGACCTTGAACTAGTTTTCTATTGGAACTTTACCTTTTCTCGGTTGGCCTTGTTTGACTCACAAGTTTGCTGCAAAAAAAGACTATAAGCACTAGCACAAGAAACAGCACCCAGCCATCTACCACAAGAAACAGCACCAGCATAGCCAATACATGTAGAAAAGACAATGGGCACAAACACAACAATACCTTGTGTCTTGGGGTAGACCACAACGCAACTACACCTTGCCATTCATCATCCGATAGGCCTTTAACTGGAGACTTGATGCTAACTTGATTTGCTGGTACGTCATCAAAGAATAGCTTCTTGATTTTTTGGAGTCTATGCTTTGATACCTTCTGTAGCATATCAGTGCATGCACTCTTAATGATCTCCGAGTGGGTGTCCATCACAAAGTTCGCCTTCCAAGAGAGAAAACAAGTTAAGGACATGGTTAGCAGTCAAATGGCAGGTGTTATAGTGAGAAAGAAACACACCCAGCTATGAGAGAATTAACTTACAACAACTTTCCCAATGAAGTTCTTCACGAGGTTCTCGTCCTTTTTGTAGTCCTTGAAATGTGGCAGCTGTAACATACCACCCTTCTGTGTAATATTAATAAAGACATGTTTGAGCATTGAATTCATGCATAATACTTGCACTTTGGTTTAATCAATAAAGAACAAATAAAACCCTAACAGCTCCCCTCGCTATTTGAAATGAATTCAAAAGGGTTTTGATATATTTGAAAAGTATAAAGAGGTTTGGAACCCAAATGGTTATAAAGGTATCCATGGCATTTTAAATATTTATAAAAGTATCTGGTATTTTTGAATTACTAAAAATAGTTTGGAAATTGGAAACCAAAACAGAAATTGAAAAACAGAAAAACAAAACAGTTTCCTGGAAAAATAACTAAACCTAGCTCTACTGGGTCGCAGCCCATCTCCTCCCCTCTCTCTCTGCCGCTAGCGCAGCATGCAGCAGCTAGCAGCCAGCCCACCCGGGGCCCAAGTCAGCCCAGCAGCAACATGCCCCGGCCCATACCGTTTCGTCGCCCCAATCGTCGTCGTCCACCTCTCGCCGCGCCGGAAGCAGCTCGCTATCGCCTCGCCGCCATGCGCCAAGATCCGTGTCGCCGCCCCCGAGCGTCTACAAGTACCACTAGCCGCCATCGACGGACCCTAGCACCCTCCCACTTCTCCTCTTCCTCTCCCTCTATCGCGGCAGCGCCATGGCCAAACCCTAGTTCGTCGGTAACCTCTCACCGTCGTCGTCTCTGGCCGCCCTAGCTCAAGCCAACGCCACCACTGGAACCACCGTGCTTGACTCCTTCCCCCTAGCTACTTTCCCCTCTCGCGTGTGACCCCAATCGCCTGGATCGGAAGCTTCGGCCGCCTTCGATCTCCGTTGATCCCCGCCATTCCCGAGCTCGCCGGCCTTGCCACCACCTCTGCCGTGTTCCTGGTGATCTGCTGATCCTCGCAGTGCCCTCCGTTCTCTCTCTCCCCTTGTACCACCTTCCCCGAGTGTTCTCGACGCCGCCACCGATGTAGCTCGTCGGAGGCGACGCTCCGTTGACCAAGAAGGAGCGGCGACGCCACCATCTTTCTCTCCGCGATGCCCTCTCTCCAACGCGCCCCTCCGTGTGTCCAGGCGCGCACTGGATCGAAGGATCCATGCTCGACCAGGAGCATCTCCATTGATGACATCAGCATGATGTCATGCTGATGTCATAATGCGGTGACCCAGCATACCACTGCATGTGTAGTACGCTATAGTCGTTGACATGACATCCACAGAACAGCGTTCCGTAAATATCACATCCCTCAGAGTGGTACAATAGAAACATTGCGGGTCCATATTACAAACATACACACGTTATTATTATTACAATACCGGAAGTGCAAGACTTCCAAAAGATTCAACTTACACACCAAAATATAAGTGTTTCAGCCGAATTTAAAAGTACCAACTCCGACTAGGAGTTGAGCTCAGCAGCTTATTCTATAGAGTTCGTGCTGCTCGGCTCAGTTGGTTACTACTAATTAGGATACTTATTGGACTCGTTATCGTCAACACCATAGCGGATTTCGTAATCCACTCCTTCAACACCTCCTGACAGGTCAGGCTCCTCATAGAAGACATCTTCTTGACATTCAGCTGCATACATTGGCACGTCTTCGGGATCCTCAGAGTCTAAGCAAGGGATCAAAGTAAAGGATGAGTAAAAGCGTTACCCAACAAGTTCATTATGCAAGGTGGGAAGTTTGATGCTCTAACTACCACCTCGGATTATAAATCCTTGCACTATGCAATTCTTTGTAAATCTTTCTTCAAAGATTGATTCTATTATAAAAATCTATGACCATCAGCCTTCACAGGTTGACCGGAACTTTCATGGATTTCCTTTCCTGCCGCGTTCGTAGCTCCTTCCCGGAATAGGGAGTAACAAGTTACAATTCTTACACTCTACAGAGGTGCGTTACTTTACCCATGAGAGATCAACTCCTTGTTGCACAACCGGGCATAATTTACCGTCCACAATTCCATGATGTGGGGCCCAGTAGTTGGTCCAAGCCAATCACTGCCCCCTTCGCGACCTCGCATGCCTCCTTGGTGTACACCATGCCCACATAATGAATTACGGCAATGGTTTGTGCAAACCGTTAGATGCCATAACTATCGTGGGACGATGAGGGTTCCCACCCATATGTTGCATATCCTCTACGAATTACCAATTAATATGCACGCTACGAGGATAACAGCCATGACCTGCACATACGGCTTCATGCGAGAGGAAGAAGATACAGCTGACTTCTCTGTCCCATTCCATATCTCATGGCTAACGCGTAATATACGGCGCTAGAATCACTAATGTCAGGGGTTATTAAGTCCCTAATTGATTATCATTGTTGCAAATATAACCCTAAGTTCTATTGCTTCCTTATATCATCACTTAGGATGGTATCTATGATTTCTTGATTTGTGAAATTAATATTTTCTTCATTTTAGAGTATATATGATAACACACAATTTGCAAATACTTTGATAAAGAATCTTCAAAGGATATGAGCAAGTGATGAACTTGCCTTGTTATGGAAAGGTAGTGAAGTCTGATGCTTGCACTGGACCTTGAGCTTCTATGTTTACAAAAACATTATTATTGCCCGGTAAGGACAATATTTAAAGAAGCAAAATGATTATGCAAAGTAATGCAATGCAACATTTAACTTGGTATGCATTCTCCCCATTATTATAAAAAGTCTTTTTAATAATAAAGGATTTATAACTATTATCTTTTAATATTTATAAAATATATTGAATTATTTTATTTTATTTGAATTTTATTGATTTAATAATTCTTTTAGGAATTATCACTTAAATATCAAAAATTGTTATTAAATATTTATTTAGTATTTTTAAAAAATACTAAAATATTAATATATGATGAAAGTGATTTTTATTTATTTTTATCATCTTTCAATAATTTTGTAAAATTCCATAAGTAATCTATAAATTACAAAATTCTTAATAAAATTTAGATGTCTAAAATTTTATATCTTAATTTATTTGGATAGTTTGGATTTTTGTGAATCCAAAAATATGTTATTTATAATTTTTGGACTTTTATTTTATTTTCTAGAATTTAATTAATTTTAGGGGCATTTTGGTCTTTTCTATTAATTAAAAACAGGCCTTAAGGTTTTTGGGCTGGCTTAATCTTGTTGGGCCCTTGTGGCCCATTAGACATAGTGAAAATAGCCACCCCGAAGGGTTCTGGCCCAACTCAGCCCACTCCCTCGCTGCCTCTCACCCTCGAGCTCACTCCTCTCCTCTATCCCCGACCCCGTGGTCGGTGATGTCGCCGCCGACGATTCCCACCGTCGTGGGCCGTTCTGGTTGCCGCCGTGATGCAGGAGGAGGTTATCGACTATGCCCTTCCTTCCTATCCAACTGGATTTGAGAATGGGGCTCTCCTGCGATAGATTGATGCCTTTCCAAACCATAGGGTTTGGGGGTTGGCATGGATCTTGGCGCTGCCGCTGGCATCGTGCATCGTGGTGATTCATCTTGCCACTAGGCGTGGCCATGGTCACCGTCATGGCGCTTTATGGGTCACAGCGCCCCCCCTATGGGTGCTCCCTGTGTCGCCATGGTCGTTGGCCACCTCTGCTTCCTCTTCTAATCTTCAACGAGGACCTTTGGTGAGTTCTTTTGCTCTCCCCTTGTGCTCTCTATGCTCGCTCATCCTATGCTGAATGTTGGCAGTGACCTCTCTAGTTACTGTCTTGTCCTGATTAAGATGATTTATTCCATTTAGGGTTCATATCCTGTGGTTGATCATATACTAGATGAATTAGATCATGTGTGGATGGTCTCTAAGCATGCTAAATGATTATTAGCTTGAGGCTTGTTGCTTAAGATGAACTATAATGGTTCTGGTGGCTTATCAGATGATTTTATGCTTAGATTTCATATGATTCAGATGATATAGTTTCTCTGAAATCAATGCTTGGTATAGTTAGTGGGTTTGATAATTTACCCTTGTCATTACCTGGTTAATGATAATGAGTATGGTGTGATCTAATCACTATCCTAGTGTTGTTGGCTTGATAATTCATGTGTGGTTTGAGATCACAATGATCTCAGACAGTGAAGATTTACATAGGAATGTCCTAATTATGATTCCTCTAATGACATAAAATGATTGGTAGATTGATTGATTGAATCTGTGAAATTGGAATGCTTATTCTGGTTTAGGTAGAATTGTTCTTGTGACACCATCTTTGTATGGCACACAAGGTTGATTCTAATCCATTGTTTTGGGTTGGTTTAAGCTTAAGACCATTTTGGCTTTAAAATATAAGTAGGAATGTTCTTTTCTGAAATCCCTAAGACCAATGATGTTGGTCTGAGGCTTAGGAATTAGGCTATATCTAGTTGATTCATATGGATAGTTCTGGTAGTGGTACCAGCTACTGTTTCTTGAATCAAAGATTGGAAAAAATGATAGTAGGCTTGATCACTTATATGGATCCAAAAGATTAACTTCTAAGGTGATACCCTTATCTTAGGGATGTGCCTAGAAATTAAATCTTAGCTATATTTATTAGAATATAGCTTGATTGCCAAATCAATGATGTTGTTCTGAGTTTTGGTTGGATCTTTGTACTTTGCTGTTTGCTTTTAGAGTTTAAAACCTCAGTGATGGATTCACCCCACTTGGGTGCTTTCTGAAAGTTTGAATGTGATACAGATCATGTATGACTGTCTAATCTTAGACGGATAGATCATGTGATGGTCTATGTACTCACCACTGTCACTTGATGTTGTGGTTGCTAGTGGTGGGTCTTGTTGTAGCTTGATCTTGTGGTTGATCTTGTGCTCCCCTGGTATATTTAGCTCCTGGCTTGTCCTTGATCTAGCCCATCATCTCCTGATCTTGATGGCTTGTCATTGGTCTTGCTATCCACATGATCTTCCCCTCCTTATGTCACCATCCTGGTGATGTGATCTTGGGCTTTGGTTGGTTTGGCTGCTGGCTGTTGTGCTTGTTTTAGCTGCTGGCTGCTGAGCTTGATGTGTAGGAGCAAAAGAATGATGTGGTTGTGTGCTTGCCCATGGTTGTGTTGATGGTTTTGTGTTGTTGGGCTGTTGCTAAGGTGCTGACAGCACACCACATGCAATCTGGTGTGTGTCCTGCCTGTGTGCTTGCTGTGCACTTGTGGATATGTTCAGAATTTTGAAATTGACTGTTATCTGGTTACTTTTACCTGTCTGGTGAAACTTTCCCCTCTTTGATGTCATTTGACTTCTGGCTTAAAAGTATGAAAGATACATTCTTTCATATTGGTGAAACTTGCCCCTTTTAATAGAATTACTCAATGATGAATCTTGATCAGTGCACTTCACTGACAAGTCTGAGAGTAAAACATTACTAACCCTAACCTTCTTTATTTTTTATTTATGTTTGCTTTGCAGGTACCGGACTTGGGGACTCAAGATTTTAGTTTAGGTTTAATTTGTAGAATAGCTATATGTAATTTTCTTTATTCTTTTGTAATTTTTTATTTTATTCTTTTGTAATCTTCATTTATTATTTTGTAATAAAGATGAAACTATTAGCAATTAAGAAATATTCTTATTCTTTATTTATTCACTATGGTGAATATTGTGGATGATTTTAATATGTTACATTTTTGTAACTTATTTATTGAACAAAAATATGAAAAAAATATTCATATTCTTAATTGATTTTTTAAAATAAAGTTTGAGTTAAATTGGTTAACTCTTAATCAAATCAAGATTTAAACATTATTCAAAAATCATTTGAATTATAATTCAAACACTCAAGTTTTAAATTCAAACTTCATTTCCCAAAACACATATTTCCACAAAGATCATATCAAAGTCTATAGCAATCATTCTTTAAGACTAAATCTAATCTCAAAGAATGAAAGAAACCTTGATCACTTTAGGTTTTTATTTGGCGAATAATTTACCCACATTTTCACCGATGAATGCATGCAACATTTCAATTTCCTAAATCTACCCTTCGTTAGTTCCTAAATGTTGGGATGTTACAGACTTCCCCGCTTAAATTAAACTTCGTCCCGAAGTTTGTTGAGATGTACTTGAATAGTTCTGGATAGGCTTTCCTTAAATCCTCTTCTTTCTCCCACGTGGCTTCTCTTTCAGGGTGATGTTCCCATTGTACTTTGCAATATTTGATTGCTCTGTTCCTCAACCTTTTCCAGTTTTCTTCCAAAATTTTATAGGGCTTTTCAATATAGGTCAAGTATGCTTGTAGTTCTATCTCTTGATGTGTGATTGCATCATCCGGAACTTTCAAACATTTATGAAGTTGTGACACATGGAAAACATTGTGCACTTGAGCCAATCTTGATGGTAACTCTAAAGCATAAGCTATAGTTCTGTTTTGACTCAATATCTTGAATGGTCCGATGTATCTTGGACTCAGTTTTCCTTTAACTCCGAACCTTTTCACCCCTTTAATTGGACCTACTTTCAAGTATACCATGTCTCCCACTTCTGGATGCCATGATCTTCGACTTTGATCCGCATAACTTTTCTGCCTACTCTGGGCTATTTTCAGTCTATCCCTGGTCTTATCAATGATATCTTGTCTTTCCTTGATATAATCTGGCGCAAATTCCTTGCTACTTCCAGGCTCATACCAACATATTGGTGATCTACACTTTCTTCCATATAGAACTTGGTATGGAGCTCCTCTCAGACTACTCTGATAGCTATTATTGTAGGAAAATTCTGCCAATGGTAGATGATCTTCCCATGTACCTCGAAAATCTAATGCACAAGATCTTAACATGTCTTCTAGTATTTGATTAGTTCTTTCTGTTTGACCTCTTGTCTTAGGATGATATGCTGTGCTGAAATCTAACTTTGAACCAAGTGCTTCATGCAATTGCTTCCAAAATGCTGAAGTAAACACTAATCCCCTATCAGTTACGATCTTCTTGGGTACTCCATGCTTACTTACTATCTCTTTGACATAAACTTCAACTAGCTTCTCGGCATTATCCTTCTGATTTACTGGAATAAAATGTGCACTCTTGGTGAGTCTCTCCACAATTACCCATATCATATCCTTCCATTTTGGTGTCATGGGTAATCCTGTGATGAAGTCCATACCTATTTCTTCCCACTTCCATTCGGGAATTTCCAAAGGTTGTAATGGTCCTGCTGGGCTTTGATGTTCAGCCTTCACCCTTTGGCGAGTATGGCATTTAGATACATATTTAGCAATGTCCATTTTCATGTTGTTCCACCAGAATAGTTCTTTCAAATCCATATACATCTTAGTACTTCCCGGATGTATAGAGTACGGTGTTTCATGTGCTTCTCTAAGTATGATATCACGAATCTCAGTCACATCTGGAACACAAAGACGGTCTTGAAACCATAAAGACTCATATTCTCCAAGAAGAAAAACTGATTGTTGCCCTTGAGATATCCTTCGAATTTCCTCAACGATAAAAGGATCTTCTGCTTGATGTCTAAAAATTTCTTGCTTAAGATCACTGTCCTGCTCTGCAACTACCTGCATAGTAGCTAATCCTCCAAGAACCTTTCTTCTGATGAATTGAAGCTCTAATATTTCCAAGTCCATTTGTAACTCTTTTGGTAGATCCCTATTGCCAGGCTGAATATCTGCACTCTTTCTGCTTAAAGCATCATCTACAACATTTGCTTTCCCTGGAGTACAATTGATTGTTAAATCATAATCCTTGATTAATTCCAACCAACGCTTCTGTCTCATATTTAATTCCTTTTGAGTGAAGAAATATTTGAGACTTTTATGGTCAGTGTATAACTCACATCTGGCTCCATATAGGAAATGCCTCCATCCTTTTAGCGCAAAAACTACGGCTGCTAACTCTAAATCATGAGTTGGATAGTTGACTTCATGTGGTTTCAGTTGTCTTGAACCATAAGCAATCACTTTCCGATCTTGCATTAATACACAACCCAAACCTTCTTTAGATGCATCACAGTATACTGTGAAATCCTTCCCTGTTTCAGGAACTGATAAGATTGGAGCTATGGTTAACCTAGTCTTCAACTCTTGAAAAATTACTTCACATTTCTCATCCCAATTGAATGGTGTATTCTTCCTTAACAATTTGGTCATTGGTCCGGCTATTTTGGAGAAACCTTCAGTGAATCTCCGATAATAACCAGCCATTCCTAAGAAACCTCGAATTTGCTTCACATTGGTTGGTGCAGTCCACTCTAGTACTGACTGAACTTTAGATGGATTCACAGCAATTCCATCTTTACTGATCACATGACCGAGGAATTCTACCTCATCTAGCCAAAATTCGCACTTACTAAACTTAGCATAAAGTTTGTGTTCCCTTAGAGTCTGCAATGCTATCGTCAAATGATCAGCATGCTCTTCCTTATCCTTGGAATATATCAGAATATCATCAATAAAGACTATGACAAACTTGTCCAAATATGACATGAAGATCTTGTTCATCAGATTCATGAATATTGCAGGTGCATTGGTCAAACCAAATGGTACTACCAGATACTCATGGTGACCATATCTTGAGACAAATGCTGTCTTTGGAACAGCTTTAGGTTTGATTTTTATTTGATGGTATCCAGATCTTAAATTGATCTTTGAAAATACTCCAGCCCCTTTCACTTGATCAAACAAATCTTGAATTCTTGGTAAAGGATACTTATTCTTGATAGTAACGTTGTTTAGGTTTCTATAATATCCACACATTCTTCTTCCACCATCTCTCTTATCCACAAAGATTACTGGTGTTCCCCATGGAGATACACTGTCCTGAATAAATCCTTTTCTGGCTAACTCATCAATTTGCTCTTTGAGTTCCTTTAACTACTTGTGTCCCATTTTATATGGTGCTTGAGCTGTTGGTGTTGTACCAGGTATTAGGTCAATAGTGAACTCTATCTCCCGGTCTGGTGGCATTCCCGGTAGCTCTGCTGGAAAAACATCTTGAAATTCATTTACTATAGGAATCTCTTCCAATTTGACCTCTTTCATTGAGTTCAACTGCAGATCCACCATGATATGACTGTGCTTATCTGCTTGATAAACTATCCTTGCTCCACTTGGAGTTTTGATTGAGACAGTTTTCTCCTCACAATTTATCTGAGCTCCGTGTTCCATCATCCAATCCATTCCCAGTACTACTGCAATCCCCTTCAAAGGAATCACATAAAGGTCTGCGAAATATGTACAACCACAGCTCAAGATAACCTAATCTTGTTTTATGTAGCATACAATCACATTCCCTCCCGCCGTAACTACGGTCATAGGACTTTCTAACGTTGCCCTTCTAATCCCGAACTTATCACAAAATTCTTCATAAATGAATGAAGTGGTTGCACCAGTATCAAATAGAACTTTGCCGGGATAGGTAAGGATATTGAGCGTACCTATCACTGCATGCTCCGAATTATCCACCTCCTCGAGGTTTGCACAGTTCAGTTTCCCGGTAGGCCGGTTCCTCTTTCCATTGTTGTTCTTGCCATTATTTCCTCCTTTATTGGGCTGTCCATTTCCTCCACTGGCTTGTCCTCCTCCCTTAGTAGGCCAACCTCCTGGCGGTTTGCTCGGACAATCTGGCTTGATATGTCCCTTCTGACCACAACCATAACAAATCACTACAGGCTTTTTGCATTCCCTCTGGAAATGCCTTGGAATTCCACAATTGTTACAAATAACATTCCTTCTCGGATTGGATTGATTTCCACCACACCTTTGTTATTGTTATTATTGCCATAATTCCTGTTCTGAGGTTTGAATTCCAGATTGGGTTTAGGTTTGCTTGCCTGAATTCTCTTGGTTTCCTTCTTGTCTCTCTTCCTCCGATCCTCTTGGACATTCTTATAATCATCTTCGAAAGTAATGCCTGCATCCAGCAACTGCTGATAAGTTTGCTTATTGGCTAACCTTAGCTGCATTTTCACAAATGGGTTTAACCCACGCAGAAAACGCTTCTTCCGCTTCTCTTAAGTGTTGACATCCTCCTCGGCATAGCGAGACAGTTGACTAAACTCCCAGATGTACTTCATGACACTAGTATATCCCTGCTGAAGCTCCTCAAATTTTCTCCGCTTCAACTCCATAACACTTTCCGGAACATGATATTCATGGAATCTCTGCTTGAACTCTTCCCAGGTAAACTCCCTTCCTGGTTGTTGCATGGCCAACTGATTCTCCCACCATGATGCTGCAGGTCCTGTCAGAAGATGAGTTGCATACCTCAATTTCTCCTCCTCATTGCAACCTACAGTCTTCAACTTCCTTTCTGTATCTACTAGCCAATCTTCTGCATCCATTGGTTCAGGAGCTGATGCAAAAGGTAACGGCCTTGCATTCTGGAAATCAGATAGACTCACTCCTCCACCTTCAGGTGCCCCCTGATTTGCTCGTCCCAGCAACTCTTCCATGAACTTGTTCTGGGTCTCTTGCATCATTTGCATGCACTGCATAAAGTTCTGCTCCATTAACGGCCTCATTGGTGGTGGTGGTAATGCTCCTTGATTTGTTGCATATGCATCGGCCTTCTCTTTGGCCTCTCGCTCCATCCGCTGCTGCTCAGTTTCCATTTCTACACCCGTATCCATGACCCTCTAGTCCTGCAAAATAAAGCGAATACTCATAATTAAATCATGCACATGTGTTCTGAGATCGACTTTACGCACAGAACTAGTCACACAATGAAAATCCAAAGAAAATCCAAATATGCATCTCACATATTATACATAATATCATAATAATACAAAGCAATTACATCATATACCATATAGGTATAATCACAAAACTACCTTATTCATCTCACTATCTTATTTCTTGGAGTACAATACACGGTACTTGATATCACTAACTAGTTGCCTCCTTCTAGTAGTAACTACGCTCCTCATACATGCCTGATGTCCAACCGTGATGACGTGTTATTCGTCGCACAGTTTGTGGAACAAATGGCCTTCCAGAAGGAACATACTCTATATCTGAAGTGTCAGGACTTGAGTTATTACTCAATCTGAGCGCATTCACTCCCTCCAGCTCAGCTAAAAAGTCTTCAGAAACATATTCAACATTATCTCCCGCCTGCATCTCCTGAGCTTCATTCCTTGAGCTGTCAACAGGATACGCAGATCCTGCTGCTTCCCAGGTGCTCCCTTGGGCAAGATAGTTAAACACTGGATAACGTATATTCCCTGGGTTTTGAGAAGATGTTGATGATTCAAACACTCTCTCCTCGGTATCTTCTTCTTCATCCTGATTATCTGTCGACATGGCATTTCTAATACTGTTACTAGGGTTAATCCTTGCACCCATCCAGCTAGATTATCCAACATTTCTGTCAGAACCATATGTGGACATATGGTGTTCATGAGATCCTTCATATGATCCCCTTCTCCAACCATCAGAATTCTCAATAGGAAGTTCTGAGTCAGAACCATCCTCTGAGCCCTGTGGTACTGCATACCTCATATCCATAGTAGGATCATGTATAGGTTAAGGTCTTGGTGAATAAGGATATGGTATAAAAGATTCATGGTCTATAGGTATATCCTTAAAGGTAGGTGTTGCGCTACTACCTGCTTCCTTCTCTAACTGGAATGCTAACTACTTCCTCCTTTCCGGATCAGTTAGATCCTCTAACATATCGTTTTTATCTTCAACAATCACTTGATGTGTCTTGTAAAAAGATGCAACAAGTGTTCGATATATATCCATAAACTTGGAAGCTAACTTAGGATGCTTCTTAACCAAAGTAAGATGATCCGGTGTAGGCTCTGAGTCTATAGAATCATGAGGTATCACAGAGAATGTGCTACCTTCTAACTCCTTGGCTTTATGCTCCCGGATATTAGCTATTGCCTCCACAACAGCAACATGATATGCTGCTAAATGACTCCTACCTTCTCGTATAGATAGATCGTGATATAATCCAAGCTCCTCTGGGAGTTGGATACTCACACGATACTTGGATAACATCCGGCCATCAAGGTAAGTGATAGTATTCACTGGAATTCTAGTTGGACAACTAAAGATCTTTAAAAGTTGACGAAGTTGTTCTGTGAATGATCCTTTATAATCATCCAGAGTCTCCTATTTCCTTATCAAAGTCTGTTTTGGAAACTTTGGTGCCATATCTCTGTATATCAGAAAAATAGTATTGATTAGTATCCAATAATATATTGCATCATAACAAAGAATTATCGCACTAAAATATATAACAAAATATTCTCAATTGAATACCCATTATATTACTTTTAGAGAATTCTTTATCGTTGCTACACTTTCCTACAGGTAATACCCTTTACTAGGTTTCCAACCTAAGGTCAAAGAAATTTGCTCTAATACCAACTACGGTGACCCAGCATACCACTGCATGTGTAGTACACTATAGTCGTTGACATGACATCCACAGAACAGCGTTCCGTAAATATCACATCCCTCAGAGTGGTACAACAGAAACATTGCGGGTCCATATTACAAACATACACACGTTATTATTATTACAATACCGGAAGTGCAAGACTTCCAAAAGATTCAACTTACACACCAAAATACAAGTGTTTCAGCGAAATTTAAAAGTACCAACTCCGACTAGGAGTTGAGCTTAATAGCTTATTCTATAGAGTTCGTGCTGCTCGGCTCAGTTGGTTACTACTAATTAGGATACTTAGTTGGACTCGTTATCGTCAACACCATAGCGGATTTCGTAATCCACTCCTTCAACAGCTCCTGACAGGTCAGGCTCCTCGTAGAAGACATCTTCTTGACATTCAGCTGCATACATTGGCATGTCTTTGAGATCCCCAGAGTCTAAGCAAGGGATCAAAGGAAAGGATGAGTAACAGCATTACCCAACAAGTTCATTATATGCAAGGTGGGAAGTTTGATGCTCTAACTACCACCTCGGATTATAAATCCTTGGGACTACGCAATTTTTTGTAAATCTTTCTTCAAAGATTGATTTTATTATAAAAATCTATGACCATCAGCCTTCACAGGTTGACCAGAACTTTCATGGAGTTCCTTTCCTGCCGTGTTCGTAGCTCCTTCCCGGAACAGGGAGTAACAAGTTACAATTCTTACACTCTGCAGAGGTGCGTTACTTTACCCATGAGAGATCAACTCCTTGTTGCACAACCGGGCGTACTTTCCCGTCCACAATTCCATGATGTGGGGCCTAGTAGTTGGTCCAAGCCAATCACTGCCCCCTTCGCGACCTCGCATGCCTCCTTGGTGTACACCATGCCCACATAATGAATTACGGCAATGGTTTGTACAAACCGTTAGATGCTAGAACTATCGTGGGATGATGAGGGTTCCAGCCCATATGCTGCATATCCTCTACGAATTACCAATTAATATGCACGCTACGAGGATAACAGCTACGACCTGCACATCTGGCGTCATGCGAGAGGAAGAAGATATAGCTGACTTCTCTGTCCCATTCCAAATCTCATGGCTAACGCGTAATATACGGCGCTAGAATCACTGATGTCAGGGGTTATTAAGTCCCTAATTGATTATCATTATTGCAAATAGAACCCTAATTTCTATTGCTTCCGTATATCATCACTTAGGATGATATCTATGATTTCTTGATTTGTGAAATTAATATTTTTTTTTATTTTAGAGTATATATGATAACACACAATTTGCAAATACTTTGATAAAGACTCTTCAAAGGATATGAGCAAGTGATGAACTTCCCTTGTGATGGCAAGGTAGTGAAGTCTGATGCTTGCACCGGACCTTGAGCTTCTATGTCTACAAAAACATCATTATTGCCCGGTAAGGACAATATTTAAAGAAGCAAAATGATTATGCAAAGTAATGCAATGCATCATTTAACTTGATATGCATTCTCCCCATTATTATAAAAAGTCTTTTTAATAATAAAGGATTTATAAATATTATCTTTCAATATTTATAACATATATTGAATTATTTTATTTTATTTCCCTTTTATATGACTTTTATTGATTTATATAATTCTTTTAGGAATTATCACTTAAATATCAAAAATTGTTATTAAATATTTATTTAGTATTTTTCAAAAATACTAAAATATTAATATATAATGAAAGTGATTTTTATTTATTTTTATCATCTTTCAATAATTTTTTAAAATTCCATAAGGAATATATAAATTACAAAATTCTTAATAAAATTTTAATGTCTAAAATTTTATATCTTAATTTATTTGGATAGTTTGGATTTTTGTGAATCCAAAAATATTTTATTTATAATTTTTGGACTTTTATTTTATTTTCTAGAATTTAATTAATTTCAGGGGCATTTTGGTCTTTTCTATTAATTAAAAACAGGCCTTAAGGTTTTTGGGCTGGCTTAATCTTGTTGGGCCCTTGTGGCCCATTAGACATAGTCAAAATAGCCACCCCGAAGGGTTCTGTCCCAACTCAGTCTACTCCCTCGCTGTCTCTCACCCTCGAGCTCACTCCTCTCCTCCTCTGTCCCCGACCCCGTGGTCGGTGATGTCTCCGCCGACGATTCCCGCCGTCATGGGTCGTTCTGGTTGCCGTCGTGGTGCAGAAGGAGGTTATCAACTATGACCTTCCTTCCTATCCAACTGGATTTGAGCATGGGGCTCTACTGCGACAGATCGATGTCGTTCTGAACCCTAGGGTTTGGGGGTTGGCGTGGATCTTGGCGCTTCCTCTGCCGTTGTGCGTCGTGGTGATTCATCTTGCCACTAGGCGTGGCCATGGTCGCCGCCGTGGCGTGTATGGTTTGCAGCGCCCCCTTGTAAAGGTCCTAACCTTTAATAAGGTAGAGATCCCTGTGTTTACAATGCTAGTCCCTGGATCAATAGCTAGCATCCACAGTTAAGATGTAATATCAAGAAACAAAGGTCATAATACAACTTTATAACCAGGAATAAAATAATGCATTACATCTTACATAGCTCATTTGGCTATCACAATACAATGCAGCAGAAATAACTATATAGCATGGAGTCCTTCATCTTCAAAGTACCACAGGCAATCATGTTGGTTGTAGACTTGCAATCCTAATTAACACACTTCACTAATATCAAACAAACCTGCAACATAAAAAGTTACAGCCACAAGGGTAAATACATTTGAATTGTATTGGCAAGTGATACTATGGTAGAATAGTAGTATCTATCATCTATATGCATTTGGCTAAGTGGAGCTTAGGATTGCTTTGCTCAAAATATATTTTCCTTATCATTTGAAAACACTAAGTTTTGTTTGTCAAAATCACAAAATGGCATCTCCCAATAGAAATTGGTGATCCTTTAACCCTTGTTCAACCACAAGTTTTTAACTTAGAAATTGGGATGAGGAGATTCTTGATAGCTTCCATGTCTTGATGCTCAAATTTTCTATTGCCAGGGACATGGCTAAGTACTTAGATTTTACACTCTGTAGAGGTGGTGCACTTTCCCCACAAGACTTGATTTTCACCAAGACAGGACCTTTCAGAAGCCTTCCCTTAGACCAAAATGGACGCGCTCCAAACCTATCATCCCCTACCACCAACTGTCCATTTGGCTAAGTTATTGCAACCTATATGATCCAGGCAGAGCCCATAATGCCAAGTGGCTGCACTTGAAGCTTCTCAACATTTGACATCTCAAATCTCTTTGTTCCTGGGTGGCTTTCCACAAGTGAGATACATCAGGGTAATCCATAAATATGGGCCCTGTGTAACCACTCAACACAAACCATTCTTTCCATTCCACCGAGGTGATTCATTCACATAGTTGTTTTGTTAAACAAAACACAAGTCCTTGACTTAGAAATATTTCATAGCGTGAATATAATCCACCCTTGTTTTCTACTAGCTAAGCTAAGCATGATAGTAGAAGAAATCTTAACTTAGGAAAATTCTACTAAGGTTTCATCTACTAGGATTTCCCATGGCATAGTTTATACTTAGCAAAAATTCCATGCAAGTCCTACTTAGAAATATCACTAATGCATAGTGAAAATAATGGGACAAAAGTATGAAGCATCACTTGCCTTTTTGGTAGAGAAAATAAGTTCACTCTTTGATCTTGCAATAGTCACACTCTTCAGTTTCCACTACAATTCAATCAAGCAAGCAAATATTCAATCTACCATTCAAGCAATCATCACATAGAATAATAAAAACAAAGCAATGCATGCAAGCATGCCAAATATTGTTTTATTTGAAAAAGTGGTTTCTATTAGGCCATAAACATTATAAAACATATATTTGTCATTTATAAAAGTAGTAAAACCATTTGATATCATGTTAGTGAAAATGGCCATTTAAATCATTCTTGTTTTGCTAGAAATGATTTAAATCAAAGTAATAATTTCTAGTGTTTGGCAAATATATTTTTAAACACAAATGTTAATGTTTTAAGGTCAAGTGTTTAATATTAAAACCATTTGCAAACGGTTTTACCTATAAACCATTTTAATACCAAAGCAATATTTTATTTGTTAGAAATGCCTTTGACCAAAGTAATTATTTTCTAGAGTTCACCAAATATGTTTTTAAATCCTAAAACTTGGTGTTTTGGGTCAAAGAGTTTAAATCAAATCATTTTCCAAAGATTTTACTCAAAATGCATTTTCAAAACATAAACAATATTTTTATTTAACTAGAAATGCTTTAATTCAAAGATTCCTTATTTAACTTCACAAAATACATTTTTAAATCCATAAGTTGGTTTCTATGGTCAGTAGGTTCAAAACAAACCATTTGCCAAAGATTTTACCTTAAAAACATTCCTAGAATAATTTTTATATTCAAAATATGCCTACACAAGTTTCTACAAATACAACCACTTTTACAGAAGCAATTCATTAAACAAAGTTCATGGTTGAAAATTATTTGTTTTGCTGATTCCACTGATATAAAATTTACAACATTTGGACGTGTGGATCAAAAGTTATGAATTTTACAAGTTTGAACATTTATTAGAAAAGTTTCTGGTTTTAAATCAAAACACTGGCCACGTGGTGTGTTCTGATTGGTCCATACCGTTTCGTTCGGATCAGGCAATGTGGAGCGTTAGATTTCAAACAGATCGTGTGGCTCTGATCTAGCGTACCCCTTCAGTTAAGTTTCTATCGTGTCCTTTGGATCTGCATCTAACGGCTCTAAGCCTCTGGTCATGGATTGGCGGCGCTAGCAACGGTGAGCAGCGGTGGCGCGTTCAGGCGGTGTTGTTCCGGCTAATACAGGAGACAAGGGGGATGGGTAATAAGCTCACCGGGTTCGCTGGTTCGTGCTGGTGCTCAACATATCCACCTTTGGCCGAGGGGCGCTCGAGGTCACCGTGGATTGCTCACCGGAGTTCGCAACTGCGTCGGGCACTCTCTGTTCGTATTTTTCTGGCGAGGATACAGGCAACGCCAAGGCAAGTGGAAGACGCTGTTAGGTAGTGAGGCGAGCATTAGGGTGTCCACGAGGGGGAGAGGGGCGTTCAGCACTCACCAGGGGAAATCGCCAAAGTCGAGGAAGTGGACGGCGATGTCGTGTCTTGGTTGTTGCCGACGTTGTGGGTCAAGCGCGGGCAAGACAAGGATACTGGTAGGTGCGCAGGAGTCTGGGGATCAGTCTCGTGTGGTCGAGGGGCGACGGTGTCTGGCCGGAATCGGAAGAAAAGTTCGCCGGAGACAGAGGGGTTTCGAGGCGAATTCAGGGCGGC
The DNA here is from genome assembly GCA_916181665.1 of Avena sativa. Taxonomy (NCBI): domain Eukaryota; kingdom Viridiplantae; phylum Streptophyta; class Magnoliopsida; order Poales; family Poaceae; genus Avena; species Avena sativa. The sequence continues at coordinate 82,250,750 of OV702299.1, read as the reverse complement.
CTGGGGGCGGAGAGGAAATGGGGTCTGGGGGGGAAAGGTAGAGGGGAGCGAGGCATGTTAACGAGCGTGATCACGGGGCGGGGTCAGCGCGAGGTTGAAGGTGATGACGGGCAGTGGGGCCTGGCGGCAACGAGAGAGAGAGGGGGTGTGGTGGGGTCTAGGCGTCGATGGCAGCGCGGGTTAAGTTTCTGGAGTGAAACGTTTTCCTGCGGGGAGGGGGAGATGGGCTGGTTGCTGGGCCTGATGGGCTTAGCTGGCTAGGCTGGTTTGTTTTATTTTTTTCCTTCTCTGTTTATTTTTCTTTTTCTGATTTCTTTTTCTGTTTTCATTTTATCCAAATGATTTCAAAATCTTTTTCATTTCAAAACTTTTTAAACTTTTCAGCAAGTTTCCATTCTGTTCATTTATGTATTTAAACAATCCATTTAGGATATTTATTTTATTCTCTTTATGGTTTGTTATTTATTTTAAATAAACATTTTGTCTTTATTAAATAGGATTTTTAAATATGATTCTAATCCATATTATTTATTCAAATGATTTAACTTTCTATTTTAAATTCAAATGTTTATCAAACCCCTTTTTGTAAGTTTTATTTATTCAATAGGGTGTTAAATAATTCTTATTGAATTATTTTAATATGTTTTATTAATCATTTAAATTGGGTAATTGTCTTTATTCAAATAAAATCAAATATGGTTTTAATTCCATATAATTTTATTTAAATGTTTCTTTTATTTCATTTAAGTTAATTAAATAACTTTTGTTCCAGTTTGGGCAAATTCCATTTATTATTTTCCCATGATTTAATTAATCATTTCTATTAGAGATTTTTATCTTTATCCATATAATTAGAATATGGTTTATTGCCATATAATTTTATTTGAATATTTTTTATTCCTTTATTTTATTTGAATTATCTATATTCCATTTGCTTATGGAATTGGCCAAGATTTAATTTGGCTTTTAAATATTCCTTATTTATTTATTTCCTTATCTTATAAAATCCATATCTTTTTATTTATAGATCCAAACTTTGTGATGCCAATTTGTAAGATCTTATTTAGTATTTGTTTATCCCTTTAAATCTTTTTAGGATTATTTTCTCACAATTTGGTATGGATTTTAGATAGAAGCTTATTAGCTTTCAAATTTATTTTCTTTTATCTTATTAAATTCATCAGTTTTTTATCCATGGTTCTAAATTAAGTGAAACCAAGTTCTATGGTTTATAATATTTTATTTGTCATTCTTGATCATTTATAAATGTTTGTTGACCAATTTTTATGTAGATCAAATCCATAGTCTTAGAGTGATCTTGGAAATGATTTTCTACCATTAGGGTTTTAGAGTTTTGGTTTATTTTCCAAGTGCTTTAAATTTCAAGATGCATTTATGAAGAATGCATTTCACTTGATTTGAATTTAGTTGGATTCAAAGTTTGTTCAAGATGGGATTTGATGTTTCCATTTTAAAACAAAAAAGTTTCTTTTCACCCTAAATTTCAACAATTATTTATTTTGTTTATTTATTTTTCACATTTCAAAATTTGGAAAAAATTTGGGATGTGACACCCCCCTGGGGGTGCTCCCCGTGCCGCCATGGTCGTTGGCTACCTCTGCTTCCTCTTCTAATCTTCAGCGAGGACCTTTGGTGAGTTCTTTTCCTCTCCCCTTGTGCTCTCTGTGCTCGCTCATCCTATGCTGAATGTTGGCAGTGACCTCTCTGGTTACTGTCTTGTCCTGATTAAGATGATTTATTCCATTTAGGGTTCATATCATGTGGTTGATCATATACTGGATGAATTAGATCATGGGTGGATGGTCTCTAAGCATGCTAAATGATTATTAGCTTGAGGCTTGTTGCTCAAGATGAACTATAATGGTTCTGGTGGCTTATTAGATGATTTTATGCTTAGATTTCATATGATTTATATGATATAGTTGCTCTGAAATCAATGCTTCGTATAGTCAGTGGGTTTGATAATTTCCCCTTGTCATTACCTGGTTAATGATAATGAGTATGGTGTGATGTAATCACTGTCCTAGTGTTGTTGGCTTTAGAATTCATGTGTGGTTTGAGATCACAATGATCTCAGATAGTGAAGATTTACATAGGAATGTCCTGATTATGATTCCTGTAATGACAAGAAAATGATTGGTAGATTGATTGATTGAATCTGTGAAATTGGAATGCTTATTCTGGTTTAGGTAGAATTGTTCTTGTGACACCATATTTATATGGCACACAAGGTTGATTCTAATCCATTTTTTTGGGTTGGTTTAAGCTTAAGACCATTTTGGCTTTAGAAGATAAGTAGGAATGTTCTTTTCTGAAATCCCTAAGACCAATGATGTTGGTCTGAGGCTTAGGGATTAGGCTATATCTAGTTGATTCATATGGATAGTTCTGGTAGTGCTACCATCTACTGTTTCTTGAATCAAAGATTGGAAAAAATGATAGTAGTGATCACTTATATGGATCCAAAAGATTAACTTCTAAGGTTCTACCCTTATCTTAGGGATGTGCCTAGAAATTAAATCTTACCGAACATAGCTTGATTGCCAAATCAATGATGTTGTTCTGAGTTTTGGTTGGATCTTTGTACTTTGCTGTTTGCTTTTAGAGTTTAAAACCTCAGTGATGGATTCACCCCACTTGGGTGCTTTCTGAGAGTTTGAATGTGATACAGATCATGTATGCTTGTCTAATCTTAGACGGATAGATCATGTGATGGTCTATGTACTCACCACCATCAATTGATGTTGTGGTTGCTAGTGGTGGATCTTGTTGTAGCTTGATCTTGTGGTTGATATTGTGCTCCCCTGGTATATTTAGCTCCTGGCTTGTCCTTGATCTAGCCCATCATCTCCTGATCTTGATGGCTTTTCCTTGGTCTTGTTATCCACTCGATCTTCCCCCTCCTTATGTCACCATCCTGGTGATGTGATCTTGGGCTTTGGTTGGTTTGGCTACTGGCTGATGTGCTTGGTTTAGCTGCTGAGCTTGATGTGTAGGAGCAAAAGAATGATGTGGTTGTGTGCTTGCCCACGGCTGTGTTGATTATTTTGTGTTGCTGGGTTATTGCTAAGGTGCTGACAGCACACCACATGCAATCTGGTGTGTGTCCTGCCTGTGTGCTTGCTGTGCACTTGTGGATATGTTCAGAATTTGGAAATTGACTATTATCTGGTTACTTTTACCTGGCTGGTGAAACTTGCCCCTCTTTGTTGTCATTTGACTTCTGGCTTAAAAGTATTAAAGATACATTCTTTCATATTGGTGAAACTTGCCCCTTTTAATAGAATTACTCAATGATGAATCTTGATCAGTGCACTTCACTAACAAGTCTGAGAGTAAAACATTACTAACCCTAACCTTCTTTATTTTTTTTATTTATGTTTCTTTTGCACGTACCAGACTTGGGGACTCAAGATTTTAGCTTAGGTTTAATTTGTAGAATACCTATATGTAATTTTCTTTATTCTTTTGTAATTTTTTATTTTATTCTTTTGTCATCTTCATTTATTATTTTGTAATAAAGATGATACTATTAGCAATTAAGAAATATTCTTATTCTTTATTTATTGGCTATGGTGAATATTGTGGATGATTTTAATATGTTACATTTTTGTAACTTATTTATTGAATAAAAATATGAAACAAATATTCATATTCTTAATTGCTTTTTTTCAAATAAAGTTTGAGTTAAATTGGTTAACTCTTAATCAAATCAAGATTTAAACATTATTCAAAAATCATTTGAATTATGATTCAAACACCCAAGTTTTAAATTCAAACTTCATTTCCCAAAACACATATTTCCACAAAGATCATATCAAACTCTATAGCAATCATTCTTTAAGACTAAATCTAATCTCAAAGAATGAAAGAAACCTTGATCACTTTAGGTTTTTATTTGGCAAAAAATTTACCCACATTTTCACCGATGAATGCATGCAACATTTCAATTTCCTAAATCTACCCTTCGTTAGTTCCTAAATGTTGGGATGCTACACATAATCTCCGTTTTCTTTTTTCCATTAATAAATTCTGTAATTATTTTCTGTAAATAAGAAATATATGACAGGTGGGCCCTGTCTGTCAGGGTTTTAATATTTTCTGTAAATGTTTTCTGAAATGATTAAATCTATGACATGTGGGACCAACTTCAAAATTAATTTAGTTATTCCAAAAATGATTTATAAATAGATTAAAATTGAGAAAAATCATAACTAATTCATTTTAAATCAGAAAATTACAAATAATATATAAAAATGTTCATAAAAATGTGTTCTATCTAACTAAGTTATAATCATACATTGTTAACCAACTTTCATGACAAGTTTAATTAGAAGAACCAATTGAACCCCACAGGTGATTCCGAGGATCCCCTTTTCTAGGGTTTGGACCTCTCGGACCCCGTTTAAAATGATCAAGCATGTTCTAGGGTTCATTTCAACACTATTTAACTTCTCATATCATCCATATTGTATGAGCATTGCACATGACATGCGTTGAATGTTGCTTTCTCTTTTCCTGTGATTGGTTCTTGCAAATAGGAACTGAACGTGAGGCTGAAGTCAACGCTACTAAAGAGCAGAACCAGTCCAACAACTGACAAGGCAAGTGAAGCCCCACTCATACATATGAATCCTATGTTTACAAAGTATTTCATTCTCGCCATATGCATTTGGTTCAACAGTCTTTTATCAGTAGATAGAGTAATCCTATCTGATGCATGTTTCCCTTTGTGAACTATACTACCAGATCCACTACTCCTAGCATAACTAGGGTTTGGCTTATGAGCATCGCTAGTGCCATAGTTCAGTCAAGCTTAGCCATGCTTAGTGGTCCGATGATGATCATTCAGGTGATGCACTGGAGATGTGAATGAACCTAGTATGGTAGGATGATGTGATATCAGAGATGAATACTAAACATGCTAAGTATTGTATGGGAGGCCACGTAGGTTGTGGTTTTTGCAGTCCCATACTTGCCACCCCTAGGACCCGATGTTCTTGCCTCTTGAACCAAGATGAGCGTACAACCACACAGGGGCTTGGAAACCCCCTCGACCAACTAACTTGCCTAGTAGATTCCGTGAGTCACATAATTCAGGCTTTCCATTCGACATAGGCATCTTGGTTGTTCTTGAATGGAGGTGAAGGAGGTACATTCATACAGGTAGGTAAGCGTGGCAGGGAATGGGAGATGCCCGACATCCGTAATATCAAACCCTGTTCACATTGCTAGGGATCGACTTCGGGACTCGACGTGTTATGGTGGCATCTCCTTAGTGCGTGACCCATGGTCTCGGCGAAAGCAAGGTAAAGGTGGTGGTCAACCACTCTCGCCCGGCCTTCCAAGGAAGAGGGCTAATAATTTGGCATTAAGAATCGGTTGGTACGTGTGGGTAAAGTTGTGCACCCCTGCAGGGTTATTAATCTTTTCGAAAAGCCGTGTCCACGGTTATGGACAACTTGGGAACGGACGTGAAGATCATAGAGAACCATAACCGAATGATAAAACTTGTCAACTAATGTGAGATCCGGAATACTTCCTCGGGGTTGCTTGATGGGGTAGTCCGTAAGAGAGGTTTAGTTGATGATGGTACTTGGTGGACAACAAAGATGATTCGAAGGGCTAGAGTTGTAGTCTTCTTATCCCCTTTTGAAAATGATCTGACTAGACGAGTTTCTTCTCCCTCTTGTTTTGAAAACAAAAGATGTCTTTATGCAAAATAACTCCACTAGCCATAAGTCTTGCGGAGTACACCATGTACTCATCCTTGCTTTGTTGATGCTTTTCTATAGATGAAGCTACTCCAACTGAAGGTGGTTTCTACGTCGAAGTCGACGAGTAGTTGGGGTTCCCGGGCAGCAGCCTAGGATCTATGGAAGGGGCACTACTTCTGTTTAAGGCCTCTTAGGCCCTTTGCTAAGTTTGTTGTTTAGAACAACTTGTTTGCTTCCGTTGTTTGATGTAATGATGGGTCTATGACCCCTGGCTTGTATGACTAGTTTGTAACTCTCTTAAGAGTTTACCTTATTAATGTATGGTTTGTATGTTCTGTAATGTTACCGATCTTTCCCTGCGCGCTTCGGAATTTAGGTTAGACTTATATCAGATGAGGATCTGGTATTTGTCTAGCCTAGATCCCGGGTCGTGACAGATTTTGGTATCAGAGCAGGACTGCCTGTAGGAAACCCTTCTAGCTGGTCGTTGTTAAGTATAGAGTTTGAGAAAACTATTTGAAAGCTAAAAACTATTTGCAAATCTCTGAATAGGACTCTTTTTACTCCTTATCCAAGGTTGTTCTATTGTTGAGTTATCTTACCTCTTTTGTTTTGCAAGGTTTTCACTTCTCGTCTATCATTTCAAACATTTAGGATATACGGGTTTGGGTTGTTTTCCCTAGTACTCCGTACTTGGTTGCAAGGCTCAGAGTTTCCAAAATATATCTGTGCACCTGAGCATCATTTTTCAACTGCCTATAATCCTACTCTCTATTCTTTTGTGATTTGTTGGTATCATATCAAGCTTGCATTCCATTGTTATGGTTTGTATCTAAGTTGGTAGCGCATACGTTCCGTATGCTTGTTCTACTGCCATACTTAATGCATTGATATAATCTTCATCCACATGTTCACTTCTACCATGATCTTTCTGAAGGGGTTCGTAGCATGGAAAACAAAAAATTTCTACCGCATGCAAACAAACAAGCCAAGATCTATCTACTAGATTGTAGCAACGAGTCGATAGAGGAACTCACCCTCGAAGTTTCCAAAGCGGTTAACGAGAGAAGATTCTCGTGGGTGATGTAGTCGTACTCTTGCCGATCTCAAGATCGCGTAGATGATCCTTCCGGCAGCGCTCCCGCAGTCGGTCACACGTTCGGTACTCGACGAAGACCTTCCTCTCCCTTGTTCCAGCAGGCAGCGGAGGTTGTAGCACTCTCCTCGTGATTCCGGCAGCACGACGGCGTGGTACCGGAAGTAGAGGGGAGATCTCGCAGGGCTTCGCCTTAAGCCGGAGCGAGTATGGTGGAGTATGAGAGAGTCCCTCGGTGTTCTAGGGTTTAGACACACCAAGGAAGGGGGCAAGCCGGCGGCTAGGGTTTAGCTAGGCGGCGGCGGCGGTTTGCCCTAGGGCCGGCGGCAGCTATGGAGGCGGCGGCGGCTTGGGGCTAGGGTTTGGAGGAGAGGATCTTGTGTCTCTAGGAGGGAGCCCTGCCCCTCCTTATATAGGTGGAGGGGCCGGCCGGCCAAGGGGAGGGAGAGGAGTCCCTCCCCAACTCGGCTTGGAGGTGGGCCGCCGGTTGGAGGAGGGAACTCCTCCCCAACTCGGTTTCCCCTTTCCTCCTCTTTTCCTCTTTCCAAATTTAGCCGTTTGACTTTTCAAACTAGCTATTTGACTTTTCAAACTAGGATTTGAATTAATCCTTTATTTGGTTCAGCGATGACACTTAGTACATGATGCAATCATACCAACTTGATATAACACATTCATGTACCCTTCCCCTCCGGAGTGCCGGACATTCTGGAACATTCTAGAACATTCCCGATGAAAACACCGGAACCATTCCCCAACTCCGAAACGGGACTTTCCTTATATGAATCTTATTCTCCGGACCATTCCGGATCTCCTCGTGATATCCCGGATCCCATCCAAGACTCCGAAAAACATTCGGTCTCTTACTCATCATTCCATAACTACTCAACAACATCGAATCCTTAAGTGTGTCTCCCTACGGTTCGTGAATTATGCGGACATGATCGAGACACTTCTCCGATCAATAACCAATAGAGGAATCTGGAAATTTATATGGCTCCCACATATTTCTACGATTACTTTGCGATCGAATGAACCACTTACATACGATACCAATTTCCCTTTGTCTCACGATATTTTACTTATCCGAGGTTATGATCGTCGGTATCTCTGCATACCTAGTTCAACCTCGTTACTGATAAGTACTCTTTTCTCGTTCCCATGGTATGTGATCCCTTGTGAGCCAGTCACATGCTTGCAAGCTAATTGGATGACATTCCACCGAGAGGGCCCAGAGTATATCTATCCGTCATATGGATGGACAAATCCCACTCTTGATCCATGTATCTCAACCAATACTTTCCGAACACTCAATGCCACCTTTATAGCCACCCTGTTACGGTGTGGTGTTTGATGTCATCAAAGCATCCTTCCGGTAAAGGTGATATGCATGATCTCATGGTCGAAGGAATTAGGTTACTATGTATCAGAAAGCTTATAGCAAATGAACTATATTAAATGACTTGATCTTTATGCTACGCTTACCTATAGGAGTATGTCCATCACATCATTCTCCTAATGATATGACCCTGTTGTTAATAACATCTCTATGTTCATGATCAGGAAATCATGATCATATATTAACCAACAAGCTAGTTTAACAAGAGGCTTTACTAGGGACTGTTTTATGTTTACAAATCACACAAGTATTAATTGTTTCCGGTTAATACAATTATAGCATGGTATGTAAACATTTATCATAAGTATGAAGATATGATAATAACCACTTTATTATTGCCTCTTGGGCATATCTCCAACAGTCTCCCACTTGCACTAGAGTCAATAATCTAGTTTCAAACCTTTGTGTATTCAACACCTATGGCTTTCTGGTGTTGTATGTACACGATTGCTAGTGGTCAACTGATCTCCGGATCTGACACTTCCAGGTCCGTGTGTAATTGCATGTCTTTGCGTCTCTACGCATCACTCATTCTCTAATGAGATGGCTTTGTATAATTTTGGTCCTTCGGTGAGACCTTTAGTTCTTTGGGGTTAAAACATGTTGATAATATTGTCGTACAATATATCTTCATAGTATTATCCCGCTGTGAACTACACCTAGTTTGACAAGAAACTACTTGACACAAATGCCCTCTTTAGCTGCTATTATAGCAGTCATATACTTAGCCTTTTGTTGTAGTATCTGTCACAATGTCTTAACTTTGGAACTCATCCAAATCCATTATGGAACTTACTTTCCATTATATTGTGCCACCCTTAGTTTAGATTGAGATAAACTTAATTTGTACTTTGTGACAAAACTAGTATCAATGTAGTACTTTTACAATGAACTAACCATCTATTTGTCACTTCTACAAATAATATACTCTTAGTTCTTCCAAAGATCATAAGAATATCCTTACTATCGTCCAATGATCATCTTATGAATCATTCTTGTATATGCTCATAACATTTAGAGCATAGGACATATCTGGATTTGTACATATCACAGTATGATTGATATAAATACTCTTTTTGATTTCATACATCAAGTATCAATCTATACTTGAATATTTGTTTCACTTACCAAGTGTCAATACACTTGAATATATCATCAATATTGAACTCATTCAATCCTTTCTGTGTGACAAGAACCTTTCTTGTAGTTTCTATATTGAACTCATTCAATACATCATCTATGTACTTTCGGCACAACCATATTAGCGTCTATTGATGCCAAATATTTGGGTTTTGCCTAAATCTTTCATCGGGATGAAATTCTTAATATGTGTTAATAAAAGATACATCATTTCCAATCAACAATATGTCCTCCACATAATGTATTAGAAATATGTCTTAGCACTCCCACTTAATTTCTTGCAAATGCAAGCATCTTCATCGTCTCTGATGAAATTAAACTCTTTTAACAGTTTCATCATAGTGAAGATTCCAACTCCGCAATGCTTATTTCAACCATTGAAGTTTGCATATGCATTTAGCATCCTTTGAATTGACAAAACCCTTTGGACCGTGTCATGCACACGTCCTAGGTAACCCTTCTATTAGAAGAACTTGTTTTGTTTATCCAACTACCACATAACAAAATTATATGTCGTGATTGCTACATTAATCCGTCTAGACTAAATATCACTTAATGAAAGATCAGATCTTGTCATAATCAACTCTTTGAACATTGTTGTGAACTCTTTCCCAACATGTCGACTATTTCTTAGATGCAAAATATCCATGTCTATTTCTTTATAGATCCAAACACAACTGTAAGGTCTTACACCTTTCTCGAGGGTCCTTCAAGTTTAAAACTTGATTTCTCGTGTATGGAACTATCACGGATTTTATGGCTTCAAGCCATTTGACGGAGTCAGGGCCCATCGTCGCTTCTTTGCATGTAGTCAGATCATTATTGTCAAATAATGATTCAACTCTCAAATCTTGGTATTTGATTGTTTACCCGACCTACTTGTTTTATTAGGAACTTAGATCTCCGTGACCACAACCTTTGAGGCACGTGAGCCATGAGAATTATTGCTGCCTCCGGAACACTTTTCGGCGCTGCGCAACTCTGCACATATAGCTAAGGTTCCTTTAACCTTATCAAAGTTCTATTGTCCTCCCACTTATCTTTTCACGAAAAATTCCTTCTCAAAGAAACTTGACGTTCTAAGCGACAAACACTTTTGTCTCTGGTGTTTATGGAGGAATACTTAACAGTAATACCAAGACAGGTTTATCCGACTTTGGTTGCAAACATCTTTCTTATGCATAGCATACCAATGTATCAGAAAGGACTACTTGGGTTTTATCCCAAACCATAACTTTATATGGTGTCATTTCAGCGGATTATGATGGAGCTCTTTTCAATGGAAAACGGTAGTCTCTAAAGCTTTTAATCTTTAAAATATAATGGCAGTTTTGTGTATTACACCTTCGATCTTACCATGTCAAACAAGGTTTAATTACATATCTCGAACGCTCCATACTCTTATGGTGTTTCGGGACATTCAAATTCACAGAACGATTCCTTAAATCTTAGGTATTATGCTAAACTTGTAACTCAAATATCTTCCTTTATGATCTTATCATAAACTAATTACATTCTTGTTACAATGATTTTGCACTTCATCTTGAAAGTCTTTGAACTTTTCAAATGTTTCATACTTCATCCTTATTAAGTAAATATTCATATATTCACTCAAATTTTCGGAGAAAGCATATGAAGTTGAAATCCACCGATCTTGGCTACACATAATGGATTTCGTACAACAATATGTAGAAGTTCGAATAAGCTAGTCATTTGTTCCCTTTTGGCCTATGAACGAAGTTTTAATTATCTCTAGGAAAGTTTCACAAGCGTCATGTGATCAAAAATCAAAAGACTCCAAAATTCCATCCACATGGAGTTTCTTCATGTTTTCTTTCCAATATAATTTAAATAGCGATGTCACTTCCTAAGTGATCTTTCAATCAATTTGTCTTTCGACATTTTTAGCACTAGTTTTATGGATGTGATTTCTCCAACGAGATTTGTGAATCATCCATCTTTTATGGATTATGGCAATTATTTGAACAACCCTTTTGTTCTCATAATACCTGATAAAACAAATCTTGAAGGCAAGCTTTGATGTTTAACGAGCAACACAATAACCCTTTATTTGTTCTCGATGAACATCATCACATATTCTTTTGCTAGTTACTTAGGCCATTGTAGTTCATGAATTGTGTTGTTTCGTATGACGATTCACACCAACAAATTCAGTATCAAATACTTAAGAACCACATTGTTTAATAAGCAAAGAATATAGCCATAACATGTATATCATCTATATACTTAAACTGAACAATTCTAGTCTTTTCTTTTCTGCCATATATTTATGAGATTCTTTTTCAGTATTTCCTTTTCTGTTTGAAAGAATCTATCAACATCAACAGTGGAGTCATACATATGACACATAGTCCAAAGCGTGTATAATTAAATACCAATGTCTTTGGACTTGCACTTTGAAATAGATCACCATCATCAAATGTTTGGTGTTCTTTCATATTCCTTTTTTTAGTAATCTATTGGTGTAGTAAACACTTTACCTACATCAAATATTCACCCTTATCATGGAATTATCCATGATCAAGCTACTTTTAGCTTATAACGGTGAACTGCGAGTATAATGTTGCTCTCCAAAACATTTTGGAGGATTAGGACAACTAGTGTCTTCAACCTTTTGCAAATTCTCATCAAATACGAGAACATGACTTTTGCCATATTATACTCTATCATGTTGCAACCAAAACTTTGTTTCAGATATCACAATATCTTCCACACATCATGGTTTCTGAAACAACTCTTTCAGATCCTAGATAACCTTGATATTAAGACAATCCTTTGAATATCAAGAATCATGGAGACAAACATGATACTCATACACTAATACTTGGAATTGTCACTCTTGATTTAATACTAATTATTAAACTTCATGGAGTAACCGGAACTTACTGAAAGTTTGCAATAGGACTTTTAAACTTTAGATTAACACTTCAAAACAATACGATACCAGTTCGTAAAGTAACTAACCAGAATTCTATAGTTCTATCATCTCAATTAAAACTAAGCGCAAGGTGGTAAACGGATGCCAATGACTACAACAACTATGCAAATTCACTTTGATTTAATTTATGATAAATAGTGTTCAACTTTTAATCATATTGCCGTTGAACTCCCACTCAAAACAATATCCCTCACATTGTTTTAGTGATCACACGAACCAAATCCACCACAACAAAACCGATCATCACGAGAGTTGATGTAGCTTCAATGGCGAACAATCAACATGTTCATCATATCTACTATATGACTCATGCTTTACCTTTCGGTGATCCGTGTTCCGAGACCATGTCTGTACATGCTAGGCTCATCAAGATCAACCTTAGCTTCCGCATGAGCAAATCTGGCTTGCTCACGTTGTATACACTCGCAGAATCTAACACACCCGATCATCACGTGGTGCTTCGAAACAACGAGCTTTAGCAACGGTGCTTACTAAGGATGAACACTTTAAAACTTGAAATTGTGTGCTTGAGGGATCATCTTATAATGCTACCGTCGTTAACTAAGCAATACAAGATGCATAAAAGGATTAACATCACATGCAATTCATAATATGTGATATGATATGGCCTTTCTTCTTGTGCTTCCGATCTCCATCTTCAAGCACGAACATGATCTCCATCATCACCGGCATTGCATCAAGGTCAATGACGCCGCTCCATGGTTGTCGTCCACCAACTTCAACTATTACAACTACTTTGAACAGACAAGCGGGTCTTAACAGAATTTAAAGACAACCATATGGCTCCTTCCGGTTGCCAACTTACAATAAGGAACATTGCATACATCATATATAATCACAATCATGGCCATATCACATCACAGCACACCCCTGCAAAAATAAGTTAGACGCCTCTAATTTTCTTTGCATGTTTTACGTGGTTTGGGGCTTTCAATAAGTGTCGTTCTAACTTACGAACAAGAACCACAACATTGATACTAGTATTGTCAATCACCCGTTGTAAATTGAATCTTAACTATGTTGGGAGAAACAGACACCCGCAAAGCCACTTATGCAATACAAGTTGCATGTCAAGCGTGGAGCAAGTCTCATGAACGATGTCATGTAAGGTTAGCCTGGGCCGCTTCATCCCACCATCCCGCAAGATGCAAAGTACACAAGAAGCAATCGACAACAAAAGCATCAACGCCCACAATGACCATTGTGTTCTACTCGTGCAACAGATCTACATATAGACACGGCTCTGATACCACTGAAGGGGTTCGTAGCATGGAAAACAAAAAAATTCTACCGCATGCAAACAAACAAGCCAAGATCTATCTACTAGATTGTAGCAACGAGTCGATAGAGGAACTCACCCTCGAAGATTCCAAAGCGGTTAACGAGAGCAGATTCTCGTGGGTGATGTAGTCGTACTCTTGCCGATCTCAAGATCGCGTAGATGATCCTTCCGGCGCTGCGTTCCGGCAGTGCTCCCGCAGTCGGTCACACGTTCGTTACTCGACAAAGACCTTCCTCTCCCTTGTTCCAGCAGGCAGCGGAGGTTGTAGCACTCTCCTCGTGATTCCGGCAGCACGACGGCGTGGTACCGGAAGTAGAGGGGAGATCTCGCAGGGCTTCGCCTTAAGCCGGAGAGAGTATGGTGGAGTATGAGAGAGTCCCTCGGTGTTCTAGGGTTTAGACACACCAAGGAAGGGGGCAAGCCAGCGGCTAGGGTTTAGCTAGGCGGCGGCGGTTTGCCCTAGGGCCGGCGGCGGCTATGGAGGCGGCGGCGGCTTGGGGCTAGGGTTTGGAGGAGAGGATCTTGTGTCTCTAGGAGGGAGCCCTGCCCCTCCTTATATAGGTGGAGGGGCCGGCCGGCCAAGGGGAGGGAGAGGAGTCCCTCCCCAACTCGGCTTGGAGGTGGGCCGCCGGTTGGAGGAGGGAACTCCTCCCCAACTCGGTTTCCCCTTTTCTCCTCTTTTCCTCTTTCCAAATTTAGCCGTTTGACTTTTCAAACTAGGATTTGAATTAATCCTTTATTTGGTTCAGCGATGACACTTAGTACATGATGCAATCATACCAACTTGATATAACACATTCATGTACCCTTCCCCTCCGGAGTGCTGGACATTCCGGAACATTCTAGAACATTCCCGATGAAAACACCGGAACCATTCCCCAACTCCGAAACGGGACTTTCCTTATATGAATCTTATTCTCCGGACCATTCCGGATCTCCTCGTGATATCCTGGATCCCATCCGAGACTCCGAACAACATTCGGTCTCTTACTCATCATTCCATAACTACTCAACAACATCGAATCCTTAAGTGTGTCTCCCTACGGTTCGTGAATTATGCGGACATGATCGAGACACTTCTCCGATCAATAACCAATAGAGGAATCTGGAAATTCATATGGCTCCCACATATTTCTACGATTACTTTGCGATCGAATGAACCACTTACATACGATACCAATTTCCCTTTGTCTCACGATATTTTACTTATCCGAGGTTATGATCGTCGGTATCTCTGCATACCTAGTTCAACCTCGTTACTGATAAGTACTCTTTTCTTGTTCCCATGGTATGTGATCCCTTGTGAGCCAGTCACATGCTTGCAAGCTAATTGGATGACATTCCACCGAGAGGGCCCAGAGTATATCTATCCGTCATATGGATGGACAAATCCCACTCTTGATCCATGTATCTCAAACAATACTTTCCGAACACTCAGTGCCACCTTTATAGCCACCCTGTTACGGTGTGGTGTTTGATGTCATCAAAGCATCCTTCCGGTAAAGGTGATATGCATGATCTCATGGTCGAAGGAATTAGGTTACTATGTATCAGAAAGCTTATAGCAAATGAACTATATTAAATGACTTGATATTTATGCTACGCTTAACTATAGGAGTATGTCCATCACATCATTCTCCTAATGATATGACCCTGTTGTTAATAACATCTCTATGTTCATGATCAGGAAACCATGATCATATATTAACCAACAAGCTAGTTTAACAAGAGGCTTTACTAGGGACTGTTTTATGTTTACAAATCACACAAGTATTAATTGTTTCCGGTTAATACAATTATAGCATGGTATGTAAACATTTATCATAAGTATGAAGATATGATAATAACCACTTTATTATTGCTTCTTGGGCATATCTCCAACACTTTCGATATGGTTTTCGTCATCCTTTGATGTGCCCTTTTTGGTGAATCCATTCTCATGGTTTCTGTTTTCTCCTCAGGATGTCGTCTGGTACTCGTGGTTCTGTTTGTCCATCGAGGAAACAACAATGCTGAACAGGAACTTCCGCCACCTCCCACAATGGCCAAGGTTCTCAACAACATTGAGACCAACCGTCTGAGGAATGAACGCCTTATGGAGCGTGTGGCGCAGAACACTGAACGTCGTCCTAACGACTGTGTCACACTTGGAGATTTCATCCGCTCTTTTCCTCCAATCTTCACCCACTCCAAGGAGCCCCTTAAAGCTGATGATTGGCTTCGCACCATAGAGCGCAAGTTCAATGCTCTTCGTGTTCATCCCGCTGATCGTGTTAACTTCGCCACCTATCAACTGGAAGGTGAGACTGGTGTTTGGTGGGAAGGTTTTCTGAATCTGCAAGCTCAGGGACATGTTGTTACCTAGGAAGAGTTTGTTGCAGCATTTCGTGCCTCTTATATCCCTAAGCCCGTCATGGATCTCAAAAGGAGGGAGTTTCTGGATCTAACTCAGGGGCGCAGGGATATTGAAACATATGGGCATGAGTTTACTCGCCTGGCTCGTTATGCAACCAGGGATGTGACCAATGATGAAGATAGGCAAGAGATGTTCTGTAAGGGGCTTAACCATACTCTTCGCTATGAGTTGTTGCCCTTCAAGTGCCAGTCTTTCCAGGAGTTGCACAATCAGGCTCTTACTCTGGAGCATGGAAGGAAGGACATGGAAGTCTCTCAGAATCGTGAAGAAGGAAATTCCCGTGCTTATTCCTCTGGTAACAAGAAGCGTCGTGTCTTTGTTCCATACAGTGCTGTGCCTCGTGCTCCTTATGCACCCAAGTCTTCTGGCAATAATTCTCGTCAGCCACAGTCAAATACTGGTGGAGCAAATTATCGTCCTCCTGCTGGTTCTTACACTATAGTTACTTGCTACTCCTGTGGTCAGCCTGGTCACTACTCAAGGGAGTGTTCTCAAAGGGATGTCGGACGCAATGATCAGCAGAAAAATAAAAATGATAAATCCCAAGGTGTTGGACGTGGTCGTCTGACCCATGTCACTACTGAAGAAGCTCAGGAAGATCCACACGTCATTCTGGGTATGCTCCGTGTCAATTCAATTCTCGCAACCGTCCTGTTTAATTCTGGAGCATCGCATACATTCATGTCAAATTTGTTCGCTCAAGAGCATGGGATAAATTTTGAACCCCTGTCCACCCCTCTGACCATCCATTCCTCGGGTTCTAGCTGGTTCACCACTATGGTTAGTCATGAAATGAGATTGACATAGCCTACCAGAAGTTTCCCACTTCTTTCATTGCACTCAAGTCAAGTGACATTGATGTCATTCTAGGCATGGACTGGTTAACCAAGTATCAAGCTGTCATTGACTGTGCACTTGGAACCGTTACTGTGACCTCTCCTGCTGGCATAACTGTCAAGTATTGGACTGATGGATCAAAGTCTCCATCAGCAGTTCCTAAACCTTTTTCGGAGTTGTATGCCATGGATGTCCTACCCACTCTCGAGGTCCAAGATGTCCATGTAGTCTATGATTTCCCGGATGTCTTCCCTAAAGAGTTGTCTGGCATGCCACCTGATCGAAGTGTGGAGTTTGTCATAGAGCTAGTTCCTGGAACTGCTCCTATCTCCAAAAGACCCTACCGCATGCCTCCTCATGAGTTGGTTGAGTTGAAGAAGCAACTTGAAGAGCTTGAAGGCCTAGGATACATCCAACCTAGCACATCCTCTTGGGGTTGCCCTACCATATTTGTCAAGAAGCGGGATACAAATATTCCAAGATTGGTGGTTGATTACCGTCCACTCAATGCGGTGACAATCAAGAATAAGTACCCACTTCCCCGGATAAATGACCTCTTTGATCAATTAAGTGGTGCCACTGTCTTCTACAAAATGGACTTAAGATCAGGGTATCATCAAATCAAGATCAGAAAGGAGGATATCCCAAAGACAGCATTCACAACTCGTTATGGTCTTTACGAGTATACAGTGATGTCCTTCGGGTTAACCAATGCCCCTGCCACATTTATGCCTCTCATGAACTCCGTCTTCATGGAATATCTCGACAAGTTCGTCATGGTATACATTGATGACATTCTAATCTACTCCAAGATCGAAGAAGAGCATGCCGAACATCTACGTTTGGTGTTGACTAAACTTCGTGAACATCGCCTCTACGCCAAGTTTTCCAAATGTGAGTTTTGGTTACAAGAGCTCGTCTTCCTTGGTCATGTTGTGTCTGCAAGTGGTGTTGCTGTCATAACAGATAAGGTTCAGACCATCCTGGAATGGAAGTCACCTACTTCAATCAAGGAAGTCCGAAGTTTTCTTGGAATGGCTGGATATTACCGCCGATTCATCGAGAACTTCTCCAAGATAGCCAAGCCTATGACTGATCTTCTTAAGAAAGATAAGAAGTTTGAATGGTCAGAAAAGGAAGAAGAAAGCTTCCAAGCTTTGAAAACTAAGCTAACCACTGCCCATGTGCTTGTCCTTCCGGATAGAAGCAAGGATTTTGTCATCTACTATGACGCTTCTCTCCAAGGGCTCGGTTGTGTGTTGATGCAATATGGTCATGTAGTGGACTATGCTTCTCGGTAGTTGAAGCCACATGAGAACAATTATCCAACCCATGATATCTAACTCGCTGTTGTTGTTCATGCTCTTAAACAATGGTGACATTACCTCATCGGTAACCGTTGCAAACTCTACTCGGATCATCAAAGCCTGAAGTACCTCTTTACCCAGCCAGATCTGAATCTAAGGCAAAGACGATGGTTGGAACTCATCAAAGATTATGATTTGGGTCTCAACTATCAACCCGGCAAAGCCAATGTCGTTGCTGTTGCGCTAAGTCGGAAGTCTTATTGCAATAATCTGATTATTTCACAAGCCCAACCTGCTCTCTACGAGGAAATCAAGCGTCTTAACCTTGAAGTAGTTCCTTGTGGATTCCTTGCTAACCTTGAAATAAAATCTTCTCTCGAGGACCAAATCAAGGAAGCTCAAAAACAAGATGGAGAGATCGCCGAGGTCAAATAATGTGTTGCAAGTGGTGAAGCTAAATGTTTCTCCATCAATGATCAAGGTACCCTCTATTTTGGTAACCGGCTAGTGGTTCCAAACAGTCGGAAAATCAAAGATCTAATTCTACTAGAAGCTCATGAGTCCCCTCTGTCTATCCATCCTGGTGGTACCAAGATGTACCGATATCTTTGTCAAAGATTCTGGTGGAGTGGAATGAAACCAGAAATTGCTCGCTTTGTTGTAGAGTGCGACGTTTGCCGTCGTGTGAAGGCTGAACACCAAAGGTCTGCTGGACTTCTGTAGCCACTGAAAATTCCTAAGTGGAAATGGAATGAAATTGGTATGGATTTCATTACTGGACTTCCAAGGACACAAGCAGGAAATGATGCTATATGGGTAATAGTTGATCGGTTATCCAAAGTCGCTCATTTCCTTCCGGTTCGAGAAACTATCCGAGCTAGTCAAATGGCTGATCTATACATATCTCAGATCGTTGTTCTTCATGGCGTTCCCAACAAGATCATCTCTGGTCGTGGAAGTTTGTTTACTTCCAAATTCTGGCAAAGTTTGCAAGAAGCAATGGGAACTCATGTCTCCTTCAGCACAGCCTATCATCCTAAAATTGATGGTCAAACTGAAAGAGTGAATCAAATCCTTGAAGACATGCTTAGAGCGTGTGTCATATCCTTTGGAAAGAACTGGGATAAATGTTTTATTTTTGCAATGTTCTCCTATAACAACAGTTTTCAATCCAGTTTGGGCATGGCACCTTTCCAATTCTTGTATGGGAGAACATGTCGAACACCGCTGAACTGGACAGAAACCGGCGAAAGACAATTCTTTGGTATGGACATGATCCAAGAAGCAGAAGATCAAGTTCGCATAATTCGAGAGCGTCTGAAGGCTGCTCAATCTCGTCAAAAGAAAAACTACGATCGCCATCATCTTGATGTTCATTATGAAGTTGGTGATCAAGTTTACCTCCGGGTCACTCCTCTGAAGGGTGTCCACCGATTCGGTATCAAAGGCAAGTTGGCTCCTCGCTATGTTGGTCCCTTCCGCATTCTTTCCAAGAAGGGTGAGCTTGCCTAACAATTGGATCTACCATCAAGTTTTCTAGAGGTTCATGATGTCTTTCATGTGTCTCGACTCAAGCGTTGTTTCAAAGATCCCATTCGTGGTGTGGACCATGAAACTTTGGATCTCCAAGATGATCTAATCTACCGAGAATACGCTGTTTGTATTCTTGATGAATCCGAGCGCAAGACTCGTCGTCAAACCATCAAGTTCCTGAAAGTTCAATGGTCTCATCACTCTGAGTCAGAAGCAACCTGGGAACATGAAGATCGTCTTCGATCTGAGTACCCTGCCTTCTTTTCTAAAACCTAGGAATCTCGGGTCGAGATTCTTGTAAGTGGGGTAGAGCTGTAACATACCACCCTTCTGTGTAATATTAATAAATACATGTTTGAGCATTGCATGCATGCATAATACTTGCCTTTGGTTTAATCAAGTAAGAACAAATAAAACCCTAACATCTCCCCTCTCTATTTGAAATGAATTCAAAAGGGTTTTGATATATTTGAAAAGTATAAAGAGGTTTGGAACCCAAATGGTTATAAAGGGTCTCCATGGCATTTTAAATATTTATAAAAGTATCTGGTATTTTTGAATTACTCAAAACAGTTTGGAAATTGGAAATACAAACAGAAATTGAAAAACAGAAAAAACAGTTTCCTGGAAAAACAACTAAACCTAGATCTACTGGGCCGCAACCCATCTCCTCCCCTCTCTCTCTGCCGCCAGCGCAGCATGGAGCAGCTAGCAGCCAGCCCACCTGGGGCCCAAGTCATCCCAGCAGCAGCCCGCCCCGGCCCGTACCATTTCGTTGCCCCAATCATCGTCGTCCACCTCTCGCCGCGCCCTAAGCAGCTCGCTGTCGCCTCGCCGCCGGCCGTCGTGGCCAAGATCCGTTCCGCCGCCCCCGAGCATCTACAAGTACCACTGGCCGCTGTTGATGAACCCTAGCGCCCTCCCGCTTCTCCTCTTCCTCTTCCTCTCTCGCGGCAACGCCATGGCCGAACCCTAGTTCGTCGGTAACCTCTCACCATCGCCATCTCTGGCCGCCCTATCTCAAGCCGACGCCCCCACTGGAACAGCCGTTCTTGACTCCTTCCCCCTAGCTACTTTTACCCCTCGCGCGTGACCCCAATCGCCTGGATCGGAAGCTTCGGCCGCCGTCGGTCTCCGTTGATCCCCGCCATTCCCGAGCTCGCCCGGCCTCGCCACCACCTCTTCCATGTTCCTGGTGAGCTGCTGATCCTTGCGGTGCCCATCGTTCTCTCTCTCCCCTTGTACCGCCTTCCCCGCGTGTGCCCGACGCCACCGCCGCTGGAGCTCGTCGGAGGCGACGCTCCAGTGACCAAGAAGGAGCGGCGCCGACACTACCTTGCTCTCCGCGACGCCCTCTCTCCAACGGGCCCCTCTGTGCGTCCAGGCGCGCACTGGATCGAAGGATCCATGCTCGACCAGGAGCATCTCCATTGATGACATCAGCATGATGTCATGCTGATGTCATAATCTCCTTTTTCTTTTTCCTTTAATAAATTTTGTAATTATTTTCTACAAATAAGAAATATATGACATGTGGGCCCTGTTTGTAATGGTTTTAATATTTTCTGTAAATGTTTTCTAAAATGATTAAATCTATGACATGTTGGACCAACTTGGAAATTAATTTAATTATTCCAAAAAAGATTTATAAATGGATTAAAATTGAGAATAATCATAACTAATGTAACACCCTCGGATCAGCCCTATGCAAGTCTTAGCGTTTCCCGCCAACCCGCATAGAAACGATCCAAAGGTGCCCACCAAGCACTTTCATGCGGGTGGAAAACGAAGTAATATCATTACAAAATAGTCCATAATGGAACTCATAGAACACATATATACAACAACGACTCCATGAGTCAAGAATACAGATATACAGTACAAAGATCCAAATCACCTTGGAAACGATACAACGTCCGAGTACGGACAAGATGAAAATGAGGCTAAGAGCCCTGAAGAATAACCAATGGCGTCCGTAACCCTGCCTAGGCCAAGCCGGAAGGGTAACCCTGCTAACAACGTCGATCTCAAAACCTGCTAAAACAAAAGAGGTGCCAGCAAAGGGCAAAGGAAAAATAGAGCGGTCAGTACTGAGGCCAGTACACGGCGAGACTAGAATTCGGCGGTCCTCGCCTACATAGGTATGGTGGATTGAAGCAGCGGTGAAGCATGCGCTAAACAACCTATAGAGACTCGATACAACTGTCGGCTATCAGAGAGAGATAAGAAAGACCTACGCGGAACCAACCTCATACTATCATCAAACATACCCATCCTGGTATTTCCCCTCGAGAACAAACGAGGAAGTCAAGCCGAGGAAACTCACACGTTTGGTAGTTTTATTCATTCTTTCAATGGTGGTTATCCAACTTACTAGTCATATCAAATACAAGTCAAATTATAACAGTAAAATTTAGTTATAGTTGTCTATGATCGAGATACTGTGCTCCAAGTCATCCATAACCGCGGACATGACTTTTCGAAAAGATTTAACCCTTCAGGGGTGCATCAAAGTTTTCACACGCACTTCAACCCTTGTTGCCAGATCAATTAACATACTTCCATAGGTATTTCGGCGGGGCCTAGGACACGACGCTTTCCTAAACCCAAAGCAAGTACACGAGGGTCACCCGAAAGAGCTCCCCATACGAGGTATAGTTAATCCTCCTCGTACGGACTCTAGGGTTGCGTACACTTGCATGGGAGCAGAGATCATAGACAAAATATTCCCGTGACAGAGTGCCACACATACGCAACAGTAATAAACGCTCATCGAGCAACAGGTAATAAACATGGCATAACATGGCATGAAAGCTTCGAACTAGTTTGTGGCCCCCATTACAGTACTTTGAAATCAGGTACTAAGCCGATAGGGGTGCCCAGGCACGCCACATGTGGTTAGCGCGCTCAGTCTCGGAACATGTGTCAAGAATTCGGTCCTATGTGGACACAAGTGGGCGGTTAACAACCAAATCTCAACTATTACCCACCGGTGCCTCTTCATTAGTTATATCAATTTTAATATTTTATTATCCATCTATAATTAAAACCACAGTCATCTCCACCTTTATGAATACGTCAACCCCCAACATCAGTGGAACATCGACGACACGAAGCAACACCTGAGCAAGCGACTACGACTCGCAAGGCCAACTGTCTACCCAAACAACAGGCAGTAGGAGATTTCCAAGGCAATATAAAGGCTGCAGCGATATATAAAGGGGTACGGAATCTAAAACATCGCAACACAGATAGCAATAGATCAACATGCGGAAGTAAAGACTATAAAAGTAAGATAGGTACAAAGGGGGAGAAGGCTCGCCTGGGAAACATAGCCGAAGATACATCCGAAGATCATGTTGACACTCGCATCAACTCATCGTCCTAATCCGTGGAGAAGCAAAGCACTAAAAGAAACACCGAATGCACTATTTAATACTACGGCAGAAGATCGGGCATGATGCATGTATGATGTATGACATGGCAAAGATGCGATGCAATTAGACCATATTAAGTGGAAACAGGGTCCCGACAATTAATTATTAAGCTCATGGTTTTTAGAAACCCCGTAATTTAAATATTGTCTTAACAATACGAAATTATGTCATCGGTTCGCTACACAAATTTAAAGAGAGACAAACTAAGACTAGAATAGCCTGCATATAGTCTCCATATTTAATTATGATGAATCGAAATAATGCTCCCAAACCACATAATGTATGCAAGTATAAATAATTTAATATGCAACAATTTACATAAATGGCATTTATAAAATATGGGTATCGGATAGGGGTCACACATGGCGGATCGGAGATCTTGGGGTCCGAGGGTTTGGGTCCAGGAAGAAGATCTTGAGGGTCCAGAAGGTCCGGTTTGCCAGAATCGGGCTTCGGGTCCTTGTCGGCGCACTCGGGTCTCGGCGTTCTTGGTTCATGGCTCAGGAGTCTCCGGTGTAGCAGAAGTGGTCGACGTCGAATTGACACCGAGCAATGTTATTAGAATCAATTTGACAAAATGACACAAGTCACAAGAAACCACGGTCAAATCTCATATAGGAAATTTATCAAACAGCTTATATGCCACAAGGAGCAGGAACGCTACCTGCTGGATATCGAGACGGCGTGCAGAAGAACCAAAGGGAGGCCGGCTCGTGGGCTCTCCGGCCGAGGCGCTGTAGGACGGCTCCGGGCGTGGGCGTTGACCTGCCAGAGTTCCACTCCCTGGTGTGCTACATCAGGCTGATGGCAAGGAGGACCTGCGCTGCCCGTTGCTGTGTGCGAAGGGGCAATGAGCAGGGCACCGAGGCGGCACAGTGCTCGAGCGGGAGAACAATAACGTGGTGGTGTGAGGTGCTGGGTTTGTACATGTGCGCGCCGGCGCGCGTGTGGAGTTGTGGTGACGCTATGCGGCAGGGAGTGGCGATGGAATACACCTTCCTTGAGGCTTGTGGTGATTAACCTGCTCTTGATGGTTTGCAGACAGGGGACAAGGAAGGAATCTAGGCCGAAGCTGGCCGGTGGCACGATGCGACGTGGTGTTCCTGTCCACTGCGCAGTGAAGCAGAGGAGGCCGGTGAGTGGTAATTAGAGGTATGGTGTATGCAGATCGATCTGGCCATTCTAGGATTAGTGTCTTTGCACGTAGTGGTTTGGCATATGGAATGAATCTGAATAGTTGGCTCAAACATCCAGACACGAGGAGACCACGATGGAATCTGGGCTGAACTTGCAAACGAATGGGAATTACTTGGTGATGTCTCGCCTATGGACAGAGAGAAGGAAGACGACCAGATCGAGGCTAGCTGTTGTCTCACGCGGGGAAAAATAAGGAGACCGGCGGGCGGAGAGGATTCTCGAGGGGCTAGGGTTTGGAGACAAAAAAAAAGAGATTGGACTATTTATATAGTCTAAAATAGATTAGATGAGGCTAGTTTTAAACCAAACTTTACATAGGTCTTTTGTCTTTTTAGAAACAAATAACTAAACCTTTTGTAGCTACATAAAGAATTGGAAATATATTATATATTTTATTTAAAATAATAGAAAGGATGAGGTTTCATATATATTGGACCGTATAAATAAAATTCGGTGTTTAATAAAAAAATACTTTTGAGCTTAGAAAAATGTAAGGTAAATATGCATGATGATGTTATGATGATGCGAAAATGAAAACAACAGACAATATTCTAGTAGTGGTTTTCTCGGGATGCTACAGCTAATTTATTTTAAATCAGAAAAATACAAATAATATATCAAAATGTTCAGAAAAATGAGTTCTATCTAACTAAGCTATAATCATACATTGTTAACCAACTTTCATGACAAGTTTAATTAGAAGAACCAATTGAACCCCACATGTGATTCCGAGGATCCCCTTTTCTAGGGTTTGGACCTCTCGGACCCCGTTTAAAATGATCAATCATGTCCTAGGGTTCATTTTAACACTATTTAACTTGTCATATCATCCATATTGTATGAGCATTGCACATGTTATGTGTTGAATGTTGCTTTCTCTTTTTCAGTGATTGGTTCTTGCGAATAGGAACCGAACCTGAGGCTGAAGTCAACGCTACTGAAGAGCAGTACCAGTCCAACAACGGACAAGGCAAGCGAAGCCCCACTCATACATATGAATCCTATGTTTACAAAGTATTTCATTCTCACCATATGCATTTGGTTCAATAGTCTTTTATCAGTAGATAGACTAATCCTATCTGATGCATGTTTCCCTTTATCAGTCAAGCTTAGCCATGCTTAGTGGTCCGATGATGATCATTCAGGTGATGCACTAGAGATGTGAATGAACCTAGTATGGTAGGATGATGTGATGTGATCACATATGAATACTAAACATGCTAAGGCTTGTATGTGAGGTCACGTAGGTTGTGGTTTTTGTAGTCCCATACTTGCCACCCCTAGGACCCAATGTTCTTGCCTCTTGAACCAAGACGAGCGTACAACCACACGGGGGCCTGGAAACCCCTCGACCAACTAATTTGCCTAGTAGATTCCATGAGTCACATAGTTCAGGCTTTCCATTCGACATACGCATCTTGGTTGTTCTTGAATGGAGGTGAAGGAGGTGCATTCATATAGGTAGGTAAGCGTGGCAGGGAATAGAAGATGCCCGACATTCGTAATCTCAAACCCTGTTCACATCGCTAGGGACCGACTTCGGGACTCGACCCGTTACGGCGGCATCTCTTTAGTGCGTGACTCATGGTCTCAGCGAAAGCAAGGTAAAGGTCGTGGTCAACCACTCTCTGCCGGCCTTCCAAGGAAGAAGGCTAATAATTTGGCATTAAGAATCGGTTGGTACCTGTGGGTAAAGTTGTGCATCCCTGCAGGGTTATTAATCTTTTCGAAAAGCCGTGTCCACGGTTATGGACAACTTGGAAACAAACGTGAAGATCATAGAGAACCATAACCGAATGATAAAACTTGTTAACTAATGTGAGATCCAGAATACTTCCTCGGGGTTGTTTGATGGGGTAGTCCGTAAGAGAGGTTCAGTTGATGATGGTACTTGGTGGACAACAAAGATGATTTGAAGGGCTAGAGTTGTAGTCTTCTTATCCCCTTTTGAAAATGATCTGACTAGACGAGTTTCTTCTCCCTCTTGTTTTGAAAACAGAAGATGGCTTTATGCAAAATAACTCCACTAGCCATAAGTCTTGCGGAGTACACCCTGTACTCAGCCTTGCTTTGTTGATGCTTTTATACAGATGGAGCTACTCCAACTGAAGGTGGTTTCTACGTCGAAGTCGACGAGTAGTTGGGGTTCCCGGGCAGTAGCCTAGGATCTATGGAAGGCTCGCTACTTCTATTTAAGGCCTCTTAGGCCCTTTGCTAAGTTTGTTGTTTAGAAAAACTTGTTTGCTTCCGTTGTTTGATGTAATGATGGGTCTATGACCCCTGGCTTGTATGACTGGTTTGTAACTCTCTTAAGAGTTTACCTTATTAATGTATAGTTTGTATGTTCTGTAATGTTACTGATCTTTCCCTGCACACTTCGGAATTTAGGTTAGACTTATATCAGATGAGGATCTGGTATTTGTCTAGCCCTGATCCTGGGTCATGACAATAGCACCGGAGTATGGGTTCTTGCATTAAGTCCACACTCAGAGGCAAGCTTTGCAGCCTGCACAAGATCCTGTGGACGCTTCATCCCTTCGGAAATGTGTATTTTCACCTTGGTACCTGTAACATCCCTACAATCATGTTTTCAAAGATTGCATATCATCCTTGCATGCATAATCATTTAGGGATCAATTTCAAACTCATTTGAAAGAAACAGAAGCTTTGAGTGCTATTATTTCATGTAGATAAGCTTTGATAAAAAAAGCCACTCTCAAGTGAGAGTATATTTGTTTCAAATAAAGTTTTGTTTGCTCATAAGTTGGTTAGGTTGAGTTTCAAAGCTTGGTCAAAATTTTCCAAAACAAATATGGTTTTAAAACCATTTTCCTATCTTTATCAAATCTTGTGCTAAGGCACTATTTATTTTAAATTTTCAATGGAACCAAGCAAGTCTAGCAAGACATCATGGTTTTATGCTCAAATTTATGCAGGTTTCACTTTATAAAAGTCCAGAAAGTTTTGGAATTCAAATACTTTTGAATTCATTTGAAAAGGTTTCCTGAAAATCGTTTTAGAAAAAGAAAAAGGATTAGAAAACGTAGTTGGGCCTGGCGCCACTCTTTCGGCCCAACAGACAAAGCAGCCCACCCGGGGTTTTCCCTTTCCCTTTGTTTCTCACCGCAGCCGCGTACACCCACCCACTGACAGCCTGACCCCACCGTGCCCTGTCAGCTTCGTCCCCAATCAACGCGCGGCCGAGCCGCTCCACCGTTACCTCGCCGCAGTCACTGCCCGCTTAATTCCCATTGACGCAGGGAGTAATCCCCACCCCGCTCCTAGCTATTTAATCTCCTCTCCACCACGGCCATTTCCCCTAACCCCACTCGCTCGCTCTGCCACCAGGCTGCTCGGATTTCGCCAAACCTTGTCGTTGTCCTGACGAACTCCAACGTCTGATTCCGGTGAGTACCAAGCGCCCCTCATCTTCTACTTGACACTATCAAGTTCGCTGTGTCTCTGTGCTTGTCCTGATGCTTTTGTTTTGCCCGCGCATGACCCAGGTCGCCGTCCCCAACAACCTCCGCAAACGGTAGAACCGCCGCCTAACTCCGGTGAGCGATTTAGGTAATACCAGGCCGCCCCGTGCTTTCTGCTTGACCCTATCTTGTTCGCCAGTTTGTTGTGCACACCCTGATGCCTTCGGTTCGTGTTATGGTGGTCCACATCATCGGCAACATCGTCGACTACAAGAACCCTACGTCGCCCGCTACTCCGACGAGCCCCAGTGACCTCCATAGCACGCCCTCGTCCACGCCAGCAAGAGGTTGAGCATCAGCACGACCTTGAGAGTTCGGTAAGCCCCTACGTTGACCCCAACCCCCTATGTAGCAGCCGGAGCGTCACTGACAGAGCGCCGCCGCCGCGCCACCATCGCCAGCACCGCCAATCCTTGGTCGTTTGATCGGTAGCCGTTAGATCTAGATCTAACGCGTGTGATAGAATCACTTAGTGAAGCGGTATGTTTAGATCTGGGCCATGCACAGTCACTTTAATCCAACGGCCCTCCCTCATCGATCGATCCGTGCGAACCGGTACGGGCCAATTAGAACACGCTGCGTGGCTAGGGTTTAGATTTAAAAAACAGAATTTAGATCTATTTGTGATTCAAACTTGTAAAATTCTTAACTTTTGATCCACACGTTCAAATTTTACAAATTTTATATCTTTGGAATCAGGAGAGAAAATCATATCTGTTTATGCAATGTGTTTAATATTTTGCCTCTGTAAAAATGGTTTTTTTTGTAGAAACATTTGTAGGCTTATTTTGGATATAGAAATGATTTGAAAAATGTTTTAAAGATCAAATAAAATCTATTTTGAGTATCTTGGTCTTGTTTTGTTTCAGTACTGTACACTTGTCTTGTTTGGTGTAGAAAAACCATCACATGGCATTTGCATGCAGTCATATTTTTTTGTTTGTATATTTTGTTATGTGATTTTGGTGCCATTATTTTATGTGTAGATTTTGGTGCTAATAGTGATTGTGGTTGTGAAGATTGTTGCTACTCCCCAAACTACCAAGGCAAGTGGTGCTTCATATTTTTATCCCTATGGTTTTCACCTATGCACTAGAAATATTTTGTATAGGACTTGCATGAATATTTTGATAAGTATCTATATGCTATGCTTGGGAAATCCTAGTAGTTGTAGAATTGTTAGAAATTTCTCTAAGTTAAGATGCTTACCATTTCTATGATTAGCCTAGCTAGTAGAAACCAAGGGTGGTTATATATTCATGCTATGTGAAATATTTTTAAGCATGTGACTTGTGTTTTGCTTAATAAAACAACTAAGTGAATGAAACACCTGGGTGGAATGAAAATAATGGTTTGTGTTGAGTGGTCACACAAGGCCCATTTCTATGGTTTACCTTGTGTATCTCACTTGTGGAAAGCCACCCAGGAACAAAGGGATTTGAGATGCCATATGTTATGAAGCTTCTAGTGCAGCCACATGGCATTATGGGCTCTGCCTGGATCATATAAGTTCAATTAACTTAGCCATTTGGACAGTTGGTGGTAGTGGGATGATAGGTTTGGAGAGCGTCCATTTGGTCTAAGGGAAGGCTTCTGAAAGGTCCTGTCTTGGTGAAAATCAAGTCTTGTGGGGAAAGTGCACAACCTCTGCAGATGGAAGAATCTAAGTACTTAGCCATGTCCTTGGTATTGGAAAATTTGAGCATCAAGACATGGAAGCTATTAAGAATCTCCTCATCCCAATTTCTAAGTTAAAACTTGTGGTTGAACAAGGGTGAAGGTTCACCAATGTCTATTGGTGATTCCTTGGGAAAGTTTTGTCAAAGAAAAACTTAGTGTTTTCAACTGATAGGTAAAACCTATTTTGAGCAAAGCAAGCCTAAGCTACACATAGCCAAATGCATGTAGTATCTAGATACTATTGTTCTACTAAGGTATCACTTGCCAATACTATTCCAATGTATTGACCCACTGTGGCTCTAACTTGTGATGTTGCAGGATATTCTGATGATGATTAGGGGTTATGAGTCTACACTCAACATGCTTGCCTATGGCACATGAAGACGAAGACTTATTTATATTATTCTATATTTGAACTCTTGTATTAGGCCTGTGGCCATGGAGTTGTAAAAGACTATGTTTGTCTCTGGAATGATATGTAATAATGACCTGTGTATCTGTGTACTTCATCTTAAACTATGGATGCTAGCATTGATCCAAGGACTAACATTGCAATCACAGGGATCTTTACCTTTATAAAGGTGGCATCTTACATATGGTATCAAAGCACTGTGTTGCCTATAGGATTATGACCCTAGGATTGGACTAGAAACCACTAAGGAAAAAATTCCAACAATTTCCACACTTGTCTTTTTCTTCTCGTAAACATTTCTAATTCTTCTTTCTCATCTCTATTTGTAGATGAACTCCATCAACGAAGCTGTAAGGAAGGGACCACTCATGACCATGACCCTAGAGTGTGAGACTGAATTTCCAAAGACCTTAAGAACCTTATGGTTACCATGGGAATACATGGTGCAGCTGTGTACAAAGGTTTCCCTGTGATGGATGAAGGAGAAGAATATTGGTGGGTGCAACTTCACTTGTACAAAAGCAAGGAAGACAACCACAAAGAATCAGGATTCTGCATGGTCACCAACTCAGTGATGCACACCACATTCTTTGATTCAGCAAGGGATGCAGCTTGGAAGGCCATCAAAGAGCTTGGTGATAGACTCAAGTGCAGAATGCTCAACACCTAGAATGACCTTAGGTAAGAGAAGAAGCATACTAAAGAGTTGGAAACTACCAACCAACAACTAAGGGAAGACATCATAGACTTGATTTGGGAATCTTGTGAACAAGATAGGCAGATGGCTACTAAGGATGCTTTGATACCATTTTGTCTAGTGAGTGAGAGTTGTAACGTACTTCATTAGTTGGACCACCACACTTATCATTTTATTTCCAAATTTGTATCTAAAGTTATGTTGAACCTTGGATACTTGTAATGGATTTATGTATGCCATGACTTGTGTGTTTGGTTTGCAAATGATATGCTTGTGCTACTTTGTCTTGTGTTTTCTGTTGATATTGTTTCTAACTTTTCTCTATCTTATAAAATAGATGCCTAATGTTACTATCAGCACGGCTGAAGAGTTCAAGGGAACTCGTTTTGGCACTCGTCTTATTGATCTCACTAGTGTGCTCAATATTCTGCTTCCTAGCATCATGATGCTTCCCCTCACCAAGTTTGAGAGGAAGGACCTTTGGGGCTTCAAGGTT
Organism: Avena sativa; assembly: GCA_916181665.1. Classification (NCBI taxonomy): domain Eukaryota; kingdom Viridiplantae; phylum Streptophyta; class Magnoliopsida; order Poales; family Poaceae; genus Avena; species Avena sativa. Next base: position 82,219,621 of record OV702299.1, on the reverse strand, counting down.
ACTCAGCCAGGACGCCAGACTGAGCCAACCACAGAGGCTATCACCTTCAAGCTCATGCATGACGACAAGGAGAGAGGCCTAGAGGTAGTCATGCAGGATTTGCTTGGACGCTTGTTAGGGAGACACTCTCGGGAGATTAGAGGTACTCACTTCCACGCCTTCGGTAGACGTGACGAGGACGGTGAGGCTATTGAGTTTGAGGATACTGCTAGAGAGATGGCAGAGCCGATTCGTCTATACCTCCAGGACCTAGAGGTTCTTCTTAGGCACCTAGATACTGATAGGACCAACGTCATGCTTAGCAATGACGAACTCCAGGTGCAGCTTCGTGAGAAGCACAAGCTCTTCGCGTAGCGAGATGAGTTAGTCAAGGAAATGGAGGCCAAGTTTGAGAGTCAGGATAGAAAGTTCAAAAGTCAAGAGAAAAGAGTCCAAGATAGGAACAAGAGGATTCGAAAGATGACTGCAGAACTAGAGGCCAAGGACTTCGAGCTCGAGCATCAGCAGGGTGTGATTGAGAGGATTCGTTCATAGAAGAGGGCTCTCAAAGCCAAAGTATAGGCCTTGACAACCAATGTCGAGGAATACAAGACCGCTATGGAGAATGCAGGTCTTACACTTGTTAATGAGGAGGTTGATGCAGAGGAGTAGTGATGACTACTCATTTACCTTTTATTTACCATGCTTTTGATTATTGAGTCGCAATGACCATCCAACATGTGGATGGCTTGCTATTGGTGTGTTTGCTTTTCAAAACTTGTTGTCTATGTTATTGAACTTTTGTTATTTTGATGTTTGTTTGTGATTGTCTGTGTGATGTATTGTGCATGTTAAGCTTCTATGGGTATCTCAATCTTATCCTTATTGAAAACCACAGATGCCTCCTTGACGTGCCAACCCCAACCTGAACAACAACAATGTCACCCCAGAGATGCATCAGCTGATGACATCTCATACACAGCTGATGCAGATGATGACCACCTTTATGCAGAATCAGAACAACAACAATAACAACAACAACAATCAGAACAATCCACCGAGTTTTTACATGCTCACCAGATTCCTAAGACTGAGACCAGCAAAGTTCTAAGGAACTACTGATCCCATGGTGGCCAATGATTGGCTACGCTCAGTGAACAAGGATTTGGTAACTGTCGGCTGTACTGATGAGGAGAAAGTCAGGTTTGCAGCTCACTTATTGGAAGGACCAGCAACTACTTGGTGGGATAACTTCCAGATCACCACTCCCATTGAGGATGTGACATGGGCTATCTTTGAAGATGGTTTCCGTACAGCTCACATCTCATCCGGAGTGATGAGCTTGAAGAAGAAGGAATTGCATAACTTGAAGCAGCGCCACCGCAGCGTGGCTAAATATATTGAGGATTTCAACAATCTGGCGCGTTATGCACCGGATGAAGTTGACACTGATGCTAAGAGGAAAGAGAAATTCCTCGAAGGAATGAACGATGAACTGAACCTGCAGCTATCTATGGCCTATGTCCCCACCTATCAATCTCTTTGTGACAAGGCTGCCATCTTGGAGAGCAAGATGAAACAGGTTGAAAGCAGGAAGAGAAAACACAACTCTGACAAGCACAGCTCGGGATCGTCTCATAAGCGTTCCCATTATGATGATAGTGGGATTTCTGGATCCCACAAGCATGGAAAGTACAACAGCCACCACAACCACAACCGTCATCATGACAACAAGCATCACCATAGTCATGACAATGACAAGTACAAGAATCACAAGAGTGGATACAAAATCCACCACAATGGAAGTGGAAGTGGTAGTGGAAGCCAGCCTGTCAAGAAGGATCTTAGTCAGGTTGAATGTTTCAAGTGCAAGAAGATGGGGCATTATGCAAATGAATGCCCAGAAAAGAAAGTTGAAGGACCCAACAAGCCCAACCCTTTCCAGAAGGGACAAGTGAACCACATCAATGTGGAAGAAATCTATGAAAAGTCCGATGATGTGGCTGGTAAGTTCAAACTCAATTCTATTCCAGTACTTGTTCTTTTTGATACTGGTGCATCACATTCATTCTTATCAAAAGCATTTGTTGATAGAAATGGGTTTCCAACTGAAAACATTGGGTGTCCAATAAAAGTAAGTTCTCCCGGTGGAGATATGATAGTAAGTCTTGGATGCCGTGATCTAGTGGTAGAGTTTGGAAAGCATAAGTTTCCAGTGAGTCTGATAATCCTAGATTCCCAAGGACTGGATGTAATTTTGGGAATGGATTGGATGACCAAGTATGAAGGAGTACTAGATTGTGCCAATCGTACTGTCGCACTCACAACCCCGGAAAAGAAATGGATAAGATTCAAATCTAACTTTCAATCAAAAGGAGGTAAGCTAAATTCTCTTAAGGTGGTTAGCATAGACAGTGTGCCAATTGTGAGTGAATATCCGGATGTGTTTCCGGAAGAATTACCGGGAATGCCACCAGATAGAGATGTGGAGTTTCTTATTGACTTGCTACCAGGATCAGGACAAATAGCAAAGAGACCTTACAAGATGTCAGTTGATGAGTTGAAAGAACTCAAGAAACAACTTGGAGAACAGTTGTAGAAAGGATTTATTCAACCAAGTTCTTCGTCTTGGGGAGCACCAGTTTTTTTTGTGGAAAAGAAAGATAGAAGTCAAAGGTTATGCATAGATTACCGTTCACTCAATAAGGTGACTATCAAGAACAAATACCCTTTGCCTAGAATCAATGACTTGTTTGATCAGTTAGAAGGAGCCCGTGTGTTCTCAAAGATTGATCTCCGATCAGGTTATTTTCAGCTTAAGATAAGGGAACAAGACATACCTAAGATAGCTTTCACCACTAGGTATGGATTGTATGAGTACACCGTGATGCCATTTGGTTTGACCAATGCACCGGCATACTTCATGAATATGATGAACAAGGTGTTCATGGAGTTCCTTGATAAGTTTGTTGTCGTTTTCATCGATGACATTTTGATCTACTCCAAGAGCAAAGAAGAGCATGAAGGACATTTGCGTTTGATACTTGAGAAGCTTAGAGAGCATAAGTTGTATGCCAAATTCAGCAAGTGTGAATTTTGGTTAAATGAAGTTGGATTTCTTGGACACATTGTGTCAGGAGATGGTGTAGCAGTTGATCCTGCTAAAGTGTCAGCTGTAACTGAATGGGAATCTCCTAAGTCAGTAAAAGAGGTTCGTAGTTTCCTTGGCTTGGCAGGATACTACAGAAGATTTATTGAGAATTTCTCCAAGGTAGCTAAACCAATGACAGAGTTACTAAAGAAAGACAAGAAATTTGCTTGGTCTGAAGGATGTGAACTTAGTTTCCAAGAATTAAAGAAGAGACTAGTGACAGCACCAGTCTTATGTCTGCCAGATTTGGAGAAAGATTTCCAAGTATATTGTGATGCATCTCATCATGGATTAGGTGCAGTGCTAATGCAAGAAGGGAAAGTTGTGGCTTATGCCTCGAGACAACTCAAAACTCATGAGGTAAATTACCCCACTCATGATTTAGAGTTAGCCTCTATTGTCCATGCGCTCAAAACATGGAGGCATTATCTTTTGGGAAAGCGATGTGAAGTGTTCACAGATCACAAAAGTTTGAAGTATATCTTCACCCAGAAAGAAATTAACATGAGACAAAGAAGATGGCTAGAACTCATCAAGGACTATGACTTGAGTTTGCAATACCACCCCGGTAAAGCAAATGTTGTAGCGAATGCTCTAAGCCGTAAGGTATTTGTGAATGGCCTTACTAAGGGAGAGTTTCCAGATGATCTGTGTGCCCAATTTAGAGATTTCAGATTGGAGATTGTACCTGAAGGACATCTCATGTCGTTGGATGTTCAGCCTACTTTGTTGGACAAAATCAAAGAATCCCAAAAGACTGATAAGGAAATTGAAGAGATTAAGGAAAATATTGGCAAGGGAAAAGCCAAAGGATTCCATGAAGACGAACAGGGTACTTTATGGTATGGAAAACGTATATGTGTTCCACAAGATCCGGAACTTCGGAAACTGATTTTACAGGAAGCACATAACTCACCATATTCCATTCATCCGGGTAACACCAAAATGTACATGGATATGAAAGAAACATTTTGGTGGAATAATCTCAAGAAGGACATCGCCGAACATATTGCTTTGTGTGATGTATGCAGTAGAGTGAAAGCGGAACATCAGAAACCAGCAGGATTGCTACAACCACTACCTATTCCTGATTGGAAGTGGGACAAGATTGGCATGGATTTCATCACTGGATTGCCAAGGACCAGGTCAGGATATGATTCTATTTGGGTAGTAGTGGATCGCCTAACTAAAGTGGCTCATTTCATACCCATGAAAACAACCTATACAAGTGCTAAGTTAGCCAAAATCTATATGAGTAGGATTGTATGCCTGCATGGAGTACCCAAGAGTATTGTGTCTGATAGGGGAACTCAATTCACTTCTCATTTTTGGAAGCAACTACATGAGTCGTTGGGAACGAGATTGGAATTCAGCACTGCTTTTCATCCTCAGACTGATGGACAAACAGAAAGGACCAACTAGATTCTTGAAGATATGTTGAGGGAATGTGCCCTAGACTATGGAGCCAGTTGGGATGAAAGTCTGCCTTACGCAAAATTCTCTTACAATAACAGCTATCAAGCTAGTATTGAGATGGCACCATTTGAGTTTCTCTATGGGAGAAAGTGTACCACCCCATTGTTATGGAATGGTGTGGGAGAAAGAAATTTGTTCAGACCAGAACTAATCAAAGAGGCTGAAGAGAAAGTCAAGTTAGTTAAGGACAGATTGAAGATAGCATAGTCCCGACAGAAGAGCTACGCAGATCCTAAACATAGAGAAGTCACTTATGAAGTGGGTGATAGAGCTTATCTTAGAGTGTCACCACTTCGTGGAGTGAAGAGATTTGGAGTCAAAGGAAAATTGGCCCCAAGATATGTTGGACCATTCAAGATTCTGAGTCATAAAGGAGAAGTAGCTTATGAGATTGAATTGCCAGAATCATTGTCTGCCATTCACAATGTGTTTCATGTGAGTCAGTTAAAGAAATGCCATCCAGAAATGGAAGAGACTTCTTTGAAGGATACTATACCTTTAGAGGAGTTCCAATTGGAAAGTGATCTCACTTATGAGGAAAAACCCATCAAGATTCTTGAGACTGCAGAAAGAGTTACTCGGACTAAGACCATCAAATTCTGCAAAGTTCAATGGAACCATCATTCCGAAGAAGAAGCAACATGGGAAAGAGAAGATGATCTTCGGAAAGACCACCCTCACCTATTTGCTAGCCAATCCGAATCTCGAGGGCGAGATTCACCTTAAGGGGGTTAGATTTGTAACATCCCTAAAATCATGGTTTCAAAGATTGCATATCATCCTTGCATGCATAATCATTTAGGGATCAATTTCAAACTCATTTGAAAGAAACAAAAGCTTTGAGTGCTATTATTTCATGTAGATAAGCTTTGATAAAAAAAGCCACCAAGTGAGAGTATATTTGTTTCAAATCAAGTTTTGTTTGCTCATAAGTTGGTTAGGTTGAGTTTCAAAGCTTGGACAAAATTTTCCAAAGCAAATATGGTTTTAAAACCATTTTCCTATCTTTATCAAATCTTGTGCTAAGGCACTATTTATTTTAAATTTTCAATGGAACCAAGCAAGTCTAGCAAGACAGCATGGTTTTATGCTCAAATTTATGCAGGTTTCACTTTATAAAAGTCCAGAAAGTTTTGGAATTCAAATACTTTTGAATTCATTTGAAAAGGTTTCCTGAAAATTGATTTAGAAAAAGAAAAAGGATTAGAAAACGTAGCTGGGCCTGGCGCCACTCTTTCGGCCCAACAGACAAAGCAGCCCACCCGGGGTTTTCCCTTTCCCTCTATTTCTCACCGCAGCCGCGTACACCCACCCGCTAACAGCCTGACCCCACCGTGCCCTGTCAGCTTCGTCCCCAATCAACGCGCGGCCGAGCCGCTCCGCCGTTACCTCGCCGCAGTCACTGCCCGCTTAATTCCCATTGATGCAGGGAGTAATCCCCGCCCCGCTCCTAGCTATTTAATCTCCTCTCCACCACGGCCATTTCCCCTCACCCCACTCGCTTGCTCCGCCACCAGGCTGCTCGGATTTTTCCAAACCTCGCCGTTGTCCCGACGAACTCCGACGTCTGATTCCGGTGAGTACCGAGCGCCCCTCGTGTTCTACTTGACACTATCAAGTTCGACGTGTCTCTGTGCTTGTCCTGATGCTTTTGTTTTGCCCGCGCATGACCCAGGTCGCCGTCCCGACAACCTCCGCAAACGGTAGAACCGCCGCCTAACTCCGGTGAGCGATTTAGGTAATACCAGGCCGCCCCGTGCTTTCTGCTTGACCCTATCTTATTCGCCAGTTTGTTGTGCACACCCTGATGCCTTCGGTTCGTGTTAGGGCAGTCCACATCATCGGCAACATCGTCGACTGCAAGAACCCGACGCCGCCCGCTACTCCGATGAGCCTCAGTGACCTCCACAGCACGCCCCCGTCCACGCCAGCAAGAGGTTGAGCATCAGCGCGACCTTGAGAGTTCGGTAAGCCCCTCCGTTGACCCCAGCCCCCTATGTAGCCATCGGAGCATCACTGACAGAGCGCCGTCGCCGCGCCACCATCGCCAGCACCACCAATCCTTGGTCGTTTGATCGGTAGCCGTTAGATCTAGATCTAACGCATGCGATAGAATCACTTAGTGAAGCGGTATGTTTAGATCTGGGCCATGCACAGTCATTTTAATCCAACCGCCCTCATCGATCGATCTGTGCGAACCGGTACGGGCTAATTAGAACACGCCGCGTGGCTAGGGTTTAGATTTAAAAAACAGAATTTAGATCTATTTGTGATTCAAACTTGTAAAATTCATAACTTTTGATCCACGCGTTCAAATTTTACAAATTTTATATCATTGGAATCAGGAGAGAAAATCCTATCTGTTTATGCAATGTTTTTAATGTTTTGCCTCTATAAAATGGTTGTTTTTGCAGAAACATTTGTAGGATTATTTTGGATATAGAAATGATTTGAAAAATGTTTTAAAGATCACATAAGATCTATTTTGAGTATCTTGGTCTTGTTTTTTTTCAGTACTGTACACTTGTCTTGTTTGGTGTAGAAAAACCATCACATGGCATTTGCATGCATTCATATTTTTTTGTTTGTATATTTTGTTATGTGATTTTGGTGCCATTATTTTATGTGTAGATTTTGGTGCTAATAGTGATTGTGGTTGTGAAGATTGTTGCTACTCCCCAAACTACCAAGGCAAGTGGTGCTTCATATTTTTATCCCTATGTTTTTCACCTATGCACTAGAAATATTTTGTATAGGACTTGCATGAATATTTTGATAAGTATCTATATGCTATGCTTGGGAAATCCTAGTAGTTGTAGAATTGTTAGAAATTTCTCTAAGTTAAGATGCTTACCATTGCTATGCTTAGCCTAGCTAGTAGCAACCAATGGTGGTTATATATTCATGCTATGTGAAATATTTCTAAGTCTGTGACTTGTGTTTTGCTTAATAAAACAACTAAGTGAATGAAACACCTGGGTGGAATGGAAAGAATGGTTTGTGTTGAGTGGTTACACAAGGACCATTTCTGTGGTTTACCTTGTGTATCTCACTTGTGGAAAGCCAACCAGGAACAACGGGATTTGAGATGCCATATGTTAAGAAGCTTCTAGTGCAGCCACATGGCATTATGGGCTCTGCCTGGATCATATAAGTTGCAATAACTTAGCCATTTGGACAGTTGGTGGTAGTGGGATGATAGGTTTGGAGCGCGTCCATTTGGTCTAAGGGAAGGCTTTTGAAAGGTCCTGTCTTGGTGAAAATCAAGTCTTGTGGGGAAATTGCACAACCTCTGCAGATGGAAGAATCTAAGTACTTAGCCATGTCCCTGGCATTGGACAATTTGAGCATCAATACATGGAAGCTATCAAGAATCTCCTCATCCCAATTTCTAAGTTAAAATTTGTGGTTGAACAAGGGTGAAGGTTCACCAATGTCTATTGGTGATTCCTTGGGAATGTTTTGTCAAAGAAAAACTTAGTGTTTTCAACTGATAGGTAAAACCTATTTTGAGCAAAGCAAGCCTAAGCTACACATAGCCAAATGCATGTAGTATCTAGATACTATTATTCTACTAAGGTATCACTTGCCAATACTATTCCAATGTATTAACCCACTGTGGCTGTAACTTGTGATGTTGCAGGATATTGTGATGATGATTAGGTGTTATGAGTCTACAATCAACATGCTTGCCTGTGGCACATGAAGATGAAGACTTATTTATATTATTCTATATTTGAACTCTTATATTAGGCCTGTGGCCATGGAGTTGTAAAAGACTATGTTTGTCTCTGGAATGATATGTAATAATGACCTGTGTATCTGTGTACTTCATCTTAAAATGTGGATGCTAGCATTGATTCAGGGACTAGCATTGCAATCACATGGATCTTTACCTTTATAAAGGTGGGATCTTACAGTACCCATCGCCTTGGTCATCCTTTCGAGCCCTGCACCCTTTCTTTTGTTACACCTGGCCACAACAATTATCTCTGAAAATGAAATCAACCTCATTAATAAGAAGTACACATGAAAGAATGGTTCATAGATGCATTGCTTCCAATTATGAAATGAACTAGAAAAAACAGAGGTGACAAGCTTTCCTTGATCACACATTGCCTGCTCGGGTTCATCATGTTCTTCGGGTTCTTCAGAAATGATAGCTGAGCGGAGTCTCTGATCCGTGATGACATGGCAGAGGTCCATGTAGGCAGATCTTGCTTCATCCATGGAGACAAGCACTGGATCCTTTATTTTGGTACGCTTGGCCACGGTGATTATCTCTAAAAATGAAATTAACCACATTAATAACAAGTACAAATCAAGGGATGGTCCTGCCAAACACGCAGGCATACATGCATTGCTTACATTTAGGAAATGAACTAGTAAAAGAGCAGCAGTATATAAACTTGCCTTGGTCATGCTGCTCAAGTTCTTCAGCTTCTTCAAAAATGGCAGCAGAGTCAAAACACTGATTCCTGGCCACAGGGCTAAGGTCCATGCAGACAAAACTTCCTTCATTAGTGGACTGAAACCCATCATCAAGGCGTGGTGAGCTCTCACATGAGTCTCCTTTCCTTTCTGCCTAGTCCCTCTAGCAGGAGCAGGTACAGCAGCTTCCAAAATGCTCTTTGATGCTCCTAGAGCTACCTCGAACACCCTACCCATAGCCGTTGCACTAGATGCTTCTAGTCTCTTCCTAGGCTTCTTGACAGCACTCTTCTTCCTACTATAAAACTTGTGGGACTTGTATGAACAACAAATAGAATGGCATTAGATCACAAGTAAAAATATTGTGTGAGCACATAACGTAAGGAAAACAATAAAGCACAAAAGCAAACAAAGTAACCCCCCTGCAAACAAGGTTAAAGTTTGCACCTTGACATTCTTCTCCACTACATTGTCATTGACCTCCTCTTCATCAATGACTCCATCATCTCAAGGATTGTATTCTGAGCTTTCGCCATGTGATATCTCAGATGCTGAGGAAGCACTGGTAATTCGACTAACTGCTAGACCATCATTCGAATTTCTAATCATCGACACTAGTGCATTGATGCCAAGTGACTGGAATATGCGGTTGTTCCGCATCATTGTTTTAGCCCTAAGCTTCTCAATTTCAGTGAGCGGCGCTTCTTTACATGGATAGAAAAAACATACTATTAGATGTATGGTTGAAATGCATTGACAAGCATTACAACTCAAACAACTATAAGTATGCTATTAGTTTATATTTCTATTTACTCCTAGTAGACTAATAGGACAATTAGAATATACCAGGGTTATTCATATTATGTCAATGCACATCAACTATTAGATTGAAAACAAAACATGGGTAAAAATTCTTATCATGCTTCATACAAACATAGAAACACAAAGACACATTCATAAATAAAACTAACAGTGTAAGTGCAAGTTCCATACCAACCAACCGTGTCTTCTTAGTCATCCTTGTCATGGATGATGTCGGTGTTGTTGGATCCTTGCTAGTTAGTTTGATGATGTCCAATTGCACTAATATCTCGCAAAAAAGAGTGGACAAGAGTTAGATATGTAGGAATTATGCCCTAGAGGCAATAATAAAGATGTTATTATTATAATTCTTGTTCATGATAAAGTTTATATTCCATGCTAGAATTGTATTAAGCGGAAACTTTAATACTTGTGTGGTTTGTGAACAACACCGTGTCCCTAGTACGCCTCTATGGACTAGCTCATTGATCAATGATGGTTAAGGTTTCCTAACCATAGACATGAGTTGTCAATTGATAATGAGATCATATCATTGGGAGAATGATATGGTGGACAGACCCAAACTAAGCGAAGCAATTAGATCGTGTCATCGTGTTCGTCTTTGTGAAGTTTTTCCTACGTCAAATATTGTATTCCTTAGACCATGAGATAATACAACTCCCTGGTATCGGAAGAAAGCTTTGAGGTCATCAAACGTCATCCTATGAGAGGGTGATCATAAAGGTGTCTCTCAGGTGATCGGAAAGTATCTGTTGGGTTGTATGTATCGAGATGGGATTTGTCCCTCCCAAGTCGGAGAGATATACTTCGGGCCCACTCGGTAATCGATATCAACACCGCTTGCAAGCATGTGGTTAAGGAGTTAATCACAAAGTGATATCGGATTACGGAACGAGTAAAGTACTTGTTGTGAACGAGATTGAACTAGGTATGACGATACCGACGATCGAATCTCGGGCAAGTAAAATATCGCGAGACGAAGGGAATATATATATGGGATTGATTGAATCCTGGCATCATGGTTCATCCGATATGATCATCGATGAATGTGTGGGAGTCAATATGGGTGCCCAGACCCCGTTGTTGATTATTGATAGAAGATCATGTCTGCATATTCTCGAACCCGCAGGGTCACACACTTAACGTGTCTCGACGCTAGGATAGATGGGATACTTGGTTTATGAATTTTTGTTCGGAGTCTCGGATGGAATCCGGGATATCACGAGAGGTTCCGGAATGGTACAGAGAATAAGATTCATATAAGGCAGTGCAGTTTTTGGAGTTCGGAATTGTTCCGGATTAATCAGTATTATACCGGAAGCTTCTAGAACCTTCCGGAAGGGGGCCAACGTGGTCCCACCTTCCGGGAGGGGGCATGGGCCTATGAGGGAGTGTCCTGGCCGCATTTCGCCAGGGGCACAAGGCCCCATAGGGCCCAGCCGATCCTAGATAAGTTTAAACTCGTTTAAACTAGAGATAGGGTTTCTAGATAAGGGATAAGTTTAAATCGTTTAAACTAGAGATAGGCTTGGAGGATGGGCAAGGGCTGGCCGCACCCCCCTCTATATATAGAGGGCTGGTGCACCCCCTCCCCACACACACACACATCTCCCTCCAAACCCTAGTTGCCCTGCTGCCCTTCCTCTCTCCCTCCCGACTGTTTGTAGGCGAAGCCCTGCGGCAGAAATTCTCCACCATATACACCACGCCGTCGTGCTGTAGATCCAATCTATCTCTCCACCATACTTGCTGGTCCGAGGAAGGAGGAGACGTCGAGGTGCCGCGCGTGTGCATCTCACGGAGGCACCGCCACTTGTGGTGCTAGATCGGATCGGATCACGAGGAGGAGAAGCGAGTATGACTACATCACCCACGTTCCGACGAACGTTCCGCTGTGCGAATCTTCAAGGGTATGAAGATCTAATCCAATCTCTCTCATTGTTTGCATCTCCTAGATTAGATCTTGGCTTTCCCTCTGTTCGCTTCCGTAGAAAATTTTGATTTACTATGCTGCGAAACCCTTCAGTGGTATCAGAGCTAGATCTATGCGTAGATGTGATTCACGAGTAGAACGCAACATGGTTGTTGCGGGCGTTGATGTTTTCTGTTGCAAGCCTCTTGTTTGTGTTCTTCTTATGACGCGGGATAGTGAGATTGAAGCGGTCCAGGCCAACCTTACGCGACGTCGTTCGCGAGACCGGCTCCGCACTTGACGTGTGGCTTGTACCACACATGCGGCTGGTGGATGTCAGTTTCTCTCACTATAGTTGTCATGGGATTAACACCAGAGTTTGGCAACCATAATATCACCGTTGTGGCTTTCCGTAGGTACGAATCGTTCTTAGCATCTACTCCCATAAGCCACGTAAAACATGCAACAACAAAGTAGAGGCGTCTAACTTGTTTTTGCAGGGAGTGTTTTCTGTGATATGGTATGGCCCAAGATGTGATGTGTATATTGTATGCGATGATCATGTTTTGTAATGTTTCACGACTTGCATGTCGATGAGTACACAACCGGCAGGAGCCATATGGTTGTCTTTATAATTGTGTATGACCTGCGAGTCAACTTCTTATATGCCATGTAATAGCTTTACTTTATCGCTAAGTAGTTAGCAATAGTTGTAGTTGCTATTCATGGTGGAGGCAATCATGGTGAAGTGATGGAGATCATGCCGGAACGCACAAGATGGAGATCATTGCGCGAAGATTGGCTATACCATGTCACATAAAGTTATATGCATGTGATGTTTATCCTTTTATGTATCTTATTATGCTTAGATCGCGACGGTAGCATTATAAGATGATTCCTCACTTAAAGATCAAGATAAAAACCGTGTTCTCCCCGAGTATGCACCGTTGCGAAAGTTCGTCGTGTCCAAGCATCACGTGATGATCGGGTGCTATACACTCTACGCTCACATACAACGGGTGCAAGCCAGTTTTGCACACGCGGAAATACTTGGGTCTAACTTGACGAGCCTAGCATGTACAGACATGGCCTCGGAACACAAGAACCGAAAGGTTAAGCATGAGTCATATGAATGATATGATCAACACTTCGTTGTCCACCATTGAAACCACATCTCTTCTCGTGAAGATCGGATTAGGTGTGGTGAATTTGGATCGTGTTCACTAAACAACTTGAGGGATGTTGAATTTAGTGGGAGTTCATCTAGTAATTTGATTAAGTTGAACTATTTATCATGAACATAGTCTAAATTGTACTTGCAAATACTGTAGATCACATGGCCAAGTCCAACTTCAACTTCAACGTTTTTGCTGAGAAAGAAAAGCTTAGAAACAATGGGTCTAACTTCACCAACTGGTTCCGCAATCTAAGAATCATTCTGTCTGGCGGACAAAAGGACTATGTCCTTGAGAAAGCGTTAGGTAACCCCCCTGCTGCAACTGCGCTGGCTGATGAGAAAGCTGTCTATCAGTCGCACAAAGATGATTATGGTGTGATTAAGAGCACCATGTTGTTTGCTATGGAACCGGAACTTCAAAATCGTTTTGAAAACTATCCCGGGCCCTTTGAGATTCTCGAAGAGTTGAAAACCATGTTTCAGACTTAGGCCCATTCTGAGAGATATGAGATCTCCGAGAAGTTCTTTAACTGCAAGATGGAGGAAGGGAGTTCCGTTAGTGAGCACGCCATTAAGATGTCGGGCTACACTCAACGCCTTGAGCAACTGGACTGCAAGATTCCAGAGGAGCTCAAGATTGACAGGGTTCTGCAATCACTCCCTCCCAGCTACAAAAGTTTTGTAGTGACTCATAATCAGATTGGTTCCACTGATACGATCATCGAGCTCTTCGCAAAGCTGAAGGCTGCGGAGGTGGACATCAAGAAGGATAATCACGTGTTGATGGTCAACAAGCCCTCCTTTAAGAAAGGTAAAGGTGCAAAGAAGCCCTTCAAGAAGGGCGGCAGCAAGCGCAATGCCCCTGCTGAGAAGAAGCTCAGGGCTGGTCCCAAGCCGGAAACTGAGTGCTTCTATTGCAAGGACAAGGGTCACTGGAAGCGCAACTGTCCAAAGTACTTAGCGGACAAGAAGGCTGGCACCATCAAAGGTATATTTGATATACATGTTATTGATGTTTTCCTTACTAGCCCTCGTTGTAGTGCCTGGGTATTTGATACCAGTTCAGTTGCTAATATTTGTAACTCGAAACAGGAGCTGCGGAATAGACGGCGGCTTGCGAGGGATGAGGTGACGATGCGCGTTGGCAACGGATCAAGAGTTGATGTGATGGCCGTCGGCACGCTCTCCTTAGTTTTACCTTCGGGATTAGTTTTAAACCTTAATAAATGTTATTATGTGCCTGCGTTGAGCATGAACATTATTTCTGGATCGTGTTTATTGCAAGACGGTTATTCATTTAAATCAGAGAATAATGGTTGTTCTATTTATATGAGTAACATATTTTATGGTCATGCACCTCTTGTGAGTGGTTTATTTCTTCTAAATCTCGAAAGGGATGAAACACACATCCATAACATTGAGGCTAAGAGATGCAAAGTAGATAGTGATAATACTACTTATTTGTGGCACTGTCGTCTAGGTCATATTGGTGTAAAGCGCATGAAGAAACTCCATTCTGATGGACTTTTGGAGTCTCTTGATTTTGAATCATTTGACACATGCGAACCATGCCTCATGGGCAAGATGATCAAAACCCCGTTCTCCGGTATGATGGAGCGAGCAACGGACTTGTTGGAAATCATACATACCGATGTATGCGGACCGATGAGTGTTTCGACGCGCGGTGGATATCGCTATTTTCTCACTTTTACCGATGACTTAAGTAGATATGGGTATAACTATTTAATGAAACATAAATCTGAAACGTTTGAAAAGTTCAAAGAATTTCAGAATGAAGTGGAGAACCATCGTAACAAAAGGATTAAGTTTCTACGATCCGATCGTGGGGGCGAATATTTGAGTTATGATTTTCTCACGCATCTCAAAGCAAGTGGAATCGTTTCACAACTCACGCCACCCGGAACACCACAGCGCAATGGTGTGTCTGAACGCCGGAATCGAACCCTATTAGATATGGTCCGATCGATGATGTCTCTTACTGATTTGCCGTTATCATTTTGGGGTTATGCATTAGAAACCGCTGCATTCACTTTAAATAGGGCTCCATCTAAATCCGTTGAGACGACACCGTATGAACTATGGTTTGGTGCTAAACCTAAGTTGTCGTTTCTTAAAGTTTGGGGATGCGAAGCTTACGTCAAGAAGTTGATGCCGGACAAGCTCGAACCCAAAGCGGAGAAATGCGTCTTCATAGGATACCCTAAGGAAACTATTGGGTATACCTTCTATCACAGAACCGAAGGCAAAGTGTTTGTCGCAAAGAACGGTTCCTTTCTTGAGAAGGAGTTTCTCTCGAAAGAAGTGAGTGGGAGGAAAGTAGAGCTAGACGAGGTTATTGAACCTTCTCTTGAATTGGAGAGTAGCGCAGCACCTGAAATTGTTCCAGTGCCGCCTGCACCAACAATAGAGGAAGCTAATGACAAGGATCATGAAGCTTCGGACGATGCTGCTACTGAACGTCGCAGGTCGACAAGGTCACGTGCCCCTCCTGAGTGGTACGGCAACCCTGTCTTGACTGTCTTGTTAGTAGAAGACAGTGAACCTACGAACTATGAGGAAGCGATCATGAGCCCAGACTCTGAGAAATGGCTAGAAGCCATGAAATCCGAATTGGGATCCATGAGCGAAAACCAAGTATGGACTTTGGTGGACCCTCCTAGCGACCGAAAGGCCGTTGAGTGCAAATGGATCTTCAAGAAGAAAACGGACGCGGATGGTAATGTTACCGTCTATAAAGCACGGCTTGTTGCGAAAGGTTTTCGACAAGTTCAAGGTGTTGACTACGATGAGACTTTCTCTCCCGTAGCGATGTTTAAGTCCATTCGGATTTTATTAGCAATTGCTGCGTTTCATGATTATGAAATATGGCAAATGGATGTCAAGACTGCTTTCCTCAATGGCAACATTGATGAAGAGTTGTATATGATGCAACCCGAAGGTTTTGTCGATCCTAAGGATGCTGATAAAGTATGCAAACTTCAGCGTTCCATTTATGGACTGAAGCAAGCATCTCGGAGTTGGAACCTTCGTTTTGATCAAGTGATCAAGAGCTTTGGATTTGTTCCAAATTGCTATGAAGCTTGCATCTACAAGAAAGTGAGTGGGAGCTCGGTGACGTTTCTGGTACTATATGTGGATGACATATTGATTATTGGAAATGACATCAACATGCTTAACGATGTGAAGGGTTATTTGAACAAGTGTTTTTCAATGAAAGACCTAGGTGAAGCTGCTTATATATTGGGCATCAAAATATATAGAGATAGACAAAGACGCCTGATAGCTTTAAGCCAGAGTACATACCTAGACAAAGTTCTGAAAAGGTTCAGAATGGATAAGGCATTGAAAGGTTCAGTGCCTATGTTGTCAGGTAAGATATTGAGCAAGGCTCAGTGTCCAGCTACGGTAAATGATAGGGAAGCTATGAGCAAAGTGCCTTATGCCTCGGCCATAGGTTCCATCATGTATGCCATGCTGTGTACTAGACCGGATGTGTCCAATGCTCTTAGTTTGACAAGCAGATATCAAAGTGATCCAGGAGTGGAACACTGGATAGCCGTGAAGAACATCCTAAGGTACCTAAATAGGACTAAAGAAATGTTCTTAGTCTATGGGGGTGATGAACAGCTCGTCGTAAAAGGTTACGTCGATGCTAGTTTCGACACCGACAAGGATGATTGTAAATCTCAGACAGGATACGTGTATATTTTGAATGGAGGAGCTGTGAGCTGGAGAAGCTGCAAGCAAAGCGTGATCGCGGGATCTACAGTAGAAGCAGAATACATGGCTGCTGCAGAAGCGTCAAGTGAAGGAGTTT
Organism: Avena sativa; assembly: GCA_916181665.1. Lineage (NCBI taxonomy): Eukaryota > Viridiplantae > Streptophyta > Magnoliopsida > Poales > Poaceae > Avena > Avena sativa. The sequence continues at coordinate 82,202,835 of OV702299.1, read as the reverse complement.
GGATCAGAAACTTCATCACTGAGCTTGGCGTGGTTCCAAGTGCATTGGACCCACTGGAGATATTGTGTGACAACACTGGCGCCATAGCACTCGCTAAGGAACCAAGATATCATCCAAAGACCAAGCATATCAACCGCAAGTTTCATATAATCCGAGATTATATAGCAGATGGAGATCTGAAGATCAGCAAAGTACATACAGATCTGAATGTCGCAGATCCATTGACTAAACCTCTTCCACGTGTAAAACATGATCAGCACCTCAGTGCCATGGGTGTGAGATTGTTGCCAAATGTAAACTAGATTATTGACTCTAGTGCAAGTGGGAGACTGTTGGAATTATGCCCTAGAGGCAATAATAAAGATGTTATTATTATAATTCTTGTTCATGATAAAGTTTATATTCCATGCTAGAATTGTATTAAGCGGAAACTTTAATACTTGTGTGGTTTGTGAACAACACCATGTCCCTAGTACGCCTCTATGGACTAGCTCATTGATCAATGATGGTTAAGGTTTCCTAACCATAGACATGAGTTGTCAATTGATAATGAGATCATATCATTGGGAGAATGATATGGTGGACAGACCCAAACTAAGCGAAGCAATTAGATCGTGTCATCGTGTTCGTCTTTGCGAAGTTTTTCCTATGTCAAATATTGTATTTCTTAGACCATGAGATAATACAACTCCCTGGTATCGGAAGAAAGCTTTGAGGTCATCAAACGTCATCCTATGAGAGGGTGATCATAAAGGTGTCTCTCAGGTGATCGAAAAGTATCTGTTGGGTTGTATGTATCGAGATGGGATTTGTCCCTCCCAAGTCGGAGAGATATACTTCGGGCCCACTCGGTAATCGATATCAACAACGCTTGCAAGCATGTGGTTAAGGAGTTAATCACAAAGTGATATCGGATTACGGAACGAGTAAAGTACTTGCTATGAACGAGATTGAACTAGGTATGACGATACCGACGATCGAATCTCGGGCAAGTAAAATATCGCGAGACGAAGGGAATATATATATGGGATTGATTGAATCCTGGCATCGTGGTTCATCCGATATGATCATCGATGAATGTGTGGGAGTCAATATGGGTGCCCAGACCCCGCTGTTGATTACTGATAGAAGATCATGTATGCATATTCTCGAACCCGCAGGGTCACACACTTAACGTGTCTCGACGCTAGGATAGATGGGATACTTGGTTTGTGAATTTTTGTTCGGAGTCTCGGATGGAATCCGAGATATCACGAGAGGTTCCGGAATGGTCCGGAGAATAAGATTCATATAAGGCAGTGCAGTTTTTGGAGTTCGGAATTGTTCCGGATTAATCGGTATTGTACCGGAAGCTTCTAGAACCTTCCGAAAGGGGCCAACGTGGTCCCACCTTCCGGGAGGGGGCATGGGCCTATGAGGAAGTGTCCTGGCCGCATTGGGCCAGGGGCACAAGGCCCCATAGGGCCCAGCCGATCCTAGATAAGTTTAAACTCGTTTAAACTAGAGATAGGGTTTCTAAATAAGGGATAAGTTTAAATCGTTTAAACTAGAGATAGGCTTGGAGGATGGGCAAGGGCTGGTGCACCCCCTCCCCACACACACACACATCTCCCTCCAAACCCTAGTTGCCCTGCTGCCCTTCCTCTCTCCCTCCCGACTGTTTGTAGGCGAAGCCCTGCGGCAGAAATTCTCCACCATATACACCACGCCGTCGTGCTGTAGATCCAATCTATCTCTCCACCATACTTGCTGGTCCGAGGAAGGAGGAGACGTCGAGGTGCCGCACGTGTGCATCTCACGGAGGCACCGCCACTTGTGGTGCTAGATCGGATCAGATCGCGAGGAGGAGAAGCGAGTACGACTACATCACCCACGTTCCGACGAACGTTCCGCTGTGCGAATCTTCAAGGGTATGAAGATCTAATCCAATCTCTCTCGTTGTTTGCATCTCCTAGATTAGATCTTGGCTTTCCCTCTGTTCGCTTCCGTAGAAAATTTTGATTTACTATGCTGCGAAACCCTTCAATATACACCATAGATAAATTAGAATCAGCATGGTCAATACACATTGTTCAAATTTTTCTATTGTTGCTTATGCCTTTCTTGATTGGGCAGTAATAACTAAACAAATAAACTAGCATGTAATGTTATATGGATGCTGCTATGTTACAACAGTAACTATTGTTGCTTATGCCAAACCAAGAACATCAGAATAAATAGTTTCGGATGTCATTAGCAAGCAAGCAAGTAACTATAATGTAGGAAACATCTTCAGTTGTTAAAGCAAGCAAGCAACTATAGTACTACTACTGTCATGAGCAGTAACTTCAAGCAAGCAAGCAACTATAGTGCTACTACTGTCATGTTACAGCAAGCAAGCAACTATAGTACTACTACTGTCATGTTACAGCAAGCAAGTAAATATACTACTACTATTGTTGCTTATGCCAAAGCAAGCAAGCAAACATCGAGGAAACAGCAGGCAAGCAACATGAGAAGTAACTTTACTACTATGTTACAACAACCAAGTAACTATACTACTACTATTGTTGCTTATGTCAAAGCAAGCAAACAAGGAAGCAGCAAGCAACAAGCAAGCAATAGTTGCAACATACCATGTTCAACTATTCAGTACTATTGTGTTGGCGAGCTTCGGTTTGATTTTTTCTTGCTCCAATTCACCTCTCTTCTTTCTATTCTGTTCCAAAAAAAATGTATGAAAGCTCTGTTTCAGGATACACTCTAGCTCCACATACATTAGCACACTCTAGCTACACATGAATTTAGTCAGCATGCCTCTGTAATATAATACAATAGCAAGTTCCTTTTAAAAAAAGTCTAACAACATGAACTCTAGGCTTGTTCCTTTTAGAAAATGAACCCCCTAAATCCCATGACAATGAAACCCCCTAAATCCCATGGCAATGAAACCTAACGACATGAACAATAGGCATGACAAGAAACCCTAAACTGAAACCTAGGCATGTCAAGAAACCCTAACCCGAATCCTAGGCATGGAAAGAAACCCTAACCTGAACCCTAGGCATGGCAAGAAACTCTAACCCGAATCCTAGACATGGCAAGAAACCCTAACCCGAACCCTAGGCATGGCAAGAAACCCTAACCCTAGGCATGGAACGAAATCCTAACGGCATAACCATAGTAATGGCATGACATAGAATAGGAGGATCTGAGGAGAACAGCAGACGAACTTGCCTGAACAGATCGGTGGCTATTGTAGGTCGCATCTACCCGCCCGTGGCCTTCGTCGGTGCGCGCGTGGCCGTCGTATTCCTAAGCGCGCGTTGCCGTCGTCTTCCCGAGCGCGTGCCTGGCCGTCTTCTTCGCGAGCGCACGCCTGGCCGTCTTCTTCTCGGGTGGGGGTGGATGGGGAATGGAGAAGGAGGGGGAGGGGAATGGAGAAGTGGGGGTTGAATGGATGGGGATCTGAGGGATTTGGGTGGACGGTCGTCTCCTCGTGTGGTTTGTCCGAATTGCCCTTCTCCTTTTCTCTTTTGGTGGGCGTTTGTGTCATTTTGTTGTCGAGGCGGGAATTCAGGCGGGAGTTTCCAGCGGGAAGTTTTTGGTGAACTGGAGGGAAATTTGGTGAAGCGGGAAAATTTTGGGCATTTGTAAGCTCCTTTCATTTTATGTGCCCTAGTATTAGGAGCACAAAAAATCATTTTTTGAGAGAAAGTACAAATAAAATGTTGTGAAGTGGCATCGGATCATTTTTATAAAATATTAGACCACATTTTATGTAAAATTGAACAATCGTTTATTTGCAACTACAATCTTCCTAGGCACTTCTCATGAAGTAGATAAGTTTCCGCTGATTCGGCTGCAGCTCTGCCAAATTTGAACTAGAGGCGTGCTTTGTATATTGCTCATGAGTTTTCCTAAAAATCATTTTTAGAGTTAGGGCATGTTATTCAAGTTGTGATAAGATCTAACCCGGTTTCACCGAAACGGAGAGTTCCCCCTTAACAATTAAGTTCAGTATCTTTGTTTTTAGGTGATAGCGCATGTCTGCGAAGAGAGTGACACTTTTGGTACCAGGTTTTGGACATTTTAGCAATCCACCACACTCTAATACACATGCTAGGGGTCCATTGCAAGGTTTGGAGGTAATTCGATGCCCCAAAGCCCTTCTTCCTACAAAATCCTGATCCGTGGGCCCAGATCGTCTACACCCTAGATGTTCTTCTAACAGAGGTAGCCTAGTGGACTTTTCTATTGTTTTGTGCTTTGTTGGGTCATATGATAAATCCAAACCATGTTTGGGCACAAGTTGTGACAAGATCTAACCCGGTTTCACCGAAACGGGGACTTCCCGTCCCCCTAACAATTAAATTCCAGGATCTTCGTTTTTAGGTGATAACGCATGTCTACGAAGGGGGTGACACTTGGGTAACATGTTTTGGACATTTCAGTATTCCACCACACTTTCATACACATTATAGGGTCCATTGCAAGGGTTTGGAGATATTTCGATGCTCTGAGGCGCTTTTTCCTATGAAACCCTGATCTGTGGGGCCCAGATCGTATACCCCCCTAGATGTTCTTATGAAAGGGGTAGCCCGGTGGATTTTTATCTTGGTTTGTGTTTGGTTGGGTTATATGATAATTCCAAACCATGTTTGGGCACAATTTGTGACAAGATCCAACCCGGTTTCACCAAAACGGGGAGTTCCCGGCCAATTAAATTCCAAGATCTTCGTTTTTCGGTGATGGTGCATGCCTACGAAGCGGGTTACACTTGGGTACAATGTTTTGGACATTTCAGCATTCCACCACACTTTAATACACATGCTAGGGTCCATTGCAAGGGTTTGGAGGTATTTCGATGCTCCGAGGCGCTTCTTCCTATGAAACCCTGATTTGTGGGCCCAGAATCATCTACCCCCTAGATGTTCTTATGAAAGGGGTAGCCCGGTGGATTTGTCTCTTGGTTTGTGCTTGGTTGGGTTATATGATAATTGCAAACCATGTTTGGGCACAATTTGTGACAAGATCCAACCTGGTTTCACCAGAACTGGGAGTTCTCGCCCCCCTAATAATTATCAGCCTGATATGGGCCATCTGTTCCAGCCCATAGGATGCAGATTCCCACCCCGCGTATATGGGCCACCAGTTCCAGCCCATATGATCCAGACTGCCCGCCAGATATGGGCCACCGGCTCCAGCGCTCTAGCCCATAGGATGTATACCATTGGCATGTGCTTAAAAAACTATATAAGAGCGGGACCCACCTATCAGATCCATCCCGCGTGTCGATTTCCGGGACCCACATGCTGAGCTGGTTGCCTAGTCATTTTAATTCAACCCATGTTAAGATATTATGACCATCTAAATTGGTAGTAGTCTGCCAAATAAAAGTCTCTGCAACCATGCCGTTAATTTATGACCATTTCGTCTAAGAAAACTGTCACCTTTTGGACTAAATTGGTCATTATTTTTCAAGGTTTGGACCCTCTCGAATTTCCTACGACCAATTGGTTTAGAATGGTCATAGATCTATGACCAAAAAAATCCATGGTCGTTAAAATAAGGTCACTAGTGAGCAGATTTCTTGTAGTGGATGTACTCATCATACCTTCCTTTTGGGGTCTCCCAACGAAGCTCTACAGTGATCTGAGACGCATCACCGGGCGTTTGCCTTGGCTACAGCGACATAGCTCGTCGACCAGGAGGCGAGGGACCACTGGACCGCCGAGATGGAGAAGGCCCTGGCGAACCGGGCGACGGGAAAGGCGGTGGTTCTCGGCCAGGCACGCGACCGTTTCTGCGAATGCCTCCAGTAGCGGGCCATCTGGTATGCTAGGATGGCTATCGACGGGGCCGACGACAGCGGCAATGGTGGTTGCGGCAACAGTGGTGACTAGCCATAGCGACGTCCTCCTCCAATAGAAGTAGCCGTAGCCTTAGCAGTCCCTCCTTATTTTGTTTAAACAGCCTTTTTTAATTGACATGGCTAATGTAATGAAAAGTTATCGTTTAAGTATTAATGTTTCACTTACATATGAGTCCTGAGTGGCCGACTAGCAGGACACCCGCGCGGTCCACGCGCGTCCGAACCGACACAACCGTTGTGCAGATTTGGTGTACATATGAATCAAAACAATTAGTAGTAACTGGCATTTGTATGCCTCCCAGACCATTTACATGCGTACATGAAACATCACATAGAGCGTGTATTTCTGAAAGAAACGATTACACCACGGTAGCTTAACTAAAGGAACATGATACGTATTAAATGCTAATTAGAGAAAAATACGTATGTGTAATTGATTTTATTTTTCTAATTAAGCAGGGCCACATGAAAAAATTCCACATTTCTCGCTTTGATTATGTCTCTCATAGGCGGTGAAGTATAATTTTAATTAAATATTGTTGGGGTACAATTAGAGAAAAATAATCGAAGTAGAATTTGGCGCACACGACGGATATACTATTTGTGCATTTTTCTGCACCAAAACAACCCTTCTGATAGTAAGTTTAGTTTTTTTTATAATAAACCAACTAAGTGGTGTCACAAGCACAATGCGACCATATGGCCTTTAACCCAATTAGGGGTTTTAAAACAAGTTAAATAGAAGAAAAAAACCCAATGAAGACTAGCCATTTTCATTATACATTTTAGTACTACATGTTTTCACTCGATCATAAAGGGTGTTAACTTATATCCATTAGGCACGAGGGCCAAGAAATCTACTATAATTCTAACCATATATTGTTTTCTAGGTATCAATAATATACGCATTGAGAGCTAAAGGAGAAGCTAATGCTGACGGCGGTAAATTCATTGGTGGGAGTTAAGAAGAAGTTCAATAATGAAAATGTAGTCATATAGAGAGGCACCTAATTAAAGTTTATCAAAAAGGAGGAGGACACAAACATTTGCCACGGTATCCGAGCATGCATGTCTCTCTAGCCATACACATTCATGAAAATACTATATTTATTAATGCATATATAGAAGTCCTTGTTTCGTAAAAAGAATAGTTATTCAAAGTGACTTGAGGTGGACCAGGGCGATAAAGTAACAATGACAAAACATGAGGTTGCAAAAAAATGAGAGAGGAAAAATATTGTGCTACTTCTTGTCATAGATATGTCTCGTATGGTAACAAGGAAAAATACTATAGGAGAGAACGATAGTTATTACCATGAAACAAATATATTTTTGTATTTTTTGCATGTATATATTGTGAGATAAACACAATGTGTAGTACAATACTTTTTAATTGATATCCATATATTATATTTTTTATCCGTAGCAACACACGGCATTTAGCTAGTAACTAGTAAGTACTAATATTTCATTTATATATGGGCCTCGACTGGCCTGGCAAGAAATCCATGTGGTCCACGCGCGTCCGAGTCGATACAACCGTTGTCCAGATTTGATACACAGATAAATCGGGTTGGACGTGTTCGGATGAATCATATGCCGCTGGAGCGCCGGACACGTTCCATATGTCCATGCGGACCAGACACGCTCGTTCAGGTTGGGTCAATCCGATTGAGATGTCCTTAAGCGAGGACTCGTGAACTCTCGGATCTTATGGCATGTCCGCACAAATTGGTCCAAGCACGGAAAATATTTCATATGACGTCTATTAAAAAGATTTAAAAAGATGAAAAAAAAGTGACGTCAGCTGACCGGGGTTTAAATTAAATCTCAGTCAGCTGAGGATCAGAGAGGCCGTAATTATAAACCTGCTGGTAGCCTCCTAGGAGACATGACGTCACGTTTCAAACACGCACGATGCTGAACAATGGAAATCTAACGGTAGAAAACAAACGACTAAAAATACCCGCGCCTACGCCGGCATGCCGCCGCTTGGCGCGCGAAACCACCACAGCCACAACGGAGCCTCGCGCCCTCGCGACGACCCCAAAGAAAAGCCACCGTGTCCACCGTGCTTGTCTCGCCGGCAACCTCTTGTACTTCCCCGACCTATTTAATTCCGCGGTGCCATGGCTCGTGTGAAAGGAAACCACAATTAGGCACGCTCGAAGGCGGATGCATAATGGCGCACACTATCGGCCTCGTCACCGTCCTCCTCGCTGTGTCCGCCGTCGTGGCACTCGCTGCGGAGGCTCCGGTCCCGGCGTCCTCCCTGAAGTCGTCGAACGCCTCCGGTTCATCGGCAGCACCGTCTAAAGCTCCGGCTTCGGGGCATGAAAAGGTCAAGAAAGCTCCCACGACTTCACCCGCAGCGCCCTCGGCGACTCTCAAGGCTGCACCGGCGGCCAAGGCTCCGGCCACCAAGACAGAGAAACCCGCCCATGCGCCCGCCGAGGGGTCCAGTGCCGAGTCGCCCAGCGAAGGCGCCACGCCGGCCAAGGCCACGAAAAGCTCCACGGAGGATTCCGCGTCGAGCCCTTCCACTTCCCCGTTGGAATCCGCCGAGTCTCCGGACAGCGGTGGCGCCGCCGAGGAAGAACCGTCCGAGCCCTCCGCCGAGGTGCCGTCCTCGTCGTCGGACGACGCCAGCACAGCAGCCGACAGCCCGCCTGAGCCGGCCACCACGTCAGACTCGCCAGCAGACTCGCCAGCAGACTCGCCGGCAGACTCGCCAGCAGACTCGCCAGCAGATTCGCTTGGCCCTGCCGCAGCTGACGACAGCGGCAGTGCGGGTATGAGCAGCGGCGTCGTGGCTGCCGTCGTGGCCGCGGCCGCCTCCGCTGTGCTTTCAGCTTAGAACAGCATGATGTTTTGATGGAAAGTGTACTATACTTAATAAGTCATAGACAGGAATTTTGCTGATGAATGAAGTCCGCGCTTAGTTTTTCCTCAAACAAATTAGGTACGTACTACCGAACTGCTAGAAAGGTTACATTATAGAACAGAGGAGTGGTTTTTATCTGGGCTATGGCTAGTCATCTTTCTCAGTTGATTTTGATTTTGTAGTTTGATAATTGTATTCGAGTTACATTAGTAGAAAATAGAAAACTAGAGAATGTGTTTGGACATTGGGGTCGATTGCCGAAGAAAAGAACACGCAAGTCCAATAGTTTACCCATATAGGGCAATGGAGCAATAGCCGATTTATGGGTAAGAGGGACGAAAAACGAGCTACAACAACTTACGCATAAGTGTTTTTTCACCAAATTATACCGGTGATCACTTACTTTTTGGCACCTCCATATATGGGTAATTAGACATAATGTTTGATAGACGTAGACCTACCCAAAACCATGTGGGACGCCACCTTTCACAGGCCCCGTCCGACACCAACAAAGATGTCTGCCGTCTCTCCGCTTGCTGGCGACCGCCGCGCACACCTCCACTCCACACCCCTCCATCCCCAAGCCTCCTTCGGAGCGCGGCCCATGATTTGACTGGGAGCGAGCCCTAGCGGTCGCCCATGGCAGCACGCCGCCGACTCCTGTTCGTTGTGGTGGGCCTTGTTGAGGCCGCGCGTAGATCCGTCTCCCTGCGCGAGTTCCGCCTCCATCCCCACATGCGAGTACCACATGTCGCCTCCCCCCCCCAACCGCGAGCTCCCAAGCCAGCCCCAATAGTGTTCCCCATCGATCGTCGGCCTTGATTCTGGCCATCGCGCCTAGGCAGGCATCAGCACCGGCAAGGCCGATGCGTGGTGTGCTGTCAAGTCATCGACGACCGGCGGTTCCCAATTTCTTTTTATTTTTTATGTGTAAAGTTCTTGGTGTAAAAAACATGGACCTAAGTATAGTTTGTAAGTTTTCGAGGAGCGGACTATCTTTTTGGTAGCTAAAAAATGGGTAAGCTGATTGGACAAAAAGAAATGTTGGCTTACGCATACCCCCTCTCCCTAATCCATACCACATTGCTTACCAAAAATATGGTTAAACCGTTGGAGTTGCTCGCCTTCTCGGCCATTTTTTTATTATATACATAGCCGTTTTAGGGTCGATATAAATAAACAAGCGCTTTTAGTAGGTGGAGTGATCATCCTTAAAAAAACCTAAAAGAGGAAAGATTGGAGACCACGGAAAAAGCGCCCACCTCCATGGGTCTATTAGTCGGCCCAAAACAACGACATGACTGGAAATCAACCGAAGGTTTATCAAACTAGACGGGCTAGCGCGCTTCGTTGTGCCGTCTGCCCTGCGTTGGTGCATGTGTTGTGTTGTGCGTTGTGCTATGGCGTCGGTATTTTGTTCGTGTGTCGCTAAAACGGCGGCATTTATTTTGAGTGAAGGGATCATTTCAGTAGACTTAGTCCTTGTTTGGTGACTGTTGTTACTTCTAATTAATGTGGTTTTTGTTAGAAAGAGTTGTGTTTGCTTGCCTTCTCAGGGTCTGAGTCAGGTACTTTCATGATGTCTTTGGGAGTGTAACCTCTGATTTTTTGTATATTTCGAAACAAACCTCTCAATCGATGGCATCAACTGACTGTTTTTATAACATATCAAGACAAATCTGGCTATGCTTATTTATCACCAGCTGGTGGTAACTTGGATATGCCGATGGATGCGGCGGCCATATCAGGAGTATCGCCTATTCCACAGCTCGACTTGGCGGTTTCAACATGAGGAATGAAAAGGTACACCCAAGTAAGGGCAGTCTGCAATTTAAGGTGGTGGACCATACGAACCAACTTCCAATGGTAGAACAGATAAGCAAGACCTACATTAGATAGCTAAAAGTTTATTTTGGATTGAAGGATACACAAAACACGTATTCTTGTTCGTACACGTAGGACGATGACTACAAAATGGCAACACAGGACTTCAAGCACACAGCCGCATGGCATAAACAACTCAACGAACCCCACAAACACGATATGCAAGGCTAGAGCAGCCAGCTTCATTCCCCAAAACATACCTTTGTCCTTCCACAACCCAACCGCAACCACTTGGTGCACAGCAAAAACACCGCCCACGCACACCAGCACTGTGAGGACCATCTTCTGAGACAAGTACCACCGACACTCCTAAAATAATAACACAAATGCAGTCAGGAACTGCTGACCTGCTGAATCCAAGGGGAGGGGACTGGCAGAAAACTAAGAAATATATGCTAATTCTCTATACCTTTTAGTCCACATTATCCATACTTGAGACATGGACGTGCTCTATGATAACCAGCTCCCTAGCAAGCTCTTCCTGCCATCCAGACATCGGGCTATCAGAAGCCGCACCTTTGACTGTCAAGAAGGGAAGTACATCGTCGTATGGAACAAAGATGCGTGAAAGCTTGATCATCACTTCATGAAGTGACTGAACAACAATGTGTTCCCTCTTTCAGACACAATGTGCCATCAAAGTTGCCCCTCCAGCAATGCGATGCAGCTATGCAAATTGGCTACATGCCACATTGCAGAAAAATCATCATCCACATTATACCAGTTTCAAGCATTCAGCTACTAAACAACTGACTGCGCCTGCTCAGCTCTTGAATCGCACAAAATTTAAGAGCCTGAACTTCCTATATCTACATTTTCTACTACTAATTTGCTCCTAAACATTACTTGCTAGCACATAGACATTATCTAGCTTGGTCATAAAATACAAATCAATTGTCGCATCAAAGTTCTGTCATGCTAGGCACCATAGTCTTAGTAAGTAGAATTTTTTAACAATCTGGAAAGGGGAGATTGACCTGATTTAAAACTAACCAGTGAAACAGAGTTATTAGTTTATCCGAAGTTCTATGTCAAATATACATTGTACATACTGCATAGCGGAACAAAGAGACTATCTAAATTAGTTCTATTATTTGTAATTAAAAAATGGCTGAAAATCTAGACATAATGCATAACCCACCAGAAAAACTAAGTGTCTCACATTTATGTGCAAAATGCTATTATCACCATGAGGAGTTTCCCGGTCAAAATCAAAACGTCACATTAAGCTCTCGTAATGTTTACCTAATAATACATATTGTTTCCTACCATGGGCCGTACAGATAGAAAGAGTCTATGGTATTTTTCTAGAATAACAACTTGGTGTTAACATACTATTTCCATTCCTTGTTCTCAACACCAAATCGAAGAAACTTAACTACATATTTTGATAGGCTCAAATGGTGTACACAAAAAAGCCTACACAACAGCATTTGCAGCTGAAGAAAATAATAATAGAGAGCTCGTCGGTGCTAAACTGCTAACCAAATTATATTCCAACCAAAAATGACAAACTGAATAAATAACTCTCATATTTTTCAAGGATAGCAACCGAGTGCTATACTTAACTTGTAAATCCACAGAACCGATCAATAGGCCGTGCTCTCTAAAATTTGGTCAGCTGACCAGAAAAAGGGAAAAAATACAGCTAGGCAACCAGCAAAGCCGACACCAAACAATCAGCAACATCCACACCAGGCAACCTGCAACCGAAAGAACAAAGCACATCCAAGCAACACTGAACAAATAATTAGGAAACGAAAAAACAGAACATATGGCACACCAAATTTAAACTAAAATTAATAATATACCTGAAAAGAAGTTTTAATTTATAACCTACCTTAAATTGAAAAATGATTAATAACATACCTAAAAGATCAATTCTGTGGAATATACCAAACATAGCTAATGATTTTATAGCCGCTACCAAATATAGCTACTGAGAAAAACAACATGCGCTCATCATATTTTTCATAGGTCAAAGACCTAAAATAGTTATACTTTGAAACCTTTGCACCCAGGTGGCACATGCCATTCTACACCTAGAAAAATACGACCCATTTTTTGTTAGAGACCCCAATGCTCCAACATCTTATTTTGATTGACAAACCGAAGGTTTCTCTTTCCATAGTTCATGCCTGGCAACTGCAACTAAGCATGCTAAGAATCAACAGCTTTAACCTGACTCTGTACATCAGCTCTAAATAAAATATAGAAAGGATTTGCTAAAATCGACCCATAGGCCATTTGTGCAGATTCAGTCTCGCACTTGACTGAAGTTATGGACGGAAAACTGTGCTATCAAACTCAATGAACGAAAACGACAAATGATCTCAGAAAGGAAACATGATAGTACCAATCAAAGTCTGGAACCCCAGCACTACGTGAGGCCAAACCTAGAACCGAAATTAAAACATCAAGGAGACTAAACCTTCCAGTCAGCAACCACGCAGGCAATCACAAAGAGTGTGGTGGCGCCCCACGGCAAGACAGCCCCGCGGAGCCGAGATCCCGATGATCCGGCGGAAGAACTAGGAACCATCCGCAGGCATAAGCACTACACTGCCACCAAGAAACCCGCCGCCGCTAGAAATCCAACATGGCCACCCACGTCAAAGCAGTGGAGAGAACCAAGAAAAGTACTCCCCGCACACTACGAAATAACCCAAGAAAGACAAATCGATCCAGATTACAGGAGATTGACAGATGCGACCCACAAACCATGGGACACCCGTCAGGCGTTGGAAAATATATCCGCACACCTAGACTTCCTGGAGCCGACGCGTGGGCAAGCGAGTCACCACATCAACCACCCATCCGCCAGGTCGACACCCACATGTAGAGATAGAAGAGAGCAGGCCCACAGGCAGGTGCATGGGAACGGCAACACACCCTGCAAACGCTCCCAGATCGCGCACAACTCACCACGCTTAAACTTTTAAAGAATGAGATAAGCTGCATGAAGGAATCCAAAGACTCCAATTTTCTCCATGGTAAATATTACTTGACAAAATGTAGATCATGATGATTAGTTTTTAATAATACACAAACGATTAAGTGATTACCAAAGAAAAACAACATAAAATTGCATAATAATAAAAGGAGCATCTCTGGTTAGTCAAAATTAAATCACGAAAAGTGCTACCCCACAAATAGTAAACAAACCAGAAATGTGATGTGGAAAATCCTCACTACTTGTTTTGGATAATGAAAATATGTAGAATTGTGCCTTTTTAATTTTGATGATTTGGATATTCTTTAGATTTTAATACTATGAAGAATATAATTGTTTCAAGATACGATACTCCATTTAGAATGCCAACACTCTTATCGATATAATGCAAAGTCTCCAAAATGGGCTCTCAAGTGTGGGAAGAAACTCACCGAGAGGTTTCAAGTTCTGCAACCTCTTATCCTGTGAGCCAACGTTGTACTCTTCCTTCCATGCCCAGATACATGGTATTTGTTTTCTCTAAGCCACTAATCTGCAGGATATGGAAAAAAATGAAGAGTTACATATCTTTTTATCTTGCGTCCATACCAAACAGACCATGAAAACCTTGCTAGTCATAACAAACAGGAAAATAAAACCCCGCCATGCGGTAGAGTAATTCTGGCCAAATACAATATGTATTTACATTTCTAAGAAACTCTAATAAAGTAATGTAAGAAGCTGAATTGGAAAAAAAAGAAAGGAACTACCACATGGGTGTAGATGAAGCAAACACAATTAAGTTATTTTGGAAAAAAAAAGATACCAGGCAAAGCAAAACTGTAATAGAACAGATACTACGAAAATGGCCTGTGATGTAAGAAGCGTTTTTTATTCCAAGATTCATACAACATATGTATATACTTTGGAAAAGGACATACACAAACAGTTTTCCCACAACAATATACAATAATCTCGAGCAAAAGCAGAACATGAAAGCTAGAAATCAAATTGTAATAGAAGTAGCATGGAAAACAATGAATACGCCAAACAAACCTAAATAGGATAATAAGGTCTAGTCTTCTAGCTAGAGAGATGTGAACAATCTTCTAGCTAGAGCGACGTGAATAATTAAATGAGAGGAATTAACCAAGCAGCAACTTTCTTAGGACAATACCAAATTGTCAGAAGTGAAAACTCATAACTCACTGGGCATGAAACAAGTCATTAGATCTATACGGACCAATATTTTTTTCATATTAAATTAATTCATGGAATAGGAGAACATAAGCTTCGGTGTCAAATCAATAATATCTGCCATTATGTATCTATACTTGTGTACTATTACAAAAATGATACAAATTTCCAATTTAGTTGCTTTGTATGAAGGTTGTCATTTACTTTCTTATTCCCATAATCGTCCTAAATAATACAGTAGCACAATAATCAGTACTAACCTATAGATGAATCTTATATTCACAGCTATGCAGCAATGTGAAGGCACTATCAAGATACTTAGAAAGCTAAACCAAATAATGAGCTAAATTAGTACATCCAGACCTAAATAATCCAACCTAATACATATGCAAAGTTTACGAAGCCTGGCATTTAAATATGCAATCTTATGCTCCCACACAGGCAAATATCACCAAAATAACCACCAAGCTGAAACTTTGTCTAGGAAATGATAGGACAATCGAGACAGTAATGAAGCGGCAGACCTAGGAAATGAGAGTTCATTTCAGAGAAGACAATTTATTCTTAAATCTTAACTAAATCAGAATTCAAAAACCGAAAGAAGCCACATCTGCCCCAATACCTTATTTTGTCACTTAGAAGTCATGCATCCCTACTTTCTCCAACTGCAATGCGTAAAATGGTTTCATTTTTGAGCAGTTTCTTACTTTGCAGGTGCACCTAGAAACATAAACCACCATCTGAAATGAAGAGTAATATTTTCAGGCTAGCTAGCTCTGTTGAAGGAATAACAAAACCAACATAATTTATTAAATGTACATATGTACAAAGAACAATCAACTTCCATAACTGACACATGCTTCTCCAATGAAAATGAAATTTTATTTCAAAGTTTGGACACCTACACTCAAATTTTGATTTTTGTACAGATAGCTCTTATATACAAATGCCGTCAAAAGCTTAAAAAGTACCTTCTTAGGAAGGTAGATTGACCGTTGTATTTTCGGTCTGATTTCTCCATTGGTTTTGCTTCCAGTTTCATGTCAGGTTGGTTGTCTATCAGCAAACTGGCACATCCTAAAGGCAAATGCATAATCAGTGATTCATTGGTTGAATAAGGATAAAAATAGATGGACTCTAAACGCAAGAAAATATTCTTATATCAGATAATAGTAGATGAACTCCTAAGAACTAAGCCTCAAACTACTATAAGTGTCTTGGCTGAACTCGGGCATGTTGTTATGTATGTAAAGCTTTCTCTATATAACTATATATGATAAATAGATTAATGTCGCTCATACTTGTAAATCAGGCACAATACGTCAGCTTTCAGTTCCTAGCAGAGAGCAACAATGTAGAAGTGCAATTTATTTTACTTGGAACCGGTAAACACCGAAAAATTACAGTACCAATACATTTTCATTGGCTAACCCAAAACCGCACCCTACATGAAACCGGTAGGTAACAAAATAATCTGCAATAATAAAAAGATTCAGGAGGGAAATGAGAATTGCAAAATAGAAACACCTACACAGAGTATAGGACCTGCTATTATTGACTGGAGATTATTCTTCCGGTGTTGTCTGCTTGGATTTTCATTGATGCATTATGAAATATACCTAACAAGAGAAGAACATCGGTCTATTAACTGAGTGAATGCACGGAGGATTCCAGCCAGTCTAGCACGCGCATCAGAGACATGCAGATGGCGAAGCTCCACCAACCTCTCCTCTGGCCCGCGATGGAGCCGCCACCAAGAGCTTAATGCTAAATTAACTTCTAGATTAAAAAATTAGCAGGACAAAAACTCATTTTAACCATCTATAGATTTGTAATATGCAAGAACAAATGTAGACAAAAAACCCAGAATCTTTACTAATGTTCAAAAGAGAAGATGTTCAGGTTGCTTGGGACTTCCCGTCTAATCCAACATGCCACCGGCTGACTTCACCACGGCCAAGGAAAGAAGCTGCAGTAGCATCTTTAAGCTATGGTCTCTTACCCCTTGAACAAATGAAGGAAGGAGGTGGAGAGAACTTGCACTACATGAAAGAACTGATGCGACGAAGGTCAAATATCGGAGCCATCGGCGTAGCGGCCTCTCCTGGCCAGCCGTCCAGCCCGGCCGTCGGCATAGGGATGGCCGTCGGTGTAGACGAAGGTGTCAAGGATAGCCCTTGGCGTAGCGCGGCCGTCGGCGTAGCAGAGAGGGTTGTGCCGACGGTGGCCCTCGGCATAGCTCTTTGGCAAAATTATTTGGTCTGTACCGACGACTAAGCTGTCGGCGTAGGCCTTCAGATTTTTTTTCTAACTATGTTTCCTTTTACCTCTTTAATTTTTGAAAAATCATAAGTATATTATTCTAATTCACAAAAATATAAATAATATATCAAAATTTGCAGAAAAATAAGGTCTATCTTTCTACACTCAAATATCACACATTTTAAAATAAAAAGTAAGCAAAACATAAAACATTATATATAGTTTAAAACGGGCATAAAAATTCAAAAACGATCCAAACAATGTGAAACCTTCGGGTGGTGTCATATTATGTGATATAGTTAGAAGGAAAAATGTCAAACTTGGTATATTTATTATGTCTCAAAAAACCCTTCACAAAATGATCTATCTCATTCGAGGTTTTCTGACTTTCGGGTCAAATGCCCAGTGTTATGGTTAGAATGAAAACATAATTTGTGATAATGTGTCCATATTATGCATATATGTGCATAATGGGATGATGAACAATGTTTTAAGAGGAAGTTTTTCTTTTTGTCGCACCAAAAAGCCATTTTCCATTTTCCGAATGCAAAAAACGGGTGGTTTTGTGAAGCAACCACCAAATGAATAATTTGAAATGCTACCACCATATTTTTTAAAAATACTAAAACACCTTACATGGACAATGTCTTAACAGGAAGATCTCAAACCTTTCCGTCTATCTCGGATGAAAAAGACAAATTCCTGCCGAATCGGTAGGAAGTGGGTTAGATATGAACTACAGGTATATGATCGGATGCTCATGATTTTTTACAAAAATAATTTTAGGTTCACAATGTGCCGTTTCATCATAGATCCACTTCAAGTTTAGCGAGTCTCAGCCCCGAGCTAAGAATCTCCATGTCTGTCGTTCGACAAAGTTTGACGATAGCTTTAAACGGGCATAAGAAATTCAAAAATGATCCAAACAATACGAAACCTTCGTGTGGTGTCAAATTATGTGACATAGTTAGAAGGAAAAATATCAAATTTGGTATATTGATTATGTCTCAAAAAAACCTTCACTAAATGACCTATCTTGTTCGAGGTTTCTTGGCTTTCGGGTCAAATGACCAATGTTATGGCTAGAATGAAGGCACAGTTTATGATAATGTGTCCATAGTATGCATATATGTGCATCATGAGATGGCGAACAATGTTTCAGGAGGAAGTTTTCCTTCTCATCGCACCAAAAAGCCATTTTACATTTTCCGAGTGCAAAAAACAGACAGTTTTATGAAGCAACCAGCAAATGGATAATTCAAAATGTTACCACCACATTTTCAAAAATACTAGACCACCTTACATGGACAATGTACTAACAGAGGGATCTCAAACCTTTCCGTCTATCCCTGATAAAAAAGACAAATTCCTGCTGAATCGGTAGAAAGTTGGTCAGATATGAACTACAGATACATGATCGGATGCTCATGATTTTATACAAAAATTATTTTTAGGTTTACAATATGCTGTTTCATCAGAGATCCACTTCAAGTTGAGCGAGTCTCAGTCCTGAGCTAAGAATCTTTATGCGTGTCGTTTTAAACGGGCAAATGAAATTATGGTAAGAATCATGACATATTTTGTGATAATTTGATATTGATATCATGTTTGGATTCCTATAATTTTTGTGATTAATTTAGACATATTATTTGTTGAATTCCGATTTACAGATTTAAAGATATTAATTTTTCCATATTAAATATATAAAAAATCATTATATTTTTATTTGAATTCAATAATATTTTTACTAATTCATTGTTGTTAGTTAAATAATTGTTTGTAATTTCAAAAATTATGAACATGTGACATGATGATATAAGAGTTAATAGGATTGATATCATAGTATTGACAACAATGTATAAATTGCTTTGCGAAAACAGATTCTGAAGGAATGAGGAAGTTAAGCGTGTTGAGCGTGGAGTAGTGAGGATGGGTGACCGACCGGGAATTTTGACTAAGACTCCAATTTAATCAATAATTAAGTGTAATTAGTGTTAAAAAAATTCAAAGTAAGAGATTAATGAGTCAAACAATTAAAAGATTATTTTTTTTAAAAAAAATAGTTCAGGCTGGCCGACGGCCTGGCCGTCGGCGTAGCTCCAGGCCTGTGTCGACGGCCTGGCCGTAGGCATAGCTCCAGGCTGGGCCGTTATACCAGACGACCGCCGCCTGACATTGTGGGGCCCGCTACAAGCGCTATGCCGAGGGGGATCGTCTACGCCGACGGCCGAGAGTGTAATTAGTGTTAAAAATGTTCAAAGGAAGAGATTAACGAGTCAAACAATTAAAAGATTAAAAAAATAGTTTAGGCTGTGCCGACGGCCTGGCCGTCGGCCAGACGACCGTCGCCTGACATTGTGGGGCCCGCTACAAACGCTATGCCGAGGGGGGTCGTCTATGCCGACTACTAGCTACACCAAGGGACTACGCCGACGACCACCGCCGGCACATCCTGTGCCGATGGCAATATGGCGTTGTGCCGATGGCAGCCGACCGTCGGCGCCTGGGATCTTTCCTGTAGTGTTGTAGATAGAACAGACTTCGTTGAAATTGATATGGCCAGAGGAGAGGTACTTGTCAGCGCTGCCTCACCAGTATCTACAGGCATCCCTCCATGGGTAGAGGTTGGGTGTGGTCGCCTCGGAAGAAATCCTCCGCCATGAAAACCCTAGCCGTCTCTTCCTGCACTCGCGCCCCTCCCTATTACCCTAGCTTTTCTTCTCCTCATCCCACGTTCGTGTCCCCGGCTCCCTGTGCCTTCTCCCATGCCACTCTCTCCATCCCTCACTGCCAAGCACCGTAGGCAGATGTGACCGCTTCTTCAATCCCCTCATGTGCTCGCGTGGCATGGCGTCGAGGCCGACGATGCGAGGTCAGTGGCAGGAGAAGAAGCACGGAGGGGAGGGTGGAGCAGTGGCACGAGATTTGTTGGTGGTCGCGCAGAAGAAATGGGGATTGGGGAAGAGACGACCGCATCACCGCCCATCAGTCTGGTCGATGCCCACATGCAGAGATAGAAGAGAGTAGGCCTATCGGCAGGCGGCCAGGCGCACATGAATGGCAACACCCCCATGCAAACCCTCCCAGATCGCACGCAGCTCACCACGATTAAGCTTTTAAAGAATTGTTCTATATGTTTCCACCTTCAACACTAGGTGGCAATTGGAATGGAGTCTTGTCCAGCGCAGGGAACGCGACATGACCTTGTCGCTTTCCACCGTCCAGCGCCCAGCCGCCATAGTTACTCTCTCCTGCAGATGGGATCACGGTA
This sequence comes from Avena sativa, assembly GCA_916181665.1. Classification (NCBI taxonomy): domain Eukaryota; kingdom Viridiplantae; phylum Streptophyta; class Magnoliopsida; order Poales; family Poaceae; genus Avena; species Avena sativa. The sequence continues at coordinate 82,182,551 of OV702299.1, read as the reverse complement.
TGGAGGTCAATCGTTGGTCCATGAATTTTCACTCCCACGGCCTCGAGTAGTTTCCTTGCTCCCTCTCGCTGCTCACCAATGTAGTAACTCGGGCCAGGCTTTCACCTACCATTAGACTGCTTCATATCTAACAGGGGCCCCCAGTTTCATGGGCCCAGGGCGGCCACCCTGCCGGCCCTGCCCCAGGGCCGGGCCTGCGTGGCATACTCAACTGACCATAGGCGAATGAGGGGTACGAAAAATCCAAGAACATTTGTATTCTAATACGCCCAAAACGTATCTACTTTCCCGAACACTTTTGCTATTGTTTCTCCTCTAAACTTGTGTGATTTGGATACAACTAACACGGTTGACGTTGTTTTTGTTAGGAATAGACAAGTTGTATTCCTTTAGGGGCCAAAGGTCACAATATATAGTACAGGTACATGGCAAATATGCAGGAAGCCCCCTAACATATGGGGGAAATACAATATACAGATATCTACATCTAACACCCCCCCTCAAACTCATGGTGGATCCACAACACTGAGTTTGGAGAGTAAGAAATCATGCTGCGCTCTGGTCTGTGCCTTCATGAAGAAATACGCCAACTGTAAATCTGAAGGCACATACTGAAGTGCAATAACCTGAGCCTGCACCTGAGCACGTGTATAGAAAGCATCAACCCCAATATGCTTGGTAAGCTCATGCTTGACCGGATCACGTGCAACACTAATGGCACCTGTACTGTCAGACAAAACCAGACTGGGTGTGATAATAGAGACCCCAAAATCCGCAAGTAACCACCGTAACCAGGTCACCTCAGCAGTCAACAAGGCCATAGCACGCAACTCAGCCTCAACACTCGAACGGGAAACCGCTGTCTATTTCTTCGTCTTCCAAGCAATGAGCGAACCACCAAGAAACACACAGTAAGCAGAAAGTGAACGGCAATCCGAAGGATACCTCGCCCACGTAGCGTCCGAATAGCACTGGAGCTGGAGGGAGCTGGAACGAGGAAATAAAAGGCGACGAGTGATCGTACCACGAAGATAACGAAGAACACGGAGAAGATGACTATAGTGGACAGTGGTAGGAGCAGAAACAAACTGACTCAGAATATGAACAGGATAAGAGATGTCAGGACGAGTGACAGCAAGATAAACAAGACTCCCAACAAGATGACGATAACACGTCGGATCAGAAAGAGGATCACCGTCAGTAAGTTGAAGCTTAACATTAAGCTCCATAGGGGTCTCAACAGTGCGCTCATCCCCAAGAGCAGCACGAGCAAGAAGATCCTGAATATATTTTTCCTAAGAGATGTAAAAGCCATCAGAAGTGGAGGAAACCTCAATCCCAAGAAAGTATCGAAGAGGACCAAGATCAATCATAAGAAACTGATCACGAAGACGAGCCTTAACAAAGGCGATATACTCAGGATCATCACCAGTAATGATCATATCATCAACATAGAGAAGAAGAAGAGTGCGTCCACGAGGAGAAGTGTGAACAAACAACGCTGGATCATGAGCACTAGGAGAGAAACCAGCAGCAGTCACTACAGAAGCAAAGCGCTCAAACCAGGCATGAGGGGCCTGTTTGAGGCCATAAAGAGAACGTCGAAGACGACAAACCATCCCCTCGGGAACAGAATAGCCAGGAGGAGGCTGCATATAAACTTCCTCACTCAACTCACCATTGAGAAAGGCGTTCTGAACATCAAGCTGGGACACAGACCAGTGACGAACAGAAGCAACGGCAAGAAGAGTACGCACAGTGGTCATATGAGCCACAGGAGCAAAGGTCTCATCATAGTCACGACCATGCTCCTGCTGAAAACCACGAGCCACAAGACGCGCTTTATAGCGCTCAAGAGATCCATCAGAGCGAGTCTTAATCTTATAGACCCACTTACACATGATAGGACGAACACCGGGAGGGGGAGAAACAAGATCCCAGGTGCCAGTGCACTCAAGTGCAGCAATCTCCTCAGCCATGGCCAGCTGCCATTCAGGATGATGCTCAGCATCCCGATAATAAGTCGGCTCGAAGGCAACAGAAAGTCCATACTGACTAGGAGAGTAACGGTTGGGGGCACGACGCTGACGAACAGGACGAGTAGAGGGAAGATCATCAGAGGAAGACGACGCATGAGACGACGATGAAGAAGAGGGAATGGTAGAGGAAGACTCCGGAGAACGAGGAGAGCTAGGAGAACTAGACGGAGCAGAGGAGGACGGTGTCAAAGAAGAGACATCAGGGGGAGGAGATCCTGAAGAAGACACAATAGGGGTAGAAGGAGGTGTGTCAGGAAAGAGAAGAAAAGAGATATCTTCCACCGGGTAAGTACCAGCGGTGGGACGAGGATAGAAAGGACGCGTCTCATCAAAAGTGACATCACGAGAGATACGCATCCGACGACCAACAGGGTCCCAACAGCGATAGCCCTTATGCTCATCACTGTATCCAAGGAAGACACACTCAACATACCGAGCAGTCAGTTTGGTGCATTCGCGAGGAGCAAGGAGAACATAGCAAACACAACGAAACAAGCGAAGCATGGACTAGTCTGGAGACTGTCCAGATAGGCGCTCAAGAGGGATACCACCCTGCAAGGCGGCAGAAGGCTGAATATTGATGAGGTAAGCTGACATAGCGACAGCCTCAGCCCAGAAATGCGGCGGGAGAGAAGAAGCAATCATCATAGCACGAGTGGTCTCAAGAAGATGGCGATGCTTACGCTCAGCAACGCCATTCTGGGCATGTGCGCCAGGACAGGAGAACTGAGCAAGGGTGCCCTGCTCAGCAAGAACACCTCGCAACATCTGGGAGATATACTCACCAGCAGAATCAACACGAAAAACACGGATGGGGGTAGAATACTGAGTACAGACCATGGCAGCAAAACGCTGATATATGGAAAGCACTTCACTGCGAGAGCGCATAAAATACAACCAAGTGTACCGAGAAAAATCATCGATGAATAAAATATAGTAGCGATGGCCCCCTTTCGAAGCGAAAGGAGCCGGACCCCAAACATCGGAATGAACTAAATCAAAAGGTCGCTGAGATACAGACGCGCTAGTAGGATAGGGAAGTTGAATCTGTTTACCCAACCTACAACCCTGACAATGCAAAGACCCATCTCCTGAGACAGGCCCTAGAAGACCACGATGAACTAATGACGACAGGCGAGAGTCACAGAGGTGACCAAGACGATGATGCCACTGCTGAAAGGAGCTGGTAGTAGAGGCGACAACCGGAGAAGAACTGGCAGATGAAGTGGCAGCGGAAGGAACACGAAGCCAGTCTAACTCCCAAAACCCTGAAGAGTCACAACTGCGAGGGCCATCTCCAACCAGCGCCTGTGTGCGACGGTCCTGGACAACACAAGAATCAGCATCAAGAATGACGCGACAACCAGAGTCAATAAGCTGGCTAGCAGAGAACAAATTCATCTTAAGAAGAGGGACATGAGAAATATCAGGAACAAAAAAAGAAGTAGAAAGGGTGCCCCGACTAGAAACAGGAAGAGAGGTACCATCAGCCGTAAAAACACGGACATGAGAAGGGAGAGAACAAAGAGCGGACAGAAAAGAAGACTCAGTGGTCATATGAAAGGAAGCTCCAGAATCCAGATACCACGGAGACATACCTGACTGTGTAGAAGGTGGTGGTCGCACAGTGCCTGAAGACGCAGTCACAGAACCAGCAGTGCCCGTCAAAGAAGAGCATGTAGCAGCAAGCAGACCGCGAAGACTCCTAATAATGTCCTGATCAGAGAGAGCAACTGCTGAAGACCCGGAAGGAGACAACTGCCCACGAGCCTGGTGCTGCTGACGTAAACTGGGGTCCCGTGTATAACAGGTGGCCCAAGTGTGGCCATCCCTGTTGCACTAAGAGCAGTGACGAAGAGAACCACGGCGACCCTGACCACGAGCCTGCTGGTGCTGACTCTGACCCTGAGGCTGCTGGTGCTGACTCAGACCTGGAGGAGTGGGTAGTATCGGTGGCGGCACAGACGGCATAGGAGGACCACGGGTAGCAAGCACAGATGGAACCGCAAGAAGACCAGCACCACGGAGGCGGGTCTCCTCAGCCCGAAGGTCAGACAACACCTCAGAGAGCGGAACACGACCACGAGCATTCAGCTGAGCACGCCGGGGCTCAAACTCCTGGCGGAGCCGAGACAGAAACTCATAGATGCGGTGAAACTCCAAATCCGAGCGCACAATCTGGCAACACGAGCATGTGACACAAACAGCAGTACGAAGAGAATCAAGCTGACGCCAGATAGCAGCACTGTGAGTATAGAACTCATCAATAGTAGAATCACCCTGCTGGAGAGCATGCTCCTGGCGAACCACAGACAGGTAAAGAGCATCCCCAGACGGCTGATAGCGCTGACGAAGATGAGCCCACTGAGCGGCAACAGTAGGGAGACTCATGAACTCAGCAGCATACCGGGGCAGAACACTGGAGGTGAGAACAGCAGCAGCACGAGCATCCTCATCAACCCACTGAGTGTAGGCAGTCAGAGCGTGTCGATAGGCCTCGAGATCAGAAGAGTACTGCTTGAACTTCAGGTCATAAGCAGCAACAACACTATCATCAGCACTCTGAGCAGCATCCTTGGCCTCCTGAGAAGCATCAGCACCGAGAACAATGGGCGTCGGCAGAAGAGGAGCCACAGGAGCAGGGGGCACGGCGGACAGGAGACCTCGCCGGAGAGCACACCCCAAAGACGGAGACCGCGCATGTGAACGCGCATAAAGGCAGCAAAATTAAGGTAATTCGCGCCATCAAAGACCACTGGGCAGCGAGTAATCGCAACATAACCCGACGAAGAAGACATTTTTTTTAGATCCTGACGCAAGCAGACAAAAACCGGCGGCGGGCCAGGCGGGACACGGCTGGAGGCATCAGCAGGTCGTCAGGAAGCTGGCTGCCTGCAGGGCGTCGAGGGCGTCAGGGAGCAGGGGCACGCGTGGCCCTGGGTGGTGGGGCCCTCGCGCAGGAGTTGCAGCAGGGGGCACACGTGGCCACGGGGCGGGGCCCTCGCACGGCAGGTGTGCACGCGCTGCTGCGGGACGGTGCAGCAGACGCGGGAATTAGCAGATCAGCGGGTGAGACGGATGGCGGTAGCGGGGCCAATCGACGGTGGCGGGGCCCAAACGGCAGTGATAGTATAAGCAGGGGTAAGGCGGATTGAGGGTGTAGATGGTTGGTGTAGATGGCGATTCTGGGAAGAGGACGATGGATTCTGGGAAGAGGACGATGGCAATTCCGGTGTAGGTATGTAGGTGTGTAGATGCAAAGGACGAAGGAGGCCACGACAAGAGAACTTCAATCGCAAGCGCGGCCAGAACGGGAACCGGCGGAGGCCGGGGCGAGCTGACGGCGGCGGCGTGCTTACAGGAACCCTAAAACCGGCTCTGATACCATGTTAGGAATAGACAAGTTGTATTCCTCTAGGGGCCAAAGGCCACAATATATAGTACAGGTACAGGGAAAATATGCAGGAAGCCCCCTAACATATGGGGGAAATACAATATACATATATCTACATCTAACAGTTTTCAGCAGAATTACCTTGGTTTCTAGTTTTTGTGCAGAAAATCAACTATCAGGAAAAATCCTGGAAAATATGCCAAAAATCATATTTCACTAGAAGACTCACAGAGCGAGAATACAAGACGAAGTGGGGCACTGAGGGGCCCACACCCCCTGCCGCGCGGGCCAGGCATGGACGCGCCTGGAGGGGGTGTGGCCGCCTCAGGCACCCCCTCGGCCTCCCTCTTCGCCTATAAGTTATCTTCTGACCTAAAAACTCAGGGGGGTCGACATTTTTCCAGAAAGAGTTCCGCTACGCCGCCACCACCAGAAACCGTGATTCGGAATCAGAAACTCCATTCTGGCACCCTGCCGGGACGGGGAATTTGGAGAGGATCTTCGCCATCATCATCAAAAATGCCTCTCCATCTACCATCCATGTTTCCCCATCCATGAGTGAGTAATCCCCCGCTGTAGGCTATGGGGATGGTAGGGATTGGATGAGTTCTATCATGTAATCGAATAAGATTGTTAGGGCAGGGTGTCTAGTATCTCTATTAGTGCTATTTGACTTTGTTGCAACTTGTTGTGCTTAATGCTTATCACTAGGGCCCGAGTGCCATGATCTCAGATCTGAATTTATTATTGATTCATGATGATAGTATTGTTTGTGATCTTATCTGCAAGTTGTGTACACATATCATTATCTGAATCCAAAGGCCCCGAAGTGACAGAAATTGGGATAGCCGGAGGGGATGGCTGTGATGTGAGGATCACATGTGTTCACGGAGTGTTAATGCTTTGCGCCGGTGGTCTATTAAAAGGATTACCTTAAATTGCCAGTAGATTCACTTGAGGCCCCGCTGCAACGGGCTGGCAGGACAAAAGATGTTGTGCAAGTTCTCATTCCAAGCACGTATGACTATATTGGAGCACATGCCTATGATTGTTTAGTACTTGTATGCTTTATCTTATTTATCTGCAATTTTCCTAGATCTTGAAGTTACATGTTTAGACTCGTCCATGTAATGCCCGTCCATCCATCCCTATGCCTACCGCACTCATATCCTACGTTTTGCTACTATTTTTACTACTCCCTTCGTTTTACTGCTGCTGTTACTTTGCTATTGCTACTACAAAACTGTTGCTACTGACAAACTTCTGTGAGCAAGACTATTTCCAGGTGCAGCTGAATTGACAACTCAGTTGTTAAGGCTTATAAGTATTCTTTGGCTCCCCTTGTGTCGAATCAATAAATTGGGTAATACTAGCCTCGAATACTGTTGCAATCCCCTATACTTGTGGGTCATCAAGACTATTTTATGGCGCCGTTGTTGGGGTGCATAGCTTTATTTGTAAGTTCACTTGGATCTATTACTGTTCACTGCTATTCCTTTCATCATGGGGAAGTCTCGTGATGGAAAGTTTCCTATTTTACCATCCACTACAAGAAGAGGTACAATCCTAAACACCTCTGATGCTCTTGATTCACCGTCTGTTATAAGTAAGCTTGTTACACCACCACCACATGCACATGCTACACACACTGCTACTACTGCTGAATCTAAAATTGCTTCTGATACTCATGATGTTACTTATACTGTGCTTGATGCGAGTGGTTCATTAGGTCCTTTCCTAGATGCTACTATTGCTAGAACTATTTTGGGAAACACTGAAACTCCTAGTGAAGACACTATTACACCGGTTAGCTCACCTGAGTCTAGAGAGAGATATGATACTAGTGATGGTTACATTGAAATGATTGATGAATTTATTAAAGAGTACCAAAACACACATGGTGCTAGTGCTATTAGAAGTCTCCTTGAGAGACGTACCATTATTCCTAAACTGTCTTCTGATCCTAGGTTTGCCATTTCTCCCATATATATTAAAGATAAAGATTATGATTTCTCTCTTGATTTGTCCTATTTAGACTTTGTTGAGAAAGAACCTTTTTGTGGGACTGAAAATGAGAGTGTTATGGCACATATGAATGAGATTTCCACTATGAGTGCCTTATTCTCTGATTATTTTTATATGCGCACGTACTTTGTTACAATGATCTTCCCTTTTTCACTAAAAGGAGAAGCTAAAGCTTGGTTTAATAGATTGCCTCCTGGATCCATTGATAGCCCTGATTGTTTGATTGCTTCTTTCTTCCAGAAATATTTTCCTCCCAGTGCTAGACATGTTGCTTTGCAGAAACTTTTTGATTTTAAATAGGGAGAAGAAGAGAAATTGCCTGAGTCATGGACAAGGTTCTGTGCCTTGATTCATGCACATCCTAGATGTCCATTACCTAAAAATGAGCTTCTTGATATTTATTATAATGGACTAATTGATGATTCTAGGACACACCTAGATAGTTTTGCTGATTGTGTTTTTAGGAAAAGAACTCCTATAGATGCTGAAGAATTAATGGCTAAAATAAGCAAGAATTATGATGATTGGACTTCAACTGAGCTAAATACACCTGAGCCTACTACTCCTGAACCAGTTGTGCCTGAACCAGTTCCAACACCAACACGAAAGAAGAGGGGAGTGATTGCATTAAATGATGAAGTGATAAAAGAAGATAATAAATGTCTTAAGCACGAAAGAAGAGGGGAGTGATTGCATTAGAGCTGAAGATGTGAAGAATCTACCTCCTATAGAAGAATTATGTAAGCTAATTCCCCACTCATCCACTATTGAGGTACACTCTCTCCACTTTAATGAAGGTGATATTCACTATGGTAAACCTCCTGATCAATGCTTAGAGGAACTTGATACTTTTATTGTTAAACAAGGTAATTTTAATAAACAAGTTCAGAATCATTTATTGGAAAACTCTAGAGCTATTAATGAGTTGAAAGATATTGTGGAAAGAACTGCTAATGATGTTAAAATGCTTTGTAAACACTTTCAAATGGTTCAAACCCAAATTGATCAACTTGCTAAGGTACAAAAGGATATGCTAGTTAATGCTTCAGGAGATAAACATGCTTATGGAATTAGAACTAGGAGTGGTATAGCCACTCGAGATCCTTTATATCCTGAAGGACACCCTAAAAGAATTGAGTAGGATTCTCAACAAGGTGAAAGTAGTGGTAGTCCTCATAAGAGAAAGAAAAATAAACACAAAATAGTTGAGGAACCACCTGAACCTGCTGTAGATCCTAATAGTATATGTGTCTATGATGCTGAAACTGAAAGTGGTGATAAAAATGATGCTCCTGATAAGTAGGAAGTTGAGGAAGAACCTGAGAAGCACACTAAGAACACTAGGTACACTAAGGAAGATTTCATTGCTAATAAACATGGTAGTGAGAGAGAACTTTGGGTACATAAACCTATGCCTTTTCCCAATAAGAAACACAAGTCAAAGGAGGAAGAACACTATAACAAGTTTTGTGAGTGGATGAAACCTTTATTCTTGCAAATTCCTTTGACTGATGCTATTAAGTTTCCTCCTTATTCAAAGTATATGAAGGATATTGTCTCTAATAAAAGGAATATTCCTAATGAGGAAATTTCTACTTTGCTTGCTAATTATTCCTTCAATGGTAAGGTTCCAAAGAAACTTGGTGATCCAGGTATTCCAACTATTCCTTGCTATATTAAGAATAATTATGTTAGAACTGCTTTGTGCGATTTGGGAGCTGGAGTTAGTGTTATGCCTTTTTCTCTATACAAGAGACTTCAGCTAGAAAAGTTGATACCAACTGATATATCTTTGCAAATGGCTGATAAGTCTACTACTATTCCTGTTGGTATATGTGAGGATGTTCCTGTTCAAGTGGCTCATAATTGCTTGGTTTTAACTGATTTTGTTGTGCTTGAGATGCCTAAAGATGATAATATGTCTATTATTCTTGGGGGACCTTTTCTTAATACTGCAGGTGATGTCATAAATTATAATCAAGGAAAAGTAACTTCTAATATTAATGACAAAGAGCATACTGTCTATTTCCCAAAGAAGGTTGATAAGATCTATGGCCTGAATTCTATTGAAAATATTGAGAGCATCAAAGTTGGAGAAATATATTGTCCCATTCCACAAGAAAGTTTTGAAACTATTATGATTGGGACTATTGCTATCAAGTTTGAGGTAACATAATCATTTTGTGGAATGCAAAGTTTTGCTTCATATAAGATTGTTTTGGTAACAAGACTTGATCAACCTTGTTAACAAAGGGATTTTAATGAATAAAACAATGCTTTCACAATGGTTATACTTGTTCACTTTTATTTTTCTCCTTCCTAGTCTTTGCTCTTTGTCTTGTTAGTCTTAGTTTTGCTAGTTGTTTGCTTGTTAGAGTGTCTTAGAACTTCTGTAGTTTTGGTTTTTGTTTGCTTTTTCTTCTTCCAAAAAATCTTTTTCTGCGAGAAAATCAATTTTCACACCCTAAAAATTGGCCAAAAATAAAGTTTTCCGAAAAACCCCAAAAAATTCATATTAAATTTTTCCTCGAAAAAAGGGGCAAAGGGACACCTGGAATGGCCCAGGGGGACCCACCGAGCCAGCACACCCCCTGGTGGAGCGGCTAGCCCCCGGGCGCGCCTGGCCTAGGTGGGGCCCACCTGTGGCCCTCCAAAGTGTCTCCTTCCAGCCACTTCTTTCTCCCGAAAAACACCGGAAATTTTTCTCAAGCTCGAGTTCCTGCTGTTCTTGCTCCTGATTTTCGATCTCCTTGCTCAGACCATCTTTGCTGCTGATTTTTGGAGGGATTGCTCCTTGGTATGTGCCTCCTCCGCTTGTCTAATTATATTTTTGATTGATAGATTGTATCTTGAGTATTTTGCTTCTATAGGTGTCAGGTTGTGTGAGCTTGCATGCTTGTTCTATGCTTAGAGATTTCATTTTGATGCATGCTTATACCTCTAGAAAGTTCCTATAGTAGTTCCTCATCATTTATCAACTTGGAAATTACTTGGTTTAATGTTTGTCTAAAATTTCAGAAAAGAAGATGAGTGCATACCATTTGAATTAGTATGATTTGATGGTGCCTGGCCCAATGAAAGTCCATCGTGAGGAAGAAGTCTTCCCTTCCATATATCCATGCCCTGAATTTATGAGAGCCGCGGGAATCTTCCAGGATTTCCAAACTATGATTACTATGTTGGAGATATGCCCTAGAGGCAATAATAAAAGTGGTTATTATTATATCTTTGTGTTTATGATAAATGTTTACATTCATGCTATAATAGTATTAACCGGAAACATTAATACTTGTGTGATTTGTAAACTAAATTAGAGTCCCTAGGAAAGCCTATTTGTAATACTAGCTTGTTGGTTAATAGATGATCGTGGTTTCCCGATCATGAACATTGAGATGTCGTTAACAGCAAGGTCATATCATTAGGAGAATGGTATGATGGACATACTCCTATAGATAAGCGTAGCATAAAGATCAAGTCATTTTAATAGTTCGTTTGCTATAAGCTTTCTGATACATAGTAACCTAATTCCTTCGACCATGAGATCATGCTAATCACCATCACCGCAAGGATGCTTTGATGACATCAAACACCACACCGTAACTGGGTGGCTATAAAGGTGGCATTGAGTGTTCGGAAAGTATGGGTTGAGACACATGGATCAAGAGTGGGATTTGTCCATCCATATGACGGATAGATATACTCTGGGCCCTCTCTATGGAATGTCATCCAATTAGCTTGCAAGCATGTGACTGGCTCACAAGGGATCACATATCACGGGAACGAGAAAAGAGTACTTATCAGTAACGAGGTTGAACTAGGTATGCAGAGATACCGACGATCAAAACCTCGGATAAGTAAACTATCGTGAGACAAAGTGAAATTGGTATCGTATGTAAGTGGTTCATTCGATCGCAAAGTAATCATAGAAATATGTGGGAGCCATATGAATTTCTAGATTCCTCTATTGGTTATTGATCGGAGAAGTGTCTCGATCATGTCTGCATAATTCACGAACCGTAGGGAGACACACTTAAGGATTTGATGTTGTTGAGTAGTTTTGGAATGATGAGTAAGAGACCGAATGTTGTTCGGAGTCTCGGATGGGATCCGGGATATCACAAGGAGATCCGGAATGGTCCGGAGAATAAGATTCATATAAGGAAAGTCCTGTTTCGAAGTTCGGAAATGATTCCGATGTTTTCACCAGGAATGTTCTAGAAGGGTCCGGAAGGTCCGGTACTCCGGAGGGGGAAGGGTACATGGATGTGTCATGACAATGTGGAATGGTTGCATCATGTACTAGGTCACTTGGTTGAGCAATATTAAGAGATAAATCAAATCCAAGTTTGAAAGTCAAACGCCAATTCGAAAAGTCAAATCCGAAGTTTGCTTGGTGGAGGGAGAGTAGGAAACCTACCTAGGGTAGGAGTCCCACTCCCTCCACCCGCCAGCCAAGGAGGAGGAGTTGGAGGAGGACTCCGTCCTCCCAACCGCCTCCCTCCCACCTATATAAGGAGGGGTCGGGCGCCCCTACCCCTCACACCCAAAACCCTAACTCCTAGGCGCCACCACCTCCAAGTGCTGCCGCCGCCTAGGGCCTCCTCCAAGTCACTAACTTGGGGTTTCTCCAAGCCCTAGCCGCCAGCCACATGACCCCCCTTGGTGCCTCTAAACCGTAGATCGCCAAGGCCCTCTCTTACTCCACCATACTCTCTCCGGCTTAGGCGAAGCCCTGCGGGATCTTCCCTCTACTTCCGACACCACGCCATCGTGCTACCGGAATCACGCGGAGAGTGCTACAACCTCCGCTGCCTACTGGAACAAGGGAGAGGAAGGTCTTCATCGAGTACCGAACGTGTGACCGACTGCGGAAGCGCTGCCGGAACACAACGCCGAAAGGATCGTCTACGCGATCTTGAGATCGGCAAGAGTACGACTACATCACCCACGAGAATCTGCTCTCGTTAACCGCTTTGGAATCTTCGAGGGTGAGTTCTTCTATTGACTCGTTGCTACAATCTAGTAGATAGATCTTGGCTTGTTTGTGTCCATGCGGTAGAATTTTTTTGTTTTCCATGCTACGCACCCCTACATACTAATGCAGGGTTGGAACACTTTGTTGAATAGGAACCATATCAATATGTTAAGCTAACCATGGTTGTGGTGCAGGACTTCCGGTTTATTTGGTCCTTGTCTAATCCCATGGTCCATTATAAAATCTACAATATTGCTGCCGACCTGCCTTTTGCTGATTTTTGTGTGCAGCTATTAGGGTGCCACATTGGGAATCTTCTGAGAAGATCAGAGAGAGGCCTAAGCCACTTATGGATTTATATGCTGAAATTTGCCAAGGTTGCGACTTCTCAAAGGAAAGTGGTAAAATTCGGAACATTCAGTTCCCATCCATTAGATATTTTGCCTATTTCATTACCAAGTGTGTTCTTGCTAGAAAGACTGCTAGAAATTTATTGATGCAATGCTGAGTTGATGTAGGAGCTCTTCGTTGGGAACCCCAAGAGCAAGGTGTGAAGCAACACATAAGCAAGTTTTCCCACAGTAAGAAACCAAGGTTATCGAACCAGTAGGAGGAAGGAAACGTCACATAGGTGTTGCAAGCAACACGAAGACCTACACAACACAAACTCAAGACTTTGCCCCAACGAATCAGTGAGGTTGTCAAGCTCACTGGTTTGCTGTAACAAAGGATTAATTGTACCGTGTGGAAGGTAATGGTGGTTTGCAGCAAGTAAACGAGTAACATAGGAAGATGTATCAATGGTAAATATTGGACCGGGGTCCATAGTTCACTAGAGGTGCTCTCCTTAGATAAACAATAAGGCATGAAGGGTAAACAAATTACAGCAGGGCAACTAACAGGAACTGAGCAAGGCATAACAATGCAATTACTAGTCAGAAAGATCCTATGAGATTCGTTTTGGCAATACAACAAGATACATAGACCGCCATCCAACTGCATCTATGACTAGAAGTCCACCTTCAGGTTATCATCCGAACCCCCTCCAGTATTAAGTTGCAAGCAACAGACAACTACTTTAAGTAAAGTGTGTAAGGTAAACAGTCCACTATTCCATGAACAAGAGACCGTTGTTTTCTCCCTATTAGCAACAACACATCTACAACCGAAGAGATTATTGTCACTTCCCTTGGAAACTAGAGGCATGAACCCACTATCGAGCATAAATACCCCCTCTTGGAGTCACTAGCAACTACTTGGCCAAGATAGCTACTAATAACTGAGAGCATGCAAGATCACAAACAACACAGACATGATAGAATCATAAAGACAAAACCATTAATCAAACCAACATAATAATCTCAATATCCATCGGATCCCCGCAAACACAACATGCATGATTACAAATAGATTAGATCTAGATCATGAACGGAGCTCACAAGATCTATACATGAAAGCACAAAGGAGGAGATACAACCATCTAGCTACTACATGGACCCATAGTCCAAGGTGGAACTACTCATGGATCATACCGGAGAGAAGGCCTCCGGGATGATCTCCCCTCCGGCATGGTGCCATGAAAGAACTTCAGATCCCCCCGATCTAGGGACGATGGTGGCGGCGGCTGCAGACGGTTTTGTGGAGATATGATCGGGTGCTTAGGGTTTCTGCATCGAGGGCTTATTATAGGCGAAGGGGGAGGTCGAGGAGGCGACTAGGGGGCAAACCCTAGCCATGCGCAGGGTAGGGCCCACCCTCACCTGGGGTGGGTCTGGCCGCCCTGTCCGGCCCCTCCGGCTCCTCTCTGGACTTCTTGTTCCCCATGGAAAGTAATTGACTTTGACGTTTGTCCCGTCCAATTCCGAGAATATTTCTTTACTAACTTTTCTGAAACCAAAACAGCAGAAAACAGGCATTTGGCACTGTTGCAACTTGTTAATAGGTTAGTAAGAGAAAACATGTAAAAAGCACCTCAAAGTGTAGACAAGTAAAGCAAATTAGATACTAAACAAGCATGGAGCATCAAAAATTATAGATACGTTTTTGATGTATCAGTTATCTTCATTTTATCTAGCTTTTATCTCAGCTGCTTTGAATAGGGATAGATCTTATAACGTGGGTCCCTTGATAGCTTACCATCTTACCACTAACCGCGAGAAGGATGGAATTTGTGGAGGCCTCATTGTCTCTTGTTTGCTAGCTTTTCATGGTTTAGAGCCTCACCATTTAGATTATCGGTTCCCCATAGAGATACTTAATCTCAATTCCATGGTTCAGCATAATTTTTCTTCTTCTTGGGATACTGTGAGAGATTTACCATATGATATATCCTTTCTCAAGTGTGGTTGGAGAGGGGGTAGGACTGATAAAGTAGTCTATTTGCCTGCACCTGCTTTGTTTAATTTTGATAACAGGCAAGGATGGTCGCTCACGGAGGAAGAGTTTGACACATACGTGGCGGAGCTGTCCTAGCAAGAGGAGAATGTTGGAGAGGATTCCGAAGATGATTCGGTTCATCCCTCCAACATGGGGGAGTCTTCATACCAGCAGCCCTCCTATGATTGGACCGCGTCTTCTTCTACATCGCGAGGGCCGGATTATGATCATTCCTATGATGACCCACCAACTTGGGGTTACTACCCGCGCTATTGAGCCCCCACTTAGGACAAAATCCTAAGCTTGGGGGGAGGTACACAAACATCACACTCATCTATATATCATGTTTCGTCGGTTCTTTGTATATCCATATTTCGCTTTCTTTTTGGTTTTTGTTTCTGCTTTTCCAAAACAAAACAAGAAGACCAAAAATATTTTCGTTATTTCTCTTGGTTTGTTTCTTTGCTTTTTAGCTTTGGTTTGACTTAAGAAAAATCCAAAAAGATTTTGATTTGTTTGTTTTTGCTTTGTGTGCTTGCTTTAAAAAGTCAAAAACACCAAAAATATTTGTTGTTCTTCTTTGGTTTTGTGAAGTTCTTTGCAGGGTTCAGCAGTCCTCAGTGGAGTTTTGTTTCATGTTATTATTCAAGCCACACAAGTGAAGGGAAATAATGAAGATTAATACAACTTGAGGTGTGGTAAGATGGTGGTAACGAACTCTTTTTGTTTTCATTTTTGTACATATACTCATCATTGTGGGCATGCTTAGTTTATTCATGTAAGGTGTATGCTACTTATGGATGCTTAGTAGTTCTTGCTTTCTTATGGTTAGCTCCAGCTTGCTAATAGTTTGTAGCATGTCATATGAATGTTTGCTTGCATTGTTCTATTCATAACTTGGTATGATATTGTGGTATCCTCCTCTGAATGTTTCATGTGAATCGACTTGGCACATGCTCACGCATTCATATGACTGAACAATGGTCAGTAAGCCTCGATGATTTATTTTGCCTCAGAGTTCTTGTATCACTTTCATGCCATTAGTCTTTTTTGCTGCAAGCATGATTATGAAAGTTATTGCTCTCTCATTTGTCGCTCCCTCTCTATTGCTAGCCTTCACCTGCACTGAATATGAGCTCTACTCGTGTTTCCAACTCCCCAAAACCAGCATTGCCAAAGTGTCCACCATACCTACCTACTAGCATCATTTGCTATTCCGTGCATATTCATTATGCCTTGTCTTCTTCCAAATAAAATGTTTGCTTGTTTTGAGAAAGTTAGTTGGTAAAGCTTTCACGAACTTGCTGGCACACTTTATTCCTTGCACTTAATAAACCTGAACCATTGTGACTGTCCATGAAAGTTATATGATTGCAAATTATAGGCTGGGAGTTAGCAGAACCGTGCTGTCACGAGGAACGCTTTCAACATTGCACCTGTACATTGTACCCAGTTGATATCATGCTCTTTTGTTTACGGATGTCGTCGGTGTGAAATAAAAGGGGAGCTTGTAAGTTCATGGAGTTATATATATGTGGTAGAGAAACGCCTGGGCCGCTAGCCTAAGCCATGCCTAATCATGGTGGAAACTTGCAGCATAACCATAATGAGCAATCTGTGAAGCATCCTCAATAAAAACTTATGCAAATAGCAAATAAAAAGATCGTTGATATGCTCATTGTCTGCTTGCCTTTTCATTTTGATTATGGGATAGCTCCCGTATCATGTGCAAGGGGTACCCCGTTGGAGATTCTCTATGATACGCTTGTATTTACTATGACAAGAACTTACCGGTAACTAAAGTTGAGTAGCATGAGGAGCAGCCCTCATACTAAAGGGACATGAGATTTCCAGTTTATGGTCTGTCAAGCATATTACTCATATTGGACCTCACTTTCACCTTAACCATCTAAAGATGCCTATGGTAGCGGCAATGAGAGCTCAAAGCTAATGAGTACCATACTTTAAGCATTTGGAAGCCTTTCAAACTTTTCAAAACCTTTTCACTTCCTTGTTGAGTCACCACTTATTCTATGAGCACCTTCTTGAGAGCATAGTTGTCATGCTTAGTGTACTGTGCTTGTCTCAAAACTTGGTTAATTGTGTAATGACTTTGATGATTGTATCTTTGATATCTTTACTTCTAGTCTTCACTTGAACTTCAGAGGTGCCTTGGAATTTATTTATGCGCTCCACCATCAAAGGCAAGCGATATACCACTCTATCATACCTTCTTATGAGCATTGCAATGTTGCTTATGTTTATGTTTCATGCTACTTATTGTTATTGAGTTGGAATCTCTTCATAGTTTTCAATGACTATTAAGTAGACTTAGTTGCATACTCCTTATTATGAATTGTCTAAGTATCTACTCATGGGCTGAGAATATATATATATCATATGAAGCAAATGTGTTCGTGAAAGTTCTTTTATCACACTCAGTTTTCAACTGAATTGCTTGAGGACAAGCAATAAGCTAAGCTTGGGGGGAGTTGATATGTCCAAAACGTATCTACTTTCCCGAACACTTTTGCTATTGTTTCTCCTATAAACTTGTGTGATTTGGATATAACTAACACAGATTGACGCTGTTTTCAGCAGAATTACCATGGTGCCTAGTTTTTTTTGCAGAAAATCAACTATCAGGAAAAATCCCGGAAAATATGCCAAAAATCCTATTTCACTAGAAGACTCACGGAGCCAGAATACGAGGCGGAGTGGGGCACTGAGGGTCCCACACCCCCTACCGCGCGAGCCAGGCCTGGCCGTGCCTAGAGGGGGTGTGGCCGCCTCAAGCACCCCCTCGGCCTCCCTATTTGCCTATAAGTTTCCTTCTGACCTAAAAACTTAGGGGGTCGATGTTTTTTTAGAAAGAGTTCCGCTGCGCCGCCACCACCAGAAACCGCGATTCGGAATCAGAAACTCCGTTCTGGCACCCTGCCGAGATGGGGAATTTGGAGAGGATCATCACCATCATCATCAACAACGCCTCTCCATCAACCATCCATGTTTCCCCCATCCATGAGTGAGTAATCCCCCGCTGTACGCTATGGGGATGGTAGGCATTGGATGAGTTCTATCATGTAATCGAATAAGATTGTTAGGGCATGGTGCCTAGTATCTCTATTAGTGCTATTTGACTTCATTGCAACTTGTTGTGCTTAATGATTGCCACTAGGGCCCGAGTGCCATGATCTCAGATATGAACTTATTATTGATTCATGATGATAGTATTGTTTGTGATCTTATCTTCAAGTTGTGTACACATATCATTGTCTGGATCTAAAGGCCCCTAAGTGACAGAAATTGGGACATACGGAGGAGATGGCTGTGATGTGAGGATCACATGTGTTCACGGAGTGTTAATGCTTTGCTCTGGTGCTCTATTAAAAGGAGTACCTTAATTCCCAGTAGATTCACTTGAGGCCCCGCTGCAACAGGTTGGCAGGACAAAAGATGTTTTGCAAGTTCTCATTACAAGAACGTATGACTATATATGGAGCACATGCCTATTTTTTACCTTACACACTTTGCTTAAAGCAGTTGTCTATTGCTTGCAACTTAATACTGGAGGGGGTTCGGATGATAATCTGAAGGTGGACTTCTAGTCATAGATGCAGTTGGATTGCGGTCTATGTATATTGTTGTATTTCCCAATCGAATCTCATAGGATCTTTTTGTCTGGTATTGCATTGTTCTGCCTTGCTCAGTTCCTGGCAATTGCCCTGCTGCAATTTGTTTACCGTTCATGCCATGTTGTTTATCTAAGGAGAGCACCTCTAGTGAACTATGGACCCCGGTCCAATCTTTACCATTGATACATCTTCCACTGTTACTTGTTTACTTGCTGCAAACCATTACCTTCCACACCATACGTTTAATCCTTTGTTATAGAAACCAGTGAGATTGACAACCTCACTGTTAGTTGGGAAAAGTCTTGAGTTTGTGTTGTGCATGTCTCCATGTTGCTTGCAGCACCTTTGGGATGTTTCCTTCCTCCTACTGGTTCGATAACCTTGGTTTCTTACTGAGGAAAACTTGCCTGCTGAACTGCATCATACCTTCCGCTTGGAGTCTCCCAATGAAGTGTTGTTGCACTCATCAGGCCACAAACTAGTTCAGGCTTTATACGTTACCTACTGTACTTATGCCATGTATGTCATGTATGAGATGTTTATTACCTGTTGCTCTCGAGCGTTTATTACTGTTGCGTAGGTGCGACACTCTATCACGGGAATATATTGTTGTTAGGGTTCGGGGCAGAAAATCAAAATTCTACTACGCGGAAGACCCCGAATGCCCAAGATCTATATATGAGTAATGCATTAACGGCCGAGAGGTTTTAGATACATACCCTTGTAGTCCAAAAGCGGTTAACATTCTGAGGGGAACGTGGTTAATGTAGTCGTGCTCGTAGCCGACCTCAAGGTCGTGAATCTCCTCGCAGGTCACCCCCTGCTCGACCACCATGCAATAGTCTGGCTTATGACATCACAGTGCCCCAAGTGTTGAACCTCGTGGCTTTGTACACATATGGTATACGACGAGAACCTCTGTATCCCCGACCACGTCGGGAGTACATTGCGGAAGTAGATTTCCGGCTAAGGAATCCCTGCAGCGCAATGGTGTTCTGCGGATGGGTTGTCTTGCACGAACATCCCTCGGTCGTGCCAACGCATGGAGAAAACTAGAGAGAAAGAGAGATTGGAGAGGAGGAGGAGGAGTTCCCAACTCATGGGATCTATAGATTGATGTGTCCTCCAAAGGGAAGAGGGGGCTCCTTATATAGGGGTGGAGGGTGCAGCCTTGCCCCTCCCCCAAGCCTTCTAACCGGCGACCAAGGGGGGGGAGGAGGCGGCGGCCAGGGTGGGGGGCAGCCCTGGGGCACCCCAAACCCTAACCCTAGGCGCCCTAGGGTTTCCCCTAGGCGCATGGGCCCTTATGGACCATTTGGGTGGCCATCCCTCCTCTGGTTTCCCTCATGGGCCCTTTTTCCCTAGGAAATTTGGCCCATTAGTGGAATAACCATTTAAATTGGATTTTAATATTATATTTAATATTAATTACATTAATTAATATGTAAATACATATTACCAAATCCAATTCGAACCAAAAAATCTTTTGGTCCCCGTTCTATATCCTCCGAACAGCTTCAGAACTCCCGGAACGATTCTGGTCCTCTCACCGGAACTTTTTCGGTTTCCTTTCTTTCTTCGAACAACTTCGTATCTCTCTTCACAGAACAATTCTGGCCTTTTATTTATCATCTATGATTCCAACTTACGGATTATCTCAAGCTCATCGCACTCTTAAGTGTATCCCCTCACGGCTCGGGAACAACTACAGACATGACCTAGACTCTCTTGCATCAATGATCAACATTGAGACTGTGATGACAATAATGATCCCTGTGCATTCTAAATTGATGCTGTCGTTTGAACCGTAAACATTGAGTCCATTTCCCTTTGTTACTTTGATACTACTAGTCTGAGATCCAATCATTAATGTATCTCCATACCTCGTTCAATCTCGTTACCGACAAGTACTGTTTACTTATTATCGCGATATTACATCCCCATGACCTAGTCACATGTTGCAACATATATGGATATAATCTCACGAAGTCGTATTAAGTGTATCTTACCCATCACTACGTGAACAAATCCCACTCTTGACGCAATCTCTTTAACCCATTCCTCCGGATACCCAACATACACCTTTATAATCACCATTTTACTGAGTGACGCTTGATGCAGTCAAAGCAGCCTCGAGAGACAATGATTATGATATGGTCTCATGGTCTAAGGAGAAGGAGACTTCGTTTCTGACTATTGCAACAATGAACTTCGTGACTTGATCGTGTGGCAATTTTTGAGGGATATCCATCACATCATTAAGCAATGATATGACCTTGTTTTCAACCAGCGCTATCACTTCCTGAGCAGGAAACCTTGATCATCATGTTACCCAACGAACTAGTAATAGAGGATACCAGGGACTTATGTTTCATATCACACCTATATCAATATTTCCACTTGATACAGTTATAGTACAACATGAAACTATTACGAACTTATTGGGATATGAAAATAATAAACCTTCTATTATTTTCCTCTAGGGCATATTCCCTTCAGTCTCCCGCTTGCACTAGAGTACAAATAATATAGCTGGCATTTACTAATCATAAACCATATCCCCATATGCGTTTATTGATCATGCTACTCATGAGAAACGTCATGTCCATGTTCTGTTTTACCAGATCAGTATTGTCCTCCTAATTTTGACATTCCCTCCATTATCTCATAATGGGTTGAAGCATTCATTTTGGCGTGTGAGACTTTGTTTTTACTGTTTAGAATGACGGTCGTTGAGTCAATTTAACCTTCACTGTTGTCATGTAAACTCTAGAAACACACTTAGAGAGGTCGAACTTCTTTAGCCAAAACATACTTCTATCTTTATGTAGATCCTAGTGCATAACATGCAACTATGTGCCTAACTTTTCTTCTTGCCATTCGAGAACGAACTTTAACTCTGGTTTAGTGATTAACTCCGGAATCACTTCAAGACATGTTCTTTCAACCAGATCCTTTTGGGTCATATTATGTCGAGTATACAATATGGTTCTATGGAAGAACCTATGACTGAGGCATAGGAGATGCAATGCATCTCTTTCTTTATTTTAACCATATATAGTTGTAACACTGAGACTAGCTCAATGCTTCATACAAGTAAGAACATATTTCTTATCTTGTTCCATTCTGAACTCATTTAGAATCTTACCTAGGACATTCTGAACATTTTCAGAGTCAAGTCAAGGAAGCATTCAACAATAATTGTTTATTAAACTTACCAATCTATCTTGATAGATTCCATTGTTTAATAACTTCTTCAACTTCATCCACATTTACTAGCTTATATATTATTAATACCACTCACATCATTCATATATGCCATCCACATATTTCAGAATGATAACACGCTCCCATTCAAATATGGCATCCATATATGAGATCTAGGGATTTCACTTAGCTCCCACTCAAAATATGTCTCCTACATATTGAGTCTTATATAAGCCATTAAGCTTCCACTCAAAATATGTCTCCTACATATTAAGGTTAAGCCAAGCCAATATGCTCCCACTCAAATGAAAACCTCTCAATAATCCTGGACATTCCAAAATTCTTTGATCATTATCAAATTGAGAATTTTAACTGCAAGTTCCCAAATCCATATATTGCTAGTGTAAATCCAATAGACTCAAGCATCGCTACTTCTTTAGCCAACTCCTTGAATTTGTCCAAACATCCTTTGCAACAAATCGAGCTTTATGTCTTTCCATTAAGTTTCATTTCTTTATTATGACTTTGCAGTCATTCAGAAATATCAAGTAAACAACTTTTACTTAATAAGATGAAGTAACACATTACTTTCCAATCTTAAATGTAACTTAATATAGGATTTTATGACTCCTAGTCGTTTCTCCCATTTAGGTCCATCACGCTTCTTTGTATTTCTTAGGTATGTCTTGTTCAAAACATGACAAGTGAATCAAGACATAATTTCGCAAACTTGCAGAATATATTCTTGAATCCTACTTTCTTTTGTAAAAGTATTCACTGAAACTTTATGATCATTATCATTAGTTTCTCCTCTATTTGTAGACTTTGGTTTCACGAGACAAATTTCACTATGCCACTCAACAATCAGGAGGTAAGGTCAAATACCTTGTTTTGGACTTTTACTTTCTTCCACCCGTATCTTCATCAAGACACATAAACTTAGGACAACAACAGGTTTTCCCTCTGTGGAACATGTATTCATAGTTTCCTAAGAATACAGTACAAATACTTGTTTATTCTCCATGATTTCGAATCATTGAAATCTCTAGAAACTTGAACATGACATAACTCTTATGGTGTTGTTTCCACGAATCCTTAGATGTTCCTTTGTATTTCAAATGAGTGTTTTTTTATTTCTATCTTTAACTCTAGATGATAACAACAACCTTGATAAGAGATAATATTAGACCATATGTATGTAATACAAAATGATTATGATGTTTAGACATATCAACACCTTGAATTTGTCCAATTATCATAATTTGTGAAACATCGTTCACAAGTCCTTTTATGCCAAAACTTAACTTAAATATTTTAGTCATATCGATCAAATCGAAGAGACTTTGTATTCCTATTAATTCCATATCCCACTTTGTTTTGAACTCATTTGAACAATCAAATCCTTTCAAAACTTATGTTTCATTAAGTAAATACACTTATTCACTTAAGTCCACAATGAAATAATGATTCCACTTTCTATTGAAAATGTGATACATCGCTATGTATAATATTCAACAATTCCTCGCATATCACCATTTTACCGAAATGCGGTGTTTTAGTCATTTCGTCAAATGAGGCATGGTTTTGCAAAGTCTCTAGATCAAATATCTAAGACCCCGATTTTCATCTCAGTGAAAGAATGCAATAACCACCTTGACTTCAACGATAGTGTCATTTCAGTATTAACCTCTGGATATCTTTTCGCATTTTAATCCTTTATAAATTATTAACTTATTATCATTAACATAGTGATGAGAATAACTTATTTATAACCATAATGTGACCATAAAGGTATTACTCATAAGAACAATACAACTGGATTGTAACTTATTCACATGAATAATCGTCTTGCCAAAAGCAATACACACAAACCGGGATTACAAATTTTATTCAAGTCCACTCATCCAAATGATAATCTTTGAGGGAAGGAGTGATGTCGTCCATTAAATAGTTTGCTTGCCGTCATCAAGCCACATTGTCTCAATTCGAGCAATTCTCAAGCAGACCATCTTGTTTTCATAAAACAGGACAAGTATACAATACTTCGTAAACTACAACATGTTTTGGAAGAAACACATTTATAACTTTTTATATCTGACATATACCCTTTTCATCCATGAACTCCATTACAATCAATCCCTTCTGAGAGTTCTCAACCCTAATGCAAGATTGCTATGTGATTCTCCAAATATTCTGTTTCCATCCACCATGGAGGAAAACTCATCCAACGACTCATACTTTATGTGCCTTATTTTGTAGAATAAAAAATTGCTGCCCAACTCTCCATCAAATGGAGAATGGCCCCTTTTGGATGTTTTATGGAGAAAACACAAACTTGTGGAGTCATTGGATTATCTCCTAATTGTTATTGTAAGAAAAGATCAACTTTATTATGAGGATATCCCTCAGACGTGGGTATTAATCTATGAAGTTGGACCCTTTCGCTAAGTTCCATTTCTAGCAAGAAATTTCTCATGGTCGCAAAGCACCTCAATGAGATAGGCCATGATCTACTAAGATATTTGCAAACAGACATCTATATTTAGTTCATAATAATGAGCTCAATTCATAATTGAGCTTTCACTAAAATAGTCATCCCCTGGATGATTTTAGCGATCACACGATCCCAATCCACTATGCAACCCCCGATTGTCACAAACGGAAACATAGCTTCAAAGGTAGACATTCTCTAAAGTCAATCACATCATCCATGTGACTCATGCTCGATCTTTCGATCTCCCGTGTTCCGAGTCCATGTCTGCACATGCTAGGCTCGCTAACTCAAACTTGTGTGTATTGCAGTGTAACCTTTCTTAAGACCATTGTATGCGAACGTAGGTATGTCTAGCCCCCGATTGTCATGGACGGCTTCATACCGAAGAGCTTTCTTGGTGGTGCACACACAAGGGGAACACTATCATTAAAATTTCAATAGGGATCATCTTATCTATGCTACCGTTGAGTATATAATACTAGCACATAATAAGATGCAAGACGGGTATCAACATCATATGTATATTTGTGATATGGTATGTTCCTCCTTGCGCCTTGATCTTCATCGAGCACTCCGGCATGATCTCCATCGTGCCACCGGTTTTGACGCCAAGTCCACATTGCCACCAGTAGGTCATCCATCGGAACAATGACTATTACTACAACTTAGTAACATAAAAGTAAACTACTTTACCTTCATAACAACCATGCCCATATCAAATCACATGCCCCTCCTACAAAATAAAGTTTGATGCCTCTACTTTATCTATTGCAAGTTTTACGTGGTTGTTAGGGCTTTCCCAATAGAACCGTGTCCAATCTACGAACTTTCCAACCACAACATGGATCCATACAGTTGTCTCTACTACACCCCTTTCGGGGCCCTCTGTTGTAAATGCTATGTCACTTATTGTAAGAGAGATAGACACCCGCTAGCCACTTATACGGAACAATTTGTATGTTGAGCATGGAACCAGTCTCGCGTAAGCTTACGCGTAAGGTTTGTCTGGATCGCTTCATCAAACAGTCCCACGATATAAACAAGTACACGTGCGAAGGTAACAACTATACCATCAATGCCCGCACAACACCATGTGCGTATTGGCCGTACAACACTACTACACATAGATCAGCTCTGATACCATTGTTGGGGTTCCAGGCAGAATTTTTTTTACTACACGGAAGACCCCGAATACCCAAGATCTATCAATGAGTAATGCAGTAACGACTGAGAGGTTTCGTATACATACCCTTGTAGTCCAAAAGCGCTTAACGTTCCGAGGGGAACGTGGTTGATGTAGTCATGCTCGTAGCTGACCTCAAGGTCGCGAAGCTCCTCACTGGTCACCCCTTGCTCCACCACCATGCAATAGTCCGGCTTACGACATCACAGTGCCCCAAGTGTTGCACCTAGTGGCTTTGTACACATACGGTGTATGACGAGAACCTCTGTCTCCCTGATCACGCCGGGAGTACATTGCAGAAGTAGATTTCTGGCTATGGAATCCCCACAGCGCAACTGTGTGCTGCGGATGCATCGTCTCTTGTGCGAATAGCCCTGGGCCATGCCAATGCATGGAGACAACGAGAGAGAGAGAGAGAGACTGGAGAGGAGGAAGAGTTCCCAACTAATGGGATCTATAGATTGATGTGTCCTCCAAAGGGGAGATGGCGCTCCTTATACAGGGGTGGAGGGGGCAGCCTTGCCCCTCCCCCAAGCCTTGCAACCGGTGGCCAAGGGGGAAGGAGGCGGAAGCCAGGGTGGGGGGAAGCCCTAGGGCGCCCCAAACCCTAACCCTAGGCACCCTAGGGTTTCCCCTAGGCTCATGGGCCCTTAGGGCCCATCTGAGTGGCCATCCCTCCTCCGGTTTCCCTCATGGGCCATTTTTCGCTAGGAAATTTCGCCCATTAGTGGAATAACCATTTAAATCAGATTTTAATATTATATTTAATATTAATTACATTAATTAATATGTAAATACATATTACCAAATCCGATTCGACCCGAAACACCTTTCGATTCCCCTTCTATATCCTCCGAACAGCTTCGGAACTCCCGGAACGATTCCAGTCCTCTCACCGGAACTTTTCAGGTTTCCTTTCTTTCTCCAAACAACTTCGGATCTCTCTTCACGAAACACTTCTGGCTTTCTCTTTCTTATCTATGATTCCAACTTACGGATGATCTCAAGCTCATCGCACCCTTAAGTGTATCCCCGGCTCAGGAATAGCTATAGACATGACCTAGACTCTCTTGTGTCAATGATCAACATCAAGACCGTGATGCCCATAATGATCCTTGTGCATTCCAGATTGACGATGTCGTTTGAACCATAAATGTTGAGTCCATTTCCCTTTGTTACTTCGATACTACTTGTCCGATATCCAATCGTTAAGGTATCTCCATACCTCATTCAATCTCTTTACCGACAAGTAATATTTACTTGTTACTGCGATATTACATCCCCGTGACCTAGTCACATATTGCAACATATATGGATGCAATCTCATCAAGTTGGCCTAATTGTATCTTACCCGTCACTGGGTGAACACATCCTTCTCTTGACTCAATCTCTTCAACCCGTTCCGGATACCCAACGTACACCTTTATAGTCACCAGTTTACTGAGTGACGCTTGGTGCAGTCAAAGCAGCCTTGGGAGACAGTGATTATGTTATGGTCTCATGGTCTAAGGAGAAGGAGACTTCGTTTCTGACTATTGTAACAATGAACTTCATGACTTGATCGTGTCGCAATCTTTGAGGGATGTCCATCACATCATTCACCAATTATATGACCTCGTTGTCAACCAGCGCTATCACTTCATGATTAGAAAACCTTGATCATCATGTTACCCAATGAACTAGTAATAGAGGATACTAGGGACTTATGTTTCATATCACACCTGTATCAATGTTTCCACTTGATATAGGTATAGCACAACATGAAACTATTAAAAACTTATTGGAATATGACAATAATAAACCTTTTATTATTTTCCTCTAGGGCATATTCCCTTCAATTGTTTATGGCCTCTTCTCGCGTGACAAGTGCATGCAACCTTAGGGTCCATACGAGGATTAGCTATACCTCGTACGAGTAGCTCCTTCAGGTGGCCTCCATGTACCTGCTTTGGGTCTAGAAAAGCGTCTTGTCCGAGACATACCGAGTGGTGTGTGTTAATTGATCTGGCAAAAAGGGTTGAAGTGCGTGTGGAAACTTTGGTGCACCCCTACAGGGTTAACTCTTTTTGAAAAGCCGTGTCCGCGGTTATGGATGACTTAGAGCAAAATATCTTGATCATAGACAACTATAACTAAACTTTATTGTTACAATATGACTTATAACTGATATGACTAGTAAGTTGGATAACCACCATGGAAAGAATGAATAAAATTGCCAACCGTGTGAGTTTCCTCAGCATGACTTCTCGTTTGGTCTCGAGGAATAATTACCAGGATGGGTATAATTGGTGTTAGTATCAGGTTGTTCCCGCATAGGTATTTCTTACCTCTCTCTGATAGCTGACAGTTGTATCAAGTCTTTATAGGTTGTTAGTGCATGCTGCGCTGCCGCTTCAGTCCACCATACCTAAGTAGGCGAGAGCCACCGAATTTTAAGTCTCGTCGTGTACTAGTGTCCGTACTAACGCTCTCTTTTTCCTTTGCCTTTGTCGGTGCCCCTTTTGTTTTAGCAGGTTTGAGATCGACGTCGTTAGTAGGGTTACCCTTCCGGCTTGGCCTGGGCAGGGTTATGGATACCACTGGTTATTCTTTAGGGCTCTTTGCCCCATTTGCATCTTGTTCATACTCAAACGTTGTATCGTTTTCAAGATGATTTAGATCTTTATACTATATATCTGTATTCCTGACTCATGGAGTCGTGTTGTATATATATATATATGTTCTACGGGTTTCATCGTGGACTATTGTGTAATGGTATTACTTTATTTTCCACACGCACGCATGTGTCTGGTGGGCATCTTTGAATCGTTTCAATGCGGGTTCGGCAGGAATTGCTAAAACTTCCATAGGACCAATCCAAAGGTGTTACACTACTCCATCTCCTTATAAGAAATCATGGTCAACAAGGTAGATTACATACTCTAGCTCCTAGTTCCAGAAGTTGCAGTCGTGCTGCCAAATACAAGTGAAAATACACACGACTATCTAGTGCAAGTGTGCCTAATTTCACACTCATTTCATCTCCATTCAATGCAAATACTTACACCATGCTCAATTTAGTAAACAATAGAAAAATATTGCATAGAATAATTACTTACACTATGTGTACTACATTTGTAGTAGGTCCAGTCGTCGTGCTGAGCGGTGCCAGAGACGCCGCACCGCACAACACCATCTGGTTGCAATTGGGGCAGGCAATGGTTGGGATGAACGGGCCACGACTGTGGACTGCGCTATTGTTGGAGCTTGCACTTGCATATGATCTGGTAGAGGCACACTAAGCGGAGCCAGACGGAAAACCGAATATCGACATGGCTAGGTGGCGGCGGACCTGATGCAACACACGGTGGGTGGCGGCGGCACAGCGGATAAGCTAGGTATTCGAGAAGGGGATGGGATTCTAACACGGAAATTTTACAAGAGCCGTTACCTACCGGCACAAAATTCACCATTGATTCATGCCCTAAGATTTGTGCCTGGGATGAAACCATAATGAATCTAAAAACCCTGGGGATGAAACCATAATGAATCTAAAATGTTGATTATAGAACGGATCATACATCGTGAATCTATGGTGGATCTTGTGCCGGTAGGTAATGGTAAAAAGCATTCGCGGATGGAATTCACACATAATGACGCAAATTTGCAAAAAAAAACCTACCTTATTTCTTTGGACAAGTTCAGTGACCAAGCAGTCCTGGTAGGTGGTACAGTCACTGCCACGTCGGCACATACACACGCTCGTACGAGAGCAGAGTGACCATACAAAACATTTCCAACGTCATAGCCACCGTTTTGACCCGACCTATTTTACTCTTTATTTAGGGGAAATGATTGGGTGCCTCCATACGATGGCAACTTTCGTATCCTTCGCCTCCTGTGCGTGACGCGTGTCCTCCTGTGTTTCCGTGGCGAAAGAAAAACTAATCTAACATTAGACTAAGCCCCACCACACCATGTTACCGCACGTCTCTATCGTTGCCATGGTACCACACGTCTCTATCGTTATCTTCTCCAACCTCTGTTCCTATACGCTCAATTTTTCCCTGAGGCCTCACACAAATAGACACAAGAGAATACCGGCGCTCACCTCTGTGCTGCTACCGGCGCCCGTCGCCATTCCGCTGTCCGTGCCCGTTCCCGCGGCGCCGCTGCCTGTTACACCCAATTTTCTTCTCTCTTTTTTCGTGTCATAGCTGCATGTCGCTGGGCCGCCGTTGCAACAAGGGGCTCTGCTACAAACGGCCGTTGATGCCCTCGCCAGACTGGCATTGCTTCAAGGGGGCATGCTACAAGCGGTGTCCGACGCCCTCACCGTACCTGACGAGGGTTCCACTCGTCAATGTCCATTCCTATGGACTTGCGTTTGGAGAAGATGGGGATGCTGAAAGTCACGGAACGGTTAACAGACAAGCAACACAGGGACACGAGATTTTCATGCTACGAACCCCTACAGTGGTATCAGAGCCGTGTATATATGTAGATCTGTTGCACGAGTAGAACACAATGGTTATTATGGGCGGTGGTGCTTTTATTATCAATTGCTTTTTATGTACTTTGCATCTTGCGGTATGATGGGATGAAGCGGCCCGGGCTAACCTTACATGACATCGTTCATGAGACTTGCTCCACGCTCAACATGCAACTTGTATTGCATAAGTGGCTTTGCGGGTGTCTGTCTCTCCCATTATAGTATAGATTTAATTTACAACGGGCACTTGATAGTTCAAGCATCAACGTTGTGGTTCTTGTTCGTAAGTTAGAACGACACTTATTGAAATCCCCAAACCACGTAAAATATGCAAAGAAAATTAGAGGCGTCTAACTTTGTTTTGCAGGGGTGTGCTGTGATGTGATATGGCCATGATTGTGATTATATTTGATGTATGCAATGTTTCTTATTGTAAGTTGGCAACAGGCAGGAGCCATATGGTTGTCTTTAAATTCCGTTAAGACATGCGTGTCTATTCAAAGTAGTTGTAATAGTTGAAGCTGGTGGACGACAACCATGAAACGGCGCCATTGACCTTGACGCCATACCGGTGATGATGGAGATCATGTTCGTGCTTGAAGATGGAGATCGGAAACACAAGAAGAAAGGCCATATCATATCACATATTATGAATTGCATGTGATGTTAATCCTTTATGCATCTTGTATTGCTTAGTTTGCGACGGTAGAATTATAAGATGATCCCTCAAGCACACAAATTTCAAGTTTTAAAGTGTTCATCCTTAGTAAGCACCGTTGCTAAAGCTCGTTGTTCCGAAGCACCACGTGATGATCGGGTGTGTTAGATTCTGCAAGTGTATACAACGTGAGCAAGCCAGATTTTCTCATGCGGAAGCTAAGGTTTGATCTTGACGAGCCTAGCATGTACAGACATGGTCTCAGAACATGGATCACCGAAAGGTAAAGCATGAGTCATATAGTAGATATGATGAACATGTTGATTGTTCGCCATTGAAGCTACATCAACTCTTGTGATGATCGGTTTTGATGTGGTGGATTTGGTTCGTGTGATCACTAAAGCAATTTGAGGGATATTGTTTTGAGTGGGAGTTCACCTAGATTAATTTAACTATTAATTAGAACTCAATTTGTCATAAACTTAGTCTAAACTATTGCAAATATGTTGTAGATCAATGGCGGCCCCTACCATCAATTTTAATGCGTTCCTAGAGAAAAAAAAGTTGAAAAACAATGGAAGCAACTTCGTAGATTTGTTTCGCAATTTGAGGATTGTCCTCAATGCTGGTAATTTTACCTATGTGCTAGATGCACCGTTGGGTGACCCGCCTGCAGCTACTGCTACCGATGAAGTAAAGAATTTTTACCTCACTCGGAAGAATCAGTACTCCACAGTTCAGTGTGCTATCTTGTATGGTTTGGAATCGGAGCTTCAGAAAAGGTTTGAGAATCATGACCCACATGATATTGTCCGTGAACTCAAAATGATATTTGAGGCTCGCGCGGCAGTTGAGAGTTATGAGGCTTCTGAAAAGTTCTTTAACTGCAAGATGGAAGAGGGTAGCTCCGTTAGTGAGCACGTGCTTAAGATGTCTGGGCACGCAAACAAACTCCAAAGCTTGGGTATAGTGATTCCTAATTCTTTGGGGATTCACCGTGTCCTCCAATCACTACCACCAAGTTACAAGAACTTTGTGATGAACTACAATATGCAAAACATGGACAAGACGTTGCTAGAACTCTTCTCCATGTTGAAATCTGCAGAAGTGGAGATCAAGAAAGAGCACCAAGTGTTGTTGGTCAATAAGAACACCAAATTCAAGAAGCAAGACAAGTCTAAGCAAAAGGGAAACTTCAAGAAGGGCGGTAAGAAAGTTGCCGCGCCGGATATTCTTATGAGCAAATACCAGAATGATTCATAAGATGATCATTGGACGATAGTAAGGATATTCTTATGATCTTTTGGAAGAACTAAGAATATATTATTTTTTGTAGAGGTGACAAATAGATGGTTAGTTCAATGTAAAGTACTACATTGATACTAGTGTTTTCACAAAGTACAGATTAAGTTTATCTCAATACAAACTAAGGGTGGCACAATATAATGGAAAGTAAGTTCCATAATGGATTTGGATGAGTTCCAAAGTTAAAACATTGTGACAGATACTACAACAAAAGGCTAAGTATATTACTTCTATTATAGCAGCAAAAGAGGGCATTTGTTTCAAGTAGTTTGTTATCAAACTAGGTGTAGTTCATAGTGGGATAGTACTATGAAGATATATTGTACGAAAATATTGTCAACATATTTTAACCCCAAGGAACTAAAGGTCTCACGAAAGGACCAAATTTATACAAAGCCATATCATTAGAGAATGAGTGATGCATAGAGACGCAAAGACATGTAATTACACACGGATCTGAAAGTGTCAGATCCAAAGATCGGTTGACAACTAGCAATCGTGTACATACAACACCGGAAAGCCATAAGTGTTGAATACACAAATATTTGAAACTAGATTATTGTCTCTAGTGCAAGTGGGAGACTGTTGGAGATATGCCCAAGAGGCAATAATAAAGTGGTTATTATCATATCTTCATGCTTATGATAAATGTTTACATGCCATGCTAAAATTGTATTAACCGGAAACATTAATACTTGTGTGATTTTTAAACATGTAAGAGTCCCTAGTAAAGCCTCTTGTTAAACTAGCTTATTGGTTAATATATGATCATGGTTTCCTGATTATGAACATTGAGATGTTATTAACAACAAGGTCATATGATTAGGAGAATGATGTGATGGACATATTCCTATAGTTAAGCATAGCATAAGATCAAGTCATTTAAATAGTTCACTTGCTATAAGCTTTCAAATACATAGTAACCTAAATCCTTCGACCATGAGATCATGTTAATCACCATCACCAGATGGATGCTTTGATGACATCAAACACCACTTCGTAACTGGGTGGTTATAAAGGTGGCATTGAGTCTTCGAAAAGTATGTGTTGAGGCACATAGATCAAGAGTGGGATTTGTCCATCCATATGACGGATAGATATACTCTAGGCCCTCTCGCTGGAATGTCATCCAATTGGCTTGCAAGCATGTGACTGGCTCACAAGGGATCACATATCACAGGTACAAGAAAAGAGTACTTGTCGATAATGATGTTGAACTAGGTATGCAGAGATACCGATGATCAAACCTCGGATAAGTAAAGTATCACGAGACAAAGGGAAGTTGGTATCGTATGTAAATGTTTCATTCGATCACGAAGTAATCGTATAAATATGTGGGAGCCATATGAATTTCCAGATTCCTCTATCGGTTATTGGTCGGAAAAGAGTCTCGATCATGTCTGCATAATTCACAAACCGTGGGGAGACACACTTAAGGATTCAATGTTGTTTAGTAGATATGGAATGTGAGTAAAGAGATCGAACGTAGTTCGGAGTCTCAGATGGGATCCGGGATGTCACAAGGAGATCCGGAATGGTACGAAGAATAGGATTCATATAAGGAAAGTCCAATTCCGGAGTTCGGGAATGGTTTTAGTGTTTTCACCGAAATGTTCTAGAAGGGTATAGAAGGTCCACCAAACCGGAAGGGGAAGGGTACATGGATGTTTCATGACAAAGTGGAATGGTTGCATCATGTCCTAGGTCACTTGGTTGGACACTTGTAAGAGAGAAATCAAACTCTAATTTGAAAGTCAAAAAGGCAGTTTGAAAAAGCCAAATCCCCCTTGCCCTAGGCGCCCAAGACCCAATCCCTAGGCCTCCATTTCCCCCCCAAGCCGTCGGCGCCCTAGATTCCCTCTAAATCACCGCTGCCGTCTAGCCTAAACCCTAGCCACTGGCTGCCCTCTTCCCTTGGCATATAAAACCTAGATCATCGAGGCCCTCTTCTACTCCACCATACTCGCTCCGGCTTAGGTGAAGCCCTGCGGGATCTCCCATAAACTTCTGACATCACGCCGTCGTGCTACCGGAATCGCGAGGAGAGAGCTTCAACCTCCGCTGCCTGCTGGAACAAGGGAGAGGAAGGTCTTCATCGAGTACCGTACGTGTGACCGACTGCGGGAGTGCTGCCAGAACATGGCGCCGGAAGGATCCTCTACGCGATCTTGAGATCGGCAAGTGAACGACTACATCATCCACGAGAATCTTCTCTCGTTAACCGCTTTGGATCTTCGAGGGTTAGTACTCTATCGACTCGTTGCTACAATCTAGTAGATAGATCTTGACTTGTGTGTGTTCACGCGATAGAATTTTGTGTTTTCCATGCTACGAATCCCTACAGATATCACACGTACAGTTCTGGAAAAATCTTGTGTGCTTGGTGGGTTCCTCCGGTTCTGGCAAAACTGGTGGTCTCGTTTATGACCGCGTCCAAGAGACGGCCCGACGATACCTATACAAGGTGCAAAACGTCCACAACTGCAGCTCCGTCAACAACAACAAAAAATGGGCAATTTGTTTTGCGCCTCCGGCACTAGCGGTCACACAACATACGATGACTACAGCAATGACCACACCCACCTCGACCACAGCTACATCATGATCGTCTACCTCGGCATCGACAACAACAACGTCTACAACTACACAACATCAACTACTCGAGTCAACAACGTCCGCGTCATCACATGCGTCCATGACACTCCCGCTGTGACTAGAAGGGGATGCAGTCACCGCCCCTAGGTGCTGGCCATGATCATAAGAGACATAGTTGATGATGACAAGGAGGAGAAGACGGAGGACTTAAAATCCAGTCGCAAACATCCGCTTCACCCCCGCTATGACTGAAGGGGGGTGTTAAAATACATATACATATATGGACTAGAGATAGACTAGGACTCTGCATCTTATACTCCAAGTCTCCACCTACCCCGGTGTATATCCATATATACTCCCCATGAGGGTCAAATCAATACACAATAAATATTAGGGTTCTACTATTTTCACATGTGCAACTTCTTGATGGGCAGGAGCCCGCCGCACTGATGCTGTGGGCAGGCCCCGGTGCTCCCCTCTAGCACGTGGAGGTGCTATTCGACGGGCAAGGCCACATATACCTCCACAACGTATGGGAGCAGTTCGCCCCCGCGCGCACGACGTGCAACTCGGTTGCTTTCTAAACTTCACATGGGAAGGCGACGACGTGCTCGACTTGAAGGTGTTTGACTCCACGATGTGCCATAGGCACTACCGCATGGACAGTGACGATGATGAAGACATTGATGGGAGCGACACTGCCGACGTGAATCCTCTAGTTTAAGTTTCACTCGATTGTTCTTTCTATTTTCTTTTCTATTTCTGTATTATGTACCAAGCCTTGCAAAATAAATTTAAATGGAATATCTTTTGTTTGGGACGTCGTTTGGGGCACATGATTAGAAACACGCGTGCCTCAAACGACCCATCCATCGCTTTCGCTGGACGTCGTCTGAGGAGATGCGACTGGAGATGTTCTAAGACCCCACCACTCCTAACAAAATGCCTAGAAAAAAGAAATCATTCATGGCTATAGTGTTGGGCATGATCCTTTTTAGACTTTTTTAAGAAAACATGCCTCACGCCCGACTTTAATTTAATAAAGCCCCAAGGTTCCACAAACATAGGTATGGTAATACATGCTGCGACATACAGCTTTGCCAACATAAAACAAAGATGTCGTGGCATACCTCTTAGCCAACTAGAGACAAGCAACCACTAAAAGCACTACACCAAAGACACCAGCATAGTCAAGGAAGTTGTGGTGGAGGGAGGTTCAGAGCATATACAACCGTTTAAGTTCGCCAATCATCCACGTCAGCTCATCACGATCCAGGGGTTTTGCCGAACGAAGCCACAACTGCATAAACATCGACATTTTGAAGATAGTGTCAACTAGGTGAGCCAGAATCTTGGCCTCAAAGATTAATTTATTCCTGACAGACCACAACGCCCAGGATTGCGCAAGGAACCGAAACCACAGGTTCCTACAGGCCCTCCCCATAAAGATCGAAAGGATAGCAAAGAAATGGAGGAAGTTAGACGTGTTCTAGTTGCTCCCAAGCATCTGGCGCACCACGCTCCAAACAAACTTGGCCAATAAGCACTGGAAAAACACATGGCTCACGTCCTCTAGTGCCCCACAGAGAGGGCAATTGCCCGAGGCAGGACCAAACCTATTTCCTATGTTCTTGCTAATCGGAAGCCGGTTTAAGGCAAGCTGCCAAGAGAAAATCCTGGATTTTAGGGGAGCTCTCATTTACCAAATGTCCTTATGGTAGAGCACCGTCGCGCCCTGAGAAAGTTTTTTGTACAGCGACGCGACGGAGAATTGCCCCGAAGGCTCCAGCTTCCAGGAGATCTTGTCCTACCCTGATACGTCGTAAACGTATCTATAAGTTTTGATGTTCCATGCTTGTTTAGTATCAAATTTGTTATGCTTTGTCTACACTTTGAGGTATTTTTATATACTTTCTGGAACTAACCTATTAACAAGATGCCATAGTGCCAGTTGCCTGTTTTCTGCTGTTTTGGTTTCAAAAAAGCTAAAAAATTAATATTCTCGGAATTGGACAGGACAAAAGCCAATCTTCATATTTTTCCCTGAACAATACGGAAAATCGAAGCAGAGACGGAGTAGGGCACTAGGGTGGGCACACCCTAGCGTGGAGCGTGCCAACTCTGGCCGTGCCACCAGGGGGTGTGGCCCCCCTGCCGCCTCCTCGCCTTGCCCCTTCTCCTATAAGAAGCCCCCGGGGAGAAAATCCTAAAGGATCCATCATACATCCACAAAAAGTTCTGCAGCACCGCCTCCACCGAAGGGGAGATTCGAGGGACAGAAGTCTCTGTTCCGGCACCCTGCCGGGACGGGGAAGTGCCCCCGGAGCCATCTCCGTCGATCTCCACCACCATCTCCATCACCATTGCTGATTCCCATGATGAGGAGGGAGTAGTTCTTCCTCAAGGCTAAGGGCTCTACCGGTAGCTATGTGTTCATCTCTCTCTCTCTCTATGCATGATCATATTGTGATCATGAGCTTTGTAATCAAGTAGATCTACTCTTCTACTCAAGTGCTTTAATATATCTCGGCTCTCCCCACATGTGTGAAAGTGACAGTGTGCATAACGTGGTGGCACTTAGGCTAGAGTTTACATAAATACTGAAGTGCTTCAATAGATCTCTGCTCTCCCCATGTGTGTGAAAGTGACAGCGTGCACGCCGTGGTGGCACTTAGGCTAGAGTTCATAAATATTTATCATGAGTATATTTTGAGTTGGTTTTCTCTATGAAATCGTGGTGTTTG
Source organism: Avena sativa (assembly GCA_916181665.1). Classification (NCBI taxonomy): domain Eukaryota; kingdom Viridiplantae; phylum Streptophyta; class Magnoliopsida; order Poales; family Poaceae; genus Avena; species Avena sativa. Next base: position 82,145,450 of record OV702299.1, on the reverse strand, counting down.
TTGGAACCATCTAGCGCTCAAGGTGACAGTATGGGGTTATCTAGATAGGGAAGACGGACTTTGAGGTGTGCTATTATAGCCCTACCATGGATTAGAGTGGCCAACCGGAGAGTAGTTCAGGGTAGTATCATGAAGAGAATATATTTATTGAGAGTGTTCACTAGTGAAAGTATGATACCTAGGCCTTGTTTCTAAGCATTGAAACACCGTTTACAACTAGATTTGTTGCATGTTTGCTTGCTTCCATATTTTTGCCTTTAGTTTTTTCCTCCCTGTCAAAAGCTCTTTTCTGACACCGTTACCACTTATAATCATCCATACTACTTGTATTTCACTATACCTTCGCCGAACTAGTGCACCTATACACCTGACAAGTGTATTGGGTGTGTTGGGGACACAAGAGACTTCTTGTATCTTGATTGCAGGGTTGCTTGAGAGCGATCCCTTTGACCACTTCCTCCCTGAGTTTGATAAACCTTGGGTAATCCACTTAAGGGAAACTTGTTGTTATTGTACAAACCTTTGCACTTGGAGGCCCAACAACTATCTACAAGAATATAAGTGCATAGACATAAACCCCGGAGAAGGGTGAATCCCGTCAATCACCTCCTCCAGAGCCCTCCACTGAGCAACCAGCTTAGGGCCAAGGGAACGCCTAAATCTTATCCCAGTCGGCTCGTAGGCCTACACCACCGAGATATTAGGGTCATCACAAATCTGAAATAGAGAAGAGAAGTCTCACTCAAGGTAGAATCTTCGACCCAAAGATCCACCCAGAATCTTGTCTGATGCCCGTCATGGATCTCGTGCTTAGCCCCCAGCTTGAAGTAGTGCTTTAGTTTGTGAAGGCTTTTCCATAATGGAGAGACCCCTGGACCGAACCCGCAAAATATTCGATGCATCCTGGTATTTTGCCCGCAGCAAACACCGCCAAATGGAAGAGTCGTCTTGGTAAAGCTTCCAGATCCACTTTACCATGAGAACAATGTTCATTTTCTTCGAGTTTAGGATCCCAAGATCGCCAAGTCTTTCGGCCTACACACTGCAGGCCAATTCACCATATGGTATTTCCTCTTTTCAATGACACCTTCCCAGAAGAACCTAGCCTAGTGGGAGTTGAATTTCTCGTGCACCCCATCTTGTAGGAGAAAAGGCCCATAGCAAACATTGGGAGGCTCGCCAAGCAGGAGTTTGACAAAATTAGTCTTCCCCCTAAAGACAAAAAATTGCCCAACCAAGTTTCAATCCTAGCCGCAAGCTTAATAATCATAAAGTTCCACTGCTCCACCATGAGCTTCACGTCTTAAATTGGCATCCCCACGTAAATAAACTAGAAGGACCCCAAGTTATAGTTAAGCATATCAACAATCCTCTGCTGCTCCTCCATGGGGTGGCTCATAACGATCACTTTGCTTTGTGATAGTTGATTTTAAGACCCGACATGTCTTCGAAGAACATGAGCAAAAACTTTAGGTTGGTAATATGAATGTCGTCCCCTTGAATCGGGATAAGGGTATTGTCAGTGTATTGGAGATGAGAGATCACCCCAGGGATTAAATGGGGGACAAGCCCCGGGATATACCTAGCCACCGTTTCCTGGGAAAGAATATCCTAGAGAGCTTCTCCAAAAAGTTTAAAAGCAGTGGGGAGAGTGGGTCCCCTTGGCGCACTCCCCGCTTATTGCGGAAGAAAGGGTCGATCTCGCCGTTAATGGATATTGTAGTTTGTCCCCTAGAGACTAACTGAGTGATCCTATGGATGTAACCCGCATCGAAACCCTTCCTCCTCAACACCTCCTATAAAAACTCCTGGTTAACCTGGTCATACGCCTTTTCAAAGTCCATCTTAAGCAGGACCCCCTTTAGCTTCTTGGAATGCATCTCATGAATGAGCTCTTGTAGGGCGAGCTAACCATCTAGGATAAAACGGCCCTTCATGAAGGCAGTTTGATTCAGGCTGATGATTCGGTTGGCAATCAGATCCAATCTAGACGCAAAGGCTTTGGAAATGATTTTGAAAATCACATTAATGTGTGCAATCGGCCAAAATTGGGAGATCAGCTTCGCCCCTTGGAATTTAGGAATCAGGGAGAGGACCCCAAAGTTTAGCCTCGCCACATTGATCCTTCCTAGGATAAAATCATTCAGGATGTGGAGGACTCCGAGCTTGACTAGAGGCCATAAACGCTTGAAGAACAACACCGGGAAACCGTCTGGGCCTGATGATGTATCCGTTTTCATGTACTTGATTATATCCTCTAATTCCTCTTCCGAGAACGTGAGAGCCATCCCAAATTATCCTCCACCGACACTTGACACTCCACAACCGTGCGTTTTGTGCGAGACCATAGTGGCGAGGCGAAGACGAGCCTAAAAGGTCCCGTTAGAAAGCGTAAACATGTTCCTGAATCTCCCTTTTGCCCGAAATAGCATATATTGCACTTCCTCCTACACCCATTAGCCACGCATGGAAATAAGCGATGTTTGCGTCCCCTTGCAAGGTCTAATTAACTCGGCCCCTTTGCCGCCAATATTCTTCCTCCAATCTATACACATGAAGGATCTGGTATTCAAGGTAGTAGCGGAACACCCACTCGTACTCCACTAGACCAGAAGAATCAACCTGCTCATCCAACGCTTTAATCTGGGAGAGAAGATGATCCTTGTTGCGCTTTGCATCCCTACCCACACTCAGGCTCCACCCCCGGAGGAATTGGCGAACTCTAGATGACATGATGTTCCACCAATCAATGATATCTCGCCCTTGCACTTCCCTCAGCAGTTTCTCCCAGGTAGATAGCATCAGATCCTAGAAACTATCAATCTCGAGCCATCCCGACTCAAAAAATAAGCGGTTACTCTTGATGTGCACTCCTTCGCCTGTATCAAAAATCAGAGGGGTGTGGTTCGAGCCCAGGCTGGTTTCCACAACCAGCGAGGACATGGGGAATGCCACATCCACCTCAGGAGAGGTAAACACGCGGTCAAGGACACACCTCACTTGATTGATTTGCTTGTTAGTCCAGGTGAATCTAGATCCCGAGCGCAGGATGTCACGCACCGCTCATTGTGCGATGTGCTCATTGAACAACTCAATTTTTCCCTAGTTGATCAGATCATTGTTCTTCTCATCACTGCTCCTGATCAGGTGGAAGTCTCCTCTCATGATGATTGTGAAAGGGCATCGGCCTACCTTGGCTGAGATCTTCCCTAAGAACTCGGGGGAACAAGCATGATCTGCTGGTCCATAGATGGTCACAATTTCAAGCTTCAGCTTGGCCGCTCTAACTAGCACCGAGGCGCTGAGGAAGAAGAGACCCTTCTCTATCGAGTCCACATCGAACATGCTATCTCGCATGCCAACCAGCATTCCCCCTGAATGCCCACTAGCTGGGAGCCAAGCCCAAAAGAACTTCTCACCTATTTCCAGACTTTGGAGCTCAGCATCCGAGAAATATTGCTTGATGGTTTCTTGAAGACAGATGATATCAATGTGGTGTTTGTAGAGGAAATCTCTTAAGAGGGTTCGGCGTCCCCACTGGCCGAACCCTCGAATATTCCAAAATAAGATCCTCATGGGGCAACACTCTCGCTTGCCCGTGCTTGGCGGGTGACAAGTTTCCTCTCAATTGGAGCCGCTTTCTTCTTGTCCTTTTTTTATCTTGGATGCTTCCCCAGCATCAGCATGAGGGAGATAGCCAGAGCCTTCTGGTGTCTCCATAGAACGCATCTCGGGCCCCTCACCCTCTTGATCACTGGCCATCTTCTCCTTAGCCATGAGCTTTTCTTTTTCATTTTTTGCACGAGCCATTGCCAGTTCAGCCTACACGGTTTCCTTAGCGCGCACCATAGACATGAATTCAACCGGGGATCCCTCTACTGCATTAAACGAGTTGCATCTATCTTGCGCGACTGTAAACAAGTGGTCATCCGGGACAGACTGAAGAATAGCAAACGAAGAATTAACGGGTGCGGGATAGATGTACCTGGGTCCTTTTCGATTGCAAGGCGGATGGCACAATCTAGCACTGGACCTTCAGTGAGTCCCTTGCCTCTGGTACTCTTCCGCATAGCCGTAGCTGGGACAGACTTGCTACACGAAGCACGCACCACCTTTGCCGCTAGCTCGGGCACCACCTCGCCCGCGAGTGGAGAAGGCAAAGCCTCTGAAGAGAAGTCCAGCCGCTTCTGTTACTTGCTCGTGCTTCTGAGCTCCCTAGCGACCTCGCAGGGCGATCCGTGTTCCGTTTGCTCCTTAGTTCCCTGTCTTGCATGGATTCTATGCTCTGCTCCCCTCACTCCACAGCCAGCGCCGCTTCGCACTCCCGAGCTACCAGCTCCTCACCCATAGCGCGCCCAGGCGTGGTGAGGACACACAGGCCCTCCGAGCAGATCTCCTCCAACGTACCAGAGGGCGAGCCCGGTGGGAGATCATCACTGGCTGCCTCAACGACCCACATGACCTCCTGATGCTCCTCTAGGGGCAGAGATTTACCAATAGAAGAGAAGATGTCGCCCCTAGACCTCAAGTTGGATCCATATTGGCTGAGCGTAGAGGAAGGGAGAGTGAATGTCGGAGCCGAGCAGGAGCGCTTGAGGGGTAGAGCCACAATGGTCTCCCCTCCCGGGACCATGACCACCGATTTGCAGCCAGGCTCAGGCTCCTTGCCCTTGGGAGCCACTTTACGTTCAGGCAGATCATGAAGGGCGGCAGAGGAGTGCCTCCCTCGGCATCCATCCCAACGGTCATCATCAGAATCTAGCAGTCATCTTCCTCATCATGCTTGTCTTGATTGCACTTGGGCAGCGATGGTGGGGGTTGGCCCAGAGGCGCCCGCTCTGTCCAGGGGCTCAACATCCACCCACACCTTGAAACCCCGAGAGTTCACAAACAACATGATGTACTTAGGAAGCTACATAGGAGCCCGACAACCAAACTTCATTCTGACTGGATCCTTCTTGTGAATCAGAGAGAGCTCATCCACCAGCTTCTGCCTCAGATCCTGATGCTCACTGCCACCCTCAAAGTCCTCGCACGGCCGCTTGCCCCAATGCTAGTCACGCTCCATGGCCACCAGCTTCCTCACACGCTCACCCGATTTAGAGAAGGAAGAGACTAGGGTTTTTGCCCAAGCAAGGTTGAGGCGCAGGTCGCGAGCGAGGACCGAAAACCCTAGCTCGGGATCTAGGGTTCCAGCCGCTAGCCAGCGCCACTTAAGTACTGGTGGCATCGGCATAGGATACCCTACCTGGGCCGAAGCTAGGCTATGCCCTTCCTGCCTTACCCCTCCAGCCAACGAGGCCGCACCCTGCGAACCGGTACATAGGCCCCACTAGGCCGACCCGCCACCTGAGACCTGCCAGGCCCAACCACGGATTGCCGCACCTCGCACACTGTCCCTAGGGTTGCCAAGCCGTGAACCTCCAAAGCCGGCGGCACCGCCGCTGTGGGTCCAGCGCAATTCGTACGTCGCCCCCCCTCCCGGATTCTTTTTTAGACTAATGTCAGGCATGAACTTTGATTTCTTCTCCCAAGCATATATGTACAAATGGCAGACATGAACTTTGTGACAGGATTTTGGAAAAAAAATCTTACGATAGTGTGAGAAGAACAAAGATCAAATTTAGAAGATGCTAGTAACGAGAGAGATGGATCTACATAACACTTTAATGAAAAATTATAATCTTTATTTTTTAATTCCGTTTGTACAGCTGTTGATGAGTATTAACATTAGACAGGTTAAATTTTGAAGAAAAAATTCACTGGTGCTCAAGTTTTTTTTGAACAACAGAGCACCCCAGAAGGGTCTAGAGCCTTCATTAATCATAACAATGGGTGTACAATGATATTATAGAGGACCCCATAAAAACAGTAAATAATACATGGGTCCCTAACATTTGTAGATAGGACCTTGCTAAAAAGTTTGCAACTACAATCTAGCCCTATCTCTTCCCCACCGTGGAGCAGAGGAAGATGAAATGCTGCAGCATGGATGGAGACGTGGACGGGACCACTTGTCTCTGGCCCGGTTAAGACCTCAGCGCTCGACTTCGGAAAGGGCCTCCCAATGGAGGTAGGTGCTGCGCTGGAGCTCACCGTCTTGGAGTAGGCCATCCTGTCCATGAGTGTTTGCGCCTGCTCGAACGCCGAAGAAACGCTCCAGTGAAGAAAGGCTCTTGAGATCCTATGTCGATCCAACCAGTAATTGACTCTACTACCTCCTCCCCCATCCCCGCCATGGAGATCAAGAAGAAGAGAAGCAAAGAAAAGAGAGAAGCCGAAACAGCAGAGGCACGCCAACATCGCAGCAGAGAAAATGGCTCACCGTCGGACCCAGAGAATCTGCCATGGACCTAGGGAGATGAGCGTAGAAGATGTCGATGGCGACGCACCGGGGCAGAGCACCCTTATTGAAGGAGGCTTCACCAAAACCATCCCTTGAGCCAAGCTTCCTCCACGGAAGCTCATCAGACACCGACGATGGCGACCTCCTGGCGCCGCGGTGATGGAGCACCAGATCGAAAGACCTCCAGAGGAAGGGAGGACAGCCTTATTGTCGGAGATGTCGTGCTCTATGTTTCGCCCAGACCACCGCTCTTGCCACCAGAGGCGGGGTCGAGGAAGACAGGGCGACGGACACGCCAGATTCGTCCGATGGGATCTGGCGATCTACTCCCAGTCGTCCGGCACCTCTCTTTTGTCTCCATCACCGGCTACACTGCCAAAGGGAGCGCCAGATCGGTCCGGGACGCGTGAGTCGACTCTCAAGGGGAGGTTGGTGGAGAAGAGAGAGAGAGAGGTGGAGTCGGATTTTTTTTTCTGATGCTCAAGTTCACTCCATGACTTCGACCATTTGGTGTGGCCCGTGGTCCATGCGGCACGTGCATTTAAACGGTTGTTGAGCGCACCTGATTTGCGGACCCGTACAAATAGTTGCCCCCGCAAGGTTTGTCTTGAGGTCCAGGAGTCAGCGTCATATGGCAAAATCCAACTCGGTGGCCTCGTGGGATCCCTCCTAGTCTCTCTCTACTAGTATCAGCGTCTTGGGGTGTTTTTTCCTACCCAACCCAAGGCAAAGCGTCTTACGGTGTTCAGATTATTGTTAGACAAAGCTGCAAAGCGAACACATCTGCCTGCAATATGCTGTCGAGGCACCGAATCAGCCATTGCGTGTGGAGTGGAGCTAAGCTAAGCTGCTGTTCCGCCGTTTTACAGGCCGGAGCTGCGTCTATGGAATCCCTCGTGGAAATGGAAACAAAAGAACAAGCAACCACCACCAAATCACAAAGTTTTACTCTACCACAGCTTTTAAAAAAAAAGTTTTACTCTACCTGAAATTGCAAACCCTGATATTACCGGTAAACCCCAAGGGCAGGCCATTACAAAGCCAGCTCACCTCACACACACTCTCTCTCACCCTCATCACTGCACTGCTCCCACTCCCCTCGCTCCCACACTCACTCGCCACAATGCGCCGCCTCCGCCTCGCCGCCGTCCTCGTCGTCTTCCTCCCCCTCGCCGTCTCCGCCGCCGGGGGCAAGGAGGCGGCGAAGGCGCCCGCAGCGCCGCCAGCCCCGCCGAACATCACGGCGGCGATGGCCAAGGGCGGCTGCAAGGCGTTCGCGGCCCTGGTCGCGGCGTCGCCGGACGCGCGCTCCACGTTCCAGTCGGCGGTGGACGGCGGCGTGACGGCGTTATGCCCCAGCGACGACGCCGTCAGGTCGTTCATGCCCAGGTACAAGAACCTCACCGCCGACGGCAAGGCCTCGCTGCTGCTCTTCCACGCTGTGCCCGTGTACTACTCGCAGCAGAGCCTCAAGTCCAACAACGGCGTCATGAGCACGCTCGCCACCGACGGGTCGGCCAGCAACTTCAACTTCACGGTGCAGAACCAGGGGGAGCGGGTCACCATCAAGACGGACGCCTCCGACCGCGCCGCGCGGGTCAAGTCCACGGTGTACGACAAGGACCCCATCGCCATCTACGCCCTGGACACGGTGCTCGAGCCGGTGGAGCTCTTCGAGCCAGCGGAGTCGCCGGAGCCGGCGCCGGCTCCCGCACCTGTCGCGGACGCGCCCAAGGCTCCCAAGAAGAGGACCCACCGGCCTGTGGCGGACGCGCCCGGCCCGGCCGCCGCCGACGAAGCGTCGCCCGCCGACCAGAGGAAGAACTCCAAGAAGAGCGCGTCGCCCCCCACCGCCCCATATCTACGGTGGTTCGCGGCCCTGCCTGTCGCCGTGGCCGTGTTCGCCGCTTTGGCCTAGCCGAGGGCCTTTTTCCTTGTTCGCGGTAGATCTGTACCGGAGGTGGTGGTGTGTCGGTGGCTTGGGTGTGTGCGTCCTTGTGTCGGTCAGTGGCTCAGTGCGTGTGCTCGTGCGGTGAAGTTTCTTCTACGGAGTAGGAGTAGCTTCTTCTTACTCCATTAATGTTTTTTTTACAGTATATTGAAAGTTGACGTGGTATAGTTCGGACCTGGGTCAGAGACCTAAAATTTGTATGCTTCAACGGGGGTCTCGTTACTTATTTATTATCGAGCAAAGGTCTCCCCTATATTTTGTTAGAGGTTGATCAGGTTGTTACCGGTTAATATTTGTTTCATGTTTAATATGACACGATAGTGTGTCGAGTTTGGTAGGAATAAGTCTGACGCGTGCTAGTTCACGTGGAGACCATAGTTTCTTCGTTTGATCTGTTGTAATCCTATGCACGATCGACCCCGGGGGATGGCGTGGACAAAGTGGATCGTGGATAGCTTAGGAATCGGTCACGATCGCTAAGTCGTTGTGAACCTGGAATAAAAGGAGAGGGGAGAAAAAGACGCAGATTAACGCGTCGCAAAACTCTGTCTGTTCCTGTGCACTGTGTTCGTGCGAGAGCAGAGAAGTTCAGGGCGACGAACATCTGATTCCACCTAATTTTCACCAAATCGTGTAGCGTTTCAGGATCCAGACCTTACATTTGGTACCAGAGCACTGGTTGCTGGTGGCGATTGGTGAGGTGGTGGCGTTGGCGGCGGGGATTTGAAGATGAGCGGCAAGACACCTTCGGGTGGCGGCGGCGGCGGACAGTACACGCCGTTGACCAGGCTGCTGGGGACCGATGCCGGGTCCAGCGAGGGCGCCGTCGTGGCGCATTCGTCGTCGTCGAGGGGAGGCGTCCCGATCCACTACCCACAGCTCACCGACACCAACTATGGGCTGTGGGCGGTGAAGATGAAAATAATCTTGCGCTCCCTCCGCTGCTGGAGCGTGATTGAGGGGAAGGGAGAGTACGATTCGTCCAAGGATGAGGATGCATTCGCGGCACTCTCTCAGTCTGTTCCGGACTCCATGGTCATGGCTCTCGCGGAGTACGAGACCGCCGCAGAGGCCTGGGAGGCGATCCGGCGGATGCGCGTCGGTGAGGATCGTGTGAAGAAGGCTCGGGTCAAGCAATTGAAGAGGCAGCTGGACAGACTGGAGATGGATGATGGCGAGACCATTACAGCCTTCTCCCAGAAGCTGACCACTCTCGTCGCCGAGATTCGCTCTCTCGGTGAGAACCTCACTGACGAGGCCGTCATCGACCGGTTGTTCAGCGCAGTGCCCAGCCGTTTCGCCGACGTGGGGCGATCTATCCACGATGTCGGTCTCTGAGGCAATTGGCCGACTTGCTTCGCACGAGCAGAACCAGCGTGGCCGCCGCCGCAGTGGAGGCGGCAAGGAAGAGGAGCTGCTGCTTGTCACAAAAGCTCTGAAGCAGTTGATGAAGAACAACAAGGGCGGTGACGCACCCAGCGGGTCCGGTAGCTTTTCTGGAAAAAAGGCCGCTGACCGCGGCGATCACGGCAAGGCTAGGAAGGACATCAGCAAACAGAAAAAGAAGGGTAAGTTTGACATTGCTAAAGTAAGATGTTACAATTGCAATGAAAAGGGGCACTTCCAATCTGACTGTCCAGAGCCCAAGCGTGAGAAGGCGAACCTCACCGAGAAGGAAGATGATGAACATCCTGCTCTTCTCATGTTGGAGACATGTGAGCTATTCGACTCTGTTTCAGAAACAGAGGAGCATGTGTTTCTCAATGAGGAGAAAGTGGTTCCTAAACTCATTGGTGATCGTGAGTCAGCTTGGTATCTTGACACTGGTGCAAGCAATCACATGACAGGAAATTCTGATAAGTTTGCCGAGCTGGATCATACCATCAAAGGAAGAGTGCGGTTTGGAGACGGATCAGCCGTGGAGATCTGTGGTCGAGGGTCTGTCCTGATGCAGTGTCAGACAGGTGAACACAAGGTGTTGTCTGATGTGTATTATATCCCTAGGCTTGAAACTAATATCATCAGTTTAGGACAGCTTGATGAGAATGGCTGTAAGTATTCAGCAGAAGATGGAATCATGACTGTACTTGATCAAGAGAGGAAGGTGCTAGCAAGGGTCAAAAGGACTAGAAACAGAATGTATATTCTGCAGATTCAGCCGACATACCCGATTTGCCTACTGTCACACGCAAGGGAGAGTTCATGGTTGTGGCACATGAGATTCGGACATGTGAATTTCCGATCTCTCCGCACTCTCACAGCTACATGAATGGTTAGTGGGATGCCTGTACTCGATCAGTTGGAGCAAGTGTGTGATGGATGCATGATAGCGAAGCAACGACGACTTCCATTTCCTGCTGAGTCAAGTTTCAGAGCAACGCAGCAACTTCAGTTAGTGCACAGTGACATATGTGGGCCTATCACACCGGCTACGTTTGGAGGAAAAAGGTACTTTCTCTTGGTTGTAGATGATTACTCAAGGTTTATGTGGCTTGCATTGTTGTGTACCAAGGATGAGGCTCTTGATGCACTGAAACGGATTCAGATAGCTGCAGAGACCGAACGTGAACTGAAGTTGAAGGCGATCAGAACAGATCGAGGAGGAGAGTTCACCTCGAAAGAGTTTGCAAGACATTGTGAGGATCGTGGTATTAAACATTTCCTCACTGCTCCATACACCCCGCAGCAAAATGGAGTCGTGGAAAGAAGAAACCAAACAGTGGTTGGGATGGCTCGAAGCTTACTCAAGAGTATGGGTGTGACTGCTAGTTTCTGGGGAGAAGCTGTAACAACAGCAGTTTATATCCTAAATCGCTCTCCGACAAAGAGTGTGAAAGGAAGGACTCCTTATGAAGCCTGGCACGAGAGGAAACCCTCAGTTGCCCATCTGCGGACGTTTGGCTGTGTTGCTCATGTGAAAGCTGTTGGACCGGGAGTTGGGAAGCTGTCTGACAGAAGTACTCAGATGGTATTTATTGGGTATGAATCTGGATCGAAAGCGTACCACATGTACAATCCAGAAACCAGGAAACTGGTTGTATCCAGAGATGCTGTTTTCGAAGAGGACAGACCGTGGGATTGGAATTCAGGTTACAATGCAGGAAACACGACTGAACCTACGTTTACTGTTCACTATCCGACAACAGAGCAAGGGCAAGGAGCCAGTGATGCTAGGGCAAAGAACCTTACCGATTTCACTCCTGAGGGAGAGGAACCGAAGACTCCTGCTGCTTTCAGGGATGAGACAGGCTCAGTAACCCTAGCAACACCTCGACCAGAGAGGAAAACACGGTGTGCAGGTGACGGTGCAGTAATTGCAATTGCTGCAGGTCTGAACTCACCGACGTCAGTTCCATCTCAGCAGCAGACTCCAATTGCATCAGATGGTAAAAGCAGTCCCGTGTCGGATCCCTCACAGGGGCCACAAGGGAAACGTCTTCTGGATGATATCTATGAAGAAACCACAGAAGTTGATGCAGCATACTCTGGTTTGTGTCTTCTGGGTACAGAGGAACCAAGCACCTTTGCTGAAGCAGAGAAACAAGTTTGCTGGCAGAAAGCAATGAGGGAGGAGATGGACTCCATCATCAGTAACAAAACCTGGAGTTTGTGTGATTTGCCGAAGGGGCACAAGCCCATTGGGCTCAAGTGGGTCTACAAATTGAAAAGAGACTCATCAGGTGTGGTGGTCAAGCACAAAGCCAGACTAGTGGCAAAGGGGTATATTCAGAAACATGGTATTGATTTTGATGAAGTGTTTGCCCCTGTTGCTAGGCTGGATACTGTGAGATTACTACTTGCATTGGCAGCACAAGAAGGTTGGGAAGCTCACCATATGGATGTAAAGTCAGCTTTCCTTAATGGTGAGCTTGAGGAGGTTGTCTATGTTGCCCAGCCTGCAGGTTTTGTCGCCAAGGGAGAGGAGCAGAAAGTGCTAAGATTGCACAAGGCCCTGTATGGGCTTCGACAAGCTCCGAGGGCATGGAATGCAAAGTTGGACAAGACTTTAGTTAGTCTTGGCTTCAACAAATGCCCATCTGAGCCTGCACTCTACAAGCATGAGAAAAATGGTGAAGCACTATTGGTTGGTGTGTATGTGGACGATCCGGTGATTACTGGAAAAAGTACTGCAGGTATCCTTGCATTCAAGGAACAGATGAAGGCACTGTTTAGCATGAGTGACCTAGGGCTGCTCAGTTACTACCTTGGAATCGAGGTAAGGCAAAGCTCTCAAGGGATTTTCATCAATCAGACTGCATATGCCAGTAAAGTGTTGGAAAGGTGTGGGATGCAAAGCTGCAATCCCTGCCAGACTCCGATGGAGCCACGTCTAAAACTGTCCAAGTCGAGCACAGCCGAGGCAGTGGATAGTACTCACTATAGAAGTGTGGTGGGCAGTCTTCTCTATCTGCTGCATACAAGACCAGACTTGTGTTACTCGGTTGGGATAGTCAGCAGATACATGGAGAAACCAACTTCAGAACATTTGAATGCTGTGAAGCACATCCTTAGATACATCAAGGGAACTCTAAATTTTGGGTGCTGGTATGACAGGAATGGAGAGATGAGACTGATAGGTTTTTGTGATAGTGACCACAGAGGAGATATTGATGATAGAAAGAGTACTAGTGGTGTTTTGTTCTATCTTGGAACTAGCCCTGTGTCATGGTCATCACAAAAACAGAAGGTGGTCGCCATTTCATCCTGTGAAGCGGAATATATGGCAGCTACATCAGCTACCTGTCAAGGCATCTGGTTAGTGAGATTGTTGGCAGAGATGCAGAATTCAGAATCAAGCATAGTGAAACTAAAAGTGGATAATCAGTCTGCTATTTCACTAAGTAAGAACCCAGTTTTTCATGACCGCAGTAAACATATTGATATCAGGTATCATTTTGTGCGGGAGAAGGTGGAAGCTGGGAAGATTGATATATCCCATGTTAGAACTGAAGACCAGTTGGCTGATATCCTGACTAAGTCGCTCGGGAGAGCAAGGTTTCAGGAACTGAGAAGTGCAATTGGCATGAGGGAGATAACCTGAAGACAACCAGATCAAGGGAGAGATTGTTAGAGGTTGATCAGGTTGTTACCTGTTAATATTTGTTTCCTGTTTAATATGACACGATAGTCTGTGTCGAGTTTGGTAGGAATAAGTCTGACGCGTGCTAGTTCACGTGGAGACCATAGTTTCTTCGTTTGATCTGTTGTAATCCTATGCACGATTGACCCCGGGGGATGGCGCGGACAAAGTGGATCGTGGATAGCTTAGGAATCGGTCACGATCGCTAAGTCGTTGTGAACCTGGAATAAAAGGAGAGGGGAGAAAAAGACGCAGATTAACGCGTCGCAAAACTCTGTCTGTTCCTGTGCACTGTGTTCGTGCGAGAGTAGAGAAGTTCAGGGCGACGAACATCTGATTCCACCTAATTTCCACCAAATCGTGTAGCGTTTCAGGATCCAGACCTTACATATTTTGGAATGTTCGTTGAAGCTAGATTCGATGTAGGCACTCACCATTGCAGTGTTTTGCCTATTTTTTTCTAAATTTGTTCAAATCTGAAAACTTCAACCGAATCTGACCTTAACAAGAAACTAATTCAGAATATGATCCCTCACGTTGCCGCCATTTAAAACAGTGTCGAAGTAATGCAGGTCGGCGATGGCGCCGAAATAGCGATGCAGGTGGCGTGGAGGGCTGACGTGGCCGCCCTTTTGGCGCCATTTGAAATGGCGCCGAACCTAGGGTTAAAGTGCCATCGTCATCTTCTCTGTTCTCCGACCCAGTCAATACCCACCCCCCCGAACGTAGCCGGCGGCACCTCCTTCGCCCGCACACCGGCTGGCCGCACCTCCTCCATCGCCCTCTCCGCCTCCGGCCGCTACCTCCTCCTCCACCCGCACTTCCTGCTCTGGCCGCCGCATCTCCTCCATCTGCACGCTGGTGGATGGCCGCTCCTCCTCTACCCGCATGTCGGTGGAGGGTGGGCTGCTCCTCCTCCGGCCGTCTTCCATCCCCTCCCTCTGCCTTCCGGCGGCACCTCCTCTACAGGTACATATGCCCCTCCTCTCTCTCAAATCCCCTCCCCCAAATTTTAAAATAAATTGTCCATTGTGAAAATTGTACTATACAAAGAGGAGACCGAAAATTGATGTAAATATTTCACTTAGATGAAGCACTTCAACATCTGATTGTGAAATTGTACTTGGTATACAAGTGTTAGTTTAGAAAACTGATGTAATTATTTCACTTAGATGATATTGATTTAAATGTCACATGTGCTATCTTACATAGTTGTTCAATGTGGAAGTATGAGCTGATGTAAATCTGTCATATGTCCTATCTTACATAGTTCTTGAGCTTGTAGGAGTAGGATACATTGTGAACTTTTTTTGAGCTTGTAGGAGTAGGATACATTGTGATTTTTTTGCTACATTGATTGATGTTTCTATTTTTGATTGGTATTATTGTGTTCAAAGCATGTGCAACATCTATGAGTGATATTGGTTAGGTTGTGTGTATGAATTGATATGTCAGTGCAAAATGTGTAGGTCGGAGCAATGGTATTTTAGAGTGATTATAGATGGCTTGGTATTATTGCTTGCACTTAGTCTAGTAATTATGTAATTTGTCGCAATTTGTCGGATAATGCATTCTCTAATGGATGCTTTGGTATTTTTTTACTATTAATATAGATGGCTTACGCAAAAGTCCTTCATGTGCATCATGGTGGGTGTCTTGTGCAATCAGACTGTGGTGTTGAGTTTGTGGATATGGAAAACACTATGATATTTTCTCTGTCGGGCCCCTGGCAACTGGGGTGACACGTCCCCACGTTTGACGAGCCCCGCGTCCACGGAACCTTCACCCTTGCAAGGAGGTACACCGGAGGGGGCACAACTGCCCGAACCTCGCGAGGTACTCGCCTCGTGAGGAAGGAAATCTTGAGCGATAGCGCCTCCGGAGGTGGCCCGCCACACTGTCACGATGCGCCCTCGTGCCTCGGATACCCTGGAGCACCTCCGGGGTAAGACACTAACTTCGCCGAGCGGGGTTAGAACAAACGCCCTCAGCAAAAGGTACAACCTCCCTGCAACGCCAATCGCCTCGGTAAATAAGACTCAGTCCACCCCCTTTTCGCATGGAAAGGACGATCGGCCTCATGGCGGGAGACGACTTTATTGCCATTCTGGTGATAGAAGAGGAAAACCAGAGATCACCATATGAGGACAAGCAACATCGGAGCAGGACACTTTACAGGAGGACGGAGCGAAGCCGGGAGAGCTGGACCAAGTCCGTGTAAAGTAGTCTCCTGGACCGGGATCTCGAGGAGCGACACTGTGGACGCCATTCCCGCCCAAAGGCTAGGGAAGAGGCCTGACGCCGCCCTATATAAAGGCTCCTCCTCCTACCTTAGAAAGGATCGATCCTCTGTGATCTAAACCCTAAAGATCTCATCACCATTGTACCCTCATGAAGCCAAACGAGCAATACAAGAAAGCAGGAGTAGTCTCTTCACCTCCTCACGAGGGTCCCGAACCTGGGTACAAAACACCGTGTCACCTCTCTGCCGTGAATCTTGCTTCGCCGTCGCCACCGCCGCCGAGGTTCCTTGATAACACGTGTTCAGCCCCCTCTCGAACCAAGGGATTGTTGTACCCTAGTTCCTTCACGGGACAAATCTCCGACATTTGGCATGCGAGGTAAGGGTATGAGGCGCACTTTCAAGATCTTCACCAACCTTGGCCACATGTCGGCTCGCACCGAGACCCGCGCCAAGAACACTCTCCACCATGTGGCGTCTAGGGCCATGATCGAGCCGGCCCCATGACGCGCCCCCTCTAATCAGGACCAGTGGACCGAGGATGATGGAGGCTCCACCTACCTCCCTTCACAGGAGTCCCAGTCCTCCTCATGCGGTGCCACCTCGCTCTCCAGCACCACGTCCAGACGCGGCAACACCAAGCGCCTCACGCCTGAAGCAGCTGGGCGCTTGGTGTAGGAGTTCCTGGACAACTCACCGACTGACCCAGGCGAGGAGAGGTGGTGGGATAGGATCGCTGAGCTCCTCCACGTCGCCACGCTCTCCCCATAGGAGAAGTGGGCCTAGGGAGAAGATCCGACGCTGGAGGATGGGGGCTCGCCGCTGGCCTGGCGCCTCGATGGCGCCCCCAAGTCTGACCAGGCGCCTCCGCCAGCAACCAACAGCTGCCAGATCGTCTCGCCCCCGCGGTCGTGGCCCCACCGCTGAAATGGGAAATCAGGTTTCAGTTGATGGCATGGGCACGAAGATCGAATCGCCAAGGAAATCGCTACGACATGCCAACAGAATTGTGTGGCTTTTGCTAGCGGCAAGGCGGTGCAGGCCAACGGCTGCCTCTCCCTCACAAAGGCATTCAGCCGTGTGGTCTGGCCACACAAGTTTCGTCCAGAGACGCCAGCGTGTTATGACGGAACGACCAACCCATGCGAGTTCCTGCAGGTCTACACCACGGGCATCGAGGCTGCGGGGGGCCACGACCGCATCATGGAGAACTGGCTCCCTCTATGCTTGAAGTAAACGACCAACACTTGGCTGATGAACCTGCCAGAGGAGTCCATCGACTCATGGGCCGAACTCAGATCCCTCTTCATCGCAAACTTCAAGGAAAGATACGAGCGCCCGCTCACGTACTTCGACCTCCGCCAGGTGTGCCAGGATCCTGGAGAGACCCTCTTCAAGTTCCTGCAGAGGTTCATCCGAGTCCGCAACAACATCCCAAAGATCTTGGACTCCAACATCATCACCGCATTCTTCGAGGGCATCAAGGACGTCAAGCTGAGGGAGAAGATCGGCATCCAAGGCGAGAACCTCACCACCACAGCCGAGCTCTTTGTCATGGTTGAGAAGTGCGCAAAGGCGGAGGCTGGGCGGATGTTCGGCCTCACCGAGGCGGAAACCTCCCCTAAGTCCGCTGGCTCATCCAAGGGCAAGGACAAGGACTCCAAGCGCAAGATTGCCGTCATCCTCGCTGTCGAGCCGGACCGAAAGAGTCCTCGTGAGGAGCGCGGTGAAGGGGAAAGGGATGAAAACACGTATTGTCACTTCCACAAGAGGAACGGTCACCCCAATGACGACTGCTACAAGCTTAAGAGGCTTCGTAACCTGCACAGCAGCCAGAGAAAGGGGAGATCTGGTGGAGATCATGGCAGAGCTAGAGGTGGTCACCACAGGGGTGAGCGCTGGAACAACAACTCTGGAGGTCGCGACACCCTGCAGATGGGCCATCAAGCCAATGCCGTGCTGAAGGGAATATGCCCGAGAGGCAATAATAAAAGTGGTTATTGTCGTATTCCTTATTTATGATAAATGTTTATTTTGCATGCTATAATTGTATTAATACGGAAACGTTAATACATGTGTGTTTAATGAACAAAAAGGAAGTTCCTAGTTATGCCTCTCTTATAAACTAGCTCGTTGATTAACAAGATGATCAAAGGTTTCCTGATCATGGACATTGGATGTTATTAATAACGAGGTCATAACATTGTTAGAATGATGTGATGAACATTCATCCTAAGTATAGCATTACGATCAAGGTCATTGTGTTTATATTGCTATAACATCATACGAAGTAATCTTAATCCTTAGACCATGAGATCATGTCAATCAATAACACCGGAAGAGTATCTTGATAACATCAAACGTCACACCGTAACAAGGTGACTATAAAGATAGGTTCAGTGCTACGAAGTTGTTATGTTGAGGCTCATGGATCAAGAGTGGAATTTGTCCATCCCGATGACGGAGATATATACTCTGGGCCCTCTCGCTGATATCACATTAGTTATCTTGCAAGCAAGTGATTTGATCACTAGAATGCTATATCACGGGAACGAGAAAAGAGTACATGTTGGTAACGAGATCAAACTAGTTATGGAGATACTGATGATCGAATCTCGGACATGTAATATATTGCAAGACAAATGGATTGAATTACATGCGTATAAGGTTCACACGATCACAAAAGTCATCGTTGAATGTGTGGAGTCAGTACAGATCTCTAGGTCCCGCTGCTGATTATTGATCGGAGAGGGGTCTCGATCATGTCTACATTATTCGCGAACCATAGGGTGACACACTAAAGGGATACCAACACCATTCAGAGCAAATAATATGCCAGAGAAAGAAAAAGGAAAGCGCAGGAATTTATTTCACTAGACAACAGAACTGTTTCGGTTGAAATTGCTGAAACTAGTTCTACATGTGAAATTGAAATGTTATAAGGGGTTTTATGTGAATGTTTGTGAATTCAAGTAATTACCAATATTATGAATAAATAAGTAAATAAAAGAGTTTTATTTAATGAGAGATTGCATTAAATTTGGTGGAAATTTAATGGAGGTGAGTAGAATTTTGAGTGGGTGGCTAATTATGTGAGTGGGAAGTCCACCCACATGAATGTGGAAGAGGTGGGGGCACCTCCATGGCTTCCACGCCATGGGAGGGGGCTGCCCCCTCTCCCTATAAAAGGCACCCCAATCCCTCCTCTCATCTCACACCTACTCGTGAAGGATCTCTGTCCCCCTTTTAGATTTTCCCCATGGTCTCGAATCAACGAGATACATGTTCCCAGTGGCTTTTTTCTGGAAGAATTTGCTGCTTTCGCTGCTTCGCTGGATCAAGGGTGTGGAGGTTGTCGGGGTACCCGGACGTGTGTGCGATCACGGATGCATCACTGCTTTGCGGTGCTGGACTTGATGGTGCTAGACCGGCCGGACCAGATGGACTTCATCATGATCTTGAGATCGGCAAGCGTTCGACTACATCGTCCATGAATACAACCTCGTTAACGCTATTCGGTCTTCGAGGGTATGTATTCTATGGATATATATCCACCCGTTGCTTGTATCTAGTGATAGATCTTGGTACTTAGTTGTTCCCATTGTAGGAAATTTGTTGTTTTCTATGCTGCGAACCCTTCAGTGGTATCAGAGTCGGATCTATGCATAGATGCTTTGCACGGGTAGTACACATATGAGTATGTGGGTACTGATGGTCATTTTATTGCTTCTTAGTTGTACTTTGGATATTGGTGGCATAGTGGGATGAACCAGCCCGTACAAACTTTACATGTCATCGCACATGAGACCTGTTCCACGCTTGACATGCAACTAGTTTTGCATAAGTGGCTAGCGAGTGTCTGTCTCTCCTACTATAGTCAATATATAATTTACAACGAGTTGCCAATAATTTGGTTATCCTCGTTGTGGTTCCATGTTCATAGGTAAGAACGGTTCTATCTTCGAAATCCCTAAGCCACGTAAAACTTGCAATGGATAAATTAGAAGCGTCTAGTTTAGATTGTTGCTAGGCTAGTGTCATGATATGGTGATGTTGTAAGTAAAAGTATAAGTCGATACTCTTACAACACACATAACGTGTAAGTTCCATAGACCTTGGCCTTACACATAAAGGAACGATGAAGATCATACCATGATGCACATGATGGAGATCAAGTGCAAGAACCATATCATTTCACTTTTTCACATGTGATGTTTGTTTCATATTATATTGCTAGTTTGACGTTTTATTAGCATAATAAGATGATCCCTCATTTAAATATCAAGATAAAAATGTGTTCTTCCTTAAGTATGCACCGATAATGTTTCGCCGCTTCAAGACATCACGTGATGATCGGGTGTACTTGGATCCATGAGCATATCTCGGGTGTAAGACAGTTTTACACACGCGAATACTAAGGTTCTTACTTGGCGAGCCTAGCATGTGTAGACATGGCCTCGGAACACGGACCGAAAGGTTAAGCATTAGTCATATGATTTGATATGATGACCATATGGATGCTCGCCTTTGAAGCTACACCGACTCACGTGATGATCAGACTTGGTGTAGTGGATTTGGTTCATGTAATCACCAAAAAGACACGAGGGATGTCGTTTTTGAGTGGGAGTTCATTTCCAATTTGTATTAATAAAACTCAATTTATCATAAATTAAACCAAAGAGAATTTGCAGAATTTGTTGTAGTCATTGGCATTCGTTCACCAACTTATGATTAGTTGTAATTGAGATAATAGAACTATAGAATTCTGGATATTTACTTTATGAACTGGTATCGTATTGTGTTGAGTGTCAATCTAAAGTTTAAAGTCCTATTGCAAACTTTCAGCATACTCTGTTTACTCTATGAAGTTTAATAATTAGTATTAAATTGAGAGTAACAATTCTAGTGTTAGTATCTTAAGTACCATGTTTTGCTTCAATGATTCTTGATATTAATATCAAGATTATCTAGGAGATGAAAGATTTGTTTCATAAACCATCATGTGTGGCAGATATAACGATATCTGAAACAATGTTTTGGTTGCAATATGATAGAGTATAATATATGTTCTCATATTGGATGAGAATTTGCAAAGGTTGGAGATGCTAGACATCCTAATCATCCAATAGGGTTTTGGAAAGTAATGTTATACTCACGATTCGCCTTTATAAGCTATATTAGCTTGATCATGAAAGTCGTCATGATAAGGATGAATAGAAGATGTATGTAAAGTTTTTACTACACTAAAAGATTACTAAAGAATGCTTTTTGAAAGAACACCAATCATTTGATGATGGTGATCTACTTCAAAGTGCAAGTCCAAAGGTATTAGTATTTAAATATACATGCTTTGGACTATGTGTCATGTATATGGAGCCACTTTTGATGTTGGTAGATTCTTTTAAAAGGAAAAAAGGAAATGCTGAAAGACAATCTATAAAATATATTTGGCATAAAAGAAAAGATTGGAAATATCTATTTTAGGTATATAGATGATATACATGTTATGGTTGTATTCTTTGATTGTTAAACAATGTGGTTCTTGGGTATTGAATACCGAATTGGTTGGAATGAAATTTCATACAGAACTATGCAATTCATGAACCACAATGACCTAAGTAACTAGCAAGATAATATATGATGATGTTCATCGAAAACAAACAAGCCGTTGTTTGTATTTCTCATTGACATCAAAGTCTACCTTCAAGATTTGTTTTAATAATCATTATTTAAATCAGGTATTATGAGAACAAAGATTGCTCAAATAATTACCGTATTCCATATAAGATGGATGATTTACAAATCTAGTTGGAGAAATCACATCCATAAAAACTAATGCTAAAATGTCGCAAGACAAATAATTGAAAGATCACTTACGAAGTGACATCGCCGTTTAAATTATATTGGAAAGAAAACATGAAGAAACTCCATTTTCTTGGATTTTTGGAGTCTTTGATTTGATTAAATGACGCTTGTGAGACTTTCCTTGGGATAATTAAAACTTCGTTCAAAGGCCAAAGTGGAACGAACGACTAAAATATTGGAATTTATACATATCGATGTATGTAGTCCATTATGTGTAGTCGTGAGCGATGGATGTCAACTTCATATGCTTTCTCCAGAAATTTGAGTGAATATTCACTTAATGAGAAAGAAGTATGAAATATTTGAAATTGTTCAAAGACTTTCAAGATGAAGTGGAAAATCATTGTAACAAGAAAATAAACAATTTATGATATCATAAAGGGATTTATTTGAGTTGCAAGTTTAGCAAAACACCTAGATTTGCATCTCGCGAAACACCATAAGAATATGGAGTGTTTGAGATTTGTAATGAAACCTTCTTTGCCATGGTTGGATCAAAGGTGTTATTTATAAAACTGCCATTATGTTTTAAAAGATTAAAGCTTTAAAGACTACTTCTTTTACACTAAAAAGAGCTCCATCTTGATCCGTTGAAATGACACCATGTAAGTTATGGTTTGGGGTAAAACCCAAGTTGTCCTTTCTTAAATTTTGGTATGCTAAGCATAAGTAAGGTGTTTACAACCAAAGTTGGATGAGCATGTCTTTGTAGGTTATTTCGAATAACCATTGGGTATTCCTCCATAACACCGAGTACAAAAGGGTTCGTCGCTTGAAACATGAAGTTTCTTGAAAAGGGAATTTTTCGCAAAAGTTAAGTGGGAGGACAATAGAACTTTGATAAGGTTAATGAACCTTAGCTATATGTGCTGAGTTGTGCAGCGCCAGAAAATGTTCCGGAGGCAGCCACAATGCTCATGGCTCACGTGGCTCAAAGGTTGCGGTCACGGAGGTCTAAGTTCCTATTGAACCAAGTAGGTCGGATAAACAATCAAATGTTGAGATTTGAGAGTAAATCATTGTTTTTTGACAATGATGAACCGACTACATGCAAAGAAGCGATGATGGGCCCTGACTCCGTCAAATGGCTTGAAGCCATAAAATCTATGATAGTTCCATACACGAGAAATCAAGTTTTTTGAACTTGGAAGACTCTCCGGAAAGGTGTAAAAACCTTTCGATCGTATTTGGATCTATAAACAAACAGATATAGATGTTTCACATCTATGAAATAGTTGACATGTCGTAAATTATTTTATGACAATGTTCAAGGAGTTGACTATGACAAGATTTGATCTTTCATAAGCGATATTTAGTCTGGACAGATTAAAATAGCAAACACTACATATAATTTGGTATATGGTAGATGAATAAAAAAAGTTCTTCTAATAGAATGGTTACCTAGGACGTGTGCATGACACGATCCAAAGGGTTTTGCTAATTCAAAGGATGCTAAAAAGGGCATGCAAACTTCAATGGTTGAAGTAAGCATCACGGAGTTGGAATCTTCACCGTGATGAAACTGTTAAAGTAGTTTTCATCAGGAGACGATGAAGATGCTTGCATTTGCAAGAAATTAAGTGGGAGCGCTGAGACATATTTCTAATACATTATGTGGAGGAAATCTTGTTGATTGGAAATGATATATCTTTTATTGACAAAGGTTAAGAATTTCATTTCGATGAAAGACTTAGGCAAAACCTGAATATTTAGCATGAATGTATACATTGATAGACTGTGATGCTAATATGATTGTGCCAAACATACATATATGATATATTGAAGGGGTTCAATATAGAAATGACGAGAAAAGGATCTTGTCGCATGGAAAAAAATCGAATCAAGATTTAAGTGTATCGACACTTGATAAGTGAAACAAGATTCAAGTGCTTTGACACTTGATGAGTGCAATCACAAGAATGTTTTGATCAATCATACCGTGATATGTACACATCCAGATATGTCCTATGCTCTAAATGATATGAGCATATACCAGAATGAATCACAAGATGATCATTGGACGATAGTAAGGAAATTCTTATGATCTTTTGGAAGAACTAAGAATATATTTGTGTAGAGGTGACGAACAATTACAAATAGTTCATTGTAAAGCATTATATTGATACTAGTTTTGTCACAAGATACAAAATTAAGTTTATCTCAATTTAAACTATGGGTGGCACAATGAAATGGAAAGAAAGTTTCCATGATGGATTTGGATGAATTCCAAAGTTAAGACATTGTGACGGATACTACAACAAAAGGCTAAGTATATGACTGCTACAGTAGCAGCAAAGGAGGGCATTTGTGTCAAGTAGTTTGTTATGAAACTAAGGTGTGGTTCGCAACGGGCTAACACTATAGATATATTGTACGATAATATTATCGACATGATTTAACACCAAGGAACTAAAGGTCTCACCAAAGACCAAATTTATACAATGCCATATCATTGGAGAATGAGTGATGCGTGAAGACGCAAAGACATGCAAATACACACGAACCTGAAAGCGTCAGATCCGTAGATTATGTTAACCGCTTCAATCAAGTATATGGAACACCAGAAGCCATAGGTGTTCAATACGCAAAGTTTTCAAACTAGATTATTGTCTCTAGTGCAAGTGGGGGACTGAAGAGATTATGCCCGAGAGGCAATAATAAAAGTGGTTATTGTCGTATTCCTTATTGATGATAAATTTTTATTTTGCATGCTATAATTGTATTAATACGAAAACGTTAATACATGTGTGTTTAATGAACAAAAATGAAGTTCCTAGTTATGCCTCTCTTATAAACTAGCTCGTTGATTAACAAGATGATCAAAGGTTTCCTGATCATGGACATTGGATGTTATTAATAACGAGGGAACAACATTGTTGGAATGATATGATGAACATTCATCCGAAGTATAGCATTACGATCAAGTTCATTATGTTTATATTGCTATAACATCATATGAAGTAATCTTAATCCTTAGACCATGAGATCATGTCAATCACAAACACTGGAAGAGTATCTTGATAACATCAAACGTCACACCGTAACAGGGTGATTATAAAGATGGGTTCAGTGCTATGAAGGAGTTATGTTTAGGATCATGGATCAAGAGTGGAATTTTTCCATCCCGATGACGGAGAGATATACTCCTGGCCCTCTCGGTAATATCACATTAGTTAGCTTGCAAGCAAGTGATTTGATCACTAGAATGTTATATCACGGGAACAAGAAAAGAGTACATGTCGGTAACGAGATCAAACTAGGTATGGAGATACCAATGATCGAATCTTGGATATGTAATATATCGCGAGAAAAAGGGATTGAATTACATGCGTATAAGGTTCACGCGATCACAAAAGTCATCGTTGAATGTGTGGGAGTCAGTACATATCTCTAGGTCCCCCTGATGATTATTGATCAGAGAGGGGTCTCGATCATGTCTACATTATTCATGAACCGTAGGGTGACACACTTAAGGGATACCAACACCATTCGGAGCAATGATATGCCAGAGAAAGAAAAAGGAAAGCGCATGAATTTGTTTCACTAGACACCGGAACTATTTCGGTTGAAATTGTTGAAACTCGTTCTGCATGTGAAATTGAAATGTTATAAGGGGTTTTATGTGAATGTTTGTTAATTCAAGTAATTAACAAAATTATGAATAAATAAATAAAAGAGTTTTATATAATGAGAGATTGCATTAAATTTGGTGGAAATTTAATGGAGGTGAGTGGAATTTTGAGTTGGTGGCTATTTATGTGAGTGGGAGCTCCACCCACATGAATGTGGAAGAGGTGGGGGCACCTCCATGGCTGCCATGCCATGGGAGGGGGCTGCCCCCTCTCCCTATAAAAGGCAACCCACTCCCTCCTCTCATCTCACACCTCCTCGTGAAGGATCTCTCTCCCCCTTTTAGATTTTCTCCATTATCTCGGATCAGCGAGATACATGTTCCTGGTGGATTTTTCTAGAAGGATTTGTTGCTTCCACTGCTTCGCTGGAGCGAGGGCGCGGAGGTTATTGGGGGTACCCGGACGTGTGTGCGATCAGAGATGCACCACTGCTTTGCGGTGCTGGACTTGATGGTGCTAGACCGGCTGGACCAGATGTACTTCATCACGATCTTGAGATCGGCAATCGTTCGACTACATCAACCATGAGTACAACCTCGTTAATGCTATTCGGTCTTCGAGGGTATGTATTCTATGGATGTATATCCACCCGTTGCTTGTATATAGTAGATAGATCTTGGTACTTAGTTGTTCCCATCGTAGGAATTTTTTTGTTTTCTATGCTGCAAACCCTTCATGTGCAACAACACCGTCCACAGGCAAAGAAAGGCCATGCCGAGGACCCTGGGGGCTATCAAGTGCCACAAGGAGCTGTCGCTTGTATCCTTAGTGGCTCTCAGGCCACGGTCTCCAATCGACACTTCAAGCTGCTCACTCGCGAGGTCGCCGCCGCCAGGCAAGGAGTTCCATCCCAGAAGCTCAAGTGGTCCCAGTGCTCGATCACTTTCGATGCCCATGACCACCCTGTCTCCACTAGGCCCGTGGACATACTCCCCATGATATGCACCCCCACCATCAGGAACATCGCGGTCGCAAAAACTATCATCGACGGGGGCACAGGACTAAACGTGATCTCCACCGAGACGTTCGACCAGCTGCAAGTGCCCTACGAGAGGCTGGCACCGACCATGCCATTCTCTGAGGTGACAGATGGAACCACTACAGCCATTGGGCAGGTGCGTCTCCCCATCATGTTCGGGATGCCCGATAATTACTGCACCGAGCTCATCGACTTTGACGTGGCTTGCATCAAGCTCCCATACAATGTCATCCTCGGCTACCCCACGCTAGCCAAGTTCATGGCGGCAACACACCATGCTTATAATGTCCTCAAGATGCCCGGAGGCAACGACAGGATTATCACGGTCCGCTGTGACGAAGTGGAGGCCCTACGCTCCCTCGAGCATGCCTATAAAGCAGCGGCCTCTGCTTAACCTGAGGACGTGGATGTGCTGGATTATGTCAGGGGATCCACGAGGAGGAGGTAGATGGC
The DNA here is from genome assembly GCA_916181665.1 of Avena sativa. Classification (NCBI taxonomy): domain Eukaryota; kingdom Viridiplantae; phylum Streptophyta; class Magnoliopsida; order Poales; family Poaceae; genus Avena; species Avena sativa. Next base: position 82,118,902 of record OV702299.1, on the reverse strand, counting down.
GGCCCAGGAGAATGCCATGACCAAGAGGGTGGAAGCTGCGCTATTCCTAGATTGCCAGGGGCAGGGCCGCGACGGTGCTAGGGCCTTCTAGAGGTACCGGGACGCGCCACCGCCTACCCTCGCAAGCTCCGAAGAGGCTCTAGAGGACATCTGAATTCCCGATGGACTGTACCCAGTGCACGGACAACACCGACAGCCCTCCGGAGGGCATCTAGGCGATCGGCTAGGCAGGAGATCACGGCAGCGGGAAGGTGTACAAGCCTCTCCAAGTAATGTGCCTGACTCCACAACTTTTTGAAGGTGACCCTCGATAAACCCTCATCCTCTGTTGTCTTATCTTCAGTGAGACCCCGTGCGAGCCACGGCAGTGCTGTAATAAGCTTGAACTTTCAGTTGTTTTTTGGATCTTGTGTTTCGTGCACACCTCGCTATTTGGTTTTTCCCTCGAAAAAGTCCCCTTTGAAAACCGTACCTACCTGAGTTCCCTCACATACACCATGCGAGTGGGGGGCTAGGCATGGTACCTAACATCGGTCACTCCCCAGCATCATCAGAGCCTAAAGTGTCGAGCTCTGAACTTACGGCATGTTCCTCGGCCGCAAGTTACCTCACCCATGGTCTCTGGTGCTTATGTCCCTCGCGCGGTGCATGTATCGAGCTCTAGAGGTACGCATGTTTTGCCCTACGACCCTCTCCTCGAAAGGTCTACGGGGTGGCTCAGGAGGCCCTGTCCCTCCGCTAGACTGTCCAGGACCTAAAGTGCGAGCTCTGAACTTACGGAATGGGTCCAACTATGAGTTACCTCACCCACGCTCCTGGATCTTAAAAAACACCCTTTTTAGCAAACGACTCGCGAGGCCCTGTTCCTACGCTAGCTTGTCCAGGCCCTAAAGCGTGAGCTCTAAACTTACGGACTGGGTCCGGCTACGAGTTACCTCACCCACAGTTCCTAATATTTGAAAAATGGCTCGCGAGTCCCTGTTCTTCAGCCAGCTTGTCCAGTCCCTAAAGCGTGAGCTATGAACTTACGGACTAGGTCCGGATACGAGTTACCTCACCCATGGTTCCTGATATTTGAAAAAGGGCTCGCGAGGCCCTGTTCCTCCGCCAACTTGCCCAGGCCCTAAAGCATGAGCTCTGAACTTACAGACTGGGTCTGGCTATGAGTTACCTCACCCACAGTTTTTGATACTTTAAAAACCCCTCCTTTTAATCAACGGCCCGCGAGGCCTTGTTCCTCCGTCAGCCTGTCCGGGACCTAAAGCGTGAGCTCTGAACTTACGGACTGGTTGTTGCTATGAGTTACCTCACCCACGCTCCTGGACCTTAAAAATAAAACTCATCACTATGCGTATTGTGCCCTACGGCCCTCTTTGGGCAGGGTCTTCAGGGCGGCGTTTGGGGCTCTGCCCCCCTGTCAGCCCATCCAGGACCTAAAGCGTGCGCTCTGAACTTACGGACTGGGTCCGGCTACGAGTTACCTCACCCACGCTCCTGGACGACAAAAAGGAAAAAGGCTTTGATAACGCCTTGTGAGGCCCTGTTTCTCCGAACCCCTTCAGGTCTTGGAAGTGAGCTCTGAACTTACGGCCGATTACTGGCTTCAAGTTACCTCACCCATGGTACCTGACTCTTGAAGGACGGAATGAATCTTCATGTTGGCCACTAGCCCCTCCTCGAGAGGACTTCTGGGCCAGCACCTGTTCTATGGTTTTATCCTCAAGAAGCCTACGGGGCGACCCTAGAGATGCCCTCTCCAGCGGATAAAACTCTGCAGGACCCAGGGCTTGAGCTATGAATTTACAAGCCTAAACCACTATAAGTTACCTCACCCGTGGATCCTAGCGCCAGAAAAGCTCTGCATAAGCGCATCTCAAGTCGTTAGCAGCATGTGTCTGCACGTCAAGGCCAACACCTCGGGAGGCATTCTGAAGAGGCACGCAAAGAAGAACCCTCGCCGCATCGCAGCTACCGCTCGCGAGTCATTGGCAAGCTGCCTCAGCGGTGTCAGGTGCGGGTCCTACGATGCTTCCCTTGGGAGCCAAAGGAGTGACTCGGGAAACAACCCCGATAGTGGTCCCATGCTTGGATAGTAGTACCGAGCCTCGCGCGGCCACACCTCTGCTTGAAAGCATGAGCCGCCGCCAGAATCCCTCCACGAGGGCGCGCGATAGGATCTTCCCTAAGAAGGACTGCACGACCTGCTGTAATCACTAGGCCGGGATGAGGCGCCTGTACAACCTAAGGCCTGGAGGATCAAGATTCCCCTACGAGGACGGGGGGTTGCATCCCGGAGGGACGGGGGAGCCTCGCGAGCCAGTCATACATGACCTATTGCACCGTAACCGGGTTTGCCTACTAAAGGATCTCGACGAAAAGATACTTTCCAAGATCCATCCCCAAGGTTGCCTCGCCAGGCGCAGCTTCCCACAGTCTCGCCCACAAGGACCCGTCTCGAGGCACACACCTTCCTAGGTGACATGCACTTGGAGGCTCTACGGGACTATCCCAGAGAAAAAGAAACACGAACGGACTTCACTAGCTTCCCCAAGCCGATGCTCCGCCACAGAACGCTCAAACAACAGAACCAAGCGTTATAATAAGAACATACAAAAGAGGGCGCCGGTATAGGAGTCCGTATGAAGAGGTTCACTACAATCCACAAGGCCAAAAGGCTCATAAGCACTACAAAACTACCGTCCCGAAAGTAGCGGAGCCGCATTCCCTCTGCGGCGCCATAGCAGCGGCACCTGTCAGGCCACCCGGAGGATGGGGGATAGACCACCCGACACAACAAGGTGTCAAACGCCGTGATGGAGAAGTTCCCCTCGCCTGGCGGAACCGCATCATGGAGCCACGCCGTATGCGATGGCAGTCGAAGAAGCGCCCCCAGCCATCGTAGAGGTACATATCGTCAAGCGGAAGGGTCTCCACGCTCACCCTCCATATCTCGCGCCCGCCGGAGTACCACAGATCCAACTCGTCGGGGAAGTCATGTATGACTAGGCGGCGAAGCGTGCGGGGAGCCTCACCCGGGCGAACCAGCTAGAATCCCTAAGGATAATGATGAAATTGGTCACCTGGGCCGGCTCGAAGTCGTCCTCAATCTTGATGACCGCAGGAGATGAAGCCGCGACCGTGGCAAGAGAGGTCGGACCGGGTCCGGCCCCGGACCTTGCGCCCCGACCACCGTGGCGACCTCGACCGCTCCCACGGGGACGCCCGCGGCCACGTCGGACAGGAGCTTCTCTAGCGACCATCTCTACCACCATGGACACATCGATGGTAGGGGCTTCCCTTCGGCCGCCGCGTCTCCCACGACCGCTCCCGCGTGGTCGCCCACGGCCGCACTTCGCCGGCTGAATCTCTTCCGTCCCAACTGGGGCTGAGGTGGTCCGCACCCCGGCCAACGTGTCCTCTCCTGTCATGGCAAGGGAAGGGACTGGGGCCGCCATGGACAAGACAAGTCTTGGGAGCAGGTGCACTAGGAGGGAAGAAGGGAAGCGGGATCTGAAAGGGAAAAGATCTTTCTCCCCTTCTCCCTAATTTAACTAGGCCATGTGAAAAGACGCATTGCTGCATCGCGCACGCGGTATTAACCACTGGACCTAACACGCTGTCGCATCATGGGCACACCTCCTGGAGTGAGAACCGTGTGCTCCAAATTTACGGACGAAGATTGCACAGCCATTTGGGCTTCACGGTCAGGATCTACACCAACCAGGTCTCCTTTGACCGAGCATGCGCAGGGCCCGTCCACCGTCTACAACCGCCTTCTCCTTTGAGTCCTCAGAGAAACACGTGCCGGGAAAGCGCCCGTGGGCTACTATCAGGGCCCTGGCAACTGGGGTGCCACATCCCCATGTTTGACGAGCCCCTTGTCCAGGGAACCTTCACCCTCGTAAGGAGGTACACCTCTAGAGGGGGCACAACTGCCCGGACCTCACGAGGTACTCGCCTCGTGAGGAAGGGAATCTTGAGTGATAGCGCCTCCGGACGTGGTCTGCCACGCTGTCACGATGCTCCCTCGCTCCTCGGATACCCTGGAGCGCCTACGGGGTAAGACAGTAACTTCACCGAGCGGGGTTTGAACTGTCGCCCCTAGCAAAAGGTACAACCTCCCTGCAATGCCAACCACTGATGACCCACAAGTATAGGGGGTGTATCGTAGTACTTCCTATAAACAGGAGTGTCGATCCCAACGAGGATCAGAAGGTGTTGACTAGTGGTATGGAGCAGGAAATATCTGTAAATACTTAGCAAACGGATTTTTATGGGTTTTCTGATAAAGCAAGGAAATAAAGTGCAAGTAAATAAAGAAAGCAAATAATTGCAGCAGTGGCCCAATCCTTTCTTAGCAAAGGACAAGCCGGAGGAAATATTGATGAGGACCAAACGTTCTCGAGGACACATGGAAATACCGTGAAGTGCTTTCGTTTCATATAGCTAATTAATCTTCTTTGGTTTTATAAGTTTTGTGTGGGTGAACCCGTGCTAATGTACCGACCTTACTTGGACTAATACATACTTGTGATTAAACCCCTTTCAAGCATCCGCAACTACAAGAAAGCAATTAAGATAAAAACCTAACCACAGCCTTAAACTATGAGATCCTACACTCCCTTGTGCAATGGTTTCCTAACGGGGGTTCCGGTTTCTGTCACTCTGGCAACCCCACAATTATTAGCCAAATATACAATGCATTCCCCTAGGCCCATAAATGGCGAAGTATCATGTAATCGACGTTCACATGACACCACTATAAGAATAGCACCACAACTTAAATATTAAACCATTGAATAATACATCAACACAATTCCACTACTAACAACATGACTTCTCCCATGTCATCAAGAACTAAACGAACTAATCACGGGACATCATATGGATCAAGATCAGAGATGATATGATGATGGATAACAATCTGAACATAAACAACAATTAAATGGTTCCACTCACAAGCATCAACTACAATAGTAATCAACACCGAGAAAGTTTCCCCTAAGAACTATGCAAGATTCAACACACTTGTTACATCGGGATAGAGTGGTGATGATGGTGCTGGTGGAGATGATGGTGTGGATGATGATGATGATCCCGATGAAGTCTAGCTTGATGACGGTATTGATGGCGATGACCTCCCCTCTCCGAGAAGGAATTTCCTTAGCAGAAATCTGTCTGCTAGAGAGCTCTTTCTCTCTCGGTCTTTTCCACCCCGCAGAGAAGGCGAAATCTTTCTGTGGTCGCTCCCCCCGTTCTAGGGTTCCGAGGAGAAGATATAGGTGAGATGGCGGAGCTAGAGGTGGGCCAGGGCGGCCACACCCCCTGTAGGCGCAGCCTAGGGTGGCCCGCGCCTAGGGGGATGTGGCCCCCCTGTGGCCCAACTCCGCCTCCCCTTCTTGCATCCTTTGTCTTCTAGGAAAATATATTTTTTTGTAGTTCTTCTTGTATTTTTCTGATCTTCACGAAGTTGCATCAAAACACCACCTTTTCATCAGAATCGTGAGTCCGGTAGTTCATCTTCCAAGAATCATCCAACATGCAAAAACAGATGAAAATACATAAGTAACACCTCTTAATATGAAATATATCAATGAATAGAGGCAAATTATGATATAAAATGGTGATGCAAAATGGATGTATGAACTCCCCCAAGCTTAGACCTCGCTTGTGCCCAAGCGAAAACTGAGCTCAGTAAACATGTCCACAGGTTTATGCAGTGAAGTGTCGGTAAAAATAATACGGACAAAAAGCATCACACTTACCAATACACAACTCATAGAAGAGATCAACTCACCATTATATAACTTAGCTTGCAACAAGTATGGGAGTCACAATAAATATGCATAAAGATAAATCATAATTGGGATTGGCAAACTTTGTTCTTGCTCAGAGAACAGTTGGCAAACAGTTTTCAAGTAAATCTTTTGTAAGGAAGTTTATAACAGGAGTACTCTTTTTGCTCAAACATAAAAGGCTTTTCACAATGATGGATTTCAAAGTAATACACATTTAGATAAGAGTCTTGTGCAAACAAGGAAGATAAAGAACATGATTGAATAAATCATCATATGAATGCTCGAAACAAAACAACTCAAATGCTTGCTGGAGAAAGAGAGGAATAGGTTTACTGACTCAACCTAGAAGTAGAAGGCATGCCCTTCATAGAGGGAAGCAGGGATTTCAAGTATATAAAGGGCTTTCAAAAGATTATGGTACTTACTAGCTTTGAGCTCTCATTGCCCCTATCATAAGCATCTTGAGGTGATTAAGGTTGGAGTGAACAAAGATGGAGTATATGCTTGACGAAATATAAGTTGGCAATCTCATGTCCCTTGAGTACGAGGGCCGCTCCTCATGCTACTCAACTTTAGTTATCAGTAAGTTCTTGTCATAGTAAGTACATGCGTATCATAGAGAACCGCCAACGGGGTACCCCTTGCACATGATACAGGAGCTATCCCATAATCAAAATGACAAGTCAAGCAGACAATGAGCATCTCAGCAATCTGTTATTTACCATGGGAAAATGGTGCTTTTTTCTCTCTTTTCTCTTTTCAATATGTCTCTTTTTTTATAAGAGGAAAGCTTCATAGATTGCTCATTATGGTGATGCTGCAAGTTTCCACCATGATTAGGAATGGTTTAGGCTAGCGGCCCAGGCGTTTCTCTAACACGCTTACTAACTCCATGGACTTACAAGCTCCCCTTTTATTTCACACCGATGACATCCGCAAACAAAAGAGCATGATATCAACCGGGTAGATATTTATAGGTGTTGAAAGCGTTCCCCATGACAACACAGTTCTTCTAATCCCAACATATAGATGCAAGCATATACAACTTCAATGACACAATGGTTCAGGTTTATTAGGGGCAAAAAAATAAGGTGTGTCGTCAAGTTCGTGAGAGCTTTACTAACTAGTTTTCACATAACAAAATAATTTTTAATTTGAAAGATAGATGAAGCTTAAGAATTTACTTGGAATAGCAATAATGCTAATAGGTAGATATGGTGGACACACATGGCATAGGTTTTGGTTTAAAGCATTGGATGCACGAGAAGTGTTCCCTCTCAGCACAGGTTTTTGGCTAGCAAGGCTGGGTAGCAAGAAAAAGAGTTGAAGGAAACAAACAAACCTACAAGTGATAAAGCCAAACATGCAATCTTCCTTGAAGACACAAAAGATCTTAAATAAATAATACTAAGCTTATGAGCCAATAAAGAAATAAAATAAATGATACCAAATACCTATAAGCTTTTCTCTTTTCCTTTCAAATCTCAAAAAGTGTTGCTACTGACCAGAGCTCGGTTTGCCAAAACAAATTTAGATCTACTTGATGCTCCCAAAGTGATACCAATACTGATCAACAAGATCAATCATATAATAGAGATTGCAAACTAAAAATAAGAACTGCAAAAATTAAAAGATGAGACTTCTCATTAATATTCCATAAAGGCACTCACACCATGGGATACATAGATAACCAACTAAAAGAGAGATACTTCCACAATGCAAACCAGCCTATAAGATAACTTCTCAATCCAAGATATGAATCTACTAAAAAGGTAAAAAGATAATGATGTGATACCGCGACACTCCCCCAAGCTTGGAACAAGCCAAGGGGATGCCAAACTTGATGACGAATTACTCCTTCGGTGGTGGTGGTGGTGGTGTTCCCTGGATGAGCTTTTCAACCAGCTTCCTCAAGTCCTCTATCTTAAAGGTCAGATTACGAATCAACTCCAAATTATGCTCAATGTAGTTCATGATCATGTCAGACTGAGAATCCCAGTCCTTGTTATTCTTTCCCCACTCTTCCTTCTTGGAGTGTTCCTTCCCTGCATTGTTAGAATGAGGCATATCCCACATAGAGGGCAACTTCCCTTTGGTCACCTTTTGGAATTGTTGCTCATGTATAAGAGTATGGAAGGGGTTCTTGGTGCATGGAGGAAGTGACCGTGGAGCGAGGCAATGACACGGAGTTTTCCCTCCTGTAGACAGCAGTGCTGTCCTCCTAAGGTTGGTAGGGTTTGCCACCACTCCAATGCTTGCAGCGGTAGCGCAGGTGTCCGGATGCTCGTCCTACTTCATTTCCTCTTCATAACCAACCAAGATCTCCTCCTCCTTGGGGTTTTGAGGATCATCTTCATCGGGCTTCTTGCCCTTGTCGTTGGCGGAAACCATGGTGCCTCTAAACTTGAAACTATTTCCTGACAGAAACAAATCGAAATGAAGACACGACGAGAACACGATATACGAACCTCGGGGGATCCGGGGGGGGGGGTATATTACGAATTTTTATGACATAAGGAAGGTACTGTGTGAAAACGGGGAAGAGATGGACTCCATGGGGCTCATACCCCCTGGTGGCGCGGCTAGCTAGGGCTCACGCCAATAGTGGGTGTGGCCCACCTGGGCTCCGTTTCCTCATATGTTTCATCTCGTAACCTTCCATATGTAATAAAAACATAAAAAATATAAAGAAAAAGATTTTTCGTGAACCTACTGTTTGCAGCACTTTTTACCTACTCAAAGACTGACTCTGCAGATTCCTTCTCTCCGACACCTGAAAGTTCCTTTCGTACAAAGCCTCACACAATCTTTATTAGCAACATTATTATATGCAAAAACAATAAAACAATAGGTTCAAATTTCAAATGAAAACCATCAAAACAAAAGCTACTGTAGCAACTCCTTTCAAAAGCCCAAAAAGAATCTGAAAGGGAAACAATTTAAGAAGAAAATGCAATTGATGGCAGAAATCTGTCAAAACAGACCAGGAGGTAAAGATTGTTTTTTTCGAAAAACTTCTGTTGCTCAAATCAAAAAGTGCAAAACTAATGAAAGTTGGATAACAACTTGGACAGTAAGCACAGAAAATTATAGCTCCATACGTTGTACTTAGCTCCTTCACGAATTTTTACAATGTAGCACAAAAATTTGTCCCATGACAGCCACTTTTCACAACTCCTCTACTTCTCAAAAGTAGTTGATTTGACACAAGAACCAAACAAAAAGGATAAGTAGCGGTTATTACTAAGGTAATAACTTCGAAGACTCAACAAAACAAAAACCAAAAGCAAACTAAAACGGGTTGTCTCCCAATATCTCTTTCTTTATAACCTTTAAGATGGGCTTGATAATTTTAAAGATGCTCACATAGGAGATATAGATTTGAAGTGAAAAAGAGCATCAAGAAGCAAATATCCAACACATTTGAGTCTAACCCACTTCCTATGCAAGGGGGTCTCATAAGAAAACAAATTATTGAAACAAAAGGCCACTAGAATAGGAAGACAAAACGAATGCAACTTCAAAGCTTTCAACATAAAGCGGGGAAAATTAACATTATTGAGAAGCATAAAACCATGTTTCCCTCTCTCATAATAACTTTCAGTAGCACTTTGAATAAATTTGACAATATAACTGTTACAAGAAACAACTTTATCAGAATGAGCATACTTATACTCACCAAAAAGAGGTCTAAGGTCATAAACTGGGTCAATAGAAGCAAGTTGTTCAACCCTGAAATCTTCATTAGGCAATTCATTTTCATAAGGAGCTTTAGCAAATTTGGAAAAGTTAAACTCATAAGAATCTCCATCAAACTTGGTTAAAACTTTCTCCTTCTTACAATCTATAATAGCTCCACAAGTATTCAAGAAAGGTCTACCAAAAATGATAGGACAAGTTTTACTAGCTTTAGAACCAAACACTAGAAAATCAGCATGATATTTAATCTTACCACAAAGTACTTCCACATCTCTTACAATACCAATAGGGAAAATGTTTTCCTTATAAGCAAGGTGAATAACCACATCAATGTCCTCTAATTCACAAGGACCAATTTCATGCATAATTTCCCTGTAAAGCTCATAAGGAATAGCACTAGAACTAGCACCAATATCACATAAACCATAATAGCAATGATCACCAATTCTCACAGAAAGTACAGGGACACTAGTTTTTCTAGCTTTTCTAGGATGAGAGACAATATTAGAAGCGTCTTCACAGAAGACAATGTGCTCATCCTCTATATTTTTAGTGACAAGATCTTTCTCAATGGCTACTACAGTTTGAATGTTTATTTTCTCATCAGGTTCTACAGCCTTCTTTGTACCTTTGTTAACCGCACTAATTATCATATAATGCTCCTTTACCTTAGCAGGAAAAGGGATTTTCTCAACATAAGGTTCAGGCAAAATAGGATCAACGGTACAAACTTCAATGCTAGCAGGAACATGGGTAAAAATATCTTTATAAGGTTCATAGTACTTGTCCCACTCCTTTTTGGGAATTTCAATATAAGAGGCAAAGGCCTTAAAACAATTTGTAAGAACTTGAGAATCAAGACCATACTCAGTACTAATATCACGGAAGTCATCAGTTCCCATAAAATATTTAATGCATTCATAATCATAGTTTATACCTGACTTTCTTCCTTTGTCATTTTCTCATGCTTCAGTGTTCTCTTGAATACGGTCGAGGAGATCCTATTTAGCTTCTTCCTTCATACGTGTGAATGATCTAGCATAATAAGCATCTAGTAAATCTTTATCATGAAGAGAAAGCCTTGCATAAAAGTTATTAATAATAATATTGTTAGATAGTTCATGAATAGGACATTTAAGTATTAGTAACTTCAATCTCCCCCAAGCTTGCGCTGTACTCTCTCCATCACGAGGCCAAAAGTTATAAATGTGATTCCTTTCCTTATGAATCTCACTGGGAGGATAGAATTTAGAATAAAAGAGAGGTATTATTTCCTCCCGTTCCATGTATTGTCCATTCTGCAGCAACTTATACCATTCTTCAGCTCTTCCTTTCAATGATATAGAGAGTAACTTCTTCTTCACCTTTTCAGTTGTGATACCTTCACACTTAAACAAGACACATAATTTATGGATAAAAAGCAAGTGATCACCAGGATGGACAGTTCCATCCCTAAAATAATGATTATCCATAACACGATCAACAATACTTGTAGGTATCTTAAAAGGATCTAAATCAATGGATGGTGGTTCATATACTACCCTAACAGTGGTAGTAGATTTCCCAAACAGGAAACGAAGTGGGTTATCCATACTGGAAACAAAGTAACAAGCAGAAATAAAAAGCAATACTCATAGTAGAAGTTTCCTTTAGCAGTTCCACTCTTCAATAGCGCTTCACTCCCCGGCATCGGCGCCAGAAAATAGTCTGGATGACCCACAAGTATAGGGGGTGTATCGTAGTAATTTTGATAAATAGGAGTGTCGATCCCAACGAGGAGCAGAATGTGTTGACTACTGGTATGGAGTAGGAAACCTCTGTAAATACTTAGCAAATGGATTTTAGGGGTTTTCTAATAAAGAAAGGAAATAAAGTGCAAGTAAATAAAGACATCAAATAATTGCAGCAGTGGCCCAATCCTTTCTTAGCAAAGAACAAGCTAGAGGAAATACTAATGAGGACCAAACGTTCTCGAGGACACATGGGAATACCGTCAAGTGCTTTCGTTTCATATAGCTGATTAGTCTTCTTTGGTTTTATAAGTGTTGTGTGGGTGATCCTATGCTAATGTACCAAACTTACTTGGACTAATACATACTTGTGATTAAACCCCTTGCAAGCATCCGCAACTACAAGAAAACAATTAAGATAAAAACCTAACCACAACCTTAAACTCTTAGATCCTACACTCCCTTGTGTAATGGTTTCCTAACGGGAGTTCAGGTTTCTGTCACTCCGGCAACCCCACAATTAGTAGACAAATACACAATGCATTCCCCTAGGCCCATAAATGGTGAAGTATCATGTAGTCTACGTTCACATGACACCACTAGAAGAATAGCACCACAACTTAAATATTAAACCATTGAATAATACCTCAACACAATTCCACTACTAACAACATGACTTCTCCCATGTCCTCAAGAACTGAACGAACTACTAACGAGACATCATATGGATCAAGATCAGAGATGATATGATGATGGATAACAATCTAAACATAAACAATAACTCAATGGTTCCACTCACAAGCATCAACTACAATAGTAAACAATACCGGGAAAGTTTCCCCTAAGAACTATTCAAGATTCAACACAATTGTTACAGGAGGATGGAGTGGTGATGATGGTGCTGGTGGAGATGATGGTGTGGATGATGATGATGATCCCGATGAAGTCTATCTTGATGACGGTGTTGATAGCGACGATCTCCCCTCTCTGGCAAGGAATTTCCCCGATAGAAATCTATCTACCGAAGAGCTCTTTCTCTCTCGGTGTTTTCTGCCCCGCAGAGGCGGCGAAATCTTTCTGTGGTCTCTCTCCCCATTTTAGGTTTTCGAGGAGAAGATATAGGAGAGAGGGCGGAGCCAGAGAGGTGGGCCAGGGATGCCACACCCCCTGTAGGCGCGGCCTAGGGTGGCCCGCGCCTGGGGGTGTGGGCCCCCTTTGGCCCAACTCCGCCTCCCCTTTTGGCATCCTTTGTATTCTGGGAAAATATAATTTTCTGTAGTTTTTCTGGTATTTTTCTGATCTTCACGAAATTGCATAAAAACACCGCCTTTTCCATCAGAATCCTAACTCCGGTAGTTCATCCTCCAAGAATCATCCAACATGCAAAAATAGATGAAAAGGCATAAGTAACACCTATTAATATGAAATATAACAATGAATAAAGGCAAAATATGATATAGAATGGTGATGCAAAATGGACGTATTAACCACCTAGGTATTGAAGACTCGGAACACCCCCTTTTCGCAGGGAAAGGACGATCGACTTCATGGCGGGAGACGCCTTTATTGCCATTCTGGTGATAGAAGGGGAAAAGAAGAGAGCGCCAAATAAGGACAAGCAATGTCAGAGCGGGACACTTTATAGGAGGACAGAGCGAAGCCGGGCGAGCTGTACCAAGTCCATGTAAAGTACTCTCCTGGATAGGGATCACGAGGAGCGGCACTGTGGACGCCCTTCCCATCCAAAGGCTAGGGAATAGGACCGACGCTGCCCTATATAAAGGCTCCTCCTCCTACCTTAGAAATGATCGATCCTCTACGATCTAAACCCTAGAGTTCTCATCACCATTGTACCCTCGTGAAGCCAAGCGAGCAATACAACAAAGAAAGAGTAGAGGATTTACCTCCTCACGAGGGTCCCAAACCTGGGTAAAAAACACGGTGTCACCTCTCTGTCGTGAATATTGCTTCGCCGTTGCCACCACTGCCGAGGCTCCTTGAGAACGCGTGTTCAGCCCCCTCTTAAACCAAGGATTGTTGGACCCTAGTTCCTTCACAGGACAAACCTTTGACATTCTATGACTAGTCCTACTCTTAGTGAGGTTGTTCTCAAGGTTAGAGCCACGATTGGTTGGAGTGACAAATGCAATGAAGTTGTGTTGGAAGGAAGATATGATGCGGGTGGCTCTAGATCTTATACTTAGATGATACCAATCAACGGTGACATCGAGTGGGATCTATACAAAGAGCTAGTGGACAAATCGCAAATAAAATCTTTGGTCGTGGTTGCCATCAATGTCACTAGCATGCTGATGCGACTCATATCACTGTAGAGCTTCGTTGGGAAACCCCAAGAGGAAGGTATGATGAGCACATCAGTAAGTCTTCCCTCAGTTATGAAACCAAGGTTATCAAACCAGTAGGAGCAAGGAAACAACTCCAAGGTGTTGCTAACAACTTGGAAGCTGCACAACACAAACTGAAGACTTTGCCCCAACATACAGTGAGGTTGTCAATCTCACCGGTTTGCTGAAAACAAAGGATTAAACGTATGGTGTGGAAGGTAATGGTGGTTTGCAGAAAGTAAACAGTAACATTGGATGAAGTAACAATGGTAAAGATTGGACTGGGGTCCATAGTTCACTAGAGGTGTTCTCCTTAAGATAAATAACATAACATGCTGGGTAAACAAATTACAGCGGGGCAATTGACAGGACTGAGCAAGGCATAACAACACAATACTAGACATTCAAGATCCTATGAGATTTGATTGGGCATTACAAAAATATACATAGACCACCATCCAACTACATCTATGACTAGTAATCCACCTTTAGGTTATCATCTGAACCCCCTCCAGTATTAAGTTGCAAGCAACAGATATGTAACATCCCAAAAATATTGATCAAGGTTATCAATTTCCAATCACCAAAATTAGGGTTAACAAAAACTTTTGTAAATTAAAATCATGTGAATGCATGTGTGTATGTGATGATTGTATGAATGCATGAATGGACTTTTGTGTCACATTCCAAGATTTTCCAAATCTTGTTATGTGAAAAATAAATGAATAAAATAAAACTTTGTTGATTTTCAGGGTGAGAAGAAACTTTTGATTCCAATTGGAAACTTTCAAACCTATTTTGATCAAACAAATCCTAAAGGGATTTGAAAAGATAAAAAATTAATAAAGAAAACTTTAAATAAGTAGAATTTCTATTTTTTTTTTGGATCTTTTAGTAAAAAGATTTAGCTTTCAAATGAAAAGGTAGAAATATAAATAAGGATTATTTTATAGAGCCAAATTAAATCTTGGCCAAGCCTTTGAATTAAAATATTCCTATTTAATAAAAAGAGTAAAGGTTTATTTAAATAAAATAATGAGGATTTATTAATATTCCATTTTATTAAAGTAAGGACTTTTCCCATTTTAATTAAACACTAAAACTTGTTATTTTATTTTAAATGAGTTTTCCAAGTGTTTTATATTTTCAAATAAAACTTACTAAAATGATTTTGGGATTATGTAAGTTTCAAATGGAGTTTTTTTAATCAAATCCTATTTGAATTAATAACTAAGGACTATTTTATTTAATTATTAAATAGATCCTAAAAGAATAAAAATATTATTTTATTTTGGGACTTGGAATATTGTTGTTAAACAGAACTAAACTCAATACAAAGTCTGGTGGAAGTTTGATTTGATTTGAATGTTTGAATTGTTTGATTGAATTTCAAAACAGAAAAATCAATTAGAAAAAGAAAAAAGTATACTGATTAAAAAAAAAGAAACAAACAGCCCAACCCACCTGTCCCAACAGCCCAGCTCCAGCCCAACTTCCCCCCTCACGCGCGAATCGTTTTCCACGCAGACACGCACCCACTCAACGACTGACAGACGGACCCCACCGCGCCCTTCTCTTCCTCGCTGACAGCATGCCCCACTGCCACCTCACCGTCGTCTTCAACCCCCAAACCGCGCCCCTACCGTTGCTGCCGAGTAACGCCGGCGTTGATTACGCGTTGATGGCGGCTTTGATTTCTCCAGTGACTACGCACATTTAACCGCCCGCTCCTCCTCTACATTTTCCCCCACTCGCCTCTCCCCCTCTACCTCTAGGCTGCCCCAATTCGAGCCCGCGCCCCCATTGCTCCGACGAGGTTTTCCACCGATTCCGGCCACACCTCGCCCGCCCTCTCTTTTCTCTGCATGCGAGCTTGCTTCCCACCTCCTGGCGCATCTCCCCGTGCCACGCATTCACTCGCGGGCGCTCCGCAACGTCGACTTCGTCATCTACTGAGCGCCGCCACGTCTGTTTTTCTCTCCGGCGACCTCCCCCTGGTAAGCCAGAGCACCCCGAGCCCTCTCAATCATGATCACATCATCAGCAGTTCAACCCGCGTCTAACTGTGCCCCTGCCTTGCCTCGGCGCGACCTGCAGCCCCATCCTCGACGACCTCCAGAACCGCCTGACGCCGCCATCGTCTACGGCGAGCAATTCCCTTCGCTCCAGTGCGCCCCTCGCCAGACCAGCACCACCTCGAGCTGCACCTCGACCACGCGAACACGGTGAGCCACTTCCCTGTCTTCTGTGCTTCCTAGAATCGCCGCGACGCCACCGCCAGAGCGTGCTCCGCCGCTCACCGCCGCGCAACGCCGCCAGTGTTTGACCACACAAACGTGTCCGTTAGATCTTGATCGTCTGGCTGTGATTAGAACTTAGACGAAGGGGTATCGTGTGCCTCTGCGCCACTCAATCTTAGTTAGATCCAACGATCTAGCGAGCTCGATCCGCCCGAAGCGGTATCGGCCAATAAGAACAAGCCACGTGGACAGAGTATTGTTTAAAAACAGAATTAGAATCTGATTTAGATGCAAACTTGTAAATTGCATAACTTTTGATCTACACGTCCAAAATTTGCAAATTTTATATCAATAGAATCAGCAAGACAAGCCCTGGCCAATCATGCCATTTGTTTAGTAAAAAGTTTCTATTAAATTGTTTGTTTTTGCAGAAACTTGTGTATGCTTGTTTAGGATGTAAAATTTATTCCAAAATGATTTTTGGGTTGAAATCTTTGCAAAATGGTTTGTTGTGAACCTACTGACCCTAGGAAACAACTTATGGATTTAAAAATGCATTTTGTGAAGTTTAGGATTGAATAATTGAATTAGCTCATTTCTAGTCAAATAAAAATATTGATTTTGATATGGAAATGATTTTTTGAGCAAAACCTCTGGAAAATGTTTTGATTCAAACCTACTGACCCAAAACACCAATTTTTGTGATTTAACAACTTATTTGGTGAACAATATAAAATTATTGCCTTACCAAAACATTTTCCACCACATGAAATAATGATTTGATTTAAGAAATGGTCTATAGATAAAACCCTTTTGCAAAAGGTTTTGCCACTTTAGAAAATTACCACCTTGAACCTTACAATGTCTAGAACCTAGTAGAAACCACCTTTGCAAATAAAATTATCTTTTGCATGCTTGCATGCATGACTTAGTTTCTATTATTTTATGTGTGTTAGATTGTTTGAATATTGTTCGGAATGCTAGTTAAATCTATGTTTGCTTGATTGGTTTGTAGTGAAGTGTGATATTAGCAAGATCAAGAAGTGATTCAGCCTTCTCTACCAAAAAGGCAAGTGACACTATCATCCATGTCCTACTATTTTCATTACACTTAGTGGATTTTGAAACATGCATGTTAAGGACTACTATATTTTGCTATGCTAAATCGTAATAAGATACCCTTATACATTCCTTAGTGAAAACAATGTAGTTGTAATATGCTTAGCCCTGCTATATATATTGAGATGAGATACATGTTGAGATTATATGAAGTTGGGAAAAGACTTATGTTTTATATAATAAAACAAGTACTCAATGAACCACCTGGGTGGACAAGGATACTCAAGTTTTGGACAAGGTGGCAACAAGAGGAACCATGTTTATATGGCAATCTCTTTTTGTTGTGCACTAGAAGAAAACCACCCAGGGACTTAGAGATTGAACATGTTTCTCGTATAGTGGCTTCCGTGTACAGCCACATGCTAAATGGGCACTGGCTTAGTCAACTACATAGTGGAAGACCCATGCATTGGCCTCTTCAGGTTAACTAAATGAGGGAACTCGAAACCCTACATTGGTGCCTGGTAGACAAGCTAGCATTGTGTATTGGGAGGACCCTATGGAAAGACTTCGTCACATTCTCAATCTGCCAGTACTCCATCTTGGTGAGTACTTATCCATCGGCCACTGGTGGCAACAAGATGAGAGTGTGTCATGTGGGTAAAGTGTACAACTTCTGCAGAAGATAAAAATCTAAGTACTTAGTCGTGTCCCCGGTTATGGACAATACTGAGCAACTAAGGCCTGAAGCTATGGGAAATCTCGACATTCCAATTACTAAAAGTAAAACTTGAAAGTGACAACAAGAGACTTGAAGCACTTGGTGGATTCCAAGGAGTTCAGAAATATTTGACAAAAGATTTTTCAAAAGATCAAAACTATTTTGAAAAGATAGGATAAAACTATATAGCTTTCTGCAAATGAGCCTAAAACCCTACTTAGCCAAATATGCATGTAAAGTTAGGATCCACTTATTTCTACATAGTAGTGAAACTTGCCAATACAATTCAAATGTATTGACCCTTGTGGCTGTAACTTATTATGTTGCAGGTTTGTTGGTGTTAGTGAAGTGTGTTAAATAGGATTACAAGTCTACAACCAACATGGTTGCCTGTGGCACTTTGAAGAAGATGGACCCCATGCTTATAGATATTCTGCTGCAATGTAATGTAATAGCCAAATGAGCTATGTAAGATGTAATAAAATTATGTTATTCCTGGTTATAAAGTTGTATTATGACCTTTGTTTCTTGATATTACATCTTAACTGTGGATGCTAGCTATTGATCCAGGGACTAGCATTGTAAACACAGGGATCTCTACCTTATTAAAGTTTGGGACCTCTACAGATGGTATCAGAGCATTGTGTTGCCTGTAGGATTTGTAAAACCTAGGATTGGACAAAAACCCTTAGGAAAATAGGAATTGTATTTGTTCCAAAACTTATATACAAATAATCTTGTAAAACTCTTTCCTCAACCATTTTGGTTTTGATTCCACATCTCTTCTATTTCAAACTTGATGGACAAACCTACCCCATGGCCAAAGACTTCACCATGAGCTAAGGACTTCATCAACTCTAATGACTTCAACATCTTCAACTCTAATGACTTCAACATCTTCTACTCTAATGACTTCAACATCTTCAGCATTTTCACCAAGGACTTCAACCTTGGATATCACTAAGGACAAGTGAGACAATAAATCTTGCTCAAAGATTTGGAAACTAAGGAAACACAACTTAGAAGGAGCCATCATCACATTTGAAGTTTGTGACCAAGAGTTTTCCCAAGGAAACCATGATCTCATGCAAGAAGGAATCAACCAAGGAGAATGGAAAGATCTCAAGTGAGCCATATAGATGGACCACCATATTTAGTTAAAGTCCAACACACCAACTCAGGTGGTGTAACAAAAATATTTTTGGTTGCCTAAAGAATATGCTTGGAAACTTGTTGTTTGAAAGGAGTGTTTGGTTGTGATTGCTTGCACATTGTTTGTGTGAATTGTGAAGTGTGTGACTAGAACTATTTCCTTAGAAATATCTTGCCTATTCTAATCTCAATTCAACCCAAACAGATGACTACTCCAAGAGACTCCAACATCAAGGTTGATGACAACAGCAACAACCAAGAGGACAACACGAGAGAACTCATAGCAACCCAAAACCAGTTGAACCAAATGATAGCTCAATTCATAGCCAACACCAGTGTGGAAGATCCAACCCTGCAAAAGTTTTTGGAAACCCAAGCCCAATTGTTGCATAAGGTGACAGATCAAATGCTCAACATGGAAAGCAACTCTTCCAAAGGAGTTTGTGACAACAAAGATAACAAAGATGTTATTATAGAAGGAACCAAAGCTTGCAATATTTGTGGGGACAAGGATCACACTTCCAAGGAGCATGGAGATCAATGCCCCAACTGTGAAGAAAAACATCCAGTTGGCCAATGTCCCACCTCTCAAGCTACTTATTACCTATGTGAAGGAAATAATCATGTCCCTAACCAATGCCCCATCTATTCCATAGTTGAACAAAGAAAACAAGATGGAGTGCAACAACTGATTGCTCACTAGACCACTTTGAACAAATCAAATCCAAGCAGAAATAAATCAAGAGAAATTCAAAAACAAACAAAATGAGCTAATGGTCATTTTTGCCAATCTTGCTCACTAGACCACTTTGAGTGTTTCTAGTCCAAGATTTCAAACAGAAACAATTCCATGTCTTTTCACCCCTTGATATACCAAGTAAAAGTGAACCCAATCCCACTTTGCAAACTCACAGAAACATTTGGCAACTTGATTCAAATGACAATTCAAAATTTAATCTATATCATATGTGAAGATCACCAATTCTCAAAAACCAACCAAACCAGTGCACCTTGACAAAACCAACTAACCAGAGACTACTTAGTATGTGACTAGTACACCCACCAATTT
Organism: Avena sativa; assembly: GCA_916181665.1. NCBI lineage: Eukaryota > Viridiplantae > Streptophyta > Magnoliopsida > Poales > Poaceae > Avena > Avena sativa. The sequence continues at coordinate 82,099,089 of OV702299.1, read as the reverse complement.
TCATCCAAAAATTCAAATCTCTTTCGTCCATTCCATCAAACACCTTGCAAACACAAATCAAACAAAACATCAAACACTATAGTGAGCAGTGTTTGTGCCTAACTTGTCTCCCCTATAGCTCACATCACCCTCTCAGTAGATGATCAAACTAACTTAACTAGCCCTAGCTCACTATAAGCTTGACAATGCCATCAATGTTGAGCATGCCGAGCCCCAAATGGCCACCCCATTGTCGACAACAAGCTATGAGTAGATCTAGCCTCGCCAACCTTGTATGGGACACTGACCACCGTCCACCGCCACCCCCTGTCCAAGGCCCAAGCGGGCCAACCCCTGGACCACCCTAGAACCGCCGTTCCCTATGCCTCTGTGCCATGCCGAGAGCGCGCCAGAGCGCCGCATTCGACACGCGAGCAAATACCGCGCTCCGCCCTTGCCGCTTGCGTGCGTGATCACCACCGCCTCAGGAACCGCCAGGACATGCCCGTTCGTCGCCGCGCGACCAGGAGAGCCCATGCGCCATTATTTTTCCGTCGGACCCGCCCAGAGCATCACAACGTTCCGACCAAATGGCACTACCCCGCACCTCACCACCATGCCTTTGAGCATCGCCAGGGAACACCGCACCGTCCCCTACCCCCAGCCATGCCGTTAGCCCACTGTAACGACGACCATGACGAGCTCCACCCGCGCCCTTCGGTCCCCTCTTGGCACTATAAATAGAGGACACCCCCGTTTGATTTCAGCACACCTTCACACTCCCCTCTCTCTCAGAACCACCCCCACTCATCCCCGGAGCAACGCGATCAACATGTCGCTGGAATTTTGTCGGACTCTACCGCGAAGGAGGAGAGGAGGAACCGTCGATAGGAGCCGCCCCAGGAAGAGCTGCCGGTACCAGGAGAATCGCCATCGTCGACTTCGTCATTCGCCCCCATCACCGACCCTCGCCTGAATCCCGGCGAGTCCTCGCAGACCCCCACTAGCCGCGTTAGGGTTCAGTCTCGCCGGCGCTGCCCGACGGAGACGATAAGCCCCAACATTCCATTAGATGTTGATCGCATGGTCTAGATTGCCCTAAACCCCTTCGCACCCCCTGTCTCGATAACTGGTGGGGACATCCACTTAAACCCACCCGCGCGCGCTGTGCCGTGGGCCGGCCCAGTTAACTTCCCACGTGACCCAGTAGTTTGAATTTAGGTTTTTTCCATTTAGTTTCAAGCATAGTTCTGTCTCTAAATTCAAAAATCAACCCAGATCGATTCACTAAACCAAATTGCATGAAACTAATTTTGCTAGAAAGATATTGAAATTCTTAATCCAAGGCTGTTGGATTTAAATCATTAGGATTTGTAGATCACCTAAAGTAAAAATAACAAGGCAGCAGCTTTTCTGCATTTAAACATTTTTCAAAATTCAACCACAAAAGCTTTTGAGTTGATTCCAACTCTCAAAAATCACATTTAACCATGCATTTCTAAATATATAAAAATATCTAGGTTTACTTACAGAAATAATGGACAAGTAATAAAAGAATGCCCCATAGTCATTTCTAGTCACTTTAATTAGTTAAAATAAAAAGGTTAAACCTTATTAAGTTGTGACACCACTTTAAATCACATTCCCAAGTACTAAAATATGTGGTGATGACAAGTGTCAACATGATCACATGTTTTACTTGGAGAATATTAAATCTTAAGTAGGTTTTCAATGAGTAGAAATTACTTTTCTAAAATAAAAGAAATTAAACTATTGTCTTAACCTTTGTGATGTTTGTGATGAAGCTAGATCATTTAGTGAAAACCTTGTTGTGATAAATAGAATTAGTTAAGTATTGTTTGCTGATTGTGTACCTTGTATTTATTTATAGACGCTAGTATCGACCAAGGATACGAAGAGGAAGGAGGATACTACGAGGAAGAAGTAGAGGGGAACTTCAACCACTGCACTGCACAAGGCAAGCTTCACAATACAAGTTAACTTTGCAAGTTAACCCTTGCAAGATAACTATGCCAAGTAGATTCCTTAGGAATATGTGATTATACCACCTTATGTTACCCAATCCCAGTTTTATTTGCAAGATTAGTATTTTATTTCTTTATCAAAGCTTTCTATTTGAGTTTACATAGTGAATTGTTGATTTTAGAAAGATTATTAAAGGTATCATAAAGAGCATAAAACTTGTCCTAAGATAGATAAATCTTGATGTCATCCTGAGGCATGAGATTGAACTTAGATAAGTCACACTTAATTATCACCCCTCATTAGTTTTACCCACACTTGTAGTTGCTAGTTCTAAGCATAAAACTTGATCACTTTAGATGGGAATACTTGGTGAAAATGATTATGAAAACCTTAGAATGATGAGTCATTCTACTAAAATGTTTTGACATGTGTTCTTGAACACCAGATGATTTTGATGATGAAAATGTTGAGGCATGAGCCTTAGCCCTTTATAAAACTGATGGGTGTCTGGATGCGATACCATTCCAATTTTATCGTACAACCACAATACCCAACATTGTGTAGGGCTTGACCGGAAGTTTATATACCTTAGTATGGGTTCCCTTGCAGCCAAGGTTTGAGCGGAGGCTACCTTGTGAAGATTGTCCACCTATGCAGTTCCCAAGATGATAGGTGGTCATGGTTGGGAGGCCAAACTACTAGGAGAGGTGCCTATACTAGGGCGTGTAATTGAAAGATTAGGATTGATTATCTGCATACTGAGTATGGTGAATTCAGGATTGTTCCTGACAGATGTATCGAATATTGTGGTGAAAGTGTACCACCTCTGCAGAGTGTCAAACTATTCAAATAGCCGCATCCGCGGTTATGGACAGTTGGAGTGGCCATACTGTTCCGTCATCAGATGTTTTCAAAATGACTTGTGAAATGAATCATGACTTTTAATTAACCACAACAGGGTTGTGAAAGTGAAAGATAAGTTCCCACTTAGGTGTTATAAAACTTTCAACTATCTTTTTTTGCTTCTTAAGTCAGTTAAGGTAAATCTGGCTTTTTGCAAAACAACTTAGAGCTTAATATACCTACTCAAAACCCCTTAACTTGTTAGTCTTATTTTGCGAGTACTTAAAGAGTACTCATGGCTTTGTCCCTGGCTATTCCCGTGGCCAGAATATGAAGAGGACTATCAGGAGGATGGACCGCGGGAAGGTTACGACAACTAGGATCATATCCCATCGTCAGCATTACCGTTGACCATGAAGATGGAGTCTCGCCCATGCTACCATTATTATTACGTTATTCCGCTGCTATGATTGTATTAAGACTGGATCATGTGATCCTTTATTTGTTGTAAGACCTTATGTATGGTTTGTAATGGATGATGTGCTGTGATATCCAATCTGTTATGTCTCGCAAAAATGGTAATCCTGGGATTGCGATGTATGGCATAACAGGCACCTAGGATTAAAAATTCGGGTGTTGACAAGTTGGTATCAGAGCCATCCTGACCATAGGAGACCCTAGTTAGAATGGACGTTTGAATCAAAAACTTAGTTTCAAACCAAAGGAAGTGAGTATTTATAAAAACTTATTCTCATTCTTATCACTTAGATTCTTTCATGAAAATTCATGTTCCTAAAAAATTCTTGCAAACTTACATAAAATTTGACACACTTGATCACTCTACTAACTTACTCATCCTACATTCTTATAGATGGACATAAAGTATAGGAAGTTCTATCAGTTGGGAAATGGAGAAGATCTCATCTTTGAGCGTGACTTGGACCAGCTTTCGGAATTTCTGGAGCGCCCGCACCGCGAGTTCTTCGGAGCTCAGCACAATGACTAGCAAGGAGAGGAATTGCAATGGCTAATTATTGCAAGTCTCCGAGGAAAGATTGAAGCCACCACCTTAGAGGGAATTCAGTTCACCATCAAAGAGAACAACTGGCTCGATGGACTTTCCAGGGCCATGAAGGAAGCTCTTGCTCGTTTGTGTGGGCAGAGTATCAATCATATCAAGGGTACCCGCTTTGAGTTCTTCCCAAGGCGTGATGTTATGGGACGACCACTGGAGGCACCATATCACCCTGAGCTGAAGAATCAAGTGGACCACCTCAGCTTCATGATGTATGACCGACAGAAGGAGTTGGACAATGCCCGTTCCTACGCCAACCATAACTCTGCCATCGCTGCCAAGAAGGATCAAACCATTGACATGCTAGTGAAGGATCGCCAGTCTCGTCGCCTTCAGCTCGAAAAGAAAGAGCGCATCATTCCCCATCTCCGCTAGAGGATCACAGAGTTGGAGGAGACCGTCCACGAAAGAGGCATGCAGCTCGAGGAGAGGGAGAATGCAGGGGAGGATATTCATGGAGATCCCTACTCATATCTTAGTGATGATGATGACTTTCTGGAGGATCAAGCCATGGACTTCTTCACCGATGAGGATGAATTTTCCTTCATTTATGATGATGATGGGGATGATGAGGACACCGATTCCGAGGAGTAGTACCACTTGAGCACTAGCGTTAGTGAGTTGTATCCGGTCCCATTGTATCGTAGTTTCCAGAATGGTTCTTAAAACCATCTGTTTTCTTTGTTGTGGTGTGTGTTTGTATGGTGTGTTATGAATGAATGAAAAGCAAGTTGCTAGAAAAATCTGAGTCAAACTTCCAAAACTTTTCAAACAAAACCCTGAACCTTAGAAATTTCCCTCTTTTCTCATGATCTATCTCAATCTTCAGATGCCTCGCAGAGGAAGCACTTCATCTCCGGAACCGATGTTGGAAATCTTGCAAATGTTGGTTTCTGACCATGAAGCTGAAAGAGCCGAACGTCAAGACAACTTAGCCACCCTTCAACACATAGCTCAGATGGCCAACAACAATCAAGGCCATGGAAATCAGGACAACCATGGATCAAAGCTCAATAACTTTCAGAACACCAATCCACCCATTTTCACTAAGTCTGAAGAGCCCCTAGATGCAGATGATTGGCTACAAACCATGGAGAACAACTTAGAAGTTGCAGGAGTGGAAGCCAATGAGAAGCTACTGTTTGCCACCCACTATTTGGCCGGGGATGCAAGAGCATGGTGGAACAGTGTTCGCGCCATGAATGGAGGACAGATGATGACTTGGGAGGAATTCAAAATCAAGTTCAGCAGAACCCATGTGCCACCGAGTTTTGATCAAGAGGATGAGAGATGAATTCAGGGAACTGAAGGAAGTAAGGATGACAGTAGTGGAGTACCGTGACAAATTTTTGTCATTGGCTAGGTATGCACCAGATGAGATTGATACTGAAGCCATGAAGAAGGAGAGATTCTTGAATGGTCAAACGGTCTTAGTCAACATACCATTTGCTGATATTGAAGCCCTAGTGGATTCTGCCATTCAGATGGAAGGCAAGATCAATGATAATTGCAAGCGTAGAATGATGCATCAACCAGGAACCCATCATACACCAAAGTATCGCCCCAACCCGTCTTTAGGATTTTCCCCAAGAACCAATATACCCCTGATGAACCGTCCGACCTATCCCAACCGTGGAGGAGGAAACCCAAAGCCCGGAGGAAATCACAACAACAACCCCGGCAACTCCAGCAATTTCAATCGTGCACCGCCAAAGTTCAACAACAAAAATGCTGCCACCAACACCAATACTGCCTCGAGAACTGGAAGCAATGTTGTGCCTGTTGCAGTAAAGGACAAGTCTCAGGCGACTTGTTATGAATGTGGAACCAAGGGTCATTATTCCAATGAGTGCCCCAAGAAGATTGCCGCAGCCCCCAATGCAAATGCCCCAGCTCAGCAACATCATCGTGTTCAGCCCGGAAGGAGATTTGCCCTAGGGAAACCGCTCAACCGCAATGGTCGTCTGTTTCTCATGAATGCTGAAGAAGCCCAAGAAGCACCAGATGTCGTGCTAGGTATGTTTTCTGTTAACTTAGTACTTGCAAGAGTGTTGTTTGATTCTGGAGCATCGCACTCGTTTGTTACCGAAGAATTTGCATGCATTAGTAAGATTCAACCAACAAAATTGAAGCATGTTATGATAGTTCAAATACCTGGTTCAACCACCAAAGCTAGACAAATTTGCAAGGCCGTACATATCTGAATCCATGGCATAGATTTTTATGCTAATCTAATAGTACTTGGAACTAAAGGTTTGGAAGTAGTACTAGGAATGGATTGGATGTCGAAACATAAAGGATTAATCTACTGTGCCAAGAAGGCCATGACCAGTACAACTGGAATATTAGTAGAGAATGTATCTGAAACCTTGCCCCGTCAATTCAAGTGCAACAAGAGTCTAGCCCAACCAACCATTGACCAAGTCAGAATAGTCTGTGGATACCCCGATGTATTTCCAGATGTTTTGCCCGGTATGCCCCCAGATCGGGATATCAAGTTTATCATTGAACTAATCCCTGGAACCGGACCCATAGCCCAGAGACCATATAGTATGAACCCGTCTGAATTAGTGGAACTGAAGAAGCAACTGGATGCTATGCTGGAGATAGGACTGATCCAACCAATTGCTTCGCCATGGATATCACCTGTTTTATTTGTGAACAAGAAAGATGGAGGTAACCATTTGTGTACGGATTATCGGAAGCTGAATGATGTCACCATCAAGAACAAGTATCCACTGCCGAAGATAGAAGACATGTTTGACCAGTTGACTGGTGCCAAAGTGTTTTCTAAGATTGATCTTAGAACTGGTTATCATCAACTCAAGATTAGCGCAGAGGATATTCCAAAGACTGCCTTTACCACTAGATATGGGTTGTATGAGTATACCGTCATGTCTTTTGGATTAACCAATGCCCCCGCTTATTTCATGAACCTCATGAATAAGATTTTTATGGACTTCCTTGATAATTTTGTCGTTGTTTTCATCGATGACATTCTGATTTATTCCAAATCAGAAGAAGAACATGAGCTACACCTGAGGACCATCCCTGGAACCTTTAGGGAGCATCAGTTGTATGCCAAGTTCAGCAAATGTGAATTCTGGTTACATGAGGTAGGATTCCTTGGACATATTGTATCAGCCGGAGGAATTTCCATTGACCCTGCAAAGGTGAAGCATGTTGAAGATTTACAAGCCCCAACCACTCAAACTCAAGTTCATGCATTTCTCGGATTAGCGGGATATTATCGCAAGTTTGTTGAAGGATTCTCGAGCATCGCAAGACCCATGACCCAATTGTTGAAGAAGGACAAGAAGTTTGAATGGACGGACAAATGTGAAGCGAGTTTTCAAGAACTCAAGTAGAGATTGATTTCAGCCCCAATCTTGATCATGCCGGATATCATGAAGCCATTTGATGTGTATTGTGACGCATCCAAGATCGGTATCAGATGTGTGTTGATGCAAGGAGGCAAAGTAATATCTTATCTATCCCGACAACTGAAGCAACATGAGCAGAATTATCCTACCCATGACCTTGAACTAGCAGCCGTAGTTCTAGCCCTGAAGACATGGAGGCATTACCTTAACAGAAACCGTTGTGAGATTTATTCGGATCACAAGAGCCTGAAGTACATTTTCACTTAGAAGGAGATGAATATGAGACAAAGGAGATGGATCAAGCTAATCAATGATGATGATTTGGACATCCACTATCACCCCGGTAAAGCCAATGTGGTAGCAGATGCCCTTAGCAGATTACAGTGTCGCTTGAACTCCATGATTCTGAAGGAGCAACCTAGTTTGCACAAGGAGTTGGAAGCTTTTAGAATGGAATTAGTAAGTGAAGGATTTTTGGCTAGCATCAAACTTCAACCCACTTTGATCAGTCAGATTAAGGAGGCATAAAAAGGAAATGCTAGTATCGATGGAATCAAACATCGCATCGGTACAGGAAAGGTATCAGGATTCACCGAAGATGAAGAAGGAGTTTTGTGGTACAAATGACGTCTCTGTGTACCAGCAGATTCCGAGTTGAAGCAAGCTATTTTGAAAGAGGCCCATGATACCCTTTATTCTATTCACCCCGGAGGAACAAAGATGTGTCAGGATATGAAGGAGAAATTTTGGTGGCATAAGATGAAGAGAGAAATCGGAAGCTACATAGCCAAGTGTGATATCTGTCAGAGAGTTAAGGCAGGACATCAAAGGCCTGCAGGACTGTTGCAACCATTGCAGATTCTGGAATGGAAATGGGATTCTGTAGGAATGGACTTTATCACCGGTTTGCCTACTTCTAGTAGGGGAAATGACTCTATTTGGGTCATAGTTGATAGATTGTCCAAGGTCGCCCATTTCTTACCAGTCAAGACCACTTATCAAAGTTCGAAGCTAGCAGAGTTGTACATCGCTAGAATCGTCAGTTTGCACGGAGTCCCCAAGAACATCGTGTCGGATCGAGGAACTCAGTTTACCTCGAGAGTTTGGAAAAAAGTCCAAGAAGGATTAGGAACCCGACTAGATTTCAGCACAACTTATCACCCTCAGACTGATGGACAAACGGAGCGAGTAAATCAAATACTCGAAGACATGTTGAGAGCCTATGTGTTAGAGTATGGATCTAAATGGGAAGATTGTCTACCGTTCACAGAATTTTTGTACAACAACAGTTATCAAGCCAGTTTGCAAATGGCCCCATTTGAATTCATGTATGGAAGGAAGTGTCGTACCCCCTTGAATTGGTCGGAAGTAGGAGAGAGTCAGATTTTCAGACCCGACATCCTACGTGAAGCAAAAGAGAAAGTTCACAAGATCCGTGAGCACCTCAAGACCGCCCAATCCAGACAGAAGAGTTATGCTGACAAGAGACGTCGAGACCTCACTTTCAATATCGGAGATTTTGTGTATCTCAAAGTGTCGCCTTTAAAGGGAATGCAACGTTTCTAGCTCAAAGGAAAGTTATCCCCAGATATATCGGGCCCTTCAAGATTCTGAATTATCGAGGAGAAGTATCGTATCAACTGGAACTGCTAGATAAGATGTCAGCAATGCATAATGTGCTCCATATATTGATCACCGAACCATAGAGATCAACGATGACCTGACGTATCCCAAAGTACCCATCCGTATTTTGGAGGAAGACTTCAGAACCACCAGGACCCGGAGTATCAAGTTTTTCAAGATCCAGTGGAGTAACCACACTGAAGAAGAAGCTACCTAGGAACGAGAAGATTACATCAAGACGGATTTTCCGATCTCTTTAAATCCTAGTTTTCTTTTTCTTATTTCTCAAATCTCGGGATGAGATTTTGTTTAAGGAGGGAAGGTTTGTAACATCCCAAAAATATTGATCAAGGTTATCAATTTCCAATCACCAAAATTAGGGTTAACAAAAACTTCTGTTAATTAAAATCATGTGAATGCATGTGTGTATGTGATGATTGTATGAATGCATGAATGCACTTGTGTGATTGTTATAAATAGCAAGGAATGGTTTAAAGATGAAAACAACATCATCTAAATCAAATCCAAGCAGAAATAAACCAAGAGAAATTCAAAAACAAACAAAATGAGCTAATGGTCATTTTTGCCAATCTTGCTCACTAGACCACTTTGAGTGTTTCTAGTCCAAGATTTCAAACAGAAACAATTCCATTTATTTTCACCCCTTGATAGACCAAGTAAAAGTGAACCCAGTGCCACTTTGCAAACTCACATAAACATTTGGCAACTTGATTCAAATGACAATTCAAAATTGAATCTATATCATATGTGAAGATCACCAATTCTCAAAAACCAACCAAACGAGTGCACCTTGACAAAACAAACTAACCAGAGACTACTTAGTATGTGACTAGTACACCCAGCAATTTTCAGCCAAAAATTGAAATTCAAATCTCTTTCGGCCATTTCATCAAACACCTTGCAAACGCAAATCAAACAAAACATCAAACACTATAGTGAGCAGTGTTTGTGCCTAACTTTTCTCCCCTATAGCTCACATCACCCTCTCAGTAGATGATCAAACTAACTTAACTAGCCCTAGCTCACTGTAAGCTTGACAATGCCATCAATGGTGAGCATGCCGAGCCCCAAATGGCCACCCCATTGTCGACAGCATGCTATCAGCAGCTCTAGCCTCGCCAACCTTGTCAAGGACACTGACCACCGTCCACCGCTACCCCCTATCCAAGGCCCAAGCGCCGCCAGCCCCTGGACCACCCTAGAACCACCACGCCCTATGCCTCTGTGCCATGCCGAGAGCGCGCCAGAGCACCGCACTCGACACGCGAGCACAGACCACGCGCCTCCCTTGCCGCTTGCGTGCGTGATCACCACCGCCCTAGGAACCGCCAAGACATGCCCGTTCGTCGCTGCGCGACCAGGAGAGCCTGTGCGCCATTAATTTTTCCGTCGGACCCGCCCAGAGCATCGCAGCATTCCGACCAAATGGCACCGCCCCGCACCTCGCCACCATGCCGCTGAGCATTGCCAGGGAACACCGCATCGTCCCCTACCCCCAGCCATGTCGTTAGCCCACTGTAACGACAACCATGACGAGCTCCACCCGCGTCCTTCGGTCCCCTCTTAGCACTATAAATAGAGGCCACCCCATTCGATTTCAGCACACCTTCACACTCCCCTCTCTCTTAGAACCACCCCCACTCATCCCCGGAGCAAGGCGAGCAGCAGGTCAACGGAATTTTGCCGGAGTCTGCCGCGGAGGAGGAGAGGAGGAGCCGTCGATTGGAGCCGCCACAGGAGGAGCTGTCGGTACCAGTAGAATTGTCGTTGTCGACTTCGTCATTCGCCCCCATCACCAACCCTCGCTTGAACCCCGGTGAGCCCCCACAGACCCCCACTGGCTGCATTAGGGTTTAGTCTCGCCGGCGCTGCCCGACGGAGACGACAAGCCCCAGTCTTTAGATTAGATGTTGATCTCACGGTCTAGATTACCCCGTACCCCTTCGCACCCCCTGTCTCGCTGACTGGTGGGTACATCCACTTACACCCACCCCCGCGCGCGCTGAGCGTCGTGGGCCGGCCCAGTTAACTTCCCGCGTGACCCAGTAGTTTGAATTTAGGTTTTTCCTTTTAGTTTCAAACATAGTTCTGTCTCTAGATTCAAAAATCAACCCAGATCGACTCACTGAACAAAATTGCATGAAACTATTTTTGCTAGAAAGGTATTGAAATTATTGATTCCAACTCTCAAAAATCACATTTAACCATACCTTTCTGAATATATAAAAATATCTAGGTTTACTTGCAGAAATAATGGACAAGTAATAAAAGAATGCCCCATAGGCATTTCTAGTCACTTTAATTAATTAAAATAAAAAGGTTAAACCTTATTAAATTGTGACACCACTTTAAATCACATTCCCAAGTACTAAAATATGTGGTGATGACATGTGTCAACATGATCCCATGTTTTAGTTGGAGAATATTAAATCTTAAGTAGTTTTTCAATGAGTAGAAATTACTTTTCTAAAATAAAAGAAATAAAACTATTGTCTTAACCTTTGTGATGTTTGTGATGATGCTAGATCATCTAGTGAAAACCTTGGTGTGATAAATAGAATTAGTTAAGTATTTTTTGGTGATTGTGTACCTCGTATTTATTTATAGACGCTAGTACCGACCAAGGATACAAAGAGGAAGGAGGATACGACGAGGAAGAAGCAGAGGAGAACTTCAACCACTGCACTGCACAAGGCAAGCTTCACAATACAAGTTAACTTTGCAAGTTAACCCTTGCAAGATAACTATGCCAAGTAGATGCCTTAGGAATATGTGATTATACCACCTTATGTTACCCAATCCCAGTTTTATTTGCAAGCTTAGTATTTTATTTCTTTATCAAAGCTTTCTATTTGAGTTTACTTAGTGAATTGTTGATTTTAGAAAGATTATTAAAGGTATCATAAAGAGCATAAAACTTGGCCTAAGATAGATAAATCTTGATGTCATCCTGAGGCATGAGATTGAACTTAGATAAGTCACACTTAATTACCACCCCTCATTAGTTTTACCCACACTTGTAGTTGCTAGTGCTAAGCATAAAACTTGATCACTTTAGATGGGAATACTTTGTGAAAATGATTATGAAAACCTTAGAATTATGAGTCATTCTACAGAAATGTTTTGACATGTGTTCTTGAACACCAGATGATTTTGATGATGTGAGGCATGAGCCTTAACCCTTTATAAAACTGATGGTTGTCTGGATGCGATACCATTCCAATTTTATCGTACAACCACAATACACAACATTGGGTAGGGCTTGACCGGAAGATTATATACCTTAGTATGGGTTCCCTTGCGGCCAAGGTTTGAGCTGAGGCTACCTTGTGAAGATTGTCCACCTATGCAGTTCCCAAGATGATAGATGGTCATGGTTGGGAGGCCAAACTCATAGGAGAGGTGCCTATACTAGGGCGTGTAATTGTGGTAAAAGTGTACCACCTCTGCAGAGTGTCAAACTATTCGAATATCCACGTCCGCGGTTATGGACAGTTGGAGTTGCCATACTGTTCCATCGTCAGATGTTTTCAAAATGACTTGTGAAATGAATCCTTACTTTGACTTGACCACAACAGGGTTGTGAAAGTGAAAGCTAAGTTCCCACTTATGTGTTATAAAATTTTCAACTAGCTTTCTTTGCTTCTGAACTCAGTTAAGGTAAATCTGGCTTTTTGCAGAACAACTTAGAGCTTAGTATTCCTACTCAAAAGCCCTTCACTTGTTAGTCTTAGTTTGCGAGTACTTAAAGAGTACTCATGGATTTGTCCCTGACTATTCCCATGGCCAGACTATGAAGAGGACTTTTTGGAGGATGGACCACAGGAAAGTTATGACAACTAGGATCATCTCCCATCGTCAGCATTGCCTATGACCATGAAGATGGAGTCTCGCCCATGCTACCGTTATTATTACGTTATTCCGCTGCTATAATTGTATTAAGACTGGATCATGTGATCCTTTATTTGTTGTAAGATCTTATGTATGGTTTGTAATGGATGATGTACTATGATATCCAATCTGTTATGTCTCGCAAAAATGGTAATCCTGGGATTGCGATGTATGGCATAACATGCACCTGGGATTAAAAATCGGGGTGTTGATAGGAAAACTGCTTTAAGCAATGTGTGTAAAGTAAACAATACAATTGTTCCATGAACAAGAGATTGTTGCTTTCTCCCGAGTAGCAACAACACATCTATAACCTTAGATATTTATGTCACTTTCCCAGATTCAATAGAGGCATGAGCCCACTATCAAGCATTAATACTCCCTCTTGGAGTCACTAGCATCTACTTGTCCAAGATAGCTACTAGAAACGGAGAGCATGCAAGATCTCAAACAACACAGACATGATAGAATCAATAAACACAAGACATGATAGAATCAATAATCAATCTGACATAGTAATCTCAATATCCATCGGATCCCCGCAAACACAGCATGCATGATTACAAATAGATGATCTTGATCATGAACGGAGATCACAAGATCTAAACATGATAGCACAAAGGAGGAGAAACAACCATCTAGATACTGTATGGACCCATAGTCCAAGGGTGAACTACTCACGCATCATACCAAAGGCTGTCATGGTGATGAAGAAGGCCTCCGAGATGATATCTCCCCTCCGGTAGGGTGCCGGGAAGAGCTTCAGATCCCCTCGATCTAGGGATGATGGTGGAGGCGTATACATACTGTCTCGTGGAGATATGATCAGGTACTTAGGGTTTTGGCATCGGGGGGTTTATATAGGCGAAGAGGCAAGGCAGGAGGGCGGCCAGGGGGCCCACACCCTGCCTAGGCATCGCCTAGGGTGGGCCTGCGCATGGAGCGTGTGACCACCCTATGGCCGCCCTTCGGTCTCTATGTTCTCCTCGGTGAAATATTGACTTTGGCTTTTGTCCCGTCCAATTCCGAGAATATTTATTTACTAGCTTTTCTGAAACCAAAAACAGCAGAAAATAGGCAACTGGCACTGCGGCATCTTCTTAATAGGTTAGTCCCAGAAAATGTATAAAAATACCTCAAAGTGTAGACAAATCATAGCAAAGTTGATACTAAACAAGCATGGAACATCAAAAATTATAGATACGTTTACGACGTATCACATGCCCATCTTCTCATCAACTTGAGCAAGTGGCCCTCGGTTATCGAAAGAAGCAACAATGACCGTCATGAGGATGTGTACGATGCGGGTCCAAGCCAACCGCCTGTGTGGGACACAGAAAATCAACAAGATGAATATTACTTGGAGGAGATTATGGAGGAGAAAGAAATGGCTGCAACACTAGGGAGTGGACAGCCAAGTTCAGTTAAAAGAAAATGAGAAGAGATCATTGAGGAGAAATTGAATGTTGAAAGCTTAGAGCCGATCGAGGAAGAGTTTTTAGTTATCTCGCCAACGAACATTCCATCATCGCCTTGTGTACCTTTGAGGGAGATCCATATACCTATAAAGATCAGAATGAAGAGGATGAGGGGTATGAACATGCTTACGCTGCGGACTCGGAAGGTGATCGTTCAGTTCCCAAGTTTTTGGAGAATGTCGTGGTGGTGGAACGACAGATGCCATGGGTACGCTTAAGTTGGGGCTAATGTGCACTAGTGGGATCCAGGGAGGGATGATGTAGTAGTTTCTACACACAGAATACATGAACAAGATCTTTACTCAACTCCATAGAAGCCACACTTTCTCCTTGAGCTGTATAAGCGAGAAGAAGAAGCTCTCTTCTAGTTCTAAGTCAAAATGAATCGACCCCCCTACTAGGAGGCCCTGGCTCTCCTTATAAAGGGGTGGTCAGGTTACATCTAGGGCTGACGTAGACAACATATTTGCGGAATATGCTTGTCCCAAAATAGTTATTCGGTGGGAGATTTTCCGTGTCTCCCTTCTATCGATGACAATGATCTAGATTCCACGACACGTGAGCGTTGGGGTCTAGGACTGTCACCTCTGTGACTCACTTCTGCCCCTCTGTCCCTCTGGATCTTGTCTGTAGCGCTTGGCACTGTACATATTCCTGAGGGAGAGACAGTGTGCAGTGTTGACTTTGGGATTTACCCTCTCCTTCTCGAGCAAGCTTCCCCAAGACTCGTCCTCGCCCTGTATGACTCGGCCAAACCCTAACCTGCAGGTACAAAGCATAATAGTTGTATACCAACATATCCCGGATGTCGGTCGAGTCAGGTCTTAGTCACCAGACTCAGGATAAGCCGGGCCTTATTCGGCCGGCCTCGATCTAACTCGGCTGAGTCATTCTTTGACCCGATCAAGATCCTTGAGGGCTTTGACCTTTTACCTTAGCTTAACCCTACCTGGGGTCATCCCCCCAACATTAGTCCTAGAAGCTGGTGCGGTCTTGACGAGTTTAGTTGGCAAGGCTACAGCAGGTTCAAGGTAGTCAGATAGGAAGTTTCTGCCTGCCGACTTAGACTTTAGTCGGCTCTCTTTCGAGCCTTATCTCAATCTTTATGTTATCATCTTTTCAACTTATTCTGACATTCTTCATGATAAGTATCATCTCTGCCGAGTTAACTCTGTTTGTCCGAGTCATGCCCTTAGCTTCTCTCGTAAGTTTCATCCTATAGTCATAATCATTGCACTTTGTCTCATTTTTTGTGTTGCTACAGTGATTGCTGACATAGGAATAGTGATCACTGCGAGCAGTCATATCGGCATAGTAACTCTTTGATTACTGCAACGGTTTCGGCGGCCAGATCATCTCCTGCGCCGTGTAACCCGCAGTGTGGCTCCACACAGTGGTTGACAGCGCGTGATACACGTGTGTACACGGCAACCTCCATGCACCCACGATCCCACTACCGCTAGCGGTTTATGGTTATAAATGGGGGGAGCGGGGGAAACCCTTGGTTACTTTCCCCACTCCCCACTACCTCATCTTCCTCCTTGCGCCACCGCCGCAGAGCTCCTCTCCATGCAACCGCGCTGCTGCTTTTTGGTCGTGTTGGGGAGGTGACCCCGAATAGGGTCAAGACAGGGAAAGACGAAAGAAATCTCCCTTATCGTGAGCCGAATTACTGATTGTGTCGGCCGAATCATGTAAGACTCGGCCGAGATAAGCACGGCCATGACGAATGTAGAATGAGTAGCACCTTATCAGGCCGACATATGAATTAAGTCGGCCGAATGAGTCTGACTAACTTGAATGCAGGTGAAGGCCAAGCCGAGTTATGCGAGACAAGGCCGAATGACATGAAGCTTGCAGGAGAAGGAGGTGCCTATAGTCAAACCCTAGTCACTGGCTAGGAGGAATCTAGACAGAGCCAAGCACAAAGGACAAGGAGCTGAGCAACATAAGGGCAGACGAACGTCATGGAGGTGACAGTGAAGAAGCCCAAGGCACGCATGTGAAGGTCTCTGGAACATTGCCTCCGATAGAAGGGCGACACGGAAAGGAGGCCGCCGAGTTACCATATTGGGACAAGCATATTCCAAGGATATGCTTGCCACATCAGCCCTAGAAGGAACCAAGGCACCCCTTTATAAGGGGGGATGCGGGCTCGTGAGGGGGGATCGATTCACTCTACACCAGAAGGCTCGTGTATTAGTGTTCTTCTTCTCTATGAGACAGCTCTAGGAGCACTTGTATTCATTGAGAGGTAGAATTGCTGAGTGTCGAAATCACTACATCTTCCCTCCCCGGATCCCTCTAGCATCCATTGGCCCCATACTTTAGCCTACCTATGGCATCTGCCGTGCCACCACCACGACAGTTGGCGCCCACCATGGGGCCAGCATCGGTGCTAGCTGGAGTCTAGATCCGGATGGGAAACTTCATCCACACTGGCGAGCAGGTTGTCTCCGGCTTAGTCTAGAGATTTGATCTCTGGGACTATGTCAGCGACAACGCGGGTAGCTTCAGGAGGAAAGCGCCTCCGCGCAACGGCGTCTTCATCAACCTGGGCACGCACAAGTTCTACGTCAGCGTCGACACATCCTGCGTCTATCCTCACCAAGTCATTGAAGCAGCAGAACCTCCCCTCAGCGCTGCTAATGGTCCGCGTGGAGCACGCCCCATCGGTAGCGTCGAGGTGATGGTGAAAGCTGCAGCAAAGGCGGCAGGAGCAGGCGCCGGACCAAGCAAGCACCCGGCGGCAGGAGGACAGGTGACCACGAAGCAAGCAGCTCCACAACCCACCGAGGTAGATCCGCCAGCAGCCAAGTCAGCCGAAGTGCAGGAGACGACCCCAAAGGCGGCAAGGGTAAGATGGCCGCCTCTGAAAAGACCAGAGAATATTCTCCAGGCAACTATAGATAATCTAACCATGCCTATGGTGCCGATACTTGATCTGGCTAACGCCCAAGCGGAGTTAGAAGAAACTATACAAAAAGTATTGGTAGAGGCAAAAAAGGTGTCGACCTTGCGGGAGTCCTTGAACAGGACCCTGCGAGAATATGCTAAGGCAAACAAACTGGATGTGGCCCCCGAGCGGGTAGATGAATTGATATGAGAGGAAAGAACCTCATGAATGATATCCACAAAGAGCATGAAGCTCATGAAGGTGGTTCAGTCAATCTAGGCTTGCCGAGGTATAGTACCCCGGCAAAGAACCTAAGGGCGGCAAATGCCGCAGCTTTGGAACTAGAAGGATTAAGCGGCGAAGCCTGGCAGAAATAGCAAGAAAGAGTGAATGAGCTGGTGCGCATTGCGAACCAGCAGAATGAGGAAATGCTTAGGGCTGACCCGGCGAGACCAGGAGCCTCGCATATGGTTCATTCGGCTGGAGCATCACCCACACTATCTGCGGCAGCAGCATCCTCACCCGGAAACAACGCGCGAAAAGATAGAGCGGTGACTTCAGGAAAAAGAAATAAGAAAATTGTTCCGTTTGATCCGGCGGTAGTCGAAAAGGTCAATGATAACAGAGGCAACGGCAGCCGAGGTAACAGTTGAGATAGAAACCCCGGACATGCAAACAAAGAGCACGGAGGCCTCGGAAGGGGAAATCATGAGAACAATAACCCAGCGGAGGGAAGGAGAAACCCTCCGCCTGATCCTCTGCCGAGGTATGAACCTCGGCAAGAGCGAGAAGTGAGACCAGCTCACCATAATCAGGCAAATGAGAGGTACAATGATGGTTACTCGGATATGGAGCATGCAGGACATGGTGGTAATAACCATTATGGAATACAAGAGAGGATCATTTATAGAAACTTGCCGTCAAATGATACAAGACTAAAACTGGACAGGTTATATCGGTCCGAGTTATTGGAGGAATAGGGTCCGCCTGGTCCGGCGTGTTTCAGACCTCGGATCATGGGCGAACCACCGCTGCCGAACTTTCAACTGGCAAGGGGCACGAAAACATACAATGGGAGCAAAAAACCACAAGATTGGTTAATTGACTATGCCACTGCGGTGAATATAGCTAGCGGAAACCTACAATGGGCGGTGAGATACGTCCCACAGATGCTGGAAGGACCAGCTAGAGTATGGCTAAACAATCTGCCGGGAGGCAGTATCAACTGTTGGTTAGATTTTGAAGAAATGTTTCTTAGCAATTTCACCAGTA
This sequence comes from Avena sativa, assembly GCA_916181665.1. Lineage (NCBI taxonomy): Eukaryota > Viridiplantae > Streptophyta > Magnoliopsida > Poales > Poaceae > Avena > Avena sativa. The sequence continues at coordinate 82,080,642 of OV702299.1, read as the reverse complement.
CCTATAAAAGACCAAACAGGCCACAGCAGCTCGCTATGTGCAAGCAGAAGCCGAATGAAATGGATAGAGAATTCTTGACTTGATGGTGTAACCTCACAAACTCATGCGAAGGGGTCATAAAGTCTCAAGCGATAGCTTGGTTTGCTCAAGGCTGCCAATATGGAAGTGTATTATGGCAAAGGCTGCAAAGAGATATGCCGACCACGTTGGCAGAGACCATCAGGATAGCAGATTCGTATGCTTTAGGGGATCCGACGCAACCAGAATTAATGTCAGCAGAGCATCGGGAGCATCAAGATCAATATGCAAGAGATGAAGCCGGATCATCGAGGCGCAACGAATTCTGAGGTAGAAGAAGGAAAGAGAGGCCAGATTACAGATATGCTTCCAATCAGGTGGCAGTGGTGGTACAAGATCAGCCGAGTCTTGGAAACAGTCAGCGACAGAAGAATGGTCCTCAGCAGTGGACGCCGAGGAATGAAGGGAAAAGACAGTGGATGCCAGAACAGAAGAAGCAGTGGCAGGAAAGGCCGAAGTACACACTTGAATCCATGTTGGATCAACCGTGTAAGTTCCACACTCCAAACCCGGCCAAGCCGGCTAATCATACAACTCGTCAATGTGCTTGGATGAAAAATGCAATAGGGAACCCGGCGGGCATGCAAGCGCCCCCTCATCAAGCGCATCAGCAGCAGCAGCCACAGCTAACCGGAGAAAATGCGCAGCAGTTAATGTTACCACCACCTCCTCCGAGGTATGATAACTCGGACCGGAGGGATGCAGTGCATCAAGTGATAAATCAAGGTCAAGATGGGAGGGCAAACCCTGGAAACAACAGCCGTAATGATTACAGGGAGCATCATCAATCATATTGTGTGTTCACAACAGAACAACAAGACAGTCAGAGTGTATAACGCCGGCATATGGAAGTGAATGTTGTTATGCCGGCAGTACCAAGATACGTGCCTTGGTACGATCAGGAAATAACCTGGAGCATCAAAGATCACCCGAAGATAATGCCAAATCCAGGGTCGTATGCACTGGTACTGGATCCAACATTTGTCGGACCCAGCATTAATGTCAAATTCTCAAAAGTACTCATTGATAATGGGAGTAGTATCAACATTATGTACAAGGACACAATGCACAAACTTGGAATAACACAGAATATGTTACAATCCATAAGAACCACGTTCCATGGAATAGTGCTGGGTCTCTCGTGCGAACCCATTAGGAAAGTCCGAGTAGATCTGTTATTCGGCACAAGGGAGAATTGCAGAGCGGAGAATTTGGAGTTCAAAGTGGTGGACCTAGAAAGTTTCTATCATGCTTTACTCGGACGGCCAACGCTGGCTAAATTCATGAGCAGCTGTCACATTACTTATCTGAAAATGAAGTTACCCGGGCCACAGGGGGTGATAACAGTAGCCGGAGATTACAGAAAGTCAATGGAGTGTGCTTCAGCCGGATCAAACCTGGCCGAGTCATTGGTGATTGCAAGAGAAAAAAGAAGGATTCAGGAGGTAGCGGCTCTGGCTCAGTCGGCACAGCTGAATATGCCGGCACTAGCCAACCCCCATGGAAGTATTTCTTTCCAGCCGACTAAAGAGACGAAAAAGATCCAGATAGATGAGCAGTTCCCAGAGCGCACCATCACGATTGGTGCCGGGCTAGATGCCAAATAGGAAGGCGAGCTCACCAACTTCCTCCGTGAGAATCGGGATATCTTTGCATGGTCAACTCAAGACCTCCAAGGTGTGCCGAGGGAGTTGGCTGAGCACTCCTTGCATGTAAGGCCAGGAGCAAGGCCGGTGAAGTAACCTCTCCACCGCTTCGCCGAAGATAGGAGAAAAATAATAGGGGATGAGATAGCTCGGCTCCTTGCGGCCGGGTTCATCATGGAAGTGCTTCATCCGGATTGGCTATCAAATCCGGTGTTAGTGGAAAAGAAAAAGGATTACCCAAATGTAGCTGTCGTATGACGAATGTGTATCGATTACACGAACCTAAACAAGGCGTGTCCCAAAGATCATTTTCCTTTACCTAGGATAGATCAAGTCATTGATTCGACCGCTGGTTGTGAGTTGTTGTCATTTGTAGACGCGTATTCTGGTTTCCACCAGATACCGTTAAATCCGGCCGATCAAATAAAGACTGTGTTTATTACCCCGTACGGGGCTTATTGCTATCGCACCATGCCATTCAGCCTGCGTAATGCAGGAGCAACATACCAAATATGCATGCAAAAGTGTCTACATGACCAGATATGAAAAAATGTACAAGTATATGTAGACGATGTGGTGATAAAAACCAAAGAGAGCAAAACACTCCTTGATGATATTCGGCACACATTCGCAAACTTGAGAAGATTCCGGATGAAGCTTAACCCAGAAAAATTTACATTTGGTGTGCCGTCTGGAAAACTACTCGGTTTCCTCGTATCCAGCCGAGGTATAGAGGCAAATCCAACTAAAATCCGAGCAGTTGAAAGAATGGAACTGCCGAGGTGTCTGAACGATGTACACAAATTCACGGGATGTCTGGCTTCGCTGAGTAGATTCGTATGTCGGCTAGGGGAAAAGGCATTACCTCTATATCAACTGATGAAAAAATCTGATAAATTCATCTGGACACCACAGGCTGATAATGCATTTGATGAGTTAAAAAAGATGTTGGTCACAACGCCGATCTTGGCTTCTCCATTATCAAAAGAACCTATGTTACTTTATGTAGCCGCCACTAACAGAGTGGAAAGTGTGGTGGTTGTCGTGGAGCGGAATGAAGGGGATAAGTCAATACAAAGGCCGGTATATTACCTAAGCGAGGTATTATCAGCCTCAAAGCAGAACTACCCGCACTATCAGAAAATGGCTTATGGAGTGTACATGTCGGCGAAAAAACTCAAACGCTACTTCGAAGAACATCCGATAAAAGTGACTTGTGAAGCGCCCATAGCCGAAATATTGAGCAACAAAGATGCAAGTGGCCGAATTGCAAAATGGGCAATCGAGTTATCACCTTATGCTCCGCAATTTGATAGGCGGGATGCAATTAAATCACAGGCAGTGGCTGACTTCTTTGTGGATTGGGCCGAGGTACAATATGAACCACCATTACCAGATCCGAATTATTGGACAATGCATTTTGACGGATCTAAGCTGAGAAATGGTTTGGGGGTAGGGATAGTATTGACTTCGCCGAAAAAAGATCAGCTGAAGTATGTGCTGCAGATACATTTCGCCGCGTCAAACAATGTAGCCGAGTATGAAGCACTCGTCCATGGGTTTAAAATGGCAAAAGAGATTGGTATACGTCGGATCTTATGCATGGGGATTCAGATCTGGTAGTACAGCAGGTATCAGGCAATTGGGACGCACTAGATGCGAATATGGCCCTATATAGATTTCATGTGCAAAAAATCAGTGGTTATTTCGATGGATGCGAATTTCACCATATACCTCGGGCGGAAAATGACGTCGCAGATACACTGTCAAAGCTCGGATCAACCAGGCAATCAATTCCCCCGGGCATTGCCCTAGAGCACCTGAGAAAACCATCAATTACACCATCACCAGAATCCGAATCAATTCGTATCTCGGCAGAACTGATAGAAGTAAGTGTGCCAATGGAAATCGACAAGGAATGTGACCCGGGTTTTCTAAAAGTAAACCCGGCCGTCGCACGAGAAAACACAGAAAGGTCTGAAGCTGTTATGTCAGCGGAAAATATGGAAGTCGACAGTGAGACTATCCCAGAGAAAATCACGTCGATATGGGCGCAACCCATATTCTCATTCCTTAAGGACGCAATACTGCCGAGTAATGAGGTACTGGCTAGACAGACAGTAAGAAGAGCAAAAGCTTACACAATCATAAACAATGAGCTGTATAAGAGAAGCGTCACAAGCGTACTGCAAAGATGTGTTGACTCGGCAGAAGGCCAGGAAATACTCCTGGATATACATCAGGGAGAATGCTGGCATCACGCCTCGTCTAGAGCTTTAGTGGCCAAAGCATTTAGGCATGGATTTTATTGGCCGAAGACATTGAAGGAGGCAAAATAATTAGTAGAAAAATGTAATGGTTGCCAGAGATACGCCAGCAAGATACATATGCCCTCGTCCGAATTAAAGACAATACCAATTACTTGGCCTTTTTCTATATGGTGCTTGGATATGGTAGGTCCATTCAAGCCAGCCCGGGGCGGAATGACTCACATTCTAGTCATGGTGGATAAATTCACAAAGTGGATCGAGGTGAAACCAATAAGAAAGTGTGATGGACCAACAGCAGTAAAATTCCTCAAAGATATTATCTTGAGATATGGATATCCACACAGTGTTATCACGGATAATGGCACAAATTTTGCTGAAGGAGTCTTTGCTAGATTCTTCCAAGAAAAACACATAAGACTAGTTGTTGCCTCGGTGGATCACCCAGCATCAAACGGGCAAGTAGAAAGATCAAATTGGCTGGTATTGTCTGGAATAAAACCCCGGCTTATCGAACCACTGCAAAGGTCGGCAGGATGCTGGATCGAGGAACTTCCAGCAGTACTGTGGAGCCTCAGAACTACCCCAAACAGGTCAACATGGTATACCCCATTCTTTCTAGTATATGGGGCAGAAGCTGTGCTTCTAGTAGACATAACGCATGATTCGCCAAGAGTGATCTAGTACACAACTGCCGAGGTAAATGAAGTAGCTCAGCAAGACGATGTTGATTTGCTAGAACAAGCCATGGGATTGGCATTATCAAGATCAGCTATTTATCAGCAAGACCTCAGACGATATCACAGCAAGAAAGTCAATCCAAGAGTTTTTAAAGAAGGAGATTTGGTTCTTCGGCTAGTGCAACGCACCGCCGGCATGCACAAACTCTCACCCCCATGGGAAGGACCATTCATTGTGAGTAAAGCATTGCACAATGATGCATATTATCTAATCGATGCTCAGTCACCAGAAAAGAACAAGGCAAACAAATCCGGGGATGAATCAAAAAGACCGTGAAACATAGCCTTACTTCGCCCGTTCTACACTTAGAAGACATATATTGCACGTCACGATATGACACACCAAGTGAGAGTATCGAGCATGTATTAGACCTCGGCACCCCGAGCAGCGACTCGGGGACTGCTTCATGTTGTATCTTATTTTGAATTATGTATTAAACCTCGGCACCCCGAGCAGCGACTCGGGGACTGCCTCATGTTGTATCTTATTGTAAATTATGTATTAAACCTCAGCACCCCGAGCAGTGACTCGGGGACTGCCCCATGTTGCTTCTTATTTTTAAGTTGCGTATTAAAACCGCGGAGCCACGAGCAATAACTCGGGGACTCCCCTGTGATGCTCTCAACATTGAATTATGCATTATGTTTTGATGACCCAAATAATAACTCAGGGACTACTTCATGATTTTAGATATTTTTTGAGCACATACAAGAACTTAGTAACCCTAGTGGTAACTCGGGGACTGACTTATATTAACCGTTGTTTGTCTCTAGACACATAAAAGTTCTGTAGCTAAAATAAATACTCGAGGATTTCCCCGAGTTTTTGATCATAACTAGCAAGATATGATATAGGCTTGCCTCAGTCATCAAAGGAACAGCAAGGAGGAAACAAATAATGATTTCTAAGGATAATAGTAATGAGAATAACAACCCTAGCAGGTCGAAGTATGATAAGGGATGCTACCTATTCATACCACTTTACCAGAGGATACCTCGGGAAGAATAAATAAGCCAAGATATGGGCTTCGAGCATTGTACTTTAGGTAGAAGTTGAGAACACAACAGCTACACAACCAAGTTTACAAAGGGCAAGCAAGATAAATGACGAATGAAGGTCAGCCACATGGAATAATACAATCTGGCTTTACGAAATTAAAGTTCGGCAAAGCAAAGATATGAAGCAATTAGATTTACTTAGATGGAATAATAATAGTTACCATCACCAATGCCTCAGCGGCACAAGGCAAAAAGGTTCACACCACATCAAAAGAAGGACAATTGTTCCACAGACATCGTACGCCCAGCATACCGGGGACTTAAAATAGCTTAGAGTTTTTTGAACCTAAATAATGAAAAAGGCCAAATCACCCTTAAGGGGCAGTAGCATGGTCAGGAGCATCGGGCATGGGTATCTCGGATGATGGCGGAGTGACCTCGGTCTCCTGCGCAAGGGTATTTTCAGGAACTGGGCGCTCCGAGGTAGCTGGCGCCTTAGCCAAAGTTACTTCGCCTTCAACAGAAGCAATAGTAACCTCGGGGACAAGCCTCGGTTGCTGAGAAACATCGGCTTGAGCTCGAGAGTTCTCAGTCCCTTTAAAGGAAGATCGCGCGTCACCATCCTCATCCGAGCTTTCATTTGAATCGCGGGACTTATCTGAATCACCCTCCGGTTCATCTTGATCGGCCGAATCATCACCTGATGCATCTTCAGCTTCGACATCATCCGCCGGATTGGGAAGAAAACTCGGCCCTTCGATCCAATTATGCAAGTTAGCATACTCGATAAGCTGGAAGGCACGAGCTTGACGGCGAGCAATAAACTCTGGATTTTCCACCCAAGGAGAGCCAGTGTGCAGATGCATCAGAGTATCGAGGGAGATATCTTCATACCAAGACAACACGACCGTAAGGGCCATGTCAGCACCAGCCCTCCCAGCAGATTCCCTCCAGAGGTTAAGTTGGGTTTGAGATGCCATCAGCCTTGATACAAGCACTTCAACTTCATCAATCTCAGGCATTCCAGAGGTGTTTGGCCAAAGAACATGGTAGGCCCGGATAGCTGCTTGCACCAGATCTCTTCCCATAATCTTCATTGGTCCAATAGCAGCACCAACCGCAATCAGAAAGTCTGCAATAGAGTATTCCTGATCCGAGGTAACAGGAACACCTCGGCGAGCGCGAGCAGTCACCACTACCTTGGAGCTCACTAGTTTAGCTTCGGGGAAATGATCTACAAATACAGACACCATATAAGATAAGACGAGCAAAAGAAAAACGTAAGTCGGCAAAGAATAGAGACTTACGGTGAATATAATTCAGCATTTTATGCAGATCCTAGGACCAGTCGGACTTATTCTTCTCAAAGCAAGTGATTTCCTCGCTCATCGCCCAGTTCTTTAGCTCGGCAGCGTCGAGAAGTTCCTTATCTTTCTGCAACTGCAGGCTCAGTCGATTCTTTTCTTCAGAGAATTCCTGATCACTTTTCCAATTTGGATTTCTGGGAAAGCTTGAGAGACTCAAACTCGGCGCGTAACCGGGTTATCTCATCATCCTTTTCTTTGAGTTGCGCCGAATGAGTGGCAGCTTGCTCTAAAAAATGCAGCATCTTATCAGGCATAGGTATGCATTCTTGATGCGATGCTGCAAGTGTGTGTAACTCGGCTATACCAAAGCCGGAAGGTTGTAAGAAACCCAATATTTATCTCGGACAGGAATTAACAGATTAAAAACCAAATACGAGGAACCAACCTTCAAGAGCGTCAACTTTCTTGGTAAGGCGGGTATTCAGATTATTGATACTAGCTGCAGACCAACAAAGAGAGAATTAGCACGACAAGCCAAAAATGTTACGAACTTAAGGAACAATACAAAGATTTATTAAATTACCAGTTTTCTTCACTACGAGAACAACCTTCTCAAATTTTTCTTGCAGTTTCTTTTGGGCAAAGAGCAACCTCTAAAATTCGGCAGTCCGCCAATCATGGGCAACCTAGATATAATAGAAGGTTACAAAACTGGATATTCAAAGTTAAAGCAGATCCGAATCACATAAAACTTGACTCGGATCTAGGTGGCTGGATATTCAAAGTTAAAGTAGATCCGAATCAAATAAAACTTGACTCGGATCTAGGTGGATGGATATTCAAAGTTAAAGCAGACCCGAATCAAATAAAACTTGACTCGGATCTAGGTGGCTGGATATTCAAAGTTAAAGCAGATCCGAATCACATAAAACTTGACTCGGATCTAGGTGGCTGGATATTCAAAGTTAAAGCAGATCTGAATCAAATAAAACTTGACTCGGATCTAGGTGGCTGGATATTCAAAGTTAAAGCAGATCCGAATCAAATAAAAACTTGACTCGGGTCTAGGTGGCTGGATATTCAAAGTTAAAGCAGATCCGACTCAACTGTAACTTGACTTATATCAAAGTGGCTAGATATTTAAAGCTAAAGAAAATCCGAACTAAGTAAAACATGATTTGGATATCACGACTAATCCGAGTCATGAAGGGGGTTGATTTAGCAAGAAACACATTTGAAGCCTGACAAAGCTTCCAAACAAACAACAAGTTATCCGGTTGCAAGCTTCGGGGACTAGTGTGTATATAATACTATTCGAATGATAGACAAAGTATCAACGAAAGCACTTACCTCATTCATCTTGTCACTATCAAGGACAATCTTAGCAGCCATGTGCAAGCGACTGCTGATGTCGGAAAACTGAAATGGTTGGCTACTCGGATTGCCTTCAAGTTGATCGGCGGCGTTCCAGTTATTGGCATACTCCACCAAAGAGTCGAGGCTGTTTCTGCTCTCAGTGCGAGTCAACACTTTACCTCGGGCCCGTTGTATGACCACCGCCATCGCTGGACTCTTGTGAAGTGTAAGTTGAGTGTCGGCAGCAGGGGTGACAATAGGCTTAGCAGAGGAAGCTCCCTTGCGAAGTGCATCAGCTATGTTGGGATAAGAAGAGGTAGCTGGCCCTTTTTTAGTACAGACTTCGGCAGGGGCAGCAACCTCAGCACTAGGAATCACGCCCTGGGGGGCAGGAGGAACTGAAATTTGCAAGGGGGCCGAGGTGGTGATATCCTCGGATGGAATTGGAGTAGCAGCTGGGATTGTGGTGATCAAAGGATCATCGAGGGAAACTTCGGTGGTCATGACAGGAGCAACAGGATCAACCGGGTGATCCGGTATGGGAGTTATGTCGTCAATAACGGTGGGGGCAATAGGAAAATCTCGTCCAGATACATATGGGTCGGCGCAGGAGGAGAATAAACACGAGAGGGACTGCGAACCCGAGTATCTTCTAGAGGAGGAGAGGGCGGCCGAGTAGTATGCGTCGTCATACTCGGACCGCTAGGATTTGCGGAGAGAGGAGCTCTGCGAAAGACAAAAAAGTCGAGTCAATAGACAGAAAGAGAGAAACAAGAAATACAAATGAAATTAAACTCACCCAGTAACTGCAGGCATGGTCTTACGCCTCGGAATATGCTGCGCAAACTTCTTCACTCGTTTCTTGGGGGCAGCACCGGAGGGATCTGCTAGAGTCGTGCACTTCTTCGAAGTAGCAGGAGCTTGAGAAGCAAGAGGCTCGGCGTCGTGCACCTGACCAGCTGGATTAGCTGGGAAAGTAGGAGCCGGAAATGCGTAAGAGATAGGCACCACGGCAACTACCTCAATAATATGGACGTCGTCCGAGTCACCTTCATCCGCGTGAGCCGAGGTCTTGCCACGGGCGCGAACCGGAGCGACATCCGACTTAGGGACAAACTCCTCCGAGTCAGGTTCCCTGTTGTCCGGGGTATTCCGATCTGCAGTCCACGGAAGAGCCAAAACCTCAGCATCCTCTATCTTTTGCTCCGTAAACCTCTGCGAGAGAAAAAAACTAAGTAGGATTAGCAAAAGAACAATCACAAAGGCGACTCGGAAGCAAACACCAATGCGTAAATTTACCTGAGGAGGGGGATTCCCGCGAGTGAATGGCTTCAGTCTCCATGCCCACTCCTCCGGCATATCGGTCTTGAAGATAGCTCGGACACGCTTATAAATGTGATAATCGTCGAGCTCAACCGTCGAAACTCGGTTGGGATCGAGAGGACCACTCATGTAACAAAGCTTGTGAAAGCGAAGCTGAAAAGGGCAGATTCGGCTGCTGATGAATGCGGTCATCAAATCCTCACCACGGAGCCCGGCGCGGATCAACTCCTTGAGTCGAATCTCAAATGCCTCGTCCAGAGCATGGCTCTTCCTAGGGTTGTAGTTCCAATTCTTCTTAGAAGGGGGGCTGATAGAAAAGGCGGGGAGACGAATCTTATCTTCTTTCCCAGTATTTTTGACATAGAAAAATGATCTATGCCATTTCTTACAAGGCTCGAGGCCGGCGACACGCGGGAACTCAGAGTTTCTCCGAGGTGTAATGGACGCAGCCCCGCATTGGGTAAGAGATTTCTCGGAAGGGTGAAGAGATTTGTCCGGCACGACATTAGATCGTATTTGGAAGAATTTGGACCAGACATGTATAGAGGTCCAAAGGTAGAAGTACCCCTCCGAAGCCGAGATAAAAGCTGACAAGAGGCGATAGCATTGGCCGGCAGATGATGCGGCTGGAGGCCGAAGTAATCGAGGAACCCCCTAGCAAAATAGCTAAGGGGGAGGCTGAACCCACGAGCAAAGTGGGACATGAAAACTACATACTCTCCGTCGTTGAGCACTGGAGAGGATTCTTTGTCGGGAAAGCAACAGCTTACCTCGGCGGGAATCCGGCGCGTCTTAATTAGCCACTCTACCTCACGACGAGTGATAGTGGAACCATACCAAGAACCCCGTTCTGGACTGGACGCAAAGTCATCATCCTCAATGAGGGCTCCGCTGGCAGAACTATACATGGGCTCGTCGGAGGAATCAACGGTGGAGAGACTAGCGGCGGGGAGAGGCCTAGAGGTGCAGGGCCCCGTCGTGATTCTAACGAGCGCGGCGGCGAAACGAAAAAGAACCGCCACGAGGAATCTAGGAAGGCAGAAGGGATGCCTAGGGCGGAAACCTAGCGGCGGTGCTGTAGGATAACTCACCAGTGAAGGCGCCGGAGCAAGGGCATGGTGGTGAGGTCGTCGGAGCCGGAGAACTGCAGCGTGACCGTCGAGGAGGTCGACGATGGCGCAGCCGCTAGCACACGAACGGAGGCGCCAGCGCGAGGAGGAAGAAGAAGGGCAAACGAAGGGGGAAAGTAAATCGTCTAGCCCCGCTCCCCTCTTTATAACTGTGCAGTATTAGCGGTAGTGGGATCGTGGGTGCGCCACGATAAACGCGTAATCGCGCGCGTGGCGGAACCGTTCGCAACTAGTGGAGCCACACCAAAGACCACACAGCGCAGGAGGAGATCAGGCCTCCTGACCGATGCGGTACTCGAGGCGTCACTACGCCGACGCGGCGGGCGCAGTAACCACTGTAGCTTGTCAGTGGACACTATAGAGGAACAAAAAACTAGAAGAACAATGATGAGTGGTACACATAGGACGAGGCGTGCTCAGGAAGCTACACGGATACCACGAACAGAAAGAAATAACTCGGAAAGAAAGAGATAAGTATGTCGGGAAACTGATGTGTCCTGACCGAGGTTTCAGGCAGGACCAAACCAGCTTCGGGGACTAATGTTGGGGTGGTGACCCCGGATAGGGTCAAGACAGGGAAAGACGAAAGAAATCTCCCTTATCGTGAGCCGAATTACTGATTGTTTCGGCCGTTTCATGTAAGACTCAGCCGATATAAGCACGGCCATGATGAATGTAGAATGAGTAGCACCTTATCCGGCCAACATATTGTCAACACCCGGATTTTTAATCCCAGATGCCTGTTATGCCATACATCGCAATCCCAGGATTACCATTTTTGCGAGACATAACAGAATTGGATACCATAGTACATCATCCATTACAAACCGTACATAAGGTCTTACACAAATAAGGATCTCATGATCCAGTTCTTAATACAACTCAAGCAGCGGAATTACGTAATAATAAAGGTAGCATAGGCGAAGCTCCATCTTCGGGGTCACAGGCAATGCTGACGATGGGAGATGATCCTAGTTGTCGTAACCTTCCTGGGGTCCATCCTCTAGGTACTCCTCTTCATAGTCTGGCCACGGGAATAGCCAGGGACAAAGCCATGAGTACTCTTTAAGTACTCGCAAACTTATACTAACAAGTGGAAGGGGTTTTTGATGATAGGACACTAGGCTCTAGGGTTGTTTTGCAAGAAGCCAGATTTACCTCTACTAAGTTCAGAAATAAGAGAAGCTAGTCACATTTTTATAACACCTAAGTGGGATCTTGTAACTCATGTCACAACTCTGTTGTGGTCAAGTCAAAGTCTCACTTCCTTTCACAAATCATTTTGAAAAGTCTAACGGGGGAACAGTATGGCCACTCCAACTGTCCATAACCGCGGACGCGGCTATTCGAATAGTTTGACACTCTGCAGAGATTGTACACTTTCACCACAACATTCGATACATCTGTCAGGAACAAATCCTGAATTCACCATACTCAGTATGCGGATAATCAATCCTAACCTTTCAATTACACGCCCTAGTATAAGCACCTCTCCTGTGAGTTTGGCCTCCCAACCATGACCAACTGTCATCTTGGGTACTGCACAGGTGGACAATCTTCACAAGGTAGCCTCAACTCAGACCTTGGCCGTGAGGGAACTAATACTAAGGTATATAAGTTTCCAGTCAAGCCCTACCCAATCTTCGGGTATTGTGGTTGTACGATAAAATTGGAATGGTATCGCATCCAGACAACCATCAGTTTTATAAAGGGCTAAGGCTCATGCCTCAACATTTTCATCACCATAAATCATCTGGTGTTCGGAAACACATGTCAAAACATCTCAGTAGAATGACTCATCTTTCTAAGGTTTTCATAACCATTTTTACCAAGTATTCCCATCTAAAGTTGATCAAGTTTTATGCTTAGCAGTAGCATCTACAAGTGGGGGTAAGTACTAATGAGGGGTGGTAAACTAGTGGAGTTTCAACTAAGTTCAATCTCATGCCTTAGGAGGGCATCAAGATTATCTAGCTTAGGCCAAATTTTATGCTCTTTATGCAACCTTACAATATCTTTCTAGTATCTACAATTCACTGAAGTAAACTCTAAGTAATAGCTTTGATAAAGAAATAAAGTATAAAGCTTGTAGGTAAAACTATGATTGGTTTATCAAGTGGGTAAGATCATCTATGCTTAAGGCATATAGTTGGCATGGTGACAAGCAAGTATTGGCTTGCACAGTATCAGTATAAGCTTGCTAAATTGCAAGTGTTAGCTTGCACATTAAACTAGTAGCATTAGGCTTGCCTTGTGCAGAGCAGTGGTTGAAGTTCTCCTCGGCTTCTTCGTAGAATCCTCCTTCCTCCTCGTATCCTTGGTCGGTACTAGCGTCTATGAATAAATACGAGGTACAAAATCACCAAACAATACTTAACTACTTGCAATCATCACACAAAAGGGTCCTATAGATGATCTAGTATCATCACTAACATTACAAGATTAAAGCTTGGTTTAATTCCTTTTATTTTTAGAAAAGTAATTTCTACTCATCGAAAAACTACTTAAGATTTAATATTCTCCAAACCAAACATGGGATCATGTTGACACATGTCATCACCACATATTTTAGTACATGGGAATATGATTTAAAGTGGTGTCACAATTTAATAAGGTTTTACCCTTTTATTTTTAATTAAATAAAGTGACTAGAAATGCCTATGTAGCATTCTTTTATTACTTGAACATTATTTCTGTAAGGAAACCTATATATTTTTATATATTCTAAAAGGTATGGTTAAATGTGATTTTTGAGAGTTGGAATCAACTAAAAAGCTATTATGTTTTTAATTTGAAAAATGTTTGAATGCAGAAAAGCTTCTGCCTTGTTATTTTTACCAAGGATAATCTACAGATCCAAATGACTTGAATCCAACGGGCTTGGATTCCGCATTCCTAGAAATTTCTAACAAAATTGGTTTCATTCAATTTGGTTCACTGAATCGACCTGGGTTGATTTTTCAAACTGGGTACAGAAGTATGTTTGAAATAAAATGGAAAAGGTTAAATTCAAATAGCTGGGCTGCGCGGGAAGTGATACTGGGCCGGTCTGCTAAGCACAGCGCTTACGCGGGCTGGTTAAGTGGCTGTCCCCACGCGTCAGTGAGACGAGGGGGTGCGAAGCGGTATGGGACGATGTGGTGCGTTTGATCTGGTTCTAATCCAACGGCTGAGGGTCATCGTCGACGTTGGGCAACGCCGACGAGACAGAAACCTAGCGCGGCCAGTGGGGGTTGTTGGGGGCTCACCGGGGTTCATGCGAGGGTCGGTGAGGCAGGCGAACGATGAAGTCGACGACGGCGAACCTCCTGGTACCGGCAGCTTCTCCTGGGGCGGATCCAATCGCTGGCTCCCTTCTTCTCCAGTAGCGGCGGGCTCCGGTGAAATTTTGGCGATGCGCTGCTCGCCTTGCTCCGGGAACGGGGTGGCACGATCAGTGAGGAGAGGGGAGTGAGATGGTGTGCTCAATTCGGCTGGGGGTGGCCTCTATTTATAGTGGAGCGAGGGGACCGACGGGGCGCAAGGTGAGCTCGTCGTGGTCGACGGTACAGACGGCTATCGGCGTGGGCGACGGTAGGGGGCGGCGGTGCTCCCTGGCGATGCTCAACGACACAGTGGCGAGACGTGGGGCGGTGTGGTTTGGTCGGAACGCGACGATGCTCTGCGCGTGCCCGACGGAAGATTTAATGGCGCACAGCCCCCTAGGTCCGCGCGACGGCGAACGAGCGTGTCTGCGGGGTTACTGGGACGGTGGTGATCACGTATGCACGAGGCGAGGGCGGTGCGCGGTCTGTGGGCATCGGTCGAGTGTGGCGCACGGGGCGCGCTCTCGGCATGGTTGCTGGCGAGCTTGGCATGGGCCGTGCGTGTGCTCCAGGGGTTGGCAAGGTTCGAGCAGTGGACAGGGAGTGGCGGTGGGGTGTTGGCTTGCTCCCAGACATGTTGGCTAGGCTTGGTTCTTCTCCTAGCTTGCTGTCGACATGGGGGCGACAAGTGTGCACTCGGCCTGCTCACCATTGATGGGCATTGACAAGCTTACAGTGATGCTAGAGGTTTGCACTTGAGCTAGATGATCTACTAAATCCTAGTTGCAACCAGAGAGGGAACAAGTTAGGCTCCAATCACTGCTCACAATAGTGTTTGGATTTTAGAAGATTTGAGTCTGCAAGGTGTTTGATGAAATGGCCGCAAGAATTCAAGTTTTCGATTTTGAAAAGATTTTTGGTGGGTGTACTAGGTTGGTGCTGGTGAGTCTGCAGATGCTTGGGTTTTTAAAAGTTGAGCTTGTTTGAGTGGTTTTTGAAAAAGTGGGATCTTCCCATATGATAAAGATTCAATTTTGAACTGTCATTTAAACTATGCATTTAAATGTTTTTGGATGATCACAAAGTGGGCCTTGATACTTTGTTATGAGTACAATCAAGGGGTGCAAAGATCCAGAAAAGTTTCTGTTAGGTTCTGAAAGTTTGAGACAGCCAAAGTAGGCATGGGAGTTAAATTGGTCCAAATGACCATTCCCTTATTTTTTTTTTATTTACTTGTCTTTGAGAAAAGTTTGGGAATTGTTTAGATGATGTTTATTTCACCTAAGCATCTATTTACAAGCAAGGAAACACATATTCATGGCAATTCAAAAGAATCCATATTTTAATGCCTACACATATGAAATACTTTCATATTTTAATTGGAAACTATTGCAGAATAGGCCATCAGTGATAGGCTCAAAACACTCATTAGTGACAGGCAAAGCGCCTGTCACTGATAACTAGTCACTGGTATGAGTCTACTAGTGACAGACACATGCCTGTCACTAGTATGTATATATTAGTGACAGGCAAAAGAAATACATGTCACTGGTTGTGATCAAGGGCCACAACCATATGAGGTTTTATAGTGACAGACTCATTATCCTGCCTGTAATTAGTTGAATTTTATTAATAAAAAAATTAAATGCGTTTCAAACGAAACATTTTAGATAGCACAATAAGATGTTATAAAAAATTAAATACATTTTCTGACCAAGTACAAAAACTATAGTACCATGTATATATCCTTAATTTGCCGGATCCATGATCTGGAATTTCGGATGACCCAACATATGAACGCTCTTGCAAGGCATAAAAAATAGTAATTTGGAAGACCATACTGCTAGCCAAAGTTAATCTGAATTGCACAGAATGCAACTTCTGTTTATATAGTAATAACATCATCGGTGAAAATAAACTAGAAAAATGAAAACAACTAGACTAGATATATAATATTCATAGTTCCATCTGATGAGTAGTTTCTCTCTGTCGCTTCAATGCACTATATTTGCATGTGACATCTTCTCATTTTGTACAACAAAACATGAGGTATACATCGTCATCCAACTCTTCGGCTATCCCTGGTTGTTACATCAAGATCACTTTTGTTTATTCCTCCGGGTTAAGAGAGTATGCCCAGGTGAAGAAAAAATATAATGGAGCACCAAATGCTAGCTAGCTCCCAGGTTCAGGACCAAAATGTATACAAGTCCCATGCCAGTAAGTTACCTGCAAAACATTGCTTCATCACCAAATGCTATTCATCCATTTTCAGGGAAAGACAATAGTATCTTCATCTACATTTCTAGGCTCAGTGATTCAATGTTGATTGGTTTTAGTTTCGGTTCTTTCCTTCCATCCCTAGGCGTTTCTCCATACATCTAATAACTTTAGGCACATAGTCAAAGCCATCCCATCCTGTAATCACAGCCAATATTATAAAAACAAATTACTAGTGAGATTGTGAAGGATCTAGATCATAATACCATGAGGTGTTGCAATGATGCTTCATTCATTCATGCACCAATGACATCTCCACATATATCTAGCTTTGATTTTTATCCGTTGTCAAGGAGGCACAAGAATACATTTGAAAAGACTACCAGCTAAGCAATACATATATCATACACAAATAACATCAATTTATTGGCATATTAAACATTTCCATATACTACATGCTGCAAGAACACCTCTCTTTCACAACATAGGATGTCATTGGTGAAATTCTCGCATGTGTGCATGTATAATGGTGTATGCGTGTGTGACACACCTATGCTATCGAAAAGATGAGTCCGACTATGTCTAATTTGACTATTATCCCAAATGTTGTAAAGATTTCAAGATTTCACATGGATTCTTTCATCACTTGGATATAAACCCTTCACCGAGAGGCCCTAAACCAAGCGCATCCATGTTACTTCTTATTTCAGTGTTAGTACGACCCGTCAATAAGACAGTGTTATCACATGACTTGACCAATAAAAAACAGAGCATCGTTCTGTTACTTTGTTCTATATATATTGTGCTACTCGAACTCTTTTCCTATTGTTAATTTCTGAAGTGTAATAGAGGAAACGGCTTGTTCTTATGTGCTCATCTCGCTGTCAGGAAGTATTAACATTAGAATCATGTAGATTAATTGTGATACCATGCAAAATCATACACATGAACAATGAAATAAACATACTTGGGTTGGAGTATGATCACTAGATACAACCATCTCAGTGCATGTTTATGCATAACAAGAAAATCCTCGAGTGCAATGACGATAACTAAAAGCTCTATAACATGATAACATTGAAATGTACCTCTCTTGAAACCGTAACAACAACATTGACAATCCTAGGGGACCAGTACTTGCTCTCCAAAACAACATTTCTTCCCTTCGCTCCCAATTAACTCCAAAAAGATCTGTAAGCTTATTGGCTCTAGCCTAAGACATAGAAACAGCGTATTAGCGTTTCTTCAAGACTCACCATGCATTGGCATAAAATGAAAACTCAAATAGGATGTGCAAGATATGTGAAGCTCACCTGGAGCTTATTGGTGGATGAGCCATCTTTGTTGAAGTTGCACTCCTTCGCCGCTTTTACTCTGAAGTTGCATTTCCTCTGCAGGCACACATTCCATGGGCGGATGTCAAGGGAGATAGATGCTACTGAAAACGACTTCTTGTCCGATATAATGCCACTAGGATATGCCATGAGCCCAGCAGTAGAAGTGGCGCCAAATGGTGAAGCCATGATCTCTGTCAAAGCAACAATAACATCACAATGACATAACGATGTGAAGCAAATACAAAACCCCTATAATGCGGAAATTTCGTAACACACACAAGCTTCACTTCGGATAATGGGAGTGAAGGTGGAAATATATAACTAAGGACTAAATGAACCAATAGATTTTCCATGCGCATGAGGCATCAACATAATAAAGGAACAGTTCAACCAAAGTTGTGAATCTACATTAGCCCCCATCAAAAACCTGCGGATATACGCATACACATAGTCCTAAAACAAGATATATAAAGGATGGTGTTCTGTGTACAATAAAGTAACTTTACACGATCAATACTCTACTGCACTGAGAATTTGCTGCTAAGATATTTGTCCCCCAAAAGAAGAAACTACACCGCTATGCGATAATCCACTGACTAGGCTAATTTTACAGAGCCCGAGCCGCTGGGGAGCCTGGAGAGCACCAGCAGCCCACGGCATCTGGGCAGAAGTGCTCTAATTCCAGTAGCAACCACACTAAATCCTACATCCGAGACCACGCGCTCATCGAATTTCGTTCGGGAACAAAGTGGAACCTCCTCCTTGCGCTTGAATTCACACCCTGGGGACTAGTATCGAAACACTCGGCAGCTAGCCCATCTAATCATCTGACAGCAGCGCCCAAATGCGACGACCCGTCGGTCGAATTGCGCGGGCGGCACCGCCAGGAGGGGGTTAGAGAGCGGCGGGAGGAGTTGGGGTCGTTACCTTAGCGCCTCGGCGGATGAGGTGTCGGCGGGCAGAGAGGATAAGGTTGCCCTTTGTCGTCTAGACGGAGACCACACCGTGCCGGCGTAGGCACCCAACCCTCTGGTGCTCCTCGTGCGAGAGCCTCCCAACGTGGAGAGCGGCCGATGTCGAGTAGGAGCAGCCTGCGATGCGACGGCGGACGCATGTGAGCGTAAGAGGTCCGAGCTTTGGGAGGGGAAGGAAGAGCAGATGATGGATCGGAGGAGCAGAGATCGAGAGTTGCGCATGTGGCTGTGCGGTTGTGCTCCTGTGGCGGCGTGCGTCATGTTCTGGAGATAAAGTTGGGGATCGAGAGGAGAGGTTGTGTGCGTGTTATGTAGATAACCTTGGGCTATTGGGCTAGCGGTGGAAATTTTCCTTGTTAGGCTAGGACTAGGAAAAAGTTATCTTACCTACCGAAGATATTTGTGCTTTATGTCTGTCTCAGGTTGTTTGGGTACTATGGTCTGTAACTTGAATTTCCCAAATTTAAATCCAGTTTTCATTTGACACCGGCGTTATCAATTGATTTTTGGGCTTATGGAATACATGTTTAGAAAAAATATCCAGTCAGTGGCAGGTCTTTAGAAATATCTGTCACTAAAAAAATTCCTATTTAGCCAGCCTCCATGAAAAAAATGACTGACATATTTTGAACCCGTCACTAATCATTGCATCATTAGTGACAGGCATTTATAAATGTCTGTCACTAAGTAATTTTTTTATCCAACCAGCCTTCACAAAAAATACTAGTGACAGTCACATGTATATGCCTGTCACTAGTGTTTTGTACTAGTGATAGGCTTATCCTTGCCAGTCACTGGTGATACTTACTATTGACAGACATATTTTTGCCCGTCACTAACCACCTGGAGGCTATAAGCCTTTTTGCAGTAAAGTTTTTGTTAACCCTAAATTTGATGATTAGAGTTTGATGATCCAAGTTTAGTATTTTTGGGATGTTACAAACCTTCCCCCTTAAACAAAATCTCGTCCCGAGATTTGAAAAAGGACGAAAAAGATTACCTAGGATTTGAAGAGATTGGGAAACTCTGTCGTGATGTGATCTTCGCGCTCCCAGGTAGCTTCCTCTTCTGTGTGGTTGCTCCACTGAATCTTGAGAAACTTGATGCTTCGGGTTCGGGTAGTTCTGAAAGCTTCTTCCAAAATACGGATGGGTACTTCAGGATAGGTCAGGTCATCGTTGATCTCTATGGTCTGGTGGTCGATATTCTTGAACACCTCGGTCTTCTCTGGGACTTCGAGACACTTGCGAAGTAATGAGATATGGAACACATTGTGCACGGCTGACATCTCTTCAGGTAGTTCCAATTGATACGACACTTCTCCTCGACGGTTCAAGATCTTGAAGGGTCCGATATATCTGGGGGCTAACTTTCCCTTGAGTTGGAAACGCTGCATTCCCTTCAATGGAGACACCTTCAAATAAACAAAATCTCCTATGTTGAAGGCGAGGTCTCGACGTATCTTGTCGGCGTAACTCTTCTGTCTGGACTGGGCGGTCTTGAGGTGCTCACGAATCTTGTGAACCTTCTCTTTTGCTTCTCGTAGGATGTCGGGTCCGAAAATCTGACTCTCTCCTACTTCCGACCAGTTCAAAGGGGTGCGACACTTCCTTCCGTACATGAATTCAAATGGGGCCATTTGCAAACTAGCTTGATAACTGTTATTGTATGAAAATTCTGCAAACGGCAGACAGTCTTCCCACTTGGATCCATATTTTAACACACATGCTCTCAGCATATCTTCGAGTATTTGGTTTACTCGCTCCGTTTGTCCATTGGTCTGAGGGTGATATGCGGTGCTGAAATCTAGGCGGGTTCCTAAACCTTCTTGGACTTTCTTCTAGAATCTCGAGGTAAACTGAGTTCCTCGATCCGATACAATGTTCTTGGGGACTCCATGCAAACTAACTATTCTAGCGATGTACAACTCTGCTAGCTTCGAACTCTGATATGTGGTCTTGACGGGCAAGAAATGGGCGACTTTGGACAATCTGTCCACTATGACCCAGATAGAGTCATTTCCCCTACTAGAAGTAGGCAGTCCAGTGATAAAATCCATTCCAACGGAATCCCATTTCCATTCCGGAATCTGCAAGGGTTGCAACAATCCAGTGGGTCTTTGATGTCCGGCCTTGACTCGCTGACATATATCACACTTGGCGATATAGCTTCTGATTTCTCTCTTCATCTTATGCCACCAAAATTGCTCTTTTAAATCTTGATACATCTTAGTTCCTCCGGGACAGATAGAATAAAGAGTATCATGAGCCTCCTTCAGAATAACTTCTTTCAACTCAGAATCTGTTGGTACACAAAGGCGTCCTTTGTACCACAGAACTCCTTCGTTGTCCTTGGTGAATCCGGGTACTTTGCCTGTACCGATATGACGCTTGATTCTGTCGATACTAGAATTTCCCTTCTGCGCCTCTTTAATCTGACTGATCAAAGTGGGTTGAAGTTCTATGCTAGCCAAAAATCCTTCACTTACTAATTCCATTCGAAAATCTTCCATCTCTTTGTGCAAGCTTGGTTTCTCCTTTAAAATCATGGAGTTCAAGCGGCACGGCAATCTACTAAGGGCATCGGCTACCACATTGGCTTTACTAGGGTGATAGTGAATGTCCAGGTCGTAATCCTTGATTAGCTCAATCCATCTTCTCTGTCTCATATTCAGCTCCTTCTGAGTGAATATATACTTCAGACTCTTGTGATCCGTATAGATCTCACAACGGTTTCCCATCAGGTAATGTCTCCATGTCTTCAGTGCTAGAACTACGGCTGCGAGTTCGAGGTCATGGGTTGGGTAATTTTGCTCATGTTGCTTCAGTTGTCGAGATAGATAAGATATAACTTTGCCTTCTTGCATTAGCACATATCCGAGACCGATCTTGGATGCGTCACAATACACATCGAAGGGCTTCGTGATATCCGGCATGATCAAGATTGGGGATGAAATCAATCTTCTCTTGAGTTCTTGAAAACTCGCTTCACATTTGTCGGTCCATTCAAACTTCTTGTCCTTCTTCAGCAATTGGGTCATGGGTCTGGCGATACTCGAGAATCCTTCTACGAACTTGCGGTAATATCCCGCCAATCCGAGAAATGCACGAACTTGGGTTTGAGTGGTTGGGGCTTGCTAATCTTCTACATCTTTCACTTTGGCAGGGTCAACGGCAATTCCTCCGGCTGATACAATGTGACCGAGGAATCCTACCTCCTGTAACCAGAATTCACATTTGCTAAACTTTGCATACAGTTGATGCTCTCTAAGGGTTCCAAGAATGGTCCCTAGGTGTAGCTCATGTTCTTCTTCCGATTTGGAATAAATCAGAATGTCATCGATGAAAACAACGAAAAACTTATCCAGGAAGTCCATAAAAATCTTATTCATGAGATTCATGAAATAAGTGGGGGCATTGGTTAATCCAAAAGACAAGACTGTATACTCGTACAATCCATATCTGGTGGTAAAGGCAGTCTTTGGAATATCCTCTGCGCGAATCTTGAGTTGATGATAGCCAGTTCTAAGATCAATCTTAGAAAACACTTTGGCACCGGTCAACTGATCAAACAAATCTTCTATCTTGGGCAAGGGGTATTTGTTCTTTATGGTGACATCATTCAACTTCCGATAATCCGTACACAAACGGTTACCTCCATCTTTCTTGTACATAAACAAGACAGGTGATCTCCATGGTGACGCACTTGGTTGAATCAATCCAATTTCCAGCATGGCATCTAGTTGCTTCTTCAGTTCTGCTAGCTCAGACGGGTTCATACTATATGGTCTCTGGTCTATGGGTCCAGTTCCGGGGATTAGTTCGATGATAAACTCGATATCCCGATCTGGGGGCATACCGGGCAAAACATCTGGAAATACATCGGGGTATTCACAGACTATCCGGACTTGGTCAATGGTAGGTTGGGTTATACTCTTGTTGCACTTGAATTGACGAGGTAAGGTTTCAGATATATGCTCGACTGATATTCCGGTTGTACTGGTCATGGTTATGGCTTTCTTGGCACAATCAATCAATCCTTTATGTTTGGACATCCAATCCATTCCTAGTACTACTTCCAAACCTTTAGTTCCGAGTACTATCAGATTTGCATAAAAATCTATGCCATCGATTCGGATAGGGACGGCTTTGCAAATTTGCCTAGCCTTGGTGGTTGATCCGGGAATTTGAACAATCATAACATGCTTCAGTTTGGTTGGTTGAATTTTACTAGTGCAGGCAAATTCTTCGGTGACAAACGAGTGCGATGCACCAGAATCAAACAACACTCTTGCAAGTACTGAATTAACAGAAAACATACCCAGCACGACGTCTGGCGCTTCCTGAGCTTCTTCAGCATGCATGAGGAAAAGACGGCCGTTGCGGTTGAGCGAATTCCCTGGGGCAAATCTTCTTCTTGGTTGAACACGACACTGTTGCTGAGCTGGGGCATTGGCATTGGGTGTTGCGGCATTCTTCTTGTTGGGGCACTCGTTGGAATAGTGGCCTTTATTTCCAAAGTCATAACAAGTCACTTGTGACTTGTCCTTTGCAGCTACAGGCACAGCATTGCTTCCAGTTCTCGGGGCAGTTTTGGTGTTGGTGGTAGCATTATTGTTGAACTTGGGTGGGAACGGTTGAAATTGCTAGAGTTCCCGGGGTTGTTGTGATTTCCTACGGGCCTAGGGTTTCCACGGTTGGGATAGGTCGGACGGTTCATCGGGGGTCTGTTGGTTCTTGGGGCAAATCCGGGAGATGGATTAGGGCGATACTTTGGGGTCTGATGGGTTCCTGGCTGATGCATCATGCGACGCTTGCGGTTCTCATTGGCTTGATTGATCTTTCCTTCCATCTGGATAGCTGAGTTTACAAGGGCTTCAATATCAGCAAAGGGGATATTGACTAATACCGTCTGCATCTCATCATGTAGACCATTTAGGAATCTTTCATTCTTCTTGGCTTCGGTGTCGATCTCATCCGGGGCATACCTAGCTAATGACAAAAAAATCACGGTATTCCACTACGGTCATTCTCCCTTGCTTCAGTTCTCTGAACTCATCTCTCATTCTCTTGATCAAACCTGGGGGCACATGGGTTCTGCTAAAACTGACCTTGAATTCCTCCCAGGTCATCATCTGGCCTCCGGTCATTGCGCGAACACTGTTCCACCATGCCCTGGCATCTCCGGCTAGATAGTGGGTGGCGAACAGAACTTTCTTGTTGGCTTCCACTCCAGCGACTTCTAGGTTATTTTCCATGGTTTGTAGCCAATCATCGGCATCTAGGGGTTCTTCTGACTTAGTGAAAACAGGTGGGTTGGTATTCTAGAAATTCTTGAGCTTAGATCCATGGTTGTCCTGATTTCCGTGGCCTTGGTTGTTGTGGGCAAGCTGGGCTATCTGTTGCAGTGTGGCTAGGTTGGCTTGATGTTCCGCTCTTTCAGCTTCGCGGTCAGAAGTCAACATTTGCAGAATCTGCAACATCGGGTCCGGGGATGAACCACTTCCTCCACGTGGCATCTGAAGATTGAGATATATCGTGAGAAAAGAGGGAAATTTCTAAGGTTTTGGGTCTTTGAAAAGTTTTTAAAGTTTGACTCAGATTTTTCTAGCAACTTGCTTTTTCATTCATTCATTCATTCATTCATTTATATCACACGATACAACACACACCACCACAAAGAAAAAAAGATGCTTTTAAGAACCATTCTGAAAACTACTATACAGTGGGACCGAATACTACTCACTACGCTAGTGCTCAAGTGCTACTACTCCTCGGAATCTGTGGCTTCGTCATCTTCATCATCATCGATGAAGGCGAAATCATCCTCATCGGTGAAGAAGTCCATAGCCTAATCCTCCAGAAAATCATCATCATCGCTGAGGTAGGAGTAGGGGTCTCCACGAAGATCCTCTCCGGCATTCTCCCTTTCCTCTAACTACATGTCTCTCTCGTGGATGGTCTCCTCCAAAGAGGAGATACGGTGGCGAAGACGGGCAATAATGTGCTCCTTCTTGTCGAGCTGACGGCGGCGAGACTTGCGATCCTTTGCTAGCATGGCGATGGTTTGGTCCTTCGTCTTGATGATGGCAGACTTGTGGTTGGAGTGGTCACGGCAGTTATCCAACTCCTGCTGATGATCGTACATCATGAAGCTAAGGTGGTCCAATTGGGTCTTCAGCTCGAGTGATATGGGGCTTCCAGTGGTTATCCATTAGCATCACGCCTTGGGCAAAACTCAAAGCGAGTACTCTTGATCTGATTGATACTCTGCCCACAGAGACGAAAAAGAGCTTCCTGCATGGCCCTGGCAAGTCCATCGAGCCAGTTGTTCTCTCTTAAGGTAAACTGAATTCCCTCATCAGTGGGAGGTTCAATCTTTCCTCGGAGACTTGCAACAATTAGCCACTGCAGATCTTCTCCTCCTTGATCATTGAGCTGAGCTCCGAAGAACTCGGGGTGCAGACGCTCCAGAAGTTCCGAAAGCTGGTCCAAATCCCTCTCAAAGATAAGGTCTCATCCATTCCCCAACTGATAAAACTTGTTGTACTTCATGTACATCTATAATAATATAGGATGAGTAAGTTAGTAGAGTGATCAAGTGTGTCGAATTTTATGTATTTTGCAAGAGTTTTTGAGGAACATGAATTTTCATGAAAGAATCAAAGGGATAAGAATGAGAATAAGTTTTTCGTAAATATTTGTTTTCTTTGGTTTTGAAACTAAGTTTTTGATTCAAACGTCCAGTCTAACTAGGGTCTCCTATGGTCAGGATGGCTCTGATACCAACTTGTCAACACCCAGATTTTTAATCCCAGATGCCTGTTATGCCATACATCGCAATCCCAGGATTACCATTTTTGCGAGACATAACAGAATTGGATACCATAGTACATCATCTATTACAAACCGTACATAAGGTCTTACACAAATAAGGATCTCATGATCCAGTTCTTAATACAACTCAAGCAGCGGAATTACGTAATAATAAAGGTAGCATAGGCGAAGCTCCATCTTCGGGGTCACAGGCAATGCTGACGATGGGAGATGATCCTAGTTATCGTAACCTTCCTGGGGTCCATCCTCTAGGTACTCCTCTTCATAGTCTGGCCACGGGAATAACCAGGGACAAAGCCATGAGTACTCTTTAAGTACTCGCAAACTAATACTAACAAGTGGAAGGGGTTTTTGATAATAGGACACTAGGCTCTAGGGTTGTTTTGCAAGAAGCCAAATTTACCTCTACTAAGTTTAGAAATAAGAGAAGCTAGTCACATTTTTATAACACCTAAGTGGGATCTTGTAACTCATGTCACAACTCAGTTGTGGTCAAGTCAAAGTCTCACTTCCTTTCACAAATCATTTTGGAAAGTCTGACGGGGGAACAGTATGGCCACTCCAACTGTCCATAACCGCGGACGCGGCTATTCGAATAGTTTGACACTCTGCAGAGATTGTACACTTTCACCACAACATTCGATACATCCGTCAGGAACAAATCCTGAATTCACCATACTCAGTATGCGGATAATCAATCCTAACCTTTCAATTACACGCCCTAGTATAAGCACCTCTCCTGTGAGTTTGGCCTCCCAACCATGACCAACTGTCATCTTGGGTACTGCACAGGTGGACAATCTTCACAAGGTAGCCTCAGCTCAGACCTTGGCCGTGAGGGAACTAATACTAAGGTATATAAGTTTCCAGTCAAGCCCTACCCAATCTTCGGGTATTGTGGTTGTATGATAAAATTGGAATGGTATCGCATCGAGACAACCATCAGTTTTATAAAGGGCTAAGGCTCATGCCTCAACATTTTCATCACCATAAATCATCTGGTGTTCGGAAACACATGTCAAAACATCTCAGTAGAATGACTCATCATTCTAAGGTTTTCATAACCATTTTTACCAAGTATTCCCATCTAAAGTTGATCAAGTTTTATGCTTAGCACTAGCATCTACAAGTGGGGGTAAGTACTAATGAGGGGTGGTAAACTAGTGGAGTTTCAACTAAGTTCAATCTCATGCCTTAGGAGGGCATCAAGATTATCTAGCTTAGGCCAATTTTTATGCTCTTTATGCAACCTTCCAATATCTTTCTAGTATCTACAATTCACTGAAGTAAACTCTAAGTAATAGCTTTGATAAAGAAATAAAGTATAAAGCTTGTAGGTAAAACTAGGATTGGTTTATCAAGTGGGTAGGATCATTTATGCTTAAGGCATATAGTTGGCATGGTGACAAGCAAGTATTGGCTTGCACAGTATCAGTATAAGCTTGCTAAATTGCAAGTGTTAGCTTGCACATTCAACTAGTAGCATTAGGCTTGCCTTGTGCAGAGCAGTGGTTGAAGTTCTCCTCGGCTTCTTCTTCGTAGAATCCTCCTTCCTCCTCGTATCCTTGGTCGGTACTAGCGTCTATGAATAAATACGAGGTACACAATCACCAAACAATACTTAACTACTTGCAATCATCACACAAAAGGGTCCTATAGATGATCTAGTATCATCACTAACATTACAAGATTAAAGCTTGGTTTAATTCCTTTTATTTTTAGAGAAGTAATTTCTACTCATTTAAAAACTACTTAAGATTTAAAATTCTCCAAACCAAACATGGGATAATGTTGACACATGTCATCACCACATATTTTAGTCCATGGGAATGTGATTTAAAGTGGTGTCCCAATTTAATAAGGTTTTACCCTTTTATTTTTAATTAAATAAAGTGACTAGAAATGCCTATGTAGCATTCTTTTATTACTTGAACATTATTTCTGTAAGGAAACCTATATATTTTTATATATTCTGAAAGGTATGGTTAAATGTGATTTTTGAGAGTTGGAATCAACTCAAAAGCTATTATGGTTTTAATTTGAAAAATGTTTGAATGCAGAAAAGCTTCTGCCTTGTTATTTTTACCAAGGATAATCTACAGATCCAAATGACTTGAATCCAACGGGCTTGGATTCAGCATTCACGGTCCTTTCTAACAAAATTGGTTTCATTCAATTTGGTTTACTGAATCGACCTGGGTTGATTTTTAAAACTGGGTACAGAAGTGTGTTTGAAATAAAATGGAAAAGGTTAAATTCAAATAGCTGGGCTGCACGGGAAGTGATACTGGGCCGGCCTACTAAGCACAGCGCTTAAGCGGGCTGGTTAAGTGGTTGTCCCCACGCGTCAGTGAGACGAGGGGGAGCGAAGCGGTATGGGGCGATGTGGTGCGTTCGATCTGGTTCTAATCCAACGGCTGAGGGTCATCGTCGACGTTGGGCAACGCCGGCGAGACAGAAACCTAGCACGGCCAGTGGGGGTTGTTGGGGGCTCACCGGGGTTCAGGCGAGGGTCGGTGAGGCGGGCGAACGACGAAGTCGACGACGGCGAACCTCCTGGTACCGGTAGCTTCTCCTGGGGCGGCTCCAATCGCTGGCTCCCTTCTTCTCCAGTAGCGGCGGGCTCCGGTGAAATTCCGGCGATGCGCTGCTCGCCTTGCTCCGGGAACGGGGTGGCACGATCAGTGAGGAGAGGGGAGTGAGATGGTGTGCTCAATTCGGCTGGGGGTGGGGCCTCTATTTATAGTGGAGCGAGGGGACCAACGGGGCGCAAGGTGAGCTCGTCGTGGTCGACGGTACATACGGCTATCGGTGTGGGCGACGGTAGGGGGCGGTGTGGTGCTCACTGGCGATGCTCAATGACACGGTGGCGAGACGTGGGGCGGTGTGGTTTGGTCGGAACGCGATGATGCTCTGCGCGTGCCCGACGGAAGATTTAATGGCGCACAGCGCGCGTGGTCCGCGCGGGGGCGAACGAGCGTGTCTGCGGGGTTACTAGGACGGTGGTGATCACGTATGCACGCGGCGAGGGCGGCGCGCGGTCTGTGGGTGTCGGTCGAGCGTGGCGCACGGGGCGTGCTCTCGGCATGGTTGCTGGCGAGCTTGGCATGGTCCATGCGTGTGGTCTAGGGGTTAGCAAGGTTCGAGCGGTGGACAGGGAGTGGCCGTGGGGTGTTGGCTTGCTCCCAGACATGTTGGCTAGGCTTGGTTCTTCTCCTAGCTTGCTGTCGACATGGGGGCGACAAGTGTGCACTCGGCCTGCTCACCATTGATGGCATTGCCAAGCTTAAAGTGATGCTAGAGGTTTGCACTTGAGCTAGATGATCTACTAAAGCCTAGTTGCAACCAGAGAGGGAACAAGTTAGGCTCCAATCACTGCTCATAATAGTGTTTGGATTTTAGAAGATTTGAGTCTGCAAGGTGTTTGATGAAATGGCCGCAAGAATTCAAGTTTTGAATTTTGAAAAGATTTTTGGTGGGTGTGCTAGGTTGGTGCTGGCGAGTCTGCAGATGCTTGGGTTTTGAAAGTTGAGCTTGTTTGAGTGGTTTTTGAAAAAATGGGATCTTCCCATATGATAAAGATTCAATTTTGAACTGTCATTTAAACTATGCATTTAAATGTTTTTGGATGATCACAAAGTGGGCCTTGATACTTTGTTATGAGTACAATCAAGGGGTGCGAAGATCCAGAAAAGTTTCTGTTAGGTTCTGAAAGTTTGAGACAGCCAAAGTAGGCATGGGAGTTAAATTGGTCCAAATGACCATTCCCTTATTTTATTTGTTTTGATTTACTTGTCTTTGAGAAAAGTTTGGGAATTGTTTAGATGATGTTTATTTCACCTAAGCATCCATTTACAAGAAAGCAAAAACATAATCATGGCAATTCAAAAGAATCCATATTTTAATGCCTACACATATGAAATGCTTTCATATTTTAATTGGAAAAGTTTTTGTTAACCCTAAATTTGATGATTAGAGTTTGATGATCCAAGTTTAGTATTTTTGGGATGTTACACATATGAATTAAGTCAGTCGAATGAGTCTGACTAACTTGAATGCAGGTGAAGGTCGAGCCGAGTTATGCGAGACAAGGCCGAATGACATGAAGCTTGCAGGAGAAGGAGGTGCATATAGTCAAACCCTAGTCATTGGCTAAGAGGAATCTAGACATAGCCAAGCACAAAGGACAAGGAGCTGAGCAGCAGAAGGGCAGACGAACGTCACGGAGGTGACAGTGAGGAAGCCCGAGGCGCGCATGTGAAGGTCTCTGGAACATTGCCGCCGATAGAAGGGCGACACGGAAAGGAGGACACCGAGTTACCATATTGGGACAAGCATATTCCAAGGATATGCTTGCCACGTCAGCCCTAGAAGGAACCAAGGCACCCCTTTATAAGGGGGGACGCGGGCTCCTGAGGGGGGATCGATTCACTCTACGCCGGAAGGCTCGTGTATTAGTGTTCTTCTTCTCTATGAGACAGCTCTAGGAGCACTTGTATTCATTGAGAGGAGGAATAGAGATTTACTTGTAGAATTGCTGAGTGTAGAAATCACTACATCTTCCCTCCCCGGATCCCTCTAGCATCCAATGGCCCCATACTTTAGCCTACCTATGGAATTTGTCGTGCCACCACCACGACAGGTCGCACTCCGCCCTACTGCGTGCTCGCCTCGAGTTTCTGCTTCGTCGTTCTACTTCGCTGCCGCCGCGTTCTTTGCTGTCGCGACGGGGCCGTGGCAATCAAGACCCCTCCCTACCTCTAGCATTTCCTCCTCTGTTGATTCTTCCGACAAGACCATGTCGAGCTTGCATAGCATCGCTGTCATCAAAGAAGAAAACACTGTCACTGCCCCGGAGCGTGGCTCCTGGCAAGGGTCAACAGTCACTCGGCAGGATATCGAGTGGCTCCTCAAGACCCTCTGTATCCCCGCCGAGGTAAAATGTCACTTACCCAGCCTAGAGGACGCTCCCATCGTACAGCCCGGCGAGTATGTAGTTTTCATGTCTCAATTTTCTAGAGGGTTAGGTCTCCCCCTTAGCGATTTTGCTAAGGAATTCTTCAAGTTTTTTGGTGTCCAACCTCATCATTTGCCAGCTAACGCCGTTGCCTCTTTGTTGGCATTCATTTAGGCCACCGAAGGATACTTCGGCCTTTGGCCCTCAATAGCTATTTGGTCTAAGTTCTTTCAAATCCAAGCTAACGTGGTACCGGATAAGAGCATGTGTCCCTTCGAAAAATCGCTGACCCAGTGCGGCGCCGCCTCCATCACTTCTAGGAAAAAATCCATTTTCCCCCGAGTCAAGGGCCTTGAGTCATGCAAGAAGTGGCACAGGTCATTCTTCTATGTGAAGAATAGTGATAAGGAGGACAGGATTCGGCTGCCGACTTTCTCAGTCGGCGTTCCCACCAAGAAGAATTGGGATTTCGACCCTAAGAGAAGTAATGCTCTCGCCAAGGCATTCGAGCTCCGGCTCAAGGAGGTGACCGGGCCGGACTATGTGGTGACGATCTCATGGCCGCCTTCATCAGCACCCGGATCTGCCCTCTCCAAAAACACTCGCACAAGTTGTGCTACATGAGCGGTCTTCTGGATCCGAATAGAGTTTCCACCGTCGAGCTCAATGATGAGCAGATTCGGAAGCGTGCCCGGGCCATTTTTCAGACAAACATGGTCGAGTATTGGAAGTGGGGCACGAAGCCCTTCACTCGTGACAATCGCCCTCCCAAGGTAATTTTTCTCCGAATCTCCTCTACCGAATCACATATTACTCTGACTTTGTTAAATACTCAATTTCACTTTGCAATTTCTTTCTCAGAAATTTGATGAGAAGGTCGTGGAAGACAGTGATATCCTTGAGCGAGGATTGCAAAACCCCGGATAGTGGTGAGCCTGATTCAGAAGAATTTATTCCAAAACCTGACTCGGCCCCTATCCAAACTCGAGGTAAGGCTCCCAAACAAAGCGAGGATGATGACTCAGATGAATTCGAAGTTCTCGAGGTAGTTAACGCGGTGCATGTCTCTTACACATATCTGGCTTATTTTTCCTAGCTAACCCGGCTAGTCAAATGCTTGAGGTAGACTCCCGTGCCACGGAAGGCCCAGTCCCGGCGAAGAAACGGGTCGCCTCCAAAGATCCCTCATCCGAGGCTCCCAATAAGGGAGTCAAAATATCCTCCCAGAAGGCTCCCAAGTGCAAGTTTATGCCAGGAGTTTCTGTGTAAGTCATCTCTCCCGAATCATACTTGTATTTCTTGTTTCTCTCTTTCTTTTTCTAATTTTGTTTTCTTTTTCTATTTATTCGGGAGTGCTTCGCTTTCCGCCAACCCGAGTGGTCCAAGTATGACTTCTCAGGTTACCCAGCCATCATCACCGCCACCCCAAGATGATGCCCAGGTTCCCAGACCTGCTCGTTATGATCCCCATCCCACGCCGAATGATAGTCCACCTCGGCAGGAGGGGTCGAGGTTGAAGGAGGTGGTGGTGCCGATACTGCTATGCCAGATCAACCAATTGATTCGGTAGTTTCCACCAATGTTGAAAAATATATTCCTGTCGAACCAACGCCTACCGAGGCTCCGGCTACCGTGGATCCTGTTCAAGATCCAGCTCCGTTAGCTTCTGCAACTGCTGCTCCTAGCTCGGCTCAATAGAAATCTCGTTGTGCCTCTCCTTTCGTAGCTCCAACTGCTGCTCCCAGTTCAGCTCGGCCAACTAAATCACACCCAACTGCTTAAACTTCTGCCAAGGTGCAAAAAGACAGAGATGCCAAGCCCAATCCTGCTCAAAGGAAAATTGGGCCAATCTCCTCCTATACCCGCATTGCCGATATGTTCTAGAAGGTTTCTTCTGCCTCTGGTTTGGGTTTTGGCTCTACTGCCGGCACTCAGATGGTGCTTCATAAGAGCCCATCAGCCGAGGCAGCTGCTAAACAAGCATGGGAGGCTAAGGGTAAAGTGTTGACACGTACTCTGAGCGGTGGAAGCCTAATAACCCTGGAGGAGTACGCTAATAACTGGAATGCTACCAATTAGATCGAGGTTAGCTCGGGGACCAATCTGGGGAGCAAGCCTTTTCATCCCTCCGACATTAGCAGCTTCTTGCATCTAGCGGCCAAGGTTATTCTCGAAAGTGATAATATGAATGAGGTAAACACTTTGGCCTACACTTGTATCTTTTTGCATAATGTAGTGTATTCCCATTAGTCCCCGAGCCTCCGACCGGGTGATTTATCATTCGGACGGATGCTCTCTTTATTTAGTGTAGTTGGGGTGTATCATAGTAATTTAGATACAATTTGACTTGGCTTCGAATATCTGTCCATCTAGATTCGGAACAAGTGTTACTTGTTTCGGATTTTTTAGTTTAACTTCGAATATCCAGCCACCTAGATCCGAGTCAAGTTTTACTTGGTTCGGATCTTCAGGTTTAGGTTCAATTATCCAGCCACCTAGATCCGAGTCAAGTTTTACTCGGCTTGGATCTTTAGGTTAGCTTCAAATATACAGCCCATAAACAAATGATTTAGCACAACATTATCATGTCCGAAGTGCGGTTTCAAAGAGTTCAAACGTGTATAATTTTTGCATATGCACGAGGCATAAAGATTTTAGTTTAGGGATCACTTTTCACGCTCTAAAAATGGTAAACTCTCAAGATTTTCTTGGTACAACATTATCATGTCCAAATTGTAATTTTAAAGTGTTCAGGAGTTGTGTCAATTACAAACAATCTTTTACATTAAGAGTTGTATAATTTTTTCAATTTGAAAGTGTTCAAGAGTTGTGTCAATTATAAACACTCTTTTACATTAAGAGTTGTATAATTTTTTTAATCTGAAAGTGTTCAAGAGTTGTGTCAATTATAAACACTCTTTTACATTAAGAATTGTATAATTTTTTTAATTTGAAAGTGTTCAAGAGTTGTATCAATTATAAACACTCTTTTACATTAAGAGTTGTATAAGTTTTTTTTTAATTTGAAAGTGTTCAAGAGTTGTGTCAATTATAAAAACTCCTTTACATTAAGAGTTGTATAAGTTTTTTAATTTGAAAGTGTTCAAGAGTTATGTCAATTATAAACACTCTTTTACATTAAGAGTTGTATAATTTTTTTAATTTGAAAGTGTTTAAGAGTTGTGTCAATTATAAACACTCTTTTACATTAAGAGTTGTATAATTTTTTTTAATTTGAAAGTGTTCAAGATTTTTGTCAATTATAAATACTCTTTTACATTAAGAGTTGTATAATTTTTTTAATTTTAAAGTGATCAAGAGTTCGTGTCAATTATAAACACTATTTTACATTAAGAGTTGTATAATTTTTTAATTTGAAAGTGTTCAAGAATTGTGTCAATTATAAACACTCTTTCTTTTACATTAAGAGTTGTATAATTGTTTCAATTTGAAAGTGTTCAAGAGTTGTGTCAATTATAAACACTGTTTTACATTAAGAGTTGTATAATTTTTTAATTAGAAAGTGTTCAAGAGTTGTGTCAATTATAAACACTCTTTTACAGTAAGGGTTGTATAATTTTTTAAAATTTCAAAGTGTTCAAGAGTTGTGTCATTTTCTTATTTCTTATACATCCATCTCCCTATTTTTTAACTATAAATACTCTTTCACTTGAATGCAGCCGAGATATTAACTCAATAAACCAATTAAATCATCGGGACAGCTCGCTGGCTGCATTCTCTACAGCAAGCGCCCCCGTCTAATCAGAACATTTTGGTGTGAGATCTAACCTTCTCTGCACACGGTTGCCATTGTCATCCTTCATACAGGTCGACGGGACAACACCATACTATGGCCAGGATGAACGGGAGGCCAAAGTGAAGCTCGACAAAGGGTCGCCGTCGCCGGAGAAGGGCCGCCGTTGCCGGAGAAGAAGAAGAAGAAGAAGAAGAAGAAGAATAAGAATAAGAAGAAGAAGAAGAAGAAAGGGGAGGCTACGACACAGGCATGGGCTCGGGGCTGGCTCACGTGGATAAGTTGTGGGTCTGACGCTCACATGGATAAGCTGTGGGTCCCATGCTGATCTGGATAAGTGGAGAGAGGTATCCACTATGGGAACCAACTTATCGCGGCCTCACTTGTTAGCATGTAATGGCAAGGGTCCATTACGGGACCTGACAGACCATAGCCCCACTTGTCAGCATGTAACGGAGAGGGTCCACTACGGCACCCAACTGAATGCGGCCCCACTTGTCAGCAAATAACGACAAGGCTGATGGACAGCGAGTTTCAGACTGTGTGAGAGTTTCATAACACAGCGAGGGGAAAAGTGAGGAAAAGTTAAGCGGCTGGGGAAAAGTGAGTATAACTAACAAACCAAGGGCACGAAAATAGAAATCCCTAAAGTAAATTACATAGAGAATCTGACACACAGGTCGTTATACAATAAAATGATAGCACCTAGGCTCTAGTTGGCTGACAAAACCGTGATTCACAGATGACGTATGGATTACACACATCACATGCACATAAGCCATACCACTTTCAACTTCCTTCAAAAACAAGTTATACATAGATACAATATCTACCGGCGTTGTAAGACTCGCAACGACATCTAAGGCGCTACGACAGGGCGAAGCCGGCAGTCCCGATCATTGTTCCGACTCTATCAAACTCTTTTGGTCTTCGATCATCGCTTCTGGATTTACATGTCATAGTCCACCCCTATGGCAGAAATCAATCGGTAGGGGTATGTCATTCCACGACCTCGGCAGTATGATCACATAAATCAGATCTTCCATTCCCCGAGTACAGATGATCCAATCAACCTAGTATAATACTGATATATCTCATAGATCAACCACCAAAACAGCACATAGATCCAATCTATAGCTGGTGATTAAAAGTGCACAGATCGTTTGTAGCTAGTTTTGAAGTTCATTTATCGATCCCACAGGGAGCCCAAAGGTAAGTGTTTATTGGTGAAGTCTCTGTCGCACCCGAAGTTGTCACAAGTATTCGAGTGAATTGACTGCAAGTGTTGAGAATGAGAATAGAATTTGAATTTAAATGGACGTACTTAAATAAAACTAATATGTAAACTTCAGAAGTAAAAAAGCATAAAAGTAAAGAATGATTTGTTTGTTGTTTTTTGCAGATGACAAAGTAGGCGTGGGGAGTTTCAGTTCAGGATAATAGTGAATGTGCCGGGTGAATGAGTGATCAGTGTAACAATTATAATCTTATAAGTATGTGTGTAGGCGACAAACCCATAATTAGCCGGAACTGCTCTTGGTAGATTATATCCCAACTTCAATAATCCTACTAGCCTATTTACCACAACCATGGTCAGTCACTAGACGATTAAGATCCTTCAGGATGCTTAGCAATTAAGCTCCTTGGATCGTACTAATGCAATAAGCTTGGTGGTTCCTCGTTATCCTCAAGTCAAACTAGTTTCCATTGATATCGCCGTGTCACTCAGGGGTCGCCGCTGTGCTAGCAAACAAGATTCTATATATGTAGAACAAAGCATCATGTTGTCTGGGCCCTTAATTGGACAACAGGCATTAAGCATCCCACAGATAGCCAAGCACACATAATATAGTAATTAAAATTAACCAAAAACTTGATGGAAATTATATAGGCACATCACATCTCACCAATCCCCTTCATCTCCCACGCCCAAGGGAACTTACTCACACATGATAGAAGAAAGCATGATTGATATAATTAACTAAAGGGAGTTCTTCTTGATATTACCATGGAGATCCACAATAAGCAATAGAAATAAATCCAACAAAATTAAAGATAGGAAGAACAATCTCAAACCCTAATCTTGCAAGGTGGATATCTCTCTCTCTCAAGTCAAGTGGGGGATATGGAGGTGTGGTGGCTAGGAGATCGAAGATCGTGGAGCGAGATGAAGAACGTCTTCTCCTTCTTCTCCGGATCCCTTCTTTCTACCTTCTGGATGGTATGGTGGCTCGTGTGTTCTGTTTTCGACCTTGGCCTCTTCACGAAAGTTGTCCCTTTTAATAAGACGAAGGAGATGGAAACAACTATATGGCGGTGACCCGTATAGTTGGTCATTAAGCTTGCAGTAAATTCCCCTCGATTGCTTCCAAAAAGGTACTTTCTTGTTTTCATCTAAATATTGTGTTTTTGTTGTGTTGATGTTCAGAACCTGAAACACACATTAAAAACCAAGTTTTCTTCGGTACCAAAGTATTAGCGTTAGATCAAGCTAGAAAATCATCAAATCCAAACGAAACCATCGATAGAAACCATCAAAAATGTGTAGAATCTCATAGCTATCAACTCCCCCAAGCTTAGATGTTGCTCACCCTCGAGTGACAAGGAAATAAGAAAGGATAGTACCGATTCGAAACTAAAATAAAAGAACTTACAAGCTTGAATTGGCGTCAGATTATTTTCTTCACATTTCCTGCAATCTTAAACATGATCATACAAATATTCACAAGATTGCACTGAGTTCACTTCCTAACCACGTATATCTTGCTAGCAAATAAATTATATGCACGAACGAGTGTCAAAAGTTATCTAGGAAAGTGAAACAAATATTTTTGGCTTCTCTCTTATTGAGATATGAAAACTTTTTGCTCTTGTTACTTTAATCAATTAAGAGTACCCAAGTTTGCACCAAGAACATTTAATTTAAGAACAACTCATCTAATCCCACGTCAAAATTTCAAGACTCTCAAAGCACCTATTTCCTTTCCTTGTTTTTCAAAAAATTCCACTCTTTCATAGAGAAATCATGCCATTGTTTTTAACATGTTAATTGTGGCTATGTTGCGCACTCGTGACCATGCCAATAGATAGCTATTGAGCAATAGTGGATCAGAGGAGTACTGCAATTTCACTTTGGAACGTAAAACCATGAGGAGAATAATTTTTTTACACATCATAGCTTTGCAGCTACAGAAGTTTACATAACTCATAGCCGAAATCAAGCGGTTTCCCACATTTAGATCGTTCGTTGGCCAGCGGAGTTAATAGTTCCCCATGGAGTACAACAGTATTTGTAGGGACAC
The DNA here is from genome assembly GCA_916181665.1 of Avena sativa. Classification (NCBI taxonomy): domain Eukaryota; kingdom Viridiplantae; phylum Streptophyta; class Magnoliopsida; order Poales; family Poaceae; genus Avena; species Avena sativa. The sequence continues at coordinate 82,043,111 of OV702299.1, read as the reverse complement.
GTGTAAAGAAATATCCTACTATAATTATTAGAAAAAGCAGTGGCATAATCTCTACTACTTCGAAGTATCCATTTTATCAGACAATTTCATTCAAGGGTGCTATCGTGTCTATTTACGTTAAGCTCAATGGGGTTGAGTAGTTTCTAAAATCAAATCTTTTGGCCTAAACATGGACTCAAGTCATCTCTTGTATGCCTTTTCTTCTTGTAAAAATATCGGAAATATTTCAACCAAGTTCATTGCTCAATGTTTCAGAGCTAAAAGTGGACACTGCAAGGGAAAATAATTTATAGGATAACAAGCTAGGTGGGGAGTGACTCAAGTACAAGCGAGTAAATAATTATAGGATCAATTTGAAATTGCAAGAGGGGTGATGAAAGGAATGTGATACCTCATCTTGCTTGCTTCTTTCTCATACTTGATTCGAATCCTCTCTATATTTCCCCATTGCCAAGTCACCTGAAATGGAGCAATCTCCGAGAAAAAAAAGTAAACAAATTGCAATTGAAAGTTACACTAATATTTTTTTGTGTTTTGGGTTTTAATAATGCAAACTGAAAGTAAACATGCTATTCTTAGAAAATAAAACAAATTAAAAGAATAAATAAAAATATGAATGCAAGTTTGGAGTTTTTCAAAACCTCTCCCAAGCTTAGGATATTGCCATGCTTAGTTGTTGCTGTCGTTTGGCGGAGGCTGGTGGTGCTGCTGGTAGTAGTCGGGGAACTAAGTCATGAAGTTACCAAAGGTGTGAGTTAAAGCACTCACATGTTCACTAACTCCATGCAGAGTCTGGTCGATCTCCCCAACGCGCTGGTTGAGCTGCAGAAAATCTTGATAGGGGACATTGTTGAACCCCTGTTGATGTTGTGGCTGATTGGGCCATTGGTCCCAAGGCTGCTCCTCCCGCTGCTGATATCCCTCCCAAGTAGGGTTGTACTCCTTCTCTTTCTACTTCTCCTTCTCCTATTGCTGCCCTCCTTCTTCCTTTTCATCGGAGTCAGGATAGAGCCCTTCCATGATTTCAGTCACTTGATACTTGGTGAGGATCCAGTTGTCCCTTCCTTGAACCTTGAAGGCTTGCGAGCAAGGAAGTGGCATCTGACCATCCTATTAAGATAACCAAATTGATAGGTTCGGAGCCTCCTGTTAGCTCGGTAAACACCGAGGAATCCACAAGCAGTTATATATCTAACGTCCATAAGTATGGGGCCATCAACAGGTTGATAAATAGGAATTGCAATTTCAAGGGCTTGGATTAGGTGGGTTACCATTCCACCGATACGAATATCACCTTTATTTCTGTTGCTCTAGTGGCGGAGGTGCTGGAGAAATAGAGCCGCAGGGGTGGGACTCTGCGGCGCATTAGGGAAGAGTGCCTTGGTGATCATGGACATGTCTACATTAGCCATCGAGCCGGTATCTCCTCTTCCTAACAAGGTATTAGCAAGACACATAGCAAAGTAACGGATAGTTGAGCTCTGAATGGTGGACATCTTCTTCTGGTAGAAGTCCCTACCACCATTAACAGAAACAACCTCCCAAGCATTTGCACTCGAGACACTATATATGTTTGTAATAGTTGGTTCTCCTTCTCGAGGGAATCCATAAGCATTGCAAAATTGATGATAGGTAATTTGATATGGTCGTTGGTTAACGGTGCAATTTATCATACACGCATTACCTTTCTCCCTATAGTCGTCGTAGAAGGAGGCAAGGAACTCATGGGTGAGCACTTCGTAGGTGTAGTGGTTGGCGTTGGCGAGGCCGGCGAGCCCTGCATTTTCACATAGGTAGTCGAAGTCCCCCTTCAACTCTGCTGAGTTGAGGAAGCTGTTATCGGCCCATTGTGTCGGCAGGTGTTGGGGATATGCTATATGGGTCTCATAGCATGTCACTTATCCGGATAACCCGGGTGGCCCATAGTCGGTAGCATGTCCTATGGCCTGCTGGGCGGCCCAGTTAGATGGATCCAGAAGGGAGGCCCATGCCGGATAAAGGAAGGCTACGGTGGAGTCACCAACGTACCCGGAGCCTTGGAGTGCAAGATACACAAGACTAGTAATAGACAGTGTAGGACTCTGTAACCTGTTCGGCTAGGACTTTTCCCTGTAACCCTAGGACCTGGAGACTATATAAGTCGGGCCTATGGGAGCCTTTAGGGCACGATAACTTAGACTCTCTAGTCACCTCGCACAGCGAACCAATCCCTGTAACTCGGCGTATTGCCCTTATAGTGATTCATAGCAGGAGTAGGATTCCGCCACCATTGTGGGATCTGACCCTGGGTAAGCTGTGTTACCTCATACCCGTCAACCGTCCGCCTTACCCCACGTCTCAAAACATGCACTCTGAGGACCCCCTCCATGGCGTACTCGTCGGCAATACCACGACAGTTGGCGCCCACCATGGGGCAAGAGGCGCTTCAGGCTCTTCAGTGGGCGAGGACCAAGATCTTCACGGGAATCAGCAAAACCGTAGCCATCGGTCGCGTTCTCTTCTCTGGCAACGTTCCGATCGTCCCTCCTGACGAGTTCTGGATCCCGGCGAAGACGAACCCTACGCGGTGTTCGATCGTTCCTATCGGAGACATCCACCTCTTCATCGGCGAAACCGACTCGGGGACTAGTTCCCTGGGAGTCGTAGGAGCATCAAGACCCGCACGGACCGCCTACGGGCTGGATATGTTCGTGGAAGGATCGATGTCGTATCTCTCTTCAGAGTTTGCCGGCAAAGATCGGAAAAATTCAAGACCCGCACGGATCGCCTATGGGCCGGATACGTTCGCGGAAGGATCGATGTCAGATCTCTCTTCGGAGTTTGCCGACAAAGATCGGAAAAATTCAAGGCCCACCCAAACTGCCCCTGTGCAGGATATAAAGGTGGAAGATCACTGCAAATCCGCCGGCTTCATACGTGCGTTTGGACAACAGAGATCCAAGTTTGTCGGCGTGGTTACCATCCTCGATCTAGCGCGCTGCATTCAGAGAGAGGGCGAAAACCCCCGCGATTACCTGGCCAGGTGGCTCCGTATACAAGCCGATCTGGCCCACTACCCCGATGATAACGCTTTATATCACTTCGTGGAAGGACTGGACCGTGGCACACTTCTCCGACATTCTCTAAGACGGCAGCAGGCAACAGGACGCCTTACCCTCGAAGAGATGGTGAGCAACGTCAACAGCTACGCGGAAGCTGGCGCAGCAGCCCAGATGGAGCTTGCGCTCAGAGACGGAGAACCTCCGATTCAGCAGCCGCCACCACCGCCTCCTGCCGCCATCGTCGCAGCAGCACCACCTCCTCCAGTCAGCGTCGAGGCCGTTGCACCTCCACCGCCCATCATCGAGGAAGTCCTGGCACCCTCCGACTCTGTCATTGACGCGCTTTATGCTGATTTCAGTGCAGATTCAGAGGATATAGACTTCAGTCCAGAAGAGCTAGACTCCGCTATGCAGGAGATGGAGGAGTACTCGCGCGACGAGCAAGCCAACAACGCCGTCACGTCCCGAGGGGTGCTCGTCACCATTGGGATGGCGATGGATGAAGATCAACACGGACGAGCTCCGCCTACAGCGCTGGAAAAGGGGAAGAGGCCACTTATTGCTGCTAACGATGATCGCGCAAAAGTCATGCCTCCTCCGCCTAACCCAGTGCAGCAGCCGCAGGAACTCGACACCGGCCCGAGCAACAACAACACCGCAAACTTGCCGCCTCCAGCATCTACGTCTGCAGTAGCCCAAGTTACTCCAGCTGATAGAGTGATGTACGGCAATCTCCTCGTCGAGCCACTGACCGTTGCTCATATCCAGAATGTGACCCAGCTTGACGAGAAGCGCCAACAGCTGCTGGAGGAAGCGCAGGCCATTGCTGAGCAAGGCTCTAAACTAGATCGAGATATGGTCAACGCGCAGAAGTCCATAGAGAAAGCTAGAGCAATGGAGGCTGAGTACAAGACTTTACTACAGCAGCAGAAGGCTAAGAAAGCTCCAGCTCACGTCATCAACGATCCTGGTGTACGGCGCAATCTAGGATGGGCTCCCTCAAAGCCGGCACAGGCCAAGCCATACATTGACAGTAAAGGCAAGCAGGTGATGCCCACCCCACTCCTTAACCTCACCGTCGCCAAGACCCTTTTGGAGTAGGATAGATCGCCTGAGGCAGTGGAACAGGTCTATGACTTAGTGGCCAAGGCGGTGAAGCAGCAGGAAAAGGCCACCTCTCAGAGGCTTGAGTCTGACCCAGCGCTCTGCCAATCTAGCCAGTACAAGCCGCCAAGGGACAGATCTCCTCTTGCTGTCGGGTCCCAGACGGGTTCATCAGAACGAAGACGGAGGGATGTGCGCAACAGGAAGCATGCCATCCCCATATCCTCCGACCATGGAGAAAAGGCCCGACCTCGTCGCCCATCGCCACCGCCCCGATCTCCCCGATATCGCGAAGATTACAAAGCTCACCATCGTACGGATATGCCCCCACCAAAGCAGTGCCGCATTGTCATCCGCGACAACACGGAGCAGACCCGTCATGACGGAGAGTGCAACCAAGGACACAAGAGCAGGTCACGCCATGACCCTCCGCATCTGACAAGCAACCGTGATAGGCGTGAGGCGTCGTAGGAGGTTAACAGCAAGAAGGCTAACCCACCGCCACCTCCGCCTCCGTCACCACCAAGAAGTCACCATGGCGGAGGGGGCCCACGTCGTTCACGCATCCCGTCCCCTATTGACAAAAAGAAGAAGAACCCAGAGCCATACGATGCACGTTCGCAGATCGATAAGATCCATGAGGCCCGGGAAGGACCATACCTGGGACCATGTTGCTTTGGACCTGCAATACGGTCCGCAACTTACCCCAAAGGTTTCCGGATTGACAAGACCATCAAGCCCTATGACGGCACCGCCAAGCCAGCCACATGGTTGCAGGACTACGGCAACGCAGTGGAGATTGCCGGAGGCAACCCCAACATCGCTGTCAAGTACCTCCCATTAATGTTGGCGGGTACGACCTGTCAATGGATTGACGACTTGCTGGAGAAATCCATCTACAACTGGCTGGACATGCAAGAAGCATTCACCAAGAACTTTGAGGGCACATACAAGCATCCCTGTACTGTGGGCGATCTACAGCGGTGCGTGCAAGAGAAAGAAGAGACATCTCGCGCCTACCTCTCTCGCTGGCTGGATATGAAGAATTCTTGCGCAGGAGTGCAAGCCCAGACCGCCATGGCCGCCTTCATCGATGGATTGGAGAGGGGAACGTTGCTCCGACATAAGCTGAAGCGCTTGCAAGACAATCACCAGTTTGACTTGAACCAGATGATTCAGTTGGCTAGTGAGTTCGCAGCTGCCGACGATGATGCTCGTGGCTCCTTGCCGGCAACGGTCGTTCCAACTCAAGCTCGGAGGAACAGCAGTACAAAGCGGAAAACCACTCCAGAAGAAAAGCAATCTATCGACATGGTCGCTATGACTTTCGCAGGACGAGGAGAAGGCAGACAACGTGGCCGAGGAAGGGGAGCTGGTCGTGGGCAGCAACGAGGAAGCGAAACCACCTCGGCGCCACTCCGCGTTCCCCAAACCTACAAGGAGTACCGCGATATGCCGTGCCTCGTACACCTCGACGCCAACGGCAAGGCCACCCATACTAATCGACACTGCAAGTTCATCAACGACCTCAAGGAAGACCCGAAGTCCGGCTACAAACAAAGTCGGAAGAATAGACCGCGAGGCAAGGGCAAGGGTAAGAAGAGGGAGGAGGAGTCCAAGGATTCAAGTGACATGGATGAAGACGTTGACCCCAAGCACGCCGCCAAGAGCGACGACAAGGGCAAGAACCCCTTCGCAAAGAAGGCCCCAGTCTACCACACTTTCCTTGGCACCCCCACCGTCCGACAACAGAAGACCTCTCTGAGGATCCTGATGGCCACTCTCCCCCCAGTTACCCAGTACCTGCACTGGTCGGAGGTTCCAATAACTTGGGACAGGACGGACCACCCAGACCTTGTGCCCACGGAGAACCAGTACGCCATGGTCATCAACCCCTTGATTGACGGCGTGGAGTTCACCAAGTGTATGGTGGATAGTAGAAGCAGCATCAACATCATGTACCTGGATACACAACATAATATGAACTTGACGGAGGCAAACCAAAGACGGACCAACACCAACTTCCACGGCGTAGTTCCTAGTCGGGAGGCTCGGTCCCTTGGGTGCATTACACTTCAGGTTGCCTTTGGCGATGTTAATAACTACCGCCAAGAGCGCATGACCTTCGAGGTGGTCCCCTTCAAGAGCGTGTACCACGTCATATTCGGCCGCGACATATTCCACATGTTCATGGACAAGACATGCTTCGTTTACAACAAACTCAAGATACCCGGACCAAACGGCATCATCATCGTATCCTGAAGCTTTACCAAGGCAAGGGGGACTGCGAGATCAATGAAGCAGCCATTGCAGAAGCTGTCCTCTACAGCGAAGAATTCAAAGAGATCTAGAGCAAGGTCGATGACTCAGAGATGCCCGCGTCAAAGAAGCAGATCTCCGACTCCGCTCCTGCGTTCAAGGCCGCCATCGAGACCAAGCCGGTGGAACTTGTGGTAGGCGATGCCTCCAAGGTCACCGCCATTGGGACGAACCTGGATCCCAAATAGGAAAGCGCGCTCGTCGAGTTCCTCCGTGAGAATAGGGACATCTTTGCCTGGCAACCTGCCGACATGAAAGGTGTACCTAGGGAACTTGCCGAGCACAGCTTAAACATTGATCCCAAATGTAAACCAGTGAAACAACCTCTATGACGCTTTGGAGATGAGAAGAGACGCGCCATTGGCAAAGAGATAGCTAGGTTACTTAAGGCTAGGTTTATCCGAGAAGTCCTTCACACCCAATGGGTGGCCAATCCTGTACTTGTCCCCAAAAAGGGAACCAATGAATTAAGAATGTGCGTTGATTACACCGGCTTGAACAAAGCATGTCCCAAAGATCCATTTGCTTTGCCTCGCATTGACCAAGTCATTGACTCGACGGCTGGCTTAGAACTTTTGTGTTTTCTCGATGCATACTCAGGATACCACCAGATCAAGATGAGGAAGTCGGACCAATTGGCCACTTCGTTCACTACCCCATACGACACGTTTTGCTATGTCACGATGCCCTTTGGGCTGAAAAACGCAGGTGCTACCTACCAGCGGACAATGCAACATTGCCTTCATGACCAAATTGGTCAGAACGTTCACGCCTATGTGGACGATATTGCGGTGATGTCTAAAAAGTCAAACGACTTAATCTCCGACTTAAAATAAACCTTTGATAACCTCCGGAAATACAACATGATTCTCAACCCTAAGAAGAGCGTCTTCGGGGTTCTAGCCGGCAAATTGTTGGGCTTCATCGTTTCCCAACGTGGAATCGAGGTCAACCCGGAGAAAATCAAGGCCATCTTAAACATAAACCGTCCGACATGCCTAAAGGACATTCAACGACTAACAAGTTGTGTTGCAGCAGTTAGTCGGTTCGTCAGCCGACTTGGAGAGAAGGCTCTGCCACTGTACAAGTTGCTGAAGAAGGCGGACAAATTCACGTGGACGGACGAAGAAGATGCAGCATTGAAGCAGCTCAAGGAGATTCTTTCCTCAGCGCCCATCCTTGCACACCCGAGCCTGGAGATCCCCTGTTAATTTACATGGCGGCAACCAACCGGGTTATCAGCATCGTCGTCGTGGTAGAGCGTAAGGAACCAGGCTATGAGCACGGAGTTCAACGACCAGTTTACTATGTGAGCGAAGTCTTTACGGAATCCAAGCAGCGTTACCCGCACTACCAAAAGATAGCTTATGGAGTATTCCTTGCTTCTCGGAAGCTGAGGCATTACTTTCAGGAGCACCCAATCACAGTGGCGAGCAAGACTCCACTATCCGACATTATCAATAACAACAACGCTACAGGAAGGGTCGCGAAGTGGGGCATTGAACTTGCCGCCTTCGAGATCACCTACAAGAGACGCGACGCTATCAAGTCACAAGCCTTGGCGGATTTTGTTGCAGATTGGACGGAGATGCCAGACGCTACTCCGTTGCCAGAACCAGAGTACTGGGTAATGCACTTTGACGGATCAAAGCTGCTCAACGGATCAGGGGCTGGTGTATTGCTATAGTCACCAACAGGAGACAAGCTACACTACGTTCTACAGATCCACTTCGAGGCTACAAACAACATGGCGGAGTATGAAGCACTCATTCACGGACTACGTGTAGCCAAGGATATTGGCATCAAGCGCATAGTTTGCTGTGGAGATTCCGACTTGGTTGCCCAGCAGGTGGCTGGCACCTGGAATGCGCGGAACCCTATGATGGCGGCATATCGAGACGAAGTGGACGAGATAGCCAAGAGCTTCTTGGGCTACGAATTCAAGTATGTGCCTAGGGAGCAAAACGAGGCGGCTGATCTATTGTCTAAGCTTGGATCAAGGCGCAAGCTAATTCCGCCAGGAGTTTTCCTAGTGCACCTGCGCACACCATCCATGAAGGGGGTCGACATCGACAACCCGGATAGAGCTGACTCTTTCGTCAACATGGTGACTAAGATCCTTCCGGCTTGGACAAAACCGTTCATGGAATACCTTGAACACGGAACTTTGCCCGACGATGAAGTCGAAATATGGCAAATAGTACGACGAGCAAAGGGTTATACCATAATCAATGGGCAACTCTACAAAAGGAGCACTACTGATGTATACCTAAAGTGTGTTTCCCAGCTAGAAGGTATGGAAATCCTGCACGAAATCCATCTCGGAGATTGTGGGCATCACGCCGCTCCTCGATCGTTGGTTGCGAAAGCCTTTCGGCAAGGATTCTACTGGCTGACCGCGAAGGCGGACGCCGACAAGCTGGTTGAGACATGCATGGGATGCCAGTATTATGCCCGACAACCACATGTTCCTGCTGAAGAACTGCGAACAATACCAATAACTTGGTTGTTTGCAGTCTGGGGCTGGACATGGTGGGACCGTTACAGACGGCACCTTGTGGGTTTACGCATATGCTTGTAGGAGTTGACAAATTCACTAAATAGGTAGAAGCTAAACCCATTAGAAAGCTTGATGGGGAAACTGCCCTCAGGTTCGTCCGAGATCTAGTGGTGAGATTTGGTCTCCCACACAACATTATCACCAACAACGGCAGCAATTTATCACTCGGAGAAGTGGAGGCTTATTGTTGGGATAAAGGCATCCGACTTGACCTTGCATCTGTGGCACACCCACAATCCAATGGTCAGGTTGAGCGAGCCAATGGATTAATTCTGCAGGGAATCAAGCCACGTCTTGAGGCACCGCTACATAGAGCAGCTGGAGCCTGGGCGAAAGAATTGCCATCTGTGCTGTGGAGTTTACGGACTACACCCAACAGATCCACCGGCTACACCCCCTATTTCATGGTATATGGAGCAGAAGCCATCCTACCTTCCGACATTCTTCACGATGCACCAAGGGTTGCCGCCTATGACGAGGATGACGCTGAAGAATCCAGACGACTAGATGTGTACCTTCTCGATGAGGAGCGCGTTTTGGCATGCCAAAGATCCGCCATCTACCAGCAGAAGCTACGCAGCTACCATAGTCGCCGCGTTCGGCATCGCTCGTTTAAAGAGGGGGATTTGGTGCTCCGACTTAAGCAGAAGAAGTCACACAAATTATCCTCGCCATGGGAAGGACCGTTCATCATAAGCAAGGCGCTGCTCAATGGGTATTACTACCTTGTTTACAATCGTGAACTAAAGGATAGACCCAACGAGGATCATAAGCGTAAGCGACGTGACCTGGATGATGACTACCCGGAGCTTGATCGGCCATGGAACATAGCACAGCTGCGTCCTTTTTACACTTAACATTTTTTATCTAATTGTGTATCTCTTATATGATCAATGAAATAAAGCTCTCTGGTTCACTCATATTTTTGAGTCTTTTACCTCCTTTAGTGTTCATTTTTGGATCATGTAAAACATTTATGCACAAGTATTGCGTTTGCACTTGTGAAAATTCCGCCTACGGGAGCTAGCTTAAGTTTTCTGGTCTACACATTTTCTGTCATTTTTATGTGGATTCTGGAGTAGTGACTTTCGGCACTTATTGTCGGCGATTTTGTGCTAAGGTTATTGACGGTGCCATTGGGCATCATCACCTGAGCGCATGGTTCTGACAACGAGTCTTCCGACTCATGAAAAGTCAAGCATAAGAACCAAAGTAATGGATAAGCCAGCACTTGCTTAAAAATATATACATGCTAGAAACTAGTTCTTAAGTAGCAGGAAATAACAACCATTGTTTTCCGCCTTAAGTTACATCAACAAGTTTTTTCCGCGCATACACCAAAGGTGAAACAAATATTACAAGATTGTTTTTCATTCCTTTGGCGCAGGAGACTTGGAAGCAGCATCGTCATCAGCCGGAGAATCACCCTCAACGTCGGCACTATGGTGGGATTCGGAGGAATCTTGGTTGCCGCTATCGATGGTGTTCATGGGCACGAAGACGTCGATGTCCACCAACTCGGCAACTCTGGTGTCATAGCCCGCGAGTGAAGACAAGATGGCTTCATGATCAATCTCTTTGCTGTCATCGTCGGCGTCGGGGATACCAGAGGTCACCGTGTCGATGTTGGCACCTTCATAGTGTGCTTTCACCATTGACAGCGCCATCCTTGCGCCAGCCCGTGCACATGAAGATTTCCAGCTTGTGATACGCTCGGGGGCTCGGCGCAGAATCTCCGAGTACTTCGCCACGGAGTCCAATGCCTTGATGTTTATCTGGAGAGGCTTGGCAATCTCTTTGTCTTGGGTGATGGCAGTGTTGATGATGTTGCCGGTAAGAACCATGCATTCCTTGGCTGGAGGAGGCGATCTGGTTAAACCCATAGGAGCTGCAAATTTCGACAAGGAGCATATGGGTTCAACAGTCCAAAATATTTGGACTACACAAATACAAGGCGGAGAAAACTTACTGAAGATGTTGGCCTCAGCTTGCCAGAGGGTGTCCGCCAAGGATTGTTTCTCTTGTTGGAGGAGCTTGTACGCCTCGCCATGGTGGTGATTCTGCTCATCGGCAGCTCGCTTTTGATCTTTCAAGATCGCGATCTCCTCCTTCAAGCGGTTGATTTCCTCGGTGGCGGAGTGCTGCAAGGCCTTCATTGATTCTTCATGCATTCTCAGCATGTCTTCTCTCTCCTTTTTAAGGATCTTGTTCTCGCTATCCATCTGCTGAATGTGCTTGGATTGCTTGACAATGTCCTTAGCCTTGGCAACATGTTTTGCAGGTCGGAGAAAGCACAGTACATAGTAAGTACTCGGAGAATATAGGCACAAAACCAAGACGGAATGCGCAAAAAAAAACAGACTCTTGTTTTTGATGATATGTTCCTTCAAGATGGCAGTTTTATCCTTTTCGGCTTCAAGATCTGCGAGCATCTTCTGGTACTTGTCATTGGCCATACCCCTCCGAGCATTCTCGTTCTATGGAAAAAAGAAAAAATTTAAACCGTTGTTTAGTCTACTTGGAGCATCTAGTCGGAAATTTTCAACCTAGACGCTCGGGGGCTACAGCGAGAGTTTTTAACTTAGCAATATGCTTAGCTTTTCTTTAAGCATCTAGTCAGAACTAATTCAGTTCTCGATTAGAAGCTTGGGGGCTATAGTATAAAGTTTTTAACTCGGAATCTGCTTAGCTTTTCTTTAAGCGTCTAGTCGGAACTAATTCAGTTACAACTAGAGGCTTGGGGGCTACATTATTGAAAATTATAAACACTGCGTATGCTACTCTTAAAGCATATAGTCGGAATAGTTCATTCCATCTAAATGCTTGGGGGCTACAGTGAGAGTTTTTTCTAACTTAGTCACTCTTAGAGCATATAGATGCAAAACCTATGGTTTTCCGTCTACATCCTCGGGGGATACAGTGGGATACTCATATGAAATGCAAAAGGCAAAGTAAACTTACAAGTGAGATGATCTTGAGGTTTGTAGTGCTCTCGGCTAGCATCTTGCCAAAGGAAATGCTATTTCCTTGCAATATTTCTGCTTGTCGGAGGAGCTCCTCAAGACCGCATGTCGGAGATGTCGGTGCTGCTCCAGGAACCACAGATGTGCTACTCGGCATAAGCGCGGGGTAGACTATCTTCGGGAACTCAAAGGGTTTCTAGGGAGCAAGGGCGCCGCCTTCTGAAGAAGTACCAGCTTCCACCACCGCCTTGCCGCCACCGATGTCATCCTTAGCCGGAGCTTCAGCCATTTGTTGAGCGGTGCTCTCCTACGTTGCCTGCTCGCCGACAACAGCAAGTTCGGTAGAGGCGCCAGAGTCCACTTCCATGGCGGAAGGGCTTGATGCCTCCTTAGCTTGTGAGCTTGTCGGGGCAGATGAGGGCTTGACGGCAGGAGTAGCAGGGGCGATGGCAGGGGAGGCGTCACGATGCAGCATAACTTTGATATTTCGAGAAGCCCCCAAAGTTTTGGAGGTCTTCTTGAGGCTGGTCGTGGCTTTCTTCCTGAAACGTGCAAAATGCGTAAGTACAGGAACAAGACAGATAAATAGACAATGTCGGAGAATGAGAAGCTTACACTAATGGGGGTGCTTTGGCAAAGATCCCGGTGGTTCTTCTCTTTTCCGCCTCCAGGGCGGCGGTAGTCTTTCTGGAGGCTCCACCCTCCGTTTTCTTCTTCTTGCCTCTGTCGGCAGCGTCATAGGTGGAGCTCTTCCACTTTCGCGCCAACGGGACTTCGTCGTCGGACACGACCATGACTTCCTTCATCTTTGGATCGTAGATTTTGGCAGCCAGGTTGCCCTCCTCTAGATCGCTAAGTTGTTAAATAAGAAATCACCGTGTTAGATAAAATGACATCTGCAAGGCAGAAGAACTGGAGTATATGTCATGCACGAAAAATAAAAACCTACCTTTGGGCACTTGCCGTATACGAACATGTCATAGGTGATGGTGAAGCCACGCTTCTTATCCATCACCTTGACGATGTCCTTAAGATGGAGCTTGACGGAGTCACTCGAGAAGTTGTCCACGGAGATGTGGAGACTATCCCTTCTGTCGCTGGTATACTCGTGCATGTACTTCACGCGGTGCTACAGAGGTTGGATTCGCCTGATGAACCAGCACATGGCTAGGTCCAAGCCGGTCAAACCCGTCTCTACAAACCATTCGATCCGCCTTATAGCGCGAGAAGCGTCGAGGTCAGAGGGAAGGAAGGGTTGGAATCTCCATGTGGAAACTTCAGCGGCGGCTCCGTCCATGAAGTCCGGGTACGTTACTTCTCGACCCGCCAGAGGAATGTCGGGGCCGTAAAAGTACGTATGTTGCCAATTGTTGCAGGACTCGTGGCCGACGATGTCGGGGAACCGCCGGCCAGGTCGAATCTTGAAGCTTATGGTACCGCAGTTCCTAAGCTCCTCCTTAATATGTTCGGATTCACGTTTGACAGTGAAGAAGTACACAAAAAGGTCTAACCTAGGCCTTATCCCTAGATATCCCTCGCAAAGTGCCGCGAAGTTGCTAAGCACTAAGATACTATTGGGGGAGAGGTTATGGGGTTGGACCCTATAGTGGTTTAAGACGGAGAGGAAGAAGTGGGAGATAGGTAGGGAAACATCGCGTACCAGCTGAGCTTTGAGGTACACCTTTTCTCTGGCTTGGGGAGAAGGTGTCACCTCGCCGACAGGTGCCGCCCGCCAGGTAAGTCCCTCCGTCACGGGGAGGTAACCTTCGGCGACCATCTCCTGGATATCGCGGTCGATGATGTCCGAGCCGCGCCAGTCGCCCTTGTGCGAGTCTGGCTCCTCCTCCAGTGGCTCTAGCGCCGCCAAATTTGGGTCGCCACCGGTGGATTCGATCACCGCCGATGCGAGGATAACCAAACCCTCTAGGGGCATGACGATGGAGCTCGCCGGCTTCGCCGTGGCTTCACTCGACGCCGCCATTGCTGAAGAAGTGCTGCTGCTAGCCATGGGGTGAAGATTGGGTGCGACTAGTGCAGATGGGAGCTAGCGTTTTTTCGAGGTTTCTCGCAGAGAGCTCGAGGAGACGCACAGCTGGAGGAAGAAGATGATGCGAGAAGAATGAGGTAAAAAGTGGAAATTTCCCCACGGTTACTATTTATCATCCTCGGCGTCAAGATTCGTGCAGCTTTATCGGACGGTTGCCGCGTAGACGACGTGTTCGCGAACGTGCGCGGAAATTTTGCCACGTCTCCAACCGTCGCCGCCAATGGTTCGTATCGCTCGCGCGGGAAAATCAGATATGATTGCGTTCTCTGCATGTGTGAGTTACGAGGCGTTGCTGACCTAAGCCTACGTCATCCTAGCTGACATGAGTAGATGAGCCGTCACATCGAAGATTCCGACATAGACAGATTCAATCCGACTATGGAAGAGTACAATGGAAGACTCAACATTTTTCCGGCTTACAAATTAAAGACAGAGAAAGTTTTACAGGGTTCTTTGGGAGGACTACAAGATATTGCTTGACGATTTGCCGACATCCAACTAGACGGAGCATTCATCTGAAGAGGCAAGACGGCGCAAGATCTCGGAGTTCTTTGGGGGCTACTGTTGGGGATATGCTATATGGGTATCCTCATAGCATGTCACTTATCCGGATAACACGGGTGGCCCATAGTCGGTAGCATGGCCTATGGCCTGCTGGGCGGCCCAGTTAGATGGATCCAGAAGGGAGGCCCATGCCGGATAAAGGAAGGCTACGGTGGAGTCACCAACGTACCCGGAGCCTTGGAGTGCAAGATACACAAGACTAGTAATAGGCAGTGTAGGACTCTGTAACCTGTCCGGCTAGGACTTTTCCCTGTAACTCTAGGACCTGGTGACTATATAAGTCGGGCCTATGGGAGCCTTTAGGGCACGATAACTTAGACTCTCTAGTCACCTCGCACAGCGAACGAATCCCTGTAACTCGGTGTATTGCCCTTATAGTGATTTATAGCAGGAGTAGGATTCTGCCACCGTTGTGGGATCTGAACCTGGGTAAGCTGTGTTACCTCGTACCCGTCAACCGTCTGCCTTACCCCACGTCTCTAAACACGCACTGTGAGTACCCCTCCATGGCGTACTCGTCGTCAATACCACGACAGCAGGACCTTCCTTGCCAAAACGATGGCATACTTGTTGTCGATCTCAGCCCGGAGCCCCGAGCCCTCACCACGTTGGCTCTTAATCTTGCGAAAAAGGCTACTGATCTTGTTCATCTTGATGCACTGAGAAATTTCAACATAAAACCTTAGGCATATAGTTTCTACATGATATATGAGTGATTCTACATGGAGGAATTCAATCCTAACGTAAGAATTTAAAAGGGAAAATCAAACAAGCATCAGTTCATCCACTAATTCAATGAGAAGATTTCAACCACGGAATTTTGAAAATAAAGCATGGATAGGGAGAGAAACATTTCGATCTATCAATTACCCCACTCAAACGAATGAAATCCGCGAAGAATTGAGAGTTCTTGAGAGGTTTTGAGAGTTTTGGAGAGAGAGGTTGAGAGACATAATGAGGGGAGGAAGAAGCTTGCCCTGCCCCGAACCGTTTAAGTGGTCGGTCCAAACTATATGGCGGGAACTATACGGCCAGGCCGGGTAGCTCCCGCCGTATAGTTGTGGCGGCGGAGAGGGTTAGGGTTTCCCTTCGCTAGATCACAACTATACAGTCACAACTATACGGCCGGACCAGATGGTCCCGCCGTATAGTTGGTCGTTAACCTTATTGTATCCGAACCCCAACTTTTGAGAATTTTGTCGATAACTATACGGTCGCAACTATACGGCGGCAGCCCGTATAGTTGGTCATTAGACCTTTTGTAGCATGCTTTTTACCCAAATTTTTAGAGATGCATTTTCTTATTTGGAAAATTATGTTGAGGTATTCTACAGATAAAACTCGAACTTTATTTTCTACTCTAAATCTATGCTTGTTCAGTCGGTATTTCTGCTACTTTTTGATAGCTGCATCTTTACGGGTGCGCTTCCAAAAAAATGTTTGTGAAAAAGTTGTAGGAATGCGATGAACAACTTTATTATCTAATTTTAATTTATTTTATTGATATGATGGGTTGACTCCCATTAAGCATTTTGTTGAGAATGGTTGACTATTTCAACCCCTTTTCTGTTCTCGAATTCTTACCTTCGGTTGCCCTTTATCAAAGGCACTTACCACATGAACTCATTTTGCCGGTGGAACATACCTCTCTCCTGCTTCTAGTTTCTTTGGAAAATACCGGATTATTTTAGCATCATAAACATTGAAGATTATTTTCCCTGCAGCACAATCAACTTATGCTCCTGCAGTGCTAAGAAAAGGTCTTCCAAGTATTATAGGTAATCTTTCATCTTCCAGCATTTCAAGAATAATAAAGTTGGTAGGAATAACATGATCATCTATTCTAAGTAGAACATCTTCAATCATACCAACAGGTTGTTTACTGGATTTGTCAGCCATTTGTAAAGTGAAAGAAGTGGGGGAGTATTCCCCTAATCCTGGCTTTTTTATAGAGGGAGTATGGCATTACACTAACTCTTGCACCTAAATCACATAAAGCATTATGAATACCAGTTTTGCCTATTGAACATGAAATAGTTGGTATACCAAGATCTCCTAACTTAGGCAATAGTCTCCCATCAATAGGGTAACTAATCACCATGGCAACGATTTCAGTTATTTCTTTCTTTGTATTAATAATATCACGGAGAAATTTACAATAGGCAGGCACTTCTATTGCATGTGCAAATAGAATTTCTAGACGAAGAGCATTAAGTGCCTTTGCGAAAGAATCATAGATCTTGATCTGGTTCCTTATTTTTGCAATCTAGAAATGGAAGTTTCTTACCTTTGTCTTTTACCTTTTGTGGAGGATCAGGCTCTTTAGTTGCTTTATTTTGTTGTTGCTTATCATTTTTCTTTTTCTCTATTGCAACAACGTCATCTTCTTTGATTGTGTCTTTTTATTCTCCTGGATCTACAATTTCTGCATCAGAATTATAACAGTCATCATGTGCGTCATTCCTCTCCTCCAAGGTTTGATCTTGTGTGTTTTGAGCAGTTTCATCTTGAGGATCTACCAATGTATCATCTTCCTGACTTGCTTTAAGTAAGGATTTTTTCTATCGATCTTTTTCAGCTTCATATTCTGGTGGTCCTAATTGTCCTTTAACAATTGCACCTCTTCTTGTAACAAGATTAGTAGGAACGGGAATATTTATATCATCGTGAAGAAACTTTTGATAACTAGATGCTATTTGTTCACATTGAGTTTCAATCATGTTGAGGTACTTGTTAAATAATTTTATTCTTGGCCAATCTCCTCATAATTTTTCTGTAAGTTCATCCAAAATATTTTTATGTCTTTGAAATTACTTATGCAAGTTATTGTAAGACTTTGTCTGTCGATATTTTAATTCTTGAAAAACTTTTCTAGTTTCATCCTCTTCAGTTCAAACTTGTAATTAATCTACTTTGTTTTCCTTGACAAGCTCTGAAGGTATACCTTTTTCTTTCATGGCTTTATGCACTTTAGGCATAAGATCAGGATTTATACATAGTATTCCCTTTTCTGGCTTAGTGCAAAAATCAGGATTATATAAAGAATCATTCTTAGCCCTAGTAGCCATTAATTCCAAACATGCTTTAATAGTGAAAGTATTTATCGATCCTCCTACTGATGAATCTAGCAGCTCTCTTCATTGGGTATTAAGATTGTGGTAAAATAAGTGGCAAACAGTTGACTCAGAATAGCCATGATTAGGGATACTATTGATCATTCCACAAAATCTTTCTCCGACTTGTGGATAGTTTTCTCCCACGTTCTGACTAAAATTTCCTATGTTCTTTCTAAGTTCTGTTACCTTTGCAAAAGGATTAAACCTATTTATAAATTTAACAATGCATTTTTCCCAACATTTAATATAATGGTGAGGGCGAGAATATAACCAGTCTAGAGCTTTACCTTTCAGAGACCAACGAAATAATTTCAAAAGAGAGAATTCTCTTGGCAAACCTTTTGGTCCAACTGATGTTATCACATCGTCGAACTCTCTAAGATGCCTTCCTGGATCCTCATCTTCCCTTCCGCTAAAATATTTTTCCTGCAAAATTTTACTAATTTCACCGTTAAATCAATATTCCATACCTCCAGGATTAGGAAATTCTATTGGTTGTTTAAGAAATGCAGATTGTGTAGCACTATATTCTATGAGAGTCTTTTCAGGTTTCTGGGGTGTTGTCCTATGAATCGACATTATTTCCATGAAGTCACTAAGGTTGTCAACTTCAACTTTATCCAATCTCAAAAGTTTTTCAATGATTTTGTCGCGCCTTTGAGTAGGCACACATTCAAAATAATCTGGTAGATAAGCCCTACTAGAGCGTGTAGACCCTTTGTCTCCTAAGGAGACCATCTTGTAATAGTAACACCTGAAATGTCAAGAGATAAAACACTTAACGCTTAGCTCCCCCGCAACGGCGCTAGAAAATATCTTGATGGATGCAAGTGCACAGATTGTTTGTAGCTAGTTTTGAAGTTCAGATATCGATCCCACGGGGAGCCCAAAGGTAAGTGTTTATTGGTGAAGTCTCTATCGCACCCAAAGTTGTCACAGGTCTTCGAGTGAATTGACTGCAAGTGTTGAGAATGAGAATAGAATTTAGATTTAAACGGAAGTACTTAAATAAAACTAAAATGTAAACTTCAGAAGTAAAAAGCATAAAAGTAAAGAACGATTTTTTTGTTGTTTTCTGCAGATGACAAAGTATGCGCGAGGAGTTTCAGTTCATGGTAATACTGAATGTGCCGGGTGAATGAGTGATAAGTGTAACAATTATAATCTCATAAGTATGTGTGTAGGCTAGCAACCCATAATTAGCTGGAACTCCTCTTTGTAGATTTCATCCCAACTTCAATAATCCTACTAGTCGGTTTACCACAACCATGGCCAGTCACTAGACGATTAAGATCCTTCAGGTTGCTTAGCAATTAAGCTCCTTGGATCGGACTAATGCAATAATCTCGGTGGTTCCTCATAATCCTCAAGCCAAACTAGTTTCCCATTGATATCCTCGTGTCACTCGAGGGGCGCCGGTCTGCTAGCAAACAAGATTCTATCTATGTAGAACAAAGCATAATGTTGTCTAGGTCCTTAATTGGACAACAGGCATTAAGCATCCCACAAATAGTCAATCACACATAATATAGTACTTAAAATTAACCACAAACTTGATGGAAATTATATAGGGACATCACATCTCACCAATCCCCTACATCTCCCATGCCCAAGGGAACTTACTCACACATGAGAGAAGAAATCATCATCGATATAATTAAATAAAGGGAGTTCTTCTTGATATTATCGTGGAGATCCACAATAAGAAATAGAAATAAATCCAACACAATTCAAGATAGGAAGAACAATCTCAAACCCTAATCTTGCAAGGTGGAGATCTCTCTCTCAAGTACAAGTGGTGGCTATGGAGGTGTGGTGGCTAGGGGATCGAAGATCGTGGAGCGAGATGAAGAACGTCTTCCCCTTCTTCTCCGGATACCTTCTTTCTCCCTTCTGGATGGTATGGTGGCTTGTGTGTTCTGTTTTCGACCTTGGCCTCTTCAAGAAAGTTGTCCCTTTTAATAAGACGAAGGAGATGGAAACTATACGGCGGCAACTATACGGAGGCAGCCCGTATAGTTGGTCGTTAAGCTTGCAGTAAATTCCCCTCGATTGCTTCCAAAAAGGGACTTGCTTGTTTTCGTCTGAATATTGTGTTTTTGCTGTTAAAACCCTTTATTGATGTTCAGAACCTGAAACACACATTAAAACCCAACTTTTCTTTGCTACCGAAGTATTAGCGTTAGATAAACCTAGAAAACAATCAAATCCAAACGAAAACCATCGATAGAAACCATCAAAAATGTGTAGAATCTCGTAGCTATCAATAGCCAACCGCATATCACATAAGATCTCGAGCCTAAAACCAGAAGCTATCACTTTGATACCACTTTTGGGTCATGCAGAGATAAAACAAAACTTTTTCCCTACACGGTGATCCCAAGATCTAGTTAAGGTAGAAGGCCACAAGGATTACCACTAGACGCGCAGTTTGTAGGGTTCGCAGCATAGAAAACAAAAAATTCCTACGATGGGAACAACTATGTACCAAGATCTATCTACTAGATACAAACAACGGGCGGATGTATATCCGTAGAGAACATACCCTTGAAGACCGACAAAGCTTAACGAGTTAAACTCGTGGTTGATGTAGACGATCTCTTGCCGATCTCAAGATCGAGAGTAAGTCCTAGCGCCTCAAATCAGCAGCGCATCCGTGCTCGCACACACGTCCGAGGCACCGAGCAACCTCCGCCTCCTCGCTCTAGCGATGCAGCGGAACCACAACTCTTTCTTTCTGAATAGCCACCGGGAACGTGTATCTCGCTAGTCCGAGACCATGGGGGATAAATTCTAGAGGGGGAGAGAGATCCTTCACGAGGAGGTGTGAGTGAGAAGTGAGGAGGGGGTTGCCTTTTATAGGAGAGGGGGGACCCCAAGTGGGTGGCCGCCGGCCATGGGGGCTGCCCCCTCCCCTCCTTCATTCATGTGGGTGGACACTCCACCCACAAAAACCTCTTCATTTCCCTCCACTCAAAATTGCTATTAAATTTTCACCAAATTTAATGCAAACTCTCATTAAATAAAACTCCTTTTATTTATTCATAATTTTTTCAATTACTTTAATGACAAACATTCACATATAACCTCTTGCTAGAATTCTATTTCACATGCAAAAACACTTTCTGCAATTTCACCCGAAAACCTGTTTCGGTATCTAGTGAAATAATTCATGCGCTTGTTATTCTTTCCGGCATCAAACTTTTGCTCCAAATGGATGTCGGTGTATCTTAAGTGTGTCACCCTATAGTTCGCGAATAATGTGGATATGATCGAGACCCCTCTCGGATCAATAATCAGAAGCGGGATCTGGAGACCCATACTGACTCTCACACATTCAACGATGACTTTCTTGTGATCGTCGGAACCTTTTACGCCAGTATCTTAACCCCTTTGTTTCGCGATATATTACATGTTCGAGATTCGATCATCGGTATCTCCATACCTAGTTTGATCTCGTTACTGACATGCACTCTTTTCTCGTTCCCGTGATATAACATTCTAGTGATCAAATCACTTGCTTGCAAGCTAACCAATGTGATATCACCGAGAGGGCCCAGAGTATATCTATCCGTCATCGGAATGAATAAATTCCACTCTTGATCCATGGGACTCAACATAACACTTTATTAGTTCTAAACCCATCTTTATAATCACCCTATTATGGTGTGACGTTTGATGTTATCAAGAAACTCTTCCGCTGTTAGTGATTGACATGATCTCATGGTCTAAGGATTAGGATCACTTCGTAAGTTGTTATAGCAATATAAACTCAATGACTTTGATCGTAATTCTATATTTCGTATGAATGTTCATCACACCATTACACTAATGTTGTGATCCCGTTATTAACAACATCCAATGTCCATGATCAGGACACCTTGATCATCTTGTTAATCAACGAGCTAGTTTATGAGAGAGGCATAACTAGGAACTTTATGTTTGTTTATTAAACACACATGTATTAATGTTTCCGTATTAATACAATTATAGCATGCAAAATAAACATCTATCATATACTTGGAATACACATAATAAACACTTTATTATTGCCTCTCAGGGCATATTCCCTTCACAGTTGTGGATTATTGATGTAGCACGTCTGTTGATGCGGCGCAGTGCTCATGATCTGATCCGATCCCAATCATCGTGGTGCTGATCGTACAACACCGCTGCTGGTATCCACACGTATAAGGACGAGCGCCGACGGTGAACTACTAGATTCGTTACGGCTGCAAGAATGTTGTGAAGTTAGGATTTCCAACGCATGGAATGACCTAACCGTCAACCCTCCTGGGTTTCTGCGCCCCACTATATATAGGGAATGAAAGTGGGCTCCACTCACTTGTGTCCATTCACTAAGGCCCATATAATATTAGTCACTATGAGTCCGACTCAATGACTCAGTCCAAATACGGCTCGGGTCTAACCCAGCCAGATTTCCGGTTCAGATCCAATCTAAACTTGCTTCCGCTCTTAAGTGTGTGACCCCGCTGGATCATGGCAACTTGGACATGATTAGAGTCCAACTCTCAATCGATTAGTCGGTAGCGGCTACTAGCAGAACGTGCCGACTCCCAAGTATCAAAGAGTCATAACGACATGCCTTTCCA
Organism: Avena sativa; assembly: GCA_916181665.1. Classification (NCBI taxonomy): domain Eukaryota; kingdom Viridiplantae; phylum Streptophyta; class Magnoliopsida; order Poales; family Poaceae; genus Avena; species Avena sativa. The sequence continues at coordinate 82,020,784 of OV702299.1, read as the reverse complement.
ATGTGACTTTTGTCCGAGTCCTTTTTGCCTCGCGATATACCTTGTCATACTATTGGCGAATAATTGTCATCCGTTAAATAGTCTGACTCTCTTATCGATCCGAGATAAGTGATTCATCTAACTAACTCTTAGTCGATCGCCTCGGTTAACACTTAACCGAGTCGTGCATGGCCATACTTTCCGAATCATATCATCTGAGAGGTCCTAGAGAATATCTCTCCAAGTGGAGGGGAAAAATCCCATCTTGGTTATTCACATCACGCAGCTTGATTCCCAGTCGACCCGAACTCTACCTTTATAACTGCCATGTGACGGAACAACGTTTGATAGAACCTAAGTTGGTGATCCTCAACTCGGATTGTGCAACATCCTCGGGTCTAAGGATTAAATTGATTGATACATAAAAATGATGACTTTTTCGTTGTATCTCAATTGGATCAATCTGACTCACTAAACTCTTTAGCGAATCTATGTAAGTCGTAATAGCATCACCATGCCCATGACAAGTGGAACCGAGTCATCTGCCGACTTTCATATTAGTCTAGGTTGTGTGTCTAGCACAACCTTAATGACCAAGAATGTTTAGTATGAACAACATGAATATATAGTTCCACAACTGAATCACATATTCAATGATATACATCAGATGTTCCTGCAAGGACAACTTAATAACTTTATGAATACAATGGGAATTATATCATACATCATTGCCTCTAGGGCATATTTGCAACACTGATTTGTCATATGCTATGAGTTTCATCAGTCATTACATGGCTAACCCTGGTAAAGAACATTGGAAGGTTGTTCAGTGGATTTTTAGGTATCTTTGAGGCACGTCGAAAGCTTGTTTGAAGTTTGCTAGAACTAGAAATGGACTTGTTGGCTACATGGATTCAGATTTTGCTGCTGATTTGGATAAGAGAAGGTCCCTTACAGGTTATGTATTTACTGTTGGTGATTGTACTGTGAGTTGGAGGACAACTTTGCAACCATTTGTTGCCCAATCTACTACTGAAGCTGAATACATGGCTATTGCTAAAGCATGCAAAGAGTCTGTTTGGTTGAAAGGTTTGTATGCTGAGCTTTTTGGTGATGATGCTGGCGTTAACCTGTTTGTGATAGTCAAAGTGCTATATACTTTACTAAAGATCAAATGTTCCATGAGAGGAGTAAGCACATTGATGTCAAGTACCATTATGTGAGAGACATAGTCTCTCAAGGTAAACTAAAGGTACGCAAAATTAGTCCTCATGATAATCCTGCTGATATGATGATAAAGCCAGTTTTTGTTACTAAGTTTGAGCTTTGCTTAAGCTTGCACGGAAAGTGGTTTCTTTGTTGGTCAAGATATTGTTGAAGTTCATGCTACAAGGAATTTGTCTCAAGGTAGATTTTGTTATATGTTATCCAAATTCTATAAAGTAAATGCCAACTTCTGACGAGCGGAGCGAGGCTCGTCGCCGGAGGCTTGGGCCGAGAGGATCGTTACTGCTGCCTATTTATACTCCTTGTAAGTCGTCGGCTAGGGTTAACCGCATCATAAGATAACCCACGGCGTTTGTAAACACTTCCGAAATAGTAAAATTTTGCTGGTTGGCGTCCGTGATTTTGATCTCTCTTTGTTGAAGAGGGTTTTTCACCTTAAAATCTTATGTTCCCCGTTATGATTTTCTTTTTCGTTCTTTGTTATTGCCTTTCGTGTTTATAACACATGCAGGCCGACAATGTAGAGACCAATTGGCCCGACTTCTCCACGAGATCTGCCCGCCTCTGGACCATCTTACCAAATGCACCCGAAACGTTAGAATCGCGCAAATTTTTGGTACCTAGTCAAAACTACATGTGCTGGCTGTTTTACATGTCGCTGTGCTGGGACACACTTTTTTTTTCTACGGAGCCGGGACACACTTGTGGCGTCTGTTAACAGCCAGGACAAGTCAATTTTTGCCGACTGATAGTGTGCCCTCCCGCCTAAATTTTTGCCGTCTGTTTATTTCTCCCGGCAGTTCAATTGTCTTCTAAGGTTGATTTTTGCCAGCTATTATTTGCCCCTAAATTTGGTCCATGGTGTAATGTGTGCACAAAAACCATCCACAAGGCTAGAGAAAAACAACATATGTGCGCTTACCAAAGATAAAGTAAAGCATAAAAAATGTTCAAAAAAAATGTAAAGCTTAGAAACTAAGTGAGGTCATAACCATGACCTTTACTTTCTCCCACGTCCAATAGCATGGTGTAGACCGAGAACACCAAGAATAGAATCGACGCATGTGGCCACAAACCAACGTCTACGAGGCCATCCATTGCATTATGCCTTCCTCATTTCTCCACTATATATAGCTGCATCATGTCCACCGCTCCTCTAGTTCCTGCCTACCAAACCCCACAACTACGCCTTGTCACAAATTGAAAGTAACCTGCCAGAAACTATGGCTCGACGTCTCGCGATTGCAATGCTCATGCTGGTCGCCGTTGCGGCGACGACCCAATTCGCCTACGCGGGGGATGATGGTATGGTTGAGTTCGTTATTAAGAATCCTACCCCAGCTAAGGGTGGCAGCAAGAGCGCCGGTGGTCTCCCGGTTGATCCGACGCCGGATGGTCTCCCGGTTGACCCGACGCCAGATGGTCTGCCGGTTGATCCTACTCCGGATGGGCAATCTGCCTGAGAAATGAATTCTACTCATCTTTATTAAGGTCCATGTGTGGGGATGACGCACATAATTTTCTTGGTAGGTTTCTTTTTGTGGTGATGTTTTCATAAGATATATGCTAAGCTTAATTTGGAGCCATATATTTCATCTCTCTTTCGGTGTTCTGGCTGGGTCCTAACGAAGTTGTACATGTATGTTGCACCGAGTAAAACATGTGAACATGGAATAATGTCTACATTCTTATGTTCACCTCAGAGTGTGTGTAGGTTTTTCCAAGCGATAGCTACGCATTTCGAGCCGACGGCAGCGATGCCTGAGGGTGGAGCGTCACTATGGGTACCTTCTGCGCGAGGGCTTCGGGTGAAAATCCTTAACCATCGGTCTAACACGTCAAGATCAGTCTCCTATCTCTTTTCGGGAAAAGAGCTGGAAAGGATGGAAATTCCAATTTTCTATTACTTCTTTTGCTATATCCTCAAAATTTTATACGCATATATATCCTTTCATCTGTGAGAACCAACTTTGTAGGAAATGGTAATACGAGTTTGGGTTCGGATAGGAATATATGTACATGAAATAGGGAGATCCACCAAGACCTATGAGAGTGTGAATGATTTTGATGTCATCTATCAACGGTAGCGTGTTTCGTCGTTACCTTCTTGGGACGTGGAGCACTTTCCCCTCGGTCTCGATACGATGTCGTTGGTGGCGGGTTTTGGTTATTTTTATTATTTGTTTTTTATCTTTGATTTACTATGTAAGATGGTTCACTCGTTATCTTGTATCGGTTTGGTCGTATGTGACTTTATTTATAAAGCAAGACGAAAGCTTGTTTCGAAGAGAAATTAAGTTCACTAGTTTCGGTTATTGTCCTTTGGATTATGTGATCAAGTGGTTCATAACCCTCGAAACAACTTAGCTTTCATACATGTAGCTCGGATTATGTAAATTGTAGAACAACGGCCGTGCAAATATCCATACCACTCACATGGATGTGCAAATATTTCAAAGTGATATATGGTAAGGTGATTGATGTTAGCGAAATTGAAAAGTGGGAAGCGGATATTCCAGAATTTTTGTGCCAGCTGGAAATAATATTTCCTCCTTTTTTTAACACAATGGTACATGTTGTTGAAATTTTGGTCTAAATAGCCCAGCCCATTTTCCATTCCAATAATTCCTGAAAATCCCAGAGGCCCATGTGGCACATTCATGTATGGCAAAAGGTAGGACAAATATTTAGTCCCACGTAGCTAGTTGAAAGAGGTTTGCACCAGCTTATAAGGGAGGCTCTCCTACCACTTGGTAAAAGGATGAGAAGGAGAAGGAGAGAGTCTCACACGCGCGCTCCTCCTCCACCGCCCGCCTCGTCACGACGCGCGCGCGCGGGTTCCGGGAATCTCGCTGAGCCGAGTTCTTTTTTGCCACGCATGGCTGGTATATGAACGGGCGTGCAGGATTTGAACAGTTTGCTAATGGGTTTTAAATACGAACTCAGTGGAGGTTTAATTCAAACTTAATGGTGTTGTTTGGCTTCGGTCACTGCCTGTTCGTTTCCTCTTCCGACGCCGCCTGTTCGCCTGTCTACCTATGCCTATAAGAGCGGAAGGTCGCTCCTTTCCTCTGTCACACAATCAGAACCACCGCCTCCAAGTTCCAGAGCACTGAGCTGCCACCAGTTCTTCCCCATCCCGTCTTGCGGCGTGCACCGCGAGCCGGGATAGTAGGCCTCCGAAACCCCGCCTCTTTGAGTCCTGTACGGGAGAAGGGCGATAAGTTTTTTGGAAAGCGCTATCGGCGCGACTATTGGCTTCATCACGGACTCCTTCACCAACGCCGACGGCTTCTTCCCCGCCATAGAGAACCTCTTCCTCGACGACATGGGTGACAACTCCAACCCCAACGCTATCACACTGCTGTATGCTTTCTTTCTTCATCTTGTTTAGATTGTTTCGATCTCTCTGCAACTCTCTGCACACTTTCTGTCAGATTACATGGCTAGTTTATTTTTGATCATTCTAGTCTTGTTTTACCTGTTGTTTATTTCTCATAAATCACTTGGTAAATTGCTCATATTTCCAACAATCCAAAAACCTTATTATAGGCAATTTACTCCAAGTGGTTTCGTGGCATCTGTGAAGCCACCTGTTTTTGAGGGTACGCACTATAAAAGATGGCGCGTGAGAGCAGTTCTCTGGTTTGAGAACATGAACTGCTATGACGCCACTCTTGGCAAGCCTGAGGGAGAGCTTGCTCCTGCCCAGAGCAAGTTTTCCAAAAATCTGACAAGCTATTCAGGGCTTCTCTATTGTCTGTGCTTGGGGAGAACATTGTTGAACCCTATATGGCATTTGATAATGGCAAGGATATGTGGGCTGCTCTCGAGGCCAAGTTTGGGGTCCCGGACGCTAGCAGTGAACTGTATATCATGGAGCAATTCTATGACTTCAAGATGTCTAATGACCGCTCCGTTGTTGAGCAGGCTCATGAGCTACATGCATTGGCCAAGGAGCTTGAGTACTTCTCTTGTGTGTTACCGGGCAAGTTCGTTGTCGGGGGCATTATTGCCAAGCTTCCCCATTCATGGAGAAACTTTGCTACTTCTCTGAAGCACAAGAGACAGGAGTTTTCCGTATCGGATCTCATTGGGACTCTTGATGTGGAAGAGAAGGCGAGAGCAAAAGACACACGTGCTCGAGTTGTTGAGGGAGGTTCAAGTGCCAACTTGGTACAGAAAAGAACTTCCAGTCCCACAAGTTTAAGAACAAGAGCAAGTTTGATGGAAAGGGCAAGTTCGATGGGAAGAACAAGCCCTCATAGTCTACGAATTTCAAGAAGAAGACTGATAAGAAGAAAGGTTCATGTCATGTGTGCGGTGATCCTGATCACTGGGCTCCTAGCTGCCCCAACCGCTATGACAGGCGCCAGCATGGGAAGAGTGGCAAGACCGCTAATGTTGTCATGAGCGATGTTGAGATGAAGGATGTTGGGTATGGTATATTACCTACTGTTCTTTCATTATGTCATTCTCCTGATTGGCGGATTGACACGGGCGCTAATGTACATGTTTGTTCTAACATTTCCATGTTTTCTTCATATCAGGTCAGAGGGACTCAGTCCGTGCTGATGGGGAACGGCTCGCATGCTTCTGTTCATGGTGTTTGTACGGTCGATCTGAAGTTCACTTCGGGAAAGACCGTATGCCTGAAGAACGTGCATCATGTTTCCTCGATAAATAAGAATCTTGTTAGCGGATCTCTTCTATGTCGCGATGGCTACAAGATTGTTTTCGAGTCCAATAAGTTTGTACTGTCTAAGTTTGGTACTTTTATTGGTAAAGGATATGAGTGCGGAGGTCTAGTCCGCCTGTCATTATCAGATGTTTGTAATAAAGTTGTGAATCATGTTTCGTCTGATCTTATATCAAATGTCTGGCATTCACGTCTTTGTCATGTTAATTTTGGTTGCATGACGCGATTATCTAAAATGAATTTAATCTCAAATTTCACCACTGTCAAAGGATCTAAGTGCCTAGCCTGTGTGCAAGCAAAACAACCTCGCAAGTCACATACGACTGCAGAGGTGAGAAATTTGGCACCACTAGAACTCATACATTCTGATCTTTGTGAGATGAATGGTGTGTTGACAAAAGGTGGAAAGAAATATTTTATGACGTTGATCGATGACTCTACGAGATACTGTCATGTGTATCTTCTAAAAACAAAAGATGAGGCTTTGAGTTTCTTCAAAGTCTATAAAGCTGAAGCGGAAAACCAACTTGATCGAAAGATTAAGAGGCTTAGGTCTGATCGTGGTGGAGAGTATTTTTCCAAAGAGTTTGACTCCTTTTGTGCGGAACATGGTATAATCCATGAGAGGACGCCTCCCTACTCACCCCAGTCAAACGGGGTAGCCGAAAGAAAGAACCGCACTCTAAAAGATTTGGTTAATGCCATGTTAGACACATCGGGTCTCTCCGAGGAATGGTGGGGGAGGCATTACTGACCGCATGTCATGTCCTAAACCGAGTTCCCACAAAGAACAAAGAAATTACTCCATTTGAAGAATGGGAGAAGAAAAGGTTAAATCTCTCTTATCTATGAACTCGGGGGTTGTTTGGCAAAAGTTCATGTGCTAGTCCCCAAGAAGCGCAAGCTTGGACCAAAAACTATGGACTGTGTATTTCTGGGATATGCTTTTCGTAGCATTGGCTATCGATTCTTAGTAGTAAAATCCGGAGTACCAGACATGCATGTTGGTAAAATCATGGAGTCGAATGATGCAACTTTCTTTGAGGATATCTTTCCCATGAAGGATATGCCTAACTCATCAAGTCAGGAGTTAGATACAATTTCTAAACCAATCATTCCAGTCGAACACCAAGAAAATCCTGAGGAGGAGGATAATGAAATTCCTAAAAGGAGCAAGAGACAGAGGACTGCAAAGTCTTTTGGTGATGATTTCGCAGTATACCTCGTGGATGATACTCCCACTTCTATTTTAGAAGCCTATGCATCTCCTGATGCTGACTACTGGAAGGAAGCCGTCTGTAGTGAGATGGACTCCATTTTAGCTAATGAAACATGGGAGATCACTGATCATCCTTATGGGTGCAAACCTGTAGGATGTAAATGGGTGTTTAAGAAGAAACTAAGGCCTGATGGTACTATTGAGAAGTACAAGGCAAGGCTTATGACCAAGGGTTATACCCAAAAGGAAGGTGAAGACTTCTTTGACACTTACTCACCTTTAGCAAGGTTGACCACCATTCGAGTACTACTTTCTCTGGCTTCCTCACACGGTCTTCTCGTTCATCAAATGGACGTTAAGACGGCTTTCCTAAATGGAGAGTTGGATGAGGAAATTTATATGGATCAACAAGATGGTTTTGTAGTAAATGGTCAAGAAATAAAAGTGTGCAAGCTGCTGAAGTCTTTATATGGTCTTAAACAAGCACCTAAGCAGTGGCACGAAAAGTTTGATAAAACCTTAACCGCTGTAGGCTTTGTTGTAAATGAAGATGACAAGTGTGTATACTATCGCCATGGTGGGGGAGAAGGAGTTATTCTATGTTTGCATGTTGATGACATACTGATCTTTGGGACCAGCCTTACTTTAATTGAGGAGGTCAAGGATTTCTTATCGCGGTCTTTTGAGATGAAGGATCTAGGAGTAGCTGATGTTATCTTGAACATCAAACTGTTGAGAGATAATGACAGTGGGATCACACTGCTTCAGTCTCACTATGTGGCTACCTCCCCTAGAGGGTTTCACCTGGCAGGTTTTATGGGCGCGACTTCTATGTGGAGTGAGCATTGCGGAGGGTCGCTCATTCTTCTTTGGGTACCCGGCTAAGCACGTCGAGGGGACATGACCTCACAAGGCTATTGTTGTCTCAGTAGTGGACCTGGCAGCCGGTGGGTGTGGGTACCCCATGTCCTAGTGACACGACAGTAGCCCCCGGGCGCTTGTCCCACATGTGCCCTTCGGTGGATGCGAAGGGGCAAGGGCCCAAATAGTTGGTGGGGCCGCCGCCGCGTGAGTCAATGTGTGGTTACGACAGTGAGTATCCTGGCCATGCACACCGAGCGTCCATGTATCGCCCATCGTCGGATCAGGAACAGCCGCAGAGCTGGTCTCATCTCAGGAGTTGATCCACTACGGTTGATGGCGCGTGGGATGAACTGGCGGTTAACGCGTGGTACTCGAGGTGTCGGTGGGCCCTTCTTCTGCGACCTGTTAGAGCGAAGACTTGATGCTACTACTTCCCACTCCGCTCCTTTTCCCTCTTCCCAAATCTCCCTTTCCGGCGCTCAAACCCTTCCCATGGCACCGAAAGGAGCCTCCCCTGCCAAAAAGGTAAGGTCGCGACCATGGAAACAGAGGAGTCTCTAGTGGTGAAACGTGGCTGAGGGCGTCCATGCGGGAGCGGCTGATGGCTCAGTTGATGTGGATCCTGTTGGGAACCCCAAGATCAAGGTGTGAAGCAGCACAGTAGCAAGTCTTCCCTTAGTAAGAAACCGAGGTTATCGAACCAGTAGGAGGAACGAAACGTCACACAGGTGTTGTAAGCAACGCGGAGACATGCACAACACAAACTCAAGACTTTGCCCCAACTAACAGTGAGGTTGTCAATCTCACCGGTTGATGTAACAAAGGATTAAACGTATGGTGTGGAAGGTAATGGTGGTTTGCAGCAACTAAACAAGTAACAGTGGAAGATGTATCAATGGTAAAGATTGGACCGGGGTCCATAGTTCACTAGAGGTGCTCTCCTTAGATAAACAACATGGCATGAAGGGTAAATAAATTACAGCAAGGCAATTGACAGGAACTGAGCAAGGCATAACAATGCAATACCATACAAAAAGATCCTATGAGATTCGATTGGGCAATACAACAATATACATAGGCCGCCATCCAACTGCATCTATGAATAGAAGTCCACCTTCAGGTTATCATCCGAACCCCCTCCAGTATTAAGTTGCAAGCAACAGACAACTGCTTTAAACAAAGTGTGTAAGGTAAACAATCCACTTGTCTATGAACAAGAGACCATTGTTTTCTCCCTAGTGGAAACAGCACATCTACAACCGAAGAGATTTCTGTCACTTCCCTTGGAAACTAGAGGCATGAACCCACTATCGAGCATAAATACCCCCTCTTGGAGTCACTAGCAACTACTTGGCCAAGATAGCTACTAACAACGGAGAGCATGCAAGATCACAAACAACATAGACATGATAGTATCATAAAGACAAAACCATTAATCAATCTGACATAGTAATCTCAATATCCATCGGATCCCCGCAAACACAACATGCATGATTACAAATAGATTAGATCTTGATCATGAACGGAGCTCACAAGATCTATACATGAAAGCACAAGGAGGAGATACAACCATCTAGCTACTACATGGACCCATAGTCCAAGGTGGAACTACTCACGCTTCATACCGGAGAGAAGGCCTCGGGGATGATTTCCCCTCCGGCAGGGTGCCGGGAAGAACTTCAGATCCCCCTGATCTAGGGACGACGGTGGCGGCGGCTACAGAAGGTTTCGTGGAGTTTTGATTGGGTGCCTAGGGTTTCTGCATCGGGGGCTTATTATAGGCGAAGAGGTGAGGCTGGGAAGTGGCCAGGGGCCCCACACCCTACCCAGGCGCGGGGTGGGCCAACCCGCGCCTAGAGGGGTCTGGCCGCCCTGGTTTGCTTCTCCGTCTCGTCTTCTGGCTTCGTGTCCCCCACGGTAAAATATTGACTTTGGCTTTTATCCCGTCCAATTCCGAGAATATTGATTTTCTGCCTTTCTGGAACCAAAAACAGAAGAAAACAAGCAACTTACACTGTGGCAACTTGTTAATAGGTTAGTTCCAGAAAAGATATAAAAACACCTCAAAGTGTAGACAAAGCAAATCAAAGTAGATACTAAACAAGAATGGAGCATCAAAAATTATAGATACGTTTCCAACGTATCAAGCATCCCCAAACTTAACTCCTGCTCGTCCTCGAGTAGATAAGTGATAAAACGAATAATTTTTTAGGTGACATGCACCGTCAAAACCAAGATCAAACCATTTGCAAGCATTGAAAGCTGGGAACAAAGAACTCTAAACATGTGCATGAAATATGGAGTTCTAACAATAGGACAAAGTAACTATGCATGCAACATGAAAGGCTACAAACAAAGATCATGAATAACATGCATTGAATTTTTTTGTTTGTTTCACATACAGAAAACATGGCAGAGTGACATTCAGCTTTTCCCTCATAGAGTAGCAAATAAATGCATAGGACACCTTCAAAGTTCACAAGGGTGACTAGAAACAAGTAGCACAAGAACAAGTAATATCACAATATGCATCAATCAATAAGTTTTGGGACACTGCACACAGAATGACAACTGTGCTCTCTTAATGATGCATAAAATGTAGAAGGTGGAGACTCAAATAAATGTGGAAGAAAGTCCTTTCATAAAGGAAGCAGGGATTTAAAGTTTCAAAAAGATCTCCCAAAAATTATGGTACTTGTTAGCTTTCAGCCCTCATTGCCCCTATCATAAGCATATTGAAGTGATTAAAGTTAAAGTGAACAAAGATGGAGTATATGCTTGACAAAGTATAAGTTGGCAATCTCAAGTCCCTTGAATACAAGGGTCACACCTCATGCTACTCAACTTCAGTCACCTGTAAGTTCTTGTCATTATAAGTACATGCATATCATAGAGAACCGCCAACGGGGTACCCCTTGCACATGGTACAGGTGCTATCCCAAAACCAAAATGACAAGGCATGCAGACAATGAGCATCTCAGCGATCTTTTTATTTACTATATGCATAGATTTTTATTGAGGATGCTTCATAGATAGCTCACTATGGTGATGCTGCAAGTTTCCACCATGATTAGGCATGGCTTAGGCTAGCGGCCCAGGCGTTTCTCTAACACAAAATACATACTCCATGGACTTACAAGTTCCCTCTTTATTTCACACCGGTGACATCCATAGACAAAAGAGCATGATATCAACTGAGTACAAAGTACAAGTGCAATGTTGAAAACGTTCCCCGTGATAGCACGGTTCTGCTAATTCCAACGTATAAGTGCAAGCATATACAACATAGATGACACAATGGTTAAAGTTTATTAGGGGCAAAGAATATAAAGTGTTCCATCAAGTTTGTGAGGGCTTTAATCACTAAGTTTTCACATAACAAAATGCTTTTTAATCGGAAGATAGCTGAAAACAAGAATATACTTGGAATGGTGTAACACACCATGCATAGGAACTTATAGTGGACACTTTGGAATAACTTGGTTTCTTGGGAGTTGGAAGCATGAGTAGAGCTTACTCATACAAGTGGAGGCTAGAAAAAGACTGGGAGCAACCAACTAAGAGAGCAATAATGGCCATAATCATGCAGAGCAACAAAACATTACTAATCAAAGCATAGAGTGGTACTACAAGTCAGGGACTAGATGATCATAGAGGCTATGGTGACTTGTTCATAGTCATAACATGGTGTGAGCATGTGCCAACTCAACCCAAACAAAGCATCAAAGGAGAATACCACAATACTATGCTTTTGCATGCTAAAACAACACATAATTCTTCAAGGCACACTAAGCAATCCCAATTGTTTGGAAACAAGACATGCTACCACAATAATCACTAAGCATAAGGTCAAAACAACACCTAGCATGTCATGCTAAAGTCTAAGTCACAGTCAATGCAAGCTCCTCTTGCACTTTCAAGCAAGAATTTACTACTCCTTTCCAACACCAAGAAACTTATTTGCAAAACAATACAGCGAGAATGGGGGTCCGAACTACTTTATTCAAGCAAAATAAAAAAACTAAGCAAACCAAACAAAAACTAAGATGCTCCAAGAACAACACAACAGTGCATGAAACAATAAAAATGAAGTGTCTAGACAGACCTAAGCTTTTTATTGATGAAGAATGGGATGCCTTGGGCATCCCCAAGCTTTGACGCTTGTACCTCTTGGATATTTCTTGGGATGACACCGGGGTGGCATCCCCAAGCTTGAGATTTTATCCATTATTCATATCATTACATCATTCTCTCTCTACACCTGAAATTTTTCCTTCATACAAAACTTCACACAATCTTCATTAGCAACATTAGTATATTCAAAAGATAATAGACCTTTAGGAAAATCTTTGGAACAGAAAGTATTTTCAGTAAAAACACAAGATACTATAGTAACTCCTTAAAAAAGCTCAATTCCCCAAAAGAGAACTCAAAAAGGAATCAATAAGAAGCAAATGCAAATAATGGCAGAAATCTGTCAAAACAGACCAGTAGGTAGAAACCGATTTTTTTGAACATCTTCTGTTGCTCAAATCAAAAAGTGCTGAACTAACAAAAGTTATCTAACATACTGGGGGATTTATTCATAAATTTTCAGCTCAATCTGAGTTACAGAGACTCCTCACAAATTTTTTTGGTGGAGGACAGAAATCTGTTTCGGGACAGCAACTCCCCAAATCTTACGTCCCTCTCATTAGAGGTCATTCTTGGCACAAAAAGCAAACAAAAAGGATAAGAAGAGGTCATTACTGAAGTAATAACTTCCAAGACTCAAGGAAACTCTTGGGTTATCCCCCAATAAGTACTTTTCTTTAACGCCTTTAAGTTAGGCACAAGAAGCAAGAAATCAAGTATTTTCAAATGAAGCATTAAGATCAATACTTGCAAAATATTCAACTATGAGATGTATCTCATCCAAATGAGTCTTGGGGGATCCCTTCTCATTTCTCTTTGGTTTACTACTTTCATCAAAAGGATTTTTAGGAACAATCCAACCAAAATTCTTTTCAAAGGCCTCATGCATTCCAACAAGCTTAAAGGATATGGGTATCTTAAATTCCTCTATAGGCGTGGTTTTATCTGAAGTACCCACAACATCTACACGTGAGCCTAGCATATTAAAACACTCAAAGACCTTTTTGGCTTCCTTAGAAACATCATGGAACTCTCTGAGTAAAGTTTCAATAATAAATTCTCTCTTTTCAGCATTCTTTTCTTTCTTTAGCTTTAGGAACAAAATTTGCATCATGGGGTTAAGGCTAACAAACCTAACCTCCAACATATGAACTAAAGAAGCTGCGGCAATCTCATAATTAGGATCAAGCTCTGCTATAGATTTATTCTCAATATCCTCATGCTTTCTAACATAATTAAAGAATTCTTCAATATTATCTTTCCCAATTATGGAGCCACTACCTATTGAAAGGTTTTTCAGGGTGAACTTGGGGATCAACAAGGTGTTCTCATTAGAGTCCATTTTGGCAAAGGTGGGCAAGCCAAAAATAGTAGCAGCAGCTAGAGCAGGAACTATTTTTTTGTGTTTTTGAATAAAGAAAGCAAACTAAACTATTTTTTTTTGAGTTTTCGAAAAGAGGCAAACAAAACTAAGCAAAAGAAACTAAGCAAACTAAAAACAAAGTAAAGAGAAAGGAAGTGGAGGAATTCCCTTGTGAAGATGTCCTTAGCCTCCCCGGCAACTGCGCCAGAAAACTTGTTGATGGCTCAGTTGATGTGGAGCCTGTTGGGATCCCCAAGAGCAAGGTGTGAAGCAGCACAGCAGCAAGTCTTCCCTCAGCAAGAAACCAAGGTTATCGAACCAGTAGGAGGAAGGAAACGTCACACAGGTGTTGCAAGCAACGCGGAGACCTGCACAACACAAACTCAAGACTTTGTCCCAACGAATCAGTGAGGTTGTCAAGCTCACCGGTTTGATGTAACAAAGGATTAAACATATGGTATGGAAGGTAATGGTTTGCAGCAAGTAAACAAGTAACAGTGGAAGATGTATCAATGGTAAAGATTGGACCGGGGTCCATAGTTCACTAGAAGTGCTCTCCTTAGATAAACAACATGGCATAAAGGGTAAACAAATTACAGCAGGGCAATTGACAGGAACTGAGCAAGGCATAACAATGCAATTACTAGTTATAAAGATCCTATGAGGTTGATTGGGCAATACAACAAGATACATAGACCTCCATCCAACTGCATCTATGACTAGAAGTCCACGTTCAGGTTATCTTCCGAACCCCCTCCAGTATTAAGTTGCAAGCAACAGACAACTGCTTTAAGAAACGTGTGTAAGGTAAACAGTCCACATGTTCCATGAACAAGAGACCGTTGTTTTCTCCCTAGTAGCAACAGCACATCTACAACCGAAGAGATTATTGTCACTTTCCTTGGAAACTAGAGGCATGAACCCACTATCGAGCATAAATACCCCTCTTGGAGTCACTAGAAACTACTTGGCCAAGATAGCTACTAACAACGGAGAGCATGCAAGATCACAAACAACACAGACATGGTAGTATCATAAAGACAAAACCATTAATCAATCTGACATAGTAATCTCAATATCCATTAGATCTGCGCAAACACAACATTCATGATTACAAATAGATTAGATCTTGATCATGAACGGAGCTCACAAGATCTATACATGAAAGCAAAAGGAGGATATACAACCATCTAGCTACTACATGGACTCATAGTCCAAGGTGGAACTACTCACGCTTCATACGGAGAGAAGGCCTTCGGGATGATTTCCCCTCCGGCAGGGTGCCGGGAAGAACTTCAGATCCCCCCAGATCTAGGGGCGACGGTGGCGGTGGTTACAGAAGGTTTTGTGGAGTTTTGATCGGGTGCCTACGGTTTCTTCATCGGGGGCTTCTTATAGGCGAAGAGGTGAGGCTGGGAGGCGGCCAGGGGCCCCACCCCCTACCTAGACGCGGGGTGGGCCCACCCGCGCGTAGGGGGGGTCTAGCCACCCTGGTTTGCTTCTCCGTCTCGTCTTCTGGCTTCGTGTCCCCGACGGTAAAATATTGACTTCGGCTTTTGTCCCGTCCAATTCCGAGAATATTGATTTTCTGCCTTTCTGGAACCAAAAACAGAAGAAAACAAACAACTGGCACTGTGGCAACTTGTTAATAGGTTAGTTCTAGAAAAGATATAAAAACACCTCAAAGTTTAGATAAAGCAAAGCAAAGCAAAGTAGATACTAAACAAGCATGGAGCATCAAAAATTATAGATACGTTTCCAACGTATCAGCGGCCGTGGTGGAAATGGTGGTTGTGGTGTCGCGTCAACCTCCATGGTTGTTGTAGTGGTGGAAGTGGAGCGCCAGCGAGATGCGGTTGCCCTCGTGGAAGCCCTATGAGGGCGCCGTGGGGGTCACAATGGTGGTCGGGGCGGTGGCCAAGAACCGGAGCCATTGCCACCCGTGATGTTGCCGCCCGTTGTGTCGAAGATTGAGGACAAGCCTGAGATGGTTATTGATTTTTTTTCATCATCCTCACCGAACCGGACTAGGACATGAGAGTGAAGCTCCCCGAGCGTTTTGTGCTTGGGGATGCGAGCACCCATGCCGAGGGTGCTCGGCTGCAACACTCCGGCGGTGGCGAGGGATGGAATGTGAATGTTGAGGTCCCGGCGCCGGGGACCATGTTCTTCACCGTCGTCTAGGAGCTCTTCATCATCGAGCACAACATTGGACGCGGGTTCCTGTTGCGGTTTCATTACCATGGTGGGGAAATTTCTCCGTCTCGATGTTCAACATGTTATTTTGTCGCGTCGACTACCCACGCTACCTCATGGGTAGGTAAGTGGTTTCCTCGGTGTCCCCGCCGAGGTGGTGTGAGCCTGCTCCCGCTCCCAGTCTTCCTTGACTCGGTCATAGACTAGTGATTTGACCCCTTTTGTTCTGGAGCGGTGTTGCTTTAGTGAGCATGATTAGTATGTAGTAATTCTCTAGAATTTTCCCAGTGGGTGCCTGTAATGAATATATTTTGGCGAATTTCTTAATTGCTCTGCCTTTAGTTCTTCGTGGATATTGTTTTCCTTCATGTGTTCTGTCATGACATGCTGTTAAGGACCAGCCCCAGCCAAGGTGACACTAAACATTGGCCTGAATAGGACCAGCGAGTTCCACGGTCCAGACGAGGTGGTTGGTATGGCTCACGAGGTTGTTTCTTGAGGCCCCCCAATAGTGTGTTAGCGAGTTCATAGGAAAAGGAAACCCCTTGTGAAGAGTAGGAACAGGTAAGAGAATGTAGAGAGAAGGGTGCCGACAATGCTGACACTTAGCTCATGGAGGATATCCTTGCGAAGGATTTTCTTCTGCGGCCTCGTGGAGGAGTGATCCCTCATGGAGGGGTGATGCTATTTTTTTTGGTTTTCGTGTGTGCGCTGCTCGGGGATATCAAGCATCGATGACTCTTGTGAGGGTCCTTTGAGGGGAACACCTTCGTGGGTTGTCCCGTAAGTCCCTCACAGATGAAAATGTGGGATCAATGCATTTTTTGTTGGCTCCTTGAGGAGGAAGTCGTAGGACTTACGCGGACTTAGGTTGTTTAAAGGGGAGCGCCCTCTAGAGCCGTCCTGCAAGTCCCACGTGGAGAAGACCATAGGGAAAATGCATTTCTTGTTGGCTCCTCGAGGAAGGAACCGTAGGTCTTACAAAAATTTAGGCCGCTGGAGCGGAAGTGCCCTCGTGAGCCGCCCTGTAATTAAGTCCCACATGGAGGAGACCATAGGGCAAATGCATTTCTTGTTGGCTCCGCGAGGAGGGAACCGTAGGTCTTACATAAATTTATGACACTAGAGGGGAAGTGCCCTCGTGAGCCACCCTGTAAGTCCCTTATGGAGGAGACCGTAGGGCAAATGCATTTCATGTTGGCCCATCGAGGAGGAAACTACAGGTCATACATAAATTTGGGCCGCTAGAGGGGAAGTGCCCTCGTAAGCCAGCTCATAAGTCCCTCGTGGAGGAGACTGTGGGGTAAATGCATTTCCTGTTGGCTCCTCGAGGAGGAAACCGTAGGTCTTACATAAATTTTGGCTGCTAGATGGGAAGTTACCTCATGAACCGCCCTATAAGTCCCTCGTGGAGGAGTCCGTAGGGCAAATGAATTTCCTATTGGCTCCTCGAGGAAGAAACCACAGGTCTTACATAAATTAGGCCGCTAGATGAGAAGTACCCTTATGAGCCGCCTCGTAAGTCCCTTGTGGAGGAGACCGTAAGGAAAATGCATTTCTTGTTGGCTCCTTGAGGAGGAAATCGTAGGTCTTACATAAATTTGGACCGCTAGAGGGGAAGTGCCCTCATGAGCCATCCCATAATTCCCTCGTGGAGGATACCGCTGGGAAAATGCATTTCTTGTTGGCTCTTCAAGAAGGAAACTATAGGTCTTACATAAATTTGTCGTGCACTTATTAGTTTCTGTTATATGTGTCGTATGAGGATTTCAAGCACTAAGAACCATGGGTGAGGTAAATTTTTTGCTGGAGCTAGTCCACAAGTCAGATCTCGAGACTTCAGGCATTGGCGTTGACGGGGGATGGCCTAGCGATAGACACGGTGCCTAACCCCCGCTCATATGGCACATGTAGGAGAACTTATGCATGCATAGAGGAGAATAAACTCAGGGGAAAAAGTGAGTGGCATGGTTGGAGCATGGCGCAAGATTCGAAAAACAACCAGGGAGGTCAAAGATTATTACAATGTCGTCGTGATCCAGCACGGGGTTTCACAGGAGATAAGTCTAGTGATGATGAGAGTTGGGTGTCACCTTCTAAAAAGCAGGGTAGACAGGCTGCACCACTTGGAGAGGTTTGTCCACCTCACTGGCGTTGGGCGCTGCCTCCTGGTCCAGGGGCTGTCAGATGCCAGGGGGAGGCACTTGGTGCCGCTTGGGCGCTAGGAGCAGTTCACTAGGAAGTCGAAAGCCCTCGAGTCCTCGTCATTCCCATGAGCTCCTTCGGCGTGGATGCCACTCGTGACATGATCCTCGGCGAGGGGGTGCGAGGCAGCTGCTGCTCTTTTTGCCCTGGCATTCTCCTAAGACACCATCTATTTCTTCCTCGGGGTACCCCTAACATAGTCAAGGGCGTCCACATATTTTGGGTATGCAGTGGTTGCGGCCTTGTAGGTGTACTCAAGGGAGCGGAGTGCCTCTTTATCGTTGATGCAGATGGTGATTATCTCACCATTGCCTCCTGGCATCTTGACGATATGCATGGTGGGTGACTACCATGAACTTGGCCAACGCGGGGTAGCCCAGGATGACATTGTAGGGGAGGCTGATGTGTGCCATGTCGAAGTCGATGAGCTCGGCCTTATAGTTGTTTTAGGACCTGAATGTGATAGTGAGGTGTAGTACCTACCCGATGGGTTCGGTTGTTCTATTGGTGACCCCAGAGAATGACATGGTGGGCATCAACCATTCGTACAACACTTCTAGCTTGGTGAACGTTGCGGTGGAGATCACGTTCAAGCTTGCGTCGCCGTCGATGAGTGTATTTGCCATAGCAATGTTGTTGATGGTGGGGTGAAGATCACGGGGAGGGTTCCGCAGCTCTGGTGGAGGTGGGATGGTCATTGGAATCGAAGGTTATGGTGTACTGGGACCACTTGAGTTTTGGGGAGGGAGTCCCTGGTCAGGCGGCGGAGACCACGCGAGTGAGATGTTTGAAGTGTCGGTTAGGTGCAGGCACTTGGGAGACGCTGAGGATGCAGGCGATGGTGCCCCTCGGCTCCAGGTAGCCCTGGTATTTTCCTTGATGAGGCCTTTCTCTGTGGCGTCGTGATGTTGTTGGGCGGCATTGGATTGATGGCTTTATTGATGGATGCCGCCGCCACCGTGGTTATTTTTCTAGTGCCCTCCTCCTTGGTGGCCGCCATGGCCGTTATTATGCTTGCCACCTTGCCTCCCCTTCCTCCGGTTGTTGCGCTGATCACGTAACTTCTTGAGTTCGTAGCAGTCATCTATGGCATTCCCTTGTTTCTTATGGAGATGTAGTACATGTGATCATTGTACTCCCCTTCCACATCGCCTCTGCGGGGGCTCTTCCGCTCAGTCTCCTATGCGAGGATAGCCGGGGACTTGCGTTTGGCATCCTTGCTCTTGCTCTTTGATGCGCTTGAGGACTTGGACATGGTATCCTCCTCGGGGAGGCCAAACATATGTTCGGCCTCTTCCTTGGCGCACTTTTCCACCATGACAAAGAGTTTCGCTGGTGATGTTCTCCCCACGGATGTCGATTTTCTTTAGCATCCTGACATCCTTGACGCCTTCTAAGAAGGCAGTGATGATGTTGGAGTCAGAGATCTTGGGTATCTTGTTGCGAACCTGGCTGAACCATTGCATGAACTTGAAGAGGGTCTCTATGGACTGCTGGCGGACTTAGCGGAGGTTGGAGTAGGCGAGACGGCGCTTGTAGATTCCCTTTAAGTTGGCAATGAAGAGTGCATAGAGGGTGGGCCACGAGTCGATGGATTCCTCGGGGAGGTTCATCATCCAGGTGTGAGCCGCATCCTTTAGGCACATGGGAAACTAGTTGGCCATGACATGGTCGTTGCCACCTGTGGCCTTAATGCCCATGGTGTAGAGCTATAGGAACTTGCCGGGATTGGCGGTCCCGTCGTAGCATGGTGGCATTTCCAGACGCAACTTGTATGGCCACACCACACAGCACAGGTCTTTGGTGAACGCAAGGCAGCCGTTGCTCTGCACCTTCTTGTCGTTGGCAAGGGCGGCACGGTTCTGCCGGTCGGGCGTGGCAATCTCCTCGACGATGCGGTCATCACGTCCTTGACGGGGCACCGTGGCTGCACGAGTGACCTGTGGAGTCGGGATGATCTGGCAACTGTTGTCGGGGGAGGTGTGGTGTCCACGGGCTTGAGACCACCGGCGGAGCCTAGGGTTTTGCTTAGAGGTGGAGGCGGGGTCGTAGCCCCAAGGAAGGCCTCTTTGGCCCAAGCCCCCGGTGCTGCCTGGTTCGGCAAGGAGACGATGATGCCCATAAGCTCGATGAGGTGCTCGTGCCATTTCTCTTGTCCGGACTCGGTAGGAGGATGGTGAAGGAGTTCCTGCACCATGAACTTGGAGGCCTCCGACATGGGCGGGTCGGCCTTGTCACACAAAGTTGCGGTGCGGGAGAGCGGTGTGTTGCGGCGTGTGGAGAGTTGCCGCTCTCGCAATAGGCGGAAGGAGGAGCCTTGATCGTCCTCCGACCATAGGGTTTGCTCGGTGACAGTGCGTCAGGGATAAGCTTTTGTCTAAGCCTTGCATGCAGCACAACAAAGGGTACGCTCGGCATGAGTCTCGTTGCAGGCCGACATGCTGGTGAGTTTGAAGAAGACTTTGAGAACGCGCCTCAGCCCCCTACTTGGTGCGCCAAATGTCAGAGATTTGTGTACCATGAAGTATCAAAGGGTCCAACAAGCCATGCATTCATGAGGGGGCTGAACACATGTTTAGATCTTCCCTATGGAGAAGGATGCGGTATAGCTCGCACACGATAGAGAGTTGACAAGGTAGTTTTTACCCAGGTTCGGAACCCTCGTGAGGAGGTAAATCCCCTACTCCTGCTTTGTTGTATTTCCCGCGGTGCTTTGCGATGGTACAATGGTTGTTGTAAGCCTAGGGTTTAATATCGCAAGGATTGATCCCCTTCTAAGGTTGGGGTGCCTCCCCTTTTATAGTGGCGCTGGACCTCATCCCCTAATTCTCTAGGCGAGAAGGGTTTCCACATTTCCACCCAAGGGTGACTAGTCTACAAGACTACTTTACACGGACTGGGTCTAGGAGTCCCGGGGTGCACTGGTCCATGATAAAGCTGTAGTTTTTGGTGACGTCTCCCCACAACATGGCGCCTTCCACTGCTCTCTTGCACCAAAGTGGCAAAGAGGAGGCCTCGTTGACACTAGTGTCGTCAGCCCTTCTTTAACACCCAAGAGACCAGACAATGTTTCCTCTTTACAAGGCGGTCCACGCAGTCTTCATGGGCAAGGAACTGTCTGTTCATCTTGTCGTCTTTCTCCTTGCAGCAGAATTACGAACGTGCCCTTGGGGAGCGGATCTGATGCTCTCGCGGTCGATGGCCGCCTCCCCTAGAGGATTTCACCTGACAAGTTTTCTAGGCACGGATTCTTTGTGGATCGAGCTTCACGGAGGGTCGCTCATTCTTCTTTGGGTACCCTGCTCGGCACGTCGAGGGGACACAGCCTCACAAGGCCACTGTTGTCTTAGCAGTGTACCTGGCAACCGGTGGATCTGGGTACCCCATGTCCTAGTGACCCGACAATTTGTTCAAAAATATGCCCAATGATCCTATGTCCTATTTTTCCATTGCATATTTAGTTAAATATCATAAAATTAGTTAACCCCATTTTTAAAACATGTTTAGAGCACATAAACATGCTTTCAAATGGCACAATGAAGTCAAATAGAAAGATTGAAAGATCTCCTCACAATTCATTCTCTAAGTGGTTTTGTGATCACATAAGTATCCCAAAGAACCATAGCATGTTAAAACTACAAGTAATGATAAGCAGCAATACTTACATATTTCTCTTTCCCTTTAGGTACAAAATCAGATAGATCAAGGAATTGATGTACCTGTTGAAGCTATTATTATCCCAAAAGCCATATATGATGCCCAAAAGCTATAATAGCTATAGCATCGATGGATGCACATATTCATATGGTTTAGGAAAGGATACACAATGTTATGGGTTTTTTATGTTGCACAAACATTTATTTTTGCAAGTACTAAGGACAACAATCATGTTTTAGGGTATGTAAAATACTTTGGTAGAATAAACCAAATCATAGAGTTAAATTATTTAAATAAAGCACATTTAGTTCTATTCAAATGTGAGTGCGTCAAAGGTAATGGAGTTAGAGAGTTGAAATTTTTTAATTGACTGAGGTAAACTTTAATCATGTGTATGATGCAAAAGAAAAGAGTTTTGAACCATTCATAATTGCAAGACAAGTGTAGTACGCTACAAGATCTCGTGGAAACTGGTTGGCATGCTGTAATTTTTCTCGCAGTACGGGATTACTTTGATATGGAATAAGTTTTTTTAAAAATGTGAGCATTTTCCTCATTTGTGAAACAAACTATGAATCTTAATAACTTTCTAATGTGCACTAA
This sequence comes from Avena sativa, assembly GCA_916181665.1. NCBI lineage: Eukaryota > Viridiplantae > Streptophyta > Magnoliopsida > Poales > Poaceae > Avena > Avena sativa. The sequence continues at coordinate 81,998,638 of OV702299.1, read as the reverse complement.
GAATCTTATGTGATTTTTGTGCATGAAATAACATGAATGAGATCCATGAAAGGAGATTCAAGGAGCTAAATAAACATATTTTAAATCTTGATCTGCCTACAATTTTTTTTAGTAGAAGTAATCTGGCATCAACTGAATACCACAGGAACCAACTACTGAAGCAAGCAAAAGAAAGAGGCATCTATTCTAACATTTTAGAAGTAAGTTATCTTGATCTCCTTTTCATACATTATTCTTATTGTTCACTAAACTTTTAGTTCTTAATTAGCATTTGTTCATTCTAGTCTGCTAGGATAAATGAAACTAGATATTACTAAGAACGGGACTATGATATAGATGAAGGAGTTGAAGGAGCATGAATAGAAGATGAAGAAATAGGAGATAAAGATTTGAGAAGGAAATGAACATGTAGACGATCAATTACAAGGTTAAACAGTTCAAGGTATGCAGTAGAAATCTTCCATTACCAAGTTCTTTTCATTACTGGTTGGAATTATCCTACTACTATAAATGTAGTGTGATCAATCGGTGAAGTACTTATTTTCCCTGTGTTGTCTATTTACTTCTCAATTAATGGAAAAACTGGAAAATGACCTACTGAGATGAAAAAGTTTTTTGTAAAAACATGGGCCACACAACAAGATTCAACTAGAATTCAACCATTTGGGACAACCATGTGATATCAAGACTGTAAGATTAAAAAATTTCATCAGTACACAACTTAGAGGTAAATATGTATCTCTTGCTCACATAAGTTAGAGAAAAGTCCCAAATTCTGAAAAAGAGAAGTTATGGAAGACTGTAAAGGTAAGTTATGGTTTATGAATTTTCCTATGTTTCACCAAAACAGTGCCATATACATATTTGTCCTAAAAAATTCATGTACTACTTCAAATAGGATTTCTTCACCTTAACTAACACTACAACATGTAGCTCGGGTCCTGACACTTATAGACACTGAGACACAGCCTTAGTCGCCTCTCTCACACTGGCATGGCAAAAAAAAGCCACCAAGGATAACTGTGTATGGGATTCTGGAACGGCGGAGGATTTTTTTGGCTCGGCACAACATAATCCGCCGAGCTAGCAGTTTCGCGGTGCGGCAGAGGATTCACCTTGTTACATTACTAAAGACGGTGGAACTTTAGTGCCGTTGTAACCACGAATTATTTGCCATGTTACAAAGTCCAGCATCACTAAAAGTTAATTACATTAACAATAACTGATTTATGTTGTTAATATAAATTGATTGTGATGCACAGTTGTTTAAGATATAAAATTCTATTTTCATTATTACACTCTTCTAATGGTCCGATTTTAAAATCGAGGATGATTAGAAAAGTGCAATTATCGTTCATCTAATCTAACCACCTAACCTAATTACACTAATTTTTTCTTTGCTCTGTTAATGGTAGTGGTGAAGCAGATGAAGAAGGCGACGGCCACCATCTCCTGCTCGATGGATCTTCAAGGCCTTGTCCATCTTCCTCGAGGTGGATTTGCAGGGAGCTGGACACCATCTTCGCCATAGTGGATCTTCAAGGAATAGCCACCATCTTCCTCCTGGAGGATCTTCAAGGCAGCGCCACCATCTTCCTCCGGGTGGATATGCATGCGGCCGATCTTGCGTGCGATGGATCTGCTCATGGTCGATCTGCCCACGGTCGATCTTCCACATGGTGGATCTGCTCATGGTTGGTCTGCCCGTGGTCGATCTACCCGCGTTCGATCTTCTCGTGGATCTAACTCGTATAGATACGGGATTAAATAAGAAGATGGAGTGGGAAATTTTCTGATTAAGATAGTAGGGAGATCCAGGAGCACAATGGCTACCGAGTGAATCAATGATTTTTTGTATTATATAGGAACTAGGATTGGGGTGTGGGGATTAGGGTTTCGTATGGGTCTTTAGATCGTGTGGCACAACATTGTGGTCCGATGTAGCTCTGAGGGCCCATAGTAGGCTAATCCACTGCTCACTTATTGGTGGGACACGGTTAGTGAGAGAAATAAATTATTCACTCAAAAAAGAGAACTAAATTATTTTTCCCGAAAATACAAATAAGTGTTTTACATATAGCTGCCTCAGTTGAAATCTATATTACTCATAAGTAGCTGATCTAGAGTTTCCGCAAGCGGCTTCAGTGTGTCGGACATAAACACGCACGTCGCCTTAATCGTGCTTATCGTAGGAGCCACCTCGTCCTCTGATTCCTTCTTCACTTGTATCACTATTTCCTCATAGTCAGAGTCAGACAATTCGTACAAGTTGTGGAAGGTGTCCTTTCACAAGGCTACCAACACACATTGTAGCTCCAGCGAGTGTTCTTTATCAACATAAAAGACAAAGTCGCACTTCATTTGGTCCTGATGATACCCGAGGAACTTATGGCCGGTGTTCATGCCCTCGTATGCGATTAGGCAATACGGTAGTAGGCCGCACTTGCAAAGTAGATCAAAGTTTGATTTGAGGATGCCGGTCCACCCATCTACTTTCAAATCGATCCACCTCAGCACCATGCCCTGATCGAGAAAACCCCAAATTAGTATTTCAGATATAGGAGATAAAAGAAATACGAAATTAAATTACGTAAGCACGGACTTCGCCGCCGCCCTGAACACATCCATGATGCAGCATATCACTGCCGCCTTCCCGCTCAGCACCCCGAGGATTCTGAATCTCAATGTCGCCGTAGACAGCCACCTCTATAGTCCCCTCCATGCATTAGTGAAAACTATAGGAAGAGGTGAAAGGATATAGATGCCGTCTAGAGAGGGTGAATAGGCAATTTAAAACTTTTAGGAGAGGTGCTCAACAAAGTAGGAATTAAAATAGCGTTTACTTTGTCTAGCACAAAATTAGAACAACTAGGGTTCACCTATGTGCACCAACAACTTATTCTAAGCAAGACAAGCAATTATGTGATAGCAAGATATAGACTTCAAGCACGAAGGCTATCACAAAGTAAGGTGCATAAGTAAGATCTCGGGTATAGAGATAACTGAGGCACACAGAGACGACGATGTTTTACCGAGTTCCTCCCAACAATGGAGTACGTCTCATTTGGAGAGGGGGTGGTTTCAAACCACCAACGCCACAAAAGTCCTCCATTGTTCTCCTGTGAATCTCACCCCAATGGTATCGATCCACACTTCCACTATCGATGCACTTGTCGGTGGCAATCCATAACCTCTCACAAGGTTGGGGCACTTCTACACAATTCAATTGGAGGCTCCCAATAAACAAGCTTGGGGAAAGCTCCATAACTTAATTGGAGGCCCCAAGTAATCCATGCAAAACAACTAAACTGTTTAGGGTTCCAAGAATCCAGGAGATAAAAGCTTTTCACTTTCACCAACCAAATCCTCCATAGAGAACTCAAACCGATGCACCTAATGCAATGGCAAGAACACAAGAAGTGATCAAATCCTTCTCTTCCAAATTACACCAAAGCTACAAAAGCTTATGGAGGAATAAGAGAGGAAGAACAATGGAGGAAATCCACACAAGACTCCAAGATCTAGATCCCAATATGTTCCCCTCACTTAGAGGAGAGATTGATTGGTGGAGTTGTAGATCTAGATCCCCCTCTCTCTTTTCCCTCAAGAAGATGCAAGAATCGTTGGAGGGATTGAGAGATAGCAAGCTTTAAGAGGTCAACAATGGTGGGGGAAAACTTGCAAGAGATTTTAAGAACCATTGGGGAAGAAGGGCCCCTTAAATAGGTCACTAGAAATCCAACCGTTAGGCACAGGAATCGCCCGGTCTAGAGTCTCCGGGTTGGGACCGGAGTCTCTAGTGTACCCAGTCCAAACAGGGACAAACTGGAGGACAGTCTGTACGCGGTCCGAAGATAGACCAGAGATTTAGTCCAGAGTCTCCGATCTTACAAAAACTGGCAGAAAGACCAATATGAAAACAACCATAACTTTTGCATCTCGACTCTAATTTTGATGATCTTGGGCTCTTTTAAATATGAAAATAAGCTCTACATGATCATACATAAAAACATCATATTACATCAAGGTATGATAGAACCAAATGACGAAATGTTTGACCTCTCTCAAAAAGACGAACTAGTAAAACCTCCAACATCGAAAATGCAATAGAGAATGCATATGAAATCCATTTTCGATGAGCTAGAGCTTTTCATGGAGATTAACACAATCTCTAAATTCTCACATGATTAAGACACAAATAAGAACCAAGAAATATGATGCCAATGATGCAAAGGTTTGAGCTCTGTTTGAACGATGGGGTCAAGTTACTCACTCGAGAGCCCCTCTTGATAGTATGGTTACCTATCCTATAAACAGGTCTCCCCAACTAACACCATAAGATAGGTAAGAAAGAAACCCTACCAAGAACATACCTTTGCCTTGAGCATATTACACTTGATCTTGATGATTACGATATTGTCCACCTCAATATGGAACACCTTTCTTGATTGCGCTAGCTTGGTGAAGTCTTCCAAATTGCTCCCCCATACTCACTATGGGAGAGCCTCTCTTTTAGTAATATCTTCACATATACATGGTCACCATAATGATGGCAAGCCCCAAGAATATGATATCTTCGAGATGGATCATCTTGAACTTGCACTTCATTTCTTCTTTTCTTCATTATGTTGGTGTCTTGAAGGTACACCAGAGATATCACTCCATCTATTCTTCAAGACACACTTGCCATAGGCTCAACTCTCCCATGACCAATCTTTGGATCACTCCATGAACATATTGGTCATCACTTTATCTTCTTCATTTTCTTCTTCTTTCAACATTTACATCACCACATGGTTCAAGCATTGTCTATGTACATATCCGTAAGTATAAATCAATGCAAACATTAGTCCATGGGGATTGTCATTAATTACCAAAACCACACATGGGTTTACATGCACTTTCCATATCCCCCATTTTGGTAATTGATGATAATCACTTGAGAGGGTTTATATAAGGAATTTAAAGAACCAAACAAGTTGAATATATATAGCAAAACTCCCCCATAATATATGCATGTGTGAATGAACTTGAATTTCATTGCATATATTGGCAATCAAAGCCTAGTGGAATTTACTCTATATATTCAATCATGCAAAGCAACAAGATGCAATGCATGAAAGGAAAATGTTTAAGCACAAAGACCAAAAGCATACAACCCAATTTCCCTTAAGTCCTCCAAAACTTCTCCGCCATTGGCATCGATTGCCAAAATGGGTGAAAATCTCTAGATGGCCAATAGAGTGGGAATTCCTCCAAAATGTGCATTTCTCATAGTAGGAATGGGATAACATGCACGTATCCAATGACGAATGCTTGGAGGGAATCAAACTATATTGAGGATCAAAAGATTGCAAAAAGACAACAAGGTGAATAAGCATCAATGAATGAATTAAAAGCAATCAAAAATCCAAAGAACCACTTGACACAAACAAGATACCAAATGAAAGATAGATATTATGATAAGATCGAAAAGAGAGTGTTCTAAATAATATGAGGAGGCTCCCCAAGGTTTGTGCACAAATTATAATTTACGTTTGAATACAATATGCACAAACATGGCATCCTCACTCCCCCATAAGCATTTAAAACACAACAAATGAGATAGAAGGCAAATGAGCATTCTTAAATGAATTAGAGGAGTTCCTCAAAACTTATGCACCAATTATAGTAATTGCATTTTGAAACTAAGTGAATAAGCATGGAGTCCTCACTCCTCCAACTCATTTAACAATTCAAGGAATGAGAGATCAAATAAATTCTTAAATTAAATAGAGAAGCTCCCCAAGATTTGTGCACACATTATAATAGCTGTATTTGAATACAACATGCACAAATATGGAATCCTCACTCCCCCATAAACATTTAAGACGCAAAAGGTGAGCAAGAAGGCAAATAAGAATTATTAAATAAATTAGAGGAGCTCCCCAAGGATTATGCACCAATTATGATAATTTCATTTGGGAACAAAGTGCATAATCATGGAATCCTCACGCATCCAAATTCATTTAACAATATAAGGAATGAGAGAACAAATATGAGTGCCCGAAGATGTAAACACAATATACAAACACTCATTGGCAAATGAATTTGGAAGCCACCAAAGCATCAAAAATAAATAGAAAGGTTCTCTCCAAGGAATAAAAACTCAACGAAAAATAACTTCTCTTATGTGTATAAGTTTCTAAGTGGAAAACATCACAAAGACATATACCCACACGGAAAAAAGGACACACAAATAAGATATACAAGAAATTACATGGAAAGAAAAATGAAGTCATAACATATACCAATAAGATTTTTGCTTAAAAGCATGGCCAAAGGCACAATTTTATCTTATTGTTCATTAATGAGCCTCAAACACCAAAACACCACATACATTACAACTATCACCAAGGGAAAAGGACATAGTTGGAATATATGGAGAAAGGCAACAAGTATCACAAAATAAAAATCAACTTGTAAATTCTCACTACTAGACATTATAGAAATTGAGGAGAAGATTGGCAATGAAATTACTAGATTGACATATTAGGGATTTGGTGAATCATATGCACTTATCTCAACATACTCACATTTTCAATAAGAGTTTCTATTAAGACCAAAACACGAACAACAACATTTGCAATTATAAGAGAGATCATGCCATGAGGCAACCTAAAAGAGGTTAGAAGCAATATGAGTATGCATGAGAAGGGATACTTGTTACCGATGTATAATTGGTAGGATGTAGAGGATATGAGTTTGTCGAACATCATATGGCTTGCCTCCAATTTTCATGGACACGCCACTTCTTCAAAATTGAGAGACAAGCATCCAATATATCTCCAATGTACCTAAAACACATTAAGTACAAAATGCTCCCCAAACATATTGGGTCCAAAGTAGTTAGTTGAACTACAATACATAGGAGAGACTCCAAATAATTATGTGCATATTGATATGAAATTGAATTTCATGCACAACTTAGCCGATGGGATTTGGTGGGGTTTCCCCTATATATTGGATCAAATAAAGCATGTATGCCATAATATAAACATGTAGTTAAGATGCATGCACAAGGCTTTCAAGAACCAAAAAGGAGATACAATTGAATAAAAACACCAAGTAAACCAAGATGGCACACACAAGAGTGTAACACTACAAAAGGTGTCCAAATTGTATCAAAGGACCAATTCAACACATGAAAGATCACAAATTCAACAAATGAACTAGACAAAGTCCAAAGAGAAAAAGATAGACACGAACACAAATGCTTAAAGGTTTATCTCATTCTAAAAGGTCAGATCAAGAAACAAGGAATGAGACAAAACCCACTCCCAAAAAGATCAAGGTTCCAACAAATAGACCAAACTCTCCACACTTTTCTTGATGGCACAAAATACCAAAATGAAAAGATCGCATTTCCAAGCACATAAAACATGATATGGAACAAAACAAGAATCATAAATATGAGTGTTCTAAATAATATAGGAGAGATCCCCCATGGATAGTGCATTATGTAGGATTTTCCTTTTGAATGCAAAATGCACACAAATGGGATCATCATTGGTACCTACATTAAATAAAACACAAGAGGATACCAATAAAATAAGAAGATCCACAAGAGGCAAGGAAAGCTTGGGAGACAACACAAAAAAATTATTGGCAAGAGATAGTACAGGATTAAGCAAAGGCCAAAGTGAATATGATCAATAAATTCTATCATAAATCTAGTACTAATTGTCCAAGGACAAGAAGTATTGGGAATAGTCTTCCCCAGGTAATTCACACAAATATCCAATATCATATTCACACAAAGAAGCGTATAACAAAGTATAAGAATTAAGTTTGATGCTCCGAAAGAGATTCTTGGTAGCTTCCAATAGTCACACAATCACTAGTGATTAGAGTAACTTGAAGCTAATGGTTTCCATGAGGATATAGGGATGCAGATATGAGGAAACACATACCAAGAAACATTCTCACCAACAAGATCCAAAAGATGAGCAATAGACGCATTTAAGCAAATTTGAACTTGTTTGAGCAAATGTGTCACATAGGAGCTAGAGAAATATAAATATCAATTCTAAGTGACACAACCTAAAATTTTCACATTCTTTAGGATTGTAATATTAACTAAGCATATTACTCCCCCATAATGTGATATAACCGTAAAACTCAACATGAGGCAAAAGGATCCAAATAGAGATAATCAATGGACATTATAGAACTTAAATTTCTCATGAGAATCATACCACATAGAGACTAGATAATGTTGCAATATCAATACTAGGTGGTATTCCTCATGTGCACACATTTTTAGGATTGTGGAATGCCCAAGCATAACACTCCCCCAAAATGGGATAGTCCATTAATCTCTCACAAGAGCCAAATAAGATACCAAATATAATCAAGAAAGGCTCCAACATAAGAAACACACATACATGGCGTGCCACCCAACATACACAAATATACTTGATAACTCAAGATAATTACATGGAAGGCACAATATGTACAAAAGCATACAAGGAACAAAACTAACACACACGCATAAGGGGTCAAGTAACTTTCAATGTAATGAGTTAAGCACATGTTACCGCAAGGAGGAACATTGGAAATATGATAGAGGTAATATAATCCACGTGACTTGGCTTGACAAATATAATAGATGAATATCACTCAATTCTTAATGATGTAGCCAAGACTCCAATGCTCTTCAAACACACCTATTGATCAAGTTTTGGCTTGTTGGTCCCCAACCAAGTTGGGTCCTAAGAAGTTAGTCACAATGGGCTTGGCAACCCAAATGGGTCTTTTCTTGACGCCACATTGGGCACCAACAAATTTTTCAAACACATTGCCAACCTCATCCTTACAAAGAGAATAAGCATCATCAATCATGATAGGATTGGACGAGGATATACCAATGGTGCATGAGGAAGAAATGTAACCTTTATCGCGGCAAATATAGCAAGTTATTCCCTTGCCATCTTTCTTGTTGGGTGAAGCAACAACTTGAGGAAGAACTTGAGTCTTCTTGGGAGGAGGCCCAACTATAACAAGAGGTAGATCTTGAGGCCGCTTGGATTATCGCTTCTTGCCAAGGGGATTATCCTTCAATGGGCAATACTTGACATGATGCCCTTCTTCCTTGCACTTGAAGGAAACAATGTTGTCCGGATTCTTGACTTGATCTTGGCCATTCTTCTTATTGCCATTGTGCTTCAACTTGATAGTGGACTTGTTATTGATATTGGAGTTAAATCCAAGCCCACTCTTGTCATTGGGGGATTTTTGCACACTCAAAATGTTATTGAGTGTGGCCTTCCCCCTATGACCCTTTTTCAAGTCATTCTTCAACGAAGTGACTTGAGCCGTGATCTCTTTAATTTCCTCTACATGGTTAATGTGAACAACATTACTAGAGGAAGTAGATGCTACATTGTTAGAGCGACAACGCATGGAATGTAATTCATCACAAGATGTAGCAATGGCGAGAGTGGATGAATTATAAGGACTAACACATGGCAATATGACATTTGGAGTAGAAGTAGTGCTAATGTCCACATGAGGCTCATTAAATGTTACCTTTGACATAATAGCCTCATGAGCCAACTTTATCCTATCATGGGAGGCTATAAGATCCTCATGTGAGCTTGATAACTTACCATGACTTTCTTCTAAGATCCCATACTTGCTAGTTAGCAAAGCAAGTTGAGTATTTAGCTCAACATTCTCCTTCAAAATAGATGCTTCACAATAAATAGAGTTAGTAGCACAAGCATCATAATTAACTGCAAGAGGTGAGGGCAACTTAGAAATCACTTTTGAGTAAGAGGCTTTAAGTTGTGACTCGGTGAGTTTGATGATATCACCCTTGATGACCCTAGAGCCATTTTTGAGGTGCTCAAAATCCTCAAGGAGTTTAGCATAAGCAACTTGAAGCGCATCATTTTTTACTTTTGAGGTCACTTGCCACCTCAAGATATCTATTATGAGATTCCTTCACTCTAGAGATCTCTAGAGCAAAAGGCTCATCAAGAGATTCCTTAGTGGTTGTTCCTATTCAAGAGCTTCATTTAGATTTGCAATTTTATTAGCAAACTCACGCTCAAGGTTGCTCATTTTATCAATGGTGTTCTCATGCTCCTCAATTTGTGCTTCTAACTTATCAATATGTTCTTTGCTCTTAATAGAAAAGTCCAAGATTTAAACGAAGTTAGAGCAAGCAATATTATTCTTAACAAGAGCATGATAAACAATCTCACTCTTTTCATATAAATCATCAACAGACAACTCTTCTTCCTCATTATCCTCATCCTCATTGTCACAAGAGGTATTGGGTTCCAAAGTAGGAGTTACCTTCGAATCCCTGGCCATAAGGCATAGGTGGAAACTGTGAGATGATGATGATGATGAATTACTTGAAGATCCATTCAAGATAGTGTCTTGACCAATAGAATTTTTAGTTTCCTCTACATTGTTAGACACATAACAACTAGAGGAAATAGAAGCATTTATATCATGGCAACATGGCAAAAAGAGCATATCATCATGATATCTATTGAGGCAATTTATGCATGATATGCAAGGACTATCAATACTAGCATGTAAATCATATATAGTGTTAGATGAGTTTAAGTCCAAAGATGAAATATTGCAATGAGATAGAGAAGAAGGATCAATAAGAGTAAGCTCACTATCAACATTTCAAAGTTCACCATCACTCACCATTTCATTACCTTGAGTCTTACTGTACTTTGGTGAAGTGGAATAAAATGAGAACTCATCTCAACCGAAAGTGGAAGCAGCACAATCATCCTCAAAAATATTGGACACAACATATTTATCTTAAAGTTTTGTCCATAACTCATGAGTGCTCCAAAAAGGAATCATTGAAGATGTAACTACATAGCTCAAAGCATTAACAAGCACATTAGAAGCTTGAGCATCGAGATATAAGCTTTTCTCATCCTCACAAGATAGATTTTCAAAATCCATAGGAGGATAAAAACCTATATCTACAATACGCTCCAAATTTGGGTCCATGTCCCGAAAATGAATAATCATACGAGTTTTCCATATATAATAATTTGTGCCATCGAATATGAATATGTCATTGTGCACTAATCCCCTAGCCGACATCTTTACTCTCAAGGCGGTGAAGCCTAAAATGAGAGACCGGGATCTGATACCAATTGAAAGGATACAGATACCACCTAAAGGGGGTGAATAGGTGATTTAAAACTTTTACAAGAGGTTCTCAACAAATACGGAATTAAACTAGCGTTTACTTTGTCAAGCACAAAACTAGAAAAACTAGGGTTCACCTATGTGCACCAACAACTTATGCTAAGCATGACAAGCAATTATGTGATAGCAATATATAGACTTCAAGCATGAAGGCTATCACAAAGTAAGGTGCATAAGTAAGAGCTCGAGTATAGAGATAACCGGGACACACGGAGACGACGATGTTTTACCGAGTTTCTCCCAACAATGGAGTATGTCTTGTTTGGAGAGAGGGTGGTTTCAAACCACCAACGCCACAAAAGGCCTCCCTTGTTCTCCTATGAATCTCACCCCAATAGGATCTATCCATATTTCCACTATCGGTGCACTTGTCGGTGGCAATTCGGAACCTCTCACAAGGTTGGGACACTTCTTCAGAACTCAATTGGAGGCTCCCAACAAACAAGCTTGGGGAAAGCTCCATAACTTAATTCAAGGCCCCAAGTAATCCACGACCTGCAAAACGACTAAACCGTTTAGGGTTCCAAGAATACAAAAGATAAAAGCTTCTCACTTTCACCAACCAAATTCTCCGTAGAGAACTTAAACCGATACACCTAATGCAATGGAAAAAACACAAGAAGTGATCAAATACTTCTCCCGGACTCCATCAAAGCTACAAAAGCTTATGAAGGAATAAGAGAGGAAGAACTAGGCATGGGCGTTTGGTTTTAACCAAAATTTTGGTTTGGTTTTTCGGTTTTCCTAATAATTCGGGTAATAAGAAATAGTAACCAAAATTAATTCGGTTTTCTAATTAAATGGTAGTTCGGTTAACCGACATTTCGGTTTGGTGTTTGGTTTTTAACCGACTTGATCGTACCTATCAGCAAATAATGATCTGTCATATGCCATGCAACAGCTAGGCACTCGCTGAGTCGCTATGACCAGAAGCCACCTCCACGTATGAGAACGCACACACCGGTACACCACTACTCATGCCTCCAAAAAAAACATATGACTATGCACTAGTTAAATACTCCACGTAGCTAGCTGAAGCAAGTACTATAGCAAAATGTAACTAGATGGACGCGGGGATACATGTACGTGCATGGTTGGGTTTTTCCTATAGGTAGTGCCGAGAGACGTGGAGTCTGAGGCCTTGGCCTGTTGGGTGTTTGCCTGTTGAGCGAAGAAAACAGAAGGACCAAACAGCAATGGAGTCTGATCGGAGCAAGTCAGGTGTCTCTAGGTAATATTTCGGTTTTTCGGTTATTTTGGTTAACCTGGGGTAAAAACCAAAATTATTAATATAAATTCGGTTTATCACTTTTATGCACCGAAATTGTCTTCGGTTAATTTAGTTTCGGTGTTTGGTTTCGGTTTTTTATGCCCACACCTAGAAAGAATAATGGAGGAAATCAATAAAAGACTTCAAGATTTAGATCCCAAGATGTTTCCCTCACTTAGAGGAGAGACTGATTGGTAAAGTTATAGATCTAGATCCCCTTTCTCGTTTCCCTCAAGAAAATGCAAGAATAATTGGAGGGATCGAGAGATAGCAAGCTTCAAGAGATCAACAATGGTGAGGAAAACTTGCAAGAGAGCTTAGAAACCATTGGAGAAGAAGGGCCCCTTAAATAGGTCACTAGAAATCCAACCATTAGGCCCAGAAATCGCCCGGTCCGAAGTCTCCAGACCAGGAATGGAGTCCCCGGTGTACCCAGGCCAAATGGGGATAAATTGGAGGACACTCTGTACGCGGTCTGGAGATAGACCGGAGATTTAGTCCGGAGTCTCCGGTCTTATAAAAACTGGTAGAAAGACCAATACGAAAACAATCATAACTTTTGCATCCGGACTATGATTTTTATGATCTTGGGCTCGTTTTAAAGAGGACAATAATCTCTAAAATATTATATATAAAAATATCATAGTACAGTAAGGGAGGATAGAACCAAATTACGAAAGGTTTAACCTCTCTTAAAAAGACGAACCGGTAAAACCTCTAACATCAAAAACGCAATAGAGAATGCATATGAAACCCGTTTTCGATGAACTAGAGCTTGTCATGGAGATTAACACAAGATCTAAATCCTCACATGACTAAGACAAAAATAATAACCAAGAAATATGATGCCAATAATGCAAAGGTTTGAGCTTTTTTCGAATGATGGGGTCAAGTTACTCACTCGAGAGCCCCTCTTGATAGTATGGTTACCTATCATATAAACCGGTCTCCCCAACTAACACCATGAGACCAGTAAGAAATAAAACCTATCAAGGACATATCTTTGCCTTGATCATATTCCACTTGAGCTTGACGATTACGATCTTGTCCACCTCAAGATGGAACAACTTTCTTGATTGCGCTAGCTTGGTGAAGTCTTGCAAATTGCTCCCCCATACTCACTATGGGAGAGCCTCTCTTTTAGGAATATCTTCATATATCCATGATCACCATAGTAATGTCAAGCCCCAATCATATGATCTCTTCGAGATGGCTTATCTTGAACTTGCACTTCGTTTCTTATTTTCTTCATTATGTTGGTGTCTTGAAGGTACACCAGAGATCTCACTCCATATATTCTTCAAGACACACTTGCCATAGGCTCAACTCTTCCATGACCAATCTTTGAATCACTCCTTGAACATCTTGGTCATCACTTGATCTTCTTCATTTTCTTATTCTTTCAACTTTGACACCACCACATGGTTCAAGCATTGTCTATGGACATATCCGTAAGTATAAATCAATGCAAACATTAGTCCATAGGGGTTGTCATTAATTACCAAAACCACACATAGGGTTACATGCACTTTCAAGAGGGTGTGTGGATGTGGATGTAGAGTATATAATAGAGAACAAAACACTTCGGCTGTGGTGGGTCACACCAGTCAGTGAGACCAGCCTTACCAGTCAATGTATGTTGGTTGACCGGTCGACAACGTGGGACACACTCTACTGCGGCACTACAATGCACGACGCACTAATATATGCCCCATCCATATATTGCGGCATTACAATGTGCCGGCCTACCCAGACAGCTACCACGGCACCGAAATCCGCCAGTACTCTGTGTGACCATGCGTACATTGGACGCTGCGGAAAATGGTGTCGCAATTTCTCATCTGACGTGTATCCAACTATTGCCGGTACTTTTCCCTTATGCCGCCCCCAAAAATCCTTTGGGTATAGGGGTATTTTATAGTGTAAAGCACAAGGAGTGGGTAATGACTTCAGCAGCCAAAAAGTTTAGATCTTTCAAACATTACTTGAAGTCAACTTACTGGAATGTAGAGTTGACTCTCAGGCAAAATATTGACAATGGATGTGAAAATAGAATTCCTGGTGAACAATAGGAATCCCTTAATGAGGATTGGAATACTAAGAGGTCCAAGGTAATCGTATGAGTTTGTGTTCCTCATACAAGATTTTTTAGTAAAGTCTATGATTGTTCATCCTCATTATTTGTATAACCATTTCAAATGTTTTATTCATAATTATGCCTAACACATTTGACTCACCATTGAAATGGAAGTTGTTTTCAACAATGCCTAAACCATTCTAAGGTTGATCAAGTCATGTATGCAGGAATTGGCTTTGAGGAATAAAACAACCAGAGCAAACCCAAAAAAATATAATTGTATGCATACTGCTCATACAAGAAGCTACCCTGTTGTCCATGATCAAGAGGTAAAATTCTAGGTCATTTCTAAACAAAACCTGGAAACTGCAAACTGCATGAACTGAAACTAGGTTAGGATAGTTATAAAATGCGATCTTTCCATAGAAATTTGCAAAATAATGTCTACAAACTATAGGAACTGAGACAAGAAAGACATGTTTCTAGGTCAAAACGGTACCAAATTGTGAAAACCAACAAGAAAGGACTACTAGTGGATGCTTACTCTATTACATAAATTGTATGTCAAAACAACTACTTAATGTTTACTCTAGTATGCATGATACCATGTAAAAAAGTTTAAATTTCTAAAATGTTGGAGATATGCCTAGAGGCAAATAATAAAGATGTTTTTATTGTCATATCTCAAATATTCATAATAATTTTTATGCCATGCTATAACTATATTAAGCGGAAACATGTACATGTGTGGTATGTAAGCAAACCAAGTCCCTAGTAACCTATAGTCAACTAGCTCATTGGTTAAATGATGATCAAGGTTTCCTAATCATGGACATTTATGTCAATTGACAATAGGGTCATGTCATTGAGTGAATGATGTGATGGACAGACATCCAACTTAAGTATTGCAATGAGATCTAGTCACATAGTTCAACATTGCGATAATTAGAAAAGCGTAGTAACCCAATCCGTTGACCTTAAGATCATATCTAATCACTATCACCAAAGGCTGCCTTGAATGCATCAACCATCATACCATAACAGGGTGATCATAAAGGTGTCTCTCAGGTATTCCAAAGGGATAGGTTGAGACGTATGGATCAAGATCGGGATTTTCCCATCCGCATGACAGATAGATACTCTAGGACCACTCGGTGAGATTACATCTATGAAGCTTGCAAGCATGTGAATAGGTCATGGGAATGTAATGCCATAGGAATGAGTAAATGTATTTATTGATAACAACATCGAACTAGGTATAGAGATACCTAAGATCAGATCTTGGACAAATCATGTATCATGTAGCAAAGGGAACAAGACTCGATGTCAAAGGGAACAAGACTCGATGTTTAAGGTTCAAGCGATAAAGTTAATTCATGGAATATATAGGGACCATCATGGGTTTATAGATCCCGTTGTTGGTCATTGATCAGAGAGGTGTCTCGATCATGTCTGCATGATTCCCTAATGTAGGATGGCACACTTAGGGGTATACGATGCTTAGGGTTTGATTCGAGACCGTTGGAGAAAAGAGAGGGAACTCTGAAATTGTTCTAGAGAGAGATCATAAAGGTTCCGGAGGCAATGAAATGTTCGGAGACTAAATAATATGTTTTAGTATTTAATTAGATGAATTAAATATTTAAATAAAAATAAATATATGGCCTACCCCTAATGGGCCACCACATGCAGTCCATTAGGGGGAGCCCCACCTTCCTAAGTGGCCGCGGTCCAAGAGTGAGGGGAGGCGCACGACATGGAGGGGAGACGACGGCCTTAGGGTGGGCCCCACCCTAGGTGGCCCCTTCCCCTCCCCCTTGGCCTATATAAGGAGGGGATCCCTTCCCCTCATTCATCCCACTGGAATTTTCCTCTCTCCCTCACGTGTGGTTCCATAATATTGGGACGAGCATACGAGGTTTGAGTTATCCACCATACGCACATCGTTGTGCTGCTGGACTCTCGGTCTGGATCATTCTTCTTCCGCTGCTTCGCTGGACCAGAGCCTGGGGACGTCGTCTACACCGAACGCGTGTAGAACTTCAGAGGTGCTACAAATTGTAGCACTCATCTCTTGTACTTTTGCACGACCTTGAGGTCGGCATTGTTGTACGACTACATCGCTAATGTTTGTTGGAACGTCAACGCTTTTTGGTCTTTAAGGGTATGAACATCGGATCCCTCTGTTACCTTACATCTGCATAGAATAGATCTTGGTTATGTTATTCTCATTGTTAGGAATTTTTTGTTTACTACTTCGAAACTCTGCAGTGGTATCAGAGCCGATCTATGCGTAGATGGGTTGGTACAATTAGAACACATAGTGATATGTGGGCATTGATTTTCTAGTTATTACCCTTCCACATGTACTTGTTCATATCACGGTAATATTTGATGAAGCAGTCTAGACTGACCCGACGCGTACTCTTACGTGAGACTGGTTCCACACCTAACATATGGCTTGTACCATATATATGGTTAGCAGGTGTCTGTCTCTCTTACATTAGTTGATATGACATTTACAAATGACGGCCCTAAACAAGGGATTTAAAGTGACAACTAGTCAATCCATGTTATGGTTGGAAGTTCGTAGGAAATAAACGGTTCTTTCATGAAAGCCCTAACAGCCACATAAAACTTACAAAAGATAAAATAGAGACGTCTAATTTTATTTTGCAGAGCATGTGGTATGATATGGTCTTAGTAAGTTTTTATGAAATGTTCAGTCGCATGCATGGAGGCGTCATGGACATGGTCTTAGCTTCATCTTCCGTCAGAGTGGCAAACATGAGCTCATCATCGGAGTCCATTATTGTGCAAGCAAAATGCTGAACACCTCGTGTGTAGGGTGTCTGCGAGGTCGGCTAGGGAGCTGCTCGTGGCGGTCCCAAGACGGCGAAGCGCGGCCGCTGGAGGAGGTGGAGGATGGTGCGGTGATGCTCCGCTAGCGGCGGCGGAGGGGATATGGGTGGTGCCGATGACGCTCTCCCGGCATGGGGTGGAGACTGCGAGAGGCGTGAGGGCGAAATGGAGGGAAGGGGATTTCGTGTGGTTTCACTGACAGTTCTAGCCCATGTGCCTTTCCCTTCACCCAACGCCCTTAACAGGCCCCACACGCTGGATTCGGACTGGGATCGCCGAGGTCAAAATCGGCCATGCCGGCGAAAAAACGGCTGCTAAGGCCGACTAGACAAATATTTTTAAACAAAACGGGCAATTTTGCCTCATTTTATTTAAAAAAGTCGAAGAGAATTGACCGGTTAATTTGGAAAGAAACCGTTCGAAAACCCGTACAATGCACCAATGTCATCATCGAACACGACCACATTGGGCACACCACCACAGCCAACCTAGCTACCCACACAAAACACAAACACACTAGGAGAACTGCGTCGAGGTTGCCACGAAGCGTCATCGACATCACTCCTCCACAAGCCAGCGACTCCGACTTCACCGGCGACTTCCCAAACAGAGCCTCACAGACGGCGTCGGAACCCATGCCAGTCTATGCCATCAATTGGCCACATGCTCCAAGGACAAACAGCTCCGACTCTAACGACGAGCTTCACAAGGGAATTATGCTGGTCTTGCATCGACCGATAACTCTGCATAGACCATCGGTGTGCGGTCATTGTCACCGCCTGGACACCCTCCACCGCAGCTCTGACTCCACAACAACATAGTGAAGCAGAAGTACCCATCAGACACGCCGGGAATAGCCAACTATCAAATCCTAGTCGTGATCCATCTTCAGCTCGACGTATCATCTTTGCCAAACTGCACCATTGGACCTAGCACAGCTTCCTAGCAACAACCGTCTTCCCTCAATCCCAGGACACAGGCGACTCCAAGACGATGCCTCCCAAAAGTAAAGAGATGCAGTAGCACCTCCATCGCCCGATCCCGGATCTGAGGTTTCCCTCCGAAGTCAAGGCCATAGGAGGAGTGAGCACCCCTAGACGATGCTTCCAAGAAAGCCCACGACACCCGCAGGTGTAACCATCGCCAGCTCCAGCCAAGACCGGAGCAAGAATTTCTCCCGGAAAGCTCAATAACCTGCAACCTGAAATGGCCGCCCACGAACCTCCATCATACGTGCCGAATCCTGCCGACCACCAACCATGCCGAAACTAGCTCCGCACTTCCAGGCGAAGCACACTAGTGCCACACCGAGCCACAACTAGAGCAAGCCGAGCCGAAGATCGACGCGAAGACACCAGAATCCCCATCATTGTCCACCTTCCTCACCGCCAACCGAAGTCGACGCCGAGGCCATCATCCCACTTGTCGTCTTCTGCATCACCAGACGAAGCTTTGCCCAGGCCCGTCAGCCCTCTAGCATGCCCAGATCTGAGGATCCAAATCGGGAGGTCAGCGCCTTGCCGCGGAGAGGCTGGAGACGGCTGATGTAGTCACCAGGAGAGGCCGCAGGGGAGAAGCAGGTCCTTCGCACGGGGCCAGAGCCGACCGGATGAGAGGGTTCTACCGCGCCTAAGACCATCCATTCCGCAAGGAAAGTCGCGCGCCATGGGAAAGCAGGAACCCGCCACTACACCGCCTGAGCCACCGCGCCACCAGGAGAGGCCGAAGCCGTCGAGGGCTCCCCTGCTGAATCTTCCCGAGGTGAAGCCGCTGCGTGAGGAGCTAGCCCCGCCGCCGCCGTATGCGGCACGGGCTTTGCCCGACCACATCCTCCGACGACGACGGCGAGGGTGGAAGGGAAGGGGCGGCGCTAGGCCTGGAGGCTAGGGTTTCCCCATGCCGCCCTAGAAGGAGTGACGCGGGGTGGGGGAGGATGCAGCTATTGGAGTTACCGTATCGACTGGACGAATTTTGCATTTCTGGCGCTAAAAAGGGACTCTGGGCACGCGGGAGGCCGGCTCGAAATTCTCTAATTAATTTTTAATGTCAATGTATGTGCAATTTGTAGATTTAAAAAACAAACCAAACATATGATCAGGTTGGACATGCATTCGAGGCGTCGTTGGAGTCTCATTTTGACAAGTTGCTGGTAGTATGGTTCTTCGACAACGGACACCTACAAAGAGCCATTTGCGTCAAGATGGCAATGGGGCCGAGTATGGCTTCACCATACCTGCCCCGATCCCCACGAATCCCCGTACCCGCGATTCCTCGCTAGACTATCGGGGGGAAATGTCCCCCGTGCCCGCAAATAACAGGTACCCGATACTCGCCGGGGACTCCACCGGGATGCTCCCAACGCGGCGGCCCTGATGCAGGAGGACACCGGTGACGAGCTGGTGCGGGCGGGCAGATGCAGGGGAATCCCACGACGAGCTGATGTAGGGGTCGTGGGCGACGAGGAGATGCAGGGAACGCGGGCGACTAGCTCCTCCTTGCATCAGATGGAAGTACGCCGGCGGCCGTCAACGGTGTGAATCTCGAGTGAAGGAAGGAGGAGTTAGGTGTCGGTGCCGATTGGATAGGAGGTTGGCGATGGCGAACTGGCGACGACTCGTGCAGGATGGGAGTGGAGAGGGGAGGGGAAAAGAATGAAACTGTTGATGGTGGTTGATGGGCTGATGCTGGGCTATTCGGGCTAAGGTTTTATTAGACTGATAAGTGGGGTTTGGGTGTCCATCGAGCCTCTATGGAGGAAATTTTCGCTCCATGCCCGCCCTGCTATTCTCATGGGGCCAATCTGTTCTCCATCCCCGATTCTTGGCGGCGGGTATATGGCGACGAATAGCCGGCTCCACGAGAAAAATCGTCATCTTGACATCAGCACCGTTCGATCTCACATCACACAAAACCCCACCGCTTTTTCCCACACCAAAATCTCCTCTTCTCATCTAAAAAAAAACTCCTTTTCTCTCATCTCCCCCGTCCCCGATTCAAAATTTTCGCCTCGGCTGCGCCTCAGTGACCACCAAGCCCCACTCGTTCGTGATGGAGGTTATGTTCATGCAGGTCTTCGAGCACCGGGACTGGGTGGAGGCGCAGGTGCGGCAGCAGGTCGCGTCCTTCTCCGACTCCCTCGCCTGCGCCTTCCTCGCCGCCGGCAGCCAACCCCCGCTGTGGCTCTTCCCGCACTCCACCCCCGCCAAAGGGAAGCAAGGTCGGTTGGTTTATCTCCCTCGTGGTTGCCGATTAGGTGCTGGTTTGCTGAACTAGTTCGTGCCTGATTTTGGTACACCCGTGGAGGCGGATCATCTGTTTCCATTCTGATTTCGGTGTCTATGTGTAGCGCAGTAGTCGATTAGGGTCGCCTCTGCTAAAAATTAACTGTGAACAGTACATTGAAGTTGGTCCACTAGTATAAGTCGAGCTGTCTGGGAACCCAAATTATGGTTCTGTAGTGATGTAATCATCAACTTTCAGAGGATGGGGGCGGTGCCTAGTTTCCATAAAAAAATCTCCTGGTTTAGTTCAGTGATGATGCCATTATGTGAATGATTTGATGAATAGTCTGAGGACACAGCGTTGCAACAACAATTAATATGGGGCCATTCACAAACAATTAATAAAGTTAGTAAACGATAAAAATCGCTACAAAGAACATGGATGGTGCTTTACGTGAGCATCATGACGTAAGTAGTTGTGAAAAAGGTGTTATGGTTTGTTTCTCATCCGTGGTGCTGATTTGAAGGTTTGAATTTTGGAATTTCTCTCATGTGCCTTTACCTTTATATTTTCTTCTCTGTTTTAATCGTTTTGTCTATCTTAGGATTCAGAAAATAATAACATTGGCTGGAATGTTTTGTGCAGGAAATATTGTAAGAAAGCAATTTCTAGATCTTGCTAATCTAAAAAGGGATGATGCTGTTCATTTTGCACACCCTACCAGCCATCAGGTGTTTAAGCCAAAACCACTAGAATTTGGTGGCATCAAGCCGGGTAGCTGTAATATCACTGGTTCTTCTGAAACAATTAATCAGTGCAAGAGTAGCATGTCTGAAACAATCCTTTCCAAATTTACTTCTGTGCACCCCCTGAATGAAGACCTATCTTCTACTATTTCTATTGAAGCTAGTTTGCATGAGCTACTTCATTCTGTCAGCAATCCACTGCCCAAAAAGGAAACAACACAGGCTGCTGAAAATTATTCTCTTGAAGGGCCTACTTCGGGGGCTCCAAAAATACTAGGATTGCTGGAAAAAGATATATTAGATGATGACCGAGGACACTCCCCTCATCCCAAGAAAAATATGTTGGAAGATGGTTGTAGACACGACACCCATTCACATGTATGTGGTGCATTCAACACATGCTCCTTGCAGTCTGCTCCCAATCTTGAGAAGCTGCTGCACAAGTCTGTTAATGATGAGCATTTATATCAGAGCAACATTCTTTTTCCAGGAACAATTAATCATAATGGTTCCTGTAGTGCAAGTGCCTCAGATGCCTTTATATCTGCACGGATTGAACCATTTCAGATGCAAACTTCATTGCCTAAACTATCTCCGGAATTTGATAGGACTACTACAACTGTTTTGGAAAACGATGTTGATAAAGTGCAACTCTTCGCCTAATTACTGTAATATTTTATACGATGGCGATGCATGCTGCATAAGTAAGGTACATTTTTTTCAAACATGTATTGCAATTTTCCTTCAAATTATTTTTGTAAGTCACTATTGCATTTGGAAACATGTCAAGTTTACATAAATCAGTTCTACTTGTATATTCACAATCTAATTTGAAAAGGTAAAATTGGATATCAGCCATTTGATGTCAATATGCCATCATTCTTTTTTTAGTGGAAAACTGTAGGGGAGGCCCTGAGGCCCTGACAGTAAATTTTATACTCCCTCCGTCCCAAAATAATTGACTTCACTTTGTCTAGATACGCATGTATCTAACACTAAAACATATCTAAATACATGTATATCTAGACAAAGTGAAGTCACTTATTTTGGGACGGAGGGAGTACATAAGGAAAAAAAATTATAAAAGAGAAGGGATATACAAGGGGCGTAGCCCACAGGACAGCTACAAGCTATCTAGCCATCTAACAAGGGGGCCTCTAAGGTGATCCTTCATTCTGTAAGAAAGAAGAAAAAGATCCCTCTTAAAAGTAAAAGACCAAGAATTTCTACTAGGTATTACATTGTCAAAAATTCTAGCATTTCTAGTCTTCCAGATAGCCCAAGTGGCAGTGGCAAAAACTTCCATGAAGAAGGGCTTGTTAAAGCTGCTCTTAGCAGAGGAGAGCATATCTGCAATGTCCAGGTCTTCATTGAGATTAACATTGATGTCGGTCCAGCAGCTTTTGCTGAATTGGCATTGCCAAAAGAGATGATCGCGGGTATCCACATCGCCATTATTGCAAACGCAGCAGCTAGCGCTGTCACTAGTGTAGAATTTTTTTCTGAGAAGCATTTCTTTGGTGTTGAGATGGTCATGGAGCAGGAGCCAAAAGAAAGATTTGATTTTGGCAGTACATTTGGACTTCCAAATCCATTTGATTTCTGCCATCATTCTTCCAATTTGGCTATGTTATCTAGTTCATATGCTATTACACTATGGCATCTATTTTGTTACATAAATTTTTGTTTGGTCGGGTAATGTTGTTTTGGGTTGTGAAGTGTATTTACAGGGAAACTTTTGAACTCTAACAAGGCGTGTTATTTGTTTACAGAAAATTTCTTGCTTTCCATATCCTGACACAGATGTAAAAGTTGCGACCGTAGAAGACAAAATACTTACTGGGATAGATTGTGTTGCATGTGGAACGTTGAATACAGAAAATTATCCCATCACCACTTCTCCAACTACTTTTCCAAGGTATGCTTTATATGAGAAGAATCAGCATGCCAGTCTAGAATTTGATGAGGAAGGTATTGATGGTGGACAGCAAGTGTCTGATGGCGCTATTCCATGTCAAAGTGTTGATGTTTATGCCGACTGTGATGAAACTGTGCAACAGTATCAGAGCTTTAGCATTCCTGTTCCATCTAAGACTAAGAGTTATCAAAGAAAGGGTCTTTCTGGGACTTCGTGAATCTACAAAGTTGTTTGACTTGAGCTGCAATCTCTCTACAAAGTATAAGATGGGTAGTAAGATGAAACCATTGTGTGGTAAATACGAGTCATTGGCAGCTAGGTTGGAGAAACTTGCGAACCGGTGCTCAATCAATTCTGTTGACACTGATTGGCATGACCCAAGTTATGATATCAACAAACTGAGAGATCCTGATAAATATAGTTCAGATCTCAATGATCCTCTTCTGATGTCCAATGTCCTAACTTATGATTCAGCAAATGCTAATAGTGTTCAAGAGGATATTGACATTCCTTTGACCCCATTAGTTGAAAAGTACAGCCTGGAAAAGCTATCAGGAAGAACCAGATTCAATTCGGAGTGCATGGGTTCTATACCAGAACTTGCTTGCTTCCAAATTCATGAAGATAGCAACATTACAGAAGAAGATGAGAAGGAAGAGATGTTAACTGGATGTCCTGGTATAAATTATTCAACCAAAGAGCTGACTGGCAGAAAACCACCTGATCATGTTACTAGCGTCTATCAAAACAGAGAAAAATCATCCTCTTTGTCCATAAGATATGTAGATGTAGGCAGGTTTGGGTTGACAACCCCAAAAACTTCTAGCATGAATGCTAATCGGGATTTGCATATCAGAACTGATCAAGCAATGAAGAACCCAAAGGAGAACCGTGCTTCTTCAATTAGGAAAGGAAAACTGTCACAACCCCTCCAGGACAGCAAAAGCAGGGCAGAACTTCTGAACCAAAAAAATGCAAGACACAGAAGCGAGGCAAATCTTGGGAAAGGATGGAAACCGAGCAATACTGTCACTAACATGACACCATTTGCACCACTTGTAAAACAGAATCAACAGTTCAGAGCATGTGGTTAGTCATATCTCTTTGTAGTTATTCTAAGTCCAAATGTACGTTAATTAATTGCACTAATGTGACCTTTCAATCACTGCACTTCAGGGAAAGTTTTACCACACTTTCACTTTACACGTATTTTGCATGTTTCTCATCAGTTTTCTCAGCAAAACAGAGCTTCTGACTTGCAGTGAAAGAAGATACTAGAGTGAAGGCACTTGAGGCAGCTGAAGCTGCAAAGCGTCGTCAAGAGAAGAAGAAAAACAAGAGAGACATGCGCAGAGCAGCAGCAGAACAAAAACAAAAACAAAAACAGGTCAAACAGAAGAATAAAATAGACACAGATGTTACTAGGAAGAGGCAGAGGGAAGATGACACAAATAAAGAAAAAGGAAAAAAAAAGAAATACACCGATGGGGCACAGATACCAGAGCAGCAGGTGGATCGAATGCATGCTACAAATGGCCAAAAATATGGTATTCGGAAGAATTATGTGAGTACACATTATAACTTGTATTGGCTTATCGGATTGCACAAACTCTATGTATTTGGTTTTCAATCTATTTAACCATGACAGGACGATAAAGAGCCAAGACATGACTTAGTTGGAGGGCTGAAACATGAGTTGGTACCTTGCGAAAGGGCAGAATCTGTTCGTAAATTTATAGCATCTGAAAGCAACGACCTGAAGGCTGTGGTTGCAGATGGGAGGTCTGAATGTTCTGTACTTCAGCTGCAGGAAAACTTCTCAGATGATGTTGATAAGGTAATACTATCAAAATCTTCTTTTGTGCCTAACTGTCTTTGTACCGTAATGGTGATTGCTGATGTTTTAGTTCTTGACCTGGTTACTCCCTCTGTCCACATTTCCATGGTGCACACGTTTTTCGTGATCCAACTTTGACCGTTACTTTGTTCAACAAACTTTGGTTTATGTGATATAAAATTTATACCATTTCCAATCTGAATAAGTTTCCAATGATATATTTTTTAAGATATTTTTTCATCTATTATTGGTCAAAAATTGATGGTCAAAGTTTGAGCACGCAATAATAGGATGCCATGTATTTTGTGGAGGGAGGGAGTAGTTGCTAATATATCAGACCCAAGCTTGAGCCGTTGTACAAACATGCTATTTTAGAGTAGCTAAACATTTTCTGAATTGTGTATATTTAAAAATTATGTAACAAAATGCAGTGTGGGATTATACTGCATGTTCTGAATTTTACATATTAAATGCTGTGTGAGCCTTAGGATGATATTTATCACTAGAGCCATATATGCCTTGATAACTTGGAGAAACACTCACCTACAACCATCAGTTACTTGCTTACAGCTGGGAGAAAACTCTACAGGCAACTGCATTATGGCTGCTTTGATTTGCCACAATATTTTAGATATCATATTGGTTTGAGAATACCGCTTAACATTCTCACTGTGAATCTGTTGCAGTCCTATGAAATGTATCCATGTAAAGATTCTGATGAGGAGGACAACGACAACTTTGAGCACCATGAGGAAGTAAGGCGTAGAAGGAAATTTATTCCATCATGGTCTCGGTGAGTGTTTTCTAGTCTCACATATAGTTTTCTTTGTGTGGATCCAGTGTTCATTGGCCACATGGCAAACCAGTAGCAGCAACAGCTTGGGATCAGCCTATCCATGCCATAGCAGCCTCATGTTTGTGCATCCGTGTAGGCATAACAGTACTATTTATCAGACAACGGAAAACAGAGGATCTTTACTACTGTTTAAAAACCGGAAGAATTGTGTAGAGGGGCAACTGTGCTGCTTGGGGAAGCTCGGAATTCCATCAGAGAAAGTTGAACTAGATGCGGACGAGTATTGAATGAATGGGTACTCTAAGATAGAACGAGAAGAAGCACATTTGATTCTATACTAAAAGTCTAAAAATGAATCCCTTTAATAGTTTCAGAGAAGTAAACCTGGATAAAATCTTGTTATCCAATCAGGGAAGTAATCGTATGGTGCCCCATTCTTATTTTCAGAGAAGAAAACCTGGATAAAATCTTGTTATCCAATCAATCTTTGGACCCAGCAGAAATATTCGGACGCAATGGTTGTTTCAGTTTGTCTGATGGTAAGCTTAGCCACACCATCTTCATAATGACTTATGAGCACATCCTTTCTTGTTGTTCTTGTGACTTAAGCTGTTCCCTACGTTTTTCTGCAGTTCTTGCACTCCATGTTCCTCAAAGGATATTCAGTTAGTTGGATGTTCTGCAAGCAACTGCAACCACCGCAGAATTCACTGGTTCCTCATATGGTTGGTAAATTGCAAAACTACCTATTTAGTATGTGGGATAATCTTATCCTAGAGGAGCAAACACACGTTTTCTGCATGTCCAACCTGTTTGCCCAATTATTAGGGTCCGAATGGACCTGGGACTACTGAACTCAGACTTTAGCTTTGCTTCTTCTTCCGTTAATGAGCAAATCAAGCTGCTCTGTTTTGCGATGCCTAAAGGTAGGAAGACCAGCATTCAGAGCACATGAGTTGCGAATTCGCAACATTGTCAGCACTCAGCGGTGAGCACCATGGGATGTACTTATATTGAGTAAAAATTCAGGAAACCACCGTGTCTGGGACAGCTCGTTGCAAATAGTAGCACTTATTCTCGTGTGATTACTGATTTTGGTTGAGTTGAGCATATTTCTAAAGCTTACTGATTGGACCGTGTTATGGTTCCTGTGCGTCAGATAGGCATTTCCGCTCCGATGCAGCCCAATAACAGCAGCAGCAGCAGGGGTGTCGCCATCCACCCTGTGCACCTCGCCTCAGTGGTTTCGAGTTAACACGATCCGTAACTCGTTCAGTTTCCCGTGCGAACACGTCCTATTTTGTTCAACGCCAAGGAGCAGACATGGATCGAGTTCGAGTCGAAACCTATATCAACAGCCACGCATGCTGCCGCTACGGCCAGCCCGTTTCTGCCGGTGAGTACTTTTTTTTTGTCTTTGTTTGAAATCGTACTATTAAACTTTGACTGCGAGTCCTCTTCTTCCTGTTTGAGCGCGCGAAACCGGCAGCGATGTAAGGAACACTTGGCCACTTGGGGGGTTTGCCACCACACGAGCTGAGCTGCGTTCAGAGATCTTTTTCCATTTGCTCCGTTCGTCAGTGAGCTCTCTTCTGCAATAAACATTAAACATCTCCTGCTCGTCCAATACCATGACGAACACGCACGCGATAAACTAGAGCCAGAATCCCTGACAGCACGCATACATACATATATATACCAACACCCCCACTTGGCTCAATGGCATCGGTAACGGTATAGCGTTTGAGACGACTCGCGTCACTTGTCTTTCTGTACGGTGACAAGTGGACTGACCACCGCCGGCTGTAGCGGCCGCCTTGATTGAGCACTGGCTGGCTCTGACCGGTAGGTAAAGATCTGCTCTGCTCCATCACATGCCATGCCACAGCTCAAGCTCGAGCTCGAGGTGGATCCAATATCCATTCAATTCAAAGCCTGTCCTCAGAGTTACTACTACTGTTCTACGGAGCTGTACGTTCTATTCTTGCACTTTACTCTTGTCTTCAAGGCTGGTTCAGAGATCATGTGACATCGCCGTGTCGACATCAGAAACCAACTTTTCCTTTGCTCACAGGTTCGGATCTTGGCCAGCCACCGAGCAAGAGTCGGGCGTTCATGCACGTACATAGCAACGATGCTAACACGTCTACGGGAAAAATAAATGTGCGTAACGATCTTCCACTTGAGTTCAGAGTATCCAAGTGAGCAAACATACATATGAATATCCATGGCACATGGCATGTGGTCCTCTAGCCAGTGTTCCTTATTTCTCGATGCAGTGAATACCGATACTTTAGGACTATGATGACTACCAGCCCTACTTGGCTCGCCACTGGCTACATAACTTAAATCTGTTGTACTCTTGGCCCTGCTACATAACTTAATCTATCTAGCAGACGCTAAGACAGGCCGACAGCGTCCTGGAGGGTATGCTCAAAACTGTGGTTCACTACACGTAGTATTGCTGCTACATATATATAGTTCTCTTGGTATGTGACACACCGGTAGTTTCCATCAAGGACCGCCTACAAATAATGGAGTAGAGTCGCACACAAAGAAGCATATGCAATGGCTTAGTATTTATCAACGTCTGGTTAAATGGGAGTAGGTCGGTCATCACGGAAACTTCTTTTCAGCAACCTTTTTGCCTCATCAATCCCGGCCCGGGTTCTTGTAGTACAAATCTGCTGCTGCATAATTCTTCCTTCCTACCGGATGTTAACCACCACATGCACCGGGGTACGCCAAGTACTAATCTCCTAGTACTACTAGTACCACCTCTGATGTGTGCATGGGACCACATTAACCATCAACTAGTAATGCTGAATCATGGTAGGAGTAGTAAGAGGAAAGATGCAAGAAACAGAATCTACAATAAAGATTCTCTCTGGTTCCAAGGGAACGCAGTAACCAATCGAGTTGCGCAAATCGTATAGATACAATTGGGACGCCAGGAACGAAATGATGAATTAGCAATATCTAGTGACCATCGTTCTCGTTCGAAATGCTGAGGGATTTTCGATAAGGTTATCATCTTGTTTTTTTTTTTTTTTTTTGCTTTGTTTAGTGGCAGAAATGATGCGCTCTTTGGTTGGGCCAGTATGAAAGCAGTACGTGTGACACCATCTTAATTTTTTGGTACTACATGATCGGGGTTTATACTGTATAAAAAGGTGATGATCTGAGTCCCACGCAAATTTAGACCTGGATGTGTACTGTAGTTGACAAATTCGAATGCTAACATCAAGTACCGCACTATATATACTTTGTTAGTGACAAACATGTAGTTATATGGAGTATAGGATAATTATACAGTTTCTTCAGTAACATCTTGCAAATATAGATTAACATTCTTATTTGCCCATTCGTACTTAGTCGAGCTAGCTCTCTATCAACCAAAAAAGAAACACAATTGAGCTTGCAAGTGACAGGAGACCGAAGGACTGAAGCGGAAGCTTTGTTAGGTGAGCACCCAGTTGTGTGTGCCATCCACATACATAGGACGACGAGAACTACAGCTTAACCTTTTCCAGTTGTTGTCATTTGGCAGGAACTACCAGCTACCAACACGGCCTCTAATCCACAAAAGGCTTATAAAAGATCAAAATCTTGGTGGGAGGTTGGCGAGGACAGCGCTCGCTAGCTGCAATGGAGGAGGAGCCGCCACAGCTTCAGCTCAGCAGCTTGGAGATTCAGAATGCAGAACAAACAGGTGATTTTTCCTATGTGTTCACAACAATCTGAACATTTCTTAGTGCAATGCTGCAGAACAAAAGGATTGATTCTTTTCAGTCCTGAGCTGAGCTTCCCTCTCCTCTTTCCGGCGTGATCGTTTTCCTTTTTTCACTGAAATTGTGCTTGTTGCAGACGAAGTGGATGACTGTCCGATCGAGGAGGTGAGGCTGACGGTGCCGATCACCGACGACCCGACATTGCCGGCGCTGACGTTCAGGACATGGCTGCTGGGGCTCGTCTCGTGCGCGCTCCTGGCCTTCTGCAACCAGTTCTTCGGCTACCGCCAGAACCCTCTCTACATATCATCCCTCTCGGTGCAGATCGTGGTCCTGCCGCTTGGCAGGCTCATGGCTGCCTGCCTCCCTACCAAGGTCGTCGGGTTCAAGGGCACCCGGTGGTCCTTCTCGCTCAACCCTGGACCGTTCAACCTCAAGGAGCACGTCCTCATCACCATCTTTGCCAACACCGGCTCCAACTCCGTCTACGCCGTCGGCATTATCACCATCGTCAAGGCCTTCTACCACCGGGACATCCACCCGCTCGCCGCCATGCTCCTCACTCAAACCACCCAGGTGACTTTTACTGAACATCTGAATTGTTCTCTCAGTTCAGGTTTCATCTGGCGCGGCGCTGACCTCCTGTGCCGATGTGTGCAGCTGATGGGGTATGGCTGGGCTGGGCTCTTCAGGAAGTTCCTGGTGGACTCCCCGTACATGTGGTGGCCGTCCAACCTGGTACAGGTCTCGCTCTTCAGGGCGCTGCACGAGAAGGAGAAGAGGCCCAAGGGAGGGAGCACGAGGCTGCAGTTCTTCCTCGTCGTCCTGGCCGCCAGCTTCGCCTACTACATCGTGCCCAACTACCTCTTCCCGACCATCTCCAGCATCTCCGTGGTGTGCCTGGTGTGGAGGAACTCCGTCACGGCGCAGCAGATCGGCTCGGGCGCACACGGCCTCGGCGTCGGGTCGTTCGGCCTCGACTGGGCCACCGTGGCCGGCTTCCTGGGCACGCCGCTGTCCACGCCGGCGTTCGCCATCGTGAACGTCATGGCGGGGTTCTTTCTGGTGGTGTACGTGATCCTGCCCGTGGCGTACTGGAGCAACGCCTACGACGCCCGGCGCTTCCCCATCATCTCCTCCCACGTGTTCATGGCCAACGGCAGCCGGTACGACGTGAGCCGGATGCTCGACCCGGCGACGTTCAAGTTCAGCCAGTCCGGGTACGACGAAGCCGGACAGATCAACCTCAGCATCTTCTTCGCCTTCGCCTACGGCCTCAGCTTCGCCACGCTGGCCGCCACTCTGTCCCACGTCGCCCTCTTTCACGGCAGATCGATATGGCGGCAGACGAAGGCGGCGGTGAGCAGGCAGAGCGGCGACGTACACACGAGGCTGATGAAGAAGAACTACGCGGCGGTGCCGCAGTGGTGGTTCCACGTGATGCTGGTGCTTGTTCTCGGCCTCTCCATATTCACCTGCGAGGGGTTCGGGCAGGAGCTGCAGCTGCCCTACTGGGGCGTGCTCCTGGCCGCCGGGCTGGCATTCTTCTTCACGCTCCCCATCGGCATCATCACCGCCACGACGAACCAGCAGCCCGGGCTGAACGTGATGACGGAGCTGATCATCGGGTACCTGTACCCGGGGAGGCCTCTGGCGAACGTGGCGTTCAAGACGTACGGGTACATCAGCATGTCCCAGGCCATCATGTTCCTGCAGGACTTCAAGCTGGGCCACTACATGAAGATCCCGCCGCGGTCCATGTTCGCCGTCCAGCTCGCGGGCACCGTGCTGGCGTCGTCGGTCTACTTCGGCACGTCGTGGTGGCTTCTGGAGAGCGTGAGCAACATCTGCGACCCGGCGAGGCTGCCGGCGGGGAGTCCCTGGACGTGCCCCAGCGACGATGTCTTCTACAACGCGTCCGTTATCTGGGGCGTGGTCGGCCCGCAGCGCATGTTCGGGCGCCTCGGCCGCTACGCCAGGATGAACTACTTCTTCCTCGCCGGCGCGCTGGCACCGGTGCCCGTGTGGGCGATGGCGCGGGCCTTCCCGGAAAGGGGGTGGATCCGGCTAATCAACATGCCCGTGCTGCTGAGCGCGACGGGGATGATGCCGCCAGCGCGGTCCGTGAACTACCTCATGTGGGGCGCCGTCGGGCTCGCCTTCAACCACATCGTGTACCGGCGATACAAGGCATGGTGGGCGCGGCACAACTACGTGCTGTCGGCCGCGCTGGACGCGGGTGTGGCGTTCATGGGCATCGCCTCCTACGCCATGCTGCAGTCGGGAGGCGTCAACGGTGTCAACTGGTGGGGGCTGCAGGTCGATGACCACTGTGACTTGGCTCGTTGCCCGACGGCGCCGGGAGTCAGTGTCCCCGGTTGCCCCGTGCAGTAACCAGCGGCAGGGGCATCACCTGGCTAACAGAAGGATAGTTAGTTAGCGATGCACTCTTCCAGATTGTAAGCGATCTTGCCAAGTGTTAACATACGCTCTTGTCAAGAAAAGATTTAGACCTCAAAAGTGACTATACTCCCACGAGCAAAATGCACCCATGGTCCGGTCACTGATGAATTTAGAGCGATGTATTCGACGAAGTGGCAAGAAGTAGACCCCATGTGCCAGGAAACAAAGGTTCTAGCTTTGCAACGTTCTTGCAAAAAAAGCCCCCAAACTAAGTGATCCCTTAAAAAACACGATCTGGCAACCAGCCATGACCGTATCCGCCGCCCACGATCACCCACAAGGGCTTGTTCTGCTCCGACGACACCGTTGGCTAGGACCTAGCGTCCAGGACCTTACACGACCTGATTTAGTCCATGCTCCGCCATAACACGCTTGTCGACGTCGACCACCCGACCATAATCTCAAATAGACTTGCTGATCCACCCCGAGCATCAGCACCATGAAGAAACCCCAAGAAGGGCCTATGCCTGCTGGACCTTCCCATTGTCGCCGTTGAGGTACACTCTAGCCCATACAGGTAAGGGGCGTCTGCGACAGGGAGGTGGCATCAACGGTTAGTTAGCGCTGACAAAGGCCTTAGGGGTTGCACGGTCCTACAACGCTGCTCTGAGCTCCCGACCATCGGTGGCAGGAATCTCTGGGGGCGCTTTGTGACTCCTGCTCCAATGTTGACGTTGTAGCCACCTACTGAGGCTGGAGAAGGAGGGGTTGGGAACGGTTTTCCTGGCAGGGATGGCCAAAACAAGGTAAGTAGGGCGAGGTGGCATGGTGGCCGGCCTAGGTCTCCCCTCCGATGCGACCCCGTTTGAAAGGGCATGTATGCCCTCCTGTGTGGTTTTGGTAATTAATGACATTATCTCCGGACTAATGTGTAAATTGAGTTTCCCTTGTAGTATTTGTTCATTGGCATCTCTTGGGCCATGTGTTGGTCTCAAGGATGAAATATGAAGAGATGTAGAAGAAGAAGAAGAAGATCAAGAGTGTCTTGAAGAAAAAGATGGAGTTCCTCATGTCTATCTTTAAGACGTCATCAAGAAATTAAGTGCAAGCTCAAGATGCGCCATCTCTAGAAGATCCCATGCTTAAAGCTTTCCATCCTCGATGATCATGGAGTGATGAAGACAAGTTCAAAGAACAGGTTTCCCCATGAAGTATGTGGGAGCAAGTCGAGTCTTCATTAAGCAAAGCGCGTGCAAGTGCAATCAAGAAAGGTGTTCCATCTTGAAGGAGACAAGACCATCTACATCAAACTCAAGTGGAATGCTCAAGGCAAAGGTATGATCTTGATAGGTTTTCTTTTTTACCGGTCTCTTGTAGTGTTGGAAGACTGAGTTTATGTAGATAGCCGTACTATCAAGAGGGGCTCTCGAGTAAGTGACTCGATCGCATCTTTAGGAGAGAGCTCAAACTTTTGCTTTCTTGCATCATCTTTCTCGGTTGTTATTATTGGATATATTCCCAAGAGGCAATAATAAAATGGTTATTATTATATCTTTGTGTTCATGATAAATGTTTACATCCCATGCTATAATAGTATTAACCGGAAATATTAATACTTGTGTGTTTTGTAAACATAAAAGAGTCCCTAGTAAGCCTCTTGTTAAGCTAGCTTGTTTATTAATAGATGATCATGGTTTCCTGGTTATGGACATTGGATGTTATTAATAACAAGGGCATATAATTAGGAGAATGATGTGATGGACACGCACCCATAGTAAGCATAGTATAAGATCAAGTTATTAAGTTCGTTTGCTACAAGCTTTCACATACATAGTAGCCTAATCATTCGACCATGAAATCATGTTAATCACCGTCATCAGATGAGTACTTTGATGACATCAAACGCCACTTCCGTAACTGGGTGGTTATAAAGATGGCATTGGGTATTCTGAAAGTATGTGTTGAAGTGCATGGATCAAGAGTAGGATTTGTCCATCCATATGACATATAGATATACTCTGGGCCCTTTCGGTGGAGTGTCATCCAATTGTCTTGCAAGCAAGTGACTAGGTTACAAGGGATGTCACATCACAGTATGAGTAAAGAGTATTTATCGGTAACGAGGTTGAACTAGGTATAGAGATACCGACGATCAAACCCCGGATAAGTAAAGTATCGCGCGACAAAGGGAATCAGTATCGTATGTAAATGGTTCATTCGATCATGAAGTCATCATTGAAATATGTGGGAGCCATTATGAATTTTCAGATCCCTTTATTGGTTATTGATCAGAGAGGTGTCTCGATCATGTATGCATAGTTCGCGAACCATAGGGAGACACACTTAAGGAATCAATGTTGTTTAAATAGATATATAATATGAGTTGGAGATTGAATGTTGTTTGGAGTCTCGGATTGGATCCAGGACATCACGAGGTGATCCGAAATGGTCTAGAAAATAAGATTCATATAAGGAAAGTAAATTTCCGGAGTTCGGAAATGTTTTCGGTGTTTTGACCGTAAGATTCTAGAATGTTCTAGAGGGACCACCACTACTAGGAAAATGGCTATAGGTAATCCGCACATCCATGGCTCACATTCTAGAAGTGTCCCACGGGTAAAATAGGCGTGGCGCGCTACCCACAGGTGCCCTACGGCTAACTATAGCAAGCGTGGCGCACATGGTTGTGGTGCCCCACGGCTACGTGTGGGCCAGGGCACTGCCAGCCGCAGACCACATATCCGTAGCGCACCTTGGAGAAGTGCGCTAAGGTGTGGCAGGTAGCCGTGGCGCACATGCGGCCAATGCGCTACACCTAAGTTCAGGCCCCTCTGCTCTATAACTGGACAAACACATCTGTGGCGCACTCCTGGCATGTGCGCCACGGTTGTGATTAATGCATGTGGCGCACCACCACCATGTGCACCACATATGTGTTGTCTACTTTTTGGCAGCTTCTTTTTGCACATGTGACTATCCATTACCACCTCCCACTTCACTTTCCCCTACTTCTTCCTCCTTGGATCTGGTCGTCCTCCTCCTCCTTCCCATCTCAATTTCTCCACTCTTTCACAATTTGTAGCATGTAGAACTTACCTTGGATGCTACATACATAACAGAGGAAATCTCTCCTTTCGGCCACGCCATCCTCTCGGTCTCGCACCTCTCCTTCCATCTTCTCGATCGGTCTCTCATCTCGGTAAGTTGTCCGTGTAAGGATGTGTTCATGTGTATGGATGATATGATCATATGTATGGAGAGGATAGATTCTCATGTGTATGGAGAGGATGATGTGTTCATGTGTATGGATGATATATGCTCATATGTATGGAGAGGCCGGATCAATGCTCATATGTATGGAGAGGGTTATGCTCATGTGTGTTTGGAGCATGCATATGATATCTCTCTCATGTGTTTGTGTGTGAATGAGTTGCCATTGT
The DNA here is from genome assembly GCA_916181665.1 of Avena sativa. Classification (NCBI taxonomy): domain Eukaryota; kingdom Viridiplantae; phylum Streptophyta; class Magnoliopsida; order Poales; family Poaceae; genus Avena; species Avena sativa. Next base: position 81,963,101 of record OV702299.1, on the reverse strand, counting down.
TTTGCCAAAATGTTGATTCATTTCCATTTTGGCAAGACTTTGGCATTTCGAAAAGGTCCTAATTTTAGGATAGGTCATGCCAAAATTTTCTATCTACCATTGCATGCATGCATTGATTATATGGTTCTAATAAACTTCTAATTCTATCGTGTACATTGCGCGGGCAACCATGGTCCGCATAATGAGCGAAGGCATTGTGGCTAGATTTTTGAAATGCGTGACAGCCGACATGATATGAAATAACATGAAGGAGATAAGATGTCCGTGCAAAACATGCAAACTCAACTGGTTGATCGATCCATATTTCGAGCATCTGCAGGCGCACCTGATCCACCATGGTTTCATGTATGGATACACTCGATGGATAAGTGATGACGAAGACGATGGGGACATAAATGGGGCGGCGAGAAATGTGGAAGGTGGGCAACATGATGATGATCACGACGAGGATAGACGAGATGAAGAAGAGTCTCCTAGAGATGGTGAAGGTGCGGAAGCAGACCAGGATGATGATGATCTAGATGCCAGAGCAGACGATAGAACAACGTCAGGCTGGATGCGGGACCCTTATGTTCAAGAACCGCTTCTCAAGCAGACGAGTAACACCAGGGTTGCCGCTAGAGATAAATCCAAGCTTGCGCAACTTGAGAAAGACGCGGTTACTCCATTATATGAAGGATGCAATCCCGATGAAACCCAGTTGAATGTAACGCTCAAGGCTATGGAGATGAAGGTAAAGCACAAATGGACCGACACAAGCATCGAAGATATGATGGCATCATGACATGATCATCTCCCAGAGGGGAACATGTGTCCAACTAGTATCGAGGATGCCAAAAAAAATGTGTGTACTCTCGATCTACCGCACGTTAGATACCACGTATGTATCAACGATTGCATCATTTATCGGGGCGAGAACATAGAGAAAACCACATGCCCGGTGTGCGGCGTGGGTCGAGACAAGAAAGGGAAGAAAGCTCCTGAAAAAGTGGTATGGTACTTTCATATCACTCCTCATCTGCAGCACTATTTCGTAGACCCTAAGGAAGAAAAAAGCTCATATGATGGCATGCGGAAAGGAAGAATCCAAGAGATGACGTTGACCCTAAAAAGGACGAGATGCTGACGCACTCTTCAGATGCTAGCTAGTGAAAAGCATTGACCTCGAATTCCTAGAATTTGGTGGAGATTCGAGGAACATCAGGCTTGGTGCGAGCACCGATGGACTCCATCCGTTCGGTAGCCAGAGCAACACGCACATCACTTGGTCCATGTTTGTATGGATGTACAATATCTCTCCATGGTTGTGCATAAAGAAGAAGTACATACAAATGAGTAAGCTAATTCAAGGGCCAAAACAACCTGGTACCGACATCAATCTATATCTCGGGTTGTTGAAAGAGAAGATAGCCACGTTATGAGAGTCTAGAGCCAATACATACGACGCTGTCACACAAGATTATTTCACTATGGGAGCCGCGTTGGTCACTATGGTGCAAGACTATCCAGGTTGCGGATATTTCTCGAGGCAGGTTATCCAAGGATTCTCCGCATGCGTTAGGTGCATGGATAACACAAGCTATCTCCAATTAGAGAAATATCCAGGGTCTTTGAAAACCATGTTCATGGCGCACTGGACGTGGTTCGACAAGAATGATCCATGGAGAAAACATGGAGATCTGTTCGATGGGAAATCCGAGACCCGAGGAATCCCAGAGCAGAGGAGCAGCGAAAAAGTGGATGAATTGCTGAAAAACTAGAAAGATTATCCTAAGCCTGGAAAGAAGCGAAAGAAGTAGTAAGACAAGCCGCTACTAAAGGTATGGAAAATAAGGTCGGTTTTCTAGGAGTTGCCATACTGGAAGTTTCTCCGCACGCCTCATAGCCTTGACATCATGCATATCACGAAGAACATGTGCGAGAGTCTGGCCACCACACTAACCAACATGCCAGATAGGACGAAAGATGGCCCGAAAGCAAGGCACGACCTGATATTCATGGGCATCGGGAAGGATCTTCATGGATGACACACTACTCCTGATGATCAGGAAGATGAAAATGATCATGAGGTGGAGGCGACACAGGGTCATAGAAAGGGTAAAAAGGTCAAGAAGAATGAATATTACTGCCCCCTTCTTGCCTCACTCTAAGCCAGGATGAGATCAAACAGTTTTTCAAGTGCCTTTTAGGAGTCAAATTTCCTTACGGCTATGCGGGAAAGATAATCAGATACCTAGATGAGGCGAAGCAGAGGTCCAGTGGCATGAAGTCTCACGACTGTGTCGTGCTAAAGATGTAGATACTTCCGGTTACACTAAGAGGGATAATGGATGAGCACGTCCGTGAAACGTTGTTTGTGATCTGCAAGTTTTTTGACGTCATCTCTTGAAAGTCGATTGGCATGAATCAGCTCGGGAGGCTACAGGAGGAGATCATGGTGATACTATGCAAGCTCGAGATCTACTTCCCGCCCGCATTCTTCGATATTATGGTGCATCTGCTGGTCCATGTCATGGAGGATATCATCCAACTTGGGCCGATGTTCCTCCGCAGCATGATGGCGTTCGAAAGGATGAACGGACACATCAAAGGATACGTTCATAGCATGTCCCGTCCAGATGGAAGCATACCCAAGGGCTTTCTGGCTGAAGAGTGCATCTCTTACTTCACGAATTATCTAGACATCGAGAACCCTGTCGGTCGTCCCGTCAATAGGCACCTTGGCAAGCTCAACGGATCTGGTCACCGAGAGGGTCGTCACGTACTGCATGAAGACTTCGATGGTCGATGCGTAGACTTTGATACAGCAAACCTAGTGCAGTGACCCAGCATACCACTGCATGATGTAGTACACTATAGTCGTTGACATAACACCAATGAAACACCGTTCACTAGTATTACATCCCTCAGAGTGGTACAACAGAAACACAGCAGGTCCAAGACATGACTATAGGTTACAACTCAACTCTTTACATAAGATCCAGAGAACACTCTAGGTTAAAGAGAGAGAAATAAAGTTCTTACAAATAAGAATTAAAGAATAACAACTCAAATCTATCATACTAATAAGACTAGTATCTAAACTTATTGGTTTGGCATTGCTGCTATTGCAATACACTACATAAATAGATTCTATGGCTAGAGATTATATTCCTAACTAATCAGCAACTTCGTCTTCACTTCATTTGATGTATATGTTGACTTCATTGACTTTATTAAAGAACTTGAGCTATTGACGATGATTCCCTGGAGCATAAGTTGATGTAGACGTCGTCTATATCGGCTTCAGAATCTAGTCAGGGTTAAGAAGATACGTTGAGTACGAGCGTACTCAGCAAGTTCACTAAAAAGGAGTGTTTGATGCACTATATCTACAGCCACAGACCATAGGTCGTAGGCAATGCAAGTTTTCGTAAACATTTTTTCAAAGGTTGCTTTTATTCTGAAAAGCTATGTCCGTCAGCCTTCACGGGTTTACTAGAAATTTCATGGAGTTCCTTTCCCACCGCGTTCGTAGCTCCTTCCCGGAATAGGGAGTAACAAGTTATAGTTCTTACACTCTGCAGAGGTGCGTTACTTTACCCATGAGAGACCTTAGCCTTGTTGCACAACCAAGTCATGACCTTGTCCATACTTCCTTGGTATGGGGCCCAGTCTAAGATCCAAGGCAATCACTGCCCTCTCCGCGACCCCATATGTCTGCACGATCCTTCGGGGCCAGCTCACCTCCGTTAAGCCCCCTTTCGGGCAGGCTAAAACCCTGATGAGTTCCCGAAGACTCTATGACCTGGTGATGCCTTGGCAAGTTCCATATCAAATGGACTATACCACTAAAAACTATTCATAGATAATCTAGACACCAAAAGTGTGGGGCATAAGGGTGCCCACCATATGTTGGATCCGCACAAGGAATCACAACGTCACGTTAAGGTCGTCTTGCCTCCATATGAGAGGAAAAGGATACAGCTGACTTATCCGTCCCATTCCAAATCTCATGGTTAACGCGTAATATACGACGCAAGAATCACTGGCGACATTGGTTGTTAAGTCCTAGATAATATGTTCCTTTACCACCGGAACTTTCATAGTAGGTTATTACCTCATGGTAAATAACCTATAATCATACTATTATGAAAATAGTGTTTTCTGACCTTTTTCAAATGCAGGTGATGACAACACTGGATTTGCAAAATACTTTATAGAAAATAATCAAAGGACATGAGCAAGTGTGAACTTGCCTTTTGTGATTGCAAGATTATGCACTCACGATCTTCAACACAATATAAGATCCAATATCTGAAATCAGAATCATTGGTCCGGTAAGGACTAATATTTAAAGAAGCAAGATTTTATTATGCATAAGTAATGTAATGCAATTGATAAGGGCGAATCCCGAGGATAACGTAGGTCTAGGGTTTGGAAACTGGAAATGGTTCCTGTTAGAATGTGTTGTCCTTTTAGATAAGTTTCATATTTGTGCTTCTTATTAAGGCTTGTGATTGTGCGTGAAACAACATGTAATTATAATATCACAAAATAATGAGATACACACAAATGTGAAATGCTACTCAAGATTGCTTATACTATAATTGTTTATCTTCAAATTTTTACTTTACAAGTAATGTCACTTATAAAGAACTTAAGTGTTATCAATCCTAAGTATACAAGTAAAGTATAAAGTAATGTGATTATGATTAATTGTCATATGTTGACTGAAATGGCAAAACGAATAACTTTTGAAGAAAAGATTTCTTTATTAAGGTTTAAACAATTCTGATAGTTTTTAGAATATGGTTGATAGAATGTGATTGATATTGTTTATGCTTGCTTGAATAGTCTGGACTTGAGATGCTTTTGGTCTTAATTAAAATAGACCAAAGTTAACTATAAAACATATAGTAAAGTTTTTAGCATTGTATTTAAAGTCTTGTGGGCTAAAGTTAACTTTAAGAACACTAATGGACTTAAGATGTAATGTTTATGATAATTGTACTTTGTTCACTTCATAAGGTTTCTTTAAATTTAGCTAGAAATGGTATTACTTTTATTTGAGTAGTAGTTTCTCAGTATTATAATGGGATAGGATCATTCATCTTTTTATAAATGAGTGGTTATGGTTTGGAAACAAGGAAATATTATTACTTTAATTGCTAAAGGATTCACTATAGTATTTTGGGTATGTTTATGGTTGAGGTAAATAAAAATGTTTTATTTAATTCCAAATTATTCTTGAAGATTTTATACTTGGCAAAGATCTTTTTAGAAAATAAACTACACATATGGTTGAATTATAATTCAATAAAATTGTATTAAAAATGTGTTGGACCATTTTATTACCAATATTTAATACTGATACTATTTATTAGACTCAATTGGCTAATTTTAGAAATATTAGTAAACTTTATTTACCCTTATATAAATTATCAACTAAGGAAATAGGTTTAAATTCAAGTTATTAGAGTGTTTAAATTTTTATCTACCTCAAAATTGTCATATTATATTTTTAACATGTAGGTATTATTTTTGTGATCATTTTGGTATATTACATTTATTTTTCTGATTTACAAATAATAAGATATGATTTTTATAAGATTTATTATTTTCTAAATACTTAATAAATAATAAATATTTAATTAGGTGAAATAATAATGCATGATTTTAGTTTTAAGTTATAGTTCTTATTTTTCTAAGATTTTTGGTATTTTATTTATATTTTTAACATTTACCAATATTAAAATATGAATTATCAAAGTTTTATCAATTATAAAATCTTTATTAAATAATAATTATTTAAATAACTAACATAATAGTGTTTGATAATAGTTTTAAGTTGTAGATTTTATTTTTCTGAAAATTTTCATATATTAAACATATTTTTCTGAATTATAAAACTGAAGTTATTAATTTAACAAGATTTAGTGATTTTATTTTATTTCTGGAATATTTAGATTTGGATTTATAACATTTGATTTATTTCCTAAAAAGACACTGGGATTTTTATACCGCACACACACCTAGCCTAGTCACTGACTGGTGGGGTCGTTGCCATGTCATACGCCACACGTGCAAAGACTGGGTCAAACCAACTGACTAGCCATGGGATGATGTCATCGTGACGTCACATGAGGTTGATCCTCTCAGATCGAAGCTTGATCGAGCGATTGGGTGCATGCGTGCGGCCAAGGCTGGGCTTGTTGGAAAGGGAATGCGATGGTGAACCTAATAGTGGTGGCGCGGCTAGTTTTTGGTCACCGGAGAAGGGTTGGCGGCAAGCTTTCACGGCGGCGCTTGCAGGCGACCACGTAGGCGACGATACAGGAAGCAATTGAAGCATTATGGCATACTGGGAGACTCGGTGACTCACCAGGAGCGCAATGGTGCCGTCGATGATGCGATTTGTTGCCGGAATCAATGGGGACTGCGGCGGAACCCGTCGGAGACGGAGGTGACGATTGGCTCGATTAGAGCTTCTTCGGCTTGTTTTTCGTGGGGCAATCAAACTAGATGATCAAGTGGATCTCAACGGTGGGTTAAGCGGTTCAAGGGGAGCTCGAAAATGACAACAACTCCGACGAGGTCAAAGCTAGGTTTCAGACAGAGCTGAAAATTGGAGAGGAAGAAGGGGAATTGGGGTCTAGGGTTTCTTGACGGCGGCGCTGAAGCTTTTTATAGACGTTGATCAGCGGCGGCACGAATCTGGACGGAGGCGGACGATCGGGCGGTCACCAGAGCTCTACCGAGCTGCTTTTCCCGGTGCTGCCTTTTGTCACGAGGAAGAAGAAGGAAAAGAAACAAAGGGGTACGTGGGCTGGCGTTGGGCCGACGTGGGCTGTTCGCGGCGACGAGTAAGAGTGAGGGAAATGGGCCTCAGGGCAGAACTGATTTCCTCTATTTTTTTCTTTCTGTTTGCTTTCTATTTTCTGTTTCATTTTTCATATTTGTATTTTTTCATTTGTTTTGGAATCTTTCTTTATAGAATTTATTTGCTAAATAATTGTAGCAATATTGAAATGTATTCAGTATTATTTTGTGAACTTTGATTGTGTAATGTTATCATTTTATTTTCTTTATATATATACTTTTCCTCTCAGTAATTGTAGGGTCTTTTCATATGAATTTATTTTATCTAATATCCATAAACTTATTAAAGAATGCATGGCTATTAACTCATGAGATTTGATTCTTATTAACTTATAATATTAAATAAACTTTTATATATATTGATCCTTCAATATTATTTGATACATAAAGTCCTAGGGAACTAATATGGTTAATATTATTCCTATGAATTTAGGAAATAGCAATGTATATATTTTATTATAACTAACATAGTAATTAGGGTTTGAAATGATAAATGCTTACCCTAGGGTTTAGGGTATGATGTCTACGCACTTCTATTCTTGTAGACAGTTGTTGGGTCTCCAAGTGTAGAGGTTTGTAGAATAGCAGCAAGTTTCCCTTAAGTAGATCACCCAAGGTTTATCGAACTCAGGGAGGAAGTGGTCAAAGATATTCCCTCTCAAGCAATCCTGCAATCAAGATACAAGAATTCTCTTGTGTCCCCAACTCACCCAATACACTTGTCAGGTGTATATGTGCACTAGTTCGACAAAGAGATAGTGAAATACAAGTGGTAACGGTGCCAGAAAAGAGCTTGACGGTGGAGTAAATACTAAAGGCAACAAGAAGAAAGCAAGCAAACATGCAACAGATCTAGTAGCAAATGGTGTTTCAATGTTTAGAAACAAGGCCTAGGGATCATACTTTCACTAGTGAACACTCTCTCATATAAATATCCTCTCTTCATGATACTACTCTTAACTACTCACCGGTTGGACACTCTAATCCACGGTAGGGCCTTCCCCAATCTAGATAACCCCACACTGTCACCTTGAGCGCTAGATGGTTCCAACAAACACCACAATTTCATAAAGACATCCAACTCCAAATATAACTCATAACAAATATTCAATCTAGCCAAAGTTCCACACACGGTATGCATGTTGTCACTTTCACACACGTGGGGAAAAGCATAGATCTATTAAAGCATAAAGAATATTTATGTAGACGCAAACCTAAGTGCCACCATGGCGTGCACGCTGTCACTTTCACACACATGGGGAGAGCAAAGATCTAATGAAGCACTTGAGTAGCAAGGTAGATCTACTTGATTACAAAGCTCATGACCACAAGATCATGTATAGAGAGAGAGATGAACACATAGATACCGGTAGAGCCCTTAGCTCCGAGGAAGAACTACTCCCTCCTCATCATGGGAATCAGCAACGGTGATGAAGATGGCGATGGAGATCGATCCGGGGGCACTTCCCCATCCCGGCAGGGTGCCGGAACAGAGACTTTCTATCCCCCGAATCTCCCCTTTGGTGGCGGCGGTGCTACGGAGGTTTTCGTGGATTTCTTCTGGATCATTTAGGGTTTTTGGGTCGGAGGTTTCTTATAGGCGTAGCAATCAAGGTCGGTGGGGGTCCAGGGGGCCCACACCCCCTCCAGGCGCCCTTAGGGCTTTCCCGCGCCTAAGTGGTGTGGCCACCCTGTGGCCCCCCCTCCGGCTCTGCTTCGTGGTTCCGTGTTGCTCCGGAAAAATAATAACTTTGGCTTTTGTCCCGTCCAATTCCGAGAATATTGATTTTCTACCTTTCTGGAACCAAAAACAGAAGAAAACAGGCAACTGGCACTGTGGCAACTTGTTAATAGGTTAGTTCCAAAAAAGATATAAAAACACCTCAAAGTATAGACAAAGCAAAGCAAAGTAGATAGAAAACAAGCATGGAGCATCAAAAATTATAGATACGTTTTCGACGTATCAGGGTACTTAATATACTTATATTCTTTTGTTGATGTGAGTAAACATTATTAGCTAAAACACATTGTGTTTATGCTTGTGATCTTTAATGATATCACTCTTTTAAATTAGGAAGTTATATACTAGAATGTCTCATGGAGAAGAGTTTATAAAGATAACTCCTAAACACATATGGTTATGATAATTGGGAATGACATAAATGTGCTTAAGTGATTTGCTATAGGAAATTGTTCCTATAAGCCATTGTGGAAATAAGATGATAGATCAATCAGATGAAATGGATTTTATGTTTGGTTAAAGATTTAGGGTTTAGTGTTTACCAAGAATTCCTATCTTCCATACTTCATAATTCAGGACTTCTGATTAAGGAGTTCCTTTCCTAGATATTCTACTTCTTTATAACCATCATCATGTGTTAACATGATGAGCTTTACTTCACAAGAATATTCTTATCCACCTTTTATTCTTGTAAATCCAATGAGCTTGACACTAAAGCTTTTCATAATCTTCTCATATCCATACTTGGTTATATCAACCACTCTACTGCTAATAACCTCCAATCCAACATGCGGTTACTTCTAACTACTTCCATACTCTTCCTTAATCATCCACCACTAATATTACTCCAGTAGCTGTATATATCAAACTTTACTTCACCTCAAGTGTTTAGTATTTCCCAAGAGGAAACTACTATTTCTATAATCCAATGTTGCTCTAGCATCATCTTAATCATACTATCTTGTCTCTACTTAACTCCAGTATCTAATACTCCAACCTCACATTATATTAATGTGACTTGTCATGGCTAACCTATAATGACATATCTATACTAGGGTTCAATCATGTTCTATCCACCAATGTCACTTATACATGATATAAGCATTCAATCTTGGTGACTAAATCATGATCATTATAATCCTTTGATCCTTTATGGTTTAGGTTTCTAGTTGGCTAATCAAGGCTTTCATCCATACAACATTACAATTGTATTATAATTATCTTCTAATTATCTCTATTGGACTAAGAGATATTATTCATTGACTATACCTACTTGATCCAATAGAACTACTCCTGGTAACTTTCTTCAGGATTCATCCTTATAATCTTCTTTATCACTATACAATTGTAGGTTCCATATAACTCTTCTATCATTTCAGGAGTGAGTTAACTCCATCAATTATCACATTGCTCTTATTCTCTTCCAACACTCCCATCCTATAAATGATATTTAAATCTAGCATTACCACCTACCTCTTCTTACTTCTTTCTCTAAGGATTTAAAGTGAATGCTATGAATAGGACAAGAGTTGATAGATCAAGAATTGATAGGTTAAGAATTGGTGAATCAATAGTTGATTACTCAACATTGATGAACAACATATATTATAATATGATTCCAATAGGAATGGTAAAGATTGATATGGATAGAAACATACATGGTGAATGATCTTGACTTGATTTCCTTGCTACTTAATCTCACTAAAGGGTTAAGGTCAGGTATTACCATGATACTCATGGTATAAGTAGATGATATTAAGATAGATCAAGATTTAGTTGTTACATTCTTATTACTTAAGTTATATTTATAACTTGGTATTCATAGGTTGTGTAATGAATACTGGGATATGACTACTTAAGGATCAAATATAAATCATTAAATAAAGTATTAGGGTTTAACTTTTATTACATTTGATCTACCCTTAGATCAAATATCCTTTACCCAAAAAGGTCATATTGAAACTTATCGCAGTCAACTTGATGATCTACTTCAATTCCATCAAGTTAAGAGAAGCTTCAATCACTTTGACAAGTTTTGTTCAAAAGCGCGAAAATTATTCGGATTTTCTATGCATGAATGCAATGCACACATCTGGGTTTAGCTTAATTCTAAGCTCTAATGCTGGGATGTTACACCTAGTCGCGCTACAACATTTAGAACTGGTCGATCCTTGGGTACATAAGCAAAAAACAGTTAATTGAGAAGAAGTACAGATACCATGGCATACAGAGGACACATGGAGAAATAATCAAAGAGCACAACTTAGATTTCACGTGTTGGTTTAGGCAGACGCTCCTAGATAATCCCCCGCAATCGCATTCTGCGGAGGAAACCATAATATTCACCTAGTCGCATGGACCCATGCAAAACCTGGTGACCTATCAGGCGTATGATATTAACGGCTACACATTCTACACAGAGAAAAATGACAACAAGTGTGACTATCATAACTCAGGCGTAACGTCGGAATTCTACACTGATGACAACATGAAGAAAATATTCTACGGAAGGATCGAGGAGATTTGCGAGCTCGACTACTATGGAGAAAAGGTACCGATGTTCCGTGTCAGATGGGCCAAGAGCGTCGAAAGAGAAGACCGGTATTTCACAACCATGGTTATGCCCGAAGCATCCAAATCCAAGTCCGACGGTGCGAACATGGCCGCAAAAACTGAACCATGGGTACTGGCTAGCAAAGTGGACCAATGTTTTTATTACCAACCCGACAAAGCCTAGCCGTGTTGTCGTGAGGAGAGGAAAAATAAACATCATCGGAATGAATGGAGTCACCAACGAGCAAGACTTCGACCAGTACGGTGATCCAAAGATTGAAGATGACGATGACTATGATGAAGCAACATACATCACAAGAAGAAAAAGGACTACCCTATAGAAAAAGATAGCCCATTCGAGAGAAGAAACATTAAAGTGTCGGGGCTAAATTATTCAACCATGACAACGAAGGGAAAAAAGATTGTAAAACGCTAGCTCAAAAAAGATTGTAAAACGCGTGCTCAAAAAATATTGTATTGATGCATATGGATGTTATATTATTAAAAGAGACATTATTATTAAAAAATATACTTTGAATCACTTTTGTACCACTTTTATGATATATATGTACCACTTTTGATATATAAAACATATAACATATATTTTATATAGTTTAGATACTTTTTTGGCATTTTTTAAACATTTTAAAGTACTTTAAAATAAAATCCAAAAAAGGTGGGCACCAAGGTTCGAACTTGGGTTCTCATAGGTTCAGAATAGACCTAAGGGAGGAACTAGTGGGATAAAGCAGTGTTAGTGACAACAAGAGGGATGACCGCCTTCTTATCTGACTGGTCAATGCAGTTAGACATAGCGCACCCTTAGATAGTGCGCTATGCCTAACTTCACTGACCAGTCAACTACACATGAGTCCCTCTCTCGTCCCTCAAACAGATCGAACCGATCCGCCACATCTTGCAGCCCCGAGCCGCCGATGCACTGCCTTGATCCACCGTACTTGCACATGCCGCTTCACTTGTGCATGTTGCTGCACTAGGAGCTCAGAGGAGGCACGCGTCCTAGGAGATCGGAGGATCCGAACGAGGGCGACGAAGATGACGATGTCGATCAGTTATTCAACACTCAGTTTTGCAACAACGGCCCAAATGAATACCTAGCTGGTGGCCCCAGAGAGAAACCCACTATCAACAAGCGTCTGTTTGGTTCTCAGGAGACGCCTCCAGCTTGCGCCTTCACCGAGCCAGCTGATACAACCAAACGACCCTTTACTCTAAGCCCTGACACACTAGATAGGGCGGTCGGTGCTCAGATTGCGGTGCATGCCCGCTCTCCAAAAGGAAAAAAGGCCAGGAAAACAAAATCTAGCAGCTCGAGCCAGCCGGTGGTGTCAACTGCGAATCCGATCAGGTTTCAGGATGGGCCACCAAGACCCAAGGGTATTATGTGGAGGATGCATGTGGAGGGTGATCCCATGCTAACTAAGAAATTGCGCAGGCTCGCTAGTTAGGAAATGCAGAGTGTGCATGACGTTGTGCTGACGATAGAGAAACACCTTCTTGCAGATAAATATCCCTCACACTTGGTATTCGTGGTTAAGGTGCCACCAGGCTTGGGATTCATCGATAATGTCCCGTGGATCTATTCTTCCTGCGGTTTGACGACATCTTCAATATGTTCCACCTGTACCCGCTGCACTATACCATGGTCCGCCTATTTTCTCTTAGCCTGGCCATCTAGATTATTCGAGAGAACACCCCGGGCATCGCGATAGTGGACCCCTACTACTTGCATGAAGGCTACTTGGGAAGTGCCATTGAACGACGATTCATGGCCTCATACCTAAAAGGCATCTTGGTGGCTAACAAGACAAAGGAATACATTCTCGTGCCTTACTTTCCCGAGTAAGTCATTATTCACTCTCCACCATAGCATGCTTTATTAGATTATCATCATTCTTTTTCCAACACATTCCATTTGAATTGTTTTGTACATAGATCAATACTGCACACTCATCTCCTTATCATCGAAGCATCCACAAGCAACATATTTCAACTCGGGGAGTCGAGAAAAGAAGAAAAACTATGACAAGATCAAGGAAGTTCTGGATGACGCTCTCACTGGCTATGCCTCAGAGGAAGGCACCACCTTCATGCGTAAGAAGGTCAAGTTCGGCAGGCATGTCTTCACCCACATAACGGAGTTCGCCTGCGTGAAGCAGCCGGAAGTAGTCAGAAGGAAGCCTACTACACACTCCATTACATGAGGGCGTTCCTACTAGAGCAACAAAATTCTATGCTGCTAGATCATCTCAAACAGTGGGCCGAAGCCAAGGCCAAGATCACTGATTCAGATATTAGACAAGAGATGTATCACATCCAGCAGCAGTTTGGGGCAATCATCTTTCGTGATGTCATGACTTTGGGGGGGGGGTCTTCTACGGAGGCAATCCCCCGAATAACCTTGACATAGTAGATCGCCTAAAGATGAAGGATGACTATAGGAAGTTCATGACGAAACAAGGCGTCCTCCTATTCCCTGAGCCAAGCCAGAAGTCTTAATGTTGGCCTAGTTGTAGTTTCGAACTATAGCATGTAAAATTTATCCCCAAAAGTACTTGTGTGTGTCGACAAGTACATGCTACTACTTAGCTTATTAGGGTTATGAATCAACGACTTACTTCTTTTGCTTATTATTAGGGTTATATATGAATCAATGTTTTATTTTTTTGCTTACTCTTTGGTCCTTTTCTTACTTTGATCTTTTTTCGAGAATGTCGATGATTGAAATGTCGTGGCACACACTATATATGTGAACGTGTTGTGATGGGATCGTAAGCCTTGTGCCATGAACAAGTCCAAGTCTTGTGCATCCTACTTATCTTATGGTTCCATCATATCATATTCCTCTGTCCAACAACCTAGTTATATATGAGGCATTCATTTTGAGTTGGGACTACTTTATTTTTTCAGGAATGAGGCACAAATCCGAGTTACTTTGGTCTTTTTTCGAGAATGCCAATGATTGAAATGTCATGGCACACTATATATGTGAATGTGCTGCGATGGGATAGTGAGCCTTGTGCTATGCACAAGTCCAGGTAGTGTGCATCCTACTTGACTTATTATTCCATCGTAGCATATTCATGTGTCCAACGACCTATGTATATATGAGGCATGCTTTTTGAGTTTGGACTAGTTTATTTTTTCGAGAATGAGGCAGAAATCGAGTTACTTTGGTCTTTTTTAAGAATGCTGATGATTAAAATATTGTTGGACAATATATATATGTGAATGTGTTGTGATGGGTTGTCCGGCCTTGTACTTTGCACAAGTCCAAGTCTTGTGCATCCTACTTGGTTGTACAGTTCCATCATAGCATATTTTTGTGTCCAACAACCTAGGAATATATGGGGCATTCTTTTTGAGTTAGCGCTATTTCATAAGTGTATCTTTATATGCGACTTTAATTTTACATGTTTTTTCACTCACCAGTTAATTATTATTGCTAACTTGTAGATGACGTGGTACGGCGTGTACAAGGGACGGGTTCCCGGAGTCTACGATGATTGGGAAGACTGCCGGAGATAGGTGCACCATTTCAGCGGCAATAGCTACAAAGGGTACAACACTATGGCGGAGGCAGAAGCTAGATACACGCGCTATCTAGCGGGAGTTAGGACGAGGAACCGGATGAAGACCTACACCTTCGTCGCAATGATGCTTATTGTCCTTGGTTGTCTATCCCGCGTGTAGTTTAGATGTCTAGGCGAGCTTCCGAGCTCTAACTTGGTCAAGACTCATGTATTCATGTCACTAACTACTTTGTAACTTGATCGAAAAAATATAACTTATACTGCGTATCCATGTATGTGACTTATCTATATGTATTTGTTTCAATCTTTTCTTTGTATTCATATATGTGTAAGTATATCTGTATTGTACATCTGTGTGTACATATATCAGCTGTATATTGTATATAAACTGTATTGTATATCATCAGTACTGAGTATATTAAAAAAATGGACCGTGGCATACATGCCCTTGCTTAGTGGCGCATTACTTCTAAAGCACACCTATGCTAGTCTTAGTGCAGTGCGCCACATCAAACACAGTAGTAGCGCACTGTGTTTCACAGCCATGGTGCACCTGGTAGTGCGCTACGCCTATCCCAAGATAACTATAGCGCACCAGGCAGTGCACTATGGGCACTTTTTAGCCATAGAATATGGCTCATGGCGCACCCCTAGTGCGCCACAGATGGGAAAACCATGTGAGCCACTAACGGCCATTTTCCTAGTAGTGCACCGGTGGGTCCACCACCCCGGGAGGGGTCACTTGGGCTACGGCATGCCCTAGGGGCTAGCCGCACCAATCCCAAAGGGAAAATCGGCCAGCACTAGGAAATTGGGGTCAAATCCTAGTTTGAAAAGTCAAATCCTAGTTTAGGAAGGAAAGGAAAAACTTGAAGGGCAAGTCCCCAACTCTTCCCTTGTAGCCGAGTTGGGGGGACTCGGCTAGGGCTAGGAAGCCCTTGGCCGCCGCCCCCATATATATAAGGAGGGGTGGGGGCGCACCCCTTGGCCCCCTTGTCTCACGCGCCCAAACCCTAGGCGCCATCCCTCTCTCTTCTCCACCACCCTGCTCCGGCTTAGGTGAAGCCCCGCAGAAATCTCTCCTCCACCACCACCACCACACCGTCGTGTTGTTGGGATTCCAAGGGGATCTACTACCTCTGCTTCCCTGCTATAACCGGGAGAGGAAGGTCTTCATCGACTTCGTATGTGTGATCGATTGCGGAATCGCTACCAGAACGTGGCACCGGAAGGATCGTCTACACGATCTTGAGATCGTCAAGTGATTAACTACATCAACCACGAGAATCTGGTCTTGTTAAACGCTTTGGATCTATGAGGGTTAGTTCTCTTCAATCTCATTGCACCGATCTCGTGGATAGGATCTTGGCTTTGCCATATATTGGATCTTGGTTTTACGTGTTCTTGTGATAGACATTTTTTGTTTTCCATGCAATGAACCTTAAAGTGGTATCAAAGCTGAATCTATGCATAGATCTGTTGCACAAGTAGAACACAATGGTTTTGTAGGCATTGATGCTTTTGTTGTCGCTCGATTTTCATGTAATTTGCATCTTGCGGGATGGTGGGATGAAGCGCCTGGACTAACCTTACATGTCGTCGCACATGAGACTTGCTCCACGCTCAACGTGCAACTTGCATTACGCAAGTGGCTTTGTGTGTGTATATCTCTCCCACCATAGTTAAGATTCAATTTACAATGGGCACTTTACAACACTTGTATCAGCATTGTGGTTCTGTCACATCCCAAAATTTTCCAAATTTTGTAATGTGAAAAATAAATAAACAAAATAAAATTTTGTTGATTTTTAGGGTGAGAAGAAACTTTTTGATTCCAATTGGAAACATCAAAACCTATTTTGATCAAATAAAATCCTAAAGGGATTTAAAAAGATAAACAATTAATAAAGAAAGTTTTGATAGTTGGAATTACTATTTTTAGATCTTTAAATAAAAAGATCTGGTTTTTATGAAGCAAAGGTAGAAATATAATAAGGATTATTTTATAGAGCCAAATTAAATCTTGGCCAAGCTTTTGAAATAAAATATTTCTATTTGATAAAAAGAGTAAAGGTTTATCTAAATAAAATAATGAGGTTTTATTAATATCCAATTTTATTTAAGTAAAGGCTTTTCCATTTTAAATAAACACTAAAACTTGTTTTTTTTTATTTTTTTCCAATTGTTTTATATTTTCAAATGAAACCTACTGAAAAGGTTTTGGTTTTTTTTAGATTTCAAATAGAGTTTTTAAATAAATAAAATCCTATTTGAATTAATGAATAAGGTCTATTTATTTAATTATTAAATAGATCCTAAAAAGAATAAAAGTATCTCATGATATGCAAACTTGTAAAATTCATAACTTTAGTTCTACACGTCCAAATTTTGCAAATTTTATATCAATGGATTCAGCAGAACATGTACTTTGCAACCATGCATTTTGTTTAATGTTTTGATTCTGGTAAATTGGTTGAAATTGCAGAAACTTGTGTAGGCTTATTTTGAATATAAAAATTGTTCTAGATATAATTAATTGTGAAATCTTTGCAAAATGGATTGTTTTGAACCTACTGACCCTAGGAACCAACTTATGGACTTAAAAATGTATTTTGTGAAGTTTAGGAGTAAATATTTGAATTAGCACATTTCTAGTCAAATAAAAATATGGGTTATGATTTAGAAATGTTTTTTTTTGAGTGAAACCTTTGGGAAATGTTTTAATTCAAACCTTCTGAACCTAAACACCAAGTTTTGAGAATTAAAATATATTTGGTGAACCCTTTTAAGAATATTGCTTTGCTAAAAGTATTTTCAACCACATAAAATATTGATTTGATTTAGAAATGGTTTATAGATAAAACCTTTTGCAAATGGTTTTACCACTTTAGAAAATGACCACTTTTGAACCTTACAATGATTAGAGCCTAGTAGAAACCACTTTTGCAAATAAAACTATCTTTTGCATGCTTGCATGCATTGCCTTGTTTCTATTATTTTATGTGTGACAAATTGTTTGAATATTGGTTTGAAAATGTGTTTGCTTGATTGAATTTTAGTGAAATTAGAAGAGTGTGATAATTGCAAGATCAAGAAGTGAACCAACATTCTCTACTAAAAAGGCAAGTGACACTATCATCCAAGTCCTACTATTTTCATTACACTTAGTGGATTTTTGTAACATGCATGAAAAGGATTTCTATATTTTATGCTATGCTAAATCCTAATAGGATACCCTTATACATTCCTTAGTGGAAACAATGTAGTTGTAGTATGCTTAGCCCTGCTATATATTGGGATGGGATACATGATATGATTATATGAAGAGTTGAAAAGACATATGTTTTATATATTAAAACAAGTACTCAATGAACCACCTGGGTGGACAAGGATACTCAAGATTTGGACAAGGTGGCAACAAAAGGAACCATGTTTATATGGCTATCTCTTTTTGTATGTGCACTAGAAGAAAGCCACTCAGGGACTTAGGGATTGAACATGTTTCTCGTACAGTGGCTTCCGTGTACAGCCACATGCTAAATGGGCTATGGCTTAGTCAACTACATAGTGGAAGACCCATGCATTGGCATCTTCAGGTTAACTAGAATTGTGTAAGGGAACTTGAAACCCTACATTGGTGCCTGGATGACAAGCTAGCATTGTGTATTGGGAGGACTTCTATGGAAAGACTTTGTCACGTTCTCAATCTGCCAGTACTCCATCTTGGTGAGTACTTATCCAGAGGCCACTGG
This sequence comes from Avena sativa, assembly GCA_916181665.1. Classification (NCBI taxonomy): domain Eukaryota; kingdom Viridiplantae; phylum Streptophyta; class Magnoliopsida; order Poales; family Poaceae; genus Avena; species Avena sativa. Next base: position 81,944,640 of record OV702299.1, on the reverse strand, counting down.
TGGCATCAAGATGAGATTGTGTCATGTGGGTAAAGTGTACAACTTCTGCAGAAGATCAAAATTATAAGTACTTAGCCGTGTCCCCGGTTATGGACAACTCTGAGCAACTAAGGCCTGAAGCTATGGAAGATCTCGACATTCCAATTTGTCAAAGTAAAACTTGATGGTGACAACAAGGGATTTGAAGCACTTGGAGTTTTTCCAAGAAGTTCAGAAAGATTTGACAAAAGATCAAAAACTATTTTGAAAAGATAGGACAAAACTATATTGCTTTCTGCAAAAGAGCCTAAACCCCACTTAGCCAAATATGCATGTAATGATAGGATCCACATATTACTACATAGTAGTGAAACTTGCCAATACAATTCAAATGTATTGACCCTTGTGGCTGCAACTTATTATGTTGCAGGTTTGTTTGATGTTAGTGAAGTGTGTTGAATAGGATTACAAGTCTACAACCAACATGATTGCCTGTGGCACTTTGAAGATGAAGCACCCCATGCTATTGTTATATTCTGCTGCATTATAATGTGATAGCCAAATGAGCTATGTAAGATGTAATAAATTATCTTATTCCTGGTTATAAAGTTGTATTATGACCTTTGTTTCTTGATATTACATCTTAACTGTGGATGATAGCTATTGATCCAGGGACTAGCATTATAAACACAGGGATCTCTACCTTATTAAAGGTTGGGAACCTTACAGGTTCTTATTCGTAGGTAAGAATGGTTCTTATTTGAAAGCCCCAAGCCACATAAAACATGGAAAGAAAATTAGAGGCGTCTAACTTGTTTTTGCAGGGCATGTGATATGGCCATGATGTGATTGTGATTGTATTTGATGTATGCAATAATCCTTATTGTAATATGGCAACCGGTAGGAGCCTGATAGTTGTCTTTAAATTCATTAAGACCCGCGTGTCTATTCATCATGTAATAGATTTATTCCAAGTAGTTGTAATAGTTGCTGTTGGTGATGGACAACCATGAAACGACGCCATTGACCTTGACGTCATGCTGGTGATGATGGAGATCATGTTCATGCTTTGGAGATGGAGATCAAAGGCACAAGAAGAAAGGCCATATCATATCACATATTATGAATTTCATGTGATGTTAATCCTTTTTATGCATCTAGTATTACTTAGATCATGACGGTAGCATTACAAGATGATCCCTCTCACTAAATATCAAGTAATAATGTGTTCATCCTTAGTAGGAACCGTTGCTAAGACTCGTCGTTTTTAAGCATCATGTGATGATCGGGTGTGATAAATTCTACGTGTGCATACAATGGATGCAAGCCAAATTTGGACATGCGGATACTAAGGTTAACCTTGACGAGCCTAGCATGTACAGACATGGTCTCGGAACATGGAATACTGAAAGGTAAAGCATGAGTCATATGGATGATATAATGAACATGTTGAGTGTTCGCCTTTGAAACTACATCTTATATCATGATGATCGGACTTGGTGTAGTGGATTTGGTTTGTGTAATCACCAAAACGACCCGAGGGATGTTGTTTTGAGTGGGAGTTTAAAAGTAATATGATTAAAGTTGAACTCAATTTATCCTAAAGTAAATCAAAGTGAATTTTCATAACTGCTGTAGTCATTGCCATCCGTTCACCACCTGACTCTTAGTTTTAATTGAGATAATAGAACTATAGAATTCTGGATAGTTACTTTACAAACTAGTATCGTATTGTTTTGAGTGCCAATCTAAAGTTTAAAAGTTCTATTGCAAACTTCCAGCAAACTCTGTATTACTCTATGAAGTTTAACAATTGGTATTAAATCAATAATAACAATTCCAGTGTTAGTAACTAAGTATCATGTTTGCCTCCATGATTCTTGATATTCAAAGATTGTTTTAATATCAAGGTTATCTAGGAGCTGAAAGGATTGTTTCAGAAACCATCATGTGTGGAAGATATTGCGATATCTGAAACAATATTTTGGTTGCAACATGATAGAGTATAATATGGAAAAATTATGTTCTCATATTTGATGAGAATTTGCAAAGGTTGGAGACTCTAGTCGTCCTAATACTCCAAAAGGTTTTAGAAAAGCAACATTATACTCGCGGTTCATCTTTATAAGCTGTAGTAGCTAGATCATGAAAGTTGTCATGATAAGGACGAATAGAAGGTGTAGGTAAAATGTTTACTACACTAAAAGATTACTAAAGAATGGTTTTGGAAGAACGCCAAACATTTAATGACGGTGATCTACTTCAAAGTGCAAGTCCAAAGGTATTAGCATTTGACTATACACGCTTTGGACTATGTTTCATGTGTATGGCGCCAGTGTTGATGTTGATAGATTCTTTTAAAAGGGAAATGAAATGTTGAAAGAGAATCTCAGAAATATTTGGCAGAAAAAATATAAAAGATTGAAAATGTCCAACTTAGGTATATAAATGATTACATGTTATGGCTATATTCTTTGCTTGTTAAAAATGTGGTTCTTGGTTATTGGATACCGAATTGGTTGGTGTGAAATGTCATGCAAGACAACACAATTCATGAACTGCAATGGCCTAAGTAACCAGCAAGCGAATATTTGATGATGTTCATCAAAAACAAACAAAGTGTTGTTGTGTTTCTCGTTGACATCAAAGCTTACCTTCAAGATTTGTTTCAATAATTTTTATTTTTATTAGGTATTATGAGAACAAAAGGTTGTTCAAATAATTACTGTATTCCATATATGATGGATGATTTACAAATCTAATTGGAGATATCACGTCCATAAAAGCTAATGCTAAAATGTCATAAGACAAATGATTGAAAGATCACTTATGAAGTGACATCGCCGTTTAAATTATATTGGAAATAAAACATGAAGAAACTCCATGTTGATGGAATTTTGGAGTCTTTTGATTTTGATCAAATTACGTTTGTGAGACTTTCCTGGAGATAATTAAAACTTCTTTCAAAGGCCAAAGAAGAACGAACGACTAACTTATTGGAATTTGTACATATTGATGTATGTAGTCCATTATGTGTAGTCGTGAGCGATAGATTTCAACTTCATATGTCTTCTCCGGAATTTTGAGTGAATACATGTGTATATTTACTTAGTGAGGAAGAAGTGTGAAATATTTGAAAATGTTCAAAGACTTTAAAGATGAAGTGGAAAATCATTGTAATAAGAAAATAAAGAATTTATGATTGGATCATAAAGGAAGATATTTGAGTTACAAGTTTATCATAACACCTAAGATCTGAGGAATCGTTTCATGGATTTGTGTTTCCCGAAACACCATAGGAGTATGAAGTGTTCGAGATATGTAATGAAACCTTGTTTGACATGGTAAGATAAAAGGTGTCATTTATACACCTGCCATTATATATTTAAAGATTAAAGCTTTAGAGACTACCGCTTTTACACTGAAAAGAGCTCCATCATGATCCATTTAAATGACACCATATAAGTTATGGTTTGGGATAAAACCCAAGTTGTCCTTTCTTAAACATTGGTATGCGAGGCATAAGTAAAATGTTTACAACCAAAGTCAGATGAGCATGTATTTGTATGTTATTTTGAATAACCGTTGGGTATTCCTCCATAACACCAAAGACAAAAGTGCTTGTCGCTTAGAACGTCGAGTTTATTGAGAAGGATTTTTTCATGAAAATTTAAGTGGGAGGACAATAGAACTTTGATAAAGTTATTAAATTTTAGCTATATGTGTTAAGTTGCGCAGCACTTGAAAGTGTCCCGGAGGTAGCAACAATGCGCATGGCTCACGTGCCTCAAAGGTTGTGGTCACGGAGGTCTAAGTTGCTATTGAACCGAGTAGGTTGGATAAACAATTAAATACTAAGATTTGAGAGTAAATCATTATTGTTTGACAATTATGAACCGACTACATGCAAATAAGCGATGATGGGCCCTGACTCCGTCAAATGGCTTGAATCCATAAAATCCATGATATTTCCATACACGATAAATCAAGTTTTTAAACTTAGAATACCCTCCGGAAAGGTGTAAAACCTATCGGTCGTATTTGGATCTATAAATAGACATGGATGTTTTCATATCTATGAAGTTGTCGAAAGGTTGGTAAAGAGTTTACAACAATGTTCAACAAGTTGACTATGACAAGATTTGATCTTTTATAACGATATTTAGTCTAGACAGATTAATGTAGCAACCACTACATATAATTTTGTTTTATGGTAGTTTGAACAAACAAAACAAAGTTCTTCTAATATAATAGTTACCTAGGACGTGTACATGACACGATCCAAAGGGTTTTTGTTAATTCAAAGGATGCTAAAATAGCATGCAAACTTCAATGGTTGGAGTAAGCATTGCGGAGTTGGAATCTTCACCGTGATAAAACTGTTAAAAGGTTTAATTTCATCAAAGACGATGAAGATGCTTGCATTTGAAAGAAATTAAGTGGGAGCGCTGAGACATATTTCTAATACATTATGTGAAAGACATATTGTTAATTGGAAATGATGTATTTTTATTGACACGGGTTAAGAATTTCATTTTGATAAAAGACTTAGGCAAAACCCGAATATTTGGCATCAATGTCTATATGGATAGATTGAGATGATAATATGGTTGTGCCAGATATACATAGATGAGATATTGAATGATTTCAATATGAAAATGACAAGAAAGGTTCTTGCCACACAGAAAGTATTGAATCAAGATTCAAGTGTTTTGGACTTGGTAAGTGAAACGAGATTCATGTGTTTTGACACTTGATGGTTGAAATCACAAGAATATTTTGATCAATCGTATTGTGATATGTACACATCCAAATATGTCTTATTCTCTAAATGTTATGAGCATATACTAGAATGACTCATAAGATGATCATTGGACGATAGTAAGGATATTCTTATGATCTTTGGAAGAACTAAGAATATGTTATTTATGTAGAGGTGACAAATAGATAGCTAGTTTATTGTAAAGTGTTACATTGATACAAGTTTTGTCACAAGATACAAATTAAGTTTATCTCAATTTAAACTATGGGTGGCACAATGTAATGGAAAGGAAGTTCCATAACGGATTTGGATGAGTTCCAAAGTTAAGACATTCTGATGGATACTACAACAAAATTCTAAGTATATGAATGTTATTGTAACAGCAAAAGAGGGCATTTGTGTCAAGTAGTTTTTTATCAAACTAGTTATGGTTCTTAGCGGGCTAGTACTATGAAGATATATCATACGACAATTGTATCAACATGATTTAACCCCAAGAAACTAAAGGTCTCACCAAAGGACCAAATTTATACAATGCCATCTCATTGGAGAATGAGTGATGCATAGAAACACAAAGACATGCAAATACACACGGACCTGGAAGGGTCAGATCCGAGCAATCCTGTATATACAACACCAGAAAGCCATAGGTGTGAATGCACAAGTTTTTCCAAACTAGATTATTGACTCTAGTGCAAGTGGGAGACTATTGGAGATATGCCCAATAGGCAATAATAAAGTGGTTATTATTATATCTTTGTGTTTATGATAAATGTTTACATCCCATGCTATAATTGTATTAATCATAAACATTAATACTTGTGTGTTTTGTAAACATAAATGAGTCCCTAGTAAGCCTCTTGTTAAGCTAGCTTGTTGATTAATAGATGATCATGGTTTCCTGGTCATGGACATTGGATGTTATTAATAACAAGGTCATATCATTAGGAGAATCATGTTAATCATAGCATAAGATCAAGTCATTAAGTTTGTTTGCTACAAGCTTTCATATACATAGTAACCTAATCCTTTGACCATGAGATCATGTTAATCACTGTCACCGAGTGAGTACTTTGGTGACATCAAACGCCACTTCCGTAACTGGGTGGTTATAAAGATGGCATTGGGTATTTTGAAAGTATGTGTTGAAGTGCATGGATCAAGAGTGGGATTTAGCCATCCATATGACGGATAGATATACTCTGGTCCCTCTCAGTGGAGTGTCATCCAATTGTCTTGGAAGCATGTGACTAGGTCACAAGGTATGTCACATCACAGTATGAGTAAAGAGTACTTATCGGTAACGAGGTTGTACTAGGTATAGATATACCAATGATCAAACCTCAAATAAGTAAAGTATCGCGTGACAAAGGGAATCGGTATCGTATGTAAATGGTTCATTCGATCATGAAGTCATCATTGAAATATGTGGGATCCATTATGGATTCTAGATCCCTCTATTGGTTATTGACTTGAGAGGTGTATCGATCATGTCTACATAGTTTACGAATCGTAGGGAGACACACTTAAGGAATCAATGTTGTTTAAGTAGATATGGAATATGAGTTGGAGACCGATTGTTGTTTAGAGTCTCGGATTGGATCCAGGACATCACGAGGAGATCCGAAATGGTCTGGAGAATAAGATTCATATAAGGAGAGTCAATTTCTAGGGTTCAGAAATGTTTTCGGTGTTTTGACCAAAAGCTTCTAGAATGTTCTAGAGGGACCACCAGTGGGTCCACCACCGCAGGAGGGGTCACTTGGGTTGCGGCATGCCCTAGCCGCACCAAGCCCAAAGGGTAAATCGGCGAGCACTAGGAAATTGGAGTCAAACCCTAGTTTGAATAGTCAAATTCTAGTTTGAAAAGTTAAATCCTAGTTTGGGAAGGAAAGGGAAAACTTGAAGGGCAAGTTCCCAACTCTTCTCTTGTAGCCGAGTTTTGGGGACTCAGCTAGGGCTGGGAATCCCTTGGCCGCCGCCCCCATCTATATAAGAAGGGGTGGGGCGCACCCCTTGGCCCTCTTATCCCGCGCGCCCAAACCCTAGGCGTCACCCCTCTCTCTCCTCCACCACCCTGCTACGGCTTAGGCGAAGCCCTGCAGAAATCCCTCCTCCTCCACCACCACCACACCGTCGTGCTGTTGGGATTCCGAGGGGATCTACTACCTCTACTTCCCTGCGGGAACCGGGAGTGGAAGGTCTTCATTGACTTCGTACGTGTGACCAAATCGCTGTCGGAACACGGTGCCGAAAGGATCGTCTACACAATCTTGAGATCGGCAAGTAAGGATGGCAATTTTACCCATGGGTACGAGTACCCGCGGGTACCATACCCGCATGTAAGGGTCCCAACCTTTAATAAGGTAGAGTCCCCTGTGTTTACAATGCTAGTCCCTGGATCAATAGGTAGCATCCACAGTTAAGATGTAATATCAAGAAACAAAGGTCAAAATACAACTTTATAACCAGGAATAAATTAAATTATTACATCTTACATAGCTCATTTGGCTATTACAATACATTGCAGCAGAATATCTATATGCATGGGGTCCTTCATCTTCAAAGTGCCACAGGCAGACATGTTGGTTGTAGACTTGTAATCCTAATCATTAAACTTCACTAATATCAAACAAACCTGCAACATAACAAGTTACAGCCACAAGGGTCAATACATTTGAATTGTATTGGCAAGTGATACTATGGTAATATAGTAGAGTCTATCATCTATATGCATTTGGCTAAGTGGAGTTGAGGCTTGCATTGCTCACAATAGATTTTTCCTTATCATTTGGAAACACTAAGTTTTTGCTTGACAAAATAATCTTTCCCAAGGCATCTCCCAATCAAAGATTGAAGATCCTTAAACCCTTGTTCAACCACAAGTTTTTTTTAACTTAGAAATTTGGATGATGAGATTCTTGATTGCTTCCATGTCTTGATGCTCAAATTGTCCTTTACCAGGGACATGGCTAAGTACTTAGATTTTACACTCTGCAGAGGTGGTGCACTTTCCCCACAAGACTTGGTTTCACCAAGACAAGATCTTTCAGAAGCCTTTCCTTAGACCAAATGGACGCGTTCCAACCTATCATTCCCACTACCACCAACTGTCCAAATGGCTAAGTTCTAGCAACTTATGTGATCCAGGCAGAGCCCATATTGCTAAGTGGTTGCACTTGAAGCTTCTCAACATTTGACATCTCAAATCTCTTTGTTCCTGGGTGGCCATCCACAAGTGAGATACACAAGGTTCACCAGTCCCCTGGCCTTGTGTAACCACTCAACCAAAAACCACCAAGCAATTACCATTCCACCCAGGTGATTCATTAACTTAGTTGTTTTATTAAACAAAACACAAGTCCTCAGACTTAGAAATTTTTCCATAGTGTGAATATATATTCCACCCTTGTTTTCTACTAGCTAAGCTAAGCATGATAGTAGTAGGAGTCTTAACTTAGGAAATTTTACTAAGGTTTCATCTACTAGGATTTCCCATAGCAAGGTTCATACTTAGCAATAATTCCATGCAAGTTTTACTTAGAAAAATCACTAATGCATAGTGAAAGTAATGGGACAAAAGTATGAAGCATCACTTGCCTTTTTGGTAGAGTATAAGTTCACCCCTTGTCCTTGCAACAATCACACTCTTCAAGTCACTACAATTCAATCAAGCAAGGCACAAACTCAATCTACCAATCAAGCAAAACATCACATAAAATAATAAACAAAACAAAACATGCAAGCATGCAAAGGGGTTGTTTTATTTGTAATAGTGGTTTCTAATGGGTCATAAACATTTGAAAACACCTATTGGTCATTTTATAAAGTGGTAAAAGTCATTTACAAGGGATTTCACTTCCTAAACCATTTTCAAAACAAAGTATCATTTTATGTGGTGTAGAAATGTTTTTACTAAGGCATTAATCTATAGGGTTCACAAAATATGTTTTCAAACCATAAAACTTTGTGTTTTAAACAAAACATTTCCCAAAGGTTTTTCTTCCAAAACCATTTTTAATAAATAAACTATATTTTTATTTGACTAGAAAGGGTTTTAAATCAAAGAATCATTCTTTTGTTTCACCAAATACATTTTTGAATCCACAAAGTGTTTCATATGGTCAGTAGGTTCAAAATACACCATTTGCCAAAGATTTTATCCCCAAAATCATTTTTGAAATTTTTTATAACCTAAACAAGGATACAAATGTTTCTGCAAAAACAAACATTTTACCAGAAGCTTTTTGCTAAACAAATTGCATGGTTGGCTAGGGCTTGTTCCACTGATTCCATTGATATAAAGTTTGCAAATTTTGGACGTGTGGATCAAAAGTTACAAGGGTTTCAAATCTGCATCTAAATCAGATTTCAAATTCTGTTTTAAATCATCTGGTGCCACGCGGCGTGATGTTACTGGCTGGTACCGCTTCGGTCGGATCGTGCTCTGCGGGGCGTTGGATCTAAACTGATCGCACGGCTCAGGCGTGCCCGTACCCTTTCGCTCAAGTTCTATTCCTAACCACAGGATCAAAATCTAACGGTGTAAATCCAATCGACCATACTCGGGCGGCGCTGACGGCAGCTGGCGGCGGCGGCGTGTCTGCCTACGGCGGAGCCGGCGATGCAGGAAGCAAAGAGGCTAACGAGGATGCTTACCGTGTTCGCAGTAGCGTGGGGAAGCTCAACGTGTTGTTGGTTCGACGAGGGGCGCACCGGGGTGAGGTTAATAGCTCGCCGGAGTTGCTCCTGGCGTCGGGTTCGTCTGGTGGTCGTCGAGGTCGACGCTACGGATCACGAGGAGGCAAACAGAGGGAATGGTTAGACGCGTAAGGTCAAAGTGATGACGCGTGCGTGATCGAGAGGGCGCGGGGTGGTCGGTTCTTACCAGGGAAGGTCGTCGGAGATAGTAGCAGACGCGGCGGCACTCAGTCGATGTTGTTGTCGAGGCTACGGTGCTCGCGTGGGCGTGGGGTTGGTGCTAGGAGATGCAGGAGACGATGGGGATCACACCCGTGTGCTCTGGGGGCAGTGGGGCGGTTTGTGCTCGCCGGAATTTGCACGGTGGCTCGTCGGTGCAGAGGGTGGTGTGGAGAGGAATTGGGCGGCCTGGGGGCACGCTAAGGTGGGGCGACAGAGGGGAACGAGAGAGGAGGCGAGGGCGATTAAGAGGGCGCAGTTGCTGAGCGGAATCACTGTGGCGTTACGGTGAATTTACGCGAGCATTCAACGGTAGGAACGGCCGGGCGTGGTCAGGGGCGGGTGAGGACGATGAACAGGAGGGGTGGGGTCGGTTGGTCAGCGAGAGAGAGGAGAGGGAACGTTGGTCCACATGTCTGCGTCTGTGTGTGTCATTTCGTGAGTGAGAAAATTTTTTCCAGGAGGAGGAATTAGGTGGGCTTGCTGGGCCTAGTTGGGCTGGCCGGCTGGGCTGTGCCCATTTCTATTTTTTTCTTCCTGATTGCTTTTTCTTTTTCTTATTCTATTTTCTGTCTTGAATTTCAAACAACAATTAAAACAACCAAAACAATCCAAACTTCCACCAAACTTTTGCATTGAGTTTGGTTCTGTTTATCAACACAACTAAAGTCCAAAATAAAATAATAATTTTATTCTTTTTAGGATCTATTTAATAATTAAATAAAATAGACCTTAATTATTAATTCAAATAGGTTTTGATTTATTTAAAAAAAATCTTCATTTGAAAACTAAATATTATCAAAACCAAAACAGTAGGTTTTATTTGAAAATATAAGATACTTGGAAAACTTTTTTAAAATAAAATAACATTTTTATTTTAGGGTCCATTAATAATTAAATAAAATGGACCTTAGTTATTAAATCAAATAGGATTTGTTTTATTAGAATCTTTATTTGAAATCTAAAATAAAACCAAAACACTTCAGTAGGTTTTATTTGAGAATATAAAATACTTGGAAAACTTATTTAAAATAATTTAATAAGTTTTAGTGTTTTGTTAAAAAGGAAAAGCCTTTACTTAATAAAAATTGGATATTAAATCCTTATTATTTTATTTAAATAAACCTTTACTATTTTTTATCAAAACAAAATGTTTTATTTCAAAAGCTTGACCAAGGTTTATTTTGGCTCCATAAAATAATCTTTATTTATAAATCTACCTTTTTATTTGAAAACCAAATCTTTTATTTAAAGATCCAAAAATAGTAATTTTAAATATTTTGAAGTTTATTGTTTATTTATTCCTTTAAATCCCTTTAGGATTTTATTTGATCCAAATAGGTTTTGAAAGCTTCAAATTGGATTCCAAAGTTTCTTCTCACCCTGAAAATCAACAAAGTTTTATTTTATTCATTTATTTTTCACATTACAAGATTTGGAAAATCTTGGGATGTGACAGGCTACCACCCTTAAAATAAATCTCGTCCCGAGATTTGGGGAGGCTAGGGTTACAAGTTGGTTCAAAGCATCTAGGGTACTACCACCCTTAAAAATTTTCCAACTAGATTACATATTGGCTTGCTTGGGATCTTGGTGTAACTTTCCTGGACAGAAGTTTGCATAGTGGCCTAGCTCCTTGCACTTGAAACATGTGACAAGGCTGAGGTCTTGAGGTGGCTTCTCTAGACAATATGATGCATAATGTCCTAACTCTTTGTAGTGGTTGCACATCACTTGGCTAAAATCCTTCCTCATCTTGGGTTTCACTAGCTTTTGTTTGTCTTCTTGTCTCTTCTTCTTTTCTGGGCATTTACTGGCATAGTGTCCCATATCTTTGCAATTGTAACATTGCACTTGAGTAATATCCTTCTTCTTCTTTTTGGGTCTCTCCAAAGCTAGGAGTTCTTCTAGTTCATGTTCTTCATACCTCACCTCAGAGGTGGAAAATCTTTCTCTCTTCTTGGGGCAGTTACTAGAGATATGACTTTCTTTTTCACAATTAGGGCATTGATCTTCATGCTTTTTGCATGTATGATCCTTGTCTCGACAAATATTGCAAGCTTGAGTTCCTTCTAAAATAACATCTTTGTCATCCTTGTTGTCATTAGCTCTTTGGGAAAAGTTTTCTCTCATGTTGATCATTTGAGTAACCAATCCTTGCAACAATTGGGATTAAAGTTTCAAAATCCTTTGTATGGCTGGGTCTAGTCCATTGTTGTTAGCTAACAGCTGAGTTGTCTCTTGGCTCAACTGGTTTTGGGTTGCTATAAGTTCTCTCATGTTGTCCACTTGGTTGTGGTTGTCATCATTAACCTTGATGTTGGAGTCTCTTGGAGTAGTCATCTATTTGGATTAGATTGGGATTAGAATAGGCAAAAGATTTCTAAGGAAATAATTCTAATCACACACATCACAATTCACACAAGCAATGTGCAAGCAATCACAAACAAACATTCCACTCAAACAACAAGTTTCAAGCATATTTTTAGGCAACCAAAAATATTTTTGTTACACAACATAAGTTGGTGTGTTTGACTTAATTAAATATGGTGGTCCATCTATATGGTTCACTTGAGATCTTTCCATCCTTCTTGGTTGATTCTACTTGCATGAGATCATAGTTTCCTTGGGAAAACTCTTGGTCACAAAACTTCAAAGGTGATGTAGGCTCCTTCTAAGTTGTGTTTCCTTGGTCTCCAAATCTTGAGCAAGATTTCCTTGTCTCACTTGTCCTTAGAGATATCCAAGGTTGTAGTCTTTGGTGAAAATGCTGAAGATGTTGAAGTCTTTAGAGTTGAAGATGTTGAAGTCATTAGAGTTAATGAAGTCCTTTGCACATGGTGAAGTCTTTGGCCATGGGGTAGGTTTTTCCATCAAGTTGAAATAGAAGAGATGTAGAGTCAAAACCAAAATGGTCTTAGGAAAGAGTTTACAAGATTGTTTGTAAATAAGTTTTGGAACAAAAACAACTCCTATTTTTCTAAGGGGGTTTGTCCAATCCTAGGTTTACAAATCCTACAGGCAACACAATGCTCTGATACCATCTGTAAGGGTCCCAACCTTTAATAAGGTAGAGTCCCCTGTGTTTACAATGCTAGTCCCTGGATCAATAGCTAGCATCCACAGTTAAGATGTAATATCAAGAAACAAAGGTCATAATACAACTTTATAACCAGGAATAAAATAAATTATTACATCTTACATATCTCATTTGGCTATTACAATACATTGCAGCAGAATATCTATATGCATGGGGTCCTTCATCTTCAAAGTGCCACAGGCAGACATGTTGGTTGTAGACTTGTAATCCTAATCATTAAACTTCACTAATATCAAACAAACCTGCAACATAACAAGTTACAGCCACAAGGGTCAATACATTTGAATTGTATTGGCAAGTGATACTATGGTAATATAGTAGAGTCTATCATCTATATGCATTTGGCTAAGTGGAGTTGAGGCTTGCATTGCTCACAATATATTTTTCCTTATCATTTGGAAACACTAAGTTTTTGCTTGACAAAATAATCTTTCCCAAGGCATCTCCCAATCAAAGATTGAAGATCCTTAAACCCTTGTTCAACCACAAGTTTTTTTTAACTTAGAAATTTGGATGATGAGATTCTTGATTGCTTCCATGTCTTGATGCTCAAATTGTCCTTTACCAGGGACATGGCTAAGTACTTAGATTTTACACTCTGCAGAGGTGGTGCACTTTCCCCACAAGACTTGGTTTCACCAAGACAAGATCTTTCAGAAGCCTTTCCTTAGACCAAATGGACGCGTTCCAACCTATCATTCCCACTACCACCAACTGTCCAAATGGCTAAGTTCTAGCAACTTATGTGATCCAGGCAGAGCCCATATTGCTAAGTGGTTGCACTTGAAGCTTCTCAACATTTGACATCTCAAATCTCTTTGTTCCTGGGTGGCCATCCACAAGTGAGATACACAAGGTTCACCAGTCCCCTGGCCTTGTGTAACCACTCAACCAAAAACCACCAAGCAATTACCATTCCACCCAGGTGATTCATTAACTTAGTTGTTTTATTAAACAAAACACAAGTCCTCAGACTTAGAAATTTTTCCATAGTGTGAATATATATTCCACCCTTGTTTTCTACTAGCTAAGCTAAGCATGATAGTAGTAGGAGTCTTAACTTAGGAAATTTTACTAAGGTTTCATCTACTAGGATTTCCCATAGCAAGGTTTATACTTAGCAAAAATTCCATGCAAGTTTTACTTAGAAAAATCACTAATGCATAGTGAAAGTAATGGGACAAAAGTATGAAGCATCACTTGCCTTTTTGGTAGAGTATAAGTTCACCCCTTGTACTTGCAACAATCACACTCTTCAAGTCACTACAATTCAATCAAGCAAGGCACAAACTCAATCTACCAATCAAGCAAAACATCACGTAAAATAATAAACAAAACAAAACATGCAAGCATGCAAAGGGGTTGTTTTATTTGTAATAGTGGTTTCTAATGGGTCATAAACATTTGAAAACACCTATTGGTCATTTTATAAAGTGGTAAAAGTCATTTGCAAGGGATTTCACTTCCTAAACCATTTTCAAAACAAAGTATCATTTTATGTGGTGTAGAATTTTTTTTACTAAGGCATTAATCTATAGGGTTCACAAAATATGTTTTAAAACCATAAAACTTTGTGTTTAGGGTCAGAGAGTTTGAAACAAAACATTTCCCAAAGGTTTTTCTTCCAAAACCATTTTTAATAAATAAACTATATTTTTATTTAACTAGAAAGGGTTTTAAATCAAAGAATCATTCTTTTGTTTCACCAAATACATTTTTGAATCCACAAAGTGTTTCCTATGGTCAGTAGGTTCAAAATACACCATTTTCCAAAGATTTTATCCCCAAAATCATTTTTGAAAAAAAATTATAACCTAAACAAGCATACAAATGTTTCTGCAAAAACAAACATTTTACCAGAAACTTTTTGCTAATTAAATTGCATGGTTGGCTTGGGCTTGTTCCACTGATTCCATTGATATAAAGTTTGCAAATTTTGGACGTGTGGATCAAAAGTTACAAGGGTTTCAAATCTGCATCTAAATCAGATTTCAAATTCTGTTTTAAATTGTCTGGTGCCACGCGGCGTGATGTTACTGGCTGGTACCGCTTCGGTCGGATCGTGCTCTGCGGGGCGTTGGATCTAAACTGATCGCACGGCTCAGGCGTGCCCGTACCCTTTCGCTCAGGTTCTATTCCTAACCACAGGATCAAAATCTAACGGTGTAAATCCAATCGACCATACTCGGGCGGCGCTGACGGCGGCTGGCGGCGGCGGCGTGTCTGCCTACGGCGGAGCCGGCGATGCAGGAAGCAAAGAGGCTAACGAGGATGCTTACCGTGTTCGCAGTAGCGTGGGGAAGCTCAACGTGTTGTTGGTTCGACGAGGGGCACACCGGGGTGAGGTTAATGGCTCGCCGGAGTTGCTCCTGGCGTCGGGTTCGTCTGGTGGTCGTCGAGGTCGACGCTACGGATCACGAGGAGGCAAACGGAGGGAATGGTTAGACGCGTAAGGTCAAGGTGATGACGCGTGCGTGATCGAGAGGGCGCGGGGTGGTCGGTTCTTACCAGGGAAGGTCGTCGGAGATAGTAGCAGACGCGGCGGCGCTCAGTCGATGTTGCTGTCGAGGCTACGGTGCTCGCGTGGGCGTGGGGTTGGTGCTAGGAGATGCAGGAGACGATGGGGATCACACCCGTGTGCTCTGGGGGCAGTGGGGCGGTTCGTGCTCGCCGGAATTTGCACGGTGGCTCGTCGGTGCAGAGGGTGGTGTGGAGAGGAATTGGGCGGCATGGGGGCACGCTAAGGTGGGGCGACAGAGGGGAACGAGAGAGGAGGCGAGGGAGATTAAGAGGGCGCAGTTGCTGAGCGGAATCACTGCGGCGTTACGGCGAATTTACGCGAGCATTCAACGGTAGGAACGGCCGGGCGTGGTCAGGGGCGGGTGAGGACGATGAACAGGAGGGGTGGGGTCGGTTGGTCAGCGAGAGAGAGGAGAGGGAACGATGGTCCACATGTCTGCGTCTGTGTGTGTCGTTTCGTGAGTGAGAAATTTTTTCCAGGAGGAGGAATTAGGTGGGCTTGCTGGGCCTAGTTGGGCTGGCCGGCTGGGCTGTGTCCATTTCTATTTTTTTTCTTCCTGATTGCTTTTTCTTTTTCTAATTCTATTTTCTGTTTTGAATTTCAAACAACAATTAAAACAACCAAAACAATCCAAACTTCCACCAAACTTTTGCATTGAGTTTGGTTCTGTTTATCAACACAACTAAAGTCCAAAATAAAATAATAATTTTATTCTTTTTAGGATCTATTTAATAATTAAATAAAATAGACCTTAATTATTAATTCAAATAGGTTTTGATTTATTTAAAAAAAAATCTTCATTTGAAAACTAAATATTATCAAAACCAAAACAGTAGGTTTTATTTGAAAATATAAGATACTTGGAAAACTTTTTTAAAATAAAATAACATTTTTATTTTAGGGTCCATTAATAATTAAATAAAATGGACCTTAGTTATTAAATCAAATAGGATTTGTTTTATTAGAATCTTTATTTGAAATCTAAAATAAAACCAAAACACTTCAGTAGGTTTTATTTGAGAATATAAAATACTTGGAAAACTTATTTAAAATAATTTAATAAGTTTTAGTGTTTTGTTAAAAAGGAAAAGCCTTTACTTAATAAAAATTGGATATTAAATCCTTATTATTTTATTTAAATAAACCTTTACTATTTTTTATCAAAACAAAATGTTTTATTTCAAAAGCTTGACCAAGGTTTATTTTGGCTCCATAAAATAATCTTTATTTATAAATCTACCTTTTTATTTGAAAACCAAAGCTTTTATTTAAAGATCCAAAAATAGTAATTTTAAATATTTTGAAGTTTATTGTTTATTTATCCCTTTAAATCCCTTTAGGATTTTATTTGATCCAAATAGGTTTTGAAAGTTTCAAATTGGATTCCAAAGTTTCTTCTCACCCTGAAAATCAACAAAGTTTTATTTTATTCATTTATTTTTCACATTACAAGATTTGGAAAATCTTGGGATGTGACACCGCATGGATAGGGTATGGGCACACTTTTATACCAATGGGTAATACCCATACTCTACCCATTAAGTTACGGGTACGGGCACGGATATAGACTTATACCCATGGGTATACCATACCCCGCTAGTTTAAATTGACATGTCAAACTTACATATAGAGTGTCAACTTATGCGGCCAAGAAGTCTAGGGACAAGTGTGCAATTGCGATTTCTAAACTTCGATACTTTCATGTACTCTTCTACCTATTATTAAGTAGAGATAATTGTAGTTTTTTCAAATATATGTTATTGATGATCATAAAATTGTGAATAACTTGTGTACTATTGGATCTACCCACCGGGTACCCAATGGGTATGGGTACCCGATGGGTATGGGTATGGTTAAATTTTTATACCCGTGGGTACGAATATGGGTAAACTTTTGTACCCATTGACTACATGGGTATGGGTATGGTATTGCTCTACCCTTCCCATACCCTACCCATTATCATCCTTATCGGCAAGTGATCGACTACATCAACCATGAGAACCTGATCTTGTTAAACGCTTTGGATCTACGAGGGTTAGTTCTCTTTAATCTTGTTGCACCGATCTCGTGGATTAGATCTTGGCTTTGCCATAGATTGGATCTTTGTTTTATGTGTTCTTGCGATAGAATTTTTTGTTTTCCTTGCAAAGAACTCTATAGTTATTTGGATCTTGTCCATGTTAGTATCTAGAGCTTGTAGTTATCATCATAACAAGCTCTAGTTTATCAAAAACATATTTCCACTACATATCTTATTGCATTCTTCATCGTGTAGATTTTTTCGGCTCCACACCTTGGGAGTTATCTCACATATATATAGTTGGTATTTTCTCTCTTGGTGGTATCCAATATTTTACCTTTTGTTGACTTCTACTTGGTTTTATATTTCCAACAAAATTGGTTTTATCCCAATCGGAGTTTTCAAGCTCAACTTCTTGTGTTTTGGGTTTTAGGTTTTGGAGGTTTTACCGGTTCATCGCTTCTATAGAGGTCTTACCTTTCTTCATTTGATTTTATCATTACATATTGTACTATGATGTTTCTTTGCATGATATTGTACATCTTGTCATTCTCTTCAAAACGAGCCCAAGATCATAAAAAACGGAGTTCGGAATCAAAAGTTATTAAAGTTTTCGTGCAATGATGTCCAGCGTTTTTGCTTGAGCGGAAGTTACGACCCAAATTTTGACCCAACTTCCGGTCAGATTCAGTAACTTGTGTTTCAATTTACCGAAAGTTCCGGTGGCGCGCAAAAGTGACCCAAACAGGCAAATTTCTCTTGCCCTATTTAAGGAACCCCTCTTCCCTAATGTTTCCCCATCTTTTGAGGCCATTTTTGCTAGCTCTTCCACTCTATCTCCTCCATTTTTGACCTTCAAAAGCTTGCCCATAATTCTTGCATATCTTTGAGGGATTTGAGAGGGTAGATCTAGATCTACAACCCCACCTAACCAAATCTCTTCTTTGTGAAGGAATCCTTGTGATCTAGATCTTGGAGAGTTTTGTGTTCTCCACTTGTGTTCTTCCTCCCTTATTCCAAGTATCTTTTGAAGCTTTGGTGGAATTTGAGAGTGAAGGACTTGCCTCTTACATTTGGTGCATAGATTTGAGTTCTCCTCGGAGATTCGGCGAGTACAAGCTTGTGGGCTTGTTACTCTTGGGTTCTTGGAACCCTAGACATTTGTGTGGTTGGTGTGTTGACTTCTTGAGGCCTCCAATTGAGTTGTGGAGTGGCCTCAAGCTTGTGGCCTTTTGTGGCTTTGTTCTTGGGAGCCTCCAATTGAGTTGTGGAGCTAGTCCCAAGCTTGTACGGGTTTGGTGACCTCCCTCAAGTGTCCTATAGTGGAGCGAGTGCCCGCCTTTTGTGGTGCGCACTCGGGAGAATAGGGTGAGACTTTTGTGGCCTCAGTGAGTTGCGTGCCTTTGCATCTTGGGGTGAGGCCTTGTGTGGCATTGAGTGGGCATTGAGCCACCACACCTAAATACAAGCCACTTGTGGCGTTCAGAGAGCATTGCGCCATCGCACCTCTCCAACGGAGACGTAGCTTCTTTGGAAGTAAACATCAAGATAAAAACCATTGTCTCCGCATCCATCGGTGATCTCTCAATCGAGCCCTTTACTTATGCATTTTACATTGTGATAGCCATCATGCTTGAAGTATTTCATCTTTCTATCACCTTGCTTGGCTTGATTAGCATAGGTTGTTGGTGCACTTAGTTGAACCTAGTGGTTAGGTTTTGTGCTTTATAAATTAAACGCTAGTTTTATTCCGCATTTATTAGATCCTAAACCATAATAATATTAAAAGCCTATTCATCCCCTCCTCTAGGCGATGTCCGTTGCACTTTCAATTGGTATCAAAGCGAGGTCTCTCACTTCTTATGCTTCACTGCCTCAAGAGTAAAGATGTCTCCTAGGGATTTAGTGCACTCTCACACAACATTTTATGGCACAAATTATTGTGTTTGGCGATGTCGTATGCTTAGTAATTTTTGGGTCATTGACCCAAATATAGAACGAATGCTTGATATGGGCTTGTCTCATCCTAAGGATTCCAAAAATCTATCTTTGGAGGAGGAGACAAACTCTTATCTCGAAGATTAAGCATATAATGTGCTTGTTAATGTTGTGAGCTTTGTAGTTCTTTCCTTAATCATGCCTTTTAGGAATTCTCATGATATTTGGACCAAGATTTAAGAAAAATAAGATGCGTCCAAGACTAATGTGGATGATTTCTTCCCTCCACCTACGTCCGTGATGAATTCTCATCTGCTTCCACTACACCTACATGTGATTTGTCAAAAGGTAATGATATGGTGAGTGGTGATAGAACTTGCAATGTGGATAGTGAGATTGCCATTCATGATCCTTCATATATATATATATCATTGCAATGTTGTATCATTGGGAATGAAAACTTGTAGCACTATAAATTATTTACATGCTTGTGTTGATTGTCCTTGCATATCATGTAGAAATTCCTTGAATATATCTCATGATGATATGCTTGCTTTGCCTTGTTGCCATGATACATATGCTTCTATTTCCTCTAGTACTTGTGTTGCTAACCATGTAGAGGGAATCGGAGAATGTGTGGACCAACGCGAGGTTGTGAATTGGAGCTTCATGTGTTCCCCCATCATCACCTTCTCCCTATGTTCACTTATTCCTCATGGCTAAGGGTTCAAAGGTAACCCATCCTTTGGATCCCAATATATCTCATGATGATATGAATGTTGATCATGATGAAATAGATGATGATGTTGCTTCTTTAAAAGAGAAGGGGGCTAGTCCTTCGTGCTCTTCATCCAAATAAAAATGCTTGCTCTACTTTCATTGAAATCTTAACCTTTGATATTGAAAGTAAGCAACTAATTTATGATCATGAGGACACAATTGATAAAATGGGTTGTCTTAAACGTGAGTATGCTAATGACATTGCAAACCTGAATAAATCTCTTGAAGAGGAACAAATCACTAAGGAATCTCTTGAGGAGACTTTTGCTCTAGAGCTATCTAGAGTGAAGGAATCTCATGATAGAGATATTTAGGTGGAAAGTGTCCTTCAAATTAAAAAGATGAACTTTAAGTTGCTTATGGTAAACTCCTTGAGTATTTTGAGCACCTCAATAATGGCTCAAGGGTCATCAAGGGTGAGCTCATCAAACTCACCGAGTCACATGAGAAACTTAAAGCTTCATACTCTAAAGAGCTTTTCAAGTTGCTCTCATCTCTTGCTAATATTGATGATGCTTGTGCTACTAACTCTATTTTTTGTGAAGCATCTATCTTGAAGGAGATGTTGATCTTAAGTCACAAATTTCTTTGATAACTAGCAACTATGGGAAATTAGAAGAAAGTCACGTTAAGCTCTCAAGCTCGCATGAGAATCTTCTAGTCTCCCATGGTAGGCTAAAGTTAGCTCATGAGGCCATTGTGTCAAAGGTAACATCTACTGAGTCTCATGTGGACATTAGCACTACATCTACTCCAAATGTGATATTGCCATGTGTAGAGGGAGTGGCCCAACCTTTAAATAACATAAGGTGGTGTCCCCTGTGTTTACAATGCTAGTCCCTGGATCAATAGCTAGCATCCACAGTTTAGATGTAATATCAAGAAACAAAGGTCATAATATAACTTTATAACCAGGAATAACATAATTTTATTACATCATACATAGCTCATTTGGCTATTACATTACATTGCAGCGGAATAACTATAGTCATGGGGTCCTTCATCTTCAAAGTGCCACAGGCAGATGTTGGTTGTAGACTTTGTAATCCTAATCAAACAATCTTCACTAAAATCAATCAAACCTGCAACATTACAAGTTACAGCCACAAGGGTCAATACATTTGAATTGTATTGGCAAGCTTCACTACTATGTAGATTATAAGTAGATCCTATCATTACATGCAATTTTGGCTAAGTAGAGTTTAAGGCTTATTTGCACAAAGCAATATTTTATCCTATCTTTTCAAAATGGTTTTGGTCCTTTGTCAAATCTCTTTTCCAAGAATCCCTTGAACTCCTTGGTAGAAACTCAAGTGTTCAAGTCCTTGTCAAATCCCTTGAACTCATGAGTTCCTTGGTAACCCCAAGTACATCAAGCTTTAAGCAAAATCTCTTGAGCACCTTGGTAACCCCAAGTGCATCAAGCTTAACAAAATTTCTTTGAATTCCTTGGTACCCCCAAGTGCATCAAGTTTTTATCTTAGAAGTTGGAATGTCGAGATCTCCCATAGTTCAAACTTTAGTTGCTCAGTATTGTCCATAACCGGGGACACGGCTAAGTACTTAGATTTTATTATCTTCTGCAGAAGGAGTACACTTTACCCACATGTCACAATCCCATCCTTTTGCCACCAGTGGCCTACTGGATTAGTGCTCACCAAGATGGAGTACTGGCAGATTGAGAATGTGACGAAGTCTTTCCAAAGGGTCCTCCCATACACCATTGCTAGCTTGCCTTCAGCACCCATGTAGGATTCCAGGTCCCCATGTCCAGTTAACTGAAGACAGTGCATGGGTCTTCCCATTGTAGTTGACTAAGCCAGAGCCATAATAGCATGTGGTTGCACACGAAAGCCACAATTGGAGAAACATGTTCAATCTCTAAGTTTCCTAGGTGGTTTTCTTTTGGAGCACAACACAAAGTGATTCCCATAGACATGGTTCCTTTTGTTGCCACCTTCTCCAAAACTTAAGGTATCCTCCACCTAGGTGGTTCATTGAGTCCTTGTTTTATTATGTAAAACACAAGTCCTTTTCTCAACCATTGTAAAATCTCAACATGTATCTCTTTTCAAAATATAGCATAGCTAAGCATGTAACAACTACAATGTTTTCTCTAAGGAATGTATAGGGTATCCTAATAGGATTTAGCATAGCATATGTATAAAATTTGTTTTCATGCATGTTTCAAAATCCACTAAGTATAATGAAAATAGTAGGACTTTAGATGATAGTGTAACTTGCCTTTTTGGTAGGGAATGATGGTTCACCCCTTGATCTTGCTAGTCTCACACTTTACTAATTTCACTACAATCAATCAAGCAAACATAGTATCATGTGGTATTCCAAACCAATAATCATTCAACAATTCACACACACAAAACAATGGGATCTAAGTCATGCATGTAAGCATGCAAGAGATGGTTCTATTTGCAAGATGGTCTCCACTAGGCTCCTAAAGTTTGTAAGTTCCAAATGGGTCATTTTCCAAAGTGGCAAAGTCATTTGCAAAAGGGTTTTGTCCAAAATCCATTTTTTTAAATCCAATCATCATTTTATGTAGTGGAAAATATTTTTATCAAAGTAACAATTTTAAGTTGTTCACCAAATGAGTTGCTATTGCAAAAACTTGGTGTTTTGGGTCAGTAGTTTGGTACAAAACATTTTCCCAAAGTTTTTATATCCAAAACCATTTTTCCATAACAACATTCTTTTTATTTGGCTAGAAATGGGCTAAACCAATTAATTCATCTATTATTTCACCAAATTCATTTTTAGCTCCATGGGTTGGGTCCTAGGGTCAGTAAGTTCACAACAAAACATTTTTGCAAAGGTTTAAACCCTAAAAACATTTTTGAATCATTTTTCTAATCTAAACAAGCATTCAAAAGTATCTGCAAAAACATACATTCTAATGGATACTATTTGCTAAACCAAGGGCATGGTTGGCTAGGGCTTGTTCTACTGATTCCAACGGTACCAAATTTGTAAATTTTGGACGTGTGGATCGAAAGTTACAAAGGTTTGAAAATCACAAACAAATCTGTTTTTAAATTCAGTTTTAAACAGACTGGAGACACGCGGCGCTGTCTAACTGGACGGTACCGGTTCGGCCGGATCACGCGCTGCAACCATTGGATCTAATTAAATCGTGCGGCACAGGACGCGTACCCCTTCGCGTTTAAGTGATCTAATCCTACTCGCCCGATCTAGATCGAACGGATCTAACTGACTTGCCAAAGGCTGGCGGCGCTAGGACAACGGCGAGCGGCGGAGCGGCCAGATAGTGGCGGCGCTGGCGAAACAGGAAGAGAGAGAGGGAGGGAGTAGGCTCACCGAGATCGCAGGAGGCTAGGGAAGCTCGTCGTGTGGTCGACGGGGCAAGGGGCGCACGAGGGCAGGAGGAATTCCTCACCGGAGTTTGGTCTGGCGGTGGTTGGCTCTGGTCGAGGTCGAAGACGATGCTACGGTCACGAGAAGGCAAACCAGAAGCATGGTTAGACGCAGGATATCACGGAGATGCTGTGTGCGTGAACGAGAAGACGAGGGGCGGCCGGAAATTACCTGTGGGGCTCGTCGAAGTTGGAGCGGACGGCGGCGTCGTTCAGAGCTTGTTGCAGACGTTGCTCTAGGGCGCCCGCGGTCGTACGAAGGGCACAGGTGGATTTGTCTGGTAGTGGTGAAGGTGTGAGCTTGGTCGGGGAGGCAGGAGGTGGCGTGTACTGGCCGGAATTGGAGGAGAAAACTCGTCGGAGCAGTGGGAGGGCGAGCTCAAATTGAGGCAGCCTCGGGGTAGAGAGGGAGTGGCGTGTGAGGGGAAATGGAGAGGGAGAGTGGGCGCTTAAGAGGGCGAGGTCGCTGAGCGGAATCACTGCGGGTTTTACTGCGAATTAACGCGCGGCATCAGCGGCAGAAACGGCCGGCGTGGTCGTCGCGAGGAAGGAGACGGCTGGAGAAGTGGGGTCTGTTGGTAAGTGGGAAAAGGGGTGAGGGAAGGGTCCACCAGTCAGTGTCTGTTTAGGTTAGAATCTGAGTGCGAATCGTTTTCTTCGGGGAGGAAAAGCTGGGCTGGTTCTGGGCCTTGTGGGCTTGGCCGGCTGGGCTGGTCCAGATTCTATTTTTTCTTTCCTGAACCTTTTCCTTTTTCTATTTTCCAATTCTGTTTTGAAATTTCAAACCTCCAAACAATGTTCAAATCAAATCAAACAATTACCAAACCTTGCACTATGAATTTGGTTATGTTCAGAACATAAACCAAATTCCATAGCCAAAATTAATAATTTTATTTTAGGTCCATTATTAATTAAATAAATAGACCATTGTTATTAAATCAAAATAGAATTTGATGTTTATTTTAAAACTCCATTTTGAAATCTAGTTATTTTCAAAACCAAATCAGTAGGTTTAATTTGGGAATAAAATACTTGGAAAACTTATCTTTAAACAAATAAATAAGTTTTGTTATTTTGGAAATAGTAAAACCTTTATTAATAAAACTTGGATATTAAATCCTTATTGATTTTATTAAATAAACCTTTACTATTTTTATCAAAACAAAATGTTTTATTTCCAAAGCTTGGTTAAGTCTTAATTTGGCTTTGTGGAATAATTTCTTATTTTAAAATCCTTCCTTTTCTTTTGGAAACTAAATCCTTTTATCTAAATGATTCAAAATAGTAATTCCAAAATATTTTATTTTCCTCTTTTTAAATGTTTATCTTTTCAAATCTCTTTAGGAATTTATTTGATCCAAATTGGTTTGAAGTTCCAATTGAATTCAAAAAGTTTCTTCTGGCTCTGAAAATCAAACAAAGTTTTATTTTTATTCATTTATTTTCACATTACAAGATTTGGAAAATCTTGGGATGTGACACCATGTGCCAGTCCTTGTGATTCATCTTCTCATAACCATGTGTAACATCCCTAAAAATCATGTTTCAAAACTCTGCATATCATCCATGCATCCATGATCATTTAGGGTTCCTTTTCAAAGCCATTTCAAAAACACGAGCATCTGATGCTCATTATTTTATGTAAGCAAGCTATGGTCTTATTGCCACCTTCTAATAAGAAAGATACTATTTTGATCAGTAATGATGAGCTTGAGCTTGAGTGATGCTTCTAAGGTTTGGTCAAGGTTTCAAAAACAAAGTATGATTTAAAAACCATTTCTTCACTATTTATAAGTATTTAACTAAGGCTTGTTTAAATTCATTTCCAAACCCTTTTTGATTTTCCCTCAAGTATGAACAGTTGTGTTACACCTCCTAGGAGACAAGAATCAGCAAACTTTTGTTTGGAGAAAGTTTCATTTGAAACAGATTTGATTTGAGCTTTCAAATTCAAACCAGAAATTCAATCAGAAAAGAAAAGGAATAAAGGAGAAAAAAAATAGAGCAGACCAACCAATCTGGCCCAACCCAGCCACTTAGCCCATTTAGCCCAGCAGCCCTCTCCCCGCGGAAAACGATTCGCACCGTTGGTTCGACCCGCCCCCTCACTGACATCTAGTCCCCACCTCCTCTCTTTTTCTCTCGCTGACAACAACGGCCCACGCGTCAGTCGTCGACTTCACCCCAGCGACCAGTTCCTCCCCCTAATTCCTCCGACCATTTCCTTTTTAATTTTGCAGCTTCAATTCCCGTTGAATGCACGAGTAAATCCCGCCCACGTCCATGCGTACTTAATCGCCATACTTCCCTTCCCCTTTTCCCCCAATCCTCACCCCACCGGAGCCACCAGGCTGCTCGGAATCTTCTCGGGACCTCCCTCTGCTCTGACGAGCTCCAACTTCGATTTCGGCCAGCACCCTCAGCCCTGCAAGCCTTGCTTCACGCGAGCATGATCCCCAACGCCCCTGCACCTCTCAACATCCTTGGCTTGCCCGCACAAGCACCATAGCCTCGAGTACGACATTGGCAATACTCCGCCGCCGTCTGCCTCTTCTCCGACGACCATCAGTGGTAAATACCGACCGCCCCTCTCCCCCTCGTGGACACACGCATAACCAGGATCATCGTACGCATCTAATGAACTACTTCTCTTGCCTTTCTGAGCCCTGTAGCATCGCCAACGTCGTCCGCCCGAGCACACCGTCGACAGGAGCTTCTCCGACGAGCAATCCACGTCGACCCCGAGCACCCCTTCGACAACTGCAGCATCGTTGAGCATCAGCACGCCACGACGACCTCGGTGAGCCTTTTCCTCTACCCCTTTTGCTTCCTGTATCACCGGCTCTGCCGCTGACTGACCACGCCGCCGCCAGTCGCCGCCGCTAGCGCCGCCTGTTTTGAGTTAGTCAGTTTAGGCCGTTATATTTTGATCCGAGCGTCACGATAGATTCATAATCGAAGGGGTAAGTTTTGTTCTGTAACGTGCGATGCGCATTAGATCTAACGGCTGTCCTCTGTCGATTCGCACGAACCGTTATCACCCAATGAGAAACAGCCACATGGCCATGTCTGTTTAATAAAATCTAGAATAGATTCTATTAGATGTTCAAACTTGTAAATTGCATAACTTTTGATCCACACGTTCAAATTTTACAAATTTTATATCATTGGAATTAGGAGAGAAAATCCTTTCCATTTATGCAATGTGTTTAATGTTTTGCCTCTGTAAAAATGGTTGTTTTTACAGAAACATTTGTAGGCATATTTTGTGTATAGTAATTATTTGAAAAATGTTTTGTTGTTGAAATAAAGTTTATTTGGCATGTTTTGAACTTGTTTATGATTCAGTACTGTTTACTTGTCTTTTTTGGTGTCGGAATTCATCACATGGCATTTTGCATGCATTCATATATTTTTGTTTGTATATATTTTGTATGTGATTTGGTGCCATTATTTTATGTGTAGATTTTGGTGCAAATAGTGATTGTCATTGTGAGGATTGTTGCTACTCCCCAAACTACCAAGGCAAGTGGTGCTTCATGATTTTATTCCTATGTTTTCTCAACTATGCACTAGAAATTTTTTTGTATAGGACTTGCATGAATATTTTGATCTATATGCTATACTTGGGAAATCCTAGTAGTTGTAGAATTGCTAGAAATCTCTAAGTTAAGATGCTTATCAATGCCATGCTTAGCCTAGCTAGTAGCAACCAAGGGTGATTATATATTCATGCTATGAGAAAATATTTCTAAGTCTTTGAACTTGTGTTTTGCTTAATAAAACAACTAAGTGAATGAAACACCTGGGTAGAATGGAAAGAATGGTTTGTGTTGAGTGGTTACACAAGGCCCATGTCTATGGTTTACCTTGTGTATCTCACTTGTGGAAAGCCACCTAGGAACAAAGGGATTTGAGATGCCAAATGTTAAGAAGCTTCTAGTGCAGCCACATGGCATTATGGGCTCTTCCTGGATCATCTAGGTTGCAATAACTTAGCCATTTGGACAGTTGGTGGTAGTGGGATGATTGGTTTGGAGCGCGTCCATTTGGTCTAAGGGAAGGCTTATAAAAGGTCCTGTCTTGGTGAAAATCAAGTCTTGTGGGGAAAGTGCACAACCTCTGCAGATGGAAGAATCTAAGTACTTAGCCATGTCCCTGGTATAGGACACCTTGAGCATCAAGACATGGAAGCTATCAAGAATCTCCTCATCCCAATTTCTAAGTAAAAACTTGTGGTTGAACAAGGGTGAAGGTACACCAATTTCTATTGGTGTTTCCTTGGGAAAGTTTTATCAAAGACAAACTTAGTGATTTCAACTAATAGGCAAAACCTATTTTGAGCAAAGCAAGCCTAAGCTACACTTAGCCAAATGCATATAGTAACTAGATGCCAATATTATTCTAAGGTATCACTTGCCAATACTATTCCAATGTATTGACCCACTATGGCTGTAACTTGTGATGTTGCAGGTTATTCTGATGGTGATTAGGGGTTATGAGTCTACACTCAACATGCTTGCCTGTGGCACATGAATATGAAGACTTATTTATCTTATTATATATTTGAACTCTTGTATTAGGCCTGTGGCCATAGAGTTTGTAAAAGACTATGTTTGTCTCTGGAATGATATGTAACAATGACCTTTGTTTCTGTGTACTTCATCTTAAACTATGGATGCTAGCATTGATCCAGGGACTAGCATTGCAATCACAGGGATCTTTTCCTTTATAAAGGAGGGATCTTACAGATGGTATCAGAGCACTGAGTTGCCTGTAGGATTATGACCCTAGGATTGGAAACCACTAAGGAAAAAATTTCAACAACTTCCACATTTGTCTTTTCTTCTCGTAAACTTTTCTAATCTTCTTTCTCATCTCTATTTGTAGATGAACTCCATCAACGAAGCCGTGAGGAAGGGACCACTCATGACTATGACTTTGGAATGTGAGACAGAATTCCCCAAGGCCCTCAAGGACCTCATGGTTGCCATGGGAATACATGGTGCAGCTGTGTACAAAGGTTTTCCTGTGATGGATGAAGGAGTTGAATACTGGTGGGTGCAACTTCACTTGTATAAAAACAAGGAAGAGAACCACAAGGAATCAGGATTCTGTATGGTCACCAACTCAGTGATGCACACCACATTCTTTGATTCAGCAAGGGATGCAGCTTGGAAGAATCAAGTGTAGAATGCTTAACACCCAGAATGACCTTAGGGAAGAAAAGAAGCATACCCAAGAGTTAGAGGCTACCAACCAAAGTTTAAGGGAGGACATCATAGACTTAGCAATGGATTCATGTGATCTGGATAGATAGATTGCCTCTAGGGATGCCCTGTTAGCCAACTTGGCAAGTGAGATGGGATTGTAACGTACTTCGTTAGTTGGACCACCACACTTATCTTTATATTTCCCAAAAATGTTGTTTAAAATAAGTTGAACCTTGGATGCTTGTAATGGATTTATGTATGCCATGACTTGAGTGTTTTGATTGTCAAAGATATGCATGTGATGCTTTGTCTTGTGATTCATCTCTATGTATGTTGATTCTAACTTTTCCTATCTTATAAAATAGATGCCTAATGTTACTATCAGGACGGCTGAAGAGTTCAAGGGAACTCGTTTTGGCACTCGTCTTATTGAGCTCACTAGTGTACTCAATCTCCCACTTCCTACCATCATGATGCTTCCCCTCACCAAGTTCGAGAGGAAGGACCTTTGGGGCTTCAAGGTTACTCAGCCAGGACGCCAGACTGAGCCAGCCACGGAGGCCATCACCTTCAAGCTCATGCATGATGACAAGGAGAGAGGCCTAGAGGTAGTCATGCAGGATTTGCTTGGACGCTTGATAGGGAGACACTCTCGGGAGGTTAGAGGTACTCACTTCCACGCCTTCGGTAGACGTGACGAGGATGGTGAGGCCATTGACTTCGAGGATACTGCTAGAGAGATAGCAGAGCCGATTCGTCTGTACCTCCAGGACTTAGAGGTTCTTCTTAGGCACCTAGACACTGATAGGACCAACGTCATGCTTAGCAATGACGAACTTCAGGTGCAGCTTCATGAGAAGGACAAGCTCTTTGCAGAGCAAGATGAGATAGTCAAGGAAATGGAGGCCAAGTTTGAGAGTCAAGATAGAAAGTTCAAGAGTCAAGAGAAGAGAGTCCAAGATAGGAACAAGAGGATTCGAGACATGACTGCAGAACTAGAGGCCAAGGACTTCGAGCTCGAGCATCAGCAAGGTGTGATTGAGAGACTTCGTTCACAGAAGAGGGCTCTCAAAGTCAAAGTAGAGGCCTTGACCACCAATGTCGAGGAATACAAGACCGATATGGAGAATGCAGGTCTTACACTTGTTGATGAGGAGGTTGATGCAGAGGAGTAGTGATGACTACTCATTTACCATTTACTTACCATGCTTTTGATTATTGAGTCGCAATGACCATCCAACATGTGGATGGCTTGCTATTTGTGTGTTTACTTTTCAAAAGTTATTGTCCATGTTGTTGAACTTTTTATGATGCATGTTTGGTGATTGTTATGTGATGTATTGTGTATGTTAGCATCTATGGGTATCTCATTCTTATCCTTATTGAAAACCACAGATGTCTCCCCGACGTGCCAATCCCAACCCTAACAACAACAATATCACCCCTGAGATGCAGCAGATGATCACAGCTCAGACGCAGCTGATGCAGATGATGACCACGTTCATACAGAACAACAACAACAACAACAACAACAACAACAATCAGAACAATCCACCGGGTTTCGACATGCTTACCAGATTCTTAAGACTAAGGCCAACAAAGTTCTCAAGAACTACTAATCCCATGGTGGCCAATGATTGTCTACGCTCTGTGAACAAGGATTTGGTGACTGTTGGCTATACTGATGAAGAGAAAGTCAGATTTGCAGCACACTTGTTGGAAGGACCCGCAGCTACATGGTGGGATAACTTCCAAATCACCACTCCCATTGCGGATGTGACATGGGCTATCTTTGAAGATGGTTTCCGTACTGCTCACATCTCATCCGGAGTGATGAGTTTGAAGAAGAAGGAATTTCATAACTTGAAGCAGCGCCACCGCAGCGTGGCAGAGTATATTGAGGAGTTCAACAATCTGGCGCGTTATGCACCGGATGAAGTTGACACTGATGCAAAGAGGAGAGAGAAGTTTCTTGAAGGACTGAACGATGAACTGAACCTGCAGCTATCTGTGGCCTATGCCCCCACTTACCAGTCTCTTTGTGACAAGGCTGCCATCTTGGAGAGCAAGATGAAACAGGTTGAAAGCAGGAAGAGAAAGCACAACTCTGATAAGCACAACTCGGGATCGTCTCACAAGCGTTCCCATTATGATGATAGTGGGAATTCGGGATCCCACAATCATGGAAAGTACAACAACCACCACAACCACAACCGTCATCATGACAACAAGCATCACCGTAGTCATGACAATGACAAGTACAAGAATCACAAGAGTGGATATAAGAGCCACCACAATGGAAGTGGAAGTGGAAGCCAGCCTGTCAAGAAGGATCTTAGTCAGGTTGAATGTTTCAAGTGCAAGAAGATGGGGCATTATGCAAATGAATGCCCAGAAAAGAAAGTTGAAGGACCCAACAAGCCCAACCTTTCCAAAAGGGACAAGTGAACCACATCAATGTGGAGGAAATATATGAGGAACCGGATGTTGTTGCTGGTAAGTTCAAACTCAATTCTATTCCAGCACTTGTTCTTTTTGATATTGGTGCATCACATTCATTCATATCAAAAGCATTTGTTGATAGAAATGGGTTTCCAACTGAAAACATTGGGTGTCCAATAAAAGTAAGTTCTCCCGGTGGAGATATGATAGTAAGTCTTGGATGCCGGGATCTAGTGATAGAGTTTGGAAAGCATAAGTTTCCAGTGAGTCTGATAATCCTAGATTCCCAAGGACTGGATGTAATTTTGGGAATGGATTGGATGACCAAGTATGAAGGAGTACTAGATTGTGCCTATCTTACTGTTGCACTCACAACCCCGGAGAAGAAACGGATAAGATTCAAATCTAACTTTGAATGAAAAGGGAGTAAGCTAAATTCTCTTAAGGGGGTTAGCATAGACAGTGTGCCTATTGTGAGTGAATATCCAGATGTGTTTCCGGAAGAATTGCCGGGAATGCCACTAGATAGAGATGTGGAGTTTCTTATTTACTTGCTACCAGGATCTGGACCAATAGCAAAGAGACCATACAAGATGTCAGTTGGTGAGTTAAAAGAACTCAAGAAACAACTTGGAGAACAGTTGCAGAAAGGTTTTATCCAACCAAGTTCTTCATCCTAGGGAGCACCAGTTTTGTTTGTGGAAAAGAAAGATAGAAGTCAAAGGTTATGCATAGATTACCGTTCACTAAATGAGGTGACTATCAAGAACAAATACCCTTTGCCTAGAATCAATGACTTGTTTAACCAGTTAGAAGGAGCTTGTGTGTTCTCAAAGATTGATCTCCGGTCAGGTTATTTCCAGCTCAAGATAAGGGAACAAGACATACCTAAGACAGCTTTCACCACTAGGTATGGATTGTACGAGTATACCGTGATGCCATTTGGTTTGACCAATACACCAGCATACTTTATGAATATGATGAACAAGGTGTTCATGGAGTTCCTTGACAAGTTTGTTTTCGTTTTCATCGATGACATTTTGATCTACTCCAAGAGCAAGGAAGAGCATGAAGGACATTTACGTTTGATACTTGAGAAGCTTAGAGAGCATAAACTGTATGCCAAATTCAGCAAGTGTGAATTTTGGTTAAATGAAGTTGGTTTTCTTGGACACATTGTGTCAGGAGATGGTGTAGTAGTTGATCCTGCTAAAGTGTCAGCTGTAACTGAATGGGAATCTCCTAAGTCAGTAAAAGAAGTTCGCAGTTTTCTTGGCTTGGCAGGATACTACAGAAGATTTATTGAGAATTTCT
Source organism: Avena sativa (assembly GCA_916181665.1). NCBI lineage: Eukaryota > Viridiplantae > Streptophyta > Magnoliopsida > Poales > Poaceae > Avena > Avena sativa. The sequence continues at coordinate 81,912,259 of OV702299.1, read as the reverse complement.
CCAAGGTAGCTAAGCCTATGACAGAGTTGCTAAAGAAAGACAAGAAATTTGCTTGGTCTGAAGGATGTGAACTCAGTTTCCAAGAATTGAAGAAGAGACTAGTGACAGCACCAGTCTTATGTCTGCCAGATTTGGAGAAGGATTTCCAAGTGTATTGTGATGCATCTCATCATGGTTTAGGTGTAGAGTTAATGCAAGAAGGGAAAGTTGTGGCTTATGCCTCAAGACAACTCAAAACTCATGAGGTAAATTACCCTACTCATGATTTAGAGTTAGCCTCTGTTGTCCATGCACTCAAAACATGGAGACACTACCTTTTGGGAAAGCGATGTGAAGTGTTCACAGATCACAAAAGTTTGAAGTATATCTTCACCCAGAAAGAAATCAACATGAGACAAAGGAGATGGCTAGAACTCATCAAGGACTATGACTTGAGTTTGCAATACCACCCCGGTAAATCAAATGTTGTAGCGGATGCTCTAAGCCGTAAGGTTTTTGTGAATGTCCTTACTAAGGGAGAATTGCCAGATGATCTGTGCGCCCAATTTAGAGATCTCAGATTGGAGATTGTGCCTGAAGGACATCTCATGTCATTAGATGTTCGACCCACATTGTTGGACAAAATCAAAGAAGCCCAAAAGACAGATAAGGAAATTGAAGAGATTAAGGAAAAGATTGGTAAAGGAAAAGCCAAAGGATTCCATGAAGACGAACAGGGTACCTTATGGTATGGAAAACGTATCTGTGTTCCACGAGATCCGGAGCTTCGGAAACTGATATTACGAGAAGCACATACCTCACCATATTCCATTCATCCGGGTAACACCAAAATGTACATGGATTTGAAGGAAAGATTTTGGTGGAATAATCTCAAGAAAGACATCGCCGAACATATCACTTTGTGTGATGTATGTAGCAGAGTGAAAGCAGAACATCTGATGCCAGCAGGATTGTTACAACCACTACCTATTCCTGATTGGAAGTGGGACAAGATTGGCATGGATTTCATCACCGGATTGCCAAGGACCAGGTCAGGATATGACTCTATTTGGGTAGTAGTGGATCGTTTAACTAAAGTGGCTCATTTTATACCCGTGAAGACAACCTATACAAGTGCTAAATTAGCCAAGATCTACATGAGCAGGATTGTATGTCTGCATGGGGTACCCAAGATTATTGTGTCTGATAGGGGAACTCAATTCACTTCTCATTTTTGGAGGCAGCTACATGAGTCATTGGGAATGAGGTTGGAATTCAGCACTGCTTTTCATCCTCAGACTGATGGACAAACAGAAAGGACCAACCAGATACTTGAAGATATGTTGAGGGCATGTGCCTTAGACTATGGAGCTAGTTGGGATGAAAGTCTGCCTTACGCAGAATTCTCTTACAATAACAGCTATCAAGCCAGTATTGAGATGGCACCATTTGAATTTCTCTATGGGAGAAAGTGTACCACCCCATTACTATGGAATGGTGTGGGAGAAAGAAGTTTGTTCGGACCAGAACTAATCAAAGAGGCTGAAGAGAAAGTCAAACTAGTTAAGGACAGATTGAAGGTAGCACAATCCCAACAGAAGAGCAACGCAGATCCTAAGCGTAGGGAAGTCACCTATGAAGTGGGTGATAGAGCTTATCTTAGAGTGTCACCACTCCGTGGAGTGAAGAGATTTGGAGTCAAAGGAAAATTGTCCCCAAGATATGTTGGACCATTCAAGATCCTGAGTCGTAAAGGAGAAGTAGCTTATGAGATTGAATTGCCGGAATCATTGTCTGCCATTCACAATGTGTTTCATGTGAGTCAGCTTAAGAAATGCCATCCAGAGATGGAAGAGACTTCATTGAAGGATACTATACCTTTGGAGGAGGTCCAATTGGAAAGTGATCTCACTTATGAGGAAAAACCTATCAAGATTCTTGAGACTGCAGAAAGAGTTACTCGGACTAAGACTATCAAATTCTACAAAGTTCAATGGAACCATCATTCCGAAGAAGAAGCAACATGGGAAAGATAAGATAATCTTCGGAAAGACCACCCTCACCTATTTGCTATCCAATCCGAATCTCGAGGGCGAGATTCACCTTAAGTGGGTTAGATTTGTAACATCCCTAAAAATCATGTTTCAAAACTCTGCATATCATCCATGCATCCATGATCATTTATGGTTCCTTTTCAAAGCCATTTCAAAAACAGGAGCATCTGATGGTCATTATTTTATGTAAGCAAGCTATGGTATTATTGCCACCTTCTAATAAGAAAGATACTATTTTGATCAATAATGATGAGCTTGAGCTTGAGTGATGCTTCTAAGGTTTGTTCAAGGTTTCAAAAACAAAGTATGATTTAAAAACCATTTCTTCACTATTTATAAGTATTTAACTAAGGCTTGTTTAAATTCTTTTCCAAACCCTTTTTGATTTTCCCTCAAGTATGAACAGTTGTGTTACACCTCCTAGGAGACAAGAATCAGCAAACTTTTGTTTGGAGAAAGTTTCATTTGAAACAGATTTGATTTGAGCTTTCAAATTCAAACCAGAAATTCAATCAGAAAAAGAAAAGGAATAAAGGAGAAAAAAATAGAGCAGACCAACCAATCTGGCCCAACCCAGCCACTTAGCCCATTTAGCCCAGCAGCCCTCTCCCCGCGGAAAACGATTCGCACCGTTGGTTCGACCCGCCCCCTCACTGACATCTGGCCCCCACCTCCTCTCTTTTTCTCTCGCTGACAATAACGGCCCACGCGTCAGTCGTCGACTTCACCCCAACGACCAGTTCCTCCCCCTAATTCCTCCGGCCCTTTCCTGTTTAATTTCGCAGCTTCAATTCCCGTTGAATGCACGAGTAAATCCCGCCCACATCCACGCGTACTTAATCGCCATACTTCCCTTCCCCTTTTCCCCCAATCCTCACCCCACCAGAGCCACCAGGCTGCTCTGAATCTTCTCGGGACCTCCCTCTGCTCCGACGAGCTCCAACTTCGATTCCGGCCAGCACCCTCAGCCCCGCAAGCCTTGCTTCACACGAGCGTGATCCCCCATGCCCCCTGCACCTCTCAGCATCCTTGGCTTGCCCGTGCAAGCACCATAGCCTCGACTACGACATTGGCAATACTCCGCCGCCGTCTGCCTCTTCTCCGACGACCATCAGTGGTAAATACCGACCGCCCCTATCCCCCTCGTGGACACACGCATAACCAGGATCATCGTACGCATCTAATGAACTACTTCTCTTGCCTTTCCGAGCCCTGTAGCATCGCCAACATCGTCCGCCCGAGCACACCATCGACAGGAGCTTCTCCGACGAGCAATCCACGTCGACCCCGAGCACCCCTTCGACAACTGTGGCATCATTGAGCATCAGCACACCACGACGACCTTGGTGAGCCTTTCCTCTACCCCTTTTGCTTCCTGTATTGCCGGCTCCGCCGCTGACTGGCCACGCCGCCGCCAGTCGCTGCCGGTAGCGCCGCCTGTTTTGAGTTAGTCAGTTTAGGCCGTTAGATTTTGATCCGAGCGTCTCTATAGATTCATAATTGAAGGGGTAAGTTTTGTTCTGTACCGTGTGATGCGCATTAGATCTAACAGCTGTCCTCTGTCGATTCACATGAACCGTTATCACCCAATGAGAAACAGCCACGTGGCCATGTCTGTTAAATAAAAACCAGAATAGATTCTATTAGATGTTCAAACTTGTAAATTGCATAACTTTTGATCCACACGTTCAAATTTTACAAATTTTATATCATTGGAATCAGGAGAGAAAATCCTTTCCATTTATGCAATGTGTTTAATGTTTTGACTCTGTAAAAATGGTTGTTTTTACAGAAACATTTGTAGGCATATTTTGTGTATAGTAATTATTTGAAAAATGTTTTGTTGTTGAAATAAAATTTATTTGGCATGTTTTGAACTTGTTTATGATTCAGTACTGTTTACTTGTCTTTTTTGGTGTCGGAATTCATCACATGGCATTTTGCATGCATTCATATATTTTTGTTTGTATATATTTTGTATGTGATTTGGTGCCATTATTTTATGTGTAGATTTTGGTGCAAATAGTGATTGTCATTGTGAGGATTGTTGCTACTCCCCAAACTACCAAGGCAAGTGGTGCTTCATGATTTTATTCCTATGTTTTCTCAACTATGCACTAGAATTTTTTTTGTATAGGACTTGCATGAATATTTTGATCTATATGCTATACTTGGGAAATCCTAGTAGTTGTAGAATTGCTAGAAATCTCTAAGTTAAGATGCTTATCAATGCCATGCTTAGCCTAGCTAGTAGCAACCAAGGGTGATTATATATTCATGCTATGAGAAAATATTTCTAAGTCTTTGGACTTGTGTTTTGCTTAATAAAACAACTAAGTGAATGAAACACCTGGGTAGAATGGAAAGAATGGTTTGTGTTGAGTGGTTACACAAGGCCCATGTCTATGGTTTACCTTGTGTATCTCACTTGTGGAAAGCCACCCAGGAACAAAGGGATTTGAGATGCCAAATGTTAAGAAGCTTCTAGTGCAGCCACATGGCATTATGGGCTCTTCCTGGATCATCTAGGTTGCAATAACTTAGCCATTTGGACAGTTGGTGGTAGTGGGATGATAGGTTTGGAGCGCGTCCATTTGGTCTAAGGGAAGGCTTCTAAAAGGTCATGTCTTGGTGAAAATCAAGTCTTGTGGGGAAAGTGCACAACCTCTGCAGATGGAAGAATCTAAGTACTTAGCCATGTCCCTGGTATAGGACACCTTGAGCATCTAGACATGGAAGCTATCAAGAATCTCCTCATCCCAATTTCTAAGTAAAAACTTGTGGTTGAACAAGGGTGAAGGTACACCAATTTATATTGGTGTTTCCTTGGGAAAGTTTTATCAAAGAAAAACTTAGTGATTTCAACTAATAGGCAAAACCTATTTTGAGCAAAGCAAGCCTAAGCTACCCTTAGCCAAATGCATATAGTAACTAGATGCCAATATTATTCTAAGGTATCACTTGCCAATACTATTCCAATGTATTGACCCACTGTGGCTGTAACTTATGATGTTGCAGGTTATTCTGATGGTGATTAGGGGTTATGAGTCTACACTCAACATGCTTGCCTGTGGCACATGAAGATGAAGACTTATTTATCTTATTATATATTTGAACTCTTGTATTAGGCCTATGGCCATAGAGTTTGTAAAAGACTATGTTTGTCTCTGGAATGATATGTAACAATGACCTTTGTTTCTGTGTACTTCATCTTAAACTGTGGATGCTAGCATTGATCCAGGGACTAGCATTGCAATCACGGGGATCTTTTCCTTTATAAAGGAGGGATCTTACACCATGTTATATCTTGTGATGAATTGCATTCCTTGACTTGTTGCTCTAATAATGAAGCATCTACTTTCTCTAGTATTGTTGTTGATACTAACCATGTAGAGTAAATCAAAGAGCTCAAGGATCAAGTATCTTCCTTGAAGAATGACTTGAAAAAGTGTCATGGGAAAGACCATACTCAAGAACATTTTGAGTGTGTGAAGATCCCCAAGTGAAAAGAGTGGGCTTGGATTCAACTCTAATATCAAGAACAAGCCCACCAACTCGTTGAAGCACAAGGGAAACAAGAATAAGGGCCCTGACCAAGTCAGGGATCCGGCCAACATTGTGTGCTTCAAGTGCAAGGAAGAAGGGCATCATGTGAGAGTTTGCCCATTGAATAAGAATCCTCTTAGTGAGAAGCAACATGGGAAGCGGCCTCAAGTTCCACCTCAATCTAGAAGTGGGCCTCTTCCCAAGAAATCTCAATCTCTTCCTCATTGTGTGGCATCTCCCAAGAAGAAAGATAGAAAGAGGAGAACTTTCTGCATATGTCGTGAGAAAGGGCACCTTTCTTCCTCATGCACCATGGGTAACTCCTCATCCCATCCTATCTTGATTGATGATTCTTATTATATTCATAAGGATGAGATTGGCAACGTATTGCCAAATATGTTGGTGCCCAATGTGGTGTCAAAGAAAGAACCATTTGGGTGGCCAAACCTATTGTGACTAACTTCCTAGGACCCAACTTGGTTGGGACCAACGAGCTAAAACTTGATCAATAGGTGTTCTTGGAGGGCATTGGACACTTGGCTACATCATGAGGAATTGAGGGATCTTCATATATTACAATTTATCAAAGTTAAGTCATTTGGATTGTCTTGGTTCTATCATATATTCAATGTCCCTCTATGTGCATGTGCTTAACTCACTTACATTGAAGGTTACTTGCTCCCTTGTGCATGTGTTGGTTTTGTACCTTGCATGTGTTTGTATATATTGTGCTTACCTCTTACTTATTTTGAGTTTTCAAGTATATTTGTTGGCACACCATTTATTTGTGTTTCTTGGTTTGGAGCCTTTATTGAACCCATTTGGTATCTTATTTGGCTCTTGTGAGAGTTTAATGGACTATCCCATTTTGGGAGAGTGTCATGTTTAGGAATTTCATAATCCTAAAAATGTGTGTACATGAGGAATACCACTTACTATTGATATTGCAATACTATCTAGTCTCTATGTGGTATGTTGATACGTCGGAAACGTATCTATAATTTTTGATGCTCCATGCGTGTTTAGTATCTACTTTGCTTTGCTTTGTCTTACTTTGAGGTGTTTTTATATCTTTTCTGGAACTAACCTATTAACAAGTTTCCACAGTGTCAGTTGCCTGTTTTCTTCTGTTTTTGGTTCCAGAAAGGCAGAAAATCAATATTCTCGGAATTGGATGGGACAAAAGCCAAAGTCAATAACTTTCCTTGGGGCACAAGAATCCAGAAGAAGATACGGAGACGCGAGCCAGGGCGGCCAGACCCCCCTAGGCGTGGGTGGGCCCTACCCCGCGCCTGGGTAGGGTGTGGGGCCCCTGGCCGCCTACCGGCCTCGCCTCTTCGCCTATAAGAAGCCCCCGATGTAGAAACCCTAGGTATCCGATCAATATTCCAAGAAACCTTCTGTAGCCGCTGCCACCGTCGTCCCTAGATCGGGGGGATCTGAAGTTCTTCCCAGCACCCTGCCGGAGGGGAGATCATCCCAGAGGCCTTCTCTCCGGTATGATGCGTGAGTAGTTCCACCTTGGACTATGGGTCCATGTAGTAGCTAGATGGTTGTATCTCTTCCTTTGCGCTTTCATGTATAGATCTTGTGAGCTCCATTCATGATCAAGATCTAATCTATTTGTAATCATGAATGTTGTGTTTGCAGGGATCTGATGGATATTGAGATTATTATGTTGGTTTGATTAATGGTTTTGTCTTTATGATTCTATCATGTCTGTGTTTGTGATCTTGCATGCTCTCTATTGTTAGTAGCAATCTTGTCCAAGTAGTTGCTAGTGACTCCAAGAGGGGGTATGTGACACCCCCGGGATCAGGGCTAAACAAATCCCAGACCTTCGTCTGAAATAAACTTAACCTTGAGCTCGAGAATATCCAGTCAAGAATCAGTAACACATCAGTGACCCTACGACACAAAAATTATTACAGCAAGCTCATAACTAAGCAGAGAGCCAAAATATTACAAGCAGAGGTCACTGACCACAAACATCAAACAACGGAAGGCAAATTATGCTATTAAGTATAGCAAACTTAACAAATGGCCTAATAGGCCTAAAGCATAACGATGACGTCCCAACCCATAGATTCCAGGCTGCCGGTCGGGAACCCCAAGCTACTCGTCGATCTCGATGTAGTGCCAAACTGATCTTCAGGGAACACTTACTCTGCCAAAAGTATCATCAAAGCAAGGGTGAGTACAGGGTGTACTCCGCAAGACTTATGGCTGGTGGAGTTGTTTTGCATAAAGCCATCTTTTGTTTATAAAACAAGAGGGAGAAGAAGCTCGTCTAATCAGAGTGTTTTAAAAGGGGATAAGAGAGCGACATCTCCAAAGTATTGATCATCATCTTTTGATATCCACCAAATAATCATCATCACCTACACTAGGATCACCCCCCTCGTAACCATGAGGAAGCATCCTTAAGCACACGTTGATCTACCAAGTTTTAAGATTAGGTTATAGTTCTCCATGATATTGAGTCCGGTCGCCAAGTCGTTCATAATCGTGAACACGGCTTTTCGAAAAGATCATTACCCTGCAGGGGTGTACAACTTTACCCACACGTACTAACCTTCTCTTAATGACACATGATTAGCCCTCTTCCTTGGAAGGTCGGCAGAGGGTGGTTAGACACGACCTTTACCTTGCTTTCACCGAGACCATGAGTCACGCTATAAGTATGGTTCCGCCGTAACGGGTCAAATCCCGAAGCCGGTACTTAAATATGTGAGGCGAGGTTGGTTAACAGGGGTGCCATCTACCGCAAGCAACCCGGTCCACGCTTACATACCTGTTATGAATGCACCAACTTCACCCTGCAAATCTTTCCAAAGATTTTCTATGCATATGTCGAATGGAACGCCCGAACTATGTGACTCATGGAATCTACTAGGCAAGTTAGTTGCTCGTGAGGTTGTCCAGGCCCCGTGTGGTCGCACGCTTGTCTTGGTTCCAAAGGCAAGAACTCAGGTCCTAGTGGTGGCGAGCATGGGACTAGAAAAACCACATCCCACCGTGGCCTCCCATACAATCCTTAGCATGTTTAACTCATATCACCTCTGATATCATCTCATCATGTTCTCCTGTCATACTAGATTCTTTGCATCTAATATATCATCTGGATGGACCAGACTAAACAGCTATGCATGGCTAAGCAGACACGAATAAGAGCTCTAGTAGTGCACACAAGCCAAACCTAGATATGCTAGGAGCAGTGGATCAGGTAATATAAGCTCAAAGGGAGTATGCAATAGATAGGATACTCTATCTATCGATAAAAGACCACAGTAGAATTGTATGCATCATGGCAGAATTGAAATGCTTTCAAAATCATAGGATTATATCATGGTGGGGCTATGCTTGCCTTTGCCAATTGATAGCAGATAAGTAGATCTTCGGAATCCTTGTACTTGACTTGATTACAGTTGGTCAAGTATTGTTCGTCGACCTTCGATCTTCGATGGTCTTGATCTCGGTCTTCGATCTCGATATCATATTCTACCGGGAAGAACCAAATCACCGGAAAGAAAAGGGAAACATTCAACACATGGCATCGATGCAATGCTTAAACAAGAATGTTGATATGACAAGTTGAATTGTATTGAATTGAAACCCTAAAACATGCTCGACAATTTAATCGGGGTTCCGAGGGGTGAAAACCCTAACTCGGGGAAACTCCGGAATCACCTGTGAGGGGTTACTATGTTCTTCTAATTAAAATTGTCATTTAAGTTGTTGAACAATGCATGATTATAGCTTACATAGCTAGGTTTCATTTTTATGAACATTTTGATATATTATTTGTATTTTTCTGACTTATAAATCATTAGATATGAATTTTACAAACTTTACTCAATTTCTAGAATTAATTAAGTCATCTTAAATTGGTTTATTGCGTCAACAGAGGCATTTAAACTTTTTGCACCGCTACTGGGCCTAGCCACTGTGACTGACTAGTGGGGCACTGGCCACCTCAGCACGCCACGCAAGCAAGAGGGACCGGGGGGCTGGTTGGGGTGTTTTTCACCAGGGCAGTAGCTAGCCGCTGTGGCTGACTACTGGGCCCGGTGCCATGTTGGCAAGCCACGCGGGCTCGCCGGCCAATGGGCCAGACAGCGGCGCGGGACGGCGGTTGAGCACGCGCGGGCATGCGGGGATGGGCGCGTTCGAAGCAGCGTAAGAAGGTGAACCATAAACGGGTGGAGCCGCCAAAAATGGTCACTGGACCTAGTACTCCGGTGAGCGACGATGGCGAAGCTAGCAGAGGCACGTCGCGCGGCAGCTACGGCAAGCAATCGAGCAAACAGAGCTCACCTTGAGCTTCTGAAGATCACCAAGAGCACTATGAAGGGGTCGGCAAAGCAAGACGGGCTCGAATGGCGCCCGAATTGACGATGATGGCTGCGATGGCCGACGGGAACGAGGGTTCGATTCGATGAACTGCGGGCGCGCGGGGCTTCGTGACCTAGCTAGGGCGAACCAGTGCAGCTTGGCGAGCTCAGCGGTGACCTCAGAACGGCGAGGGAACTCCGGGAACAACGGCGATGGCGAGGTCCTGGCCGGGCTAGGGTTCGGTATAGAGGGGAGAACGCGAGAGGAGGCGAGAGAGGATAAGACTGGTATGGGGTGAGAGAGGAGAGCTCGGCCGTTCTTATCCTCGGCTCGGCGGTCGGCGGCGTGCATCGTGACGCGAAGGGGATCAACGGCGGCGCGTCGGACACGCAGCAGCTTCGCTGCGAGAGAAGAAGAAAAACAAAAGAAGTGAAGGGGTATGGGCCGGAACGGGTCGGGGCTGGGCCGCAGGGAAGGAAGAGAGGAAGGGAGGGTGATGGGCTGCGGCCTGGGAGGTTCTGGCTCCAGCTTTTTTTAGTAAAACTCTTTTCCTTTTCTATTTTGCAATTTTGATTTGTATTTCCATATACAAATCTGTTTTGAGTTATTTTAAAATAAAGAGGCTTTTATAAAGTATATAAAATATTTATGAACCCTTTTTAATCCATTTGGGATCCAATAATTTTGGGGGTTTTCAAAATTCAAACCACTTGAATGTGTTTCAAAGAGAGGGGAAGAAAAATAGGGTTTAGAGTTTTGATTTGTTTTCTCCAATGCACAATTAATGGATGATGCTCATGAGTGCACAAACAAAACCCTAATAATGATTAACTAAAAGCAGGGGTGTTACAGCTCTATCCCCCTTACGAGAATCTCGACCCGAGATTCCAAAGGTAGGGAGAGAGACAGAGAGAGAAAGAAACATGGTCACTCTAAAGATAAGAGGGAAACACACTAACCAACACACAGAGTATCTCATGGTCAACTCATGGATGGAGCGTTCAAAACAACTCTGAGATGACGTCATGAAACACGAAAGGTAACGGAGGAAACAAAAGGACATGGTTTCAAGTTGTTGGATACATGGTCTTCATAAGGATTGAGACCATGGAGCTTACATAAGAGTTTAAGCTTCTGGGAAAGAAAGCTTCCAATAGAAAGAACATGACCACAGACTTCGATAGAATACCTCTACTAAACGGGTTGAGTAGAGATTTCAGGTTGCAGAGATATGGGTCGACAAAACCAAGCTATTGAACTACTTTTGACACAGAAGAGTCACTCTTTCATTCAACAGAAGGCCAAGACAGAAAGGTGTTTTGGTGGAGAGGACTCATAAGAGTCACAAGAACATGTAACAAGAGACGCTACTGATTACCAAAATCATAGCCACTCTTAGAACATGGTTGAGAAGATGAAGGAAACTCTTTATTCATCTAGATTTATCAAAATCTTTGCGAAGATTATGATATTACTTTACACCACTAGGATGAATAGTTAAGAAGATTCCTGATGACACGAGAAGAAAGAAACTTCATTCTCAAACTTCAATTACTTGGCACAACAAGACGCTTGCCAACATAAAGGGTCTGGAGTATTGACCGAGAGACATTTAGCAACACTACTTTAAATGTTCTCCTCGATGTTCGGGAAAACAAACATCAAGTAAAGGTCGGACTTCGGATACAAAGGAAACCATGAGCACAACTCCTATAATCAAATTATAGAGGAAGCCTCATGAAGAAGGGTTGTTATTGCTGAATCAAGGAATATGACAATAGGTCTTTCCGGCTAAGCGTGTCAACCATTATATTAATCTTGCCAGATTACAAAGAGACCTATGTCAAAACCTTGAGAAACACCAACCATCATTGTTGCTTGAGATTCAACTTTGGTGAGTGGAATGATACTTCATACTCAGCATGTCCGAATAGAAAGTTTGCAACATTTACCGCAAAGGTAAAGTCACTAGATTCTCAAGACACAGACTATAGTGTAAAGCTCCAAAATAAGAGCTAAATGGTTAGACCTATGCAGTAGCAACTTGTCGAAAGACAACTGCACACACACATAAAGTACTAACAATAGTGCACACATGTGTCCTTAGGGAACAGAGCTAACTCTACTCGAATCCACGGTGACATCTTTCAACATTTGCACGTGAACTAGAGAAGGTCACTTCTAACATCCAGAACTCACACTTCGAAATGACCCGAAGAAGGTTCTCAAAAGTTTCCAACATTAATTCCCAATGTTCCATATGAATCCAATCTAACATGGAGAGGATAAGGATGTCATCGATGGCCTCAACAACAAACTTATCAAGACACTACAAGAAGATGGACTCATATGTTGCATGAACAAGACAAAAATACTGGTCAGACCAGAGAACATGAAGATGTATCCCAGTGAAACATCACAAGAAGAAACATTATCAAGATAGTCCTAGAACTGAGTTTGATTTGACGATAACCCAAATCAAATCAAAGGCAGAAAATATAACATATCCACCAAGGAAATATTATCATTCTTCAACACGAGCAAAACTAGACATCCCTTTTATAAGGAATAGAGTTGGATAGAACTTTTGTCTTACAACTCTCCAAGTTGTTGTTTAAGATCTACCAACTAGTTCAGGGGTATCCAGTATGGATTCTTGGAGAATGAAGAAGTTCAGAGAACTTGCTTGCTCAAGAACTTGACAATATGGTCATGTGGTAGCATGGTGATACTTCTAGTAGACATCTAGAATATAACGAACCACCAATATGTCACTTAGTTCGAGAGGAAACTTGCTTTGTAAGGCAAAAGACATAGTCTCAGAGTTTTGGCATAAGCCTAACTCTTTGACAAAAAAGAGTGCACCTGGGTAACGGACTTGGTAGCACATTCAAACTTCGCTTAGTGATAGGGTTAACTAATCACGCTAAGAATGACACAAATGTCCTTAGAGTTCAAAACAATAATAATTGCTAAGAATCTCATATGACCACATTATTATGCACGCGCATCATTCAAGAGCACTAAAGCTCGAGTGAGGGTGGGTAACTATGTGTAAGAGCATCACTTCATTAAGGGGTCATGGAATCGGCACGACCTCTTAGTATAAAAGAGTGTGATACTTTAAGGTAGAACAGATGGAAGAAAATCAATGCCTCTTGATCTGCGGATTACAACACTTTGACCTGGTCTAGAAATGACGAGGTACTGGAGTTTGTTTCTCCTAGACATTCCAAAATGGTTTGTCTCGACGGACCACAAGAGTATTGTCAACACCCGGATTTTTCAATCCTAGATGCATGTTATGCCATACATCGCAATCCCACGATTACCATTTTTGCGAGACAAAACAGAATTGGATACCATAGTACATCATCCGTTACAATGATACATAAGTTCTTACACAAATAGGGATCTCATGATCCAGTTCTTAATACAATTTCAAGCAGCGGAATACGTAGTAATAACGGTAGCGTAGGCGAAGCTCCATCTTCAGGGTCACAGGCAATGCTGACGATGGGAGATGATCCTAGTTGTCGTAACCTTCCTGGGGTCCATCTTCCAGGTACTCCTCTTCATAGTCTGGCCATGGGAATAGCCAGGGACAAAGCCATGAGTACTCTTTAAGTACTCGCAAACTAATACTAACAGGTAAGGGGTTTTTGGATAATAGGACACTAGGCTCTAGGGTTGTTTTGCAAAAAAAAAAGCCAGGTTTATCTCTACTCAGTTCCAAAGCTAGTCACAATTTTATAACTCCTAAGTGGGATCTTGTAATTCAGGTCACAACTCTGTTGTGGTCAAGTCAAAGTCTCAATTCGTTTCACAAGTCATTTTGAAAAGTCTGACGGGGGAACAGTATGGCCACTCCAACTGTCCATAACCGCGGACGCAGCTATTCGAATAGTTTGACACTCTGCAGAGATTGTACACTTTCACCACAACATTCGATACATCCGTCAGGAACAAATCCTGAATTCACATACTCAGTATGCGGATAATCAATCCTAACCTTTCGATTACACGCCCTAGTATAAGCACCTCTCCTGTGAGTTTGGCCTCCCAACCATGACCAACTGTCATCTTGGGTACTGCACAAGTGGACAATCTTCACAAGGTAGCCTCATCTCAGACCTTGGCCGTGAGGGAACTAATACTAAGGAATATAAGTTTCCAGTCAAGCCCTACCCAATCTTCGGGTATTGTGGTTGTACGATGAAATTGGAATGGTATCGCATCCAGACAACCATCAGTTTTATAAAGGGGCTAAACACATGTCCAAAACATTTCAATAGAATGATCCATCATTCCAAGGTTTTCATAACCATTTTTCCACCAAGTATTCCCATCTAAAGTTGATCAAGTTTTATGCTTAGCACTATCATCTACAGGTGGGGTAGTACTAAGGAGGGGTGGTAACTAGTGGGGTTTTAACTAAGTTCAAACTCAAGTCTTAGGCTGAGATCAAGGTTTCTATCTTAGGCCAAATTTTATGCTCTTTATGCAACCTTCAGCACAACTGTCTAGTATCTACCAAACTCTTAGGTAGACTCTAAGTAAGCTTTGATAAAGAAATAAAGTAAGAAGCTTGCACATAAAACTAGGATTTGGTTTATCAAGGGGGTATGATCACATATGCTTAAGGCATATAGTAGTCATATCACAAGTATGGGTTTGTGGCATCAGTAGGGTATCTTGCAAGGGTTAGCTTGCATCAATATCAGTATAAGCTTGCATAGTTACTAGCTTGCCTTGTGCAGAGCAGTGGTTGAAGTTCTCCTCGGCTTCCTCTTCGTAGTATCTTCCTTCCTCCTCGTATCCTTGGTCGGTACTAGCGTCTATGAATAAATACGAGGTACACAATCACCAAACAATACTTAACTACTTGCAATCATCACACACAAGGGTACTATAGATGATCTAGCATCATCTCTAACATTACAAGGTTAAGGCTTGGTTTAAATATTTTTATTTTTAGAAAAGTAATTTCTACTCATTGAAAAACTACTTAAGATTTAATATTCTCCAAATTAAACATGGGATCATGTTGACACATGTGATCACCACATATTGTAGTCCATGGGAATGTGATTTAAAGTGGTGTCACAATTTAATAAGGTTTTACCCTTTTATTTTAATTAATTAAAGTGGCTAGAAATGCTTATGTAGCATTCTTTTATTACTTGAACAATATTTCTGCAAGTAAACCTATATGTTTTTATATATTCTGAAAGGTATGGTTAAATGTGATTTTTGAGAGTTGGAATCAACTCAAAAGCTATTATGGTTTAAATTTGAAAAATGTTTGAATGCAGAGAAGCTTCTGCCTTGTTATTTTTACCAGGGCTGATCTAGAGATCCAAATGACTTGAATCCAACGGGCTTGGATTCAGCATTCACAGACCTTTCCAACAAAATTGGTTTCATTCAAATTTGTGCACTGAATCGATCTGGGTTGATTTTTTAAGTTGAGTACAGAAGTGTGTTTGAATTGAAAAAGAAAAAGATTTAATTTGAATAACTGGGCTGCGCGGGAAATTCTAACGGGCCGGCCTGCTAAGCGCAGTGCTCCCGCGGGCTGCTTAAGTGGGTGTCCCCACTCGTCAGTGACACGGGGCTGGGCGAAGCGGTATGGGGCAACGTGGATCGTTCGATCTAGTTCTAATCTAACGGCTGGGAGTCATCATCGACGCGAGATAACTCCGGCGAGAATGAAACCTAGCGCGGCCAGTGAGGGTCGCTGGGGGCTCACCGGGGTACTAGCGAGGGTCAGCGAGGCGGGCGAACGACGAAGTCGACGACGGCGAACTCAGGGGTGGTCGTGGCAGCTCCTGGGGCGGCTCCAATCGCTGGCTCCTTTCTTCTCCAGCAGCGTCATGCTCTAGTGAAATTCCGGCGAGGTGGTGCTCGCCTTGCTCTGAGAATGGTGTGGCACGATCAGTGAGGAGAGGGGAGTGAGATGGTGTGAAGAATTCGTGCGGGGGTGGCCTCTATTTATAGTCGAGCGAGGGGACCGTCGGGGCGCACGGTGAGCTCGTCGGGGGCGACGTTACAGGCGGCTAATGGCATGGGCAAGGGTAGGGGACGGTGCTGTGTCTCCTGGCGATGCTCAACGACATGGTCGCGAGGCATGGGGTGGTGTGGTTTGGTCTGAAACGGCCGGTGCTCTGCGCGGCAGAGGCGGCGTCTTCGACGGCGGGCGGTGGCTGTGCGGCACGGGGCTGCAAATGGGGATGTCTGGCGGTCTCCTGGGTTGATGGCGATCGTGTATGCACGCGGCGAGGGCGGCGCGCGGTCTGTGGATGCTGGTCGAGGGTGGCGCTCTGGCGCACGCTCGGCATGGTCTGGGCGCGGCTTGTGCGCGTGGTCCAGGGCTTGGCAACGCTTGCGGCTAGGACAGTGAGTGGCGGTGGACAGTGGGCTACCTCCTAGACAAGGTTGACACGGCTAGTTATTCCTCTAGCTTGTTGTCCACAATGGGGTGACATTGGGGTGCTCGGTTGTTCACCAATAATGGCAATGGCAAGCTCACAGGGGTGCTAGTGTTGGGCTAATCTTTCTAGATGATCTACTGAGCTGTGTGTGAGATAACTAGGGAACAAGTTAGGCAAGAATATCTACACACTATAGTGTTTGATGTTTTGTTTGATTTGTGTCTGCAATCTGTTTGATGAAATGGCCGCATGAAATCAAGTTTTGAATTTTGAAATGATTTTTGGTGGGTTTGCTAGATTGGTTCTGGTGAGTCTGCAGATGCTTGGGTTTTGAAAGTTGAGCTTGTTTGAGTGGGTTTTGAAAAAGTGGGATCTTCCCATATGAAGCAGATTCAATTTTGAAATGTCATTTAAACTATGCATTTGAAAGTTTCTGGATGATCACAAAGTGGGCCTTGATACTTTGTTATGAGTACATTCAAGGGGTGCAAAGATCCAGAAAAGTTTCTGTTAGGTTCTGAAAGTTTGAGACAGCCAAAGTAGGCATGGGAGTTAAATTGGTCAAAATGACCATTCACTTAATATATTTGTTTTGATTTACTTGTCTTTAAGGAAAGTGTGGGAAATGTTTTAGATGATGTTCATTTCACCTAAGAAACATTTTACAAGCAATGGATCACACAAACAAGGTGGTTTTTAAAGAAATTCAAAATCCATGCATACACATATACATGCATTCATGAGTTTATTTAGAAAAGTTTTTGTTAACCCTAATCTTGATGATTAGTGTTTGATGATCTAAGTTTGGTATTTTTGGGATGTTACAATTATCTTGCTTCGGAAGACACCGATGCACATGTACTACTTGGCTACAAACTGGTAGACAACCGTCAGAAAACAACAAGGTAAAAAGGAACATGCTCAGGTTAGAATCCCGAGATGTGGATGCATAAGTCAACAATCTTTTGAGGACCATTGCAGAGAAGGAGAGGTGTGGCAGAGTCAGGAGTATAGATGCGAGACTCTCAAGGAGTACTCTTGTCGTGATCCATTTGGTTCTATTAAAGAACATCTGCCATAGAATGTGGTAGGGGAAGTCCTTAATTGTCACAATTCAATTGCGACAATAACCACAAGCATGAAGACTGGAATTGTAGTACCAGCCATCCTGAGGTAATGTTTGAACATTAACGACAGGGGTCAAAAGGATGGATCTTTGAGTTAAAGGTCAGCTTCATGTACAAGATTCACTACACCAGAATCCAGCACAATCAGGGATCTTAGGTTCAAGTCCAAGGGTTAAAACCCAAAGAAAGAAGTAACTACCACTTGAGTGACACAACACACTCTGCAAGATAGCAATCACAAGGTAGCTTCCAAAAGAAGAAACATCTCCTGGAATACCAAACAAACAAAAAGGAGGCACACGAGGCGAAAGGAAACCTCGAAGCCTAGAACGGAGAACTGAAGATCCAACAATATAATATTGTGGGTCCAAAACATAGAGAGGTCATGATGGGAAGGAATCTCTCAGAAGAAACAGAGCAAGGGAACAAGGAATTCATAACACACACAACTCTAGAGAACTCAACATTAGGTCAACTGGTTGAGAAACAGCATGCCAAGAAGGCACCTAAGTTTTGAAAGACTAGAAGAGATATCAAAACTTTTCCAAAGTCAACACAAGATAAGATGACCCAGAGTTAGAGCGAAACTGGATAAGGAGTAAAGGAAGCATACTGGAGTTTTCGCAAATACTTTTCATCTTTTTAAAATAGTTTTCACAAGCACTAGACTCAACATCGACCAATAGCAAGGTTTTCCTACGGTCGGTACTGCTCTGATACCAAAAACTATGACACCCCTGGATCAGGGCTAAACAAATCCCAGACCTTCGTCTGAAATAAGCTTAACCTTGAGCTCGAGAATATACAGTCAAGAATCGGTAACACATCAGTGACCCTAGGACACAAAAATTATTACAGCAAGCTCATAACTGAGCAGATAGCCAAAATATTACAAGCAGAGGTCACTGACCACAAACATCAAACAACGGAAGGCAAATTATGCTATTAAGTATAGCAAACTTAACAAATGGCCTAAGAGGCCTGAAGCATAACGATGACATCCTGGCCCATAGATTCCAGGCTGCCGGCCGGGAACCCGAAGCTACTCGTCGATGTCGATGTAGTGCCAAACTGATATTCAGGGAACACTTACTTTGCCAAAAGTATCATCAAAGCAAGGGTGAGTACAGGGTGTACTCCTCAAGACTTATGGCTGGTGGAGTTGTTTTGCATAAAGCCATCTTTTGTTTATAAAACAAGAGGGAGAAGAAGCTCGTCTAATCAGAGTGTTTTAAAAGGGGATAAGAGAGCGACATCTCCAAAGTATTGATCATCATCTTTTGATATCTACCAAATCGTCATCATCACCTACACTAGGATCACCCCCTCGTAACCATGAGAAATCATCCTTAAGCACACGTTGATCTACCAAGTTTTAAGATTAGGTTATAGTTCTCTATGATCTTGAGTCTGGTCGCCAAGTCGTTCATAACCGTGAACACGGCTTTTCGAAAAGATTATTACCCTACAGGGGTGTACAACTTTACCCACACGTACTAACCTTCTCTTAATGCCACATGATTAGCCCTCTTCCTTGGAAGGTCGGGAGAGGGTGGTTAGACACGACCTTTACCTTGCTTTCGCCAAGACCATGGTCACGCTATAAGTATGGTTCCGCCGTAACGGGTCAAATCCTGAAGCCGATACTTAAATATGTGAGGCAAGGTTGGTTAACAGGGGCGCCATCTACCCCAAGCAACCCGGTCCACGCTTACCTACCTGTTATGAATGCACCAACTTCACCCGGTAAATCTTTCCAAAGATTTTCTATGCATATGTCGAATGGAACGCCCGAACTATGTGACTCATGGAATCTACTAGGCAAGTTAGTTGCTCGCGAGGTTGTCCAGGCCCCGTGTGGTTGCACGCTCGTCTTGGTTCCAAAGGCAAGAACTCAGGTCCTAGTAGCGGCGAGCATGGGACTAGAAAAACCACATCCCACCGTGGCCTCCCATACAAGCCTTAGCATGTTTAACTCATATCACCTCTGATATCATCTCATCATGTTCTCCTGTCATACTAGATTCTCTGCATCAGATACATCATCTGGATGGACCAGACTAAACAGTTATGCATGGCTAAGCAGACACGAATAAGATCTCTAGCAGTGCACACAAGCCAAATCTAGATATGCTAGGAGCAGTGGACCAGGTAATATAATCTCAAAGGGATTATGCAATAGATAGGATACTCTATCTATCGATAAAAGACCATAGTAGAATCGTATGGATCATGGCAGAATTGAAATGCTTTCGAAATCATAGGATTGGTGGGGCTTGAAGGGTTTCGCAGCATAGTAAATCAAAATTTTCTACGGAAGCGAACAGAGGGAAAGCCAAGATCTAATCTAGGAGATGCAAACAACGAGAGAGATTGGATTAGATCTTCATACCCTTGAAGATTCGCACAGCGGAACGTTCGTCGGAACGTGGGTGATGTAGTCGTACTCGCTTCTCCTCCTCGCGATCCGATCCGATCTAGCACCACAAGTGGCGGTGCCTCCGTGAGATGCACACGTGCAGCACCTCGACGTCTCCTCCTTCCTCGGACCAGCAAGTAGGGTGGAGAAATAGATTGGATCTACAACACGACGGCGTGGTGTATATGGTGGAGAATTTCTGCAGCAGGGCTTCGCCTACAAACAGTCGGGAGGGAGAGAGGAAGGCAGCAGGGCTACTAGGGCTTGGAGGGAGGTGTGTAGGGGAGGGGGCGCACCAGCCCTCTATATATAGAGGGGGGGCGGCCAGCCCTTGCCCCTCCTCCAAGCCTTGGGCCGGCGGCCAAGGGATAAGGAGTGGGGGGTGAGGACTCTCCCCTCTTCTAGAAACCCTATCTCTAGTTTAAACGATTTAAACTCTCTAGGATCGGCTGGGCCCTATGGGGCCTTGTGCCCCTGGCCCAATGCGTCCAGGACACTCCCTCATAGGCCCATGCCCCCTCTCGGAAGGTGGGACCACGTTGGCCCCCTTCCGGAAGGTTCTAGAAGCTTCCGGTACAATACCGATTAACCCGGAACAATTCCGAACTCCAAAAACTGCACTGCCTTATATGAATCTTATTCTCCGGACCACTCCGGAACCTCTCGTGATGTCCCGGATCCCATCCGAGACTCCGAACAAAAATTCATAAACTAAGTATCCAATCTATCCTAGCGTCAAGACACGTTAAGTGTGTGACCCTGCGGGTTCGAGAATATGCAGACATGATCTTCTATCAATAATCAACAGCGGGGTCTGGGCACCCATATTGACTCCTACACATTCATCGATGATCATATCGGATGAACCACGATGCCAGGATTCAATCAATCCCATATACATATTCCCTTCGTCTCGCGATATTTTACTTGCCCGAGATTCGATCGTCGGTACCGTCATACCTAGTTCAATCTCGTTCACAGCAGGTACTTTACTCGTTCCGTAATCCGATATCACTTTGTGATTAACTCCTTAACCACATGCTTGCAAGAGGTGTTGATATCGATTACCGAGTGGGCCCGAAGTATATCTCTCCGACTTGGGAGGGACAAATCCCATCTCGATACATACAACCCAACAGATACTTTCCGATCACCTGAGAGACACCTTTATGATCACCCTCTCATAGGATGACGTTTGATGACCTCAAAGCTTTCTTCCGATACCAGGGAGTTGTATTATCTCATGGTCTAAGGAATACAATATTTGACATAGGAAAAGCTTCGCAAAGATGAACACAATGACACGATCTAGTTGCTTTGCTTAGTTTGGGTCTGTCCACCATATCATTCTCCCAATGATATGATCTCATTATCAATTGACAACTCATGTCTATGGTTAGGAAACCTTAACCATCATTGATCAATGAGCTAGTCCATAGAGGCGTACTAGGGACACGGTGTTGTTCACAAACCACACAAGTATTAATGTTTCCGCTTAATACAATTCTAGCATGGAATATAAACTTTATCATGAACAAGAATTATAATAATAACATCTTTATTATTGCCTCTAGGGCATAATTCCAACAGTTTCCCACTTGCACTAGAGTCAATAATCTAGTTTACATTTGGCAACAATCTCACACCCATGGCACTGAGGTGCTGATCATGTTTTACACGTGGAAGAGGTTTAGTCAATGGATCTGCGACATTCAGATCTGTATGTACTTTGCTGATCTTCAGATCTCCATCTGCTATATAATCTCGGATTATATGAAACTTGCGGTTGATATGCTTGGTCTTTGGATGATATCTTGGTTCCTTCGCGAGTGCTATGGCGCCAATGTTGTCACACAATATCTCCAGTGGGTCCAATGCACTTGGAACCACGCCAAGCTCAGTGATGAAGTTTCTGATCCAAACTCCTTCACTTGACGCTTCTGCAGCAGCCATGTATTCCGCTTCTACTGTAGATCCCGCGACCACGCTTTGCTTGCAGCTTCTCCAGCTCACAGCTCCTCCATTCAAAATATACACGTATCCTGTCTGAGATTTAGAATCATCCTTGTCGGTGTCGAAACTAGCATCGACGTAACCTTTTACGACGAGCTGTTCATCACCCCCATAAACCAAGAACATTTCTTTAGTCCTATTTAGGTACCTTAGGATGTTCTTCACGGCTGTCCAGTGTTCCACTCCTGGATCACTTTGATATCTGCTCGTCAAACTAAGAGCATTGGACACATCCGGTCTAGTACACAGCATGGCATACATGATGGAACCTATGGCCGAGGCATAAGGCACTTTGCTCATAGCTTCCCTATCATTTACCGTAGCTGGACACTGAGCCTTGCTCAATATCTTACCTGACAACATAGGCACTGAACCTTTCAATGCCTTATCCATTCTGAACCTTTTCAGAACTTTGTCTAGGTATGTACTCTGGCTTAAAGCTATCAGGCGTCTTTGTCTATCTCTATAGATTTTGATGCCCAATATATAAGCAGCTTCACCTAGGTCTTTCATTGAAAAACACTTGTTCAAATAACTCTTCACATCTTTAAGCATGTTGATGTCATTTCCAATAATCAATATGTCATCCACATATAGTACCAGAAACGTCACCGAGCTCCCACTCACTTTCTTGTAGATGCAAGCTTCGTAGCAATTTGGAACAAATCCAAAGCTCTTGATCACTTGATCAAAACGAAGGTTACAACTCCGAGATGCTTGCTTCAGTCCATAAATGGAACGCTGAAGTTTGCATACTTTATCAGCATCCTTAGGATCGACAAAACCTTCGGGTTGCATCATATACAACTCTTCATCAATGTTGCCATTGAGGAAAGCAGTCTTGACATCCATCTGCCATATTTCATAATCATGAAACGCAGCAATTGCTAATAAAATCCGAATGGACTTAAACATCGCTACGGGAGAGAAAGTCTCATCGTAGTCAACACCTTGAACTTGTCGAAAACCTTTCGCAACAAGTCGTGCTTTATAGACGGTAACATTACCATCCGCGTCCGTTTTCTTCTTGAAGATCCATTTGCACTCAACGGCCTTTCGGTCGCTAGGAGGGTCCACCAAAGTCTATACTTGGTTTTCGCTCATGGATCCCAATTCGGATTTCATGGCTTCTAGCCATTTCTCAGAGTCTGGGCTCATCATCGCTTCCTCATAGTTCGTAGGTTCACTGTCTTCTACTAACAAGACTGTCAAGACAGGGTTGTCGTACCACTCAGGAGGGGCACGCGACCTTGTCGACCTGCGACGTTCAGTAGCAGCATCGTCCGAAGCTTCATGATCCTTGTCATTAGCTTCCTATATTGTTGGTGCAGGCGGCACTGGAACAATTTCAGGTGTTGCGCTACTCTCCAATTCAAGAGAAGGTTCAATAACCTCGTCTAGCTCTACTTTCCTCCCACTCACTTCTTTCGAGAGAAACTCCTTCTCAAGAAAAGAACCGTTCTTTGCGACAAACACTTTGCCTTCGGTTCTGTGATAGAAGGTATACCCAATAGTTTCCTTAGGGTATCCTATGAAGACGCATTTCTCCGCTTTGGGTTCGAGCTTGTCGGGCATCAACTTCTTGACGTAAGCTTCGCATCCCCAAACTTTAAGAAACGACAACTTAGGTTTAGCACCAAACCACAGTTCATACGGTGTCATCTCAACGGATTTAGATGGAGCCCTATTTAAAGTGAATGCAGCGGTTTCTAATGCATAACCCCAAAATGATAACGGCAAATCAGTAAGAGACATCATCGATCGGACCATATCTAATAGGGTTCGATTCCGGCGTTCAGACACACCATTGCGCTGTGGTGTTCCGGGTGGCGTGAGTTGTGAAACGATTCCACTTGCTTTGAGATGCGTGAGAAAATCATAACTTAAATATTCGCCCCCATGATCGGATCGTAGAAACTTAATCTTTCTGTTATGATGGTTCTCCACTTCATTCTGAAATTCTTTGAACTTTTCAAACGTTTCAGATTTATGTTTCATTAAATAGATATACCCATATCTACTTAAGTCATCGGTAAAAGTGAGAAAATAGCGATATCCACCGCGCGTCGAAACACTCATCGGTCCGCATACATCGGTATGTATGATTTCCAACAAGTCCGTTGCTCGCTCCATCATACCGGAGAACGGGGTTTTGATCATCTTGCCCATGAGGCATGGTTCGCATGTGTCAAATGATTCAAAATCAAGAGACTCCAAAAGTCCATCAGAATGGAGTTTCTTCATGCGCTTTACACCAATATGACCTAGACGACAGTGCCACAAATAAGTAGTATTATCACCATCTACTTTGCATCTCTTAGCCTCAATGTTATGGATGTGTGTTTCATCCCTTTCGAGATTTAGAAGAAATAAACCATTCACAAGAGGTGCATGACCATAAAAGATGTTACTCATATAAATAGAACAACCATTATTCTCCGATTTAAATGAATAACCATCTTGCAATACACACGATCCAGAAATAATGTTCATGCTCAACGCAGGCACATAATAACATTTATTAAGGTTTAAAACTAATCCCGAAGGTAAAACTAAGGAGAGTGTGCCGACGGCCATCACATCAACTCTTGATCCGTTGCCAACGCGCATCGTCACCTCATCCCTCGCAAGCCGCCGTCTATTCCGTAGCTCCTGTTTCGAGTTACAAATATTAGCAACCGAACCAGTATCAAATACCCAGGCACTACAACGAGGGCTAGTAAGGAAAACATCAATAACATGTATATCAAATATACCTTTGATGGTGCCAGCCTTCTTGTCCGCTAAGTACTTCGGACAGTTGCGCTTCCAGTGACCCTTGTCCTTGCAATAGAAGCACTCAGTTTCCGGCTTGGGTCCAGACTTGAGCTTCTTCTCAGCAGGGGCAACGCGTTTGCCGCCTCCTTTCTTGAAGGGCTTCTTTGCACCCTTACCTTTCTTAAAGGAGGGCTTGTTGACCATCAACACATGATTATCCTTTTTGATGTCCACCTCCGCGGCCTTCAGCTTTGCGAAGAGCTCAGTGATCGTATCAGTGGAACCAATCTAATTATGAGTCACTACAAAACTTTTGTAGCTGGGAGGGAGTGATTGCAGAACCCTGTCAATCTTGAGCTCCTCTGGAATCTTGCAGTCCAGTTGCTCAAGGCGTTGAGTGTAGCCCGACATCTTTATGGCGTGCTCACTAACGGAACTCCCTTCCTCCATCTTGCAGTTAAAGAACTTCTTAGAGATCTCATATCTCTCAGAACGGGCCTGAGTCTGGAACATAGTTTTCAAATCTTCGAGAATCTCAAAGGGCCCGGGATAGTTTTCAAAACGATTTTGAAGTTCCAGTTCCATAGCAAACAACATGGTGCTCTTAATCACACCATAATCATCTTTGCACGACTGATAGACAGTTTCTCATCAGCCGGCGCAGTCGCAGCAGGGGGGTTACCTAACGCTTTCTCAAGGACATAGTCCTTTTGTCCTCCAGACAGAATGATTCTCAGATTGCGGAACCAATTGGTGAAGTTAGACCCATTGTTCTTAAGCTTTTCTTTCTCAGCAAAAACGTTGAAGTTGAAGTTGGACTTAGCCATTTGATCTACAATATTTGCAAGTACAAATTAGACTATGTTCATGGTAACTAGTTCAACTTTTAATCAAATTACTAGATGAACTCCCACTAAATTCAACATCCCTCAAGTTGTTTAGTGAACACGATCCAAATTCACCACACCTAATCCGATCTTTATGAGAAGAGATCTGGTTTCAACGGTGGACAACGAAGTGTCGATCATATCATTCATATGACTCATGCTTAACCTTTCGGTTCTTGTGTTCCGAGGCCATGTCTGTACATGCTAGGCTCGTCAAGTTAGACCCAAGTATTTCCGTGTGTGCAAAACTGGCTTGCACCCGTTGTATGTGAACGTAGAGTCTATAGCACCCGATCATCACGTGATGCTTGGACACGACGAACTTTCACAACGGTGCATACTTGGGGAGAACACAGTTTTTATCTTGATCTTTAAGTGAGGAATCATCTTATAATGCTACCGTCGCGATCTAAGCATAATAAGATACATAAAAGGATAAACATCACATGCATATAACTTTATGTGACACGGTATAGCCAATCTTCGCGCAATGATCTCCATCTTGTGCGTTCCGGCATGATCTCCATCACTCCACCATGATTGCCTCCACCACGAATAGCATCTACAACTATTGCTAACTACTTAGCGATAAAGTAAAGCTATTACATGGCGTACAAGAAGTTGACTCGCAGGACATACACAATTATAAAGACAACCATATGGCTCCTGCCGGTTGTGTACTCATCGACATGCAAGTCGTGAAACATTACAAAACATGATCATCGCATACATTATACACATCACATCTTGGGCCATACCATATCATAGAAAACACTCCCTGCAAAAACAAGTTAGACGCCTCTACTTTGTTGTTGCATGTTTTACGTGGCTTATGGGAGTAGATGCTAAGAACGATTCTTACCTACGGAAAGCCACAACGGTGATATTATGGTTGCCAAACTCCGGTGTTAATCCCATGACAACTATAGTGAGAGAAACTGACATCCACCAGCCGCATGTGTGGAACAAGCCACACGTCAAGTGCGGAGCCGGTCTCGCGAACGACGTCGCGTAAGGTTGGCCTGGACCGCTTAAATCTCACTATCCCGCGCCATAAGAAGAACACAAACAAGAGGCTTGCAACAGAAAACATCAACGCCCGCAACAACCATGTTGCGTTCTACTCGTGAAACACATCTACGCATAGATCTAGCTCTGATACCACTGAAGGGTTTCGCAGCATAGTAAATCAAAAAAAATTCTACGGATGCGAACGGGAAAGCCAATATCTAATCTAGGAGATGCAAACAACGAGAGAGATTGGATTAGATCTTCATACCCTTGAAGATTCGCACAGCGGAACGTTCGTCGGAACGTGGGTGATGTAGTCGTACTCGCTTCTCCTCCTCGCGATCCAATCCGATCTAGCACCACAAGTGGAGGTGCCTCCGTGAGATGCACACGTGCAGCACCTCGACGTCTCCTCCTTCCTCGGACCAGCAAGTAGGGTGGAGAGATAGATTGGATCTACAACACGACGGCGTGGTGTATATGGTGGAGAATTTCTGCAGCAGGGCTTCGCCTACAAACAGTCGGGAGGGAGAGAGGAAGGCAGCAGGGCTACTAGGGCTTGGAGGGAGGTGTGTAGGGAAGGGGGCGCACTAGCCCTCTATATATAGAGGGGGGGCGGCCAGCCCTTGCCCCTCCTCCAAGCCTTGGGTCGGCGGCCAAGGGATAAGGAGTGGGGGGTGAGGACTCTCCCCTCTTCTAGAAACCCTATCTCTAGTTTAAACGATTTAAACTCTGTAGGATCGGCTGGGCCCTATGGGGCCTTGTGCCCCTGGCCCAATGCGGCCAGGACACTCCCTCATAGGCCCATGCCCCCTCCCGGAAGGTGGGACCACGTTGGCCCCCTTTCGGAAGGTTCTAGAAGCTTCCGGTACAATACCGATTAACCCGGAACAATTCCGAACTCCAAAAACTGCACTGCCTTATATGAATCTTATTCTCCGGACCACTCCGGAACCTCTCGTGATGTCCCGGATCCCATCCGAGACTCCGAACAAAAATTCATAAACCAAGTATCCAATCTATCCTAGCGTCGAGACACGTTAAGTGTGTGACCCTGCGGGTTCGAGAATATGCAGACATGATCTTCTATCAATAATCAACAGCGGGGTCTGGGCACCCATATTGACTCCTACACATTCATCGATGATCATATCAGATGAACCACGATGCCAGGATTCAATCAATCCCATATACATATTCCCTTCGTCTCGCGATATTTTACTTGCCCGAGATTCGATCGTCGGTACCGTCATACCTAGTTCAATCTCGTTCACAGCAGGTACTTTACTCGTTCCGTAATCCGATATCACTTTGTGATTAACTCCTTAACCACATGCTTGCAAGCGGTGTTGATATCGATTACCGAGTGGGCCCGAAGTATATCTCTCCGACTTGGGAGGGACAAATCCCATCTCGATACATACAACCCAACAGATACTTTCCGATCACCTGAGAGACACCTTTATGATCACCCTCTCATAGGATGACGTTTGATGACCTCAAAGCTTTCTTCCGATACCAGGGAGTTGTATTATCTCATGGTCTAAGGAATATAATATTTGACATAGGAAAAGCTTCGCAAAGATGAACACAATGACACGATCTAGTTGCTTTGCTTAGTTTGGGTCTGTCCACCATATCATTCTCCCAATGATATGATCTCATTATCAATTGACAACTCATGTCTATGGTTAGGAAACCTTAACCATCATTGATCAATGAGCTAGTCCATAGAGGCGTACTAGGGACACGGTGTTGTTCACAAACCACACAAGTATTAATGTTTCCGCTTAATACAATTCTAGCATGGAATATAAACTTTATCATGAACAAGAATTATAATAATAACATCTTTTGCCTCTAGGGCATAATTCCAACAGGGCTATGCTTGCCTTTGCCAGTTGATAGCAGATAAGCAGATCTTCAGAATCCTTGTACTTGACTTGATTACAGTTGGTCAAGTATTGTTCGTCGACCTTCGATCTTCGATGGTCTTGATCTCGGTCTTCGATCTCGATCTTGATATCGTATTCTACCGGAAGAACCAAATCACCGGAAAGAAAAGGGAAACATTCAACACATGGCATCGATGCAATGCTCAAACAAGAATGATGATATGACAAGTTGAATTGCATTGAATTGAAACCCTAAAACATGCTCGGCAATTTAATCAGGGTCCCGAGGGGTGAAAACCCTAACTCGGGGAAACTCCGGAATCACCTGTGAGGGGTGACTATGTTCTTCTAATTAAAATTGTCATTTAAGTTGTTGAACAATGCATGATTATAACTTATATAGCTAGGTTTCATTAAGAGGTCATGAAACTCGGCACGACCTCTTAGTATAAAAGAGTGTGATACTTTAAGGTAGAACAGATGGAACAAAATCAATGCCTCTTGATCTGCGGATTACAACACTTTGACCTGGTCTAGAAATGACGAGGTACTGGAGTTTGTTTCTCCTAGACATTCCGAAATGGTTTGCCTCGACGGACCACAAGAGTATCTTGCCTCGGAAGACACCGATGCACATGTACTACTTGGCTACCAACTGGTAGACAACGGTCAGAAAAACAACAAGGTAAAAAGGAACATGCTCAGGTTAGAATCCCGAGATGTGGATGCATAAGTCAACAATCTTTCGAGGAGCATTGCAGAGAAGGAGAGGTGTGGCAGAGTCACGAGTATAGATGCGAGACTCTCAAGGAGTACTCTTGTCGTGATCTATTTGGTTCTATTAAAGAACATCTGCCATAGAATGTGGTAGGGGAAGTCCTTAATTGTCACAATTCAATCGCGACAATAACCACAAGCATGAAGACTGGAATTGTAGTACCAGCCATCCTGAGGTAATGTTTGAACATTAACGACAGGGGTCAAAAGGATGGATCTTGAGTTAAAGGTCATCTTCATGTACAAGATTCACTACACCAGAATCCAGCACAATCAGGGATCTTAGGTTCAAGTCCAAGGGTTATAACCCAAAGAAAGAAGTAACTACCACTTGAGTGACACAACGCACTCTGAAAGATAGCAATCACAAGGTAGCTTCCAAAAGAAGAAACATCTCCTGGAATACCAAACAAACAAAAAGGAGGCACACGAGGCGAAAGGAAACCTCGAAGCCTAGAACGGAGAACTGAAGATCCAACAATATAATATTGTGGGTCCAAAACATAGAGAGATCATGATGGGAAGGAATCTCTCAGAAGAAACAGATCAAGGGAACAAGGAATTCATAACACACACAAGTCTAGAGAACTCAACACTAGGTCAACTGGTTGGCACCTAAGTTTTGAAAGACTAGAAGAGATATCAAAACTTTTCCAAAGTCAACACAAGATAAGATGACCCAGAGTTAGAGCGAAACTGGATAAGGAGTAAAGGAAGCATACTAGAGTTTTCGCAAATACTTTTCATATTTTTAAAATAGTTTTCACAAGCACTAGACTCAACATCGACCAATAGCAAGGTTTTCCTACGGTCGGTACTGCTCTGATACCAATAACTGTGACACCCCCGGGATCAGGGCTAAACAAATCCTAGACCTTTGTCTGAAATAAGCTTAACCTTGAGATCGAGAATATCCAGTCAAGAATCGGTAACACATCAGTGACCCTACGTCACAAAAATTATTACATCAAGCTGATAACTAAGCAGAGAGCCAAAATATTACAAGCAAATGTCACTGACCACAAACATCAAACAACGGAAGGCAAATTATGCTATTAAGTATAGCAAACTTAAAAAATGGCCTAAGAGGCCTAAAGCATAACGATGACGTCCCGGCCCGTAGATTCTAGGCTGCCGGCCGGGAACCCCAAGCTACTCATCGATGTCGATGTAGTGCCAAACTGATCTTCAGGGAACACTTACTCTGCCAAAAGTATCATCAAAGCAAGGGTGAGTACAGGGTGTACTCCGCAAGACTTATGGCTGGTGGAGTTGTTTTGCATAAAGCCATCTTTTGTTTATAAAACAAGAGGGAGAAGAAGCTCGTCTAATCAGAGTGTTTTAAAAGGGGATAAGAGAGCGACATCTCCAAAGTATTGATCATCATCTTTTGATATCCACCAAATCATCATCACCTACACTAGGATCACCCCCTCGTAACCATGAGGAAGCATCCTTAAGCACACGTTGATCTACCAAGTTTTAAGATTAGGTTATAGTTCTCTATGATCTTGAGTCCGGTTGCCAAGTCGTTCATAACCGTGAACACGGATTTTCGAAAACATTATTACCCTGCAGGGGTGTACAACTTTACCCACACGTACTAACCTTCTCTTAATGCCACATGATTAGTCCTCTTCCTTGGAAGGTCATCAGAGGGTGGTTAGACACGACCTTTACCTTGCTTTCGCCGAGACCATGAGTCACGCTATAAGTATGGTTCCGCCGTAACAGGTCAAATCCCGAAGCCGGTACTTAAAAATGTGAGGCGAGGTTGGTTAACAGGGGCGCCATCTACCCCAAGCAACCCGGTCCACGCTTACCTACCTGTTATGAATGCACCAACTTCACCCGACAAATATTTCCAAAGATTTTCTATGCATATGTCGAATGGAACGCTCGAACTATGTGACTCATGGAATCTACTAGGCAAGTTAGTTGCTCGTGAGGTTGTCCAGGCCCCGTGTGGTTGCACGCTCGTCTTGGTTCCAAAGGCAAGAACTCTGGTCCTAGTGGTGGCGAGCATGGGACTAGAAAAACCACATCCCACCGTGGCCTCCCATACAAGCCTTAGCATGTTTAACTCATATCACCTCTGATATCATCTCATCATGTTCTCCTATCATACTAGATTCTCTGCATCAGATACATCATCTGGATGGACCAGACTAAACAGCTATGCATGGCTAAGCAGGCACGAATAAGAGCTCTAGCAGTGCACACAAGCCAAACCTAGATATGCTAGGAGCAGTGGATCAGGTAATATAAGCTCAAAGGGATTATGCAATAGATATGATACTCTATCTATCGATCCACAGTAGAATCATATGCATCATGGCAAAATTGAAATGCTTTCGAAATCATAGGATTATATCATGGTGGGGCTATGCTTGCCTTTGCCAGTTGATAGCAGATAAGCAGATCTTCGGAATCCTTGTACTTGACTTGATTACAGTTGGTCAAGTATTGTTCGTCTACCTTCGATCTTCGATGGTCTTGATCTCGGTCTTCGATCTCGATCTCGATATCGTATTCTACCGGGAAGAACCAAATCACCGAAAAGAAAAGGGAAACATTCAACACATGGCATCGATGCAATGCTCAAACAATAATGATGATATGAAAAGTTGAATTGCATTGAATTGAAACCCTAAAACATGCTAGACAATTTAATCGGGGTTTCAAGGGGTGAAAAACGTAACTCGGGGAAACTCCGGAATCACCTGTGAGGGGTTACTATGTTCTTCTAATTAAACTTGTCGTTTAAGTTGTTGAACAATGCATGATTATAGATTAGATATCTAGGTTTCATTTTTCTGAACATTTTGATATATTATTCGTATTTTTCTGACTTATAAATCAATAGATATGAATTTTACAAACTTTACTCAATTTCTGGAATTAATTAAGTCATCTTAAATTGGTTTATTGCGTCAGCAGAGGCATTTAAACTTTTTGCACCGCTACTGGGCCTAGCCACTATGACTGACCAGTGGGGCACTGGCCACCTCAGCACGCCACGCAAGCAAGAGGGACCGGGGGGCTGGTTGGGGTGTTTTTCACCAGGGCAGTAGCTAGCCACTGCGGCTGACTACTGGGCCCGGTGCCACGTTGGCAAGCCACGCGGGCTCGCCGGCCAACGGGACAGACGGCGGCGCGGGACGGCGGTTGAGCACGTGCGAGCATGCGGGGATGGGCGCGTTCAAAGCAGCGCAAGAAGGTGAACCATAAACGGGCGGAGCCGCCAAAAATGGTCACCGGACCTAGTACTCCGGTGAGTGACGACAGAGAAGCTAGCAGAGGCACGTCGCATGGCAGCTACGGCAAGCAATCGAGCAAACGGAGCTCACATTGAGCTTTTGAAGATCACCAAGAGAACTATGAAGGGGTCGGCGAAGCAAGATGGGCTCGAACAGCGCTAGAATTGACGATGATGGCTGTGACGACCGACGGGAACGAGGGTTCGATTCGGTGAACTGCGGGCGCACGGGGCTTCGTGACCTAGCTAGGGCGAACCAGTGCAGCTTGGCGAGCTCAGCGGTGGCCTCAGAACGGCGAGGGAACTCCGGGAACAACAGCGACAGCGAGGTCCTGGCCGGGCTAGGGTTTGGTATAGAGGGAAGAACGCGAGAGGAGGCGAGAGAGGATAAGACTGGTACGGGGTGAGAGAGGAGAGCTCGGCCGTTCTTATCCTCGGCTCGGCGGTCGGCGGCGTGCATCGTGACGCGAAGGGGATCGACGGCGGCGCGTCGGACACGCAGCATCTTTGCTGCGAGAGAAGAAGAAAGAAGAAAAGAAGTGAAGGGGTATGGGCCGGAACGGGCTGAGGCTGGGCCGCAGGGAAGGAAGAGAGGAAGGGAGGGTGTTGGGCTGCGGCCTGGGAGGTTCTGGCTCTAGTTTTTTTTAGTAAAACTCTTTTCCTTTTCTGTTTTGCAATTTTGTTTTGTATTTCCATATACAAATCTGTTTTGAGTTATTTTAAAATACAAGAGGCTTTTATAAAGTATATAAAATATTTATGAACCCTTTTTAATCCATTTGGGCTCCAATAATTTTGGGGGTTTTCAAAATTCAAACCACTTGAATGTGTTTCAAAGAGAGGGGAAGAAAATAGGGTTTAGAGTTTTGTTTTGTTTTCTCCAATGCACAGTTAATGGATGATGCTCATGAGTGCACAAACAAAACCCTAATAATGATTAACTAAAAACAGGGGTGTTACAGGGTATTTATGCTCGATAGTGGGTTCATGACTCTAGTTTTCAAGGGAAGTGAAAAAAATCTCTTCGGTTGTAGATGTGATGTTGCCACTAGGGAGAAAACAATTGTCTCTTGTTCATGGAACATGTGGACTGTTTACCTTACACACTTTGCTTAAAGCAGTTGTTTGTTGTTTGCAACTTAATACTGGAGGGGGTTCAGATGATAACCTGAAGGTGGACTTCTAGTCATAGATGCAGTTGGATGGCTGTCTATGTATCTTGTTGTATTGCTCAACCGAATCTCATAGGATCTTTCTGACTAGTATTGCATTGTTATTCCTTGCTCAGTTCCTGTCAATTGCCCTGCTGTAATTTGTTTATCCTTCATGCCATGTTGTTTATCTAAGGAGAGCACCTCTAGTGAACTATGGACCCCGGTCCAATCTTTACCATTGATACATCTTCCACTGTTACTTCTTTACTTGCTGCAATCCACCATTACGTTCCCCACCATACGTTTAATCCTTTGTTACAGCAAACCGGTGAGCTTGAAAACCTCACCGTCTAGTTGGGGCAAAGTCTTGAGTTTGTGTTGTGCAGGTCTCCGCGTTGCTTGCAACACCTGTGTGACGTTTCCTTCCTCCTACTGGTTCGATAACCTTGGTTTCTTACTGAGGGAAAACTGTTGTTGTGCTGCTTCACACCTTCCTCTTGGGTTTCCCAACGAAGTGCTAACCAGCACCATCAAGCTATTTTCTGGCGCCGTTGTCGGGGAGGCTAAGGACGTCTTCACAAGGGGAGTCCATCACTTCCTTTCTCTTTACTTTTTTTTGTTTGCTTTGTTTATTTTTCTTGGTTTTGTTTGCCTCTTTTCAAAAACCCAAAAAAAATAGTCTAGTTTGGTTTGCTTGCTTTATTCAAAAACACACAAAAATTAGTTCCTGCTCTAGTTGTTGGTCTGTCTTTGCCTTGCTTGGTCATGCTTTCTATCAATGGATGGTTTCTATGAAACTAGTTATTATTGGCAAGGTGGGTTCACGAAAGAACAAAAGTATTATAAGGAACACCGTTTGTCACAAAAAGTAAAACACTTATGGGAACAAATTGATAAGTTGAATACTATTGCTAGAGACGTGTGCTCTACTTATAATGTTACTTATTGCTTTGATAAAGCTTGTTGCTGCAGGAGGTATAAACACCTACCCTTTCAATGTGAGTATAATGATAATGTTACCATATCTTCTTATGTTAATGGAAATTATGATTTTGATGATGTGGAACAAATTGAAGAGTTTATTGCCTTCAAGGGTGCATTTGAACTTGCCAGTTTGCTTGAAAATACTAATGATACACCTTATAAGCATGAGGTTTTTGAGATACTTAAATTCTGCTTTGATAATTACAAGGAATAAAATAGCTATATTCTTGAATATTTTAATAAGCGTTTTCCACAAATGGAAGAGACTAATGCCTTGCAGGAGCCTATGGAAGAAGAAATTGTTGAAACTGAAAGCTCATTAGATGAAAAAGAGGGGGAGAGTGATGAACAAAAGAAGGAAGAATGGATCTACCCATGCCTACCTTCTAATGAGAGTAACTCTTTATCCCTTACATTATTTGATTGTCCCCATGCTTACCAAAGGAGGATGAATGTTATGTTCATGTGGACCCATTTGAAATATCCACTTTGGGTAAAACCTATGAAGATTTTAATCCCACTATTTTTTATCTTGATAGAAATTATGTGTTTGTAGATCATGAAAAGCATGCTTTATGTGATAGCTATATTGTTGAGTTTATTCTTGAGCCTACTGAAAATTATTATGAGGGAGGAAAATATAGTTGTAGAATTTTTCATGGTACTGAAACACCTCTCTATGTGCTAAAAGTTTTGAAGTTACTCTTGTTTTATCTTCCTACGGTTGTCATTTTGTTCTTTGTGAATTTATTTGTGTACAAGATTCTGATGCATAGGAATAGGGTTAGACTTAAATGTGTTTTGAATTTGCTTCTTGATGCTCTCTTTGACTTCAATTCATATTTCTTATGTGAGCATCTTCTCAAGCTTCTGGTGTCTAACTTAAAGGCGTTAAAGAAAAGTACTTGTTGGGAGATAACCCAATAGTTTCCTTAAGTCTTGGAAGTTATTACTTCAGTAATGACCTATCCTTATCCTTTTTGTTTGCTTTTTGTGCCAATAATGACCTCTAATGAGAGGGAAGTAAGATTTGGGAGTTGCTGTCCCGAAACAGATTTCTGTCCTCCACCATAAAAAATTCGTGAAGAGTCTGTGTAACTCCGATTGATCTCAAAATTTATGAATAAATCCCCCAGTATGTTATCTAACTTTTGTTAGTTCAAAACTTTTTTATTTGAGCAACATAAGATGTTCGAAAAAATCGGTTTCTACCTGCTGGTCTGTTTTGACAGATTTCTGTCATTATTTGCATTTGCTTCTTATTGATTCCTTTTTTTAGTTCTCTTTAGGTGAATTGAGATTTTTGAAGGAGTTACTAAAGTATCTTGTGTTTTTAGTGAAAAGTCTTGTTATTCCAAAGCTTTTCCAGAGGTCTAATATCTTTTGAATATACTAATGTTGCTAATGAAGATTGTGTGAAGTTTTGTATGAAGGAAAAAATTTAGGTTTAGAGAGAGAATGATGCAATGAGATGAAGAATGGACAAAAGCTCAAGCTTGGGGATGCCACCATGGTGTCACCCCAATAAATATACAAGAGGTACAAGCGTCAAAGCTTGGGGATGCCCAAGGCATCCCCTTCTTTATCAATAAAAAGCTCAGGTCTGTCTAGACACTTCGTTTTTATTGTTTCATGCACAGTTGTGTTGTTCTTGGAGCGTCTTAGTTTTTGTTTGCTTTACTTAGGTTGTTTAGTTTGTTTGAATAAAGTAGTTTGGACCCCCGTTCTCGCTGTGTTGTTTTGCAAATAAGTTGCTTGGTGTTGGAAAAGAGTAGTAAGTTCTTGCTTGGAAGTGCAAGAGGAGCTTGCATTGACTGTGACTTAGGCTTTAGCATGACATGCTAGGTGTTGTTTTGACCTTATGCTTAGTGATTATTGTTATATCATGTCTTGTTCCAAACAATTGGGATTGCTTACTATGCCTTGAAGAAATTATGCGTTGTTTTAGCATGCAAAAGCATAGTATTGTGGTATTCTCCTTTGAGGTTTGTTTGGGTTGACTTGGCACATGCTCACACCATGTTATGACTATGACAAGTAACCATGGCCTCTATGATCATTTAGTCCTTGACTTGTAGTACCACTTTATGCTTTGATTAGTAATGTTTTGTTGCTCTGCATGATTAAGGCCATTATGCTCTCTTAGTTGGTTGCTCCTAGTATTTTGCTAGCCTCCACTTGTATGAGTAAGTTCTACTCATGCTTCCAACTCCCAAGAAACCAAGTTTTTCCAAAGTTTCCACTATAAACTCCTATGCATGGTGTGTTACACCATTTCAAGTATATTCTCGTTTTCAGCTATTTTCCAATTAAAAACTATTTTGTTATGTGAAAACGTAGTGATTAAAGCCCTCACGAACTTGATGGCACACTTCATATTCTTTGCCCCTATAAACTTGAACCATTGTGTCGTCTATGTTGGATATGCTTACACTTATACGTTGGAATTAGCAGAACCGTGCTGTCACGGGGAACGTTTTCAACATTGCACTTGTACTTTGTACTCAA
Organism: Avena sativa; assembly: GCA_916181665.1. NCBI lineage: Eukaryota > Viridiplantae > Streptophyta > Magnoliopsida > Poales > Poaceae > Avena > Avena sativa. The sequence continues at coordinate 81,875,120 of OV702299.1, read as the reverse complement.
TTGATATCATACTCTTTTGTCTATGGATGTCACCGGTGTGAAATAAATAGGGAACTTGTAAGCCCATGGATTTTGTATTTTGTGTTAGAGAAACGCCTGGGCCGCTAGCCTAAGCCATGCCTAATCATGGTGGAAACTTGCATCATCACCATAGTGAGCTATCTATGAAGCATCCTCAATAAAAAGCTATGCATATAGCAAATAAAGAGATCTCTGAGATGCTCATTGTCTGCTTGCCTTGTCATTTTGGTTATGGGATAGCTCATGTACCATGTGCAAGGGGTACCCCGTTGGCGGTTCTCTATGATATGCAAATACTTACAATGACAAGAACTTACAGGTGACTGAAGTAGAGTAGCCTGAGGTGTGGCCCACGTATTCAAGGGACTTGAGATTGTCAACTTATACTTTGTCAATCATATACTCCATAATTTGTTCACTTTAACCTTAATCACTTCAATATGCTTATGATAGGGGCAATGAGGGCTAAAAGCTAACAAGTACCATAATTTTTGGAAGCTCTTTTTGAAACTTGAAATCCCTGCTTCCTTTATAAAAGGCCTTTCTTCCACCATTATTAAGTCTCCACCTTCTATCTTTAGGCACCATTAAGAGAGCATAGTTGTCATTCTATGTGCAGTGTCCCAAAGCTTATTGATTGATGCATATTGTGATATTACTTGTTCTTGTGCTACATGTTTATAGTCACCCTTGTGAACTTTGAAGGTGTCATATGCATTTGTTTTCTACTCTATGAGGGACAAGATGATTGCCACTATGCTATGTTTTCTATATGTGAAACAAACAAACGTTTGCAATGCATGTTATTCATGATCTTTGTTTGTAGCTTGTCATGTTGCATGCATAGTTACTATGTCCTATTGTTAGAACTCCATCTTTCTTGCACATGTTTAGAGTTCTATGATCCCAGCTTTCAATGATTGCAAATGGTTCGATCTTTATTGTGAAGGTGCATGTCACCTCAAAAATTATTCTTTTTATCACTTACCTACTCGGGGACGAGCAGGAATTAAGCTTGGGGATGCTTGATACGTCGGAAACGTATCTATAATATTTTATGCTCCATGCTTGTTTAGTATGTACTTTGCTTTGCTTTGTCTTACTTTGAGGTGTTTTTATATATTTTCTGGAACTAACCTATTAACAAGTTGCCACAGTGCCAGTTGCCTATTTTCTTCTGTTTTTGGTTCCAGAAAGGCAGAAAATCAATATTCTTGGAATTCGACGGGACAAAAACCAAAGTCAATAACTTTCCATGGGGGACAAGAATCCAGAAGACGAGACGGAGACGCGATCCAGGGCGTCCAGGCCCCCTAGGCGCGGGTGGGCCCTGCCCTGCGCCTGGGTAGGGTGTGGGGTCCCTGGCCGCCTCCCGACCTTGCCTCTTCGCCTATAAGAAGCCCCTGATGCAGAAACCCTAGGTATCCGATCAATATTCCACGAAACCTTCTGTAGCCGCCGCCACCGTCGTCCCTAGATCATGGGGGATCTAAAGTTCTTCCCGACACCCTTCCGGAGGGGAGATCATCCCGGAGGCCTTCTCTCCGGTATGATGCGTGAATAGTTCCACCTTGGACTATGGATCCATGTAGTAGCTAGATGGTTGTATCTCCTTCTTTGTGCTTTCATGTATAGATCTTGTGAGCTCTGTTCATGATCAAGATCTAATCTATTTGTAATCATGTGTGTTGTGTTTGCGGGGATCTGATGGATATTGAGATTATTATGTTGGTTTGATTAATGGTTTTGTCTTTATGATTCTATCATGTCTGTGTTGTTTGTGATCTTGCATGCTCTTCGTTGTTAGTAGCTATCTTGGCCAAGTAGTTGCTAGTGACTCCAATAGGCGGTATTTATGCTCGATAGTGGGTTCATGCCTCTAGTTTCCATGGGAAGTGACAGAAATCTCTTCGGTTGTAGATGTGTTGTTGCCACTAGGGAGAAAACAACGGTATCTTGTTCATGGAACATGTGGACTGTTTACCTTACACACTTTGCTTAAAGCAGTTGTCTGTTGTTTGCAACTTAATACTGGAGGGGGTGTAACACCCCACTTTTAGTTAAGCTTATATTAGGGTTTGTTTTGCACCATAAGCATCATACCTTAAAAGTGCATGCATTAAGAATTAAGGCAAAACCCTAAACCCTAATCCTTTCCTCTCTATTTGAAAAGCATTCAAATGGTTTATGTATTTTGAAAACTACAAAATGAATGGAGCCCAAATGGAATAGTAAGGGCCCCACATTATTTTAGATATTTTAAAAACCCTCTGGTATTTTGAATTACTCAAAACAGATTCAAAATGGAATTACAAAACAGAAATTGGAAAAATAGTTTTTGAGAAAAAAAATAGAGCCGCCAAGCCATTTCAGGCCGCAGCCAGGCCGGCCAATCTCTCTCCTCTCCTCCTTGCCGCCCACCCGCGCAATAGCCAGCCCAGCTTCGGCCCAACCTGGCCCGGTACCCCTTCGTTGCCTTTCTCTTTTCTTCTTCCACGGCCAGAAGGACACCGACGAGCTGCTCCGTGTCAGCGCCATCGCCATCGATCTCCCTCGCGTTGCGATGCTCGCTGCCGCCGATGAGCTCAAGGATAAGAACCAGCGTGACGTCCTCTCTCTCCCCATACCAGTCTTGTTCCCTCTTTCTCTCTCTCTGACGGATTTCCCTCTTTTGGCCGAAACCCTAGCCACCAGAGACGACGAATCGCCGTCGTTCCGAGCCCCGCCGAGTACTCCCGATGACGCCACGAGCTCCACCATGTTGTTCTTTATCTGCTTGCTATTTGAATCGAGCCGAGGTGCCCGGAGCCAAGCCCCGGGACCCCGTCTTCTCCGGTTCTTCCCGAGCACCATCGTCGCCATTGACAATGCGACTGACCTCACCAGCCCTCCTCGACCTCTCCAACAGCATCAGGGTAAGCATGCAGTGCTCTAGCGCCATCTCGCGTTTCCCCTCTCTCTCTAGGTTGCTCTGTCACCGAGCTCCGCCGTCGGCCACCGAAGTTTCTCGTCGGGGAGGATGCTTCGGCAACAAATTCTAGGCGGCGCCACCGTATGTAGGCTCCTTGCGTTGTTCCGCTTCGAACCGTAACCACCGCACAGCCCCGCATCGCCTCCTCCGCCGTGGCCGTGGTCGTCTGAGCGCTGCCGCCGTTGAGCCTCCATGGCGTCTGCGTGGCGTGATGACTTGGCACCGGCCCCACCCGTCAGTTGCAGTGGGTAGCCCATGCCTTGGTGAGAAACACACCAACCCCCCCACCCCCTGTCCCACTTTGCCTGCGTGGAGGCTAAGGTGGCCAGAGGCCCACCTGTCTGTGTCCGTGGCTAGCCCAGGCCTCGGTGTAAAAAAGGTTTCCAGATTTATTTAAATTAAGAAAAAGTTTAAGAATTTCATAAATTGTTTGAATATTGTAAATTCAATAACTTTTAATCTGTAATTCAGAAAAATAGAAATAATATATCAAAATGTTTAGAAAAATGAGAGCTATCTCTTTAAGCTATAATCATGCATTGGTCAACAACTTAAATGACAAGTTTAATTAGAAGAACATATTAACCCCTTTCATATGTTTCGGAGTTTCCCCGAGTTAGGGTTTTCACCCCTCGGAACCCCGATTAAGTTGTCGAGCATGCGTTAGGGTTACCTTTCAATGCAATTTAACTTGTCATATCATCATACTTGTTTGAGCATTGCATTAATGCCATGTGTTGATTGTTTTCCTCTCTTTCTGGTGTTTGGTTCTTCGCGGTAGAATACGATATCGAGATCGAGATCGAAGCCCGAGGTCAACACCGCCGAAGATCGAAGATCGAAGAACAACACTTGACCAACAATAACCAAGTCAAGTACAAGGCTCCCGAAGATCTGCTTATCTGCTATTAACTGGCAAAGGCAAGCATAGCCCCACCATGATATAATCCTATGATTTCGAAAGCATTTCAATTCCTGCCATGATGCATACGATTCTACTATGGTATTTTATCGATAGATAGAGTATCCTATCTATTGCATACTCCCTTTGAGCTTATATTACCTGATCCACTGCTCCTATCATAACTAGGTTTGGCTTATGCGCATTGCTAGAGATATCATCTGTGTTCTGCTTAGCCATGCATAGCTGTCAGTTCTGGTCCATCCAGATGATGTATCAGATGCAGATAATCTAGTATGACAGGAGAACGTGATGAGACGAGATCAGTGATATGAGATTAAACATGCTAAGGCTTGTATGGGAGGCCACGGTGGGATGTGGTTTTTGCAGTCCCATGCTCGCCAACCCTAGGACCCCAGGAGTTCTCTCCTTCGGAACCAAGACGAGCATACAATCACATGGGGACTGGAAAACCTCACGAGTGACTAACTTGCCTAGTCTGATCCATGAGTCTGTAGTTAGCTTTTTGGCATCTGCATATTTGGATGGGTTGAAGATAGTGCATCATACAGGGCGTGACCAAGGAGGAAGGAGGCTCCGGGAGTACTCCCGATCCTTGGACATAGAGATATGGGCTGATGGAACCCTTTCTTGGAGACTCATGGATTTAGGCGAAAGCAAGGTAAAGGTCGTGTCTAACCACCCTCTGTCGGACTTCGAAGGAAGAGGGCTAATCATTGTGGCATTAAGAGAAGGTTAGTACGTGTGGGTAAAGTTGTACACCCCTACAGGGTATTAATCTTTCGGAAAGCCGTGTCCGTGGTTATGGACGACTTGGGAAAGGACGGGAGATCATAGAGAACATGAACCTAATCGTAAAACTTGGCAACTAATGTTTGTTAAGGATGCTTCCTCATGGGTACAAGGGGGTGATCCTAGTTGGTAGATGATGATGATTGGTTGATATCAAAAGATGATGATCAATATTTCAGAGATGTCGCTCTCTTATCCCCTTTTAAAATACTCTGACTAGACGAGCTTCTTCTCTCTCTTGTTTTATAAACAAAAGATGGCTTTATGCAAAACAACTCCACCAGCCATAAGTCTTGCGGATTACACCCTGTACTCACCTTTGCTTTGTTGATAATTTTGGCAGAGTAAGTGTTCCTTGAAGATCAGTTTGGCACTACATCGACATCGACGGGTAGCTTGGGGTTCCCGGCCGGCAGCCTGGACTCTATGGGCTAGGACGTCATTGTTATGCTTCAGGCCTCTTAGGCCATTTGTTAAGTTTGCTATACTTAATATCATAGTTTGCCTTCCGTTGTTTGATGTTTGTGGTCAGTGACCTCTGCGTGTAATAATTTGGTTCTCTGCTCAGTTATGAGCTTGCTGTAATAAATTTTTGTGTCGTAGGGTCACTGCCGTGTTACCGATTCTTCACTAGATATTCTCGAGCTCAAGGTTAAGCTTATTTTAGACGGAGGTCTGGGATTTGTTTAGCCCTAATCTCGGGGGTGTCACAGTTCTTGGTATCAGAGCAGTACCGACCGTAGGAAAACCTTGCTATTGGTCGATGTTGAGTCTAGTGCTTGTAAAAACTATTTTATAAGCTGAAAAGTATTTACGAAAACTCTAGTATGCTTCTTTTTCTCCTTATCCAGTTTCTCTCTAACTCTGGGTTATCCTATCTTGTGTTGGCTGTGAAAAGTTTTGATATCTCTTCTAGTCTTTCAAAGCTTAGGTGCCTTTTCAGGCATGCCGTTTCTAAGCCAGTTGACCTAGTGTTGAGTTCTTCAGAGTTGTGTGTGTTAAGAATTCCTTATTCCCTTTCTCTGCTTCATCTAAGAGATTCCTTTCTATCATGATCTCTCTATCTTTTGGACCCACAATATTATATTGTTGGATCTATAGTGTTCTATTCTAGGCTTCGAGGTTTCCTTTCGCCTCGCATGCCTCCTTTTTGTTTGTTTGGGTACTTAAGAAGTCTTATCTTCTTTTGGAAGCTACCTTGTGATTATTACCTTGCAGTGTACGCTAAGTCACTCAAGTAGTAGTTACTCCTTTCTTTGGGTTTTAACCCTTGGACTTGAACCTAAGATCCCTGATTGTGCTGGATTCTGTTGTTGTGAATCTTGTACATGAAGATGATCTTTAACCCAAGATCATCCCTTTGACCCCTGTCGTAAATGTTCACACATTACCCCAGGATGGCTGGTATTACAATTCTAGCCTTCAAGCTTGTGGTCTTTGTCGCGATTGTATTGACAACTAAGGACTTCCCCTACCACATGCTATGGCAGATGTTCTTTAATGTAACCAAATAGGTCACGACAAGAGTACTCTTCGAGAGTCTCACATCTATACCCGTGACTCTGCCACACCTTACCTCTTCTCTGCATTGGTTTTCGGGAGATTGTTGACTTATGCATCCACATCTCGGGATTCTATCCTGAGCATGTTCTTTTCCCCTTGTTGTTTCCCGACCTTTGTCTACCAGTTGGTAGCCAAGTAGTAAATGTGCATCGGTGTCTTATGATGCAAGATACTCTTGTGGTCCGTCGTGACAAACCATTTCGGAATGTCAGGAGAAACAAACTCCAGTACCTCGTCACATCTAGGACCTGGTCAAAGTGTTGTAGTCCGCAGATTAAGAGGCATTGATTAGCTTCTGTCTATTCTACCTTAAAGTGTCACACTTTTTTATACTAAGAGGTCGTGTCGAGCTTCATGACCCCTTAATGAAGTGATGCTCCTACACATCTTTACACCCTTCCTCGAGCTTTTGTGCCCGTGAATGATGTGTGTGCATAATAATGTGGCCATTCGAGAATTCTAGCAATTTTCATTGTTTTAAACTCTAAGGACATTTGAGTCATTCTCAGCGTGATTGGTTAACCTTATCACTAAGCAAAGGATGATTGTGCTACCAAGTCCGATATTCTGGGACATCTCTTCCGTCAAACATTTAGGCTTGTGCCGAAGCTCCGAGACTATGTCTTCTTGCCTTACCAAGTAAGTTTCCTCTCGAACTAAGTGACATACCGGTGGTTCGTGATATTCTAGATGTCTTCTAGAAGTATCGCCATGTTGTCACATGACCGTGTTGTCAAGTTCTTGAGCAAGCAAGTTCTCTGAACTGCCCTTTTCTCCAAGGATCCGTACTAGATACCCTTGAATTAGTTGGTTGAGCTTAAACAACAACTTGGAGAGTTGTAAGACAAAAGTTCTATCCGACTCTATTCCTTCGTAAAGAGATGTCTAGTTTTGTTCATGCTGAAGAAAGATAGTATATCATTTATGGATATGTTATATTTTCCTACATTTGATTTGATTGGTTATCATCAAATCAAACTCAGTTCCAAGGACTACCTTGATGGTGTTGCTACTTGTGATGTTTCACTTGAGTACATCTTCATGTCCTTTGATCTGACCAATACTTTTGCCTTGTTCAAGCAACATGTGAGTCCATCTTTTTGGAGTGTCTTGATAAGTTTGTCGTTGAGCCCAACGATGACATCCTCATCTTCTCCATAATAGATTTGGTTCATATGCAACATTTGGCATTAATATTGGAAACTTTCGAGAACCTTCTTCGTGTCATATCAAAGTATGTGTTCTGGGTGTTAGAAGTAACCTTCTCTGGTTCACGTGCAATTGCTGAAAGATGTCGTCGTGGATTAGAGTAGAGTTATCTCCGTTCCTTAAGGATATATGTGTGTTTTATTGGTAGTGCTTTATAGGTATGTAGTTGTCTTTCAACAAGTTGCTAAATACATGGGTCTACCAATCTAGCTCAGTCTCTTGGAGCTTTACACTATAGTCCCTATCTTGAGAATCTAGTAACTTTACCTTCGCGGTAAACGTTGCAAATTTTCTATTCAGACATGCTGAGTCTGAAGTATCATCTCCCCTAACCAAATCTGAATCTCAAGCAGATATGATGGTTGGTGTTCCTCAAGGTTTTGACATAGTTCTCTTTGTAAAATTCGGCAATATTGACGTAATGGTTGACATACTTAGCCGAAAAGACCCCTTTGTCATATCCCTTGATTCAGCAATAACAACCACTCTTCATGAGGCTTCTTCTATAATTTATTATAGGAGTTCTTCTTATGGTTTTCTTTGTAGCCGAAGTTTGATCTTTACTTGATGATCGATTTCTCGAACATCAAGGAGAACATTTAAAATAGTGTTGCTAAATGTCTCTCGGTCGATCCTCCAGACCCTTTATGTTGGCAAGCGTATGGTTGTGCCAAGTAGTTGAAGTCTGAGAATGAAGTTTCTTTCTTCTCGTGTCATCGGGAATCTTCTTCACTATTCATTTGGTGGTGCAAAGTGATCTCATGATCTTTGGCAAAGATTCTAATAAACCTGGATGAATAAAAAGTTTCCTTCGTTTTCTCAACCATGTTTAAGAGAGACTATGATTTTGGTAATCTGTAGTTCCTCTTGCTACATGTTCCTTGTGGCTCTTATGAGTCCTCCCGACCAAAACACCTTTCTGTCTTGGCCTTCTGTTGAATGAAAGAGTAACCCTTTTGTTTCAAAAGTAGTTCAACAGCTTGGTTTTGTTGATCCATATTTCTGCAGCCTGAAATCTCTACTTAAAGTCGTTTAGTAGAGGTTCCTTATCGAAGTCTGTGTTCTGTTCTTTATGTTGGAAGCTTTCTTTTTCATAAGCTTCAAAACCTCTTGCAAGCTCCATGGTCTCAATCCTTATGAAGACCAGCTATCTAACAATTTGAAACCATATCCTTTTGTTTTCTCCTTTACCTTGATGTGTTTCATGTCGTCACCTCAGAGTTGTTTCTAAACACTCCATCCATGAGTTGACCATGAGATACTCCGTGTTGTTTAGTGTTTTTCCCTCTTACCTTTAGAGTGGCCCTGTTTCTTTGTCTCTCTGTCTCTCTTCCTACCTTTGGAATCTCGGGTCGAGATTCTCATAAGGGGGATAGAGATGTAACACCCCACTTTTATTTAAGCTTATATTAGGGTTTGTTTTTCACCATAAGCATCATACCTTAAAAATGCATGCATTAAGAATTAAGGCAAAACCCTAATCCTTTCCTCTCTATTTGAAAAGCATTCAAATGGTTTATGTATTTTGAAAACTACAAAATGAATGGATCCCAAATGGAATAGTAAGGGCCCCACATTATTTTAGATATTTTACAAACCCTCTAGTATTTTGAATTACTCAAAACAGATTCAAAATGGAATTATAAAACAGAAATTGGAAAAATAGTTTTTGAGAAAAAAATAGAGCCAGCAAGCCATTTCAGGCCATAGCCAGGACGACCCAATCTCTCTCCTCTCCTCCTTGCCGCCCACCCGCGCAGCAGCCAGCCCAGCTTTGGCCCAACTTGGACCGGTACCCCTTCGTTGCCTTTCTCTTTTCTTCTTCCTTGGCCAGAAGGACACCGACGAGCTGCTCCGTGTTAGCGCCTTCGCCGTTGATCTCCCTCGTGTTTTGATGCTTGCCGCCGCCGATGAGCTCAAGGATAAGAACCAGCGCGACGTCCTCTCTCTCCCCATACCAGTCTTGTTACCTCTCGCTCTCTCTCTCGCGCGCGGATTTCCCTCTTTCGGCCGAAACCCTAGCCACCAGAGACGACGAATCGTCGTCGTTCCGAGCCCCACCGGGTACTACCAATGACGCCACGAGCTCCTCCCCGTTGATCTTTATCTGCTTGCTATTTGAATCGAGCCGAGGTGCCCAGAGCCGAGCCCCAGGACCCCGTCTTCTCCAGTTCTTCCCGAGCACCACCGTTGCCATTGACGATGCGACTGACCTCACAATCCCTCCTCGACCTCTCCAACAGCATCAGGGTAAGCATGCGGTGCTCCAGCGCCATGTCGCGTTTCCCCTCTCTCTCTAGGTTCTATGTCGCCGAGCTCCGTCGTCGGCCACCGTAGTTTCTCGTCAGGAAGGATGCTCCGGCAACCAATTCTGGATGGCGCCACCGTATCTAGGCTCCTTGCGTCGTTCCGCTTCGAACCGTAACCACCGCACAGCCCCGCATCGCCTCCTCCGCCCTGGCCGTGGTCGTCTGAGCGTTGCCGCCGTTGAGCCTCCGTGGCGTCTGCGTGGCGTGATGACTTGGCACCAGCCCCACCCATCAGTTGTAGTGGGTAGCCCCTGCCTTGGTGAGAAACACACCCCCCCCCCCTGTCCCACTTTGCCTGCGTGGAGGCTGAGGTGGCCAGAGGCCCACCTGTCTGTGTCCGTGGCTAGCCCAGGCCTCGGTGTAAAAAAAAATCCAGATTTTAAATTAAGAAAAAGTTTAAGAATTTCAGTAATTGTTTGAATATTGTAAATTCAATAACTTTTAATCTTTAATTCAGAAAAATACAAATAATATATCAAAATGTTCAGAAAAATGAGAGCTATCTCTTTAAGCTATAATCATGCATTGGTCAACAACTTAAATGACAAGTTTAATTAGAAGAACATATTAACCCCTCTCATATGTTCTGGAGTTTCCCCGAGTTAGGGTTTTCACCCCTCGGAACCCCGATTAAATTGTCGAGCATGCGTTAGGGTTACCTTTCAATGCAATTTAACTTGTCATATCATCATACTTGTTTGAGCATTGCATCGATGCCATGTGTTGATTGTTTCCCTCTCTTTTTGGTGTTTGGTTCTTCGCGGTAGAATACGATATCGAGATCGAGATCGAAGCCCGAGGTCAACACCGTCGAAGATCGAAGATCGAAGAATAATACTTGACCAACAATAACCAAGTCAAGTACAAGGCTCCCGAAGATCTGCTTATCTGCTATTAACTTACAAAGGCAAGCATAGCCCCACCATGATATAATCCTATGATTTCGAAAGCATTTCAATTCCTGCCATGATGCGTAGGATTCTACTGTGGTAATTTATCGATAGATAGAGTATCCTATCTATTGAATACTCTCTTTGAGCTTATATTACCTGATCCACTGCTCCTATCATAACTAGGTTTGGCTTGTGTGCATTGCTAGAGCTATCATCTGTGTTCTTCTTAGCCATGCATAGCTGTCAGTTCTGGTCCATCCAGATGATGTATCAGATGCAGATAATCTAGTATGACAGGAGAACATGATGAGACGAGATCAGTGATATGAGATTAAACATGCTAAGGCTTGTATGGGAGGCCACGGTGGGATGTGGTTTTTGCAGTCCCATGCTCGCCAACCCTAGGACCCCGGGAGTTCTCTCCTTCGGAACCAAGACGAGCATACAACCACATGGGGACTGGAAAACCTCACGAGTGACTAACTTGCCTAGTCTGATCCATGAGTCCGTAGTTAGCTTTTTGGCATCTGCATATTTGGATGGGTTGAAGATGGTGCATCATACAGGGCGTGACCAAGGAGGAAGAAGGCTCCGGGAGTACTCCCGATCCTTGGACATAGAGATATGGGTTGATGGAACCCTTTCTTGGAGAATCATGGATTTAGGCGAAATCAAGGTAAAGGTCGTGTCTAACCACCCTCTGTCGGCCTTCGAAGGAAGAGGGCTAATCATTGTGGCATTAAGAGAAGGTTAATACGTGTGGATAAAGTTGTACACCCCTGCAGGGTATTAATCTTTCGGAAAGCCGTGTCCACGGTTATGGACGACTTGGGAAAGGACGGAAGATCATAGAGAACATGAACCTAATCGTAAAACTTGGCAACTAATGTTTGTTAAGGATGCTTCCTCATGGGTACGAGGGGGTGATCCTGGTTGGTATATGATGATGATTGGTGGATATCAAAATATGATGATCAATATTTTAGAGATGTCGCTCTCTTATCCCCTTTTAAAATACTCTGACTAGACGAGCTTCTTCTCTCTCTTGTTTTATAAACAAAAGATGGCTTTATGCAAAACAACTCCACCAGCCATAAGTCTTGCGGAGTACACCCTGTACTCACCTTTGCTTTGTTGATACTTTTGGCAGAGTAAGTGTTCCTTGAAGATTAGTTTGGCACTACATCGACATCGACGGGTAGCTTGGGGTTCCTGGCGGCAGCCTGGAATCTATGGGCTGGGACGTCATCGTTGCGCTTCCGGCCTCTTAGGCCATTTGTTAAGTTTGCTATACTTAATAGCATAATTTTCCTTCCGTTGTTTGATGTTTGTGGTCAGTGACCTCTGCGTGTAATAATCTGGTTCTCTGCTCAGTTATGAGCTTGTCGTAATAAATTTTTGTGTCGTAGGGTCACTGTCGTGCTACGATTCTTCACTGGATATTCTCGAGCTCAAGGTTAAGCTTATTTCGGACAGAGGTCTGGGATTTGTTTAGCCCTGATCCCGGGGGTGTCACAGGGGGTTCGGATGATAACCTGAAGGTGGACTTCTAGTCATAGATGCAGTTGGATGGCGGTCTATGTATCTTGTTGTATTTCCCAATCGAATCTCATAGAATCTTTCTGATTAGTATTGCATTGTTATGCCTTTCTCAGTTCCTGTCAATTGCCCTGCTGTAATTTGTTTACCCTTTATGCCATGTTGTTTATCTAAGGAGAGCACCTCTAATGAACTATGGACCCTGGTCCAATCTTTACCATTGATCCATATTCCACTGTTACTTGTTTACTTGCTGCAATCCACCATTACCTTCCACACCATACGTTTAATCCTTTGTTACAGCAAACCAGTGAGCTTGACAACCTCACTATCTAGTTGGGGCAAAGTCTTGAGTTTGTGTTGTGCAGGTCTCCGCGTTGCTTGCAACACCTGTGTGACGTTTCCTTCCTCCTACTGGTTCGATAACCTTGGTTTCTTACTGAGGGAAAACTGTTGTTGTGCTTCTTCACACCTTCCTCTTGGGGTTCCCAACGAAGTGCTAACCAGCACCATCATATGTCATTCTCATGAGAAATTCATATTCTATAATGTTCATTAATATCTTTATTTTGATATTTTTGCCTCTTGTTGAGATTTCTTGGTTTATCACATTATGGGGGGAGTCATATGCTTTGTGCATATTACAAACCTAGAAAATATGGACATTTGAGGTAGTGCCACTTAGAATTGATATTGAGAATTATCTAGCTCCTATGTGGCACATTAGCTCATACAAGTTCCAATTTGTTTGGATGTCTTTATTGCTCATCTTTTGGATCTTGTGTGAGAGTGTTTCTTGCTATATGTTTCCTCATATTTGGATCTCTATATCCTCATGGAAATCATTTACTTCAAGTCACTCTAATCAGTAGTGATTGTGTGACCATTTGGAGCTACCATGAATCTCTTTCGAAGCATCAAACTTAATTCCTATATTTTGTTTTATGCTTCCTAATGTGAATATGATCTTGGATATCCTTGTGGACTACCTCAGGAAGATTATTCTCAATACTTCTTGTCCTTGGACAACTAGTACTTGATTAATGGTAGAGTTTATTGATCCATATTCACTTTGGCCTTTGCTTAGCTTTGTCCTATCTCTTGCCAAGAAAATGTTTTGTGTTATCTACCAAGTTTTCCTTGACTCTTGTGGATCATGTTATTTTATTGGTTCTCTTGTGTTTTATTTAATGTAGGAATCGTGATGATCTCATTTTTTTGCATTTTGCATTCAAAAGCAAAATATTGTACCTCATGCACTATTTATGGGGGAGCCCTCCTATATTATCTAGAACACTCCTTTTTATGCTTCTTGTTTTGATCCATATTGTGTTGTATGTGCTTGGAAGCTCAATCTTTTCGTTTTGGTACTTGTGTGCCATCATGAAAAGTGTTAAGAGTTTGTTTTGGTTGTTGTAAGATTGCTCTCTTTGGGAGTTGTTGTGTCTCATTCTTTGTTACTTGCTTTGATCTTTTGGAATGAGATAAATCCGAGCATTTATCTTTTTCTCTATCTTTTGCTCTTTTGCTTCTTGACTAGTTCATTTGTTGAACTTGTGATTTTTCATGTGTTGATTTGATTTTTTTGATACAATTTGGACACCTCTTGTCGAGTCACACTTTTGTGTGTGCCTTCTTGGTTTACTTGGTGTTTTTGTTCAAATTGTATCTCCTTTTGGTTCTTGAAAGTCTTGTGCATGCATATTTACTACACGTATATATTATGGCATGCTTGCTTTCTTTGATCTAATATATAGGGAAAACTCCACCAAATCCTACTAGGCTAAGATGTGCATGAAATTCAATTTTATATCAATATGCATTTTTTTTGGAGTCTCTCATATGTATTATAGTTGCACTAACTCTTTGGACCCAATTTGTTTGGGGAACATGTTGTACTTAATTGTATGTTAGATACATTGGAGATATTTTGGGTGCTTGTCTTGAACAAGGAAGAGGTGGTGTTTACATGTCAATTGGATGCAAGCTAGGATAGTTAACGAATTCATATCTACTTCATCCTACCAATTATATCTCGGTAATAAGTATCTCTTTCATGCATACATATCTTGCTTCCCACCTTTTGTAGGTTGTTTGTTGGCATAAAATTATGTATCTGCAAATGTTGTGGTTCTTATCTTGGTTTATAAGAGATCTCTCTATTGCAAATGTGAGTATGATGAGATGAATGTATATAATATGGACTATACAAAATCATGCTCATAATTCACCAATCCCAAATATGTCAATCTAGCAATTTTATTGCATATCTTTTCCTCAATTACTCTCATGTGCAATAGTGAGTATTTTGCAAAGTTGATTTCTATTTGTGATACTTGTTGCCTTTCTCCACATATTCCAACTATCCCTTTTTGCCTTGATAATAGTTGTATTATGTGTAGTGTGTTGGTTTTTGAAGCTCATCGATGTACCATAAGATATATTTGAGCCTTTGGCCATGCTTTCAAGCAAACATCTTATAGGTATATTCTATGACTTCCTTTTGCTCGTCTTGTGTTTTATTGTGTATCTATTTTGTGTGTGCATGTCTCTTTGTGGGCATATGTATTTGTGATATTCTCCACCTAGAAACGTATACACACAAGAGAAGATAAATATTTGGTTGTTTTTGCGTTCTTTAGAGACCACCTTTTTATTTCTTTTTGACTCTTCGATGGCTTCCAATTTTATTGATCAATAAGTGCTTATTTTTTATCTCATGCCTTGTTTTGTTAAATGAGTTTAGAAGAGTGAGGATTCCATGGTTATGCACGTTTCCAAATGTAATTACTATAATTGGTGCATAATCTTTGGAAAGCTCCTCTAATTCATTTGAGAATGCTCATTCACCTTTTTCTCATCTTTTGTATTTCAATGTTTATGGGAAGGTGAGGATTCTATTTTTGTGCATGATGCATTCAAATGCAATATTTATAACTTGTGCATAAAGCTTGGGGAGCTTCCTTGTTTCATTTAAACACTCATGTGCTCATATCATAATATCTTGTTGTTTCCATTTGGTATCATTTGTTGTATTCATTTTGGTTATTTTGGATCTTTTGATTTCTCGCTTCATCTGTTGAAGCTTCTTTATTTTTCTTTTTGCAATCCTAGGGTCATCAATATAATTTTACTTCCTCCCAAGTATTCATCATGAGATATGTGCATATGCACATCTTTGGAGGAATTCTCACTATATTGACCGTCTAGAACTTTTCACCCATTTTGGCCATCTTTGCCAATGGGGGAGAAGTTTTGGAGGGTTTAAGAGAAGTGGTGTATGATTTGTGTTTGTTCTTAAGCATTTGCATTTCATGCTCTTGCATATTTATTGTTTCTTTGCATGTTTAATATATAGAGAAAAACTCCACCAACTGTAATGGTTGGCAATCTATGCAATGAAATTCAAGTTCATCACACGTACATAGATTATGGGAGAGTTTTCTCTATATATTGTGGTTATACCAACATCACATACTTGTGCAGTATTTGATATTGGGGCAACCATTTTGTTCGCTAAATTCCAAATTTAAACCCTCTCAAAGGGATTGTCATCAATTATCAAAATGGGGGATATTGAAAGGGCATGTATGCCCCCATGTATGGTTTTGGTAATTAATGACATTCTATATGGACTAATGTGTAAATTAAGTTTCTCTTGTAGTATTTGTCCATTGGCATCTCTTGGGCCATGTGTTGGTCTCAAGGATGAAATACAAAGAGATGTAGAAGAAGAAGATCAAGAGTGTCGGAGTTCCTCATGGCTATCTTCAAGACATCATCAAGAAATAAAGTACAAGCTCAAGATGCGCCATCTCTAGAAGATCTCATGCTAGAAGCTTTCCATCCTCGGTGATCATGGAGTGATGAAGACAATTTCAAAGAAGAGGTTTCTCCATGGACTATGGGGAAGAAAGTCGAGTCTTCATCAAGCAAAGCGCGTGCAAGTGCAATCAAAAAAGGTGTTCCATCTTGAAAGAGACAAGATCGTCTACATCAACCTCAAGTGGAATGCTCAAGGCAAAGGTATGATCTTGATATGTGTTCTTTTTTATCAATATCTTGTAGTGTTGGAAGACCAGGTTTAGGATAGATAGCCATACTATTAAGAGGGACTCTCGAGTGGGTGACTCGAACGCATCTTTCGAAGGGAGCTCAAACCTTTTCTTTCTTGCATCATCTTTATCGGTTGTTATTTAGATATTTTCCATGTGGGGATCTAGAGATTATGGTTATCATCATAACAAGCTCTAGTTTATCAAAAATAGATTTCCACTTCATATCTTATTGCGTTCTTGATCATGCGGATTTTTCCGGCTCCACACCTTAGGAGATATCTCACATATATATACTTGGTATTTTCTCCCTTGGTGGTATCCAATATTTCACCTTTTATTATGTTCTACTTGGTTTTATCTTTCTAACAAAATTGGTTTCATCCCAATTGAAGTTTCCAAGCTCAACTTCTTGTGTTTTGGGTTTTGGAGGTCTTACCGGTCCATCACTTCTAAAGAGGTCTTACCTTTCTCCATTTGGTTTTATCCTTCCATGTTGGACTATGATGTTTCTTTTCATAATCTTTTAGAGCTTGTCTTTCTCTTAAAAAAGAGCCCACGATTATCAAAAACGGAGTTCAGAATCAAAAATTATTAAAAATTTCGTGTAATGTTGTCCAGCGTTTTTGCTTGAGCGGAAGTTCCGGCCCAAATTCCGACCCAACTTCCGGCCAGGCTTAGTAACTTGTGTTTCCATTTACCTGAAGTTCCAATGGTGCACGAAACAGACCTAAACGGGCATATTTCTCTTGCCCTATTAAAGGGATCCCTCTTCCCTAATGTTTCCCCAACTTTTGAGGCCATTTTTGCTAGCTCTTCCACTCTCTCTTCTCCATTGTTGACCATCAAAAGCTTGCCCACTTCCCTTCTTCCTCTCATGATTCTTGCATCTCTTTGAGGGATTTGAGAGAGCTACAACCCCACCTAACCAAATCCCTTCTTTGTGAAGGAATCCTTGGAATCTAGATCTTGGAGAGTTTTGTGTTCTTCCTCCCTTATTCTTCCAATATCTTTTGTTGGTGGAATTTAAAAGTGAAGGACTTGCCTCTTGCATTTGGTGCATAGGTTTGAGTTCTCTTAAAGATTCAGCGAGTACGATCTTGACGATGACAATGGCACATCACCAGCCTTGCCTTAGTTCTCTTCTCGTCCAATGCTGTCTTTTCAGCGCTGATGGAAGCATGCCAAGGTGAAGTTGACGATCTCTTTAGCCTTTCTCCTTCTCTTCATCTTGCCCTATGAGCTCATGCAGTGAGTGTCGCAGGATGATTTAGTTCTGAGCGAGGGCTTGACCCGGGGCATACTCTTCTGCATCCTTATGGACTTGTTACTCTTGGGTTGTTGAAACTCTAGGCGGTTGTGTGATTGGTGTGTTGACTTCTTGAGGCCTTCAATTGAGTTGTGGAGTGGCCTCAAGCTTGTGGGATTTTGTGGCTTTGTAGCCTTTTGTTGCTTTGTTCTTGGAAGCCTCCAATTGAGGTGTGGAGCTAGCTCCAAGCTTGTACAGGTTCGGTGACTGCCATCAAATGTTCCATAGTGGAGCAAGTGCCCGCCTTTTGTGGTGCGCATTCGGGAGAATAGGATGAGCCTTTTGTGGCGTCGATGAGTTGTGTGCCTTCGCATCTTGGGATGAGGCCTTGTGTGAGCATCGAGTCACCACACCTCAAGATGAGCCACTTGTGGTGTTCGGAGAGTATTGCGGCATTGCGCCTCTCTAACAAAGACGTAGCTTCTTTAAAAGTGAACTTCGGGATAAAAAGTATTGTCTCCGCGACCATTTGTTATCTCTCAATCGAGCCCTTTACTTATGCATTTTACAAGTGGTAGCTATTATGTTTAAAGTATTTCATCTTTCTATCACCTTATTGCTTGTCTTGCTTAGTATAGGTTGTCTGTGCACTTAGTTAAACCTAGTGGTTAAGTTTTGTGCTCTATAAATTAAACGCTTGTCTTATTTCGTATTTATTAGAGCCTAAACAGTAATAATTTTGAACGCCTATTTAGACTTAACACAAAATAAGCAGGGAGGGGAGGGCGTCCGGCAATGGGGCATGGCATTCCACTCATCGGCAAGACAAAGGGCGAGCTCGTCATCAAGGAGGTGGGGGACAAGCTCAAAGGAGATGATGCAGCGATGCAGTTCAGTTTGGCACGGGGCACGCAAGACAGAGTTTGTGACATGGGTAGCTGTCAAGGTGGAATAGCACGGAGGCGCATGGCTGCAACGTCGTGGTAGTTCAGTTCAGTTCAACCCAGAGGCATGGAGGAAGGAGTTTGAGGAAGAGGCGGATACAGGGAATTGCTCAGGGTCATCGTGCGGGAGGAGAGGAAGGGCATCGGCAGGCAGATTGAGATCCATTCCTACGAAAGTGAACGAGCCAGGCTAGCCCGAGTCCGAGGACCATAGGTGCACTTTTATTCTAATCCCATTGCATATCCGTTTGTGGCATGTCAAGGTGAAGACTGGGCATCTCAAATAGAGAAAGAAGGTATACTTTCTCAAAATATATAACTTATTTTTGAGAAACACGCAGGAGCAAAATCATTTCATCATTTAGTAACAAGGAAAAAGGTAAGTACAAAGGTGACATGTTTTTGAAGGGAACATGCCAAAACCCTGGTGCCTCTCTTTGTATCATGTCTTCAAGCACACTGACCAGGACGAAAGCTTGCACTTTGGTTCGGCATAAACCAACCAGATCTCTGATGTCGTGATCTCGGGGTGAAGGATTCAACAAGACAAAACTATGCCCGCACTGTTTATGTGATATATATAAAAATCAACCATAGACAAGAATTACAAGTACAGGTCTAATGATATCAAATCTATACATAAATCACATATTAATAAAGTAATAAGCAACGAGAGAAGGAATTAACAACACAGCTGAGATTAAAGCATGACCACGAAGGATCAGTGAAAACCACTAGCAGATCCCAAGACCTAATGTGCTGCACAATTGCTAACCAGAAAATGCATACACGGTAACTTAAACAGATGATCCACAATGCACATCTAACATATCAAAAGTACCATGATCTATAACATGCCAAACAAAACCACGAATACAATGTCTACTAGTCCAGACACTGGATCACTAAAAGCTTGAAGTTCAGACGAACTAGCAAGCATTTACAGAACATTAAGGTGGGTTCATCCATGACAGGGTTCTAACATTCTTAGTACTAAATCACGAGATAAAGTAGCAACCTTGTAGAGGATACTATGCTGGGCTCAATTCTGAAGGACAGTTTCCATCATCAATATGGGTGATACCGGCCTGGGGCATAACTCCCCCTATTCATATCAGGAGCGCCACCAGGTCCATAAGCACCTAGTGCAGGATCATATGCCCCAGCAAACATGGTGCCACTGTAGCTAGAACTACCAGGGCCACCAAAGCTCTCATCACCACCTCGCCTGTAGGCACTTAAGTTCCCTCCAGCATAAGGTCCATCAAAACCTCCTCCATATGGCCCAAAGCGGCTAGGATAACCAAAGGATGACATGCTTTCATAGCTTCCTATTCCTGGATAATAACGACCGTAGCGACCTTGATAGTCACCTACCCCTCCATTACCGAGACTACCAGCAAAACTTGCATGGTTCCTATAAGGACCAAATCCACTGTTGTAGTTGCTATAGACACCAGCCATTCCAACACCAGTATCATCCCTGGAAGGACGGTCCCTAGAATTCCTAGCATATGCTGATCTAGAATCACTACCAGCTGATGGTGGCGGATTTGTGGATTTCTTTGGTTCTGCTTTCTTGATCTCCACCTACAAACAAAGCAAATGACCTAAGTACTGACAAATATAAACCTATTGGTCCTTGCTACCAACGATCCATAAAGTATTATGGTCCATGACACTAGCAAAATTGTTGACATGAACAAAAGAAAGATATTTCTTTTGGCAGACATTAACTCGATATAAATTTTCTTTACACGTTTTGTGCCGTAAGTATACAGAGTAGGGGCCAACAATCAGTGACACTTCTGTTATGAAATGCACGGGACTCACCTTGGCACCAGCAAGATCAATCATACTCCCTTTTGCTAACAACTCATCTACAACTTGCTCAGAATCAAAAACTACAAATCCAAAGCCCCTGGAGCGTCTTGTTTGATGATCATGCATAATCTGGTGCTCAACAACAGCTCCAAAGTTTTCAAAGAACTCCTTGAAATCATCTGAGCATAAAACAGAAGGGGGCATCATATCAAAATCAATGTGTAATGAAACAGCCCTGATTAAGGAATCAGACAATAAGATTCCATAACTTATAATACCTTCTGTGAGTGTTGGGGGAAGGCCACCAACAAATATCTTCTTAGTTTTGAAATCCTTAGGGTTTGACTGCATAGAATCTTTTGGAATGGTTCTCTTAATCTCAACCTGGAAACAAAAACAGGGATTGCCACTAATTAATTTTCATGTTATAAACATCTAGGAACTGGTAAGTTGCACAAAAGGCATGGTAGATAGAACTTCAATCAGAAGTATCTGCACAGACTAAACAAAGAAGAGCAAATAGATAGCCAAAACGCGGTATTAAATAGAACCAGAAAGACTATTAATTAAAAAAAGAGGAAACAGATAATGGGAACAAGTCACAAATCCTATTGTTTACAAATCCAAAATTCCACTTAATTGAATCCTTGAAGAAAAGAAGCAGTCTGAATACATTGATATAAATTCGAGAGGACTCATGGTCAGTTAAATTACTTTCACATATCAAGGTAACAAAAAAATCTATATACTGCAAAATCATGTTACCATCAATATGAAAACTAGAGCATCTGAGCAAAATTGTAATGTAGACAGCATCACAGGGTGTAAAAAGTGAGTTCAGCATATGATTAATACGTAGGCTAACATACATAACAGCAATGATATATCAGACAACCAAGGTATTATATATTTAGTAACAGACATAAATACTAACGAAGGTCATCTGCAATGGGCATTTCAAAGATACATAAATAGAGTATAAGTGTAGGCATGAATAGTTATGCTACACGAGCAAGTGAAGAACAGCTTGGCAATTGTAAAGCTGCAGTCGTATGTAGTGTCTTGGAACAAAACTTACTTGCTTTCCATTGATGACATGGTTGTCCTCCATCACTTTATCAACAACAGCAGGGTCAGAATATGTGATGAAGCCAAAACCCCTTGGCTGAGATGTGTGCTTATTTTTCATTATCACTGAATCAACTATCTCTCCATAGGTGCCAAAATGCTTCTGAAATGTGGCTGTCATCAAATGTTGCAGTAACGAAATTAGTTCTACGAAATTACAACTCAGAGATAGTATGCGCAGTATAACTACATGTATCACACTGGCAAAGAACCAAACATAATTGACTCAATCTTAGTGCGACAGAAGGATGGGCCCATGGATCAATTGGTGTTGAGCAATCGCAGTCAGCCATCAAGCAAAACTCACATCCAACGCAGTCATGTCGGTATATCACTCAGATTAATCTTAATGCAATGCAAAGTAAATAATATCAAGCGGCCGAGCCCTAAGCGTATCGGGACTATTTTTCAAGATACCCACGCAAATCAAGCAAAAGACATCGGGTACCTAAATATCGAACGCAACACGGTACGACTAAATCTGGAACGGAATCGCCAGATCCAACAAAAAGGCGCCACGAGCATCGCAAAACAACAACATAGGAGGAAGGAATTGAGAAGATTACCTAGCGTGGTGTCGCGTGCGAGCCCTCCGACGAAGATCTTCCTGCATATCAAAACCGAACTCCAAAAAATCAGGCAACTAGATCGAGATAGCTCGACAGCTCGGGAGGAGACGGGTCGCGGTGTTCTCTTACCCGGCGCTTCCGCTGCCGCTGCCGCTGCCTCCGCCGCCGCCGTACTCCGACTTCCCCATGGCCGCCCTGGGTAGCTAGGGTTCCGGTGCGTCCTGCTGTTTCGCTCACGGAATCGCTCGTTCGCTTGCTCGATATCGGATCGGCGGGTTGGGTTGCGATGACGCGTCCCGTGGGTGTTTATCTGGGCCAGCGCCTTCGGTTGCCTTATACTCCCAGCCTTGCCTAAGCTGTGTTCCAATAGGTCGGTGAGTACAGTAGCGGGCTGGCCCATATATACGGTTATGTTTGTTTTCAGCCCATTAACTACTTGATCAAATTATCCCATGGGCTTATTATCTTAGCCTGGTAAGCTTGTTTTTATTTTATTTTTAGCTATGAAGATTATTATTTTTACAAAGGGCCTAGAAGCTGATTTACTAACGCTGTGGGTACAGAATTACAGGATGGACCTTGAAGAAAAGGATGTGGCACGAAAACCAAGACTACGGATGTGTTTGCTTGAGGCGTAGATTTCTGAAAATCAGTTGTAAACCAGTGGCGGAACCAGCTCCCGGTGACCTCGGGCAGCTGCCCGGGCTCAGCTGGAGCATCACCTTTAAGTGTTGGGATTTGCACATGAATTACTTAGCTAGGAAAATTCCGGCCAGCGGCGTCGCTGGTAGACCTTGCCCGGGCTCCGGCAGTGAGCTAGCTCCGCCACTGTTGTAAACCATCTGCTATGAAAAAATTGTTATAAGACGACAACTGTGAAAAAGTTAGAAGCTGTTTGATTGGAACAACCGTGAATTGTGGATTCGGCAAAAAATATTCGTAATGTCCTTAGGCCCTAAGAGATTATATGTATGCTAATGAACCGCTGAACAAGCATTTGTACATCGATAGACATGCAAATGACCAATTGGAAAGGAAATTTTCATTTTTTATATTTTATACATATAGCTAATAGAAATAGAAATAGATGTCATCAGATTGCAACAAACAAACAAACATTAAACAAAATACATGTTTCGCGACATGGTGTTCTTCATCGATAAACACCTTGCATTTTTCAGATATACATATAGAAAACATTTCAGATTGCATATAGCAAACATTTCATATTTACATATAGCAAGCATGTATTTTCCTACAAGCATTTCCACAAACACCTTGCAAGCAATCTCCAAACCGTGTTCTATATAGACCATTCCATAGACCAACTACACAATTATAATTTATATATCTTACCGACCAATTTCCCAAAAAAAATACAAGGAATCAATGACCAAAAAAGGGAAAAGAGAAGAAGAAGAAGAAAATGGCCAAGGAGGAGAAAGATATATGAAGGAGTGAGAGGGGGGAGAGAGTACGGGAGAACCATCATTCGACCTCTAATTTGCCGGCATCGCACGTCCTTCCTTGAGGTGGTGGCGCGATGGACTAGGCTATGGAGGCGGCGGCTGGCTGGGGGCTGGAGCTTCACGTCAGGTCAACAGTCGGGACGGTCTAGCAGGGTATTAGGAACAGAGAGCTCGGGAGGATCGATTCCTGGCCTGCGCCTCGCCAAAGGCCACCGGAATAGGCTGGCAAGGGGACCCCTAGTCGTGCTTCTCCATTGCTAGTGCGTGTCATGGGGAAAAAGAAGGCACACGGGAGGAAGGAGGAGGGTTGGAGTAGAATAAAGAAAGATGAACCGGTCAGTTTTTTTACTTACTAATGGCATGGCGTGTAATTTACTAGTTTTTGGCTCAACACGACGCAGTGGAATGGAATCTGGGGTTGATCCAACTTTCGGTTTGCACTATAAAAATCTACTGCGTTGCCAGAATCTCTGTTGGCCTGGAACCCTTAGGTTTAGATTTTAGCTTTTTGACAGTGAATAACTCAACCTACATTTCACGCGTTCTATAGATGTCCGATGGCGAGAGACCTCTAGAGCGCCATGGCAGAACCCTGGAAGCTTCTGGCGGTCGATGATATTATCAACACCGACTCGGAATGGCTCCTTCATCAACTGGATCGAAGCACCGATATAGAAGGGATGATGTTTCTTATGACCCTCTGGCGTATCTGGCATGTCCGGAATGAAGTGGTACAACACAAGCCTCCACCACCGATTGAAGCATCAAAGTGATTCCTATGCAGTTATCTGAACTCGTTGCTATGCATCGAGCAACACTCAAGGGCTGACAACGTCAAAGGGAAGATGGTAGTAAACTACCATCAAGCCAAGCTAAGCGGAAAGGCTGCAATCCAAGAACCGGTGATCCAAGTTTCATCCAGGCGTTGGTAGAGGCCTCCAAACGGAACTATCAAGTTAAATGTGGATGGTTCCTTCTCGGCAAGTGCAAGCAATGGAGGGACAGGCATGGTGATGCGTGACCACAATGGAGCAACCAAACCGTAGCATGCAAATTCTTGGAATCAAGTATGACACCACTAGAGGCGGAGCTATAAGATTATGAGGAAGGAATTGGACTTGTGATGAAATTTTATAATGAGCCTTGCATAGTAGAGATGGATTGCCCTGAAATTGTTTTCATGATTAAAATGGTAGGAATTGACCGATCGGTATACACTTCCATAGTACGGGAAATAAAAAGGTTGAAGTGTTCTAGACACAACGTCCACCTGGTAGCCATCCATCGTGATGAGAATAATGTGAGCCATGCTCTGGCAAACTTTTGTAGAACAAACACTAGGACCATGACATGGATTGGGTTCGGGCCTGCTGGTGTGTTTGAGGCAGGATAAAGAGATACTATCTCACCTAGCGTGAGTAATTATTCTATTGATTATGCGTGAGCAAAAGCGAGGGCTTTCAGCCATCTGCCGCGTGTTGTACGGTGGTCTGCCTCTTGTTTATGGCCCCTCGCTGGCGCACGCGCACACCTTCGAAAAAAAAATCTATAGACATGTACTCATCGCTTTGGTTTTTTCTTCCCGACGGCCTCTCTCTCCCCCAAATCGTCGCCGGCTTCGGCCGCCTCAGCCGCTTACTAGCGCACCTCCTCACCAACATGAGTTCTCTTTAGTCTCTCTCTCGGAGCAAACCCTAGCCGTGGTCATGGTCGCCAGTGTGGCTTCTGCTAGCCATCAGCGTCGCCGTTGCGGCGTTTGCTTTCAGTGGTCGGGTGCGTGCTGAACTATCGACCATCGTTTCGGCCACTCTTTTCAGTCGACCTTTGGGTTGTTGGTCCCGCTTGTCGTTGGACGTGGAAGGGCCACGGATTTGTCGCGTGGGGGCTACTGGATGGCGAAGGGCGTCGCCGGGAGGAGGGCGGCGGTGCTCGCCTAAGCCGGTGGCGGCGCTAGATCAAGTCGCGGATGCGGGGCTTCTAGGAGACGGCGGGGCGAACCGGGTAGCAAGAGGCGAGGCGACCGCATGGCTGTCCCTAGGAGCTGGCTACGAGGGAGGTCGGCTGGTCGGGAGAGGACGGAGCTGCGAGGGCTTGCCGGCCACCGGTTGGTTTCGTCCATGGTAGGCCGCGACGCAAGAGGCAGGCATCCAGATCCGAGGTGAGCGACAAGCGAACACCGGCCTTCTTCTCTTATCCGGACCACCGCAGACTTTCCTCCTCTTCCTGCAGGCCCCTCGCTCATCCTTCGCATGCAGGTGGCTACTGCCCGTCCCCAACC
This sequence comes from Avena sativa, assembly GCA_916181665.1. Classification (NCBI taxonomy): domain Eukaryota; kingdom Viridiplantae; phylum Streptophyta; class Magnoliopsida; order Poales; family Poaceae; genus Avena; species Avena sativa. The sequence continues at coordinate 81,849,385 of OV702299.1, read as the reverse complement.
CGACAAGTGTTTGCCGCCCATCATTGACCTCCGTTCTCAACGCCAATTTCGTCGACCACGTCCCCCCAAGAGCTTGATGAGATGAAGGACGACCGACCTCTTCCAGTCTTCCTTTCCCATGTGAGCTACACCAATAATCTATCAATTTTCTCCCTTTCCTTTGTATCACTCTGTCATGTGCATTCTACATGTTTGGCAAAATGCCCATGAGTAATATAGCTGATGCATGTCTATAATTGGTTACCAGAGCAATTGATTGCTGCGTTTTAGTCTATCAGCCAGGGTTTCCTCTTTGTCCGCTCATGCTGGGCATGTCCTGCTAGAGTTGATTCTGGCTGTCAGACCCAGTCAGCAGCGCGTGAGCATCTGGTCTGGCCAAAATCCACCACCGGCCGCCAGTCCCTCGGATTTCCCTCCACACAACATCAAAAACTGCCGCTAGGCCCAGGTGAAACGTTTTATTTCTTTGGACGACCGGTAGCCTCAGTTTGTTCTGACATAGAGCCATCTGATCGGTGAGGTTTCTTGGACATCAACTTATACTTATATCTATGGCGATGTTGTAGCACATGTATGCTGTAGAGGCTAGCAAACTAGGCCGCAAGGCTGCAAAGTCTAGCAAATCAGAGTTCTTAAATATCAGCGCAAGTTGTCTTCTTGACATTTTTCCCTTGTTGAGAATACCCATGGTATGTTTTTACAGTGATTCTAATGAAATATCTGAAATGATGATTTTTTTCCAAACTGATGAAAATAGCTATCTTCATGTGAAAATATTGTGCATATGTTATATAAACCGTACTTGGTTTTGGAATGTTGATCACAAATAAAATATGCCATCAATCGGACTTAGTCATTCGATGAATTTTCTTCCTTCAGGCAATGTTCACCTCTAACCATTATTTCCCAGTGCTAAGCAGTTATACCGATTCCTTCAAATTTGTTTCGGTATATTTAGGTTTTTTCTTCTATTGTAATCTGAAAAAAATATCAATTATTTTTGGTTTGGCATGTAAGTGCATCGCATCCAAATGATAATGTTATGGTGATATTTACTTTGAATAATATCATGTACTATGTCGTGCCGATTCAACGAAAAAGTTTGCATCCAAGGAATTGCTGCGGAGTTGCGGCCATGTATAGAACCGCATCAACATGTATAAATGGGGCCAGCAAAAACAAAAGAGGATATATTAACCTCCTCCATATCCCGTGTGAACACGATGTCCAGAAGCATATAAGCACGCCGTGGGAGAAAAGAACTATTTTCTAACGCTATGAGTCGAACCAAGTTGTTTGTTCGCTTTTCTTGTCAGGTGCCACGATGCATTGCTCCACTATGTATAGAACCAGTTCAGATGGCCCAATGAACCGTTTTCCTGCAACATAGTGGTTGGTCTAATAAGCATATGCTCTATTTCCACCGGTAGACATGATTCGATTAATATTTGGTTATCAACCGACTTTGATTATGCAGTAATAGATGAAAAGAAAAAATGATTTTACAAGAACTCTTCTCTGGTGACATGTTATCTTTCAAAGTTCAACTCTGCATGCCTGTCTTTATAGGTGTTTTCTTTCACAATGAGCTGAGTGGATGCTCTCTTTGTCTAAAGTCGTAATCTGGTCAGGTTGCTTCTATACGTATAGTTGTGGTGACCCAGCATACCACTGCATGATGTAGTATACTATAGTTGTTGACATAACATCAATGAAACACCGTTCACTAGTATTACATCCCTCAGAATGGCCCAACAGAAACACATCGGGTCCAATACATGGCTAAAGGTTACAACTCACTCTTTTACACAAGATCCAGAGAACACTCTAGGTTAAAGAGAGAGAAAGAACTTCTTACGAAGAAGAATCAAAGATAAACCATGCAAGAATTAATATACTATTTAGACTAGTATGTTAACTAAGGGATTGGCATTGCTGCTATTGCAATATACTACAGAATTAGGTTCTTTGGCTAGGGATTATATTCCTATCTAATCAGTAACTTCGTCTTCACTTGAGTTGATGTATATGTTAACTTCCTTGACTCTATTAAAGAGCTTTAGCTTTGGATGATGAGTCCTGGAGCATAACTTGATGTAGATGTTGTCTATCCCGGCTTCAGAATCTAGCAAAGGTTAAAAAGATACTTTGAGTACGAGCGTACTCAGCAAGTTCACTAGAAAAGGAGTGTTTGATGCACTATAACTATAGCCATAGACCATAGGTCGTAGGCAATGCAAGTTTTCATAAATATTTCTTCAAAGGTTGCTTTTATTCTAAAAAGTTATGTTCGTCAGCCTTCATGGATTTACCAGAACTTTCATGGAGTTTCTTTCCCACCGCGTTCGCAGCTCCTTTCCGGAACAGGGAGTAACAAGATACAGTTATTACACTTTGCAGAGGTGCGTTACTTTACCAATGAGAGATCAACTCTTTGTTGCACAACCGGGCAGCTTATTCCCGTCCACAATTCCTTTATGTGGGGTCCAGAAGATGATCCAAGCCAATCACTACCCCCTTCGCGACCTCGCATGCCTCCTTGGTGTACACCATGCCCACATATTGGATTACGGCAATGGTTTGCACAAACCGTTAGATGTCAGAACTATCGTGGTACGTTGAGGGTTCCCACCCATATGCTGCATATCCTCTACGAATTACCAACTAATATGCATGCTACGAGGATAACAACCACGACCTGAACATTCGGCTTCATGCGAGAGGAAGAAGATACAGCTGACTTTTCCGTCCCATTCCAAATCTCATGGTTAACGCGTAATATACGGCGCAAGAATCACTAGCGACATTGGTTGTTAAGTCCTAGGTGATATAGCTCTGAGCAGTGGTATTCCAACTGTCAGATTTAATAGATTAGCTGATCACCCTGGATCAGTAACCAATAGTTCACATTATTATAAAAATAGTGTTTTCTGATCTTTTTCAAATGAAGGTGATGACAACACTGGATTTGCAAAATACTTTACAGAAAATAATCAAATGACATGAGCAAATGTGAACTTGCCTTTTGTGATTGCAAGATTATGCACTCACGGTCTTCGAGTCAGTATCAGATCCAAAATCTGAAATTATCATCATTGGTCCGATAAGGACTAATGTTTAAAGAAGCAATATGCTTTTATGCATAAGTAATGCGATGCACGTTATAAACGTGAATCCTAGGAATAATGTTGTTCTAGAGTTTGGATTCCGGAAATGGTTACTTTAAAATATGTGGTCCTTTTAGATAAGTTTCACATTTGTGCTTCTATTAGAGTTTGTGAGTGTGTGTGAACAACATATATTTATGTAGCAATAAAATATACACCTATGAAATGCTAGTCAAGATTGCTTATACAAGAGTTCTTGTTTGAAGTGGCAAAAAGAATAACCTTCGAAGAAAAGGTTTCTCTTCTAAGGTCTAAACAAGCTTTGTGGTTAGTTGAGTTTGGTCGATGTTATTTATGTTTGCTCGAATGGTTTGGGTTTGAGATGCTTTACGACTTAACTATATCAGACCAAAGTTAACTATAAGACATATAATAATGTTTATAGTATTATATTTAGATTCTTGGAGACTAAAGTTAACTTTGAAATATAGATAGTTTTGAAAGTATAATGCTTATAACATTTGTATCTTGTGTATCTGGAATGTCTCCTTTAGGTTACTTAAGATTGGTTATTCTTTTACTTGGTGTAGTGGTTTCTTGATTCTATAATGGAGTAGTACCATTTACCTTTTATAGATGAGTGATTATAGTTTATAAATTAAGATATATTATTACTTAACTACTTATGAACTTTCTATAGTGTTGTGGTAGTTTTTGTAATTTGGTGGTTAACATAGATAGAAAGGGTTTGGTGTATTCATAAGTTGTTCTTTAAGGTTTTTATTATAAATGGGGATCTTTTTAGAGTATAATCTTCACTTAATGGTTGAAGATAATTTAATAAAAAGGTATTTATAATGTTTTAAACCATTATGGCTTCATATTATTAATATTTAAGACTAATATAATTTATTAAACTTAATTTGTTCATTTTAGAAATATTAATAGATTTTATTTATCCTTATATGAATTATTAATTAAGTAAATAAGTTTAAATTTGAGTTATTAAAGTACTTGAATTTTTATTTAACTCAAAAGTGGAATTTTATATTTTTAATATGTAAATTTTATTTTTTTTGATCATTTTGGTATATTACATTTATTTTTTTGATTTATAAATAATAAAATATGATTTTTACAATTCTTATTACTTTATAATTACTTAATAAATAATAAATATTTAATTAAGTGAAATAATAATGCATGACTATAATTTTAAATTATAATACTTATTGTTCTAAGATTTTTGGTATTCTATTTTTTTTTTTTGGATATTTCCCATTATTAAAATATGAATTATCAAAGTTTTATTACTTAAAACCTTTATTAAATAATATTTATTTAAATAATCATCATAATAATATTTAATAATAATTTTAAGTTGTAGGTTTTATTTTTCTACATTTTTTCATATATTATACACATTTTTCTGAATTATATATCAAAAGTTATTAATTAAACAAGATTTAATCATTTATTTGATTTCTGGAATATTATTAATTGAGTTATAACATTTTATTTATTTCTTAAACAGGAAATAACTTTTTACACCGCACCCACGACTAGCCTAAGTCACTGACCAGTGGGCCAGTGGCCACCTCAGCGCACAAGTTAAAGAAAATGCATTTTTTACCGACAAGTTGGCTACCCCCAGTCAATGACATATGGGCCCTAGGCCATGTCACTTGCCACATGAGACAAAGACCGGGTCAAACAGCGGACTGGGTCCAGGGTGGCGTCGACATGACGTAACTATGGCGTCAGCACCACTACCACCGTCAGTGAGTGGTCGCCAGCGACGATCCACGGTGCCCCGACATGCGAAACTAACCTAGTTCGAATCAGTGCAACACGTTAAGTCCTAAAGTGGCGCCGCCGCTCGGAAATGGTCATCGGAGCCTCAGCTCCGACGAGCTCCGACGGTGGCCGACAATGGCATACGGTGAGACAGCGATTCACATCGAGATAAGGCAATTTAAGGTTACTGGAAGGTTCAAGAACTCACCCTGATGATGATAGAGAGGTCGGCGAGGACAGGCGCGATCGGAGGCGAGCTCTCTAACAAGATTTTCGACAAACTGTCGCAAAGAAGAACGGCCAAATTCGTCCACTCCAGTGCTCCTCTTGATGCAGGATTTCTCTTAGAGGATCTACAGAGGACGGTGCTTCTCCATGGCTGCTTGGAAGGGTGTGGGGAGATGTGGTTCGATGGCGAGGTCTGGCTTCGGTGAGCTAGGGTTTCGGCCCCATTCGAATCAGAGAGTATAAGGAGGGATTATGGATAGGGATTGAGGCAAGGCGTCGCGGTGGCCTTCTTATCCCTCTCTGGAACGACGGCGAGCATCTTGACGCACGGCTGACGACGACGACGGCATCGGGCGGCGGCGAGCTCCTCCAGCGAGTTGCCTGTGTGCGTGAGGATGATGATGATGTCGCTTTTGTGGAAAAAACCCTGGCGTTTATTTCTTCTCAACCCGCGATCCTTCCCTGGCCCCACTCGTCAGTCACAGGAGAGAATGAGTTGAGCTGGTTACTGGGCCTTTGTGGGCTGCATCTGGGCGACAAGTAAGCACTTAGGAGTTTGGGCCACGGCCAGGTTTTGTTTTTATTTATTTTCCTTTTTTCTATTTTCTGTTTTCCTTTTCAGATTTGAATTTAATCTATATTTTTTGAACTTTTCTTTGTAGAATTTATTTGTTGGATAATTGTAGTAATACTAAAATATATTTAGTATCATTTGTGAACTTTATTATATAATGTTTTTATATAACTTTTTTTTCTCTACATGAATGAACCCCTTTTTCATATTTTGTAAAAGCTTTTCTTATTATATTTCTTTCGACTTTTAATCATGGATTTATTAAATGATATATTCTGATTTGTTTATAAAACTTAACTCTAGTTGGCTCATATTTTGAGTAGAATTTTTTATACGTATAATGATCCTATGGCATTATTTGATACATGAAATACAAAATAAATTAATATGGTTAATACTGTTGGAGATATGCCCAAGAGGCAATAATAAAGTGGTTATTATCATATCTTCACACTTATGATAAATGTTTACATACCATGCTATAATTGTATTAACCGGAAACATTAATACTTGTGTGATTTGTAAACTAAAATAAGAGTCCCTAGTATAGCCTCTTGTTAAACTAGCTTGTTGGTTAATATATGATCATGGTTTCCTGATCATGAACATAGAGATGTTATTAACAACAGGATCATATCATTAGGAGAATGATATGGTGGACATACTCCTATAGATAAGCGTAGCATAAAGATCAAGTCATTTCAAATAGTTCAATTGCTATATGCTTTCTGATACATAGTAACCTAATTCCTTCGACCATGAGATCATGCATATCACCTTTTCTGGATGGATGCTTTGATGTCATCAAACACCACACCGTAACAGGGTGGCTATAAAGGTGGCATTGAGTGTTCAGAAAGTATTGGTTGAAACACATGGATCAAGAGTGGGATTTGTCCATCCGCATGACGGATAGATATACTCTGGGCCCTCTCGGTGAAATGTCATCCAATTAGCTTGCAAGCATGTGACTTGGTCACAAGGGATCACATATCACGGGAACGAGAAAAGAGTACTTATCAGTATCGAGGTTGAACTAGGTATGCAGAGATACCGACGATCATAACCTCGGATAAGTAACATATCGTGAGACAAAGGGAAATTGGTATCGTATGTAAGTGGTTCATTCGATCGCAAAGTAATCGTAGAAATATGTGGGAGCCATATGAATTTCCAGATTCCTCTATTGGTTATTGTTCGGAGAAGTGTCTCGATCATGTCCGCATAATTCACGAACCGTAGGGAGACACACTTAAGGATTCGACGTTGTTTGAGTAGTTATGGTATTATGAGAAAGAGACCGAATGTTGTTCGGAGTCTCGGATGGGATCCGGGATATCACGAGGTGATCCGGAATGGTCCGGAGAATAAGATTCATATAAGGAAAGTCCCGTTTCGGAGTTCGGGAATGATTCCGGTGTTTTCATCGGGAATGTTCTAGAAGGTTCCGGATTGTCCGGCACTCCGGGGGGGAAGGGGTACATGAATGTGTCATTACATATTGGAATGATTGCATCATGTACTAAGTGTTCTTGCTGTCCCAAATATAGGATTAAATTGAATCCTAAAACAGAAAAGTCAAATGTCCAGTTTGAAAGTCAAACGGCTAAAACAAGAAACTGTGGGAAACAAGCAAGAGGAGTTGGAATCAACTTGGAGGAGGAGTTGGACTCCTCCAGGCCGGCGGCCAGCCCTAGGCCGAGTTGGGGAGGGACTCCCTCCCTCCCTGGCGCGCCAAGCCCCCTCCCACCTATATAAGGAGGGGCAGGGCTCCCTCCTAGCACACACAAGTTCCTATCCTCTAAACTAAACCCTAGATCTAGACCCCGGTTTAGAGCTATTCGGTTTAGAGCCTTCTAATTGGTTTAGAGCCTTCTAATTGGTGTGTCTAATTACTAGACCACTAATAGCCTCTCTCATAAGCTCCACCATACTCGCACCGGCTTAAGGCGAAGCCCTGCGGGATCTCCCCTCTACTTCCGGTACTACACCGTTGTGCTGCCGGAATCGCGAGGAGAGTGCTACAACCTCCGCTGCCTGCTGGAACAAGGGAGAGGAAGGTCTTCGTCGAGTACCGAACGTGTGACCGACTGCGGGAGCGCTGCTGGAACGTGGCGCTGGAAGGATCGTCTACGCGATCTTGAGATCGGAAAGAGTACGACTACATCACCCACGAGAATCTGCTCTCGTTAAACACTTTGGAATCTTCGAGGGTGAGTTATTCCATCGACTCGTTGCTACAATCTAGTAGATAGATCTTGGCTTGTTTGTTTGTATGCGATAGAAAATTTTTGTTTTCCATGCTACGAACCCCAACAGTGGTATCAGAGCCGTGTCTATATGTAGATCTGTTGCACGAGTAGAACACAATGGTCATTGTGGGCGTTGATGCTCTTATTGTCGATTGCTTTTTGTGTACTTTGTATCTTGCGGTATGTTGGGATGAAGCGGCCCGGGCTAACCTTACATGACATCGTTCATGAGACTTGCTCCACGTTTGACATGCAACTTGTATTGCATAAGTGGCTTTGCGGGTGCCTGTTTCTCCTAGCATAGTTAAGATCCAATTTACAACGGGTAATCAACAATGCTAGTATCAATGTTGTGGTTCTTGTTCGTAAGTTAGAACGACACTTATGGAAAGCCCCAAACCACGTAAAATATGCAAAGAAAGTAGAAGCGTCTAACTTTGTTTTGCAGGGGTGTGCAGTGATGTGATATGGCCATGATTGTGATTATATTTGATGTATGCAATGTTCCTTATTGTAAGTTGGCAACCGGCAGGAGCCATATGGTTGTCTTTAATTTCTGTTAAGACCTGCGTGTCTATTCAAAATAGTTGTAATAGTTGATGCTGGTGGACGACAACCATGAAGAAGCATCATTGACCTTGATGCTATGCCGGTGATGATGGAGATCATGTTCGTGCTTGAAGATGGAGATCGAAAGCACAAAGAAGAAAGGCCATATCATATCACATATTATGAATTGCCTGTGATGTTAATCCTTTATGCATCTTGTATTGCTTAGTAGACGACGGTAGCATTATAAGATGATCCCTCATGCACATAAATTTCAAGTTCTAAAGTGTTCACCCTTAGTATGCACCGTTGCCAAAGCTTGCTGCTTCGAAGCACCACGTGATGATCGGGTGTCTTTGATTCCGCGGGTGAATACAACGTAAGCAAGCCAGATTTGCTTATGCGGTAGCTAAGGTTTGATCTTGACGAGCCTAGCATGTACAGACATGGCCTCAGGAACACGGATCACCGAAAGGTAAAGCATGAATCATATAGTAGATATGATGAACATGTCGATTGTTCGCCATTGAAGCTATATCAACTCTCGTGATGATCGGTTTTGATGTGGTGGATTTGGTTCGTGTGATCACTAAAACAATGTGAGGGATATTGTTTTGAGTGGGAGTTCACCTAGATTAATTTAATTATTAATTAGAACTCAATTTATCATAAACTAAATCAAAGTGAATTTGCATAGTTGTTGTAGTCATTGGCATCCGTTTACCACCTTGCGCTTAGTTATAATTGAGATGATAGAACTATAGAATTCTGGTTAGATACTTTACGAACTGGTATCGTATTGTTTTAAGTGTTAATCTAAAGTTTAAAAGTCCTATTGCAAACTTTCAGTAAGTTCCGGTTACTCCATGAAGTTTAATAATTAGTATTAAATCAAGAGTAACAATTCCAAGTGTTAGTATATAAGTATCATGTTGTATCCATGATTCTTGATATTCAAAGGATTCCCTTAATATCAAGGTTATCTAGGATCTGAAAGAGTTGTTTCAGAAACCATGATGTGTGGAAGATATTGTGATATCTGAAACGAAGTTTTGGTTGCAACATGATAGAGTATAATATGGCAAAAGTCATGTTCTCATATTTGATGAGAATTTGCAAAAAGGTTGGAGACACTTGTTGTCCTAATCCTCCGAAAGGTTTTGGATAGCAACATTATACTCATAATTCATCGTTATAAGCTAAAAGTAGCTTGATCATGGACGATTCCATGATGAGGGTGAATATTTGATGTAGGTAAAATGTTTACTACACCAAGAGATTACTAAAGAAAGGAATTTGAAAGAACACCAAACATTTGATGATGGTGATCTACTTCAAAGTGCAAGTCCGAAGACATTGGTATTTAACTATACACGCTTTGGATTATGTGTCATATGTATGACTCCACTATTCATGTTGATAGATTCTTTCAAACTGAAAAGGAAATACTGAAAGAGAATCTCATAAATATATGGCAGAAAAGAAAAGACTAGAATCGTTCAGTTTAAGTATATAGATGATATACATGTTATGGCTATATTCTTTGCTTGTTAAACAATGTGGTTCTTAAGTATTTGATACTGAATTTGTTGGTGTGAATCGTCATACGAAACAACACAATTCATGAACTACAATGGCCTAAGTAACTAGCAAAAGAATATGTGATGATGTTCATCGAGAACAAAATAAAGGGTTATTGTGTTGCTTGTTAAACATCAAAGCTTGCCTTCAAGATTTGTTTTATCAGGTATTATGAGAACAAAAGGATTGTTCAAATAATTGCCGTAATCCATAAAAGATGGATGATTCGCAAATCTCGTTGGAGACATCACATCCATAAAACTAGTGCTAAAAATGTCAAAAGACAAATTGATTGAAAGATCACTTAGGAAGTGACATCGCTGTTTGAATTATATTGGAAAGATAACATGAAGAAACTCCATGTGGATGGAATTTTGGAGTCTTCTGATTTTTGATCAAATGACGCTTGTGAAACTTTCCTAGAGATAATTAAAACTTCGTTCATAGGCCAAAAGGGAACGAATGACTAGCTTATTGGAACTTGTACATATTGTTGTACGAAGTCCGTTATGTGGAGTCAAGAGCGATGGATTTCAACTTCATATGCTTTCTCCGAAAATTTGAGTGAATATATGAATATTTACTTAATAAGGATAAAGTATGAAACACTTGAAAAGTTCAAAGACTTTCAAGATGAAGTGCAAGATCATTGTAACAAGAATATAAATAGTTTATGATAAGATCATAAAGGAAGATATTTGAGTTACAAGTTTAGCATAATACCTAAGATTTAAGGAATCGTTCCGTGAATTTGCATTTTCCCGAAACACCATAAGAGTATGGAGCGTTCGAGATATGTAATTAAACCTTGTTTGACATGGTAAGATCAAAGGTATAATTCATGAAACTGCCATTGTATTTTAAAGATTAAAAGCTTTAGAGATTACCGTTTTTCCACTGAAAAGAGCTCCATCATAATCCGTTGAAATGACACCATATAAGGTTATGGTTTGGGATAAAACCCAAGTTGTCCTTTCTTAAACATTGGTATGCTATGCATAAGAAAGATGTTTGCAACCAAAGTCGGATGAACCTGTCTTTGTATGTTATTTCGAATAACTGTTAAGTTCTCCTCCATAACATCGGAGACAAAAGTGTTTGTCACTTAAAACGTCAAGTTTCTTTGAGAAGGAATTTTTCGTGAAAAGTTAAGTGGGAGGACAATAGAAACTTTGATAAGGTTAAAAGAACCTTAGCTATATGTGCAGAGTTGCGCAGCACCGAAAAGTGTTTCGGAGGCAGCAACAATGCTCATGGTTCACGTACCTCAAAAGGTTGTGGTCACGGAGATCCAAGTTCCTATTGAAACAAGTAGGTCGGATGAACAATCAAATACCAAGATTTGAGGGTTGAATCATTATTTGAGAATAATGAACCGACTACATGCAGAGAAGCGATGATGGGCCCTGACTCCGTAAAATGGCTTGAAGCCATAAAATCCGTGATAGTTCCATACACGAGAAATCAAGTTTTGAACTTGAAGGACCCTCGAGAAAGGTGTAAGACCTTATAGTTGTGTCTGGATCTATAAAGAAATAGACATGGATGTTTCACATCTATGAAATAGTCGACATGTTGGGAAAGAGTTCACAACAATGTTCAAAGGTTGACTATGACAAGATTTGATCTTTCATAGTGATATTTAGTCTAGACGGATTAATGTAGCAACCACTACATATAATTTTGTTATATGGTAGTTGAATAAACAAAACAAGTTCTTCTAATAGAATGGTTACCTAGGACGTGTGCATGACACGGTCCAAAGGGTTTTGTTAATTCAAAGGATGCTAAAAACATATGCAAACTTCAATGGTTGAAGTAAGCATAGCGGAGTTGGAATCTTCACTATGATGAAACTGTTAAAAGAGTTTAATTTCATCGGAGACAATGAAGATGCTTGCATTTGCAAGAAATTAAGTGGGAGCGCTAAGACATATTTCTAATACATTATGTGGAAGACATATTGTTGATTGGAAATAATGTATCTTTTATTAACACATATTAAGAATTTCATCCCGATGAAAGACTTAGGCAAAACCCAAATATTTGGCATCAATAGACGCTAATATGGTTGTGCCAGAAGTACATAGACAAGATATTGAATGAGTTCAATATAGAAACTACAAGAGAAGGTTCTTGTCGCACAGAAAGGATTGAATGAGTTCAATGTTGATGATATATTCAAGTGTATTGACATTTGGTAAAGTGAAACAAAGATTCAAGTATAGATTGATACTTGATGTATGAAATCACAAAGAGTATTTATATCAATCATACTGTGATATGTACAAATCCAGATATGTCCTATGCTCTAAATGTTGAGAGCATATATCAGAATGATTCGTAAGATGATCATTGGACAATAGTAAGGATATTCTTATGATCTTCTAAAAGAACTAAGAGTATAATATTTGTAGAAGTGACAAATAGATGGTTAGTTCATTGTAAAAGTACTACATTGATACTAGCTTTGTCACAAAGTACAAATTAAGTTTATCTCAATCTAAACTAAAGGTGGCACAATATAATGGAAAGTGAGTTCCATAATGGATTTGGATGATTTCCAAAGTTAAGACATTGTGACAGATACTACAACAAAAGGCTAAGTATATGACTGCTATTATAGCAGCAAAAGAGGGCATTTGTGTCAAGAAGTTTGTTATCAAACTAGGTGTAGTTCACAGTGGGATAATACTATGAAGATATATTGTACGACAATATTATCAACATGTTTTAACCCCAAAGAGCTAAAGGTCACACCGAAAGACCAAATTTATGCAAAGCCATCTCATTAGAGAATGAGTGATGCGTAGAGACGCAAAGACATGCAATTACACACGGACCTGGAAGTGTCAGATCCGGAGATCAGTTGACCACTAGCAATCGTGTACATACAACACCGTAAAGCCATAGGTGTTGAATACACAAAGGTTCGAAACTAGATTATTGACTCTAGTGCAAGTGGGAGACTGTTGGAGATATGCCCAAGAGGCAATAATAAAGTGGTTATTATCATATCTTCACACTTATGATAAATGTTTACATACCATGCTATAATTGTATTAACCGGAAACATTAATACTTGTGTGATTTGTAAACTAAAATAAGAGTCCCTAGTATAGCCTCTTGTTAAACTAGCTTGTTGGTTAATATATGATCATGGTTTCCTGATCATGAACATAGAGATGTTATTAACAACAGGATCATATCATTAGGAGAATGATATGGTGGACATACTCCTATAGATAAGCGTAGCATAAAGATCAAGTCATTTCAAATAGTTCAATTGCTATATGCTTTCTGATACATAGTAACCTAATTCCTTCGACCATGAGATCATGCATATCACCTTTTCTGGATGGATGCTTTGATGTCATCAAACACCACACCGTAACAGGGTGGCTATAAAGGTGGCATTGAGTGTTCGGAAAGTATTGGTTGAAACACATGGATCAAGAGTGGGATTTGTCCATCCGCATGACGGATAGATATACTCTGGGCCCTCTCGGTGAAATGTCATCCAATTAGCTTGCAAGCATGTGACTTGGTCACAAGGGATCACATATCACGGGAACGAGAAAAGAGTACTTATCAGTATCGAGGTTGAACTAGGTATGCAGAGATACCGACGATCATAACCTCGGATAAGTAACATATCGTGAGACAAAGGGAAATTGGTATCGTATGTAAGTGGTTCATTCGATCGCAAAGTAATCGTAGAAATATGTGGGAGCCATATGAATTTCCAGATTCCTCTATTGGTTATTGTTCGGAGAAGTGTCTCGATCATGTCCGCATAATTCACGAACCGTAGGGAGACACACTTAAGGATTCGACGTTGTTTGAGTAGTTATGGTATTATGAGAAAGAGACCGAATGTTGTTCGGAGTCTCGGATGGGATCCGGGATATCACGAGGTGATCCGGAATGGTCCGGAGAATAAGATTCATATAAGGAAAGTCCCGTTTCGGAGTTCGGGAATGATTCCGGTGTTTTCATCGGGAATGTTCTAGAAGGTTCCGGATTGTCCGGCACTCCGGGGGGGAAGGGGTACATGAATGTGTCATTACATATTGGAATGATTGCATCATGTACTAAGTGTTCTTGCTGTCCCAAATATAGGATTAAATTGAATCCTAAAACAGAAAAGTCAAATGTCCAGTTTGAAAGTCAAACGGCTAAAACAAGAAACTGTGGGAAACAAGCAAGAGGAGTTGGAATCAACTTGGAGGAGGAGTTGGACTCCTCCAGGCCGGCGGCCAGCCCTAGGCCGAGTTGGGGAGGGACTCCCTCCCTCCCTGGCGCGCCAAGCCCCCTCCCACCTATATAAGGAGGGGCAGGGCTCCCTCCTAGCACACACAAGTTCCTATCCTCTAAACTAAACCCTAGATCTAGACCCCGGTTTAGAGCTATTCGGTTTAGAGCCTTCTAATTGGTTTAGAGCCTTCTAATTGGTGTGTCTAATTACTAGACCACTAATAGCCTCTCTCATAAGCTCCACCATACTCGCACCGGCTTAAGGCGAAGCCCTGCGGGATCTCCCCTCTACTTCCGGTACTACACCGTTGTGCTGCCGGAATCGCGAGGAGAGTGCTACAACCTCCGCTGCCTGCTGGAACAAGGGAGAGGAAGGTCTTCGTCGAGTACCGAACGTGTGACCGACTGCGGGAGCGCTGCTGGAACGTGGCGCTGGAAGGATCGTCTACGCGATCTTGAGATCGGAAAGAGTACGACTACATCACCCACGAGAATCTGCTCTCGTTAAACACTTTGGAATCTTCGAGGGTGAGTTATTCCATCGACTCGTTGCTACAATCTAGTAGATAGATCTTGGCTTGTTTGTTTGTATGCGATAGAAAATTTTTGTTTTCCATGCTACGAACCCCTACAAATACTACTTTCATTAATTTAGAAAATGGCAATGTATATATTCTATTATGATAAACACAGAAGTTTAGGGTGCTTGATTTACTTATATTCCCTTGTTACTGTGAGTAAAGATTTAATAACTAATCATATTGGCTTTTGTTTGTGATATTTGATAACATCCCCTTTTTAAAATAGAAGGTTAAATCTAAATGTTTTATAGAAAGGAATTGGTAAAGATATACTTATATGATTTGCTATAGAAAATATTCCTATGAAGTGATATGGACATAAGATGATAGATCAATAACATGAAATGGATATTATACTTGGTTTGAGATTTAGAGTTGATTGTTTACCAAGAATGAATAGGAGAGTAATTTATAACATATAATTATATCTCACAATCCTGGATTTCTAATTAAGGAATTCCTTTCCTAGATATAATACTTATTCCTATCCATCATCATGAATAATATGATGATCTTTACTTCACAAGACTGTTCTTATTCACCTTTTATTCTTCTAAATTCATAGATGAATCCAATGAGTTTGATATTAAACCATTTCATAGTTTCCTCATATCTTTGCTTGGTTATACCACTACTATAATGTTGGTAATCAGCAATCCAAGAAGTATTTTGTTTAAAATCCACTCATAATCTTCCTTAATCCTCCCTCACTATGAGTTCTTTATCAGAGGTATGTATGTATCCAACTATCTTTCTCTAAGGCTTACTATCCTTTAAGATGAATAACACTCCTTCCATAACTCTATGCTATACCAGCTTTATTTGAATCATACTTTCCTACATTTACTTTACTCTGATAACTCACACTCCAACCTCACATTATATAAATGTGACCTGTAATGACTACTCTAGAATAACTTATCTCTACTAGGATTTCAATCATGTTCTACCCACCAATATATTTTATGCAAGATATAGTTAGACCATCCTCGTGAGTAAGACATGATCAATATAATCCTCTGATCATTTATAACTTAAGTTCTTAGTTGGCTAAACAAGGTTTTATCAATACTACTTTCAATTGTATTGAAATTACCTTCTGAGTATCTCATATTGGATTAAGGGTATTCATGGACTATGCTCTCTTTAAAAGATTTAAATAGATGTTATGATAAGATCAAGAAATAGTAGATCAAGGATTGATAGTTTAAGAATTTGTAAATCAATGGTTGATTACTCAACATTGATGAACAACAGATTTAAAGATAAGTTCCGTAAAAATTGATATGGAAAGAAAGATATATAGTGAATGATCTTGACTTAGTCTCTTTCCCACTCAAACTCATTAAAGAGTTAAAGTTTAATTATTACTATGATACCCATAGTAAGAATAGATAAGAATAAGATATGTCAGGATTTGTCATTACATTTTTATTACTTTAGTTTGTAATCTTAACTTGGCACTTATGAATTGTTGTTTGAATATGATGATAGAATCCCTTAAGGATCAAATATTAATTATATAAGCAATGTATTATGAGTAGCATTTATTATATCTGATCTACCCTTAGATCAAATCATATTTACCCAAATAAGGTTTTAGCAAAGGTCATATTGAAACTTATCACAGTTAACTTGATGATCTTACTTCAATTTCATCAGGTTAAGAGAAGCTTCAATCACTTTGACAAGTTTTGTTCAAAAGCGCGAAAATTATTCAGATTTTCTATGCATGAATGCACTTCACACATCTGGGTTTAGCTTATTTCTAGGCTCTAATGCTGGGATGTTACAGACTCTCCCCCTTAAAATAAACTTCGTCCTCGAAGTTCGCAAACTCTCCTGTTTCGGAGTAAGGAATTGACTTGTAGTGGTTGCTACATTTCTCCACTCCATGATAACCTTAAATGTAATTATTTTGTAGTATTCTATAACTTGATTAGATATCCTAATCTAATTATTTTTATTTAATTATCAATCTTTATTACTGCGTTAAATATAGTCTAGAGGGTCTCCTTAAAACAAGTTTTAAGTTCCTATATGCCCACGTTTATGGTCAAAAGACTATATTTCTATTCCGGTCATAGTATAGTTGATACCGGTAGTCCTTCCAATATTGGATTTGAACTCAGTCCATACCCATTGGAATTTCTTATTCTCTACACACACCTAATTGGATGTGCTTTATTACCTCTTAGGGACCACTTAAGAGTTGTTTCTTCTAGAATTGGTCGGTTAGGATTAACCATTTATCACCTTCAAGCTTTTACCTTATTAAGTTTTAGATAATCTATCTTTATTATCTCTAATACTTCTTCAACTTTCATTTATAATGTTTACTCTCCCCCTTAGGGTTTACTAATAGTCTTTAATTTTTCTATATAATATTTATTGGCTTTATAACTAGAATGTAGGTCTCTGTTCAGTTTATACTTTACCTAATTAGGGTCTGATGAAATATTATGAGGTGTATCCACATAGTGGTGGATCTCCGAAGCAGATCTTCCAGCATTACCTGATGTACTTAATATTGGATATTTTCGTTGGAATAATCTGACTTTGCGAAACATCTCGAAAGACGATCGCCTTAACTTTTATACTCCCTTAGGTCTTACTTAACTTAGGCCAAATTTTATGCTCTTTATGCAACCATTAAGATGATCCGGTTAACTATCTCAACCAACACCGGCTACGAACAAGATACCAACTATGGATCAGAATGCTGACTATGGATTAAATACCAACGGCAGATCATTCTGAGTGGTAGGTATTACCTTACAGTTTCCAACCTACTACTGGCATTCTCTCTGAATTATCAGAGCTTAAATACCCTTTTGGTTTCAAGGCATCTTCTTTGTACTTATCCATGATACTTCCATGATCTTGGTACAACTACGTTATTAAATTCTTAGCAACTTACCTACTTTGAATGGGCCTTAAGTTTATTACTTCTTGTTGCTCCATACATCTTCTATGATAAACTTGCTTCCAAAGCTGGCTAGAAATGACCTATACTCTATCTATCCTCCAAATGGTGTTAATACTCCTTATATTTTGCTTCACCCTTCAAGTAAACCCTCCTTGTGTTCTTTGGAACTCGTCACTCCCTTACACGAATTCCTGTTCCTATCTAGGTCTATAACAT
Source organism: Avena sativa (assembly GCA_916181665.1). NCBI lineage: Eukaryota > Viridiplantae > Streptophyta > Magnoliopsida > Poales > Poaceae > Avena > Avena sativa. The sequence continues at coordinate 81,831,314 of OV702299.1, read as the reverse complement.
GAAGTTATAACTGGGTGTTACATCATGCATCTGCACACCTAATTAAACTTCATGTACAGATCTAGTCAATCAAGAAGATCCAATAAGATCGATGAATAACAAAACATATACCATGTATTATACATAAGTTCTAAATAATTTACAAATGTACTAGATGTTCCAACGGTTTGCTCCACACCTATTTACACAACTATCTTACAAGAACTTCTTGTTCTTGTGGGTACATCCTCACTTATCTCGGCAAATTTTTCAAACTACAATACACATTACCCTCTATGTACATTATTCAAGCACTCATCCCTTGGGATGTCGTTCCTTTCTTACTTTCATCTTCCTCTAGTGCTTCCTGGAGTTCCGTCCATGATGACGTGAAGTCCTACGACTGCCTTCTGGATCATAAGAGCATCCAGGGGGTGCGTATTCTTGGTTAGAAGTACCAAGACTGAGATTAGTCATTAAAAAATGACTAGAGTTAGCGTAATGTTCTACAGAATATTCCTGATTTTATGGCAACGCTTCCTCATAGTAAGTTGGTTCCTTAGCTTTTTCTTGGATACAGTCATATATATTGGTGTAGTATCTATCGGAATACTCTTCTAAGTTGATTGGATTGGTATCACCCCCATAGGGTCCATAAGGCTCTCTATGGTTATAGTTGGTCACTTCTTCAATGCCTGTATCACAAGGTATAGGATTTCCTATGGTTCCACCTTGAGATTATACTCCCCATCCATACTTGTTTGGCTCAGGGTTATTGGAAATAACTCTATTCCATTCCTGTTGTTCGGAGTTGTACTTGGTCCATAGGTCTTCAGGTGGCTTGAAGTCATTTTGGTAATAGGCATAATTTTCCGAGTTTGGGTCATCAAACTCAGTTTCCTCATACACTTCTCCTGAAGGTATGTATTTAGGATGCCTAACTTCTTTATCTAGCTTCTTCCTACGAGCCATTGCTTTATCAGGATCAGTGAAATCCTCAATGACTGTATCCAGTTCCTGGACTAAGACTTGGTGAGTGTTATGATAAGTGTTTAGCAAAGACCGATAACGATCCATATACTCTACAGCTAGAGTAGGTTCAGCTTGGACCAGAGTAGAGTGATCTAACTCATGCTCTAGGTTTGAGGTTTCATGTGGTATAATGGTATGAGTACTACCTTTTAGAGCTTGGGATTTTTGTTCTCGGATCATGGCTATGGCTGCTGCTACGATAATCTGATATGCAGATGCCATGCACCTTGCCTCTCCTGATGGCATTTATCCCTTAAGTCCTAACTTCTTGGGCAACATGATCATGGCACGATATTTAGCTAATACCTGTCCATCATAGTAACTGTAAATCTTGACCAAAAGTCTCGATTCACATTCCAAACTCCATAGAAGTTGGCGGAGATTATCTGTCCAATCCCCTCCGTAGTCATTCAACGTCCTGTTCATCACTTGAATATTCCAGGGTGGATATCGAGGTGCCATGTGGAACTGTAGATAAGAAATTACATCAGTCTCATAGAGTTAAAACTCTTGTGTTACGATCGGAATTGCAATCATATGAAAGAGTTATCGCACTAGTAACATAACAGTATTATCCTCAAGTGAATATCCTTTATATCACTAGAGAACTCTTTATTATTGCTAGGATGTGTCCTACAGGTTCTACCCATTTACTAGGTTTCCAACCTAAGGTCAAAGCATATGCTCTGATACCAAGTACGGTGACCCAGCATACCACTGCATGATGTAGTATACTATTGTCGTTGACTTAACACCAATGAAACACCGTTCACTAGTATTACATCCCTCAGAATGGCACAACAGAAACACAGTGGGTCCAATACATGGCTAAAGGTTACAACTCACTCTTTTACACAAGATCCAGAGAACACTCTAGGTTAAAGAGAGAGAAAGAATGTAAGGTTCCCAACCTTTAATAAGGTAGAGTCCCCTGTGTTTACAATTCTAGTCCCTGGATCAATAGCTAGCATCCACAGTTAAGATGTAATATCAAGAAACAAAGGTCATAATACAACTTTATAACCAGGAATAAAATAATTTATTACATCTTTCATAGCTCATTTGGCTATTACATTACATTGCAGCAGAATATCTATAAGCATGGGGTCCTTCATCTTCAAAGTGCCACAGGCAGACATGTTGGTTGTAGACTTTGTAATCCTAATCAACACACTTCACTAAATCAATCAAACCTGCAACATAACAAGTTACAGCCACAAGGGTCAATGCATTTGAATTGTATTGGCAAGTGATACTATGGTAGTATAGTGGATTCTATCATCTATATGCATTTGGCTAAGTGGAGCTTAGGCTTGCTTTGCTCAAAATACATTTTTCCTTATCATTTGAAAACACTAAGTTTTGCTTGACAAAAATCACCCAAGGCATCTACCAATCAAAGATTGAAGATCCTTTAAACCCTTGTTTAACCACAAGTTTTTAACTTAGAAATTTGGATGATGAGATTCTTGATAGCTTCCATGTCTTGATGCTCAAATTGTCCTTTACCAGGGACATGGCTAAGTACTTAGATTTTACACTCTACAGAGGTGGTGCATTTTCCCCACAAGACTTGGTTTCACCAAGACAAGATCTTTCAGAAGCCTTCCCTTAGACCAGAATGGACGCGTTCCAACCTATCAAACCCCTACCACCAACTGTCCATTTGGCTAAGTTATTGCAACCTATATGATCTAGGCAGAGCCCATAATGCCAAGTGGCTGCACTTGAAGCTTCTCAACATTTGACATCTCAAATCTCTTTGTTCCTGGGTGGCCATCCACAAGTGAGATACACAAGGTAAACCATAAAAATGGGCCTTGTGAACCACTCAACACAAACCATTCCTTCCATTCCACCCAGGTGATTCATTCTCTTAGTTGTTTTATTAAACAAAACACAAGTCCTCAGACTTAGAAATTTTTCCATAGTGTGAATATATATTCCACCCTTGTTTTCTACTAGCTAAGCTAAGCATGATAGTAGTAGGGATCTTAACTTAGGAAATTTCTACTAAGGTTTTATCTACTAGGATTTCCCATAGCATGATTTATACTTAGCAAAATTCCATGCAAGTCTTACTTAGAAATATCACTAATGCATAGTGAAAATAATGGGACAAAAGTATGAAGCATCACTTGCCTTTTTGGTAGAGTATAGGTTCACTCCTTGATCTTTGCAATGTTCACACACTTCAAGTCACTACAAATCAATCAAGCAAACAATATTTCAATCTACCATTCAAGCAATTCATCACATAAAATGATACAATCAAAGTAATGCATGCAAGCATGCAATAGGTTGTTTTATTTGTACAATTGGTTTCTAATAGGTTGTAAACATTTGGAAACACCTATTGGTCATTCTATAAAGTGGCAAAGTCATTTGCAATAGGTTTCACTTTATAAACCCTTTTTTAAACAAGGTATCATTTTATGTGGTGTAGAAATGTTTGTAATAAGCCAAAATTCTATAGGTTTCACAAAATATGTTTTCAAACCACAAAACTTTGTGTTTAGGGTCAGAGATTTTATTTCCAAAACATTTCTCAAAGGTTTTCTTCCAAAACCATTTTTAATAAATAAACCATATTTTTATTTGACTAGAATTGGTTTTAAATCCAAGATTCATTCTTTTGCATCACCAAATATATATTTTTGAAACCACAAAGTGATTCCTAGGGTCAGTAGGTTCAAAACATACCATTTGCAAAAGATTTTATCCTCAAAATCATTTTTGAACAATTTTTATATCCTAAACAAGCATACATATGTTTCTGCAAAAACAAACATTTTACCAGAAGCTTTTTACTAAACAAATGGCATGGTTGGCTAGGGCTTACTTTTCTGAATCCATTGATATAAAATTTGCAAAATTTGGACATGTGGATCAAAAATTATGCAATTTACAAGTTTGATCATCTAATAGAATAGTTTCTGGTTTTTAAATCTAAACCTAGGCCACGTGGCGTGATTCTATTGGACAAAAACGGTTCGCGTGGATCAACAGATACAGGCCGTTGGATTAAAAGAGATCTGTGCGGCTCTGATCATCGCATACCCCTTCGTTAAGTGAAACTATCCTATCGCTCCGATCTGGATCTGACGGCTCACATTTTATCAGCCAAGAACCGGCGGCACTGCGGTGGCTACTGGCGGCGGAGCTGCGGTGGCTACTGGCGGCGCTGCGGTGGCTACGGCTCACCGTGTTTGCAACGTTGTGGGGAAGCTCAAGGTGCTCTCGAGGAGGCAAGGGGCGCACGGAGTTCACAACTATTGCTCACCGGAGTTCTTGTCCGTGTCGGGTGTGCTCAGTCGATGTTGGAGGCGAGGCTACGGGTCACGAGAGAGCAAACGGAGAGCACGGTTAGATGCGCAAGGTCATGGCGATGATGAGTGCGTGAAGGAGAAGGAGAGGCGCGGTCAGGTGCTTACCAAAAGCTTCGCCGGAGAGGAAGCAGATGGTGGCGACGGTGGTCGTCGTCGTTGCCGAGCCTGCAAGGCACTCGCGGGCGAGTTTGATGCACTGGCAGATGCGCCTGAGGGTGGAGAACAAACCCGTGTGTAGTGGGAGGTGAGAGGTGGCGGGACGTGGCCGGAATTTCTCTGGGACGCTCGTCGGAGCAGTGGCGGAGCAGGAAGAAATCGGGGCAGCCTAGGGGCAGAGAGGGAGAGGTGAGTGAGGGGAAATGACGAGGAGAGGGAGGCGTTTAAGGGAGCGTGGTCTCTGGGAGAATTAAGCCTGTCATCAACGCGAATTTAATCGAAATCAATCGCGGCAGAGCGACGTTGAGGGAGGAGGAAACGGCCGGCGCGGGGTTGAAGACGGCCGCGTGGCAGTGGGGTCCGTCTGTCAGCTAGAGAGGGAGAAGAGGCACGGGGTCCACCTATCTGCGACTCTGCGGGTTGATTCTTCAGTGAAAAACGATTCGCAGAGAGGGGGTGAGTTGGGCTGCGAGTTGGGCTGCTAGGCTTGTTGGGTTGGGTCAGGTTTGATTCATTTTTTATACAGATAGCTTTTCTTTTTCTATTTGATTTTCCTGTTTTGAATTTCAAACAACAAATCAAACACCCAAAAGAATTCAAAACTTTGCTAACTTCGTATTGAGTTTAGTTCTGTTTAACAACAATAATCCAAGTCCCAAAATAAAATAATATTTTTATTCTTTTAGAATCTATTTAATAATTAAATAAAATAGTCTTTAGTTATTAAATCAAATAGGATTTGATTTATTTTAAAATTTCTATTTGAAATCTAAACAATAACAAAACCAAATCAGTAGGTTTTATTTGAAAATATAAAATACTTGGAAAACTTGTTTAAAATAAATTAACAAGTTTTAGTGTTTATTTAAAATGGGAAAAGTCTTTACTTTAACAAAATTGGGTATTAATAAATCCCTATTATTTTATTTAAATAAACCTTTACTATTTTTATCAAATAGAAATATTTTATTTCAAAGGATTGGCCAAGTTTTAATTTGGCTTATAAAATAATCCTTATTTATATTTCTACCTTTTCATTTGAAAACTAAATCTTTTTATTAAAAGATCCAAAAATAGTGATTCCAAATATTTTAACTTTATTGTTTATTCATCTTTTTAAATCCCTTTAGGATTTTATTTGATCCAAGTAGGTTTTGAAAGTTTCCAATTGGATTCAAAAAGTTTCTTCTCACCCTGAAAATCAACAAAGTTTTAATTTATTCACTTATTTTTCACATAACAAGATTTGGAAAATCTTGGGATGTGACAAAGAACTTCTTACGAAGAAGAATCAAAGATAAACCACGCAAGAATTAATATACTATTTAGACTAGTATGTTAACTAAGGGATTGACATTGCTGCTATTGCAATATACTATAGAATTAGGTTCTTTGGCTAGGGATTATATTCCTATCTAATTAATAACTTCGTCTTCACTTGAGTTGATGTATATGTTAACTTCCTTGACTCCTTAAAGGGCATGTATGCCCCCATGTGTGGTTTTGGTAATTAATGACAATCTCTATGGACTAATGTGTAAATTGAGTTTCACTTGTAGGTTTGTCCATTCGCATCGCTTGGGCCATGTGTTGGTCTCAAGGTTGGAAGATGAAGAAATGTCCAAGGGCTTTGTGCCCATTGGAATCATGAAGAAAGAAGGAGCTTGAAGGTTGATCAAGGCATGTGCAAAGAGTTGCATCAAGATGGATCAACCTCAAGTAGGGATGAAGAAGGGCGGGCTCAAGATGCGCATCTCTAGAAGATCTCATGCTTGAAGCTTTCCATCCTCGTGCTCATGGAATGATAAGACAAGTTCAAAGAAGAGGTTTCCCCATGGAGTATGGGGGAGCAATTTGCAAGTCTTCATCTTCGTCAAGCAAGAGCATCCAAGAAATGTGTTCCCACTATAGAAGAACAAGACGGTCTACATCAAGTTCAAGTGGGATGCTCAAGGCAAAGGTATGTTCTTGATAGGGCTTTTCTTTTGCCGGTCTCGTATTGTTAGTTGGGAGACCGGGTTTAGGATAGATAGCCGTACTATCAAGAGGGGCTCTCAAGCAGGTGTCTCATTTGCATCATTCGGAGAAAGCTCAAACCTTTGCATTCATAGCATTATCTTTCTTGGTTGTTATTTTGTTCTTGTCCATGAGAGGATCTAGAGCTTGTGTTCATCATCTTAACAAGCTCTAGTTCATCATCTAAGGATTTCACTTGCATATCTTATTGCGGTTTTTGATCTTGCGAGTTTTCCGGCTCCACACCTTGGGCGATTCTATTCGTCGTTATCTTTCCAACAAAATTGGTTTCATCCTGTTTGGAGTTCGGATGCAAAAGTTATTGCGTTCCTGGTTTTCTGATTTCTGGAATTTCCCTGACCGGAAGTTCCGGCTTCCCACCGGAAGTTCCTCTAGGGCATCTTTGCCGCCGAAAGTTCCGGTGGAAGTTCCGGGTCTTCTTCCGCTCATGTTCTGTAACCTTCTGTTTTGGATGTGCTATTTAACGGAACTTCAGTCGGAATTTCCACCGGAAGTTCCGCTCCCACCGGAAGTTCTGGCCAGGGACCGGAAGTTCCGCTCAGGCCTAGTTTCCGCCGAAAGTTCCGGTTGAATTTCCGGCTCTTGTTCCACTCACGATTCAGTAACCTTCTGTGTTGGTTTTGTCTATTTGGCGGAACTTCTGTCGGAACTTCGACCGAAATTTTCGCTCCCATCGGAAGTTCCAACCAGGACTCGTTTTTTTAGTTTCTCGCTCAACAGTTTTTGACCGTTGGCTATGTGCCACCGGAACTTCCGGCCTCCCACCGGAAGTTCCGGCCAGGAGTCGCGAATGCCCATAACGGGCAGATCTAGGAGCCCTTTAAAAGGGGCTCCTCTTCCCCTTCGTGGGCACTAGCTTTTCTTCTTGGTTCTTGACTTTCTCTCTCTCCTCCATTGCTGCCCTTGAAGAAGCTTTCCCTCTCCCTTTCCCTTCCTATGATTCTTGCATATTTTTGAGGGATTTGAGAGAGGAGATCTAGATCTACAATCCCCCAAGCCAAATCCCTTCTTTGTGAAGGAATCATTGGGATCTAGATCTTGGACAGTTTTGTATTCTCCTCTTGTGTTCTTCCTCCCTTATTCCCGCAATAGCTTTTGTAGCTTTGTTGGAATTTGGGACATAAGGACTTGCCCTTGCATTTGGTGCATAGGTTTGAGTTCTCCTCGGAGGTTAGGCGAGTTCAAGCCTGTGAGCTTGTTTCTCTTGGGTTCCTTGGAACCCTAGACGGTTGTGTGGTTGGGTTGTTGACCTTTTGTGGTCTTGTTGACCTTTTGTGGTCTTGTAGCCTTTTGTGGCGTTGTTGGCCTTTTGTGGCATTGTAGCCTGTTGTGGCTTTGTTGTTGGGAGCCTCCAATTGAGTTGTGGAGTTAGCCCCAATCTTGTACGGGTTCGGTGACCGCCCTCAAGCGTCCCATAATGGAGCGAGTGCCTGCCTTTTGTGGTGCGCACTCGGGAGAATAGGGTGAGCCTTTTGTGGCATCAGTGAGTTGCGTGCTTCCACATCCGGGGTGAGGCCTTATGCGGCGTTGGGTGAGCATCGAGCCACCACACCTCGAGGTGAGCCATTTGTGGCGTTCGAAGAGCATTGCACCATCGCACCTATCCAACGGAGACGTAGCTTCTCTGGAAGTGAACTTCGGGAAACAAATCTTCGTCTCCACGTCCATCGGTTATCTCTCAACCGAGCCCTTTTCTTATGCACTTTACATTGTGATAGCCATCGTGCTTGAAGTATTTATATCTTGCTATCACCTTGTTGCTTGTATTTCTTAGCATAGGTTGTTGGTGCACTTAGGTAAACTTAGTGGCTAGGTTTTGTGCTCAATAAATTAAACGTTAGTTTTATTCCACATTTACTTGAGCCTAAACCGTAATATTTTTAAAAGCCTATTCACCCCCCTCTAGGCGACTTCCTTTGTACTTTCAACTCCATTGAAGAGCTTTAGCTTTGGATGATGAGTCCTGGAGCATAACTTGATGTAGATGTTGTCTATCCCGGCTTCAGAATCTAGCAAAGGTTAAGAAGATACTTTGAGTACGAGCGTACTCAACAAGTTCACTAGAAAGGAGTATTTTATGCACTATAACTATAGCCACAGACCGTATGTCGTAGGCAATGCAAGTTTTCATAAACATTTCTTCAAAGGTTGCTTTTATTCTAAAAAGCTATGTTTGTCAGCCTTCATGGGTTTACCAGAACTTTCATGGAGTTCCTTCCCCGCCGCGTTCGCAGCTCCTTCCCGGAACAGGGAGTAACAAGTTACAGTTCTTACACTCTGCACAGGTGCGTTACTTTACCAATGAGAGATCAACTCTTTGTTGCACAACCGGGCAGCTTATTCCCGTCCACAATTCCTTGGTGTGGGGCCCATAAGATGATCCAAGCCAATCACTGCCCCCTTCGCGACCTCGCATGCCTCCTTGGTGTACACCATGCCCACATATTGGATTACGGCAATGGTTTGCACAAACCGTTAGATGTCAGAACTATCGTGGTACGTTGAGGATTCCCACCCATATGCTGCATATCCTCTACGAATTACCAATTAATATGCATGCTACGAGGATAACAACCACGACCTGAACATCCGGCTTCATGCGAGAGGAAGAAGATACAGCTGACTTATCCGTCCCATTCCAAATCTCATGGTTAACGCGTAATATACGGCGCAAGAATCACTGGCGACATTGGTTGTTAAGTCCTAGGTGATATAGCTCTAAGAAGTGGTATTCCAACTGTCATATTTAATAGATTAGCTGATCACCCTGGATTAGTAACCAATAGTTCACATTATTATCAAAATTAGTGTTTTCTAATCTTTTTCAAATGCAGGTGATGACAACACTGGATTTGCAAAATACTTTACAGAAAATAATCAAAGGACATGAGCAAGTGTGAACTTGCCTTTTGTGATTGCAAGATTATGCACTCACGGTCTTCGAGTCAGTATAAGATCCAAAATATGAAATTATCATCATTGATCCGGTAAGGACTAATGTTTAAAGAAGCAATATGCTTTTATGCATAAGTAATGTGATGCACGTTATAAACGCGGATCCTGGGAATAACGTTGTTCTAGGGTTTGGATTCCGAAAATGGTTACTTTAAAATGTGTGGTCCTTTTAGATAAGTTTCACATTTGTGCTTCTATTAGAGATTGTGAGTGTGTGTGAACAATATATATTTATGTAGCAATAAAATATACACCTATGAAATGCTAGTCAAGATTGCTTATGCAAGAGTTCTTGTTTGAAGTGGCAAAAAGAATAACCTTTGTAGAAAAGGTTTCTCTTCTAAGGTCTAAACAAGCTTTGTGGTTAGTTGAGTTTGGTCGATGCCATTTATGTTTGCTCGAATGGTTTGGGTTTGAGATGCTTTACGAGTTAACTATATCAGACCAAAGTTATCTATAAGACATATAATAATGTTTATAGTATTATATTTAGATTCTTGGAGACTAAAGTTAACTTTGAAATATAGATAGTTTTGAAAGTATAATGCTTATAACATTTGTATCTTGTGTATCTGGAATGTATCCTTTAGGTTACTTAAGATTGGTTATTCTTCTACTTGGTGTAGTGGTTTCTTAATTCTATAATGGAGTAGTATCATTTACCTTTTATAGATGAGTGATTATAGTTTATAAATCAAGATATATTATTACTTAACTACTTATGAACTTTTTATAGTGTTGTGGTAGTTTTTGTAATTTGGTGGTTAACATAGATAGAAAGGGTTTGGTGTATTCATAAGTTGTTCTTTAAGGTTTTTATTATAAATGGGGATCTTTTTAGAATATAATCTTCACTTAATGGTTGAATTTAATTTAATAAAAAGGTATTTATAATGTTTTAAACCATTATGGCTTCATATTATTAATATTTAAGACTAATATAATTTATTAATCTTAATTTATTCATTTCAGAAATATTAATAGATTTTATTTATCCTTACATGAATTATTAATTAAGTAAATAAGTTTAAATTTGAGTTATTAAAGCATTTGAATTTTTATTTAACTCAAAAGTGGAATTTTATATTTTTAATATGTAAATTTTATTTTTGTGATCATTTTGGTATATTACATTTATTTTTGTGATTTATAAATAATAAGATATGATTTTTACAATTCTTATTACTTTATAATTACTTAATAAATAATAAATATTTAATTAAATGAATAATAATGCATGATTATAATTTTAAATTATAATACTTATTGTTCTAAGATTTTTGGTATTCTATTTATTTTTTTGTATACTTCCCATTATTAAAATATGAATTATCAAAGTTTTATTACTTATAAAACCTTTATTAAATAATATTTATTTAAATAATCATCATAATAATATTTAGTAATAATTTTAAGTTGTAGGTTTTATTTTTCTACAATTTTTCATATATAATACACATTTTTCTGAATTATAAATCAAAAGTTATTAATTAAACAAGATTTAATCATTTATTTGATTTCTGGAATATTATTAATTGAGTTATAACATTTTATTTATTTCTTAAACATGAAATAACTTTTTACTCCGCACCCATGGCTAGCCTAAGTCATTGACCAGTGGGCCAGTGGCCACCTCAGCGCACATGTTAAAGTAAATGCATTTGTTACCGACTGGTTGGCTACCCGAGTCAATGACATATGGGCCCTAGGCCATGTCACTTGCCACGTGAGACAAAGACCGGGTCAAACAGCGGACTGGGTCCAGGGTGGCGTCTACATGACGTAACTATGGCGTCAGCACCACCACCACCGTCAGTGAGTGGTCGCCGGCGAGGATCCACGGTGCCCCAACACGCGAAACTAACCTAGTTCGAATCAGTGCAACGCGCTGAGTCCTAAATGTAGGGTTTCGTAGCATGGAAAACAAAAATTTCTACCGCATACAAACAAACAAGCCAAGATCTATCTACTAGATTGTAGCAACGAGTCGATGGAATAACTCACCCTCGAAGATTCCAAAGTGTTTAACGAGAGCGGATTCTCGTGGGTGATGCAGTCGTACTCTTGCCGATCTCAAGATCGCGTAGACGATCCTTCCGGCGCTGCGTTCCAGCAGCGCTCCCGCAGTCGGTCACACGTTCGGTACTCGACGAAGACCTTCCTCTCCCTTGTTCCAGCAGGCAGCGAAGGTTGTAGCACTCTCCTCGCGATTCCGGCAGCACAACGGCTTGGTACCGGAAGTAGAGGGGAGATCTCGCAGGGCTTCGCCTTAAGCCGGAGCGAGTATGGTGGACTATGAGAGAGATCCTCGGCGATCTAGGGTTTAGACACACCAAGGAGGAGGCTTGGACGGCGTCTAGGGTTAGCTAGTAGGCGGCGGCTTGCCCTAGGGCGGCGGCGGCTGCAGGAGGGCCGGCGGCTAGGGCTAGGGTTTGCGGGGTGGTGGAGTTGTCTGCTAGAGGGGCAGCCCTGCCCCTCCTTATATAGGTGGAGGGGCCGCGCCAGGGGAGGGGAGTCCCTCCCCAACTCGGTTTCCCAAGGGGGCCGGCGGTGGAGGGGAGGAACTCCTCCCCAACTCGGTTTCCACCTTCCCCTCCACTTCCCAAAATAGCCGTTTGACTTTTCAAATTAGCGTTTGACTTTTCAAACTAGGATTTGATTAAACCCTTTATTTTGTTCAGTGATGACACCTAGTACATGATGCAATCATTCCAACTTGGTATGACACATTCATGTACCCTTCCCCTTCGGAGTGCCGGACATTCCGGAACCTTCTAGAACATTCCCGATGAAAACACCGGAACCATTCTCCAACCCCGAAACATGACTTTCCTTATATGAATCTTATTCTCCGGACCATTCCGGATCTCCTCGTGATATCCCGAATCCCATCCGAGACTCGAACAACATTCGGTCTCTTACTCATCATTCCATAACTACTCAAACAACGTCGAATCCTTAAGTGTGTCTCCCTACAGTTCATGAATTATGCGGACATGATCGAGACACTTCTCTGAACAATAACCAATAGAGGAATATGGAAATTCATATGGCTCCCACATATTTCTACGATTACTTTGCGATCGAATGAACCACTTACATACGATACCAATTTCCCTTTGTCTCATGATAGTTTACTTATCCGAGGTCATGATCGTCGGTATCTCTGCATACCTAGTTCAACCTCGTTACTGATAAGTACTCTTTTCTCGTTCCCGTGATATGTGATCCCTTGTGAGCCAGTCACATCCTTGCAAGCTAATTGGATGACATTTCACCGAGAGGGCCCAGAGTATATCTATCCGTCATATGGATGGACAAATCCCACTCTTGATCCATGTGTCTCAACCAATACTTTCCGAACACTCAATGCCACCTTTATAGCCACCCAGTTACAGTGTGGTGTTTGATGTCATCAAAGCATCCTTCCGGTGAAGGTGATATGCATGATCTCATGGTCGAAGGAATTAGGTTACTATGTATCAGAAAGCATATAACAATTGAACTATTAAAATGACTTGATCTTTATGCTACGCTTATCTATAGGAGTATGTCCACCATATCATTCTCCTAACGATATGATCTTGTTGTTAATAACATCTCAATGTTCATGATAGGGAAACCACAATCATTTATTAACCAACAAGCTAGTATTATAAAGAGGCTTTACTAGGGACTCTATTTTAGTTTACAAATCACACAAGTATTAATGTTTCCTTGTTAATACTATTATAGCATGAATGTAAACATTTATCATAAACACAAAGATATAATAATAACTATATTTATTATTGCCTCTAGGGCATATCTCCAACAGTCTCCCACTTGGACTAGAGTCATCTAATCTAGATTACATGGTAATATACCGAACACCCATGGTAGTTTGGTGCTGGTCATGTTTTGCCCTCGGGAGAGGTTTAGTCAACGGATCCGCCACATTCAGATCTGTGTGTACTTTGCAAATCTTTATGTCCCCATCTTGGACATGTTCTCGAATAGCGTGAAAACGTAGCTTGATGTGCTTCAGCTTCTTGTGTGACCTTGGTTCTTGCGCATTGGCTATGGCGCCCTTGTTATCACAGTAGATAGACATTGGGTCCAGCGCACTAGGAACCACACCTAGCTCTGTAATGAACTCTTTCATCCATATCGCTTCTTGTGAAGCCTCCGAAGCAGCCATGTATTCCGATTCAGTTGAAGATCTCGCCACAACGCTTTGCTTTGCACTCCTCCAGCTAACTGCTGCACCATTCAAAGTAAATACGTATCCAAATTGTGATTTAGAATCATCCGGATCGGTGTTCCAACTAGCATCGGTGTAACCATTAACAATGAGTATTCATCACCTCCATAAGAAAGAACCATATCCTTAGTTCTTCTCAAGTACTTAAGGATGTTTTTGACCACTGTCCAATGATCCACTCCTGGTTCACTTTGATATCTGCTAGTTAAACTAACAACATATGCAATGTCGGGTCTAGTACATAGCATGGCATACATTAGAGATCCTATGGCTGAGGCATAGGGAGTCTTACTCATCCTTTCTCTATCTTCTGCCATTGTCGGACTTTGATTTTTACTCAAGGTCGTATTGGGGAACATGGGCAAGAACCCTTTCTTGCTATCTTCCATTCCAAACCTCTTTAGAACTTTGTCCAAATATGTACTTTGTGACAATGATATTAGGCGTCTCGATCTATCTCTATAAATCTTTATGTCTAATATGTAAGCTGCTTCGCCAAGATCCTTCATTGAAAAACTATTATTCAAATATTCCTTGACATTATTAAGAAGGTCTACATCATTCCCAATCAACAATATTTCATCTACATATAGTATTAAGAATGCTACAGAGCTCCCACTCACTTTCTTGTAAATACAAGCTTCTCCATAAGTTTGTATAAAACCAAAACTTTTGATTACCTTATCAAAACATTGATTCCAACTTCGGGATGCTTGCTTCAATCCATAGATGGACCGTTGAAGTTTGCATACCTTGTTAGCATCTTTAGGATCGACAAAACCTTTGGGTTGCATCATATACAACTCTTCATCAATGTCTCCATTGAGGAATACTGTTTTGACATCCATCTGCCATATCTCATAATCATAATATGCAGCGATTGCTAACATAATCCTCACAGACTTCAGCTTCGCTACAGGTGAGAAAGTCTCATCGTAGTCAACTCCTTGAATTTGTCGAAACCCTTTTTGCGACAAGTCGAGCTTTATAGATAGTAACATTACCATCAGCATCTGTTTTCTTCTTGAAAATCCATTTGTTCTCGACAGCCTTCCGGCCATCCGGTAAGTCCACCAAAGTCCATACTTGGTTTTCGTACATGGATCCAATCTCGGATTTCATGGCTTCTTGCCATTTATTGGAATCTGGGCTCATCATTGCTTCCTCATATGTCGCAGGGTCATCGGTGTTGTCCACCAACATGACATTCATAACAGGATCATACCAATCAGGAGTGGTATGAGTTCTCGTTGACCTGCGAGGCTCTGTAGCAACTACAACTGAAGTTTCATGATCATCATCATTAGCTTCCTCTCTTATTGGTGCAGGCACCACAGGAACTTCTTCCGGTGCTGCGCTACTCGCAAGTTCGAGAGAAGGTTCAACAACCTCGTCGAGTTTTACTTTCCTTCCAGTCACTTCTTTCGAGAGAAATTCCTTCTCTAGAAAGGATCCATTCTTGGCAATGAAGATTTTGCCCTCGGATCTATGATAGAAGGTATACCCGATAGTTTCCTTCGGGTATCCTATGAAGATGCATTTTTCCGCTTTGGGTTCTAGCTTGTCCGGTTGTAACTTCTTTACATAGGCTTCGCAAACCCAAACTTTAAGGAACAACAATTTAGGTGTCTTTCCAAACCATAATTCATACGGTGTCGTTTCAACGGATTTAGATGGTGCCCTATTTAAAGTGAATGCGGCTGTTTCTAATGCATAACCCCAAAATGATAGCGGTAAATCTGCAAGTGACATCATAGAACGAACCATATCTAAGAGAGTTCGATTACGACATTCGGACACACCATTACGCTGTGGTGTTCCCGGCGGTGTCAGTTGTGAAAGTATTCCGCATTTCTTCAAATGCTCGCCAAACTCGTAACTTAGATATTCACCTCCACGATCAGAACGTAGAAATTTAATCTTCTTGTTACGTTGATTCTCTACCTCACTTTGAAATTCCTTAAACTTCTCGAAAGTTTCAGACTTATGTTTCATGAAATAGATATACCCATATCTACTCAAGTCATCCGTGAAGGTAAGAACATAACGATAACCACCACGCGATGCTACACTCATTGGACCACACACATCGGTATGTATGATTTCCAATAAGTCTGTAGCTCGCTCCATCATACTAGAAAATGGAGTCTTAGTCATTTTTCCCATCAGACATGCTTCGCATCTTTCAAGTGATTCGAAATCAAGTGATTCAAGAAGTCCATCGGAATGGAGTTTCTTCATACGCTTCACTCCAATGTGACCAAGACGACAGTGCCACATATAGGTCGAGTTATCGCTCGATTTCAAACGTTTAGCCTCAATGTTATTAATATGTGTATTTCCACTATCGAGATTCAACAAGAATAGACCATCTATCAAAGGTGCATGTGCATAAACCATATTACTCATATAAATCGAACAACCATTATTAAACAAGTAACCGTCTCACAATAAACAAGATCCCGATATAATGTTCATGCTTAACGCAGGCACCAAATAACAATTATTTAAGTATAAAACTAATCCCGATGGTAGATGAAGGGGTAGCGTTCCGACCGCGATCACATCAACCTTTGATCCGTTTCCCACGCACATCGTCACCTCGTTCTTTGCTAGCTTCCGTTTATTCTGCAGCACCTGTTTCGAGTTACAAATATGAGCAACCGAACCAGTATCAAATACCCAGGCACTACTACGAGTACTAGTGAGATACACATCAATAACATGTATATCGGATATACCTTTCTTCTTGATGTTGCCATTCTTAAAATCCGCCAAGTACTTTGGGCAATTCCGCTTCCAATGACCTTCTCCCTTGCAGTAAAAGCACTCAGTATCAGGCTTAGGTCCAGCCTTGGTCTTCTTCGTCGGCGCGGTAACTTTCTTACCACCCTTCTTGAAGTGTCCCTTTTGCTTCGACTTGCCTTTCTTGAATTTGGTGGTCTTATTGACCATCAACACTTGGTGCTCTTTCTTGATCTCCACTTCTGCAGATTTCAACATGGCAAAGAGTTCTGGCAACTGTTTGTTCATGTTTTGCATATTGTAGTTCATCACAAAGTTCTTGTAACTTGGTGGTAGTGATTGGAGGACACGGTAAATCCCCAAAGCATTAGGAATCACTATACCCAAGCTTTGAAGTTTGTTTGCGTGCCCAGACATCTTAAGCACATGCTCACTGACGGAGCTGCCCTCTTCCATCTTGCAGTTAAAGAACTTTTCAGAAGCCTCATAGCTCTCAATCACCGCGTGAGTCTCAAAGATCAATTTGAGATCACGGACAATATCATGTGGGTCTGAATTCTCAAACCTTTTCTGAAGCTCCGATTCTAAACCATACAATATAGCACACTGAACTGTGGAGTACTGAGTCTTCCGAGCGAGGTAAACATTCTTTACTTCATCGGTAGCAGTAGCTGCAGGTGGTCACCCAGCGGTGCATCCAACACATAGGTCAAATTACCAGCTGTGAGGACAATCCTCAAATTGAACCAATCCGCGAAGTTGCTTCCATTGTTTTTCAACTTTTCTTCCTCTAGGAACGCATTAAAATTGATGGTAGGGGCCGCCATTGATCTACAACATATTTGCAATAGTTTAGACTAAGTTTATGACAAATTGAGTTCTAATTAATAGTTAAATTAATCTAGGTGAACTCCCACTCAAAACAATATCCCTCACATTGTTTTAGTGATCACACGAACCAAATCCACCACATCAACACCGATCATCACGAGAGTTGATATAGTTTCAATTGCGAACAATCGACATGTTCATCATATCTACTATATGATTCATGCTTTACCTTTCAGTGATCCGTGTTCCGAGACCATGTCTGTACATGCTAGACTCGTCAAGATCAAACCTTAGTTTCCGCATGATCAAATATGGCTTGCTCATGTTGTATACACTTGCGGAATCTAACACACCCGATCATCACGTGGTGCTTCGAAACAACAAGC
This sequence comes from Avena sativa, assembly GCA_916181665.1. NCBI lineage: Eukaryota > Viridiplantae > Streptophyta > Magnoliopsida > Poales > Poaceae > Avena > Avena sativa. The sequence continues at coordinate 81,813,621 of OV702299.1, read as the reverse complement.
TTTAGCAACGGTGCTAACTAAGGGTGAACACTTTATGATTTGAAATTCATGTGCATGAGGGATCATCTTATAAAGCTACCGTTGTTAACTAAGCAATACAAGATGCATAAAGGATTAACATCACATGCAATTCATAATATGTGATATGATATGGCCTTTCTTCTTTGTGCTTCCGATCTCCATCTTCAAGCACGAACATGATCTCCATCATCATCGGCATTGCATCAAGGTCAATGACACTTCTCCATGGTTGTCGTCCACCGACTTCAACTATTACAACTACTTTGAATAGACACTCGGGTCTTGACAAAATTAAAGACAACCATATGGCTCCTGCCGGTTGCCAACTTACAATAAGGAACATTGCATACATCAAATATAATCACAATCATGGCCATATCACATCACAGCACACCCCTGCAAAACAAAGTTAGACGCCTCTACTTTCTTTGCATGTTTTATGTGGTTTGGGGATTTCAATAAGTGTCGTTCTAACTTACGAACAAGAACCACAACATTGATACTAGTATTGACAATCACCCGTTGTAAATTGAATCTTAACTATGCTGGGAGAAACAGGCACCCGCAAAGCCACTTATGCAATACAAGTTGCATGTCAAGCGTGGAGCAAGTCTCATGAACGATGTCATGTAAGGTTAGCCCAGGCCGCTTCATCCCAACATCCCGCAAGATGCAAAGTACACAAAAGGCAATCGACAATAAAAGCATCAACGCCCACAATGACCATTGTGTTCTACTCGTGCAACAGATCTACATATAGACACGGCTCTGATACCACTGTAGGGTTTCGTAGCATGGAAAACAAAAATTTTCTACCGCATACAAACAAACAAGCCAAGATCTATCTACTAGATTGTAGCAACGAGTCGATGGAATAACTCACCCTCGAAGATTCCAAAGTGTTTAACGAGAGCGTATTCTCGTGGGTGATGTAGTCGTACTCTTGCCGATCTCAAGATCGCGTAGACGATCCTTCCGGCGCTGTGTTCCGGCAGCGCTCCCGCAGTCGGTCACACGTTCGGTACCCGACGAAGACCTTCCTCTCCCTTGTTCCAGCAGGCAGCGGAGGTTGTAGCACTCTCCTCGCGATTCCGGCAGCACAACGGCTTGGTACCGGAAGTAGAGGGGAGATCTCGGAGGGCTTCGCCTTAAGCCGGAGCGAGTATGGTGGACTATTAGAGAGATCCTCAGCGATCTAGGGTTTAGACACACCAAGTAGGAGGCTTGGACGACGGCTAGGGTTAGCTAAGCGGCGGCGGCTTGCCCTAGGGCGGCGGCGGCTGCAGGAGGGCCGGCGGCTAGGGCTAGGGTTTGCGGGGTGGTGGAGGGTTCTGCTAGGAGGGGCAGCCCTGCCCCTCCTTATATAGGTGGAGGGGCCGCGCCAGGGGAGGGGAGTCCCTCCCCAACTCGGTTTCCCAAGGGGGCCGGCGGTGGAGGGGAGGAACTCCTCCCCAACTCGGTTTCCACCTTCCCCTCCACTTCCCAAAATAGCCGTTTGACTTTTCAAATTGGCATTTGACTTTTCAAACTAGGATTTGATTAAAACCTTTATTTTGTTCAGCGATGACACCTAGTACATGATGCAATCATTCCAACTTGGTATGACACATTCGTGTACCCTTCCCCTTCGGAGTGCCGGACATTCCGGAACCTTCTAGAACATTCCCGATGAAAACACCGGAACCATTCTCCAACCCCGAAACAGGACTTTCCTTATATGAATCTTATTCTCCGGACCATTCCGGATCTCCTCGTGATATCCCGAATCCCATCCGAGACCCCTAACAACATTCGGTCTCTTACTCATCATTCCATAACTACTCAAACAACGTCGAATCCTTAAGTGTGTCTCCCTACGGTTCGTGAATTATGCGGACATGATCGAGATACTTCTCTGAACAATAACCAATAGAGGAATCTAGAATTTCATATGGCTCCCACATATTTCTACGATTACTTTGCGATCGAATGAACCACTTACATACGATACCAATTTCCCTTCGTCTCATGATAGTTTACTTATCCGAGGTCATGATAAGTACTCTTTTCTCGTTCCCGTGATATGTGATCCCTTGTGAGCCAGTCACATGCTTGCAAGCTAATTGGATGAGATTTCACCGAGAGGGCCCAGAGTATATCTATCCGTCATATGGATGGACAAATCTCACTCTTGATCCATGTGTCTCAACCAATACTTTCCAAACACTCAATGCCACCTTTATAGCCACCCAGTTACGGTGTGGTGTTTGATGTCATCAAAGCATCCTTCCGGTGAAGGTGATATGCATGATCTCATGGTCGAAGGAATTAGGTTACTATGTATCAGAAAGCATATAGCAATTGAACTATTAAAATGACTTGATCTTTATGCTACGCTTATCTATAGGAGTATGTCCACCATATCATTCTCCTAACGATATGATCTTGTTGTTAATAAAATCTCAATGTTCATGATAGGGAAACCACAATCATTTATTAACCAACAAGCTAGTATTATAAAGAGGCTTTACTAGGGACTCTATTTTAGTTTACAAATCACACAAGTATTAATGTTTCCTTGTTAATACTATTATAGCATGAATGTAAACATTTATCATAAACACAAAGATATAATAATAACTATATTTATTATTGCCTCTAGGGCATATCTCCAACACTAAAGTGGCAGCACCGCTCGGAAATGGTCATCGGAGCCTCAACTTCGACGAGCTCCGACAGTGGCCGACGATGGCACACGGTGAGACGGCGATTCACATCGAGATAAGGCGATTTAAGGTTACTGGAAGGTTCAAGAACTCACCCTGATGATGATAGAGAGGTCGGCGAGGACATGCGCGGTCGGAGGCGAGCTCTCTGACAAGATTTCTAACGAACTGCCGCAAAGAAGAACTGCCAAATTCATCCACTCCAGTGCTCCTCTTGATGCAGGATTTCTCTTAGAGGATCTACGGAGGACGGTGCTTCTCCATGGCTGCTTGGAAGGGTGTGGGGAGATGTGGTTCAACGACGAGGTGTGGCTCCGGTGAGCTAGGGTTTCGGCCCCATTCGAATTAGAGAGTATAAGGAGGGATTATGGATAGGTATTGAGGCAAGGCGTCGCGGTGGCCTTCTTATCCCTCTCTAGAACGACGGTGAGCATCTTGACGCACGGCTGACGACGATGCCTGTGTGCGTGAGGATGATGATGATGTCGCTTTTGTGGAAAACCCCTAGCATTTATTTCTTCTCAACCCGCGATCCTTCCCTGGCCCCACTCGTCAGTCACAGGAGAGAATGAGCTGAGCTGGTTACTGGGCCTTTGTGGGCTGCACCTGGGCGACAGGTAAGCAGGTAGGAGTTGGGCCACGGCCAAGTTTTGTTTTTTATTTGTTTTCCTTTTTTCTATTTTCTGTTTTCCTTTTTAGATTTGAATTTAATCTATATTTTGAACTTTTCTTTGTAGAATTTATTAGCTGGATAATTGTAGTAATACTAAAATATATTTAGTATCATTTGTGAATTTTTATTATATAATGTTTTTATATTTATTTTTTTCTCTACATGAATGAACCCCTTTTTCATATTTTTTAAAAGCTTTTCTTATTATATTTCTTTCCACTTTTAGTCATGGATTTATTAAATGATATATTCTGATTTGTTTATAAAACTTAACTCTAGTTGGCTCATAGTTTGAATAGAAAATTTTATATGTATAATGATCCTATGGCATTATTTGATACATGAAATACAAAAGAAATTAATATGGTTAATACTACTTTCATTAATTGAGAAAATGGCAATGCATATATTCTATTATGATAAACATAGAAGTTTAGGGTGCTCTATTTACTTATATTCCCTTGTTACTGTGAGTAAAGATTTAATAAATAATCATATCGGCTTTTGTTTGTGATATTTGATAACATCCCCTTTTTATAATAGAAGGTTAAATCTAAATGTTTTACAGAAAGGAATTGGTAAAGATATACTTATATGATTTGCTATAGGAAAATATTCCTATGAAGCGATATGGACATAAGATGATAGATCAATAACATGAAATGGATATTATACTTGGTTTGAGATTTAGAGTTGATTGTTTACCAGGAATGAATAGGAGAGTAATTTATAACATATAATTACATCTCACAATCCTGGATTTCTAATTAAGGAATTCCTTTCCTAGATATAATACTTCTTCCTATCCATCATCATGAATAATATGATGAGCTTTACTTCACAAGACTGTTCTTATTCACCTTTTATTCTTCTAAACTCATAGATGAATCCAATGAGTTTGATATTAAAGCATTTCATAGTTTCCTCATATCTTTGCTTGGTTATACCACTACTCTAATGTTGGTAATCAGCAATCCAACAAGTAGTTCTTTTAAAATCCACTCATAATCTTCCTTAATCCTCCGTCACTATGAGTTCTTTATCAGAGGTATGTATATATCCAACTATCTTTCTCTAAGGCTTACTATCCTTTAAGATGAATAACACTCCTTCCATAACTCTATGCTATACTAGCTTTATTTGAATCATACTTTCTTACATTTACTTTACTCTGATAACTCACACTCCAACCTCACATTATATAAATGTGACCTGTAATGACTACTCTAGAATAACTTATCTCTACTAGGATTTCAATCATGTTCTACCCACCAATATCTTTTATGCAAGATATAGGTAGACCATCCTGGTGAGTAATACATGATCAATATAATCCTCTAATCATTTATAGCTTAAGTTCTTAGTTGGCTAAACAAGGTTTTATCAATACTACTTTCAATTGTATTGAAATTACCTTCTGAGTATCTCATATTGGATTAAGGTTATTCATGGACTATGCTCTCTTTAAAATATTTAAATAGATGTTATGATAAGATCAAGAAATAGTAGATCAAGGATTGATAGTTTAAGAATTTGTAAATCAATGGTTGATTACTCAACATTGATGAACAACAAATTTAAAGATAAGTTCCATAAAATTTGATATGGAAAGAAAGATATATAGTGAATGATCTTGACTTAGTCTCTTTCCCACTCAAACTCATTAAAGAGTTAAAGTTTAATTATTACTATGATACCCATAGTAAGAATAGATAAGAATAAGATATGTCAGGATTTGTCATTACGTTTTTATTACTTTAGTTTTGTAATCTTAACTTGGCACTTATGAATTGTTGTTTGAATATGATGATAGAATCCCTTAAGGATCAGATATTAATTATATAAGCAATGTATTATGAGTAGCATTTATTATATCTGATCTACCCTTAGATCAAATCATATTTACCCAAATAAGGTTTTAGCAAAGGTCATATTGAAACTTATCACAGTTAACTTGATGATCTTACTTCAATTTCATCAAGTTAAGAGAAGCTTCAATCACTTTGACAAGTTTTGTTCAAAAACACGGAAATTATTCATATTTTCTATGCATGAATGCACTGCACACATCTGGGTTCAGCTTATTTCTAGGCTCTAATGCTGGGATGTTACAATAGTCAAGGGCTTTCATACTGTTTTTACATCGCACAACGAAAACTGAGCATTATCTATTTGTAGGGTAAAAGCGATTACTGTCATATGATCTAAATTTTTAGCCAAGAAACCGTTTCCAAATCGCTGCACTATTAAGCATGTGTTTTGTTTGTAGAGGTGAGCTTCTAAGTTCTATGGTTGCTTCCGTTGAGATAGTCTCCTTTATGTACCATGATTTTACTCAAGTAAAAAAAAGAGTCATGGGTACAGAATATTCAGTGTTGCCATTCTTTCAAAAAACACCCCTATATGTTTCTATATGTGGAACTATTTTTTTTTGTCTTATTTTTTCCATTATGCAAGAGGATGAGGAATCTCATCATGTCGTCGTAGAAGAATTCTTCTCGGCGGCGGTCTTCTAGAAAGATCTCAACGATTGTTTTCCAAGAAAATATTGGTGGACATATAAATTATGGTTTGTCAGGTTAAATTTTTGGAGTTGAGTTGACAAAAATGAAGAGGGGAGGAGGAAACAATGGAGGTGAATACACTGGAGGATGATAACACAGCGAAAAGACTAGGTTTTCCATGTGAGCCTTTGAAACAAGGAGTGTCACTTTTAGTGGCCGGGGATGAGTCGAGCACTGGTCGTCGGCATGGTTACTCCTGACAAATGATTGATTGATTGAAATTGTTCCGCTATCATTTTTGCTAAGTTTCCATCTATGATGTTATAGAGAAGCTTTCGGTTTGTTGGGGTTTTCCTAATCTTGGATATTCTATGTTTGTCATTACATGATTCAGTTTCTATTATTTATTCTCATCGTTTTTCTCTTGGTAGGGGATCATGCATGACTTCACTGTACAAAGGTAAATATTGAGAATTCATGAGTAATAGAAATTGGCTTCTTAGACAGTAGTTACTAAAATACCAGTTTTAAAGGTTTATCTTCATTTTTTTAAGTTTAATGATTTTTGTTTAGCTTTAAGGATGCACATGCACAATTCCATAAATAAAGCATCTTCTATTTATAGAGTATACTTAATATGATTACACTCATCCTGTTTTGCATTTGTGCTATGTACGGGTGTCCTTTTCTACAGCATAACTCACCCATCTACGAGTAGAAGTTAATGAATGGAACAGTATACTCATTTCTAAATTTTACTCAGAGTCTCTGCTGGAAACTAGAGTCTTCATTGGGAAAAGCATATGATTTCAGGTAAGAAATCTCATAAGTTGAGATTGTTAATTCTACATTTCATTTATAGGGGATTCATACTATTCTTCACGGATATTGTAATGAGGTCAAATTGACCTGTTCAATTCTACACTTCATTGTCCTTCAGATTCTAGCCGTGTATGAACGAAAATGACAATTGTAATGCCTAAGTTGCATCTTAGTTACTGCCTCATCGGAGCACCAAGCCATGCTGGTTATAGTGTACAGATGTTAATCGATCTATGATTGCATTTTTGCAGTGAATCGAAGTTAGACTTAAGTTGCAGATTTGCACAAATATCGATATGTAGCTGATTTACTCTGACATGTCACTGTTGCTTAGGTATTTACATGTACACAACATCTTGCAGATTATGTAGACCAAATCATCTGATTGGTAATGAAAACATACATGTCATTTGTATTTCCTTAATGAATTCTTTGTTTATTGGCGTGTTGTTGTGAAATTTCCAATGGATTCCATAAGTTATGCTTGTATACGCAATCTTATAATCCTACAAGACGTCTAGCTATGATGTTATTAAGAGATGTCAGTTTTAACATCATCCCCTTTATATGCTTTATGATTAGGTTGTGAATTAAGAATTTGTACGAACTTCTAGTACTGTATGCCCGGCTTAGCTTGCTAAGTGCGGCTCCTATCAATGTGCCTGATATCCTCTGTTGATGAATTGCGGGCCTGGTTGGTTGTATTGTGGTATTGTGAGCTTGTGCAGGCATGAATGGACTAAAACAACACGCCAGCAAACAGAGCTGCTAGAATGTCAGCCACACTAATAATCCTGTCTAGACAACAGTTGTCATAGTACGCAACACATTCAGGTTCTGGTCGACAGACCCATACATACGTCTCATACATAGACTATGTCGACGATCTTCTTTTATCTACGTGTGCCAACTAAAACACACATTGACGAGGTTTAATCTCGTCAATGCCCATTGTTATGGACTTAGATTTTGGAGAAGATGGGGATGCTGAAGATCGTGGCACGGTTAACATACAAGCAACCAGGGGACACGAGATTTACCCAGGTTCAGGCCCCTGGAGGGAAAACCCTACTCCTGCTTGTCTGCTCTTGATTATGGCGGAACCGAAGGTTACAGGGTGCGCAGATTCGATCTGGCGTGGATGCGTGTGCGAGAGTATGAGTCGAGGGATCTAGGACGTGCCCTCCTGGCCTTTATATAGACTTAGGCAGGTCCCGGGCATAGTCCTAGTCGGTTACAAGTTCTAGGGTTTTACCCCTTTGAATTTCCTATCTCCGCTAGTCTTGCTCTCCAAGGATCCGAAGGCGTCATGGGCCTTGGCCACCCGAAAATCTTCATGGGCCAGTGTATATCTGCTGTGGGCCTTTCTTGGGCTGGACCAGGTATGCTAAAGTCACGTACCCGTAGGGTATAACCATGTCAGTAGCCCCCGAGTGATCAGTCGAATCATAGATTCGGCTGAGGACTCTTTCATCCTTCGGGTGCAGCTATATATTAAATAGTATATGTGTGTAGGGATTGTTAATGCGTGTGTCTGACTCACCCGACGGATCAGAGTCAGTTAACTGTCTTAGGACGAAACAACACGATCTTCTTCAGGTTCGGGTCCCTCAACCCGGACCTGGAACATGTGCTGGCGTAATTCGACTCAGGCCACGGAGGACTTACAGGAGTGGAATTCTAGTGATTTTAATTGGTGTACCCAACGCGTCCGTCGGGATTTTTCATCGTACCTGCTGGTACGGGTTCATACTAGCAGAGCGCAATCAGGTGCGTTGCTAGGCCATCAGATGATATCTGTAGGTCTTATCTTTGCGTCGCAGACGCAGCATCCGAACATTTATCACCACGGAGGTGCTTCGGGTGACCTAGGAGATTGTCGCTCACTCGGCCGTTTTGTTGGGGCAAAGTTGCCAAAAAGTTTTTGCGTGCTGATCCGGAAGATCGCAGTCGAAGATTTCATAGGGTGCGCGACCAACGCTCCCTATGGGAGTAGCCCCCAAGTGTCTGTTCGAGTCGTAGACTCGAACGGAGACTTTAGTTTAAGCATTGTTTCAGTCGTTAGGTCCACAGGACTCGAATTTTTTTGGATGCTTAAATCCATCCTCCCTATGGGAGTAGCCCCCGAGTCCGTACTGGAGTCGTAGACTCGACGTAGGACTCAGAGAAGTAATTTGTCCTCATTTGTCTGTCGGGTGCGCGGCCAGCGCTCCTGATAGGAGTAGCCCCCGAGTATTTAGTCGAATCGAAGATTCGAGTGAGTACTCTTAGCTGTGGAGCCGAAGTTGGTGCTAGTATAGCTTTTGATGACGTCTGTGCTGACGATCGATGACCTCAAGCGTCTGCTACGCCAGAGATGACTTGACTTGACGAAGCGTGGGTCCCACTTGCTGACTTTGAATTGACCGGTCACGCGCGGTGTGGAGATAATTACGGCGTCTCCTCGATTTCCGCGCATAGTGGATGGCGTGGTAACGACGGTTCGTTGTGATGTTGACACGTGTACGGCCAGATCTGCCGTTGGCGTTAGGTCTTCTGGATAGACGGCTGCCGTGCGTCGTCTTCGCTGTTATAATCATTGGGGGAGACCGTGGTTTGTTTTCACCGCACCAGTTCATCTGTTCACTGCCTCCTTGTTCTTGAGCGATTCTTGCTGCGCGCTGAGATTTCCTTCCACATTTCCTTCGTTCTTTCTGCCTTGACTTCGCCACCACCGCCGTAGCGCAATGGGGAAAACAAAAAAGTCTTCATCTGCGGTTGGGACCAGCGCCGCCGGAGGCAAGAAGGGCACCACCGCTGCTCGCGTCACCGATGGTGGCTGGCGGTGATCAGAGACGCGGGAGAGCGATCTCCGCAAACTGCGCGAGCGGGGCCTGATCCCGCAAGATACGACGGCCGTCAGACTCCCTGGCAATGAGGTAATCCCCCGTCCCCCATCTGGGTACCGGGTTATGTTTCTTGCCTTCGTGGTGCGCGGGTTTTCTTTTCCGGTCCACGACTTCCTCCGTGGATTGCTCTTCTTCTATGGGGTTCAGCTTCATCATCTGTCTCCCAATTCTCTTCTCCACATTGCGTGTTTTATCACATTTTGCGAGTGTTGGCTTGGCATTGAGCCGCACTTTGGCCTCTTCCGGAAGCTTTATTCCGTGAAGAGGCAGTCTGGTTCGGATGGTGTGTATCCCATTGGGGGTTTCATCATCTCCCTCAGTCCCAATCTGCAATTCTTTTCCTTTTCCATGTCCGAATCTGTCCAGTACTGGCGGAGGCGATGGTTTTACATCGGTGACTCCGTATTGCCCGGGCAAGATTTTGGTCTTGTTCCCTTTGACCCCTCCCAAAAGATTGAGAAGAAAAGGTCTTGGAAAAACCAAATCTTAGACGGTGAGGTGGCGGAGATAGAGGCCCTTTACCGTCGGGTGGAGGATCTCCAACTGATTCTTGAGAAGGAGGTGAACGGTGTGGACATCATCCGGACATTTCTTAAGCGTCGGGTGCAGCCTCTCCAAGCGAGGGCGCACCCGATGTTTCTTTATTCTGGGCGCCGTGATCCGACGAGGGTTTCAAGTGAGAAAATCTCCGAGGGGAATCTTGACAAGGATCTTCGCGCGCTGCTGAAGTTCAAGGCTGGAGAAGAAATCCCGGGGAAGTCGCTGACTCCTCCCTTTTCTTCGATGTTGGTCGTGCCGAAGGTGTAGATTTGCTCCCCCTTTTTTTGTTGGGTGTGTATTTGTTTCCTTTGTTTGCTAACAAAGTTCCTTCTCATCTTGTAGAGCTTCAAAGTGCCGGGAATGGTACCACCATTGCCCGAAAGGTATCCGAATGACCCGGATAATGAAGTGGTTGATTCCGTGTCCGAGCTTCCGTCGGCGCGATCTCCGGCGGAGGATGCCGACGAGTCGAGTGAGGACCATACGCGCAAGCGATCATGGATCTCCAGCGAGTCTTCGGATGCCTCGACTCCTCCGACTCCCAGAAATCCTCTGGGCCTTGAGCGTCATAGAGATGGTCATGGAGGTTCTTCCTCTCCCCTTCCTGCCATTCCTGTGCGGGCTGTTGCGCCGCACCCGCCAGTAAAGCGGAAGAAGGAAGAAAAGAAGGAGGAGAAGAAGGAAGAGAAGAAAGAGGAGAAGAGGGCCCGAAGGGCTTCTCCTATCTTCGACCTGAGCGCATTGGGCTCGTAAGTTTTCTTGTTGTACTGTTGTCCTTTTTCCTTCATGATTTTTGCACCTGTGTTGATTGGTTCGTATGCAGGCAATCCTCCCACGACTCTAGTGATGGTGCGCGAGAGATGATGGGGGAGTCGAACATTGCGTCGCCTCCTCCTCAGACGGTGGCGACTTCGGGTGGCGCCGCTCCAGATCCTCCTATGCAAGAGGTGCTGGTGGTTGCGCCTCAAAATTTCGCAGGCAGGCCTTCGGGGTCGCCATCGGAGCATGTAAGTTTTCTGCTTCATGTTACGGGGGAAGCCCCCGAGTGTCTTCGTGTGCTGATGTTGTTTTTACTCCTTTGTGTTGGGCGTAGCCCCCAAGTCCTTTTCTTACTGCTATTTCCTTTTTCTGCAGCCTTTTGTACAGGAGGCCAAGCGGCTGGTGGAGGAGCGCCTGGCGCTGGAGGCGAAACTTCGGCAACTTCAAGGTATCTGTCTGCCTTTTAATACTTCTCTTGTTTATCCTGGTCCTGTTCTTTGACACTTGCTTGTCTTAAATGCATAGGAGCATAACGACTCTCTCCGTGAGGTCGACGCTCTTAAAAAGAGCCTTGGCCAATAGGAGCAGAAAGCCGAAGCCGCCGTCGGCGCGAAAGAGCGCCTTGAGCTAGAGCTGTCGAAGGCAGCCGAAGCGAAAGAGCGTCTGCAGCAGGAGGCCGCAGATCGTGAGGAGCAGCTGGCCACCGTTGCGGCTGCTCATGAAAGAGGGGTGGCGGCGAAGCTCATGGCTGCTGCCAAGGCTATTTCGGGTGAGTGCTAGTTTTTGTACTTGTTTCTTTTTCTACGGGTCTTCTTCTATGCTGCCTTTCTTCATGCTTTTCTTCATTTTTGTCTCAGATGCCGCAGGCATCGAGTTCGATCGTGGTGCTCTGGAGCACGGGAGTGATCTAGATGATGCCACTGTGGCGGTCGAAGACCGCTGCGGCACCGTCGTCAACTCCCTTGCCAAGGCGAAATAGGTCCTTGGTCGCTTCTACCAGGAGCTCTTCCCGAAGGGCGCAACCCTTGATGATGTGGACGCTCTGGCAGAGGCTCTGTCAGCTGAAGCGCCTGCGGCGTACAAGCGCAAGCAGAAGGGCATCGACGCGTCCGTCGGGCTGGCTATGGCCTTGGCGGCTGGAGCGGAGCTGGACTTGCCCCAGATCACCTCTCGGATGCCGACAACTGCAGATGGATCCGAGGTAGCCTTCGCTGCCTACTCCGCTCGCTGCAGACAATATGGGCCCAAGCTCATTGACCTGCTGTCTGAGTATGCACTGCGGCAGCAGGGCGAGGCCAAAGCTAGGCAGTCTGGCTCCGAGGCGACTCAGTGTCCTTCACCTTAGGCATAGTAGACGTAGGGTAGTGTGTAGTCTACTTTTGTTGTAAATATCTTTTGTAGTACCGTCCTGGTGCCACGTAGTGGCCTTATATATTTAATGAATTCCTCCGAGTTGTGCTCTATCCTTGGCTGAATGTCTGTGTGCCTTCTTTTTTCTGCTGCTATAGGTTCCTTCGGGTGCTGACCCAGCTGACACTTCATCCGCAAAGCCCGTGCGACCATCGTTGGATGATTCCTCGCAGCTCGCTTTCCTTCGAGATCGCGTGCGCAGTTTGGAGAGGGAATTGCTCGGGTTGCGTGGCCGCGCCGACGTTTGGAAGTCCAAGGCGGATCGTGGTGCAGCCAGAGAGGGGTACTTGATGGCGGAGCTGGGTCAGCTGTCCGAACAGCTGCAATGTAAGTTGATTCTTGTTGCGGGCTATAGCTCAGTTCTTCGGGTGAGCCTGCTGGCCTTATTCTTGTTTTGTGCGATTGTCGCAGGTGCCAATCTTGCTCCGAGGGAAGAAAAGGAGCGTGTCGCTGTTCGGGTCAATTGCTTGACTCAACAGGACATGGAGGCCGGCGGCTTCTTCTGGATGGATCGCGATCGCGCCGTGATTCTGGCGACGGTGCAGGATCGTGTCTATCAGGTTTCACGGGTGCTCCGCCAGGTGTAGACATCACTTTCCTCGATGCTGCACGTCATGTTTCCTTTGGATGCCGTGCCGACGACCCTTGCAGGTCTTCTGTCGAAGTTTCGGAGTGCCAGCAATGTCAAGGAGCTGGTGCGACAGCAGCTCGTCGCAGGAGTGAAGGTTGTGTTGTCTCTTGTGAGGGTGCACCGCCCTGACGTAGATTTGGCTGCTGTGGCAGCTGGGCCACCTCTTCGACCGGATGGTGGCGAGTGGAACATGCGTCCGCATTACGCAGCTGTAAGGCAGTATGCCGAACAGATTGTAGATTTGTTTGAGCAGCGTGCTCAGGTTATTCTTCAGAATAGGTAGGACCTGAAAATAAACAGAGAGATGTAAAATTTGTATATTTCGGCTGGGCGTGTTTGTGCCCTTTGTTGTAAAGGTTTTCTTGTTTGTGAGCACGCAGTGCTTTGATTGAGTATGTGTCCTTTTCGTTTGCCTGACGTGGTCAGCTACTCAGGTGTACACGTTTGGTCTTCAGTCGATGAAATCGTGAGGTGGGGGGGAGCCCCCGAGTGCGTATGTAGCATGTAGTAAAGTTGCAGAAAAATAGTCAACCGAAGTTTGGGGGCGAGACACTTAGCTTTATTTATATCGTAATGGAAGAGGTACATGGTTCGGCTGAGTAGCCTTGGCTAAAAGCCTTATTGAAAGTAAAAGGGGGTAGGTTGGTACGGGTAGAATCGTCGCAGGTGCGAGATGTTCCATGGGTTGGAATATGCGACTCCAGACTCCACGTGCTTGAGGCGATAGGCGCCACCTGGGATGACTTCGGTGATGACATAGGGTCCTTCCCATGGTGACTCGAATTTATTCGGTCGCTTTTGCTTGAGTCGCAAGACGAGGTCTCCTTCGACGAAGGACCTTGGGCGCAGCCGGCGGCTATGGTAGTTGCGGAGACTCTGCTGGTACACCGCTAATCGAGCTGCTGCTATATCCCGTGCTTCGTCGAGTGTGTCGACGGCATCTTCTAGTGCAGCCGTGGATTCGGCTTCGCTGTAAGCGACGACTCGTGGAGCCTGGTGGCGTACTTCGGCTGGTAGCACGGCCTCAGCTCCGTGCACCATGAAGAACGGTGTGTAGCCGGTGGAGCTGTTTGGCGTAGTCCGTAAGCTCCATAGGACAGATGGTAGCTCTTTCGTCCAGTTTCCAGCTTTGTGCTCGAGTGAGCTCATGAGGCATTTCTTGATGCCGGCGCCGATTAGGCCGTTGGCCTTTTCCACTTGCCCATTTGTTTGCGGGTGTGCCACTGAGGCATACATGATGTTGATCCCGAGGCCTTCGCAGAAGTCCTGGAATTCTTCGGAGATGAAGTTCGATCCGTTGTCGGTGATAATGCTGTGCGGTACGCCGAACCTGTAGACAATGGATTCGAAGAATTTGACGACAGTTTTGCCCTTCTGGTTGGTGACTGGCATGGCCTTGATCCACTTGGTGAATTTGTCGACTGCGACCAGGAGGAAGACGTGTCCTCCTTTCGAGGACTTTGGCAGTTTGTCGATCATGTCGAGGCCCCATTGGGCAAAAGGCCAGGCTATGGGTATGGGTCGAAGTTCGGACCTAGGTGCGTGCGGTTTGTCGGCGAACCGTTGGCACCCGTTGCATCCTCGGACGATGTCCTTCGCGTCACTCATGGCCGTTGGCCAGTAGAATCCTGCTCGTAGAGCTTTGGCGACAAGGGAGCGGCTGCCCGCGTGGTGGCCGCAGATGCCCTCATGGATGTCTTGGAGTATGGCCTTGCCGTCGTCGATGGTGACATACCGTTGTAGTACGCCCGTAATGCTGCGTTTGTATAGTTCGCCGTTGATGATGGTGAAGGCTTTTGACCGACGAGATATGCGTCGGGCATCTGTCGGGCTGTCAGGTAGTTCTCCGTTTATCAGGAACTGGAGGTATGGTCGCGTCCAAGTTTCTTCGACTGCCATGACCTGCATCAGGTTGATCATGGCAACTTCGGTATCCAACTTTTCGGGTCCTTCGTGACCTTCGGGTAGCGTGGCCCCCGAGTGTTCTGCTTCCTCGTGTGATCCCTTGGGGAATTTCCGATTGATGGATGGCACGCAGATCTGTTCGAGGAACACACCTGGTGGCACCTTTGCACAAGTGGAGCCGATGTTGGCGAGTCTGTCGGCTTCCTCGTTGCTTTCTCTTCCAACGTGTCGAAGCTCGCAGCCGTCGAATTCTCCTTCCAGTGCATTGTAGAGCGCGCGGTACGCGATCATGTTTTTGGCGTGTGCGTCACACTCATTCATCGTCTGCTGGACGACGAGGTTGGAGTCACCGTAGATGACCAGGCGCGTTGCGCCGCATATTTTTGCCATCCTCATGCCATGGATGAGGGCTTCGTATTCGGCTTCGTTGTTGGAGGCTCTGAATTTCATCCGAAGAACGTACTTCATCTTGTCACCTTGCGGGGAGGTCAGTATGACTCCTGCCCTGCTCCGGCTTCACGCTTGGAGCCGTCGAAATGCATTGTCCAGGACTGCGACATGTCTGGGGTGTCTGGCAGCTGCAGCTCCATCCAGTGCACCAGGAAGTCCGGAAGGACTTGAGATTTGATTGCGTGTCGCTTCTCGTAGACGATGTCCAAGGGTGATAGTTCGATTCCCCACAGGGCCACGCGTCCTGTGGCCTCTGGGTTATTCAGGATGCTGTTCAGGGGTGCCTCGTTGACGACCATCACCTGATGCTCCTGGAAGTAGTGGCTCAGCCGTCGAGCCGTCATGAACACGCCGTAGGCTAGCTTCTGGTAGTGCGGGTACCGCTGTTTTGTTGGAGTGAGAACCTCGCTGAGGTAGTAAATTGGGCGCTGGACCCCGTGGGTCTTGCCTTCTTCGGGTCGTTCGACCACGAGTACTGTGCTGACCACCTGGTGTGTGGCTGCTATGTACAGCAGCAGGGGTTCGCGCTCCTTTGGCGTGACCAAAACTGGCGAGGTGGAGAGGAGCCGCTTGAGGCTTTCGAATGCGTCGTTGGCTTCTGGCGTCCACTCGAACTTGTCTGCCTTGCGCAGCAGCTGGTAGAATGGTAGGGCCTTCTCGCCCATGCGGCTGATGAACCTGCTGAGTGCCGCTACTCGTCCTGCGAGCTGCTGGACGCCCTTGAGGTTTTTCGGCTTCTCCATTGTCATGATGGCTCTGGTTTTCTTCGGGTTTGCCTCAATCCCTCGTTGAGAGATGAAGTATCCGAGCAGCTGACCCGAGGGGACGCCGAAGGCGCACTTTTCCGGATTGAGCTTGATCCTGTAGCGATCAAGGTTGTCGAACGTCTCGCGGAGATCGTCGATAAGTGTCCTTGCCTCCTTGGTTTTTATTACTATGTCGTCGACATAGACTTGGACGTTGCGACCGATCTGGTCTTTGAGGCAGGCCTGCATGCATCACTGGTACGTGGCACCCGCGTTCTTTAGCCCGAAGGGCATTGTGTTGTAGCAGAATACTCCGAACGGTGTGATGAACGCCGTTTTCTCTTGATCTTCGACCTTGAGTCGAATCTGGTTATAGCCTGAGTAGGCATCGAGGAAGGAGAGTTTCTCACAACCTGCAGTCGAATCGATGATCTGATCGATCCGAGGAAGAGGGAAGTGGTCCTTTGGGCAATGTTTATTTAGTGACGTGAAGTCCACGCACATCCGCAGGATGTCCGTGTCCTTCTTTGGGACCATCACCGTGTTTGCCAGCCACTCGCTTTCCTTGATTTCCCAGATGAAGTCTGCTGCGAGTAATCTGTTGATTTCCTTGCCGATAGCTTCGGCTCGTGGCTCCGACAGTCTTCAGATGGACTGCTTGACTGGCTTGGTGTCTGGAAAGACGTTGAGTGCGTGCTCGGCGAATTCCCTGGGAACTCCTGGCATGTCCGCAGGACACCAGGCGAAGATTTCCCAGCGCTCATGGAGGAATTCGACGAGCGCGCCTTCCTATGCGGTGCTGAGGTCATTGGCGATCAGCGCCGTCTTGGAGGCATCCGTCGGATGAACCTGCACTTTCTTGGTGTTGACGGTGGAGTCGAATGACATGTCAGGTGCGTTCTGCCTTGTGACTGGGGGTAGCCCATTGTCCGTCACCTCGTGGAGCCTTACAAGCTCGTCTTGCATGCCGAAAGACTGGGAGATTTTGTTGAAATCCCTGTCGCATTGGTCCGATCGGGTGAAGCTCCCGTGGACTGTGATGACGCCCCTTGGTCCTGGCATCTTGAGTAGTAGGTATGCGTAGTGTGGGACGACCAGGAATCTTGCGAATGCTACACGCCCCAGGATGGCGTGGTATTGTGACGGCCAGTCCACCACTTCGAATTCTAGGCGCTCCTGTCGAAAGTTGTCCGGCTTCCCGAAGATGACGTCGAGCCCTATTTTGCCCAGGGGGAATATGCCCTTTCCTGGGACAATGCCGTGGAACGTTGTGTCTGATTGTTCCAGGCTGCATTGCGGGATCCGCATAGCTGCTAGAGTGCTTGCGAACATTAGGTTGATGCCGCTGCCGCCGTCCATGAAGACACGACTCATCTCGAAGCCTCCGATCTGCGCCTCCAGCACCAGGGCAGCATGACCTGGGCGAGGGATCTGGCAAGGGTGATCCGCGCGAGTGAATGCGATGCAGGACTCTGATCCGCTGAGGTACTCAGGGATTGCAGGCGGAGTTGCCACGACCAAGTTGTTTTGTCGGGTGATTTTCTTCTGCACCCTGTTTGTGGGGCGTCCCTTCTGGATCATATTTAGTGCTCCCTTTGGTGGGGGTATCCGACCCCGGTGTTGTTTTGCGCTGGTGCGACTGGTTGGTTTGGGCCTCCAATAGGTGGCGGTGGAGGAGCTCCGTGTGCTATTTCACCTGGGGCAGGTGCGTTTCCGAACGCAGGAATTGGATCTTGTTGCCTCATCTGCACCATGCCTTCGCTGAGTTTCTGGAACTCGCGGCAGTCCTTGAGCATGTGGCTGGCTTTCTTTTTGCCATCCTGTTTGTCGATGTAGAAGTGGATGGTGCATGGACCCGATAGTTTGTCGAATGCTGAGGGTCCGTTGTCGCGGTCGCGGCGTTGCCACGACTGCGTTGGTCGTCCGTTGTCGCGGAAGTTTCTGCCGCGGTATCCTCCGCTGTTGCGGCTGTTGTCGTTACGGCGGTCGGCGTAGCCGGCCGCGACCATGTCGGGTCCGTCGCGGTCCTCATAGACGCGCGATCTCCTCTTGCTGTGGCGTTCACGTCTTTGGCCATAGTCGTCCTCTTCATCTGATTGCGCTCGCTGGATGCAGTCTTCGCCATCTGCCCAACTATTGGCGATTTCCATGAGGTGGTCGAGTGTCTTGGGCTTTACACTCCCAAGTTCCTCCTTGAAGTCTTGGCGCTTGACGCCGTCCCTGAAGGCGTCGATGGCCCTCTCTTCGAAGATGTGTGCTGCGGAGTTCTTGGTTGTAGACCAGCGTAGTATGTACGAGCGAATAGATTCACCCGTTCTCTGAGTGCAGGCTCGCAATTCTTCGATTGAGGCGGGCCTCTTGCTGGTGCCTTTGAAATTTCGGATGAAGCTGTAAGCGAGCTCCTCCCAGCTTCAGATGGATCCTGATGATAGGCTGCTAAGCCAGACCCGCGCCGCGCCTGTCAGCTGCAGCTGAAGGCATTGCATGGCGATTTCTTTGTTGCCTCCGTGAAGCTTGACGGATGACAGATGGTCGCTGAGCCAGGACTTTGGATCTTGCGTGCCGTTGAACTTCAGAGTATCCGAAGGAAGCTTAAAGTTGCGTGGCATCTATGTCCGCCGAACGGATCTGCTAAGGCATCGAGCTCCGCAGAGTTCTCCTTCGTCTTCATCCATCTCAGATTCAGACGAGCATGCGCGTTTAGCGCGTGCTTTGTCGATCTTGCGCTGTGTAAGCTTGTCTCTGGCGTCGTAGTCGCGTTTATGGCGGTTTGAGCTCTTCTTCCTTCGAGGAAGATCGTGCTCTTCTTCCTCTTCGGATGAGGGGGTAGGGCTCCGGTCGCGCCTGGCCGGAGCTTTCTTCTTCGGCTCCGCAGGAGCGTCTTCGTGGAGCGCAGCTCCGATTAGTCCTAGTCCAGTAAGTGCGGACCTATGCATGGCCCTTTTCGGGTCCCCCTCCGGAGGTGGGTGAGCCGCGAGATACGCAGTGGCTCCCATGATCGCAGCTTGTGGCGTCTTCGGGATGATGTTGCCGTCGGCATCCATATCCATGAACGATGTGTGGAGAGTTCGGGTCACGTCACGTCGCTCCTTGGGATCCATGTTTTCCACCCGAGAGCAGTGCTTGTTTCCCTGGTTTCCGTTTGTGCTAGAGCCGGGTGCCATGACGGAGAGCGCAGCTCGTCGCGCGCTGGACTCGGAGGCTGCTTGCTTGCGTTTATCTAGCGTCTCCTGCATCTTGACTTGTTTCTTGTGCTCCTCGATGAGGAGGTAGTGGTACACCATCAGTAGGTCACGTGAGGCGTCTGCAGGTAAGACGATGTCGCCTGCGACGGCACGGCGCGCCTGGACCCATCCTTCTTTGCTAAGTTGGATGACGTGGCCGTTGTTTTCCCTGTTGGGTGGGGGGACTGGCTTCTTCTGTTTTCGCCGTTTTCGCCGTTTCGGTTGGGCGGCGGGTTAGGTGTTTCTTCGTCGGTTTGGATGACTGCGGCGCATAGATAGCGCTTGAAGATTGGTCGGCTGCTGCCGCAGCTTTCTGATCCGGAACCGTAGGTCCCTTCATCCGAAGGTGGATCACACAGATCGGAGTTGCAGCTGCTGCTGCTGTAGAACTCATCTGTCGATGGTGACGTGCGTAGGACGGGGTGTGGAGCCCATGAGGCGGGCCTGATTGACGGCACGGGCACCCGCTCAGGGAGGCGGAGGGTGCCAGTTTGTCCCACCTGGAAGCAGAAGCTCCCGAACAAAATTTCGAGTCCGTCGCCTACGGGCTCGAAATCCTTCATGGTAGCCGGCGAGTGGGCGGTGAAGTCGAAAGCGCCGAAGAGGAGGTGATTCTCCATCGCCGCGGAGTTGTAGATCGATCGGGTCGGAACCGTCACGATCGCACAATCAGCAGCCCCAGATCCCACAAACGGCGCCAATTGACGAGGTTTAATCTCGTCAATGCCCATTGTTATGGACTTGGATTTTGGAGAAGATGGGGATGCTGGAGATCGTGGCACGGTTAACAGACAAGCAACCAGGAGACACGAGATTTACCCAGGTTCAGGCCCCCGGAGGGAAAACCCTACTCCTGCTTGTCTGCTCTTGATTACGGCGGAACCGAAGGTTACAGGGTGCGCAGATTCGATCTGGCGTGGATGCGTGTGCGAGAGTATGAGTCGAGGGATCTAGGACGTGCCCTCCTGGCCTTTATATAGACTTAGGCAGGTCCCGGGCATAGTCCTAGTCGGTTACAAGTTCTAGGGTTTTACCCCTTTGAATTTCCTATCTCCGCTAGTCTTGCTCTCCAAGGATCCGAAGGCGTCATGGGCCTTGGCCACCCGAAAATCTTCATGGGCCAGTGTATATCTGCTGTGGGCCTTCCTTGGGCTGGACCAGGTATGGTAAAGTCACGTACCCGTAGGGTATAACCATGTCACACATACATACATACGTTGTGCCAGAAGAACGTCATGTAAGCGGCGAGGCGAAGCTCGCCTATCGTCTAGTATATTTCAAATTCGCAAAAAAGGTACACATCAAGTTGGTTTCTTATCATCAAACACCAACGAACTTGCTTACCCAAACAAATACCTCAACGAACTTGGGCCCTTACCGTCAAATGCCAACAAACTTACTAAGGTAATCATCAAAACCCCATATAAACATTATCTTGGCCAGGTTAAAACCCGAGACTTTTGCAAAATAAACTGCGGAAAATTTGAAAAATAAGCCGTAGCTAATTATTCGAACCCACAACCTCATGCTACCACTTGGTTAGGTTGAGAGTTTTGCTTAGATAATTAAAGAAAATCATGATTGTGTCCAATCAGTGAAAATCGTCTTCATCAACCGCATTGATGCTCACATCGATCGACTAATCCCATATTAATCCAGCACACCAAGTCACTAGAAAAAACTATCAGTTGAGCTATCCTTCGCCTTCGATGCTTCTCTAAAAAAAAATCGAACTCGAAAAAAAATACCTACCATCGGCATCGAGTCTTTCCCATTCTCAACCCAAGCCTACACCAAAAGAATCATTCATGATCTCCGGGTCCATGGCATGGACGGGTTCAAGCTAAGACTATGCAATCTAAGCTTCGACAACCTTCCTGTAGAAGCCATGAAGATTGAAGCGCTAAACCAAATCATCGACAACTTTGGCAGCAAGGTGGTGGAGATGTTGCCCTAGAAGAGATGAACCTTTTATGTGAATGCATGAATGGACGACCATGCATCGTCCCAAAGGTGTATGAACTCAAGATCGTCTGTGATAAACTTGGGTCGCCAAACGTCTTCAAGCATCGGGACACCATGATAGTTGTCGACGGCATCAGTCGGCCACCACGCATGGTTTGAGAACCTAACCACACATACCATCATCCCGTATCAAATAGAGACGGACAAAATATTTAGAACGGTTCCTACCTCCACGCCATGGGGCCACAAATGGATGGTGGTTGATCCCGAAGATGGACAAGCTGGCGGGACTAGATTTTGAAGATGAACAAGCGCATAAGCATTGAGGACCTTGATGATTGTGTTCTACTCCTTGTTTTTATCTGCAATCATTTAATAAATGGAGAAATTTAGAGTTTATTTGCTTAGTTCTTATCTAGTTTATTTAACAAACACATAACATGTGATACTCACGTTCCATGCAAACTGATCTCAAACTTGTCTCTTGACATGGATATTATATTGCTATAGAATTAGATGTGTTGTGGCAGTGAGTAAGATCAATCGTATTGTGGTATCGAAATCAGCGAAAAGCGAGCGATATGACTGTATAGCTGTTCGGCATACCCAGATGGAGTTGCCATTTTTTGTCACAGCTGACGTGCTATGAGTTGGTTCTCACAAAAAAATATATTAACACTTTTAACGGGGCAACGGATAGGTGCATGTGTAAAAAAAGAAACAAACATACGACAAGCCATGGGTTCACGGAAGCTTGTAGCATTTTTTTATATAGGCCAAATCATAGTGGCACAGTCATAAATAATTTTGACGATAACTACTGACTCAGTCGTAAAAGCACCAAAAATAAATCCTTTTGTTCCTCTGAAGTCTTCGCGTTTTCCGCTGTCAGACATTCTATGTTTTCTCTAAAAGTCGGTTCACATTAAGCATGACTAGATCATGTTCTCCTTTTCTGGCTTTCACCAGCTCAGCGGCCAATTATGTTGTGCATGCCAATGTTGGTTTGTTGGAGAGCACGAGAGAGAAGACAATCGCGTGACAAGGTTAGCCTGCTCTAGCTAGTTTTGAACATGAGTTTTGGAACCTCGCTCCATCTATAAGGGGGCTAGTGGAGATGCTCTAAATGGAGAAATTTAAAGTTTGTTTGCTTAGTTCTTATCTAGTTCATTTAACAAACACCTACATATGATACTCCCATTCCATCCAAACTTAGCTCAAACTCGTCTTTTGACATGGATATTATATTGCTATAGAACTTCATGCGTTGTGGCAGTGAGTAAGATCAATCGTATCATAGTATCAAAATCAGTGGGAAGCGAGCGACATGGCTGTGTAGCCATTCGCCATGTCCTACGCGATCGGTCAAAGCTTAGGAGGCCTCGGAGATAGGCTTTATTAACATCTTTTAGTTGCTGCTGACAAGGTATGTGACGGGTCCCGCAACAAATCTATTTACTTTTTGACACTTTTGACGGGACAACGGAGAGGTCCCATGTGCAAAATAACGAATCAAACAGACGGCAAGCCACGAGTTCACGGAAGGATTTTTTCCATATATGTCGAATTATAGCGATATGGTCATAATTTTCAGCGATAAACTAGTGACACATTCGTAGAAAACACACAAAAGAATCCACCTATATGATGTGAAAATTTCACGTATTCAGCTGCAGCGCCTAAAATGGATACATTGTTCCTCTGATGTCTTCGCGTTTTCCGCTACCGCACACAAATGCGTTATACACATTCTATGTTTTCTCTGAAAGTCGGTTCACATTATGCGTGACTAGATCATCTTCTTCTTTTCTGGCTTTCACCAGCTCAGCGGCCAAATTATGTTGTGCATGACAATGTCGGTTTGTTGGACAGCGTCAGAGAGAAGATAATCGCGTGAGAAGATTAGCCTGCTCTAGCTAGTTTTGGAGCCTCGCTCCTTTTTGTCCGCGCGAGTGGCGTCAGTTATCTATCGTTTCCACTTCCGTCAGCGATAGAGCTGGGAGGCCGCGCGCGCAAACTACGGCGCCATGTCGTCGGCCGGCCAATTCATGACGCCAACCGCCACCGCCGGCGCCGACTGCGATCCGGTAGGAACCGCGGCGCTTTTTTAGCAAGTTTAGGCCTGCATTCCCAAACCATGAATTGGAGTTTTAGCCACGCCCACGCCACGCCAAATCCGATTACGGAGGCGCGCATCTGCGAAGTGCGAACTGCCACTGCCCTCCTCGTCGTCGTGAGCGTCACGACCCGCAAGGCGATGACCACGTGTCGCCGTGGAGCACGCCGCCGCGGCTATAAAATGCGGCCCCAGCCACCACCGGCACCATCACACTTGGCTCTCTGCTTTCTCCCTCGATCACTCTCTAGCTAGCCTAGCACAAGCACTTGTTCCTGACTCCTGAGGGTGGCGATGGCTCGCTGGTGGGTCTGTGGACTCCTCTCGCTGCTGGCGGTGGCCGCGGCCGCAGCCGCCGCGGAGGGGAATGCGGAGCCGCTGATTCGGCTGCCGACGCAGAACGAGCATGGCGCCGCTCCCGCCCCTGCCCCGTCGGCGGAGGAGGAAGGGTTCACCAGGTGGGCCGTGCTCGTTGCTGGCTCCTCCGGTTACGAGAACTACCGTCACCAGGTCAGACTCCGATTAAAACTCAGTTTCCGCTTTCTCAATGCTTGCTGCTCTCTCTCTGTTTATGAAAATTAAATTCGACCACTAAACAATTCTATGGCTGCTTTGCTCGACGGTGTGGTGTTCTTGATGCACGACGTACAGGCCGATGTGTGCCACGCCTACCAGATTCTCAAGAGGGGAGGTCTAAAAGAGGAGAACATCGTGGTGTTTATGTACGACGACATCGCCAAAAACCCTGCCAACCCAAGACATGGAGTCATCATCAACCATCCTAAAGGCAAGGATGTTTACGCTGGTGTTCCCAAGGTATCTGTTTGTCTGTCTTTCTTCAGCTAATTTTAGTTTCAGACAAGAGTGATTCTAATTCCACATCTTAAAACATAGACTGTAATTTTTAATTGGAGAGTGACAACTAAACATAGCTTTATTCCACACCTTAATTGGTGTTGCATTCCTACTAGAGTACTGGTGACCAATCTTAACATGCTTTGCAGGACTACACCGGTGACCAGGTCACTACTAAAAACTTCTTCGCGGTTCTCATGGGCAACAAGACTGCAGTTACTGGAGGGAGTAGGAAGGTGATAAACAGCAAACCGAATGATCACATCTTCATCTATTACGCGGATCATGGGACTGCTGGTTCTCTTGGTACGGCCGGTGCATACTCCCACATATATAAATGTTATTACTAATTTAGCTGATTTGCCTGTGTAACTTATTAGCTAACCTTAGCGAGTCTGTAGGTATGCCCACCAATCCCTGGCTTTATGCTGACGACTTCATTAAGGTGCTACGAGAAAAGCATGCTTCCAAGAGCTATTCAAAAATGGTATACCATATTTCCTTCTCCTTTCCCCTAGATAAATACTAGTACTGTACATCTTTAAAATATGGAACAGTTCTCTTAATTAGAGCCTTATCTGTAACTAAAATTGCAATCTTGGCAGGTTATATATGTTGAAGCGTGTGAAAGTGGCAGTATGTTTGAGGGTATAATGCCTGAAGACCTTAATATTTATGTTACAACAGCAGCAAACGCAGTCGAAAGTAGTTGGGGAACATACTGCCCTGGGATGAATCCACCGCCTCCTGTCGAATACATGACCTGTTTAGGTGACCTCTACAGCGTGTCTTGGATGGAAGACAGGTAAAGCATCATCTGAAGTATATTATGCTCTGCAGCAGTCTGCACCTGTTTTGTTTTCTGACATCTCATAAGCCCTACTACTTTGCAGTGAAACTCACAATCTAAAGAAGGAAACAATCAAGGGCCAGTACGACGTGGTAAGTCTCGAGTACACTTTCTTCATTCTGGTTAGTGGCATCTATAATTCACTGCTTCCTTGGGCAGGTTAAAAAGAGAACTTTAAACTCAAATGAGAGAAGTGAGGGCTCTCATGTCATGGAGTATGGTGACAAGACATTCAAGGACGAGAAGCTTTTCCGTTATCAAGGTTTTGATCCTGCAAATGCCAACAACACAAGCAGTCTGCCTTTATCCGGCCCGCAGGGTGTAATCAATCAAAGGGATGCGGATATCTTTTTCATGTGGAAGAGGGTAAAATTCCAGTTATTTCCTGAATATTCTCTGTTATTGGTTGTAACTCAGCACCTTGGACCTTCACTTGTGTGGTTGCTAACCAGGCCTTGCTGCTTGAAACAATGCATCTTTCTGTGTTGCATTTTTTCATGCATCTTTCTTTATTTCTGCCCCAATGTTCTATTTTTCCAAATTTGTCTACTAATGTATGTTCTTGCTTTCAGTATGAGCAGTTAAATGCTGGATCAGAAGAGAAGATGAGGGCTCTCAAGGAGATCAAAGAAACCGTTGCACACAGGAAGCATCTCGACACCAGTGTCGATTTCATCGGGAAGCTCATCTTTGGGTTTGAAAAGGGGCCTTCAATGCTTAGGGCTCCTAGAAGCTCTGGGCAACCATTAGTCGATGACTGGGATTGTTTGAAGAGGATGGTAAGTGTAAAAATAGTTCTCTTATTTGTATCCCACAGAGTTTCTGCTCTCTGCTTGTCCTCACCACATGTACATCCTTCTTCTGTTTTTATGTTGGGACTAAACTCTGTACTGATGCGTGTTTTCGAATCACACTGTGGATCACTTACTCGGTATGGCATGAAACACACTAGGGCGTTCGCAAACATGTGCAACAACGGCGTCTCTGATGCCGAGATGAAGGAAGCAAGTGCCGGCGTTTGCGGTGGTTACAACTCGGCGAGGTGGAGCCCGCTGGTTCTTGGGTACAGCGCCTGATCCACTCGCTGCAGTACACGGGGCAACACCAAATGCTCGTATGTGTAGATACATATATACCATTATTACAAGAAACTACCCAACAGTGTGTCCCTTGCGTGTGTTGGGTTCATCAGTAGTTTATGGTCATGCCTGTGTAATCAAGTTTGACTGCAATCAATTGAAAGGCAATGATTATGACACAAAGTCTATGAATACTAGATAATTCCCCACGCGAGTTGCAGCGGAAAAATATATTTCCCAATGAAATTCATGAAGTGTCAATAAAAAACAGATGGGCTGCCACTGTAGAGTAGGTTGGAGATTGCAGTAAAAAACATAAACGTAGAAGATGTAGAAATATGACTACAGAAAATCATGTATAACAATAAGAAAATATATCAACACAAATAGAAGTAGGTAGTAAAAGTATAATAATAAAAGCATTGCATATCATTTACACACACCATATTAATCTACTCTATACATGCTCCAGATATAAACCAAAACATGTCTTGCCAGCCAAGAATGACAATTTTGTGATATAATAATTATGACCTATGGATACGAGTGTATATGGGAGCTATAACACATGCACCAATACACATCGTCATCAAATCAGCAAGTTTTTTGTGTATGTGCAGACAAGACTTGGTCTCTGAAAGAGATGAAATGATGCCTGATGGGATTAAAAACTATAAACTGGGATACAATCTTTATCTGACATTGATGAATCCACTCATACACATATACTAATTCAGATTGTTGATAGAGACCATGTTAGAAGAACGTTGAAGCGACATCATCTTCACTTAGCTGCAACAGACACACAATCTATTTCTTCTTTTCTAATTTGCTCTCTCTCTTTTCATAAGAGTTAAATTCTAGTTTTTACCCCCTAGTTTCATGTTTTTGACGCCAATTACCCTATTTAGCAAATTTTCATCCTAATTACCCCATTTAGCAAAATTTGTGCTAATTTTTACCCTTCTAATTTATTTGAGCGTTTTGATAGGCGGGTCCTAGTCATTCTGATCTTCCCATTTGTTTCTCAGTGGTTAGTTTTATTTGGATAGGTGGATTACGTGTACAAATCGTGAAATTTGAGAATATTTCTAAAAGTTTAGAGATCGTACGTGTCAATGAAGGCAAAAGGTTTTGGTCTCGAATTGTTTAGCAATGTCGGGTACGTCGTTAGGCTCTTCGCCATCGCTGATCGGAACGGCTGCTCCAACTTGAGATCACGGTGCGTCGTCTCGGGGTCGTTCGGCGTCACCATCGTCTCCTGGTACGGCAGCAGATCGCCCATCGCCAACACCCGCTCGGAGTACGTGGCCGCCTTCGCGGTCAGCTTCAAGACCTCAGAGATCTCCACCGAGCCAGTCGCAGACGGGTACCCGCTAGTGACATCGTCGAGATTGAAGTCGTCGGGAAAATGCGCGAGCCCGAGACTCAGCGCAGTCGCGGCCCCACGACGAAACGCCGACTGTGACATGTACTCGGCCATCGTCGGCGCCTTCTCAAGATAACACCATACCTCCATCAGATCGCTGGGGATCACCTCGGTGGGCGAGATCTCCTGGAGAACAGCGCGAATGCATGTCGCTAAGAGAGCGCCCAAGTCCACCAGCGCGGTCACGCATTGCTTGGCGTCATATGACTACACTTCAGGGTCTTCTGCACATATTCTCCCTGCAAACAACACCAAGTCAGAATCAAAAGAATGCACAACTTCAGTTCCTCCCGCTCGGGGACTCGTCGGCGTAGAGATTTTCCTGCTCGGGGACTCGATGGCATAGCGACCCGATTAAATGCTTACCAAGCAGTGGACGGCAGAGCCCCATGGTGAAGTCCCGAAGACCTGTCAGCTCATCCTGCAACCCGGTAACAAGCGTGTAGGAGACCTTCCGCTCGTCCGCTGCCGCAGCGGCAGCGGCCATGGCCCTCTCCTCCGACGAGCTCGCGTCCGCCTTCGCAGCCTTAAGCGCCCTCTCTAGCTTGGCAACTCGCCTCTCCGCAGCGGTCAGTGAAGATTTGGCAGTCTCCAATTCGACGGCTGGGACAAGACCCTCGCAGGCCTTGGCAACAGCGGAAGAGTGTTCCTCTGCAAAGAAAATAAAAATAAGACTCCACGCAACAAAAAGCAAAGGAACTGCCTAAGTACTTGAAACAGCTACATGCGACCACCTGCGGTCGCATGTAGCTGTTGATTCACCTCCTGCACGGATCGGAGGTCGCGCTCAAAGTGTTCCTTTGCGGCTAATTGCTCCGCGGATTCATGTTAAAGGCCCTGCGAAAAGGAAACGCACGTAAGAGGACATCAAAATTTCCTGACTGGACACCAAAATTTCCTAAGTGTCTAGCCGCTGAAATTCAGCGACTAGCCACTCGGGGACTGGACACCAAAAGAAATAAGAATCTACCCGCTAAAATTCAGCGCGTAGATCCTCGGGGACTAGACATACCTGCATAGCTACGCCTAGCATGTTGTGCAGCTCGACTGCGTCCACTTACAGCAGCACAAAGGACGTTCACCCGCGGCGCTGCCCGATGTCCGCGTCTAAAACCTCAGGCACCTGAGGCTAGGGCTGGAATTTGAGCCGAGCCGAGCCAACTCGGCTCGACTCGCTAAAGCTCATTCAACTAACGAGTTAGCTCGACTCGGCTTGTTTACAGAACGAACTCATATTTGAAACTCGGCTCGACTCGGTAAACTCACGAGTAGCTCGCGAGCAACTTGTTTAGATTGGTATAAGTTATGAATATGAGCACATATAAGAAAAACTAGTAATTATTCTACTAATTTGAAACTAGAACAATAATAGTACTTCCATAATAGCACGAAGAAATATCAATAAAAAATATAGTAACTCTACGCCATTACAGCTTCAAGGAACATTCATAGTATGACACTTATCTATGAAAATTTTCAAACTCTATATTTGAACGAGTTTAATGAACTAAATGAGTAGCTCGCGAGTAGCTTATTTAGCTTGGGTGAACTAACAAGCTCAAATCAAAAACTTGGCTCGACTCGTTAGATACCGAGTCGAGCTATATCACGAGTTACTCATTTAGCTCGCGAGTTTCGAGTTATAATTCCAGCCCTACCTGAGGCGACTGCGTCATAGCTCCCGTGGCGGAGGCCTTCGCCATAAAGCGGGAAAACGTCGCCGCCATCACCCCTGAAGAGCTAGTCGTGGGCTCCGACGCCCCAACCATCGCGGTCGGATCACCCGGCTGCAACTCAGCGACCACTTCGGCCTCTGCGGCCTTGTCAACTCCAGTCGGCGCCTTGCTCAGCGCATTGGCTGGCTCGTCCATGTTTATAATGAAGTCATCGCCCTTCTTCTTCTTCGCGCCCTCGGCGGGCGCCTCGGCTTCGTCGCCCTTACTCTTCTTCGAGGGGTCAACTTCCCCTCCCATGGCGACTGGCGGCACTTTGGCCCCCGTCGGGTGACCAATCTTCTTCACACCAGTCCTGCAAAAAGACACGATCAGCGACTCAATCAACGACTACAAACACTACTTCGAATTGACTCAGTGAAGAGCTTACCTAGCGACCAGGATGAAGTGCAGACCGGTGCGGATATACACCAGCTTCTCTAACTCTGGACCCAGCCTACGACTGATGCCCATCTCGAACGCGATTGGGGCCCACGACACTGCGGACTTCTTCGACGACGAGGCCGCGGCTGTAGGAAACTCTGATCCAGTCGGCACTGGTGCCTCCTTCGACGGAGAGGCCTCCACAGCCGGAGCGGCTCCCAGCCCCGAGACCGACAAGAATGGCAGTGGTATCGCTGCAAGAGGCACCTCATTCTCCACCACATCCTCGGCTCTCGGATCCATCACCTCCGGAGCTTTCGTCGAAGCTTCGGCCTCTGTGTCGTCGGCTTCGTTGCCCGACTCAGAGCTGGCCGTAGACCAGGGTGGAGACGCCACTTTAGGCGCCTTCTTATTCGCGGGCGACTTCTTCTTTGATGGCGTGGCCACACACCACGAACTGTGTTCTTGGACGTCTCCCTCGCCCCCATCGTGTCCCTCGAGGCTCCGGGTGGCCTCGAATTCGCGCTGCCGCTACCCGCGGGTCTTCTGAGCCGCAGTCGCAGGCACGGCAACTTCCACCGCCTCGTCATTGTTGTCGGAGGACTAGCTTGAATCCCCCTCGATCTCCTCGGAGCTCTCTTCATCAGCGGGAGGGATCAACCCTCTAGGACTTGGAACAGCTGAAAAGGATTAGCACACGTCAGCAAACCGCGACTGCGTCTCTACGACTGCGAAGATAGAAAGGATAAAGAAACTCACCCTCGGTGCATGGTGCTTCGTGGTATACGGGGCGATCCCGGCCTTCGAATTCACATACTCCGCGTCGGTGATCTTCCTCAGCGCGGTGGCGTAGTCATCGGCGCTCCAGTCGGCGGTGCAGGCCTTGGTCCCATCATCCCTGTCAGTGTAATCGTACATTCAGTGGGAGCGACTGGTCAGCGGCACCAATCGTCGTCCAAGCCAACAATTGTAAAAATTGATGGTTTCAAGCCCATCTTTCTTGATCTGACGAATCATCATCAGCATTTCATCCACGACCATCCTCTGGTCGTGGGGGAGCTTTGCCACCTGCAGCCGGCACGGCTCGCTCCTGTTGGCGGTGAATGTTGGGACTGGCACCTCACCGTCCGGTGTCGACTCGCTGACGTAGAACCAGAACTTTTTCCATTCGCTGGAATCCTTCTTCAGTAGCATGAGGTCGAGGAAGGGGGCCTTGTTCTTCAACTGAAAGGTGAGGCCACCCGCCGCCAGCATCGGGCCGCCTGCCCCTTCGCAGCTGATGCGCCCGTGGAACAACTCCTGTCACAGGGGGAAGTACGGGCGGCATTCCAGATAGCACTCGCAGCATGCCACAAAAATGGCGAGCTGCTCGATACTATGGGGCCCCAAATCCGAGGGATTAATGGCATAGTAGGCGTAGAATCGCTAGAAGAATATTGAAGTCGAAAACCTGAGCCCCCTTTGAAGGTGGCTGGTGAAGGAGATGAACTCACCGGCATGAGGATCCGGCTCCATTTCTCCGGTTGAGGGATCCACCACTTCCCCTTGCAGAGGATCCCCGCATCTTTGAATTTTTTCAATGCCGTCGTGGTGCACTTGGACTTGCCCCACTGCTCCTTCGGAAGCGCCATCGGGGAATGGATCGAGATTCGCTGGCTTGCTCTGGAGATTCCGGATCAGGAGGAAATGGAAGACTGAAGGGTGCACGAGATCGGAGGAAATGTGAGGAAGACTCGCAACTCCCCTATTACTCTCCTTATATAGCGGTTGCTTCCCGCCAGTTTCGGAGGAGCCGTTACCCCGCGGTAATTACACCAATGTTACCGTTGGATTACCCAACGGCTAGTTTGACTAAATGACGGTCCAACTTCTTCTACTCGACTTGCCGACCCATTCGCCTAAGCTACGACTCGATTTCTTGCCAAATTGGCTAGTCGACCGGTCGCGGATATTGCGACTGAAGATATATGTTGAGGATTCCTTCCTTCATTGAGGGAGGCCAACACTGATTCGATTGGGCGTCCAAATTGGACCCGTATACTTTGACTGCCAAAGAACACCTGGATGAATCAACGAACGGCCTCGGGGACTACTGATGGGGATATGCCGAGTGGGGTATACCCAGCAGGATGTTCCCTACTGGCTCCAACTCCCGATGAGTGGGCCTGCAGGACGGCGACTGGATCACGACCCAAGGAGGAGCCAGGCGACTGGAAGCTGAAGGCCCAGAAGCGTAGCTAGGCCCAGTTAGATTAGGTCAAACCCATCGAGTCCTTATCTAACTCGGTTGTAGATCTGTAAACCCTAGCGAGGCACCCCTATATAAGCCTCCCTAGGGTGCTCTAGTACTTACGTTCCATCAGACACCCCATTGACTTCCTGCCTAGCCGCCGAGCTCGCCACCACTGTAATCTCTCGATAATACAATCTAGCAGGAGTAGGTATTTACCCTCCCGGGGGGCGAACCTGGGTAAAACCTTGTGTCTCCGCCCTCATCTCGCACCGCAGATGGCCGGTCGCCCTTGCCCCTCATTCTACTACTCGCTGCCAATCACAGCATCTGTCGTGGCCATTCCCACGACAGTGGCAATGGCGGAGCAAGCACACGACATCGAGATGACACGGGTTCTTTTACCCAGGTTCGGGACCCTCATGAGGAGGTAGAGCCCCTACTCCTTATTTGTTGTATTGCTCACTTGCTTCATGAGGGTACAATGGTGGATGCAAGTCTAGGGTTTAGATCGCCGGGGATCGACATGTTCTAAGTTAGGAGGAGGACTCCTTATATAGGGCGGCGACGACCCTCTTCCTCCAACCTTTGGATGGGAAGGGCTTCCATAGAACCGCTCCTCGAGGACCTGGTCTATGAGGCTGCTTTGTATGGAATGAGTCTACACCACCTTAGGGGCTTCAGTCCTACTCCGGGCTTCTGTCATCCCTGACGTCCCGGCACGCCTCCTTTTGTCTTAGTGTACCAAAACAGGGAGAGTCGTCCTTCCAGCTAGACCCCGACAACTCTGCTTTTGACCGGGCTCTTGCCTCGAGACTGCTTTGGGGCGGCATCCAATGACACCGTTGAACTTGTCATATTCCCCTTGGAGACGCAACTAGTCCTGTTGATGAGATATTTTTGGTCCAGACCCTCCGGAGGGAGATGGCATGTCCCGACTCTATCTTTTTCTGGCCTCCCAAGGTAGTCTCGCATGATGATCCTCGAGAGGGGGCCTCCTGGCCCCTCACGAGGCATGGCTAAGTGTTGGTGGGCAAGCCAGTGGCCGACGGATCAGGGCACCCCCTATGCTAGGTATTGGACAACATCGGCAAGCTCACTTGTAGGAAGAAAAGCCTCGGGCAATCCCTGACGTGGAGTGGCCTCTCAGGCCAGAAATAGCATCGGTGACAGGGCTTCAACTTGGGAACTCCACACAACGCAATTTCTGGAGCATGGAACCGAGCATATGCTCCAACTTTCCATGACCTCCCAACATCAACTTCCCCCTAGCTTCTCCCCTTCTCTCCCTTGCCACCATGGCAAGCCAAGAGCAAAAGAGGAAACTTGAGGTGGTCGATTGGGAGGCATGGGCGCTTGTTTGACGAGTCTGCCCGAAGGATCTCCACCATCATCTTCCTCGATTGAAGCTCTGTGAAGAAATCCTAGAGCAACTGCCCGGCGCCGCACCCAGACGCCAGCACAGATGAGCTCGAGATGCTGACTTATTGGTGGAGAACCCCAATGCCCGCTGCACCGCTTGCAAGAGCTCCTGCCACCGGAGCCACACGATGATGAAGAGGAGCACCAGTGTCGAGTGTTAACCTTGGCAATGCCCATGGTTATGGACTTATAGTTTCATAAAAGAGAGTGCTAGTGATTTTGTCGGCTTATCTGACAAACAAGAAAGTCGATGTCGTTTGATTATTGTGGAGAAAATGATTACAAAGTCGCCAATTCGCTAGTTGCGATCTAGCTCACGACGTATTGTGTATTACTAGAAAACTAAGGTGCCCTCTCCGTCATTGGCTCCTCCTAGTCTTTATATGAGTGACTGGGTCCTGGATCGGTATACGGATAGGTTACAAGTTAGAATTATAATACTAAGACTATGTCGATTCGTACTTTTATCTTGTTTGCCAAGCCAAGCTTCCATCTGTCGAATGCCTCCTGGACTCTTTGTTCTTCATGGGCCTCATAGGCCATAGCTCTAGTATGCCCAGGTAACCAACCACAGGAACCCGATAAGTCATATCCATGTTAGTATTCTCCGAGACTCCATCTAAAGAATGCTATATACTTGAAGAATGCTAAGTTGATAATATTCTATATACTTGAAGAATCCTCATAGATTCAATATCTAAATTTGAACATGATAGTTTAATTTAATTATTTCTCAAATACCATATGGACTATACCATAATGAACCAAACTGGTATGGAGTGACTATAGTATTGGATGGATGACATGTGGTTCCCACGTCATTTGGTCCCGTAGGTTATTCACTTGGTGTTTCTTTGGTTAGTGCAAGATTTTTTTCAACCGGACTATGAGACATCTTCGTTGCAATTTATTTCCAAGTATAAATCCTAGAATCCACCACTAAACCCTTAAATCATTTCCTTGTTTCTTCATCCGAGACCTTTTTGCGTATATAGGCTCCATAGGCTAACTTACCCACTAAGATTCACCTCTGATTAGATTCCCTTCTCGAAGAACACATGGCACGACGCTCTTCTTCTCCACTGGCGCACTCCAAAATTATGACTGAGCCATTGAGTCCTCACAGTAGAACACCAGCATAGTGTAACACCTCAAAAATATTATAATGAGAATATCAGTTTCTAATTATCTAAAATTAGGGTTAACAAAAGCTTTTAATTTTAAAACTATAAATGCATGAGTGTTTATGAATGATGGTGAATGCTTGGTATGCCATGATTTGTTGTTGTAAATGATGAGGTTTGGTTTAAAGATCCAAACAATATCATCTAGGTCAAATCTAAACCAAATCAAATCAAAAGAAAATCAAATGGTGAAGCATATGACCTAATGGTCATTTTTGCCAAAGTTAACACTTAGCCCACTTTGAGCATCTCTAGTAAATGACTTCAAATAGAAACAATTCCATTTCTTTTCTCACCTTGCTAGACCAAGTCACAATGAACACAAGTGAGCTTTCAAAACTTATAGAAACAAATTCAAATTCATTTGAGGGACTTTTAAAAATTGAATCTATCATAGGCATCAAGATGGCCACTTCTCAAAAACCATCAAAACCTTCACCACTTGGCAAACCCTTGTAACCAGAGACTTCCAAGCATATGACCAACCAACCCATTAAATAGAATTTGAAAATTCAAATCATTTCCTCTTGCGGACGTTTAATCAAACACTTAGTAGGCACAGTACAAAACTACCTACTCCACACTGTTTGGAGAAAACTTGTGATCATCTTAGTACCTCACCCAGCCTCCACAACTCGCCCTCACTCACCTCAGTACCAGCCCGTGCAGCTGAGCCTCTCTCACTCACCAATTTGACTAGTGTCGGCCATACCCGAGCTCACCCATGACACCCCGACGTGGACTCGCTGCTACAAGCCTCGTCGCCCTCTCCCACAATGTCTAGTAGCTAGCTGTGACCTCACCGCAACTGCATGTGTACGCCTTGACCAACGCCAGCTCGTGGAAACGCCAGCGTGGCCGTGCCCATTTCTCTGCCGACCATGTCGAGTCACAGGCCAGAGCGCCGAGCAATTCCGCGCAACCACGCCGCGCCTCGCTCTCCCCTCATGTTAAGGCAATCTCCATGCCGCCAGCAACCTCCCAGACATGCCTGTTTGACCCGACGCGACGATTACACGCCGTACACCGTAACAAACACCCGTGGTACCCGAGCAGAGCATGGACGTCCCCGACCGATCGAGACCACGCCTCGCCGTACCACTATGCGCATGATGATCTCCAAGGAGCCCTGCGTCAGCCTACACCCTCCGTCATGCCCATAGAACCCTGTAATGACGTTGCCGATGAGCCCGAGCCATGCCCCGATGCTCCTCTCGTCGGGGTATAAATATACCCTGCCCCTGCCTCAAAATGCACCCCGCTCGACTCACCTCTCACCCAACAACCTCTCTGACCCATCCCCGAAGCAAGGCGAGCACTACATCGCCAGAGTTTCATCGGCGCCCGCCGCCACAGTGATGAAACAGAGCCAGCACTAGGAGCCGCCCCAAGAGCTACCGCGACCACCGTTCGAACCGCGGTCATCTACCAGCTCGTTTGCCTACCTCGCCATACCTAGATGGAGCCCTAGTAAGCCCCCGACGACCCCCGACATAGAGATAGGGTTGAATCCCCCGCACGCTATGCGATGGAGACGACGGCGCTGAGCCATCGATCGAGCTCTAATCGCGCGACCCAGATTAGCGCATACCGCTTCACGTTAGAACAGTCACTGACGCGTGGGACCAACCCAAGTGAAGCCTGATGTGCGCGCGCTGCGTAGTTGGGCCGGCCCGTTATCTTCCCCGCGCATGCCCAACAATTCAAATGTAGATTTTTTCTTTTAATTCAAAACCCTATTATGTAGGTGACTTTGAAATTGAATTCAAGAAGATTCACTGAACCAAATTGTATGATTCCAATTTTGTTAGAAAGAAAATGAAAATCTCTAAGCACTCCCGTTTGATTCAAATAGTTTGAAATTATAGATCATCCCTAGTAAAAATAACAAGGCAGAGACTTTTCCAACTTCAAACATTTTCATAAAATCAACCATAAACGCTTTGAGTTGATTCCAATTCTCAAAAATCACATTTGACATGACCTATCTGAATATGTAAAATTATATAATTTTACATGCAATAATCTTGGGCTAATATTAAAAGAATGCTATATAGTCATTTCTAGTCACTTTAATGATATTAAATAGAAATATTAAACTTTGTAATATATGCCATCCACTTTAAATCACATTCCCAAGTATTGGAATATATGGTGATGACATGTGTCAACATGATTCCATATTTTATAATTAGAGAATATTAAATCTTAAATATTTTTCAATGAGTAGAAATTGCTTTTCTAAAAATAAGATAAATAAGGTCATGTCAATATTTCTTCTGGTGATTGAGATGATGCTAGATCATCTAGTGTGGATCGTTGTATGCTAAATAGAAGTAGTTAAGTATTTTTTGGTGATTGTGTACCTCGTATTTATTTATAGACGTTAGTATCAACCCGGGGTATGAGGAAGAGGAGTTCTACGATGAAGGAGAGGAGGACTTCGACAACTACACCAACCATGGCAAGCTAAAACTATGCAAGCTATTATGCTACAACCATGATTATACCAACCCCAAGTTTTACTTGCAAGCTCTATCTTTTCTTCCTTTTATCAAAGTTGCTCAAATAGTTAATTAATTGGTGATTAGTGGAGAAATAGGAAAGATGCCCACAAGATCATAAAACTAGGTGTACATAGTTACACTTGATTATTAACCCTCAATAGTGACACCCTCATTGATAGATGCTAGTGCTAAAATAATCTTGATCACGAACACTCGGAGAAAATGATTATGAAAACCTTGGGATGATGAGTCATTCTATTAAAATGTTTTGACTTATGTTATGGAACACAATGAGTTGAAGATGATACTGAATGAAGCATGTGCCCGAACTTTGATAAAAACTGATGGTTGGGTTCGGATGTGATACCATTCCAACTTTATCGTACAACCACAATACCTGAGTTGGGTAGGGCTTAAATGGAAGTTTATGTGTCTTAGTATGGGTTCCCCCACGGAAAGAGGTTGAGCTGAGGCTACCTCGTGAATATGAATGTCCACCTATGTAGTTCTCGGGATGGCGAATGACCATGGCTGGGAGGCCAAACTCATAGGGGAGGTTCCTATACTAGGGTGTATAATTGAAAGGTTAGGATTGATTATCTGCATACCAAGTATGATGATCCAGGGTTATCCCTGACGGATGTATCGAATGTTGTGGTGAAAGTGTACCACCTCTGTAGAGTGTCAAACTATTCGAATAGCCGCGTCCGCGGTCATGGACAGTTGGATGGCCATACTGTTCTGTTGTCAGATATTTTCAAAATGACATGTGACTTGAAATATGACTTATACTTGACCACACAGGGTTGTGGACATGAAACTAGGTCCCCTCTTGAGTAACATAGATAATTAAATTAGGTCTTTACTACTAAGTACTTCTGAAATGAAATTGGCTTATTGCAAACAAACCTATAGCTTAGGATTCCTATTAGAACTGTCTTACTTGCATTAGTGATAGTTTGCGAGTACTTTAAAAGTACTCATGGATTTGTCATGGCTATTCCCATGGCCAGACTATGAAGAGGAGTATCCGGATGACAGACAGCAGGACGTCTACGATAAGTAGGATCATCTCCCATCGTCAGCATTGCATGTGACAATGAAGCTGGAGCCACTACTACATTTATTTCCGTTGCTTTGATGTGTAATAAGACTTGATCATGAGATCAACTATTTGTAAGACTATTATGGTTTGTAATGGATGATGTAATGTGCTATCAATTCTGCTATGTCCCGCAAAAATGATAATCCTGGGATTGCGATGCACGACATAATAGGCATCTGGACTTAAAAATCTGGATGTTGACACATAGCGTCCCATTGGCATCTCCTCATGTTCATCGACAACATTGATGCTTGCATCGGTTCTGCTCAGTTGCCCCATTAATCCCAAATTTTCTTCCTTCCTATTTATCCTCTTCCATTCCACAAAATCCCGGTGTATGAAAACATCTCAGATCCTCCTCCCCCTCCCACTTGAGCAAAATATCTCCATCCACAATGGAGTACCCATGGCCACCTTCTGGATTCCGCCCACCCGAGAGGAGCTCTTCTCCCCACCAGGAGTTAATGGTGATGATACCCTGCACATTTGGGCCTTCACTTCGAGGAGTACTCCATGGAAGCTAGTGTGGGCCTTCCTAGACAAGGGCTATAGCCACCGTTATAAGCGTCACGTGTATAACCTTGATATGAGTGTTGATAGAATTCTAGCAGTCCGCTTCGCCAACCCCTCGATGCCCATCTCCTCTACTTCCGTGTGTAACACCCTCAGATCGGTCCTATGCAAGTTTTAGCGATTCCTGTCAAGCCTGCATAGAAACGATTCAAAAGTGCCCACCAGGCACTTTCGTGCTGGTGGAAAACAAAGTAATATCATTACACATTAGTACACGATGGAACCCATAAAACAGATATATACAACAATGACTCCATGAATCAAGAATACAGACATACGGTACAAAGATCCAAATCACCTTGAAAACGATACATCATCCGACTACATACAATATGCAAATTGAGCTAAGAGCCCTGAAGAATAACCAATGGTGTCCATAACCCTGCCCAAGCCAAGCCGTAAGGGTAACCCTACTAACGATATCGATCTCAAAACCTGCTCAAACAAAAGGGGTGCCGACAAAGGGCAAAGGAAAAATAGAGCGGTCAGTACTGAGGCCAGTACACGGCGAGTCTTAGAATTCGGTGGTCCTCGCCTACATGGGTATGATAGACTGAAGCGGCAACGCTACATGCACTAAACAACCTATAGAGACTCGATACAACTGTCGGCTATTAGAGAGGGATAATAAAGACCTATTCAGATTCATCCTAATACTAACACCAAACATACCCATCCTGGTATTTCCACCTCGAGACCAAACGAGGAATCCACCGAGGAACTCACATAGTTGGCAGTTTTATTCATTCCGTTATAGTTGACAAAAATTACTAGTCAGGTATAGATAGCATGAGTCATTTTCATAACATAAGCAGTGGGCAATTTTAGTTAACTATTTCATAGTAGTTGCAATACTTACTAGTCAGATACTAATAGCATGAGACACCCCAAATCCAGCAGTTGTTGGTACTTTTATTTAGCCATTCCATTGTAATGAAGCTGATTACTAGTCATTTCAAAGTCAAATTTATATCACTACTTTAGTTATAGTTTTCTATGATCGAGATATTGTGCTCCAAGTCGTCCATAACCGTGGACACGGATTTTAGAAAGTTTTACCCTGCAGGGGGGCACAAATAGCAACAGATGCACGATCAACCTCAGAAAACCAAATGAAAACCCAACAAGGCATCACGATAAAGAAATCGCAAGATTCATATAATATTTCAGGGGGACACCCCACTAAGCTACCTGCGACAAAGTTGGTCGGCTCCGAGACGGACCTAGAGGTTTGTGACAATGGCTGTAAACGACTAGGAACCCAAAAGTGTGAGTGGGCTTGTCGATACCGTGAAAACATTTCACTTACCTAAATAGTACAATGGTAAACGCTCCTCGAGAAACAGTAGTAAATAAAGCTATAATCATGACATAAGTATAGGATAGTAATAAAGCCCCAAACTACTTTGTGGCCCCAAGAAATAAGATATGACTCAAGCTCTCGCTAAGGGGATTCATGGTCCCATATGCGGATAGTGCGAATATTCAAGGAACAGGTATCAAATACTCGGGGTCCTATGGGACACAAGTGGGCGGTTAAAAACAAAATAACATCTATTGCCCACCGGTGCCTCTGCATTATTTATCTACTTTCAGTATTAGTTGTTAAACTGTAATTAAAGCCATGATCATCTCCAACATAAAGCATGAGGCCTTTCTCCAACAACGGTGGTACTCGACAATATCGAAACAACACCTGAGCAAGCAACTACGACTCGCAAGGCCGAATATCTACCAAACAACAGGTAATAGGAGGTGTCCAAGGCAATATAATGTCTACAAGGGATATCACGGGTACGAAAACTAGAGCATCGCAACACAGATAGCAATAGATCAATGGGAGGAAATAAAGACTATAAAAGTAAGATAGGTAGAAGGGGGAGAATGCTCGCCTGGGAAACACTGCCAAAGGTTCATCTGAAGATCGGGTCGATGAAGGTGGAGGCCACGGTGGCAGGGCTCCGCGAGGCAGGTGACACGGCGAAGAGGAGAGGGCTGACGGGCGGACGGTGGCTGGCGGGGCGCCACGCGCGAGCCAGGGAGGAGAGGCGGCAGGAGGTGGGGGACGGGACGGTGCCGAGCTGGGTCGCGAGCGACAGGGGTGCCTCGACACGGGGAGGGGAGCTGGCAGGCGGCCGCGGTGAGGAAGCGGTTGAGCGGCTCTGCATCGGGCGGAGGCCAGCTGGGCAAAAGGAGGCAGAGGAGGAGGCGACTGGTGCTGGAGGATGGCATGGCCGGCCGGAGGCGACGAGCACCATGCGACGGAGCACGAGGCGGCGACGCGAGCTCCTGCAGCAGAGAAGCGGGAGGGAAGGGCATCGTCAATGAGAGGAAGGCTGTTAGGGACGCGCAGGGTCGGCGATGGACAAGGCCGAGCTGGGAGGGAACCAACGGTGGTGGCAGTTCCGTGTGATGCGAGGTCGAGGGGTGGGGCGATGAAGAGAGGAATAAGGGTTGGGGATCGAGACGGTGGGTCCCAGGTGGGATCTCGCTACAGGGTGGAGGGAGAGGTGCGGGGTGTTGTGTGCGTGCGTGGTGTTTGCGTGTGTGGTGTAGTGTGTTGGACCTAGGTGTGTGCGGCATGGGGTTTGACCAGGGTTTGGTCGGGTGGGTTCCTGGCGGCGTGGTGAGGGAGTAGTAGGGATCTGGGGATTAGGGTTTCTAGGAATTAGATTTTGGGGTAGTAGGTGGACGGTCGGGCTTTTGGGCCTGGTTGGCTGCCTCCTCCTAGAATAAAAATAGTTTTGTTTTAATTGTTTTTTCAAAAAGATTTTGTAACGTTTAATATAAATATAAGATCCGGACGGACCGAGAGTTTTGATTTGAAATAAGAAGAGGAATATTTAGAAAACAAAAATAGGGCTTTATAAAAAAAGTTTAAACAGATAAATGCATGCTGATGTCATGATGATGCACAAAGATAAGACACGTGATTTTCTAGTACTGGTTTTATCCGGGATGCTACACCGTGCCTACCACTTCTGCTACAATATGCTAGTGTTCACCCGCACCAACTGCCACACCAAAAACTAGGAACAATTCCCCAATGGTGGAAGCTTCATCCACATCATCTACCAGGATCTACTGATGGTTCCGCTGGCTAAGTAGACGGTAGCACCGCTAGAGCACAAGTAGGCGCGAGGAGGCGCCAGACTCTAGATATGGTGATGACATCTAATTAAGAATACAATTTATATAGCGCCATATTGATCCTCTCGCCCCCTCCCGAGGGCGACAGGAGTGTTGCCAGCCCTCCCCTCCCCCCGACCCCCTCCCCCTCCTTTCCCCCGTCGCCGCTGCCGGCCAGGGCTGCCGGGCGCTGCCCGTGTGGCGCCGGCGGCGGCGGGCTTCTTCTACCCGTGTCGGGAGGATAGGAGTCGGGGATCCCTCACTTGGTAGCGGTGCTCTTGGAGCGGCGGAGGACCAGCGCACTGGGGGCATGGCGACGCGGCTGTGGGCGGCAGGGCAGCGCGGGCAGCAGCGACAGGCGGAGCTTGATCTGGCAGGACCATGGCGGCCCAGATCCAAACCCTTTGGGCCCTTCTAGGTAGGACGGGCCAGTCGGCTCGTATTTGACTGCTCTGCAGATCTTGGCGGGTAGGGGAGATGGGATCCGTGGTTTTCTCGGTCGGCCTGTTGCAACGTAGTTGCGGACTTTACGGGCCCGTCAGGGCCCGGCCGGACCTCCATGGGACTGGTTTGCCTCCGCGGAGGCTTTACGGGTCCGCTGGACCCGACAGGACCTATGGAGGACTGGTTTGTCTGCGGCCGCATCCGGTCGACTACCGCCTCCGACGGTGGAGGAAGTTCCCTCCCGCGTGGCCGCGGTACCGTGGGCCTTGTTTCAGTTCTACCCGTGGCATGATGTTGTAGACCTTGCGAGGCTTGCTCGGTGAGACGACGTTGGCGGATTCGGGACCAGAGTGGCGCATGTGGGCGACAAGTTTGGTGGTGGTGAGGCCTCTCCCTAGCGGGGATCCTATGCTACAACTCGTCTGGGGGTTGTGGATAGGGTCTTTGGGAGAAATCCTTTTCAGCTTGACTAACACTAACGCGGTGCCGCCCGCGGGTGGCATCTTCCTTCCTAGAAGGCGTCGTGGCTACCCTTCATCCACTTTCCTCTATGTGCCGGGGGAAACCCTAGGGCCAGCTTTGTCCCGGGCAGCATCGGTCGCTTCCCTCTTGAGGGTGCTGCTTGGTGCTTGACGAGGCGGAGCTAGGAGAGGGGTGGACACTCTTCGGAGGGCGCAGCGGTTGCGGTCTTTCTCGCCTAGTTGATCTGTATCCATCTCCATTCTTTTTTGCTTTTCCTTGTTCTAGTTCGGCGTGTGTTTGCTGTTGTCCCAGCATCTTGTATCGTGTTGTGTCTTATGTGGACGTTGTGCTGTCTGGCCCAGCAGCGATCTTACCTGTGTGCGCTTTATTTATAAAGCGGGGCGTAAGTTTGTTTCGAGAGGCGTCAGACTAGTAGGAGGCGAGGAGCAGCAGAGCAGGTGGTGTCTGGGTCG
Organism: Avena sativa; assembly: GCA_916181665.1. Lineage (NCBI taxonomy): Eukaryota > Viridiplantae > Streptophyta > Magnoliopsida > Poales > Poaceae > Avena > Avena sativa. The sequence continues at coordinate 81,770,424 of OV702299.1, read as the reverse complement.
GGTTTCTGTATATGTTTAGCACCAAGTACATGTTATGTAAACTCCTACTACTTATTAGTGAAAATATTTAGCCTTTATCTCGTTTGTCACATACCTGCATTTTTTGCTATTTTATATTCTTGCTAGTTTTTTATTCTTCTATCACTATTTCTTTCAAATTCAAACAATACCTGCCACCGATACCTGGTTTTTCAGAGTCGTCTCAACCCAAGCCTACACCAAATGAATCATGCACATTCTCGAGGTACCTACCATGGGCGAGGTGAAGCTAAGGTTATGCAATCTAAGCTTCGACGACCATCTTATTGAAACCATGAAGTCTGAGACGCTGAACCAAATCATCGATAGCTTTGGCGGTGAGGTGGTTGAGATGCAGCCCTAGAAGAGCCGGTCCTTCGACATGAAGGCGTGGCTGGAGGACCCGGGCACCATTCCAAAGGTGTTTTTTTTTCGAAATGGGGGTAGTACTCCCCGGCCTCTGCATCAAACCATTCCAAAGGTGTATGAACTCGAGATCGTCCGCGACAAACTTGGATCTCCAAATGCCATCAAGCATCGTGTCACCATGCTTGTCGTTGACGGCACCAGTCAGCCATCACATGTGGCTAGAGAACCCGACCATATACCATCATCTCGTATCAAAGAGAGGTAAACAAATATTTAAAACGGTTCCTACTGCCACACCATGAGAGCACAAGCGAACGACAGTAGACTCCGAAGATGGACAAGTTGGCGGGGTTATATTCTAAATATGGACGAGCACAAAAGTATCGAGGACCTTTATAATTGTGTTCTACTCCTTGAAATTTATCTGTAATCATTTAATAAATGGAGAAATTTAGAGATTGTTCACGTATTTCTCGTCTAGTTCATTTAACAAACACCTAATATGTGATACTTGCATTCAATCCGAACTTAGCTTGAAATCAGCTGAACACGAGTCGCACGACTGTGTAGCCGTTGCTCATCAGTCTGGTAGGCCTTGGGGTAAGATTGTGTTGACCTTTTTTTTATCATTGCTGACGAAACTATGTGTTGGGCCCGTAACAAATCTATTACCTTTGGACCCTTTGACGTAGCAACGAGCAGGCCTACATGTAAAAAAAGTCAAATCGATGGCAAGCCAAGAGTATAGATGTAACGAGTTCACGGAAGCTGCTGACATTTTTTTTAGTACATCAAACAATAGTAGGATGTCAAGTGGGATCCCACCAAAGTCTCACTTCTACTTCATTTTGTCACTATTAAGTCCTTGCAACCAGACTAAAAAAATTATTATTTCTTAAATAAAAAAATCTTCCTTCCAATTTCCTTTGCCCAAAAAGACAACTTTTTTCTCTCGATTTTATCGAGTCATTACAACGATTCAATAAATGATGATCCTTTATAGGGAAGACATATCTATAGAGAATTAGAATTTCTCATATATCATATCGGGTAGGTTATCATATTTTATTGCTACAGACATGTGTTAATTGTAAAAAACACATGTCATTTGGATACTTCTATTCAACTCTGAAGTATTTTGATGCAATTAATTTTACAAAAATAAACAATAAGTGGAATTTCGGTGGCTCAAGCGGCTCCGCCAGATGGGACCCAAATCGGGCCCAAGTGGCTCCGCCGCCGCACTGTTGCAGGCAGGCTTCCACACACCGACGCCCTGCTTCCCGAGCCGCCCCTACCACTGTCGTCGTCGCACAAGCCGTGCCGCCATGCCCCGCCATCGGCAGATCTAAACCACCCAGCCGCTGCAGTATCTCCCCGAGGCAGGTGCCGGCCAATGCCCGTGAGCCATCGCCCGGGGACCATCCGCGCCGCCGGTCGAGTCCGTCGTCGTCTCCGAAGCGCACTTCCACCAGCCACGCTTCCCCGCGTTGAGGCGTCGACACTGGGTAGAAGAGGGCCCGCCGCCACCGGCACCGCATGGACTTTGCCGGGCGTCGCATGCTGGCGGCGACGGGGAAGGAGGGAAGGAGGAAGAAGGTGGGGCGGCGCGATTTAGGTTAGTGTCTCGGTTGCCCGCGCGGGAGGGATACCCGTTCCGGTTAATGTATATCATTGCTCATTTGGATACTTCTCTTCAACTCCGAAGTATTTTGATACAATTAATTTTATGAAAATGAACAAGAAGTAGAATTTTGGTGGGAGACAAAGACAACCTAAACAATAGTGACACAGTTGTAATTCCCGCCATGACTACAGACACATTTGTAATAAAACAAAAAAAAAACTCCTAAAACTTCCACCTATTCAGCTGCCTGACACAAGTATGTAGTCGGTTCACATTATGCGTGACTAGATCATATGTTCTCCTTTACTCGCTTTCACTAGCTCAGCGGCTAATTATGTTGTGCATGACAATGCGTCGGTTTGTTCGACAGCGTCAGAGAGAAGATAATCGCGTGAGAAGATTAGCCTGCTCTAGCTAGTTTTGAATACGAGTTTTGGAGCCTCGCTCCTTTTTTGTCCGCGCGAGTGGCGTCAGTTATCTATCGTTTCCTCTTCCGTCAGCGATAGAGCTGGGAGGCCGCGCGCGCAAACTACGGCGCCATGTCGTCGGCCGGCCAATTCATGACGCCAACCGCCACCGCCGGCGCCGACTGCGACGTCGCGCCTCGTCACGGCCGAGATCCGGTAGTAACCGCGGCAGTTTTTAGCAAGTTTAGGCGTGTTGTGTATCCCCAAACCATGATTTGGAGTTTTAGCCACGCCACGCAAAATCCGATTACGGAGGCGTCTGCAAGGTGCGAACTGCCGTGGAGCATGGTCAAGGACCCGCAAGGCGATGACCACGTGTCGCCGTGGAGCACGCCGCCCCGGCTATAAAATGCGGCCCCAGCCACCACCGGCACCATCACACTTGGCTCTCTGCTTTCTCCCTCGATCACTCTCTAGCTAGCCTAGCACAAGCACTTGTTCCTGACTCCTGAGGGTGGCGATGGCTCGCTGGTGGGTCTGTGGACTTCTCTCGCTGCTGGCGGTGGCCGCGGCCGCAGCCGCCGCGGAGGGGAATGCGGAGCCGCTGATTCGTCTGCCGACGCAGAATGAGCATGGCGCCGCCGCTCCCGCCCCTGCCCCGTCGGCGGAGGAGGAAGAGGTCACAAGGTGGGCCGTGCTCGTTGCTGGCTCCTCCGGCTACGAGAACTACCGTCACCAGGTCAGACTCCGATTAAAACTCAGTTTCCGCTTTCTGTTGGGACATTCAAATTTGAGGATACTTCAATCTCGTTACCTCCAAACTGTGGGAGGTTCCAAGCTCCAATGCTCTTTGTTCTTTGACGCGAGCTGTTGGGTTTGAAAATGGCTTTGTTCAGATGTTCTTTTTTTCTTAGCTGTCAAATCAGGAGATCGCTTGTGTCTAACTGGAAAAGAAATTTAGTTCATATGCTTGCTGCTCTCTCTGTTTATGAAAAATTTCAAGACATGCGCTTGGTCAAAATTAAATTCGATCACTAAACAATTCTATGGCTGCTTTGCTCGACGGTGTGATGTTCTTGATGCACGACGTACAGGCCGATGTGTGCCACGCCTACCAGATTCTCAAGAGGGGAGGTCTAAAAGAGGAGAACATCGTGGTGTTTATGTACGACGACATCGCCAAAAACCCTGCCAACCCAAGACATGGAGTCATCATCAACCATCCTAAAGGCAAGGATGTTTACGCTGGTGTTCCCAAGGTATATATGCATGTATTGTCTGTCTGTCTTCAGTTAATTTTAGTTTCAGACAAGAGTGGTTCTAATTCCACACCTTAACATAGACTGTACTTTTTAATTGGAGAATAATGATTTGTAGCTTTATTTCACACCTTAATTGGTGTTGCATTCCTACTAGAGTACTGGTGACCAATCTTAACATGCTTTGCAGGACTACACCGGTGACCAGGTCACTACTGAAAACTTCTTCGCGGTTCTCATGGGCAACAAGACTGCAGTTACTGGAGGGAGTAGGAAGGTGATAAACAGCAAACCGAATGATCACATATTCATCTATTACGCGGATCATGGGACTGCTGGTTCTCTTGGTACGGCCGGTGCATACTCCCACATATATAAATGTTATTACTAATTTAGCTGATTTGCCTGTGTAACTTATTAGCTAACCTTAGCGAGTCTGTAGGTATGCCCACCAATCCCTGGCTTTATGCTGACGACTTCATTAAGGTGCTACGAGAAAAGCATGCTTCCGAGAGCTATTCAAAAATGGTATACCATATTTCCTTCTCCTTTCCCCTAGAAAAATACTAGTACAGTACATCTTTAAAATATGGAACAGTTCTCTTAATTAGAGCCTTATCTGTAACTAAAATTGCAATCTTGGCAGGTTATATATGTTGAAGCGTGTGAAAGTGGCAGTATGTTTGAGGGTATAATGCCTGAAGACCTTAATATTTATGTTACAACAGCAGCAAACGCAGTCGAAAGTAGTTGGGGAACATACTGCCCTGGGATGAATCCACCGCCTCCTATCGAATACATGACCTGTTTAGGTGACCTCTACAGCGTGTCTTGGATGGAAGACAGGTAAAGCATGGTCTGAAGTATATTATGCTCTGCAGCAGTCTGCACCTGTTTTGTTTTCTGACATCTCATAAGCCCTACTACTTTGCAGTGAAACTCACAATCTAAAGAAGGAAACAATCAAGGGTCAGTACGACGTGGTAAGTCTCGACCACACATTCTTCATTCTGGTTAGTGGCATCTATAATTCACTGCTTCCTTGGGCAGGTTAAAAAGAGAACTTTAAACTTAAATGGTGATAGAAGTGAGGGCTCTCATGTCATGGAGTATGGTGACAAGACATTCAAGGATGAGAAGCTTTTCCGTTATCAAGGTTTTGATCCTGCAAATGCCAACAACACAAGCAGTCTGCCTTTATCCGGCCCGCAGGGTGTAATCAATCAAAGGGATGCGGATATCTTTTTCATGTGGAAGAGGGTAAAATTCCAGTTATTTCCTGAATATCCTCTGTTATTGGTCGTAACTCAGCACCTTGGACCTTCACTTGTGTGGTTACTAACCAGGCCTTGCTGCTCGAAACAATGCATCTTTCTGTCTTGCATTTTTTCATGCATCTTTCTTTATTTCTGCCCTGTGTTCTATTTTGCCAAAATTTGTCTACTAATGTATGTTCTTGCTTTCAGTATGAGCAGTTAAATGCTGGATCAGAAGAGAAGCCGAGGGCTCTCAAGGAGATCAAAGAAACCGTTGCACACAGGAAGCATCTCGACACCAGTGTCGATTTCATCGGGAAGCTCGTCTTTGGGTTTGAAAAGGGGCCTTCAATGCTTAGGGCTCCTAGAAGCTCTGGTCAACCATTAGTCGATGACTGGGATTGTTTGAAGAGGATGGTAAGTGTAAAAATAGTTCTCTTATTTGTATCCCACAGAGTTTCTGCTCTCTGCTTGTCTTCACCACTTGTACATCCTTCTTCAGTTTTTATGTTGGGACTAAACTCTGTACTGATGCCCATTGTCAGGTGCGTGTTTTCGAATCACACTGTGGATCACTTACTCGGTATGGCATGAAACACACTAGGGCGTCGCAAACATGTGCAACAACGGCGTCTCTGATGCCGAGATGAAGGAAGCAAGTGCCGGCGTTTGCGGTGGTTACAACTCGGCGAGGTGGAGCCCGCTGGTTCTTGGGTACAGCGCCTGATCCACTCGCTGCAGTACACGGGGCAACACCAAATGCTCGTATGTGTAGATACATATATACCATTATTACAAGAAACTACCCAACAGTGTGTCCCTTGCGTGTGTTGGGTTCATCAGTAGTTTATGGTCATGCCTGTGTAATCAAGTTTGACTGCAATCAATTGAAAGGCAATGATTATGACACAAAGTCTATGAATACTAGATAATTCCCCACGCGAGTTGCAGCGGAAAAATATATTTCCCAATGAAATTCATGAAGTGTCAATAAAAAACAGATGGGCTGCCACTGTAGAGTAGGTTGGAGATTGCAGTAAAAAACATAAACGTAGAAGATGTAGAAATATGACTACAGAAAATCATGTATAACAATAAGAAAATATATCAACACAAATAGAAGTAGGGTAGTAAAAGTATAATAATAAAAGCATTGCATATCATTTACACACACCATAATAATCTACTCTATACATGCTCCAAATATAAACCAAAACATGTCTTGGCAGCCAAGAATGACAATTTTGTGATATAATAATTATGACCTATGGCTACGAGTATATATGGGAGCTATCACACATGCACCAACACACATCGTCATCAAAACAGCAAGTTTTTGTGTATGTACAGACAAGACTTGGTCTCTGAAAGAGATGAAACGATGCCTGATGGGATTAAAAACTATAAACTGGGATACAATCTTTATCTGACATTGATGAATCCACTCATATATACTAATTCAGATTGTTGATAGAGACCATGTTAGAAGAACGTTGAAGCGACATCATCTTCACTTAGCTGCAACAGACACACAATCTATTTCTTCTTTTCTAATTTGCTCTCTCTTTTTCATAAGAGTTAAAATCTAGTTTTTACCCCCTAGTTTCATGTTTTTCACGCCAATTACCCCATTTAGCAAATTTTCATCCTAATTACCCAATTTAGCAAAACTTGTGCTAATTTTTACCCTTCTAATTTATTTGAGCGTTTTGATAGGCGGGTCCTAGTCATTCTGCTCTCTCCACCCGTCGTTAGGCTCTTCGCCATCGCTGATCGGAACGGCTGCTCCAACTTGAGATCACGGTGCGTCGGCTTGGGGTCGTTCGGCGCCACCATCGTCTCCTGGTACGGCAGCAGATCGCCCATCGCCAGCACCCGCTCGGAGTACGTGGCCGCCTTCGCGGTCAGCTTCAAGACCTCAGAGATCTCCACCGAGCCAGTCGCAGACGGGTACCTGCTGGTGACGTCGTCGAGGTCGAAGTCGTCGGGAAAATGCGCGAGCCCGAGACTCAGCGCAGTCGCGGCCCCACGACGAAACGCCGACTGTGACATGTACTCGACCATCGTCGGCGCCTTCTCAAGATAACGACATACCTCCGTCAGCTCGCTGGGGATTACCTCGGTGGACGAGATCTCCTGAAGAACGGCGCGAATGCATGTCGCTAAGAGAGCGCTCGAGTCCACCAGTGCATTCACGCATTGCTTGGCTTCATACGACTGCACTTCAGGGTCTTCTGCACATATTCTCCCTGCAAACAACACCAAGTCAGAATCAAAAGAATGTACAACTTTAGTTTCTCCCGCTCGGGGACTCGTCGGCGTAGAGATTTTCCCGCTCGGCGACTCGCTGGCATAGCGACCCGATTAAATGCTTACCAAGCAGTGGACGGCAGATCCCCATGGCGAAGTCCTGAAGACCTGTCAGCTCATCCTGCAACTCGGTAACAAGCGTGTCGGAGACCTTCCGCTCGTCCACTGCCGCAGCGACAGTGGCCATGGCCCTCTCCTCCGACGAGCTCGCGTTCGCCTTCGCAGCCTTAAGCTCCCTCTCTAGCTTGGCAACCCACCTCTCCGCAGCAGTCAGTGAAGATTTGGCAGTCTCCAATTCGACGGCTGGGACAAGACCCTCGCAGGCCTTGGCAACAGCGGCAGAGTGTTCCTCTGCAAAGAAAATAAAAATAAGACTCCACGCAACAAAAAGCAAAGGAACTTCCCAAGTACTTGAAACAGCTACCTGCAGTCGCCTGTAGCTGTTGATTCACCTCCTGCACGGACCGGAGGTCGCGCTCAAAGCGCTCCTTTGCGGCTAATTGCTCCACTGATTCATGCTGAAGGCCCTACGAAAAGGAAACACACGTAAGAGGACACCAAAAGTTCCTGACTGGACACCAAAATTTCCTAAGTGTCTAGCCGCTGAAATTCAGCGACTAGCCACTTAGGGACTGGACACCAAAAGAAATAAGAATCTACCCGCTGAAATTCAGCACGTAGATCCTCAGGGACTGAACATACCTGCATAGCTACGCCTAGCATGTTGTGCAGCTCGACAGCGTCCACTAACGACAGCACAAAGGACGTTCGCCCGCGACGCTGCCCGATGTCCGCGACTAAAACCTCATGCACCTGAGGGCTGAGGCGACTGCGTCATAGCTCCCGTGGCGGAGGCCTTCGCCATAAAGCGGGAAAACGTCACCGTCATCACCCCTGAAGAGCTAGTCGTGGGCTCCGACGCCCCAACCATCGCGGTCGGATCACCCGGCTGCAACCCAGTGACAACTTCGGCCTCTGCGGCCGTGTCAACTCCAGTCGACGTCTTGCTCGGCGCATTGGCTGGCTCGTCCACGTTTATGATGGAGTCATCACCCTTCTTCTTCTTCGCACCCTCGGCGGGCGCCTCGGCTTCGTCGACCTTACTCTTCTTCGAGGGGTCAACTTCCCCTCCCATGGTGACTAGCGGCACTTTGGCCACCGTCGGGTGACCTATCTTCTTCACACTAGTCCTGCAAAAAGACACAATCAGCGACTCAATCAACGACTACAAACACTACTTTGAATCGACTCAATGAAGAGATTACCTCAACGAAGGCAGACCGGTGCGGATATACGCCAGCTTCTCTAACTCTGGACCCAGCCTACGACTGATGCCCATCTCGAACGCGATCGGGGCCCACAACACCGCGGCCTTCTTTGACGATGAGGCCGCGGCTGTAGGAAACTCTGATCCAGTCGGCACTGGTGCCTCCTTCGACGGAGAGGCCTCCATAGCCGGAGCGACTCCTAGCCCCGAGACCGACGAGAATGGCGATGGGATCGCTGCAAGAGGCACCTCATTCTCCACCACATCCTCAGCTCTCGGATCCATCACCTCCGGAGCTTTCGTCGAAGCTTCGGCCTCTGCGTCATTGGCTTCGCTGCCCGACTCGGAGCTGGCTGTAGACCAGGGCGGAGACGCCACTTTAGGCGCCTTCTTATTCGCGGGCGACTTCTTCTTCGATGGCGTGGCCACACACCACGAACTGTGTTCTTGGACGTCGCCCTCGCCCCCATCGTGTCCCTCGAGGCTCTGGCTGGCCTCGAATTCGCGCTGCCGCTACCCGTGGGTCTTCCGAGCCGTGGCCGCAGGAGCGGCAACTTCCACCGCCTCGTCATTGTCGTCAGAGGACTAGCTTGAATCCCCCTCGACCTCCTCGGAGCTCTCTTCATCGGCGGGAGGGATCCAACCCTCCAGGTCTTGGAACAGCTGAAAAGGACAAGCACACGTCAGCAAACCGCGACTGCGTCTCTGTGACTGCGAAGATAGAAAGGATAAAGAAACTCACCGTCGGCGCATGGCGCTTCGCGGAATACGGGGCGATCCCGGCCTTCGAATTGACATACTCCGCGTCGGTGATCTTCCTCAGCACGGTGGCGTAGTCGTCGGTGCTCCAGTCGGTGGTGCAGGCCTTGGTCCCATCATCCCTGCCGGTGTACTCGTACATTCAGTTGGAGCGACTGGTCAGCGGCACCAAGCGTCGTCCAAGCCAACAGTTGTACAAATTGATGGTTTCAAGCCCATCTTTCTCGAGGTGACGAATCATATTCAGCATTTCATCCACGAACATCCTCTAGTCGTGGGGGAGCTTGGCCACTTGTAGCCGGCGCGGCTCGCTCCTGTCGGCGGTGAATGTTGGGAGTGGCACCTCACCGTCCGGTGTCGACTCGCTGACGTAGAACCAGAACTTCTTCCATTTGCTGGCAGCCTTCTTCGGCAGCATGAGGTCGAGGAAGGGGGCCTTGTTATTCAATTGAAAGGTGAGGCCGCCCGCCGCCAACATCGGGCCGCCTGCCCCTTCGCGGCTGATGTGCTAGTGGAACAACTCCTGCCACAGGGGGAAGTACGGGCGGCATTTCCAGATAGCACTCACAGCATGCCACAAAAATGGCGAGCTGCTCGATACTATGGGGCCCCAGATCTGAGGGATTAATGGCATAGTAGGCATAGAATTGCCAGAAGAATATTGAAGTCGGGAACCTGAGCCCCCTTTCAAGGTGGCTGGTGAAGCAGATGAACTCCCCGACACGAGGATCCGGCTCCATTTCTCTGGTCGGGGGATCCACCACTTCCCCTTGCAGAGGATCCCCGCATATTGGAATGATTTCAATGTCGCCAGGGTGCACTTGGACTTTCCCCACTGCTCCTTCGGAGGCGCCATCGGGGAATGGATCTGGATTCGCTGGCTCGCTCTGGAGATTCTGGATCGGGAGGAAATGGAAGAATGAAGGGTGCACGAGATCGGAGGAAATGTGAGGAAGACTTGCAACTCCCCCATTACTCTCCTTATATAGCGGTTGCTTCCTGCCAGTTTCGGAGGAGCCGTTACCCCGCGTTAATTACACCAATGTTACCGTTGGATTACCCAACAGCTAGTTTGACTAAATGATGGTCCAACTTCTTCTACTCGACTTGCCGACCCATTCGCCAAAGCTGTGACTCGATTACTTGCCAAATTGGCGAGTCGACCGGTTGTCGATATTGCGATTGAAGATATATGTTGAGGATTCCTTCCTTCATTGAGGGAGGCCACCGCCGATTCGACTGGGCATCCAAATTGGACCCGTATACTCCGACTGCCAAAGAACACCTGCGACGAATCAACGACGGCCTCGGGGACTACCGATGGGGATATGCCGAGTGGGGTATACCCAGCAGGACGTTCCCTACTGGATCCAACTCCCGGTGATTGGGCCTGCAGGACAGTGACTGGATCACGACCCAAGGAGGAGCCAGGCGACTGGAAGCTGAAGGCATAGAAGCGTAGATAGGCCCAGTTGGATTAGGTCAAACCCTCCGAGTCCTTATCTAACTCGGTTGTAGATCTGTAAACCCTAGCGAGGCACCCCTATATAAGCCACCCTAGGGTGCTCTAGTACTTACGTTCCATCAGACACCCCATTGACTTCCTGCCTAGCTGCAGAGCTCGCCACCACTGTAATCTCTCAATAATACAATCTAGCAGGAGTAGGTCTTTACCCTCCGGGGGGCGAACCTGGGTAAAACCTTGTGTCTCCGCCCTCATCTTGCATCGCATATGGCTGGCCGCCCTTGCCCCTCGTTCTACTACTCGCTGCCAATGGCAGCATCTGCCGTGGCCATTCCCACGACAGTGGCAACGGTGAAGCAATCACACGACATCGAGATGACACGGGTTCTTTTACCCAGGTTCGAGACCCTCGTGAGGAGGTAGAGCCCCTACTCCTTATTTGTTGTATTGCTCGCTTGCTTCACGAGGGTACAATGGTGGATGCAATTCTAGGGTTTAGATTGCTGGGGATCGACATGTTCTAAGTTAGGAGGAGGACTCCTTATATAGGGTGCCGACGGCCCTCTTCCTCCAACCTTTGGATGGGAAGGGCTTCCATAGAGCCGCTCCTCGAGGACCTGGTCTATGAGGCTCCTTTGCATGGAACGAGTCTACACCGCCTTAGGGGCTTCAGTCCTACTCCGGGCTTCGGTCATCCCTGACGTCCTGGCGCGCCTCCTTTTGTCTTGGTGTACCAAAGCAGGGAGAGTCGTCCTTCCAGATAGACCCCGACATCTTTGCTTTTGACCGGGCTCTTGCCTCGAAATTGCTTCAGGGCGGCATCCAATGACACCGTTGAACTTGTCATATTCCCCTTGGAGACGCAACTAGTCCTGCTGATGAGATATTTTTGGTCCAGACCCTCCAGAGGGATATGGCCTATCCCGGCTCTATCTTTTTCCGGACTCCCAAGGTAGTCTCGCATGATGATCCTCGAGAGGGGGCCTCCTGGCCCCTCGCGAGGCATGGCTAAGCGTTGGTGGGTAAGCCAGTCGCCGACAGATCAGGGCACCCCCTATGCCAGGTATTGGACAACATCGGCAAGCTCACTTGTAGGAAGAAAAGCCTCGGGCAATCCCTGACGTGGAGTGGCCTCTTAGGCCATAAATAGCATCGGTGACGGGGCTTCAACTTGGGAACTCCACACAACGCAATTTCTGGAGCATGGAACCGAGCATATGCTCCAACTTTCCATGACCTCCCAACATCAACTTCTCCCTAGCTTCTTCCCATCTCTCCCTCGCCACCATGGCAAGCCAAGAGCAAAAGAGGAAACTTGAGGTGGTCAATTTGGAGGCATGGGCGCTTATTTTATGAGTCTGCCCGAAGGATCTCCACCATCATCTTCCTCGATTGAAGTTCTATGAAGAAATCCTAGAGCAACTGCCCGGCGCTGCACCCAGACGCCAGCACAGATGAGCTCGAGATGCTGACTTATTGGTGGAGAACCCCAATGCCCACTGCATTGCTTGCAAGAGCTCGTGCCACCGGAGCCACACGATGATGAAGAGGAGCACCCGCGTCGAGTGTTAACCTTGGCAATGCCCATGGTTATGGACTTACAGTTTCATAAAAGAGAGTGCTGGTGATTTCGTCGGCTTATCTGACAAACAAGAAAGTCGATGTCGTTTGATTATTGTGGAGAAAATGATTACAAAGTCGCCAATTCGCTAGTTGCGATCTAGCTCACGACGTATTGTGTATTACTAGAAAACTAAGGTGCCCTCTCCGTTATTGGCTCCTCCTATCCTTTATATGAGTGGATGGGTCCTGGGGCCATATACGGATAGGTTACAAGTTAGAATTATAATACTAAGACTATGTCGGTTTGTACTTTTATCTTGTTTTCCAAGCCAAGCTTCCATCTATCGAATGCCTCCTGGACTCTTTGTTCTTCATGGGCCTCATAGGCCATAGCTCTAGTATGCCCAGGGGTAACCAACCACAGGAACCCGATAAGTCATATCGATGTTAGTATTCCCCGAGACTCCATCTAAAGAATGCTATATACTTGAAGAATTTTAAGTTGATAATATTCTATATAATTGAAGAATCCTCATAGATTCAATATCTAAATTTGAACATGATAGTTTAATTTAATTATTTCTCAAATACCATATGGACTATACCATAATGAACCAAACTGGTATGGAGTGACTATAGTATTGGATGGATGACATGTGGTTCCCACGTCATTTGGTTCCGTAGGTTATTCACTCGGTGTTTCTTTGGTTCGTGCAAGATTTTTTTCAACCGGACTATGAGACATCTTCGTTGCAATTTATTCCCAAGTATAAATCCTAGAATCCACCACTAAACCCCTAAATCATTTCCTTGTTTCTTCATTTGAGACCTTTTTTGCGTATATAGGCTCCACAGGCTACCTTACCCACTAAGATTCACCTCTGATTGGATTCCCTTCTCGAAGAACACATGGCACGACGCTCTTCTTCTCCACTGGCGCACTCCAAAATTATGACTGAGCCATTGAGTCCTCACAGTAGAACACCAGCATAGTGTAACACCTAAAAAATATTATAATGAGAATATCAATTTCCAATTATCTAAAATTTGGGTTAACAAAAGCTTTTAATTTTAAAACTATAAATGCATGAGTGTTTATGAATGATGGTGAATGCTTGGTATGCCATGATTTGTTTGTTGTAAATGAAGAGGTTTGGTTTAAAGATCCAAACAATATCATCTAGGTCAAATCTAAACCAAATCAAATCAAAATAAAATCAAATGGTGAAGCATATGACCTAATGGTCATTTTTGCCAAAGTTAACACTTAGCCCACTTTGAGAATCTCTAGTAAATGACTTCAAATAGAAACAATTCCATTTCTTTTCTCACCTTGCTAGACCAAGTCACAATGAACACAAGTGAGCTTTCAAAACTTATAGAAACAAATTCAAATTCATTTGAGGGACTTTTAAAAATTGAATCTATCATAGGCATCAAGATGGCCACTTCTCAAAAACCATCAAAACCTTCAACACTTGGCAAACCCTTGTAACCAGAGACTTCCAAGCATATGACCAACCAACCCACTAAACAAAATTTGAAAATTCAAATCCTTTCCTCTTGCAGCCATTTAATCAAACACTTAGCAGGCACAGTACAAAACTACCTACTCCACACTATTTGGAGAAAACTTGTGATCATCTTAGTGTAGGGGTTCGTAGCATGGAAAACAAAAAATTTCTACCGCATGCACACAAACAAGCTAAGATCTATCTACTAGATTGTAGCAACGATTCGATAGAAGAACTCACCCTCGAAGATTCCAAAGCGGTTAACGAGAGCAGATTCTCGTGGGTGATGTAGTCATACACTTGCCGATCTCAAGATCGCGTAGACGATCCTTCCGGCGCTGCGTTCCGGCAGCGCTTCCGCAGTCGGTCACACGTTCGGTACTCGATGAAGACCTTCCTCTCCCTTGTTCCAGCAGGCAGCGGAGGTTGTAGTTCTCCCTCGTGATTCCGGCAACATGACGGCGTGGTGTCGGAAGTAGAGGGAAGATCCCGCAGGGCTTCGCCTAAGCCGGATGCGAGTTATGGTGGATTAGGGTTTCCCGGAAAACTAGAGTTTAGAGATCCGGGAGGAGGAGGAGGAGGTGTTGGCGGCGGCTAGGGCGGCAGTGACGAGGAGCCGGTGGCGGCGCGCGGGCGGCGGCTAGGGCGCGGCGGCGGCGGCTTGGCTCGGGGAGGGCTTGTGCTTGTGGTGTTGGGGCAGCCCTCCCCCTCTATTTATGAGAGGGGGCAGCCTTGGGAGGGGCGGGTTTGAATCCAAACCCAAACCCAAGTTGGATTGAGAAAAGGACTTGTTTCTTCTCCCACTAGGAAACCATTGTTCCAGTTTGACTTTTCAAACTTCCCGTTTGACTTTCAATTTAGAGCTTTATTTGTCTCTTGCAAATGCCAACACCAATTGACCTAGGATATGATCCAAGAATTTCACATATCCATGACACATTCATGGACCATTCCCCTTCCGGTTCGGTGAACCTTCTAGACCCTTCTAGAACCTCTCTGATGAAATCATCGGAAACTTTCCCGAACTCCGAAATAGGACTTTCCTTATATGAATCTTATTCTCCGGACCATTCCGTATCTCCTCGTGATAGCCCGGATCCCATCCGAGACTTCGAACAACATTCGGTATCCCTATTAACATTCCATATCTACTAAACAACATTGAATCCTTAAGTGTGTCTCCCTACGGTTCGTGAATTATGCGGACATGACCGAGACACTTCTCCGATCAATAACCAATAGAGGAATCTAGAAATTCATATGGCTCCCACATATTTCTACGATTACTTCGCGATCGAATGAACCACTTACATACGATACCCATTTCCCTTTGTCTCATGATAGTTTACTTATCCGAGGTTTTGATCGTCGGTATCTCTACATACCTAGTTCAACCTCGTTACTGATAAGTGCTCTTTTCTCGTCACCGTGATATGTGATCCCTTGTGAGCCAGTCACATGCTTGCAAGCTAATTGGATGACATTCCACCGAGAGGGCCCAGAGTATATCTATCCGTCATATGGATGGACAAATCCTATTCTTGATCCATGTGCCTCAACCCATACTTTCCGAACACTCAATGCCACCTTTATAGCCACCCAGTTACGGTGTGGTTTTTGATGTCATCAAAGCATCCTTCTGGTGATGGTGATTAGCATGATCTCATGGTCGAAGGAATTAGGTTACTATGTATCAGAAATCTTATAGCAATTGAACTATTAAAATGACTTGATCTTTATGCTACGCTTATCTATAGAAGTATGTCCATCATACCATTCTCCTAATGATATGATCTTGTTGTTAACAACATCTCAATGTTCATGATCGGGAAATCACGATCATCTATTAACCAACAATCTAGTATTATAAAGAGGCTTTACTAGGGACTTTATTTTAGTTTACAAATCACACAAGTATTAATGTTTCCGGTTAATACTGTTACAGCATGAATGTAAACATTTACCATAAATACAAATATATAATAATAACTACATTTATTATTGCCTCTAGGACATATCTCCAATAGTCTCCCACTTGCACTAGAGTCAACTAATCTAGATTACATGGTAATATACTGAACACCCATGGCGGTTTGGTGCTGGTCATGTTTTGCCCTCGGGAGAGGTTTAGTCAACGGATCCACCATATTCAGATCTGTGTGTACTTTGTAAATCTTTATGTCTCCATCTTGGACATGTTCTCGAATAGCGTGAAAACGTAGCTTGATGTGCTTCAGCTTCTTGTGTGACCTTGGTTCTTGCGCATTGGCTATGGCGCCCATGTTATCACAGTAGATAGACATTGGGTCCAGCGCACTTGGAACCACACCGAGCTCTGTAATGAACTCCTTCATCCATATCGCCTCTTGTGAAGCCTCCGAAGCAGCTATGTATTCCGATTCAGTTGAAGATCTCGCCACAACGCTTTGCTTTGCACTCCTCTAGCTAACTGCTACACCATTCAAAGTAAATACGTATCCAGATTGAGATTTAGAATCATCCGGATCGGTGTTCCAACTAGCATCGGTGTAACCATTAACAACGAGCTGTTCATCACCTCCATAAGAAAGAACCATATCCTTAGTTCTTCTCAAGTACTTAAGGATGTTTTTGACCGCTGTCCAATGATCCACTCCTAGATCACTTTGATATCTGCTAGTCAAACTAACAGCATATGCAATGTCGGGTCTAGTACATAGCATGGCATACATTAGAGATCCTATGGCTGAGGCATAGGGAGTCTTACTCATCCTTTCTCTATCTTCTGCCGTTGCAGGACTTTGAGTTTTACTCAAGGTCGTATTGGGCAACATGGGCAAGAACCCTTTCTTGCTATCTTCCATTCCAAACCTCTTTAGAAATTTGTCCAAATATGTACTCTGTGACAATGATATTAGGCGTCTCGATCTATCTCTACAAATATTTGTGCCTAATATGTAAGCTGCTTCACCAAGATCTTTCATTGAAAAGCTATTATTCAAATAATCCTTGACACTATTTAGAAGGTCAACATCATTCCCAATCAACAATATGTCATCTACATATAGTATTAAGAATGCTATAGAGCTCCCACTCACTTTCTTGTAAATACAAGCTTATCCATAAGTTTGTATAAAACAAAAGCTTTTGATTACCTTATCAAAATGTTGATTCCAACTTTGGGATGCTTGCTTCAATCCATATATGGACCGTTGAAGTTTGCACACCTTGTTAGCATCTTTAGGATCGACAAAACCTTTGGGTTGCATCATATACAACTCTTCATCAATGTCTCCATTGAGGAACGCCGCTTTGACATCCATCTGCCATATCTCATAATCATAATATGCAAAGATTGCTAACATAATCCTCACATACTTTATCTTTGCTACTGGTGAGATAGTCTCATCGTAGTCAACACCTTGAATTTGTCGAAACCCTTTTGTGACAAGTCGAGCTTTATAGACAGTAACATTACCATAAGCATCTGTTTTCTTCTCTAAAATCCATTTGTTCTCGACAGCCTTCTGGCCATCCGGTAAGTCCACCAAACTCCATACTTGGTTTTTGTACATGGATCCAATCTCGGATTTCATGGCTTCTTGCCATTTATTGGAATCTAGGCTCATCATCGCTTCCTCATATGTCGCAGGGTCATCGGTGTTGTCCACCAACATGACACTCATAACGGGATCATACCAATCAGGAGTGGTACGAGTTCTCGTTGACCTGCGAGGTTTCGTAGTAACTTCAACCGAAGTTTCATGATCATCATCATTAGCTTCCTCTCTTATTGGTGTAGGCTCCACAGGAACTACTTCCGGTGTTGCGTTACCCGCAAGTTCGAGAGAAGGTTCAACAACCTCGTCAAGTTCTACTTTTCTTCCAGTCACTTCTTTCGAGAGAAATTCCTTCTCTAGAAAGGATCCATTCTTAGCAACGAAGATTTTGTCCTCGGACCTATGATAGAAGGTATACCCAATAGTTTCCTTCGGGTATCCTATGAAGACGCATTTTTCCGCTTTGGGTTCAAGCTTGTCGGTCTGTAACTTATTTACATAAGCTTCGCAACCCCAAACTTTAAGGAACGACAATTTAGGTTTCTTCCCAAACCATAATTCATACGGTGTCGTTTCAATGGATTTAGATGGTGCCCTATTAAAGTGAATGCGGCTATTTCTAATGCATAACCCCAAAATGATAGAGGTAAATCTGTAAGTGACATCATAGAACGAACCATATATAAGAGAGTTCGATTACGACGTTCGGACACACCATTGAGCTGTGGTTCCCGGCGGTGTCAATTGTGAAAGTATTCCGCATTTCTTTAAATGCTCGCCAAACTCGTAACTTAGATATTCTCCTCCATGATCAGATCGTAGAATTTTAATCTTCTTGTTACACTGATTCTCTACCTCACTTTGAAATTCCTTAAACTTCTCGAAAGTTTCGGACTTATGTTTCATGAAGTAGATATACCCATATCTACTCAAGTCATCCGTGAAGGTAAGAACATAATGATAACCACTGCGTGATGCTACACTCATTGGACCACACACATCGGTATGTATGATTTCCAATAAGTCCGTAGCTCGCTCCATCATTCCAGAAAATGGAGTCTTAGTCATTTTACTCATCAGACATGCTTCACATCTTTCAAGTGATTCGAAATCAAGTGATTCAAGAAGTCCATCGGAATGGAGTTTCTTCATACGCTTCACTCCAATGTGACAAAGACGACAGTGCCACATATAGGTCGAGTTATCGCTCAATTTCAAATGTTTAGCTTCAATGTTATTAATGTGTGTATTACTACAATCGAGATTGAATAAGAATAGACCATCTATCAAAGGTGCATGTGCATAAAACATATTACTCATAAAAATCAAACAACCATTATTCTCGGACTTAAATAAGTAACCGTCTCGCAATAAACATGATCCAGATATAATGTTCATGCTCAACGCAGGCACCAAATAACAATTATTTAAGTATAAAACTAATCCCGATGGTGTTGGAATTATGCCCTAGAGGCATTAATAAAGATGTTATTATTATAATTCTTGTTCATGATAAAGTTTATATTCCATGCTAGAATTGTATTAAGCGGAAAGTTTAATACTTGTGTGGTTTGTGAACAACACCATATCCCTAGTATGTCTCTATGGACTAGCTCATTGATTAATGATGGGTAAGGTTTCCTAACCATAGACATGAGTTGTCGATTAATAATGAGATCATATCATTGGGAGAATGATATGATGGACAGACCCAAACTAAGCGGAGCAATTAGATCGTGTCATCGTGTTCATCTTTGCGAAGCTTTTCTTATGTCAAATATTGTATTCCTTAGACCATGAGATAATACAACTCCCTGGTATCGGAAGAAAGCTTTGAGGTCATCAAACGTCATCCTATGAGAGGGTGATCATAAAGGTGTCTCTCAGGTGATCGGAAAGTACCTGTTGGGTTGTATGTATCGAGATGGGATTTGTCCCTACCAAGTCAGAGAGATATACTTTAGGCCCACTCGGTAATCGATATCAACACCGCTTGCAAGCATGTGGTTAAGGAGTTAATCACAAAGTGATATCGGATTACGGAACGAGTAAAGTACTTGCTGTGAACGAGATTGAACTAGGTATGACGGTACCGACGATCAAATCTCGGGTAAGTAAAATATCGCGAGACGAAGGGAATATATATGGGATTGATTGAATCCTGGCATCGTGGTTCATCCGATATGATCATCGATGAATATGTGGGAGTCAATATGGGTTTCCAGACCCCGCTGTTGATTATTGATAGAAGATCATGTCTGCATGTTCTCGAACCCGAAGGGTCACACACTTAACGTGTATCGATGCTAGGATAGATCCGGGACATCATGAGAGGTTCCAGAATGGTCCGGAGAATAAGATTCATATAAGGCAATGCAGTTTTTGGAGTTCGGAATTGTTTCGGGTTAATCGATATTGTACCGGAAGCTTCTAGAACCTTCCGGAGGGGGACCAACGTGGCCCCACCTGTCGGGAGGGGTCATGGGCCTATGAGGGAGTGCTCTGACCGCATTGGGCCAGGGGCACAAGGCCCCATAGGGCCCAGCCGGCCAAACCTAGGGCAAACCCTAGGGGAGCTTCTAGAAGGGGGGGGGAACTTGCCCCCCACTCCTCCCTCCTTGGCCGCCGGCCCTAGGGCTTGGGGGAGGGGCAAGGGCTGGCCGCCCACCCCTCTATATAAGGAGGGCTGGGGGCGCACCCCTCCTACACCTCCTCCTCAATCCCTAGCCTCCCTGCTGTCCTCCTCTCTCTCTCCCTCCCGACTGCGTGTAGGCGAAGCCCTGCTGCAGAAACTCTCCACCACTTGCACCGCGCCGTCGCGTTGTAGATCCAATCCGTCTCTCCACCATACTTGCTGGACCGAGGAAGGAGGAGACGTCTAGGTGCCGCACGTGTGCATCTCTCGGAGGCATCGCCACTTGCGGTGTTAGATCGGATCGGATCACGAGGAGGAGAAGCGGGTACGACTACATCACCCACGTTCCGTCGAACGTTCCGCTGTGTGAATCTTCAAGGGTATGAAGATCTCATATATTCCCCCTCGTTGTTTGCATCTCCTAGATTAGATATTGGCTTTCCCGTTCGCATCCATAGAATTTTTTTTGATTTACTATGCTGCGAAACCCTTCAGTGGTATCAGAGCTAGATCTATGCGTAGATGTGTTTCACGAGTAGAACGCAACATGGTTGTTGCGGGCGTTGATGTTTTCTGTTGCAAGCCTCTTGTTTGTGTACTTCTTATGACGTGGGATAGTAAAATCGAAGCGGTCCAGGCCAACCTTACGCGACCTCGTTCGCGAGACCGGCTCCGCACTTGACGTGTGGTTTGTTCCACACATGCGGCTGGTGGATGCCAGTTTCTCTCACTATAGTTGTCATAGGATTTACACCGGAGTTTGGCAACCATAATATCACCGTTGTGGCTTTCCGTAGATAAGAATCGTTCTTAGCTTGCTACTCCCATAAGCCACGTAAAACATGCAACAAAAAAGTAGAGGCGTCTAACTTGTTTTTGCAGGGAGTCTTTTCTGTGATATGGTATGGACCAAGATGTGATGTGTATGTTGTATGCAATGATCATGTTTTGTAATGTTTCACGACTTGCATGTCGATGAGTACACAACCGGCAGGAGCCATATGGTTGTCTTTATAATTGTGTATGACCTGTGTGTCAACTTCTTATACGCCATGTAATAGCTTTACTTTATCGCTAAGTAGTTAGCAATAGTTGTAGTTGCTATTCATGGTGGAGGCAATCATGGTGGAGTGATGGAGATCATGCCGGCACGCACAAGATGGAGATCATTACGCGAAGATTGTCTATACCATGTCACATAAAGTTATATGCATGTGATGTTTATCCTTTTATGTATCTTATTATGCTTAGATCGCGACGATAGCATTATAAGATGATTCCTCACTTAAAGATCAAGATAAAACTGTGTTCTCCCCATGTATGCACCGTTGCAAAAGTTCGTCGTGTCCAAGCATCACGTGATGATCGGGTGCTATAGACTCTACGTTCACATACAACGGGTGCAAGCTAGTTTGGCACACACGGAAATACTTGGGTTTGACTTGACGAGCCTAGCATGTACAGACATGGCCTCGGAACACATGAACCGAAAGGTTAAGCATGAGTCATATGAATGATATGATCGACACTTCGTTCTCCACCATTGAAACCACATCTCTTCTCGTGAAGATCGGATTAGGTGTGGTGAATTTGGATCATGTTCACTAAACAACTTGAGGGATGTTGAATTTAGTGGGAGTTTATCTAGTAATTTGATTAAGTTGAACTAGTTATCATGAACATAGTCTAATTTGTACTTGCAAATATTGTAGATCAAATGGCTAAGTCCAACTTCAACTTCAACGTTTTTGTTGAGAAAGAAAAGATTAAGAACAATGGGTCTAACTTCACCAACTGGTTCCGCAATCTGAGGATCATTCTCTCTGGCGGACAAAAGGACTATGTCCTTGAGAATGCGCTAGGTGACGCCCCTGCTGTAGATGCACCGGCTGATGAGAAAGCTGTTTATCAGTCGCGCAAAGATGATTATGGTGTGATTAAGAGCACCATGTTGTTTGCTATGGAATTGGACCTTCAAAATCGTTTTGAAGATTATCCCGGGCCCTTTGAGATTCTTGAGGAGCTGAAAACTATGTTTCAGACTCAGGCCCGTTCTGAGAGATATGAGATCTCTGAGAAATTCTTTAACTGCAAGATGGAGGAAGGGAGTTCCGTTAGTGAGCACGCCATAAAGATGTCGGGCTACACTCAACGCCTTGAGCAACTGGATTGCAAGATTCCAGAGGAGCTCAAGATTGACAGGGTTCTGCAATCACTCCCTCCCAGCTACAAAAGTTTTGTAGTGACTCATAATCAGATTGGTTCCACTGACACAATCACTGAGCTCTTCGCTAAGCTGAAGGCTGTGGAGGTGGACATCAAAAAGGATAATCATGTGTTGATGGTCAACAAGCCCCCCACCTTTAAGAAAGGTAAGGGTGCAAAGAAGCCCTTCAAGAAAGGCGGCGGCAAGCGCGTTGCCCCTGCTGAGAAGAAGCTCAAGTCTAGACCTAAGCCGGACACTAAGTGCTTCTATTGCAAGGACAAGGGTCACTGGAAGCGCAACTGTCCGAAGTACTTAGCGGACAAGAAGGCTGGCACCATCAAAGGTATATTTGATATACATGTTATTGATGTTTTCCTTACTATCCCTCATTGTAGTGCCTGGGTATTTGATACTGGTTCAGTTGCTAATATTTGTAACTCGAAACAGGAGCTACGGAATAGACGACGGCTTGTGAGGGATGAGATGACGATGCGCGTTGGCAACAGATCAAGAGTTGATGTGATGGCCGTCGGCACGCTCTCCTTAGTTTTACCTTCGGGATTAGTTTTAAACCTTAATAAATGTTATTATGTGCCTGCGTTGAGCATGAACATCATATCTGGATCGTGTTTATTGCAAGACGGTTATTCATTTAAATCTGAGAATAATGGTTGTTCTATTTATATGAGTAACATCTTTTATGGTCATGCACCTGCTGTGAATGGTTTATTTCTTTTGGATCTCGAAAGGGATGAAACACACATACATAACATTGAGGCTAAGAGATGCAAAGTAGATAGTGATAATACTACTTATTTGTGGCACTGTCGTCTAGGTCATATTGGTGTAAAACGCATGAAGAAACTCCATTCTGATGGACTTTTGGAGTCTCTTGATTTTGAATCATTTGACACATGCGAACCATGCCTCATGGGCAAGATGATCAAAACCCCGTTCTCCGGAATGATGGAGCGAGCAACGGACTTGTTGGAAATCATACATACCGATGTATGCGGACCGATGAGTGTTTCGACGCGTGGTGGATATCACTACTTTCTCACTTTTACCGATGACTTAAGTAGATATGGGTATATCTATTTGATGAAACATAAATCTGAAACATTTGAAAAGTTCAAGGAATTTCAGAATGAAGTGGAGAACCATCGTAACAGAAAAATTAAGTTTCTACGATCCGATCGTGGAGGTGAATATTTGAGTTATGATTTTCTCACGCATCTTAAAGCAAGCGGAATCGTTTCGCAACTCACGCCACCCGGAACACCACAGCGCAATGGTGTGTCTGAACGCCGGAATCGAACTCTATTAGATATGGTCCGATCAATGATGTCTCTTACTGATTTGCCGTTATCATTTTGGGGTCATGCATTAGAAACCGCTGCATTCACTTTAAATAGGGCACCATCTAAATCCATTGAGACGACACCATATGAACTGTGGTTTGGTGCTAAACCTAAGTTCTCGTTTCTTAAAGTTTGGGGATGCGAAGCTTACATCAAGAAGTTGATGCCAGACAAGCTCGAACCCAAAGCGGAGAAATGCGTCTTCATAGGATACCCTAAGGAAACTATTGGGTATACCTTCCATCATAGAACCGAAGGCAAAGTGTTTGTCGCAAAGAACGGGTTCTTTCTTGAGAAGGAGTTTCTCTCGAAAGAAGTGAGTGGGAGGAAAGTAGAGCTAGACGAGGTTACTGAACCTTATCTTGAGTTGGAGAGTAGCGCAGCACCTAAAATTGTTCCAGTGCCGCCTGCACCAACAATAGAGGAAGCTAATGACAAGGATCGTGAAGCTTCGGATGATGCTGCTACTAAACGTCGCAGGTCGACAAGGTCGCGTGCCCCTCCTGAGTGGTACGACAACCCTGTCTTAACTGTCTTATTAGTAGACGACAGTGAACCTGCGAACTATGAGGAAGCGATGATGAGCCCAGACTCTGAGAAATGGCTGGAAGCCATGAAATCCGAATTGGGATCCATGAGCGAAAACCAAGTATGGACTTTGGTGGACCCTCCTAGCGACCGAAAGGCCGTTGAGTGCAAATGGATCTTCAAGAGGAAAACGGACGCGGATGGTAATGTTACCGTCTATAAAGCACGACTTGTCGCGAAAGGTTTTCGACAAGTTCAAGGTGTTGACTACGATGAGACTTTCTCTCCCGTAGCGATGTTTAAGTCCATTCGGATTTTATTAGCAATTGTTGCGTTTCATGATTATGAAATATGGCAGATGGATGTCAAGACTGCTTTCCTTAATGGCAACATTGATGAAGAGTTGTACATGATGCAACCTGAAGGTTTTGTCGATCCTAAGGATGCTGATAAAGTGTGCAAACTTCAGCGTTCCATTTATGGACTGAAGCAAGCATCTCGGAGTTGGAACCTTTGTTTTGATCAAGTGATCAAGAACTTTGGATTTGTTCGAAATTGCTACGAAGCTTGTATCTACAAGAAAGTGAGTGGGAGCTCAGTGACATTTCTGGTACTATATGTGGATGACATATTGATTATTGGAAATGACATTGACATGCTTAACGATGTGAAGAGTTATTTGAACAAATGTTTTTCAATGAAAGACCTAGGTGAAGCTGCTTATATATTGGGCATCAAAATCTATAGAGATAGACAAATACGCTTGATAGCTTTAAGCCAGAGTACATACCTAGACAAAGTTCTGAAAAGGTTCAGAATGGACAAGGCAAAGAAAGGTTCAGTGCCTATGTTGTCAGGTAAGATATTGAGCAAGGCTCAGTGTCCAGCTACGGTAAATGATAGAGAAGCTATGAGCAAAGTGCCTTATGCCTCGGCCATAGGTTCTATCATGTATGCCATGTTGTGTACTAGACCGGATGTGTCCAATGCTCTTAGTTTGACGAGCAGGTACCAAAGTGATCCAGGAGTGGAACACTGGACAGCCGTGAAGAACATCCTAAAGTACCTAAATAGGACTAAAGAAATGTTCTTAGTCTATGGAGGTGATGAACAGCTCGTCGTAAAGGGTTACGTCGACGCTAGTTTCGACACCGATAAGGATGATTCTAAATCTCAGACAAGATACATTTATATTTTGAATGGAGGAGCTGTGAGCTGGAGAAGCTGCAAGCAAAGCATGATCGCGGGATCTACAGTAGAAGCGAAATACATGGCTGCTGCAGAAGCGTCAAGTGAAGGAGTTTGAATCAGGAACTTCATCACTGAGCTTGGCATGGTTCCAAGTGCATTGGACCCACTGGAGATATTGTGTGACAACACTGGCGCCATAGCACTCGCTAAGGAACCAAGATATCATCCAAAGACCAAGCATATCAACCGCAAGTTTCATATAATCCGGGATTATATAGCAGATGGAGATCTGAAGATTAGCAAAGTACATACAGATCTGAATGTCACAGATCCATTGACTAAACCTCTTCCACGTGCAAAACATGATCATCACCTTAGTGCCATGGGTGTTAGATTGTTGCCAGATGTAAACTAGATTATTGACTCTAATGCAAGTGGGAGATTGTTGGAATTATGCCCTAGAGGCAATAATAAAGATGTTATTATTATAATTCTTGTTCATGATAAAGTTTATATTCCATGCTAGAATTGTATTAAGCGGAAACTTTAATACTTGTGTGGTTTGTGAACAACACCGTGTCCCTAGTATGCCTCTATGGACTAGCTCATTTATTAATGATGGTTAAGGTTTCCTAACCATAGACATGAGTTGTCGATTAATAATGAGATCATATCATTGGGAGAATGATATGATGGACAGACCCAAACTAAGTGGAGCAATTAGATCGTGTCATCGTGTTCATCTTTGCGAAGCTTTTCTTATGTCAAATATTGTATTCCTTAGACCATGAGATAATACAACTCCCTGGTATCGGAAGAAAGCTTTGAGGTCATCAAACGTCATCCTATGAGAGGGTGATCATAAAGGTGTCTCTCAGGTGATCGGAAAGTACCTGTTGGGTTGTATGTATCGAGATGGGATTTGTCCCTCCCAAGTCGGAGAGATATACTTCAGGCCCACTCGGTAATCGATATCAACACCGCTTGCAATCATGTGGTTAAGGAGTTAATCACAAAGTGATATCGGATTACGGAACGAGTAAAGTACTTGCTGTGAACGAGATTGAACTAGGTATGACGGTACCGACGATCAAATCTCGGGTAAGTAAAATATCGCGAGACGAAGGGAATATATATGGGATTGATTGAATCCTGGCATCGTGGTTCATCCGATATGATCATCGATGAATATGTGGGAGTCAATATGGGTTTCTAGACCCCGCTGTTGATTATTGATAGAAGATCATGTCTGCATGTTCTCGAACCCGAAGGGTCACACACTTAACATGTCTCGACGCTAGGATAGATTGGATAATTGGTTTATGAGTTTTTGTTCGGAGTCTCGGATGGGATCCGGGACATCACGAGAGGTTCCGGAATGGTCCGGAGAATAAGATTCATATAAGGCAATGCAGTTTTTGGAGTTCGGAATTGTTTCGGGTTAATCGATATTGTACCGGAAGCTTCTAGAACCTTCCGGAGGGGGACCAACGTGGCCCCACCTGCCGGGAGGGGGCATGGGCCTATGAGGGAGTGCCCTGGCCGCATTG
Organism: Avena sativa; assembly: GCA_916181665.1. NCBI lineage: Eukaryota > Viridiplantae > Streptophyta > Magnoliopsida > Poales > Poaceae > Avena > Avena sativa. Next base: position 81,743,600 of record OV702299.1, on the reverse strand, counting down.
GGCCAGGGGCACAAGGCCCCATAGGGCCCAGCCAGCCAAACCTAGGGCAAACCCTAGGGGAGCTTCTAGAAGGGGGGGAGGAAACTTGCCCCCACTCCTCCCTCCTTGGCCGCCGGCCCTAGGGCTTGGGGGAGGGGCAAGGGCTGGCCGCCCACCCCTCTATATAAGGAGGTCTGGGGGCACACCCCTCCCACACCTCCTCCTCAAGCCCTAGCCGCCCTGCTGTCCTCCTCTCTCTCTCCCTCCCGATAGCATGTAGGAGAAGCCCTGCTGCAGAAACTCTCCACCACTTGCACCGCGCCGTCGCGTTGTAGATCCAATCCGTCTCTCCACCATACTTGCTGGACCGATGAAGGAGGAGACGTCGAGGTGCCGCACATGTGCATCTCTCGGAGGCATCGCCACTTGCGGTGTTAGATCGGATCGGATCGCGAGGAGGAGAAGCGGGTACGACTATATCACCCACGTTCCGTCGAACGTTCCGCTGTGCGAATCTTCAAGGGTATGAAGATCTCATCTATTCCCCCTCATTGTTTGCATCTCCTAGATTAGATCTTCGCTTTCCCGTTCGCATCCGTAGAATTTTTTTTGATTTACTATGCCGTGAAACCCTTCAGATGGTAGATGAAGAGGTAGCGTGCCGACCGCGATCACATCAACCTTTGATCCATTTCCAACGCGCATCGTCACCTTGTTCTTTGCTAGCTTCCGTTTATTCTGCAGTACCTGTTTCGAGTTACAAATATGAGCAACCGAACCAGTATCAAATACTCAGGCACTACTACGAGTACTAGTGAGATACACATCAATAACATGTATATCGGATATACCTTTCTTCTTGATGTTGCCGTTCTTCAAATACGCCAAGTACTTTGGGAAATTCCGCTTCCAGTGACCTTCTCCTTGTAGTAAAAGCACTCAGTATCAGGCTTAGGCCCAGCCTTAGTCTTCTTCGCCGGCACGACAACTTTCTTTCCGCCCTTCTTAAAGTTTCCCTTTTTATTAGACTTGCCTTGCTTCTTGAATTTGGTGGTCTTATTGACCAACAACACTTGGTGCTCTTTCTTGATCTCCACTTCTGCAGATTTCAACATGGAGAAGAGTTCTGGCAACGTCTTGTCCATGTTTTGCATATTGTAGTTCATCACAAAGTTCTTGTAACTTGGTGGTAGTGATTGGAGGATACGGTGAATCCCTAAAGAATTAGGAATCACTATACCTAAACTTTGGAGTTTATTTGCGTGCCCAGACATCTTAAGCACATGCTCACTGACGGAGCTGCCCTCTTCCATCTTGCAGTTAAAGAACTTTTCAGAAGCCTCATAACTCTCAACTGCCGCGTGAGCCTCAAATATCATTTTGAGTTCACGGACAATATCATGTGGGTCATGGTTCTCAAACCTTTTCTGAAGCTCCGATTCCAAACCATACAAGATAGCACACTGAACTATGGAGTACTGATTCTTCCGAGTGAGGTAAACATTCTTTACTTCATCGGTAGAAGTAGCTGCAGGCGGGTCACCCAGCGGTGCATCCAGCACATAGGTCAAATTACCAGCATTGAGGACAATCCTCAAATTGCGGAACCAATCCGCGAAGTTGCTTCATTGTTTTTCAACATTTCTTTCTCTAGGAACGCATTAAAATTGATGGTAGGGGCCGCCATAGATCTACAACATATTTGTAATAGTTTAGACTAAGTTTATGACAAATTGAGTTCTAATTAATAATTAAATTAATCTAGGTGAACTCCCACTCAAAACAATATCCCTCAAATTGTTTTAGTGATCACATGAACCAAATTCACCACATCAAAACCGATCATCACGAGAGTTGATGTAGCTTCAATGGCGAACAATCATCATGTTCATCATATCTACTATATGACTCATGCTTTACCTTTTGGTGCTCCGTGTTCCGAGACCATGTCTGTACATGCTAGGCTCGTCAAGATCAAACCTTAGCTTCTGCATGAGCAAATCTGGCTTGCTCATGTTGTATACACTCGCAGAATCTAACACACCCGATCATCACGTGGTGCTTCGAAACAACGAGCTTTAGCAACGGTGCTTACTAAGGATGAACACTTTAAAACTTGAAATTTGTGTGCTTGAGGGATCATCTTATAATGCTACCGTCGAGAACTAAGCAATACAAGATGCATAAAAGGATTAACATCACATGCAATTCATAATATGTGATATGATATGGCCTTTATTCTTGTGCTTCCGATCTCCATCTTCAAGCACAATCATGATCTCCATCATCACCGGTATGGCGTCAAGGTCAATGGCGCCATTTCATGGTTGTCGTCCACCAGCTTCAACTATTACAACTACTTTGAATAGACACACAAGACTTAACGGAATTTAAAGACAACCATATGGCTCCTGCCGGTTGCCAACTTAAAATAAGGAACATTGCATACATCAAATATAATCACAATCATGGCCATATCACATCACAGCACACCCCTGCAAAACAAAGTTAGACACCTCTAATTTTCTTTGCATATTTTACGTGGTTTGGGGCTTTTAATAAGTGTCGTTCTAACTCACGAACAAGAACCACAACGTTGATGCTTGAACTATCAAGTGCCTGTTGTAAATTGGATCTATACTATGATGGGAGAGACAGGCACCCGCAAAGCCACTTATGCAATACAAGTTGCATGTTGAGCGTGGAGCAAGTCTCATGAACGATGTCATGTAAGGTTAGCCCGGGCAGCTTCATCCCATCATACCGCAAGATGCAAAGTACACAAAAAGCAATTGATAATAAAAGCACCACCGCCCATAATGACCATTGTGTTCTACTCGTGCAACAGATCTACATATAGACACGGCTCTGATACCACTGTAGGCATTCGTAGCATGGAAAACAAAAAATTTCTACCGCATGCACACAAACAAGCCAAGATCTATCTACTAGATTGTAGCAACGAGTCGATAGAAGAACTCACCCTCGAAGATTCCAAAGCGGTTAACGAGAGCAGATTCTCGTGGGTGATGTAGTCGTACACTTGCCGATCTCAAGATCGCGTAGACGATCCTTTCGGCGATGCGTTCTGGCAGCGCTTCCGCAGTCGGTCACACGTTCGGTACTCGATGAAGACCTTCCTCTCCCTTGTTCTCTGGACCAATTGACCTAGGATATGATCCAATCATTCCACATATCCATGACACATTCATGGACCATTCCCCTTTCGGTTCGGTGAACCTTCTAGACCCTTCTAGAACCTCTCCGATGAAATCATCGGAAACTTTCCTGAACTCCAAAATAGGACTTTCCTTATATGAATCTTATTCTCCGGACCATTCCGGATCTCCTCGTGATATCCCGGATCCCATCCGAGACTCCGAACAACATTCGATATCCCTATCAACATTCCATATCTACTAAACAACATCGAATCCTTAAGTGTGTATCCCTACGGTTCATGAATTATGCGGACATGACCGAGACACTTCTCCGATCAATAACCAATAGAGGAATCTGGAAATTCATATGGCTCCCACATATTTCTACGATTACTTCGCAATCGAATGAACCACTTACATACGATACCAATTTCCCTTTGTCTCACGATAGTTTACTTATCCGAGGTTTTGATCGTCGGTATCTCTGCATACCTAGTTCAACCTCGTTACTGATAAGTAATCTTTTCTCGTTCCCGTGATATGTGATCCCTTGTGAGCTAGTCACATGCTTGCAAGATAATTGGATGACATTCCACCGAGAGGGACCAGAGTATATCTATCCGTCATATGGATGGACAAATCCCATTCTTGATCCATGTGCCTCAACCCATACTTTCCGAACACTCAATGCCACCTTTATAGCCACCCAGTTACGGTGTGGTGTTTGATGTCATCAAAGCATCCTTCCGGTGATGGTGATTAACATGATCTCATGGTCGAAGGAATTAGGTTACTATGTATCAGAAAGCTTATAGCAATTGAACTATTAAAATGACTTGATCTTTATGCTACGCTTATCTATAGGAGTATGTCCATCATACCATTCTCCTAATGATATGATCTTGTTGTTAACAACATCTCAATGTTCATGATCGGGAAATCACGATCATCTATTAACCAACAAGCTAGTATTATAAAGAGGCTTTACTAGGGACTCTATTTTAGTTTACAAATCACACAAGTATTAATGTTTCCGATTAATACTGTTACAGCATGAATGTAAACATTTATCGTAAACACAAAGATATAATAATAACTACATTCATTATTGCCTCTAGGGCATATCTCCAACACTTAGTACCTCACCCATCCTCCACAACTCGCCCTCACTCACCCCAGTACCAGCCCGTGCAACTGAGCCTCTCTCACTCGCCAATTTGACTAGTGTCAGCCATACCCGAGCTCGCCCATGCCACCCCGACATGGACTCACTGCTACAAGCCTCGCCGCCCTCTCCCACTATGTCTAGTAGCTAGCTGTGATGTCACCGCAACTGCCTGTGTATGCCATGACCAATGCCAGCCCGTGGAAACACCAGCGCGGCCGTGCCCATTTCTCTGCCGACCATGCCGAGTCGCAGGCCAGAGCGCCGAGCAATTCTGCGCAACCATGCCGCGCCTCGCTCTCCCCTCATGTTAAGGCAATCGCCATGCCGCGAGCAACCTCCCAGACATGCCCGCTTGACCCGGCGTGACGAGTACACGCCGTATGCCATGACGAACACCCGCGGTACCCGAGCAGAGCATGGACGTCCCCGACCAATGGAGACCACGCCTCGCCGTACCATGGTGCACATGATGATCTCCAAGGAGCCCTGCGTCAACCTACACCCTCTGTCATGCCCATAGCACCCTGTAACTACGTTTCCAACAAGGCCGAGCCATGCCACGATGCTCCTCTTGCCGGGGTATAAATAGACCCTTCCCCTGCCTCAAAATGCACCCCACTCGACTCACCTCTCACCCAGCAACCTCTCTGACCCATCCCCGAAGAAAGGTGTCAACACCCAGATTTATAATCCTAGATGCCTTTTATGCCATACATCGCAATCCCAGGATTACCATTTTTGCGAGACATAACATATTTGGATATCACAGTACATCATCCATTACAAACCATACATAAGGTCTTACACAAATAAGGATCTCATGATCCAGTTATTAATACAACTCAAGTAGCGGAATAACGTAATAGTAAAGATAGCGTAGGCGAAGCTCCATCTTCGGGGTCACAGGCAATGCTGACGATGGGAGATGATCCTAGTTGTCGTAACCTTCCGGCGGTCCATCATCCTGGTACTCCTCTTCATAGTCTGGCCACGGGAATAGCCAGGGACAAAGCCATGAGTACTCTTTAAGTACTCGCAAACTAATACTAACAAGTTAAGGGGGCTTTTGTAGTAGGACACTAAGCTCTAGGGTTGTTTTGCAAAAAGCCAGATTTACCTCTACTAAGTTCAGAAGCAAAGAAAGCTAGTTGAAGTTTTATAACACCTAAGTGGGCACTTGAAGTTCATATCACAACCCTGTTGTGGTCAAGTCAAAGTCTCCATTCATTTCACAAGTAATTTTGAAAACATCTCAAGGGGGAACATTATGGCCACTCCAACTGTCCATAACTGCGGAAGCGGCTATTCGAATAGTTTGACACTCTGTAGAGATTGTACACTTTCACCACAACATTCGATACATCCGTCAGGAACAAATCCTGAATTCACCATACTCAGTATGCGGATAATCAATCCTAACCTTTCCATTACACGCCCTAGTATAGGCACCTCTCCTGTGAGTTTGGCCTCCCAACCATGACCAACTGTCATTTTGGGTACTGTGCAGGTGGACAATCTTCACAAGGTAGCCTCAGCTTAGACCTTGGCCGTGAGGGAACCCATACTAAGGTATATAAATTTCCAGTCAAGCCCTACCCAATTTTCGGGTATTGTGGTTATACGGTAAAATTGGAATGGTATCGCATCCAGACAACCATCAGTTTTGTAAAGGGCTAAGGCTCATGCCTCAACATTTTTATCATCAAAATCATCTGGTGTTCGAGAACACATGTCAAAACATTTCAGTAGAATGACTCATCATTCTAAGGTTTTCATAACCAGTTTCACCAAGTATTCCCATCTAAAGTTGATCAAGTTTTATGCTTAGCACTAGCATCTACAAGTGGTGGTAAGTACTAGTGAGGGGTGGTAAACAAGGGGGGATTTGCTAAGTTCAATCTCCCGCCTTAGGATGACATCAAGATTATCTAACTTAGGCCAAATTTAATGCTCTTTATGCAACCTTCGATTATCTTTCTAGTATCAACAATTCACTATGTAAACTGTAAGAGAAAGCTTTGATAAAGAAGTAAAGTATAAAGCTTGCAATTAAAACTAGGATGGTTTATCAAGTGGTATAATCTTGCTAAGTTAATAGCTTTCATAGGTCAATTTGGGTAGTAAGGCTTGCATAATTAAATTATATTGCAAGTGTTAGCTTGCTAATTCAACCAGTGGTATTAGGCTTGCCTTGAGCAGAGCAGTGGTTGAAGTTCTCCTCGGCTTCTTCCTCGTAGTATCCTCCTTCCTCCTCGTATCCTTGGTCGGTACTAGCATCTATAAATAAGTACGAGATACACAATCACCAAACAATACTTAACTATTTTCAATCATCACACAAATGTGTACTATAGATGATCTAGCATCCTCACTTATCATTACAAGATTAAAGCATTTGTCTTATTTATTTTAATTTGAGAAAATTAATTTCTACTCATTGAAAAACCACTTAAGATTTAATATTCTCCAACTCAAACATGGGATCATGTTGACACATGTCATCACCACATATTTCAGTACATGGGAATGTGATTTAAAGTGGTGTCACAATTTAATAAGGTTTAACCTTTTTATTTGAATTTCAGTACCTATGTGGCATTCTTTTGTTATTTGAACATTATTTCTGTAAGTAAACCTATATGTTTTTATATATTCTGAAAGGTATGATCAAATGTGATTTTTGAGAGTTGGAATCAACTCAAAATCTCTTATGATTGAATTTTGAAAAATGTTTGAATGCAGAAAATCTTCTGACTTGTTATTTTTACCAAGGTTGATCTATAGATCCAAATGATTTTAATCCAACGGGGTTGGATTAAGCATTTCAGTACCTTTATAACAAAATTGGTTTCATGCAATTTGGTTCATTGGATCAAGCTGGGTTGATTTTTGAATCTATGCACAGAACTGTGTTTGAATTAAAATAGAAAAATCTAAATTCAAACGGTTGGGTCGCGCGGGAGAGGTTAATAGGCCGGCCCAGTGTCACTCCGCAGCACGGGGCTCAGCTGACAGGGGTGTCTACCAGTCAGTGGCTCATAACGCGCGAAGCGGTACGGGGCTATGTGGGTCGTTGGATTAGAAGCGGGATCAACGGCTAGGGATCGTCGTCGACGACGAACATGTCACCGGCGAGATTGAACCCTAGCGGCTTGGTGGGGGTGCAGAGGGCGCATACCAGGGCTCCAGCAACGACGGCAAGGCGGGCAAGCGAACGAGTGGTCGATGGCGAGCTCAGGGACGGTCGAGGCAGCTCCGGGGGTGGTCGCAATCAACGGCCCCCTTCTCCTCCAGAGGCGGCCTGCTCCGGCGCAATTCCGGCGAGCTATTTCTCCTCGTGCTCCGGCGGGAGGGTGGAACAATCAGTGAGGTGAGGGGAGTGGAATGGTGTGATTCAAACGGCTGGGGGTGGCCTCCTTTTATAGGCTCGACAGCGAGACCGAGAGGGATGGGCATGCGATGGTGGCGACATGGCTACGGGCTGCTAGCGGCATGACTGAGGGTGGCGATTGACGCGCGGTCTCCTGGCGATGCTCTAGAACTTAATTGCGGTCTTAGGTGCAGTGGTAAACGGTCGGGCGAGGCTGGCGCTCTAAACGGCAGAGGCGGCGTCTTCGACGGAGAGCGGTGGTTGTGAGGCATTGGGCGGCGAACGGGGATGTTTGGTGTGTTCCTTGGGTCATGGCGAAGCGGTGGGCACGGGCTGCGGTCGAGGGGAGGCATGTGCGCGCGTGCTGGGTGCGGTGCTCTGGGGCGTGCTCGGCATGTCGCAGTGGCACTGGCATGGGGCGTGATCGGTGGTCCATGGCTTGCCTTGGATCGGGGAGGGGACAGTGGGTGGAGGTGAAGTGTTGGCTAGCTCCCAGACATGGCGAGAGAGGGGGAGGTGGTCTGCTGCGGCGGCGACCAAGTTGGACGGCGAGGTGGCTCGGCTTGCTCACCATTGATGACAATGGCCAGCTCACAGTGAGGCTAGGGGTTTCCAGTTAAGCTAGATGATCTACTAAATGGTTGCTGTGAGCTAGAGAGGGAACAAGTTAGGCCAAAACACTATTAAAAACAGTGAATTTGATTTGGTTTAAATTTGCCTGCCAAGTGTTTGATGAAATGGCCGCAAGAAACTTATTTTTGAATTTTCAAAAGATTTTTGGTGGGTGTGCTAGGCATGTGCTGGAGGTTCTGTGGGTGCTTGGGTTTTGAAAATTGAGCTTGTTTGAGTGGTTTGTGAAATAGTGGGATCTTCTCCTATGAGATAGATTCAATTTTAAACTGTCATTTAAACTTAGCATTTGAATTTTTCTGGAAGATCACAAAGTGGTACTTGGTACCTCATTATGAGTACTAACAAGGGTTGCAAAGATCCACAAATGTTTCTGTTAAGTTTTGAATTCTTGAATAGCCAAAGTAGGCATGAGAGTTAATTTGGCCAAAGTGACCATTCACTTCATTTGTTCATTTTGAGTTGTTTGTCTTTGGGAAAAGTTTGGGAATGATTTAGATGATGTTTATTTCACCTAAGAATCATTTTACAAGCAATGTAACACAGAACCATGGCAATTCAAAAGGATCCTAATTTGAAATACACATACATATGAATGCTCTCATATTTTAGATGAAAAAGTTTTTGTTAACCCTAATTTTGATGATTAGAGTTTGATGATCCATGTTTAATATTTTTGGGATGTTACAACCTTCCCCCCTTAAACAAAATCTCGTCCCGATATTTGTAAAAGGACGAAAAAGATTACCTAGGATTTCAAGAGATCGGGAAACTCCGTCCTGATGTGATCTTCGTGCTCCCAGGTAGCTTCCTCTTCCGTGTGGTTGCTCCACTGGATCTTGAGAAACTTGATGCTTCGGGTTCTGGTAGTTCTGAAAGCTTCTTCCAAAATACGGATGGGTACTTCAGGATAGGTCAGGTCATCGTTGATCTCTATGGTCTGGTGATCAATGTTCTTGAACACTTCAATCTTCTCCGGAACTTTAAGGCATTTACGAAGTAACGAGATATGGAACACATTGTGCACGGCTGACATCTCTTCTGGAAGTTCCAATTGATACGACACTTCTCCTCGACGGTTCAGAATCTTGAAGGGTCTGATATATCTAGGGGCTAACTTTCCCTTCAGTTGGAAATGCTGCATTCCCTTCAATGGTGACACTTTAAGGTACACAAAATCTCCGATGTTGAAGGCGAGGTCTCGACGTCTCTTGTCGGCATAACTCTTCTGTCTTGACTGGGCAGTCTTGAGGTGCTCACGAATCTTGTGAACTTTCTCTTCTGCTTCTCGTAGGATGCCGGGTCCGAAAATCTGACTCTCTCCTACTTCCGACCAGTTCAAAGGGGTGCGACACTTCCTTCCATACATGAATTCAAATGGGGCCATTTGCAAACTAGCTTGATAACTGTTGTTGTATGAAAATTATGTGAACGGTAGACAGTCTTCCCATTTAGATCCATACTCTAACACACATGCTCTCAACATGTATTCGAGTATTTGATTTACTCGCTCCGTTTGTCCATCGGTCTAAGGGTGATAAGCTGTGCTGAAATCTAGTCGGGTTCCTAAACCTTCTTGGACCCTCTTCCAGAATCTGGAGGTAAACTGAGTTCCTCGATTCGATACGATGTTCTTGGGGACTCCGTGCAAACTGACGATTCTAGCGATGTATAACTCCGCTAGCTTCAAACTCTGATATGTGGTCTTGACTGGTAAGAAATGGGCAACTTTGGACAATCTGTCAACTATGACCCAGATAGAGTCATTTCCCCTACTAGAAGTAGGCAATCCGGTGATAAAGTCCATTCCAACGGAATCCCATTTCCATTCCGGAATCTGTATAGGTTGCAACAATCCAGCGGGTCTTTGATGTCCCGCCTTGACTCTCTGACATATATCACACTTGGCGATATAGCTTCCGATTTCCCTCTTCATCTTATGCCACCAAAGTTGTTCCTTCAAATCCTGATACATCTTCGTTCCTCCGGGGTGGATAGAATAAAGAGTATCATGAGCTTCCTTCAGAATAACTTATTTCAACTCTGAATCTGCTGGTACAAGAAGACGTCTTTTGTACCACAGAACTCCTTCTTCGTCTTCCATAAATTTGGGTACCTTGCCTGTACCGATACGACGCTTGATTACATCGATGCTAGCATTTCCTTTCTGCGCCTATTTGATCTGGCTGATGAAAATGGGTTGAAGTTCTATGCTAGCCCAAAATCCTTCACTCACTAATTCCATTCGGAAATCCTCCATCTCTTTGTGCAAACTTGGTTGCTCCTTCAAAATCATGGAGTTCAAGCGGCACGACAATCTGCTAAGGGCATCGGCTACCACGTTGGCTTTACCAGGGTGATAGTGAATGTCCAGGTCGTAATCCTTGATTATCTCAATCCATCTTCTCTGTCTCATATTCAGCTCCTTCTGAGTGAATATATACTTCAGGCTCTTGTGATCCGAATAAATCTCACAATGATTTCCCATCAGGTAATGTCTCCATGTCTTTAGGGCTAGAACTACGGCTGCGAGTTCAAGGTCATGGGTTGGGTAGTTTTGCTCGTGTTGCTTCAATTGTCGAGATAGATAAGATATAACTTTGCCCTCTTGCATTAGCACACATCCGAGACCAATCTTGGATGCGTCACAATACACATCGAAGGGTTTCGTGATATCCGGCATGATTAAGATTGGGGCTAATATCAATCTCCTCTTGAGTTCTTGAAAACTCGCTTCACACTTGTCTGTCCATTCAAACTTCTTGTCCTTCTTCAGCAATTGGGTCATGGGTCTGGCGATACTCGAGAATCCTTCTACGAACTTGCGGTAGTATCCCGCCAATCCGAGAAATGCACAAACTTGGGTTTGAGTGGTTGGGGCTTGCCAATATTCGACATCTTTCACCTTTGCAGGGTCAACGGCAATTCCTCCGGCTGATACAATGTGGCCGAGGAATCCTACCTCCTGTAACCAGAATTCACATTTGCTAAACTTGGCATACAACTGATGCTCTCTAAGGGTTCCAAGAATGGTCCTTAGTTGTAGCTCATGTTCTTCTTCTGATTTGGAATAAATCAGAATGTCATCGATGAAAACAACGACAAACTTATCCAGGAAGTCCATAAAAATCTTATTCATGAGATTCATGAAATAAGCGGGGGCATTGGTTAATCCAAAAGACATGACAGTATACTCGTATAATCCATATCTGGTGGTAAAGGCAGTCTTGGGAATATCCTCTGCGTGAATCTTGAGTTGATGATAGCCAGTTCTAAGATCAATCTTAGAAAACACTTTGGCACCAGTCAACTGGTCAAACAGATCTTCTATCTTGGTCAATGGGTACTTGCTCTTAACAGTGACATCATTCAACTTCCGATAATACGTACACAAACGGTTACCTCCATCTTTCTTGTCCACGAACAAGACAGGTGATCTCCATGGTGACGCACTTGGTTGAATTAATCCAATTTCCAACATGGCATCCAGTTGTTTCTTTAGTTCTGCTAGTTCAGACGGGTTCATACTATATGGGGTCTAGGCTATGGGTCCTGTTCCAGGGATTAGTTCAATGATAAACTCGATATCCCGATCTAGGGGCATACCGGGCAAAACATCTGGAAATACATCGGGGTATTTATAGACTATCCGGAATTGGTCAATATTAGGTTGGGCTATACTCTTGTTGCACTTGAATTGACAAGGTAAGGTTTCAGATACATGCTCAACTGATACTCCGACTGTACTGGTCATGGTTATGGCTTTCTTGGCACAGTCAATTAATCCCTTATGTTTGGACATCCAATCCATTCCTAGTACTACTTCCAAACCTTTAGTTCTGAGTACTATCAGATTAGCATAAAAATCTATGCCATGGATTCAGATAGGGACGACTTTGCAAATTTGCCTAGCTTTGGTGGTTGAACCGGGGATTTGAACAATCATAACATGCTTCAGTTTGGTTGGTTGAATCTTACTAGTGCATGCAAATTCTTTGGTGACAAATGAGTGCGATGCACCAGAATCAAACAACACTCTAGCAAGAACTGAATTAACAGCAAACATACCTAGCACGACATCTGGCGCTTCCTGGGCTTCTTCAGCATGCATGAGAAAAAGACGGCCATTGCGGTTGAGCGAGTTCCCTGGGGCAAACCTTCTTCCGGGCTAAACACGACGCTGTTGCTGAGCTGGGGCATTTGCATTGGGGCCTAAGGCATTCTTCTTGGGGCACTCATTGGAGTAGTGACCCTTATTTCCACAGTCATAACAAGTCACTTGCGACTTGTCCTTTGCTGCAATAGGCACAACATTGCTTCCAGTCCTCGGGGCAGTGTTGGTTTTGTTGGTGGCATTGTTGTTGTTGAACTTGGGTGGTGCACGGTTGAAATTGTTAGAGTTGCCGGGGTTGTTGTGATTTCCTCCGGGCCTTGGGTTTCCACGGTTGGGATATGTCGGACGGTTCATCGGGGGTATGTTGGTTCTCGGGGAAAATCCTGGAGATGGGTTGGGGCGATACTTGGGTGTATGATGGGCTCCTGGCTGATGCATCATGCGGCTCTTGCGGTTCTCATTGGCTTGGTTGATCTTTCCTTCCATCTGAATGGCAGAGTCGACAAGGGCTTCAATATCAACAAAGGGGATGTTGACTAACATCGTCTACATCTCATCGTGCAGACCATTCAGGAATCTTTCTTTCTTCTTGGCTTCAGTGTCGATCTCATCCGAGGCATACCTAGCTAATGACAAGAATTTGTCACGGTATTCCACCATGGTCATCCTTCCTTTCTTCAGTTCTCTGAATTCATCTCTCATCCTCTTGATCAAACCCGGTGGCACATGGGTTCTACTGAACTTGACCTTGAATTCCTCCTAGGTCATCATCTGTCCTCCGGTCATTGCACGAATGCTGTTCCACCATGCTCTTGCATCTTCGGCTAGATAGTGGGTGGCAAACAAAACTTTCTCGTTAGCTTCCACTCCGGCGACTTCTAGATTATTTTCCATGGTTTGTAGCCAATCATATGCATGTAAGGGCTCTTCTGACTTAGTGAAAACAGGTGGGTTGGTGTTCTAGAAATTCTTGAGCTTAGATCCATGGTTGTCCTGATTTCCTTGGCCTTGATTGTTGTGGGCCAGCTGAGCTATCTGCCGAAGGGTGGCTAAGTTGGCTTGACGTTCTGCTCTTTCAGCTTCGCGGTCAGAAACCAACATTTGCAGGATCTGCAACATCGGGTCTGGGGATGAACCACTTCCTCCGCGAGGCATCTGAAGATTGAGATAGATCATGAGAAAAGAGGGAAATTTCTAAGGTTCAAGGACTTTGAAAAGTTTTTAAAGTTTGACTCAGATTTTCTAGCAACTTGCTTTTCATTCATTCATTCATAGCACACGATACAAACACACACCACAACAAAGGAAAACAGATGGTTTTAAGAACCATTCTGGAAACTACGATACAATGGGACCGAATAAAGCTCACTAACGCTAGTGCTCAAGTGATACTACTCCTCGGAGTCGGTATAATCATCATCATCCTCATCATCATCATCATCATCGATGAAGGCGAAATCCTCCTCATCTGTGAAGAAGTCCATGGCCTGATCTTCCAGAAAGTCATCATCATCGCTGAGATAGGAGTAGGGGTCTCCACGAAGATCTTCTCTGGCATTCTCCCTTTCCTCCAACTGCATGTCTCTCATGGATGGTCTCCTCCAAATCCGTGATACGGTGGAGAAAATGGGCAATGATGTGCTCCTTCTTGTCGAGCTGACGGCGACGAGAATTGCGATCCTTCACTAGCATGGCGATGGTCTGATCCTTCGTCTTGACGATGGCGGACTTGTGGTTGGAGTAGTCATGGGCATTGTCCCATTCCTGCTGACGATCATACATTATGAAGCTAAGGGGTCCAACTGAGTCTTCCGCTCGGGGTGATGTGGGGCTTCCAGTGGCTGTCCCATAGCATCATGCCTTGGATAAAACTCAAAGCGGTGTTCAAGTTCCTTGATCTGATTAATACTCTGCCCCCACAGACGGGCAAGAGCTTCCTACATGGCCCTGGCAAGTCCATCTAGCCAGTTGTTCTCTCTTAAGGTGAACTGAATTCCCTCTGCAGTGGGAGGTTCAATCTTTCCTCTGAGATGCAACAACTAGCCACTGCTGATCTTCTCCTCCTTGATCATTGATCTAAGCTTCGAAGAACTCGGGGTGCGGACGCTCCAGAAGTTCCGACAGCTGGTCTAGGTCACGCTCAAAGATGAGTTCTCCTCCATTCCCCAACTGATAAAACTTGCTGTACTTCACATCCATCTATAAGAATATAGGATGAGTAAGTTAGTAGAGTGATCAAGTCTCTCAAATTTTATGTATTTTGCAAGCCTCTTTGAGGAACATGATTTTTCATGAAAGAATCAAAGTGATAAGAATGGGAATAAGTTTTTGTAAATACTCACTTCCTTGGGTTTGGAAACTAAGTTTTTTATTCAACGTCCAGTCTAACTAGGGTCTCCTATGGTCAGGATGGCTCTGATACCAACTTGTCAACACCCGGATTTTTAATCCCAGATGCCTGTTATGCCATACATCGCAATCCCAGGATTACCATTTTTGTGAGACATAACAGATTTGGATATCACAGTACATCATCCATTACAAACCATACATAAGGTCTTACACAAATAGGTATCTCATGATCCAGTTCTTAATACAACCCAAGCAACGGAATAACGTAATAGTAAAGATAGCGTAGGCGAAGCTCCATCTTCGGGGTCACAGGCAATGCTGATGATGGGAGATGATCCTAGTTGTCATAACCTTCCTGTGGTCCATCATCCTGGTACTCCTCTTCATAGTCTGGCCACGGGAATAGCCAGGGACAAAGCCATGAGTACTCTTTAAGTACTCGCAAACTAATACTAACAAGTTAAGGGGGTTTTTGTAGTAGGAAACTAAGCTCTAGGTTTTTTTTTGCAAAAATCCAGATTTACCTCTACTAAGTTCAGAAGCAAAGAAAGCTATTTGAAGTTTTATAACACCTAAGTGGGAACTTGAAGTTCATATCACAACCCTGTTGTGGTCAAGTCAAAGTCTCCATTCATTTCACAAGTCATTTTGAAAACATCTGACGGGGGAACAGTATGGCCACTCCAACTGTCCATAACCGCGGACGCAGCTATTCGAATAGTCTAACACTCTGCAGAGATTGTACACTTTCACCACAACATTCGATACATCCGTCAGGAACAAATCCTGAATTCACCATACTCAGTATGCGGATAATCAATCCTAACATTTCCATTACACGCCCTAGTATAGGCACCTCTCCTGTGAGTTTGGCCTCCCAACCATGACCAACTGTCATCTTGGGTACTGCACAGGTGGACAATCTTCACAAGGTAATCTCAGCTCAGACCTTGGCCATGAGGGAACCCATACTAAGGTATTTAATTTTCTAGTCAAGCCCTACCCAATTTTTGGGTATTATGGTTGTACGGTAAAATTGGAATGGTATCGCATCCAGACAACCATCAGTTTTGTAAAGGGATAAGGCTCATGCCTCAACATATTTATCATCAAAATCATCTGGTGTTCGAGAACACATGTCAAAAACATTTTAGTAGAATGACTCATCATTCTAATGTTTTCATAACCAATTTCACCAAGTCTTCCCATCTAAAGTTGATCAAGTTTTATGCTTAGCACTAGCATCTACAAGTGGTGGTAAGTACTAGTGAGGAGTGGTAAACAAGGGGGGATTTGCTAAGTTCAATCTCCTGCCTTAGGATGACATCAAGATTATCTAACTTAGGCCAAATTTAATGCTCTTTATGCAACCTTCCATTATCTTTCTAGTATCTACAATTCACTATGTAAACTCTAAGAGAAAGCTTTGATAAAGAAGTAAAGTATAAAGCTTGCAATTAAAACTAGGATGGTTTATCAAGTGGTATAAGCTTGCTAAGTTAATAGCTTGCATAGGTCAATTTGGGTAGTAAGGCTTGCATAAGTAAATTATATTGCAAGTGTTAGCTTGCTAATTCAACCAGTGGTATTAGGCTTGCCTTGAGCAGAGCAGTGGTTGAAGTTCTCCTCGGCTTCTTCCTCGTAGTATCCTCCTTCCTCCTCGTATCCTTGGTCGGTACTAGCGTATATAAATAAGTACGAGGTACACAATCACCAAACAATACTTAAATATTTTCAATCGTCACACAAAGGTGTACTATAGATGATCTAGCATCCTCACTTATCATTACAAGATTAAAGCATTTGTCTTATTTATTTTAATTTGAGAAAGTTAATTTCTACTCATTGAAAAACCACTTAAGATTTAATATTCTCAAACTCAAACATGGGATCATGTTGACACATGTCATCACCACATATTTCAGTACATGGGAATGTGATTTAAAGTGGTGTCACAATTTAATAAGGTTTAACCTTTTTATTTTAAATAAATAAAGTGACTAGAAATGCCTATGTGGCATTCTTTTGTTATTTGAACATTATTTCTGTAAGTAAACCTATATGTTTTTATATATTCTAAAAGGTATGATCAAATGTGATTTTTGAGAGTTGGAATCAACTCAAAATCTCTTATGATTGAATTTTGAAAAATGTTTGAATACAGGAAAGCTTCTGACTTGTTTTTTTACCAAGGTTGATCAACAGATCCAAATGATTTGAATCCAACGGGCTTGGATTAAGCATTTCAGTACCTTTCTAACAAAATTGGTTTCATGCAATTTGGTTCATTGGATCGAGCTGGGTTGATTTTTGAATCTATGCATAGAATTGTGTTTGAATTAAAATAGAAAAATCTAAATTCAAACGGCTGGGTCGCGCGGGAGAGGTTAATAGGCCGGTCTAGTGTCACTCCGCAGCGCGGGGCTCAGCTGACAGGGGGTCTACCAGTAAGTGGCTCATAACTCGCGAAGCGGTACGAGGCTATGTGGGTCGTTGGATTAGAAGGGGGATCAACGGATGGGGATCGTCGTCGATGACAAACATGTCACCGGCAGGCTCGAACCCTAGCGGCTCGGTGGGGGTGCAGAGGGGGCATACCAGGGCTCCAGCGATGATGGTGAGGCAGGCAAACGAACGAGTGGTCGAGGCGAGCTCAGGGACGGTCGAGGCAGCTCCAGGGGTGGTCGCAATCAACGACCCCCTTCTCCTCTAGAGGCGGCCTGCTCCGACGCAATTCCGGTGAGCTGATGCTCCTCGTGCTCCGACGAGAGGGTGGAACGATCAGTGAGGTGAAGGGAGTGGAATGGTGTGCTTCAAACGGCTGGGGGTGGCCTCCTTTTATAGGCTCGACGGCGAGACCGAGAGGGATGGGCAGGCGACGGTGGCGACATGGCTACGAGCTGCTAGCGGCATGGCTGAGGGTGGTAATCGACACGTGGTCTCCTGGCGATGCTCTAGAACTTAAATACAGGCTTAGGGCGGTGGTAAATGGTCAGGCGAGGCTGGCGCTCTAAACGGCAGAGGCGACGTCTTCGACGGCGAGCGGTGGCTGTGAGGCATTGGGCGGTGAACGGGGATGTTTAGTGTGTTCCTTGGGTCATGACGAAGCGGTTGGCACGGGCTGCAGTCGAGGGGCGGCGTGTGCGCGCGTGCCGGGTGCGGCGCTCTGGGGCGTGCTCGGCATGTCGCAGTGGCACTGGGCGCAGGGCGTGCTCGGTGGTCCAGGGCTTGCCTTGGCTCGGGGAGGGGACAGTGGGTGGCGGTGAAGTGTTGGCTAGCTCCCAGACATGGCGAGAGAGGGGGAGGTGGTCTGCTGCGGCGGCGACCAAGTTGGCCGACGAAGTGGCTCGGCTTGCTCACCATTGATGACAATGGCCTGCTCACAATGAGTCTAGGGGATTCCAATTAAGCTTGATGATCTACTAAATGGTTGCTGTGAGCTAGAGAGGGAACAAGTTAGGCCAAAACACTATTAAAAACAGTGAATTTGATTTGGTTTAAATTTGCATGTCAAGTGTTTGATGAAATGGCCGCAATAAACTTATTTTTGAATTTTGAAAAGATTTGTGGGTGTGCTGGAGGTTCTGTGGGTGCTTGGGTTTTGAAAATTGAGCTTGTTTGAGTGGTTTGTGAAATAGTGGGATCTTCTTCTATGAGATAGATTCAATTTTAAACTGTCATTTAAACTTAGCATTTGAATGTTTCTGGAATATCACAAAGTGGGAATTGGTACCTCATTATGAGTACTAACAAGGGGTGTAAAGATCCACAAATGTTTCTGTTAAGTTTTGAATGCTTGGAATAGCCAAAGTAGGCATGAGAGTTTATTTGGCCAAAGTGACCATTTACTTCATTTGTTCATTTTGAGTTGTTTGTCTTTGAGAAAAGTTTGGGAATGATTTAGATGATGTTTATTTCACCTAAGAATCATTTTACAAGCAATGAAACACAGAACCATGGCAATTCAAAAGGATCCTAATTTGAAATACACATACATATGAATGCTCTCATATTTTAGATGAAAAAGTTTTTGTTAACCCTAATTTTGATGATTAGAGTTTGATGATCCATGTTTAATATTTTTGGGATGTTACACAAGGCGAGCACTACATCGCCAGAGTTTCATCGGCGCCCGCCGCCACAGTGATGAAACAGAGCCAGCACTAGGAGCCGCCCCAGGAGCTACCGTGACCACCGTTCGAACCGTGGTCATCTACCAGCTCGTTTCGCCACCTCGCCATACCTAGATGGAGCCCTAGTAAGCCCACGACGACCCCCGCCATAGAGATAGGGTTGAATCCCCTGCACGCTGTGCGATGGAGACGACGACACTGAGCCGTCGATCGAGCTCTAATTGTGCGGCCCAGATTAGCGCATACCGCTTCGCGTTAGAACAGCTGCTGACGCGTGGGACCAACCCAAGTGAAGCCCGATGCGTGTGCTGCATAGTTGGGCCGGCCCGTTAGCTTTCTCGCGCATGCCCAACAATTCAAATGTAGATTTTTTTCTTTCAATTCAAAACCCTATTCCGTAGGTGACTTTGAAATTGAATTCTAGAAGATTCACAAAACCAAATTGTATGATTCCAATTTTGTTAGAAAGAAAATGAAAATCTCTAAGCACTCCCGTTGGATTCAAATAGTTTGAAATTATAGATCATCCCTAGTAAAAATAACAAGGCAGTGACTTTTCCATCTTCAAACATTTTTATAAAATCAACCATAAATGCTTTTGAGTTGATTCCAATTCTCAAAAATCATATTTGACATGACCTATCTGAATATGTAACATTATATAATTTTACATGCAGTAATCTTGGGCTAATATTAAAAGAATGCTATATAGTAATTTCTAGTCACTTTAATGATATTAAATAGCAATATTAAACTTTGCAATATATTCCATCCACTTTAAATTACATTCCCAAGTATTGGAATATGTGGTGATGACATGTGTCAACATGATTCCATATTTTATAATTGGAGAATATTAAATCTTAAGTATTTTTCAATGAGTAGAAATTGCTTTTATAGAAATAAGATAAATAAGTCCATGTCAATATTTCTTGTGGTGATTGAGATGATGCTAGATCATCTAGTGTGGATCGTTGTGTGCTAAATAGAGGTAGTTAAGTATTGTTTGGTGATTTTGTACCTCATATTTATTTATAGACGTTAGTATCAACCCGGGGTATGAGGAAGAGGAGTTCTACGACGAAGGAGAGGAGAACTTCGACAACTGCACCAACCAAGGCAAGCTAAAACTATGCAAGATATTGTGCTACAACCATGATTATACCAACCCCAAGTTTTACTTGCAATCTCTATATTTTCTTCCTTTTATCAAAGTTTCTCAAATAGTTAATTAATTGGTGATTAGTGGAGAAATAGGAAATATGCCCACAAGAGCATAAAACTAGGTGTAGATAGTTACACTTGATTAGTACCACTCAATAGTGACACCCTCATTGATAGATGCTAGTGCTAAAATAATCTTGATCACTATAGCTGGGAACACTCGGAGAAAATGATTATGAAAACCTTGGGATGATGAGTCATTCTATTGAAATGTTTTAACTATGTTATGGAACGCAATGAGTTGAAGATGATACTGAATGAAGCATGTGCCCAAACTTTGATAAAAAACGATGGTTGGGTTCGGATGTGATACCATTCCGACTTTACCGTACAACCACAATACCTGAGTTGGGTAGGGCTTAAATGGAAGTTTATGTGTCTTAGTATGGGTTCCCTCGCGAAAAGAGGTTGAGCTGAGGCTACCCTCATGAATATGAATGTCCACCTATGCAGTTCTCAGGATGGCGGATGACCATGGCTGCGAGGCCAAACTCATAGGGGTGTGTAATTGAAAGGTTAGGATTGATTATCCGTATACCAAGTATGATGATTCAGGGTTATCCCTGACGGATGTATCAAATGTTGTGGTGAAAGTGTACCACCTCTGCAGAGTGTCAAACTATTCGAATAGCCGCGTCCGCGGTCATGGACAGTTGGATGGCCATACTGTTCTGTTGTCAGATATTTTCAAAATTACGTGTGACTTGAAATATGACTTAGACTTGACCACACAGGGTTGTGGACATGAAACTAGGTCCCTTCTTGAGTAATCTAGATAATTAAATTAGGTCTTTACTACTAAGTACTTCTGAAATGAAATTGTCTTATTGCAAACAAACCTAGAGCTTAGGATTCCTATTAGAACTGTCTTACTTGCATTAGTGATAGTTTGCGAGTACTTTAAAATTACTCATGGCTTTGTCATGGCTATTCCCATGGCCAGACTATGAAGAGGAGTATCCGGATGACGGACAGCAGGACGTCTACGATAAGTAGGATCATCTCCCATCGTCAGCATTGCATGTGACAATAAAGCTAGAGCCTCTAATACATTTATTTCCGCTGCTTTGATGTGTAATAAGACTTGATCATGAGATCAACTATTTGTAGTACTATTATGGTTTGTAATGGATGATTTAATGTGCTATCAATTCTGTTATGTCCCGCAAAAATGGTAATTCTGGGATTGCGATGCACGGCATAACAAGCATCTGGACTTAAAAATCTGGGTGTTGACACATAGCGTCCCATTGGCATCTCCTCATGTTCATCGACAACATTGATGCTTGCATCGGTTCCGCTCAGCTGCC
Organism: Avena sativa; assembly: GCA_916181665.1. Classification (NCBI taxonomy): domain Eukaryota; kingdom Viridiplantae; phylum Streptophyta; class Magnoliopsida; order Poales; family Poaceae; genus Avena; species Avena sativa. The sequence goes on along the minus strand of OV702299.1, from coordinate 81,722,159 downwards.
CCATTAATCCCAAATTATCTTCCTTCCTATTTATCCTCTTCCATTCCACAAAATCCCGATGTATGAAAACATCTCAGATCCTCCTCCCCCTACCACCTGAGCAAAAGATCTCCATCCACAATGGAGCACCCATGCCCACCTTCTAGGTTCCGCCCACCCGAGAGGAGCTCTTCTCCCCACCGGGAGTTAATGGTGATGATACCCTGCACATTTGGGCGTTCACTTCGAGGAGTACTCCATGGAAGCTAGTGTGGGCCTTCCTAGACAAGGGCTATAGCCGCCGTTATAAGCGTCACGTGTATAACCTTGATATGAGTGTAGATAGAATTCTAGCAGTCCGCTTCGCCAACCCCTCGATTCCCATCTCCTCTACTGCCGTGTGTAACACCCTCAGATCGGCCCTATGCAAGTTTTAGCGATTCCTGCCAAACCCGCATAGAAACGATTCAAAGGTGCCCACCAGGCACTTTCATGCTGGTGGAAAACAAAGTAATATCATTACAATTAGTACACGATGGAACCCATAGAACAGATATATACAACAATGACTCCATGAATCAAGAATACAGATATACGGTACAAAGATCCAAATCACCTTAAAAACGATACATCATCCGACTACAGACAAAATGCAAATTGAGCTAAGAGCCCTAAAGAATAACCAATGGCGTCCATAACCCTGCCCAAGCCAAGCCGGAAGGGTAACCCTACTAACGACATCGATCTCAAAACCTTCTCAAACAAATGGGGTGCCGACAAAGGGCAAAGGAAAAATAGAGCGGTCAGTACTGAGGCCAGTACACGACGAGTCTTAGAATTCGGTGGTCCTCACCTACATAGGTATGATGGAATGAAGCGACAGCGCTACATGCACTAAACAACCTATAGAGACTTGATACAACTGTCGGCTATCGGAGAGGGATAATAAAGACCTATTCGGATTCATCCTGATACTAACACCAAACATACCCATCCTAGTATTTCCACCTCGAGACCAAACAAGGAAGTCCACCGAGGAACTCAATAGTTGGCAGTTTTATTCATTCCGTTATAGTTGCAAACAATTACTAGTCAGGTATAGATAGCATGAGTCATTCTAATAACATAAGCAGTGGGCAATTTTAGTTAACCATTTCATTATAGTTGCAACACTTACTAGTCAGATACTAATAGCATGAGACACCCCAAATCCAGCTGTTGTTGGTACTTTTATTTAGCCATTCCATTGTAATGAAGCTGATTACTAGTCATTTCAAAGTCAAATTTATAGCACCACTTTAGTTATAGTTGTCTATGATCGAGATACTATGCTCCAAGTCGTCCATAACCGCGGACATGGCTTTTAGAAAGTTTTATCCTACAGGGGGGGCACAAATAGCAACACATGCACGATCAACCTTGGAAAACCAAATGAAAACCCAACAAGGCATCACGACAAAGAAATCGCAAGATTTATATAATATTTCAGGGGTCCACCCCACTAAGCTACCTGCAACAAAGTTGGCCGGCTCCGATATGGACCTAGAGGTTTGTGACAATGGTTGTAAACGACTGGGAACCCAAAAGTGTGACTGGGCTTGTCGATACTGTGAAAACATTCCACTTACCTAAATAGTACAGTGGTAAACGCTCCTCGAGAAACAGTAGTAAATAAAGCTATAATCATGGCATAAGCATGGCATAAGTATAGGATAGTAATAAAGCCCCAAACTACTTTGTGGCCCCAAGAAATAAGATATGACTCAAGCTCCGCTAAGGGGATTCATGGTCCCACATGCGGATAGCGCGAATATTCAAGGAACATGTATCAAGTACTCGGGGTCCTACAGGACACAAGTGGGCGGTTAAAAACAAAATAACATCTATTGCCCACCGGTGCCTCTGCATTATTTATCTACTTTCAGTATTAGTTGTTAAACTGTAATTAAAGCCATGATCATCTCCAACATAAAGCATGAGGCATTTCTCCAAGAACGGTGGTACTCGAGGACATCGAAACAACACCTGGGCAAGCAACTACAACTCGCAAGGCCGACTATCTACCAAACAACATGTAATAGGAGGTGTCCAAGGCAATATAATGGCTGCAAGGGATATCACAGGTACGAAAACTAGAGCATCACAACACAGATAGCAATAGATCAATGGAAGTAAATAAATACTATAAAAGTAAGATAGATAGAAAGGGGGAGAATGCTCACCTAGGAAACACTGCCAAAGGTTCATCCGAAGATCGGGTCGATGAAGGTGGAGGCCCGGCGGCAGGGCTCCGCGAGGCATGTGACACGGCAAAGAGCAGAGGGCCATCAGGCGGACGATGGCTGGCGGTGCGCCACGCGCGAGCCAGGGAGGAGAGGCGGCAGGAAGTAGGGGACAGGACGGTGCCGAGCAGGGTTGCGAGCGGCAGGGGTGCCTCGACGCGGGGAGGGGAGCTGGCAGGCGGCTGCAGTGAGGAAGCGGTTGAGCGGCTCGGCATTGGTCGGAGGCCGGCTAGGAAAAAGGAGGCAGAGGAGGAGGCGACTGGCGCTGGAGGAGGGCATGGCCGACCAGAGGCGGCACCATGCGACAGAGCACGAGGCGGCGACACGAGCTCCTGCAGCAGAGAAGCGGGAGGGAAGGGCATCGTCGAGGAGAGGAAGGCTGTTGGGGACGCGTAGGGTCGGCGACGGACAAGGCCGAGCTCGGGAGGGAACCAACGGTGGTGGCGGTTCCGTGTGATGCGAGGTCGAGGGGTAGGGCAACGAAGAGAGGAATAAGGGTTGGAGATCGGGACGGTGGGGCCCGGGTGGGATCTTGTTGTGGGGTGGAGGGAGAGGTGCGGGGTGTTGTGTGCGTGCGTGGTGTTTGCGTGTGTGGTGTAGCGTGTTGGACCTAGGTGTGTGCGACATGGGGTTTGAACAGGGTTTGGTCGGGTGGTTTCCTGGCGGCAGGGTGAGGGAGTAGTAGGGATCTGGGGATTAGGGTTTCTAGGAATTAGGTTTTGGGGTAGTAGGTGGTTGGCCAGGATTTTGGGCCTGGTTGGCTGCCTCCCCCTAGAATAAAAATAGTTTTGTTTAATTGTTTTGTTTCAGAAAGATTTTGTAAATTGTTTAAGATAAATATAAGATCCGGACGAACCGAGAGTTTTGATTTGAAATAAGAAGAGGAATAATTAGAAAACAAAAATAGGGATTTTATATAAAAAAGTTTTTAACAGATAGATGCATGCTGATGTCATGATGATGCACAAAGATAAGACACGTGATTTTCTAGTACTGGTTTTACCCGGGGTGCTACACCGTGCCTACCACTTCTGCTACAATATGCTAGTGTTTACCCGCACCAACTGCCACACCAAAAACTAGGAACAATTCCCCAATGGTGGAAGCTTCATCGACATCATCTACTAGGATCTACCGATGGTGTCGCTGGCTAAGGAGACGGTAGCACCGCTAGTGCACAAGTAGGTGCGAGGAGGCGCCAGACTCTAGATATGGTGATGGCATCTAATTAAGGATACAATTTATATAGCGCCGTATCGCTCCTCTCGCCCCCCTCCCGAGGGCGACGAGAGATCCGCTAGCCCTCCCCTCCCCCTCCGACACTCTCACCCTCCTTTCCCCTGTCGCCGCTACCAGCTAGGGCTGCCGGGCGCTGCCCGTGTTGCGCCGACGGTGGCAGGCTTCTTCTACCCGTGTCGGGAGGACAGGAGTCGGGGATCCCTCACTCGGTAGCGGTGCTCATGGAGCGGCGAAGGACCAGCGCGCTGGGGGCGTGGCGGCATGGCTGTGGGCAGCGGGGCAGCGCGGGCAGCAGCGGCAAGCAGAGCTCGAGCTGGCAGGACCATGGCGGCCCAGATCCGGACCCTTTGGGCCCGGATCTAGGTAGGATGGGCCGGTCGGCTTGTATTTTACTGCTCTGCAGATCTTGGCGGGGTAGGGGAGATGGGATCCGGGTTTCCTCGGCCAGCCTGTTGCAGCGTGGTTGCAGAATTTACGGGCCCGTCGGGGCCTGGCCAGACCGCCATGGGCCTGGTTTGCCTCCGCGGAGGCTTTACGGGTCCGTTGGACCCGACAGGTGACATGGTTATACCCCACGGGTACACGATCTCAGCATACCTGGTCCAGCCCAAGGAAGGCCCACGGCAAATATACACCGGCCCATGAAGATTTTCGGGGGGCCAAGGCCCATGACACCTTCGGATCCTTGGAGAACAAGACTAGAGTAGATAGGAAATTCAAAGGGGTAAACCCTAAAACCTATAACCGACTCGATCTGTTCCTGGGACCTGCCTATCTCTATATTACGGCGAGGAGGCTCTCTTACAATCTCTTGCACACCACCGCATAGACACCTCCACGCCAGATTGCATCTGCGCACCCCTGTAACCTTCGGTTCCGCCGTAATCAAGAGCAGACAAGCAGGAGTAGGGTTTTCCCTCCGGGGACCTGAACCTGGGTAAACCTCGTGTCCCCGTGTTGCTTGTTTGCTAACCGTTCCGCGATCTCCATCATCCCCATCTTCTCCAAAACCCAAGTCCATAATAATGGGCATTGACGAGATTAAACCTCGTCAATTGGCGCTGTCTGTGGGAACTGGGGACGCTGATTGTGTGATCGTGACGGTCCCAACCCGAGTGATCTACAACTCCGCAGCAATGGAGAGTCATCTCCTCTTAGGCGCTTTCGACTTCACCGCCCACTCACCTGCCACCATGAAGGACTTCGAGCCCGTTGGTGACGGACTCGAGATCCTATTCGGGAGCTTCTGCTTCCAGGTGGGGCAGACCGGCACTCTCCGCCTCCCAGAGCGGGTGCCCCTACCATCGATCAGGCCCGCTTCATGGGCTCCACACCTTGTGCTACGCACATCATCATCAACAAACGAGTCCTATGACAGCAGCAGCTGCAACTCCGATCTGTGCGATCCGCCATTGGATGAAGGGACCTACGGTTCTGGATCTGAAAGATGCGGCAGCAGCAGACCGATCTACGAGCGCTACCAGTGCGCCGCGGTCATCCAGGATCAGGAACACAATCCGCAGGGTAAAAATGGTGGAAACAGAAGAAGCCAATCCCCCCATCCAACGGGGAAAACAACAATCGGGTCATCCACCTCAACGAGGAGGGATGGGCTCAAGCACACGAGGCCATGGCAGGCAACAAGATCCTGCCCGTTGATGCCTCACGAGATCTACTGATGGCATACCACAAGCTCCTCATCGAGGAGCACAAGAAGAAGATCAAGATGCAGGAAGTGCTTGACAAGCGCAAGCAAGCAGCTTCGGAGTCCAGTGCGCGACGATCTGCGCTCTCCGCCATGGGCATTGGCTCCAGCTCGCACGGCAACAACAGGAACAAGCACCGTTATCGGATGGAGAACATGAACCCCAAAGAGCGTCGCGAGGTGACCCGAGCCCTCAACGCGTCCTTCATGGAGATGGACACCGACGGCAACATCATCCCAAAAACGCCACAAGCTGCGATCATGGAAGCCACCGCGTACCTCGCATCCTACCCACCTCCGGAAGGGGACCCAAAGAGGGCCATGCACAAGTCCGCGCTTACCGGACTCGGACTCGTTGGAGCTGCGCTCCACGGAGAAGCTCCTGCGGAGCCAAAAAAGAAGGCTGCTGTCAGATTCAACCGCAGCCCCACACCCTCATCCGAGGACAAAGAGCATGACCTTCCTCGAAGGCATAAGAGCTCACGCCATCGCAGCCGCGACTATGACGCTTGAAACGAGCTAACGCAGCGCAAGATCGACAAAGCGCGTGCCAAGCGCGTATGCTCATCTGAATCCGAGATGGATGAAGACGAAGGAGAACTCTGCGGAGCTCGATGCTTCAGCAGATCTGTCTGACGGACAAGGATGCCGTGAAACTTCAAGCTCCCCTCGGACACTCCGAAATTCGACAGCACACAGGACCCCAAGGCGTGGCTCAGCGACCACTTGTCGTCCGTCAAAGTGCACGGTGGAAGCTGGGAAACCGCCATGCAATGCCTTCAGCTGCAGCTGACATGCGCAGCTCGGATCTGGCTAAGCAGCCTATCCTCAGGATCCATCCGAAGTTGGGAGGAGCTGGCGTACAGTTTCGTCTGAAACTTCAAAGGCACCAGCAAGAGGCTTGCCTCGATCGAGGAGTTGCGAGCCTGCACCCAACGAACGGCCGAATCCATTCGCTCGTACATACTGTGCTGGTCCAACACCAAGAACTCCGCGGTGCACATCTCCGAAGAAAGGGCTATCGACGCCTTCAAGGACGACATCAAGCGCCAGGACTTCAAAGAAGAACTCGGACGCGTCAAGCCCAAGACACTCAACCACCTCATGGACATCGCCAATAGGTGGGCCGATGGCGAGGACTCCGTCCACCGAGCGCACTCGAAGGAAGAGGACGACTATGGCCGACGGCGAGAACGCCGTAGCAAGAGGAGATCGCGCGTCTACGATGATCGCGATGGACCCGACATGGTCGCGGCTGGCTACGCTGACCGCCGCAGCGATGGTAACCGCAACAGCGGCGGATACCACGGATGCAATTTCCGCGATGGAGGACGCCCAACACAGTCGTGGCAGCGCCGCGGTCACGACGACGGACCCTCAGCATACGAAAAACTGTCGGGTCCATGCACCATCCACTTCTACATCGACAAGCAGGATGGTAAGAAGAAGGCAAGCCACATTCTCAAGGACTGCCGCGAGTTCCAGAAACTTAGCGAAATCATGGCTCAGATGAGGCAGCAAGCCCCAAACCCTGGATTCGGGAACACACCCGCACCAGGCGAGTTAGCGCATGGAGCTCCTCCACCGCCACCTGTAGGAGGCCCGAACCACCCAGTCGCACCCACACAGAACAACGGTGGGCACGGGTATCCCCCGCCGAAAGGAGCACTGATGATCCAAAAAAGGGCGCCCAACGAATAGGGTGCAGCAGAAAATCACCCGTCAGACCAACCTGGTCGTGACAGCTCCACCCGCCATCCCTGAGTACCTCAGCGGATCGGAGTCCTACATCACGTTCACCCGTTCGGATCACCCTTGCCAGGTCCCTCGCCTAGGTCATGCTGCCCTGGTGCTTGAGGCGTAGATCGCAGGTTTCGAGATGAGCCGCGTCATCATGGACGGTGGCAGCAACATCAACCTGATGTTCGCGAGCACCCTAGCAGCAATGCGGATCCCGCTATGCAGCCTGGAACAGTCAGACACAACGTTCCATGGCATCATTCCAGGAAAGGGCATATTCCCCCTAGGAAAGATATGGCTCGATGTTATCTTCGGCAAACCGGATAACTTCCGATGCGAGCGGCTCGAGTTCGAAGTGGTGGACTGGCCATCACAATACCACGCCATCCTCGGGCGTGTAGCATTCGCAAGGTTCCTGGCAGTGCCACACTACGCGTACCTTCTACTCAAGATGCCAGGACCCAGGGGCGTCATCACGGTCCACGGGAGCTTCACCCGATCGGACCACTGCGGCAGGGACTTCAACAAAATCTCCCAGTCATTCGGCATGCAAGAGGATCTCGTAAGGCTCCACGAGGTGACGGACAATGGGGCACCCCCAGTCGCACGACAAAACGCACCTGATATGTCTTTCGACTCCACCGTCAACACAAAGAAGGTGCAGGTCCACCCGACGGATGCCTCCAAGACGGCTCTGATCGCCAACGATCTCAGCCCCGCATAGGAAAGCGCGCTTGTCGATTTCCTCCGTGAGCGCTGGGAAATCTTCGCCTGGTGTCTTGCGGACATGCCAGGAGTTCCCAGGGAATTCGCCGAGCACGCACTCAACGTATTTCCAGACGCCAAGCCCGTCAAGCAGTCCATCCGGCGACTGTCCGAGCCCCGGGCCGAAGCAATAGGGATTGAAGTCAACAGACTACTTGCTGCAAACTTCATCAGGGAGATTAAAGAAAGCGAGTGGCTCGCCTATACAGTAATGGTCCCCAAAAATGACACGGACATCCTGCGGATGTGCGTGGACTTCACGTCGCTGAACAAGCACTTCCCGAAGGACCACTTCCCTCTCCCTCGGATCGATCAGATCATCGATTCGATCGCAGGATGCGAGAAACTCTCCTTCCTTGACGCCTACTCAGGCTACAACCAGATTCGACTAAAGGTCGAAGATCAGGAGAAAATAGCGTTCATCACGCCGTTTGGAGTGTTATGCTACAGCACAATGCCTTTCGGGCTAAAGAACGCAGGTGCTACGTACCAGCGGTGCATGCAGGCATGCCTGAAGGACCAGATCGGTCGCAATGTCCAAGTCTATGTCGATGACATAGTCATCAAAACCAGGGAGGCGAGAACACTCATCGATGATCTCCGCGAGACGTTCGATAATCTTGACCGCTAAAGGATCAAGCTTAACCCCGAAAAGTGCGCCTTCGGCGTCCCATCGGGCCAGCTGCTTGGTTACTTCATCTCCTAGCGAGGGATCGAGGCGAACCCGAAGAAAATCCGGGCCATAATGGCCATGGAGAAGCGGAAAAACCTCAAGGGTGTCCAACAGCTTGCAGGACAAATAGCGGCATTAAGCAGGTTCATCAGTCGCATGGGCGAGAAAGCACTGCCATTCTACCAGCCGCTGCGCAAGGCAGACAAATTCGAGTGGACGCCTGAGGCGGATGACGCATTCAAAGATCTAAAGCGGCTGCTCTCTACCTCGCCCGTCTTGGTTACGCCAAAGGAGCACGATCCCCTACTGCTGTACATAGCAGCTACACACCAGGTGGTGAGCACCGTACTGGTGGTCGAGCGACCCGAAGAGGGAAAGACCCATCGGTCCAACGCCCAATCTACTACCTCAACAAGGTATTGACGCCAACAAAGCAGAGGTACCCTCACTACCAAAAACTCGCCTACGGCGTGTTCATGACGGCTTGTCGGTTGAGCCACTACTTCCAGGAGCACCAAGTGATGGTCGTCAACGAGGCACCCCTGAACAGCATCCTGAACAATCCAGAGGCCACAGGATGCGTGGCCCTGTGGGGCATCGAGCTGTCACCTCTAGACATCATCTATGAGAAACGCCATGCGATCAAGTCTCAAGTCCTCCCGGACTTCCTTGTACACTGGATGGAGCTGCAGCTGCCAGACACCCCAGACATGACACAGTCATGGAAATGCACTTCGACGGCTCCAAGCGTGAAGCCGGAGAAAGAGCCAGGGTCATACTGACCTCCCCGCAGGGCGAAAAGATGAAGTACGTCCTCCGGATGAAGTTTCGAGCTTCCAACAACGAAGCAGAATACGAGGCCCTCATCCACGGCATGAGAATGGCAAAGATCTACGGCGCAACGCGCCTGGTCATCTACGGTGACTCCAACCTCGTCGTCCAGCAGACGATGAATGAGTGCGATGCGCACACTGCCAACATGATTGTGTACTGCGCACTCTACAACACACTCGAAGGAGACTTCGACGGCTGCGAGCTTCGGCACGTTGGAAGAGAAAGCAACGAGGAGGCCGACAGACTCGCCAACATCGGCTCCACCTGCGCATGGGTGCCACCAGGTGTGTTCGTCGAACAGATCTGCATACCATCCATCAAGCGGAAATTCCCCAAGGGATCACCCGAAGAAGCAGAACACTCGGGGGCTGCGCTACCCGACGGTCAAGAAGGACCCGAAAAGCTGGACACAGAGGTTGCTGTGGTCAACCTGATGCAGGTCATGGCAGTCGAAGAAACTTGGACACGGCCATACCTCCGGTACTTGATAGACGGAGAACTGCCTGATAGCCCGGCGGATGCCCAACGCATATCTCGTCGGTCCAAAGCCTTCACCATCATCAATGGCGAGCTATACAAGCGCAGCATTTTGGGTGTACTACAAAGGTGCGTCACCATCGGCGAGGGAAAAACCATCCTCCAAGACATCCACGAGGGCATCTGCGGCCATCATGCAAGCAGCCGCTCCCTTGTCGCCAAAGCTCTACAAGCTGGATTCTACTGGCCAACGGCCATGAACGACGCCAAGGACATCGTCCGAAGATGCAACGGGTGCCAAAGGTTCGCCGATAAACCACACGCACCCGGGTCAGAGCTCAGGCCCATACCTTTGGCCTGGCCTTTCGCCCAATGGGGCCTCGACATGATCGGCAAGCTGCCAAGGTCCTCGAAAGGGGGGGCACGTCTACCTCCTGGTCGCAGTTGACAAATTCACCAAGTGGATTAAGGCCATGTCGGTCACTAACCAAAAGGGCAAGACTGCCATCAAGTTCTTTGAATGCATTGTCTACAAGTTCGGCGTACCGCATAGCATCATCACCGACAATGGATCGAACTTCATCTCCAAAGAATTCTAGGACTTCTGCGAAGGCCTCGGAATCAATATCACATACGCCTCAGTGGCGCACCCGCAAATGAACGGGCAGGTGGAGAAGGCCAACGGCCTAATCGGCGCTGGCATCAAGAAGCGCCTCATGAACCTACTCGAGCGACTCGTCGGAGCCTGGACGAAAGAGCTGCCCTCCGTCCTATGGAGCCTGTGCACAATGCCAAACAGCTCAACCGGCTACACGCCGTTCTTCATGGTGCACGGAGCCGAAGCTGTGCTACCAGCCAAGGTACGCCACCAGGCCCCACGGGTCGTCGCTTATAGCGAAGCCGAATCCATGGCTGCACTCGAAGACGCCGTCGACACACTCGACGAAGCACGAGACATAGCAGCAGCTCGATCAGCGGTGTACCAACAGAGTCTCCGCAACTACCACAGCCGACGGCTGCGCCCAAGGTCCTTCATCGAAGGAGACCTGGTCTTGCGACTCAAGCAAGAGCGACCGAAGAAATTCGAGTCACCATGGGAAGGACCCTACATCGTCACTAAAGTCATCCCAGGTGGCGCCTATCGCCTAAAGCACGTGGAGTTTGGATTCGCATACTCCAACCCATGGAACGTCGCACAGCTGCTATGGTTCTACCCATAGCTACCTCCCTCTTTTTACTTTCAATAAGGCTATTTAGCCAAGGCTACTCAGTCGAACAATGTACCTCCTCCATTACGATATGAATAAAGCTAAGTGTCTCGCCCTAAATTCTTGTTTACTGTTCGCATTTTACTCCATGCTACAATGCACTCGGGGGATCCCCCCAACCTCACGACTTCGTCGACTGAGGACAACACATGTACACCTGAGTAGCTGACCACGTCAGGCTAACGAAAAGGACACGTATATAATCAAAGCACTACATGCCAGACAACAACATAACCTTTACAACAAAGGGCAGAACACGCCCAGTCTAATATATACAAATTTTACATCTATCTTTTTTACAGGTCCTACCTATTCTGAAGAATAACCTGAGCACGTTGCTCAAACAGATCTACGATTTGTTCGGCATACTGCCTTACAGCTTCATAATGCAGACGCATATCCCATTCGCCACCATCTGGCCGAAGAGGCGGCCCAGCCGCCACAACAGATAGATCTACATCAGAACGATGTAACCACACAAGGGAGAGCGCGGCCTTCACCCCTGCGACGAGCTGATGCCGCACCAGCTCCCTGACATGATGCACATTCCGAAACTTCGACAGCAGACCAGAGAGAGTAGACGGAGCATCATCCAGTAGAAACATTACATGCAAAACCGATGTGAGCGAAGACTTCACCTGACGAAGTACCCGCGATACCTGGTGGACGCGATCCTGCATCGTCGCAAGGACCATGGCATGATCACGGTCCATCCAGAAGAACCCGCCAGCCTCCATGTCCTGCTGAGTCAAGCAGTTGATCCGAACAGCAACACGCTCCTTCTCCTCCCTTGGAGCAATGTTAGCACCTGCAATACTTGCAGAAGAGTAAGATGAAAGGCCAGCAGGCACATCCGAAGTAACAGACAACAACTCGAAAAACTCACATTGAAGCTGTTCGGACAAACGAAGCAGCTCCGCCATCAAGTACTCCTCTCTGGCAGCGCCTCGATCCGCTCTGGATTACCAAACATCAGCGTGGCCACGCACCCCAAGCAACTCTTTCTAGAGGCTACGGATATGGTCTCGAAGAAACACAAGCTGCGACGCATCATCCAGGGATGGCCGTAGCTGCGCCGCAGACGAAGTGTCAATAGGATCATCACCCGAAGGACCCTAGATTAACAGAAAGACAAAGACATGAACAAGCAGATGAAGGAGCACAGAACTCAGCAAATTCATTAAGTGCAGCAAAAGCCACTACGTGGCACAAGGATCGTTCATCAAAATAATTACAACAAAAGAAGCTACAACTATCCTATAACTACAATGCCTACGAAGCTGCACCCTGAGTAGCCTCGGAACCGGACTGCCTCGCCTTGGCTTCCCCCTACTGCCTTAGCGCGTACTCGGCCAGCAGATCAATCAGATTCAGCCCGTAACGCTTACAACAAGCAGCATAGGTGGCGAAGGCTACCTTGGATCCATCAGCAGTCGTCGGCATCCGGGAAGTGACCTGAGGAAGGTCCAGCTCCGCTCCAGCCGCCAAGGCCATTGCCAGCCCGACGGACACGCCGATGCCTTTCTGCTTGCGCTTGTATGCTGCAGGCGCTTCGGCTGACAGCGCCTCCGCCAGGGTATCGACATCTTCAAGGGCCATGCCCTTGGGGACAAGCTCCTTGTAGAAGCACCCAAGGACCTCCTTGGCCTTGGCAAGCGAGCTGATAACGGTGCTGCAGCGGTCTTCGACCGCCACAGTAGCATCATCCAGAGCGCTCCCGTCCTCCAGAGCACCGCGATCAAACTCGATGCCCGCGGCATCTAAGACAACAAAGGAAGCAGAATGAATAAAAGCACTGCAAAAGAAAGACAAGGAAGTAAAAAAGAGGAAGGCGGAGATACTCACCCGAAACAGCCTTGGCAGCCGCCATAAGCTTGACGGCCACCTCTCTCTCGCGCGAGGCCGTGGCGGTGGCGAGCTGCTCCTCGCCGTCCGTAGCCTCCTGCTGCAGACGCTCCTTAGCCTCGGTCGCGTTGGCCAGCTCCAGCTCGAGGCGCTCCCTTGCACCAACGGCGACCTCGGCCTTTTTCTCCGCTTGACCAAGGCTCTTTTTGAGAGCATCAATCTCACGAAGAGAGGCGTTGTGGTCCTCTGCAGTAAGCAATACACATGTCGGATCGAAGGACAAAAATGCAAGAAGAAACAAAATACCAAGGCATAAAAATACCTTGAAGTTGTTTGAGGCTGGCCTCCAACGCCAGGTGCTGCTGCACCAGTTGGTTGGCACCTTGCACAAAAGGCTGCAAAAAGAACTACTAGTCAAAATAACGGCTCGGGGGCTACACCCAAAATAACGAGCAGAAGCAAGTTGCACATACGAAAAATGCTCAGGGGCTCCCCCCGAGGTGGGAAGAAAATAAAGATCAACAGATCATCCGAAAAGGCTCGGGGGCTCCCCCCATGGCAGAAAACAGAATTACTTACATGATTTGACGGCGACTCCGAGGGTCCGCTCGCAGTCTTCTAAGGCGCAACCACCCGAACCTCCTGCGGAGAAGGGTCTGGAGCAGCGCCTTCAGAGGTGGCCACCGTCTGAGGAGGAGGAAGAGCAACTTTCGACTCCCCCATCATTTCCTGAGCAACGTCACTGGAGGAGCCGTCGGAGGAGTGGCTACACAAGGAAAAAATCAGCACAGTGCAAGATAAACAGACAAGAGAAAGCAAAATAGGACTGAGGAAACTTACGAGTCAAGCTCGCTTAAGTCGAAGACAGGAGGGGTCTTCCGGACCTTCTTCTCCTCTTTCTTCTCTTCCTTATTTTCTTCCTTCTTCCGCTTCGCCGGCGGTTGCGGTGCCACAGCCCGCAAGGGAACGGTAGGAATTGGAGAGGAAGAGCCCCATGCCCATCGCTGGAGCTCCTCGTGCACTTGCGAGTGTGATCCTCGCTCGACTCGTTGACTTCTTCAGCCGGAGACCGCGTCGATGGCATCTCGGACATGGAGTCCACCACCTCATTATCCGGAGCATCCGGGAATACTTCGGGCAATGGAGGCGACATGCCCGACACCTTGAACTCGTGCACAAAAGAAGCACATTTGTCAGCAGAAAAATAAATACAAGTAAAACGCAGTCAAAAATAGCGCCACACACACATCCTGGATCTACACCTGTGGAACCGGACGAGAAGCGGAGAACGGGGAAGTTAGCGACTTCCCCGGGATATCCTCTCCAGCCTTGAACTTTAGCAGCGGACGAAGGACCCCGTCGAGATCTCCCTTGGAGAATTCTTCAGCCGAAACCCTACACGGATCACGACGACCAGCATAAAGGAACATCGGGTGCGCCCTAGCCTGGAGCGGCTGCACCCGACGTTTGAGAAAAGTGCGGATGATATCCACACCATTCACCTCTTTATCCGGAGTCAATTGAAGATCCTCCACTCGACGATAGAGAGTCTCTATCTCCGCTACCTCGCCATCCAAGATCTGGTTCTTCCAGGACCTCTTCGGCTTGATCTTTTGGGAGGGGTCGAAAGGAGCAAGACCAAAATCCTGCCCAGCCACCGTGGAGTCACGGATGTAAAACCATTGCCTCCGCCAGTACTGGACAAATTCAGACATGGAAAAAGAGAAGAAAAGAAGATTGGATCGAAGGGAGATGATGCAACCCCCAATGGGATAAACACCATCAGAACCAGATTGCCTCTTCACCGAATAGAGTTTCCGGAAGAGGCCAAAGTGCGGCTCAATACCGAGCCAGCACTCGCAGAAAGTAACGAAACAAGCAATGTGAAGAAGAGAGTTGGGGGAAATATGATGCAGCTGGATGCCGTAAAGAAAAAGCAGTCCACGAAGGAAGTTGTGGACTGGGAAGGAAAAGCCCCGAAGGACAAATGCGAGCAACATAACCCGAAACCCAGCAGGGGGACGGGGAATTACCTCGTTGCCAGGGAGTTGGACAGCCTCCCTATCCTGCGGGATCAAGCCCCGCTCAGGAAGCTTGCGGAGATCACTCTCCCGCGTCTCCGATCGCCGCCAGCCACCGTCAGTGACACGGGCAGCGGCAGAACCTTTCTTGCCCCCAGCAGCGCTGGTGCCAACCGTAGAAGAGGATTTCTTAGGCTTCCCCCATTGTGGTGCGGCGGCGCCGGCGGCGAGAACATAGGATCAAAGAAGGAAATGTTCGAGGATATTCTAGCGCGCATCAAGAACGCTCAGAGAAGATTGGAGCAGTGAAACAAGAATGGCTGCGGTGAAAACAGATTAATTTTTCCCCATAGATTATAAGGACAAAAACGATGCACGGCAACCGTCCATCAAGAAGACCTAGCGCCAACTGCAAGATCTGACCGTCCACGTGTCAATACAGCAGTGAACCGTCGCTCACACGCCGTCCACTACGCGCGGAAATCGAGGCGACGCTGTAATTATCTCCACGCCGCGTGTGACCGATCAATTCAAGGTCAGAAGGTGGGACCCATGTTCGTCCAGTCACGTCATCTCTGGCGCAGCAGACGTTTGAGGTCACCGAGCGTCAGCACTGACGTCATCAAATGCTATACTAGCAAAAGCCACAATTCTTCGGCTACACAGCTAAGAGTACTCACTCAAATCTACGATTCGACTAACTACTCAGGGGCTACTCCTATCAGGAGCGCTGGCCGCGCATCCGAAAATGAACAAAACACTACAGCACTGAACTATTTCTTCGAGTCCTACGTCGAGTCTGTGACTCCACTACGGACTTGGGGGCTACTCCCATAGGGAGGATGGATTCAAGCATCCGAAAAATTTGTGTCCTATAGATCGGAAGCCGAACAATGACTGAATTAAAGTCTTTGCTCGAGTCTACGACTCGAACAGACACTCGGGGGCTACTCCCATAGGGAGCGCTGGTCACGCACCCTATGAATTTTTCGACTGCGATCCTTCGGATCAGCATGCAATATTTTTTCGGCAACTTTTCCCTAATTAAACACTGAGTGAGCAACATTCTCCTTGGTCACCCGAAGCACCTCCGCAGTGATAAACATTCGGATGTTGTGTCTGCGACGCAAAGATAAGACCTACAGATATCATCTGATGGCCTGGCAACGCACACGACTGCGCTCTGCTAGTATGAATCCGTGTCAACAGGCGCGATGAAAAATCCCGATGGACGCGTTGGGTACATCATTTAAATTCACTGGAATTCCACTCCTGTAAGTCCTCCGTAGCCTGAGTCGAATTACGCCAGCATATGTTCCAGGTTCGAGTCGAGGGACTCGAACCTGAAGAAGATCGTGTTGTTTTGTCCTAAGATAGTTAACTGACCCCGATCCGTCAGGAAAGTCAGGCACACGCATCAACAATCCCTACACATTATCTTGAAAGACAGAGTTGCACCCGAAGGATTGAAGAGTCCTCAGCCGAATCTACGATTCGACTGAACACTCAGGGGCTACTAACATGGTTATACCCCGCGGGTACACGACCTCAGCATACCTGGTCCAGCCCAAGGAAGGCCCACGGCAAATATACGCCGACCCATGAAGATTTTCGGGTGGCCAAGGCCCATGACGCCTTCGGATCCTTGGAGAGCAAGACTAGAGTAGATAGGAAATTCAAAGGGGTAAACCCTAAAACCTGTAACCGACTCGATCTGTGCCTGGGACCTGCCTATCTCTATATAAGGGCTAGGAGGGCACGGCGAGGAGGCTCTCTTACAATCTCTCGCACACCACCGCATACACACCTCCACACCAGATTGCATCTGCGCACCCCGGTAACCTTCGGTTCCGCCGTAATCAAGAGCAGACAAGCAGGAGTAGGGTTTTCCCTCCGGGGACCTGAACCTGGGTAAACCTCGTGTCCCCGTGTTGCTCGTTTGCTAACCGTTCCGCGATCTCCAGCATCCCCATCTTCTCCAAAACCCAAGTCCATAACAATGGGCATTGACGAGATTAAACCTCGTCAACAGGACCTATGGAGGACTGGTTTGTCTGCGGCCACATCCGGTCGACTACCGCCTCCGACGGTGGAGGAAGTTCCCTCCCGCGCGGCCGCGGTACCATTGGCCTTGTTTCAGTTCTACCTGTGTCGTGATGTTGTAGACCTCGCGAGGCTTGCTCGGTGAGACGACGTTGGCGGATTCGGGACCAGAGTGGCGCATGTTCGTGGGCGGTAAGTTTGGTGGTGGTGAGGCCTCTCCCTAGCGGGGCTCCTGTGCTACAACTCGTCTGGGGTTGTGGATAGGGTCTTTGGCAGAAATCCTTTTCAGCTCGACTAACACTAACGCGGTGCCGCCAGCGGGTGGCATCTTCCATCCTAAAAGGCGTCGTGGCTACCCTTCATCCACTTTCCTCTATGTGCCGGGGGAAACCCTAGGGCCAGCTTTT
The DNA here is from genome assembly GCA_916181665.1 of Avena sativa. Classification (NCBI taxonomy): domain Eukaryota; kingdom Viridiplantae; phylum Streptophyta; class Magnoliopsida; order Poales; family Poaceae; genus Avena; species Avena sativa. The sequence goes on along the minus strand of OV702299.1, from coordinate 81,704,881 downwards.
GCCCAGGCAGCATCGGTCGCTTCCCTCTTGAGGGTGCTGCTTGGTGCTTGACGAGGCGGGGCTAGGAGAGGGGTGGACACTCTTCGGAGGGCGCAACGGTTGCGGTCTTTCTCGCCTAGTTGATACGTATCCGTCTCTATTCTTTTTTGCTTTTCCTTGTTCTAGTTCGGACGTTCCCAGCATCTTGTATCGTGTTGTGTCTTATTTGAGCGTTGTGCTATCTGGCTCAGCAGCGGTCTTACCTCTATGCTTTATTTATAAAGCGGGGCGTGAGTTTGTTTTGAGAGGCGTCAGACTAGCAGGAGGCGAGGAGCAGCAGAGCATGTGGTGTCTGGGTCGGGTTCCTGTGTATGTTTAGCACCAAGTACATGTTATGTAAACTCCTACTAGTTATTAGTGAAAATATTTAGCCTTTATCTCGTTTGTCACGTACCTGCATTTTTTTCCTATTTTATATTCTTGCTAGTTTTTTAAGCTTCTATCACTATTTCTTTAAAATTCAAACAAAATACCTGCCATCGATACCCGGTTTTTCAGAGTCTCAACCCAAGCCTACACCAAACGAATCATGCACATTCTCGAGGTACCTACCATGGGCGAGGTGAAGCTAAGGTTATGCAATCTAAGCTTCGACGACCATCCTATTGAAACCATGAAGTCTGAGACACTGAACCAAATCATCGACAGCTTTGGCGGTGAGGTGGTTGAGATGCAGCCCTAGAAGAGCCGGTCCTTCGACATGAAGGCGTGGCTGGAGGACCCAGGCACCATTCCAAAGGTGTATGAACTCGAGATCGTCCGCGACAAACTTGGATCTCCAAGTGCCATCAAGCATCGTGTCACCATGCTTGTCGTCGACAGCACCAGTCAGCCATCACATGTGGCTAGAGGGCCCGACCATATACCATCATCTCGTATCAAAGAGAGGCAAACAAATATTTAAAACGGTTCCTACTGCCACACCATGAGAGCACAAGCGAACGACAGTAGAATCCGAAGATGAACAAGTTGGCGGGGTTATATTCTAAATATGGACGAGCACAGAAGTATCGAGGACCTTTATAATTGTGTTCTACTCCTTGAAATTTATCTGTAATTATTTAATAAATGGAGAAATTTAGAGATTGTTCACTTACCTCTCGTCTAGTTCATTTAACAAACACCTAATATGTGATACTTGCATTCAATCCAAACTTAGCTTGAAATCAGCTGAACACGAGTCGCACGACTGTGTAGCCGTTGCTCATCAGTCTGGTAGGCCTTGGGGTAAGATTGTGTTGACCTTTTTTTATCATTGCTGACGATACTATGTGTTGGGCCGTAACAAATCTATTACCTTTGGACCCTTTGACGTAGCAACGAGCAGGCCTACATGTAAAAAAAAGTCAAATCGATGGCAAACCAAGAGTATAGATGTAACGAGTTCACGGAAGCTGCTGACATTTTTTTCAAACAATAGTACGGTATCAAGGGATCTCACCAAAGTCTCACTTCTACTTTATTTTATCACTATTAAGTCCTTGCAACCAGACTAAAAAATTCAACCTGGATATCAGCGGGCCAAGTCAGAACAACAACAAAGGCATCTCTCTAAAAAAAAAATGCAGACGCACACTGTTTGGTTTGAAGAAGATATGGTTGCCGCCTTAAAGGAGGAATTGTGTGGAATTGATATCTGAGAATATATTGGTGATTAAAGGAGGAATTGTGTGGAATTGACAGCTGAGAATATATTGGGGTCGAACACGACTGCGAGCCAGTCTGTCGGTTCTCGGTATTCTTTAAAAGAGTTGCGGTGCGTTCGAGCCAGTCTGTCGGTTCTCGGTATTCTTTAAAAGAGTTGCGGTGCGGTTCAAAATGTCAACAAATTATAAAAAAATATTCACATTTTTTTTGCGGTACAAAATTTGTTTGGACCGTTTTGTCCTCCCACCAAAGTACCCCAAACACCCACCGGTAAGTAAAAAAAACTGATTCGTATCTTCCTAGGCCGTCGTGGTCGAGCATCCTCCTCCATTGCATCGTATACCTAAAGGAAACTAGGATCGTAATCTTACTAGGTCGGCTAGATCCATCCCGATACTAAAACTTTGTGTTCGTAAAGAAAACGTTCGTCAGCCATCTCATCGTGTTCGTAAACAAAATTTGGTTGATGCGATCCCCAATATATATAGCGACCACGACATGAGACCACGAAAATCTCCTAGCACATCGTCTTGAGCCGCACCAACGCTGCGGCCATGAAGCCGTCATTGGTCGCCACAAAGCCAAACCCCCTCGCCCGTCGAGAGCAGCTATCGCCGACCCCTCCACTCGGTCCCCTAAAGGTCGGCTAAAAAATATGGCATAGATGATGCAGATGGTGTAGGAGTTGGAGGCGATCATGAGCAGTATTTGGGGCCGCCGACCAGCACCGCCCCTCCTTCTCTACGGTCGTGGCTCCCGGCCAACATCGAGCACAAGATGTCGACTAGGCGGTGGCGCCGTCGACAAGGCCGAGCATAAGAAGTCAGTTGTAAGGACAGCAGACTTGAGGTCGACTTCTCCACGCAACATCGACGATGTCGGTACAATATGCCAACGCCAAACAATTTGTCCTCCGTGCTACTCAGCCTATGGGGCACGGTGTCATCGGTGTAACCTAGACGGGCTTTGGCAAGACCGCCGCCTTCGTGCTTCCCATGCTGTCCTACATCGCCCTCGTATCGTCGATCATCAACTAGGAAGATACGACCACGGTTGCGAGCTCTGTTGTCGATCGATCCGTGTGGCAGTTGCCAAGTCGTGTGGTTGTTGAGATCCATTTCCTCCGTTTGGTGTCTAGGTGGAAAAGGAAAGTGCAGATCTCATCGGCGCAAGTTCGAATTCCTCCTTGGGAAAGTGTTGAAGAAGATCACGTTGGCACCGCAACGTGGGAGACAAGGGAGCGGGCGGTGGTGTACGACGGCAGGAAGCACGAGGCGAGGAGATGGCCAGCACAGACTAGGAGGCCTGATCAATTTTGCATGGAGTTTTTGCTGCAGCATGAGCATGATGTGGGAAAGTTTGGAGGTTGGTCTTAAGTGATATCATGATAGCAAGCTGATCCATCGACATTTCACAAAGGAAAAAAATGTTGATTGAGTTATTTTTGTGGCCACGAAGTTGTTTAGTTGCATGCCCTTTTTATTAGTCATCGTGCCCGCATGGGTGGAATAGAGGACCGCACAAACAAATTTTGTGAATTTATATATTCCTTACTACGGGCACGTGTTATAGTCAGAATAGAACATTGATTGCTTTTATTCCCGGTGCAGCGCACGGGCTTTTCTGCTAGTTATTTCTTAAATAAAAAAATCTTTCTTCCAATTTTCTTTGTCCAAAAAGACAACTTTTCTCTCTCAATTTTATCGAGTCATTACACCGATTCAATAAATGATGATCCTTTATAGGGAAGACATATCTATAGAGAATTAGAATTTCTCATATATCATATCGGGCAGGTTATCATATTTTATTGTTACAGACATGTGTTAATTGTAAAAAACACATGTCATTTGGATACTTCTATTCAACTCTGAAGTATTTTGATGCAATTAATTTTACGAAAATAAACAATAAGTGGATTTTTGGTGGCTCAAGCGGCTCCGCCAGATGGGACCCAGATCGGCCCAAGTGGTTCCGCCGCCGCACTGTTGCAGGCAGGCCTCCACACACCGACGCCCTGCTTCCCGAGCCGACCCTACCACTGTCGTCGTCGCGCAAGCCGTGCCGCCATGCCCCGCCATCGTGTAGGGGTTCGTAGCATGAAAAACAAAAAAATTCTACCGCATAAAAACAAACAAGCCAAGATCTATCTACTAGATTGTAGCAACGAGTCGATAGAATAACTCACCCTCGAAGATTCCAAAGTGTTTAACGAGAGCGGATTCTCGTGGGTGATGTAGTCGTACTCTTTCCGATCTCAAGATCGTGTAGACGATCCTTCTGGCGCTGCGTTCCGGCAGCGCTTCCGCAGTCGGTCACACGTTCGGTACTCGATGAAGACCTTCCTCTCCCTTGTTCCAGCAGGCAGCGAAGGTTGTAGCACTCTCCTCGTGATTCCGGCAGCACGACGGCGTGGTACCGGAAGTAGAGGGGAGATCTCGTAGGGATTCGCCTTAAGCCGGAGCGAGTATGGTGGACTATGAGAGAGGCCTTGGCAATCTAGGGTTTAGAGGCACCAACGAGAGAGGGCTAGGCCGGCGTCTAGGGCAAGGGGAGAGCCCCAAGTTGGCGGCTAGGGTTTGCCCTAGGGCGGCGGCGGCTGCAAAAGGGCCGGCGGCTAGGGCTAGGGTTTTAGCGGGGCAAGGTGTAGGTCTAGAGGGGCAGCCCTGCCCCTCCTTTTATAGGTGGGAGGGCGCCGGCCAGGGAAGGAGAGTCCTCCCCCAACTCGGCCTCCAAGGCCGGCGGGTGGAGGGAGAGGAACTCCTCCCCAAGTAGGTTTCCTACTCTCCCTCCACCAAGCAAACTTGCCGTTTGACTTTTCCAAACTGGCGTTTGACTTTTCAAACTAGGATTTGATTTATCCCTTTATTTTTCTCAGCGATGACACCTAGTACATGATGCAACCATTCCAACTTGTTATAACACATTCATGTACCCTTCCCCTCCGGAGTGCCGGACCTTCCGGACCCTTCTAGAACATTCCCGATGAAAACACCGAAATCATTCTCCAACTCCGAAACAGGACTTTCCTTATATGAATCTTATTCTCCGGACCATTCCGGATCTCCTCGTGATATCCCGGATCCCATCCGAGATTCCAAACAACATTCGGTCTCTTACTCATCATTCCATAACTAGTCAACAACATCGAATCCTTAAGTGTGTCTCCCTACGGTTCGTGAATTATGCGGACATGATCGAGACACTTCTCCGGACAATAACCAATAGAGGAATCTGGAAATTCATATGGCTCCCACATATTTTTACGATTATTTGGCGATCGACTGAACCACTTACATACGATACCAATTTCCCTTTGTCTCACGATAGTTTACTTATCCGAGGTTTTGATCGTCGGTATCTCTGCATACCTAGTTCAACCTCGTTACTGATAAGTACTCTTTTCTCGTTCCTGTGATATGTGATCCCTTGTGAGCCAGTCACATGCTTGCAATCCAATTGGATGACATTCCACCGAGAGGGCCTAGAGTATATCTATCCGTCATATGGATGGACAAATCCCACGCTTGATCCATGTGTCTCAACCCATACTTTCCGAACACTCAATGCCACCTTTATAGCCACCCAATTACGGTGTGGTGTTTGATGTCATCAAAGCATCCTTCCGGTGATGGTGATAAGCATGATCTCATGGTCGAAGGAATTAGGTTACTATGTATCAGAAAGCATATAGCAATTGAACTATTAAAATGACTTGATCTTTATGCTACGCTTATCTATAGGAGTATGTCCATCATATCATTCTCCTAACGATATGATCTTGTTGTTAATAACATCTCAATGTTCATGATAGGGAAACCACAATCATTTATTAACCAACAAGCTAGTATTATAAAGAGGCTTTACTAGGGACTCTAATTTAGTTTACAAATCACACAAGTATTAATGTTTCATTGTTAATACTGTTATAGCATGAATGCAAACATTTATCATAAACACAAAGATATAATAATAACTACATTTATTATTGCCTCTAGGGCATATCTCCAACAGTCTCCCACTTGCACTAGAGTCAACTAATCTACATTACATGGTAATATACCGAACACCCATGGCAGTTTGCTATTGGTCATGTTTTGCCCTCGGGAGAGGTTTAGTCAACGGATCCGCCACATTCAGATCTTTGTGTACTTTGCAAATCTTTATGTCACCATCTTGGACATGTTCTCGAATAGCGTGAAAACGTAGATTGATGTGCTTCAGCTTCTTGTGTGACCTTGGTCCTTGCGCATTGGCTATGGCGCCCATGTTATCACAGTAGATAGACATTGGGTCCAGCGCAATTGGAACCACACCGTGCTCTGTAATGAACTCCTTCATCCATATCGCTTCTTGTGAAGCCTCCGAAGCAGCTATGTATTCCGATTCAGTTGAAGATCTCGCCACAACGCTTTGCTTTGCACTCCTCCAGCTAACTGCTGCACCATTCAAAGTAAATACGTATCCAGATTGAGATTTAGAATCATCCGGATCGGTGTTCCAACTAGCATCGGTGTAACCATTAACAACGAGCTGTTCATCACCTCCATAAGAAAGAACCATATCCTTAGTTCTTCTCAAGTACTTAAGGATGTTTTTGACCGCTGTCCAATGATCCACTCCTGGATCACTTTGATATCTGCTAGTCAAACTAACAGCATATGCAATGTCGGGTCTAGTACATAGCATGGCATACATTAGAGATCCTATGGCTGAGGCATAGGGAGTCTTACTCATCCTTTATCTATCTTCTGCCGTTGCTGGACTTTGAGTTTTACTCAAGGTCGTATTGGGCAACATGGGCAAGAACCCTTTCTTGCTATCTTCCATTCCAAACCTCTTTAGAAATTTGTCTAAATATGTACTTTGTGACAATGATATTAGGTGTCTCGACCTATCTCTATAAATCTTTATGCCTAATATGTAAGCTGCTTCGCCAAGATCTTTCATTGAAAAACTATTATTCAAATATTCCTTGACACTATTAAGAAGGTCTACATCAATCCCAATCAACAATATGTCATCTACATATAGTATTAAGAATGCTACAGAGCTCCTACTCACTTTCTTGTAAATACAAGCTTCTCCATAAGTTTGTATAAAACCAAAACTTTTGATTACCTTATCAAAACGTTGATTCCAACTTCGGGATGCTTGCTTCAATCCATATATGGACCGTTGAAGTTTGCATACCTTGTTAGCATCTTTAGGATCGACAAAACCTTTGGGTTGCATCATATACAACTCTTCATCAATGTCTCCATTGAGGAACGCTGTTTTGACATCCATCTGCCATATCTCATAATCATAATATGCAGCGATTGCTAACAAAATCCTCACAGACTTTAGCTTCGCTACTGGTGAGAAAGTCTCATCGTAGTCAACTCCTTGAATTTGTCGAAACCCTTTTGTGACAAGTCGAGCTTTATAGACAGTAACATTACCATCAACATCTGTTTTCTTCTTGAAAATCCATTTGTTCTCGACAGCCTTCCGGCCATCCGGTAAGTCCACCAAAGTCCATACTTGGTTTTCGTACATGGATCCAATCTCGGATTTCATGGCTTCTTGCCATTTATTGGAATCTGGGCTCATCATCGCTTCCTCACATGTCGTAGGGTCATCGGTGTTGTCCACCAACATGACACTCATAACGGGAACATACCAATCAGGAGTGGTACGAGTTCTCGTTGACCTGCGAGGTTCTGTAGCAACTACAACCGAAGTTTCATGATCATCATCATTAGCTTCCTCTCTTACTGGTGCAGGCACCATAGGAACTTCTTCCGGTGCTGCGCTACTCGCAAGTTCGAGAGAAGGTTCGATAACCTCGTCGAGTTCTACTTTCCTTCCAGTCACTTCTTTCAAGAGAAATTCCTTTTCTAGAAAGGATCCATTCTTGGCAACAAAGATTTTGCCTTCGGATCTATGATAGAAGGTATACCCAATAGTTTCCTTTGGGTATCCTATGAAGACGCATTTTTCCGCTTTGGGTTCAAGCTTGTTCGGCTGTAACTTCTTTACATAGGCTTCGCAACCCCAAACTTTAAGGAACGACAATTTAGGTTTCTTCCCAAACCATAATTCATACGGTGTCGTTTCAACGGATTTAGATGGTGCCCTATTTAAAGTTAATGCGGCTGTTTCTAATGCATAACCCCAAAATGATAGCGGTAAATCTGTAAGTGACATCATAGAACGGACCATATCTAAGAGAGTTCGATTACGACGTTCGAACACACCATTACGCTGTGGTGTTCCCGGCGGTGTCAATTGTGAAAGTATTCCGCATTTCTTTAAATGCTCGCCGAACTCATAACTTAGATATTCACCTCCACGATCAGAATGTAGAAATTTAATCTTCTTGTTACGTTGATTCTCCACCTCACTTTGAAATTCCTTAAACTTCTCGAAAGTTTCGGACTTATGTTTCATGAAATAGATATACCCATATCTACTCAAATCATCCGTGAAGGTAAGAACATAACCACCGCGCGATGCTACACTCATTGGACCACACACATCGGTATGTATGATTTTCAATAAGTCCGTAGCTCGCTCCATCATACCCGAAAATGGAGTCTTAGTCATTTTACCCATCAGACATGCTTCGCATCTTTCAAGTGATTCGAAATCAAGTGATTCAAGAAGTCCATTGGAATGGAGTTTCTTCATACGCTTCACTCCAATGTGACCAAGACGACAGTGCCACATATAGGTCGAGTTATCGCTCAATTTCAAACGTTTAGCTTCAATGTTATTAATATGTGTATTTCCACTATCGAGATTCAATAAGAATAGACCATCTATCAAAGGTGCATGTGCATAAAACATATTACTCATATAAATCGAACAACCATTATTCTCGGACTTAAACAAGTAACCGTCTCGCAATAAACAAGATCCTGATATAATGTTCATGCTTAACGCAGGCACCAAATAACAATTATTTAAGTATAAAACTAATCCCGATGGTAGATGAAGAGGTAGCGTGCCGACTGCGATCACATCAACCTTTGATCCATTTCCTACACGCATCATCACCTTGTTCTTCGCTAGCTTCCGTTTATTCTGCAGCACCCGTTTCGAGTTACAAATATGAGCAACCGAACCAGTATCAAATACCCAGGCACTACTACGAGTACTAGTGAGATACACATCAATAACATGTATATCGGATATACCTTTCTTCTTGATGTTGCCGTTTTTCAAATCTGACAAGTACTTTGGGCAATTCCGCTTCCAGTGACCTTCTCCCTTGCAGTAAAAGCACTCAGTATCAGGCTTAGGTCCAGCCTTGGTTTTCTTCGTCGGTGTGACAACTTTATTACCACCCTTCTTGAAGTGTCCCTTTTGCTTAGACTTGCCTTTCTTGAATTTGGTGGTCTTATTGACCATCAAAACTTGGTGCTCTTTCTTGATCTCCACTTCTGCAGATTTTAACATGGAGAAGAGTTCTGGCAACAGCTTGTTCATGCTTGGCGTATTGTAGTTCATCACAAAGTTCTTGTAACTTGGTGGTAGTGATTAGAGGACACGGTAAATCCCCAAAGCATGAGGAATCACTATACCCAAGCTTTGGAGTTTGTTTGCGTGCCCAGACATCTTAAGCACATGCTCCCTGACGGAGCTGCCCTCTTCCATCTTGTAGTTAAAGAACTTTTCAGAAGCCTCATAGCTCTCAACTGCCGCGTGAGTCCCAAATATCAATTTGAGTTCACGGACAATATCATGTGGGTCTGAATTCTCAAACCTTTTCTAAAGCTCCGATTCCAAACCATACAAGATAGCACACTGAACTGTGGAGTACTGATTCTTCCGAGTGAGGTAAACATTCTTTACTTCATCGGTAGCATCAGCTACAGGCGGGTCACCCAGCGGTGCATCCAGCACATAGGTCAAATTACTAGCATTGAGGACAATCCTCAAATTGCGGAACCAATCCGCGAAGTTGCTTCCATTGTTTTTCAACTTTTATTTCTCTAGGAACGCATTAAAATTGATGGTAGGGGCTGCCATTGATCTACAACATATTTGCAATAGTTTAGACTAAGTTTATGATAAATTGAGTTCTAATTAATGGTTAAATTAATCTAGGTGAACTCCCACTCAAAACAATATCCCTCACATTGTTTTAGTGATCACACGAACCAGATCCACCACGTCAAAACCGATCATCACGAGAGTTGATGTAGCTTCAATGGCGAACAATCGACATGTTCATCATATCTACTATATGATTCATGCTTTACCTTTCGATGATCCGTGTTCCGAGACCATGTCTGTACATGCTAGGCTCGTCAAGATCAAACCTTAGCTTCCGCATGAGAAAATCTGGCTTGCTCACGTTGTATACTCTTGCAGAATCTAACACACCCGATCATCACGTGGTGCTTCGAAACAACAAGCTTTAGCAACGGTGCTTACTAAGGATGAACACTTTAGAACTTGAAATTCATGTGCATGAGGGATCATCTTATAATGCTACCATCGTTAACTAAGCAATACAAGATGCATAAAGGATTAACATCACATGCAATTCATAATATGTAATATGATATGGCCTTTCTTCTTTGTGCTTCCGGTCTCCATCTTCAAGCACGAACATGATCTCCATCATCACCGGCATTGCATCAAGGTCAATGACGCCGCTCCATGATTGTCGTCCACCAGCTTCAACTATTACAACTACTTTGAATAGACACGCGGGTCTTAACAGAATTTAAAGACAACCACATGGCTCCTGTCGGTTGCCAACTTACAATAAGGAACATTGCATACATCAAATATAATCACAATCATGGCCATATCACATCACAGCACACCCCTGCAAAACAAAGTTAGACGCCTCTAATTTATTTGCATATTTTACGTGGTTTGGGGCTTTCAATAAGTGTCGATCTAACTTACGAACAAGAACCACAACGTTGATGTTTGAACTATCAAGTGCCTGTTGTAAATTGGATCTATACTATAATGGGAGAGACAGACACCCACAAAGCCACTTATGCAATACAAGTTGCATGTTGAGCGTGGAGCAAGTCTCATGAACGATGTCATGTAAGGTTAGCCCAGGCCGCTTCATCCCATCATACCGCAAGATGCAAAGTACACAAGAAGCAATTGATAATAAAAGCATTACCGCCCACAATGACCATTGTGTTCTACTCGTGTAACAGATCTACATATAGACACGGCTCTGATACCACTCTAGGGGTTCGTAGCATGGAAAACAAAAAATTTCTACCGCATACAAACAAACAAGCCAAGATATATCTACTAGATTGTAGCAACGAGTCGATAGAATAACTCACCCTCGAAGATTCCAAAGTGTTTAACGAGAGCGGATTCTCGTGGGTGATGTAGTCGTACTCTTTCCGATCTCAAGATCGTGTAGACGATCCTTCCGGCGCTGCGTTCCGGCAGCGCTTCCGCAGTCGGTCACACGTTCGGTACTCGATGAAGACCTTCCTCTCCCTTGTTCCAGCAGGCAGTGGAGGTTGTAGCACTCTCCTCGCGATTTCGGCAGCACGACGGCGTGGTACCGGAAGTAGAGGGGAGATCCGCAGGGCTTCGCCTTAAGCCGGAGCGAGTATGGTGGACTATGAGAGAGGCCTTGGCGATCTAGGGTTTAGAGGCACCAAGGAGAGAGGGATAGGCCGGCGGAAATGGCAAGGGGAGAGCCCCAAGTCGGCGGCTAGGGTTTGCCCTAGGGCGGCGGCGGCTGCAAGAGGGCCGGCGGCTAGGGCTAGGGTTTTAGCGGGGCAAGGTGTAGGTCTAGAGGGGCAGCCCTGCCCCTCCTTTTATAGGTGGGAGGGCGCCGGCCAGGGAAGGAGAGTCCTACCCCAACTCGGCCTCCAAGGCCGGCGGGTGGAGGGAGAGGAACTCCTCCCCAAGTAGGTTTCCTACTCTCCCTCCACCAAGCAAACTTGCCGTTTGACTTTTTCAAATTGGCGTTTGACTTTTCAAACTAGGATTTGATTTATCCCTTTATTTTGCTCAACGGTGACACCTAGTACATGATGCAACCATTCCAACTTGTTATGACACATTCATGTACCCTTCCCCTCCGGAGTGCCGGACCTTCCAGACCCTTCTAGAACATTTCTGATGAAAACACCGGAATCATTCTCCAACTCCAAAACAGGACTTTCCTTATATGAATCTTATTCTCCGGACCATTTCGGATCTCCTCGTGATATCCCGGATCCCATCCGAGACTTCGAACAACATTCGGTCTCTTACTCATCATTCCATAACTACTCAACAACATCGAATCCTTAAGTGTGTCTCCCTACGGTTCGTGAATTATGCGGACATGATCGAGACACTTCTCCGAACAATAACCAATAGAGGAATTTGGAAATTCATATGGCTCCCACATATTTCTACGATTACTTCGCGATCGAATGAACCACTTACATACGATACCAATTTTCCTTTGTCTCACGATAGTTTACTTATCCGAGGTTTTGATCGTCGGTATCTCTGCATACCTAGTTCAACCTCGTTACTGATAAGTACTCTTTTCTCGTTCCTGTGATATGTGATCCCTTGTGATCCAGTCACATGCTTGCAAGCCAATTGGATGACATTCCACCGAGAGGGCCCAGAGTATATCTATCCGTCATATGGATGGACAAATCCCACTCTTGATCCATGTGTCTCAACCCATACTTTCCGAACACTCAATGCCACCTTTATAGCCACCCAGTTACGGTGTGGTGTTTGATGTCATCAAAGCATCCTTCCGGTGATGGTGATAAGCATGATCTCATGGTCGAAGGAATTAGGTTACTATGTATCAGAAAGCATATAGCAATTGAACTATTAAAATGACTTGATCTTTATGCTACGCTTATCTATAGGAGTATGTCCATCATATCATTCTCCTAACGATATGATCTTGTTGTTAATAACATCTCAATGTTCATGATAGGGAAACCACAATCATTTATTAACCAACAAGCTAGTATTATAAAGAGGCTTTACTAGGGACTCTAATTTAGTTTACAAATCACACAAGTATTAATGTTTCCTTGTTAATACTGTTATAGCATGAATGTAAACATTTATCATAAACACAAAGATATAATAATAACTATATTTATTATTGCCTCTAGGGCATATCTCCAACACATCGGCAGATCTAACCGCCCAGCCGCTGTAGTATCTCCCCGAGGCAGGTGCCGGTCAATGCCTGTGAGCCACCGCCCGGGGACCATCCGCGCCGCCGGTCGAGTCCGTCGTCGTCTCTGAAGCGCACTACCACCAGCCACGCTTCCCCGCGTTGAGGCGTCAACACCGGGTAGAAGAGGGCCCGCCACCGCCGGCACCGCATGGACTTTGCCGGGCGTCGCATGCTGGCGGCGACGGGGGAGGAGGGAAGGAGGAAGAAGGTGGGGCGACGCGATTTAGGTTAGTGTCTCGGTTGCCTGCGCGGAAGGGATACCCGTTCCGGTTATTGTATACCATTGCTCATTTGGATACTTCTCTTCAACTCCGAAGTATTTTGATACAATTAATTTTATGAAAATGAACAAGAAGAGGAATTTTGGTGGGAGACAACCTAAACAATAGTGACACAGTTGTAATTCCCGCGATGACTACCGACACATTTGTAATAAAACAAACAAAAAACTCCTAAAACTTCCACCTATGCAGCTGCCTGACACAAGTGTGTAGTCGGTTCACATTATGCGTGACTAGATCATCTTCTTCTTTTCTGGCTTTCACCAGCTCAGCGGCCAAATTATGTTGTGCATGACAATGTCGGTTTGTTGGACAGCGTCAGAGAGAAGATAATCGCGTGAGAAGATTAGCCTGCTCTAGCTAGTTTTGGAGCCTCGCTCCTTTTTGTCCGCGCGAGTGGCGTCAGTTATCTATCGTTTCCACTTCCGTCAGCGATAGAGCTGGGAGGCCGCGCGCGCAAACTACGGCGCCATGTCGTCGGCCGGCCAATTCATGACGCCAACCGCCACCGCCGGCGCCGACTGCGATCCGGTAGGAACCGCGGCGCTTTTTTAGCAAGTTTAGGCCTGCATTCCCAAACCATGAATTGGAGTTTTAGCCACGCCCACGCCACGCCAAATCCGATTACGGAGGCGCGCATCTGCGAAGTGCGAACTGCCACTGCCCTCCTCGTCGTCGTGAGCGTCACGACCCGCAAGGCGATGACCACGTGTCGCCGTGGAGCACGCCGCCGCGGCTATAAAATGCGGCCCCAGCCACCACCGGCACCATCACACTTGGCTCTCTGCTTTCTCCCTCGATCACTCTCTAGCTAGCCTAGCACAAGCACTTGCTCCTGACTCCTGAGGGTGGCGATGGCTCGCTGGTGGGTCTGTGGACTCCTCTCGCTGCTGGCGGTGGCCGCGGCCGCAGCCGCCGCGGAGGGGAATGCGGAGCCGCTGATTCGGCTGCCGACGCAGAACGAGCATGACGCCACCGCTCCCGCCCCTGCCCCGTCGGCGGAGGAGGAAGAGGTCACAAGGTGGGCCGTGCTCGTTGCTGGCTCCTCCGGCTACGAGAACTACCGTCACCAGGTCAGACTCCGATTAAAACTCAGTTTCCGCTTTCTCAATGCTTGCTGCTCTCTCTGTTTATGAAAATTTTCAAGACATGCGAATGCGCTTGGTCAAAATTAAATTCGATCACTAAACAATTCCATGGCTGATTTGCTCGACGGTGTGGTGTTCTTGATGCACGACGTACAGGCCGATGTGTGCCACGCCTACCAGATTCTCAAGAGGGGAGGTCTAAAAGAGGAGAACATCGTGGTGTTTATGTACGACGACATCGCCAAAAACCCTGCCAACCCAAGACATGGAGTCATCATCAACCATCCTAAAGGCAAGGATGTTTACGCTGGTGTTCCCAAGGTATCTGTTTGTCTGTCTTTCTTCAGCTAATTTTAGTTTCAGACAAGAGTGATTCTAATTCCACATCTTAAAACGTAGACTGTAATTTTTAATTGGAGAGTGACAACTAAACATAGCTTTATTCCACACCTTAATTGGTGTTGCATTCCTACTAGAGTACTGGTGACCAATCTTAACATGCTTTGCAGGACTACACCGGTGACCAGGTCACTACTAAAAACTTCTTCGCGGTTCTCATGGGCAACAAGACTGCAGTTACTGGAGGGAGTAGGAAGGTGATAAACAGCAAACCGAATGATCACATCTTCATCTATTACGCGGATCATGGGACTGCTGGTTCTCTTGGTACGGCCGGTGCATACTCCCACATATATAAATGTTATTACTAATTTAGCTGATTTGCCTGTGTAACTTATTAGCTAACCTTAGCGAGTCTGTAGGTATGCCCACCAATCCCTGGCTTTATGCTGACGACTTCATTAAGGTGCTACGAGAAAAGCATGCTTCCAAGAGCTATTCAAAAATGGTATACCATATTTCCTTCTCCTTTCCCCTAGATAAATACTAGTACTGTACATCTTTAAAATATGGAACAGTTCTCTTAATTAGAGCCTTATCTGTAACTAAAATTGCAATCTTGGCAGGTTATATATGTTGAAGCGTGTGAAAGTGGCAGTATGTTTGAGGGTATAATGCCTGAAGACCTTAATATTTATGTTACAACAGCAGCAAACGCAGTCGAAAGTAGTTGGGGAACATACTGCCCTGGGATGAATCCACCGCCTCCTGTCGAATACATGACCTGTTTAGGTGACCTCTACAGCGTGTCTTGGATGGAAGACAGGTAAAGCATCATCTGAAGTATATTATGCTCTGCAGCAGTCTGCACCTGTTTTGTTTTCTGACATCTCATAAGCCCTACTACTTTGCAGTGAAACTCACAATCTAAAGAAGGAAACAATCAAGGGCCAGTACGACGTGGTAAGTCTCGAGTACACTTTCTTCATTCTGGTTAGTGGCATCTATAATTCACTGCTTCCTTGGGCAGGTTAAAAAGAGAACTTTAAACTCAAATGAGAGAAGTGAGGGCTCTCATGTCATGGAGTATGGTGACAAGACATTCAAGGACGAGAAGCTTTTCCGTTATCAAGGTTTTGATCCTGCAAATGCCAACAACACAAGCAGTCTGCCTTTATCCGGCCCGCAGGGTGTAATCAATCAAAGGGATGCGGATATCTTTTTCATGTGGAAGAGGGTAAAATTCCAGTTATTTCCTGAATATCCTCTGTTATTGGTCGTAACTCAGCACCTTGGACCTTCACTTGTGTGGTTACTAACCAGGCCTTGCTGCTCGAAACAATGCATCTTTCTGTCTTGCATTTTTTCATGCATCTTTCTTTTTTTCTGCCCTGTGTTCTATTTTGCCAAATTTGTCTACTAATGTATGTTCCTGATTTCAGTATGAGCAGTTAAATGCTGGATCAGAAGAGAAGCTGAGGGCTCTCAAGGAGATCAAAGAAACTGTTGCACACAGGAAGCATCTCGACACCAGTGTCGATTTCATCGGGAAGCTTGTCTTTGGGTTTGAAAAGGGGCCTTCAATGCTTAGGGCTCCTAGAAGCTCTGGCCAACCATTAGTCGATGACTGGGATTGTTTGAAGAGGATGGTAAGTGTAAAAATAGTTCTCTTATTTGTATCCCACAGAGTTTCTGCTCTCTTCTTGTCTTCACCACTTGTACATCCTTCTTCAGTTTTTATGTTGGGACTAAACTCTGTACTGATGCCCATTGTCAGGTGCGTGTTTTCGAATCACACTGTGGATCACTTACTCAGTATGGCATGAAACACACTAGGGCATTCGCAAACATGTGCAACAACGGCGTCTCTGATACCGAGATGAAGGAAGCAAGCGCCGGCGTTTGCGGCGGTTACAACTCGGCGAGGTGGAGCCCGCTGGTTCTTGGGTACAGCGCCTGATCTGCTCGCTGCAGTACACGGGGGCAACACCAAATGCTCCGGAGGTTGCTAGACCTCGTATGTGTAGATACATATATACCATTATTATGAGAAACTACCCAACAGTGTGTCCCTTGCGTGTGTTGGGTTCATCAGTAGTTTATGGTCATGCCTGTGTAATCAAGTTTGACTGCAATCAATTGAAAGGCAATGATTATGACACAAAGTTTATGAATACTAGATAATTCCCCACGCGAGTTGCAGCGGAAAAATATATTTCCCAATGAAATTCATGAAGTGTCAATAAAAAACAGATGGGCTGCCACTGTAGAGTAGGTTGGAGATTGCAGTAAAAAATGTAAACGTAGAAGATGTAGAGATATGACTACAGAAAATCATGTATAACAATAAGAAAATATATCAACACAAATAGAAGTAGGTAGTAAAAGTATAATAATAAAAGCATTGCATATCATTTACACACACCATATTAATCTACTCTATACATGCTCCAGATATAAACCAAAACATGTCTTGCCAGCCAAGAATGACAATTTTGTGATATAATAATTATGACCTATGGCTACGAGTGTATATGGGAGCTATCACACATGCACCAATACACATCGTCATCAAATCAGCAACTTTTTTGTGTATGTGCAGACAAGACTTGGTCTCTGAAAGAGATGAAATGATGCCTGATGGGATTAAAAACTATAAACTGGGATACAATCTTTATCTGACATTGATGAATCCACTCATACACATATACTAATTCAGATTGTTGATAGAGACCATGTTAGAAGAACGTTGAAGCGACATCATCTTCACTTAGCTGCAACGGACACACAATCTATTTCTTCTTTTCTAATTTGCTCTCTCTTTTTCATAAGAGTTAAATTCTAGTTTTTACCCCCTAGTTTCATGTTTTTGACGCCAATTACCCCATTTAGCAAATTTTCATCCTAATTACCCCATTTAGCAAAACTTGTGCCAATTTTTACCCTTCTAATTTATTTGAGCGTTTTGATAGGCGGGTCCTAGTCATTCTGCTCTCCCCATTTGTTTCTCAGTGGTTAGTTTTATTTGGATAGGTGGAATACGTGTACAGATCGTGAAATTTGAGAATATTTCTAAAAGTTTAAAGATCGTACGTGTCAATGAAGGCAAAAGGTTTTGGTCTCGGATTGTTTAGCAATGCTGGTCATAGGGTTTTTTATTAAATGCTGACAACAGGTCATGAGAGTGGAGTGTTGCAGAGTGTTTTTCTTAACGCGAGCAGCAAAGGCTATATGTGTGCATCGGACTACTGCAAAGGCATGTTACGAAAGATCCTTAAGGAACTGGTTATGGTAAATTGTAATTCCATCTCATGGTCCCGTAAGTCCATCCATCTCAGTCTTCATTTTAGAAAGATTATATCACAATAAACAAGGTGCTTGATCGGCGTAAAAAATTAGAGGGGGTAAAAATTGGCACACGTTTTGTTAAATGGGGTAACTAGAATAAATATTTGTTAAATTGGATAATTAGCATCAACAAAGTGAAACTAGGGGGTAAAAACAGGAATTAACTCTTCTCATAATTGTAAGAGGAAACAAAAAAAAAACAAAGAGCAAGTGAGAATCGAACGTACCTAGTCTGATAGAAAAATTATGGCATTTTAAAAACTGAAGTCCACAACAATAAGAAGTCGGTCCCATCTACAATAGTATTAGACTAAGAAACCTATTCAAGATCTGAGAAGACCCCAAACAATTTTTGTTCCACCCCTTGATATAGCAAGGAAAAAGTGATCATATCATATAATCAGAAGTACGTTTCATCTGATATAAGACATCGGTTGTTGATATCCTTTCTAATCACCAGCAAAAAAAATATCTATGGGATATCACGTAATAGAGTTGTAGGATCTTGAAACAAAGAAGACAAAAGATGCTTGCGTGCAGAAATAACCAGGAAACAACACCACATAGTAGAAAAAAATTACAGAGAAGAAAGAGGAATCATGACATGCACATACCAAATGTCCATAAAGCTATTCAACGGATTAAGAATTCTGAGGCAACTCCATGGATTAAGAATTCTCAGGGTGCTTGGGGTTAGTATAGCCTGTCGATCTCGATTGAGGGCCTGCAAATACATGCGAGCGACAGGAGGTGAGTCACTGCTCCAGAGAAAGATTGTAAGGAAAATAGATATGATCGTGCTTAAGAGGACGAATTTAATCATGCATGTACACCGTGTAAACTTGGGCCTGTTCAGATGCCGACTTACCATTTCCATTGTGACTTCAGCTGCAGAAGAGGAGGCATCAGAGGTTGTGCCCTTGCAGAATGTCAAAGGAACGGAGGAGGTGCGGAAGGTATAAAATCAACAGCCATAGCAGTTAGTAATAAGCATCGTCAGACATCTAGTTTTTTCTAATGATGATTTTTCGAACTTGGGGCAGCGTTTTACAGAAATAGTGCACATAATGAAATAAGAACAGCTTGATACAGAATATGCCAAAATAAATTTTGCTACCTGAGGTGAAGATATCACCTCTAGGCTCCTGTAATAGATTGCAAATTGTTGTGTGTATTATCTTCCATCTGCACGCAAACAAAAAAAACACACAAACATTATAGTTAGACATCAATTAGCGAATGTGTTTGTTCTCACAGTTCTCTCAAGCATATCATCAAACAGCTTACTGCACCCTACTACTAAGTCCCTGCAACTAAAAGCATTTTTTCAAGCTAATTTCTACTAAGTCGATTTATTCCTGCAAACAAATTAGACGAGTAACCAAGGATCATCATGACTGATCGAGGAGAGAGAGATGGGAATCAGACTGTGTAGTAAGGGCAGATTAGAATCAGCTTGAACCATTGTCTGTTATGCTCTGCCATGGGACCATCGGTTCTTGCAGACGCAGGAACACCTTGAAGAATACCGGAGCACCGAAGATGGGGAGATCCATAAGACGGCACCATCCTGTTAACTGCGGCAGCTGCAGGCATCAGCAACTGCGACGGCATCGAATGCGATGGCGGAATCAGCGCCGTCCGGCTGCGCCCGGGGAGTCCCTAAGACGGCACCATCCTGTACCGGCTGCTGCTGTTACAAAGGAAGAGAAGACATTGCTTAAATTGGCACACGAGTAGGGGAGAAGATGCATGGAAAACATGCGAAGACTTGTTTTGATGGTGGTACAGTGCCCTCTGATTTGGTACTCCCACCGGCTGCCCTACCAAAACAAAGTTCACTTGCACAAACTGAAGACCCATAAGAGCACATCCTATAATTGGGCGTTTCAGGCTAAAATCCGAGGCTATTTAGTATTGGATGGATGTAACTTTTGGCCTGAAAATGTCTAGTTTCTCACTCGCGTTTTCAGACCAAGTTCTCAGGCATAGTAAAAAAGGCGAGTTTTCGTCTAAATTCGACAAGGTTTCGGCATAGTTCGACATGAATTTAAACATAGTTTGGCATGAAATTAAACATAGTTTGGCCTAGATCAGCAACAGGGTGAACATCTCCTTGTCGTCGGAGTCCATGGTCAAACGGGCAAAACGCCAACACTTGGCGGGCGAGGTGGCGGGAGTTCGGAGCAAAGCCAAGTTACGGTGAAGGAGGGACGATGAAAGGTGGCCTAGGCCGAGGGGAAAGGCTGCGGCGACAACGGCATACCTATCTACAGGCGTGGCTTCGGCTTGGCGTGGTGGAGCTTCGCCAGCAAAGGCATGGCGACAGGGATAGCTGGAGAAAGCTCTTCGCCATGGGAGAGGCGGGTGGTAGTGGGATATGAGTTGTCTCGCTGATAGGGTTTGCCCACCTTGTTTTCGCTTCGTCCGACGTTTCCAGTGCCCCGGGTTGGGCTTGGAAACGCCGGATGAAAGTTGGATCAAATCTAACGCTATTCGGCGTCCTAGGAACGCGACTGGGCGAATTTTCGCCGTTCGGATGAAAAAAAAACATCCCGGAAATACTATCCTGGAAACGCGGGTGAAGATGCTCTAAGCTACATGGCAGTGATCCTCCTATAGGCAGCTCTACCAAGAAAAGTTCACTTGCATAAATCTATTTTTCTTAAACAAAAGCAAAAGATTCGCTTGATCACAAAAAACATAAATCTTAAAAAAAAGCAAGGCAAGAATGCCACACTGAGGATCTACTTTTCTGGTAAAATAGCGCTCAAATGCTGAAAGGTCTTGTGAGATATTTCATGAAAACTCACGATTTCTTGGTTCCATATTGCCCAACTATAATCACAGTTAGGGAGAACATTACTTTTATTTGAGTACCAAGGGCGGTCAACTTGTCTCTTCATGGCACTTTAACCTAAGTACTAAGGAACAATAGACCATAAAGGCGCATGTCGTATCCATCCATAATGAAGAAAAGGGACTAAATTTTGTTTTTTGAACCATGCAAGGAAACTGCATTTGAAAAAATAGATAGAAAAACAGCCCACATGCTAGAGTACAGAACCGCCCACCATAAAACCGGTAAACCGAAAAGAAACTAAGGAAAATGCAACAAACCATCTCTAAAGGAACAACATCAAGGAACAAGAAGGACTGTTATTACTACCTCTAACTACATTGACTTGTTTCCTCGAGAAAAAAAACTACATCGACTAGTTCGCATCTTGTGTTCATCGTTACAGGCAGTTCATCGTCACAACCCTAACTATAACGAATGACAATAGTGAGTTGGATCATGAATCCTCTTCCTCTTCCTCTTCTTCTTTTCTTCTTCTCGGTTCCTAGGACCTTGTCATTTCACATAGCCTTTGCCCAGTCTATCCTCTTGTTCTTCCAAGCTTCATTGCCAGATGGCTCGACACCTAGCCTATTGTCATTGTCGTCAGGAACCTCATCCAAGAAAAATTCATCAAGGTCATACCCCAAGATCTAGTTATGGAGAATGCAACATGCAAGCACTAGCTTTACCTGGGTGGGAAAAGGATGGAATGGCTTCTGATCAAGGATCTTGAACATGTTCTCTAAAGCAGCGAATGCCCTCTCGGTGGTGACCCAAAGGCTAGAGTGCCTGAGATTTAATAGATCCTCGGCATTCTGGGGCATGTTCCTTCCACTAAACTCGATTAGATGGTGCCTGGTTGACCTGAATGGTAGAAGAATCCCAAGGCGACAATCATAGCCAACATCTTCTAGGTATTACTTACCATCAGGGATATTGATCCCATCAAGTCTAGACATGTTGTCAGCAAGGATTGTTGCATTATGGGATGATCCTTCCCAACCATCTAGCACATATGTGAATCTCATCTCGAAATTGTAGACATCAAGCACATTATGGCCTGGGAAGTGCTTCCTCTCCCTGTAAGCTGCGGCTTGTGATTCAAAATTCTAGCACTGACATGAGTACCATCGATTGCACTAATACAATCCTGTTACACGAACATAATAGAATCATGTTTCTGTCCAATAAAGACATGCGATGCAATGAAAATATAATACAAGCGATCACCTTGAAATATGGCCACCATCTTGTATTATTGCGTATCTTGGGAGGTGTTTGACCCATTGGTGATGAAGGGAATATGCCCGAGAGGCAATAATAAAGTGGTTATTATCGTATTCCTTATTTATGATAAATGTTTATTTTGCATGCTATAATTGTATTAATACGGAAACGTTAATACATGTGTGTTTAATAAACAAAAAGGAATTTCCTAATTATGCCTCTCTTATAAACCAGCTCGTTGATTAACAAGATGATCAAATTTTCCTGATCATGGACATTGGATGTTGTTAATAACGAGGTCACAACATTAGTGTAATGATGTGATGAACATTCATCCAAAGTATAGCATTACGATCAAAGTCATTGTGTTTATATTGCTATAACAACTTATGGAGTGATCCTAATCCTTAGACCATGAGATCATGTCAATCACTAACACCGGAAGAGTTTCTCGATGACATCAAACGTCACACCGTAACTGGGTGATTATAAAGATGGTTTCAAAACTACTAAAGTGTTATGTTGAGGTTCATGGATCTAGAGTGGAATTTGTTCATCCCGATGAAGGATAGATATGCTCTGGGCCCTCTCGATGATATCACATTGATTAGCTTGCAAGCAAGTGATTTCATCACTAGAATGTTATATCACGGGAACGAGAAAAGAGTGCATATCGGAAACGAGATCAAACTAGGTATGGAGATACCGATGATCGAAGCTAGGACATGTAATATATCGTGAAACAAAAGGATTAAGATACTAGCGTAAAAGGTTCACACGATCACAGAAGTCATCGTTGAATGTGTGGGAGTCAGTACGGATCTCCAGGTCCCGCTGCTGATTATTGATCGGAGAGGGGTCTCGATCATGTCTGCATTATTCGCGAACCGTAGGGCGACACACTTAAGGGATACCGACACCATTTGGAGCAAATAATATGCCAGAGAAAGAAAAAGGAACGTGCAGGAATTTATTTCACTAGACACCGAAACTGTTTCGGTTGAAATTGCTGAAACTGGTTCTGCATGTGAAATTGAAATGTTGTAAGGGGTTTTATGTGAATGTTTGTTAATTAAAGTAATTAACAAAATTCTAAATAAATAAATAAAAGAGTTTTATTTAAATGAGAGCTTGCATTAAATTTGGTGAAAATTTAATGCATGTGAGTGGATTTTTGAGTGGAGGCTTTTTAATGGGAGTGGAGACTTTTCATTTTGAGTGGGAGGTCCACCCACATGAATGTGGAAGAGGTGGGGGCAGCCACCATGGCTGGCGCCATTCCCCTTGGGGTGCCCCCCTCTCCTCCTCTCAAAGCACACCTCCTCGCGAAGGATCTCTCTCCCCCATTGGATTTCCCCATGGTCTCGGATCAGCGAGATACATGTTCCCGTTGGATTTTTCTGGAAGGATTTGTTGCTTCCGCTGCTTCACTGGAGCAAGGGCGCGGATGTTGTCGAGGTACTCGTACGTGTGTGCGATCACGGATGCACCACTGCTTTGCGGTGCTGGACTTGATGGTGCTGGACCGGCTGGACCAGATGGACTTCATCACGATCTTGAGATCGGCAAGCGTTCGTCTACATCATCCATGAGTACAACCTCGTTAACGCTATTCGGTCTTCGAGGGTATGTATTCTATGGATGTATATCCACCCGTTGCTTGTATCTAGTAGATAGATCTTGGTACTTAGTTGTTCCCATCGTAGGAAATTTTTTGTTTTCTATGCTGCGAACCCTTCAGGTGACTTGATCATCTCTTCTCTTAGCTCCCAAATTGCAAACAACACTCGCTTGAAATAGCGTGATAATGTCTCCATGCTTCTTATGCATGTGTTTGGATGACCCTGAACCTCTGGTTATGACCAACCACATGAAGGAACATATAGAGTTTCTCTTTGAGGGAGGTGTGTATACTATCTACAAAACACTCTCTTGTAACATTCTTACAAGTTCAAAGAAGGGGCACCTTTTCATTCGGAGCATCTAGAGAGCCTCTGCATCGTTTAAGTTGTAGGTGTAGTTTAGATTTTCCATCCTCTCCTGATCTTGGGCTAGCATAGGACCGTACATCAGTCGAGGACAGGCTGCACGCCTAATAGCTCTCTTGCGCAACAACAAGATTTAGGCCTGAATGACAGCTATAAGCGTAGCTGCCTGATGGATAAGTGTCGCCATGTCGACCTAATGAGACAGTTCTACCATGAGTTCTTCCTAAATCAAGATTGTGGACCGACTCGAAATAGTAGGAGAGAGATATTGACGGTCATTTACCTCGTCATTGACTCATGGTAGCCGAGGGAGTACAAAGACGGGAATAGGGAGGGAGATGCACGATGACTCTTCTTGCCAACGCTCAGCTGTTGGAGTCAGAGGAAGCGACCGATACGGTAGATCTGTGTCTCAGTCGCCGGTACCCTGCCGCCGCTGCCATGGGTGTCGCAAGAGGAAGAAGGTTTTTTTGGGGAGGGGGGGCTGATGTAGAGAGGTGAGCGATAATGGCAGGTGAGGCTACTCTTGGCGCGAAACAGGGGCGACAATCTCCCATTTCTCTCTTGGGTGGCCACGGATACCGCGTGCACGCTATCGCCCCCATTTTTCAGCTCCGGGCCATGACTCCATGGAAAGGCCGATTCGGACATTGTCGTTAGGCCGGCCTCCGGGATGCTTTACAAATGGTGCGGGCCAAAATCCCTGCGAGCAACCAAATGTTGGAGATATGCCCTAGAGGCAATAATAAAAGTGGTTATTATTATATCTTTGTGTTTATGATAAATGTTTACATTCATGCTATAATAGTATTAACCAGAAACATTAATACTTGTGTGATTTGTAAACTAAAATAGAGTCCCTAGTAAAGCCTCTATATAATACTAGCTTGTTGGTTAATAAATGATTGTGGTTTCCCAATCATGAACATTGAGATGTTGTTAACAACAAGATCATATCATTAGGAGAATGGTATGGTGGACATACTCCTATAGATAAGCGTAGCATAAACATCAAGTCATTTCAATAGTTCATTTGCTATAAGCTTTCTGATACATAGTAACCTAATTCCTTCGACCATAAGATCATGCTAATCACCATCACCGGAAGGATACTTTGATGACATCAAACACCACACCGTAACTGGGTGGCTATAAAGGTGGCATTGAGTGTTCGGAAAGTGTGTGTTGAGGCACATGGATCAAGAGTGGGATTTGTCCATCCATATGACGGATAGATATACTCTGGTCCCTCTCGGTGGAATGTCATCCAATTGGCTTGCAATCTTGTGACTGGCTCACAAGGGATCACATATCACGGGAACGAGAAAAGAGTACTTATCAGTAACGAGGTTGAACTAGGTATGCAGAGATACCGACGATCAAAACCTCGGATGAGTAAACTATCATGAGACAAAGGGAAATTGGTATCGTATGTAAGTGGTTCATTTGATTGCAAAGTAATCGCAGAAATATGTGGGAGCCATATGAATTTCCAGATTCCTCTATTGGTTATTGATCGGAGAAGTGTCTCGGTCATGTCCACATAATTCATGAACCGTAGGGAGACACACTTAAGGATTTGATATTGTTTAATAGATATGGAATGTTAGTAGGGATACCGAATATTGTTCGGATTCTCGAATGGGATACGGGATATCACGAGGAGATCCGGAATGGTCCGGAGAATAAGATTCATATAAGGAAAGTCCGATTCCGGAGTTCGGGAAAGATTTCGATGTTTTCATCGGAGAGGTTCTAGAAGGGTCTAGAAGGTTCACCGGTTTGGAGGGGGAATGGACCATGAATGTGTCATGGATAAGAGGAATGATTGGATCATATCCTAGGTCACTTAGTTTGGGCATTTGGAAGAGAGAATTAAATCTCTAAATTGAAAGTCAAATGGGAAGTTTGAAAAGTCAAACTGGAACAATGGTTTCCTAGTGGAAGAAGGAAAGAGTCCTTCTCTCAATCCAACTTGGGTTTGGGTTTGGATTCAAACCCACCCCTCCCAAGGCTGCCCCCTCTCATAAATAGAGCGAGGGCTGCCCCAAACACCAAGCCCTAGCCCTCCCACCGCCGCGCCGCCGCCTAGCGCCGTCGCCGCCTCGTCGCCGCCACCCTAGCCGCTGCCGACACCTCCTCCTCCTCCCGGTCTTCTAAACCCTATATCACCGGGAAACCCTAGATCCACCATAACTCGCACCGGCTTAGGCGAAGCCCTGCGGGATCTTCCCTCTACCTCCGACACCACGCCGTTGTGCTGCTGGAATCGCGAGGGGAGAACTACAACCTCCGCTGCCTGCTGGAACAAGGGAGAGGAAGGTCTTCATCGAGTACCGAACGTGTGACCGATTACGGAAGCGCTACCGGAACGCAGCGCCGGAAGGATCGTCTACGCGATCTTGAGATCGGCAAGTGTACGACTACATCACCCACGAGAATCTGCTCTCGTTAACCGCTTTGGAATCTTTGAGGGTGAGTGATTCTATCGACTCGTTGCTACAATCTAGTAGATAGATCTTGGCTTGTTTGTGTGCATGCGGTAGAATTTTTTTGTTTTCCATGCTACGAACCCCTACACCAAACTACCGAATTATTTCGCACTCCATCTGTTTAGAGGGTATGCAACTTACCAAGCGCGTCTTAGACTAGCCCCAATGGGGATATCATAGGTAATATCATGCACTAAATGCATGCAAAATGCTTATGTATCACTGCAATTAATGATAAAATAGATTATGTTGGTATCATAGATGGATACACTATCATAGCACATAGAACTATAAAAACTAATCCTAAATAAATTTTGTATACAATTTTACATTGAGATTTTATAAAACAATAAATACACTAAGACTATGTTACTACTACTACATACTATGCATTGTGAAGATAATATCATATACTAGTATCAGATACATGATACTACTATATGATATTCTCTCCGTATCCACCTATTTTGAAATAGAGAAAGCACTTCCATTGTGACTAGGGTTAGAAGCGGTCGGAGCAGCGTTTCTGCCCTTTTAGGCCTCGTTTACTTATCTGGTATTTCCTGGGTTCTACAGGTATTTTCTCGGCCCACTCTCTATTCCCGAATTTTCCTGGCAAGGCCATTTACTTCTTATGTATTCGTGAGTTTTGTCCCGGCCCATCCCCAGAAATCCCCCATGAAACCTCTGTCCGCTCGTGTATTATCACACACGAGTCGACCCTCGTGTATTATCGAGGAAGGAACCGAGCGGAGGAGCGAGGCGGCGGCGCTGACCGGATGCGAAGGCGTGGGTGCAGACCGGAGGCGACGGCGCGAAAACTAAACTGGAGACGCTGCCGACGGACACCTCCTTCTCTCTGGTGAATCCCTCACCCACCTCTTTCCCTCTCCCCCTCCCTAGGGTTTATCGGCCGCCGCCGGTGGCCAGTGATACGTCCAATTTGCATCACCATTCTATATCATAATTTGCCTCTATTCATTGATATATGTCTTATTATGGGGTATTACTTATGTCTTTTCATCTGTTTATGCATGTTGGATGATTCTTGGAGGATGAACTGCTGGAGTCTGGATTCGGATGGAAAAAGAGGTGTTTTGATGCAATTTCGCAAAGATCAGAATAATACCAGAAAAATATGGGAAAATTATATTTTCCCAGAAGACAAAGGAAGCCGGAAGGGGAGGCGTAGAAGGGCCACATTGGGGCCACACATCCCCTAGGCGCGGGTCCCCCTAGGCCGCGCCTAGGGCAGGTGT
This sequence comes from Avena sativa, assembly GCA_916181665.1. Lineage (NCBI taxonomy): Eukaryota > Viridiplantae > Streptophyta > Magnoliopsida > Poales > Poaceae > Avena > Avena sativa. The sequence goes on along the minus strand of OV702299.1, from coordinate 81,677,140 downwards.
GGCCCACCTTCCCGGCTCCCGACTCCGCCCTCTCGCCTATATCTTCCTCACGGAACCCTAATACCAGGGAGCGACCACAGATAGATTTCCGCCGCCTCTAGGGGACGGAAAACACCGAGAGAGAAAGATCTCTCCGGCAGACAGATTTCTGCCGGGGAAATTCCTTCCCGGAGAGGGAAGATTGTCGCCATCAACACCATCGTCAAGCTAGGCTTCATCGGGATCATCATCATCATCCACACCACCATCTCCACCAGCACCATCATCATTACTCCATCCCGTTGTAACAATCGTGTTAAATACTTGCTTAGTTCATTAGGGGAAACTTTCCCGGTGTTGATTACTATTGTAGTTGATGCTTGTGAGTGGAACCATTGGATTATTGTTTATGTTCAGATTGTTATCCATCATCATATCATCTTTTATCTTGATCCATATGATGTCTTGTGAGTAGTTAGTTTAGTTCTTGAGGACATGGGAGAAGTCATGTCCTTAGTTAGTGGATTTGTGTTGAGTTATTATTCAATGGTTTAGTATTGAAGTTGTGGTGCTATTCTTCTAGTGGTGTCATGTGAACGTCAACTACATGATACATCACCATTTATGGGCCTGGGGGGATGCAATGTGTATTTGGCTACTAATTGTGGGGTTGCCGAAGTGACAGAAACCTGAAACCCCGTTAGGACACCTTTGCACAAGGGAGCGTAGGATCTCAGAGTTCAAGGCTGTGGTTAGATTTATATCTTAATTAATTTCCTGTAGTTGCGGATGCTTGTAGGGGGTTTAATCACAAGTATGTATTAGTCCAAGTAAGGTCGGTATGTTAGCATAGGTTCACCCACACAACACTTACAACACCAAAGAAGAGTACTCAGCTATTTGAAACAAAAGCACTTGGCAGAATTCCCATGTGTCCTCGAGAACGTTTGGTCCTTATAAGTATTTCCATCGGCTTGTCCTTTGCTAAGAAAGGATTGGGCTACTTGCCCGGTTTGTTCGTTGTATATATTACTTGCTCCTTGTTTTGTTGCTTTATCAGAAAACTACTAAAAATCTGTTTGCTAAGTATTTACAGAGAGTTCCTGCTCCATACCACTAGTCAACACCTTCTGCTCCTCGTTGGGATCGACACTCCTATCTATCAAAAGTACTGCGATACACCCCCTATACTTGTGGGTCATCAAGACTATTTTATGGCGCCGTTGCCGGAGAGTGAAGCGCTATTGAAGAGTGGAACCGGTAAGGGAAACTTCTACTGTGAGTATTGCTTTTGTTTATGTTTGTTGCTTTGTTTCCAATATGGATAACCCACTTGGTTTTTTGTTTGGGAAAACTACTACCACTGTTAGGGTAGTAGATGAACCACCACCTGTTTAGATAGATCCTTTTAAGTTACCTACAAGTATTGTTGATCGTGTTATGGATAATTATTATTTAGGGGATGGAACTGTCCATCCTGGTGATCACTTGCTTTTTATCCATGAATTATGCGGGTTGTTTAAGTGTGCAGGTATCACAACTAAACAGGTATAGAAGAAGTTACTCTCCATATCCTTGAAAGGGAGAGCTGAAGAATGGTATAAGCTGCTAAAGAATGGACAATCCATGGAATGGTAGGATATGACATCTCTCTTTTACTCTAAATTTTATCCTCCCAGTGAGATTCATAAGGATAGAAATCTGATATATAACTTTTGGCCTCGTGATGGAGATAGTACAACTCAAGCTTGGGGTCCTATTCATGAACTCCCTAACAATATTATTATTAATAACTTTTATGCTAGGCTTTCTCTTCATGATAAAGATATACTAGATGCTTCTTGTGCTGGATCATTTACACGTATGAAGGAAGAAGCTAAATGGGATCTACTAAACCATATTCAACAAAACACTGAAGCTTGGGAGAATGACAAAGGAAGAAAGTTAGGTATAAACTATGATTATGAATGCATTAAATCTTTTATGGGAACTGATGGCTTCCGTGATATTAGTAATGAGTTTGGTATTAATTCCCAAAGTATTACCAACTGTTTTAAGGCCTTTGCCTCTTATATATAAATTCCCAAGAAGAAGTGGAATAAGTACCATGCACCTTATAAAGATGTTGTTAGTCATGTTCCTGTTAGAAGCACTGAAGTTTGTACTATTGATCATATTGTGCATGAACCTTATGTTGAGAGAATACCTTTCCCAGCTAAGGTAAAGGATTATTCTATGATGATTAGTGCAAATAACAAAGGTACAATGAAAATTGTGGAGCCTGATAAGCAATTGAATGTTGAACTTTTGGTAGATATTATGAAAGACCCTGTCACTAGAAAAATAGAGGATGAGCACATTGTTTTTTGTGAATACACTTCTAATATTATTTCTCATCCTAGTAAAGCTAGAAAGGCTAGTGTTCATGTGCTTTCTATTAAAATTGGTGATCATTGCTACTATGGTTTATGTGATATTGGTGCTAGTTCTAGTGCTATTCCTTATGAGCTTTACAGGGAAATTATGCATGAGATTGGTCCTTGTGAGCTTGAGGACATTGATGTGGTTATTCACCTTGCTAATAAGGAAACCATTTTCCCCATTGTCATTGTAAGATACGTGGAAGTTATCTACGGTAAGATTAAGTATCCTGCTGATTTTCTAGTGCTTAACTCAGCAGCTAGCAAAACTTGTCCTATCATTTTTGGTAGACCTTTCTTGAACACTTGTGGAGCTATTATAGATTGTAAGAAGGAGAAAGTTTTAACTAAGTTTGATGGAGATTCTTATGAGTTTAACTTTTCCCAATTTCCTAAAGCTCCTTGTGAAAATAGCTTGCCTAACAAAGATTTCAGGATGGAACAACTTGCTTCTATTGATCCAGTTTATAACCTTGGACCTCTTTTTGGTGACTGTAAGTATGCTTATTCTGATGATAAAGTTGTTGCCAGTGACAGTTATACTGTCCACTTTATTCAAAGTACTAATGAAAGTTATTATGAGAGAGGGAAACATGGTTTTATGCATCTCAATAATGTTAAGTTTCCCCGTTTTATGTTGAAAGCTTTGAAGTTGCATCTGTTTTGTCTTCCTATGCTAGTGGCGTTTTGTTTCAACAATTTGTTTTATCATGATACCCCCATGCATAGGAAGTGAGTTAGACTCAAATGTGTTGGTTATTTGCTTCTTGATGCTCTCTTTCACTTCAAATATTTATCTCCTTTGTGAGCATCTTTGAAAGTTTCAAGCCTAACTTAAAGGCATTAAAGAAAAGTACTTGTTGGGAGATAACCCAAGAGTTTTGTCGAGTCTTGGAAGTTATTACTTCAGTAATAACCGCTCCTTATCCTTTTTGTTTTGGTTTTTGTGTCAAGTTTAACTACTTTTGTGAAGTAGAGGAGTTGTGAAAAGTGGCTGTCCGGGGACAGATTTTTGTGCTGCATTGTAAAAATTCGTGAGGGATCTCAGTACTTCATATGGAGCTGTATTTTTCTGTGCTTGTTCTCCAAGTTGTTACCCAACTTTCATTAGTTTTGCACTTTTTGATTTGAGCAACAAAAGGTTTTAGAAAAAATCAATCTTTACCTGCTGGTCTGCTTTGACAGATTTCTGCCATCATTTGCATTTGCCTCTTACAGAGCCTTTGTTTTGATGGGTTTTCAGTTGAAGTGTGCACCTAAAGGTTTATTATTTTTGCTTACACTAATGTTGCCCTTGAAGTTTGTGTATAGCCTTGTGAGAAAAGGAATTTCCAGGAGAAGGAGGAAGGGAATCTGCAGAGTTCGTATTTGAATAGGTAAAAGTGGTGAAAATAGAAGGTTCGTGAAAGCCCAATCTTTTTATATATTTTTATGTTTTTAATACATATGGAAGATTACGAGACGGAACAGAGGAGGAAACGGAGGCCGGGGTGGCCAAACCCACCCTAGGCACGGGCCCCAGCTGGCCGCGCCTAAGGGGGGTGTGAGCCCCCCGAGCTTCGTCTCCGCCTCATTTTCATACTAGTACCTTCCTTATGCATTGAAACTTCATAATATATAACCCCCTGGATCCCTAGACGTTTGTGCATCGTGTTCTCGTCGTGTTTTCATTTTGATCTGTTTCTGTCAGGAAATCTTCTCAAGTTTAGAGCACCATGGTCTTCGCCAACGACAAAGGCAAGAAGCCCGTGGAGGAGATAAAGTTGGAAGAACAAACCGCCGCAGAGACAAAGGCAAGGAAACCTACTTTTGTAGGAGCAATTAACACTAGGGATGCTTTTTCTTGTAACATGCAGGGAATCATAGCCTTCGGTCAAGACTTCAGATACTGCCCTGAGGCAGTGGAAGCCCTTCGAACCACTAATGAGTTTTGTGATAAGTACCGTGCTTTGAGAATAAAGGTGGATATGTTTCAAGAGTAAAATAATAGACTTCGTAATATGCTGGAGGATTTTCTGACCCTTGACAAGAGAACACCACCAGCACTGAAGGAGTAATTCGTCATTAGGTTTGGCATCCCCTTGGCTTGTTCCAAGCTTGGGGGAGTGTCGCGGTATCACCATCATTATCTTTTACCTTTTTAGTGGATTCATATCTTTGGTAGGGAAGTTATTTTATAGGTTGGTTTGCATTGCGGAAGTATCTCTCCTTTAGTTGATTATCTATGTATCCCTTGGTGTGAGTGCCTTTATGGAATATTAATGAGAAGTCTCATCTTTTACTTTTGCACTTCTTATTTTAGTTTGCAATCTCTACTATATGATGGATCTTGTTGATCAGTATTGGCATCACTTTGGGAGCATCAAGTAGATCTAAACTGGTTTTCGCAAACCGAGCTCTAGTCAATAGCAACACTTTTTGAGGTTTGAAAGGAAAAGAGAAAAGCTTACAGGTATTCTGTATCATTTATTTTCTTTCTTGTTGGCTCATAAGCTTAGTATTCTTTATTTAAGATCTTTTGTGTCTTCAAGGAAGATTGCATGTTTGGCTTTATTACTTGTAGGTTTGCTTGTTTCTTTTAACTCTCTTGCTTGTTACCCAGCCTTTCTAGCCAAAAACCTGTTTTAAGAAGGCATACTTCTCATGTTTCCAAACCCTTTGAACCAAAAACCTGTGCCATTTGTGTCCATTATATCTACCTATTAGCAATTTTGCTATTCCAAGCAAATTCTCAAGCTTCATCTATCTTTCGAATTAAAAAGTATTTTGTTATGTGAAAACTAGTTAGTAAAGCTCTCACGAACTTGATGGCACACCTTATTTTCTTGCCCCTAATAGACTTGAACCATTGTGTCATCGAAGTTGTATATGCTTGCACCTATATGTTGGAATTAGCAGAACCGTGTTGTCACGGGGAAGACTTTCAACATTGCACCTATACTTTGTACACAATTGATATTGTGCTCTTTTGTCTGTGGATGTCACCGGTGTGAAATAAAAAGGGAGCTTGTAAATCCATGGAGTTTGTATTTTGTGTTAGAGAAACGCCTGGGCCACTATCCTAAGCCATGCCTAATCATGGTGGAAACTTGCAGCATCACCATAGTGAGCTATCTATGAAGCATCCTCAATAAAACGCTATGCACATAGTAAATAAAAAGATCACTGAGATGATCACTGTCTGCTTGCCTTGTCATTTTGGTTATGGGAAAGCTCTTATTGAAGAAAATATGCCCTAGAGGCAATCATAGAGATGATTATATTTCTTATGTATACATGAATTATTGTAATGTTCCTTGAATATCCATATCAGGCAACTTGTATTGATTGGCAATTATGTGAATTGTTTGTGAAACTGTATACTTATATGGTTATTTAATAGTTGTCCCTAGTCGGAGTTCATGTGAGGACACACATGAATATTAGACTAGCACATCGATTGGTTGATGACTATGTTCCGCAAGTCATGGACATGGAGATGTCAAACCAATGATGTGGACACATGTTATGAACATGGGGTTGGACTTACCCAACTTGAGACTGGTAATTAGTTGCAGCTCTCTCTACACATCGTGTATGTTTTGTCCTTAGACCTGAGATTGTCGCATGTACTTGAGATGTGGATTGACCTACTTTGGGGCTATCAGACGCTTCTTCGTAACTGGGTAGTTATAAAGGTAGCTTTCGGGTTTATCCTGAAGCATGCTGCAAGACATGGTCAATCAAGATGGGATTTGCCCTCTCTACTTGAGAGAGAGATATCTGTGCCCCTCGAGTGATCGAATCCAGAAATGCATGGCCGTGCTACATAAGGTTAAGAGTTAACCTAGTAAAGGGATTCCGAATCGTAGTATCGAGAAAGGGAGGTCAACTTGGAGCTAGACCAAATATCATGAGGCAAAGGGAAAGACATGTACTAAACCTTGTGATGGTTCATCCGATATGATCTTTGTATGCATTTAGGAGTTGGCACGTCTTGCTAGAGACCGCTACCAACTATTGACAGAATAAGTGTATTCGTCTCATGTCTATACGTATATGAACCTCTAGGGTCACACACTTAAGGGGCTGGAAGCCTAATGAGGATTAGATCCGAATTAGACTAGGCTTAGGATACTAATGGGCTGCTCATGTAGAAGCCCACTAGGGACGCCTATATAAGAGAGGGTAGGGCGAGCTGATCAGGGTTAGACCATTCTACCCAGCCGCCACCCCTCACGCCTGTGTTGCACGCGCGGACCTAGCAGTCCGGCGTCTGACGCTTCCACCCCGCATGTGTGGATACCTCGGAGGTGCTGCATTTGTAGCACTTGGACGAGCTGCGCAAGGGGAGCTGCTCGTGGGACGAGGACAAGGAGGAGACGTAGAACGTCTGCACTTCCTCGACGCGCTTCATCAAGTTCCGCAATTGCGCGTCTAGTGGTAATCCCGTGATCTATGACAGCAGTATTCCTGGTTTACGCGATAGAATTTTTTGATTTGCGCTAGTGTAGCCTACCCGTATCCCTACACCTCTACCATGTGCAAGGGGTACCCCGTTGGCGGTTTTCTTTAATATACATGTACTTACAATGACAAGAACTTACTGGTAACTGAAGTTGAGTAGCATGAGGTGTGACCCTCATATTCAAGGGACATGAGATTGCCAACTTATATTTCGTCAAGCATATACTCCATCCTTGTTCACTTTAACCTTAATCATCTCAACATGACTATGATAGGGGCAATGAGGGCTCAAACCTAGTAAGTACCATAATCTTTTGGAAGCTCTTTATGAATTATAATACCCGCTTCCCTCTATAAAGGGACCTTTCTCCTACTTCCCAGTTGAAGGAAATATGCCCTAGAGGCAATCATAGAGATGAATATATTCCTTATGTATCCATGAGTTATTGTAATGTTCCTTGAATATCCATATCAGGCAACTTGTATTGATTGGCAATTATGTGAATTGTTTGCGAAACTCTATACTTGTATGGTTATTTAAGATTTGTCCCTAGTCGGAGTTCATGTGAGGACAAACGTGAATATTAGACTAGCACATCAATTGGTTGATAAATATGTTTCACAAGTCATGGACATGGAGATGTCAAACCAATGATGTGGACACATGTTATGAACATGGGGTTGGACTGACCCAATGTAACACCCCAGTTTTAGTTAATCTATATTTAGGGTTGGTTGTGCATCCATGAGCATCATATCAAACTTGCATGCATTAAGAAATAAAATGCAAACCCTAAACCCTAATATTCCCCCTCTCTATTTGAAAATCCATTCAAATGATTTGAATTTTGAAATCTACAAAATAAATGGAGCCCAAATGGAATAAAAAGGTCCCCTGCAATATTTATATATGTTTTATAAAAGTCCTGGTATTTTTGAAATGTTCAAAAACTGAAAAGGATTTGTAAATGCAAAACAGGAAATCAAAACAGAATTAGAAAAAGTTTCTGGAATAAAAAAAGAGCAGCCAGGCCTCAGCCCAGCCGGCCCACTCCTCTCTTTCCTCTCCCTGTCGCCCACGTGCATCACTCCCGCAGCCCGCAGCTGGCCCAACTTGGCCCATCTGGCCCGTACCGTTTCACTCTTTTCCCCCTGTCATCTTCCCCAGGCAAGCAGGCACCTGCGTGTCGCCGGCGCCACCGTCGGACGACGGCGCAGTGATTCGTGCTCGCCGCCGCCCCTGGGTGAGAGTATAAGACCCCCACGTCGCCCTCGCTCGCTGTATCCTCTCAGCTCTCCCCCTAGTTCTCTCTTCCTTTCTTCCCGCAAGCAACCGAAAACCTAGCCGACGACCTCGCCGTTGCCCCGCCGTCTCCGGCCTTCCCTCGCCAAACCAACGGTCCCTGGAGCTCCGCCTCATCGAGCTGACCACCCCCGCCAACAGAATCGAAGAGGGGAGCCTCCAGTCAACGCCAACGCAGCCATCTCTTCCGTCTCCAATGAGCACCACCGCCATTCATGTCGTCGACCCTATCCGCCTACAGCCTCACCGACGCGTCCCTAAGCTTCAGGGTGAGCATGCGGTTCTCCTTGTCCCATTTATCCCCTTCTTCTCACATCATAGCACGCTGCCGTCGTCGGTCACCGAGCGCTGCCGCCAGACCTCATCCGTGCCGTCGTTCCGGTGACCCAAATCGAGTGGCGCCGCCTCTGTTTGGTTCGCGCTACTCCTCTGATTCGAACGCATGCATTAGCGCTTCCGAGATCGCCCTCCTCTGCCGTCCCTGGCCGCTGGCCGACGCGCTCGCCGGCGAGTCCTGCGTGGCGCCTGCGTGGCTTGCCAGCGTGTACCTGGTCCCACCAGTCAGCCTCTAGGGCTAGGCTCAGCCCCGGTAACAAATGTCCTGAGCCCTTTTTGCGTGTGTGGCTGCTGAGGTGGCCTTGGGCCCATCAGTCAGTCACTGTGGGTAAACTATGTCTAGGTGTAAAAAGTTTGATAAACTTTTAATTGTTTGAATAATTTCGGAATTTGAATAAAACTTGTAAATTCAATATCTAATTATTTATAAGTCCGAAAAATACAAATAATATATCAAAATGTTCAGAAAAATGAAACCTACCTCTTTAAGCTATAATCATGCATTGTTCAACAACTTAAATGGCAAGTTTAATTAGAAGAACAAACTAACCCCTCTCATGTGTTCCGGAGTTTCCCCGAATTAGGGTTTTCACCCCTCGGAACCCCGATTAATTTGTCGAGCATGCTTTAGGGTTTAAATTCAATGCAAATTAACTTTTCATATCATCATACTTTCTTGAGAATTGCATCGATGCCATGTGTTGATTGTTTCCCCTTTATTTCTGGTGTTTGGTTCTTCCCGGTAGAATACGAGATCAAGATCGAGATCGAAGACTGAGGTCAACACCGTCGAAGATCGAAGATTGAAGAACAATACTTGACCAACAATAACAAGTCAAGTACAAGGCTCCCGAAGATCTGCTTATCTGTTATCAACTGGCAAAGGCAAGCATATCCCCACCATGATATAATCCTACGATTTCGAAAGCATTTCAATTCCTTCCATGATGCATACGATTCTACTGATAGGGATCTCATGATCCAGTTCCTAATACAACTCAAGCAGCGGAATACGTAATAATAACGGTAGCGTAGGCGAAGCTCCATCTTCGGGGTCACAGGCAATGCTGACGATGGGAGATGATCCTAGTTGTCGTAACCTTCCTGGGGTCCATCTTCCAGGTACTCCTCTTCATAGTCTGGCCATGGTAATAGCCAGGGACAAAGCCATGAGTAGTCTTTAAGTACTCGCAAACTAATACTAATAAGTGAAAGGGGTTTTTGATAATAGGACACTAGGCTCTAGGGTTGTTTTGCAAAAGCTAGATTTATCTCTACTAAGTTAAGAAGCAAGGGAAACTAGTCACAAATTCATAATTCCTAAGTGGGATCTTGTAACTCATGTCACAACTCTGTTGTGGTCAAGTCAAAGTCTCAATTCATTTCACAAGTCCTTTTTGAAAACATCTGACGGGGGAACAGTATGGCCACTCCAACTGTCCATAACCGCGGACGCGGCTATTCGAATAGTTTGACACTCTGCAGAGATTGTACACTTTCACCACAACATTTGATACATCCATCAGGAACAAATCCTGAATTCACCATACTCGGTATGCGGATAATCAATCCTAACCTTTCAATTACACGCCCTAGTATAAGCACCTATCCTGTGAGTTTGGCCTCCCAACCATGACCATCTGTCATCTTGGGTACTGCACACGTGGACAATCTTCACAAGGTAGCCTCAGCTCAAACCTTGGCCGTGAGGGAACTAATACTAAGGTATATAAGTTTCCAGTCAAGCCCTACCCAATCTTCGGGTATTGTGGTTGTACGATAAAATTGGAATGGTATCGCATCTAGAAAACCATCAGTTTTATAAAGGGCTAAGGCTCATGCCTCAACATTTTCATCACCAAAATCATCTGGTGTTCAGAAACACATGTCAAAACATCTCAGTAGAATGATCCATCATTCTAAGGTTTCCATAACCATTTTTCCACCAAGTATTCCCATCTAAAGTTGATCAAGTTTTATGCTTAGCACTAGCATCTACAAGTGGGGAAAAGTACTAATGAGGGGTGGTAAACTAGTGGAGTTTCAACTAAGTACAACCTTATATCTTAGGATGATATCAAGGTTCCTAACTTATGCCAAATTTTATGCTCTTTATGCAACCTTCAACTATATCTTTCTAGAATCTACAAGTCACTTGAGTACTCTCTAAGGAAGTAGCTTTGATAAGGAAATAAAATAGAAAACTTGCAAATAAAACTAGGATTGGGTTATCAAGTGGGTAATATCACATATGCTTAAGGCATATAGTAGGCATGGTAACAAGTAAGGGTTTGCTTGTATCAGTAGAATATCTTGCAAGGGTTATCTTGCACATTCACTAGTAGTATTAGGATTGCACAATATCAGTATAATCTTGCTAAATTGCAAGTGTTAGCTTGCCTTGTGCAGAGCAGTGGTTGAAGTTCTCCTCGGCTTCCTCTTCGTAGTATCCTCGTTCCTTCTCGTATCCTTGGTCGGTACTAGCATCTATAAATAAATACGATGTACACAATCACCAAACAATACTTAACTACTTGCAATCATCACACAAGAGGGTCCTATAGATGATCTAGCATCATCACTAACATTACAAGATTAAAGCTTGGTTTAATTCCTTTTATTTTTAGAAAAGTAATTTCTACTCATTGAAAAACTACTTAAGATTTAATATTCTCCAAACCAAATATGGGATCATGTTGACACATGTCATCACCACATATTTTAGTCCATGGGAATGTGATTTAAAGTGGTGTCACAATTTAATAAGGTTTTACCCTTTTATTTTAATTAATTAAAGTGGCTAGAAATGCCTATGTGGCATTCTTTTATTATTTGGTCTTTATTTCTGTAAGTAAACCTATATATTTTTATATAATATGAAAGGTATGGTCAAATGTGATTTTGAGAGTTGGAATCAACTCAAAATCTATTGTGGTTTAAGTTTGAAAAATGTTTGAATGCAGAAAAGCTTCTGCCTTGTTATTTTTGCCAAGGGTGATCTACAGATCCAAATGACTTGAATCCAACGGGCTTGGATTCAGCATTCCCAGACCTTTCTAACAAAATTGGTTTCATTCAATTTGGTGCACTGAATCGATCTGGGTTGATTTTTGAAACTGGGTATAGAAGTGTGTTTGAAATAAAATGGAAAAGGTTTAATTCAAATAACTGGGCTGCGCGGGAAGTGATACTGGGCCGGCCTGCTAAGCGCAGAGCTTCCGTGGGTTGTTTAAGTGGCTGTCCCCACACGTCAGTGAGACGAGGGGGTGTGAAGCGGTATGGGGCGATGTGGTGTGTTCGATCTGGTTCTAATCCAATGGCTGAGGGTCATCGTCGACGTTGGGCAACGCCGGCAAGACAGAAACCTAGCGCGGCCAGTGGGGGTCGTTGAGGGCTCACCAGGATTCAGGCGAGCGTCGGCGAGGCGGGCGAACGACGAAGTCGACGACGGCGAACCTCCTGGTAACGGTAGCTTCTCCTGGGGCGGCTCCAATCGCTGGCTCCCTTCTTCTCCAGCAGCGGTAGACTCCGGTGAAATTCCGGCAAAGCGCTGCTCGCCTTGCTCCGGGAACGGGGTGGCACGATCAGTGAGGAGAGGGGAGTGAGATGGTGTGCTCAATTCGGCCGGGGGTGGCCTCTATTTATAGTGGAGCGAGGGGACCGACGGGGCGCAAGGTGAGCTCGTCGTGGTCGACGGTACAGACGGCTATCGGCATGGGCGATGGTAGGGGCGGTGCGGTGCTCCCTGGCGATGCTCAACGACACGGTGGCGAGACGTGGGGCGGTGCGGTTTGGTCGGAACACGACGGTGCTCTACGCGTGCCCGACGGAGATTTTAATGGCGCACAGCGTGCATGGTCCGCGCGGCGGCGAACGAGCGTGTCTGCGGGGTTGCTGGGACGGTGGTGATCACGTATGCACGCGGCGAGGGTGACGCGTGGTCTGTGGGCGTCGGTCGAGCGTGGCGCACGGGGCGTGCTCTCGGCATGGTTGCTAGCGAGGTTGGCATGGTTCGTGCGTGTGGTCCAGTGGCTGGCAACGTTCGAGCGCTGGACAGGAAGTGGCGGTGGGATGTTGGCTTGCTCCCAGACATGTTGGCTAGGCTTGTTTCTCCTCCTAGCTTGCTGTCGACATGGGGGTGACAAGGGTGCATTCGGCCTGCTCACCATTGATGTCATTGCCCAGCTTACAGTGATGCTAAGGGTGTGCAATTGAGCTAGATGATCTACTAAAACCTAGTTGTAACCAGAGAGGGAACAAGTTAGGCTTCAATCACTACTCACAATAGTGTTTGGATTTTGTTTGATTTGTGTCTGCCAAGTGTTTGATGAAATGGCCGCAAGAATTCAAGTTTTGAATTTTGAAAAGATTTTTGGTGGGTGTGCTAGGTTGGTGCTGGTGAGTCTGCAGATGCTTGGGTTTTGAAAGTTGAGCTTGTTTGAGTGGTTTTTGAAAAAGTGGGATCTTCCCATATGATAAAGATTCAATTTTGAATTGTCATTTAAACTATGCATTTGAAAGTTTCTGGATGATCACAAAGTGGGCCTTGATACTTTTTTATGAGTACAATCAAGGGGTGCAAAGATCCAGAAAAGTTTCTGTTAGGTTCTGAAAGTTTGAGACAGCCAAAGTAGGCATGGGAGTTAAATTGGTCAAAATGACCATTCCCTTATTTTATTTGTTTTGATTTACTTGTCTTTGAGAAAAGTTTGGGAATGATTTAGATGATGTTTATTTCACCTAAGCATCCATTTACAAGCAATGGAACACACAAACAAGTTGGTTCAAAAGAATTCAAAATGAAATGCATACTCACATGCATGCTTCCATAATTTTATTTAGAAATGTTTTTGTTAACCCTAATTTTGATGATTAGTGTTTGATGATCTAAGTTTAGTATTTTTGGGATGTTACTGTTTCTTTTATCTCCGAAGTCTGACCTTTACTTGGTGTCTGATTTCTCGAACATCAAGGAGAACATTTAAAGTAGTGTTGCTAAGTGTCTCTCGGTCGATCCTCCAGACCATTTTATGTTGGCAATCATTTGGTTGTGCCAAGTAAATGAAGTCTGAGAACGAAGTTTCTTTCTTCTCGTGTCATCAGGAATCTTCTTACCCATTCATCTAGTGGTGTAAAGTGATATCATGATTTTTGGCAAAGATTTTGATAAACCTGGATGAATAAAGAGTTTCCTTCGTTTTTTCAGCCATGTTTCAAGAGTGAATATGATTTTGGTAATCAAAAGTTCCTTTTTCTATATGTTCTTTGCGACTCTTGTGAGTCCTCCCCACTAAAACACCTTTCTATCTTGGCCTTCTGTTGAATTAAAGAGTGACTCCTCTGTTTCAAAAGTAGTTCAACAGCTTGGTTTTGTTGATCCATATCCGTGCAACCTGAAATCTCTACTTAAGTCGTTTAGTAGAGGTTCCCTATCGAAGTCTTTTGTTATGTTCTTTCTATTGAAACCTTCCTTTTCAGAAGCTTAAACTCTTCTATAAGTTCCATGGTCTCAATCCTTATGAAGACCATCTATCTAACAATTTGAAACCATCTCCTCTTGTTTCCTCCTTTACCTTGACGTGTTTCATGTTTGTCATCTCAGAGTTGTTTATGAACACTCCATCCATGAGTTGACCATGAGATACTCCGTGTGTTGTTTAGTATGTTCCCTCTCATCTTTAGAGTAACCATGTTTCTTTCTCTCTCTGTCTCTTTTCCTACCATTGGAATCTCGGGTCGAGATTCTCGTAAGGGGGATAGAGCTGTAACACCCCAATTTTAGTTAGTCTATATTTAGGGTTGGTTGTGCATCCATGAGCATCATATCAAACTTGCATGCATTAAGAAATAAAATGCAAACCCTAAACCCTAATATTCCCCCTCTCTATTTGAAAATCCATTCAAATGATTTGAATTTTGAAATCTACAAAATGAATGGAGCCCAAATGGAATAAAAAGGGCCCCTGCAATATTTATATATGTTTTATAAAAGTCCTGGTATTTTTGAAATATTCAAAAACTGAAAAGGATTTGAAAATGCAAAACAGAATTAGAAAAAGTTCCTGGTATAAAAAAAGAGCAGCCAGGCCTCAGCCCAGCTGGCCCACTCCTCTCTTTCATCTCCCTGTCGCCCACGTGCATCACTCCCACAGCCCGCAGCTGGCCCATCTGGCCCGTACTGTTTCACTCTTTTCCCCATGTCGTCTTCCCTAGGCAGGCACACACCTGCATGTCGCCAGCGCCGCCGTCGGACGACGGCGCAGCGATTCGTGCTCGCCGCCGCCCCTGGGTGAGAGGATAAGACCCCCACGTCGCCCTCGCTCGCCGTATCCTCTCAGCTCTCTCCCCAGTGCTCTCTTCCTTTCTTCCCGCAAGCAAACAAAAACCTAGCCGACGACCTCGCTGTTGCCCCGCCGTCTCCGGCTTTCCCTCGCCAAACCAACGGTCCCTGGAGCTCCGCCTCGTCGATCTGACCTCCCCCGCAGACGAAATCGAAGAGGGGAGCCTCTAGTCAACGCCAACGCAGCCGTCTCTTCCGTCTCCGACGAGCACCACCGTCGTTCATGTCGTCGACCCTATCCGCCTACGGCCTCACCGACGCGTCCCTAAGCTTCAGGGTGAGCATGCGGTTCTCCTCGTCCCATTTATCACCTTCTTCTCGCATCATAGCACGCTGCCGCCGTCGGTCATCGAGCGCCGCCGCCAGACCTCATCCGTGTCGTCGTTCCAGTGACCCAAATCGAGTGGCGCCGCCTCTGTTTGGTTCGCGCTGCTCCTCTGATTCGAACGCATGCATTAGCGCTTCCCAAATCGCCCTCCTTCGCCGTCCCTGGCCGCTGGCCGACGCGCTCGCCGGCGAGTCCCGCGTGACGCCTGCGTGGCTTGCCAGCGTGTACCTGGTCCCACCAGTCAGCCTCTAGGGCTAGGCTCAGCCCCGGTAACAAATGTCCTGAGCCCTTTTTGCGTGTGTGGCTGCTGAGGTGGCCTTGGGCCCATCAGTCAGTCACTGTGGGTAAACTATGTCTAGGTGTAAAAAGTTTGATAAACTTTTAATAATTGTTTGAATAATTTCAGAATTTGAATAAAACTTGTAAATTCAATATCTAATTATTTATAAGTCAGAAAAATACAAATAATATATCAAAATGTTCAGAAAAATGAAACCTACCTCTTTAAGCTATAATCATGCATTGTTCAACAACTTAAATGGCAATTTTAATTAGAAGAACAAACTAACCCCTCTCATATGTTCCAGAGTTTCCCCGAGTTAGGGCTTTCATGTTGGAGATATGCCCTAGAGGCAATAATAAATATAGTTATTATTATATCTTTGTGTTTATGATAAATGTTTACATTCATGCTATAATAGTATTAACAAGGAAACATTAATACTTGTGTGATTTGTAAACTAAAATAGAGTCCCTAGTAAAGCCTCTTTATAATACTAGCTTGTTGGTTAATAAATGATTGTGGTTTCCCTATCATGAACATTGAGATGTTATTAAAACCAAGATCATATCATTAGGAGAATGATATGGTGGACATACTCCTATAGATAAGCGTAGCATAAAGATCAAGTCATTTTAATAGTTCAATTGCTATATGCTTTCTGATACATAGTAACCTAATTCCTTCTACCATGAGATCATGCATATCACCTTCACCGGAAGGATGCTTTGATGACATCAAACACCACACCGTAACTGGGTGGCTATAAAGGTGGCATTGAGTGTTCGGAAAGTATTGGTTGAGACACATGGATCAAGAGTGGGATTTGTCCATCCATATGACAGATAGATATACTCTGGGCCCTCTCGATGGAATGTCATCCAATTAGCTTGCAAGCATGTGACTGGCTCACAAGGGATCACATATCATGGGAACGAGAAAAGAGTACTTATCAGTAACGAGGTTAAACTAGGTATGCAGAGATACCGACGATCATAACCTCGGATAAGTAAACTATCGTGAGACAAAGGGAAATTGGTATCGTATGTTAGTGGTTCATTCGATCGCAAAGTAATCGTAGAAATATGTGGGAGCCATATGAATTTCTAGATTCCTCTATTGGTTATTGTTCGGAGAAGTGTCTCGATCATGTCCGCATAATTCACGAACCGTAGGGAGACACACTTAAGGATTCGACGTTGTTTGAGTAGTTATGGAATGATGAGTAAGAGACCGAATGTTTTTCGGAGTCTCGGATAGGATCCGGGATATCACGAGGAGATCCGGAATGGTCCGGAGAATAAGATTCATATAAGGAAAGTCCTGTTTCGGGGTTGGAGAATGGTTCCGGTGTTTTCATCGGGAATGTTCTAGAAGGTTCCGGAATGTCCGGCACTCTGGAGGGGAAGGGTACATGAATGTGTCATAACAAGTTGGAATGATTTCATCATGTACTAGGTGTCATCGCTGAACAAAATAAAGGGTTAAATCAAATCCTAGTTTGAAAAGTCAAACGCCAATTTGAAAAGTCAAACGGCTATTTTGTGAGGTGGAGGGGAAGTAGGAAACCTACTTGGGGAGGAGTTCCCTCCCTCCACCGCCGGCCTTGGAAGCCGAGTTGGGGAGGGACTCCCCTCCCCTGGCGCGCCCCCTCCACCTATATAAGGAGGGGCAGGGTTGCCCCTCCAAGCACA
The DNA here is from genome assembly GCA_916181665.1 of Avena sativa. Lineage (NCBI taxonomy): Eukaryota > Viridiplantae > Streptophyta > Magnoliopsida > Poales > Poaceae > Avena > Avena sativa. The sequence continues at coordinate 81,660,014 of OV702299.1, read as the reverse complement.
CAACACCTCCACCCAAAACCCTAGCTCCTAGCCGCCGGCGCCGCCACCTCCTACTGCCGCCGCCTAGGCAAACCGTAGCCACCGGCCTTGCTCCTCCTTGGTGCGTCTAAACCCTAGATCGCCAAGTCTCTCTCTCATAGTCCACCATACTCGCTCCAGCTTAAGGCGAAGCCCTGCGAGATCTCCCCTCTACTTCCGGTACCACGCCGTTGTGCTGCCGGAATCGCGAGGAGAGTGCTACAACCTCCACTACCTGCTAGAACAAGGGAGAGGAAGGTCTTCGTCGAGTACCGAACGTGTGACCGATTGCGGAAGCGCTGCCGGAACGCAGCGTCGGAAGGATCGTCTACGCGATCTTGAGATCGGCAAGAGTACGACTACATCACCCACAAGAATCCGCTCTCGTTAAACACTTTGGAATCTTCGAGGTGAGTTATTCCATCGACTCGTTGCTACAATCTAGTAGATAGATCTTGGCTTGTTTGTTTGTATGCGGTAGAATTTTTTTGTTTTCCATGCTACGAAACCCTACATTTCACCCCTCGGAACCCCGATTAATTTGTCGAGCATGCTTTAGGGTTTCAATTCAATGCAAATTAACTTTTCATATCATCATACTTGCTTGAGCATTGCATCGATGCCATGTGTTGATTGTTTCCCCTTTATTTCCGATGTTTGGTTCTTCCCGGTAGAATACGAGATCGAGATCGAAGACCGAGGTCAACACCGTCGAAGATCGAAGATTGAAGAACAATACTTGACCAACAATAACAAGTCAAGTACAAGGCTCCCGAAGATATGCTTATCTGTTATCAACTGGCAAAGGCAAGCATAGCCCCACCATGATATAATCGTACGATTTCGAAAGCATTTCAATTCCTGCCATGATGCATACGATTCTACTATGGTATTTTATCAATAGATAGAGTATCCTATCTGTTGCATTACTCCCTTTGAGCTTATATTACCTGATCCATTGCTCCTAGCATAATTAGATTTGGCTTGTGTGCACTGCTAGAGCTTATATCTGTGTCATGCTTAGCTGTTTAGTCTGGTTTATCCAGAAGATGTATCAGATGCATAGAATCTAGTATGACAGGAGAACATGATGAGATGAGTTAAACATGCTAAGGCTTGTATGGGAGGCCACGGTGGGATGTGGTTTTTCTAGTCCCATGCTCGCCACCACTAGGACCTGAGTTCTTGCCTTTGGAACCAAGACGAGCGTGCAACCACACGGGGCCTGGACAACCTCACGAGCAACTAACTTGCCTAGTAGATTCCATGAGTCACATAGTTCGGGTGTTCCATTCTACATATGCATAGAAAATCTTTTGAAAGATTTGCCGGGTGAAGTTGGTGCATTATAACAGGTAGGTAAGTGTGGACCGGGTTGCTTGGGGTAGATGGCGCCCCTGTTAACCAACCTTGCCTCACATCTTTAAGTACCAGCTTCGGGATTTGACCCATTACGGCGGAACCATACTTATTGCGTGACTCATGGTCTCGGCGAAAGCAAGGTTAAGGTCGTGTCTAACCAACCTCTGCCGGCCTTCCAAGGAAGAGGGCTAATCATGTGGCATTAAGAGAAGGTTAGTACGTGTGGGTAAAATTGTACACCCCTGCAGGTTAATAATATTTTCGAAAAGCCATGTTCACGATTATGAACGCTTGGCGACCAGATTCTAAGATCATAGAGAACTATAACCTAATCGTAAAACTTGGTAGATCAACGTGTGCTTAAGGATGCTTCCTCATGGGTACGAGGGGGTGATCCTAGTTTAGATGATGTTGATTCGGTGGATATCAAAAGATGATGATCAATATTTTGGAGAGGTCGCTCTCTTATCCCCTTTTAAAATACTCTGATTAGAAGAGCTTCTTCTTCCTCTTGTTTTATAAAAAAAAATGGCTTTATGCAAAACAACTCCACCAGCCATAAGTATTGCGGAGTACACCCTGTACTCACCCTTGCTTTGTTGATACTTTTATAACAGAGTAAGAGTTCCCTGAAGATCAGTTTGGTACTACATCGACATCGACGAGTAGCTTGGGGTTCCTGGCCGGCAGCCTAGAATCTATGGGCTGGGACGTCATCGTTATGCTTCAGGCCTCGTAGGCCATTTGTTAAGTTTGCTATACTTAATAGCATAATTTGCCTTCCATTGTTTGATGTTTGTGGTCAGTGACCTATGCTTGTAATAATTTGGTTCTCTGCTTAGTTATGAGCTTGCTGTAATAAATTTGTGTCATAGGGTCACTGCCGTGTTACCGATTCTTCACTGGATATTCTCGAGCTCAAGGTTAAGCTTATTTCAGACGGAGGTCTAGAATTTGTTTAGCCCTGATCTCGGGGGTGTCACACCCAACTTGGGACTGGCAATTAATTGCAGCTCTCTCTATATACATCGTTTACGTTTTGTCCTTAGACCTGAGATTGTCGCATGTACTTGAGATGTGGATCGACCTACTTTGGGGCTATCAAACGCTGCTCTGTAACTGGATAGTTATAAAGGTCGCTTTCGGATTTGTCCTGAAGCATGCTGCAAGGCATGGTCAATCAAGATGGGATTTGCCCCTCTCTACTTAAGAGAGATATCTCTGGGGCCCTCGAGTGATCGGATCTAGAAATGCATGGCCGTGCTACATATGGTTAAGATTTAACCTAGTAAAGGGATTCTAAATCACAGTATCGAGAAAGGGAGGTCGGCTTGGAGCTAGACCAAATATCGTGAGGAAAAGGGAAAGACATGTACTAAACCTTGTGATGGTTCGTCCGATATGATCTTTGTATGCGTTTAGGAGTTGGCACGTCTTGCTAGAGGCCGCTACCAACTATTGGCAGAATAAGTGTATTCTTGTCATGTCTATACGTATATGAACCTATAGGGTCACACACTTAAGGGGCTGGAAGCCTAATGAGGATTGGATCCGAATTAGACCAGGCTTAGGATACTAATGAGCTACTAATGTAGAAGCCCACTAGGGACGCCTATATAAGAGAGGGTGGGGCGAGCTGACCAGGGTTAGACCATTCCTCCGAGCCGCCACTCCTCACGCTTGTGTTGCACGCGCGGACCTAGCAGTCCGGCGTCTGACGCTTCCACCCTGTACGTGTGGATACCTCGGAGGCGCTACATCTGTGGTGCTTGGACGAGCCGCGCAAGGGGAGCTGCTTGTGGGACGAGAAGGAGGAGGAGACGTAGATCATCTGCACTGCCTCGACGCGCTTCATCAAGTTTCGCAACTGCGCGTCTAGTGGTAATCCCGTGATCTATGACAACAGTAATCCTGGTTTACGCGGTAGAAATTTTTAATTTGCGCTAGTGTAGCCTACTCGTATCCCTTTAGTGGTATCAGAGCCGATGTTGTTCAGTTATAGGTTCAGGATGGTTGCATATGGTGATATGCATATTGATATGAATGATGTGATCATTTGTATTGCGGTGGTTCAGGATTGATCTATAATCTTGCTTTTCGTGATCGTGATTCTGAGGTTGTCGAACGGCTTACCCCTACCAGTTGGCTTCCGCCATCGGGGTAGACAGTGACACATAAATCATGTTGAATCACGCGAAGATCAATATGATTGATCGAATCGGAACCTAGATCTAAAATCGATGTACCATGATCAAAGGAGTTTGATCGGATCGGAACAATAGTCGGTTTATGGTAAATTTGATTTGCCGATCAAAATCCTTAAAGAAAATTGTGTAGATTCGATCTCTCATTTTTCACAGTTTTCCGGACGCCCGGAGATACCGCGAGGGGCACTGCCCCTTGAACCCCGCAAGGGGAGACCCCCTAGACCCCCCTAATCGTAGCCCCTTTTGTATCTCGTTAAGGTAACTAGGTGCTGCGAGTTCACATGATCCAGTAGAATGCGATTCTATGCATAACTTGTTTTTGCAGGATGTATGTGATCAGTATGTCCCATATATGTATGTGATGCATGTATGAAATTAATCATGACCTGTGTGTCGTGAGTAGGGCAACATGGCTGGAGCCATGTGTGTTGTCAATTATTGTAATGGCCTGCGTGCCAACTTGTGATGATCCCAATTCTATGTAATTTTGATTACTAGTTGTTAGGTGTAATAGCTTGTATTAGTTGTTGGAGGACTCATCACTTGGAGTATGGCTCACATGGAACATGAAGATGGAAATCATAATGGTGGACAGGTTCTATGGCGATGGAGATCACCATGATAAAATGGGCCATACTATGTCACATTTATATGAATGCCATTCTTATGTGTTTTACTACTATGCATGCTTAGATGATAGAAGTAGAATGATCCCTCACAAAGTTTAAGTTAAACCATGCCCTCCCAACCAAACCTTGCACCATCCTATGCCCTGTACAATCGTTGGTGGGCCTATGAAATTAGGGTGTCGCGGCTTTCCTTGGCTAGATGGGTTTGTATCGGATACCTACACGCATAAGGGTTGGTGAGCTTGACAAGGTCATCTTAACAGTTAAGGACCTTGGGGCATAAAGGTTGGACGCCTAGTTTTGACATAGAGATGTCACCCAACAACAAGAGTCATATGTGATATGATTAGCAAGAGTTGCTTACCGATTTACCTTGTCTTCTAGCAGTGATGCTAAAGCTCACTAGTCGACTTGTTAATTGTGGATCTTTAATCACTTAGTATCAATAGAGGGATATTGATTTAAGTGGGAGTATAGGCTATTAAATTGTTTAATATGTTTTATTCTTTCATGGTTACATGGCTTAGTATTTTGCATGTTTTCTGTTGTAGATCAATGGCACCTAACACTACAGCACCTTTTTCTTTGCGTTTGATTCTTGACAAAGATAAACTTAATGGAACAAACTATACGGACTGGGTCCGTAACCTAAGAATTGTTCTCAGGTCTGATAAAAAGGAAACAGTTCTGGATACCCCAATCCCCGATGAACCTGATGATAATGCATCTGCTGCACTAAAGAATGCTTACAAGAGAGCATGTGATGATTCTCTTGAGGTTAGCTGCCTAATGCTTGCATGCATGGAACCTGAACTCCAAAAGAAGTTTGAGGATCAGGATGCGTATGATATGATCGTGGCGCTTAAGGACATGTTCCAAGATCAGGCAAGGACTGAGAGGTATAATGTTGCCAAGTACTTTGTCGAATGCAATCTAGCGGAGGGAGCAGCTGTAGGCCCCCATGTGATCAAAATGGTTGGTTACAGTCAGACTTTGGAAAAACTTGGTTTTCCACTAGGCCAAGAGTTGGCTACTGACTTCATTTTGGCGTCTCTTCCATCCAGCTATGGGCAGTTCATTTCGAACTACCATATGCATGGGGTGGAGAAGGGCCTCAATGAATTATGCGGGATGCTAAAAATAGCAGAAAGTGACATGAAGAAGTATGCATGGCATAGCCATGTGATGGTTGTGCAGAACAAGCCTAGCTTTAAGAAAAAGGGTACTTATTGGAATAAGAAGGGCAAGGCTAAGGATACTATCTCTAAGCCTGCACCCAAGCAAAATGCTGGACCTGTAGAAGACACTGAGTGCTTCTTTGTCAGGCCACTGGAAGAGAAACTGCAGCAAGTACCAGGCTTCTTTGAAGAAGAGTGGAAGTAAGAGTACTTCCCACTCAGGTACGCTTGTGGTAAATGTTGTGGACATTCTTCTCGCTGATTCCTATGCTAACTCTTAGGTATTTGATATCGGATCGGTTGCTCATATTTGCAATTCGATGCAGGGGCTAATAAGAACTAGAGAAGTGCAGAAAGGCGAAGTGGATTTTCGCGTCGGAAATAAAGCAAGGGTTGCTGCATTGTTCGTTGGCGTCATGCAACTTCACCTTCCGACGGGATTTATTATGGAGTTGAATAATTGTTATTCCATTCCAAGTATGGGTCGAAACATTTTATCACCTTCATGTTTGATGAGGGATGGTTATTCATTCGCGAGTGCAAACAATGGTTGTGTAATCTCTAAGAATGATATGTTTATGGCTTATGCTCCCATTGTGAATAGGTTGTTTATTTTAAATCTTGATGATGCATCTATTTACAATGTTAGTGCTAAAAGGCTTCGGCCTAATGATTTGAGTCCTACCTATTTATGGCATTGTCGTTTGGGGCATATAAGTGAAAAGCACATAAAGAAGATCCATGGTGATGGTCTTCTAACTTCATTTGATTTTGAATCATACGAGACATGTCAGGCTTGTTTACTTGGAAACATGACCAAGTCGCCTTTTTCGGGTTTACCCGAGAGAGCGACAGACTTGTTGGAACTCATACATACTGATGTATGTGGACCAATGAGCACGACATCCAGAGGAGGATATCACTACTTCATTACTTTCACTGATGATTTCAGTAGACATGGTTATGTCTACTTGATGAAGCATAAGTCTGAAACTTTTGAAAGGTTCAAGGAGTTTCAGAGTGAGGTAGAGAATCAACATGGCAAGAAAATAAAGGCCTTGCGATATGATCGTGGAGGCGAATATTCGAATTTAGCGATCATCTTAAGAGTTGCGGAATTGTTCCACAGCTCACGCCGCCCAAAACGCTTCAAAGAAACGGGGTCTCCGAACGATGCAATCGAACTTTGTTGGACATGGTTCGATCGATGATGAGCCATTCGGATTTACCATTATCATTTTGGGGATACGCTCTAGAAACATCAGCTTTCACACTTAACATGGTACCATCTAAATCCGTAGTTAAGACACCATATGAGATGTGGACTGGAAAGAATCCCAGTTTGTCTTTTCTAAAGATTTGGGGATGTGATGCATTTGTCAAGCGACTTCAGTCGGACAAGCTAACACCCAAATCGGATAAGTGCATTTTCGTGGGATATCCGAGGGAAACCTTAGGGTATTACTTCTACAACCGAGAAGAGGGCAAAGTGTTTGTCGCTCGTAGCGGTGTTGTCCTAGAGAAAGAGTTTCTCACAAAAGGAACAAGTGGAAGGTCGGTGCGACTTGAAGAAGTTCAAGATGAGCCAGTCGGGGATGCTTCTACGAGTGATGCTATTGTAGCAGAACAAGTTGAGGAACCCGTGGCAATAGAAGCACAACGACCACGAAGGTCGGCGAGGCTCCGCGAAACGCAGGAATTATTATTGTTAGACAATTATGAGCCTGCGACCTATGCAGAAGAGATGGTGGACCCAGACTCTGAGAAATGGCTGATCGCCATGAGATCCGAGATAGAGTCCATGGGTGACAATCAAGTTTGGTACTTGGTTGACCTGCCTGATGGTTTTAAAGCCATCGAGTGCAAATGGATTTATAAGAAGAAGATTGATATGGATGGAAACCTTCACATCCATAAAGCTCGACTTGTTGCAAAAGTTTTTTGACAAGTTCAAGGAGTTGACTACGACGAGACTTTCTCGCCCGTAGCGATGCTTAAATCTATACGGATCATTCTAGCCATTGCTGCACATTTTGACTATGAAATATGGCAGATGGATGTCAAGACGGCTTTCCTAAATGGAATCCTAACTGATGACGTGTATATGATGCAGCCCGAAGGTTTTGACGATCCAAACAATATTGGAAAGGTATGCAAACTTTTGAATTCTATTTATGGGATGAAGCAAGCATTCGGAGTTGGAACATTCGATTTGATGAAGTTATAAAGGAGTTTGTCTTCATCAAAAATGAACAAGAACCTTGTGTTCACAATAAGGAAAGTGGGAGAGCACTGGTATTTCTAATCTTATATGTAGATGACATATTACTGATTGGAAATGACATTCCTATGCTCAAGTCTGTTAAGACCTCGTTGAAAAATAGTTTTTCGATGAAGGACTTAGGAGAAGCGGCATATATTCTGGGCATCAAGATCTATAGAGATAGATCAAGGAGGCTAATTGGATTAAGCCAGAGTACATACATTGACAAAGTGTTGAAACGGTTCAGCATGGAAGAGGCTAAGAAGGGGTTCTTGCCCATGTCTCACGGCATTAAACTCATCAAGACTCAGTGTCCTTCGACTACTGATGAGCGTGAGCGCATGAGCAGGATTCCATATGCTTCGGTTATTGGATCCATCATGTATGCAATGATATGTACTCGCCCAGATGTTTCCTATGCTCTAAGTGTTACGAGCAGATATCAGGCTAATCCAGGTGAAGGTCACTGGACAACGGTAAAGAATATCCTTAAGTACTTGAGAAGGACTAAGGATGCGTTCCTAGTTTATGGAGGTGAGGATGAACTTAGTGTAAGGGGTTACACAGATGCGAGTTACCTTAACGACTCAGATGATTCTAGATCGCAATATGGTTATGGGTTTGTCATGAATGGTGGTGTTGTGAGTTGGAAAAGTTCCAAGCAAGATACAGTGGCCTCCTCTTCAACAGAAGCTGAATATATTGCCGCCTCGGAGGCTGCAAAGGAAGCTGTTTGGATTAGGAATTTTCTGATCGCTCTTGGTGTGGTTTAGGTCGCGTCCAATCCCATGGACGTTTATTGTGATAACAATGGTTCTATTGCACAAGCCAAGGAACCTAGACAGCACCAGAAGAACAAACATATTCGCATGCGTTACCATCAGATTCGAGAGTTCGTTGAGGATGGTAGTGTCATGATATGCAAAATACATACGGACTCAAATGTTGCTGATCCTTTTACAAAGCCACTCCCACAGCCTGCGTATGAGGCGCACGCAAGAGCAATAGGTATTAGATACTATCTAGATTGACTCTAGTGCAAGTGGGAGACTGAAGGAAATATGCCCTAGAGGAAATCATAGAGATGATTATATTCCTTATGTATCCATGAGTTATTGTAATGTTCCTTGAATATCCATATCAGGCAACTTGTATTGATTGGAAATTATGTGAATTGTTTGTGAAACTCTATACTTGTATGGTTATTTAAGAGTTGTCCCTAGTCGGAGTTCATGTGAGGACACACGTGAATATTAGACTAGCACATCGATTGGTTGATGACTATGTTTCGCAAGTCATGGACATGGAGATGTCAAACCAATGATGTGGAAACATGTTATGAACATGGGGTTGGACTGACCCAACTTGAGACTGGCAATTAGTTGCAGCTCTCTCTCTACACATCGTGTACTTTTTGTCCTTAGACCTGAGATTGTCGCATGTACTTGAGATGTGGATTGACCTACTTTGGGGCTATCAAACGCTGCTCCGTAACTGGATAGTTATAAAGGTAGCTTTCGGGTTTGTCCTGAAGCATGCTGCAAGACATGGTCAATCAAGATGGGATTTTCCCCTCTCTACTTGAGAGAGATATCTCTAGGGCCCTCGAGTGATCGGACCTAGAAATGCATGGTCGTGCTACATATGGTTAAGAGTTAACCTAGTAAAGGGATTCTAAATCACAGTATCGAGAAAGGGAGGTCAGCTTGGAGCTAGACCAAATATCGTGAGGCAAAGGGAAAGACATGTACTAAACCTTGTGATGGTTCGTCCGATATGATCTTTGTATGCGTTTAGGAGTTGGCACGTCTTGCTAGAGGCCGCTACCAACTATTGGCAGAATAAGTGTATTCGTGTCATGTCTATACGTATGAACCTATAGGGTCACACACTTAAGGGGCTGGAAGCCTAATAAGGATTGGATTCGAATTAGACCAGGCTTAGGCTACTAATGTAGAAGCCCACTAGGGACGCCTATATAAGAGAGGGTGGGGCGAGCTGACCAGGGTTAGACCATTCCTCCGAGCCGCCACTCCTCACGCCTGTGTTGCACGCGCGGACCTAGCAGTCCGGCGTCTGACGCTTCTACCCTGTACGTGTGGATACCTCGGAGGCGCTACATCTGTGGCGCTTGGACGAGCCGCGGAAGGGGAGCTGCTCATGGGACGAGAAGGAGGAGGAGACGTAGATCGTCTACACTGCCTCGACGCGCTTCATCAAGTTCCGCAACTGCGCATCTCGTGGTAATCCCGTGATCTATGACAACAGTATCCTGGTTTACGCGGTAGAAAATTTTGATTTGCGCTAGTGTATCCTACCCGTATCCCTTCACCAGTTGAGTCAGTAAACCTACTTCCTCTCTATCTCCAGCAAGTATTTGAGTTATTGTGTTTTAAGCATTCATATGGTGATTTATTCAATGATGTTATTTATCTTCCTTATTTGCACAAAACTCTTATCTATTGAGTATTACTTTGAAAGCCTTCATTGAAAAACCTTTTTGAGCAAAGAGTGCTCCTGTTTTGAAAACTTCTACAAAAAGCTTTTTGAGAAACTGTTTGCCAGCTGTTCTTTGACCAAGAATGAAGTTTGCCAATTCCAATTATGATTTATCTTTATGCATCTCTATTGTCACTCATGTACTTGTTGCAAGCTAAGTTATATAATGGCGAGTTGCTTTCTTCTATGAGTTGTGTAATGGTATGTGTGATGCTTCTTGTTCGTATTATTTTATCGACACTTCACTCCATAAACCTGTGGACATGTTTTCTAAGTTCAGTTTTCGCTTGGGGACAAGCGAAGGTCTAAGATTGGGGGGAGTTGATACGTCCAATTTGCATCACCATTCTACATCATAATTTGCCTCTATTTATTAATATATGTCTTATTATGGGGTATTACTTATGTCTTTTTATATGTTTATGCATGTTGGATGATTCTTGGAGGATGAACTGTCGGAGTCTGGATTCTGATGGAAAAAGAGGTGTTTTGATGCAATTTCGCGAAGATTAGAAAAATACCAGAAAAATATGGGAAAATTATATTTTCCCAGAAGACAGAGGAAGCCAGAAGGGGAGGCGTAGAAGGTCCACAGGGGGCCCACACACCCCCTAGGATCCCGATTCCGCCCTCTCGCCTATATCTTCCTCACGGAATCCTAATACCAGGGAGCGACCACAGATAGATTTCCGCCGCCTTTGGGGGGCGGAAAACACCGAGAGAGAAAGATCTCTCCGGTATACAGATTTTTGCCGGGGAAATTCCTTCCCGGAGAGGGGAGATCGTCGCCATCAACACCATCGTCAAGCTAGGATTCATCGGGATCATCATCATCCACATCACCATCTCCACCAGCACCATCATCATTACTCCATCCCGCTATAACAATCGTGTTGAATACTTGCTTAGTTCATTAGGGGAAACTTTCCCGGTGTTGATTACTATTGTAGTTGATGCTTGTGAGTGGAACCATTGGATTATTGTTTATGTTCAGATTGTTATCCATCATCATATCATCTTTGATCTTGATCCATATGATGTCTCGTGAGTAGTTCGTTTAGTTCTTGAGGACATGGGAGAAGTCATGTTGTTAGTAGTGGATTTGTGTTGAGTTATTGTACAATGGTTTAGTATTTAAGTTGTGGTGCTATTCTTCTAGTGGTGTCATGTGAACATCGACTACATGATACTTCACCATTTATGGGCCTAGGGGGATGCATTGTGTATTTGGATACTAATTGTGGGGTTGCCGGAGTGACAGAAACATGAACCCTCGTTAGGACACCTTTGCACAAGGGAGCGTGATACGTCGGAAACGTATCTATAATTTTTGATGTTCCATGCTTGTTTAGTATCTACTTTGCTTTGCTTTGTCTACACTTTGAGGTGTTTTTATATCTTTTTTTGGAACTAACCTATTAACAAGTTGCCACAATGCCAGTTGCTTGTTTTCTTCTGTTTTTGGTTCCAGGAAGGCAGAAACTCAATATTCTCGGAATTGGACGGGACAAAAGCCAAAGTCAATATTTTACCGTGGGCGACACGAAGTCTAGAGGAGAGATGGAGAAGCGGGCCAGGGCAGTCAATCCCTCCTAGGCGCGGCCAGGGGTGGGCCCGCGCCTGGGCAGGGTGTGGCCCCCATGGTCGCCTCCCAGCCTCGCCTCTTCGCCTATAAGAAGCCCCCGATGCAGAAACCCTAGGCACCCGATCAAAACTCCACGAAACCGTCTGTAGCCGCTGCCACCATCGTCCCTAGATCGGGGGGATCTGAAGTTCTTCCCGGCACCCTGCCGGAGGGGAGATCATCCCGGAGGCCTTCTTCTCCGGTATGATGCGTGAGTAGTTCCACCTTGGACTACGAGTCCATGTAGTAGCTAAATGGTTGTATCTCCTCCTTGTGCTTTCATGTATAGATCTTGTGAGCTCCGTTCATGATCAAGATCTAATCTATTTGTAATCATGCATGTTGTGTTTGCGGGGATCCGATGGATATTGAGATTACTATGTCAGATTGATTAATGGTTTTGTCTTTATGATGCTATCATGTCTGTGTTATTTGCGATCTTGCATGCTCTCCGTTGTTAGTAGCTATCTTGGCCAAGTAGTTGCTAGTGACTCCAAGAGGGGGTATTTATGCTCGATAGTGGGTTCATGCCTCTAGTTTCCAAGGGAAGTGACAGAAATCTCTTCGGTTGTAGATGTGATGTTGCTACTAGGGAGAAAACAACGGTCTCTTGTTCATGAAACAAGTGGACTGTTTACCTTACACACTTTGCTTAAAGTAGTTGTCTGTTGCTTGCAACTTAATACTGGAGGGGGGTCGGATGATAACCTAAAGGTGGAATTTTAGTCATAGATGCAGTTGGATGGCGGTCTATGTATCTTGTTATATTTCCCAATCGAATCTCATAGGATCTTTCTGACTAGTAATTGCATTGTTATGCCTTGCTCAGTTCCTGTCAATTGCCCTGCTGTAATTTGTTTACCCTTCATGCCATGATGTTTATCTAAGGAGAGCACCTCTAGTGAACTATGGACCCCGGTTCAATCTTTACCATTGATACATCTTCTACGGTTACTTGTTTACTTGCTACAAACCGCCATTACCTTCCACACCATACGTTTAATCCTTTGTTACAGCAAACCGGTGAGCTTGACAACCTCACTGATTCGTTGGGGCAAAGTTCCGAGTTTGTGTTGTGTAGGTTTCCACGTTGCTTGCAACACCTGTGTGACGTTTCCTTCCTCCTAGTGGTTCAATAACCTTGGTTTCTTACTGAGGGAAAACTTGCTGTTGTGCTGCTTCACACCTTGCTCTTGGGGTTTCCCGACGAAGTGCCTCCCAGCACCATCAGAGCGTAGGATCTCAGAGTTTAAGGCTGTGGTTAGATTTATATCTTAATTACTTTCCTGTAGTTGCGGATGCTTGCAGGGGGTTTAATCACAAATATGTATTAGTTCAAGTAAGGTCGGTATGTTAGCACAGGTTCACCCACACAACACTTACAAGACCAAAGAAGAGTACTCCATTATTTGAAGTGAAAGCACTTGCCAGAATTCCCATGTGTCCTCGAGAACATTTGGTCCTTATAAGTATTTCCACCGGCTTGTCGTTTGCTAATAAAGGATTGTGCCACTTGGTGCGTTTGCTCGTTGTCTTTAATACTTGCACCTTGTTTTGTTGCTTTATTAGAAAACTATTAAAAATCCGTTTGCTAAGTATTTACAGAGAGTTCCTGCTTCATACCACTAGTCAACACCTTCTGCTCCTCATTGGGATCGACACTTCTATTTATCGAAAGTACTGCGATACACCCCCTATACTTGTGGGTCATCAGCCAGCTCTCGCCCTCCTGTCTAGTTCTTTGGATGTTGGGGAGAAAAAGGAGAGAGAGACCAGAGAGAAAGGGCACAGCAGAGACGGATTTGAGGGACACTGACATGGCCGCCATGGCCAAGCTATTGGAGCACGAGACCAAGATTTTGCTGTCCGCCTGCTAGCTGATTCGTCGGCAGCTTCAAACCAAGAAACCGGTAGCTTCAAAGGAGTAGGAAGGCACATAGAATAGATATTAGTAGCATCGATGTAGTGTTCTTTTTTATTGGAGCTTGAACTGATTAGTACCATACTGTAAATGGAGGTCCATGCTAGTGTTTGCTTGTCCATGATGTCCACCACTCACCGCTGACCATACTAAGATAGGCATGATTTACCATTTATTCTTAAGCAGAAAAGAAATTTCGAAACTTATACTTTGTGTTGGCAAGATCAAAAGTAGAGAGATGATGCTATTTTTTCTTGGAAGATGTTTGTTAAATATATATAGCATCATGCATACCATATGTGCCCAAATATGTCAGGAGTTGACAGTGTATACTTTCTAAAGAATAGGGTCTTTTTTTGAGAGGAAAACAGTAGGGGAAAGAACCCTCACTGCAACTTTTTTCTTTATTATAAAGTCTGAATAGAGTCTTAGTAGCACTACATAGTGTAGTGGCTCAACTAGTGATATGCAACATGAGCTCATGGCCGAGGGCATCAACGTTGTTGGACTCATGTTTATTCAGTCTTCTTACTTCCAACTGCATGTTCTTCTTACTCTAACTTCCTATCCACGATTGTTTGTATAGCACAATATCTAATGTTTCATATCTGCTCAATGCTTCATGTTTACATGCCCAGGAAATCGTGTGCTAAATCGTGTATTGAGACTGTGATATCTAAATTCCAGAGAACTAGATGCATCTTCATTTTCTTCTATAATCTGTTCTCCTCTATTTACTTTTAGTATGCAACCTGCTAGCAATTTCTATTCACATATACTGTTCTTCCCTGTTTTTATTATGTAACCTGCTAGCAGAGATGATGTTTCCTGTTTATTTTGCTAGTGCTGAACCATTTATTTTTTTGGTGATATAATAGGGTGTCGATGAAAGCATCTGGCGGAGCTGGACAAGAAAATGGTCGCATCAACTATATTTGGAATGGGCATGCAAAATATTATTGTGGAAATAATTAGGCAATTGTTTGAGCTCCGGGCTGTCGAGAGCACATATTTAAACTTGTATTCATGAAGTCTATGAAAAGATGTTAACGCTCCTTGCAAAGATTTGATTTTTTACTTGAGTGACTTGTCAATTAACATGTTATAGGTGTAAAGTTATTATTTTTATCACTGATCTGAATTCTCTCCATTCCCTCTAATCCCTAGAATCAAAGTAAACATGCCAGGGATTAGGAAGTGAGGGAAAATGTAAGAAAATGATGGGAAATGTGGGGATTGGGTGAAATGGAGGATTCATCAAATCCCCCCCCCCCCTCCCCCCCCCCCCCCCCCCCCCAATTCCCAAACCCCTAGAAGATTAGAATACATTATAAGTAAACAAGGCCTTAAGGATGGTGGCGATTTTTCTGATTAGAGATTAGTTTAGGGAATCCTTGTATCACCGACGGCCTCAACATGCACCCTCTGCACTTGCACGATCCTGTCAGCTGCTACCCGTTAACGCGTTTAGTTCTATTTTGTCATGGATTTGCGTGACGAATCACGAAGGCCCGGCTGTGATCTGTCGTCCGTGTCCTGTAGCTAGACACGTACTAGATCAATTTGAGGCCCCTCGCTCTACGACACACTAATCACATTTCGGCGCTCATCGCAGGAAGCTTCCCTGATGGGACAAGATTGACATGTATAGCAGGATAAACAAAAGTAGGACTGGGATTTAGATGTGACAGTGCAAGTAAATAGAGGTGTCATAAACAATTATTATTATACACGTCAAAGACATCGCTGAAAGGTACGTTTGAATTTTGCTTATTCCTTTTATTTTTATTTTTACGCATTGACGCTGTCCATGACAGTTATCCATAAAGAGCTGACCCTATAGGATTCAAAGTCAAGGAGTGAATTTCATGCTTTTATAATTGCACACGAAAAGGGCAACATTATACTACATTTCTGTTAGAGTACGTATACGTGTATGGGCTAGAAATAGATTAGGACTCTACAACTTGTACTCCAAGTCTCTACCTACCCCGTGTAACTCTATATAAACCTCCACAAGGGTCAAATCAATACCGAAATATTAGGGATTCAATATTTTCTACATGTTATCAGAGCGGTTAGCCTCACGGCGCCGATCCTAGGTTTTTCCACCACTTCCGTAACACGCCGCCCCCGGGGAGATTACTTCTAGAAGGCGCGGCACCCGGTCTAGATCAAAGATCTGATCGGTTCTTTAGACTAGATTAGATCCAATTTTATTTCTAGTTCATAGATTAGATCCAATCAGCCCAAAATAAATCCCCAGATCAAGACTACGACCCTCCGCTGAAAATCTTGCAAAAATCGTGCCTGGACAACATCAGTTTCCGCCGGATCATCTGCGCGTCCCTCGGCCGATCCAGCCGGCTAGCGCACTCGGTCGTGCGCGCCGTCAGCGGCGCCCAGTTGCAGCATGCGTGTCTCCTCACCTCAGGAGTCCAGGCTCTCCGATGGCTCCGTGAGCGCGTGCGGACACGGCCAAGAGGAGACCATGGAGTTCACGGGCATCTAGGATCAGATGTGCATGTACCAGATCTTTCCTGCATGCAAGGAACTTCACGTGAGGATCAAGCCTCGCATGCATGATGTTCCAAGACGTGACACACGAGGCCATGATCGGTCCACATCCCGACAAGGGCAGCAACACAGTCGACGCTGGACACTTCCTCTACATCGAGGGCATACCGATGTGCACTGCACCGAGACAAATTACAACGACCAAATCACGATATTAAGCTGTACGACTATGTCAGGCTACAAGCCATGATCTTCGTTGAACACATTCACGGAGAAACGACATCAACATCATCCACACGTCAGGCCGGTGTGGAACACGACTTCTCCGACATCAAGCCTTTGACATCATCGCCGCCACAAGGGACGCCTTCGAGCGACGATCATCGCCGACATGCCTACTCCTTCATCACCGACACATCATCGCCAAGGTCTACATCTATGTGGTCTTCATCAACATCTTCGTCGACACATCGCCGCCGCCGCTATACCCGTCCACATAATGGATATACGACTACGACGCCCTCTGACAGTACACGTACTGCAAGGCACGACGACGGCATCGCCGCGTCCACGACCCCGACGACTGCAACAACAAACATGCATCACAATTGTGACGCCCCTATGACCGCACATATGGTTCTGGCAAAACCTTGTGTGCTTGGTGGGTTCCTTCGGTCTTGGCAAAACCAGTGGTCTCACTTATGACCGCGTCCAAGAGACGCCCCCGACGGTACCTCTACAAGGTGCAAAACGTCCACAACGGCAGCTTCGTCGACAACAACAACAACAACAACAACAACAACAACAACAACAATAAAAACCGCGCAATTTTTTGCGCCTTCGGCAATGGCGGACACATAACATACGACGACTACGACATCGACCACACCACCTCGACCACGGCTACGTCACGATCGGCTACCTCGACATCGACATTAAGAACAACGTCTACAGCAACTCAAGAACTCCAGTCAACAGCATCCGCGTCGTCACTTGCGTCAACGCCACTCCCGCTGTGACTGCGGGAGGGAAGAGAGGCACTAGAAGGGGACGCAGTCACCGCCCCTAGGTGCCAGCCATGATCATGTCCACGCAGGTGATGATGACAAGGAGGAGAAAGACGACGAAAACGCAAGACTTCAAATTTGAGAAACATGCATCTAGCACGTCTCAATTTGAGAAACATGCATCTACACTACAAGGCAGATCAGATCGGAATTCAACTCCACGACGCAACACCTGGATGGACAGAAAATCCTTCAAAACCATCGATCTCCTGCGTGACGATGCTATCTACACAGAGCCGAACATTGCACCGCAACAAGCCCAAACCACACTCTGCATCGATCCGAACATCTACATCAAGCTGTACGACTACGCCAGGCTAAACCAAGATCTTCGTCGAGCAAATTCACGAAGAAATGACATCGACATCATCCACACGCCAGGCCGGTGTGAAACACTATACGTCGACTTTTTCGACATCAAGGCTTCCACATCATCGCCGCCACAAGGGACGTCTTCAAGCGACGATCATCGCCGGCGTGCCTACTCCATCATCGCTGACATATCATCGCCAAGGTCTACATCTACGTGGTCTTCATCAACATTTTCGTCGACACATCGCCGCCGCCGCTATACCCGTCCACATGATGGACATATAATTACGACGCCCTCTGACAGTATAACTGCAAGGCACGACGACGGCATCGTCGCGTCCACGACCCCGACGACTGCAACAATAAACCGGCATCACAATTGTGACGCCCTACGACCACGCATATGGTTCTGGCAAAACCATGTGTGCTTGGTGGGTTCCTCCGGTCCTGGCAAAACCGGTGGTCTCACTTATGACCGCGTCCAAGAGACGCCCCCGACGGTACCTCTATAAGGTGCAAAACGTCCACAACTGCAGCTTCGTCAACAACAACAAAAAAAACCGCGCAATTTTTTGCGCCTCCGGCAATGGCGGCCACACCACTACGACGACTACGACATCGACCACACCTACATCGACCAAGGCTATATCATGATCGGCTACCTCGACATCGACATCAACATCAAAAACAACGTCTACAGCAACTCAAGAACTTCAATCAACATCGTCCGCGTCGTCACTTGCGTTCACGCCACTCCCGCTGTGACTGCGGGAGGGAAGAGAGGCACTAGAAGGGGACGCAGTCACCGTCCTAGGCGCCAGCCATGATCATGTCCACGCATGTGATGATGACAAGGAGGTGAAGACGACGAAAGCGCAAGACTTCAAATCCAGTCGCAAGCGTCCGATTCACTCCCGCTCCGACTGAGGGGGATGTTAGAGTACGTATACGTGTATGGACTAGAAATAGACTAGGACTCTACAACTTATACTCCAAGTCTCTACCTACCCCGTGTAACTCTATATAAACCCCCACAAGGGTCAAATCAATACACCGAAATATTAAGGATTCAATATTTTCTACAATTTCAATCACGTCAGGATATTTACTTACCCGAATGGATATGGTTAACTATCGAAGCTGACCACAGACCATAAATTTCAGGGAAATTCATAGTTGCACGTAGGAACACGTGTTGTGCGTGCATAAAAATGTTTTTTCATATTAAGAAAACTCGTTAAGGAAAATATCTATGCATTTCCCATTTGGGATCTTAGGATGGTATTTCGGGCGATATGAGTGTTTCCTGTGAGTATTGGAGAAATCCAAACATGATGCCTAATCATGTGAAATTACTTTTTTCGAGTGTGTTCAAAATTTCTCTCCTTTTCTCTTCTCTCTTTGATCAACTACAAGTTGCACATTATCTCGAAATGTCTATGTTTTTTCCTATGCAACATCGTAGTCATGTAACTTTGTTTTCTAGGATACTAGTTCATGTGTTTTTATTCATGTGACATTCCAATCCCGCATTGTATTTTTTCATTCATATATTTTGAAGAAACTCCTAAAGTTGTACTAAGGTCATGTGTGGAGCAAAGGAAAAGCATATTCTTTTTAGGGATATATGATTCCTATATTAAAAAAAACCTTGATGTTTTTTGGGACAAAGGAATTGATATCTACATTCTTTTGAAAATCCTATGGAATAGAACTGCTCACAGGAATTTTGGAGTAAGCCAACCACGAGGGCCTATCTCATGTTTTTTTATGTCTACAATTACTCGTGTGTGTCTATATGATATCTAAACTTCTGTAGTATTTTCTTTTGGGTAGTACTACGTGTTCCTCGGGGATTTGTGTTTTCTATCCCTCGGGTTCCCAGCCAACCACGTGTCCTCTTTTTCGGTAAAAATTCCGCTTTTGCTACAGACATACTCGTTTTTGCTACAAATAGTTCCGTTTTTGCTACAAAAATAGAAAAATAGACTGAACCTCGCCGGAGAGTTCGCCGAAGACATCGCCAACGACCGTGTAGCAAAAAAGTTATGCTAATGTAGCAAACCCGACCTCGCCGGAGATCTCACCAGAGACTTTCGCCGGTAGACCTCGTCGGAGATCGTGTAGCAAAGATTTAATGCTATTATAGCAAAACCACAAAACTGTGGTAGCAAACAAAATGTGCTAATGTAGGAAATAAAAATTTTGCCGGAGACGTCGCCAGAGACCTTGTAGCAAAAAAGTTGCTAGCTAGCAAATCGACTTCTTCGGAGGTTCGTCTTATAGCAAAAGTTTTACAATATTATAGCAAAAATATACAAAATGTGGAGCAAAAAATCTATGTGTATATAACAAATCTCGCGACCATAGCAAAAAGATCCACAATATGAAAATCTCCATGCCGTCTGGTAGCAAACCTCCATGCCGCTTGTAGCACCGCTGCCGACCGTATATAGCAAGTCTTTACGCTGTACGTAGCAACACGGGGCGGGGCAAGCTTTTCAAGGAGGCACGGCATGATGGAGCGCAGCAGCGGGGCTCCTGGGCGACAGCCATGACGGGTGGCTCCATCTTCCTAGAGCCGCTGGGGGACATGGCGGCGAGAGCTGAGGCGGCGTGCGGCGCGGGCTGCAGCGGCTAGGGGAAGTGGTTCACGACCAGCAGACAGGGTGGCGCTCGGCGCGATCTACAGCGCGGGCGACGCGGCCAGCAGGCAGGGCGGCGCGGCAGTGCGATCTGCAGGCATGGGCGGCGCAGCCTGTAGGCGTGGGCAGCGCGACCAGCAGGCGGGACTGCGCGGCACGCGACCTGCGCGTGCAAAGCGACGGGCTGCAGC
The DNA here is from genome assembly GCA_916181665.1 of Avena sativa. NCBI lineage: Eukaryota > Viridiplantae > Streptophyta > Magnoliopsida > Poales > Poaceae > Avena > Avena sativa. The sequence goes on along the minus strand of OV702299.1, from coordinate 81,639,581 downwards.
GCATACAGAACAGTTTTGATGGGGCCAGTTCAGAAGCGCAGAAAACGAGGACCCGGGGATCGATTCCCCGGGGGAGTCCTATCATATTATCCTTTTCTTTTTGGGTTTTGATACATGCCATATTTATTCATGCGTTTTTTCTATTTTTGCGGTCTGGTTTCCTCAATTGGGCACGAGTCTTTGCTCCGTTTAGGATGAAAACTAAAAAGAGTTTCAGATGATGGCCATTTCTATCGAGAGAGAGAGAGAGACGTAGTTTGTCTACATTGCAGCTGTGCGTTGGCTAGCTAGTACAGGGAAACAACAACAACTTTCCGCTTTTAGACGTCTACTCCGTACTACCCAATCCAATCCCGACCTCAATCATGACCTTCCGTCCGGAATCGAATGTCTGGCAGTGGCAGCCCTCTTGCGGTGCTCACGATAGCTGCAGCTGTACTTGAGCCGATGAATTCATCACGGGAGGAAATCCCCCGACTTCACACCAGAATCCCGAGGTCTTTGTACAGCGACGCCGCGACGGCGACCAACGGCAAACGCGGGGAGACCAGGGCCGGAGAAGGACACGACGAAGCCACCGACTCGGCGGGGCGCACGCCAAAAGGGCGGACTCACGGTCGGCGCCGCTGATTTTAATAGGACGTACGTACACACTCAAGAACACGATGCCCTTTTCTTTTTCCCCTCCACCTCCTCCTCCCCATTTCGCCTCTGTGTGGTTGACGAAATCTCGCGCCCATGTGGTTGGTTTTCTTTTCCTTTGACTTGATCCAACCAAGAAGACGAAGACTTGGAGCCTCGTAGAGCTAGTATATTGCAGAACCTGCTCGCGGTCTGCCTGTTGCTCCCCCCCAGCACTTAGTCTTCCTCCTCCTCTCGCCATTTCTCCCGTGCACGCCTGCTTGCTTGCTTCTTCTCCTTCTTCTTGCTCCTGTCTGCCTCGGCGCGTGTAAATCTGATCTGGTTCTGCTGGTGTGTCCACATCCATTGGGATCCTAGATTTGGAAAGGGAGATTTGTACCTGGAAAGTGGTCGATGTGCCTGTCACTCTTGTTTCTTTCCCGGGATTGGTAACGGGCGTGAAGGAAGTGATGTGAGTTCGTTTTGCCATTTTGATCTTAGGATTGAGGTTGTTGGGGAGCAGAGGTACTTGGCCCGTTTCTTGGCATGGTGCGTAGCTTGTCTGGGATCGGTAAAGGAGCAAGCTCCTGATCGATTCGTGACATTTCTTGGCGAATCTTGACGGGGGATTTGTGCGAACTGAAGCAAGATTGTCGGTGCAGTGACCTCAGAAGGTGGAGATGAGGCTCACTGTGCGTGTGATCTCTGCCCGCAATCTGCGCGCCATGGATTTCAACGGGTTCAGCGATCCGTATGTGAAGTTGCAGGTTGGGAAGCAGAGGTTCAAGACCAAGGTGGTCAAGATGAACCTCAACCCGGAGTGGGATCAGGAGTTCAGTTTCGCCGTCGCCGATGTCCGGGAAGTGCTCAAGCTAGATGTCTATGATGAAGACTTGATCGGGATTGATGACTTCCTGGGCCAGGTGAAGGTGCCACTGGAGGATCTTCTGGCTGCCGAGAACTTGTCGCTGGGTCAGCGCTGGTACCAGCTTCTTCCCAAGACCAAGAGTGACAAGGCTGTTGATTGTGGTAATTGTTTGAACTTTAATCTTTTTTCTAGTTATTAATTCTGTCATGGAAGTTTGCTATCTTACATCATGCCTTTTGTCCTTTTGCATATGGATTCAGTATCTGACTTTCTGAATTTGAAACATCTTACTACTATTACTACCTGTAGGATCTACAAGGGCATAAATTCTACTTATGTAATTGTGCGAAAAAAGCATAGTCACTTTTCTGTTATTCATCATTTTGCTTGCACCCTGCAGGAGAGATTTGTGTTGTGATATCTCTAGAAACAGCTGGGGCCACACGATCATGGTCTGATGCAGCTGAACTAACTGGCATACAGAAACAGTATTCATTGTCATCAAGTCAAAGCACAGGATCATCAGCTGCATTAGCTTATCAAGAAAGTGAAGCCTCTAAAGAAGATAATGTTAATGAGTATTCTGATGGAGGCCGATCGAAAAAGTATTCTGATGGACCTGAAATCCCTGAAGAGGATGAATGTAGCGAAGGGATAGATCAAACAGCTGCAGATGACAGATGTAATATCATTCGTAATGAAATTTCTAATGGAGCCGAAACTCTTAAAACCGAAAAAATTGACAGGCCCTCGCTTGTTGATCGTGTCTATCAGATGTTCAAGAAAACTGATGATCTTTCATCAACGTCTATGGCAAAGACCGAGGCGGCAGAAGAAGTTCAACAAGCACCAGCAGGAGTTGAGGTTCCTGTAAGCCAAACTGATGATATGTCTTCAGATGCTCCATTTGATGAACTGTTGAGATCTTTTGAATCAAGACATGAAGGAGTCGAAATGCCTGTGAATTTACAAGGAATTCTTGTTAACCAGTCATATTTTACGTCGCCTGGTGATTTGAATAAGCTTCTCTTTTCACCAGATTCAGATTTTCGGCAAACATTGGTACAGATTCAGGGTTGTACTGATTGCAAAACTGAGCCCTGGAGAACTGATAATGATGGAGAGTCTCTCAAGAGAGTGGTAACCTATACAACTGCACCATCCAAATTGATTAAAGCTGTTAAAGCAACAGAGGAACAATCTTATTTGAAGGCTGATGGGAAAGAGTATTCAGTTTTAACAAGTGCCAGCACCCCTGATGTTCCTTGTGGTACTTATTTTCGAACAGAGATTCTTTTCCGTATTATGCCAGGTCCAGAACTTGATTCTGAGCAACCGACTTCACATTTGGTCATTTCTTGGCGCATGAATTTTCTTCAGAGTACTATGCTTAAAGGTATGATAGAAAATGGAGCAAGACAAGGCTTGGAGCAAAGCTATGCACAGTTTTCTGATTTGCTGGCAGAGAAGATCAAGCCTATTGATGTAGAAGATACTGGGTCAGACAAGGAACAGGTCTTAGCTTCATTGCAAGGGGGTCAGGAGTCTGATTGGAAGATAGCATTGCTATACTTCTGCAACTTTGGTGTCTTGTCCTCTCTTTTTGTAGCCCTGTACATTGTCGTGCACGTTTCACTTGTGAATTCAGGTGCTGTTCAGGGGCTTGAGTTTCCTGGATTAGATTTGCCAGATTCACTCAGTGAGATTGTCATGGGTGGGCTATTGTTTCTTCAGGTGCAACACATATTTAAGAAAATTATGTGTTTTTTTCAGGCAAGGGAACAGAAAGGTACTTGCTCCATTTCAATCCTTATTTTCATCATTTTCCAGCTCTAATGTACCTGTAGGTACCTCCTTTCAATCCTTATTTTCATCATTTCCCAGCTCCAATGTACCTGTAGGGACCTCTTTGGAAAAGCGATTATTTTTTTGTTATAATCACACATGTGTTTTCGGATAACAAAGTTCAGCTGAGTTTCTGTTTAGCATGCTTTTTGTTTGGATATTCTCCATCTTGTAAATAAAATAAGTTTTAGTTCGCTTCATCCAAAAGAAATACAAAGCTTCAGTCCTGTCAGTTTTCTCTCAAGAAACTTGCAGAGGCGTAGCATATTCGTTTGAATCTCATTCTGTTCATGTACACCATTGAATCTTGTAGACATAAATGTGACTTTGTGTTTTTTTCTCATGTAGTTGGTGATCATGGTGTGAAAGCAAAAGGCGATGGATGGTTGTTAACGGTTGCCTTAATTGAGGGAACCAAGTTGGCACCAGTTGATGCTACTGGTTTCTCTGATCCTTATGTGGTATTTACTTGCAACGGTAAAACAAAAACAAGTTCAATCAAGTTCCAAACACTCGAACCTCAGTGGAACGGTATGTTTTTAGTTGTAGAGTTCCTGATTTTACTCCTGAACCATTACATTTTATTCCATAACCACATATTTTACTAAGAAGGATAACTTGGGAATTCTCCATTTTAGTAAAAAGGTAGGGCCTTGTGGTGCATCATGTATCGGGCAACTAAATGTACTTCCCTAAACCTTGCAGACATCTTTGAGTTTGATGCCATGGATGATCCTCCATCAGTGATGAATGTACATGTGTACGATTTTGACGGACCGTTTGACGAAGTTACCTCTCTAGGACATGCTGAAATCAACTTTGTCAAATCAAACTTGTCAGAGCTAGCCGATGTATGGATTCCTCTTCAAGGCAACTTGGCTAAGTCCAGGCAGTCTAAGTTGCACCTAAGAATATTTTTGAACAACTCAAAGGGCACTGGTATGGTCACCGAGTATCTGAGTAAAATGGAGAAAGAAGTTGGTAAGAAGGTGGGTACTTACCTTTGCATATTTTTGTAAGCATACTATTACTATGTGAGCTTCCCCTAGTCTGATCTGGGTTACTGCTGCCAGATGCCGTTGCGGTCTCCCCGAACTAATACTGCATTTCAAGAGCTCTTCTCTCTACCAGCAGAAGAATTTCTCATCAGCAGTTTTACATGCTACTTGAAGCGGAAATTGCCTACACAGGTACTTCTGAAACTGCAACCAACACTACCATATAGAGGAAGGCCAAACAGCAAGGCTTCATGGGGATTGGGGATATTGGAGAGGGGAGTCATAACATAGATTGGGATGATAAGAGTATCTGGGGGAGAATATATTGGTTCTTCTTTACTTGAGCTCACAATCTTTAGCCTTTATAAAAAAAATACCACTTCTCAACCTTGAACCATTGCGCAAAAGTTCAATTTTCAACCTTGAACTCTGAAACTGTTTGGTTTTAACCCTGAACTCTTGAATCAGTTTAGTCAACCCCCTTGGCCCTATCCCAAGCGGTTTTGTTCTGTCTAAGACGACACATGGCATCACTTATACACGCCAGCAATATATTTTTTGTAAAACCAGGAAAGTAAATTAAAAAAAATTGGGTAAAATATGGACGGAATTTTGGGAAATATTTTTCCATATTGGCTACTAAATTATTTTTCAGTTTGACTATGGGGAAAAGCTTTTCAGAAAATTTAGGATTTTTTTTTCAGATCAACTACTCCCTCCGACCCATATTAGTTGACTTAGATTCATCTAGATACAAATGTATCTAGTCAAGTTTTAGTGCTAGATACACCCGTATCTAGACAAATTTAAGTCAACTAATATTGTTTTTCAGATCAACTACTCCCTCCGACCCATATTAGTTGACTTAGATTCATCTAGATACAAATGTTTCTAGTCAAGTTTTAGTGCTAGATACACCCGTATCTAGACAAATTTAAGTCAACTAATATTGGTCGGAGGGAGTATTAAAAATTGTTTAGCTACACACCTTTGGACTATTGAATCCACTTTCCAGATTGACCTCGTACTGTTTCCATATTTTTTCCAAGTTTTTCCCAAGAATTTTTTTGTTTGTTTGCTTGATTTTGTAAAATAAAATACTTAGAGCATCTCCACCGACAGTCCCCAAAGGCCCCCCAATAGGCCCAATGGGGGCCAGACACAAAAATAGCCCCCAGCGGCGCCCCGCAGCGGTCCGAACACCCTGAAAATATGTCTGGCAACCCCTTGTCCGCCCCCAACCTTGGCGGCTGGCTAGGGTCGCACAGACACGCCTCGCACGTCGGACCGGCCCACATGTCAATTTTCTGTGGCTATGGGCGCCTGTTTTCTCATCCGCTACAATAAATAAACTCCATAGAAGATCCAATGAGTCGACTGTTTTATAGAAAAAAATCGGGCACTTGGCCGGTCCATTTTGGGGGGGGGGGGGGGGGGGGTAGAGCCACTGTATGCAGGTTGCCGGGCACATTTTCAGGACTGCCGGTGGAGCTGACATGACAAGTTGCTGACGTGTGTAAGTGATACCATGCGTGTTGTCCTAGTCAGCACAAAACCACTTGGGATAGGACCATGGGGGTAAAGTAAACTGATTCAAGAGTTGAAGGTTCATTTTCAGAATTCAAGGTTGAAATATGTTAAACTTGAATCGTTAATTATGCACTGCTTATTCAGTTACTCTTAGAAGATATGGAATTTGTTGATTTGGATGTGGCTAACTTGTTAGTTTGGGCACACAGTTTGTCTACTATGCGCATCTTATATTGCCAGTTTGAAACATTTGTATGGAAAAAATGAGGTTTAGAGAAAAATGCATGTGCTGCAAGATGTGTGATTTCAGATATTAAACTAACAGAAAATGAATAGCTAACTAAGCTTTCTGTCAATTAACAAGATCTTTTGTACTTCTCATTTCAGGGCCATCTTTTCTTATCTCCAAGAATAATTGGGTTTTATTCAAGCATGTTTGGCCGAAAAACAAAGTTTTTCTTTCTATGGGAGGATATTGAAGACATACAGGCAATTCCTCAATCAATATCGTCGTGGAATCCATCTATTACAATAACTCTTCACAGAGGTAAAGGAATGGATGCAAAGCATGGTGCAAAGAGCATTGAGAGTGGAAAGCTGAAATTTTCTCTGCAGTCATTTGCATCGTTTAGTGTGGCCAACCGGTAAGTTTCCACCTTTCTAAAATAATATGAGTTAGTTTCGTGTAGCTCCCATAGAATGAACCATTTAAAGGTCTTTTCTATTACAACTGCCAGTCTAAAGCTGAAATTTTCTCTGCGGTCTTTTGCATAGTTTAGTGTGGCCAACCGGTAAATTTCTACCTTTCTGAAACAATATGAGTTAGTTTCGTTTAGCTCCACTAGAATAAACCATTTAAAGAGCTTTCCAATTACAACTGCCAGTCTAGACCATCGAGAGGCATCTGCATTGGTACACTAGACCATAGCACCTTGAAATTTCCTTTTGCATGTCATTACGATTCATGGCATTTTACTGTGGCCATTATAGATATATTTGGGGTGCATTACAGGACGATAATGGCTTTATGGAAAGCAAGATCTTTGAGCTCTGAGTTCAAAGTACAGATTGCTGAGGAGCAATCCCAAAATAAAACCCTTGAGAGCGAGGACAGTGGAGTTTTCGTTGGTGTTGAGGATTCCAAGAGCGTTCAGATGAGCGAAGTTTTTTCCTCGACCATATCTGCTAATGTAATTTCAGTTATCTTATACAGACCATGGCAACTTTCATTTACACCTGAGTTGCACCTGCAAGTTCTGTAACTACTTATGATGAAATTTATCACAAAGTTGAACTGAAATGCATGTTCCTCTTGCCAGATGAACTCACTTATGGAGGTGTTCGAAGGAGGTTCGCTGGAGATGAGAATCATGGAGAAAGTTGGATGCCTTAAATATTCAGCTACACAATGGGAATCAGATAAACCCGATGAATCTCAAAGACAAATTCATTACAAGTTCAGCAGGAAGTTGTCTCCTGTTGGAGGAGAAGTGACTGGTAGCCAACTGAAATCTCCTATGCCCAATAAGAAAGGGTGGATAATTGAAGAGGTCATGGAACTTCAAGGAGTCCTCCTTGGTGATTTCTTCACGGTATGTGAATATACTCGAAACTTCTGTGCATGGTTCTCGAAAACAACAAGACCATGCTTATACTAGTAGCTAAGTTGGCTTGAGAGTAGCATGATCTCAATGCAAAAGCTTTGTTTCTCAATGCATCGATAGAAAAGGAAGATTGTATATACTCCTAGGACTCACATGCACATGAATGCGCTACATTAGCGATGCTCAACTTGTGCATGATCGATTGCAGCCCTTCCACCCCAAGGGATGCCCAAGGCCGGGGTCTGATTTGATCTTGTTCACCTTCATACACAAGAATTGTAGTGCTTCTGTGTGTACCAGGCTGTGAGCTGCACGAGCGAGGAGGAACCGTCGAACCGATCCTCTGGCAGTTGCATGATCTTCATGTGACACCTTTCCTCGTGTCTAGAGAACTTCTTCCTTTGAAAGCTGGTGCCGTTTTTCACTTCATGACATCTGTTCTGTACATTGAAGTGTTCTATTACCCTAAAAATGAGTCACTTTAGTTACAGTAGTTGGTTGAAATCTTCGCTGAGATAGAGGATTTTTGTTCAATTCGTTAGGTCAGTATTAAATAAAACCTTGGCTTTTATATAAACTACCCTTCACTGGTCAGAAAGATGAAACAATTCAAGGGCACGACCGAAACTGTAGTAGTACTGTAATCAGTTTTAGTGCAGATTTTCTGTCAGGTTTATATGTCGTTAGTGATTGATGATTGTTCTGTTTTTTTTTTACATATGTGGAGCCAAATATTATGTAGGTTGGGAGTAATGTTTGTTCTGGTCTTTCATATATGTGGACCAAAATATCAAAATAAGCATGTTCCAACTTGTTTGCTCCTGTGTCTATCCCGAGCAAATTAAACATGTTCTGCTGATTTTCTGCATAAAACCAGAATAAACATTGTAAATGACATGTACACCTGACTTTTTTGCATGCAGCTTCACATAAAATATCAGATCGAAGACCTTGCTCCTAAACAGAAGGCGTGCAGTGTCCAAGTCTATCTTGGAATTGAATGGTCAAAGAGCACCAGGCATCAGAAGAGAATCGAGAAGAACGTTCTTTCAAGTTCGACTGCTCGCCTAAAGGAGATGTTCAGCCTTGCATCAAAGCAGCTCCCTCGCGCCCGATAGGATCATTCATCTGTGACAACAAAACCCCTGTGCATAATAATACTGAACGACCGGACATGTCCTGACCGCCGGAATGATCTTCTGTACATACATTGCTTGATTGAAGACACACACACAGGCGACTGATTCATTGTTAGAGCACGTTAGAGTGGGGTTTGCAGATCCAATCCGTTTGCAGCAGATGAACCCTTGTGACCGAACTCAGGATGCAAATCCATTTGTTATGTTGCACTGTATCTGATAAAATGTACTATTATATCAGAGATAACAGCATTTAGACCAAACCATGATACCCGCTTCGGTATGCAGTGATGAACTATAGTGAGACCAGGAGCTACAATTTGTTCCTCTCTCTGTAGACTGTAGTGTATGTTTCTACATGGAACAGGCATAGGATTGCAGTATTATTCTCTGCATTTGTTTCTGTATGTGGAGCTGGACCATTTGAAACCATTGCTTCATAGATCACATGTTGAACTGTAAAGAAGCTCAAATAAGTGATGCAATAAAGTTGTGAAGTTTACAGACAGTGAAGTCACCCGTATTACTTCCTTGTGTTATTTTTTTTCTGAAATGGGGAAAACTCCGGCCTCTGCATCAATAGATAGATGCAGATATATCTTCTTCTTTTCTGTTCGGTTTGATGCAGATAGGATAAGGGTAGCGAAGGCATGAATATGTAGAACCTAAGAAAATCGGTATGATGAAAAAGACTCAGTACTATACCATCCGTGCAAAGCAAAATTGGACTCACAAGTCTGAAGTCTCAAAATTGGAGCAAGCATAACATTTTCAGTCAAGGTTCAAACGTTGCTGATGCAATCTGTGGTCTCCCTGTGACATACAGTATTTCTCTCACTCTCTGTGTAGTAGTGGTCTCCTGGTTCCCGGTTTGCCAAAAAAAAAAATTGTGGTCTAACTTTAACCAACATCTCTATGGTCTCCTCGTGACATATTTCTTTGTGTAGCCTGGGGATTTGCCAAAAAAGAAAATTGTGGCCTAACTCTAACCAACATCTCTACTGAATTGAATTCCCTCCGATCCGGAAACAGGTGACTTGTATTTGTCTAAATTCGCACGAGACTTTAGTCAAGTTGTTGCATTTCCGAGCATAAACAAGTGCCTTGTAAATTCATATAAAATCCCCGTCAAGTTGTTGCATTTTCGAGCATTGCCTTTAAGAAATTTCACAGCGGATCTATCACTTCAACTTACTCCATAAATAAAACAAATTACTTTTCTCCAATCCAAATTAATAGACTCACATTTAACAATATTCGGATATATCTAGTACTAAAATATGACTAGATATATCTTCAAAAAAAAAAATATGACTAGATATATTCGAATCAGATAAATCTGAGTTTATTAAAAAAAAGTTGAGGTATGGATTGGAGTGAGTAGCTATTTATGCATCTCAGCCATGAAGTCGATCGAGATAAGATGATTGCGAGGCAGATAATTGACGAAGCAGTGGGGAGAGGGGGAATTGATGCGATGGCGGCGAGATCGGCCACATTTGATTTGAGCTCGACGCAGACACACGGCGAGTGCGGCCATGTCGACAAGCACGCACGCAGGCCATGTGACTCACATAAACAGGGGGCGCGTCGCCGTGCCTTTCAGCAGCTTTGTCTGCCTCCTCCCAACAAATTGCGTCTAGAGATATCCTCCCGCCCCCCCGGCGACCTGCTCTGCTTCCCCTCCCCAAAATATCTTCTGTCGACCATTTCCCTCTAGAACATTCTCTCATCCTCCCACGCAAAAAGAATTGTGGCCGTTCTACCCTTTAATATTCATGAAAAGTTTCTATTTCTACGCGCCACGCCCATGCTACTTTTGTTTCTATATATAATTGCATCCAGTTCAATCTTTGGAAATTTACTTATCGTAGCAACGAGTAGTAGCACAGTTACGTTACATGAGTAAAAAAAAAAGCAGAAGGAGCTCAACATTTTTGGCACGGATATTTCTCTTCAACATCTCTTTGATTTTGCACGAGCAACGTTGTACAGAGAAGCGCTACACCCTCCATGGGATGGGATGGGAGCACTCGGGGGAATATTTACATAGTAGTACAGCAGCAGCGCAACAAAGGAAGAAGAAGAGGAAGAGGAAGAGGAAGAGGTGGCCACTCTGAGCGGCACCACCACCACTAAACAGAAAATAAAGAAAAAGGAGCACTAAAATGGGGGGATATAGTAGCTACAGCAGAGCTAAATGGGGGGAATTTCCTACGCGCACACGGCAGGGCCACACGGAGCTGGCCCCAGTGGCGGAGCGGTGGTGGATCGACGGCGGCAGATCTCTAGTAAATCCGGGCGAAGCGAGGGGCCTCATCGGCGGTGGCGGCGGGGAGGAGGCGGAGGCGGCAGAGCGGGCAGGTGGCGTGGTCGTAGTCGAGCCACGTCTCGAGGCAGGCGCGGTGGAACAGGTGGCCGCAGGGGAGACGGTTCACCACCGACTCCGGCTCGAACCTGGCCAGGCACACGCGGCAGTCCGGGGAGCCCGAGCCGGTCGCGCGGCGCCGCCCGAACAGCGCCGGGGTGAAGCTGCTCCGGAACCTGTCCGCGAGGGTGGGCCCGGCGGGGAACGAGGACGCGGCGGCGGCGGCGGCGGAGGAGGCGGCGGACAGGGGCTGGTCATCGCCGCCGTCGTCCCCCGCGGGCGGCACGGGGAGGCCGACGAACGCCATGACCGCGCGCACCAGGTCCGAGAGGATGGCGATCGACACCGCCGTGTTGTATAGGAGGAAGGTGAAGAGGCTGTCCTTGGGCGCGGGCATGCTCGAGAGCCCCATCTCGCCGGAGGATGGTCGGGACGAGCTGGTTCCGTGGGATTTGGGGGCTGGACCGGATGGTAATTTGGGGGTTTCCGGCGGGTGGTGGGTGCGACCTCTGCGGCAGAGAGACAGAGTGGGGATCGATGGTACTGGAAACAGTGGGAGGAGGCGACGTATTTATAGGCGTTTCCAGGGGTGGCTTGGCTGAGCTGCCTTTTCTTGTGGCGCGCTAGTTGCTGCTTCACGATTCACCGTGGCAAGTTACCGATGAGAGACACCTGGATGGACTGTGAAGTCAAGGACAGGAGGATTTTGGTGCACTTGACCCGCAGCTTCCTCATCCACCCATAATAGTGCATTGGTGCACCAGTGAATTCATCGGCCGACGGTAAACATCCTACTCATACCCCCTTTCTCTGCCACAACGCTATCGATCACATGATCACAAACGCGCTCACCAGTCAATGCCACAAGTTACACACAATTTAGGTTTCTTGAAAAGTTTAAAAACTCGTTTGAATGAGGATTCTTCTTAAGGCCTTCGTTTAATCCACTTCACAAATGGATTGGAGTGGTATGGAAGAGATTAGGAAAGATTTTGGCTTAGATAGTAGGATTTAATCTCCAATCCATGTCAAACCCACTTAAACCCCATGAAATCGAATAAGGCCTAATTCATGTGATCAAGTTAACTTGTTCCTGGTTGTCCCCATAGGAAACTTCTACGTCCCTCCACCTCCACAAAGCCGAGACATGAGGTGTGACTTCCTGAGACATGAGGTGTGACTTCCTTTTCAAAGACTACACGTTAGTATGCAAACACTGAAAGACGGGACGTTTCGATGTCATACATGTTGGTAGCGAGGTAGCCGACGAAAGGAAGAGTGAAGTGACCTCTAAGTTGGCGCTAGAGTGGTAACTGAAGGACGATGACATCGCGCACACAAATAAGGTGAAGGATACGCCATGCACCGACGGTGGTAGTTGGGACGCTCATCCTTCTCGATGACGCAGCACACACTCATAGGATAAGGATAGTGTATCCCGGAGAAGCTAGGCGTAAATTAGTGGAGAAAGAAACATATACAAAAAGATTCATGTGTTATCTCGACTAACTCAAATTAATTCGACATATCACAAGCATAAAAGCGTAAAAAACTCTCTCTAGTTCCCTTTTTTGTAATGGGCATAAAACAACAAACAGTTCAATGAAACAAATATCAAAATGGAGTATCGAGTACCATATTTAGTTCATGAGTAAACACATTCAATGAGAGGACCAAACACTAAGTCTAGAGTATCTACTGAACTAGTCCCAATTTATCTTGCAAAAATGTGGGAGAGTCATGAGACTACCCTATTTACATAGTGTATCCGTTCATGCTTGATTTTCCACCAAGCCGGGAACCAAGGACCGACTCTCTTTTAGAAATTTCTAGAACCAACCAAAAGAGGGGCACTTTGATGTCATGTAGCATCACTAGCAAAGTACCGACGAAAGAAAGAATGGGATCACCTCTAAGATCATGCTAGAGAGTGGAAACTAAAATGTGACTTGGGGTCGTAAGCCACACACATAAATAAGGTAAAGGAGAAGTAAAGGGTATGTGTGCATCGACCACACTCATCCTTTTTGTTGGCGCACCCCACCCTCAAAAGGTAAGTATAATGTTGGCTCAGGAAAGCTTAATGTTACTATTAAAAGAGAAAACAAGTGCAAAAGTATGTGTGAGTTAATTGCATGTGCAAGACACATTTTAACTAACTTAAATTATCTTCGTATGTTATAGACATATACAGATAATAAAATATCTTCAATTTTATTTCGAAAACACCTCGTCATTCTTTGATAATGTGCATAATACACCAAAAAGATGGACATTATGGTGTCAAGTAGCGTCAGTATCCAAGTACCTCACAGAAAAATTGATGCTAGAGTGGAAACGGAAGGGGTGACGGCATCTAATTTCTTGCGTGCAAAAAGGAGACAAATGGTACGCATGCACCAACAATGGTAGTTGGGACGCCCATCCTTCTCTCTGACGCATCATGCCCTCGGAGGATAAGGATAGAGTTGGGTGGAGAAGCTTGACATGAATTAGTTAAAAGAGAATGGGTGCAAAAAGATTTACGAGTTAACTGCACATGTAAGACTCTTTTTGACTATCTCAAAGTAATTCGATATGTCACAAGCATAAAAGTATCAAAAACCATCTCTGGCTTTGTTTAGTAATGTGCAAGATGCATGAAACAGTACAAGGAAACCAATGCCACACATAAAATTTGGACTTAACTAGTATTAGTGCGAAAAGGAAAAATATCGTGAAACTGAGTATCATATTTATTTGATAGGTAAACCAATTCAGTGACAAGATCATACATTAATTCAGATACTGCAAACAAGTAGAGCATCTACTAAAGTACTCTCAATTCATTCTACAAACACATAGGATAGTCACGAGATCACCCTGACTACCTGGTGTCTCTACCCATCATCGTTTTTTCCACAAAGCCGAGATCGGAGGGGAGGCTTTCTTTTAGAAAATTCTAGAATACCAACACCAAAAATAGGGACATTTTATTGTAATGTGGCGACACTAGTAAAGTATGCGACGAAAGAAAGAATAAGGTTACCTCTAAGTTGAAGCTAGAGTGGAAACAAAAAATGTGATGTGGCAACACAAATATCGTGCATAGAAGAAGTAAAATAGAAGTAAAAAGATACGTATAGACCTGACGAGCTAATTGGGACACACATCCTTCTCTCTGATGCAACACACGCTCCAAGAATAAGGTTAGTGCTGGCCTTGAAAATCTTTGGCACAAGTTAGTGAAAGAGAACAACTACAAAAGTATATATGAGTTAACTACATGTCCAAGGCACGCTTCCACTAACTTAAATTTACTTGACATATTGCAAGCATAAGAATTTGAAAACCCTCTTCCATTAATTGAAAATTCCCTCCTCATACTTTTAGTTATGTGCATAGTGAACAACACACTGTGAATACGCAGAGAAACTAACATCATAAACAAATTGCAGAGTAAAATGATATTATAGCAAAAAAAAAATATCACAATTTAGCAACAGTTCAATTTTTCATGTCAATTTGATAATTAAATCAGCTGAGTGAAAAGATAAAACATCAATTCAGATGGTGCAACAAAGTAGAAAATACAATAGATAGTAATAGGAGAAAAATGAACGGGAAAAAGTTAGCAAGGTGGCATAGCATCACCGTCTATAAGAATGAATGCACCTGAGACCCCTCGACGTCTATACTTCTTGTGCCAAATATATGAAGAACTGATACTTGGAATGAAATCTAAGCAAATAAATAACATTATTGGATTTAGTTGTTAACCATGAAGGTTAACAAATCTAGGTAAACTTGATAGTTGTGCGCAATAGAAACATACAGCCCTAGACGGAAAACTTCTTTGTAGGTATAGTTGAGCAATGGTCATACATAACAATAAAAAAATGACAAAATGTGATAAATGTAATATGATTGTTCTCCTGCAATGAGACATGTGGCATTTTTCACAAGAGAAAATGGATGGCCTGTGATGACACTTTTTTCCCTCCACCTTCCACAAAGCCAAGACCCAAGGGATGATTTTCGTTCTAGAAACTGCATTACCAACACTGAAAAGAGGGACGGTTTGAAGGCACGTACTGTCAGGAGAAAAGTAGTTCTTGAGAAAAATAATGAGGTCAGCTCTAAGTTCACACTAGAGAGTGGAAACTAATGTGTGATGGCATCACAAATTCATGCACATATATAGTTAAAACATAAGTAAAGGATGTGCATGCATCGACGAGGGTAAATCAGAATGCTCATCCTTCTTGTTGACGCGCCAAGTGTCAGATGATAAGGATAGTGCGGGTCTAGCGTGGCTAGGCGAAATCAGTAAGTTTACAAATGGTAAAAGGTTTATGACTAAATTAGGTGAGATATTTTGAATCTTAGCCACTAAATTATATTAAATAACCATATAATATTCAGATATAGTTTTTGGGTCCACGGGAGTACATTGTCTATAAGGAAATTCGGTGGCTATTGTTCCCGGGAGAATTCATCCATGACGACACATGAAGGAGAGAACTTTTAGAGGGAGAAGAGCGAACACAATTTTTCATTTGATCAATGGTGTTGGCATCGGAGAAAGTAGTTGTGCGCCCCCCTCTTGTTTGGCTTCGGCATTACCTCGCAACGGAGAGAACCGATGCTAAAACTCATATATGCAATTTGGCACTAATTTGACATTATAGAGAATGAAAGGCTATGACCATATAAATAGTTTTAACCGGAAGGTCACTTCGAGAGAGTTAGGGACGAGAAATGAAATTCCATTTCCCACTTGGATTCAAGAGGGTTGATCCCTTGCTCGTTGTGAGTGTCCCGCGATTTTTCTTAGGCAAGTGAAAGCTGAATCTATGCTAGCCGTGTCTTGCTATATGGTTAATTAACTTTAAGAAAGTTGTTAATACGTGTCTAAGATGCCCTGGGCCTATACACAGTTACCGGATAAGATCATTGCAGCCGATGAGAGAGTAAGACATCCAAATTGTAGGAAGGCATATGTAGCTAGATCTGATCCCGATCGATGTCGCATTAGGTGCAGTGCATATGCATTGTTGATCTGGGTGAGCTGTCAGTTCGGCACACGCTAACACGTACGTTACGACCCCCCCCCCCCCCCCCCCCCCATTGTTTCTTTCACACGGTTGTATCATCACACCACTTAATTAAACAAGTCAAAGCTAGTAGTAGTACTAAATGGGAGAAATTATCAATGTACTTTTTGCTTATATATAACCGGGAGAAATTATCAATGTAAACAAGTTATTCTTGACGGTTACTAAATGGGAGTCCCATGACATGACCAAATTAGCGCACCAAAATTGTACGCGCACTCGTATATATACCGCGCGACGAACCCGTGACGTGGACGTGCGTGGATTCGTCTCGTTCTCCAGTGGACCGAAAATACGCCAAGTGCCCGGCCATTTTTAACCTACAGTGTGAGGAATTTGTGGCAATAATTTGGAGGGGATCGGAAGGGAAGGGGACAAAGAAAGTAAAGACGGGGCCGTACGTGACCATCACGCTGAACGATACCCGAAGCTTCTCCTACGCGCGCCCATACTACTACTACTACTACTACATACGTACACGTACGCACACCGGACGGACTCGCTTATAAGTACTGTGTACCGGCGAGAGCGACGCGGTCAGGGACGGGGACGTACCGATGGATGGCGACGGCTACTTGCGGAACCTCCGATGCGATGGCTTGTCACGCCAGGCCAGCGGCCGCGCGCGGCCTCGCCGCGGATGGTCGACACGGCGCTCCCCGCCCGGTGTCCCGTCTCGCCGGATGCTGCCGTCTGTCAATCGGAAGCACTGAGCAGAGCTATCCTCGACAAGTTGCTTCGGAGCGAAATTATAGGTGAACAAAGATGAGTGGGGAATGATGATGTGAACAAGGATGAGTGGGAAGAGGGACGAGGCGTGCGCTGATGATGTGACCGAAAGGGACAGGGAAAAATCTGCGTTAACGCGTATTCCGGTTGAATTTTGCTCATTAGTCGGTTAGACTGTTGACTGGTGACAGGTACACAGTACTTAATTTTGGTTAATCTGAGGCATGCTAAACCTTTGAGAGGTTCTTGGCACACGTACGCATAGCGCCTCTGATCAACATGCATGGTGCGGCATTATGCATGTGCACATAATAATGGTTTAACGTTGTTGTTTTTGCTGCAGGTAGTAGTATTGATCATCATCCCCAAGTTTGGTTAATAGTAGAGACAAGGACGTGCCGTTCTTGCGGTTGACACCTCCGACACTGCGAATATGTTTGGATGTACAAACACAGTTAACTAAATCTGCTGCTAGCTGCATCAGCTCCTTGTGCGGGCAACATACAAAACACGATAACTAGTACGGAACCCGGCGCTGTGTTGGCGACGGAATTAGCAAAATAATATATTCACAAGAGGGCTTGAGTATATATATCGTCTTATGAAACCACACATAATTAAGATTCCAGTAGGTCACATATGAACACCAAGGAAACTAAACAAGGTGTGCTAAGCACCCATTGTTTATGATAAACAAGATTGCGTTGGGAGATTTTGCTGGTATGGGCACATGTTGGAGGGCGCTGATCCATATTAGGCATCCGGCGAGAAATTCAGGGGTCAGTTCATTGCAGCAATGTATGCTGGATCAAATAAATTAGGTGAGAGCCGAGACAAGTGGACGTTATCTTATCTTTGCTTTATCAGCATACCACCACCCATCGGATTAGAGTGGTGTTAGTACGAACAAAGTATAAACTACCCCACTCTAATCCACTCATCATTGCATAAAGCGCACCGTCTGTTCGAACGGTACCACTGATTAGTCCCGGGCCACCACCAAATTTGCTTGTCCAAATTAGCTTGCTTCTTTTTGTATTCATACTATACACGCACGGTCAATTTACTCCCGTGCGCCGTCACACTGCAGCACGCTAGCTCAGCACCTGTGAGCATGAGCTCTCTCGCCACGCTCACTAGCACTACTAGCCAGTCCAGTTTTTTTTAATATAGTGCGTACTGTGCTAGCCAGTCTCGCCCCTTGCCCTGGCGTTGGCATCTCTGAACGCTCCCGGGCGCACCGGTGACCGGGCCACGCAGGCGCCCAGCGAAGGCCCTCCGGACAAGGAGAGGGAGGGGGTGGGCGGGCAGGGAGCCCCCACCACCACGATGCATCGATGCGTGCCCACTTGTCACGACGGCGAGTTGCCCCGGCCACGACGCCCTGCCCACGGCGCGCGGAAGCCACCAGCGGCGATGGGACGGAACGCACGCCCCGATGGTTTCGCTGCGTCGTGGCGGCTTCGCAGGTGGGCGCGACGCTTGGTCGGACACGTACCTCTACAGCGGTCCCTGTCTCGGATCGCCCACGCCGGCCGGCCCCGCGCTTCCTTCGCGGCCACGCCTCGCCTCCCCGCTCCAGCCAGGGGGCGCGGGACCGTGCCGTGCCCGTGCATGCCTTCGCAGCGCTGCCGTGGCCGTGCTCAAATTTTGGGACGGTACTTGCGACATGTCGAGACGATGGGCTTCAATGTGTGTATCCATCGGTGCTCTTGCAACAAAGGGCTCTGGGCCTAATCTGCAATCTCCGTGGTGTTTGAACTTAATCCGCTACCTAATCCGAGATGAGCACTTGCAGGCACCAAAATCATCGTGACAGCAGCACACGTCACTCCCCAAATCCATCGAACTAGCTTCTTCCAAAAGAAAAGAAAACGAGTCCCCGCAAGAGAAGAGAAGCAAGTCATGTGGTACAGATGAACCAGTCGCTCTCGCTCGCGCGCGGGGCAGCCAACAAGGCGCAGAAGCAGCCAAAGCGCCAGAGAAGCCAGAGAGACAGAGGAGGCATCAAGGTGGAGCATGCACGAGACCACCATCGCGCAACGGCGCAAGCGGCCGAAGTGGTCACGTGGAGCCGGCGTGGGGCAGCGCGTGCACGACACCGACGGCGCGCGCGTGGTCCCGTCGTGCGCTTCTTCTCTCCCGGCTCGCCTCGCGCCCAGCCAAGCCGCCTGGGCCTGGCCTAGCGGCCTCATCGCCTCGCCTCGCCTGCCTCAGATGGACCCCGGCCCTCCCCGGGGTGTCACGTGGGTGGTGGCGGCGGGCGGGCGCCTGGAGCTGGACTGGGCGCTCCGGTGCTGTGCCGCGTGGCGTGCAACGTGTGGGGCTGAGAGCTGGAGCTGCCTCCGAGGCCGACAGCTCGGCCTCCCCGGTGTCACCGCTCAGCAGTCAGCACTGCCCACGGTCTAGCGCAAACGTTCACACCAGTGGAAGTGTGGATGTCGGGACACGACAATATAAGTGCTCCACAATTTAGAAATGTCCATGATTCATCAACTTATTGGTAACCCAAAATTTTAGTACGTAGTACTATCAGTTTTCCTAATTCTCAGCTGCTAGCTCAAATCTTATTTGGTCATATAAATTTATCCTTGTCTGTCTACAGACTTTGGATTTTCTTTCACCCCCCCAAACCAGTGAGGCGATGCTTGATTACGAACACGGTTGAGATGTAAATTCTTGATTTCACAAAGCAAGTGCAAAGTTTTAGCGATTCAAGAAACCAAAAGCAGCTCTGACGTTATTCTCGCATGTGGATTGCGTTGTGTTATGACGTTCCTTTAGGGGGAGTCGGCGCAGTGTGATCGGTGCTACCTGCAAGTATTGGATCTCGTTGTGCTTAGCCATTGCAGTAAATCTGATTTCAAAGACAATACGCATCCATCCCTTACAGGATTTTCACTTGTGGTCATTGAAATCTCAGTTCTCACAGGTTGCCACTGTGTAAATTTTCTTCTTCAGAGGACTGTTGGCCACCTTTCTTTCTAGACTGCTTTGACGAGCAAGGGGGAAAGGAAAAGAAAAAGAAACTTATACTCCATAATGGGCTTGCTGGCCCAATATGTTTTTCGCTGTCTGCAGCCTTTGTAGCACTCACATTGATGGACTACGAGCTGGTTGAGATGCCCACCGAAGAAACCACTATAATTGAGTGTGTTGGATAATGGATACCTCACTGAAGACATCATAGAGGAGGTACTGATCAGACTACGTACCTGTGAGCAGTTTACTTGCGTTCCGCAGCGTATCCAAGCAATGGCGCGATCTACTCAGCAGCAAAAAGTTCATCTTGGCACACCTACAGCATGCACCGCAATGCCTCCTCGTCTTGTACGATAAAGAGTTATCCTCACCTCTTCATATGAACGTGACCATATATCCTTGAGGCTATGTTCGGCTAAGC
This sequence comes from Avena sativa, assembly GCA_916181665.1. Classification (NCBI taxonomy): domain Eukaryota; kingdom Viridiplantae; phylum Streptophyta; class Magnoliopsida; order Poales; family Poaceae; genus Avena; species Avena sativa. The sequence continues at coordinate 81,619,380 of OV702299.1, read as the reverse complement.
CACGTCTAGGTTGGATTGGAGTGGATTGGATTGGATTAGAGGATATTTTGACTTAGATTGGATCTAATCCAAGCCAATCCATGTCAATCCATTCCAATCCAACACTAACCGAACAGGGCCTGATGAAGCATGGTGCGCCACATTATGGAAATTATCGTCTTGCTATTGGGGTGATTACCTATTCGCGTCCTGCAATGGCCTGCTCTGTTTCAACATGGAATCCACACTTGAGATCTGCTGCAACCCCATGACAGACAGGTCATTGTGTGCATATTGCAAAACCCGAGACAACACCAATTCTTCGATTCCACTGTGAATATACCATTGGGTTTCACCCCAAAACCAACAAATACAAGATTATACATTTTATTTTATGCATGAGTTCCACGACCAAGAACGGCCCTGCCGGGTCGATTCGATTCAGGTGGACACCCTTGGTGAAGATGAGTGGAGAGAGATCAGAGTCCCAAGTGTTCCTTTCTTGCTGTCATTAGGAGTTGTTAATCTGGATGGATATGTGTACTGGATAACAGGGCACAAAGACGGGTGTTCGGGTATCGCGGTGATGTCATGTGATCTCAAGGAAGAGGTGTTTACATCAATTCATCCTCCGACACTGGATCCAGAAAAGATGGCCCCCTATAATCCTGGCAGAGATAGATGGGAAGGTACCTTTTGTGATTACATTAACACATTCACGTGCACGAAGCCCGGAGAAGTTCAATACTCCTGGCCTGGGGAGTTTGATATCTGGATGCTCGACAACCACACCAAGCAGAAGTGGCTCCCCATGTACAACATCATATGGCCATCAGGATTCTGGTCTACTATTCGCCCGCAGGTTTTTATCCATGGGAGGAAGGTGTTGCTGCAAGACGTTGCTGGTAAACTGTACTCCTACGATGTACTTCCTCCGTTTCAAAATGTAAGAGTCTTGCTTCGGTATCCCCCTGAGGGCAATCGAAGAGAAAAACCGGGTCTGGGTGGTTCGACGGTATGTCCCGGGTTAGTTTAGGAGCCGGTTTAGCGCTGTATATTTTTTGTATCGGTGTACGTATCCGTTTTGTATAGGGCGTGTTTAGGGGGAAAAAAGTTTAGGTCCCACGTTCTAGTGGTGCTGTTACTCAGAACCTCTACGCAGAGTAGTGCCCTTGTGAGATTCACGGCGATCCGACCGGCGGCGTAACCCTAGCAGCCGACGAGATCGCACCTCATTGCCGCTCCTCTCTCCTCTAGACACGGCGGCACCCTAAGACGCGGGACAGACCTCATCGCCGCTCCTGTCCTCTAGAAAAATTAGAGATCGGAGCACCTCCAGATCGTACGAGTCTAGATCGCAGCACTTCCAGATCGGAGACGATCTGGACCTAGTACGCGTCAGAGGTGAGATCTCATCGGCTGCTAGGGTTCGGTGACGGCTCCTCCTCCTACTCCTCCGTGTTGTTGTAAGATAATTCTGACTCTCATGGTTTCTAGTGGTTGCAGATAATGGTGGATAGCAGTGGTTCAAGTATGATGGAAGAAGATGACGAGTACTTGGACAATGAGACCGAGTCCTATCACCACCATGGATCAGATTCTGAGTCCTCTGACCACCATGGATCAGATTCTCATGTAGATGGACACGTCCATCCTGATGATGCATCAGACAAAAATGTGAGTGGCCTTGATTTTATGTGGTGTACTAGTAATTGCAATGAAGACAACAAAATAAATTTATGTTCATTTTCATTTGTGTTGTGTAGATTGAGTTAGAAGTTGCTAATGAGGAGAATGATTCTGAGGTATTGGACAGTGAGTACATGAATAAGGTATGTGCATTATTGTAGGTATATATGTGGATGAAATTAGTTGCATGAAAATATAACTTACTATTATTTTCGTATTGAATTGTTCAGTTAATAGTTGGGAGTGATAAAAGTTTTGACTACTATGGTGATTCAGACTTGGAGACATTTGATAATGTTGAGGTATGTGTTTTATATTTTATGTGATATATATACCCAAGTTGTACCATTGTACTAATAATTTATGTGTTATATGTTATGGATTTGTAGGTGGCTGGGAATGTTTTTAAAGAGAAAGAATATAAGGGGGAATGTGACAGGGATATTGGGCATCCAGGTGAAGGGCGGGAGAAGTATTGGAAAATAATGGATATGACTTTTGTCTCTGAACCTGCGACATATTATTTTTACAACAGCTATGCTAAAGACCATGGATTCAGCATAAGAAAGGACAGGTATAAGGAAAACAAAAAGGCATCGCATGATATACGTAAGAGGCAGTTCGTATGCTCCAGGGAAGGGAAACGTAGTAGCAAATACTTGCCTTTGGAAGGTAGAAAATACAAGCCAAGAGCAGAGTCTCGTTGTGGATGCACAACGCAACTGGTCATGAAGCTAGATAAATCTAAAGGTGTTTGGTGTGTTGAGAAGTTTGATGACAAGCACAATCATATTTTAGCTAGACCTGAGGAGGTGCCTTTTCTTTGGTCTCATAGGAAGATCAAAGATTTCCAAAGAGCAGAGATATTAGCAATGCAGCTAGTGGGATTAGAAAGCATATGATCACGAGTTCTTTCATCAGTAAGTACGGTAGATACAATCAAGTTGGATTCACGAGGAAGGATTTGTATAACATGTGTGCCAGAGAGAAAAGGAAGCTACTTTCAAGCGGCGATGCGGCCACGGCCATCGGCATTATGCAAAGCAGGAAGGAAAAGGACCCTGACTTTTTTTATGATCATCAGCTTGACGATAAGGGACGTTTGAAATGTCTCTTCTGGTGCGATTCTCAGTCACGTCAGGACTACCAAGATTATGGTGACGTTTTGGTGTTTGACAGCACCTACAAGATGAATCGATACGGTATGCCTTTTGTTCCGTTTGTCAGCCTGAACAATCACTGGAAGACTACCGTATTCGGGTGTGCCATCATATCAAACGAGACCGAGGATACTTATGCTTGGCTCCTGAAAACATTTTTGAAAGCAATGTGTCAGAAGAGGCCATGGTCTAAAAATCACGGATGCGGATGATGCGATGATGAGAGCGATACGAAGTGCATTACCAGATGTGTGGCACCGTATTTGTACATGGCACATTGAAAAGAACATGTGCAAACATCTAAGTTCTAAATCATTGCGAGAGTTTCGGTCTCTATTATATTACTCCACCACGAAGGCCAAGTTTGAGGAAGGATGGCACGCATATGTGAGAAAATGGCAGATAGATAAGACAAAACCGTGGCTAAATAGAATGTATAAGAAGAAGCACATGTGGGCGGCTGCTTACCTCGCAGATGGATTTTGGCTAGGGATGAAAAGCAACCATCGCAGTGAAAGTCTCAACTCGTCCCTTCATCTTCACCTCGATTATGGGATGACGCTTGTGGATTTAATTGTGCACTATGAGAATGCCATTGTACGTATCCGGGAAACAGAGGCGCGAGATGACTGCACGGCTTCACAGACTATGCCTGTGATTGTTACCAAATGGCAGCAAATTGAGTTAGCAATGGTCAGCACATTCACCCCAGCTAATTTTTATATCTTGCAGGATGAGCTTCGTAAGATTGAAGGCATGACGACTGTAGAAAAAAGTGTGGGAATAGAAGATTCAGCAAGGTATCTTGTGGCATGGTCAAATAACCGACGCCATAATTTTTCTGTGGACTATACACCAAACAATTCAGCACAAAGTATGATTGCAATTGCCGGAGGATGGTACGTAGAGGCATTCCTTGCAAGCATATTCTGTTTGTGTTGACGGAGCTAAAATTGGTTGAACTACCAAGGTGTATTGTTCTTGCACGATTCTCAAAAAATGCCAGAAGTGGGTTACCTTCGAGGCACACGAGCGATCTGTTTGGCTGGGGATTTGCTGGGGCAGAGGAGCGAAGTCGGTATTCCGAGCTCAGTGTGATGTCTTCTGAAGCATTACATGTAGCCTGCAATAATCCTGAGTTGTACAAACAAGTAAAGACCTTGTACAAGGAAATTATATCGAAAAAAGTGACATACGATGCAGGAGTACGTGGTCCAAGAAATTCCATTAATACTGATGGAGGACCTTCTGCAAGTGCAACTACTCTAATAGGCGATCCTGCTAAAGTCAACACAAAAGGTGCTCCGAAGGAAAAGAATAAAGGGAAGAGCAAGAGTAAAAACGGTAGACCACTCGGGTATGATGAGAAAAAGCGGTTAAAGTTGTGTAGCGTTTGCAAAACGCCTGGACACAACAAAAATAGTGTGAAATGCAAACTCCATCACAGGTAACCACTATATTTAATTTTGGCATTAATTATTGTAATATATTTGTTTATGATTTTTGTGTTTGTAAACTGCAGGTATCTTGCAAAAATGTTAGTTTGACGTGAGCAGCAGTAACATAGTATGCTGACGAGAGGGAGCTCATTATCATGATTATCCGGAAGTGAAAAATATCATAAATAGTAGTTGAGAATTTTATCTTGTTTATGAGAACGTTGTTTGGTTATCTTTATTGGTTATCTAAATAGCGGTATGTAAGGCTTGATTAGGGACATAATAGCGACATGTGGGTATTATGTTTGTTATCTTGATTGGTTATCATGAAATTAAGCTGGATGGATGCTGCAATCTGTTTTGAAGAAAACAATGGGTATGTATGAATGGTTGTTGCTAAAGTTTTCAAAAAAACAATGATGAAAACTTGATGTGTAGAGTTGTCGTGGCAGGAAAACAGGGCAAAATCGTGTCATGGCAGAAATCTGGCAGCCCTGTCGCGGCAGAAAAAACAGCCTTTTCTGTGCCGCGGCAGATCAAATTTGTCGCGGCAGAAAAAACATGGCGTGATTCGGTTTATGTAGCGTGATTCCCCCTCTGCGTCTGCGTCCCCCTCGTCTGCTGCGTCAGCCGACGCATGTGGCGACGTACGGAGCGGGGACAGAGTGGACCCTGGCGGCCCTGGCGACGTACGACGCGGGGACCGTGTGCTGGGTGGGAACTGGGGGGACCGAGGTGACGCGGGAGCAGACTCCCCCTGGTCCCAGCGTGGAGAGGAGGGAGGCGTCAACACCGGGGACACCGAGTCGCGCGCAGCTCCTGGATTCGGCGACGTGGCACGCGAGGAGTCGACGCGCGGAGGTGGAACCGAAGCACCTGAGACAGAGGGGGACCGGGCAGAGGACGACGGTCCCACAGAATCTGTCTCGGTTGTTGCAGCGTTTTGGCTTGTAGCGACTGTTTCTTTAGATGCATTATTTGATGTAGTATGAGGGCTGTAGGCTCCCGATTCCGGTGTCGTTTGTTCAGACAAACTAGCAGGCATGTGAAGAGCTGGAACCTGAAGGGGATCAACAGTAGGAACAATATACAAATATGTATCATTAGTGTGCAAAATAGATTCACTGGATGGTGATATTGCTTGCTCTGTTGAAACATGGACTAATAAACACAAAATATTAAATATGTTCACACCAGGAGTAGTAAACACAAAATATTGAATATGTTCACACCAGGAGTAATAAACACAAAATATTGAGTATAAACCCAAAATATTCAGTATATTTTACAAGCATGTCATGGTAACATAGGAACAAAAAAACCTGTAGGGTGGGAAACCTTCTACGGGACTAAAACCCAACCTACAAGCCATAATTCGTTCCTCAGGCTTTCATGTGCTTGGCCGTCTCAAGAACCTTGGTTCTGACAGTGCAGATGTTTGAAGGGGACAGAACAACCTGAGCAACCTTCAGTCTTCTGTTATCATTCACTGTGGAGTGCATTGACAAATCTAAGTAAGTACAAATATTTTTGCTACAGTTGGTCGGGTAGTTATAGTTAAAAGAATATGCAAACCTGCGAAATTTCCCTAGTCATTTTATCGCCATCCCAGTGTTCCATACACTCCAACACAAATAAGCCACATAAATTTCTGGGACACGGGACAAGAACTAATTTTATTTTGCATAATGGATAACATGAAATATACAAGACAAAAAAAAGTAAACTAAACTCACTTATCTCTTTGCCGAGCCAATTCATAACGTTTTATAGGCCATTTTGATACGTCGGGGTATTGTGATTTTGTAATCATGTTAGTTTGTTTTATGTCATACGCTATTTGATATCTCTGAAAAATGCAAAAATTAGTGTAATGTACACAAGTATTAAGGTAGTACATGATAAAGTTAAGAGAATAAATTACCATTGTTTTAATTATTTTCTTCGTTGTAGATAAAGAGTACAAAGAGTCTAGAACTTGAAATTCTTGTTTCGGTATGTGCATGACTACTGTCGTCCAATGCGCGTCATTTATATTTAGAGGGAAATATACCTACAGAAATTGAAGAATGTAATCAACAAAACACTTTTCAACATACAAATGATGTATGTTCTAATTACCTTATTTCGCAAGAAATATTCATCCATGACTCTTTCAATTGATCCACTTTTGGACATAGTGAAGTCCATGTTATGCTTGGATTTTTTTCGCTTCTTCCAAAGTTGTACCCTTCTTCACAAGGAATGTTGTTCTTAATGCACTGAAAAGGTACCGAACATGTCCCACACGAAGTGACAAATCTCTAATGTAATTGTCTATTAACTGTAACCATAAGAGGAATTAATTTTATCAGAGTGGTAACATTATTATGTATTAGCATGATATAAAATAATCATAACACAGTACAACTTACACGATCGCTAACCCACTCATGGTCCAACACATCTTTAAGCTTTAATGAATTCAAAATAATTCCATTTGCATGTTAGTAAACAATCTTTTTACCATTCGATTCATCCTTACATGCGTTTTCAACCAATGTCACGGCTGCTTGTATTTGATGAACAGTCAGGACACGTGTAACATCATCTTGGTTTACAAATAATCCTACGAAAATGGTAAAAAAACTCGTTATAACTACATAAAGATGTAAATAGTAGGTACACATTAAATAACTGTAAATCTATTTGTAGGGAAGCATGCATCAGTTGAAACTAATTCCTCAGCATGCATGCATAGTGCCAATATGTGTTCCCACTTGCATGCACATTACTCACAAACCGATTCACACGGCTGAATGTGAAAGGAAAGAAATAAGATTGTACTAGGCTAAAACGCCACAATTATTCAGTAATAAATGGCTATGTGCATAAACCAGCATTTCTAGTGAAACTGCATGAAAAATGAAAGGTGCCGTGTAAACTGAACCGGAGGAAGTACCTTTCTTAAGTGCACGACGTTTGGGGGGCTCATATCCCACGTAACCTTTAAGTTTTGTAGAAATTTTGCGCTTACGTTTCCCTAAACCTTGTTCCGGCTCATTGTTAACGTCCAACTTACTATCGATGCTGTTGGAATCGTCTAACGCAGTTGCTCCATCCAGCTCTTTCTCATTTTTGCTAATTCCGTACATTTCCGATGGAAGGTCTGACACGGCTTTTGTAGAAACATCAAGCACTAACTCTGGATTGAAAGGTGTGCTGCCTATTGCGTCTTTACAAGCATCTTTATGTGCGCCATCGTCGGGCGTTGCATTACCATTCAACCCAGCGTGTTTTATTGAATCAATAGTTTCCTTAATAATCTGATCAGCATAAGCACCTGCACTCTCTTTCCCATACCAAAATTCTTTTCCTGGAAAAGAGGATCCATTATTCAATGATAGGTTGTCATCTTCGTTTCAACTTCTTTGCTTTTGTACATAATGCCATTTTTATTCAACTTGATAATTAATTCCTGAAAAATTAAATGGAAATATATAATGTACTCGTAGGCTATCAGATATAAAAATAGAAATTCTCAATAGTACATGCAATAACACGGTGATTACCTGTGCATATGAGTCCATCATTTTCTTGACGATTTTCTCCATTGTTGACTCCATCCTATTCATTATTCGCTCCATCACTCGCTCCATCACTCGCTCCATCATAGACTCCGTCATTACCTCCTGCACGTTTTTAGTAGTTTTTTTGTTTGGCTTGAGAATAGGAGCCGGTTTATTTAGCATTTCAATCCTATACTCCAACGTTATATTATCTTCAACCTGATACATATAGATTAGTAGAACTCAATGTTATTAATCAAGTATAGGCATAAGTTTTAACATAACCACATGATATATATACAGATGATATTAGAAACATGGATCGTTACTAGAATAGGTCCTTCACTCCGACCATGATCACAGTCCATTGTATCCCTAATCCTAGCAGCAGCATCTGTCCAATTACGCATGAGTTGTCTCAATGACAAACTTGGATTTATCCTACAAGGATCATCTACATGCTTGACCTTCTCCCAATAAACATACTGCATGTGAACCAAGTGTAATGTTAGTGCATCATAAAATGAGATGATCTACCATATTAAAAATAATGTTGAGAAAATATTTAATACCTGTATTAAAGACAAATTTCACTTAGGCCACTGCCTAATTTGTTTATATCTATTTACAAGCCTGAAGTATAGAATGAGATGATCTACCGTGAACTCACTCCAATTAATGGTGGATATGTGGTCTAGGTCCTCCACTAGTACCCAATAATCCTTCGGTACTATCCTCTTAGTCATAGGCGCCAGGACTGTACCAAGGAAAACAAGGGCAGATTTGTGGAGGAAGTCATCGTCCGCAGCTTTACTCATGACAATATCAGCTATTAAATCTTCAATAACAATGTTGCTAGTAGTTGTGCTGAGAAAATATGGTGGAATACGGGACTTTCCGTCTTCACCTTCCTCATCAATTATACGATTAGCAGACAGACCATAGTTACGTAATCCATAAATGCACTCTGCATCTTGTGCAGTCAATGCAAATTTGCCTTTATTAGGCAGGACAAAAGTGCTAGACTCATGATCATAAATGTGAAACATGTACTACAGCAAGACAACTCGCATCCAAATTGGTGGAATTTGCAACATACTTCGCATAATTGATTCCATAAATTTGCTACGTTGTTGACTTGTAAAATTGCCCACAAGTCTACACCATGTTTCAACAGAGCAAGCAATATCACCATCCAGTTTCATCACGCTGCAAGAAAAATCACCATGACAAAAATAAACAAGTGTAAAGTTAGTGCATGCATATGTTTATACTATGTAAAGGAAATTGTTGGCATATATATAATGTATGTATTACAGATCAACAAAATTACAACTAGCACTAGGGCCGTGGCATTTTTTTTTCGGCGACGACAGAGGAGCAGAGCGGCCGAGGTTGATTCTAGACACCGGACCGCCCTGTAATGGAGGAATCTGACGACAAAGGAGATGGAACGATCAACGCAAACATACGTGTGGTGGTGCGTGCTGGAAGATTCTTCCCTCCGATCCGGCCTTCCCGGATGCGTGGCGTGAATTAGATCCTTCTCCGATCGGAAGTGCCATTGATTTGATTAAACCAACCACTAAACTTTGGATAGAATTAGTGCGGCTAAACCCCGGCCCCTCTCCTAGTAATCCCCACCACCGCTGTACCCTATCCTGTTACCTCTGCCGCCATAGCTCAAAACGTCCCCGGGCCCCGCCAACCCCTCTCTGCACACGGCGAAGCCATGCGATCATAGATCTACGTGATCATAGATCTAGGTACACACAGATACGGTACATGCGATCATAGATCCATGCGATCATACCTGATGGGCTGCCGCAGTACTTCTTCCGCGCGCCGCCATTATACGAATGACGCACTCCGCCGAGTCGCCGCAAGGTTGAGACGGTCGCTCCTCAAAGGAGTCAACTCGAAAGGCGGTTGTAAACTGGGACAGAGAAGGCGGCGGTAGGGCGACGATGTAGCCACGACGCAGTCGTGCCTATCTAACCCACCACGTCGCTGCGCGTTTGACTAAAAAAATATGTGAAAACGACCCTAAAGGCCCAGTTTAGGCCGAGGATGTTGGAATTATGCCCTAGAGGCAATAATAAAGATGTTATTATTATAATTCTTGTTCATGATAATATTTATATTCCATGCTAGAATTGTATTAAGCGGAAACTTTAATACTTGTGTGGTTTGTGAACAACACCGTGTCCCTAGTACGCCTCTATGGACTAGCTCATTGATCAATGATGGTTAAGGTTTCCTAACCATAGACATGAGTTGTCAATTGATAATGAGATCATATCATTGGGAGAATGATATGGTGGACAGACCCAAACTAAACGAAGCAATTAGATCGTGTCATCGTGTTCGTCTTTGCGAAGCTTTTCTTATGTCAAATATCATATTCCTTAGACCATGAGATAATACAACTCCTTGGTATCGGAAGAAAGCTTTGAGGTCATCAAACGTCATCCTATGAGAGGGTGATCATAAAGGTGTCTCTCAGGTGATCGGAAAGTATCTGTTGGGTTGTATGTATCGAGATGGGATTTGTCCCTCCCAAGTCGGAGAGATATACTTCGGGCCCACTCGGTAATCGATATCAACACCGCTTGCAAGCATGTGGTTAAGGAGTTAATCACAAAGTGATATCGGATTACAGAACGAGTAAAGTACTTGCTGTGAACGAGATTGAACTAGGTATGACGGTACCGACGATCGAATCTCGGGCAAGTAAAATATCGCGAGACGAAGGGAATATACATATGGGATTGATTGAATCCTGGCATCGTGGTTCATCCGATATGATCATCGATGAATGTGTGGGAGTCAATATGGGTTTCCAGGCCCCGCTGTTGATTATTGATAGAAGATCATGTCTGCATATTCTCGAACCCGCAGGGTCACACACTTAACGTGTCTCGACGCTAGGATAGATTGGACAATTGGTTTATGAGTTTTTGTTCGGAGTATCGGATGGGATCCGGGACATCACGAGAGGTTCCGGAATGGTCCGGAGAATAAGATTCATATAAGGCAGTGCAATTTTTGGAGTTCGGAATTGTTCCAGGTTAACCGGTATTGTACCGGAAGCTTCTAGAACCTTCCGGAGGGGGACCAACGTGGTCCCACCTGTCGGGAGGGGGCATGGGCCTATGAGGGAGTGCCCTGGCCGCATTGGGCCAGGGGCACAAGGCCCCATAGGTCCCAGCCGGCCTAGAGGGGTTTAAACCCTGGATAGACCTTCTAGAAGGGGGAGAGTCCTTGCCCCCCACTTCTCCCTCCCTTGGCCGCCGGCCCAAGGCTTGGAGGAGGGGCAAGGGCTGGCCGCCTCCCCCTCTATATAAAGAGGGCTGGTGCGCCCCCTCCCATATACCTTCCCCTCCAACCCTAGCCGCCCTGCCGCCCTTCCTCTCTCCCTCCTGACTGTTTGTAGGCGAAGCCCTGCTGCAGAAATTCTCCACCATATACACCACGCTGTCGTGTTGTAGATCCAATCCGTCTCTCCACCATACTTGCTGGTCCGAGGAAGGAGGAGACGTCGAGGTGCTGCACGTGTGCATCTCACGGAGGCACCGCCACTTGTGGTGCTAGATCGGATCGGATCACGAGGAGGAGAAGCGAGTACGACTACATCACCCACGTTCCGACGAACGTTCCGCTGTGCGAATCTTCAAGGGTATAAAGATCTAATCCAATCTCTCTCGTTGTTTGCATCTCCTAGATTAGATCTTGGCTTTCCCTCTGTTCGCATCCGTAGAAAAATTTGATTTACTATGCCACGAAACCCTTCAGAGGAACGCAGTACATTAATTGGCAAAAAAATCATGTAAATTTTTTTTGACACTCTCGAGGTTGGGTTCCACACACGGGCCTAGCTCAAGCCCATAACATGCGAACTAGATCATAATAGTACTGCCTAGCGGCCCCGAGGTCAGCCCATTACAGGCGAACAATACCAGGTGAATCGGATTTGTTTTTTGAGAGTAGCTCGAGGGTGAGAATCGACCGGGGTATATAAGCTGGTCGTCCTCGCCTCCAACTAGCGAGGTGGGACTAAAACTCCAACCCTCGTTGGCACCGCGCACAGCACGCGTACACGGGCCGATTTTACTGCCAGATCACCACGATGCGGCGCTCGACGGGCACGGGAGTTGGGCCAGTGCTTAGGTTGTCTCGCTGGGCCTGGTTCTCAGGTACGTTTATTTATTTTTTCCTCTTATTTCTTTTTCCTTTTTCCATTTCTATTTTCTATTTCAATTCAAATGATTTCAAAACTCAATTTGATTTCAAACCTTTACGAAACCTTTTAAGTAGGTTTCATCTTATTTTTTACTGTGTTATTTAATCCACTCAATTATAATTTTCTTGTTATTTAATATTTATCTATGATTAGGTATTTTCTCTTTTTTCAAATTAAATTTAATATGATTCAAACCCATATAATTTTTTTTCAAATAATCCCTTATTATTTACCAATAGATCCATGGTTAAACCACATCTTGTGGGCCTAAAAATGATTTTTCCCAAAATATTTGAGGTTCCAATTGTGTAGCTCTAGTTCAAATTTTCCATGTTTATGCCATATTTGACCAAATTTTGACTTGTGGTACAAATTGAGCAAAATAGAAATTAAATACCAACAAAGTGGTTATGTTCCCACCAAATGTCCCCATCTACCTAAACATGCTGGTGAAACAAAGGTTTTAACTATAAATTTTGTACATCCTTCACAAAATATAGCTGAATTTGAAATTTTTAAATGGAAAATGGTATTTAAAAGCATACTTGGTGACAGACACCAAAATATGAATTGTATGCCATGCCAAGACACACCTCCCTGCCAAGTTTGAGTCAATTCTGAGAAAGTATGACATGGAGCTAGTCATGTCCTATGAAATTTGGGTACACACCCATGAGACTCACACTTGGAACCAAGAGTGAGAGAGCAAACTCATCTTTGCTTTCAAAAACTCAAGGTTTATTATTTTTCATTCTAACCAGGGTACAATCTAAGACCAATGGACAAGGTTTCACTATTTTTTGATTTTCTGTGATTTTATACTGCTAGGTCAAAGTCTGGTCAAATTTTGCGTCGAACACCGAGTAGCCATATGGATGAACCTAGCTGATCTACCAATAGATCCATGGTTAAACCACATATTGTGGGCCTAAAAATGATTTTTCCCAAAATATTTGAGGTTCCAATTGTGTAGCTCTAGTTCAATTTTTCCATGTTTATGCTATATTTGACCAAACTTTGACTTGTGGTACAAATTGAGCAAAATAGAAATTAAAGACCAACAAAGTGGTTATGTTCTCACCAAATGTCCCCATCTACCTAAACATGCTGGTGAAACAAAGGTTTCAACTATAAATTTTATACATCCTTCACAAAATATAGCTGAATTTGAAATTTTAAAATGGAAAATGGTATTTAAAAGCATACTTGGTGACAGACACCAAAAGATGAAATGTATGCCATGCCAAGACACACCTCCCTGCCAAGTTTTAGTCAATTCTGAGAAAGTATGACATGGAGCTGGTCATGTCCTATGAAATTTGGGTACACACCCATGAGACTCACACTTGGAACCAAGAGTGAGAGAGCAAACTCATCTTTGCTTCCACAAACTCAAGGTTTATTATTTTTCATTCTAACTAGGGTACAATCTAAGACCAATGGACAAGGTTTCACTATTTTTTGATTTTCTGTGATTTTATACTGCTAGGTCAAAGTCTGGTCAAATTTTGCGTCGAACACCGAGTAGCCATATGGATGAACCTAGCTGATCTACCAATAGATCCATGGTTAAACCACATCTTGTGGGCCTAAAAATGATTTTTCCCAAAATATTTGAGGTTCCAATTGTGTAGCTCTAGTTCAATTTTTCCATGTTTATGCTATATTTGACCAAACTTTGACTTGTGGTACAAATTGAGCAAAATAGAAATTAAAGACCAACAAAGTGGTTATGTTCTCACCAAATGTCCCCATATACCTAAACATGCTAGTGAAACAAAGGTTTCAACTATAAATTTTGTACACCCTTCACAAAATATAGCTGAATTTGAAATTTTAAAATGGAAAATGGTATTTAAAAGCATACTTGGTGACAGACACCAAAAGATGAATTGTATGCCATGCCAAGACACACCTCCCTGCCAAGTTTGAGTCAATTCTGAGAAAGTATGACATGGAGCTGGTCATGTCCTATGAAATTTGGGTACACACCCATGAGACTCACACTTGGAACCAAGAGTGAGAGAGCAAACTCATCTTTGCTTCCACAAAATCAAGGTTTATTATTTTTCATTCTAACTAGGGTACAATCTAAGACCAATGGACAAGGTTTCACTATTTTTTGATTTTCTGTGATTTTATACTGCCAGGTCAAAGTCTGGTCAAATTTTGCGTCGAACACCGAGTAGCCATATGGATGAACCTAGCTGATCTACCAATAGATCCATGGTTAAACCACATCTTGTGGGCCTAAAAATGATTTTTCCCAAAATATTTGAGGTTCCAATGGTGTAGCTCTAGTTCAAATTTTCCATGTTTATGCCATATTTGACCAAACTTTGACTTGTGGTACAAACTGAGAAAAATAGAAATTAAAGACCAACAAAGTGGTTATGTTCCCACCAAATGTCCCCATATACCTAAACATGCTGGTGAAACAAAGGTTTCAACTATAAATTTTGTACATCCTTCACAAAATATAGCTGAATTTGAAATTTTAAAATGGAAAATGGTATTTAAAAGCATACTTGGTGACAGACACCAAAAGATGAAATGTATGCCATGCCAAGACACACCTCCCTGCCAAGTTTGAGTCAATTCTGAGAAAGTATGACATGGAGCTGGTCATGTCCTATGAAATTTGGGTACACACCCATGAGACTCACACTTGGAACCAAGAGTGAGAGATCAAACTCATCTTTGCTTCCACAAACTCAAGGTTTATTATTTTTCATTCTAACTAGGGTACAATCTAAGACCAATGGACAAGGTTTCACTATTTTTTGATTTTCTGTGATTTTATACTGCCAGGTCAAATTTTGCGTCGAACACCGAGTAGCCATATGGATGAACCTAGCTGATCTACCAATAGATCCATGGTTAAACCATATCTTGTGGGCCTAAAAATGATTTTTCCCAAAATATTTGAGGTTCCAATTGTGTAGCTCTAGTTCAAATTTTCCATGTTTATGCCATATTTGAGACCAAACTTTGACTTGTGGTACAAATTGAGCAAAATAGAAATTAAAGACCAACAAAGTGGTTATGTTCCCACCAAATGTCCCCATCTATCTAAACATGCTGGTGAAACAAAGGTTTCAACTATAAATTTTGTACATCCTTCACAAAATATAGCTGAATTTGAAATTTTAAAATGGAAAATGGTATTTAAAAGCATACTTGGTGACAAACACCAAAAGATGAAATATATTCCATGCCAAGATTTATAAGTTTGCTTGTTCAATTATGTAGCTCTAGTTCAAAAAATTTCTTGTTCAAAATTTATAAGTTTGCTTGTTCAAATTTCATATTTGACTATGATGCTGGTGTGGTCTGTCGCTCGGAAGATAATATGCTACCTCGTTCTGCTACTATGATGCAGCAAGGTCGCCATGTGTGATTCTCAAAAAACATAACATATTTTTCAAATAACAATTTCAAACATAATGGCAAAAGTGCAAAATAACAGGTATTTTCACACACATTTTAAAAGGACAGATTCAGACCGTCATAGATAACTAAAACATTAGATTGTTCACAACATCCAGAGCAAAAGAGCACCTTCATCACAAGAAAGTGCACCAAAAGATCATACCTACCATGTCCAGAACTAACAAACATAGCCTAGATGTTCTTACATGGCATACATAACATTCCAAATATTCAACACCTAACTAACAACTACACCAAGTATGCCTGGACAAGCACCTCCCACAGAGCCTTATGCTGAGCCTTCTCAGGAGCATCTGAACTGTCCTTGGCGAGCTGCTGAACGTGCTGCAGCAGGTTCACAAGCATCCCACCCCTAGGCTTCCATGGATGGTATGGGCACCTGTACCTGTTGTTCACCACATATGGGCCGCGGTTGTTTGTTTGTAGCTGGATCACTTCCTTCTGAATGAAGGAATTTTCATTTCTCTTGTCCACAGACTCAACATTGTCATGCGAGTCAAACTACAATGCACACAACAAACATTCAATCTTACAAAATGAAAAAAATATATTACAAAATGAATGTGCAATGTAATATGTAAAAAGTTGAATGTATCACCGAAAGTGGGCTTCCATCCTCCTAGAACTCATATGGATCAATGTACTGTACCTCCTTCATATTAAAGCAAACAGATGCAAAGTTAATTGTTTCACACTTTATAAGAAACTATATATATGAAAAAAACAAATGGATAACACAAATCTATATGGACATAATTGGTCAACAATATGCATTTCCTATCAAAGGTTAATCTAGACAAGCCCATAGATAAAATCACAGGCTTTAAGCAATAAACCAATAACATATTTCACTTCAAAACCCACAAAATTTAGCTGAAGATGGATAAACATGCATCATATGAAACAAACCACTAGGAAAGAGTAAACTAGAACATGTGGTAACTTGCATCACATGAGACCACGTGGTACAAACACACAAGCACCATGTAACTTATCTAGGCATCAACCTAGAGAAAACATCATGAACAAGATATAAGCAACACTGGCCATCATACAGAAGACTTCGAAAGCAAGGTTTCCCATCTATACACCAACAAGGAAACTAGAAACACCCAAGAATTGATTTAAAGCAAGATGATGAGCTAGAGAAACTTGGAAACATGCCAAACATCTAGGGGATGTACAATAACCTTAAGAAGTAGGCTATTCAACATCCAAAAAAACAAGCTACAATTCAACAACATGGTTGATTAGCTAGATCAAGTTTGTAGCAGCAGTTCATCTAAGTTTACGTAGGCAGATCACAAGTATCTACTCTAGATAGCTAGCAACATATGGAAATATGATGGAATAAATCTAGAAGATCATGTCATAACACTTATGCACCATCAATATCCTAGGGACAATAATGAATGTTATTATGTATTTCCATCTTCATTATTAATGCTTATATCTTTATGCTATAACTTCTGTAGATAGCTAACAACATATGGAAATAGGATAATCAAAAAGTTTTTGTTCGGGTAATTTGGAAAATTATGATTACTGAGGGTTCAACAGTGGGATTTGCTCCTCTGACAATGCATAGATAGCCGAAAATGGGCTTCAAACGCTATTTTTAAGAATTACTGTGAACTCCTAAATGATAAATAGATCACATTACATCATTTAACAATATCTGGCTTTGATCCAATCCAACCATTTTCCTTACAATAGGAAATTCCATCATCTAAAATATCACCGATTCCGGATCACGCGGCTAATAGATAAATACAAGATGAAGGGGAAAAACTCTGGTTGATTAATCAATCTAGAATAATGATGCATAGCTTGTAGATTCGCCCATGCCTAAGTACAAACCCTAACTACAAATCAAAACCCTAACCACAAACCCAAAGTACAAATCAAAACCCTAAATATGAACCCTACAATCTAAAAGAGACCATCAAATTTAACTCACCCGAGGCTTACCAACATGCACTGCAGGCTCCGCGATGGCAGGCTCCACGACGCCAGGCACCGCCACGGCAGGCGCTGCCACGGCAGCCACCACCACGGAAGTGACCTCCACGTCCTGCACCGCCACCTGCGCCCCCACATCCGCCACAACGAGATCGACGCCCGCTAGGATATCGTCGCCCACCACCAGATCCACGACCGCCCGGGCCTCCTCCGACACCACCTGATCTAGATCAGCACCGAGAGCGGACTCAGCACCGCCCTCCTCCGGCACAACCTCCAGCTCGTCTCCCGCCTCCTCCTTCCTCTTGCAAGAAGAAGAGCCCCCCACATCCTCCTCCCTCGCCCGCTTCCGCTCCAGATCAGCAGCGGGCGCCATCATCTCCACCCCCGCCCCCTTCTCCTCCGCAATCGCCACGGCCACCTCCACCTCGTGCACCTCGGCCTCGCCCTTCTCCTCCCTCTTCTGCAGATCCGCGGCGGATACGGCACGGCCGCGGCCTTCCATCGTCATCCTAGTTGGAGAGAAGCCGATGCGGCGAGGCGACCCCGGTGGCTAGTGCTGGGTGTGGGCGGTGGGTGTGGGTAGGTGAGATCTTTTGCCAAAACCAGGTGGGGAATGAAACGTCGAAGGGGAACGGACGATTCGGCTGTTTCTTATATACGAAGGGGGAGGATGACGACCGTACATGGATACACTCGTGCGTATACGTGACCGTATACCCATACCCCGGCTAATACGACTTACACCGGTCCGTGCCGAACCAGCAACCACACTGAACTCTACCCAGACCCGGTTTTTCTCTTCGATTGCTCTCGGGGATACCGAAGCACAGGTGTTGAATTGGAACCAGTATCAATAAGCTGTCACGCACAAGGAGTAATCAAAAGCTGAAATCTTATCTCTACTAAAGCCTGTAGATCCGCCTGCAGTCGCTGACCCTGTAAACATCCAACGGCTCAGCGGTCTTGACATAGGCGAAAGTCCGGCCGTAGGCCCCGGCTGTGCCGATCTCCGTCCCCTGCTTCTTCTCGCTCAGCCGCACCATGCCACCATGCCGCACTGTAGCCTCCTGGCGTCGCTCACTCGGTTGCGGTACAAGAAACAGGTCCGGTCCGGGCAAAGTTTCGTTAGGACGTACTCGCCGTGAGCTGAGGCCGCCTCTATTCATACTCATCCCGGGAGATGTGCACCTGCATGCTGTACCGGCGGCTCCAGCTCTGCCCCTCCCTTCTACTGCCCTCCAAAACCCAGACCTGCAAGTTTCACAGCTCGAATGTATCAGCGATTCAGATCAAAATATACTAACAGCAGATCAGAAACATCAGATCTGGCCATCTGGGGCATGTGGATTGTTTGTAATACCTCGATCTTTTCCAGAGGAGACGAGCCGTCGACGATGGCAATGCCCAGCCTTCCGCGCACCACCGTCAGGTGGCAGTCGGGTCCGGCCGGTGCTGGCAGGGACTTGACGGGCGTGACACGCTCCGTCTCGAGGTCAAGCGACATTACCTTCTCGGTGTCCACCGTAAGCCAATGCATCGCGCCGTCGATGCTGAGAACGCCGGCGTCGAGCCCGCAGCTCATGCCGGGAGTCGGCACATCCCGCCACGATTTCTCCCCTAGCGTGAACACCTGCACGGCCTCGAACTTGCCGGCCCGGTCCGGGTAGCAGGGGACGTGCACGATCCTATACTGCCCCGTCGTCGGGAGGTACGCGAAGCAGTAGGCCTCGTCTCTCGACGTCGCGATCCCGCCGTCTCGCCAGCGAAACGGCTCAAAATACTGGGCAGAGCACGGCAGCAGCGGGAGGAGCAGCGTCTCGCCCGTGGCCGGATTGGCCAGGGTGATGCCGCCGCCGGGCTCCTTGGTGTCGCACAGGCAGAGCAGGCCGTTGCACGTGCCGACCACGCACATGCTCTCGTAGCGCTCGCCGGCGCAGCCGGTCCAGAGCTCTTCGCGGCGTCCTGAAGACAGGTCGTCCACGACGTACGAGGAGATCCCGTTCTGGACGAGGAGGACCGCGCGGCTCCGCATCTCCTGCGTGCGCTCGTCCACGACGTCGCGCCAGAACCGGCAGACGAGGCGGAGCAGCCGCCGGGTGCTCGGCGGGAGCCACGTCAGGATCTCCACGAGGACGTCCGCGGCCCATGGGAAACTCCAGTCCTCGCCGATCATGGGCGCAGTCGCGGCCATCGTCTGCCTCTGCGATATCCTGACCCCCCTCTTTCAGTTTCAGGAGCCAGCCCACTAGGGCTTTGCGCGCCCGTCTCGCCGCTCGATCTGCCGAGTTTATTGGCTTTTATAACAAAAATCGAATCCGAGGACCAACTTGGTTCTCAAGTTTGCTGCGATTATTAAAAAAAAAAAAGGTTTGCTGCGATTACGGCGTATATCTGTCTAATAGCGAATTGGTTTCCTTCTACAGCACGAGAGCTACTGAACTGCGCGTACAAAAACAAGTGGTGAACTGCAGCGTGACAACTTCTCTTCTTATGCATTAGCACGAGTTGTGGGTGTGCTCGAAAATTCACTTTAGAGCTCGAGAGCTCTTTTTTTTTCAAAATTTGTAAACACCATTTCATAGTTTTAAAAAATCTGAAAAAAATTCTAGATGTAGATAATGATGTAGTCTGCCAACACACAAAATCTCAACCCGAAATACCTTATATTTGCGGCTTAACAAAAATGACAAATTTTGACAAGATGTGGAGGATTGAATTTTTTTGAGCTAACAGCTGATTTGTACTCCCTCCGTTTCAAAATATAAGATGTTTTAGGTTTATGAAGAAGATGAATCTAGACTTTTTTTAGTATGTAGATTCATTCCAAAGTTGAGTGAACCTACGTAAAAAACAAGTCTAGATTTATTTTTTTTACAAACCTAAAACATTTTATATTTTGAAACGGAGGGAGTAGTACTGAAATAGTATTGAAATCTGGACTCTCGTACATAGTTACAGCACGAAGTTATCTTACATATATATATCGATCTGCTGCAGACATATCTGAACATATGGGTAGGCAGAAAACTACTGTACTTCATGCATGTTTGGGGGAAAACAGCATCAGACTGAACAGATTATAAACGCTACGTATAAGAGCGAAAGACTTGTTTTACCAGGACTCGCCTAAAGAATAGTACTCGTAGTACCAAAAGGAAACCTACACTGTTACACGACATGCACCCTGTGGAATTTCAACAATCTAGAATTACAACAGAAAAGGAGAAAAAAAACTAGTACGGTAGCAAAACTGACACCAAGGTTCAGACTTCAGGTAGTGGCGCACTTGCAATGCAAGAAGCAAGAAGCAAGAAGCAAGCAGGTCCATGTTCAACAGATGTTGTAAGCAGCAGATGACTACGGCATCGACAACGGTAACCCAGAGAGGTCAAACTAATCAAACAGCGGAGTATGTTAGGCCTGGGTCCAGGGATTAAGCCAATGTAACAACACTGCAGGACACCAGGCTCAATGGATAATGTGATAGACAGGAACAATTACCACTAAAACCATTATTGCCACCATTATCAAATACTTCCTCCGTTTCAAAATATAAGATGTTTTAGGTTTGTGAAGAAAACGTAACTAGACTTCTTTTAGTGTATAGATTCACTCCAAACCTAAGTAAACCTACATACTAAAACTAATCTACATACATTTGCTTCGTAAAGCTAAAACATCTTATATTTTAAAAAGGAGAGAGTACATACTACGATCTTGCCACATGAGCAAGCACCAGCAGCTTGAGGCCCTTACGTTTGTATGCTTTGCTTACTATGCCCGTGGCACAGAAAACCCATCCAATGCTACAAGAGACTCCTTGTATAAATAGGAGTGCACCACTCTGGGGTGACGCTGCCTTGACACCTCCCTCCGAGAGCTTATCTCAAGCTGACAGTAATTGCCTGTTAAGTACTTCCTCCGGTTTAAAATATATGATGTTTTAGGTTTGTGAAGAAAATATATCTAAACTGTTTTAGTTAAATTTAGAATTAACCTATACACTAAAACAAGTCTAGGTACATTTTCTTCACAAATCTAAAACTACCTGTGCTTCGGTATCCCCCCTAGGGCAATCGAAGAGAAAAACCGGGTCTAGGTGGGGTTCAGGGTGGTTGCTGGTACGGCACGGACCGGTGGAAGTCGTATTAGCCGGGGTGTGGGTATACGGTCACGTATACGCACGAGTGCATCCATGTATGGTCGTCATCCTCCCCCTTCGTATATAAGCAACAGCCGAATCGTCCGGCCCCCTTCGATGTTTCATTCCCCACCTGGATTTGGCAAAAGATCTCACCTACCCACTCCCACCGCCCACACCCAGCACTAGCCACCGGGGTCGCCTCGCCGCATCGGCTTCTCTCCAACTAGGACGACGATGGAAGGCCGCGGCCGTGCCGTGTCCGCCGCAGATCTGCAGAAGAGGGAGGAGAAGGGCGAGGCCGAG
Organism: Avena sativa; assembly: GCA_916181665.1. Classification (NCBI taxonomy): domain Eukaryota; kingdom Viridiplantae; phylum Streptophyta; class Magnoliopsida; order Poales; family Poaceae; genus Avena; species Avena sativa. The sequence goes on along the minus strand of OV702299.1, from coordinate 81,597,457 downwards.
GTGCACGAGGTGGAGGTGGCCGTGGCGGTTGCGGAGGAGAAGGAGGCGGGGGTGGAGATGATGGCACCCGCTGCTGATCTGGAGCGGAAGCGGGTGAGGGAGGAGGATGTGGGGGGCTCTTCTTCTTGCAAGAGGAAGAAGGAGGCGGGAGACGAGCTGGAGGTTGTGCCGGAGGAGGGCGGTGCCGAGTTCGCTCTCGGTGCTGATCTGGATCAGGTGGTGTCGGAGGAGGCCCGGGCGGTCGTGGATCTGGTGGTGGGCGACGATATCCTAGCGGGCGTCGATCTCGTTGTGGCGGATGTGGGGGCGCAGGTGGTGGTGCAAGACGTGGAGGTCACTTCCGTGGTGGTGGCTGCCGTGGCAGCGCCTGCTGTGGCGGTGCCTGGCGTCGTGGAGCCGGCCATCGTGGAGCCTGCCATCGCGGAGCCTGCAGTGCATGTTGGCGAGCCTCGGGTGAGTTAAATTTGACGGTTTCTTTTAGATTGTAGGGTTCGTATTTAGGGTTTTGATTTGTACTTTGGGTTTGTGGTTAGGGTTTTGATTTGTAGTTAGGGTTTGTACTTAGGCAGGGGCGAATCTACCGGCTATGCATCATTATTCTAGATTGATTGATCAACCAGAGTTTTTCCCCTTCATCTTGTATTTATCTATTAGCCGTGTGATCCGGAATCGGTGATATTTTAGATGATGGAATTTCCTATTGTAAGGAAAATGGTTGGATTGGATCAAAGCCAGATATTGTTAAATGATGTAATGTGATCTATTTATCATTTAGGAGTTCACAGTAATTCTTAAAAATAGCGTTTGAAGCCCATTTTCGGCTATCTCTGCATTGTCAGAGGAGCAAATCCCACTGTTGAACCCTCAGTAATCATAATTTTCCAAATTACCCGAGCAAAAACTTTTTGATTATCCTATTTCCATATGTTGCTAGCTATCTACAGAAGTTATAGCATAAAGATATAAGCATTAATAATGAAGATGGAAATACATAATAACATTCATTATTGTCCCTAGGATATTGATGGTGCATAAGTGTCATGACATGATCTTCTAGATTTATTCCATCCTATTTCCATATGTTGCTAGCTATCTAGAGTAGATACTTGTGATCTGTCTATGTAAACTTAGATGAACTGCTGCTACAAACTTGATCTAGCTAATCAACCATGTTGTTGAATTGTAGCTTGTTTTTTTGGATGTTGAATAGCCTACTTCTTAAGGTTATTGTACATCTCCTAGATGTTTGGCATGTTTCCAAGTTTCTCTAGCTCACCATCTTTCTCTAAATCAATTCTTGGGTGTTTCTAGTTTCCTTTTTGGTGTGTAGATGGGAAACCTTGCTTTCGAAGTCTCCTGTATGATGGCCAGTGTTGCTTATATGGTGTTCATGATGTTTTCTCTAGGTTGATCCCTAGATAAGTTGCATGGTGCTTGTGTGTTTCTACCACGTGGTCTCATGTGATGTCAAGGTGGCAACGGGGACGGGGATGACCGGGGATGACTCCACCATACCCGCCCTGATCCCCGCCAGTCCCCATACCCGCCATCCCCATGAAGCTTCCCGGGGACAAAACTGTCCCCATCCCTGTCACCAGCGGGTACCCGCCCACCGCCGGGGAATTCGCGGGTAGTCGATGATGCCTCCTCTTCGCCTTGACTGCTTGACGCGAGGACAACTCCTTATCGCCAAAATCTTGCCGCCACAAGCCCACAATGGCTCGTCGTCGTCTTCTCGCCTTCCTGCGCCTCGTCGCCGAGATCGAGGGCGGGTGGGGAGGTCGGCCGGCTCCTTGCTGTAGGGGAATATATTGGGATTCATGGAGGAGACGAAGAAGAAGATTCCCTGGCTCCCTGCTCGTCGGTCATCGCGATGGAGATGGAGGGGAAGGGGTAGCCGACGGGGTCAGGGGATGCGCCTGCGCTTTGGGAGTTGGGACTTGGATGAGAACGGGAGGAGAGGTTTGACTATTAGAGATGTGGGCTTGTGGACTTGTGGTCTCGTGGCGGCGGGGAGAGAAAAAGATGGAGCGGGTGTGGTAGATTAGGGTTGTTTGGTGTATGTAGCACAATTCATTACGCTGGCATGTGGGGTCTTTGGGTATCCATGGATACTCCATGGGGCGAATTCTATCCCCATCCCCGCCCCGTGAAGCTAACGGGTACCCGCACCGCGATCCCCATGGAGCAAATTTGGCCCCCATCCCCGCTTCTTCGTGGATAATTACCCGCGGGTACCCGCACCCACGGGGAAAATTGCCATCATGAATGTGATGCAAGTTACCACATGTCCTAGTTTACTCTTTCCTAGTGGTTTGTTTCATATGATGCATGTTTATCCATCTTCAGCTAAATTTTGTGGGTTTTGAAGTGAAATATGTTATTGTTTTATTGCTTAAAGCCTGTGATTTTATCTATGGGCTTGTCAAGATTATCCTTTGATAGGAAATGCATATTGTTGACCAATTATGTCCATATAGATTTGTGTTATCCATTTGTTTTTTCATATATATAGTTTATTACAAAGTGTGAAACAATTAACTTTGCATCTGTTTGTTTAATATGAAGGAGGTACAGTACATTGATCCATATGAGTTCCAGGAGGATGGAAGCCCACTTTCGGTGATACATTCAACTTTTTACATATTACATTGCACATTAATTTTGTAATATATTTTTTGCATTTTGTAAGACTGAATGTTTGTTGTGTGCATTGTATTTTGACTCGCAGGACAGTGCTGAGTCTGTGGACAAGAAAAATGAAAATTCCTTCATTCAGAAGAAAGTGATCCAGCTGCAAGCAAACAACCGCGACCCATATGTGGTGAACAACAGGTACAGGTGCCCATACCATCCAAGGAAGCCTAGGGGTGGGATGCTTGTGAACCTGCTGCAGCACGTTCAGCAGCTCGCCAAGGACAGTTCAGATGCTCGTGAGAAGGCTCAGCATAAGGCTCTGTGGGAGGTGCTTGTCCAGGCAGACTTGGTGTAGTTGTTAGTTAGGTGTTGAATATTTGGAATGTTATGTATGCTATGTAAGAACATCTAGGCTATGTTTGTTAGTTCTGGACATAGTAGGTATGATCTTTTGGTGCACTTTCCTGTGATGAAGGTGCTCTTTTGCTCTGGATGTTGTGAACAATCTAATGTTTTAGTTATCTATGACGGTCTGAATCTGTCCTTTTAAAATGTGTGTGAAAATACCTGTTATTTTGCACTTTTGCCATTATGTTTGAAATTGTTATTTGAAAAATATGTTATGTTTTTTGAGAATCACACATGGCGACCTTGTTGCATCATAGTAGCAGAACGAGGTAGCATATTATCTTCCGAGCGACAGACCACACCAGCATCATAGTCAAATATGAATTTTGAACAAGCAAACTTATAAATTTTGAACAAGCAAAATTTTGAACTAGAGCTACATAATTGAACAAGCAAACTTATAAATCTTGGCATGGAATATATTTCATCTTTTGGTGTCTGTCACCAAGTATGCTTTTAAATACCATTTTCCATTTTAAAATTTCAAATTCAGCTATATTTTGTGAAGGATGTACAAAATTTATAGTTGAAACCTTTGTTTCACCAGCATGTTTAGGTAGATGGGGACATTTGGTGGGAACATAACCACTTTGTTGGTCTTTAATTTCTATTTTGCTCAATTTGTACCACAAGTCAAAGTTTGGTCTCAAATATGGCATAAACATGGAAAATTTGAACTAGAGCTACACAATTGGAACCTCAAATATTTTGGGAAAAATCATTTTTAGGCCCACAAGATGTTGTTTAACCATGGATCTATTGGTAGATCAGCTAGGTTCATCCATATGGCTACTCGGTGTTCGGCGCAAAATTTGACCACACTTTGACCTGGCAGTATAAAATCACAGAAAATCAAAAAATAGTGAAACCTTGTCCATTGGTCTTAGATTGTACCCTAGTTTGAATGAAAAATAATAAACCTTGAGTTTGTGGAAGCAAAGATGAGTTTGCTCTCTCACTCTTGGTTCCAAGTGTGAGTCTCATGGGTGTGTACCCAAATTTCTGTAGGGGTTCGTAGCATGGAAAACAAAAAAAAATTACCGCATGCACACAAACAAGCCAAGATATATCTACTAGATTGTAGCAACGAGTCGATAGAGGAACTCACCCTCGAAGATTCCAAAGCGGTTAACGAGAGCAGATTCTCGTGGGTGATGTAGTCGTACACTTGCCGATCTCAAGATCGCGTAGACGATCCTTCCGGCGCTACGTTCCGGCAGCGCTTCCGCAGTCGGTCACACGTTCGGTACTCGATGAAGACCTTCCTCTCCCTTGTTCCAGCAGGCAGCGGAGGTTGTAGCACTCTCCTCGCGATTCTGGCAGCACGACGGCGTGGTACCGGAAGTAGAGGGGAGATCTCGCAGGGCTTCTTCTTAAGCCGAAGCGAGTACGGTGGATTAGGGTTTCCCGGACAACTAGGGTTTAGAGATCTGGGAGGAGGAGGAGGTGTCGGCGGCAGCTAAGGCGACGGCGACGAACCGGCGGCGGCGGCGGCTCGTGGAGAGGGCTTGGAACTTGTGTTGTTTGGGGCAGCCCTGAGGGAGGGGTAGCCTTGGGAGGGGTGGGTTTGAATCCAAACCCAAACCCAAGTTGGATTGAGAGAAGGACTTGTTTCTTCTCCCACTAGGAAACCATTGTTCTAGTTTGACTTTTCAAACTTCCCGTTTGACTTTCAATTTAGAGTTTTTTTTCTCTCTTGCATATGCCAACACCAAGTGACCTTAGACATGATCCAATCATTCCACTTAGCCATGACACATTCATGGACCATTCTCCTTTCGGACCGGTGAACCTTCTAGACCCTTCTAGAACCTCTCCGATGAAATCATCGGAAACTTTCCCGAACTCCGAAATAGGACTTTCTTTATATGAATCTTATTCTCCGGACCATTCTGGATCTCCTCGTGATATCCCGGATCCCATCCGAGACTCCGAACAACATTCGGTCTCTTACTAATCATTCCATAACTACTCAACAACATCGAATCCTTAAGTGTGTCTCCCTACGGTTCGTGAATTATGCGGACATGACCGAGACACTTCTCCGATCAATAACCAATAGAGGAATCTGGAAATTCATATGGCTCCCACATATTTATATGATTACTTTGCGATCGAATGAACCACTTACATACGATACCAATTTCCCTTTGTCTCACGATAGTTTACTTATCCGAGGTTTTGATCGTCGGTATCTCTGCATACCTAGTTCAACCTCGTTACCGATAAGTACTCTTTACTCGTTCCCGTGATATGTGATCCCTTGTGAGCCAGTCACATGCTTGCAAGCTAATTGGATGACATTCCACCGAGAGGGCCCAGAGTATATCTATCCGTCATATGGATGGACAAATCCCACTCTTGATCCATGTGCCTCAACCCATACTTTCCAAACACTCAATGCCACCTTTATAGCCACCCAGTTACGGTGTGGTGTTTGATGTCATCAAAGCATCCTTCCGGTGATGGTGATTAACATGATCTCATGGTCGAAGGAATTAGGTTACTATGTATCAGAAAGCTTATAGCAAATGAACTATATTAAATGACTTGATCTTTATGCTACGCTTAACTATAGGAGTATGTCCATCACATCATTCTCCTAATGATATGACCATGTTGTTAATAACATCTCTATGTTCATGATCAGGAAACCATGATCATATATTAACCAACAAGCTAGTTTAACAAGAGGCTTTACTAGGGACTCTTTTATGTTTACAAATCACACAAGTATTAATGTTTCCGGTTAATACAATTATAGCATGGTATGTAAACATTTATCATAAGTATGAAAATATGATAATAACCACTTTATTATTGCCTCTTGGGCATATCTCCAACAGTCTCCCACTTGCACTAGAGTCAATAATCTAGTTTCAAACCTTTGTGTATTCAACACCTATGGCTTTCTGGTGTCGTATGTACACGATTGCTAGTGGTCAGCTGATCTCCGGATCTGACACTTCCAGGTCCGTGTGTAATTGCATGTCTTTGCGTCTCTACGCATCACTCATTCTCTAATGAGATGGCTTCGTACAAATTTGGTCCTTTGGTGTGACCTTTAGTTCTTTGGGGTTAAAACATGTTGACAATATTGTCGTACAATATATCTTCATAGTACTATCCCACTATGAACTACACCTAGTTTGATAACAAACTACTTGACACAAATGCCCTCTTTTGCTGCTATAATAGCAGTCATATACTTAGCCTTTTGTTGTAGTATCTGTCACAATGTCTTAACTTTGGAATTCATCCAAATCCATTATGGAACTTACTTTCCATTATATTGTGCCACCCTTAGTTTAGATTGAGATAAACTTAATTTGTACTTTGTGACAAAACTAGTATCAATGTAGTACTTTTACAATGAACTAACCATCTATTTGTCACTTCTACAAATAATATACTCTTAGTTCTTCCAAAAGATCATAAGAATATCCTTACTATTGTCCAATGATCATCTTATGAATCATTCTGGTATATTCTCATAACATTTAGAGTATAGGACATATCTGGATTTGTACATATCACAGTATGATTGATATAAATACTCTTTGTGATTTCATACATCAAGTATCAATCTATACTTGAATCTTTGTTTCACTTACCAAGTGTCAATACACTTGAATATATCATCAATATTGAACTCATTCAATCCTTTCTGTGCGACAAGAACCTTTCTTGTAGTTTCTATATTGAACTCATTCAATACATCATCTATGTACTTTCGGCACAACCATATTAGCGTCTATTGATGCCAAATATTTGGGTTTTGCCTAAGTCTTTCATCGGGATGAAATTTTTAATATGTGTTAATAAAAGATACATCATTTATAATCAACAATATGTCTTCCACATAATGTATTAGAAACATGTCTTAGTGCTCCCACTTAATTTCTTGCAAATGCAAGCATCTTCATTGTCTCTGATGAAATTAAACTCTTTTAACAGTTTCATCATAGTGAAGATTCCAACTCCGCGATGCTCACTTCAACCATTGAAGTTTGCATATGCTTTTAGCATCCTTTGAATTAACAAAACCCTATGGACCGTGTTATGCACATGTCCTAGGTAAAAATTCTATTAGAAGAACTTGTTTTGTTTATTCAACTACCACATAACAAAATTATATGTAGTGGTTGCTACATTAATCCGTCTAGACTAAATATCGCTATGAAAGATCAAATCTTGTCATAGTCAACCTTTGAACATTGTTGTGAACTCTTTCCCAACATGTCGACCATTTCATAGATGCGAAACATCCATGTCTATTTCTTTATAGATCCAAACACAACTGTAAGGTCTTACACCTTTCTCGAGGGTCCTTCAAGTTCAAAACTTGATTTCTCGTGTATGGAACTATCACGGATTTTATGGCTTCAAGCCATTTGACGGAGTCAGGGCTCATCATCGCTTCTTTGCATGTAGTCGGATCATTATTGTCAAATAATGATTTAACTCTCAAATCTTGGCATTTGATTGTTTTACCCGACCTACTTGTTTCAATAGGAACTTAGACCTCTGTGACTGCAACCTTTGAGGCACGTGAGCCATGAGCATTGTTGCTGCCTCCGGAACACTTTTCGGCGCTGCGCAACTTTGCACATATATCTAAGGTTCTTTTAACCTTATCAAAGTTCTATTGTCCTCCCACTTATCTTTTCACGAAAAATTCCTTCTCAAAGAAACTTGACGTTCTAAGTGACAAACACTTTTGTCTCTGATGTTATGGAGGATTACTTAACAGTTATTCGAAATAACATACAAAGGCAGGTTCATCCGACTTTGGTTGCAAACATCTTTCTTATGCATAGCATACCAATGTTTAAGAAAGGACAACTTGGGTTTTATCCCAAACCATAAATTTATATGGTGTCATTTCAACGGATTATGATGGAGCTCTTTTCAGTGGAAAAATGGTAGTCTCTAAAGCTTTTAATCTTTAAAATATAATGGCAGTTTTATGAATTACACCTTCGATCTTACCATGTCAAACAAGGTTTAATTACATATATCGAACGCTCCATACTCTTATGGTGTTTCGGGAAATGCAAATCCACAGAACGATTCCTTAAATCTTAGGTATTATGCTAAACTTGTAACTCGAATATCTTCCTTTATGATCTTATCATAAACTATTTATATTCTTGTAACAATGATTTTGCACTTCATCTTGAAAGTCTTTGAACTTTTCAAATGTTTCATACTTCATCCTTATTAAGTAAATATTCATATATTCACTCAAATTTTCGGAGAAAGCATATGAAGTTGAAATCCATCGCTCTTGACTACACATAATGGACTTCATACAACAATATGTACAAGTTCCAATAAGCTAGTCATTCATTCCCTTTTGGCCTATGAACGAAGTTTTAATTATCTCTAGGAAAATTTCACAAGCGTCATTTGATCAAAAATCAAAAGACTCCAAAATTCCATCCACATGGAGTTTGTTCATGTTTTCTTTCCAATATAATTTAAACGGCGATGTCACTTCCTAAGTGATCTTTCAATCAATTTGTCTTTCGACATTTTTAGCACTAGTTTTATGGATGTGATTTCTCCAACGAGATTTGTAAATCATCCATCTTTTATGAATTACTGCAATTATTTGAACAACCCTTTTGTTCTCATAATGCCTGATAAAACAAATCTTGAAGGCAAGCTTTGATGTTTAACAAGCAGCACAATAACCCTTTATTTGTTCTCGATGAACATCATCACATATTCTTTTGCTAGTTACTTAGGCCATTGTAGTTCATGAATTGTGTTGTTTTGTATGACGATTCACACCAACAAATTCAGTATCAAATACTTAAGAACCACATTGTTTTAATAAGCAAAGAATATAGCCATAACATGTATATCATCTATATACTTAAACTGAACAATTCTAGTCTTTTCTTTTCTGCCATATATTTATGAGATTCTCTTTCAGTATTTCCTTTTCTGTTTGAAAGAACCTTTCAACATCAATAGTGGAGTCATACATATGACACATAGTCCAAAGCGTGTATAATTAAATACCAATGTCTTTGGACTTGCACTTTGAAGTACATCACCATCATCAAATGTTTGGTGTGCTTTCAAATTCCATTCTTCAGTAATCTCTTGGTGTGGTAAATATTTTACCTACATCAAATATTCACCCTTATCATGGAATTATTCATGATCAAGCTACTTTTAGCTTATAAAGATGAATCGCGAGTATAATGTTGCTCTCCAAAACCTTTTGGTGGATTAGGACAACTAGTGTCTCCAACCCTTTGCAAATTCTCATCAAATATGAGAACATGACTTTTGCCATATTATACTCTATCATGTTGCAACCAAAAATTCGTTTCAGATATCACAATATCTTCCACACATCATGGTTTCTGAAACAACTCTTTCAGATCCTAGATAACCTTGATATTAAGACAACCCTTTGAATATCAAGAATCATGGATACAAACATGATACTCATACACCAACACTTGGAATTGTCACTCTTGTTTTAATACCAATTATTAAACTTCATGGAGTAACCGGAACTTACTGAAAGTTTGCAATAGGACTTTTAAACTTTAGATTAACACTTCAAAACAATACGATACCAGTTCGTAAAGTAACTAACCAGAATTCTATAGTTCTATCATCTCAATTAAAACTAAGCGCAAGGTGGTAAACGGATGCCAATGACTACAACAACTCTGCAAATTCACTTTGATTTAATTTATGATAAATAGTGTACAACTTTTAATCATATTGCCGTTGAACTCCCACTCAAAACAATATCCCTCACATTGTTTTAGTGATCACACGAACCAAATCCACCACATCAAAACCGATCATCACGAGAGTTGATGTAGCTTCAATGGCGAACAATCAACATGTTCATCATATCTACTATATGACTCATGCTTTACCTTTCGGTGATCCGTGTTCCGAGACCATGTCTGTACATGCTAGGCTCGTCAAGATCAAACCTTAGCTTCCGCATGAGCAAATCTGGCTTGCTCACGTTGTATACACTCGCAGAATCTAACACACCTGATCATCACGTGGTGCTTCAAAACAACGAGCTTTAGCAACGGTGCTTGCTAAGGATGAACACTTTAAAACTTGAAATTGTGTGCTTGAGGGATCATCTTATAATGCTACCGTCGTGAACTAAGCAATACAAGATGCATAAAAGGATTAACATCGCATGCAATTCATAATATGTGATATGATATGGCCTTTCTTCTTTATGCTTCCGATCTCCATCTTCAAGCACGAACATGATCTCCATCATCATCGGCATTGCATCAAGGTCAATGATGCCGCTCCATGGTTGTCGTCCACCAGCTTCAACTATTACAACTACTTTGAATAGACACGCGGGTCTTAACAGAATTTAAAGACAACCATATGGCTCCTGCCGGTTGCCAACTTACAATAAGGAACATTGCATACATCAAATATAATCACAATCATGGCCATATCACATCACAGCACACCCCTGCAAAACAAAGTTAGACGCCTCTAATTTTCTTTGCATATTTTACGTGGTTTGGGGCTTTCAATAAGTGTCGTTTTAACTTACGAACAAGAACCACAACATTGATACTAGTATTGTCAATCACCCGTTGTAAATTGAATCTTAACTATGTTGGGAGAAACAGGCACCCGCAAAGCCACTTATGCAATACAAGTTGCATGTCAAGCGTGGAGCAAGTCTCATGAACGATGTCATGTAAGGTTAGCCCGGGCCGCTTCATCCCACCATCCCGCAAGATGCAAAGTACACAATAAGCAATCGACAACAAAAGCATCAAAGCCCACAATGACCATTATGTTCTACTCGTGCAACAGATCTACATATAGACACGGCTCTGATACCACTGTACGGGTTCGTAGCATGGAAAACAAAAAATTTCTACCGCATGCACACAAACAAGCCAAGATCTATCTACTAGATTGTAGCAACGAGTAGATAGAGGAACTCACCCTCGAAGATTCCAAAGCGGTTAACGAGAGCAGATTCTCGTGGGTGATGTAGTCGTACACTTGTCGATCTCAAGATCGCGTAGACAATCCTTCCGGCGCTGCGTTCCGGCAGCGCTTCCGCAGTCGGTCACACGTTCGGTACTCGATGAAGACCTTCCTCTCCCTTGTTCCAGCAGGCAGCGGAGGTTGTAGCACTCTGCTCGCGATTCCGGCAGCACGACGGCGTGGTACCAGAAGTAGAGGGGAGATCTCGCAGGGCTTCGCCTTAAGCCGAAGCGAGTATGGTGGATTAGGGTTTCCCAGAAAACTAGGGTTTTGAGATCCGGGAGGAGGAGGAGGTGTCGGCGGCGGCTAAGGCGACGACGACGAACCGGCGGCGGCTAAGGCGACGGTGAGCGGCAGCGGCGAGCGGCGGCGCTAGCGGTGGCGGCGGCTCGTGGAGAGGGCTTGGAACTTGTGTTGTTTGCGGCAGCCCTCCCCCTCTATTTATGAGAGGGAGGGGCAGCCTTGGGAGGGGTGGGTTTGAATCCAAACCCAAACCCAAGTTGGATTGAGAGAAGGACTTGTTTCTTCTCCCACTAGGAAACCATTGTTCCAGTTTGACTTTTCAAACTTCCCGTTTGACTTTCAATTTAGAGTTTTATTTCTCTCTTGCATATGCCAACACCAAGTGACCTTGGACATGATCCAATCATTCCACTTACCCATGACACATTCATGGACCATTCTCCTTTCGGACCGGTGAACCTTCTAGACCCTTCTAGAACCTCTCCGATGAAATCATCGGAAACTTTCCCGAACTCCAAAATAGGACTTTCCTTATATGAATCTTATTCTCCGGACCATTCCGGATCTCCTCGTGATATCCCGGATCACATCCGAGACTCCGAACAACATTCGGTCTCTTACTAATCATTCCATAACTACTCAACAACATCGAATCCTTAAGTGTGTCTCCCTACGGTTCGTGAATTATGCGGACATGACCGAGACACTTCTCCGATCAATAACCAATAGAGGAATCTGGAAATTCATATGGCTCCCACATATTTATATGATTACTTTGCGATCGAATGAACCACTTACATACGATACCAATTTCCCTTTGTCTCACGATAGTTTACTTATCCGAGGTTTTGATCGTCGGTATCTCTGCATACCTAGTTCAACCTCGTTACCGATAAGTACTCTTTACTCGTTCCCGTGATATGTGATCCCTTGTGAGCCAGTCACATGCTTGCAAGCTAATTGGATGACATTCCACCGAGAGGGCCCAGAGTATATCTATCCGTCATATGGATGGACAAATCCCACTCTTGATCCATGTGCCTCAACCCATACTTTCCAAACACTCAATGCCACCTTTATAGCCACCCAGTTACGGTGTGGTGTTTGATGTCATCAAAGCATCCTTCCGGTGATGGTGATTAACATGATCTCATGGTCGAAGGAATTAGGTTACTATGTATCAGAAAGCTTATAGCAAATGAACTATATTAAATGACTTGATCTTTATGCTACGCTTAACTATAGGAGTATGTCCATCACATCATTCTCCTAATGATATGACCATGTTGTTAATAACATCTCTATGTTCATGATTAGGAAACCATGATCATATATTAACCAACAAGCTAGTTTAACAAGAGGCTTTACTAGGGACTCTTTTATGTTTACAAATCACACAAGTATTAATGTTTCCGGTTAATACAATTATAGAATGGTATGTAAACATTTACATAAGTATGAAAATATGATAATAACCACTTTATTATTGCCTCTTGGGCATATCTCCAACAATCTATTGGTAGAGAATAAAGGATTATTTGAAAAAAATTATATGGGTTTGAATCATATTAAATTTAATTTGAAAAAAGAGAAAATACCTAATCATAGATAAATATTAAATAACAAGAAAATTATAATTGAGTGGATTAAATAACACAGTAAAAAATAAGATGAAACCTACTCCCTCCGTTCGGAAATATAAGACATTCTAGCTTTGTGAAACGAATGTATCTAGACACCTTTTAGGGTATAGGTTCATTCCGAACCTCTACGAACCTATACACTAAAAGACGTCTAGATACATTCGATTCACAAAGCTAAAACATCTTATATTTCCGAACAAAGGGAGTATTTAAAAGGTTTCGTAAAGGTTTGAAATCAAATTTAGTTTTGAAATCATTTGATTTGAATTGAAACAGAAACTAGAAATGGAAAAAGGAAAAAGAAATAAGAGGAAAAAATAAATAAACGTACCTGAGAACCAGGCCCAGCGAGACAACCTAAGTGAAAGTACAAAGGAAGTCGCCTAGAGGGGGGAGGGGTGAATCGGCTTTTAAAATTATTACGGTTTAGCAACAACCTTTAATTTATTGAGCACAAAACCTAGCCACTAAGTTCACCTAGGTGAACCAACAACCTATGCTAAGCAATACAAGCAACAAGGTGATAGCAAGGTATAAATACTTCAAGCACGATGGCTATCACAATGTAAAGTGCATAAGTAAAGGGTTCGGTTGAGAGATAACCGATGGACGCGGAGACAAAGATTTGTTTCCCGAAGTTCACTTCCAAATAAGCTACGTCTCCGTTGGAGAGGTGCGATGGCGCAATGCTCTCCGAACGCCACAAATGGCTCACCTCGAGGTGTGGTGGCTCGATGCTCACCCAATGACACACAAGGCCTCACCCCGGATGCGGAAGCACGCAACTCACCGACGCCACAAAAGGCTCACCCTATTCTCCCAAGTGCGCACCACAAAAGTGTTGGAATTATGCCCTAGAGGCAATAATAAAGATGTTATTATTATAATTCTTGTTCATGATAAAGTTTATATTCCATGCTAGAATTGTATTAAGCGGAAACTTTAATACTTGTGTGGTTTGTGAACAACACCGTGTCCCTAGTACGCCTCTATGGACTAGCTCATTGATAAATGATGGTTAAGGTTTCCTAACCATAGACATGAGTTGTCAATTGATAATGAGATCATATCATTGGATAATGATATGGTGGATAGACCCAAACTAAGCGAAGCAATTAGATCGTGTCATCGTGTTCGTCTTTGCGAAGTTTTTCTTATGTCAAATATTGTATTCCTTAGACCATGAGATAATACAACTCCCTGGTATCGGAAGAAAGCTTTGAGGCCATCAAACGTCATCCTATGAGAGGGTGATCATAAAGGTGTCTCTCAGGTGATCGGAAAGTATCTGTTGGGTTGTATGTATCGAGATGGGATTTGTCCCTCCCAAGTCGGAGAGATATACTTCGGGCCCACTCGGTAATCGATATCAACACCGCTTGCAAGCATGTGGTTAAGGAGTTAATCACAAAGTGATATCAGATTACGGAACGAGTAAAGTACTTGCTGTGAACGAGATTGAACTAGGTATGACGATACCGACGATCGAATCTCGGGTAAGTAAAATATCGCGAGACGAAGGGAATATATATATGGGATTGATTGAATCCTGGCATCGTGGTTCATCCGATATGATCATCGATGAATGTGTGGGAGTCAATATGGGTGCCCAGACCCCGCTGTTGATTATTGATAGAAGATCATGTCTGCATATTCTCGAACCCGCAGGGTCACACACTTAACGTGTCTCGACGCTAGGATAGATTGGATAATTGGTTTATGAATTTTTTTTCGGAGTCTCGGATGGGATCCGGGACATCACGAGAGGTTCCGGAGTGGTCCGGAGAATAAGATTCATATAAGGCAGTGCAGTTTTTGGAGTTCGGAATTGTTCCGGATTAATCGGTATTGTACCGGAAGCTTCTAGAACCTTCCGGAAGGGGGCCAACGTGGTCCCACCTTCCGGGAGGGGGCATGGGCCTATGAGGGAGTGTCCTGAACGCATTGGGCCAGGGGCACAAGGCCCCATAGGGCCCAGCCGATCCTAGATAAGTTTAAACTCGTTTAAACTAGAGATAGGGTTTCTAGATAAGGGATAAGTTTAAATCGTTTAAACTAGAGATAGGCTTGGAGGATGGGCAAGGGCTGGCCGCACCCCCCTCTATATATAGAGGGCTGGTGCGCCCCCTCTCCCACACACACACCTTCCTCCAAACCCTAGTAGCCTTGCTGCCCTCCTCTCTCCCTCCCGACTGTTTGTAGGCGAAGCCCTGCGGCAGAAATTCTCCACCATATACACCACGCCGTCGTGTTGTAGATCCAATCCATCTCTCCACCATACTTGCTGGTCCAAGGAAGGAGGAGACGTCGAGGTGCTGCACGTGTGCATCTCACGGAGGCACCGCCACTTGTGGTGCTAGATCGGATCGGATCGCGAGGAGGAGAAGCGAGTACGACTACATCACCCACGTTCCGACGAACGTTCCGCTGTGCGAATCTTCAAGGGTATGAAGATCTAATCCAATCTCTCTCGTTGTTTGCATCTCCTAGATTAGATCTTGGCTTTCCCTCTGTTCGCTTCCGTAGAAAATTTTGATTTACTATGCTGCGAAACCCTTCAGTGGTATCAGAGCTAGATCTATGCGTAGATGTGATTCACGAGTAGAACACAACATGGTTGTTGCAGGCGTTGATGTTTTCTGTTGCAAACCTCTTGTTTGTGTTCTTCTTATGACGCAGGATAGTGAGATTGAAGCGGTCCAGGCCAACCTTACGCGACGTCGTTCGCGAGACCGGCTCCGCACTTGACGTGTGGCTTGTACCACACATGCGGCTGGTGGATGTTAGTTTCTCTCACTATAGTTGTCATGGGATTAACACCAGAGTTTGGCAACCATAATATCACCGTTGTGGCTTTCCGTAGGTAAGAATCGTTCTTAGCATCTACTCCCATGAGCCACATAAAACATGCAACAACAAAGTAGAGGCGTCTAACTTGTTTTTGCAGGGAGTGTTTTCTGTGATATGGTATGGCCCAAGATGTGATGTGTATAATGTATGCGATGATCATGTTTTGTAATGTTTCACGACTTGCATGTCGATGAGTACACAACCGGCAGGAGCCATATGGTTGTCTTTATAATTGTCTTTATACGCCATGTAATAGCTTTACTTTATCGCTAAGTAGTTAGCAATAGTTGTAGTTGCTATTCGTGGTGGAGGCAATCATGGTGGAGTGATGGAGATCATGCCGGAACGCACAAGATGGAGATCATTGCGCGAAGATTGGCTATACCATGTCACATAAAGTTATATGCATGTGATGTTTATCCTTTTATGTATCTTATTATGCTTAGATCGCGACGGTAGCATTATAAGATGATTCCTCACTTAAAGATCAAGATAAAACTGTGTTCTCCCCAAGTATGCACCATTGCGAAAGTTCGTCGTGTCCAAGCATCACGTGATGATCGGGTGCTATAGACTCTACGCTCACATACAACGGGTGCAAGCCAGTTTTGCACACGCGGAAATACGGGTTTTACTTGACGAGCCTAGCATGTATAGACATGGCCTCGGAACACAAGAACCGAAAGGTCAAGCATGAGTCATATGAATGATATGATCGACACTTCGTTGTCTACCATTGAAACCACATCTCTTCTCGCGAAGATCGGATTAGGTGTGGTGAATTTGGATCGTGTTCACTAAACAACTTGAGGGATGTTGAATTTAGTGGGAGTTCATCTAGTAATTTGATTAAGTTGAACTATTTATCATGAACATAGTCTAAATTGTACTTGCAAATACTATAGATCACATGGCCAAGTCCAACTTCAACTTCAACGTTTTTGCTGAGAAAGAAAAGCTTAAGAACAATGGGTCTAACTTCACCAACTGGTTCCGCAATCTAAGAATCATTCTGTCTGGCGGTCAAAAGGACTATGTCCTTGGGAAAGCGTTAGGTGACCCCCCTGCTGCAACTGCGCCGGCTGATGAGAAAGCTGTCTATCAGTCGCGCAAAGATGATTATGGTGTGATTAAGAGCACCATGTTGTTTGCTATGGAACCGGAACTTCAAAATCGTTTTGAAAACTATCCCGGGCCCTTTGAGATTCTCGAAGAGTTGAAAACCATGTTTCAGACTCAGGCCCGTTCTGAGAGATATGAGATCTCTGAGAAGTTCTTTAACTGCAAGATGGAGGAAGGGAGTTCCGTTAGTGAGCACGCCATTAAGATGCCGGGCTACACTCAACGCCTTGAGCAATTGGACTGCAAGATTCCAGAGGAGCTCAAGATTGACAGGGTTCTACAATCACTCCCTCCCAGCTACAAAAGTTTTGTAGTGACTCACAATCAGATTGGTTCCACTGATACGATCACCGAGCTCTTCGCAAAGCTGAAGGCTGCGGAGGTGGACATCAAAAAGGATAATCATGTGTTGATGGTCAACAAGCCCTCCTTTAAGAAAGGTAAAGGTGCAAAGAAGCCCTTCAAGAAAGGCGGCGGCAAGCGCGTTGCCCCTGCTGAGAAGAAGCTCAAGGCTGGTCCTAAGCCGGACACTGAGTGCTTCTATTGCAAGGACAAGGGTCACTGGAAGCGCAACTGTCCTAAGTACTTAGCGGACAAGAAGGCTGGCACCATCAAAGGTATATTTGATATACATGTTATTGATGTTTTCCTTACTAGCCCTCGTTGTAGTGCCTGGGTATTTGATAATGGTTCAGTTGCTAATATTTGTAACTCGAAACAGGAGCTACGGAATAGACGGCGGCTTGCGAGGGATGAGGTGACGATGCGCGTTGGCAACGGATCAAGAGTTGATGTGATGGCCGTCGGCATGCTCTCCTTAGTTTTACCTTCGGGATTAGTTTTAAACCTTAATAAATGTTATTATGTGCCTGCGTTGAGCATGAACATTATTTCTGGATCGTGTTTATTGCAAGATGGTTATTCATTTAAATCGGAGAATAATGGTTGTTCTATTTATATGAGTAACATCTTTTATGGTCATGCACCTCTTGTGAATGGTTTATTTCTTCTAAATCTCGAAAGGGGTGAAACACACATCCATAACATTGAGGCTAAGATATGCAAAGTAGATAGTGATAATACTACTTATTTGTGGCACTGTCGTCTGGGTCATATTGGTGTAAAGCGCATGAAGAAACTCCATTATGATGGACTTTTGGAGTCTCTTGATTTTGAATCATTTGACACATGCGAACCATGCCTCATGGGCAAGATGATCAAAACCCTGTTCTCCGGTATGATGGAGCGAGCAACGGACTTATTGGAAATCATACATACCGATGTATGCGGACCGATGAGTGTTTCGACGCGCGGTGGATATCGCTATTTTATCACTTTTACCGATGACTTAAGTAGGTATGGGTATATCTATTAATGAAACATAAATCTGAAACGTTTGAAAAGTTCAAAGAATTTCAGAATGAAGTGGAGAACCATCGTAACAGAAAGATTAAGTTTCTACGATCCGATCGTGGGGGCGAATATTTGAGTTACGATTTTCTCACACATCTCAAAGCAAGTGGAATCGTTTCACAACTCACGCCACCCAGAACACCACAGCGCAATGGTGTGTCTGAACGCCAGAATCGAACTATATTAGATATGGTCCGATCGATGATGTCTCTTACTGATTTGCCATTATCATTTTGGGGTTATGCATTAGAAACCGCTGCATTCACTTTAAATAGGGCTCCATCTAAATCCGTTGAGACGACACCGTATGAACTATGGTTTGGTGCTAAACCTAAGTTGTCGTTTCTTTAAAGTTTGGGGATGCGAAGCTTACGTCAAGAAGTTGATGCCGGACAAGCTCGAACCCAAAGCGGAGAAATGCGTCTTCATAGGATACCCTAAGGAAACTATTGGGTATACCTTCTATCACAGAACCGAAGGCAAAGTGTTTGTCGCAAAGAACGGTTCCTTTCTTGAAAAGGAGTTTCTCTCGAAAGAAGTGAGTGGGAGGAAAGTAGAGATAGACGAGGTTATTGAACCTTCTCTTGAATTGGAGAGTAGCGCAGCACCTAAAATTGTTCTAGTGCCGCCTGCACCAACAATAGAGGAAGCTAATGACAAGGATCATGAAGCTTCGGACGATGCTGCTACTGAACGTTGCAGGTCGACAAGGTCGTGTGCCCCTCCTGAGTGGTACGGCAACCCTGTCTTGACTGTCTTGTTAGTAGAAAACAGTGAACCTACGAACTATGAGGAAGCGATGATGAGCCCAGACTCTGAGAAATGGCTAGAAACCATGAAATCCGAATTGGGATCCATGAGTGAAAACCAAATATGGACTTTGGTGGACCCTCCTAGCGACCGAAAGGCCGTTGAGTGCAAATGGATCTTCAAGAAGAAAACGGACGCAGATGGTAATGTTACCATCTATAAAGCACGGCTTGTTGCGAAAGGTTTTCGACAAGTTCAAGGTGTTGACTACGATGAGACTTTCTCTCCCGTAGCGATGTTTAAGTCCATTCGGATTTTATTAGCAATTGCTGCGTTTCATGATTATGAAATATGGCAAATGGATGTCAAGACTGCTTTCCTCAATGGCAACATTGATGAAGAGTTGTATATGATGCAACCCGAAGGTTTTGTCGATCCTAAGGATGCTGATAAAGTATGCAAACTTCAGCGTTCCATTTATGGACTGAAGCAAGCATCTCGGAGTTGGAACCTTCGTTTTGATCAAGTGATCAAGAGCTTTGGATTTGTTCCAAATTGCTACGAAGCTTGCATCTACAAGAAAGTGAGTGGGAGCTCGGTGACGTTTCTGGTACTATATGTGGATGACATATTGATTATTGGAAATGACATCAACATGCTTAACGATGTGAAGAGTTATTTGAACAAGTGTTTTTCAATGAAAGACCTAGGTGAAGCTGCTTATATATTGGGCATCAAAATCTATAGAGATAGACAAAGACGCCTGATAGCTTTAAGCCAAAGTACATACCTAGACAAAGTTCTGAAAAGGTTCAGAATGGATAAGGCATTGAAAGGTTCAGTGCCTATGTTGTCAGGTAAGATATTGAGCAAGGCTCAGTGTCCAGCTACGGTAAATGATAGGGAAGCTATGAGCAAAGTGCCTTATGCCTCGGCCATAGGTTCCATCATGTATGCCATGCTGTGTACTAGACCGGATGTGTCCAATGCTCTTAGTTTGACGAGCAGATATCAAAGTGATCCAGGAGTGGAACACTGGACAGCCGTGAAGAACATCCTAAGGTACCTAAATAGGACTAAAGAAATGTTATTAGTCTATGGGGGTGATGAACAACTCGTCGTAAAAGGTTACGTCGATGCTAGTTTCGACACCGACAAGGATGATTGTAAATCTCAGACAGGATACATGTATATTTTGAATGGAGGAGCTGTGAGCTGGAGAAGCTGCAAGCAAAGCGTGATCGCGGGATCTACAGTAGAAGCGGAATACATGGCTGTTGCAGAAGCGTCAAGTGAAGGAGTTTGGATCAGGAACTTCATCACTGAGCTTGGCGTGGTTCCAAGTGCATTGGACCCACTGGAGATATTGTGTGACAACACTGGCGCCATAGCACTCGCTAAGGAACCAAGATATCATCCAAAGACCAAGCATATCAGCCGCAAGTTTCATATAATCCGAGATTATATAGCAGATGGAGATCTGAAGATTAGCAAAGTACATACAGATCTGAATGTCGCAGATCCATTGACTAAACCTCTTCCACGTGTAAAACATGATCAGCACCTCAGTGCCATGGGTGTGAGATTGTTGCCAGATGTAAACTAGATTATTGACTCTAGTGCAAGTGGGAGACTGTTGGAATTATGCCCTAGAGGCAATAATAAAGATGTTATTATTATAATTCTTGTTCATGATAAAGTTTATATTCCATGCTAGAATTGTATTAAGCAGAAACTTTAATACTTGTGTGGTTTGTGAACAACACCGTGTCCCTAGTACGCCTCTATGGACTAGCTCATTGATCAATGATGGTTAAGGTTTCCTAACCATAGACATGAGTTGTCAATTGATAATGAGATCATATCATTGGAGAATGATATGGTGGATAGACCCAAACTAAGCGAAGCAATTAGATCGTGTCATCGTGTTCGTCTTTGCGAAGTTTTTCTTATGTCAAATATTGTATTCCTTAGACCATGAGATAATACAACTCCCTGGTATCGGAAGAAAGCTTTGAGGCCATCAAACGTCATCCTATGAGAGGGTGATCATAAAGGTGTCTCTCAGGTGATCGGAAAGTATCTGTTGGGTTGTATGTATCGAGATGGGATTTGTCCCTCCCAAGTCGGAGAGATATACTTCGGGCCCACTCGGTAATCGATATCAACACCGCTTGCAAGCATGTGGTTAAGGAGTTAATCACAAAGTGATATCGGATTACGGAACGAGTAAAGTACTTGCTGTGAACGAGATTGAACTAGGTATGACGATACCGACGATCGAATCTCGGGTAAGTAAAATATCGCGAGACGAAGGGAATATATATATGGGATTGATTGAATCCTGGCATCGTGGTTCATCCGATATGATCATCGATGAATGTGTGGGAGTCAATATGGGTGCCCAGACCCCGCTGTTGATTATTGATAGAAGATCATGTCTGCATATTCTCGAACCCGCAGGGTCACACACTTAACGTGTCTCGACGCTAGGATAGATTGGATAATTGGTTTATGATTTTTTGTTCGGAGTCTCCGATGGGATCCGGGACATCATGAGAGGTTCCGGAGTGGTTCGGAGAATAAGATTCATATAAGGCAGTGCAGTTTTTGGAGTTCGGAATTGTTCCGGATTAATCGGTATTGTACCGGAAGCTTCTAGAACCTTCCGGAAGGGGGCCAACGTGGTCCCACCTTCCGGGAGGGGGCATGGGCCTATGAGGGAGTGTCCTGGCCGCATTGGGCCAGGGGCACAAGGCCCCATAGGGCCCAGCCGATCCTAGATAAGTTTAAACTCATTTAAACTAGAGATAGGGTTTCTAGATAAGGGATAAGTTTAAATCGTTTAAACTAGAGATAGGCTTGGAGGATGGGCAAGGGCTGGCCGCACCCCCTCTATATATAGAGGGCTGGTGCACCCCCTCTCCCACACACACACCTTCCTCCAAACCCTAGTAGCCCTGCTGCCCTCCTCTCTCCCTCCCGACTGTTTGTAGGCGAAGCCCTGCGGCAGAAATTCTCCACCATATACACCACGCCGTCGTGTTGTAGATCCAATCCATCTCTCCACCATACTTGCTGGTCCAAGGAAGGAGGAGACGTCGAGGTGCTGCACGTGTGCATCTCACGGAGGCACCGCCACTTGTGGTGCTAGATCGGATCGGGTCGCGAGGAGGAGAAGCGAGTACGACTACATCACCCACGTTCCGACGAACGTTCCGCTGTGCGAATCTTCAAGGGTATGAAGATCTAATCCAATCTCTCTCGTTGTTTGCATCTCCTAGATCAGATCTTGGCTTTCCCTCTGTTTGCTTCCGTAGAAAATTTTGATTTACTATGCTGCGAAACCCTTCAAAAAGGCGGGCACTTGCTCCACTATGGGACTCTTGAGGGCGGTCACCGAACCCGTACAAGATTGGGGCTAACTCCACAACTCAATTGGAGGCTCCCAACAACAAAGCCACAACAGGACAACAATGCCACAAAAGGCCAACAACGCCACAAAAGTCTACAAGACCACAAAAGGTCAACAAGACCACAAAAGGTCAACAATCCAACCACACAACCGTCTAGGGTTCCAAGGAACCCAAGAGAAACAAGCTCTAAAGCTTGAACTCGCCGAATCTCCGAGGAGAACTCAAACCTATGCACCAAATGCAAGGGCAAGTCCTTCTCTCCCAAATTCCAACAAAGCTACAAAAGCTATTGGGGAATAAGGGAGGAAGAACACAAGAGTAGAACTCAAACCTATGCACCAAATGCAAGGGCAAGTCCTTCTCTCCCAAATTCCAACAAATCTACAAAAGCTATTGGGGGAATAAGGGAGGAAGAACACAAGAGGAGAACACAAAACTCTCCAAGATCTAGATCCCAATGATTCCTTCACAAAGAAGGGATTTGACTTGGGGGGATTGTAGATCTAGATCTCCTCTCTCAAATCCCTCAAAAATATGCAAGAATCATAGGAGGGGGAAGGGAGAGGGAAAGCTTCTTCAAGGTTGACAATGGAGGAGAGAGAGAAAGCCAAGAACCAAGAAGAAAAGCTAGTGCCCACGAAGGGGAAGAGGAGCCCCTTTTAAAGGGCTCCCAGATTTGCCTGTTATGGGCATTCGCGACACCTGGACGGAACTTCCGGTGGCACCCAGCCAACGGACGAAAACTGAGGAGCGAGAAACTCAAAAAACGAATCATGGCCGGAACTTCCGGCCCTGGGGCGGAAGTTCCGCCCAGCCTGGCTCCAACGGTCATCAGGACGTTGACGCCCGCTCCAGAAGCGCAACCGGAAGTTCCGGTCAACACAGACCGGAAGTTCCGGTGAACTTCCGATGCAAGTTCCGACAAAGTTCCGGCAAATAGAACGCTTCAAAACAGAAGGTTACTGAGCGTGAGCGGAAGAAGACCCGAAACTTCCACCGAAACTTTCGGCGGCAAAGATGCCCTAGCGGAACTTCCGGTGGGAAGCCGGAACTTCCGGTCAGGGAAATTCCAGAAACCAGAAAACCAGAAACGCAATAACTTTTGCATCCGAATTCCAGAAATATTGGGTATCACCTTGGGAGAAAATATCATGAATATATATGTGATCTATCCCCCAAGGTTTGGAGCCGGAAAACTCGCAAGATCAAAAACCACAATAAGATATGCAAGTGAAATCCTTAGATGATGAGCTAGAGCTTGTTATGATGGTGACCACAAGCTCTAGATCCTCTCATGGACAAGAACCAAATGATAACCAAGAAAGATGATGATATGAATGCAAAGGTTTGATCTCTCTCCGAACGATGCAAACGAGACACCCGCTTGAGAGCCTCTCTTGATAGTACGGCTATCCTAAACCTGGTCTCCCAACTAACAACACGAGACCGGCAAAAGAGAAGCCCTATCAACATACCTTTGCCTTGAGCGTCCCACTTGAACTTGATGTAGACCGTCTTGTTCTTCTATAGTGGGAACACCTTTCTTGTTTGCTCTTGCTCGCTCTTGCTTGACGAATACTTGCAAAATTCTCCCCCATACTCCATGGGGAAACCTCTTCTTTGAACTTGTCTTCATCATTCCATGAGCACGAGGATGGCAAGCTTCAAGCATGAGATCTTCTAGAGATGACGCATCTTGAGCTCGTCCTTCTTCATCCTTACTTGAGGTTGATCCATCTTGATGCAACTCTTTGCACATGCCTTGATCGACCTTCAAACTCCTTCTTTCTTCATGATTCCAATGGGCACAAAGCCCTTGGACATTTCTTCATCTTCCAACCTTGAGACCAACACATGGCCCAAGCGATGCCAATGGACAAACCTACAAGTAAAACTCAATTTACACATTAGTCCATAGAGATTGTCATTAATTACCAAAACCACACATGGGGGCATATATGCCCTTTCACTAAGCACTGGCCCAACTCCCGTGCCCGTCGCAGCGCCGCATCGTGGTGGGCCGGCAGTAAAATCGGCCCGTGTACGCGTGCTGCGCGCGGTGCCGACGAGGGTTGGAGTTTTAGTCCCACCTCGCTAGTTGGAGGCGAGGACGACCAACTTATATACCCCGGTCGATGCTCACCCTCGAGCTCCTCTCAAAAAACAAATCCAATTCACCTGGTATTGTTCGCCTGTAATGGGCTGACCTCTGGGGCCGCTAGGCAGTACTACTCTGATCTAGTTCACCTGTAATGGGCTTGAGCTAGGCCCGTGTGTGAAATCCAACCTTCAGAGTGTCAAATTTTTTTACATGATTTTTTTGCCAATTAATGTACTGCGTACCTCGGTCTAAACTGGGCCTTTAGGGTCGTTTTCACATATTTTTTTTAGTCAAACCCGCAGCGACGTGGTGGGTAAGATAGGCACGACCGCGTCGTGGCTATATCGTCGCCCTACCGCCGCCTTCTCTGTCCCAGTTTACAACCACCTTTCGAGTTGACTCTTTCGAGGAGCGACCGTCTCAACCTTGCGGCGACTCGGCGGAGTGCGCCATTCGTATAACGGTGGCGCGCGGGAGAAGTACCGCGGCGGCCCATCAGGTATGATCGCATGCATCGTATCCGTGTGTACCTAGATCTATGATCACGCAGATCTATGATCGCATGGCTTCGTCGTGTGCAGAGAGGGGTTGGCAGGGCCAGGGGGACGTTTTGAGCTGTGGCGGTGGAGGTAACAGGGTAGGGTGCAGCGGTGGTGGGGATTACTAGGAGAGAGGCCGGGGTTTAGCCGCACTAATTCTATCCAAAGTTTAGTGGTTGGTTTAATCAAATCAATGGCACGTCCGATCGGAGAAGGATCTAATTCACGCCACGCATCCGGGAATGCCGGAGCGGAGGGAAGAATCTTCCAGCATGCACCACCACATGTACGTTTACGTTGATCGTTCCATCTCCTTTGTCGCCAGATTCCTCCATTACAGGGCGGTCCAGTGCCTAGAATCAGCCTCGGCCGCTCTGCTCCTCTACCGTCGCCGTCGCCGGAAAAAAAATGCCACGACCCTCCTCCTCCTCTCATCGGTAGGTTTTGGACAACTCAAAAATAGTTAGACCGAGTCGTAGGTGTGGTGTAGACTGTAGTGCTACACTAGACATCCCTAGTGCTAGTTGTAATTGAGTATAATCCCTAGTGCTAGTTGTAATTTTGCTGATCTGTAATATATACATTATATATATGCCAACAATTTCCTTTACATAGTATAAACACATGCATGCACTAACTTTACACTTGTTTATTTTTGTCATGGTGATTTTTCATGCAGCGTGATGGAACTGGATGGTGATATTGCTTGCTCTGTTGAAACATGGTGTAGACTTGTGGGCAATTTTATAAGTCAACAACGTAGCAAATTTATGGAATCAAATATGCGAAGTATGTTGCAAATTCCACCAATTCGGATGCGAGTTGTCTTGCTGCAGTACATGTTTCACATTTATGATCATTAGTCTAGCACTTTTGTCCTGCCTAATAAAGGCAAATTTGTATTGACTGCACAAGATGCAGAGTGCATTTATGGATTACGAAACTATGGTCTGTCTGCTAATCGTATAATTGATGAGGAAGGTGAAGACGGAAAGTCCCGTATTCCACCACATTTTCTCAGCGCAACTACTGGCAACATTGTTATTGAAGATTTAATAGCTGATATTGTCATGAATAAAGCTGCGGACGATGACTTCCTCCGCAAATCTGTCCTTGTTCTCCTTGGTACAGTCCTGGCGCCTATGACTAAGGGGATTGTACCGAAGGATTATTGGGTATTAGTGGAGGACCTAGACCGTATGTCCACCATTAATTGGAGTGAGTTCACGATAGATCATCTCATTCTATACTTCAGGCTTGTAACTAGATATAAACAAATTAGGCAGTGGCCTAAGGGAAATTTGTCTTTAATACAGGTATTAAATATTTTCTCAACATTAGTTTTAATATGGTAGATCATCTCATTTTATGATGCACTAACATTACACTTGGTTCACATGCAGTATGTTTATTGGGAGAAGGTCAAACATGTAGATGATCCTTGTAGGATAAATCCAAGTTTGTCCTTGAGACCACTCATGCGTAATTGGACAGATAATGCTGCTAGGATTAGGGATAAAATAAACTGTGATCATGGTTGGGGTGAAGGACCTATTCTGGTAACGATCCATGTTTTTAATATCATCTGTATATATATCATGTGGTTATGTTAAAAAACTTACGCCTATACTTTGATTAATAACATTGAGTTCTACTAATCTGTATGTATTAAGTTGAAGATAATATAACGTTGGAGTATAGGATTGAAATGCTAAATAAAACGGCTCCTGTTCTCAAGCCAAAGGCAAGTTTGGCTAGGAAGGCTATAGCCGGAAATTCAAACAAAAAAACTACTAAAAACGTGCAGGAGGTAATGACGGAGTCTATGATGGAGCGAGTGATGGAGCGAGTGATGGAGCGAATAATGAATAGGATGGAGTCAACAATGGAGAAAATCGTCAAGAAAATGATGGACTCATATGCACAGGTAATCACCGTGTTATTGCATGTACTATTGAGAATTTCTATTTTTATATCTGATAGCCTACGAGTACATTATATATTTCCATTTAATTTTTCAGGAATTAATTATCAAGTTGAATAAAAATGGCATTATGTACAAAAGCAAAGAAGTTGAAACGAAGATGACAACCTATCATTGAATAATGGATCCTCTTTTCCAGGAAAAGAATTTTGGTATGGGAAAGAGAGTGCAGGTGCTTATGCTGATCAGATTATTAAGGAAACTATTGATTCAATAAAACACACTGGGTTGAATGGTAATGCAACGCCCGACGATGGTGCACATAAGGATGCTTGTAAAGACGCAATAGGCAGCACACCTTCCAACCCAGAGTTAGTGCTTGATGTTTCTACAAAAGCCGTGTCAGACCTTCCATCGGAAATGTACGGAATTAGCAAAAATGGGAAAGAGCTGGATGGAGCAACTGCGTCAGACGATTCCAGCAGCATCGATAGTAAGTTGGACGTTAACAATGAGCCGGAACAAGGTTTGGGGAAACGTAAGCGCAAAATTTCTATAAAATTTGAAGGTTATGTGGGATATGAGCCCCCCAAACGTCGTGCACTTAAGAAAGGTACTCCCTCCGGTTCAGTTTACACGGCACCTTTCATTTTTCATGCAGTTTCACTAGGAATGCTGGTTTAGGCGCATAGCCATTTATTACTGAATAATTGTGGCGTTTTAGCCTAGTACAATCTTCTTTCTTTCCTTTTACATTCAGCCGTGTGAACCGGTTTGTGAGTAATGTGCATGCAAGTGGGAACACATATTGGCACTATGCATGCATGCTGAGGAATTAGTTTCAACCGATGCATGCGTTCACTACAAATAGATTTGACAATTATTTAATGTGTACCTACTATTTACATCTTTATGTAGTTATAACGAGTTTTTTTTACCATTTTCATAGGATTATTTGTAAACCAAGATGATGTTACACGTGTCCTGACTGCTCAGCAAATACAAGCAACCGTGACATTGGTTGAAAACGCATTTAAGGATGAATTATGTTGAATTCATTAAAGCTTAAAGATGTGTTGGACCATGAGTGGGTTAGCGATCGTGTAAGTTGTACTGTGTTATGATTATTTTATATCATGCTAATACATAATAATGTTACCACTCTGATAAAATTAATTCCTCTTATGGTTACAATTAATAGACAGTTACATTGGAGATTTGTCACTTCGTGTGAGACATGATCGGTATCTTTTCAGTGCATTAAGAACAATGTTCCTTGTGAAGAAGGGTATAACTTTGGAAGAAGCGAAAAAATCCAAGCATAACATGGACTTCAGTATGTCCAAAAGTGGATCAATTGGAAGAGTCATGGATGAATATTTCTTGCGAAATAAGATAATTAGAACGTACATCATTTGTATGTTGAAAAGTGTGTTGTTAATTACATTCTTCAATTTCTGTAGGTATATTTCTCTCTAAATATAAATGACGCGCATTGGACGACAGTAGTCATGCACATACCGAAACAAGAATTTCAAGTTCTAGACTCTTTATATTTTTTATCTACAACGAAGAAAATAATTGAAACAATGGTAATTTATTATCTTAACTTTATCATGTACTACCTTAATACTTGTGTACATTACACTAATTTTTGCATTTTTCAGAGATATCAAATAGCGTATGACATAAAACAAACTAACATGATTACAAAATCACAATACCCCGACGTATCAAAATGGCCTATAAAACGTTATGAATTGGTTCGGCAAAGAGATGTGTGAGTTTAGTTTACTTTTTTTTGCCTTATATATTTCATGTTATCCATCATGCAAAATAAAATTAGCTCTTGTCCCGTGTCCCAGAAATTCATGTGGCTTATTTGTGTTGGAGTGTATGGAACACTGTGATGGCGATAAAATGACTAGGGAAATTCCGCAGGTTTGCATATTCTTTTAACTATCACTACCCGACCAACTGTAGGAAAAATATTTGTACTTACTTAGATTTGTCAATGCACTCCACAGTGAATGATAACAGAAGACTGAAGGTTGCTCAGGTTGTTCTGTCCCCTTCGAACATCTACACTGTCAGAACCAAGGTTCTTGAGGCGGCCAAGCACATGAAAGCCTGAGGAACGAATTATGGCTTGTAGGTTGGGTTTTAGTCCCGTAGAAGGTTTCCCACCCTACAGGTTTTTTTGTTCCTATGTTACCATGACATGCTTGTAAAATATACTGAATATTTTGGGTTTATACCCAATATTTTGTGTTTATTACTCCTGGTGTGAACATATTCAATATTTTGTGTTTACTACTCCTGGTGTGAACATATTTAATATTTTGTGTTTATTAGTCCATGTTTCAATAGAGCAAGCAATAGCACCATCCAGTGGATCTATTTTGCACACTAATGATACATATTTGCATATTGTTCCTACTGTTGATCCCCTTTAGGTTCTAGCTCTTCACATGCCTGCTAGTTTGTCTGAACAAACGACACCGGAATCGGGAGCCTACAACCCTCATACTACATCAAATAATGCATCTAAAGAAACAGTCGCTACAAGCCAAAACGCTGCAACAACCGAGACAGATTCTGTGGGACCGTCGTCCTCTGCCCGGTCCCCCTCTGTCTCAGGTTCTTCGGTTCCACCTCCACGCGTCGACTCCTCGCGTGCCACATCGCCGAATCCAGGAGCTGCGCGCAACTCGGTGTCCCCGGTGCTGACGCCTCCCTCCTCTGCACGCTGGGACCAAGGGGAGTCTGCTCCCGCATCACCTCGGTCCCCCCAGTTCCCGCCCAGCACACGGCCCTCGCACCGTACGTCGCTAGGGCCGCCAGGGTCCACTCCGTCCCTGCTCCGTACGTCGCCGCATGCGTCGGCTGACGCAGCAGACGAGGGGGACGCGGACGCAGAGGGGAAATCACGCTACATAAACCGAATCACGCCATGTTTTTTCTGCCACGACAAATTCGATCTCCCGTGGCACAGAAAAGACTGTTTTTTCTGCCGCGACAGGGCTGCCAGATTTCTGCCGGGGCACGATTTTGCCCTGTTTTCCTGCCACGACAACTTTACACATCAAGTTTTCATCATTGTTTTTTTAGAAACTTTAGCAACAACCATTCATACATAGCCATTGTTTTCTTCAAAACGGATTGCAGCATCAATCCAGCTTAATTTCATGATAACCAATCAAGATAAACAAACATAATACCCACATGTCGCTATTATGTCCCTAATCAAGCCTTACAGACCGCTATTCAGATAACCAATCAAGATAACCAAACAACGTTCTCATAAACAAGATAAAATTCTCAACTACTATTTATGATCTTTTTCACTTCCGGATAATCATGATGATGAGCTCCCTCTCGTCAGCATACTATGTTACTGCTGCTCACGTCGAACTAACATTTCTGCAAGATACCTGCAGTTCACAAACACAAAAATTATAAATAACTACATTACAATAATTAATGCCAAAATTAAATATAGTGGTTACCTGTGATGGAGTTTGCATTTCACATTATTTTTGTTGTGTCCAGGCGTTTTGCAAACGCTACACAACTTTAACCGCCTTTTCTCATCATACCCGAGTGGTCTACCGTTTTTACTCACAACATTGCTCTTCCCTTTATTCTTTCCCTTCGGAACACCTTTTGTGTTGACTTTAGCAGGATCACTTATTGGAGTAGTTGCACTTGCAGAAGGTCCTCCATCAGTATTAATGGAATTTCTTGGACCACGTACTCCTGCATCGTACGTCACTTTTTTCGATATAATTTACTGGTACAAGGTCTTTACTTGTTTGTACAACTCAGGATTATTGCAGGCTACATGTAATGCTTCAGACGACATCATACTAAGCTCGGAATACCGACTTCGCTCCTCTGTCCCAGCAAATCCCCAGCTAAACAGATCGCTCGTGCGCCTCGAAGGTAACCCACTTCTGGCATTTTCTGAGAATCGTGCAAGAACAATACACCTTGGTAGTTCAACCAATTTCAGCTCCGTCAACACAAACAGAATATGCTTGCAAGGAATGCCTCTACGTACCATCCTCCGGCAATTGCAATCTATACTTTGTGCTGTATTGTTTGGTGTATAGTCCACAGAAAAATTATGGCGTCGGTTATTTGACCATGCCACAAGATACCTTGCCGAATCTTCTATTCCCACACTTTTTTCTACAGTCGTCATGCCTTCAATCTTACGAAGCTCATCCTGCAAGATATAAAAATTAGCTGGGGTGAATGTGCTGGCCATTGCTAACTCAATTTGCTACCATTTGGTAACAATCACAGGCATAGTCTGTGAAGCAGTGCAGTCATCTCGCGCCTCCATTTCCCGGATACGTACAATGGCATTCTCATAGTGCACAATTAAATCCACAAGCGTCATCCCATAATCGAGGTGAAGATGAAGGGACGAGTTGAGACTTTCACTGCGCTGGTTACTTTTCATCCCTAGCCAAAATTCATCTGCGAGGTAAGCAGCCGCCCATAGGGGCTTCTTCTTGTACATTCTATTTATCCACAGTTTTGTCTTATCTGTCTGCCATTTTCTCACATATGCGTCCATCCTTCCTCAAACTTGGCCTTCGTGGTGGAGTAATATAATAGAGACCGAAACTCTGGAAATGATTTGGAACTTAGGTGCTTGCACATGTTCTTTTCAATGTGCCATGTACAAATACGGTGCCACACATCTGGTAATACACTTCGTATCGCTCTCATGATCGCAACATCTGCATCCGTGATTATAGACCGTGGCCTCTTCTGACACATTGCTTTCAAAAATGTTTTCAGGAGCCAAGCATAAGTATCCTCGGTCTCATTTGATATGATGGCACACCCGAATACGGTAGTCTTCCGGTGATTGTTCAGGCCGACAAACGGAACAAAAGGCATACCGTATCGATTCATCTTGTAGGTGCTGTCAAACACCAAAACGTCACCATAATCTTGGTAGTCCTGACGTGACTGAGAATCGCACCAGAAGAGACATTTCAAATGTCCCTTATCGTCAAGCTGATGATCATAAAAAAAGTCAGGGTCATTTTCCTTCCTGCTTTGCATAATGCCGATGGCCGTGGCCGCATCGCCGCTTGAAAGTAGCTTCCTTTTCTCTCCGGCACACATGTTATACAAATCCTTCCTCGTGAATCCAACCTGATTGTATCTACCGTACTTGCTGATGAAAGAACTCATGATCATATGCTTTCTAATCCCACTAGCTGCCATTGCTAATATCTCTGCTCTTTGGAAATCTTTGATCTTCCTATGAGACCAAAGAAAAGGCACCTCATCAGGTCTAGCTAAAATATGATTGTGCCTGTCATCAAACTTCTCAACACACCAAACACCTTTAGATTTATCTAGCTTCACAACCAGTTGCACTGTGCATCCACAACGAGACTCTGCTCTTGGCTTGTATTTTCTGTCTTCCAAAGGCAAGTATTTGCTACTACGTTTCCCTTCCCTGGAGCATACGAACTACCTCTTACGTATATCATGCGATGCCTTTTTGTTTTCCTTATACCTGCCATTTCTTATGCTAAATCCATGGTCTTTAGCACAGCTGTTGTAAAAATAATATGCCGCAGGTTCAGAAACAAAAGTCATATCCATTATTTTCCAATACTTCTCCCACTCTTCACCTGGATGCCCAATATCCCTGTCACATTCTCCCTTATATTCTTTCTCTTTAAAAACATTCCCAACCACTTACAAATCCATAACATATAACACATAAGTTATTAGTACAATGGTACAACTTGGGTATATATATCACATAAAATATAAAACACATACCTCAACATTATCATATGTCTCCAAGTCTGAATCACCATGGTCCATAGTCAAAACTTTTATCACTCCCAACTATTAACTGAACAATTCAATACGAAAATAATAGTTAGTTATATTTTCATGCAACTAATTTCATCCACATATATACCTACAATAATGCACATACCTTATTCACGTACTCACTGTCCAATACCTCAGAATCGTTCTCCTCATTAGCAACTTCTAACTCAATCTACACAACACAAATGAAAATGAACATAAATTTATTTTGTTGTCTTCATTGCAATTACTAGTACACCACATAAAATCAAGGCCACTCACATTTTCGTCCGATGCATCATCAGGATGGACGTGCCCATCTACATGAGAATCTGATCCATGGTGGTCAGAGGACTCGGAATCTGATCCATGGTGGTGAGAGGACTCGGCCTCATTGCCCAAGTACTCGTCATCTTCTTCCATCATACTTGAACCACTGCTATCCACCATTATCTGCAACCACTAGAAACCATGAGAGTCGGAATTATCTTACGACAACACGGAGGAGTAGGAGGAGGAGCCGTCACCGAACCCTAGCAGCCGACGAGATCTCACCTCTGACGCGTACTAGGTCCAGATCGTCTCCGATCTGAAAGTTCTGCGATCTAGACTCGTACGATCTGGAGGTGCTCCGATCTCGATTTTTTCAAGAGGACATGAGCGGCGATGAGGTCTGTCCCGCGTCTTAGGGTGCCGCCGTGTCTAGAGGAGAGAGGAGCGGCAATGAGGTGCGATCTCGTCGGCTGCTAGGGTTACGCCGCCGGTCGGATCGCCGTGAATCTCACAAGGGCGCTACTCTGCGTAGAGGTTCTGAGTAACAGCACCACTAGAATGTGGGACCTAAACTTTTTTTCCCCCTAAACACGCCCTATACAAAACGGATACGTACACCGATACAACAAATATACAGCGCTAAACCGGCTCCTAAACTAACCCGGGACATACCGTCGAACCACCCAGACCCGGTTTT
This sequence comes from Avena sativa, assembly GCA_916181665.1. Lineage (NCBI taxonomy): Eukaryota > Viridiplantae > Streptophyta > Magnoliopsida > Poales > Poaceae > Avena > Avena sativa. The sequence continues at coordinate 81,563,563 of OV702299.1, read as the reverse complement.
TCTCTTCGATTGCCCTCAGGGGGGGGGGGGGATACCGAAGCAAGCCTCCCAATTCAAAAGAACCTTCTTGTAATGTTCATTTTACAACGATTTAAATGATTGTTGTAAGTAATATTGTAACTTTATATTTGCAGTCAAGGTACACCAAACTGATCTAGTATTAGAATTTGCTTCGTTCAAAAGTTCCCTCAGTGCAGTTGCTGCTTTCTGGTTGAGATTCAAAAAACATGCGCTACTATGTACACTACTCCCGCTTTTGAAAGATAGGCAGAAGGAACTGAATGAGCAGTGGGAGTAGTATTAAAGAAGAGTTAAGTTCAGTTTCTCATATAGTAATCTCTCTCTGTGTTATAGATCAACAGTATTTCAGTCAATCTGACCGGCTCTAACTGTTGCAACAGATTGACAGGTTAAATGTGGAGATCCAGAAGACTGGACGTGAGTATGACCTCAATCATGCTGCTGAAAACTGAAGTATGGCTGCCTGAATGCGTTGCAGCGCGAGCTTCAAACGACAGAGAATGAGCTAAATGAGTATCAAAGTTCTGGGAAATCCAGGCTAAGAGAAGAGGTGACCCAAGATGATATTACAGAAATTGTGAGCCGTTGGACCGGTAGGTAACCCAGGTGACGGTGCCATCGAAGGTCAGCTCCCGCAGCAGTAGCTCGTCTTCCGGAAAACAAACGAGGAATCCAAGCCAGCCGCTGCTGAAGACGAGACGTACGTGCCGACAGTCTGAGAGCATACTTATTCTAGGAGGACGAATAAATATAAGTCTACGTATATAAGGGTGATCAAGTGGTAGTGTATCTCTTTGCGGAAAATGATTTTGGAGCACGGGCTTCACTGAGCCCCTTTTTGAATTTTTAAAAAGCATTAACTAATTCTGGAAAAATATATATTTTTTTTATAAAATTTTACCGATCTATTAATAATCATCAATAGCAGTACAAATAGTCTTAAAAATAATAGAAATTATAAATAGGTCATTGGACCACTAGCGACGACTATACACACTAGTATGAAATACAAGTCTACAAACTTTTAGTGAAAAGTATGTTGTATTTCAGACGCAGACAAATTAGGGAAATACAGTGCCGCATTCAAAATTACACTGTGCACTTTTCTTTTCTTTTATGAGGTTAAAATACAAGGTATTTTGACATGATCTTTTGCACACACGTATTATAAATTATTATCTGCATCCTAGTATATTGAGTAAATGACACCGTGAGTCACTTAACTTGTTCTGTGCATTTAAGTCATACATCTTAAAACCAAACTAATCGATCACACAACTTGCAATGGTGTGCACCCATGGTCACAACATGCCTGCTGGCCGTTTTTGACAAAAAAACCAATACTGTATCCAACACGTGAGTATAAAAGCAGACATACTTTTGCAAAAACCATCCTACATTTCTGTCTTGTTATATAAAGATTCAATCACCATGTAGTTCACCTCTTTCTTTGTTTGCAAATACAATTCCCGTACTGTTTTGTATATGGGGTCCATTTATCAGCGATGGAAGAAGTATTCAAAATAATTGAACCGTGTGGGATTTAAATTGTTAATCTGCAGCCGTGACAAGCTTAGCCTAGCCACTACACCAAACAACCTTGCTCTTATATTACTCCAGGAGAATACGTCTATAACAGATGAATATATTAGTGAAAAGCCTTTTTTTCTTTTCGCAACCCTACACATACAAATAGATTCATTCTATTTATCTTTTTAACACTAATTACAAGAATTGGGCCTATTTGTTTTCTTTATAGACGCAACACACACACACGTGTATTTGCGCAATCTATGGTTTTCTATAAAATGTTCATATAGTTATATAAATAAATCGTAAATTCACTTTAGAGGACGGGCTCGCTCGAGCCCCTTTTTGATTTTTTCAAAAACTATCAAATATTTTCAAAAAATATACCTGCGTGTAGCCACTAATACGAAATACATGTATACAAATATTATTACGAGAACAAAAAAAGATAAATATCATAAAATTTGGAAAAACGGAGGTCCATTTAAAATTACACTGTTTACTATTTACGTTTAGATCTGAAGTCTTCACTTTTTTTTACCGAGGATAGAATACAAAATATTTTCACATGAGTTTTCATATACATGTATTGTAAATCATATTGACAAAAAAATATAGAGAGCTCTTTTTGCAAAAGTCTATCTGCTCTTACCTCACGTGTTGGGCAGGCGACTAGTTTTTGTCAAAAGCCGGCTAGTAGAATGGTTTTTGACCACGAATGTACGTGATTACAAGTTGTGTGACTGGTTAGTTCTATTTCTAAGGTGTGTGAGTTAAGTGCACATGCATGACAAGTTTAGTGACCCATAGTATCATTTACTCTAGTATATTTTTAGATTTTTTAATCTTTAAATATGAATCTTTTTAAATAAAGTACTCAGTAGATGACGGGCTCCAAAACAAGGCTCTCGTCTCTTTGTGCATAGCGGTGTGACGCACTCATTAGTCGGTTATATTTTTTCCAGCATTACATTAGCACAAGTGAGCACTGAGAAATTGAAATTTTGTTCTGCCTCTGACCCATTCATCAGTTGAGAGTATTTGCATCTCCATACACTATTTGTTAGCGACTTAGCAGCCTTATGACGAGAGAATACGCCATAACATGGAGGCATCACATCAAGTCATTCTGCAGGTTGCTGTGAGATGTCATCGTGTCAGGTCTCATCCACCAGCTCAAGGCGCTGCTAGCAGGGCACTGGATGGTCGTAGGACCATTTGGAAGCAACTTCGGGGTGCCCTGCCCTCCAAAAGATACGCATTTTCGGTTGGAAACTTGCTACAAATGCCCTAGTTAATTGGGAGAACAAAAAACGTGAAAGATGGAAATATCTGACCAATGTATTATTTGTGGTATGAAACGCGAGACCACCTTCCATGCTCTTTGCAGATGTACAATGGCAAGGATGCTATGGCAGGAGATGTCAGAGGAATGGAGCTTACCGGATGTGGAGGCGTTCTCGGAGGCAGGAGATGAATGGGTTCTCCAAATGATGGCAGAACGGTCGGAGCTAGAGCGCATGAGAATCCTAATGACACATTGACACTGTGGCGAATATGGCACGTGCGGAACGAGATCATCCACAACAAACCAGGTCCACCGGTTGATGTGTCAAGAAGATTCCTATGCAGTTATCTAGAGTCGCTCACGACGATAAAATATAATCCGCAGACGGATGACGTGAAGGGCAAGCATGAAGATGTAATGAATTACAATGATCTCAAGCAATCCAAGCGGTGGCAGGTGAAGAGGCAAGATGTGCCTTCTGTATGGACTAAGCCAATGGCAGGAATGATCAAACTAATGTTGATGGCTCCTATAGTGAGAAGGACGACAATGGAGGCGCATGGATGATCTTGCGGGACGAGGAGGGTGCATTAATTGTTTCTGCATGTAGATTTCTTCCTTCATGTTCATCCCCATTGGAGGCGGAGCTTGCGGCTTGCTGCGAGGGTATTGAGAAGGTGAGAGAATGGTCAGCGCGGCCATGCGACGTTGAGATGGACTGCCTTGAAGCAATTCATATGCTGAATTCTCTGGAGGTAGATAGGTCTAGCCACACGCATATAGTGCAAGAAATAAAAAGGCAGCTCTCGCTAGAACCTAGGTTTCAGGTGTGCTTTATAGATAGAAGCCAGAATAAGGCTAGTCGTCTACTAGCAAACACGGGTCGTGTGACTGCGCGCACTGTAATCTGGATTGGGTCAGGACCTGTTGATGTCTCGGCTGTTTGCCTACAGAAAGCACGTACCCTTGCTGGGTATAAAGACTTTTAATCCGCTGATTGTTCGGAGGGAATGGGAGTTAAGGAGGGAAATAGATAGGGAATTCACTTGTTAAACTCCCACAAAATTCTTACCAGGAGAGGGCTGGTAATTAAGACAAGGAAGGGGAATTAGCGCTAAATTCCCAATCCCCTTCCCTACCTTTGCCAAACAAGCTGTGAGAGACGTATCCTCCGGAAAGTGAAAGTTAAGGTTTTTTTTGACAGAAAGTGAAAGTTAAGGTTGGAGACGTGTTGGCATGTTGGCTTTGATACTGGAGGAGATTTACTTTTTCTTCTTCTTTAGAAAGATAACAATTTTGAAAAAGGGGAAAAAGGAACAAGATTGAGAGGGTCGGGTAGACCAACGGAAGCCCATTGTGCGGAACGTCGTAATTTTTACAATCGATTCCGGTACATATTCGACTTCATAGGCCAGTAGTACATACGTATAATACATGTATCGCGATCCATAAAATACCTAATTCGCGATCAATACAATACCTAAATCGCACCGCAATTCGCCCCTCTCGCCTCTGTTTTGCCCTCAAGCGGTATTCCGCCACCGATTATAGATAAGGTTGTCGGCCTCCTATTTCGATTTTAAAATCCATTTCTCGTTTTTTGATCCCAATCTCAAATTGGGTTCTTTCAAACAAAAATGGTCGCAGGGCAAATAATATGTTTTATACTAAACTGTTATACTTGTTTAAATTTATATTTCCTACACTAGTATTAGCACAATTTTATTTAGTTAGATGGCACACATAACAATGTTTATGAGTTAGTTATAGTATTCTGTATTATTAAGTTGTAATTTACCACTCAATAATTTGATTGTTATAAATTTAAATTACATGTTGTAATAAAAAATCATTTAATTAATTATCTATTGTGGAATAAATTATGCAGTAATACATTAGGGTTGCCTGTGTATGTGTATCGATGCATATATTTTAATATCATTAAATATCAAGATAGAGATCTTTAAAATATATGCTTGGAGAAATATACTAACTAGGGGTGGTTCTGTTTGGATGGTTCTAGTGTATATGTTATCATTCTCTTACCAAAAGTTCAAACCATGTTTCAGTTTTTTATAAACTTTTGTAAAACTCTCACAAACCTAAAGGTTCTAAAATTTTAGAAAATCTTAGATATCTAAAACAGAATTTAAAGATTACAACGCTATTATAGAATGAATTTTCAAACAAATAGAGAAACTTTCTGAAATCTAAACTTTTAAAAAAACAAAATGACGGAATAATAGCATATGGGTACATATGAAACATACTTTTAAAAAATAAATAAGAAAATCATGTATCTAGATATTTGGTAGGAACATATCGCTGTGAAATTCTCAAAATGAGTTGCCATACAAAAGGCTAAATAATTACGAGTTTTATTTTAGTTTTAGATTTTTTGTACGAATATTCATGCTAATTAGTTCGTTCCTTGAAGTTTCTGATATTCACTTTTATAGTCAAAATTTTGAGAAATACTTTTAAGCCAAGAACAACAAGAAATAGTGAACTCATTTCGTAGGTGACATTTGTATGTATGCTATTTAGGTAGTATTAAGAAGTAAACACAATTCATCCCGAAATAAGAGCATATTGATCGAGTTAAAAAATTAAATACGAACAATTATAAATTAATTGAACGGAGCAAGATATACACTAGCCTATCACTCTAGCAATACAGTATATGGGTCAAGGCCGTGACGACTAGGGGCCTAGGGCGGCGGCCCCTCTGCCCCATGCTATGGTTCGACCATGATTAGGTTTTGTTTAGATTTGATTTAGTTTCTTTGATTTCACCTCGTTTCGTAGCAATAATGGCTGTGGTCGCCGTCGGGCTTGCGCCCCTGCTGCCAACCCCGACGAGCTGCATCGGCCTCACGCCGCCTCTAGGGTCGTACGTATCTCGTTGATTTGAAGGAACCAGGGGCGCCCATTTTCCAGTGAAAGTTGGATAAGGGACAAGGATAAGCTCGCCGACGGCGTTCTATCGGCTGATAGAAAGATGCCCGGCAGAGCTTCCCACGCAGGCGGACTGTGGATGCTAACCTGAAAAAACTCGACAGTGTTTGTAGTGTTTGTATGTTTTGTCAATCAGCCTAACGAGAGAGAGACAAAGTTTTTATGCTGCCAAAACGTTGCGGCGTTTTCTGTCTAGATTCCTTCCTTTTATCTGCTAATATAAAGGAGCTAACTATCTCCCGATCATCAGCGCGTGATCCGCTATAGCCGCGCCATACCACGACCTACACCACTACAGCTCAACGATCGAGAGCGAATAAAAGGCAAAAAAGGCAAACGTATTGGACCTGGTCCACAGACTGATCGGCGTGGACCAACTCCAACGAACTAAGCGTGGTATCGCGAATCTCAGAACACACGATCCCATCTGTAGCTCTAAAACCGGTACATATTTTCCCTTCCGGCTAGTGTTTTGACTGGGATACGAAGGATATGATATACGCCGGCGGTTTGCATTAGTCTGGTCTCTTCCCACGTAGCAAGGCGGCGAGGACCCACGACTCCGACGACGATTCTCCTATTAGAGTATGTACAATGCATGGTCTTAGAAAAATAAACCAATTTTTTTTTAGCACCGGTGCTTATTTATACTAGATAGATGCCTAACTAAACACCTTTTCTATAGAAATAAGCACCAATGCTTAGCAAAATAGTTGATTTATTTTTATAAACACTCCTCTAAGCATCTCCCATTATATACATACATGCTCTTAATGACGGATAGTCCGCTCCCGGTGAATGAGAACATACATCTTATCGTGTCCTTTTTTGATTGATTTGATTCATAGCTAGCCTGATTACGTGACCTAGTTAGGCTCTTGGTAGATTCACAACGAATCTGAACGGACAGAAGGGCCACTCAGTCCACGATCTTGCTTCCGCCTTAATAGTGTCCATGAGGGAGGCCACCGAGGGCAGCTGTTGCAGACGGCCGCGTTCCTGTGATTCCAAATCCATCATGACGTGTACATGATTAACAATGAGGTTCCTTTGTGTTGCTGTCTAGCGATAGATCGCACCGCAAACGACCGCCAATCGAATTCATGATAGAACCTCAAACCAGATTGTCCGAGAGAAAGGACAGCCGGCCAGTATGTGTGACATGGTCTCAACCGATTGATGACATATTAGAATCTGTATACGATAAGGAGTAGGATTTCTATGTATGAAAACTCTGTTAATCTTATTATATAAACTGACCCAGGCCAGGGTCAAGGTTGTTTGCCCCAATCTTATCGTTTATCATGGTATCAAAGCAGGTTATGATGGGTTCTGCTGCCCCTGCCGCCGACGCCGCTGCACCGGCCCCTGCCCCTGTCTCGCCCTTCCTCACCTCATGACCCTTAGCGTGGTGGCAAGCTCAGTCCCCTCGGGTCGCACATCTGGTTCCTCTCGCGTGGCCACCCCCAATCGGATCGGCTCCTCCATCATCCGCCGTGGGCCCTGTCGTAGAGGGTGATCTACCGTCCCGGTCTTCTACGGCGGCCCTTCTTCCTCGACCTGCGTGGTTGCGTCGCCACCCTATGGTGGTTCCGCGCCCACGCCCTATGGTGCCTACTCGGCGTCGACCTACGGTGCCCCACCTGTGCCCACGTACGGCGTGTTGGAATTATGCCCTAGAGGCAATAATAAAGATGTTATTATTATAATTCTTGTTCATGATAAAGTTTATATTCCATGCTAGAATTGTATTAAGCGGAAACTTTAATACTTGTGTGGTTTGTGAACAACACCGTGTCCCTAGTACGCCTCTATGGACTAGCTCATTGATTAATGATGGTTAAGGTTTCCTAACCATAGACATGAGTTGTCGATTAATAATGAGATCATATCATTGGGAGAATGATATGATGGACAGACCCAAATTAAGCGGAGCAATTAGATCGTGTCATCGTGTTCATCTTTGCGAAGCTTTTCTTATGTCAAATATTGTATTCCTTAGACCATGAGATAATGCAACTCCCTGGTATCGAAAGAAAGCTTTGAGGTCACCAAACATCATCCTATGAGAGGGTGATCATAAAGGTGTCTCTCAGGTGATCGGAAAGTACCTGTTGGGTTGTATGTATCGAGATGGGATTTGTCCCTCCCAAGTCGGAGAGATATACTTCGGGCCCACTCGGTAATCGATATAACCACCGCTTGCAAGCACGTGGTTAAGGAGTTAATCACAAAGTGATATCGGATTACAGAACGAGTAAAGTACTTGCTGTGAACGAGATTGAACTAGGTATGCCGGTACCGACGATCGAATCTCGGGCAAGTAAAATATCACGCGACGAAGGGAATATATATGGGATTGATTGAATCCTGGCATCGTGGTTCATCCGATATGATCATCGATGAATGTGTGGGAGTCAATATGGGTTTCCAGACCCCGCTGTTGATTATTGATAGAAGATCATGTCTGCATATTCTCGAACCCGAAGGGTCACACACTTAACGTGTCTCGACGCTAGGATAGAATGGATAATTGGTTTATGAGTTTTTGTTCGGAGTCTCGGATGAGATCCAGGACGTCACGAGAGGTTCCGAAATGGTCCGGAGAATAAGATTCATATAAGGCAAAGCAGTTTTTGGAGTTCGAAATTGTTTCGATTGTTCGGTATTGTACCGGAAGCTTCTAGAACCTTCCGGAGTGGGACGAACGTGGCCCCACTTGTCGGGAGGGGGCGTGGGCCTACGAGGGAGTGCCCTGGCCGCATTGGGCCAGGGGCACAAGGCCCATAGGCCCAGTCGGCCAAGCCCTAGGGGAACCCTAGGGGAGCTTCTAGAAGGGGGGGGGGAACTTGCCCCCCACTCCTCCCTCCTTGGCCGTCGGCCCTAGGGTTTGGGGAGGGGCAAGGCCTATCTCTCCACCCCACATGCTGGACTAAGGAAGGAGGAGACATCGAGGTGCTGCACGTGTGCATCTCTCAGAGGCATCGCCACTTGCGGTGTTAGATCAGATCGGATCACGAGGAGGAGAAGCGAGTACGACTACATCAACCATGTTCCGTTGAATGTTCCGCTGTGCGAATCTTCAAGGGTATGAAGATCTCATCGATCCCCCCTCGTTGTTTGCATCTCCTAGATTAGATCTTGGCTTTCCCGTTTGCATCCGTAGAATTTTTTTGATTTACTATGCTGCGAAACCCTTCAGTGGTATCAGAGCTAGATCTATGCATAGATGTGTTTCACGAGTAGAACGCAGCATGCTTGTTGCGGGCGTTGATGTTTTCTGTTGCAAGCCTCTTGTTTGTGTACTTCTTATGATGCGGGATAGTGAGATCGAAGCGGTCCAGGCCAACTTCACGCGACCTCGTTCGCGAGACCGGCTCCGCACTTGACGTGTGGCTTGTTCCACACATGCGGCTGGTGGATGCCAGTTTCTCTCACTATAGTTGTCATGGGATTTACACCGGAGTTTGGCAACCATAATATCACCGTTGTGGCTTTCCGTAGGTAAGAATCGTTCTTAGCTTGTTCCTCCCATAAGCCACGTAAACCATGCAACAACAAAGTAGAGGCGTCTAACTTGTTTTTGCAGGGAGTGTTTCTGTGATATGGTATGGCCCAAGATGTGATGTGTATGTGGTATGCAATGATCATGTTTTGTAATGTTTCACGACTTGCATGTCGATGAGTACACAACCGGCAGGAGCCATATGGTTGTCTTTATAATTGTGTATGACCCGTGTGTCAACTTCTTATACGCCATGTAATAGCTTTACTTTATCGCTAAAGTAGTTAGCAATAGTTGTAGTTGCTATTCATGGTGGAGGCAATCATGGTGGAGTGATGGAGATCATGCTGGCACGCACAAGATGGAGATCATTGCACGAAGATTGGCTATACCATGTCACATAAAGTTATATGCATGTGATGTTTATCCTTTTATGTATCTTATTATGCTTAGATCACGACGGTAGCATTATAAGATGATTCCTCACTTAAAGATCAAGATAAAACTGTGTTCTCCCTATGTATGCACCGTTGCAAAAGTTCGTCGTGTTCAAGCATCACGTGATGATCGGGTGCTATAAACTCTACGTTCACATACAATGGGTGCAAGCCAGTTTTGCACACGCGAAAATACTTGGGTTTGACTTGACAAGCCTAGCATATACAGACATGGCCTCGGAACACAAGAACCGAAAGGTTAAGCATGAGTCATATGAATGATATGATTGACACTTCGTTGTCCACCATTGAAACCACATCTCTTCTCGTAAAGATCGGATTAGGTGTGGTGAATTTGGATCATGTTCACTAAACAACTTGAGGGATGTTGAATTTAGTGGGAGTTCATCTAGTAATTTGATTAAGTTGAACTAGTTATCATGAACATAGTCTAAATTGTACTTGCAAATTTTGTAGATCAAATGGCTAAGTCCAACTTCAACTTCAACGTTTTTGCTAAGAAAGAAAAGCTTAAGAACAATGGGTCTAACTTCACCAACCGGTTCCGCAATCTGAGAATCATTCTCGCTGGCAGACAAAAGGACTATGTCCTTGATAAAGCGCTAGGTGACGCCCCTGTTGTAGATGCGCGGGCTGATGAGAAAGCTGTTTATCAGTCGCGCAAGGATGATTATGGTGTGATTAAGAGCACCATGTTGTTTGCTATGGAATCGGACCTTCAAAATCGTTTTGAGGATTTCCCCGGGCCCTTTGAGATTCTTGAGGAACTGAAAACTATGTTTCAGACTCAGGCCCGTTCTGAGAGATATGAGATCTCTGAGAAATTCTTTAACTGCAAGATGGAGGAAGGGAGTTCCGTTAGTGAGCACGCCATAAAGATGTCGGGCTACACTCAACGCCTTGAGCAACTGGACTGTAAGATTCCAGAGGAGCTCAAGATTGACAGGGTTCTGCAATCACTCCCTCCTAGCTACAAAGGTTTTGTTGTTACTCATAATCAGATTGGTTCCACTGATACGATCACTGAGCTCTTCGCTAAGCTGAAAGATGCGGAGGTGGACATCAAGAAAGATAATCATGTGTTGATGGTCAACAAGCCCCCCAGCTTTAAGAAAGGTAAGGGTGCAAAGAAGCCCTTCAAGAATGGCAGCGGCAAGCGCGTTGCCCCTGCTGAGAAGAAGCTCAAGTCTGGACCTAAGCCGGACACTGAGTGCTTCTATTGCAAGGACAAGGGTCACTGGAAGCGCAACTGTCCGAAGTACTTAGCAGACAAGAAGGCTGACACCATCAAAGGTATATTTGATATACATGTTATTGATGTTTTCCTTACTGGCCCTCGTTGTAGTGCTTGGGTATTTGATACTGGTTCAGTTGCTAATATTTGTAACTCGAAACAGGAGCTACGGAATAGATGACGGCTAGCGAGGGATGAGGTGACGATGCACGTTGGCAATGGATCAAGAGTTGATGTGATGGCCGTCGGCACGCTCTCCTTAGTTTTACCTTCAGGATTAGTTTTAAACCTCAATAAATGTTATTATGTGCCTGTGTTGAGCATGAACATCATATCTAGATCGTGTTTATTGCAAGACGGTTATTCATTTAAATCTGAGAATAATGGTTGTTCTATTTATATGAGTAACATCTTTTATGGTCATGCACCTACTGTGAATGGTTTATTTCTTCTGAATCTCGAATGGGATGAAACACACATCCATAACATTGAGGCTAAGAGATGCAAAGTAGATAGTGATAATTCTACTTATTTGTGGCACTGTCGTCTAGATCATATTGGTGTAAAACGCATGAAGAAACTCCATTCTGATGGACTTTTGAAGTCTCTTGATTTTGAATCATTTGACACATGCGAACCATGCCTCATGGGCAAGATGATCAAAACCCCGTTCTCCAGAATGATGGAGCGAGCAACGAACTTGTTGGAAATCATACATATCGATGTATGCGAACCAATGAGTGTTTCGACGCATGGTGGTTATCGCTACTTTCTCACTTTTACTGATGACTTAAGTAGATATGGGTATATCTATTTGATGAAACATAAATCTGAAACATTTGAAAAGTTCAAGGAATTTGAGAATGAAGTGGAGAACCATCATAACAGAAAAATTAAGTTTCTACGATCCGATCGTGGAGGTGAATATTTGAGTTATGATTTTCTCACGCATCTTAAAGCAAGCGGCATCGTTTCGCAACTCACGCCACCCAGAACACCACAGCGCAATGGTGTGTCTGAACGCCGGAATCGAACTTTATTGGATATGGTGCGATCAATGATGTCTCTTACAGATTTGCCGTTATCATTTTGGGGTTATGCATTAGAAACCGCTGCATTCAGTTTAAATAGGGCACCATCTAAATCTGTTGAGACGACACCGTATGGACTGTGGTTTGGTGCTAAACCTAAGTTGTCGTTTCTTAAAGTTTGGGGATGCGAAGCTTACGTCAAGAAGTTGATGCCGGACAAGCTCGAACCCAAAGCGGAGAAATGTGTCTTCATAGGATACCCTAAGGAAACTATTCGGTATACCTTCTATCACAGATCCGAAGGCAAAGTGTTTGTCGCAAAGAACGGATCCTTTCTTGAGAAGGAGTTTCTCTCGAAAGAAGTGAGTGGGAGAAAAGTAGAGCTAGACGAGGTTGTTGAACCTTCTCTTGAGTTGGAGAGTAGCGCAGCATCTGAAATTGTTCCAGTGCCGTCTGCACCAATAATAGAGGAAGCTAATGACAAGGATCATGAAGCTTCAGACGATGCTACTACTGAACGTCGCAGGTCGACAAGGTCGCGTGCCCCTCCTGAGTGGTACGACAACCCTGTCTTAACTGTCTTGTTAGTAGACGACAGTGAACCTGCGAACTATGAGGAAGCGATGATGAGCCCAGACTCTGAGAAATGGCTAGAGGCCATGAAATCCGAATTAGGATCCATGAGCGAAAACCAAGTATGGACTTTGGTAGACCCTCCTAGCGACCGATAGGCCGTTGAGTGCAAATGGATTTTCAAGAAGAAAACAGACGCAGATGGTAATGTTACTGTCTATAAAGCACGAGTTGTCGCAAAAGGTTTTCGACAAGTTCAAGGTGTTGACTACGATGAGACTTTCTCTCCCGTAGCGATGTTTAAGTCCATTCGGATTTTATTGGCAATTGCTGTGTTTCATGATTATGAAATATGGCAGATGGATGTCAAGACTGCGTTCCTCAATGGCAACATTGATGAAGAGTTGTATATGATGCAACCCGAAGGTTTTGTCGATCCTAAGGATGCTGATAAAGTATGCAAACTTCAGCGTTCCATTTATGGACTGAAGCAAGCATCTCGGAGTTGGAACCTTCGTTTTGATCAAGTGATCAAGAGCTTTGGATTTGTTCCAAATTGCTACGAAGCTTGTATCTACAAGAAAGTGAGTGGGAGCTCAATGACATTTCTAGTACTATATGTGGATGACATATTGATTATTGGAAATGACATTGACATGCTTAACGATGTGAAGAGTTATTTGAACAAATGTTTTTCAATGAAAGACCTAGGGGAAGCTGCTTATATATTAGGCATCAAAATCTATAGAGATAGACAAAGACGCCTAATAGCTTTAAGCTAGAGTACATACCTAGACAAAGTTCTGAAAAGGTTCAGAATGGATAAGGCAAAGAAAGGTTCAGTGCCTATGTTGTCAGGTAAGATATTGAGCAAGGCTCAGTGTCCAGCCACGGTAAATGATAGAGAAGCTATGAGCAAAGTGCCTTATGCCTCGGCCATAGGTTCCATCATGTATGCCATGCTGTGTACTAGACCGGATGTGTCCAATGCTCTTAGTTTGACGAGCAGATACCAAAGTGATCCAGGAGTGGAACACTGGACAGCCGTGAAGAACATCATAAAGTATTTAAATAGGACTAAAGAAATGTTCTTAGTCTATGGAGGTGATGAACAACTCGTCGTAAAGGGTTATGTCGACGCTAGTTTCGACACCGACAAGGATGATTCTAAATCTCAGACAGGATACGTTTATATTTTGAATGGAGGAGCTGTGAGCTGGAGAAGCTGCAAGCAAAGCGTGATCGCGGGATCTACCGTAGAAGCGGAATACATGGCTGCTGCAGAAGCGTCAAGTGAAGGAGTTTGGATCAGGAACTTCATCACTGAGCTTGGTGTGGTTCCAAGTGCCTTGGACCCACTGGAGATATTGTGTGACAACACTGGCGCCATAGCACTGGCTAAGGAACCAAGATATCATCCAAAGACCAAGCATATCAACCGTAAGTTTCATATAATCCGAGATTATATAACAGATGGAGATCTAAAGATTAGCAAAGTACATACATATCTGAATGTCGCAGATCCATTGACTAAACCTCTTCCACGAGCAAAACATGATCAACACCGTAGTGCCATGGGTGTTAGATTGTTGCCATATGTAAACTAGATTATTGACTCTAGTGCAAGTGGGAGACTGTTGGAATTATGCCCTAGAGCCAATAATAAAGATGTTATTATTATAATTCTTGTTCATGATAAAGTTTATATTCCATGCTAGAATTGTATTAAGCGGAAACTTTAATACTTGTGTGGTTTGTGAACAACACCGTGTCCCTAGTACGCCTCTATGGACTAGCTCATTGATTAATGATGGTTAAGGTTTCCTAACCATAGACATGAGTTGTCGATTAATAATGAGATCATATCATTGGGAGAATGATATGATGGACAGACCCAAATTAAGCGGAGCAATTAGATCGTGTCATCGTGTTCATCTTTGCGAAGGTTTTCTTATGTCAAATATTGTATTCCTTAGACCATGAGATAATGCAACTCCCTGGTATCGGAAGAAAGCTTTGAGGTCACCAAACGTCATACTATGAGAGGGTGATCATAAAGGTGTCTCTCAGGTGATCGGAAAGTACCTGTTAGGTTGTATGTATCGAGATGGGATTTGTCCCTCCCAAGTCGGAGAGATATACTTCGGGCCCACTCGGTAATCGATATCAACACCGCTTGCAAGCACGTGGTTAAGGAGTTAATCACAAAGTGATATCGGATTACGAAACAAGTAAAGTACTTGTTGTGAACGAGATTGAACTAGGTATGCCGGTACCGACGATCGAATCTCGGGCAAGTAAAATATCGCGCGACGAAGGGAATATATATATGGGATTGATTGAATCCTGGCATCGTGGTTCATCCGATATGATCATCGATGAATGTGTGGGAGTCAATATGGGTTTCCAGACCCCGCTGTTGATTATTGATAGAAGATCATGTTTGCATATTCTCGAACCCGAAGGGTCACACACTTAACGTGTCTCGACGCTAGTATAGAATGGATAATTGGTTTATGATTTTTTGTTCGTAGTCTCGGATGAGATCCAGTACGTCACGGGAGGTTCCGGAATGGTCCAGAGAATAAGATTCATATAAGGCAAAGCAGTTTTTGGAGTTCGGAATTGTTTCGGATTGTTCGGTATTATACCGGAAGCTTCTAGAACCTTCCGGAGTGGGACCAACGTGGCCCCACTTGTCGGGAGGGGGCGTGGGCCTAGGAGGGAGTGCCCTGGCCGCATTGGGCCAAGGGCACTGTAACATCCCAAAAATACTAAACTTGAATCATCAAACTCTAATCATCAAAATTAGGGTTAACAAAAACTTTTCTAAATAAAATTATGGAAGCATGCATGTGAGTATGCATTTCATTTTGAATTCTTTTGAACCACCTTGTTCGTGTGTTTCTTTGCTTGTAAATGGATGCTTAGGTGAAATAAACATCATCTAAACATTTCCCAAACTTTTCCCAAAGACAAGTAAATCCAAACAAATAAAATAAAGGAATGGTCATTTTGACCAATTTAACTCCCATGCCTACTTTGGCTGTCGCAAACTTTCAGAACCTAACATAAACTTTTCTGGATCTTTGCACCCCTTGATTGTACTCATAACAAAGTATCAAGGACCACTTTGTGATCATCCAGAAACTTTCAAATGCATAGTTTAAATCACAATTCAAAATTGAATCTTTATCATATGGGAAGATCCCACTTTTTCAAAAACCACTCAAACAAGCTCAACTTTCAAAACCCAAGCATCTGCAGACTCACTATCACCAATCTAGCACACCCACCAAAAATCTTTTCAAAATTCAAAACTTGATTTCATGCGGCCATTTCATCAAACACATTGCAGACACAAATCAAACAAAATCAAAACACTATAGTGTGTAGTGTTTTGAGCCTAACTTGTTCCCTCTCTGGGCACCACTAGCCTTAGTAGATCATCTAACAACCTTAACTAATCACTAGCACCACTATAAGCTTGGCAATGCCATCAATGGTGAGCAGGCCGAATGCACCATTGTCACCCCCATGTCGACAGCAAGCTAGGAGGAGAAACAAGCCTAGCCAGCATGTCTGGGAGGCAGCCCACCGTCCACCGCCACTCCCTGTCCACCGCTAGAACCTTGCCAACCCCTGGACCACATGCATGGACCGCGCCCAGACCGCCAGCGACCATGCCGAGCGTGCGCCAGAGCGCCACCCTCGACCGAAGCCCATAGACCGCGCGTCGCCCTCGCCGCTTGCATACATGATCACCACCGACCCAGGAGACCGCCAGACATCCCCGTTCGTCGCCCCGTGACGCACAGCCACCGCTTGCCGTCGAAGAGGCCGCCTCTGCTGCGCAGAGCGTCGCATGTTCTAGACCAAACCACACCGCCCCACGTCTCGCCACAGTATCATTGAGCATCGCCAGGGAACACCGCCTCGCCCCTACCTTCGCCCATGCCAATAGCCGCATGTACCATCGCCCCCCGACGAGCTCACCGTGCGCCCCGTCGGTCCCCTCGCTCGACTATAAATAGAGGCCACCCCCGCTCGAATTCTTCACACCATTCTACTCCCCTCCCATCATTGATCGTGCCACACCATTCTCGGAGCAAGGCGAGCAGCACTTCGCCGGAATTTCACCGGAGCCCGCCGCCTCTGGAGAAGAAGGGCGCCATCGATTTCGTCCACCCCAGGAGCTGCCGTGACCACCCCTGAGTTCGCCGTCGTCGACTTCGTCTTTCGCCCGCCTCGCCGACCCTCGCCTGCACCCCGGTGAGCCCCCAGCAACCCCCACTGGCCGCGCTAGGTTTCTTTCTCGCCGGCGTTGCTCAACGTCGACGATGACTCCCAGCCGTTGGATTAGAATCAGATCGAACGCACCACGTTGCCCCGTACCGCTTCGCACCCCCTGACTCACTGACGAGTGGGGACACCCACTTAAACAGCCCGCGGAAGCGCTACGCTTAGCAGGCCGGCCCGTTAACTTTTCCCGCGTAGCCCAGTTATTTGAATTAAACCTTTTCTATTTTGTTTCAAACTCACTTCTGTACCCAACTTCAAAAATCAACCCAGGTCGATTCAGTGCACCAAATAGAATGAAACCAATTTTGTTAGAAAGGTCTGGGAATGATGAATCCAAGCCCGTTGGATTCGAGTCATTTGGATCTATAGATCACCCATGGTAAAAATAACAAGGCAGAATCTTTTCTGCATTCCAACATTTTTCAAATTAAAACCATGTTAGATTTTGAGTTGATTCCAACTCTCAAAAATCACATTTAACCATACCTTTCAGAATATATAAAAATATATAGGTTTACTTGCATAAATAATGTTCAAGTAATAAAAGAATGCCCCATAGGCATTTCTAGTCACTTTATTTAATTAAAATAAAAGGGTAAAACCTTATTAAATTGTGACACCACTTTAAATCACATTCCCATGGACTAAAATATGTGGTGATGACATGTGTCAACATGATCCCATGTTTGGTTTGGAGAATATGAAATCTTAAGTAGTTTTTCAATGAGTAGAAATTACTTTTCTAAAAATAAAAAGAATTAAACCAAGCCTTAATCTTGTAATGTTAGTGATGATGCTTGATCATCTATAGGACCCTTTGGTGTGCTGATTGCAAGTATTTAAGTATTGTTTGGTGATTGTGTCCATCGTATTTATTTATAGACGCTAGTACCGGCCAAGGATACGAGGAGGAAGGAGGATACTACGAAGAAGAAGCCGAGGAGAACTTCTACCACTGCTCTGCACAAGGCAAGCTAACACTTGCAATTTAGCAAGCTTATACTGATATTGTGCAAGCCTAATGCTACTAGTGAATGTGCAAGCTAACACTTGCAAGATACTCTACTGATGCAAGCAAACCCTTACTTGCTACCATGCCTACTATATGCCTTAAGCATATGTGATCATACCCACTTGATACCCCAATCCTAGTTTATTTGCAAGTTTATACTTTATTTCTTTATCAAAGCTTTAACTTAGAGATTGACTTAAGTGACTTGTAGATTCTAGAAAGATGTAGCTGAAGGTTGCATAAAGAGCATAGAATTTGGCCTAAGTTAGAAACCTTGATGTCATCCTAAGATATACGGTTGAACTTAGCTGAAACTCCCCTAGACTACCACCCCTCATTAGTACTTATCCCCATCTATAGATGCTAGTGCTAAGCATAAAACTTGATCAACTTTAGATGGGAATACTTGATGGAAAAATGGTTATGATAACCTTGGAATGATGGATCATTCTATTGAAATGTTTTGACATGTGTTTCCAAAACACCAGATGATTTTGGTGATGAAAATGTTGAGGCATGAGCCTTAGCCCTTTATAAAACTGATGGTTGTCTGGATGCGATACCATTCCAATTTTATTGTACAACCACAATACCCGAAGATTGGGTAGGGCTTGACTGGAAACTTATATACCTTAGTATTAGTTCCCTCACGGCCAAGGTCTGAGCTGAGGCTACCTTGTGAAGATTTTCCACCTATGTAGTACCCAAGATGACAGTTGGTCATGTTTGGGAGGCCAAACTCACAGGAGAGGTGCTTATACTAGGGCGTGTAATTGAAAGGTTAGGATTGCTTATCCGCATACTGAGTATGGTGAATTCAGGATTTGTTCCTGATGGATGTATCGAATGTTGTGGTGAAAGTGTACAATCTCTGCAGAGTGTCAAACTATTCGAATAGCCGCGTCCGCGGTTATCGACAGTTGGAGTGGCCGTACTGTTCCCCCGTCAGACTTTTCAAAATAACTTGTGAAATGAATTGAGACTTTGACTTGACCACGACAGGGTTGTGATCTGAAATACAAATTCCCATATTAGGTGTTATAAAACTTCAACTAGCATTTGTTGCTTCTGAACTTAGTAGAGATAAATCTAGATTTTGCAAAACAACCCTAGAGCCTAGTGTCCTATTATCAAAAACCCCTTTCAGTTGTTAGTATTAGTTTGCGAGTACTTAAAGAGTACTCATGGTTTTTCCCTGGCTATTCCCATGGCCAGACTATGAAGAGGAGTACCTGGAGGATGGACCCCAGGAAGGTTACGACAACTAGGATCATCTCCCATCGTCAGCATTGCCTGTGACCCCGAAGATGGAGCTTCGCCTATGCGACCGTTATTATTACGTATTCCGCTGCTTGATGTTGTATTAAGAATTGGATCATGAGATCCCTATTTGTGTAAGAACTTATGTACGGTTTGTAATGGATGATGTACTATGGTATCCAATTCTGTTATGTCTCGCAAAAATGGTAATCCTGGGATTGCGATGTATGGCATAACAGGCATCTGGGATTAAAAATCCGGGTGTTGATAGGCACAAGGCCCCATAGGCCCAGCCGGCCAAGCCCTAGGGGAAACCCTAGGAGAGCTTCTAGAAGGAGGGAGGGGACTTGCCCCCCACTCCTCCCTCCTTGGACGCCGGCCCTAGGGTTTGGGGAGGGGCAAGGGCCAGCCGCCCACCCCTCTCTATAAAGAGGGCTGGGGGCGCACCCTCCCACACCTCCTCCTGAAGCCCTAGCCACCCTGCTGCCCTCCCCTCTCTCTCTCCCTCCCGACTGCGCGTAGGCGAAGCCCTGCCGCAGAAACTCTCCACCACTTGCACCACGCCGTCGTGTTGTAGATCCATCCTATCTCTCCACCCCACTTGCTGGACCGAGGAAGGAGGAGACGTCGAGGTGCTGCACGTTTGCATCTCTCGGAGGCATCGCCATTTGCGGTGTTAGATCGGATCGGATCGCGAGGAGGAGAAGCGAGTACGACTCCATCAACCACGTTCCGTTGAACGTTCCGCTGTGCGAATCTTCAAGGGTATGAAGATCTCATCTATCCCCCCTCGTTGTTTGCATCTCCTAGATTAGATCTTGGCTTTCCCATTCGCATCCGTAGAATTTTTTTGATTTACTATGCTGCGAAACCCTTCATGGCGCCCCTGCACCGACCTACGACGCCCTGCCGACGCCGTCGTCTGGCTGGCTGGCGCCACCCTACGATGCGTCAGCTTCGCAGACCTACGTGGTTCATCCGGCGCTGCACTACGGGGCCACGTCCGCGTCACCCTATGGGGACTGACTGCACCGCCACCACCCTACGGTGCCTACCCGTCATCGGCATATGATGGTGTCACGCCTCCCTACGGGGCCTCCTCGGCGACCGCTGCTCCTGCCCCGTCTTTGGAGACGGCCCCGCCGATGGGCTTCTACGCGCCACAGCCGTTGGCTCATGATGTCGTCGCCCTTCTACTTCTCGCACCTCATCCCGGTGAAGCTCATGCCAGACAATTACTTGTTTTGGCGTGCATAGTTTTTGCCGCTCCTCCGGAGCCTCTACTTGGAGAGGTACGTCGATGGCTCACTGTCGTGCCCACCGACGATCATCCGGCGTATCACACGTGGGTGTCCCAGGATCAGGCCATCCTCTCTGCTATCCAGTCTTCGCTCACACCGAGCGTCTCGTCGCTGGTCCTCTTTGCCGCTATGTCTCGGGTTGCGTGGACGGTGCTTCACACCAGCTTCGCCTCTCAGTCTCAGGTGCGTGCTCATGCTATTCGCATTGAGCTGGACGAGACCAAGGTCCACGACCTCAGCATCACGAACTACTTCAACAAGATGACCGTCCTCTCCGACACACTGGCCTCCATTGGCCATTCGCTTCGCCCCGAGGACTTCACCACCTACATCCTAAACGGCCTAGACGACGACTATGATAATCTCGTGGAGAAGTCAATGGTCACAACACTCCTCTTCAGCCTCGTGAGCTCTAACCGCGCCTCCTCAATGGCGAACAACGCGTCAAGGCGCGTCATGCCTCCTCGAGCTTCTCCTCTGCCAACGCTGCAGCTCGCGGTAAACCCTAGAAGCCATCACCGATTGGTGGCAAGTCGACGCCCGCACCTCAGCAGGCCCCACGACCCACCGCGCCCCCATTACGGGCGGTGGTCGTCCATGCGCCTGCTGCCCCTATTGCAGCGCCCAGCAAGCGTGCCAGTATGTGGCCTTGAGGTCCATATCGCCTCCCGCTGTTATTGATGTTTCAAGCATGACTTCCTCGGCATTGGAAACAATGGCAAGGGCAATGATAAGCAGGTTGTCGCTGCCGTGATGAGTAACGAGCATGCGTACACTCCGTCCTACTCCATTGATCCGACCTGGTATAGGGACATAGGGGCTACCAATCACTACGAGTGAGATGGGCAAGCTCTCCACCCAGGATCTATATCATGGTCATGACCAGGTTCGCACCGCCAATGGAGAAGATATGCACATCTCACATATTGGTCAGGCCTCTCTTCTTGCACATAACTCTAGAACACTTCATCTTCTCAATGTCCTTCGAGTTCCTTATGCTACACGTAGTTTGTTGTTTGTTGCTCAACTTACTCGTGATAATAATGTCCTCGCCGAATTTCATCGTTTCCATTTTTTCATCAAGGATCGGGATACCAGAGTCGTTTTGCTTAGAGGTCATCTTTGCCATGGCCTATATGCGCTTGATCCGCCGTTTGGGTCTCCTGCGTCGCATGCTCCCGAGGTGTTCAGTGGTGTTCGTGTGTTATCTACGCACTAGCATGCGCGCCTTGGTCATCTTGTTGCTCCCATAGTTCGTCATGTTCTGCATCGTCATGAACTTCCAGTTGTGTCGAATAAAATTGCTGAAACTATCTGTGATGCCTGTCAGCAAGGCAAGAGTCATCGGCTTCCATTTTCAGAGTTGAGTCATGTCGTTAAACATCCTCTTGACCTTGTGTTTTCTGATGTATGGGGTCCTGCCTAAACATCTGTTAGTGGTCACAATTATTATGTCGGTTTTATTGATGCTTATAGTCGGTTTACTTGGCTTTACTTATTAAGCGTAAATCTGATGTGTTCAATGTTTTTATTCAATTTCAAGCACATGTTGAGCGTCTCCTTAAGCATAAAATTCTTCATGTTCAATCCGACTGGAGGGTGAATACACAACCTCAATTTGTTTTTTAACAAGCTTGGGATCTTGCACCGTGTGTCTTTTCCTCACACACATCAGCAGAATGACACCGCTGAATGTAAGCATCGTCATCTTGTAGAGACTGGCCTTACCTTACTAGCTCATGCCTCCGTTCCGTTTCGGTTTTGGAGTGATGCTTTTTCCACCACCTATTTTTTGATAAATAGATTCCTTCACGACTTCTGCAAATGAAAACTCCTCTTGAACTCTTGCTCAATGACATCCCAGATTACACGTTCCTTAAGGTTTTTTGGGATGTGCATGTTGGCCTCACCTTCGTCCTTATAACAAGCATAAACTAGAGTTTCGGTCTAAAAAGTACGTGTTTCTTAGGTATAGTTCCCTTTATAAAGGGTATAAGTGCCTACATGTTCCCACCAATAGCGTTTACATATTTTGTGATGTCGTGTTTGATGACAACATGTTACCTTTTTCTGCACTTCAGAATAACTCTACCACTCCTATACCACCCATGCACTCTACTATTCCTTGACCTGATCAATTTGTAGATGTTGCATATACTCCTGCGTTGCTTCCTAACCATGCTGCAGGTATTTGACACGGCACTCGCCTAGAGCTCCTTGATGAACAGGCGACGAACGACGATCACATCTAGGACGTCGATCCCATCCATGCGCGCCGGGTCGCGCCCGCCAGCCTGTTGCTTCCTCGTCTGCAGCAGCTATGCCAGCTGCAGCCCCTTGTGCCTGTCTCAGCATTGTCTACAACACTTGTGTATGGCTCGTCGTCGCCAACACCACCTGCTGTTGAGGCTCTTCACCCTCGCCCATGCAGTCAAGCCGGAGTTTTTGTCCGAAGAAGCGCACATATGGGACCATTGTGGGGATTGCTGTTTGCATGTACAATGCTGTTGCTGATCCCACAGCTGAGCCTCGACAGTTTCAGGCTGCTCTTGGCATTCCTCATTGGTGTGTTGCGATGGAGTAGGAATTTCAGGCACTTCTGAAGAATGATACTTGGCAACTCGTTCCTCCTATTTCTGGTGTCAATATTATTGATTCCAAGTGGGTCTTCAAGGTTAAGAAGCATGCTGATGGTTCTATTAAACTCTACAAGGCATGGTTAATTGCTAAAGGCTTCAAACAGAGGTATGATCTTGATTATGAAGACATATTCAGCCTAGTTGTCAAGCCTACTACCTTTCGTTTGCTACTCTCTTTGGCTGTTACTCGAGAATGGTTTCTTTGTCAGCTTGATGTGAAGAATGCCTTTCTACATGGAGTTGTTGGAGATATGCCCAAGAGGCAATAATAAAGTGGTTATTAACATATGTTTATGTTTATGATAAATTTTTACATCCCATGCTATAATTGTATTAACCAGAAACATTAATACTTGTGTGTTTTGTAAACATGTAAAGAGTCCCTAGTAAAGACTCTCGTTAAACTAGCTTGTTGGTTAATATATGATCATGGTTTCCTGATCATGAACATTGAGATGTTATTAACAACAAGGTCATATCATTAGGAGAATGATGTGATGGGCATACTCCTATAGTTAAGCGTAGCATAAGATCAAGTCATTTAAATAGTTCACTTGCTATAAGCTTTCAAATACATAGTAACCTAAATCCTTCGACCATGAGACCATGTTAATCACCATCACCGGATGGATGCTTTGATGACATCAAACACCACTTCATAACTGGGTGTTTATAAAGGTGGCATTGAGTATTCGGAAAGTATGTGTTGAGACACATGGATCAAGAGTGGGATTTGTCCATCCATATGACGGATAGATATACTCTGGGACCTCTCGGTGGGATGTCATCCAATTGGCTTGCAATCATGTGACTGGCTCACAAGGGATCACAGGAACAAGTAAAGAGTACTTATCGATAACGAGGTTGAACTAGGTATGCCGAGATACCGACGATCAAACCTCGGATAAGTAAAGTATCGCAAGACAAAAGGAAATTAGTATCATATGTAAATGGTTCATTCGATCATGACATCATCGTAGAAATATGTGGGAGTCATATGAATTTCCAGATTCCTCTATTGGTTATTGATCGGAGAAGAGTCTCGATCATGTCTGCATAATTCACGAACCGTAGGGAGACACACTTAAGGATTCAATGTTGTTTAGTAGATATGGAATGTGAGTAAGAGACCGAATGTAGTTCGGAGTCTCGGATGGGATATAGGATATCACGAGGAGATCCAGAATGGTCCAGAGAATAAGATTCATATAAGGAAAGTCCAATTCCGGAGTTCAGGAATGGTTTTGGTGTTTTCACCGGAATGTTATAGAAGGGTCTAGAAGGTCCATCACTCCAGAGTGGGAAGGGTACATGGATGTGTCATGACAAAGTGGAATGGTTGCATCATGTCCTAGGTCACTTGGCTAGGCAATGGAAAGAGAGAAATCAAACTCTAGTTTGAAAATTCAAACGCTAATTTGAAAAGTCAAATCCCAACATTGCCTAGTGGAGGGAGGGAAGGAATCCTACCTAAGGGAGGATTGCTCCCTCTCCCTTGTCGCCGGCTGTAACATCCCAGTATTTAGGACCCAACGAAGGGTAGATTTAGGAATATGTATTGTTGCATGCATTTATCTGTGAAAATATGGGTAAAATTTTCGCCAAATAAAAAAACCTAAATGATCAATGTTTCTTTCATACTTTGAGATTAGGTTTAGTCTTAAGGGGTGATTGTTATAAATTTTGAGATGATCTTAAGGAGTTATGTGTTTAAAATGAATTTGAATTTTAAACTTGAGTGTTTGAATTATAATTTAAATGATTTAGATATAAGATTTGAATCTTAAATCAATTAAGAGATAAGTATTATAACTTAAATCTTATCCAAAAACAAGATGGAATATGAAATTCATTTCATATGATTAATACATAAACAATTTACAAAGAATGTAACATACTAAAGCCATTTCCAAATTTCAAAATTTACAACAGAATAAAGAATAAGAATATTCTTTATTAAATAATAATATAATCTTTATTACAATTAAATAAAATAAAGAATACAAGAATAATAAAAGAAAAATTACAAAACAATAAGAAAATTACATTTGAATATCTACTAACTATCCTATATCTAAATCTACACTAAATCTTCATCTTTATCTTTGTACCTGCAAAGCAAAGATTAAATAGAAACAAAATAAGATTAGTGTTAGTATATATTTCTCTCAGATATGTCAGTGAAATTCACTTGACAAATTCATCATTAATAAATGTTATAAAGGGGCAAGTTTCACCAATATGAAAGATTTCATCTTTCATAAATTCAAAGCCAGAAGTCAAATGACAGCCAAGAAGGATCAATTCAACAGCCAGGTGAAAGTAAGCTGGTAATTGTAAGTTCAAAATTTCTAAACCTATCCATAAGTGCATAGCAGGCACACAAGCTGGACACACACCAACATGCAAATGGTGTGCTGTCGACCTCACAAGCACAGCCAAATCACACAAAAGCACAGCACAGCCGTGGGGGAGCACTAGTGCATCACTCCATTACACATCACACAAGAACAGCCAGTGTAGACAGCAGCCAAACCAAACCACCCAGATCAACCCAAACATCACCAGGATGGTTACATAAGGAGGGGGATGAATCTGGTGGACATCAAGGTCAAGCCCAGAAGCTAGGAGGAGCAGGCAAGCTCAAGAGCAAGCTCAGGAGCCTAGCAAAAGCAGATCAAGATCATCATCAATCTACTACACCAACATTAGATTTTGTGGTGAGCCTCATAAAATCATCACATGATTTCATCATATTATCTAAACAAAAGCATGTGTTGCTTTATGAAATGATCTCTCAGTAATCACCCAAGAGAGGTCAATCTATCCTAGAGATTTCAAGTATAAAGATAAGAAATCAAACTCAGCCAAAAGCACTAATCTCTCTGACCAGCATCACAAAGTTTAGTGTTAATTTTTGCAACTTAGATCATTTTTAATTTGATCTTATCAGACCAGGGCACATCTCTCAGAGAGAGTAGCACCTCTAATCCTACAAGTTTCAAACAAACTATTTGCTCATCTAACTAGGAATTAAATCCTAGAGCCTCAGACCAACATCATAGGCAGGAGGGTTAAGAGAAGCTCTTATTATATCTTGCCAGTATTAAGCACAAGTATTGACCAAGCTAAGCCCAGAAATAAAAACCCAATCACTTGTGTGCCAGATTACAATGGTATCACAAGGACAAGTTCTTAATGAGCTAAAACCAATCTTTGCTTAGTTCCCACAGATAAAAGGAACAAAAAAATACATATCATCTTCCTGAAGCCAAGTGCCAGGAATCAATATCATATTCATCTATACATCCACATAAATCATTACATGTAATGATTTGACTCAGTATGTATAATCTCAAACAAGCCTACCATTATAATTGCAGTAAGCAACTACTGAGAGAAAACTACTGTCAGTATAAGCATTCTGACAGTAGAGACAATTCTTAGATCAACAACATTTCCAATCAGTGATTCCATAGAAACACTAGCATGGGATCATAGTGAATCACCACTAGAATAAATCTGACAAGCCACTAGCAACATCAAAGCCACTACCAATCATGATCCACAGCAAACAATCATTCTTCACGCTCAAGTATGATCACCACTAAATCTAAAGCATCAAGGATATGATCAACATGGGGTTATGAACCCTAATCAGAGCAAGAACCCTAAACCAGAGATGAACCCAGTCAGCACATAGTCACTAGGCATGAGAAGCCACTAGACACACACAAATAGATTCATGGTAGTAGCAGGAACAAGAACCACAGAAGCAACTTACCCGAGGTCCTCGCTGACGAATCGAAGAGGAAGCAGATTGGCCAACGAACCGCGGCGGCACAGGGAGCACCTAGGGGGGCGCTGAAACCTGCACCAGCCACGGTGGCGGCCACAGCAGCACACGAGCCCAGCACACCACCGCAGGCGGGACCGCGGCGGTGGCGACAGCACCTTTTCCTAACCCTAGGGTTCGGGAACAGGGTGAACCTGACCACGGGAAAGCCCCGGAGTCAAATCGACATGGACCAGATGAACGAGCGTGGCCGCAAACCTTGCCCTGCACCATGGCGGTGGCCAGGAAAAGCCTCAACGACGGCCATCACCAGCGGCGGCGCCAGAGCTCGCAGGGTCGGGAAAGAGGAGAGGTGAGAACAAGGAGAGGGCGGAGTGTGTGGGCTGGGTGGGCCAAAACCCCCTCGGGGTGGTATGTTGACCTTACCCTATTGGGCCACACTGGCCCAATAAGCCCAAAAGGCCAGCCCAAGTTGTCTTAAAAACTGTTTTAATCAAGTGGAAAAGACCAAAATGCCCCTGACCTTAATAAAATTCTAGAAAATAAAATAAAATTCCAAAAATTATAAATAAAATATTTTTGGATTCACAATAATCCACCCTATTCAAATAAAATAAGATATAAAATTTTGGACACTTAAATTTTTATAAGAATTTTGTAATTTATATATACCTTATGGAATTTTAAAAAATTATTGAAAGGTGATAAAAATAAATAAAAATCACTTTAATTATTTATTAATATTATAGTATTTTTGAAAAATACTAAATAAATATTTAGAAATAAATTTAATGTATAAGTAATAATTCCTAAAAGAATTATTAAATCAATAAAAGTCAAATAAAAAGGGAAATAAAATAAAATAATTTATGCAATAAATATAAAATAATAATAATATTTGTAAATACTTTATTAAAAGGCACCTTATATAGAGAAAATGCATATAGAATTAAATAATGCATTACATTTCTTGCATAATCATTTTGCTTCTTTAAATATTGTCCTTACCGGGCAATAATGATGTTTTTGTAGAACTAGAAGCTCAAGGTCCAGTGCAAGCATCGGACTTCACTACCTTGCCATCACAAGGCAAGTTCATCACTTGCTCATGTCCTTTAAAGAGTCTTTATCAAAGTATTTGCAAATTGTGTGTTATCATATATGCTATAAAAGAAAGAAAATAATATTTTCATAAATAAAGAAATCATAGATATCTTCCTAAGTGGTGATATAACGGAGCAATAGAACTTAGGGTTCTATTTGCAACAATGATGACCAAGTAGGGACTTAATAACCCCTGACATCAGTGATTCTAGCGCCGTATATTACGCGTTAGCCATGGCATTTGGAATGGGACAGAGAAGTCAGTTGTATCTTCTTCCTCTCGCATGAAGCCGGATGTGCAGGTCGTGGCTGTTATCCTCGTAGAATGCATATTAATTGGTAATTCATAGAGGATATGCAGCATATGGGTGGGAACCCTCATCGTCCCACGATAGTTCTGGCATCTAACGGTTTGTACAAACCATTGCCGTAATTCATTATGTGGGCATGGTGTACACCAAGGAGGCATGCGAGGTCACGAAGGGGGCAGTGATTGGCTTGGACCAACTACTGGGCCCCACATGATGGAATTGTGGATGGGAAAGTACACTCGGTTGTGCAACAAAGAGTTGATCTCTCATGGGTAAAGTAACGCACCTCTATAGAGTGTAAAAACTATAACTTGTTACTCCCTGTTCCGGGAAGGAGCTACGAACGCGGCAAGAAAGGAACTCCATGAAAGTTCTGGTCAACCTGTGAAGGCTGATTGTCATAGTTTTTCGGAATAAAATCAATCTTTGAAGAGAGATTTACAAAAACTGCATAGTGCCAAGGATTTATAATCCGAGGTGGTAGTTAGAGCATCAAACTTCCCACCTTGCATATAATGAACTTGTTGGGTAACGCTGTTACTCATTCTTTCCTTTGATCCCTTGCTTAGACTCCGAGGATCCCGAAGACTTGCCAATGTATGCAGCCGAATGCCAAGAAGATGTGTACTACGAGGAACCTAATCTGTCCGGAGGAGTTGAAGGAGTGGATTACAAGATCCACTACGGTGTCGATGAGAACGAGTCCAATTAAGTATCTAGTTAGTAGTAACTAACGGAGCCGAGCAGCATGAACTCTGTAGAATAAGCTGTTTAGCTCAACTCCTAGTCAGAGTGGTTACCTTTAAATTTCTGCTGAACATTTTATATTTTGGTTTGTAAGTTGGATCTTTTGGAAGTCTTGAACTTCCGGTATTGTAATAATAATAATGTCTATACTTTTGTAATATGGACCCGCAATGTTTCTGTTGTACCACTCTAAGGGATGTGATATTTACGGAACGGTGTTCTGTAGATGTCATGTCAATGACTATAGTGTACTACACATGCAGTGGTATGCTGGGTCACCGCAGTTGGTATCAGAGCAAATTTCTTTGACCTTAGGTTGGAAACCTAGTAAAGGGTATTACCTGTAGGAGAATTAGCAACGATAAAGAATTCTCTAAAAGTAATATAATGGGTATTCAAATGAGAATATTCCATTATATATTTTAGTGCGATAATTCTTTGTTATTATGCAATATGTCATTAGATTCTAATCAAAATTATTTTTCTGATATACAGAGATATGGCACCAAAGTTTCCAAAACAAACTTTGGTAAGGAAAGAGGAGACTCTTGATGATTATCAAGGATCATTTACAGACCAACTTCGTCAACTTTTAAAGCTCTTTAATTGTCCAACTAGAATTCCAGTGAACACTATCACTTATCTTGGTGGCCGGATGTTATCCAAGTATCTTGTGAGTATCCAACTTCCAGAGAAGCTTGGATTATATCACAATCTACCCATAGAAGAAGGTAGGAGTCATCTAGCAGCTTATCATGTTGCTGTTGTGGAGGCAATAGCTAATATCCGGGAACAGAAAACCAAGGAGCTAGAAGGTAGCACATTTTCTGTGATACCTCATGATTCTATAGACTCAGAGCCTATACCGGATCATCTTACTGTGGTTAAGAAGCATCCTAAGTTAGCTTCCAAGTTTATGGATAGATACCGAACACTCGTTGCGTCTTTTTATAAGACTCATCAAGTGATTGTCGAAGACAAAAATGACATGTTAGAGGATCTAACTGATCCGGAAAGGAGGAAGCAGTTAGCATTCCAGCTAGAGAAAGAAGCAAGTAGTAGTGCAACACCTATCTTTAAGGATATACCTATAGATCCGGAATATTTTACACCATATCCTTATTCACCAAGACCTGAACCTACACATGATCCTACTATAGATATGCGGTATGCAGTATCACAGGGCTCAGAGGATGGTTCTGACTCAGAACTTCCTATTGAGAATTCAGATGGTTGGAGGATGGGATAATATAATGGATCTCACGAATATCAGATGTCCACAGATGGTTCCGACAGGAATGTTGGACAATCTAGTTGGATGGGTGCAAGAATGAACCCTAATAATGGTAGTAGAAATACCATGTCAATAGATGATCAGGATGAAGAAGAAGATCCTGAAGAGAGAGTGTTTGAATCATCAACATCTTCTCAAAACCCAGGGAATATACATTATCCAGTATTTAACTATCTTGCCCACGAGAGCACCTGGGGAGCAGCAGGATCTGTGTATCCCGTTGACAACTCAAGAAATGAAGATCAGGAGATGCAGGTTGGAGGTAATGTTGAATATGTTTCTGAAGACTTTTTAGCTGAGCTGGAGGGAGTCAATGCGCTCAGGTTGAGTAATGACTCAAGTCCTGACACTTCAGATACAGAGTATGTTCCTTCTGGAAGGCCATATGTTCCACAAACTGTGCGACGAACAACACGTTATCATGGTTGGACATCATGCATGTATGATGAGCGTAGTTACTACTAGAAGGAGACAAGTAGTCAACAGTATCAAGCACTGTGTATTGTACTCCAAGTAATAAGGTAGTGAGATGAATACGGTAGTTTTGTGATTATACCTATATGGTATATGTTGTAAGAACTTTGTATCATTATGATATTATGTATAATATGTGAAATGCATATTTGGATTTTCTTTAGATCTTCATTGTGTGACTAGTTCTGTGCGTAAAGTCAAGCTCAGAACACATGTGCATGATGTAATTATGAGTATTCGCTTTATGTTGCAGTACTAGGGGGTCATGGATACGGGTGTAGAAATGGAAACTGAGCAGCAGCGGATGGGGTGAGAGGCCAAGGAAAAGGCCGATGCAGATGCAGCAAACCAAGAAGCATTACCACCACCACCAATGAGGCCGTTAATGGAGCAGAACTTTATGCAATGCATGCAAATGACGCAAGAGACCCAGAACAAGTTCATGGAAGAGATGCTGGGGCGAGCAAATCAGAGGGTACCTGAAGGAGGAGGAGTGAGTCTATCTGATTTCCAGAATGCAAGACCGTTTCCTTTTGCATCAGCTCCTGAACCAATGGATGTAGAAGAATGGCTAGCAGATACAGAGAGGAAGCTAAAAACTGTGGGTTGCAATGATGAGGAAAAATTGAGGTATGCAACTCATCTGCTGACTGGATCTGCAGCATCATGGTGGGAAAATCAGTTAGCCATGCAACAACCAGGAAGGGAGTTTACCTGGGAGGAGTTCAAGAAGAGATTCCGTGAATATCATGTTCCGAAAAGCGTCATGGAGTTGAAACAGAGAGAATTTGAGGAGCTTCAGCAAGGATATACTAGTGTCATGAAGTACATCCGGGAGTTTAGACAACTGTCTCGTTATGCTGAGGAGGATGTTAACACTGAAGATAAGAGGAAGAAACGTTTCTTGCATGGATTAAATCTGCTTGTGAAGATGCAGCTAAGGTTAGCCAATAAGCAAACTTATCAGCAGTTGTTGGATGCAGCCATTAGTTTTGAAGATGACTACAAGAATGTCCAAGAGGATCGGAGGAAGAGAGCCAAGAAGGAAACCAAGAGAATTCAGGCAAGCAAACCTAAACCTAACCTGGAGTTCAAACCTTGGAATAGGAATTATGGCAACAACAACAATAACAATAACAATAACAAGGGTAGTGGTGGAAATCAATCTAATCCGAGAAGGAATGTTATCCGTAACAACTGTGGAATTCCAGGGCATTTCCAGAGGGAGTGCAAAAAGCCTGTAGTGATCTGTTACGGTTGTGGCCAGAAGGGGCATATTAAGCCAGATTGTCCGAGCAAACCACCAGGAGGATGGCCTACCAAGGGAGGAGGACAAGCCAGTGGAGGAAATGGACAACCCAATAAAGGAGGAAACAATGGCAAGAACAACAATGGCAAGAGAAACCGACCTACAGGAAAACTGAACTGTGCAACCCTCGAGGAGGTGGATAATTCGGAGCATGCAGTGATATGTACTATCAATATCCTTACCAATCCCGGCAAAGTTCTATTTGATACTGGTGCAACTACTTCATTCATTTCTGAAGAATTTTGTGATAAGTTCGGGATTAGAAGGGCAACGTTAGAACGTCCTATGACTGTAGTTACGGCAGGAGGGAATGTGATTGTACGCCACATAAAACAAGATCAGGTTATCTCGATCTGTGGTTGTACATATTTTGCAGACCTTTATGTGATTCCTTTGAAGGGAATTGCAGTAGTGCTGGGGATGGATTGGATGATGGAACACGGAGCTCAGATTAATTGTGAGGAGAAAACTGTCTCAATCAAAACTCCAAGTGGAGCAAGGATAGTTTACCAAGCAGATAAACACAGTCATATCATGGTGGATCTACAGTTGAATTCAATGAAATAAGTTAAATTAGAAGAGATTCCTATAGTTAATGAATTCCAAGATGTTTTTCCAGCAGAGTTACCGGGAATGCCACCAGACCGGGAGATAGAGTTCACCATTGACCTAATACCTGGTACAACACCAATAGCTCAAGCACCATATAAAATGGGACCCAAAGAGTTGAAAGAACTCAAGGAGCAAATTGATGAGTTAGCGGGAAAAGGATTTATACAGGAAAGTGTATCTCCATGGGGAACACCAACAATCTTTGTGGATAAGAGAGATGGTGGAAGACGGATGTGTGGTGATTATAGAAATCTGAACAATGTGACTATCAAGAATAAGTATCCTTTACCAAGAATTCAAGATTTGTTTGATCAAGTGAAATGAGCTGGAGTATTTTCAAAGATCAATTTAAGATCTGGATACCATCAAATAAAAATCAAGCCGGAAGATGTTCCAAAAACAGCATTTGTCTCAAGATATGGACACCATGAGTATCTGGTAGTACCATTTGGTTTGACCAATGCACCGACAATATTCATGAATCTGATGAACAAGATCTTCATGCCATATTTGGACAAGTTTGTCATCGTCTTTATTGATGATATTCTGATATATTCCAAGGATAAGGAAGATCATGCTAACCATTTGAGAATAGCATTGCAGACTTTAAGAGAACATAAGCTTTATGCTAAGTTCAGTAAGTGTGAGTTCTGGTTAGATGAGGTAGAATTCCTTGGTCATGTGATCAGTAAGGATGGGATTGCCGTGAATCCATCTAAAGTTCAGTCGGTACTAGAGTGGACTGCACCGACCAATGTGAAACAAATTCAAGGTTTTTTAGGAATGGCTGGTTATTATCAGAGATTCATTGAAGGTTTCTCCAAAATAGCCAGACCAATGACCAAATTATTAAGGAAGAATACACCATTCAAGTGGGATGAGAAGTGTGAAGCAAGTTTCCAAGAGTTGAAGACTAGATTAACCACAGCTCCAATCTTAGCAGTTCCTAAAACAGGGAAGGATTTCACTGTATATTGTGATGCATCTAAAGAAGGTTTGTGTTGTTTATTAATGCAAGATCGGAAAGTGATTGCTTATGGCTCAAGACAATTGAAACCACATGAAGTCAACTATCCAACTCATGATTTAGAGTTAGCAGCAGTAGTTTTTGCACTAAAAGGATGGAGACATTTTCTTTATGGATCCAGATGTGAGTTATACACTGACCATAAAAGACTCAAGTACTTCTTCACTCAAAAGGAATTGAATATGAGATAGAAGCGTTGGTAGGAATTAATCAAGGATTATGATTTAACAATCAATTACACCCCAGGGAAAGCAAATGTTGTAGCAGATGATTTAAGCAGAAAGAGTGCAGATATTCAGCCAAGCAATAGGGAGTTACCAAAAGAGTTACAAATGGACTTGGAAATATTAGAACTTC
This sequence comes from Avena sativa, assembly GCA_916181665.1. Taxonomy (NCBI): domain Eukaryota; kingdom Viridiplantae; phylum Streptophyta; class Magnoliopsida; order Poales; family Poaceae; genus Avena; species Avena sativa. Next base: position 81,529,420 of record OV702299.1, on the reverse strand, counting down.
AATTCATCAGAACAGAGGTTCTTAGAGGATTAGCTACTATGCATGTAGTTGCAGAGCATGACAGTGATCTTAAGCAAGAAATTTTTAGACATCAAGAAGAAGATCCTTTCATTGCTGAGGAAATTCGGAGGATATCTCAAGGGCAAAAATCAGTTTTTTGCCTTGGAGATTATGGATCTTTATGGTTCCAAGATCGTCTATGTGTTCCAGATGTCATTGAGATCAGAAATGTCATACTCAAAGAAGCACATGATACACCATATTCTATACATCCAGGGAGTACTAAGATGTATATGGATTTGAAAGAACTATTCTGGTGGAATAACATGAAAAGGGATATTGCTAAATATGTATCTGAATGCCATACTTGTAAAAGGGTGAAAGCTGAACATCAAAGTCCAGCAGGACCATTACAACCCTTAGAAATTCCTGAATAGAAATGGAAGGAAATAGGTATGGACTTCATTACAGGATTACCTATGACATCAAAAAGGAAGGATATGATATGGGTAATTGTGGACAGACTCACTAAGAGTGCATATTTTATTCCAGTGAATCAAAAGGATAATGCCGAGAAGTTAGTTGAAGTATATGTCAAAGAGGTAGTAAGTAAGCATGGAGTACCCAAAAAGATCGTAACTGATAGGGGATCAGTGTTTACTTCAGCATTTTGGAAGCAATTGCATGAAGTACTTGGTTCAAAATTAGATTTCAGCACGGCATATCATCCTGAGACAGGAGGTTAAACTGAAAGAACAAATCAAATACTAGAAGACATGTTGAGAGCTTGTGCACTAGATTTTGGAGGAACATGGGAAGATCACCTACCATTGGCAGAATTTTCTTATAACAATAGCTATCAGAGTAGTCTGAAGGTAGCTCCATATGAGATTCTATATGGAAGGAAGTGTAGATCACCAATATGTTGGTATGAACCTGGTAGCAGCAAAGAATTCGCACCAGATTATATCAAGGAAAGACAAGACATCACTGATAAGATCAGGGATAGACTGAAAATAGCCCAGAGCAGGCAGTAAAGTTATGCGGATCAAAGCCGAAGATCATGGCATCCAGAAGTGGGAGATATGGTCTATTTGAAAGTAAGTCCAATGAAAGGAGTAAAAAGATTCGGAGTTAAAGGAAAATTGAGTCCATGATATATCGGACCATTCAAGATACTGAGTCAAAACAGAACTATAGCTTATGCTTTAGAGTTACCATCAAGATTTGCTCAAGTGCATAATGTTTTCCATGTGTCACAACTTCGCAAATGTTTGAAGGTTCCAGATGATGCAATAACACATCAAGAGATAGAACTACAAGCAGACCTGACTTATATTGAAAAGCCCTGTAAGATTCTGGAAGAAAACTGGAAAAGATTGAGGAACAGAGCAATCAAATATTGTAAGGTACAGTGGGAACATCACCCTGAGAGGGAAGCCACATGGGATAAGGAAGAGGATTTAAGAAAAGCTTATCCAGAACTATTCAGGTACATCTCCACAAACTTTGGGACGAAGTTTAATTTAAGGGGGAAAGTCTGTAACATCTCAGTATTTAGGACCCAACGAAGGGTAGATTTAGGAATACATATTGTTGCATGCATTTATGTGTGAAAATGTGGGTAAATTTTTTTCCAAATAAAAAAACCTAAATATCAATGTTTCTTTCATACTTTGAGATTAGGTTTAGTCTTAAGGGGTGATTGTTATAAACTTTGAGATGATCTTAAGGAGTTGTGTGTTTAAAATGAATTTGAATTTTAAACTTGATTGTTTGAATTATAATTTAAATGATTTAGATATAAGATTTGAATCTTAAATCAATTAAGAGATAAGTATTATAACTTAAATCTTATCCAAAAACAAGATGGAATATGAAATTCATTTCATACGATTAATACATAAACAAGTTACAAAGAATGTAACATACTGAAGCCATTTCCAAATTTCAGAATTTACAATAGAATAAAGAATAAGAATATTCTTTATTAAATAATAATATAATCTTTATTACAATAAAATAAAATAAAGATTACAAGAATAATAAAATAAAAATTACAAAAGAATAAGAAAATTACATTTGAATATCTACTAACTATCCTATATCTAAATCTACACTAAATCTTCATCTTTATCTTTGTACCTGCAAAGCAAAGATTAAATAGAAACAAAATAGATTAGTGTTAGTATATATGAAAGATTTCATCTTTCATAAATTCAAAGCCAGAAGTCAAATGATAGCCAAGAAGGATCAATTCAACAGCCAGGTGAAAGTAAGCTGGTAATTGTAAGTTCAAAATTTCTAAACCTATCCACAAGTGCATAGCAGGCACACAAGCTGGACACACACCAGCATGCAAATGGTGTGCTGTCGACCTCACAAGCACATCCAAATCGCACAAAACCATAATACAACCGTGGGGGAGCACTAGTGCATCACTCCATTACACATCACACAAGAACAACCAGTGTAGACAACAGCCAAACCAAGAACATCAGCCAAACCAAACCACCCAGATCAACCCAAACATCACCAGGATGGTGACATAAGGAGGGGGATGAATCTGGTGGACAACAAGGTCAAGCCCAGAAGCTAGGAGGAGCAGGCAAGCTCAGGAGCCCAGCAAAAGCAGATCAAGATCAAGATCAAGATCAAGATCAAGATCATCATCAATCTACTACACCAACATCAGATTTTGTGGTGAGCCTCATAAAACCATCACATGATTTCATCATATTATATAAACAAAAGCATGTGTTTATTTATGAAATGGTCTCTCAGTAATCACCCAAGAGAGGTGAATCTATCCTAGAGATTTCAAGTATAAAGATAAGAAATCAAATTCAGCCAAAAGCACTAATCTCTCAGACCAGCATCACAGGGTTTAGTGTTAATTTTTGCAACTTTGATCATTTTTCATTTGATCTTATCAGATCAGGGCACATCTCTCAGAGAGAGCAGCACCTCTAATCCTACAAGTTTCAAACAAACTATTTGCTCAGCTAACTAGGAATTAAATTGTCAACACCCGGTTCCCAGATGCCTGTTATGCCATACATCGCAATCCCAGGATTACCATTTTTGCGAGACATAATAGAATTGGATACCACAGTACATCATCCATTACAAACCATACATAAGGTCTTACACAAATAAGGATCTCATGATCCAGTTCTTAATACAACTCAAGCAGCGGAATACGTAATAATAAAGGTAGCGTAGGCGAAGCTCCATCTTCGGGGTCACAGGCAATGCTGACGATGGGAGATGATCCTAGTTGTCGTAACCTTCGCAGGGTCCATCCTCCAGGTACTCCTCTTCATAGTCTGGCCACGGGAATAGCCAGGGACAAAGCCATGAGTACTCTTTAAGTACTCGCAAACTAATACCAACAAGTAAAAGGGTTTTTGGATAATAGGACACTAGGCTCTAGGGTTGTTTTTGCAAAGGCCAGATTTATCCCTACTAAGTTCAAAAGTAAGAGAGCTATTTGAAGTTTATAACTCCTAAGTGGGAACTTGTCTTTCGTATCACAACCCTGTTGTAGTCAAGTCAAAGTCTTAATTCATTTCACAAGTCTTTTGACAACATCTGACGGGGGAACAGTATGGCCACTCCAACTGTCCATAACCGCGGACGCGGCTATTCGAATAGTTTGACACTCTGCAGAGATTGTACACTTTCACCACAACATTCGATACATCCGTCAGGAGCAAATCCTGAATTCAGCATACTCAGTATGTGGATAATCAATCCTAACCTTTCAATTACACGCCCTAGTATAAGCACCTCTCCTGTGAGTTTGGCCTCCCAACCATGACCAACTGTCATCTTGGGTACTGCACAGGTGGACAATCTTCACAAGGTAGCCTCAGCTCAGACCTTGGCTGCGAGGGAACTAATACTAAGGTATATAAGTTTCCAGTCAAGCCCTACCCAATATTCGGGTATTGTGGTTGTACGATAAAATTGGAATGGTATCGCATCCAGACAACCATCAGTTTTATAAAGGGCTAAGGCTCATGCCTCAACATTTTCATCACCAAATTCATCTGGTGTTCGGAAACAAATGTCAAAACATCTTAGTAGAATGATCCATCATTCTAAGGTTTTCATAACCATTTTCACCAAGTATTCCCATCTAAAGTTGATCAAGTTTTATGCTTAGCACTAGCATCTACAAGTGGGGATAATTACTAATGAGGGGTGATAAACTAGTGGAGTTTCAACTAAGTACAACCTTATATCTTAGGATGATATCAAGGTTCCTAACTTAGGCCAAATTTTATGCTCTTTATGCAACCTTCAACTATATCTTTCTAGAATCTACAAGTCACTTGAGTACTCTCTAAGGAAGTAGCTTTGATAAGGAAATAAAATAGAAAGCTTGCAAATAAAACTAGGATTGGGTTATTTTTTTTCCATACAATCCCCCAGGAAGAGGGACGGGTTCCATTATCATCAGACAACGGAACAATAACCACACATATCGGCATAGTACTGACCTACCTAGGGGGTCAAAACGGGAAAACAAGAGGTTCAACTTACACACTAAACAAACTAGACAGAAATAAAGAAGGAGGCTGGAGACGCAAGAACACCGCCCTCAGGCTAGTGGGGAACCGTCCAAAACAAAACACCACCAAGGAACTAAAGTACTGAAAGCCAACACCATCTTCACGCAGCCAGTCCCTTTTATCTTCTAGTTTTCCTTCTTTTCTCCCTCCCTCTTTCCAGTTCCGGAGCTTCATGACCACGATCTCCAGGAATTGCAGGCAGTCCCAGGAAAGGAACAGGGGCCACATCCATAGCTGCCGCATCGGCCAACGCATTCTGTTGAAGAGTATCTGCTCCAGCTTGCAGCACCGCCCGGTCGTCCTCCCCATGCAACCCTGCCCAATAACGAATGAACACACAAGCATATATGACCAAATCAACATGCGAGTTAATGAGTTTTTTTTCAAAGCAAGCTCTATTCCTAAGCTTCCAAATAGCCCAGCATATTGCCGCCACCACCGTAATCTGCACATTCCTACTAACCCCCACATACTGAGAAGCCCACCAAAAATATTGGGAAAAAGATCCAGGTCTATTCGCGACACCAACAGCTCTGGCAACCACCCCCCAAACATATTTAGCAGCCACACACGAAAAGAACAAGTGTCCAATGCTCTCATCCTCCCTACAAAACCTACAAGTAAAGTCTCCAACCCAATTCTTTCTTCTCATGTTGTCCTTGGTGAGAATAGCATTATGCCAGATAAGCCACAGCCAAATCTTAATCTTCAAGGGAATTTTTGCTTTCCACAGATGTTTAAAACTTCTATCAATCCCAACATTCGACAGGCGTGTGTACATTGAGTTAACAGAGAACTTGCCAGATTTACTCCACATCCACACTGGCCTGTCCTTTTCCTGATTCAAACTCACCCCAGACAACAACTTTCTCATCTGCTCCTGATGATTGAACCCATCAGTATCCAGCCATCTCCTAAAAGAGAGACTCCACCCTTTTTTTGCCATGTCTGCCACCGTGATTCTTTGGTTCTGACAAATATCAAATAAATCAGGGAACCTATCTTTCAGGGGTGAGTCCAAACACCAAGCATCATGCCAGAAATCAGTCAATTCCCCATTACCAATCCTCATTCTCCTACCAGCCAAATAGAGATCCCTAATCTTAATCAAATCATGCCAACATGGAGAATCACTCTGCCTGTGTTTCACATTACTAATCCCACCTTTCTTCAGATATTTTTTCCTCACAAAAACTTGCCAGGGACCCTCCTCAGCTTCGAGGCGCCACCACCACTTACACAACAAGCAAATGTTAAAAAGCCTAATGTTTTTAATCCCCAGTCCACCTTTTTTCCTGGGCCTACAAACATACTTCCATTTAACCAGATGATATTTCTTCTTCCCCACTTTCCCATACCAAAAGAAGGCTCTAGTCTGTTTCTCAATTTCTTCCACATTTGACCTATGTAGGAGAAACATAGTCATAGGGTAAACAGCCACACTGGATACACAAGCAGTGATTTTAACATGCCTCCCTCCCAGGGACAAAGCTCCCCCCATCCAGCCATCTAACTTTTTCTTCAACCTATCACCAATAAAGCTCATTTCAGCCACTGTACATGTCCTGCTACAAACCATCAAACCCAAATATTTAATAGGCCAACTACCCTTCTGACAGTTAAACATCTCAGCATAATTGGACAGTTTCTCCTCATCCTCTAACACCATCATCACCTCACTCTTCTCAAAGTTAATCTTGAGACCAGACATAGATTCAAACAAATATAACAACAATTTCAAGTTTCTAGCCCCCTCAGGATCATCCTTAATAAACAGAATGGTATCATCAGCATATTGTAAAATGGCAATCCCTTTATCAAACATATTATCAACCAAACCTGTAAACAACCCACCAGCCTGAGCATTAAGCACCATCTTAGCCAAACATTCCCCTGCCAAATTGAATAGAAAAGGAGAGAAGGGGTCCCCTTGCCTAACCCCCTTAAAACTGCCAAAGTAAGGACCAGTTTCCCCATTGACCTTAACACTGAGAGTACCCTGAGTCACATCACTTTTTAACCAAATCATCCAATCATCACTAAAACCTTTCTGCCTACAACAGTAAAACAGAAAGTCCCAGTTAACCTTGTCATAAGCTTTCTCAAAGTCAATTTTTAAAACCACACCCTGCTGCTTCTGACTTTTCGACTCTTTCAAAATCTCATGTAATAAAGTCACCCCATCTGCAATAAACCTCCCTTTAATAAAAGCAGTCTGACAAGTATCAATTAGCTTCCCCATCACAGGCTCAGTTCTAACTGTCAGAGTTTTGGTAAAAATCTTAAACAACACCTGGAGCAGACAAATAGGCCTATACTTCTGAATCCTATCAGCATCATCACCTTTTGGCAGCAGAGTAATCACACCATAGTTAATGCTCCTCAAATCAATCTTATGAGCAAAAAAAATCATCAAACACAGCCATAACATCTGTTTTTATAACTGCCCAACAATGTTGATAGAATTCAATAGGAATCCCATCAGGACCAGCAGCTTTATTTTTCTCCATCTGATCAATAACCTCTTTAACCTCTTTCTCAGTAAAGGGCACCCCCATTTTCTCCCTATCTTCATCATTAAGTTTCTCCCAGTCCTGCCAATTGTCATCTGCAAGCCTAATGGAAAACCCACCAGCAGGCCCAAACAAAGATTTATAATAACTAGTAGCATGCTTCAGGAAATCACAGGTCCCCTGAATCTCATTCTCCCCATCTTTCATTGAAAAAATCATTTTCTTTCTCCTCACCCCATTAGCAATCCTATGAAAATATTCAGTATTATTATCACCTCTAAGCAACCAATTGTCCCTCGACCTTTGCTGCCAAAATCTCTCCTCATTTTCATACACCTCTAGCAACTCTTTCTGAATAACTGCTTTTCTTTTAAGTTGTTCAGCAGTAAGCAAAATCAGCTCCTCAATGTTTTCAAGTTCCTGCAACTCCTCCACCAACCTCTTCTTCCTTTTTTTTCCTCCCCCTTAAATGAACACCCCATCCTTTCAAATCATTTCTGACATTTTTAAGTTTTTTCTGCAACCTATCAAGACTGTTCTTGCCATACACACGTTTTTTCCAAACTTTTTCCACCCTGGTCAAAAAGTCATCACATTGTAACCAGCTTTTCTCAAATCTGAATTCCCTACCCCCTGTTTCCTGCCCTTCCATAGTATCCAGAATCAAAGGATTATGATCAGAAACCTCTCTAGACAACTTGTGTACTGTAGTAAGAGGAAACAACTTCTCCCATTCTTTATAGACTAAGATTCTATCCAATTTCTCCAAAGTCGGATTTTTCTGGTTGTTGGACCAAGTAAACTGCCCTCCAAACATGATGATCTCTCTTAACCCATGAGCATTGATAATCGAATTAAACATGTGCCCCCACTTGTTCAAAACATGACCCTTATTCTTTTCAGAAACACATCTGATCACATTAAAATCGTCACCCACCAACAAAGGAATAGTTTGATCCTGACAAACCTCAGCTAACTCAACCAAAAACTCCTCTTTATTCTCCTCTTGTGCAACCCCATACACTATCACCAAATGCCACTGAATCTGTTTCAAAACATCAAACACCTTCATCTTAACATGAAATTTGCCCACAGACACACCAATCTGAGTCAATTTAGAGGAACGTAGGCCCCCCAAAATGCCTCCAGACCTTCCCACAGAAGGCAACCAACTCCAGGAGAATTGATTCATAGGATCAATCCTCCTGAAAAAAGCCTCAGAATAGTCTTTCTTAATAGTTTCCTGTAAACCAATAAAATCCACCCTCTCCTGTCTCAACAGACTATTCAGATAAGCACCTGCACCTTTCTTCCCCACACCCATAATATTCAAAATAGCACCTATCATAATACAGATTTTCTCTCTCTTGTTCCAGTCACAATACCACTCATAGGGTGATAATTGTGAACCTTCACAGCAGCAGCCTTTAACTTTCTCTCCCTCATAACAGACCCAGTTCTCAACTTTTTCTTTTGTTTCCTAGAAACCACAGGAGTAAAATCTTCCTCATCATTACTAGCATCCTTCCAATCCAGAAACAAAACCTTCTCATTCAGATCAGGATCACATTCATTCACTACCTGCCTCCTATCCTGTAAACTATGCCTAGCAATCTCTAATTCTTTTAAGGAATTAATATGTTCCAAAGATATAGAAGAAGCATCTATCCCCATTTCCAATGCTCTATGCATAATAATATCATCATCCAGAACAGCAAAAGAATTATGCAAAGTTAGATTTGTACCTCAAAGATCTCTAGGAATTTGCTGAGCCAAATGCCCTTCAGCCATGTTTCTAGCACCACCTTGATCAGCCACCCTCGAGCTCCTTCTAATACCCTGTTCTTCCACATCAGCCACTTGTTCAGATTGAGATTCCACACTTTCCTGAGTAGAGCCATCAGGTTGAGACAAATCAACAACCACTACTTCCTGATCTTGATTGACAACTTCCATGTCCTGAGCACCCTCCAGCCCAGATCCCCCAACAGTTCCTTTTTTCCACTATCAGAGGAGGAACCAAAAGAGGTATCAGTAGAAGCACTATCATTTTTTTTCCTGTGCACCCTCATCTTGCTCATCCTCCTCATTCAGCAAATGACCATACTGCTTCATAAGTTCATAATGCTTGTCACTGCTCTTATCTTTTAACAGACCCCTGATAAAGTCATCAAACCTCTGGGGACCAGCAGCAATCTTAGTACTGACCTCTTTAACCACAGTAGAGGATAGGTTCTGTTCCACATCCATTTGAGCACTGCCCAGCCCACCCCCATCAGCCACATTTTCCTGAGTATCAACTTGCACCCCCACAACAACTGTTCTGGTTTGATTACCTATCCCACCACCACCACCAGAACCACCTGCAACATTCTCTCTAATCACAATCCCCCTTGAACGACAATCACCTCCAGAGCTAGCCCATATGTTAGCCATTTTAGTCCCAAAAGAAACCCCCCCAGAATCCTCCTGCTCCACCACAACCTGTTTTCCTTTGTCCAACCCAGCTTCACCAGCACCATTCCCACCATGTTGACGACCCCCAGCACCTCCATCACTACCTGCACTAGGAACAATTCTTTGCCCACTACCATTATCAGGTCTCCTATGTTCAGCTTCACCCTCATTCTCCTTATCCACCCCATCATCACCATCCTGCCCATCAATCCCCATAGCAGAAGGCAGAGTGGATACAGCATCTGGAGCAAAAATCTCCCTGGTGTATTTGAATTCATAAATCCCACCCTGCATCTCCCCCCTTCTGGTATTAGGAACCAAAGAGACATCCAAACAAGCAATTTTAACTCTCACATAAGCCAAGTTCCTCAAGCTATTCCTGTCCAGGGCCACATGTTTACCCACCAAAGAAGCAACATAGAAGACAGTTGATTTCTCCCTGTACTTCATAGGGATGCCAACAATTCTAAACCAGGCTTCTTCCAGCCAGTCAACAGGTTGCAAATCCCCATTCCACTTAGATAACTGAATCACAGCATCAGGAATTGTTTTCATGAAGACCTTCCCAAAATGGAAGTCATCAATAGATCTGGCAGAGGGGAACCTCATCAAAAATTCCACATCATTAATAGACCTAGCATTAAACCTCCATCCAGATCCCATAGCATCAGCCCACATTTGGAACTCCTTCTCCAAATCCTTGCCAGTGACATCACCCCTAACCACACTTATATGAGCATAATGCAACTGCTCCATAGACTAAACATTTGACTCCACCACAGGAATAGAGTGAAAACCCTGCTCAAAGTCAGTACTGCCAAAGAGAAGAGGAACATACTCCCATGGTTTCCTCTCTTGACAGACCAAAATGCTATGATCCTTCCCACAATTATCACACACAACCTCTTCCTCAATCACATCAAGCAACTGCACATCCCCAGACCCTCCAGCCACAGCACCATCCTTCGGCATACTCACTACTGGTGGTGGTACAGAGGACCCCACCAGAGTAGTAGCCACAGCATCAGACTGAGTAACTGACAAGATTGGAGACAAATTCACAGGGCGAGTCCCCCCAACAGGCACATTAACAGAAGTAGACGCCGAGGTGTTCAAGCCAGAAGCAGATCGAGTTACAGGCACAGAAGTGTTCATCACAACCCGAGGCACATTAACTTGTTCAACAGTTCGTGCAAAAACCGACTCCCCCCTTCGAGGATTCGAATCAGAGTTACCTGATCTGCCTGGGAAAGACGACGCAGTAGCATCGGACCCTGAACCTTGCTGCATCTCCGGGCGATGGCTCCACCGGCCCCGATTACGAGCCTGCTCCGCTTCGCGACGACGAGCCTCCGACAGTGCCCGCTCCCGCGCCAAAGCTTCCCTGTGTTGATCCTCCATCTTGGCCTCAATCTCCGCCTGCCTCAACTCATCCCTATGCCTCGCATCACGACGCCGAGCATCCTGCTCCTCGTGGCGCCGCTCCTGCTCATGGATCCAGCCACTCTCCCTATGATCCCCCTCCAAACCTCTGCGATCGACAGGAAAACGGCCTTGTCCGTACCCAGACCCGAATCTGCTCGCATAGGGACCAGATCGGACTGGAGGACGAGAAGGGGAACCACGCCCACCGCGAAATCGCCGATCCATATCAGACTCCGCAGCCACCACCTGAGCAAACGATCTACAATCCCCCGAAACAACTCCGCTCCACTTCACCGGAGAAGCAATCCGCGGCGACGATGGTTGAAGAATAGGAGGTTCTCGGACAAACACCACACCACACACACCGCGAGATCTGGAAATGGCGAGAGGGGAAACTGCTCCCAATCTAAGGTTTGAGAAAACACGAAGTGGAGGCAAAACTGACTGTGGATCGTGCTCCGTCGTATTAGTACCCCGCGCCTCCCCTGGCAGGTGGCCCTCCTCCAGCGAAGAACCACCGTCAGCGCACGCTGCCCTCCCACAACCACCGAGCCGTATCACCCGGCACGTACGCACGTAGGGCGACGCACCGGCGACACCGCGAGGAACTGCCCCCACCACCATCGGCGGACCCATGAGAACGTGCCATCTTTCGTGTACCAGACGCGCCCCGTACGAAAATCCCACCATCGAACACCAACTCACCAGGATCTGTCCCGAAGCATCCCGTAGCGACACCTGTCCCGAGCTCTCTCTCGAGATCTGGCCCCGTCGACAAGGACTGATCAAAGCCCCAGCCACCTCACGGATTATGGCCCTCTAGCTCCCGATCAACCCACGATGATCATCGGAGCAAACCACCGCCATGGAGATAGGAAGGAGAGGAAGAGAGGAGGAGAGAGAAGCCATCCGAAACCAATCGACCAATTAGAAATAACTAGGATTGGGTTATCAAGTGGGTAATATAACATATGCTTAAGGCATATAGTAGGCATGGTAACAAGTAAGGGTTTGCTTGTATCAGTAGAATATCTTGCAAGGGTTATCTTGCACATTCACTAGTAGTATTAGGCTTGCCTTGTGCAGAGCAGTGGTTAAGTTCTCCTCGGCTTCTTCTTCGTAGTATCCTCCTTCCTCCTCGTATCCTTGGTCGGTACTAGCGTCTATAAATAAATACGATGTACACAATCACCAAACAATACTTAACTACTTGAAATCATCACACAAAAGGGTCCTATAGATGATCTAGCATCATCACTAACATTGCAAGATTAAAGCTTGGTTTAATTCCTTTTCTTTTCAGAAAAGTAATTTCTACTCATTGAAAAACTACTTAAGATTTAATATTATCCAAAACAAATATGGGATCATGTTGACACATGTCATCACCACATATTTTAGTCCATGGGAATGTGATTTAAAGTGGTGTCACAATTTAATAAGGTTTTACCCTTTTATTTTAATTAATTAAAGTGGCTAGAAATGCCTATGTGGCATTCTTTTATTACTTGGTCATTATTTCTGTTAGTAAACCTATATATTTTTATATATTCTAAAAGGTATGGTCAAATGTGATTTTTGAGAGTTGGAATCAACTCAAAAGCTATTGTGGTTTAAGTTTGAAAAATGTTTGAATGCAGAAAAGCTTCTGTCTTGTTATTTTTGCCAAGGGTGATCTACAGATCCAAATGACTTGAATCCAATGGGCTTGGATTCAGCATTCCCAGTCCTTTCTAACAAAATTGGTTTCATTCAATTTGGTGCACTGAATCGATCTGGGTTGATTTTTGCAACTGGGTACAAAAGTGTGTTTGAAATAAAATGGAAAAGGTTTAATTCAAATAACTGGGCTACGCGGGAAATGATACTGGGCCGGCCTGCTAAGCGCAGCTCTTCTGCGGGCTGTTTAAGTGACTATCCCCACGCGTCAGTGAGACATGGGGGTGTGAAACGGTATGGCGCGATGTGGTGCGTTCGATCTGGTTCTAATCCAACGGCTGAGGGTCATCGTCGACGTTGGGCAACGCCGGCGAGACAGAAACCTAGCGCGGCCAGTGGGGGTCATTGGGGGCTCACCGGGGTTCAGGCGAGGGTCGGCGAGGCGGGCGAACGACGAAGTCGACAACGATGAACTTCCTGGTACCGGCAGCTTCTCCTGGGGCGGCTCCAATCGCTGGCTCCCTTCTTCTCCAACAGCGGCGGGCTCCGGTGAAATTCTGGCGCTGCGCTGCTTGCCTTGCTTTAGGAACGGGGTGGAATGATCAGTGAGGAGAGGGGAGTGAGATGGTGTGCTCAATTCGGCTGGGGGTGGCCTCTATTTATAGTGGCGAGAGGGGACCGACGGGGCGCACGGTGAGCTCGTCGTGGTCGATGGTACAGACGACTATCGACATGGGCGACGATAGGGGGCGGTGCAGTGCTCCCTGGCGATGCTTAACGACACGGTGGCGAGACGTGGGGCGGTGCGGCTTGGTCGGAACGCGACGGTGCTCTGTGCGTGCCCGACGGAGAATTTAATGGCGCACAACGTGCGTGGTCCGCGCGGCGGCGAACGAGCATGTCTGCGGGGTTGCTGAGACGATGGTGATCACGTATGCACGCGGCAAGGGCGGCGTGCGGTCTGTGGGCGTCGGTCGAGCGTGGCGCACGGGGCGTGCTCTCGGCATGGTTGCTGGCGAGGTTGGCATGGTTCGTGCGTGTGGTCCAGTGGCTGGCAACGTTCGAGCGCTAGACAGGGAGTGGCGGTGGGATGTTGGCTTGCTCCTAGACATGCTGGCTAGGCTTGTTTCTCCTCCTAGCTTGCTGTCGACATGGGGGTGACAAAGGTGCATTCGGCCTGCTCACCATTTATGGCAATTCCAAGCTTACAGTGATGCTAAGGGTGTGCAATTGAGCTAGATGATCTACTAAAACCTACTTGTAACTAGAGAGGGAACAAGTTAGGCTTCAATCACTGCTCACAATAGTGTTTGGATTTTGTTTGATTTGTGTCTGCCAAGTGTTTGATGAAATGGCCGCACGAACTCAAGTTTTGAATTTTGAAAATATTTTTGGTGGGTGTGCTAGGTTGGTGCTGGTGAGTCTGCAGATGCTTGGGTTTTGAAAGTTGAGATTGTTTGAGTGGTTTTTGAAAAAGTGGGATCTTCCCAGATGATAAATATTCAATTTTGAATTGTCATTTAAACAATGCATTTGAAAGTTTTTGGATGATCACAAAGTGGGCCTTGATACCTTGTTATGAGTACAATCAAGGGGTGCAAAGATCGAGAAAAGTTTCTGTTAGGTTCTGAAAGTTTAAGATAGCCAAAGTAGGCATGGGAGTTAAATTGGTCAAAATGACCATTCCGTTATTTTATTTGTTTTTGATTTACTTGTCTTTGGGAAAAGTGTGGGAAATGTTTAGATGATGTTTATTTCACCTAAGCATCCATTTACAAGCAAAGGAACACACAAACAAGTTGGTTCAAAAGAATTTCAAATGAAATGCATACACATATGCATGCTTTCATAATTTTATTTAGAAAAGTTTTTGTTAACCCTAATTTTGATGCTTAGAGTTCTCGTAGGATGTCGGGTCCGAAAATCTGACTCTCTCCTACTTCCGACTAGTTCAAAGGGGTGCGACACTTTCTTCTGTAAATAAATTCAAACGGGGCCATTTGCAAACTGGCTTGATAACTGTTGTTGTTTGAAAATTCTGCAAAGGGAAGACAGTCTTCCCACTTGGATCCATATTCTAACACACATGCTCTCAGCATATCTTTGAGTATTTGATTTACTCGCTCCGTTTGTCCATCGGTCTGAGGGTGATACGCAGTACTGAAATCTAGGCGAGTTCCTAAACCTTCTTGAACTTTCTTCCAGAATCTCGAGGTAAACTGAGTTCCTCAATCAGATACAATGTTCTTGGGGACTCCATGCAAACTAACTATTATATCAATGTACAACTCTTCTAGCTTCGAACTCTGATATGTGGTCTTGACGGGCAAGAAATGGGCGACTTTGGACAATCTGTCCACTATGACCCAGATATAGTCATTTCCCCTACTAGAAGTAGGCAGTCCAGTGATAAAGTCCATTCCAACGGAATCCCATTTCCATTCCGGAATCTATAATGGTTGCAACAATCCAGCGGGTCTTTGATGTCCTGCCTTGACTCGCTGACATATGTCACACTTGGCGATATAGCTTCCAATTTCTCTCTTCATCTTATGCCACCAAAATTGCTCTGTCAAATCTTGATACATCTTCGTTCCTCCGGGGTGGATAGAATAAAGAGTATCATGAGCTTCCTTCAAAATAACTTCTTTCCACTCAGAATCTGCTGGTACACAAAGGCGTCCTTTGTACCACAGAACTCCTTCTTCATCTTCGGTGAATCCGGGTACTTTGCCTGTACCGATACGACGCTTGATTCCGTCGATACTAGCATTTCCTTTCTGCGCCTCTTTGATCTGACTGATCAAAGTGGGATGGAGTTCTATGCTAGCCCAAAATCCTTCACTCACTAATTCTATTCGAAAATCTTCCATTTCCTTGTGCAGGCTTGGTTGCTCCTTCAAAATCATGGAGTTCAAGCGGCACGACAATCTGCTAAGGGCATCTGCTACCACATTGGCTTTATCAAGGTGATAGTGAATGTCCAGGTCGTAATCCTTGATTAGCTCAATCCATCTCCTCTGTCTCATATTCAGCTCCTTCTGAGTGAATATATACTTCAGGCTCTTGTGATCCGAATAAATCTCACAATGATTTCCCATCAGGTAATGTCTCCATGTCTTCAGGGCTAGAACTATGTCTGCGAGTTTGAGGTCATGGGTTGGGTAATTTTGCTCATGTTGCTTCAATTATCGAGATAGATAAGATACAACTTTGCCTTCTTGCATTAGCACACATCCGAGACCGATCTTGGATGTGTCACAATACACATCGAAGGGCTTCGTGATATCCGGCATGATCAAGATTGGGGCTGAAATCAATCTCCTCTTGAGTTCTTGAAAACTCGCTTCACACTTGTCGGTCCATTCAAACTTCTTGTCCTTCTTCAGTAATTGGGTCATGGGTCTAGCGATACTCGAGAATCCTTCTACGAACTTGCGGTAGTATCCCGCCAATCCGAGAAATGCACGAACTTGGGTTTGAGTGGTTGGGGCTTGCCAATCTTCGACATCTTTCACTTTGGCAGGGTCAACGGCAATTCCTACGGCTGATACAATGTGACCGAGGAATCCTACCTCCTGTAACCAGAATTCACATTTGCTAAACTTAGCATACAACTGATGCTCTCTAAGGGTTCCAAGAATGGTCCTTAGGTGTAGCTCATGTTCTTCTTCTGATTTGGAATAAATCAGAATGTCATCAATGAAAACAACGACAAACTTATCCAGGAAGTCCATAAAAATCTTATTCATGAGATTCATGAAATAAGCGGGGGCATTGGTTAATCCAAAGGACATAACGGTATACTCGTATAATCCATAACGGGTGGTAAAGGCAGTCTTTGGAATATCCTCTGCGTGAATCTTGAGTTGATGATAGCCAGTCCTAAGATCAATCTTAGAAAACACTTTGGCACCGGTCAACTGATCAAACAAATCTTCTATCTTGGGCAAGGGGTACTTGTTCTTGATGGTGACATCATTCAACTTCCGATAATCCGTACACAAACGGTTACCTCCACCTTTCTTGTCCACAAACAAGACAGGTGATCTCCATGGTGACACACTTGGTTGAATCAATCCAATTTCTAGCATGGCATCTAGTTGCTTCTTCAGTTCTGCTAGCTCCAACGGGTTCATACTATATGGTCTCTGGGCTATGGGTCCAGTTCCGGGGATTAGTTCGATGATAAACTCGATATCCCGATCTGGGGGCATACCGGGCAAAACATCTGGAAATACATCGGGGTATTCACAGACTATCCGGACTTGGTCAATGGTAGGTTGGGCTATACTCTTGTTGCATTTGAATTGGCGAGGTAAGGTTTCAGATATATGCTCGACTGATATTCTGGCTGTACTGGTCATTGTGATGGCTTTCTTGGCACAGTCAATCAATCCTTTATGTTTGGACATCCAATCCATTCCTAGTACTACTTCCAAACCTTTAGTTCCGAGTACTATCAGATTAGCATAAAAATCTATGCCATGGATTTGGATAGGGATGGCTTTGCATATTTGCCTAGCCTTGGTGGTTGATCTGGGAATTTGAACAATCATGACATGCTTCAATTTGGTTGATTGAATTTTACTAGTGCCTGCAAATTCTTCGGTGATAAATGAATGCGATGCACCAGAATCAAACAACACTCTTGCAAGTACTGAATTAACAGAAAACATACCCAGCACGACGTGTGGCGCTTCCTGAGCTTCTTCAGCATGCATGAGAAAAAGACGACCATTGCGGTTGAGTGAATTCCCTGGGGCAAATCTTCTTCCTGGATAATCACGACGCTGCTGCTGAGCTGGGGCATTGGTATTGGGGGCTGCGTCATTTTGCTTGTTTGGGCACTCGTTGGAGTAGTGACCCTTATTTCCACAGTCATAACAAGTCACTTGCGACTTGTCCTTTGCTGCGACAGGCACAACATTGCTTCCAGTCCTCGGGGCAGTGTTGGTGGTAGCATTGTTGTTGTTGAACTTGGGTGGGGCACGGTTGAAATGGCTAGAGTTCTCGGGGTTGTTGTGATTTCCTCCGGGTCTAGGGTTTCCACGGTTGGGGTAGGTCGGACGGTTCATCGGGGGTCTGTTTGTTCTTGGGGAAAATCCGGGAGATGGGTTAGGGCGATACTTTGGGGTCTGATGGGTTCCTGGTTGATGCATCATGCGATGCTTGCGGTTCTTGTTGGCTTGGTTGATCTTTCCTTCCATATGGATAGCAGAGTCTACAAGGGCTTCAATATCGGCAAAGGGGATATTGACTAACACCGTCTGCATATCATCGTGCAGTCCATTCAAGAATCTCTCCTTCTTCTTGGCTTCAGTGTCAATCTCATCCGGGGCATACCTAGCTAATGACAAGAATTTGTCATGGTATTCCACTACAGTCATCCTTCCTTGCTTCAGCTCTCTGAACTCGTCTCTCATCCTCTTGATCAAACCCAGTGGCACATGGGTTCTGCTGAACTTGACCTTGAATTCCTCCCAGGTCATCATCTGGCCTCCGGTCATTGCGCAAACACTGTTCCACCATGCCCTAGCATCTCCGGCTAGATAGTGGGTGGCGAATAGAACTTTCTCGTTGGCTTCCACTCCGGCTACTTCTAGGTTATTTTCCATGGTTTGCAGCCAATCATCGGCGTCTAGGGGCTCTTCTGACTTAGTGAAAACAGGTGGGTTGGTATTCTGGAAATTCTTGAGCTTAGATCCATGGTTGTCCTGATTTCCGTGGCCTTGGTTGTTGTGGGCAAGCTGAGCTATCTGTTGCAGGGTGGCTAGGTTGGCTTGACGTTCCACTCTTTCAGCTTTACGGTCAGAAGTCAATATTTTCAGGATCTGCAACATCGGGTCCGGGGATGAACCACTTCCTCCGCGTGGCATCTGAAGATTGAGATAGATCATGAGAAAAGAGGGAAATTTCTAAGGTTTCGGGGACTTTGAAAAGTTTTTAAAGTTTGACTCAGATTTTTCTAGCAACTTGCTTTTCATTCATTCACTCATAGAACACGATACAACACACACCACAACAAAGAAAAATAGATGGTTTTAAGAACCATTCTGAAAACTACGATACAGTGGGACTGAATACTACTCACTACGCTAGTGCTCAAGTGGTACTACTCCTCGGAATCGGTGGCTTCGTCATCTTCATCATCATCAATGAAGGCGAAATCATCCTCATCGGTGAAGAAATCCATAGCCTGATCCTCCAGAAAATCATCATCATCGCTGAGATAGGAGTAGGGGTCTCCACGAAGGTCCTCTCCGGCATTCTCCCTTTCCTCCAACTGCATGTCTCTCTCGTGGATGGTCTCCTCCAAAGATGAGATGCGGTGGCAAAGACGGGCAATGATGTGCTCCTTCTTGTCGAGCTGACGGCGGCGAGACTTGCGATCCTTCTCTAGCATGGCGATGGTTTGATCCTTCGTCTTGATGATGGCAGACTTGTGGTTGGAGTAGTCACGGCAGTTATCCAACTCCTGGTGACGATCGTACATCATGAAGCTAAGGTGGTCCAATTGAGTCTTCAGCTCGGGGTGGTATGGTGCTTCTAGTGGTTGTCCATTTGCATCACGCCTCGGGCAAAACTCAAAGCGAGTTCCCTTGATCTGATTGATGCTCTGCCCACACATACAGGCAATACTTTCCTGCATGGCCCTGGCAAGTCCATCGAGCCAGTTGTTCTCTCTCAAGGTAAACTGAATTCCCTCAGTAGTGGGAGGTTCAATCTTTCCTCGGAGACTTGCAACAATTAGCCACTGCAGATCTTCTCCTCCTTGATCATCGAGCTAAGCTCCGAAGAACTCGGGGTGCGGACGCTCCAGAAGTTCCGAAAGCTGGTCCAAATCCCTCTCAAAGATAAGGTCTCCTCCATTTCCCAACTGATAAAACTTGCTGTACTTCATGTCCATCTATAAGAATATAGGATGAGTAAGTTAGTAGAGTGATCAAGTGTGTCAAATTTTATGTATTTTGCAAGAATTTTTGAGGAACATGAATTGTCATGAAAGAATCAAAGGGATAAGAATGAGAATAAGTTTTTGTAAATATTTGCTTCCTTTGGTTTTGAAACTAAGTTTTTGATTCAAACGTCCAGTCTAACTAGGGTCTCCTATGGTCAGGATGGCTTTGATACCAACTTTCCGACACCCGGATTTTTAATCCTAGATGCCTGTTATGCCATACATCGCAATCCCAGGATTACCATTTTTGCGAGACATAACAGAATTGGATACCACATTACATCATCCATTACAAACCATACATAAGGTCTTACACAAATAAGGATCTCATGATCCAGTTCTTAATACAACTCAAGCAGCGGAATACGTAATAATAAAGGTAGCGTAGGCGAAGCTCCATCTTCGGGGTCATAGGCAATGCTGACGATGGGAGATGATCCTAGTTGTCGTAACCTTCCTGGGGTCCATCCTCCAGGTACTCCTCTTAATAGTCTGGCCACGGGAATAGCCAGGGACAAAGCCATGAGTACTCTTTAAGTACTCGCAAACTAATACCAACAAGTAAAAGGGTTTTTGGATAATAGGACACTAGGCTCTAGGGTTGTTTTTGCAAAGGCCAGATTTATCCCTACTAAGTTTAGAAGTAAGAGAGCTAGTTGAAGTTTATAACTCCTAAGTGGGAACTTGTATTTCGTATCACAACCCTGTTGTAGTCAAGTCAAAGTCTTAATTCATTTCACAAGTCTTTTGAAAACATCTGACGAGGGAATAGTATGGCCACTCCAACTGTCCATAATCGCGGACACGGCTATTCGAATAGTTTGACACTCTGCAGAGATTGTACACTTTCACCACAACATTCGATACATCCGTCAGGAGCAAATCCTGAATTCACCATACTTAGTATGCGGATAATCAATCCTAACCTTTCAATTACACGCCCTAGTATAAGCACCTCTCATATGAGTTTGGCCTCCCAACCATGACCAACTGTCATCTTGGGTACTGCACAGGTGGACAATCTTCACAAGGTAGCCTCAGCTCAGACCTTGGCCATGTGGGAACTAATACTAAGGTATATAAGTTTCCAGTCAAGTCCTACCCAATCTTCGGGTATTGTGGTTGTACGATAAAATTGGAATGGTATTGCATCCAGACAACCATCAGTTTTATAAAGGGCTAAGGCTCATGCCTCAACATTTTCATCACCAAAATCATCTGGTGTTCGGAAACACATGTCAAAACATATCAGTAGAATGATCCATAATTCTAAGGTTTTCATAACTATTTTCACCAAGTATTCCCATCTAAATTTGATCAAGTTTTATGCTTAGCACTAGCATCTACAAGTGGGGATAATTACTAATGAGGGGTGATAAACTAGTGGAGTTTCAACTAAGTACAACCTTATATCTTAGGATGATATCAAGGTTCCTAACTTAGGCCAAATTTTATGCTCTTTATGCAACCTTCAACTATATCTTTCTAGAATCTACAAGTCACTTGAGTACTCTCTAAGGAAGTAGCTTTGATAAGGAAATAAAATAGAAAGCTTGCAAATAAAACTAGGATTGGGTTATCAAGTGGGTAATATCACATATGCTTAAGGCATATAGTAGGCATGGTAACAAGTAAGGGTTTGCTTGTATCAGTAGAATATCTTGAAAGGGTTATCTTGCACATTCACTAGTAGTATTAGGCTTGCCTTGTGCAGAGCAGTGGTTGAAGTTCTCCTCGGCTTCTTCTTCGTAGTATCCTCCTTCCTCCTCGTATCCTTGGTCGGTACTAGCGTCTATAAATAAATACGATGTACACAATCACCAAACAATACTTAAATACTTGCAATCATCACACAAAAGGGTCCTATAGATGATCTAGCATCATCACTAACATTACAAGATTAAAGCTTGGTTTAATTCCTTTTATTTTTAGAAAAGTAATTTCTACTCATTGAAAAACTACTTATGATTTAATATTCTCCAAACCAAATATGGGATCATGTTGACACATGTCATCACCACATATTTTAGTCCATGGGAATGTGATTTAAAGTGGTGTCACAATTTAATAAGGTTTTAACCTTTTATTTTAATTAATTAAAGTGGCTAGAAATGCCTATGTGGCATTCTTTTATTACTTGGTCATTATTTCTATAAGTAAACCTAGATATTTTTATATATTCTGAAAGGTATGGTCAAATGTGATTTTTGAGAGTTGGAATCAACTCAAAAGCTATTTTGGTTTAAGTTTGAAAAAAGTTTGAATGCAGAAAAGCTTCTGCCTTGTTATTTTTGCCAAGGGTGATCTACAGATCCAAATGACTTGAATCCAACGGGCTTGGATTCAGCATTACCAGACCTTTCTAACAAAATTAGTTTCATTCAATTTGGTGCACTAAATCGATCTGGGTTGATTTTTTAAACTAGGTACAGAAGTGTGTTTGAAATAAAATGGAAAAGGTTTAATTCAAATAACTGGGCTGCGCGGGAAATGATACTGGGCCGGCCTGCTAAGCGCAGCGCTTCCGCGGGCTGTTTGCGTGGCTGTCCCCACGTGTCAGTGACACAGGCGGGTGCGAAATGGTATGGCGCGATGTGGTGCGTTCAATCTGGTTCTAATCCAACGGCTGAGGGTCATCATCGACGTTGGGCAACGCCGGCGAGACAGAAACCTAGCGCGGCCAGTGGGGGTCGTTGGGGGCTCACCGGGGTTCAGGCGAGGGTCGGCGAGGCGGGCGAACGACTAAGTCGACGACGGCGAACCTCCTGGTACTGGCAGCTTCTCCTGGGGCGACTCCAATCGCTGGCTCCCTTCTTCTCCAGCAGCGGCGGGCTCCGCTGAAATTCCGGCACTGCGCTGCTCGCCTTGCTCTGGGAACAGGGTGGAATGATCAGTGAGGAGTGGGGAGTGAGATGGTGTGCTCAATTCGGCTAGGGGTGGCCTCTATTTATAGTGGCGAGAGGGGACCGACGGAGCGCACAGTGAGCTCGTCGTGGTCGATGGTACAGACGGCTATCGGCATGGGCGACGGTAGGGGGCGGTGCGGTGCTCCCTGGTGATGCTTAACGGCACGGTGGAGAGACGTGGGGCGGTGCGGCTTGGTAGGAACACGACGGTGCTCTGCGCGTGCCCGACGGAGAATTTAATGGTGCACAGCGCGTGTGGTCCGCAAGGCGGCGAACGAGCGTGTCTGCGGGGTTGCTGGGATGGTGGTGATCACGTATGCACGCGGCAAGGGCGGCACGCGGTCTATGGGCGTCGGTCGAGCGTGGCGCACATGGCGTGCTCTCGGCATGGTTGCTGGCGATGTTGGCATGGTTCGTGCGTGTGGTCCAGTGGCTGCCAACGTTCGAGCGTTGGACAGGGAGTGGCGGTGGGATGTTGGCTTGCTCCCAGACATGCTGGCTAGGCTTGTTTCTCCTCCTAGCTTGCTGTCGACATGGGGGTGACAAAGGTGCATTCGGCCTGCTCACCATTTATGGCAATGCCAAGCTTGCAGTGATGCTAAGGGTGTACAATTGAGCTAGATGATCTACTAAAACCTAGTTCTAACCAGAGAGGGAACAAGTTAGGCTTCAATCACTGCTCACAATAGTGTTTGGATTTTGTTTGATTTGTGTCTGCCAAGTGTTTGATGAAATGGCCGCAAGAACTCAAGTTTTGAATTTTGAAAAGATTTTTGGTGGGTGTGCTAGGTTGGTGCTGGTGAGTCTGCAGATGCTTGGGTTTTGAAAGTTGAGCTTGTTTGAGTGGTTTTTGAAAAAGTGGGATCTTCCCAGATGATAAAGATTCAATTTTGAATTGTCATTTAAACCATGCATTTGAAAGTTTTTGGATGATCACAAAGTGGGCCTTGATACCTTGTTATGAGTACAATCAAGGGGTGCAAAGATCCAGAAAAGTTTCTGTTAGGTTCTGAAAGTTTGAGACAGCCAAAGTAGGCATGGGAGTTAAATTGGTCAAAATGACCATTCCCTTATTTTATTTGTTTTTGATTTACTTGTCTTTGGGAAAAGTGTGGGAAATGTTTAGATGATGTTTATTTCACCTAAGCATCCATTTACAAGCAAAGGAACACACAAACAAGTTGGTTCAAAAGAATTTCAAATGAAATGCATACACATATGCATGCTTTCATAATTTTATTTAGAAAAGTTTTTGTTAACCCTAATTTTGATGCTTAGAGTTTGATGATCCAAGTTTAGTATTTTTGAGATGTTACATAAATCCTAGAGCCTCAGACCAACATCATAGGCAGGAGGGTTAAGAGAAGCTCTTATTCTATCTTGCCAGTATTAAGCACAAGTATTGACCAAGCTAAGCCCAGAAATAAAAACCCAATCACTTGTGTGCCAGATTACAATGGTATCACAAGGACAAGTTCTTAATGAGCTAAAACCAATCTTTGCTTAGTTCCCACAGATAAAAGGAACAAAAAATACATATCATCTTCCTGAAGCCAAGTGCCAGGAATCAATATCATATTCATCTATACATCCACATAAATCATTACATGTAATGATTTGACTCAGTATGTATAATCTCAAACAAGCCTACCATTATAATTGCAGTAAGCAACTACTGAGAGAAAACTACTGTCAGTATAAGCATTCTGACATAGAGACAATTCTTAGATTAACAACATTTCCAATCAGTGATTCCATAGAAACACTAGCATGGGATCATAGTGAATCACCACTAGAATAAATTTGACAAGCCACTAGCAACATCAA
This sequence comes from Avena sativa, assembly GCA_916181665.1. Taxonomy (NCBI): domain Eukaryota; kingdom Viridiplantae; phylum Streptophyta; class Magnoliopsida; order Poales; family Poaceae; genus Avena; species Avena sativa. The sequence goes on along the minus strand of OV702299.1, from coordinate 81,505,092 downwards.
AGCCACTACCAATCATGATCCACAGCAAACAATCATTCTTCATGCTCAAGTATGATCACCACTAAATCTAAAGCATCAAGGATATGATCAACATGGGGTTATGAACCCTAATCAGAGCAAGAACCCTAATCCAGAGATGAACCCAATCAGCACATAGTCACTAGGCATTAGAAGCCACTAGACACACCGAGAGATTCATGGTAGTAGCAGGAACAAGAACCACAGAAGCAACTTACCCGAGGTCCTCGCTGACGAATCGAAGAGGAAGCAGATTGGACGATGAACCGCGGCGGCACAGGGAGCACCCAGGGGGGCGCTGCAACCTGCACCAGCCACGGCGGCGGCCACAGCAGCACACGAGCCCAGCACACCACCGCAGGCGGGACCGCGGCGGTGGCGACAACACCTTTTCCTAACCCTAGGGTTCGGGAACGGGGAGAACCTGACCACGGGAAAGCCCTGGAGTCAAATTGAGATGGACCAGATGAATGAGCGTGGCCACAAACCTCGCCCTACACCACGGCGGAGGCCAGGAGAAGCCTCAACAACGGCCATCGCCAGCGGCAACGGCAGAGCTCGCGGGGTCGGGAAAGAGGAGAGGTGAGAACGAGGAGAGGGCGGAGTGTGTGGGCTGGGTGGGCCAAAACCTCCTCGGGGTGGTATGTTGACCTTACCCTATTGGGCCACACTGGCCCAATAAGCCCAAAAGGCCAGCCCAAGTTGTCATAAAAACTGTTTTAATCAAGTGGAAAAGACCAAAATGCCCCTGACCTCAATAAAATTCTAGAAAATAAAATAAAAGTCCAAAAATTATAAATAAATATTTTTTGGATTCACAATAATCCACTCTGTTCAAATAAAATAATATATGAAATTTTGGACACTTAATTTTTTATAAGAATTTTGTAATTATATATTCCTTATGGAATTTTACAAAATTAATGAAAGGTGATAAAAATAAATAAAAATCACTTTCATTATTTATAAATATTATATATTTTTTTAAATACTAAATAAATATTTAGAAATAAATTTAATGTATAATTAATAATTCCTAAAAGAATTATTAAATCAATAAAAGTCAAATATAAAGGGAAATAAAATAAAATAATTTATGCAATAAATATAAAAATAATAATATTTGTAAATACTTTATTAAAAGGCACCTTATATAGGGAAAATGCATATAGAATTAAATAATGCATTACATTGCTTGCATAATCATTTGCTTCTTTAAATATTGTCTTTACCGGGCAATAATGATGTTTTTGTAGAACTAGAAGCTCAAGGTCCAGTGCAAGCATTAGACTTCACTACCTTGCCATCACAAGGCAAGTTCATCACTTGCTCATGTCCTTTGAAGAGTCTTTATCAAAGTATTTGCAAATTGTGTGTTATCATATATGCTATAAAAGAAAGAAAATAATATTTTCATAATTAAAGAAATCATAGATATCATCCTAAGTGGTGATATAATGGATCAATAGAACTTAGGGTTCTATTTGCAACAATGGTGACCAAGTAGGGACTTAATAACCCCTGACATCAGTGATTCTAGCGCCGTAATATTACGCGTTAGCCATGAGATTTGGAATGGGACAGAGAAGTCAGCTGTATCTTCTTCCTCTCGCATGAAGCCGGATGTGCAGGTCGTGGCTGTTATCCTCGTAGCATGCATATTAATTGGTAATTCGTAGAGTATATGCAACATATGGGTGGGAACCCTCATCGTCCCATGATAGTTCTGGCATCTAACGGTTTGTACAAACCATTGCTATAACTCATTATGTGGGCATGGTGTACACCAAGGAGGCATGCGAGGTCGCGAAGGGGGCAGTGATTGGCTTGGACCAACTACTAGGCCCCACATCATGGAATTGTGGACGGCAAAGTACGCCCGGTTGTGCAACAAAGAGTTGATCTCTCATGGGTAAAGTAACGCACCTCTGCAGAGTGTAAAAACTGTAACTTTTTACTCCCTGTTCCGGGAAGGAGCTATGAACGCAGCAGGAAAGGAACTCCATGAAAGTTCTGGTCAACCTGTGAAGGCTGATTGTCATAGTTTTTCAGAATAAAATCAATCTTTGAAGAAAGATTTACAAAAACTGCATAGTGCCAAGGATTTATAATCCGAGGTGGTAGTTAGAGCATCAAACTTCCCACCTTGCATATAATGAACTTTTTGGGTAACGCTGTTACTCATTCTTTCCTTTGATCCCTTGCTTAGACTCTGAGGATCCCGAAGACGTGCCAATGTATGCAGCCGAATGCCAAGAAGATGTGTACTACGAGGAACCTGATCTGTCTGGAGGAGTTGAAGGAGTTGATTACGAGATCCACTGCGGTGTCGATGAGAAGGAGCCCAATTAAGTATCTAGTTAGTAGTAACTAACAGAGCCGAGCAGCATGAACTCTGTAGAATAAGCTGTTTAGCTCAACTCCTAGTCGAAGTGGTTACCTTTAAATTTCCGCTAAACATTTTATATTTTGGTTTGTAAGTTGGATCTTTTGGAAGTCTTGAACTTCCGGTATTGTAATAATAATAATGTGTGTAATTTTGTAATATGGACCCGCAATGTTTCTGTTGTACCACTCTGAGGGATGTGATATTTACGGAACGGTGTTCTGTAGATGTCATGTCAACGACTATAGTGTACTACACATGCAGTGGTATGCTGGGTGAACAAATTACTAGAGGAAGGAATGGACCGGGGTCCACAGTTCACTAGAGGTGTTTTCTCCATAAGATAAATAACATGCTGGGTGAACAAATTACAGCAGGGCAATTGACAAATAGAGAATGCATAACAATGCATGTACATGACATGATGATCACTATGATATACATAGACCATAATCCAACTACATCTATGACTAATAATCCACCTCCGGGATATCATATGAACAACCCTTGGGTATTAAGTTGCAAACAGCAGATAATTTCATTAAGCAAAGTGTGTAATGTAACCAATACAATTGCCCTTGGGAAAAGGATTGTTGTTTTCTCCCTAGTAGCAACATCACATCTATAATCTTATAAGTTCTTGTCACTCTCCCAGATTACTAGAGGCATGAACCTACTATCGAGCATAAATACTCCCTCTTGGAGTCACAAGCAAATACTTGGCCAAAGTAACTAATAGCAACGGAGAGCATGCAAGATCACAAATAACATATACATGATAGAACAATAATCAATCTGACATAATATTCAATATCCATCGGATCCCTGCAAACACAACATGTAGCATTATAGTTAGATGATCTTGATCATGATAGGTAGCTCACAAGATCTAAACATGGTGGCACAAAATAGGAGAAACAAACATCTAGCTACTGCATGGACCTGTAGTATAAGGATGAACTACTCACACATCACTCCGGAGGCAGGCATGGAGATGAAGAAGGCCTCTGGGCTAATCTCCCCTCTCTGGCAGGGTGCTGGGAAGAGCTTCAGATCCCTCCCGATCTAGGGACGATGGTGGCGGCATGTCCCATCCCAAAATTTTCCAAATTTTGAAATGTGAAAAAGAAACAAACAAAAGAAACAAAAGTTGAAATTTAGGGGGAAAAGAAACTTTTTGTTTCTAAATGGAAACATCAAAACCTTACTTGAAAAAAATTTGAATGAAAAAGCAACAAACAGATTTTCAAACAAATCAAATGCATTCATGCATGGAATGTATCTTGATTGTGAACACTTGGAAAAGATGGACCAAAAACCTAAACCCTAATAATAGAAATCATCATCAAGATCACTCCAAGACTATGGCTTTGTTCCATACAAAAATTTAGCAACAAACATTTCTAAATGATCAATAATGGTAAAAAAATATATTACAAAACCATGGGAATTGATTACACTCCATTTGGAGCCATGGATAAAAACTTATGATTTTTTATAAGATAAAAGGAATTATTCCAAGGATAATAAATCTCCTAGCTAAAATCAATACCAAATTGTGGACAAAGTAATACTAAAAGGATTTAAAAAGATAAATAAATATTAAATAGAATTATACAAATTGGAATCATCAATTTTGGAACTATAAATAAAAATATATGAATTTTATAAGACAAAGAAAGAAAGAAATAAATAAGAAATTATTTCAAAGACAATTTAAACCATGGTTAAAATCCATAAGTAAATGGAATAAAAGTTTATTAAATAATATAAAAGAATAAAAGTTTATTTAAATAAAAATTATATGGGCTTATGAACCATATTCAATTTTATTTAAATAAAAAACAAAATGCCTCACTTAATTTAAATGAATATTAAATCATACGAAAATATTTGGATTACTAGAAGTTGGACTAAATAACACACTAATATTTGGTATAAAAGCTACTGAAAAGTTTGGTGAAGAATTGAATCAATTTGGAATTGAAATCAATTAGTTTGAATAAAAATAGAAAATGGAATTAGAAAAGGAAAAAGGTAAGAAAAAGGGAAACCAACTGCCCAAACCCCAGGCCCAGCAAGCCCCATCCCAACAGCCCACCTGGGAGACCTATATCTCCCTCTACTTATTTTCTCACCCGCGCGCCCACCCGCACCCCCACTAACCCCGTGGCCCCACTGCCACCTGAACATCATCGTCTCCAGCGCGCCGAGCCCGTGTTCCCCTCCCTGCCGTTTCTGTATGAGTTTAATCCGCGTAAATTAGCCTAACTCCACGAGTGATTCTCTCCTCTAACCATGCTCTCTTAACCCTCTCTCCCTCCTCTCCATTTCCCCTCACCCAGCAACCACAAAGAGCCCCTAGGCTGTTCAATTTCGAGATCGCAACCACCGCCGTCCCGAGCAACTCCGGTGACCAAATTCGGTGAGCCCCGACCCCGCCTTGTTCCCTGCTTTGCACTGCCACATTCGTTGTCCTCGTGCGCACACATTGATGCCCTTATTTTGCTTGCTCGTGGCCTAGATGCTCGGCAACTTCTCCGTCTGTAAGCACCTGACGACGGGAGCCACTCCGGCGAGCAATAGCGGCCAAACCAGCGCGCCCCTTCGTCAACGGTGACCACCAGCGCGACCACCTGGACCCCGGGAACTCGGTAATGCCCTGCACCCGCCCCCTCACCCCTAGCTCCCCCAGACCTCCGTCACCAGGCGCGCCGCCGCTGCACTTGCCACTCGCGCCGCCAGTTCCTGGCCAGTGAGCTCAGGTCCGCTGGATCTGGATCGTACGGTTAGGATAAATTCGTTTGTCGAAGGGGTATAGTTAGATCCGAGCCACATGATCTTGTTTAGATCCAACGGTACACGCGTGTGATCCGCGCGAAACGGTATCCACCAACCAGAACGCACCACGTGTCTGTGAGTTGATTTAAAAACCCAGATTTGATCTATTTGATGTTTAAACTTGTAAAATCAAAAACTTTTGATCAGTAATTCCAAAAATTACAAATTAGGTGTCTATGGATTTAGAAAAATTAGACCTCTGCACCTATGGCCTTACTTTGGTCATTTTCTTCTGGAAAATTAGATTTTTATGCAGAGACTTGTTTAGGGCTATTTTTGCTATAAAAATTGTTCTAAAAATTATTTTTGAGTAAATCCTTTTGCAAATGGTTTTTTTAACATCCCAAACATATTAATCAAGGTTATAAATTCCAATCACCCAAATTTAGGGTTAACAAAAAAATTTGTGAATTAAAATCCATATGAATGTATATGTATATGTGATGAATGCATGAATGCTTGTATGGACTTATGTGATTGTTGTCAATGGCAAGGATTGGTTTAAATATGAAAACAACATCATATAAATCATTTCCAAACAGAATCAATTCAATAGAAATTCAAAAACAAACAAAATGAGCTAATGGTCATTTTTGCCAATCTTGCTCACTGGACAACTTTGAGTGTTTCTAGTCCAAGATTTCAAACAGAAACAAATAAAATTCTTTTCACTCGTTGATAGACCAAGTAAAAGTGAACCTAAGCCCACCTTGCAAACCCACAGAAACATTTGTCAACCCTATTCAAATGACATCTGAAAATTGAATCTAGTTCATATGGTAAGATCACCATTTCTCAAAACCCAACCAAACCAGTTCACCTTGACAAATCCAATCAACCAGATAATCCCTAGTATGTGCCTAGTACACTCACCAAGTTTCATCCAAAAATTCAAATATGAATTTATTGCGGCCATTTCATCAAACACTTGGAGACATAGACCAAATTCTGCCAAACTTCACTGTTTTGAGCAGTAATTTTGCCAAACCTTGTTCCCCATTGATCACCCTTGTCCCCCCAGTGAGCACACCAGCATTAAACCAACCTAGACCCTACCAATGCACCATGCCATGCATGCCCAAGCACACCCTTGCCAGCCGACCATGGCAAGCTATCCAGAGCCATCGTCGCGCCTAGCCACCATGTCCAGGAAGCACGCCACCCCCTGTCCAGCCCTCGAGCCTTGACAAGCAGTGGACCACCAAGAACACACGCGCCCAGTTTGTCTCTGCCATGTCCAGAGCGCGCCAGCTCGCCGTGAGATTGACACGCTCGCACAGACCTCGCTGATACGTTGGAAACGTATCTATAATTTTTGATGCTCCATGCTTGTTTAGTATCTAATTTGCTTTTCTTTGTCTACACTTTGAGGTGTTTTTATATCTTTTCTGGAACTAACCTATTAACAAGTTTCCACAGTGCCAGTTGCCTGTTTTCTTTTGTTTTTGGTTCCAGAAAGGCAGAAAATCAATATTCTCGGAATTGGACGGGACAAAAGCCAAAGTCAATATTTACCATGAGGGACACGAAGCCAGAAGACGAGACGGAGACGCGAACCAGGGAGGCCAGACCCTGCTAGGCGCGGGTGGGCCCTGCCCCGCGCCTGGGTAGGGTGTGGGGCCCCTAGCCGCCTCTCAACCATGCCTCTTCGCCTATAAGAAGCCCCCGATACAGAAACCCTAAGTACCAGATCAATATTCCACGAAACCTTCTATAGCCGCCACCGTCGTCCCTAGATCGCGGGGGATCTGAAGTTCTTCCCGGCACCCTGCCGGAGGGAAATCATCAATGAGGCCTTCTCTCTGGTATGATGCGTGAGTAGTTCCACCTTGGACTATGGGTCCATGTAGTATCTAGACGGTTGTATCTCCTCCTTGTGCTTTCATGTATAGATCTTGTGAGCTCTGTTCATGATCAAGATCTAATCTATTTGTAATCATGCATGTTGTGATTGCAGGGATCTGGTGGATATTGAGATTATTATGTCAGATTGGTTAATGGTTTTGTCTTTATGATTCTATCATGTCTGTGTTGTTTGTGATCTTGCATGCTCTCTGTTGTTAGTAGCTATCTTGTCCGAGTAGTTGCTAGTGACTCCAAGAGGTGCTATTTATGCTCGATAGTGGGTTCATGCCTCTAGTTTCTAAGGGAAGTGACAGAAATCTCTTCGGTTGTATATGTTCTATTGCTACTAGGGAGAAAACAACGGTCTCTTGTTCATAGAACAAGTTGATTGTTTACCTTACACACTTTGCTTAAAGCAGTTGTCTGTTGCTTGCAACTTAATACTGTAGGGGGTTCGGATGATAACCTGAAGGTGGACTTCTAGTCATAGATGCAGTTGGATGGCGGTCTATGTATATTGTTGTATTGCCCAATCGAATCTCATAGGATATTTTTGACTAGTATTGCATTGTTATGACTTGCTCAGTTCCTGTCAATTGCCCTGCTGTAATTTGTTTACCCTTCATGCCATGTTGTTTATCTAGTGAGAGCACCTCTAGTGAACTATGGACCCCGGTCCAATCTTTACCATTGATACATCTTCCACTATTACTTTTTTAGTTGCTGCAAACCATTACCTTCCACACCATACGTTTAATCCTTTGTTATAGCAAACCGGTGAGCTTGACAACCTCATTGTTTCATTGGGGCAAAGTCTTGAGTTTATGTTGTGCAGTCTTCGGATTGCTTGCAACACCTGTGTGACGTTTCCTTCCTCCTGCTGGTTCGATAACCTCGGTTTCTTACTGAGGGAAAACTTGTTGCTGTACTGCTTCACACCTTGCTCTTGGGGTTCCCAACAAACTCCACAGGCCTTCAAGGAGTCATCATCAAGCTTTTTCTGGCGCCGTTGCCGGGGAGGCTAAGGACGTCTTCACTAGGGGAGTCCTCCACTTCCTTTCTCTTTACTTTGTTTTTATTTTGCTTTGTTTCTTTTGCTTGGTTTTGTTTGCCTCTTTTCAAAAAACCCAAAAAAATTAGTCTAGTTTGGTTTGCTTGCTTTATTCAAAAACACAAAAAAATTAGTTCCTACTCTAGCTGCTGCTGCTGTTTTTGGCTTGCCCACCTTTGCCAAAATGAACTCTGCTGAGAACACCAAGTTGTGTGACTTCACTAGCACCAACAACAATGATTTCCTTAGCACACCTATTGCTCCACCTGCTCCTGATGCTACCTTTTATGAAATTAAGTCTGCTTTTGTTGAATCTTGTGACGAGAGAGCAATTTTCTGGTGCTAGTTCTGATGCTGCTGCTGCTGCCCATCTCAATAACTTTGTTGAACTTTGTGAGATGCAGAAGTATAAGTATGTAGATGGAGATATTATTAAGCTCAAGTTCTTTCCTTTCTCTTGAGAGGAAAGTCTAAAGAATGGTTGCTATCTTTGCCTAAAAATAGTATTGATTTTTGGACTAAGTGCAAAGATGCTTTTATTGGAAAATACTATCCTCCTGCTAATATTATATCTATGAGAAGTGACATTATGAAAAAACAACTTGATAATGAACATGTTGCTCAAGCTTGGGAAAGAATGAAATCTTTGGTTAAGAATTGTCCCACTCATGGACTCACTGCTTGGATGATTATCCAGACTTTTTATGCAGGGTTGAACTTCTCCTCAAGAAACCTATTGGATTCAGCTGCTGGAGGTACCTTTATGAGCATCACTTTGGGTGTTGCAACTAGACTCCTTGATAATATTATGGTTAACTACTCTGAATGGCACACCGAGAGAGCTCCACATGGTAATAAGGTAAATTCTGTTGAGGAAACTTCCTCTTTGAGTGATAAGATTGATGTTGTTATGGCTATGCTTGTTAATGGGAAAGCTCCTTTAGATCCTAATAGTGTTCCCTTAGCCTCTTTGGTTTCTCAAGAAAAGAAAGTTGATGTGAACTTCATTAGAAACAACAATTTTGACAACAATACTTATGGTAATTATAGGCCTTATCCTCCTAGTGGAAATGTTTATCATGGTAGATCTGGAATTCCTAGTGAAGAAAGGATTATAGAAGTAGAGAGATTCACTAAGAATTTTATGCAAATGCAATATGAGAAAAATAAGATTTTCACTAAAACTATGGAGGAAATATCTATTATCTTGAAAAACATTAGTCATCAGCTTGAGAATCTGAATAGAGAAATTCCTAGTTTACAGTCAAAAATTTTGAGTGTTGAGAAGTATATATCCTCTCTGTTTGAAGCTCAGTCCTCCTTGATTAATAAAATGGCTGCTAAACCTGAAACCATGGAAAGTACCTTTGCTGCTACTCATGCCATACAAGTTACTATTGATGAAAATGTTAGGTTGTTAGCTCAACTTCATGCTAGGTGGGAAAGGGAAGCTTAAATTGATTGAAACAATAGTGTGTGCACCATCACCACTAAACCACAAGTAGTCCCTATTCCTCCTCCTACTATGCTTAAGCCTATTGATCCTACTACTAGTGATGCTAAGTTTGATTTTGATATTGATGGTTGCAATATTTCTGAAGTGATTATGTTCCTACAAAATCTTGCTAGAAGTCCTGATGCTAGTGATATGCATGTTGCTTTGACCAAACACATTATAGATGCTCTTGTTAAGATTAAGGAAGAGAAGCTAAAACACAAAGCTTCTATTCCTAGGAAAGTAGAAGATAGTTGGGAACCTATTATTAATGTGCATGTGAATGACTTTGATCTCAAAGCTTAATGTGATCTTGGTTCTAGTGTCTCTATTATGCCTAGGAAGATTTATGAAATGCTTGATTTGCCACCGTTGGAAGATTGTTATTTGGATGTCCCACTTAATGGTAATTCTAAGAAGAAACTCATGGGGATTATTAATGATGTTCTCATTATGGTTAACAATGCTTATGTCCCTGTGGATTTCTATGTTTGGATGTTCAATACAATGCTTCTTGTCCTATTACTTTGGGAAGACCTTTTCTTAGAACAGTTGGTGCCATTATTGATATGAAAAAAGGCACCATTAAATATCATTTTCCTTTCAAGAAAGGTATTGACCACTTCCCTATGAGGAGAGAGAAGTTGCTTTTTTCTCCTCCTTTGAAAGCAAGGTTTGATGTTAATGCTTCTTCATTTGAAAATACTTGATTCTTCTTGCTTCTTACGCCTAACTTAAAGGCATTAAAGAAAAGTACGTGTTAGGAGATAACCCAAGAGTTTCCTTGATTCTTGGAAGTTATTACTTCAGTAATGACCTCTCCTTATCCTTTTTTTTATTTTTTGTGCCAAGAATGACCTCTAATGATAGGGAAGTAAGATTTGGGGAGTTGCGTGAGTAGTTCCACCTTGGACTATGGGTCCATTTAGTAGCTAGATGGTTGTATCTCCTCCTTGTACTTTCATGTATAGATCTCGTGAGCTCCGTTCATGATCAAGATCTATTGGATTTGTAATCATGCATGTTGTGTTTATGGGGATCCGATGGATATTGATATTATTATGTCATATTGGTTAATAGTTTTGTCTCTATGATTCTATCATGTCTGTGTTGTTTGTGATCTTGCATGCTCTCCGTTGTTAGTAGCTATCTTGGCCGAGTAGTTGCTATTGACTCCAAGAGGGGGTATTTATGCTCGATAGTGGGTTCATGCCTCTAGTTTCCAAGGGAAGTGACAGAAGTCTCTTCGATTGTAGATGTTCTATTGCTACTAGGGAGAAAACGTTCGTCTCTTGTTCATAGAACAAGTTGATTGTTTACCTTACACACTTTGCTTAAAGCAGTTGTCTGTTGCTTGCAACTTAATACTGGAGGGGGTTCGGATGATAAACTGAAGGTGGACTTCTAGTCATAGATGCAGTTGGATGGCGGTCTATGTATATTGTTGTATTTCCCAATCGAATCTCATAGGATCTTTTTGACTAGTATTGAATTGTTATGCCTTTCTTAGTTCCTATTAATTGCCCTGCTGTAATTTCTTTACCCTTCATGCCATGTTGTTTATCTAAGGAGAGCACCACTAGTGAACTATGGACCCCGGTCCAATCTTTACCATTGATAAATCTTCCACTGTTACTTTTTTACTTGCTGCAAACCATTACCTTCCACACCATACATTTAATCCTTTGTTACAGCAAACCGGTGAGCTTGATAACCGCACTGTTTCGTTAGGGAAAAGTCTTGAGTTTGTGTTGTGCAGGTCTCCGTGTTGCTTGCAACACCTGTGTGACATTTCCTTCCTCTTTCTGGTTCGATAACCTCGGTTTCTTACTGAGGTAAAACTTGTTGCTATACTACTTCACACCTTGCTCTTGGGGTTCCCAACAAACTCCACATGCCTTCAAGGAGTCACCATCACGCGCCTCGCCTTTGCCGCCCGTGCCTGCGATCACCACTATCCCAGGAGACCACAGACATCCCCGTTCGCCGCCACGCGACCAGGAGCGCCTGTGCATCATCAAAAACGTCGTCGGTGCCGCGCAGAGCATCGCACATTCCCGACCGAACCACACCGCCCCTTGCCGCGCCATCAAGCCGTTGAGCACCGCCAGGAGACCGTGCACCGTCCCCTAGCCTAGCCATGCCCGTAGCTCATTGTAACCACGACCCCGACGAGCATTGCCCATGTCGCTTGGCCTCTCTTGCTCGCCTATAAAAGGAGGCCTCCCCCACTCGTTTTCTTCACACCAGTTCACTCCCCGCCTATCACTGATCCTTCTCATTTCTTCCCAGAGCAAGGCGAGCGTAGCATCGCTGGAATTTGGCTGGAGTCTGCCGCTGCTAGAGGAGAAGGGCGCCGTTGATTGGAGCCACCCCAGGAGGAGCCGCCAATACCAGGAGAACCATCATCGTCGACTTCGTCATTCGCCCCCATCGTCGACCATCGCCTGAGCCCCGGTGAGCCGCCCTATACCTCCACCGGCCACGCTAGGGTTCGAGCCGGCGTGTTCTGTTCGACGAGGATGATGGCCATGAGCCGTTGATCCTTGATCCAATCCTATGGTCATAGTTAGCCGGTACCCCTTCGCCCACCCCCGTGCACTGACGCATGGGGACACCACTTAACCAGCTCGCGCACGCTGTGCGCAGTGGGCCGGCCCAGTTAGAATTCCCGTGCGACCCAGTTAGTTTGAATTTAGATTTATATATTTAGTTTCAAACCTAGTTCTGGCAATAGATTCAAAATTCAATTCAGAGAGTTTTACTGAACCAAATATCATGAAACCAATTTTGTTAGAAAGGTATGGAAATTCTCAATCCAAGCCCGTGAGTCAAACCATTTGAAATTATAGATCACCTATAGTAAAATTAACAAGGCAGAGACTTTTCTGCATTCAAACATTTTTCAAAATTCAACCATAAATTCTTTTGAATTGATTCCAACTCTCAAAAATCACATTTGATAAGACCTTTCTGAATATATAAAAATATATAGGTTTACTTGCAGTAATAGTGGACAAGTAATAAAAGAATGCCCCATAGGCATTTCTAGTCACTTTAATTAATTAAAATAAAAAGGTTAAACATTATTAAATTGTGACACCACTTTAAATCACATTCCCAAGTATTGAAATATGTGGTGATGACATGTGTCAACATGATCCCATATTTTAAGGGGAGAATATTAAATCTTAAGAAGTTTTTCAATGAGTAGAAATTACTTTTCTAAATGAAAAAAATAAGACTATTGCCTTAATTCATATGATGATTGTGATGATGCTAGATCATCTAGTGTGAGCCTTTGTGTGATAAATATAAGTAGTTAAGTATTGTTTGGTGATTGTGTACTTCATATTTATTTATAGACGCTAGTACCGACCAAGGATACGAAGAGGAAGGAGACTACTATGAAGAAGAAGCAAAGGAGAACTTAAACCACTGCATCGCACAAGGCAAGCCTCACAATACAAGTTAACTTAGCAAGCTATCTAAGCAAGCTAGAAATTTGCAAGTTAACACTTGCATGATAACTATGCAAACTAGATGCCTTAGGCATATGTGATTATACCCCTTTGATTACACCAAATCCCAGTTTTACTTACAAGCTTTATTTTATTTCTTTATCAAAGCTTTTTATTTATTGTTTACTTAGTGACTTGTGAAGTTTTGGAAAGATATTAGAGGTAGCATAAAGAGCATAAAACTTGGCCTAAGGTAAATAGAACTTGATGTCATCCTGAGGCATGAGACTGGACCTAGATAAGCCACACTTGATTACCACCCCTCATTAGTGATTACCCCCAACTTTAGTGGCTAGTGCTAAGTATAAAACTTGATCACTTTAGATGGAAATACTCGATGAAAATGGTTATGAAAACCTTAGAGTGATGAGTCATTCTAATGAAATGTTTTGACATGTGTTCTCGAACACCAGATGATTTTGATGAGGAAAATGTTGAGGCATGAGCCTTAGCCGTTTATAAAACTGATGGTTGTGTTCGGATGCGATACCATTCCAATTTTACCATACAACCACAATACCCGAAATTGGGTAGGGCTTGACTAGAAGTTTATATATCTTAGTATGGGTTCCCTTGCAGCCGAAGTTTGAGCCGAGGCTACCTCGTGATGATTTTCCACATGTGCAGTTCCCAAGATGACAGATGGTCATGGTTGGGAGGCCAAACTCATAGGAGAGGTGCCTATAATAGGGTGTGTAATTGAAAGGTTAGGATTGATTATCCGCATACCGAGTATGGTGAATTTAGGATTGTTCTTGACGGATGTATCGAATATTGTGGTGAAAGTGTACCACCTCTGCAGAGTGTCAAACTATTCGAATAGCCGCGTCCACGGTTATGGACTGTTGGAGTGGCCATACTATTCCGTCGTCAGATGTTTTCAAAATGACTTGTGAAATGATTCATGACTTTGACTTGACTACAACAGGGTTGTGAACATGAAAACTAAGTTCCCACTTAGGTGTTATAAAACCTCACACTAGTTTTCTTTGCTTCTAAACTCATTTAGAGATAAACCTGGCTTTTTGCAAAACAACCAAGAGCTTAGTATTCCTACTTGAACCACTTTACTTGTTAGCGATAGTTTGCGAGTACTTAAACAGTACTCATGGCTTTGTCCCTGGCTATTCTCGTGGCCAGACTATGAGGAGTAATATTAGGATGATGGATAGCAGGAAGTCTACGACAACTAGGATCATCTCCCATCGTCAGCATTGCCCGTGACCATGAAGATGGAGCTTCGCCCATGCTACCGTTATTATATTATTCCGCTGCGTTGATTGTACTAAGACTGGATCATGAGATCCTTTATTTGTAAGACCTTTATTATGGTTTGTAATGGATGATGAACTATTGTACCAATCTTTTATGTCTCACAAAAATGGTAATCCTGGGATTGCGATGTATGGCATAATGGGCATCTGGGATTCAAAATCCGGGTGTTGACAGTTTTGTTTTGAACTCTTTGACCATAAACATAACATTTGAAATTAACTGTATATTTTGTTAACACTAGAAAATATTCCTTTGATTAAAGATTTTCTAGTAAAACAAAAATGTTTTAAATAACCAAATTACACTAACTTGGTTTCCAATGAAATTCCACTTTTATAAAATACCAGTAGGTGTTTTGAAATGTTTAGAACCTTGTTAGGAACAACTTTTTCAATAAAATAACCTTTTGCATGCTTGCATGCATTTCTTCGCCTTCTTGTTTTTGTTTTGGTTTATTTTTGTGTTGTAGTTTTGAGTGTGTACTTCTGCTTGATTGTATTGTAGTGAACTTTGAAGAGTGTGACATTTGCAAGATCAAGGAGAGTACCTAGATTTTCTACTAAAAAATCAAGTGATACTTTGGTCATCAAAAGTACTATCTTTTCAATATTGCATTAGTGATATTTTTGTAGTATGCATGATAGGAATATTTTGTATAATACTATGCTATGTGAAGGGAATATGCCCGAGAGGCAATAATAAAGTGGTTATTATCGTATTTCTTATTTATGATAAATGTTTATTTTGCATGCTATAATTGTATTAATACGGAAACGTTAATACATGTGTGTTTAATAAACAAAAAGAAAGTTCCTAGTTATGCCTCTCTTATAAACTAGCTCGTTGATTAACAAGATGGTCAAAGGTTTCCTGATTATGGACATTGGATGTTGTTAATAACGAGGTCAGAACATTGTTGGAATGATGTGATAAACATTCATCCAAAGTATAGCATTACGATCAAGGTCATTGTGTTTATATTGCTATAACATCATACGAAGTAATCTTAGTCCTTAGACCATGAGATCATGTCAATCAATAACACCGGAAGAGTATCTTGATAACATCAAACATCACACCGTAATAGGGTGACTATAAAGATGGGTTCAGTGCTACGAAGGTGTTATGTTGAGGCTCATGGATCAAGAGTGGAATTTTTCCATCCCGATGATGGAGAGATATACTCTGGGCCCTCTCGGTGATATCACATTAATTAGCTTGCAAGCAAGTGATTTGATCACTAGAATGTTATATCACGGGAACAAGAAAAGAGTACATGTCGGTAATGAGATCAAACTAGGTACAGAGATACTGATGATTGAATCTCGGACATGTAATATATCGCGAGACAAAGGGATTGAATTACATGCGTATAAGGTTCACACGATCACACAAATCATCGTTGAATATGTGGGAGTCAATACGGATCTCCAGGTCCCACTGCTGATTATTGATCGGAGAGGGGTCTCGATCATCTCTACATTATTTGTGAACCGTAGGGTGAGACACTTAAGGGATACCGACACCATTTGGAGCAAATAATATGCCAGAGAAAGAAAAAGAAAAGCGCAGGAATTTATTTTTGACTAGACACCGAAACTGTTTCGGTTGAAATTTCTGAAACTGGTTCTGCATGTGAAATTGAAATGTTGTAAGGGTTTTTATGTGAATGTTTGTTAATTAAAGTAATTAAAAAAATTCTGAATAAATAAATAAATAAAATAGTTTTATTTAATGAGAGATTGCATTAAATTTGGTGGAAATTTAATGGAGATGAGTGGAATTTTGAGTGGGCAGCTATTTATGTAAGTGGGAGCTCCACCCGCATGAATGTGGAAGAGGTGGGGGCACCTCCATGGCTAACACTCCATGGGAGGGGGCTGCCCCCCTCTCCCTATAAAAGGCACCCCATTCCCTCCTCTCATCTCACACCTCCTCGCGAAGGATCTCTCTCCCCCCTTTAGAATTTCCCCATGGTCTTGGATCAGCGAGATACATGTTCCCGGTGGTTTTTCTGGAAGGATTTGTTGCTTCCGCTGCTTCATTGGAGCGAGGGCGTGGAGGTTGTCGGGGTACCCATACGTGTGTGCCATCATGGATGCACCACTGCTTTGTGGTGCTGGACGTGATGGTGCTGGACCGGCTGGACCAGATGGACTTCATCACGATCTTGGGATCGGCAAGCGTTCGACTACATCATCCACGAGTACAACCTCGTTAACGCTATACGGTCTTCGAGGGTACGTATTATATGGATGTATATCCACCCGTTGCTTGTATCTAGTAGATAGATCTTGGTGCTTTGTTCCCATCGTAGGAATTTTTTTGTTTTCTATGCTGCGAACCCTTCAGTGGTATCAGAGCTGGATCTATGCGTAGATGGTTTGCATGGGTAGTACACATATGAGTATGTGGGCGATGATGATCATTTTATTGCTTCTTAGTTGTACTTTGGATATTGGTGGCGTAGTGGGATGAAGCGGCCCGGACAAACTTTACATGTCCTCGCACATGAGACATGTTCCACGCTTGACATGCAACTAGTTTTGCATAAGTGGCTAGCGGGTGTCTGTATCTCCTACTATAGTCAATATCTAATTTACAACGAGTTGTCAACAATTTGGTTATCCTCATTGTGTTTCATGTTCGTAGGTAAGAACGGTTCTATCTTTGAAAGCCCTAAGCCACGTAAAACTTGCAATGGATAAATTAGAGGCGTCTAGTTTAGATTGTTGCTGGGCTAGTGTCATGATATGGTGATGTTGTAAGTAGAAGTATAAGTCGATACTCTTACAACACACATAATGTGTAAGTTCCATAGACCTTGGCCTTACACATAGAGGTATGATAGTGATCATACCATGATGCACATGATGGAGATCAAGTGCAAGAACCATATCATCTCACTTATTCACATGTGATGTTTGATTGCATATTATATTGCTAGTTTAGCATTTCATTAGCATAATAAAATGATCCCTCATTTAGATATCAAGATAAAAATGTGTTATCCCTTAAGTATGCACTGATTATGTTTTGTCGCTCCAAGACATCACGTGATGATTGGGTGTTCTTGGATCCACGATCATATTTCGGGTGTAAGACAGTTACACACGCGAATACTAAGGTTCTTACTTGGCGAGCCTAGCATGTACAGACATGGCCTCGGAACACAGGCCGAAAGGTTAAGCATGAGTCATATGGAAGATATGATGCCCATTTGATGCTCTCCTTTGAAGCTACACCGACTCACGTGATGATTGTGGCACCCCGGATTTACGGTCCGAGAATACCCGTTATGCATACAATTCATGTTCCCATGATTAGTGAGCCGTGAGCATAACCGACTAGTATCATTACAACATCCATACATTAACGAATACAAAACTTACAAGGTGGCCATTATGGCGATTACAACACAAGTAGTGGAAGTCTTCGGCACAGAGCCCGTGCCTTAACCTACAGGCAAGTGACTGGGAAGACGGCCTAGCTCGCATAGACGTCAGCACCTTCGTCGCTTCTTAACATCTGCAATCTGTCCAAGTAAATAGCCAGGGACAATGCCCGTGAGTACTTTGAATGTACTCGCAAACCACCGAGACAAGGTAATCAAAGATAATGCATATCTGGCTATGGTGAGATAGCTCTATACTATAGTTACTTTTGAAAGACCTAGCATTGGCATCTCTATATCTTTTTTGAAAAAGAGTTTTTTAGAAATATGCCTCCTTTTTGAAAATCCGGACATATCCACATCCTTGTTAAAAAGATTTAGAAAACAATTTTTTGCAAAACCCTTTGTAAAACCTTATCGACCATTTCTGGCCAAAACCAAACTTGTTCTTATCTTTCCTCGTGACCAAGTCACATCCTTTGTTTCATCATAACTTACCCGAAGGGTCCTCCTGGCACTTTCCATTCCAACCGTCCTTGTCCGTGGACACGGCTATTCGAATATATTAGACTCTGTAGAGCTTGTGCACTTTACCCACAAGAATCAATACATCCACCGGGATAAAACCATGGCCTGCTACACACGGTAGACAGGGGCTCAGATAATCAAACCTAGAATTTTCATTTATCCATCCCTAGCAACGATAGCTTTTCCTTTTGGGTTGTTCTCTCTGGTACGAGTATGGGGTACGACGACCCTGGTCCTTCCTCCCATACTGACCCCTACCTCCAGACCGAAGTCTGACCGGTAGCAATAGTGACAATCTTCCATCTGTCTACCTAAAAGCATACCGTCCGTGAGAGACCCAATTGTTGCACCAGTGCCTTGTCCTACAGATAGCCCGGATTTCAGGGGATTTCTCCCCTTTAGCGAGTACGAGCAGCCCTGGCTAAGGATCACAAACTACAAGCTAAGCCCCGGCGTCTGGGGTAATGTGGTTGCACGAATAAAATTGTTCTGGACATTGGCTTAGAACATCCCTTCTCTTTCTCTTGCTTGACTTTCTCTTCATCCACCTCATATCTTCTTTTAGTAAAACTTCCACTCGGAAATGATGCCTATTTCCAAGGGTTTTATTTTGAAAACCTTTTTAGTAGGGTAAGAACCCAAAATAGTTTTATCATTGAAAATCCGTGGGTTCCAAGAGGGAAGATGTTAATCATCTTAGCCTCGATATAGAGGGGTAAAAAGAGGTGTAAATAGGGTAGGTGTACAATTGGACACTCATCCGTAACTTGGAGGGTCCAAGTTACTCACGCACTTTTATTTGAAAACAAACCATGCCTTTAATCATGCAATTTATAAACGAGATATAAAACAGTTGATAAACGGGAGTAGGTAAATACAGGAGTTCAGGAATGGTGGCTTGCCTGTGACCAGCGATAAGTCCCTTGACGGCGTTAGATAACCAGATAACCAATAATGACAAAAATAAGAATAACCCGATCCTTCCTTCTTATCGGCGTCACACAGTCACAACTATCGCCGTTATCGAGCACACATGCAAACAAACAATACACCAATCAATACAAGGCATACAAGCATCAAACCATACCGCAAGAAAAAGGGATAATGATATGATAAACATCAGTAGGATGTTGGAGGTTCGATTCGATTGGATTGGAAGAAGCTTTGGAGGCATTAGGGAAAGAATCCCTTTGGATTTGAATTCTAGGAATTATCTAAGGGAGGTTTTTTTGACCAAGAGCTTGATCTATATGATACCATTGTATAAAAATGATTCCATCAGATAGGTATTGGTAAAATTAAGCCAACAAAAGTGGTTTCACTATTTTATCAATTTCCCTTGATTTACAATGGAGTTTATAGTGATTAAAATTCTAGTTTTAGGAAATAATTCACCAGAACTTCTCTGGAGTTCCAAATATTATTTCCTGGGGTGATTAAGTAGTATTTGATGGACTGGATCAAGAGGAGTTGGAATTACCTCAAAACAATTACCAGAATGCCCTTGAGAAATCCCTAAAGGCAGTACTGGACCATATTTGTCTTTTTAATCAGATTTATTTTATATAAGCTTTTTAGTTTATTCCAAGGAAAAATGTTAGGTGATGAAAATACCTTTCTGTAGAAATTGGAATCAACCTGTTTGGAGTTACAGAGCTACTGTAATGATTTTTTTAGTGAGTAAACCATGCACAGAAGAGTTTAAATCACGAAATTTTAACAGAGACTCATAAAATTATGAGATACTGGATTATAAAGTATATGTTTAGGTGTGTCAAATGAGAGTTGGAAATAGGTCCAAACCTCATTTGGTTTGACCTAGGGAAAAATGCTAAAGTCATAAAAGCTCTGTTTTTGTTATTTTTACCAAGGGACAACTAGGAAGCAAGTGACTAAGGGGCCTGTGGGACCTGAAAGGTATGGTTTATACCTTTTATCACCCATTGGATCTACCTCATTTTGATTTGTAGAATTTTCTAGAGAAATACTTTAGTGAAAAGGACAGATCCTAGGAAATGATTTATCATTTTTACTTTAAACAACATTTTGGTCCAGATCTGGGCCTGCATGTTAAAGAATACACCCAGGTACTTGGAAAAATTTGGATCTGAATATTTGGTGGCGTTTTACATTTTTGTTTGAATTTAAAGTGACTAGCTAGATACAGATCTGAAAATCAGAAAAGAAAAGAGAAGAGTTGGGTGGTCAACAGACCAGATCCAGAGGGGATATGGGCTGGGGAAGGGGCTCCGACCTAGCCGGAGGTGCAGGCCCGCGGGAGGGCCGTGGCGCAGCTGGCCAAGCCAGGGGCGAAGGGGTACAGGAGCTTCTGGCCACTGGATTAGATCCAGATCGACAGCTAGGGCTCGCCGTCTACCTCCCGACAGGGTTCGCGGGGAGAAACCCTAGAAAGGGTGAGACGGAGGTGGGGGAGGCTCACCAGGAGCTCGAGGGAGGCCGGAGAGGCGAAGGGGCGACGCGGTGGATGATGGCGACTCCGGCGAGGGGCGACACGAGGTGGTTCGTCATCGGGAGGGGAGCTCGCACGGCGGCGCCCGAGCCTAGCTCGTCGGAGTTCGTCGGGGAGGCTCCCAGAGCTGTTGCATGTCAAAGGAAAGGGCATGGTTAGCATCAGAGGGGAAAGGGGAGTCCAATGGGGTGACATGCAGAGGGATAGCAGAGCTTAGGGAGAAGCTTAGCTCGATTTCTTGGAGGAGGCCGAAGCTTGCTCTCCTTCTTCTTTCGAGCTAGCCAGAGCTAGGGAGAGGGAGAGGAGCTCTGGGGAGTAAGTGGAGAGGAGAGGGGAAAATGAGGGCGAGGAGGAGAGCTGTAGTGGCCTGCGACCTTATAAACCAAGCTAGATGGGTCCATGGTGCACTAGGTGCATGGGGGAGCTTGGGGGAGGGGTGCTGGCCATCCATTGGGCAAGATAGGCGGTGGAGAGGTGAGAGAGAGGGTCCTGGTCGTGCTAGGGGACAGAAAGGGGGGGGGTGGGTGTTGCCTACCCTTTTATTACAAAGATATTGCAAGATTTGTCTCTCTCTCCCTCAAGTTTCAAGGGCTAAAGGACAAGGGTTCTACAGTGGTCAGCTACAGTGGGTGGTCGACCATGATTGAGGGATGATGCTGTGGTGTAGTACTTGACAAGCTTTGGTGTTGTTTGGAGTTGGTTTGAATCAAGTTTGCTTGGTTTGCAAAATGTTGATCATTTTGAGGCTTGTGAAGGAGGTTGCAAAAGTTTCATTGAGAAAAGTGGGGAAATGGTACTGGTAGGTGGTATAGGTCAAATAATCTCTCCATGATTTAAATGGGATTTTTCTGATGATTATAATCCCATTTAAATGCACTTCTTCAAAAAATGCATAAATAGATTATGGAATCTAAGATGAAAATTTCACATTGGACAAGCTTGGTTTTTGATGTGATATGGTCCTAAATGCCATAACACACATTAGAGGATTTTATTGGGATTTATTGAGGTGGAAAAGTATTTTTAGGGAATTATTTCTTGTTTCTACCATTTAAGAAAAAGGGCAAAAAGAAATTATAAAGGATCTCACAAATAATTATTTTTGAGTTGGAAAGATAGGATAGGCATCAAATGTGCCTTGAGTTGGCAAGTGTCGTGGTATTGCCGATGAGTACGCCATGGAGGGGTCCTCACAGTGCGTGTTTAGAGACGTGGGGGAAGGCGGACGGTTGACGGGTACGAGGTAACACAGCTTACCCAGGTTCAGATCCCACAACGGTGGCGGAACCCTACTCCTGCTATAAATCACTATAATGGCAATACGCCGAGTTACAGAGATAGGTTCGCTGTGCGAGGTTGTCTAAGTTATCGTCTGAAGTTGTGCCCTAAAGGCTCCCATAGACCCAACTTATATAGTCGCCAGGTCCTGGGGTTACAGGGAAAAGTCCTAGCCGGACAGGTTACAGAGTCCTACACCATCTATTACTAGTCTTGCGTGTCTTGTACTCCAAGGCTCCGGGTACGTCGGTAACTCCACCACAGCCTTCCTTTATCCAGCATGGGCCTCCCTTCTGGATCCATATAACTGGGCCGCCCAGCAGGCCATGGGCCATGCTACCAACTGTGGGCCACCCGAGTTATCCAGATAGGAGACATGCTATGAGGATACCCATATAGCATATCCCCAACAGTAGCCCCTAGAGAACTCCGAGATCTTGCGCCGTCTTGCCTCTTCACGTGGAATGATCCATCTAGATGGATGTCGGCAAATCGTCAAGCAATATCTTGTAGTCCTCCCAAAGAACCCTGCAAAGTTTCCTCCGTATTCAACCAATAAGCCGGAGAATTGCTGAATCTTCCATCGTACTCTTCCGTAGACGGACTAGATCCGTCCATGCCGGAATATTCTGATGTGTTGGTTCATCTGCCTATGTCAGCTAGGGCGACGTAGACGTAGGTCAGCAACGCCTCGTAACTCACACATGCAGAGAACACAATCATGTCCACTTTTCCTGCGCGAGCGATACAAACCGTTGGCGGCGACGGTTGGGACGTGGCAAAATTTCCGCGCACGTCCGCACACATGTCATCTACACGGCAACCGTCCGATCAAGCTGCACAAATCTTGATACTGGAGGTCATAAATAGTAACTGCGATGGAAAATTTAATTTTCACCTCATTATCTCCTCGCATCATCTTCTTCCTCAGGCAAGCGTCTCCTCGAGATCTCCGCGCCTCGCACGAAAAACCCTAACTCCCAATCTTGCCAGTTACCTCCAAACACTCGCAATGGCCAACAGCAGTTCTTCTCCCTCGATGGCGGTGTCGGGCAAAGCCGGCGAGCTCCTTCGTCGTGCCCCCAGAGGGCCTGGTCATCCCCGTCTCTGCGGTGGTTGAGACCACCGGCGGCAACCACAATCCAGCGGCGCTGGAGCTGCTGGAGGAGGAAAACGACTCCCATAAAGGCGACTGGCGCGGTTCGGATATCACGGACCACGACATCAAAGAGTTGATCGTCGAGGGCTATCTCCCCGTGATGGAGGGGCTCGCCTGGCAGGCGGTGCCGGCCGGCGAGGTCACACCTTCTCCCCAAGCCGGAGAAAAGGTGTACCTCAAAGCACAATTGGTACGCGACATCTCCCTGCCCATCTCTAACTTCTTCCTTGTTGTCCTCAATCATTACCGAGTACAGCCCCAAAACCTCTCTCCCAATAGTATCCTAGCGCTTAGCAATTACGTGGCGCTTTGCGAGGGTTACCTAGGGATTAGGCCTAGGCTAGATCTCTTTGTCTATTTCTTCACTGTCAAACGCGAAGCCGGGGCCAGCAAGGATGAACTTAGAAATTGTGGCACCATTAGCTTCAAGATCCGTCCTGGCCGGAGGTTCCCCGACATCGTCGGCCATGAGTCCTGCAAGAACTGGCAGTGTACTTACTTCTACGGCCTAGATATCCCTCTGGCCGGCCGAGAAGTAACGTACCCGGACTTCGTCGATGGAGCCGCCACCGAAACATCGACATGGAGATCCCAGGCCTCCCTTCCCTCCGACATCGATGCTTCCCGCGCTATAAGGCGAATAGAGTGGTTCGTAGAGACGGGTTTGACCGGCTTGTACCTAGCCATGTGCTGGTTCATCAGGCGAATCCAGCCTTTGTAGCACTGCTCGAAGCTAATGCATGAGTATACCTGCGATAGAAGGGATAGCCTCCGCATCTCCGTGGACAATTTCTCGAGCGACTCCGTCAAGCTCCGCCTCAAGGACATCGTCAAGGTGAAGGACAAGAAGTGTGGCTTCACCATCACCTACGACATGTTCTTAGAGAGCAAGTGCCCAAAGGTAACTGTTTATTTTCCAGTATGACATATACTCCAGTTCTTCCGTCTAGCCATTACCATATAATCTAACACGGAGGTTCTTCACCTTAACAGCTTAGTGACATAGACGAGGACAGCATGGCTCCTCAAATCTATGATCCAAAGATGAAGGAAGTCACCGTCATGTCTGACGATGATGCTCCGTTGGCGCGAAAGCGGAAGAGCTTCACCTCTGACGCTGCCGACGAAGGCAAGAAGAAGAAGACGGAGGGTGGAGCCTCCAAAAAGACTACTGTCGCCCTGGAGGCGGAGAAAATAAAGATTACTGGGGTCCCTTTTGCCAAAGCACCCCCTCTTGTGTAAGCTTCTTTCTCTCCGACATTGTCCATTTATCTGTCTTGTTCGTGTACTTATGCATTTTGCACGTTTCAGGAAGAAATCCACGACCATCTTGAAGAAGACCTCCAAAACATCGGGTGCTTCTAGAACCATCAAGGACATGCTGCATCACGACGCATCTCAGGCCATTGCCCCTGTCACTCCCACCGTCAAGCCCTCCTCCGTTCCGACAATCTCACAAGCTAAGGAAGCATCTGACCCTTCTGCCATGGAAGTGGACTCAGGGCCTCTATCGAGCTTGCTGTTGTCGGCGAGCAGGCGACGCAGGAAAGTGCCGCACACCAAATGGATGAAGCTCCGGCTAAGGATGCCATCGGTTGCGGTAAGGCGGTGGTGGAAGCTGGTACTTCTGCCGAAGGCGGCGCCCTCGCACCCAAGAAAACCATAGAGTATCCAAAGATAGTCTATCCGGCACTTACACCGGGTAGCACTGCTCTGGTTCCTAGTGCGGCGCCAACATCTCCGATGTGCGGTCTAGAGGAGCTTCTCCGGCAAGCAGAGATCTTTCAAGGAAATAGTGTATCCTTCGGCAAGCTGCTAGCTGAGAGTGCTACCAACCTCAAGATCATTGCACTTATAAGTTTTATTTGCCTTTTGATTTTCATATGAATATCCCACTGTAGCCCCCAAGGATGTAGACGGAAAACCATAGGTCTTTGCGTCTAGATGATCTAAGAGTGACTAAGCTAGAAAACTTCTCACTGTAGCCCCCAAGCATATAGGTGGAATGAATTATTCCGACTAGATGCTTTAAGAGTAGCATACACAGTGTTTATAAATTTCAATACTGTAGCCCCCAAGCCTCTCGTTGTAACTGAATTAGTTCCGACTAGATGCTTAAAGAGAAGCTAAGCATACATCCGAAAAAACTTTGTACTGTAGCCCCCAAGCTTCTAATCGAAAACTAAATTAGTTCCGACTAGATGCTTAAAGAAAGACTAAGCATATTGCTAAGTTAAAAACTCTCGCTGTAGCCCCCGAGCGTCTAGGTGGAAAATTTTCCGGCTAGATGCTCCAAGTAGACCAAACAACGTTTAACTTTTCTTTTTTCCACAGAACGAGAATGCTCGGAGGGGCATGGCCAACGACAAGTACCAGAAGATGCGTGCGGACTTGGAAGCCGAAAAGCGTAAAACTTCCTTCTTGAAGGAACATATCATCAAGAGCAAGCGTCTGTTTTTCCTTTCTTTTTCGTATTCCGACTTAAACTTGTGTATTTTACGAGTACTCACTTTGTACTTTGCTTTCTCCGACTTGCAGAAACCATTGCCAAGGCTAAGGACATTGTCGAGCAATCCAAGCACATTCAAGAGATGGATAGCGAGAACAAGATCCTTAAGCAGGAGAGGAAGGACATGGTGAAGATGAATGAAGAATCAATGAAAGCCCTGTAGGACTCCGCCACCGAGGAGATGAACCGCTTGAAGGAGGAGATCTCGATCTTAAGAGATCAGAAGAAAGCTGCCGACGACCAGAATCAACGCCATCATGAGGTGTACAAGGTCCTCCAACAAGAATGGGACTCCTTGGTGGATACCCTCTGGCAAGCTGAAACTAGCATCTTCAGTAAGTGATTCTCCGTCTTGGATTTTTGTAGTCTAGATACTTTGAATTTTTGAACTCATGTGCTCCTTGTCAGAATTTGCAGCTCCTATGGGTTTAACCCGGTCGCCTCCTCCGGCAAAGGAATGCATGGTTCTTGCCGGCAACTTCATCAACACCGCCATCACGCAGGCCAAAGAGATTGCCAAGCCCCTCCAGATCAACATCAAGGCGTCAGACTCTATGGCGAAGTTCTCAGAGATCCTGTGCCGAGCCCCCGAGCGCATCACAAGCTGGAAAGCTTCATGTGCATGGAGCGCTGTCCATGGTTAAGGCACATTACGAGGATGCTGACATCGACACGGTAACCTCTGGCATTCCCGACATAGATGACGATGGCAAAGAGATAAACGATGAGTCCATCTTGTCATCACTCGCGGGTTATGACACTAGAGTTGCCAAGTTAGTCGACGTCAACGTCTTCGTGCCGATGAATACCATTGATGGCGGTGACCATAGCTCCTCCGAGTCTCTTCACACTGCCGACTTCGAGGGTGACTCTACTGCTGCCGATGACGTTGCTTCCAAGTCGCCTATGTCAAAGGAATGAAGAACAACTTGTAATATTTGTTTCATCTTTGATGCGTATGCGGAAAAAACTATGTATTAACTTAAGGCGGAAAACAATGGTGTATGTCCTGCTACTTAAGAATTAGTTCCAGCATGTATATATTTTTTAAGCAAGTGCTGGCTTATCCATTACTTTGGTTCTTATGCTTGACTTTTCGTGAGTCGGAAGACTCGTTTTCGGAACCATGGGCTCAGATGATGATGCCCAATGTCACCATCAATAACCTAAGCACAAAATCGCCGACAATAAGTGCCAAAAGTCACTACTCCAGAATCCACATAAAAACGACAAAGAACGTGTAGACCAGAAAACTTAAGCTAACGCTCATAGGCGGAATTTTCACAAGTGCAATCGCAAAACTTGTGCATAAAGGTTTTATATGATCCAAAAATGAACACTAAAGGAGGTAAAAGACTCATAAATATGAGTGAACCAAAGTGCTTTATTTCATTGATCATATAAGAGTTACACAATTACATAAAAAATGCTAAGTGTAAAAAGGACGTAGCTGTGCTATGTTCCATGGCCGATCAAGCTCCGGGTAGTCATCATCCGGGTCACGTCGCTTATGCTTATGATCCTCGTTGGGTCTATCCTTTAGTTCACGATTGTCAACTAGGTAGTAAGACCCATTGAGTAGAGCCTTGCTTATGATGAACGGTCCTTCCCATGGCGGGGATAATTTGTGTGACTTCTTCTGCTTAAGTCGGAGCACCAAATCCCCCTATTTAAACAAGCGATGCCGAACGCGGCGACTATGGTAGCTGCGTAGCTTCTGCTGGTAGATGGCGGATCTTTGGCATGTCAAAACGCGCTCCTCCTCGAGAAGGTCCACATCTAGGCGTCTGGATTCTACAGTGTCATCTTCGTCGTAGGCGGCGACTCTTGGTGCATCGTGAAGTATGTCGGAAGGTAGGATGGCTTCTGCTCCATATACCATGAAATAAGGGGTGTAGCCGCTTGTAGGGTCCCCAATCTTTAATAAAATTGAGCCCCCTGTGTTTACAATGCTAGTCCCTGGATCAATAGCTAGCATCCACAGTTTAGATGTAATATCAAGAAACAAAGGTCATAATATAACTTTATAACCAGGAATAACATAATTTTATTACATCAATACATATCTCATTTGGCTATTACATTACATTACATTACGTTGCAGCGGAATAACTATAATCATGGGGTCCTTCATCTTCAAAGTGCCACAGGCAGATGTTGGTTGTAGACTTTGTAATCCTAATCAATCAATCTTCTCTAAAATCAATCAAACCTGCAACATTACAAGTTACAGCCACAAGGGTCAATACATTTGAATTGTATTGGCAAGTGATACTATGGTAGTATGGTGGAGTCTATCATCTATATGCATTTGGCTAAGTGGAGTTGAGGCTTGCATTACTCAAATTAGATTTTTCCTTAACATTTGAAAATACTAAGTTTTTGTTTGGCACAAAACACCCAAGGCATCTACCAATCAAAGATTGAAGATCCTCTCAAGGCATCTACCAATCAAAGACTAAAGATCCTTTTAACCCTTGTTCAACCACAAATTTTACTTAGAAATTGGGATGAGGAGATTCTTGATAGCTTCCATGTCTTGATGCTCAAATTGTCCTTTACCAGGGACATGGCTAAGTACTTAGATTTTTCACTCTGCAGAGGTGGTGCACTTTCCCCACAAGACTTGGTTTCACCAAGACAAGATCTTTCAGAAGCCTTCCCTTAGACCAACATGGACGCGTTCCAACCTATCAATCCCCTACCACCAACTGTCCATTTGGCTAAGTTATTGCAACCTATATGATCCAGGCAGAGCCCATATTGCCAAGTGGCTGCACTTGAAGCTTCTCAACATTTGACATCTCAAATCTCTTTGTTCCTGGGTGGCCATCCACAAGTGAGATACACAAGCCAAGTCCATGGCCTTGTGAACCACTCAACACAAACCATTCCTTCCATTTCCACCCAGGTGATTCATTCACTTAGTTGTTTTATTAAACAAAACATAAGTCCACAGACTTAGAAATTTTTCATAGCATGAATATATATTCCACCCTTGTTTTCTATTAGCAAAGCTAAGAATGAAAGTAATAGGAATCTTAACTTAGGAAATTTCTAATAAGGCTTCATCTACTAGGTTTTCCCATAGCATAGTTATACTTAGCAAAATTTCCATGCAAGTCCTACTTAGAAATATCACTAATGCATAGTGAAAATAATGGGACAAAAGTATGAAGCATCACTTGACTTTTTGGTAGAGGGTATAGGTTCACTCCTTGTCCTTGCAACAATCACACTCTTCAAGTCACTACAATTCAATCAAGGCACAAACTCAATCTACCAATCAAGCAAAACAACACACATAAAATAACAAAGTCAAAGTATTGCATGCAAGCATACCAAGCTTTGTTTTGTTTGAAAAAGTGGTTCCTAGTGGGTCATAGACATTTGATCACACCTAATGGTCATTTTGTAAAGTGGCAAAGTCATTTGCAAAAGGTTTCACTACAAAAACCATTTTCAAAACAAAGTATCATTTTATGTGGTGTAGAAATATTTTTACTAAGGCATTAGTCTATAGGGTTCACCAAATATGTTTTCAAATCACAAAACTTGGTGTTTGGGGTCAGAGAGTTTAAAACAAAACATTTTCCAAAGGTTTTCTTCCAAAACTATTTTTAATAAATAAACCACATTTCTATTTGACTAGAAATGGTTTTAAATCAAAGAATCCTTATTTTGCTTCACCAAATGAGTTGCTATTGCAAAACTTGGTGTTTGGGTCAGTAGGTTTGGTCCAAAACATTTTCTCCAAAAATTTTACTCAAAACCATTTTCATAAACAAAACAATAGTTTTATTTAGCTAGAAATGAACTAAACCAATTAATCCATTCTAAACTTTTCCAAATTCATTTTCCAAATCATAGGTTGGTTCCTAGGGCCAGTAAGGTCACAAAAATCCAATTTGCAAAGGTTTTAACCTTAAAAACATTTTTAAACAATTTTTCTAATCTTAGCAAGCACACAAAAGAATATGCAAAATCAAGCAAACTAACAGATACTATTTTCTAAACTAAGGGCAGGGTTGGTTAGGTCTTGCTCTCCTGAATCCAACGACATAAAATTTGCAAAATTTGGACGTGTGGATCAAAAGTTATGGATTTTACAAAATTGAACATCAATTAGATCAATTCTGTTTTTAAATCTGTCTCTGTGACACGCGGCGTAATTCTATTCGTCGGTACCGCTTCGGCCGGATCAATCGCTGTGGAGCGTTGGATCAGATCGATCGCACGGTCCAGAGTACATACCCCTCCGTGGTTAAGCGAATCTATCGTGCTCGCCCGATCTAGATCTAACGGCTATCAACACAGCGACCAAGAACTGGCGGCGCTGCGGTGGCTACCGGCGGCGGAGCTGTCGGTCGACGATGGTGCCGATGCTACAGGGGGTGAGGGAGAAAGGGGAGATGCTCACCGGGCTCAGGGGGTCACGGCGATGCTCGAGGAGGTGTTGGTCGGGCGAGGGGCGCTCTTGTCTTGGCAGGATTGCTCGCCAGAGTGGAGGACGGTGTCGGGTGCTTCAGGTGGTCGTCGTGGACGGTCGCTGTGGATCACCCCAAGGCAAAACAACAATGCGGTTAGATGCAGAAGGATGTGGCGAGTGTGGAAGTGTGAACGAGGAGGCGCGGGGCGGTCAGAAACTACCTGGGTGACGTCGTCGGAGAAGAACCAGACGGCGGCGATGCTGGAGGTTGTCGAAGGCGAGGATAGGGGCACCCTAGGACAAACAGGAGGCACTGTTAGATTCGCAAGAGCATGGCCATCATCATCGTGTCCACGGGGAAGAGAGGGAAGGTCTGGTTTTACCGAGGAACATCGCCACAGTTGGAGCAGACGGCGGCGCTGGCTTAGAGCTTGTCGAAGACGGCGTTCTGGGTCACGCGCGGGCGAACCAGGAGTACTAGGAGATGCGAGAGGTCGAGCGGAGTCCACTCGCGTGAAGTAGAGGCAGAGGGGTGGTCGGAGTTGGCCGGAATCGCTGCGACAGCTCGTCGGAGACGGCGGGTTTGTAGAGAGCAATTCGTGCAGCCTGGAGGCTCTCGTGCTGCGGTGTTTGAGGCGAAAGGAGGAGGGAACGCTGGCGTTTTATCGAGCGTGGTCACTGCGAGGAATTACTCAGGTATTATGGCGAATTCAACGCCGGAGTAAATCGGCAGAACGCCGTTGAGGGGAGGGGGAAGAAACGGCTGGCGCGGGTGAAGAGGATGCACAGTGGGGCGAGGCCCGTCTGTCAGCGTTAGTGGAGGAAAGGGAGTTGGGTCCACCAGTCATACTCTTTGCGGGTAAGTTTCTGAGTGAGAAAAGAATGCTTCGGGGAAGAGAACAGGTGGGCTAGGTGGGCTGCTGTTGGCTTAGTTGGGCCAGATGGTGGGCTGTTCTATTTTTTTTCTGTCTAAATTCTTTTCCTTTTCTATTTCTATTTTTCTGTTTTGAAATTCCAACAATTATTCAAACATTCAAACCACTCAAACAATTCAAACAATCACTCAACTTTGTACTTAGAATTTGGTTCTGCTTATTAACATAATCCAAATTCCAAAATAAAATAATATTTTTATTCATTTTAGGATCCATTCAATAATTAAATAAAATGGATCTTTAGTTATTTAATAAAATAGGGTTTGATTTAATTAATAAAATCTCCATTTGAAATCCAAATATTTTCTAAACCAAATCAGTAGGTTTTATTTGAAAATAAAGAATACTTGAAAACTTGTTTAAAACAAAATAACCTTTTTGCTATAGGGTCCATTAATAATTAAATATAATGGACCTTAGTTAATAAATCAAATAGGATTTGTTTTAATAAAATCTTTATTTGAAATCTAGAATAAAACCAAAACACTTCAGTAGGTTTTATTTGAGAAAACAAAATACTTGGAAAACTTATTTTTAAAAGAATAAATAAGTTTTTGATGTTTTGAAAATAGTAAAACCTTTGTTAATAAAACTTGGATATTTAAATCCTTTTTATTTTAAATAAACCTCTACTATTTTTAATCAAAGCAAAACATTTTGTTTCAAAGTCTTGGCCAAGGTTTAATTTGGCTTTATAAAATAATCTTCATTTAAAATATTTCTTTTCATTTTGAAAACCAAAACCTTTTATAAAAAGATTTCAAAGTAGTAATAAAATACTTGGAAAACTTATTTAAAATAAATAAATAAGTTTTAGTGTTTATTTAAAATGGGAAAAGCCTTTATTTAAATAAAATTGGATAGTACATCCTTATTATTTTATTTAAATAAACCTTTACTCATTTTATCAAAACAAAATATTTTATTAAAAGATCCAAAATAGTATTTCCAAAATATTTTATTTTTCTTTATTAAATGTTTATCTTTATAAATCCCTTTAGGATTTTATTTGATCCAACTGGTTTGAAGTCCCAATTGAATTCAAAAAGTTTCTTATGGCCTTGAAAATCAAACAAAGTTTTATTTTATACATTTATTTTCACATTACAAGATTTGGAAAATCTTGGGATGTGACAGGCTACCACCCTTAAAATAAATCTCGTCCTCGAGATTTGGGAAGGTTAGGGTTACAAGCAGGTTCAAAACAACTAGGGTACTACCACCCTTAAAATTTTTCAAAATAAACTAGATGTTGGCCTTCTTGGGATCCTGGGGAAACTTCTCTGGGCAAACATCTGCATAGTGTCCTTTATTTCCATATTTGACTCATGGGCCAAGGTTGAGTTTCTCCATAGGCTTGTTCAACTTGTTCTTCATCCTTTCTGGACAGTTGCTTGCATAATGCCCTGGGTTCTTGCAATTGTAACATTGCAACTGGCTTTTGTCTTTCTTCTTCTTTTTGGGTCTCTCCAAAGCTAGGAGTTCTTCTAGTTCATGCTCTTCATGAGTGGAAGATCTTTCTCTCTTCTTGGGGCATTGATCTTCCTTGGGTGCATGATCCTTGGCTTCATAGATAATGCAAGCTTGGGTTCTCTCTAGAATAATATCCTTGTCATCCTTGTTGTCATTAGCTCCTTGGGAAAAGATTTCTCTCATGTTGATCATTTGAGTAACCAATCCTCACAGCAATTGGGATTGAAGTTTCAAAATCCTTTGTATGGCTGGGTCTAGTCCATTGTTGTTGGCTAAAAGCTGGTTTGTTTCTTGGCTCAACTGGTTTTGGGTTGCTATAAGTTCTCTCATGTTGTCCTCTTGGTTGGTGTTGGTGTCATCAACCTTGATGTTGGAGTCTCTTGGAGAAGTCATCTGTTTGGGTTGGATTGGGATTAGAATAGGCAAGATATTTCTAAGGGGTCAATTCTAATCACACACATCACAATTCACACCAGCAATGTGCAAGCAATCACAAACATAACATTCCACTCAAACAACAAGTTTCAAGCATAAGTTTAGGCAACAAAATATTTTTGTTACACCACATAAGTTGGTGTGTTTGACTTTAACTATAAATGGTGGTCCATCTACATGGTTCACTTGTGGTCTTTCCATCCTTCTTGGTTGATTCTTCTTGAATGAGATCTTTGTATCCTTGGAGAATTCTTGTGTCTTGGTCACAAAACTTCAATGGTGATGATGGCTTCTTCTAAGTTGTGTTTCCTTAGTCCTCAAATCTTGAGCAAGATTTCTTGTCTCACTTGTAGTCTTTAGTGATATCCAAGTTGGAAGTCCTTGGTGAATATGCTAAAGATGTTGAAGTCATTAGAGTTGAAGAAGTCCTTTGCACATGATGGAGTCTTTGGTCATGGGTAGGTTTTTCCATCAAGTTTGAAGTAGAAGAGAAGTAGAGTTGAAACCAAAATGGTTGAGGAAAGAGTTTACAAGATTGTTTTGTAAATAAGTTTTGGAACAAATATAACACCTATATTTTCTAAGGGTTTTTATCCAATCCTAGGTTTACAAATCCTACAGGCAACACAATGCTCTGATACCATCTGTAGGGTCCCCAATCTTTAATAAAATTGAGCCCCCTGTGTTTACAATGCTAGTCCCTGGATCAATAGCTAGCATCCACAGTTTAGATGTAATATCAAGAAACAAAGGTCATAATATAACTTTATAACCAGGAATAACATAATTTTATTACATCAATACATAGCTCATTTGGCTATTACATTACATTACGTTGCAGCGGAATAACTATAATCATGGGGTCCTTCATCTTCAAAGTGCCACAGGCAGATGTTGGTTGTAGACTTTGTAATCCTAATCAATCAATCTTCTCTAAAATCAATCAAACCTGCAACATTACAAGTTACAGCCACAAGGGTCAATACATTTGAATTGTATTGGCAAGTGATACTATGGTAGTATGGTGGAGTCTATCATCTATATGCATTTGGCTAAGTGGAGTTGAGGCTTGCATTGCTCAAAATAGATTTTTCCTTAACATTTGAAAATACTAAGTTTTTGTTTGGCACAAAACACCCAAGGCATCTACCAATCAAAGATTGAAGATCCTCTCAAGGCATCTACCAATCAAAGACTGAAGATCCTTTTAACCCTTGTTCAACCACAAATTTTACTTAGAAATTGGGATGAGGAGATTCTTGATAGCTTCCATGTCTTGATGCTCAAATTGTCCTTTACCAGGGACATGGCTAAGTACTTAGATTTTTCACTCTGTAGAGGTGGTGCACTTTCCCCACAAGACTTGGTTTCACCAAGACAAGATCTTTCAGAAGCCTTCCCTTAGACCAACATGGACGCGTTCCAACCTATCAATCCCCTACCACCAACTGTCCATTTGGCTAAGTTATTGCAACCTATATGATCCAGGCAGAGCCCATATTGCCAAGTGGCTGCACTTGAAGCTTCTCAACATTTGACATCTCAAATCTCTTTGTTCCTGGGTGGCCATCCACAAGTGAGATACACAAGCCAAGTCCATGGCCTTGTGAACCACTCAACACAAACCATTCCTTCCATTTCCACCCAGGTGATTCATTCACTTAGTTGTTTTATTAAACAAAACATAAGTCCACAGACTTAGAAATTTTTCATAGCATGAATATATATTCCACCCTTGTTTTCTATTAGCTAAGCTAAGCATGAAAGTAATAGGAATCTTAACTTAGGAAATTTCTACTAAGGCTTCATCTACTAGGTTTTCCCATAGCATAGTTATACTTAGCAAAATTTCCATGCAAGTCCTACTTAGAAATATCACTAATGCATAGTGAAAATAATGGGACAAAAGTATGAAGCATCACTTGACTTTTTGGTAGAGGGTACAGGTTCACTCCTTGTCCTTGCAACAATCACACTCTTCAAGTCACTACAATTCAATCAAGGCACAAACTCAATCTACCAATCAAGCAAAACAACACACATAAAATAACAAAGTCAAAGTATTGCATGCAAGCATGCCAAGCTTTGTTTTGTTTGAAAAAGTGGTTCCTAGTGGGTCATAGACATTTGATCACACCTAATGGTCATTTTGTAAAGTGGCAAAGTCATTTGCAAAAGGTTTCACTACAAAAACCATTTTCAAAACAAAGTATCATTTTATGTGGTGTAGAAATATTTTTACTAAGGCATTAGTCTATAGGGTTCACCAAATATGTTTTCAAATCACAAAACTTGGTGTTTGGGGTCAGAGAGTTTAAAACAAAATATTTTCCAAAGGTTTTCTTCCAAAACTATTTTTAATAAATAAACCACATTTCTATTTGACTAGAAATGGTTTTAAATCAAAGAATCCTTATTTTGTTTCACCAAATGAGTTGCTATTGCAAAACTTGGTGTTTGGGTCAGTAGGTTTGGTCCAAAAATTTTACTCAAAACCATTTTCATAAACAAAACAATAGTTTTATTTAGCTAGAAATGAACTAAACCAATTAATCCATTCTAAACTTTTCCAAATTCATTTTCCAAATCATAGGTTGGTTCCTAGGGCCAGTAAGGTCACAACAATCCAATTTGCAAAGGTTTTAACCTTAAAAACATTTTAAAACAATTTTTCTAATCTTAGCAAGCACACAAAAGAATATGCAAAATCAAGCAAACTAACAGATACTATTTGCTAAACTAAGGGCAGGGTTGGTTAGGTCTTGCTCTCCTGAATCCAACGACATAAAATTTGCAAAATTTGGACGTGTGGATCAAAAGTTATGGATTTTACAAAATTGAACATCAATTAGATCAATTCTGTTTTTAAATCTGTCTCTGTGACACGCGGCGTAATTCTATTCGTCGGTACCGCTTCGGCCGGATCAATCGCTGTGGAGCGTTGGATCAGATCGATCGCACGGTCCAGAGGACATACCCCTTCGTGGTTAAGCGAATCTATCGTGCTCGCCCGATCTAGATCTAACGGCTATCAACACAGCGACCAAGAACTGGCGGCGCTACGGTGGCTACCGGCGGCGGAGCTGTCGGTCGACGACGATGCCGATGCTACAGGGGGTGAGGGAGAAAGGGGAGATGCTCACCGGGCTCAGGGGGTCACGGCGATGCTCGAGGAGGTGTTGGTAAGCGAGGGGCGCTCTGGTCTTGGCAGGATTGCTCGCCGGAGTGGAGGACGGCGTCGGGTGCTTCAGGTGGTCGTCGTGGACGGTCGCTGTGGATCACCCCAAGGCAAAACAACGATGCGGTTAGATGCAGAAGGATGTGGCGAGTGTGGAAGTGTGAACGAGGAGGCGCGGGGCGGTCAGAAACTACCTGGGTGACGTCGTCGGAGAAGAACCAGACGGCGGCGATGCTGGAGGTTGTCGAAGGCGAGGATAGGGGCACCCTAGGACAAACAGGAGGCACTGTTAGATTCGCAAGAGCATGGCCATCATCATCGTGTCCACGGGAAAGAGAGGGAAGGTCTGGTTTTACCGGGGAACATCGCCGCAGTTGGAGCAGACGGCGGCGCTGGCTCAGAGCTTGTCGAAGACAGCGTTCTGGGTCATGCGCGGGCGAACCAGGAGTACTAGGAGATGCGAGAGGTCGAGCGGAGTCCACTCGCGTGAAGTAGAGGCAGAGGGGTGGTCGGAGTTGGCCGGAATCGCTGCGATAACTCGTCGGAGACGGCGGGGTTGCAGAGATCAATTCGTGCAGCCTGGAGGCTCTCGTGCTGCGGTGTTTGAGGGGAAAGGAGGAGGGAACGCTGGCGTTTTATCGAGCGTGGTCACTGCGAGGAATTACTCAGGTATTATGGCG
This sequence comes from Avena sativa, assembly GCA_916181665.1. Classification (NCBI taxonomy): domain Eukaryota; kingdom Viridiplantae; phylum Streptophyta; class Magnoliopsida; order Poales; family Poaceae; genus Avena; species Avena sativa. Next base: position 81,468,192 of record OV702299.1, on the reverse strand, counting down.
AATTCAACGCCGGAGTAAATCGGCAGAACGCCGTTGAGGGGAGGGGGAAGAAACGGCTGGCGCGGGTGAAGAGGATGCACAGTGGTGCGGGGCCCGTCTGTCAGCGTTAGTGGAGGAAAGGGAGTTGGGTCCACCAGTCATACTCTTTGCGGGTATGTTTCTGAGTGAGAAAAGAATGCTTCGGGGAAGAGAACAGGTGGGCTAGGTGGGCTGCTGTTGGGTTAGTTGGGCCAGATGGTGGGCTGTTCTATTCTTTTCTGTCTAAATTCTTTTCCTTTTCTATTTCTATTTTTCTGTTTTGAAATTCCAACAATTATTCAAACATTCAAACCACTCAAACAATTCAAACAATCACTCAACTTTGTACTTTGAATTTGGTTCTGTTTATTAACATAATCCAAATTCCAAAATAAAATAATATTTTTATTCATTTTAGGATCCATTCAATAATTAAATAAAATGGATCTTTAGTTATTTAATAAAATAGGGTTTGATTTAATTAATAAAATCTCCATTTGAAATCCAAATATTTTCTAAACCAAATCAGTAGGTTTTATTTGAAAATAAAGAATACTTGAAAACTTGTTTAAAACAAAATAACCTTTTTGCTATAGGGTCCATTAATAATTAAATATAATGGACCTTAGTTAATAAATCAAATAGGATTTGTTTTAATAAAATCTTTATTTGAAATCTAGAATAAAACCAAAACACTTCAGTAGGTTTTATTTGAGAAAACAAAATACTTGGAAAACTTATTTTTAAAAGAATAAATAAGTTTTTGATGTTTTGAAAATAGTAAAACCTTTGTTAATAAAACTTGGATATTTAAATCCTTTTTATTTTAAATAAACCTCTACTATTTTTAATCAAAGCAAAACATTTTGTTTCAAAGTTTTGGCCAAGGTTTAATTTGGCTTTATAAAATAATCTTCATTTAAAATATTTCTTTTCATTTTGAAAACCAAAACCTTTTATAAAAAGATTTCAAAGTAGTAATAAAATACTTGGAAAACTTATTTAAAATAAATAAATAAGTTTTAGTGTTTATTTAAAATGGGAAAAGCCTTTACTTAAATAAAATTGGATAGTACATCCTTATTATTTTATTTAAATAAACCTTTACTCATTTTATCAAAACAAAATATTTTATTAAAAGATCCAAAATAGTATTTCCAAAATATTTTATTTTTCTTTATTAAATGTTTATCTTTATAAATCCCTTTAGGATTTTATTTGATCCAACTGGTTTGAAGTCCCAATTGAATTCAAAAAGTTTCTTCTGGCCTTGAAAATCAAACAAAGTTTTATTTTATACATTTATTTTCACATTACAAGATTTGGAAAATCTTGGGATGTGACACCGCTGGATCTGTTGGGTGTAGTTCGTAAACTCCACAGCACAGATGGCAATTCTTCCGCCCAGGCTCCAGCTGCTCTATGTAGCGGTGCCTCAAGACGTGGCTTGATTCCCTGCAGAATTAATCCATTGGCTCGCTCAACCTGACCATTGGATTGTGGGTGTGCCACAGATGCAAGGTCAAGTCGGATGCCCTTCTCCCAACAATAAGCCTCCACTTCTCCTAGTGACAAGTTGCTGCCATTTTCGGTGATAATGCTATGTGGGATACTAAATCTCACCACTAGATCCCGGACAAACCTGAGGGCAGTTGCCCCATCAAGCTTTCTAATGGGTTTAGCTTCTATCCATTTAGTGAATTTATCAACTACTACTAGCAGATGTGTAAATCCACATGGTGCCGTTTGTAATGGTCCCACCATGTCTAGCCCCCAGACTGCAAACGGCCAAGTTATTGGTATTGTTCGCAATTCTTCAGCAGGAACATGTGGTTGTCGGGCATAATACTGGCATCCCATGCATGTCTCAACCAGCTTGTCGGCGTCTGCCTTCACGGTCAACCAGTAGAATCCTTGCCGGAAGGCTTTCGCGACCAATGATCGAGGAGCGGCGTGATGCCCGCAATCTCCGAGATGGATTTCGCATAGGATTTCAATACTTTCTAGCTGGGAAACACACTTTAGGTATACACCAGTAGTGCTACTTTTGTAGAGTTGTCCATTTATTATGGTATAACCCTTTGCTCAGCATACTATTTGCCGTCTTTCTACCTTGTCGTCGGGCAAAGTTCTGTGTTCGAGATATTCCATGAACGGTTTTGTCCAAGCCGGAGGGACCTTTGCCACCATGTGGACGAAAGAGTCAGCTCTATCCGGGTTGTCGATGTCGGCTCCCTTCACGGATGGTGTTCGTAGATGATCTAGGAAAACTCCTGGCGGAATTTGTTTGTGCCCTGATCCAAGCTTAGATAGCAGATCAACCGCCTCGTTTTGCTCCCTAGGTACATACTTGACTTAGTAGCCCAAGAAGCTCTTGGCTATCTCATCCACTTCGTCTCGATATGCCGCCATCATAGGGTTCCACGCATTCTAGGTGCCAGCCACCTGCTGGGCAACCAAGTCGGAATCTCCACAGCAAACAATGTGCTTGATGCCAATATCCTTGGCTACGCGTAGTCCATGAATGAGTGCTTCATACTCCGCCATGTTGTTCGTAGCCTCGAAGTGGATTTGTAAAACATAGTGTAGCTTGTCGCCAGTTGGTGACTGTAGCAATACACCAGCCCCGAGCCGTTGAGCAGCTTTGATCCGTCAAAGTGCATCACCCAGTACTCTGGTTCCGACAACGGAGTAGCATCTGGCATCTCTGTCCAATCTGCGATAAAATTCGCCAAGGCTTGTGACTTGATAGCGTCGCGTCTCTTGTAGGTGATATCGAAGGCGGCAAGTTCAATGCCCCACTTCGTGACCCTTCCCGTAGTGTCGCTGTTGTTGATAATGTCGGACAGTGGAGTTTTGCTCACCACTATGATTGGGTCCTCCTGAAAGTAATGCCTCAGCTTCCGAGAAGCAAGGAATACTCCATAAGCTATCTTCTGGTAGTGCGGGTAACACTGCTTGGACTTTGTCAAGACCTCGCTCACATAGTAAACTGGTCGTTGAATTCTGTTTTCATAGCTTGGTTCCTTCCGCTCTACCACGACGACGATGCTGATTACCCGGTTGGTTGCCTCCATGTAGATTAACATGGGCTCTCCAGGATCGGGTGCTGCAAGGATGGGCGATGAGGAAAGAATCTCCTTGAGCTGCTTCAATGCTACATCTGCTTCGTCCGTCCATGTGAATTTGTCCGCCTTATTCAACAACTTGTACAGGGGCAGAGCCTTCTCTCCAAGTCGGCTGACGAACCGACTAACTGCTGCAACACAACCTGTTAGTCGTTGAATGTCCTTTAGGCATGTCGGACGGTTTATTTTTAAGATGGCCTTGATTTTCTCTGGGTTGACCTCGATTCCATGCTGGGAAACGATGAAACCCAACAATTTGTCGGCTGGAACCCCGAAGACGCACTTCTTAGGGTTAAGCATCATGCTGTATTTCCGGAGATTATCAAAGGTTTATTTTAAGTTGGAGATTAAGTCATTTGACTTTTTAGACATCACCGCGATATCGTCCACATATGCGTGAACGTTCCGACCAATTTGGACGTGAAGGCAACGTTGCATTGTCCGCTGGTACGTAGCACCTGCGTTTTTCATCCCAAAGGGCATCGTAACATGGCAAAACGTGTCGTACGGGTTAGTGAACGAAGTGGCCAATTGGTCCGACTTCCTCATCTTGATCTGGTGGTATCCTGAGTATGCATCAAGAAAACACAAAAGTTCCGAGCCAGCCGTCGAGTCAATGACTTGGCCAATGCGAGGCAAAGCAAACGGATCTTTGGGGCAAGCCTTGTTCAAGCCGGTGTAATCAACGCACATTCTTAATTCTTTGGTTCCCTTTTTGGGGACAAGTACAGGATTGTCCACCCATTGGGTGTGAAGGACTTCTCGGATAAAACTAGCCTTAAGTAACCTAGCTATCTCTTTGCCTATGGCGCGTCTCTTCTCATCTCCAAATCATCGTAGAGGTTGCTTCATTGGTTTTCATTTTGGATCAATGTTTAAGCCGTGCTAGGCAAGTTCCCTAGGTAAACCTTTCATGTCGGCAGGTTGCCAGGCAAAGATGTCCCTATTCTCATGGAGGAACTCGACGAGCGTGCTTTCCTATTTGGGATCCAAGTTCGTCCCAATGGCGGTGGTCTTGGAGGCATCGCCTACCACAAGTTCCACCGGCTTGGTCTCGATAGCGGCCTTGAATGCAGGAGCGGAGTCGGAAATCTGTTTGTCATCGACCTTACTCTGGATTTCTTTGAATTCTTTGCTGTAGAGGACAGCTTCCGCGAAGGCTGCTTCATTAATCTCGCAGTCGCTTGCCTTGGTAAAGCTTTCGGATACGGTGATGACACCGTTTGGTCCGGGTATCTTGAGTTTGTTGTAGACGAAGCATGGCTCGACCATGAAGGTGTGGAATATGTCGCGGCCGAATATGACGTGGTACAGGCTCTTGAAGGGGACCACCTCAAAGGCCATGCACTCTTGGCGGTAATTATTAACATCACCAAAGGCAACCTGAAGTGTGATGCACCCAAGGGACCGAGCCTCCTGACCATGAACTACGCCGTGGAAGATGGTGTTGGTCCGCCTTAGGTTTGCCTCCGTCAAGTTCATCTTCTGCAGTGTATCCAGGTATATGATGTTGATGTTGCTTCCACTATCCACCATACACTTGGTGAACTCCACGCCGTCAATCAAGGGGTTGATGACCATGGCGTATTGGTTCTCCGTAGGAATGAGGTCTAGGTGATCCTTCCTGTCCCAAGTAAATGGAATCTCCGACCAGCGCAGGTACTGGGGAACTGAGGGTAGAGTGGCCATCAGTATCCTCATAGAGGTCTTCTGTTGTCGGACGGTGGGGGTGCCAAGGAAAGTGTGGTAGACTGGCGCCTTCTTCACGAAGGGGTTCTTGCCTTTGTCGTCGCTCTTGGCGGCGTGCATGGGGTCAACATCCTCGTCCATGTCACTTGAATCCTTGGAATCCTCCTCCTTCTTCTTCCCCTTGCCCTTGCCTCGCGGTCTGTTCTTACGACTTTGCTTGTAGCCGGACTCCGGGTCTTCCTTGAGGTCGTTGACGAACTTGCAGTGTCGATTGGTATGGGTGGTCTTCCCATTGACATCGAGGTCTACGAGGAACGGCATATCGCGGTACTCTTTGTAGGTTTGGGGAACGCGGAGCGGTGCCGAGGTAGTCTCACTTCCTCATTACTGCCCACAACCAGATCCCCGTCCTCGGCCACGTTGTCCACCGTCACCTCATCCTGCAAAGGTCATGGCGACCATGTCGAGAGATTGCTTTTCTTCTGGAGCGGTTTTCCGCTTTGTACTGCTGTTCCTCCGAGCTTGATTTGGAACGGCCGTTGCTGGCAGAGAGACACGAGCATCGTCGTCGGCAGCTGCGAATTCACTAGCCAACTGAATCATCTGGTTCAAGTCAAGCTGGTGATTGTCCTGCAAGCGCTTCAGCTTATGTCGGAGCAACGTGCCCCTTTCCAACCCATCGATGAAGGCGGCCATGGCGGTCTAAGTGTGCACTCCTGCACAGGAATTCTTCATATCCAGCCAGTAGGAGAGGTAGGCGCGAGATGTCTCGTCTTTCTCTTGCACGCACCGTTGTAGATCGCCAATAGTGCAGGGACGTTTGTTCGTCCCCTCAAAGTTCTTGGTGAACGCCTCTTGCATGTCCAACCAATTGCAGATGGATATCTCTGGCAAGTCGTCAATCCATTGACGGGCTGTGCCCGCCAATATCAATGGGAGGTACTTGACGGCAACGTTGGGGTTACCCCCAGCAATCTCTATCGCGTTATCGTAATCCTGCAACCATGTCGCTGGCTTAGCGGTGCCGTCATAGGTCTTGATGGTCTTGTCAATATGGAAACCTTTGGGGTAAGTTGCGGACCGTATCGCAGGTCCGAAGCAACGTGGTCCCAGGTATGGTCCTTCCTGGGCCTTGTGGATATTATCGATCCGCGAACATGCATCGTAAGGCTCCGGGTTTTTCTTCTTCTTGTCAACAGGGGATGGGCTACGTGAACGACACGGGCCTCCTCCGCCATGGTGACTACTAGGGGGCGACGGAGGCGGAGGTGGCGGTGGGTTATCCTTCTTGCTATTACCCTCCTGTGACGCCTCACGCTTGTCGCGATTGCTTGCCGGACGCGGAGGGTCATGGTGCGACCTGCTCTTGTGTCCTTGGTTGCGCTCTCCGTCATGATGGGTCTGCTCCGCATTATTGCGGATGACGATGCCGCTCTGCCTTAGCGGGGGCATATCCGTATGATGGTGAGCCTTGGGATCTTCGCGATGTCGGGGGGATCGGGGCGGTGGCGATGGGCGACGTGGTCGGGCCTTTTCTCTGTGGTCGGAGGATATGGGGATAGCATCCTTCCTGTTGTGCGCATCTCTTCATCTTTGTTCTAATGAACCCGTCTGAGACCCGACATCAAGAGGAGATCTGTCCCTTGGCGTCTTATGTTGGCTAGACTTGCAAAATGCTGGGTCAGACTCAAGCCTCTGAGAGGTGGCCTTTTCCTGCTGCTTCACCGCCTTGGACACTAGGTCATAGACCTGGTCCACTGCCTTGGGCGATCTATCCTGCTCTAGAAGGGTCTTGGCGATGGCGAGGTTGAGGAGTGGAGTGGGCATCACCTGTCTGCCTTCATTGTCAATGTATGGCTTGGATTGTGCCGGCTTCGAGGGAGCCCATCCTAGGTTTTGCTGTACACCAGGATCGTTGATGATGCGAGCCGGAGATTTCTTGGCCTTCTGCTGCTGCAGCAGAGTCTTGTACTCGGCCTCCATTGTTCTGGCTTTCTCTATGGATTTCTGCGCATTGACCAGATCTCGATCTAGCTTAGCGCCTTGTTCCGCGATGGCCTGTGCTTCCTCCAGCAGCTGCTGACACTTCTCTTTAAGCTGGGTCATGTTCTGGATATGATCTAAGGTCAGTGGCTCGACGAGGAGGTTGTCGTACATCACTCTATCAGCTGGAGTGACTTAGGAAGCGGCAGACATAGATGCCGGAGGCGGCAGGTTTGCGGTGTTGTTGCTCGGGCCGGTGCCGAGTTCCTGCGGCTATTGTACTGGATTAGGCGGAGGGGGCATGACCTTTGTGCAATCATCGTTGGCAGTAACAGGTGGTCCCTTCCCCTTGTCCAGCACTGTAGGCGGAGCTCGTCTGGGTTGATCTTCATCCATCGCCGTCCCAATGGTGAAGAACACCTCTCGGGACGTGACGACGTTGTTGGCTTGCTCGTCGCGCGTGTACTCCTCCTCCATCTCCTGCATGGCGGAGTCTAGTTCCTCTGGACTGAAATCCATCTCCTCTGAATCTGCACTGAAGTTGGCGTATAGCGCGTCAATCACAGAGTCGAAGGGTGCCAGGACTTCCTCGATGACGGGCGATGGAGGCGCAACAACAACAACGATGACTGGAGGTGGCGGCACGACTGCGGAGACGGCGGCCGGGGGCGATGGTGGCGATGGCTGGATCGGAGGGGCTCCGTTAATGAGCGCAAGCGCTGTCTGAGATGCCCCTTCGTCCTCCGCGTAGTTGTTGACGGTGTTCACCATGCCTTCAAAGGTAAGGCGTCCCGACGCCTGCTGTCGTCTTAAAGAATGCCGGAGGAGCGTGCCATGGTCCAGTACTTCCATAGAGTGATGCATAGCATCATCATTGGGGTAATGGGCCAGATCGGCTCGTATACGGAGCCACCTGACTAGGTAGTCGTGGGGGTTTTCGCCCTCCCTCTGAACGCAACGCGCCAGATCGAAGATGGTAACCACGCCGATGAACTTGGATCTCTGCTGTCCAGACGCACGGGCGAAGCCGGCGGACTTGCAGCGATCTTCCATCGTTATATCCTGCACAAGGGCGGTTTGGGTGGACCTTGAATTTTTCTGATCTTTGCCGGCAAACTTCGAAGAGAGATCCGACATTGATCCTTCCGCGGACGTATCCTGCCCGTAGGCGGTTCGTGCGTGCCTTGATGCTCCTCCGACTCCCAGGGAACTAGTCCCCAAGTCGGTTTCGCCAATGAAGAGGTGGATGTCTCCGATAGGAATGATCGAACACCGCGTAGGGTTCGTCTTCGCCGGGATCCAGAACTCGTCAGGAGGGACAATTGGAACGTTGCTGGAGAAGATAACGCGACCGATGGCTATGGTTTCGCCGATTCCCCCGAAGATCTTGGTCCTCGCCCGCTGAAGAGCCTGAATCGCCTCTTGCCCCACGGTGGGCGCCAACTGTCGTGGTATCGCCGATGAGTACGCCATGGAGGGGTCCTCACAGTGCGTGTTTAGAGACATGGGGGAAGTCGGACGGTTGACGGGTATGAGGTAACACAGCTTACCCAGGTTCAGATCCCACAACGGTGGCGAATCCTACTCCTGCTATAAGTCACTATAATGGCAATACGCCGAGTTACAGAGATAGGTTCGCTGTGCGAGTTTGTCTGAGTTATCGTCTGAAGTTGTGCCCTAAAGGATCCCATAGGCCCGACTTATATAGTCGCCAGGTCCTAGGGTTACAGGGAAAAGTCTTAGCCGAACAGGTTACAGAGTCCTACACCGTCTATTACTAGTCTTGCGTGTCTTGTACTCCAAGGCTCCGGGTACGTCGGTAACTCCACTGTAGCCTTCCTTTATCCGGCATGGGCCTCCCTTCTGGATCCATCTAACTAGGCCGCCCAGCAGGCCATGGGACATGCTACCAACTGTGGGCCACCCGGGTTATCCGGATAGGAGACATTCTATGAGGATACCCATATAGCATATCCCCAACAGCAAGGTTATTTGGAGAGAAACAAACATGCCTTTATAGACAAGGATTTTAAGATATTTGTAAGAGAAGGGAATAAAATAGCTTAATAATCCAGATAATTGGGAGAATTATTTGGGGATGCTTATATCCAAAGTAAATGATATAAAATTGATGTAGGCATCAAGGTCAACCTTGGTTTTGTGGAAAAGTGGTGAAAAGGGTGGAAACTAGATTCTTGGAGGATGTAGGGTTTAGTTACTTTGATGCCACCTAAACAGGATTGGATTAGGGAGCTCAGAGTTCACCTTGGTACAAAAGGTAGATGGATGGATATACTAGGTATTATAGTTGATCATGTAAAGAAGAGTTGGGCTTGGTTGCATTTGAGGTGATCTAGAGGAGATGGCAAACTTTGTTGAAAATAAGGCTGCCATAAGAGATACATCAGGTAGCCTCCTAAACCATGTGGGTTTAAGAAGCACAAGGCTACAATGGAAACAAGTGAAGTGGGAGTTGATAGTACATGTTTAGTAGATCATAACCATGCAAAGACTTGGTCAAGAGGAGGTGGCATATAGATGTGAGCTTCTGCCAAAGTAGGCAAGATGATAAGATTTGCAGAAAAGATTATTATCTTGACTACAAAACCATCATGGATGAGTGGGACATAGAATGGCTTAGCCAAGGGTAAGAATGGTCTTTCGTAGTACTAATGATGTAATACAATATGGTTCAAGTACATTCTCAAGAATGCACATAGGTTGGAAAAGGTAGAGCTCCAAAGATTGAATCTAGATAAGAAATCCAGACTTGGCCATTTTTGCAGTTTTTGAGATCTTGACTAGAGTGCAAATGTCGAAGCTTTTGAGAGGATGCTAGGTTCCAAACTCATGATCAAGGATATGAGGTTGAGGTACTAACTAAGTAGATAGGTTTCATGCTTATATTGGGTCTCCACTGAGTTGGAAACCAACCAAAGGGATTATCCTTGGATGGATCTAGGCATGAGGGGAGGTGGTTACCTTAGTGGCTTAGGATATATCTAGACTTGGATGCTTTCTTTGGGATTGATGATCGCAAGCAAAGATTGGGTACTAAGGGATGAGCTACTAGATTAGCTCACTCTAGTTCCTAAGCAGACAAGGCAATCAGCATATCAAGGCAATTCATCAGACAGCAGATCAAGGCAATTCATCTTGTTACTTATCCAACTAGTACTAGGGTTACCATCAAGCCTAGCTTGGGGTAAGGAGGGGTATTTTGAAAAGGGGTTTGGCTTTGAGGTAAGATAAGGATCATCTTGGTATTACTACCAAGATTGAGATGAAAAGTTTTTAATAAGGTTTTGGAAAACCTATAAATAAGAGTAGTTGAAGGTTCTGTCTTGAAAACATAAGGAAATAATATATAGGTCTCCATAGTTTGTCAAAAGAAACTAGTAAAGTATTTTGTTGGGTCAAAGTCATCTTGGCTCAGGTTTTAGAAATGCCAGAACATTTGAGAATATGAGAAATGAGCCAAGACATCTCTTTTTGTAAAATAGATTTTTGGAAACTAGTGTTGAGATGAGGAGTACACTATTAATACACAACCAGTTGCTTGAGCATAAGCAAACAAGTAAGCACATATTGCAAGAAAAAGTTTTTGTTCCCCCTGATTTTTGCATTTTGGACATTTAATCAGGGTTGCTGAAATGGGATGTTACAATGATCGGACTTGGTGTAGTGGATTTTGTTCATGTAATCACCAAAAAGACGCGAGGGATGTCGTTTTCGAGTGGGAGTTCATTTCTAATTTGGATTAGTAGAACTCAATTTATCAAAAATTAAATCAAAGTGAATTTGCATAATTAGTCATTGGCATTCGTTCACCACTTTATGTTTAGTTGTAATTGAGATAATAGAACTATATAATTCTGGATATTTACTTTACGAACTGGTATCGTATTGTGTTGAGTGTCAATCTAAAGTTTAAAGTCCTATTGCAAACTTTTAGCAAACTCTGTTTACTCCATGAAATTTAATAATTGGTATTAAATCGAGAGTAACAATTCTAGTGTTAGTATCTTAAGTATCATGTTTGCCTACATGATTCTTGATTGTTTTTAATATCAAGTTTATCTAGGAGCTGGAAGAATTGTTTCAGAAACCATCACGTGTGACAGATATAACGATATCTGAAACAATGTTTTGGTTGCAATATGATAGAGTATAATGTATGTTCTCATATTGGATGAGAATTTGCGAAGGTTGGAGATGCTAGACATCCTAATCATCCAAAAGGGTTTTGGAAAGTAACATTATACTCACGATTCGCCTTCATAAGCTAAATTAGCTTGATCATGAAAGTCTTCATGATAAGGATGAATAGAAGATGTATGTAAAGTGTTTACTACACAAAAAGATTACTAAAGAATGGATTTTGAAAGAATGCCGATCATTTGATGATGGTAATCTATTTCAAAGTGCAAGTCCAAAGGTATTATTATTTGAATATACACGCTTTGGACTATGTGTCATGTATATGGCGCCACTGTTGATGTTGATAGATTGTTTTAAAAAGGAAAAGGAAATGCTGAAAGAGAATCTATAAAATATATTTGGCAGAAAAGAAAAGACTAGAAATATCCAGTTTAGGTATATAGATGATATACATGTTATGGTTGTATTCTTTGCTTGTTAAACAATGTGGTTCTTGGGTATTAGATACCGAATTGGTTGGTATGAAATTTCATATAGAACGACACGATTCATAAACCACAATGGCCTAAGTAACTAGCAAGAGAATATGTGATGATGATCATCTAAAACAAACAAGCCATTGTTTGTATTTCTCGTTGACATTAAAGCTTGCCTTTAAGATTTGTTTCAATAATCGTTATTTAAATCAAATAATTACCATATTCCATATAAGATGGATGATTTACAAATCTAGTTGGAGAAATCACATCCATAAAAACTAATGCTAAAATGTCACAAGACAAATGATTGAAAGATCACTTACGAAGTGACATCACCATTTAAATTATATTGGAAAGAAAACATGAAGAATCTCCATATTCATGGATTTTTGGAGTCTTTGATTTGATCAAGTGACGCTTATGAGACTTTCCTCGGGATAATTAAAACTTCGTTCAAAAGGCCAAAGAAGAATTATTGACTAAATTATTGGAATTCATACATATCGATGTATGTATTCCATTATGTGTACTCGTAAGCAATGGATTCAAACTTCATATGCTTTCTCCGGAAATTTGAGTGAATATTCACTTAATGAGAAAGAAGTATGAAATATTTGAAAACGTTCAAAGACTTTCAAGATGAAGTGGAAAATCATTGCAACAAGAAAATAAAAGATTTATGATTTTTTTCATAAAGGGATTTATTTGAGTTGCAAGTTTAGCAAAACTCCTAGATTTACATCTCCCGAAACACCATAGGAATATGGAGTGTTTGAGATTTGTAATGAAACCTTGTTTGACATGGTTGGATCAAAGGTGTTATTTATAAAACTGCCATTATGTTTTAGAAGATTAAAAGCTTTAGATACTACCGCTTTTACACTAAAAAGATCTCCATCTCGATCCATTGAAATGACACCATGTAAGTTATGGTTTGGGGTAAAACCCAAGTTGTCCTTTCTTAAATTTTGGTATGCTAAGCATAAGTAAGATGTTTACAACCAAAGTTGGGTGAGCATGTCTTTGTAGGATATTTCGAATAACCATTGGGTATTCCTCCATAACACCAAGGACAAAATGGTTTGTCGCTTGAAAGGTGAAGTTTCTTGAAAAAGGATTTTTTCACAAAAAGTTAAGTGGGAGGACAATAGAACTTTGATAAGGTTAACGAACCTTACCTATATGTGCTGAGTTGCGTAGCGCCGAAAAACCTTCCGGAGGCAGCCGGAATGCTTATGGCTCACGTGCCTCAAAGGTTGTGGTCACGGAGGTCTAAGTTCCTATTGAACCAAGCATGTCGGATAAACAATCAAACGCTAAGATTTGAGAGTAAATCATTATTGTTTGACAATGATGAATCGAATACATGCAAAGAAGCGATGATGGGCCCTGGCTCCGTCAAATGGCTTGAAGCTATAAAATCCGTGATAGTTCCATACACGAGAAATCAAGTTTTGAACTTGGAAGACCCTCCAGAAAGGTGTAAAAACCTATCGGTCGTATTTGGATCTATAAAGAAACAGACATGGATGTTTCACATCTATGAAATAGTCGACATGTCGTAAATTATTTTATGACAATGTTCAAGGAGTTCACTATGATAAGATTGGATCTTTCATAGCGATATTTAGTCTGGACGGATTAATGTAGCAACCACTACATATAATTTGGTATATGGTAGAAAAATAAACAAAACAAAATTCTTATAAAAGAATGGTTACCTAGGACGTGTGCATGACACGGTCCAAAGGGTTTTGTTAATTCAAAGGATGCTAAAAGGGCATGCAAACTTAAATGGTTGAAGTAAGCATCACGGAGTTGGAATCTTCACCGTGATGAAACTGTTGATGAAGTTTAATTTCATCAGGAGACGATGAAGATGCTTGCGTTTGCAAGAAATTAAGTGGGAGCGTTGAGACATATTTCTAATACATTATGTGGAGGACATCTTGTTGATTGGAAATGATGTATCTTTTATTGACAAAGGTTAAGAATTTCATTTCGATGAAAGAGTTAGGCAAAACCCGAATATTTAGTATGAATGTCTACATGGATAGACCGTAACGCTAATATGGTTATGCCAAATGTACATATATGAGATATTGAAGGAGTTCAATATAGAAACGACAATAAAAGGTTCTTGTCGCATGGAAAAGAATTGAATCAAGATTCAAGTGTATTGACACTTGATAAGTGAAACAAGATTCAAGTGCTTTGACACTTGATGAGTAAAATCACAAGAATGTTTTGATCAATCATACCATGACATGTACACATCCAGATATGTCCTATGCTCTAAGTGTTATGAGCATATACCAGAATGAATCATAAAATGATCATTGGACGATAGTGATGATATTCTTATGATCTTTTGGAAGAACTAAGAATATATTTGTGTAGAGGTGACAAACAATTAGAAATAGTTCATTGTAAAGCGTTACATTGATACTAGTTTTGTCACAAGATACAAACTAAATTTATCTCAATTTAAACTATGGGTGGCACAATGTAATGGAAAGGAGATTCCATGATGGATTTGGATGAATTCCAAAGTTAAGATATTGTGACGGATACTACAAAAAAGGCTAATTATATGACTGCTATAGTAGCAGCAAAGAAGGGAATTTGTGTCAAGTAGTTTGTTATCAAACTAAGGTGTGGTTCGCGACGGGCTAACACTAAAGATATATTGTATGACAATAGTATTGACATGTTTTAACCCCAAGGAACTAGAGGTCTCACCAAAAGACCAAATTTATACAATGCCATCTCATTGGTGAATGAGTGATGCGTGAAGACGCAAAGACATGCAAATACACACGGACCTGAAAGTGTCAGATCCGTAGATTATGTTAAACACTTGCAATCGCATATATGGAATACCAGAAAGCCATAGGTGTTCAATACACAAAGTTTCCAAACAAGATTATTGTATCTAGTGCAAGTGGGAGACTGAAGGGAATATGCCCGAGAGGCAATAATAAAGTGGTTATTATCGTATTCCTTATTTATGATAAATGTTTATTTTGCATGCTATAATTGTATTAATACGGAAATGTTAATACATGTGTGTTTAGTAAACAAAAAGAAAGTTCCTAGTTATGCCTCTCTTATAAACTAGCTCGTTGATTAACAAGATGATCAAAGGTTTCCTTATCATGGACATTGGATGTTGTTAATAACAAGGTCACACCATTGTTGGAATGATGTGATGAACATTCATACAAAGTATAGCATTACATCAAGGTCATTGTGTTTATATTGCTATAACATCATACGAAGTAATCTTAGTCCTTAGACCATGAGATCATGTCAATCACTAACACCGCAAGAGTATCTTGATAACATCAAACGTCACACCGTAACAGGGTGACTATAAAGATGGGTTCAATGCTACGAAGGTGTTATGTTGAGTGTAACATCCCAGGATTTAGGAACTAACGAAGGGTAGATTTAGGAAATTGAATTGTTGCATTCGTTCATCTGTGAAAATGTGGGTAAATTTTTCGCCAAATAAAAATCTAAAGTGATCAAGGTTACTTTCATACTTTGAGATTAGATTTAGTCTTAAAGAATGATTGCTAGTGACTTTGATATGATCTTTGTGAAATTATGCGTTTTGGGAAATGAAATTTGAATTTAGAACTTGAGTGTTTGAATTATAATTCAAATGATTTTTGAATAATGTTTAAATCTTGATTTGATTAAGAGTTAACCAATTTAACTCAAACTTTATTTAAAAAAAGTAATTAAGAATATGAATATTTGTTTCATAGTTTTATTCAATAAATAAGTTACAAAAATCTAACTTATTAAAATCATCCACAATATTCACCAATAGCCAATAAATAAAGAATAAGAATATTTCTTTATTGCTAGTAGTATCATTTTTATTACAAAATAATAAATGAAGATTAAAAAAGAATAAAATAAAAATTACAAAAGAATAAAGAATATTACATTTGACTATTCTATAAATAAAGAAGAAAACCTAAACTAGAATCTTGAATTTCCAAGTCTGATACCTGCAAAACAAACACAACAAAAAAATAAAGAAAGTTAGGGTTAGTAATGTTTTACTCTCAGACTTGTCAATGAAGTGCACTGATCAAGATTCATCATTGAGTAATTCTATTAAAAGGGGCAAGTTTCACCAATATGAAAGAATGTATCTTTCATACTTTTAAGCCAGAAGTCAAATGACCGCAAAGAGGGGAAAGTTTCACCAGCCAAGTAAAAGGCACCAGATAACAGTCAATTTCAAAATTCTGAACATATCCACAAGTGCACAGCAAGCACATAGGCAGCACACACACCAGATTGCATGGTGTGTGCTGTCAGCACCTTAGCAACAACCCAGCAACACAAAACCATCAACACAGCTGTGGGTAAGCACACAACCACATCATTCTTTTGCTCCTACACATCAAGCTCAGCAGCCAACAGCTAAACCAAGCACAACAGCCAGCAGCCAAACCAACCAAAGCCCAAGATCACATCACCAGGATGGTGACATAAGGAGGGGGAAGATCAGGTGGACAGCAAGACCAAGGTCAAGCCATCAGGATCAGGAGATGATGGGATAGATCAAGGACAAGCTAGGAGCTAAATATACCAGGGGAGCACAAGATCAACCACAAGATCAAGCTACAACAAGATCCACCACTAGCAACCACAACATCAAGTGACAGTGGTGAGTACATAGACCATCACATGATATATCTGTCTAAGATTAGACAAGCATACATGATCTGTATCACATTCAAACTCTTAGAAAGCACCCAAGTGGGGTGAATCCATCACTGAGGTGTTAAACTCTAAAAGCAAAGAGCAAAGTACAAAGATCCAACCAAAACTCAGAACAACATCATTGATTTGGCAATCAAGCTATATTCCAATAAATATAGCTAAGATTTAATTTCTACGCACATCCCTAAGATAAGGGTAGCACCTTAGAAGTTAATCTTTTGGATCCATATAAGTGATCAAGCCTACTAGCATTTTTTCCAATCTTTGATTCAAGAAACAGTAGCTGGTACCACTACCAGAACTATCCATATAAATCAACTAAATATAGCCTAATCCCTAAGCCTCGGACCAACATCATTGGTCTTAGGGATTTCAGAAAAGAACATTTCTACTTATCTTTTAAAGCCAAGCTTGTATTAAGCTTAAACCAACCCAATCAATGGATTAGAATCAATCTTGTGTGCCATACAAAGATGGTGTCACAAGAACAATTCTACATGAATCAGAATAAGCATTCAATCATCACAGATTCAATCAATCAATCTACCAATCCTTTTCCTGTCATTACAGGAATCATAATTAAGACATTCTATGTATATCTTCACTGTTTGAGATCATTGTGATCTCAAACCACATATTAATTCTCAAGCCAACAGCACTAAGACAGTGATTTCATCACACCATACCCATTATCATTAACCAAGAAATGACAGTGGTAAGTTATCAAACCCACTGACTTTACCAAGCATTGGTTTTAGAGCAACTATATCATCTGAATCATATGAAATCTAAGCATAAAATCATCTAATAGGCCACCAGAACCATTATAGTTCATCTTAAGCAGCAAGCCTCAAGCTAATAATCATTTAGCATGCTTAGAGACCATCCACACATGATCTAATTCATCCAGTGTATGATCAACAACAGGATATGAACCCTAAATGGAATAAATCATCTTAATCAGGACAAGACAGTAACCACAGGTCACTGCCAACATCTAGCATAGGATGAGCGAGCACAGAGAGCACGAGGGGAGAGGAAAAGAACTCACCAAAGGTCCTCGCTGAAGACTAGAAGAGGAAGCAAAGGTGGCCGACGACCATGGCGTCACGGGGAGCACCCCCAGGGGGGGCGCTACGACCCATACAGCACCATGGCGGCGACCATGGCCACGCCTAGAGGCGAGGTGAATCACCACGACGCATGACGACAGCGGCAGCGCCAAGATCCACGCCAACCCCCAAACCCTAGGGTTCGGGACTGCATCGATCCATCGCAGGAGAGCCCCATGCTCAAATCCAGTTGGACATGAAGGAAGGGCGTAGTCGACAACCTCCTCCTGCACCACGGCGGCGACCAGAATGGCCCACGACGGCGGGAATCGTCAGCGGCGGCATCACCGACCACGAGGTCGGGCATAGAGGAGGAGAGGAATGATGTAATGCCCCCGAATAGGGTCTATGCAGATCTCAGCATTTCCCGCCAAAACCCGCATAGAAGAGATTCAAAGACGCCCACCAGACACTTTCGTGTGGGTGGGATTTGAATACAAGTAGTTACATCACAATAGTTTACAACAGAGTCCACAAGAACTTATATATACAACAATGACTCAACGAGTCCAGAATACAAATGATACAATTCATAAAGAAAGCCAAATAGTATCCGAGTACGGACAAGATCCAAATAGGAATAAGAGTCCTGAAGAATAACCAAGCGGTGTCCATAACCCTGCCCAGGCCAAGCCGGAAGGGTAACCTTGCTAACGTCGCCAATCACATACCTGTCAAGCCAAAAGGGTGCCGACAAAGGGCAAAGGGAAACAAAAAGAGAGCGGTCAGTACTGAGGCCAGTACACGGCGAGACTAGAATTCGGCGGTCCTCGCTTACATAGGTATGGTGGGCTCAGTGGCAACAAAGCTTGTACTATCTAACTTATAGAGACACGCTACAACTTTGGCTATTAGAGCGAGATAAGAGAGCGCTATGCGATAACTATAATATAACACCAAACATAACCCATCCGAAGATTTCCCCCTCGAAGACCAGTCGAGGAAGTCCTCTTGCAGAACACACACGGTGACAATTCTAGTTAATCAGGTGTTTAGTTGATAAGGATAATTACTAATCATGTTATTAGAGGCAAATCATTAGTGGCGTTGTCTATGATCATGACACTGTACTCCTGAGGCGTCCATAACCGTGGACACACGACTTCTCGAAAAGATTTACCCTGCAGGGGTGCACTACTGTACCCAAACGCATGCTCAACCCTTTAGGCAACATATTACGCGTGCCTTCCGAATCTCACAACAAGAACTGTCCCTTAACTATGCGCATATCCAGAGGCATCACCTACTGTGTTTTACCCACACAAGAGATACAACTGATTCTCCAGGTGGCACAGCGTTTGAGTCTACGGCCGGGGGATGATCGGAAGATAACTTGTAGAGCTCCATCCCACCTCCGACACGATATCTCGATTTTATGCAATGCAAGCCATGGCAGTCCACCAAAATATCAAGTCCGAAGACATATCAACTCACCCATGTCCGAGGACATATTATGCGTATGCACCAAATGGAAAACCAATTTTGTAACCCTCTAGATATACGAGTAGCACTGGTAGTTGAGGGGGGATCCCAGAGGCCCCCACGTTTGGTTAGCGCGTTCAACTTAGAACTGGTATCATAGAACGAACGGGTCCTAGGGCGGCTCAAGCAATTCCCAAAGGTGGTCCCTGCCGGGGCCTTATCATTAGGTGAGACCATAACCAACAACATCAGATTAATTATCTTATCACCAACCATATTCGAGTATCATGTTCCACCTGTATGAGAGCGGTACTAAGCATGCCTACGACTCGCAAGGACAAAGCTAGCTAATCAAACAAGGCAATAGGATAACCAAGGCTACATAGTGGAAAAGGATAGCAATAGATCAAAGGACGGAAGTAAAGACTATAAACACAAAATAGGTAGAAGAGGGAGAATGCTCGCCTGTGAGACAAAGTTGAGAAACCGGAGGCTTGTCATATCTCACATCGACTCGTCATCCTATCCGGTGAAGATGCAAACACTAGAAAGAACAGCCGGTGCAATATTTAATACTAGGCGAAAAATCCGGCATGTTTATGATATGATGCATGGCATGGCGATATGCGGTCCCACTTAGCAATATTAAGCGGAATCAGGATCCCGACATTTATTATTAGGTTCAAGTTATTTAACTACCCCGCATATTAAATGTTGAATTAACAAGGCAAAGCATGACAACGGTTCGCTTCACAAATTTAAATGGGGTCAAGATAATATAAATATAGCCCGCATATGATCTCCATATTTAATTTAGGTGAATCGCCAAAGTACTCCCAGACAAATAAACAGGTATGCGAGTATGGATGGGTTAATATGCAGCAAGTTATATTATATATATATTATAACAAAAGAGGGGTCTCGGATAAGGGTCGCACATCTCGGATCGATGAACTTGGGCTCCGGGGGACAGTTCTTCGGATTCCGAGAAGAAGGCCTTGGTGTTCCGGCTTCAATTATCGAAGGTGTACTTGATTCTGGTAACGGTGGTCACAGGAAGATCTTGGCAAGAACAATAATGATGACCTTGTAACACTTCTCATTCTTGTATGTTGTAGACTGTAGTCGAGGATGCGAAGTTCACAACACCACCATCTTGTTAGCGTCGCGCCACACCTCAACCACACATCAGATTAACATACACTTCCGGGGCTGCACAATTCCACATCCAAAGGAAGGCCTTGTCCGAAGGTACTACGTCACGGACACCAGCGAAAACAGGGGGTCTCGATGGTGAACCTGCAGGACGCGAGGCATGCTGGGATTGCTCCAGGTCCGCTGAGCATGTGCGGAGTCACGGGGTTGAAGACGCTGCAAAGCGAGAACAGGGACGCGCGGCCTTAGGCGTCGAACGGGCGAGGTCGTCGGGACAGCCCACCTGTAGGAAGAAATAGAGGCGGCTCACATAGCGATGGTCGGTGGTCGGCAGGGCTCGGGGCACGAGATTTGTTAGGGTCGGGGTCGGAGAGCGGCACCGGAGAAGAGGGAGGCGGGGTAGCAGACGGGTCGCGTGCCCATAGTGGCGCTGCAGAGGCCAACGTAGAGGCGGTGGCTGATGGCGGATGGGGAAGGGCGACGACCGGTCGGAAGGAGCCGCGGCGGAGCATGCCGACAATGGCGGGCAGAGGCGACGCGAGGCGAGCGCTCGCGACAGGACAAGCTTGGCTCGATGGTAGGAAACGCGGGGATGCGGAGGAGAGGCATGCGGCGGCGCTGGCGGGCTTGAGGAGGACGCTAGTGGTGGACTCCTGCGAAGGGCGGCGGCCGTCTCGGGTGCAGGGTCAGAGGGAGGACGCCGAGTAGGCCGACGGGGAGGGCTCGGGGCAACGACCGACGTGGCCGTCGAGGAGGGAGTAGGGCCTCGCGGTGGCGCACTCAGCGGCGGCTGTTGGCGGCGGCTTGCTGGCGAGCGAGGGATGCGAGATGAAGAGGGGATGGGCACGGGGCAGGTCGCGAGGGAGATGGAATGGGGAAGTGGTGGGAGCCACGACGTGGGACGGCTAACTGCGTGAGTTCGACGCGGGGTGGACGCGGTCGACTAGGAACGGGGGATGCCTCACACGGGAGTGGGACGCGGTGTCCTGGGTCGGTCGGGTTGGTACAGTTCGGTCGAGGCAGGGCAGCGCGTCGGGTCGCTGGTCGCTGAGTGCGTGTGTGTGTGTGTGTGGTGTGGTGGGTGGTGGCGTCTGTGTGAGGATCTAGGTTAGGGTTAGGACTAGCTAGGGTTTTCTTACGGGGTCGTAGGTGGCTAGCTGGACCGTTTGGCCCGGCCGGCTGCCTCCCTCTAAAATTATTTTTATTTATTTATTTTAGTTTTAAATAGGCTTTTATAAGTAGTTTTTAGACAAATAAAAGATCCGGAAAAGACCAGGGTTTTGATTTGAAATTAAAGGAGGGACTCATTAGAAAACAAAATAGGCTTTTGACGAAAATATTTTAGTGCAAAAGTATGCATGATGTCATGATGACGCAAAATAGAAAATAACACGCAATTTTATTTTGGAATATTTTACGGAGCATTACAACTCGACACCACTAACAAGGGATCTCGTCCCAAGATCTAAGCAAAGACACTAGGGAGAAGAGGTTTGCTGATAGAATGTTCTTGCGTCGGGTTAATGGTTGCGACACCACTAACAAGAATTCTTGTTCCATCTTGGAGTTGTCGACACCACCAATTGGAGTTGTTGTTCACGTTCTTCGAGGAAACACTCCGGAAAAACAAAGGCGAAGAAAGGGGCCACAGGGTCACCTCTAACTTCCAAGGAGTAAGAATCACACTAGTCCATCAATTCAATGTACAAGAGCAAATGATAAGAGTAGTGGTATGGTCATGACTCCACCCCGCACTCGAAGCATTACTCTATACATGAATAGAAGTATCGTGCAACCACTCTCGGGATTCAGACTGGATATCTTGTCAAATAGTATTAACAAAAGATACAGGTAGATGATGTCGTCGCGAAAAGTTGCAGGGCACTGGGTAACATTTGAAAAGGGATCAAGTAGAATGAAATCCAGAAGTAGGTCCACCGTTACAAAAGAAGGAAAACGGAACCCTAAAGGTACGACAGATAACCCATCCACGAGAATCCTAAACTTGAACAAGGTAAGAGAGAAGACTAAAACATGCAAAAATAAGAAGAGAAAGAATGGAGGTAAGGAATAAAATCAGAGCTATTCAGATCTATCCAACGCATTTGTTAGCAAAATAGTTTTGACACTAGACGTCGTCCGTTGGCAAGGTTATCCTACAGGCTGGACCAGTGGGGTATCGTAAACCTTTGCTCTGATACCACTTGTAACGCCCCCGAATCGGGTCTATGCAGATCTCAGCATTTCCCGCCAAAACCCGCATAGAAGCGATTCAAAGACGCCCACCAGACACTTTCATGTGGGTGGGATTTGAATACAAGTAGTTACATCACAATAGTTTACAACAGAGTCCACAAGAACTTATATATACAACAACGACTCAACGAGTCAAGAATAAAAATGATACAATTCATAAAAAAATCCAAATAGTATCCAAGTACGGACAAGATCCAAATAGGACTAAGAGTCCTGAAGAATAACCAAGCGGTGTCCATAACCCTGCCCAGGACAAGCCAGAAGGGTAACCTTGCTAACGTCGCCAATCACATACCTGTCAAGCCAAAGGGTGCCGACAAAGGGCAAAGGGAAACAAAAAGAGAGCGGTCAGTACTAAGGCCAGTACACGGCGAGACTAGAATTCGGCGGTCCTCGTCTACATAGGTATGGTGGGCTCAGCGGCAACAAAGCTTGTACTATCTAACTTATAGAGACACGCTACAACTTTGGCTATTAGAGCGAGATAAGAGAGCGCTATGCGATAACTATAATATAACACCAAACATAACCCATCCGAAGATTTCCCCCTCGAAGACCAGTCGAGGAAGTCCTCTTGCAGAACACACACGGTGACAATTCTAGTTAATCAGGTGTTTAGTTGATAAGGCTAATTACTAATCATGTTATTAGAGGCAAATCATTAGTGGCGTTGTCTATGATCATGACACTGTACTCCTGAGGCGTCCATAACCGTGGACACACGGCTTCTCGAAAAGATTTACCCTGCAGGGGTGCACTACTGTACCCAAACGCATGCTCAACCCTTCAGGCAACATATCACGCGTGCCTTCCGAATCTCACAATAAGAACTATCCCTTAACTACGCGCATATCTAGAGGCATCACCTACTGTGTTTTACCCACACAAGAGATTCAGCTGATTCTCCAGGTAGCACAGTGGTTGAGTCTACGGCCGGGCGATGATCGGAAGATAACTTATAGAGCTCCATCCCACCTCCGACACGATATCCTGATTTTATGCAATGCAAGCCATGGCAGTCCACCAAAATATCAAGTCCGAAGACATATCAACTCACCCATGTCCGAGGACATATTATGCGTATGCACCAAATGGAAAACCAATTTTGTAACCCTCTGGATATACGAGTAGCATCGGTAGTTGAGGGGGGATCCCAGAGGCCCCCACGTTTGGTTAGCGAGTTCAACTCAGAACTAGTATCGTAGAACGAACGGGTCCTAGGGCGGCTCAAGCAGTTCCCAAAGGTGGTCCCTGCCGGGGCCTTATCATTAGGTGAGACCATAACCAACAACATCAGATTAATTATCTTATCACCAACCATATTCGAGTATCATGTTACACCTGTATGAGAGCGGTACTAAGCATGCCTACGACTCGCAAGGACAAAGCTAGCTAATCAAACAAGGCAATAGGATAACCAAGGCTATATAGTGGAGCAGGTAAATAAAGGAACGGTACTATAGCATCGACAATAAGGATAGCAATAGATCAAAGGAAGGAAGTAAAGACTATAAACGCAAAATAGGTAGAAGAGGGAGAATGCTCGCCTGTGAGACAAAGTCGAGAAACCGGAGGCTTGTCATATCTCACATCGACTCGTCATCCTATCCGGTGAAGATGCAAACACTAGAAAGAACAGCCTGTGCAATATTTAATATGCAACAAGTTATATTATATATATATTATAACAAAAGAGGGGTCTAGGATAAGGGTCGCACATCTCGGATCGACGAACTTGGGCTTCGGGGGACCGTTCTTCGGATTCCGAGAAGAAGGCCTTGGTGTTCCGGCTTCAATTATCGAAGGTGTACTTGGTTCTGGTAACGGTGGTCACAGGAAAATCTTGGCAAGAACAACAATGATGACCTTGTAACACTTCTCATTCTTGTATGTTGTAGACTGTAGTCGAGGATGCGAAGTTCACAACACTACCATCTTGTTAGCGTCGCGCCACACTTCAACCACACATCAGATTAACATACACTTCCGGGGCTGTACAATTCCACATCAAAAGGAAGGCCTTGTCCGAAGGTACTACGTCACGGACACCAGCGAAAACAGGGGGTCCCGATGGTGAACCTGCACGACGCGAGGCATGCTGGGCTTGCTCCAGGTCCGCTGAGCATGTGCGGAGTCACGGGGTTGAAGACGCTGCAAAGCGAGAACAGGGACGCGCGGCCTCAGGCGTCGAACGGGCGAGGTCGTCGGGACGGCCCACCTACAGGAAGAAACAGAGGCGGCTCACATAGCGATGGTCGGTGGCTGGCAGGGCTCGGGGCACGAGATTTGTTAGGGTCGGGGTCGGAGAGCGGCACCGGAGAAGAGGGAGGCGGGGCAGAAGAGGGGTCGCGCGCCCCTAGTGGCGCTGCAGAGGCCGACGTAGAGGCGGTGGCTAATGGCGGATGGGGAAGGGCGACGACCGGTCGGAAGGAGCCGCGGCGGAGCATGCCGACGATGGCGGGCAGAGGCGACGCAAGGCGAGCGCTCGCGACAGGACAAGCTCGGCTCGATGGTAGGAAACGCGGGGATGCGGAGGAGAGGCATGCAGCAGCGCTGGCGGGCTTGAGGAGGACGCTGGTGGCGGACTCCTGCGAAGGGCGGCGGCCGTCTCGGGTGCAGGGTTAGAGGGAGGACACAGAGTAGGCCGACGGGAGGGCTCGGGGCAACGACCGACGTGGCCGTCGAGAAGGGAGTAGGGCCTCGCGGTGGCGCACTCAACGGCGGCTATTGGCGGCGGCTTGCGGGCGAGCGACGGATGCGAGATGAAGAGGGGATGGGCACGGGGCAGGTCGCGAGGTAGATGGAACGGGGAAGTGGTGGGGGCCACGACGTGGGACGGCTAACCGCGTGAGTTCCACGCGGGGTGGATGCGGTCGACTAGGAACGGGGGATGCCTCACATGGGAGTGGGACGCGGTGTCCTGGGTCGGTCGGGTTGGTACAGTTCGGTCGAGGCAGGGCAGCGCGTCGGGTCGCTGGTCGCTGAGTGCGTGCGTGTGTGGTGTGGTGGGTGGCGGCGTCTGTGTGGGGATCTAGGTTAGGGTTAGGACTAGGTAGGGTTTTCTTACGGGGTCGTAGGTGGCTAGCTGGACCGTTTGGCCCGGCCGGCCGCCTCCCCCTAAAATTATTTTTATTTATTTATTTTAGTTTTAAATAGGCTTTTATAAGTAGGTTTTTAGACAAATAAAAGATCCGGAAAAGACTAGGATTTTGATTTGAAATTAAAGGAGGGACTCATTAGAAAACAAAATAGGATTTTGGCGAAAATATTTTAGGGCAAAAGTATGCATGATGTCATGATGATGCAAAATAGAAAATAACACGCAATTTTATTTTGGAATATTTTCCGGGGCATTACAAATGAGCTCGA
Organism: Avena sativa; assembly: GCA_916181665.1. Taxonomy (NCBI): domain Eukaryota; kingdom Viridiplantae; phylum Streptophyta; class Magnoliopsida; order Poales; family Poaceae; genus Avena; species Avena sativa. The sequence continues at coordinate 81,442,671 of OV702299.1, read as the reverse complement.
GGGTGAGAGGAAGCGAAGGAGTGGGCTGAGTTGGGCCTGAACCCTTCGGGGTGGCTATTTTGACTATGTCTAATGGGCCACAAGGGCCCAATAAGATTAAGCCAGCCCAAAAACCTTAAGGCATGTTTTTAATTAATAGAAAAGACCAAAATGCCCCTGAACTTAATTAAAATCTAGAAAATAAAATAAAAATCCAAAAAATATAAATAAAATATTCTTGGATTCACAAAAATCCAAACTATCCAAATAAATTAAGATATAAAATTTTAGACATTTAAATTTTATTAAGAATTTTGTAATGTATATATTCCTCATGGAATTTTACAAAATTATTGAAAGATGATAAAAATAAATAAAAAAACACTTTCATTATATATTAATATTGTGGTATTTTTGAAAATACTAAATAAATATTTAATAACAATTTTTGATATTTAAGTGATAATTCCTAAAAGAATTATTAAATCTATAAAAGTCAAATAAAAGGGAAATAAAATAAAATAATTCAGTATATATTATAAATATTAAAAGGTAATCTTTATAAATCCTTTTGCATAAATGATGCATTACATTACTTTGCATAATCATTTTGCTTCTTTAAATATTGTCCTTACCGGGCAATAATGATGTTTTTGTAGACATAGAAGCTCAAGGTCCAGTGCAAGCATCAGACTTCACTACCTTGCCATCACAAGTCAAGTTCATCACTTGCTCATATCCTTTGAAGAGTCTTTATCAAAGTATTTGCAAATTGTGTGTTATCATATATACTCTACAAATAAATAAAATATTAATTTCACAAATAGAGAAATCATAGATATCATCCTAAGTGATGATATAATGGAGCAATAGAACTTAGGGTTCTATTTGCAACAATGATGATCAATTAGGGACTTAATAACCCCTGACATTAGTGATTCTAGCACCGTATATTACGCGTTAGCCATGCGATTTGGAATGGGACAGAGAAGTCAGCTGTATCTTCTTCCTCTCGCATGAAGCCGGATGTGCAGGTCGTGGTTGTTATCCTCGTAGCGTGCATATTAATTGGTAATTCATAGAGGATATGCAGCATATGGGTGGGAACCCTCATCATTCCACGATAGTTCTGGCATCTAACGATTTGTACAAACCATTGTCGTAATTCATTATGTGGGAATGGTGTACACCAAGGAGGCATGCGAGGTCGCGAAGGGGGCAGTGATTGGCTTGGACCAACTATTGGGCCCCACATCATGGAATTGTGGACGGGAAAGTACGCCCGGTTGTGCAACAAGTGTAACACCCCGGTTCTGAAAAGACCGAGGCTTCTATGTGACATGCCAATCCCTGGATCGGTTCATTGGCCCACAATAGAATAAGATGAATAACATAGCGAAATATCCGTGTATCATAGATAACGAAGATCCAGAGTACCATTATTACAATAAAAGCTTAGCTCAAGGCTAGCTCAAATTATTCAGGTAGCAACATAAATAAAGTAAATCCTCCATTCTTCAAATTGCCCACAAGTGAACAAGTGCCGAGTGGAGTACCGTGGCCTAAATCGATTACTCAGAATCGGAATAACCTGCAACATGAAACGTAGCAGCCCCGAAGGGTCAATACATGGAATGTATGGCAAGTAGAGCTAGTAAAGGAGACAATAGTACTAACATCTACATGCATATCTGGCAAGTGGAGCTGTGTCTGGCTTGCATTTGCAAATACATTTGTCCTACTTTCATAAACGGTTTTGATTTTCTTTAAAAAGATCCCAATTAAGTTAACCCAACAATATTAAAACAATTATGAAATTAGAATGAGCGAGAAACATGTCATGGAATCAATATCAAGCAACTCAGTTGTCCATAACCGGGGACTCGGCTAATCGATTAGATTATACACCCTGCAGGGGTTAGTACACTTTACCCATGTGACTTGCCCAGCCCATCTCGTACCATCACTCTCATTTTGGGTGATGATAGGGAGAAGTCCAAGAAGAGACCGTTTGGGAAGTAGCTCCCCAATCCCGACGTGTACCGGTCCAACCTACCAAAATTCTACATCTCTGGATACGCGGATTCGGGTCACCACAACCTACTAAGTCCAACCAACCGCCCATTCCATTATTGGCACATGGTTGTACACGTAAGCTACACAATAAAGAAGCCAATCAATTTCTCTCGATACCTGGGTGCCTTTCCGCAATGAAACCACCAAAAATTATCAATACCATCACACCCAGGAGATTCATTGATTAAGTTGTTTTAGTTTTTGCAAAACAACTCATTTAGAAACAACTTTCAGTGATGTAACCCAGCCCTCGTTCATCATAGCATGGCTAAGCACATCTACCAACGGTGGTTCATCTACAAGGAAAGCCCTACCACATAATAGGACATAGCATAGCGATAGTATCATCCTACACATGCATCTACAAAATACACGACAATGCATTGAAAATAGTAGGACGATATCATGAACAAAGTAGCATCTACTTGCCTTGGTTGTAGCGGTCGGAAGAACAATCCACACACGAGCAAGCGTTGCACTCGTCACAATCTACACGATACAATTGCAATCATAAACAAACAATCCGCAAGCATATGCAACAAAGATGATGCATGAATGCATGCAAGACAAGTGAATTGGTGCTACAGCTGCACCACATAATCCTAATCAATAATACTACTGATTGCATCCATGGAAAATAGTTTTAGCGCAAGGAAAACTATTACGCAAAAAGTAATGCTCAAAACTAGAGCTAGAACTCAAATAATTCACTACCAGTAGTATAATATTTGTAAAATCTTGGGAAAATTCTACCGTATAGGCATCGCTGATTAGAAACAGTACCAATTGGAATTACTCGAAAAGGAATTATAAAACTCCCCGAGTAATTAAAACACTGCAGAAAGCCACTAGACAGTTTCTGCAGAAGTTTTTACTGTAAGCCTATCTTTTTAATTCACGATGAGATACCCCTCGTTCCACTGAATCCAGGGACATATCATACACGGTTTTTGGAGCTACGGATCTTTTTTCTACGAATTTATTACTCCGAAAAGGCCACTAACTAGTTTGATTAAACTGTACTAAACTTTGCTGCAAAAGTCTGAACCAAAGATACAGCGAGAATCTACACGACTCACTGAATCTACACATATTTTATTTGCAATTTTTGGCCAAGCGGTTTAATTTCTACGCAATTTACAAGTTTCTACCAAAATCTGTCAACTAAAACGATTAATGAAATTAACCAGTCAACTGTGTCTGTTGACTGGTCAACGCGTCTGCTGACTGGGCGCTGACTGGGCGTCTGACTAGTCAACGCCGAAGTCTGATCGGTCAACGGCTGATCTAAACCACTGATCTGAGATCTAACGGTGGCTGCAGGCTTACCGGAGACAAACGGCGAAACGAACTCCGGACGGTGCGGCGATTGGTTCCGGCGACGACGGTTACCTGCGCGGTAGGGGAAACGATCAGCGCGTAGTACGGGGCGGTCAAAACGACGGCGACGGCGCGTGCGGCGGCGACGGCGGTGCGGCACGGCACGGACGAACGGCGCGACGCAAGACGCGTGAGGCGACACGCGTGCATGCGTGTGTGCGCGTGCGTGTGCTGCGAGCGGGGGAGGCAAAGCGCACGCGCGAGGGCAGCGGCAGCGGCAGCGGCAGCAGCGCGCGCAGGCAGCGGCGGCGGGAGCAGCAGCGCGCAGCGCTGGCGGTGGCGCGGCGGCGGGAGGCGGGCTGCAGGCGGGCGGGGCTCGGGGGCGGGGGGTGCGGCGCAGGCGGCAGGGAAGGAGGTGAGGCGCGAGCGGCGTGTACCTGGGCGGCGGCGCGATCCCGAGGCGAGGAGGCGGCGGCTCGGGATCCGAGGTGCGGGGCGCGGTTCCCGAGATCGAGGCGGGGCGGTGCAGAAAACGAGGCGGGCAGGGGAAGCGGCTCGGTCCTTTAAGTGGGGCCCTCTCGCGGGGTCCCACGCGAATTCGGCGCGCAGTCGGACACGAACTCGGAAATCGGCCCGAAAATCGGCCCGTTTTCCACCCTTTTCATAAAACGGCGATAACTTTTCCGTACGAGCTCCGAATCGAGCGATTCTTGCTCCTACTGTTTTGTAAAATAGAGGGGAACATTCTAGGGTCAATGGTTGAGCGAAACCACTAGGCTACAAGGGTGGACAACGCTAGTCCTACTAAAGCCCCCCACAGGAGCCTCGTAGTAAAATAGAATAGGGTTTAGAAAATAGTGTTTCGCCGATTCTTTTCATTCGTCGATTTTGCATGGAAAAGCATGATGAAATGCTATGAATGATATGCAAGAGCAAATCTAAAATTTGGGATGTGACAAGACTAACCCCCTTAAGATGAATCTCGTCCTCGAGATTAGGCGCGGCTAGCAATTAGGTGTGGGTAGTCCTCTCGGATGTCATCCTCACGCTCCCAAGTGGCTTCCTCTTCGGTGTGGTGGCTCCACTGTACCTTGCAAAACTTGATTGTCTTGGTACGGGTAGTCCTTTCTGCTGTCTCCAGAATCTTGACCGGTTTCTCCTCATAGGTCAAGTCGTTCTCAAGCTGAACCTCCTCTAGCGGTACAGTGTCTCTCAATGGTGTATCCACCATCTTCGGATGGCACTTCTTCAGCTGGGACACGTGGAACACATTGTGAACAGCGGACAGAGACTCTGGCAACTCCAACTGATAAGCAACTTCTCCTTTGCGTGCTAAGACCCGATACGGTCCAATAAACCGAGGTGCTAGCTTACCCTTAATTCCAAATCTCTTGATCCCACGAAGTGGCGACACTCTGAGGTATGCTCTATCACCTATCTCATACACCACTTCCTTGCGCTTGGCGTCAGCGTAGCTCTTCTGCCTTGATTGTGCTACCTTCAGCCTGTCCTTAATCAAGGCGACCTTCTCCTCAGCATCCTTGATCAAATCAGGCCCAAACAACTGACGTTCTCCTACTCCATCCCATAGCAATGGTGTTCGGCACCGTTTCCCATACAGTACATCGAACGGTGACGTCTTGATACTGGTTTGATAGTTGTTGTTGTAGGAAAACTCAGCATACGGCAAATTCTCATCCCAACTAGAGCCATGAGCCAAAGTGCAAGCTCTCAGCATGTCCTCCAAAATCTGATTCACCCTCTCGGTCTGTCCGTCAGTCTGCGGGTGAAACGCCGTGCTAAACTCCAATCTAGTACCGAGCGACTCGTGTAGCTGGCGCCAGAAGTGTGAGGTAAATTGGGTGCCTCTGTCAGATACTATACTCTTGGGAACTCTGTGTAGGCACACAATCCTGTCCATGTAAATCTTGGCCAACTTTGCGCTTGTGTAGGTTATCTTCACCGGAATAAAGTGGGCTACCTTGGTCAAATGGTCGACCACTACCCAAATAGAGTCATATCCTGACCTGGTCCTGGGCAATCCTGTGATAAAGTCCATGCCCACTCTATCCCACTTCCAATCCGGCACGGGCAATGGCTGTAGCAGTCCTGCTGGCTTCTGGTGTTCTGCCTTCACTCGGCTACATACATCACATAGGGCAATATGCTTGGCGATATCTCCCTTCATGTTGTTCCACCAGAATCTGCTCTTCAAATCCATATACATCTTTGTGTTGCCCGGATGTATGGAGTATGGCGAGTTATGAGCCTCCTGCAGAATCAACTCCCTTATCTCCGGGTCGCTGGGCACACACAAACGGTCTCCATACCACAAGGTACCATGCTCATCCTCGCGAATATCCTTTTCCCGATTCTCCTTCATCTTTTCCTTTATCTCCTCTATTTCCTTGTCTCCTATCTGAGCCTTTATGATCCTGTCCTATAGCGTCGGTTGGACTTCCGTTGTAGCTAGGTATCCTTCAGATACTACCTCCAGTCTAAGGTCCTTGAATTGCTTGCACAAATCCTCGGGCAATTCACCAATTGTCAATCCATTGGCATAAACCTTCCGGCTCAGAGCATCTGCTACTACATTGGCCTTTCCTGGGTGGTATTGTAGATTCATATCGTAGTCCTTGATAAGTTCCAACCATATCCTTTGTCTCATGTTTAGTTCCTTCTGCGTGAATATGTACTTCAGGCTCTTGTGGTCGGTGTACACATCGCAGTGTTTTCCCATTAAGTAATGCCTCCATACCTTGAGCGCATGAACCACTGACGCTAACTCCAAGTCGTGTGTGGGGTAATTCCGCTCATGGTGTTTGAGTTGTCGCGAGGCATATGACACCACTCTCCCATCTTGCATCAGCACACTCTCAAGTCCCTGTCGAGAAGCATCACAGTACACTTGGAAATCCTTCTGAAGATCTGGTAAACACAGGACAGGCGCGGTCACTAGTCGACGCTTCAGTTCCTGAAAGCTGGCTTCGCACACATCCGTCCATTCAAACTTCCTCTCCTTCTTCAGAAGTTCGATCATCGGCTTAGCAATCTTGGAGAAGTTTTCAATGAACCTCCTGTAATATCCAGCAAGTCCCAAAAAGCTTCATATCTCTCTTGCATTCTTGGGTGCTTCCCACTCAGTTACTGCAGCCACTTTGCTTGGATCAACAGCGACTCCTTCTCCCGACACTACGTGTCCAAGAAACCCAACGGTGTTAAGCCAGAATTCACACTTGCTGAATTTGGCATACAGCTTGTGTTCCCTCAGTTTCTCCATAATCACTCGCAGATGTTTCTCATGCTCAGCATCATCCTTGGAATATATCAGTATGTCATCAATAAACACCACCACGAACTTGTCCAAGTACTCCATAAATAACTTGTTCATCATGGTCATGAAATATGCCGGGGCATTCGTTAGTCCAAATGACATAACTGTATACTTGTATAAACCATACCTAGTGGTGAAGGCGGTTTTTGGTACGTCCTCCTCCCGGATCTTCAATTGGAAGTAGCCTGATCGCAGATCAATCTTGCTGAATACCTTCGCTCCTTCTAGTTGATCAAACAAATCATTTATGTTCGGTAGAGGGTACTTGTTCTTGATGGTCACTTCATTCAGTGAGCGATAGTCCACCACTAATCTCTTGGTGCTGTCTTTCTTTTCCACAGACAGAACAGGTGCACCCCATGACGACGAACTAGGCTGAATGAATCCCTTGTCCAACTGCTCTTTCAGCTGCTTCTTCAATTCCTTCAGCTCATCCACATCCATCTTATATGGTCTCTTTGCTATAGGTCCTGTTCCCGGCATCAGGTCGATAAGAAACTCTACTTCCCTGTCAGGTGGCATCCCTGGCAGCTCTTCCGGAAACACGTCGGGGTAATCCCTAATCACTAGCACAGTATCCATGCTAACCCCCCTAAGAGAATTCAACTTACACCTTCCTGGTCGTACAGCCGACTTGAGTCTAATCCTCTTACCATCTGCGGTTTTGAGTGAAACAGCTCGCTGTGCACAATCTATGTGTCCCCCATGCATAGACATCCAATCCATACCCAGAATAACATCTAACCCTTGTGATTCCAACACTACCAAATGTGCACTGAAGTTGTGTGTTCCAATCCTCATAGTTAAGTCGCGGCATCCCGCGCTAGCTATCATATCTCCTCCAGGTGAACTCACTCTAATAGACCTTTTCATAGACTCAGTAGGCAACTTATACTTATCCACGAATGCCCTTGATATGAATGAATGCGATGCACCAGTATCGAAAAGTATGAGTGCAGGGTAAGTGTTGATTGGAAACTTACCAATCACAAGGTCAGGCTCATCTGGAATCTCCTCCACATTCATGTGGTTCACTGTGGCCTTCTTGTTGTTGGTCGGCTTCAGTCCTTTCCTCTCCGGACAGTTGTCAGCATAGTGTCCCTTTTGTTTACACTTGAAGCATGTTCACCTCAATCAGATCCTTCTTCACAAAGCTGCGATCACGGTTGCGGTCATGTCCACCGTGTCCTCCAGAGTGGTGAGAGTGTCCTCCCTTGTGGCTGTGGTGGCCGCTCCTATGGTTGTCATGACGATGCCCATCGCCTCCATGGTGGTGGCGGTCATGGCTCCCATGGCCACTTCCTTCATGCTTGGAGTATCCATCATATGAAGTGCGAGACTTGTGGTGTGAACCAGAGTGGTGATTATTGTTCTTTCTCTTGCGGTTCAGCACAGGTAAGTTTAGAAAGAATCCACTATGATAATAGGTTTCTACCCATGCATATGATCAATCAACAACAAACAATAGAAGACAATCACAAGCAAGCAACACATCAACAAACAAGTGATCCAGCAACATCCCAGGGGTTATCCTAGCAGTATATACCTACTGAAATAGTTTTACAAGAGTTGGCAATGGTTAATTAAACAGTAGATCAACTAAACAACAAAAACAGCAATCTGCCAGAACACTCCAGCAGCGTTCGCGAATTTTTCCGCCTGACTTAAACTCGTTAGAAAATTTAGCTGATTTTTGAACATACAGTACAGAGAGTTTCGCATCAGCCCAATTTTTTTCAGATTTTTCCGAGTTATCAGAAAAATATGAAAAATCGTACATTACTGCTGTACCAGCAGAAAACTGCAGCGAAAATAACACAGATAGTAACCAAAATTTGCCATAACTCTTTCATAAAATTCACACAAATAATTCCTGGGATATTGGAGTACACAAATAAGCAACTAATCACTCTTAAAATAACACGAACTAAGCTTCACAACGATCGAGACTAATCCTAACGAATTTGCCTAACGTGGACTAATTGGTGGACTTCTATCTACTTCTTGAAGAGGTTGCAGTAGGTCCTTGCTGTCATGCGTTGACGCTTCGGCTCGCGGTACAACCATGGCGGCGGAGTGTACACCTCTTCTGAATCATCACTTGAGATCTCAAACTCCACCTCTTCTGGATCCTCCTCTTCTTCTTCACTCTCAGCTGCAACTGCAACAGCTTCATCTCCTCCACCATCATCGTCTCCATCATCATCATCCTCGTCCTCATCATCATCATCGTCCCCACTGTCATCATCATCCCCATTGTTTCCATCATCTCCATTGTCATCATTAGAGGGTGGATTCAGCTGTGCCTGGAGAGCGGCGATCTGGGCTGTCATAGCTTCAATAGTTTGATCCCTTTCCTGGACGGTCCCTTGCAATTGTTGTATGTTCTGGGTGTTCTCCTGCACAGTACCATGAAGATGAGCTATGGTTGCATCTCTGGCTATCAGGGAATTCTCCAGAACTCCCACAGCTTCATGCAGGGTGTCAATCTCCTGTCCTTCGACCACCATACCATTGCTAGCAAAATCTGCAATCTCCTTTATCATCATCACCTTCTCAGCTAGAGCTCCATTCTCCCTTTCCATGTCCTCTATGTGCCGTCGACGGGGCGGCATGTTGTTCCTGTCGCCCGAGGTAATCACAATGTGCCCATCTTCATCACGCCTCCCATAGTCACGGTAGGGTGAATCTGCTGGCAATAGGTGTCGGACTTGATGGCACTGGCGAGACAGAGCTTCATGTATGGCCAAGTTGATTCCAAGTCCCCAGTTGCAGTATGTCTTGGTGTAGATCAAGTGCACGGGGTTTGGCAAGGCGGCTTCTCTGAATATGAAGGTAGTGATCTCCCATGCATCCTCTCCATATCCATAGGTGTACAACCTTCTTCCCTTGAACATGGGCAGTGGCAATCCCAATGACTGCGAGAGCGGTGCTAACTGCCTTGCAAAGGGTCTTGGTGACTCCATGGTGGCATACTCAGTCCTGACTTCTCCCATCTATCAAGTAAAAGAGGAAAGTGTGAGAATAGCATATGGTAAGAATTTACGAGGGTGAAAGGCTTAAGATGAAAGACAGAGTTAATATAGGCTTTAATAAATCTATGGCTTCCTAATCCAATTCTAGGTCACGATCCTACAGTCGACACACGGGCTCTGATACCATCCTGTAACACCCCGGTTCTGAAAAGACCGAGGCTTCTATGTGACATGCCAATCCCTGGATCGGTTCATTGGCCCACAATAGAATAAGATGAATAACATAGCGAAATATCCGTGTATCATAAATAACGAAGATCCAGAGTACCATTATTACAATAAAAGCTTATCTCAAGGCTAGCTCAAATTATTCAGGTAGCAACATAAATAAAGTAAATCCTCCATTCTTCAAATTTCCCACAAGTGAACAAGTGCCGAGTGGAGTACCGTGGCCTAAATCGATTACTCAGAATCGGAATAACCTGCAACATGAAACGTAGCAGCCCCGAAGGGTCAATACATGGAATGTATGGCAAGTAGAGCTAGTAAAGGAGACAATAGTACTAACATCTACATGCATATCTGGCAAGTGGAGCTGTGTCTGGCTTGCATTTGCAAATACATTTGTCCTACTTTCATAAACGGTTTTGATTTTCTTTGAAAAGATCCCAATTAAGTTAACCCAACAATATTAAAACAATTATGAAATTAGAATGAGCGAGAAACATGTCATGGAATCAATATCAAGCAACTCAGTTGTCCATAACCGGGGACTCGGCTAATCGATTAGATTATACACCCTGCAGGGGTTAGTACACTTTACCCATGTGACTTGGCCAGCCCAGCTCGTACCATCACTCTCATTTTGGGTGATGATAGGGAGAAGTCCAAGAAGAGACCGTTCGGTAAGTAGCTCCCCAATCCCGACGCGCACCGGTCCAACCTACCAAAATTCTACATCTCTAGATACGCGGGTTCGGGTCACCACAACCTACTAAGTCCAACCAACCGCCCATTCCATTATTGGCACATGGTTGTACACGTAAGCTACGCAATAAAGAAGCCAATCAATTTCTCTCGATACCTGGGTGCCTTTCCGCAATGAAACCACCAAAAATTATCAATACCATCACACCCAGGAGATTCATTGATTAAGTTGTTTTAGTTTTTGCAAAACAACTCATTTAGAAACAACTTTCAGTGATGTAACCCAGCCCTCGTTCATCATAGCATGGCTAAGCACATCTACCAACGGTGGTTCATCTACAAGGAAAGCCCTACCACATAATAGGACATAGCATAGCGATAGTATCATCCTACACATGCATCTACAAAATACACGACAATGCATTGAAAATAGTAGGACGATATCATGAACAAAGTAGCATCTACTTGCCTTGGTTGTAGCGGTCGGAAGAACAATCCACACACGAGCAAGCGTTGCACTCGTCACAATCTACACGATACAATTGCAATCATAAACAAACAATCCGCAAGCATATGCAACAAAGATGATGCATGAATGCATGCAAGACAAGTGAATTGGTGCTACAGCTGCACCACATAATTCTAATCAATAATACTACTAATTGCATGCATGGAAAATAGTTTAGCGCAAGGAAAACTATTACGCAAAAAGTAATGCTCAAAACTAGAGCTAGAACTCAAATAATTCACCACCGGTAGTATACTGTTTTTAAAATCTTGGGAAAATTCTACAGCATAGGCATCGCTGATTAGAAACAGTACCAATTGGAATTACTCGAAAAGGAATTATAAAACTCCCCGAGTAATTAAAACACTGCAGAAAGCCACTAGACAGTTTCTGCAGAAGTTTTTACTGTAAGCCTATCTTTTTAATTCACGATGAGATTTCCCTCGTTCCACTGAATCCAGGGACATATCATACGCGATTTTTGTAGTTACGGATCTTTTTTCTACGAATTTATTACTCCGAAAAGGCCACTAACTAGTTTGATTAAACTGTACTAAACCTTGCTGCAAAAGTCTGAACCAAAGGTACAGCGAGATTCTACACAACTCACTGAATCTACACATATTTTATTTGCAATTTTTGGCCAAGCGGTTTAATTTCTACGCAATTTACAAGTTTCTATCGAAATCTGTCAACTAAAACGATTAACGAAATTAACCAGTCAACTGTGTCTGTTGACTGGTCAACGCGTTTGCTGACTGGGCGCTGACTGGGCGTCTGACTAGTCAACGCCTGAGTCTGACCGGTCAACGGCTGATCTGAACCACTGATCTGAGATCTAACGGTGGCTGCAGGCTTACCGGAGACAAACGGCGAAACGAACTCCGAACGGTGCGGCGATCGGTTCCGGCGATGACGGTTACCTGCGCGGTAGGGGAAACGATCAGCGCATAGTACGGGGCGGTCAAAACGACGGCGACGGCGCGTGCGGTGGCGACGGCGGTGCGGCACGACACGGACGAACGGCGCGACGCAAGACGCGTGAGGCGACACGCGTGCATGCGTGTGTGCGCGTGCGTGTGCTGCGAGCGGGGGCGGCGAAGCGCGCGCGCACGAGGGCAGCGGCAGCGGCAGCAGCGCACGCAGCAGCAGTGACAGCAGCGCGCGCAAGCAGCAGCGGCAGCAGCGCGCGCAGGCAGCGGCGACGGGAGCAGCAGCGCGCGGTGCAGCGCTGGCGGTGGCGCGGCGGCGGGAGGCGGGCTGCAGGCGGGCGGGGCTCGGGGGCGGGGGGGTGCGGCGCAGGCGGAGGGGAAGGAGGTGAGGCGCGGGCGGCGTGTACCTGGGCGGCGGCGCGATCCCAAGGCGAGGAGGCGGCGGCTCGGGATCCGAGGTGCGCGGTGCGGTTCCCGAGATCGAGGCGGGACGGTGCGGAAAACAAGGCGGGCAGGGGCGGTGGCTCGATCCCTTAAGTGGCCCTTAAGTGGGGCCCTCTCACGGGGTCCCACGCGAATTCGGCGCGCAGTCGGACACGAACTCGGAAATCGGCCCGAAAATCGGCCCGTTTTTCACCCTTTTCATAAAACGGCGATAACTTTTCCGTACGAGCTCTGAATCAAGCGATTCTTCCTCCTACAGTTTTGTAAAATCGAGGGGAATATTCTAGGGTCAATGGTTGAGCGAAACCACTAGGCTACAAGGGTGGACAATGCTAGTCCTACTAAAGCCTCCCGCAGGAGCCTCGTAGTAAAATAGAATAGGGTTTAGAAAATAGCGTTTCGTGGATTCTTTTCATTCGACGGTTTTGCATGGAAAAGCATGATGAAATGCTATGAATGATATGCAAGACCAAATCTAAAATTTGGGATGTGACAACAAGGAGTTGATCTCTCATGGGTAAAGTAACGCACCTCTGGAGAGTGTAAGAACTGTAACTTGTTACTCCCTGTTCCGGGAAGGAGCTACGAACGCAGAAGGAAAGGAACTCCATGAAAGTTCTGGTCAACCTGTGAAGGCTGATGATCATAGATTTTCATAATAAAATCAACCTTTGAATAAAGATTTAGAAAAATTGCATAGTGCCAAGGATTTATAATCCGAGGTGGTAGTTAGAGCATCAAACTTCCCACCTTGCATATAATGAACTTGTTGGGTAACGCTGTTACTCATCCTTTCCTTTGATCCCTTGCTTAGACTCTGAGGATCCCGAAGACGTGCCAATGTATGCAGCCGAATGTCAAGAAGATGTGTTCTATGAGGAGCCTGACCTGTCAGGAGGTGTTGAAGGAGTGGATTACGAAATCCGCTATGGTGTCGACGATAATGAATCCAACTAAGTATCCTAGTTAGTAGTAATCAACTAAGCCGAGCAGCACGAACTCTATGGAATAAGCTGTTGAGCTCAACTCCTAGTCGGAGTTGCTACTTTTAAATTCTGCTGAAACACTTTGTATTTTGGTTTGTAAGTTGAACCTTTTGAAGTCTTGAACTTCTGGTATTGTAATAATAATAATGTGTGAATGTTTGTAATATGGACCCACAATGTTTCTGTTGTACCACTCTAAGGGATGTGATATTTACAGAACGGTGTTCTGTGAGTGTCATGTCAACGACTATAGTGTACTACACATGCAGTGGTATGCTGGGTCACTGCAGTTGGTATCAGAGCAAATTGCTTTGACCTTTGTTGGAAACCTAGTAAAGGGTATTACCTGTAGGAAAGTGTAGCAATAATAAAGAATTCTCTAAAAGTAATATAATGGGTATTCAAATGAGAATATTCTGTTATATATTTTAGTACGATAATTCTTTGTTATGATGCAATATATTATTGGATACTAATCAAAACTATTTTTCTGATATACATAGATATGGCACCAAAGTTTCCAAAACAGACTTTGGTAAGGAACGAGGAGACTCTTGATGATTATCAAGGATCATTCACAGACCAACTTCATCAACTTTTAAAGATCTTTAGTTGTCCAACTAGAATTCCAGTGAACACTATCACTTACCTTGATGGCCGGATCTTATCCAAGTATCGTGTGAGTATCCAACTCCCAGAGGAGCTTGGATTATATCACGATCTACCTATAGGAGAAGGTAGGAGTCATTTAGCAGCATATCATGTTGCTATTGTGGAGGCGATAGCTAATCTCCGGGAGCAGAAAACCAAGGAGTTAGAAGGTAGCACATTATCTGTGATACCTCATGATTCCATTGACTCGGAGCCTATACCGGATCATCTTACTTTGGTTAAGAAGCATCCTAAGTTAGCTTCCAAGTTTATGTATATATATCGAACACTCGTTGCGTCTTTTTATAAGACACATCAAGTGATTGTTGAAGATAAAAATGATATGTTAGAGGATCTAACTGATCCGGAAAGGAGGAAGCAGTTAGCATTCCAGTTAGAGAAGGAAGCAGGTAGTAGCGCAATACCTATCTTTAAGGATATACCTATAGATCCTGAATCTTTTATACCATATCCTTATTCACAAAGACCTGAACCTATACATGATCCTACTATGGATATGAGGTATGCTGTACCACAGGGCTCAGAGGATGGTTCTGACTCAGAACTTCCTATTGAGAATTCGGATGGTTGGAGAATGGGATCATATGAAGGATCTCATGAACACCAGATGTCCACAGATGGTTCTGACAGAAATGTTGGATAATCCAGTTGGATGGGTGAAAGGATTAACCCTAATAACAGTAGTAGAAATACCATGTCAATAGATAATCAGGATGAAGAAGAAGATCCTAAGGAGAGAGTGTTTGAATCATCAACATCTTCTCAAAACCCAGGTAATATACATTATCCAGTGTTTAACTATCTTGCCCAAGGGAGCACCTGGGAAGCAGCAGGATCTGCGTATCCTGTTGACAACTCAAGTAATGAAGCTCAGGAGATGTAGGCGGGAGATAATGTTGAATATGTTTCTGAAGACTTTTCAGCTGAGCTGGAGGGAGTCAATGCGCTCAAGTTGAGTAATGACTCAAGTCCTAACACTTCAGATACAGAGTATGTTCCTTCTGGAAGGCCATTTGTTCCACAAACTGTGCGACGAACAACACGTCATCATGGTTGGACATCAGGCATGTATGATGAGCGTAGTTACTACTAGAAGGAGGCAACTAGTTAGTGATATCAAGTACCGTGTATTGTACTCCATGAAATAAGATAGTGAGATGAATAAGGTAGTTTTTTGATTATACCTATATGGTATATGTTATAATGACTTTGTATTATTATGATATTATGTATCATATGTGAAATGCACATTTGGATTTTCTTTGGATCTTCATTGTGTGACTAGTTCTGTGCGTAAAGTCGAGCTCAGAACATATGTGCATGATGTAATTATGAGTATTCGCTTTATGTTACAGGACTAGAGGGTCATGGATACGGCTATAGAAATGGAAACTGAGCAGCAGCTGATGGAGCAAGAGGCCAAGGAGAATGCCGATGCCGATGCAGCAAATCAAGGAGCATTATCAGCACCACCACCAATGAGGCCGTTAATGGAGCAGAACTTTATGCAGTGCATGCAAATGATGCAAGAGACCCAGAACAAGTTCATGGAAGAGTTGCTGGGACGACCAAATCAGAGGGCACCTGAAGGTGGAGGCGTGAGTCTCTCTGATTTCTAGAATGCAAGACCATTACCTTTTGCATCAGCTCGTGGACCAATGGATGTCGAAGATTGGCTAGAAGATACTGAAAGGAAGCTAAAAACTGTAGGTTGCAATGATGAGGATAAATTGAGGTATGGAACTCATCTTCTGACTGGACCTGCAGCATCATGGTGGGAGAATCAGTTGGCCTTGCAACAACCAGGAAGGGAGTTTACCTGGGAAGAGTTCAAGCAGAGATTCCGTGAATATCATGTTCCGGAAAGTGTTATGGAGTTGAAGCGGAGAGAATTTGAGGAGCTTTAGCAAGGATATACTAGTGTCATGAAGTACATCCGGGAGTTTATTCAACTGTATCGCTATGCTGAGGAGGATGTCAACACTGAAGAGAAGCGGAAGAAGCGTTTTCTGCGTGGATTAAATCCATTTTTGAAGATGCAGCTAAGGTTAGCCAATAAGCAAACTTATCAGCAGTTGATGGATGCGGTCATTACTTTCGAAGATGATTATAAGAATGTCCAAGAGGATAGGAGGAAGAGAGCCAAAAAGGAACAAAGAGAATTCAGGCAAGCAAACCTAAACCTAACCTGGAGTTCAAACCTCGGAACAGGAATTATGGCAATAATAACAATAACAATAACAATAACAAGGGCAGTGGTGGAAATCAATCCAATCCAAGAAGGAATGTTATTTGTAACAATTGTGGAATTCCAGGGCATTTCCAGAGGGAATGCAAAAAGCCTATAGTGATTTGTTACGGTTGTGGTCAGAAGGGACATATCAAGCCAGATTGTCTGAGCAAACCGCCAGAAGGTTGGCCTACCAAGGGAGGAGGACAAGCCAGTCGAGGAAATGGACAACCCAATAAAGGAGGAAATAATGGCAAGAACAACAATGGCAAGAGGAACCGACCTACCGGGAAATTGAATTGTGCAACCCTCGAGGAGGTGAATAATTCGGAGCATGCAGTGATAGGTAAGCTCAATATCCTAACCAATCCCGGCAAAGTTCTATTTGATACTGGTGCAACTACTTCATTCATTTCTGAAGAATTTTTTATAAGTTCGGGATTATAAGGGCAACGTTAGAAAGTCCTATGAACATAGTTATGGCAGGAGGGAATGTGATTGTACGCCACATAAAACAAGATCAGGTTATCTAGATTTGTGGTTGTACATATTTCGCAGACCTTTATGTGATTCCTTTGAAGGGAATTGCAGTAGTGCTGGGAATGGATTGGATGATGGAACACGGAGCTTAGATAAATTGTGAGGAGAAAACTGTCTCAATTAAAACTCCAAGTGGCGCAAGGATAGTTTACCAAGCAGATAAGCACAGTCATATCATGGTGGATCTGCAGTTGAACTCAATGAAAGAGGTCAAATTGGAAGATATTCCTATAGTAAATGAATTTCAAGATGTTTTTCTAGCAGAGCTACCAGGAATGCCACCAGACCAGGAGATAGAGTTCACTATTGACCTAATTCCTGGTACAGAACCAATAGCTCAAGCACCATATAAAATGGGACCCAAAGAGTTAAAAGAACTCAAAGAGCAAATTGACGAGTTAGCCAGAAAAGGATTTATTCAGGAAAGTGTATCTCCATGGGGAACACCAGTAATCTTTGTGGATAAGAGAGATGGTGGAAGAAGAATGTGTGGAGATTATAGAAACCTAAACAACGTTACTATCAAGAATAAGTATCCTTTACCATGAATTCAAGATTTGTTTGATCAAGTGAAAGGGGCTGGAGTATTTTCAAAGATCGATTTAAGATCTGGATACCATCAAATAAAAATCATACCGGAAGATGTTCCAAAGACAACATTTGTCTCAAGATATGGACACCATGAGTATCTGGTAGTACCATTTGGTTTGACCAATGCACCGGCAATATTCATGAATCTGATGAACAAGATCTTCATGTCATATTTGGACAAGTTCGTCATAGTCTTTATTGATGATATTCTGTTATATTCCAAGGATAAGGAAGAACATGCTGACCATTTGAGAATAGCATTGCAAACTTTAAGGGAACACAAACTTTATGCTAAGTTCAGTAAGTGTGAGTTCTGGCTAGATGAGGTAGAATTCCTCGGTCATGTGATCAGTAAGGATGGGATTTCTATGAATCCATCTAAAGTTCAGTCAGTACTAGAGTGGACTGCACCAACCAATGTGAAGCAAATTCGAGGTTTCTTAGGAATGTTTGGTTATTATCGGAGATTCATTGAAGGTTTCTCCAAAATGGCCGGACCAATGACCAAATTGTTAAGGAAGAATACACCATTCAATTGGGATGAGAAATGTGAAGCAAGTTTTCAAGAGTTGAAGACTAGGTTAACCACAGCTCCAATCTTAGCATTTCCTGAAATAGGGAAGGACTTCACAATATACTGTGATGCATCTAAAGAAGGTTTGGGTTATGTATTAATGCAAGATCGGAAAGTGATTGCTTATGGTTCAAGACAACTGAAACCACATGAAGTCAATTATCCAACTCATGATTTAGAGTTAGCAGCAGTAGTTTTTGCGCTGAAAGGATGGAGGAATTTTCTTTATGGAGCCAGATGTGAGTTATACACTGACTATAAAAGTCTTAAATATTTCTTCACTCAAAAAGAGTTGAATATGAGACAGAAGCGTTGGTTGGAACTAATCAAGGATTATGATTTAACAATCAACTATACTCTAGGGAAAGCAAATGTTGTAGCTGATGCTTTAAGCAGAAAGAGTGCAGATATTCAGCCTAGCAATAGGGAGCTACCAAAGGAGTTACAAATGGACTTGGAAAGATTAGAGCTTCAATTCATCAGAACTGAGGTTCTTGGAGGATTAGATACTATGAAGGTAGTTGCAGAGCAGGACAGTGATCTTAAGCAAGAAATTTTTTGACATCAAGCAGAAGATCCTTTTATTGTTGAGGAAATTCGAAGGATATCTCAAGGGCAAAAATCAGTTTTTCGTCTTGGAGAATATGAGTCTTTATGGTTTCAAGAACGTCTTTGTGTTCTAGATGTGACTGAGATTCGTGATATCATACTTACAGAAGCACATGAAACACCGTACTCTATACATCCGGGAAGTACTAAGATGTATATGGATTTGAAAGAACTATTTTGGTGGAATAACATGAAAAGGGACATTGCTAAATATGTATCTGAATGCCATACTTGCCAAAGGGTGAAGGCTGAACATCAAAGCCCAGCAGGACCACTACAACTCTTGGAAATTCCCGAATGGAAGTGGGAAGAAATAGGTATGGACCTCATCATAGGATTGCCCATGACACCAAAAAGGAAGGATATGATATGGGTAATTGTGGACAGACTCACTAAGAGTGCACATTTTATTCCGGTGAATCAAAAAGATAATGCCGAGAAGTTAGTTGAAGTATATGTCAAAGAGATAGTAAGTAAGCATGGAGTACCCAAAAAGATCATAACTGATAGGGGATCAGTGTTTACTTCAGCATTTTGGAAGAAATTGCATGAAAGCACTTGGTTCAAAGTTAGATTTCAGCACAACATATCATCCTGAGACAGGAGGTCAAACTGAAAGAACAAATCAAATACTAGAAGACATGTTAAGAGCTTGTGCACTAGATTTTGGAGGAACATGGGAAGATCATCTACCATTGGCAGAATTTTCTTATAACAATAGCTATCAGAGTAGTCTGAAGGCAGCTCCATACCAAGTTCTGTATGGAAGGAAGTGTAGATCACCAATATGTTGGTATGAGCCTGGAAGCAGCAAAGAATTTGCGCCAGATTATATCAAGGAAAGACAAGATATCATTGATAAGATCAGGGATAGACTGAAAATAGCCCAGAGTAGGCAGAAAAGTTATGCGGATCAAAGTCGAAGATCATGGCATCTAGAAGTGGGAGATATGTTATATTTGAAAGGAAGTCCAATGAAAGGGGTGAAAAGGTTCGGAGTTAAAGGAAAATTGAGTCCAAGATATATCGGACCATTCAAGATATTGAGTCAGAACAGAACTATAGCTTATGCTTTAGAGTTACCATCAAGATTGGCTCAAGTGCATAATGTTTTCCATGTGTCACAACTTCGTAAATGTTTGAAAGTTCCAGATGATGCAATCACAAATCAGGAGATAGAACCACAAGCAAACTTGACCTATATTGAAAAGCCCTATAAAATTTTGGAAGAAAACTGGAAAAGGTTAAGGAATAGAGCAATCAAATATTGCAAAGTACAGTGGGAACATCACCTTGAAAGGGAAGCCACGTGGGAGAAAGAAGAGGATTTAAGGAAAGCCTATCCAGAACTATTTAGGTACATCTCAACAAACTTCGGGACGAAGTTTAATTTAAGGGGGGAAGTCTGTAACATCCCATCATTTAGGAACTAACGAAGGGTAGATTTAGGAAATTGAATTGTTGCATGCATTCATCTGTGAAAATGTGGGTAAATTTTTCGCCAAATAAAAATCTAAAGTGATCAAGGTTACTTTCATACTTTGAGATTAGATTTAGTATTAAAGAATGATTGCTAGTGACTAGGATATGATCTTTGTGAAATTATGTGTTTTGGGAAATGAAATTTGAATTTAGAACTTGAGTGTTTGAATTATAATTCAAATGATTTTTTAATAATGTTTAAATCTTGATTTGATTAAGAGTTAACCAATTTAACTCAAACTTTATTTAAAGAAAGTAATTAAGAATATGAATATTTGTTTCATATTTTTATTCAATAAATAAGTTACAAAAATGTAACTTATTAAAATCATCCACAATATTCACCAATAGCCAATAAATAAAGAATAAGAATATTTCTTTATTGCTAATAGTATCATTTTTATTACAAAATAATAAATGAAGATTACAAAAGAATAAAATAAAAATTACAAAAGAATAAAGAATATTACATTTGACTATTCTATAAATAAAGAAAAAAACCTAACTAGAATCTTGAATTTCCAAGTCTGATACCTGCAAAACAAACATAAACAAAAAATAAAGAAAGATAGGGTTAGTAATGTTTTACTCTCAGACTTGTGAGTGAAGTGCACTAATCAAGATTCATCATTGAGTAATTCTATTAAAAGGGGGAATATTCATCAAAAGATAAGTGTATCTTTCATACTTTTAAGCCAGAAGTCAAATGACAGCAAAGAGGGGCAAGTTTCACCAGCCACGTAAAAGTAACCACATAACAGTCAATTTCAAAATTCTGAACATATCCACAAGTGCACAGCAAGCACACAGTCAGCACACACACCAGATTGCATGGTGTGTGTGTGCTGTCAACACCTTAGCAACAACCCAGCAACACAAAACCATCAACATAGCCGTGGGAAAGCACACAACCACATCATATTTTTGCTCCTACACATCAAGCTCAGCAGCGAGCAGCTAAACCAAGCACAGCAGCCAGCAGCCAAACCAACCAAAGCCCAAGATCACATCACTAGGATGGTGACATAAGGAGGGGGAAGATCAGGTGGACAGAAAGACCAAGGTCAAGCCATCAGGATCAGGAGATTATGGGCTAGATCAAGGACAAACCAGAAGCTAAATATACCAGGGGAGCACAAGATCAACCACACGATCAAGCTACAACAAGATCCACCACTAGCAACCACAACATCAAGTTACAGTGGTGAGTACATAGACCATCACATGATCTATATGTCTAAGATTAGACAAACATACATGATCTCTATCACATTCAAACTCTCAGAAAGCACCCAATTGGGGTGAATCCATCACTGGGGTGTTAAACTCTAAAAGGAAACAGCAAGGTACAAAGATCCAACCAAAACTCAGAAAAACATCATTGATTTGGCAATCAAGCTATATTCCAATAAATATAGCTAAGATTTAATTTCTAGGCACATCCCTAAGATAAGGGTAGCACCTTAGAAGTTAATCTTTTGGATCCATATAAGTGATCAAGCCTACTAGCATTTTTTCCAATCTTTGATTCAAGAAACAGTAGATGGTACCACTACCAGAACTATCCATATGAATCAACAAAATATAGCCTAATCCCTAAGCCTCATACCAACATCATTGGTCTTAGGGATTTCAGAAAAGAACATTTCTACTTATCTTTTAAAGCCAAGCTTGTCTTAAGCTTAAACCAACCCAATCAATGGATTAGAATCAATCTTGTGTGCCATACAAAGATGGTGTCACAAGAACAATTCTACATGAATCAGAATAAGCATTCAATCATCACAAATTCAATCAATCAATCTACCAATCATTTTCCTGTCATTACAGGAATCATAATTAGGACATTCTATGTATATCTTCACTGTTTGAGATCATTGTGATCTCAAACCACATATTAATTCTCAAGCCAATAGCACTAAGACAGTGATTTCATCACACCATATCCATTATCATTAACCAATAAATGACAGTGGTAAGTTATCAAACCCACTGACTTACCAAGCATTGGTTTCAAAGCAACTATATCATCTGAATCATATGAAATCTAAGCATAAAATCATCTAATAGGACACCAGAACCATTATAGTTCATCTTAAGCAGCAAGCCTCAAGCTAATAATAATATAGCATGCTTAGAGACCATCCACACATGATCTAATTCAACCAGTATATGATCAACAGCAGGATATGAACCCTAAATGGAATAAATCATCTTAATCAGGACAAGACAGTAACCAGAGGTCACTGCCAACATCTAGCATAGGATGAGCAAGCACAGAGAGCACGAGGGGAGAGGAAAAGAACTCACCAAAGGTCCTCGCTGAAGACTAGAAGAGGAAGCAGAGGTGGCCGACGACCATGGCGGCACGGGGAGCACCCCTAGGGGGGGCGCTGTAACTCATACAGCACCACGGCGGCGACCATGGCCACGCCTAGAGGCGAGGTGAATCACCACGACGCACGATGTCAGCGCCAAGATCCACGCTAACCCCCAAACCTAGAGGCGAGGTGAATCACCACGACGCACGACGGCAGTGCCAAGATCCACGCTAACCCCTAAACCCTAGGGTTCGGGACGGCATCGATCCGTCGCAGGAGAGCCCCAGGCTCAAATCCAGTTGGACAGGAAGGAAGGGCGTAGTTGACAACCTCCTCCTGCACCACGACGGCGACCAGAATGTCCCATGACGGCGGGAATCGTCGGCGGCGGCATCACCTACCACGGGGTTGGGGATAGAGGAGGAGAGGAATGAGCTCGAGGGTGAGAGGCAGCGAAGGAGTGGGCTGAGATGGGCCAGAACCCTTCGGGTTGGCTATTTTGACTATCTCTAATGGGCCACAAGGGCCCAATAAGATTAAGCCAGCCCAAAAACCTGAAGGCCTGTTTTTAATTAATAGAAAAGACCAAAATGCCCCTGAACTTAATTAAAATCTAGAAAATAAAATACAAATCCAAAAATTATAAATAAAATATTCTTGGATTCACAAAAATCCAAACTATCCAAATAAATTAAGATATAAAATTTTAGACATTTAAATTTTATTAAGAATTTTGTAATTTATATATTCCTCATGGAATTTTACAAAATTATTGGAAGATGATAAAAATAAATAAAATCACTTTCATTATATATTAATATTGTAGTATTTTTGAAAAATATTAAATAAATATTTAATTACAATTTTGAAATTTAAGTGATAATTCCTTAAAGAATTATTAAATCAATAAAAGTCAAATAAAAGGGAAATAAAATAAAATAATTCAATATATATTATAAATATTAAAAGGTAATATTTATAAATCCTTTATTATTAAAAAGACTTTTAATAATAATGGGGAGAATGCATATCAAGTTAAATGATGCATTACATTACTTTGCATAATCATTTTGCTTCTTTAAATATTGTCCTTACCGGGCAATAATGACGTTTTTGTAGACATAGAAGCTCAAGGTCCAGTGCAAGCATCAGACTTCACTACCATGCCATCACAAGGTAAGTTCATCACTTGCTCATATCCTTTGAAGAGTGTTTATCAAAGTATTTGCAAATTGTGTGTTATCATATATACTCTAAAAATAAATAAAATATTAATTTCACAAATAGAGAAATCATAGATATCATCCTAAGTGATGATATAATGGAGCAATAGAACTTAGGGTTCTATTTGCAACAATGATGATCAATTAGGGACTTAATAACCCCTGACATCAGTGATTTTAGCGTCGTATATTACGTGTTAGCCATGAGATTTGGAATGGGACAAAGAAGTCAGCTGTATCTTCTTCCTCGCGCATGAAGCCGGATGTGCAGGTCGTGGCTGTTATCCTTGTAGCGTGCATATTAATTGGTAATTCGTAGAGGATATGCAGCATATGGGTGGGAACCCTCATCGTCCCACGATACTTCTGGCATCTAACGGTTTGTACAAACCATTGCCGTAATTCATTATGTGGGCATGGTGTACACCAAGGAGGCATGCGAGGTCGCGAAGGGGGCAGTGATTGGCTTAGACCAACTACTAGGCCCCACATCATGGAATTGTGGACGGGAAAGTATGCCCGGTTGTGCAACAAGGAGTTGATCTCTCATGGGTAAAGTAACGCACCTCTGCAGAGTGTAAGAATTGTAACTTGTTACTCCCTGTTCCGGGAAGGAGCTACGAACGCGGTAGGAAAGGAACTCCATGAAAGTTCTGGTCAACCTGTGAAGGCTGATGGTCATAGATTTTCATAATAAAATCAATCTTTGAAGAAAGATTTACAAAAATTGCATAGTGCCAAGGATTTATAATCTGTGGTGGTAGTTAGAGCATCAAACTTCCCACCTTGCATATAATGAACTTGTTGGGTAATGCTGTTACCCATCCTTTCCTTTGATCCCTTCCTTAGACTCTGAGGATCCCGAAGACATGCCAATGTATGCAGCCAAATGTCAAGAAGATGTGTTCTACAAGGAGCCTGACTTGTCAGGAGGTGTTGAAGGAGTGGATTATGAAATCCGCTATGGTGTCGACGATAACGAATCCAACTAAGTATCCTAGTTAGTATTAATCAACTGAGCCGAGCTGCACGAACTCTATAGAATAAGCTGTTGAGCTCAACTCCTAGTCGGAGTTGCTACTTCTAAATTCTGCTGAAACACTTTATATTTTGGTTTGTAAGTTGAATATTTTGAAGTCTTGAACTTCTGGTATTGTAATAATAATGTGTGAATGTTTGTAATATGGACCCGCAATGTTTCTGTTGTACCACTCTGAGGGATGTGATATTTACAGGACGGTGTTCTATGAGTGTCATGTCAACGACTATAGTGTACTACACATGCAGTGGTATGCTGGGTCACCGCATTGAGGCTCACGGATCAAGAGTGGAATTTGTCCATCTCGATGACGGGGAGATATACTCTAGGCCCTCTCGGTGATATCACATTAATTAGCTTGCAAGCAAGTGATTTGATCACTAGAATGTTATATCACGGGAACAAGAAAAAAGTACATGTCGGTAACGAGATCAAACTAGGTATGGAGATACCGATGATCGAATCTCGGACATGTAATATATCGTGATACAAAGGTATTGAGTTACATGCGTATAAGGTTCACACGATCACATAAGTCATCGTTGAATATGTGGGAGTCGGTACGGATCTCCAGGTCCCGCTGCTGATTATTGATCGGAGAGGGGTCTCGATCATGTCTACATTATTCGCAAACCATAGGGTGACACACTTAAGGGAAACCGACACCATTTGGAGCAAATAATATGCCAAATAAAGAAAAAGAAAAGCGTATGAATTTATTTCACTAGACATCGAAACTATTTCGGTTGAAATTGCTGAAACTGGTTCTGCATGTTAAATTGAAATGTTGTAAGGGGTTTTATGTGAATGTTTGTTAATTAAAGTAATTAAAAAAATTCTGAATAAATAAATAAAAGAGTTTTATTTAATGATAGATTGCATTAAATTTGGTGGAAATTTCATGGAGGTGAGTGGAATTTTGAGTGGGTGGCTATTTATGTGAGTGGGAGCTCCGCCCACATGAATGTGGAAGAGGTGGGGGCACCTCCATGGCTGCCACGCCATGGGAGGGGGCTGCCCCCCTCTCCCTATAAAAGGCACCCCATTCCCTCCTCTCATCTCAGACCACCTCGCGAAGGATCTCTATCCCCCTTTAGAATTTCCCCATGGTCTCGGATCAGCGAGATACATGTTCCCGGTGGATTTTTCTGGAAGGATTTGTTTCTTCCGCTGCTTCGCTGGAGCGAGGGCGCGGAGGTTTTCGGGGTACCCGGACGTGTGTGCGATCATGGATGCACCACTTATTTGCGGTGCTGGAAGTGATGGTGCTGGACCGGCTGGACCAGATGGACTTCATCACGATCTTGACATTGGCAAGCGTTCGACTACATCATCCACGAGTACAACTTTGCTAACACCATAGGGTCTTCGAGGGTATGTATTCTATGGATGTATATCCACCCGTTGCTTGTATCTAGTAGATAGATCTTGGTGCTTTATTCCCATCGTAGGAATTTTTTTGTTTTCTATGCTGCGAGCCCTTCACTATGGTAGATCCTATAGAACATATCTTGATAGAAATCTTCCTAAGATAAAGACATGTTATGCTAGTATGCTTAGCCTAGCTATTAGAATTCAAGGGTGGGAATTCATGTTATGATATTATGGAAAGGTTATGCCTATGTGTTTTTGACTAAGAAAACAACTTCTTAATGAAACACCAAGGTGGAAATGGAAATTGCATGGATGGATTTTTGTTGAGTGGTTACCCAGGGCCCATTTCTATGGTTTACTGTAAGATTCCTCCTTTATAAAGGAAAAGGATCCCTGTGATTGCAATGCTAGTCCCTGGATCAAAGCTAGCATCCACAGTTTGAGATGAAGTACACAGAAACAAAGGTCATTATTACAGTCATTCCAGAGACAACATAGTCTTTACAACTCCATGGCCACAGGCCTAGTACAAGAGTTTTTAACAAGTAAATAGATAAAAGTCTTCATCTTCATGTGCCACAGGCAAACATGTTGAGTGTAGACTCATGACTCCTAATCCTCATCATAGTAACCTGCAACATCACAAGTTACAGCCACAGTGGGTCAATACATTGGAATAGTATTGGCAAGTGATACCTTAGTATAATTTTGGTGGACTACATACTATATGCAATTTGGCTGAGTGTAGCTTAGGCTTGCTTTGCTCAAAATAGGTTTTGCCTATTAGTTGAAAACACTAAGTTTTTCTTTGTCAAAAATTTTCCCAAGGAACCACCAATAGACATTGGGGTCCTTCACCCTTGTTCACCCACAAGTTTTTACTTAGAAATTGGGATGAGGAGATTCTTGATAGCTTCCATGTCTTGAAGCTCAAGTTGTCCTTTTCCAGGGACATGGCTAAGTACTTAGATTCTTCCATCTGCAGAGGTTGTGCACTTTCCCCACCAGACTTGATTTTCACCAAGACAGGTCCTTTCAGAAGCCTTCCCTTAGACCAAATGGACGTGTTCCAACCTATCATCCCACTACCACCAACTGTCCAAATGGCTAAGTTCTAGCAACCTATGTGATCCAGGCAGAGCCCATATTGCCAAGTGGCTGCACTAGAAGCTTCTTAACATTTGGCTTCTAAAATCTCTTTGTTCCTGGGTGGATTTCCACAAGTGAGATACACAAGGTAAACCATAGAAATGGGCCTTGTGTAACCACTCAACATAAAACATTCCTTCCATTCCACCCAGGTGTTTCATTTACTTAGTTGTTTTATTAGGCAAAACACAAGTCCAAAGACTTAGAAGTATTTTTATCATAGCATGTATATTTCACCACCCTTGGTTGCTACTAGCTAGGCTAAGCATGGCATAGATAAACATCTTAACTTAGAAATTTCCTAGCAATTCTACAACTACTAGGATTCCCCAACATGGCATATACGCAAAATATAACATGCAAGTCTAGCAAAATATTTCTAATGCTTAGTAGAAAACATAGGGGTAAAAGTATCATGAAGCACCACTTGCCTTGGTAGTTTGGAGAGTAGCTACACTCCTCACAATCACTATTGGCACCAAAATCTACACATAAAATCATAGCAACAAATCACATACAAAAATATATACAAACAAAAATATATGAATGCATGCAATATGATATGTGATGATTTTTAAAACTCAACAAAGCAAGTGTACAGTACTGGTTCATAAACAAGTTGAAAACTTGCCAAACAACATTTACATAAACACTAAAACATTTCTCAAATATTTCATATACTCAAAATAGCCCTACACATGTTTCTATAAATAAAACCATTTTAACAGAAGCAAAACATTAAACACATTGCATATTTAGAAAGGGCTTGTTCTCCTAATTCCATTGATACAAAATTCATAAAATTTGGACGTGGGGATCAAAAGTTATGGCTAAATTAAATTCAAACATCTAATAGATTTAAATACTGATTTTAAACCTAAACTCTAGCCACGCGTCTTAATCTGATTGGTGCGTACCGGTTCGCTCAGGATCGCGTCTGTGAGCCGTTAGATCTACTTAATCTGCACGGCCCAGATCTACTCATAACGCTTCGATAAGTGGTCTGTTTATATGCGCTGGATCTAGATCCTACGGTCCTGGATCAAGCGACCACAAATGGGCGGCGCTGGCGGTGGCTACTGGCGGCTGCGAGCTCGGTCTACGGCGGCGCGGCGCTACAGGTGGCTCTGGGGTCGTTGGAGATTCCTAGCAGAATCGTGGCGATGCACTGATGCTCAACCTGGTGACGGCTTGGCAAGGGGCGCACGGACACGGCTGCACGGGCTCGTCGGAGTTGCTGGCTGCATCGGGCTCGGGTGGACGACGACATTGGCGACGCTCCTGGTCACCCTAGCACGAAACAAAGGCATCAGGGGATGCGCAAGACTACGACGAACATGATCGTGTGAATCTGAGGCGAAGGGGGACAAGGGGCTCAACGAATTTGATCGCCGGAGTTGAGGACGTCGTCGGAACCTTGCTGTGCTTGACGAAGACGACGACCTGGGGAAGTATAGGAGGAACCAACGGTGTCAGAAGGTGCGCAAGGAAGTGTCGAAGCTGTCTGCAAGAACTAGAGAAGAAGGGGCACACGGGGCTCACCGGGATTGGTCGCCGGAGTGAGCTCTGTCTGCGGCGGTGCGAGGATGATTGCGGGCAGCCTGGGGGCGCTTTGTGCTCGGAGTCTGGGGGAAATGGAGAGGGGGCAGAGGGGGTTTAAGTAGGCGAGACGGGGGCGTGATTTACTCCTGCAATCAACGCGAATTGACGACGTGAATCAAGCCAGGAAACGCACGGCGTGATTTGGGGAAGAACACGTCGTGGGGGGGGGGGTGGAGACGACGACGCCGTGTGGGCCGCGGCTGTCAGCGAGAGAAACAGAGAGGGGGTGGGTCCTGTCTGTTAGTCACTCGTTGGGTGCGGGTGTGAGTAAAGAAAAACGGTTCATGGGGGTGGGTTGCTGGGCTTAGTTGGGCTAGTTGGGCCAGATTCACCTGTTAGCTTATTTTTTTCCCCTTTTAGCCTTTTTCTTTTTCCGTTTGATTTTTCTGAAATGATTTTCAACTCCAAATCAAATGAGTTTGAATTCAAATCTTCTCTAGGTTTTTATACTGCAAACCTTGCACTCAAATGTGTGTCAAACACTACTATTTACTCAAAACACTTTGATCAAATGAAAATAAAAATAAAACCAAGCCTTTATGTGAAATATACAATAGGCATAATATTGGTTTTATTTACTCATTTTGTTTTGAAAACTTTGCTCAAGCTTTTTGAAGATGCCTAAGTTTGAATACAAACCTTACTGAACCAAAACAAGTATTCTTCTTATTTGAAGATAGCACTAAGGCTAGAGTAAACTTACATGAAATAATAAGCATGTATGCTTCTGTTTTGAAGTGTTTTGTTTGAAATGAAATTCATATGATCATGGATGCATGGATGATATGCATGAGTTTGAAACATGATTTTAGGGATGTTACAAATCTAACCCCCTTAAGGTGAATCTCTCCCTCGAGATTCGGATTGGCTAGCAAATAGGTGAGGGTGGTCTTTCCGAAGATCATCTTCTCTTTCCCATGTTGCTTCCTCTTCGGAATGATGGTTCCACTGAACCTTGCAGAACTTTATAGTCTTAGTCCGTGTGACTCTTTCTGCAGTCTCAAGAATCTTGATAGGTTTCTCCTCATAAGTGAGATCACTCTCCAACTGAACCTCTTCCAAAGGTATAGTATCCTTTAAAGAAGTTTCCTCCATTTCTGGATGACATTTCTTAAGCTGACTCACATGAAATACATTATGAACAGCTGACAAAGACTCTGGCAATTCAATTTCATAAGCAACTTCTCCTTTACGACTCAGAATCTTGAATGGTCCAACATATCTTGGGGCCAACTTCCCTTTGACTCCAAACCTCTTCACTCCACGAAGTGGTGATACTCTAAGATAAGCTCTATCACCAACTTCATAGGTGACTTCTCTACGCTTAGGATCTGTGTAGCTTTTCTATCAGGACTGTGCTATATTCAATCTGTCCTTAACCAACTTGACCTTCTCTTCGGCTTCCTTGATTAGTTTTGGTCCGAACAGACTTCTTTCTCCCACTCCATTCCATAGTAATGGGGTGGTACATTTTCTCCCATAGAGAAATTCAAATGGTGCCATCTCAATACTGGCTTGATAGCTGTTGTTATAAGAAAATTCTACGTAAGGCAGACTTTCATCCCAACTGGCTCCATAGTCTAGGGCACATGCCCTCAACAAGTCTTCAAGAATCTGATTAGTCCTTTCTGTCTGTCCATCAGTTTGAGGATGAAAAGCAGTGCTGAATTCCAACCTCGTTCCCAATGACTCATGCAATTGTCTCCAAAAATGAGAAGTGAATTGAGTTCCCCTATTAGACACAATACTCTTGGGCACTCCATGTAGACATACAATTCTACTCATGTAGATCTTGGCCAACTTAGCACTTGTATAGGTTGTCTTCACGGGTATGAAATGAGCCACTTTAGTTAGGCGATCCACTACTACCCAAATAGAATCATATCCTGACCGGGTCCTTGGTAATCCGGTAACGAAATCCATACCAATCTTGTCCCATTTCCAATCAGGAATAGGTAGCGGTTGAAGCAAACCTGCTGGTTTCTGATGTTCCGCTTTCACTCTACTACACACATCACACAAAGCAATATGTTCGGCGATGTCCTTCTTGTGATTATTCCACCAAAATCTTTCCTTCATATCCATGTACATTTTGGTGTTACCTGGATGAATGGAATACGGTGAGTTGTGTGCTTCTTGCAAAATCAGTTTCCGAAGCTCCGGATCTTGTGGAACACAGATACGTTTTCCATGCCATAAAGTACCCTCCTCGTCTTCATGGAATCCTTTGGCTTTCCCTTTGTCAATCTTTTCCTGAATCTCTTCAATTTCCCTATCAGTATTCTGGGCTTCTTTGATCTTGTCCAACAAAGTGGGTTGAACATCCAAAGACATGAGATGTCCTTCAGGCACAATCTCCAATCTGAGATCTCTAAATTGAGCACACAGATCATCTGGCAATTCTCCTTTGGTAAGGCCATTCACAAATACTTTACGGCTTAGAGCATCCGCTACAACATTTGCTTTACCGGGATGGTATTGCAAACTCAAGTCATAGTCTTTGATGAGTTCTAGCCATCTTCTTTGTCTCATATTTATTTCTTTCTGGGTGAAGATATACTTCAAACTCTTGTGATCTGTGAACACTTCACAACGCTTTCCCAAAAGATAGTGTTTCCATGTTTTGAGTGCATGGACAACAGAGGCTAACTCTAGATCATGAGTAGGATAGTTCACTTCATGAGTTTTGAGTTGTCTCGAGGCATAAGCCACAACTTTCCCGTCTTGCATAAGTGCTGCACCCAAACCATGATGAGATGCATCACAATATACTTGGAAATCTTTTTCCAAATCTGGCAAACACAAAGCTGGTGCTGTCACAAGTCTCTTCTTCAATTCCTGAAAGCTGAGTTCACATCCTTCAGACCAAGAAAATTTCTTGTCTTTCTTTAGCAATTCTGTCATAGGCTTAGCTACCTTGGAGAAATTCTCAATGAACCTTCTGTAGTAACCTGCTAAGCCAAGGAAACTACGAACTTCTTTCACTGACTTGGGAGATTCCCATTCAGTTACAGCTGAAACTTTAGTAGGATCAACTGCTACACCATCTCCTGACACAACGTGTCCAAGAAATCCAACTTCATTTAGCCAAAATTCACACTTGCTGAATTTGGCATACAGTTTATGCTCTCTAAGCTTCTCAAGTATCAAACGCAAATGTCCTTCATGTTCTTCTTTGCTCTTAGAGTAGATCAAAATGTCATCGATGAAAACGACAACAAACTTATCAAGAAATTCCATGAACACCTTGTTCATCATATTCATGAAGTATGCTGGTGCATTGGTCAAACCAAATGGCATCACGGTATACTCATACAATCCATACCTTGTGGTGAAAGTTGTCTTAGGTATGTCTTGTTCTCTTATCTTGAGTTGGAAATATCCTGACCGGAGATCAATCTTTGAGAACACACAAGCTCCTTCTAATTGATCAAACAAGTCATTGATTCTAGGCAAAGGGTATTTGTTCTTGATAGTCACCTCATTGAGTGAACGGTAATCTATGCATAACCTTTGACTTCTATCTTTCTTTTCCACAAAAAAAACTGGGGCTCCCCAAGATGAAGAACTTGGTTGAATAAATCCTTTCTGCAACTGTTCTCTGAGTTGTTTCTTGAGTTCTTTCAGTTCATCAACTGACATCTTATATGGTCTCTTTGCTATTGGTCCAGATCCTGGTAGCAAATCTATAAGAAACTCCACATCTCTATCTGGTGGCATTCCCGGCAATTCTTCCAGAAACACATCCGGATATTCACTCACAATTGGCACATTGTCTATGCTAACCCCCTTAAGAGAATTTAGCATACTCCTTTTTGCTTCAAAGTTGGTCTTGAATCTGATCCTTTTATTTTCTGGAGTTGTGAGTGAGACAGTATGGTTGGCACAATCTATCAATCCCTTGTGCTTAGTCATCCAGTCCATTCCCAAAATGACATCTAATCCTTGGGAGTTTAGGATTATCAAGTTAACGGGAAACTTATACTTCCCAAACTCTATGACTAGATCATGACATCCTGAATTCACTATCATTTCTCCGCCAGGAGAACTTACTTTTATAGGACACCCAATAGTTTCTATCAGCAGTTCATTTCTTTCAACAAATGCTCTTGATATGAATGAATGAGATGCACCAGTATCAAAGAGAACAAATGCTGGAACAGAATTGAGTTTGAACTTACCAGCAACAGCATCAGGCTCCTCATAGATTTCCTCCACATTGATGTGGTTCACTTGTCCCTTTTGAAAAGGGTTGGGCTTGTTAGGTCCTTCAACTTTCTTTTCTGGGCATTCATTAGCATAATGCCCCATCTTCTTGCACTTGAAACACTCAACCTGACTAATATCCTTCTTGACAGGCTGGCTTCCACTGCCACTTCCACTACCACTGTGGTGGCTCTTATATCCACCCTTGTGGTTCTTGTACTTGTCATTGTCATGACTACGGTGATGCTTGTTGTCATGATGATGGTTGTGGTTGTGGTGCTTGTTGAATTTCCCATGCTTGTGGGATCCCGAGCTTCCACTATCATCATAATGGGAACGTTTTTGAGACGATCCCGAGCTGAGCTTGTCTGAGTGCTTTCTCTTTATACTCTCAACTTGCTTCATTTTGTTCTCCAAAATAGCAGCCTTGTCACAAAGAGACTGATAAATGGGAACATAGGCCACTGATAGCTGCAAGTTCAGTTCATCATTCAGGCCCTCAAGGAACTTTTCCTTCCTCTTAGCATCAGTGTCAACTTCGTCCGGTGCATAACGCGCCAGATTGTTGAACTCCTCAATATATTCAGCCACACTGCGGTGGCGCTGTTTCAGATTATGGAATTCTTTATTCTTCAGACTCATCACTCCAGATGAGATATGAGCAGTACGAAAGCCATCTTCAAAGATAGACCATGTCACATCTTCAATGGGAGTGGTGATATGGAAGTTATCCCACCAAGTGGCGGCTGGTCCTTCCAACAAATGTGCTGCAAATCTGACTTTTTCTGCATCAGTACAGCCCACAGTTACCAAGTCCTTGTTCACAGAGCATAGCCAATCATTGGCCACCATTGGATCAGTTGTTCCTGAGAACTTTGCTGGCCTCAATCTCAAGAACCTGGTAAGCATGTCAAAACCCGGTGGATTGTTGTTGTTGTTGTTGTTGTTGTTGTTCTGGTTCTGGATGAACGTAGTCATCATTTGCATCAGCTGAGTCTGAGTTGTCATCATTTGTTGCATCTCAGGGGTGATGTTGTTGTTGTTGGGGTTGGGATTGGCACGACGGGGAGGCATCTGTGGTTTGTTCAACAGAGATAAGAATGAGATACCCATAGATGCTATTTTGCACAATACATCACATAAACAATCACCAAGCATGCATCATAACAATAATAGTTCAACAACAGAAATGACAAGTTTGCAAAGTAAACACACCAATAACAAGCCATCCACATGTTGGATGGTCATTGTGACTCAAATAAAGTATGATAGATAAATGATAAATGAGTAGTCATCACTACTCCTCGGCATCAACCTCCTCCTCAACAAAGGTAAGACCTTCATTCTCCATCGCGGTCTTGTATTCCTTGACATTGGTGGTCAAGGTCTCTACTTTGGCTTTGAGAGCCCTCTTCTGAGAACGAAGCCTCTCAATCACAGTCTGCTGATGCTCGAGCTCGAAGTCCTTGGCCTGCAGTTCTTCAGTCATGTCCCGAATCCTCTTGTTCCTATCTTGGACTCGCTTCTATTGACTCTTGAACTTTCTGTCCTGGCTCTCGAACTTTGCCTCCATCTCCTTGACTATCTCATCTTGCTCCGCGAAGAGCTTGTCCTTCTCACAAAGCTGCACATGGAGTTCGTCATTGCTAAGAATGACGTTGGTCCTATTAGTGTCCACGTGCCTAAGAAGAACCTCTAAGTCCTGGAGGTATAGGCGAATCGGCTCTACTGTCTCCCTCGAAGTGTCCTCGAAGTCGATGGCCTCTCCATCCTCATCACGTCTACCGAAGACGTGGAAGTGAGTACCTCTAACCTGTCGAGAGTGTCTCCCTAGCAGACGTCCAATCAAGTCCTGCATGACTACCTCTAGGCCTCTCTCCTTGTCATCGTGCATGAGCTTGAAGATGATAGCCTCCGTGGTAGGCTCAGTCTGGCATCCTGGCTGATTGACCTTGAAGCCCCAAAGGTCTTTCCTCTCAAACTTGGTGAGGGGAAGCACCATGATGGTAGGAAGAGGGAGATTGAGCAAAGTAGTGAGCTCAATAATACGAGGACCAAAGCGAGTTCCCTGGAACTCCTCAACAGTGCTGATGGTAACATTAGGCATCTATTTATAAGATAGAAAAAGTTAGAACAACACAATTTAAGATAAAGCACAAGGCAAAGCATCACATACATATCCTTAAAACACACAAGTCATGGCATACATGGATCCATTACAACAACCAAGGTTCAACTTATTTTAAGCAACATTTGGAAAATAAGGTGATAAGTTGTGGTCCAACTAACGAAGTACGCTTACAATCCTATCTCACTAGATATGTTGGCTAACACAATATTTCTAGAAGCAATCACTCTATCTTGAGCACATGACTCCATTACTAAGTCTATAATGTCTCCTCTTAAGGTTTGGTTGGTAGCCTCCAACTCTTGGGTATGTTTCTTCTCTTCCTTTAGGTCATTTTGGATGTTGAGCATTCTGCACTTGACTCTATCACCAAGTTCTTTGATGGTCTTCCAAGCTGCATCCTTTGCTGAATCAAAGAATGTAGTGTGCATCACTGAATTGGTGAACATGCAGAATCCTGATTCCTTGTGGTTGCCTTCCTTGTTTTTATACAAGTGAAGTTGCACCCACCAGTACTCAACTCCTTCATCCATCACAGGAAAGCCTTTGTACACAACTGCACCATGTATTTCCATTGCAACCATGAGGTCCTTGAGAGCCTTTGGGAATTCTGTCTCACACTCCAAAGTCATTGTCATGAGTGGTCCTTTCCTTATGGCTTCGTTGATGGAGTTCATCTACAAAAGAGATGAGAAAGAAGATTAGAAAAGTTTATGAGAAGAGTAGACAAGTGTAGAAGTTGTTGAAAATTTTTCCTCAGTGGTTTCCAATCCTAGGGTCATAATCCTACATAAAGGAAAAGGATCCCTGTGATTGCAATGCTAGTCCCTGGATCAATGCTAGCATCCACAGTTTGAGATGAAGTACACAGAAACAAAGGTCATTATTACAGTCATTCCAGAGACAACATAGTCTTTACAACTCCATGGCCACAGGCCTAGTACAAGATTTTTTAACAAGTAAATAGATAAAAGTCTTCATCTTCATGTGCCACAGGCAAACATGTTGAGTGTAGACTCATGACTCCTAATCCTCATCAGAGTAACCTGCAACATCACAAGTTACAGCCACAGTGGGTCAATACATTGGAATAGTATTGGCAAGTGATACCTTAGTATAATTTTGGTGGACTACATACTATATGCAATTTGGCTGAGTGTAGCTTAGGCTTGCTTTGCTCAAAATAGGTTTTTCCTATTAGTTGAAAACACTAAGTTTTTCTTTGTCAAAAATTTTACCAAGGAACCACCAATAGACATTGGGGTCCTTCACCCTTGTTCACCCACAAGTTTTTACTTAGAAATTGGGATGAGAAGATTCTTGATAGCTTCCATGTCTTGAAACTCAAGTTGTCCTTTTCCAGGGACATGGCTAAGTACTTAGATTCTTCCATCTGCAGAGGTTGTGCACTTTCCCCACCAGACTTGATTTTCACCAAGACAGGACCTTTCAGAAGCCTTCCCTTAGACCAAATGGACGCGTTCCACCTATCATCCCACTACCACCAACTGTCCAAATGGCTAAGTTCTAGCAACCTATGTGATCCAGGCAGAGCCCATATTGCCAAGTGGCTGCACTAGAAGCTTCTTAACATTTGGCCTCTAAAATCTCTTTGTTCCTGGGTGGCTTTCCACAAGTGAGATACACAAGGTAAACCATAGAAATGGGCTTTGTGTAACCACTCAACATAAACCATTCCTTCCATTCCACCCAGGTGTTTCATTTACTTAGTTGTTTTATTAGGCAAAACACAAGTCCAAAGACTTAGAAGTATTTTTATCATAGCATGTATATTTCACCACCCTTGGTTGCAACTAGCTAGGCTAAGCATGGCATAGATAAACATCTTAACTTAGAAATTTCCTAGCAATTCTACAACTACTAGGATTCCCCAACATGGCATATAAGCAAAATATAACATGCAAGTCTAGCAAAATATTTCTAATGCTTAGTAGAAAACATAGGGGTAAAAATATCATGAAGCACCACTTGCCTTGGTAGTTTGGAGAGTAGCTACACTCCTCACAATCACTATTGGCACCAAAATCTACACATAAAATCATAGCAACAAATCACATACAAAAATATATACAAACAAAAATATATGAATGCATGCAATATGATATGTGATGATTTTTAAAACTCAAAAAAGCAAGTGCACAGTACTGGTTCATAAACAAGTTGAAAACTTGCCAAACAACATTTATTTAAACACTAAAACATTTCTCAAATATTTCATATACTCAAAATAGCCCTACACATGTTTCTGTAAATAAAACCATTTTAACAGAAGCAAAACATTAAACACATTGCATATTTAGAAAGGGTTTGTTCTCCTGATTCCATTGATATAAAATTCATAAAATTTGGACGTGGGGATCAAAAGTTATGGCTAAATTAAATTCAAACATCTAATAGATTTAAATCCTGATTTTAAACCTAAACTCTAGCCACGCGTCTTAATCTGATTGGTGCGTACCGGTTCGCTCAGGATCGCGTCTGTGAGCCATTAGATCTACTTAATCTGCACGGCCCAGATCTACTCATAACGCTTCGATAAGTGATTTGTTTATATGCGCTGGATCTAGATCCTACGGTCCTGGATCAAGTGACCACAGATGGGCGGGCTGGCGGTGGCTACTGGCGGCGGCGAGCTCGGTCTACGGCAGCGCGGCGCTACAGGTGGCTCTGGGGTCGTTGGAGATGCTTAGCAGAATCGTGGTGATGCACTGATGCTCAACCTGGCGACGGCTTGGCAAGGGGCGCACGGACACGGCTGCACGGGCTCGTCGGAGTTGCTGGCTGCGTCGGGCTCGGGTGGACGACGACGTTGGCGACGCTCCTGGTCACCCTAGCACGAAACAAAGGCATCAGGGGATGCGCAAGACTACGGCGAACATGATCGTGTGAATCTGAGGCGAAGGGGGACAAGGGGGCTCACCCAATTTGATCGCCGGAGTTGAGGACGTCGTCGGAACCTTGTTGTGCTTGACGAAGACGACGACCTGGGGCAGTATAGGAGGAACCAACGGTGTCAGAAGGTGTGCAAGGAACTGGCGAAGCTGTCTGCAAGAACTAGAGAATAAGGGGCGCACGGGGCTCACCGGGATTGGTCGCCGGAGTGAGCTCTGTCTGTGGTGGTGCGAGGATGATTGCGGGCAGCCTGGGGGCGCTTTGTGCTCGGAGTCTGGGGGGAAATGGAGAGGGGGCAGAGGGGGTTTAAGTAGGCAAGACAGGGGCGTGATTTACTCCTGCAATCAACGCGAATCAAGCCAGGAAACGCACGGCGTGATTTGGGGAAGAACACGTCGTGGGGGAGGGGGGGTGGAGACGACGACGCCGTGTGGGCTGCGGCTGTCAGCGAGAGAAACAGAGAGGGGGTGGGTCCTGTCTATTAGTCACTCGGCGGGTGCGGGTGTGAGTAAAGAAAAACGGTTCGTGGGGGTGGGTTGCTGGGCTTAGATGGGCTAGTTGGGCCAGATTCGCCTGTTAGCTTATTTTTCCCCCCTTTTAGCCTTTTTCTTTTTCTGTTTGATTTTTCTGAAATGATTTTCAACTCCAAATCAAATGAGTTTGAATTCAAATCTTCTCTAGGTTTTTATACTGCAAACCTTGCACTCAAATGTGTGTCAAACACTACTGTTTACTCAAAACACTTTGATCAAATGAAAATAAAAATAAAACCAAGCCTTTATGTGAAATATACAATAGGCATAATATTGGTTTTATTTACTCATTTTGTTTTGAAAACTTTGCTCAAGCTTTTTGAAGATGCCTAAGTTTGAATACAAACCTTACTGAACCAAAACAAGTATTCTTCTTATTTGAAGATAGCACTAAGGCTAGAGTAAACTTACATGAAATAATAAGCATGTATGCTTCTATTTTGAAGTGTTTTGTTTGAAATGAAATTCATATGATCATGGATGCATGGATGATATGCATGAGTTTGAAACATGATTTTAGGGATGTTACATTTACCAAGGTGTATATCACTTGTGGATGGACACCCAGGAACAAAGAGATTTGAGATGTTTAGTGTTGAGAAGATTCCAGTGCAACCACATGGCATATGGGATCTTCCTTGACCAACAAGGTAGCAAGAACTCGGCCAAATGGATAGAAGGTGGTAGTGATGATAGGATGGAACGCGTCCATGGTGGTCAGAGGGATGCTTCTGAAAAGTCTCGTCTCGATGCATGTCGAGTCTTGTGGGTAAAGTGCACCACCCCTTGAGAGGGTAAAACCTAAGTACTTAGCCGTGTCCCCGGTAATGGACATTTTGAGCATCAAAGGCATTGAAATGATCAAGAATATCCTCATCCCAATTTCTCTAAGTTAAAACTTGTGGGTGAACAAGGGTAGCACCTGGTGTGACTCCAGTGTGCCATGTTTGATGAAGTGTTTTGAAAAAGATAAAAACTATTTTACAAAAGATAGGGAAAACTTATTTTATGCAAAGTCCAGCCAAAACTCCACTTAGCCATATGTTCATGTAGATGTTAGATTCTCCATATCAATATGATATCACTTGCCAATAAAATTCAAATGTATTAACCCTTGTGGCTGTAACTTATCATGTTGAAGGTTGGTTTGATGTTAGTGAAGTTTGTTGAGTAGGGATTACAAGTCTACAACCAACATGTTTGCCTGTGGCATATGAAGATGAAGGACTACATGTTTTATAGTTATATCTGCTGCATTGTAATAAGATATCCATATGAGCTATGTAAGTTGTAATGAACTATTTTATTCCTGGTTATGATTTGTAATATGACCTTTGTTTCTTGATATTACAGCTTAAACTATGGGTGCTAGCTAATCGATTCAGGGACTAGCACTGTAAACACAGGGACTTGTACCTTACTGGGTTCAAGCCTCTACAGAGGGTATCAGAGCACTGTGTTTCCAATAGGATTGTAACCCTAGGATTGGACAAAAACCCTTAGAAAAATAGGAGTTGTATTTGTTCTAACTTATTTGCAAACAATCTTGTAAACTCTTTCCTCAACATTTTGTTTTGATTCTACATCTCTTCTTTTTCAACTTGATGGACAAAGCCGTCAACATGAGCAAGGACTTCAACATCACCAATGACTTCAGCTTCAGTTTCACCAAGGACTTCAACTTGGACATCACTAAGGACTTCAAGTGAGATAAGAATAATACTCAAGACTTGGAGACTAAGGAAAGACAACTTAGGAGGAACCATTTTCACCTTTGAACCTTGTGATCAAGATGCAATAATTTCTTCCAAGAATACCATGATCTTGTTCCTGATGTAATAGCTAAGAAGAAGGATTGAATGATCTCAAGTGATACCCCATAGTTGGACCACCATACTAGTGTTTAGTTTAAAAAATCGATTTACCAATCATTTATTGATCATACTAACCTATGTGGTGTGACAATAATATTTTGTTTGCCTAAGATATGCTTGAACCTTGTTGATTGAGTGTAATGCATGATTGTTGTTGCATGTACATTGTTTTGTGTGAATTGTTGTGTATGAGTAGAATTCTTTATATAGAGATCTTTTGTCTATTCTAATCCCAACCCAACCCAAACAGATGACTTCTCCAAGAGATCACAACTCGAACATCAAGGATGGTGACAACAACAACCTAGAGATGCACAAGACAGTACAACTGCTAGCAACCCAAGCTAAGTTGAATCAAGTGACAACTCAGTTTTTAGCCAACAACCACAACAGCAATGAGTTATACCCAACCATGCTAAATTTCTTGGGATCCCAATCCCAATTGTTGCAAAGGATGACTAATCAGATGATCAACATGAGAATCAACCCTTCCCAAAGGAATTGTGAAAACCATGAGTTCAAGAATGATATTCTGGAAAGAACACAAGCCTGCAAAATCTATGGAGACATAGGACACACTTATAAAGAGCATATTGACCAATGCCCAAATTGTGAAGAGAACCATCTAGCTAGACAATGCCCCACATCGCAAGTTACTTGTTTTCTGTGTGAAGGAAATGATCATGTCCCTGTCCAATGCCACATCTATCCTGTAGTTCAACAGATGAAACATCAAGCTAAAGATAGAATACATCAAGTCTTTGGAAACATCCATGTAACATCCTAGATAGAGCTTAAAAATAAACTGAACCCAGATGTGTGCATTGCATTCATGCATAGAAAATCCGAATAATTTTCGCGCTTTTGAACAAAACTTGTCAAAGTGATTGAAGCTTCTCCCAACTTGATGGAATTGAAGTAGATCATCAAGTTGACTGCGATAAGTTTCAATATGACCTTTGCTAAAAACCTTATTTTGGGTATAGATGATTTGACCTAAGGGTAGATCAAATATAATAAATAAAAACATAATATATTGCTTAATAATTAACATCAGATCATTAAGAGATCATATCATAGTATTCATCACAACAACCCAGGAATACCAAGCTATGAATATAACTCAAGTAACAAGAATTTAATAACTAAACCATGTCCTACATTATTCTCATATATTTATACCATGAGGATCATGGTAATACAACCTTAACCCTCTAGTTGTACTGAGTAGGAAGGAAATCAAGTCAAGACCATTCACCACATATCTTTCTTTCCATATCAATACTTATCATCTCTTTTAAACCAGATTCTAATATCCATTGTTCATCAATGTTGAGTAATCAACCATTGATCTATCAAGTCTTAGCCTATCAATTCTTGATCTATTAACTCTTGTTCTTATCATAGAATTCACTCTAAATACTTTTGAGAAGGAAGTAAGAAGAGGTAAGTAGTAATGCTAGTTTTAGATATCATCTATAGGATGGGAGTGATTGAAGGGAATCAAATCAATATGGTAATTGATGGAGTTAACTCACTCATGAATGGATGGAAGAGTTATCTGGAAGATATAATTATATGTGGTAACGAAGAGAATCATAAGGATGAATTCTAAAGAGAGTTACCATGAGTAATCTTATTGGATCAAGTAAGTATAGTTAACAAATAATATCTTATAGTCAGTTGGAGATACTGAGAAGATAATTATTATACAACTGTATTGTTGTATTAGTAAAAGCCTTGATTAGCCAATTGGAAACCTGAGCCATAAATGATCAAAGGATTATAATGATCATGCTCAATTTACTAAGAGTGAATCATGATATCATGAATAAGTGACATTGGTGGATAGAACATGATTAAACCCTAGTATAGATATGTTATCCTAGATTAGTCATACCAAGTCACAATGGTACAATGTGAAGTTGGAGTGTGAGTTACTGAGGTAACTAAAGTTAAGGTAGTATAACCAAGCTCATACTACTGAAGCATTAAGTTAGAGAAGTAGGATATTCCTCTTATTAGAGAATACTAAACATTTGAGGAAAGTAGAATTGGATATATAGATCTAATGGAGTAATATTAGTGATGGATGATAAAGGAAGTGTTTGAATGGAGTTAAAAGTAACTACTTAGTGAATTAGAGGTTATCATTAGTGGAGTAGTGGATATAACAAAGTATAGATATGAAAAGGTTATAAAAAGCTTCAGTGACAAGCTTCTGAGATTTATAAGTGAGATTACAAAGTAATTTATGAAGTAAGAGAGTAATTATTCAAATGGATTTGGAGTTATTAGAAGCATTCTAGAAGTGGGAGATATTCATATGAGGAAAGTATTTAGACCTTAGTGTCAAGCTCATTGGATTTAAAAATGGATTTTGGAGGAGAAATTATTTACAAGAATATTCCTGTGAAGTAAAGCTCATCATGTTAACACATGATGTTGGATATGAAGAAGTAGTTTATCTAGGAAAGGAATTCCTTAGTTAAGAGACAATAATTTTGAAGTATGGGAGATAGGAATTCTTGGTAAACACTCAACTTTAATTCTATGACCAAACATAATATCTATCTCATATGTTGGATCAATCATCTTATTTCCCAATGCCTTATAGGAATATTTTCCTATAGCAAATCACTTAAGCATATCTTTGCCATTTCAAAACATTAAAATTATATGTGTCTAGAAACCATAATTATCAATTCTTTCTCATAAGCCCTCCTAGAGAATAACCCCACTATTGTATCTTGGATGGTTACACCATTCATGAACACAAGCATGAAGACAATATGACTTAACCATTAATATTTATCCATGCATATCCTAAGGATATAGGTATATCAAATCTCCTAAAACTTATGGTAAACATTTATAATTTTAACTCTAACTTATACTTCAATCATAATTATCAATGTATAATTAATGTCATAACCAAGATTATTAAAAAAATTATTCACCTATTAGTGGAATTGGAATAATAGAAATTACCATTTTAAGGACCTTACTAATTAAATCATATTATATAATGATTGCTATATAATAATAATATGGATATATTCTTTGCATGTCCTTAGCTATCTAAGACCATTATCATTGCATCCATTAAGAGGGAATAAGAATCATTTTATAAGATCATAAACAAATCCTAAAAACCTAATGTCTATTTGTTCTATTTAATAAAAGAATCTCCCATATAATTATGAAAAAGTATAAATACAAAAATACATAGAGAGAAAACTAGTTATCATTAATCTCTGCATTATTCTAACAATTTCATAATTTTTTTAATAGTTTATACCTTGTGAATATTAAATTTGAAATGAAATTGTGACATAGAAAACAGAAAAGAATTAGAAAATAATAAAGGAAGAAGTAGCAGCTAAGTCTGGCCCACGGCCCATTCCTTCTCGCAACTATCCGACGCTCGCGTGCAATCATGGCAGAATTCTCGCTCGCTTCGCCGCGGCCCACACGGACCAACACCGGCCCGCCAGAAGCCCGTACCCCTTCAGCCTCAAACCGTCGTCGTCTTACTCGCCTACTAGAAGCAGCTCGCTGGCCGGAGCTCCATCG
Organism: Avena sativa; assembly: GCA_916181665.1. Taxonomy (NCBI): domain Eukaryota; kingdom Viridiplantae; phylum Streptophyta; class Magnoliopsida; order Poales; family Poaceae; genus Avena; species Avena sativa. The sequence continues at coordinate 81,398,554 of OV702299.1, read as the reverse complement.
TCGATCCCCCGCCGTGCTGTGATGCGTGTCGCCGCTTTTGGGGGAAGGGATATGAACGCCCGTGTTCTCCTCTATCTGCTCATACCCGTAACATCCGGTCTCATGCTCTCTTCCATTTTTCCCCAATCATGTCGAAACCCTAACCTCCGACCATCTCAAATCACCATCATCTCCAACCTCCTTGAGCTTAGTCGTCGTGCCTGGAAGCTTCCTCTCATCGTCTTGAATCATCTGGCTAAAGGAATCAATTCCTCCCGCTCATTATCGACACCACCGACCTCATCGGTTTGCCGCTCGCCGTCAACCATGGCGACGCTGTCCGAGCTCGCCTCTCCTCGCCGTTACCCCTACAAGCTTCCTGGTGAGCTTCTGTTTCCAATGGTTCTCTTTGATTCGCCCCTAGTTGTCTGTTGCGAACCGTGCGCATGAACCCGAGCATTCCACCGTCGGAGCTCGTCGGAGCTCGTCGGAGCTAGTGCTCCGGTGACCATTCTGGAGCGACACGGCCATAGTTTGACTCGCCATCGTGTTCTCGCCCCAGTCCCGCGCACGCAACCAATCTACGGATTCAACCATGATCTGAGGATCATCCATGGATGATGTCAGCGTGACATCATGCTGATGTCATATTTCTATTTTTATCATTTTAGAATTTGTGTTAACGTTTTCTGTAATAAATAAAAACTTTAGAGATGACATGGAATAGGTCCCACTAGTCAGTGACTGGGGGTAAGAATAGACCTGGTGAGAAAAACCTTTCACCCCATGCTGACATCACCATTACATCATAAACCATTTAGTTATTTATTTAATTCCAGAAAATGATTAAATCTTATAAATTCAATATCTTTTGTTTTATAATTCAGAAAAATATGTTTAATATATTAAAATTTTAAGAAAAATAAAATCTACAACTTAAAATTGTTATCAAACATCATTATGTTAACTATTTAAATAAATATTATTTAATAAAGATTTTATAAATAATAAAACTTTGATAATTCATATTTTAATAATGGTAATTGATAAAAATATAAATAATATACCAAAATTCTTAGAAAGATAAGAACTCAATACTATAATCATGTATTGTTATTTCACTTAATTAAATATCTATTATTTATTAAGTGTTTATATAGTAATAAATATTATAAAATCATATCTTATTATTTATAAATCACAAAAATAAATGTAATATACCAAAATGATCAGAAAAATAATATCTACATATTAAAAATATAACATTCCACTTTTAAGATAAATAAAAAATCAAGTACTCTAATAACTTGAAGTTAAACCTATTTCCTTAATTGATAATTCATATAAAATAAGTAAAATTACTAATATTACTAAAAATTATTCCTTTGAGGTTTAAAATAGTATTAGTTCTAAATATTGATAATATGAAGTCAAATAAGTTCAACACATTTCAAATGCAATTTTCTTTGGATTACCAGTCAACTATAAGTAGTAAATTTGACTTATTCACAAACCATAACCACACCTTTATAAGGAGATACATGATTCCATTCCATTACAATATTAAGAAATCACTATTCAAATAGAAGTAGTACCACTCTTAGTTAGATTTAAAGAAACATTATGAGGAGAACAAAGTACAAATACCATAAGCATTACATCTTAAGTCCATCTATGTTCTTAAAGTTAACTTTAGTCTACATGACTTTAAATATTACGATAAAGAATTTATTATGTGTTTTATAGTTTACTTTGGTCTGTTTCAATTAAGACCTAATGCGTCTCAAGACCAAACTAACCAAGTAAAAACTAAAAGACATCGACCGCATTCTATTAACCATAAAGATTGTTTAAACCTTAGAAAAGTAACCTTTTCTTCGAAGGTTGTCCTTTTTTCCACTTCAAACAACAAATCTTGTAATAATATCTCCAACTCTTAACAACTAAATCTAAGGACTTTTATCATAGACACCACATGACAATTAATTATAATCACATTACCTCATACACTACTTTTATATTTTAGATTGTTAATTCTTAAAGTTTAAATACTTTTGTTTAGTTAAGTAAACTTTTCTTCAAAAGTTTTCTTTTAGGATACACTAAAAGTAATTCTTAAGCATTCCAAAATAAATCTACTTAAGTAACAACTTTTATATAAAAAGTCATTAGATACCATTCCAAACTTGAATGTTCTACTCTTGTGTGTACTTTATTATACATGCATGTTATTTCACACACACTCACAAGCCTTAATAAAAAACACCAGTGTGAATCTTAATCTAAAAGGGCAACACATTCCAAAGAAACCATTTCCAGTATCCAAACCCTAGATCAACGCTTATTTCGGGGATTCGAGTTCACCAAATTACATTACATTACTCATGCATAATAGCATCTTGCTTCTTTAAATATTAGTCCTTACCGGACCAATGATCCTGATTTCAGATATTGGATCTTATATTGTCTTGAAGACCGTGAGTGCATAATCTTGCAATCACAGAAGGCAAGTTCACACTTGCTCATGTCTTTGATTATTTTCTGTATAGTCTTTTGCAAATCTAGTGTTGTCATCACCTGCATTTCAAAAAGGTTAGAACACATTATTTTCATAATAATATGACCATAGGTTATTTACCATGAGGTGATAACCTACTACGAAAGTTCCGGTGGTAAAGGAACATATTATCTAGGACTTAACAACCAATGTCGCCAGTGATTCTTGCGCCGTATATCACGTGTTAACCATGAGATTTAGAATGGGACGGAGAAGTCAGCCGTATCTTCTTCCTCTCGCATGTATCCGGATGTGCAGGTCGTCGTTGTTATCCTCGTAGCGTGCATTAATTGGTAATTCTTAGAGGATTTGCAGCATATGGGTGGGAACCCTCAACGTCCAACGATAGTTCTGGCATCTGGCGGTCTGTACTAACCATTGCCGTAATTCAATGGGTGGGCATGGCGTACACTAAGGAGACATGCGGGGTAACGAAGGGGGCAGTGATTGGCTTGGATCATCTACTGGGCCCCACACCATAGGAAGTGTGGACGGGAAAGATCGCCCGGTTGTGCAACAAAGAGTTGATCTCTCATGGGTAATGTAACGCACCTCTGCAGAGTGTAAGAACTGTAACTTGTTACTCCCTATTCTGGGAAGGAGTGATACGTCAGAAACGTATCTATAATTTTTGATGCTACATGCTTGTTTAGTATCTACTTTGCTTTGCTCGTCTACACTTTGAGGTGCTTTTTACATGTTTTCTGGTACTAACCTACTAACAAGTTGCAATAGTGCCAAATGCCTGTTTTCTGCTATTTTTGGTTTCAAAAAAGTTAGTAAAGAAATATTCTCGGAATTGGACGGGACAAACGTCAAAGTCAATTACATTCTGTGGGGAACAAGAAGTCCAGAGGGGAGACGAGGAGGCATGCCAGGGCGGCCAAACCCCCTAGGTGCGGATGGGCCCTACCCCACGCCTGGGTAGGGTTTTCCCCCTCTGGTCGCTACCTTGACCTCCCCCTTCGCCTATAAGACGCCCCCGATGCAGAAACCCTAAGTACACAATCAAATCTCCATGAAACTGTGTGTACCCGCCACCACTAGCGTCCCTAGATCGGGTGGATCTGAAGTTCTTGCCGGCACCCAACCGGAGGGGAGATCATCCTGGAGGCCTTCTGTCCGGTATGATGCGTGAGTAGTTCCACCTTGGACTATGGATCCATGTAGTAGCTAGATGGTTGTATCTCCTCCTTTGTGCTTTCATGTATAGATCTTGTGAGCTCCGTTCATGATCAAGACCTAATCTATTTGTAATCATGCATGTTGTGTTTGCGGGGATCCGATGGATATTGAGATTATTATGTTGGTTTGATTAATGGTTTCGTCTTTATGATTCTATCTTGTCTGTGTTGTTTGTGATCTTGCATGCTCTCCGTTGTTAGTAGCTATCTTGGCCAAGTAGTTGCTAGTGACTCCAAGAGGGGGTATTTATGCTCGATAGTGGGTTCATGCCTCTAGTTTCCAAGGGAAGTGATAATAATCTCTTCGGTTGTAGATGTGTTGTTGCTACTAGGGAGAAAACAACGGTCTCTTGTTCATGGAACATGTGGACTGTTTACCTTACACAATTTTCTTAAAGCAGTTGTCAGTTGCTTGCAACTTAATACTGGAGGGGGTTTGGATGATAACCTGAAGGTCGACTTGTAGTCATAGATGTAGTTGGATGGCGGTCTATGTATCTTGTTGTATTGCCCAATCAAATCTCATAGGATCTTTCTGACTAGTAATTGCATTGTTATGCCTTGCTCAGTTCCTGTCAATTGCCCTGCTGTAATTTGTTTACCCTTCATGCCATGTTGTTTATCTAAGGAGAGCACCTCTAGTGAACTATGGACCCCGGTCCAATATTTACCATTGATACATATTCCACTATTACTTGTTTACTTGTTGCAAACCATTACCTTCCATACCATACGTTTAATCCTTTGTTACAGCAAACCGGTGAGCTTGACAACCTCACTGTTCATTGGGGCAAAGTCTTGAGTTTGTGTTGTGCACGTCTCCGCGTTGGTTGCAACACCTGCGTGACATTTCCTTCCTCCTTCTGGTTCAATAACCTCGGTCTCTACTGAGGGAATACTTGCTTCTTGCTTCTTCACACCTTGCTCTTGGGGTTCCCAACAGGCTCTGCATCAACAGCCATCAAGCTTTCTGGCACCGTTGCTGGGAGGCTAAGGACGTCTTCACTAGGGGAGTCCTCCACTTCCTTTCTCTTTACTTTGTTTTTAGTTTGCTTTGTTTCTTTTTCTTGGTTTTGTTTGCCTCTTTTCAAAAAACCCAAAAAATTAGTCTAGTTTGGTTTTCTTTCTTTATTCAAAAACACAAAAAAATTTAGTTCCCACTCTAGTTGTCGGTCTGTTATTGCCTTGCTTGCTCATGCTTTCTTTCAATGGATGGTTTCTTTGATTAGAGATTGTGCCTGAAGGACATCTCATGTCTTTGGATGTTCAACCCACTTTGTTGGACAAGATCAAAGCAGCCCAGAAGATTGATAAGGAAATTGAAGAAATTAAGGAAAAGATTGGCAAAGGAAAAGCCAAAGGATTCCATGAAGATGAACAGGGTACTTTATGGCATGGGAAACGTATCTGTGTTCCACAAGATCCGGAGCTTCGGAAACTGATTTTGCAAGAAGCACACAACTCCCCGTATTCCATTCATCCGGTAACACCAAAATGTACATGGATATGAAGGAAAGATTTTGGTGGAATAATCTCAAGAAGGACATCGCCGAACATATTGCTTTGTGTGATGTGTGTAGTAGAGTGAAAGTGGAACATCAGAAACCAGCAGGTTTGCTTCAACAACTACCTATTCCTGATTGGAAGTGGGACAAGATTGGTATGGATTTCATTACCAGATTACCAAGGACCCAGTCAAGATATGATTCTATTTGGGTAGTAGTGGATCGCCTAACTAAAGTGGCTCATTTCATACCCGTGAAGACAACCTATACAAGTGCTAAGTTGGCCAAGATCTATATGAGTAGAATTGTGTGTCTACATGGAGTACCCAAAAGTATTGTGTCTGATAGGGGAACTCAATTCACTTCCCATTTTTGGAGACAGCTACATGAGTCATTGGGAACGAGGTTGGAATTCAGCACTGCTTTTCATCCTCAAACTGATGGACAAACAGAAAGGACTAATCAGATTCTTTAAGACATGTTGAGGGCATGTGCCCTGGATTATGGAGCCAGTTGGGATGAAAGTCTGCCTTACGCAGAATTTTCTTACAACAACAGCTATCAAGCCAGCATTGGGATGGCACCATTTGAGTTTCTCTACGGGAGAAAATGTACCACCCCATTGTTCTGGAATGGTGTGGGAGAAAGAAGTTTGTTCGGACCAGAACTTATCAAAGAAGCCGAAGAGAAGGTCAAGTTGGTTAAGGACAGATTGAAGATAGCACAGTCCGGACAGAAAAGCTACGCAGATCCCAAGCGTAGAGAAGTCACCTACGAAGTTGGTGATAGAGCTTATCTTAGAGTGTCACCACTTCGTGGAGTGAAGAGGTTTGGTGTCAAAGGGAAGTTGGCCCCAAGATATGTTGGGCCATTCAAGATTCTGAGTCGTAAAGGAGAATTTGCTTATGAAATTGAATTTCCAGAGTCTCTGTCAGCTGTCCATAATGTGTTTCATGTGAGTCAGCTAAAGAAATGTCATCCAGAAATGGAAGAAACTTCTTTGAAGGATACTATACCTTTGGAGGAAGTACAATTGGAAAGTGATCTCACTTATGAGGAGAAGCCTATCAAGATTCTTGAGACTGCAGAAAGAGTCACATGGACTAAGACTATCAAGTTTTGCAAAGTTCAGTGGAACCATTATTCCGAAGAGGAAGCAACATGGGAAAGAGAAGATGATCTTCGGAAAGACCACTCTCACCTATTTGCTAGCCAATCCGAATCTCGAGGGCGAGATTCACCTTAAGGGGGTTAGATTTGTAACATCCCTAAAATCATATTTCAAACTCATGCATATCATCCATGCATCCATGATCATATGAATTTCATTTCAAACAAATCATTTCAAAATAGAAGCATTTATGCTTATTATTTCATGTAAGTTTGCTCTAGCCTTAATGCTATCTTCCAATGAGGAGAGTACTTTGTTTTGTTCAGTAAGGTTTGAATTCAAACCTAGGCACCTTCAAAAGCTTGAGCATAATTTTTCAAAACAAAAGGAGTAAATAAAACCAATATTATGCCTATTGAATATATCACATAAAGGCTTGGTTTTATTTTTATTTTCATTTGGTCAAAGTGTTTTGAATAAATAGTAGTGTTTGACACACATTTGAGTGCAAGGTTTGCAGTAAAAAAACCTAGAGAAGATTTGAATTCAAACTCATTTGATTTGGAGTTGAAATTCATTTCAGAAAAACCAAACAGAAAAAGAAAAAAAAGCTAAAAGGAAAAAAAAGGTTCCAGTCGAATCTGGCCCAACTAGCCAGCTAAGCCCAGCAAACCCCACCCCGCGAACCGTTTTCTTCACCCACACCCGCACCCGCCGAGTGACTGACAGGCAGGACCCACTCCCTCTCTGTTTCTCTCGCTGACAGCCGCGGCCCACACGGCGTCGTCGTCTCCACCCCCCTCCCCCGCAACGTGTTCTTCCCCAAATCGCGCCGTGCATTTACTGTTTGATTCGCTCGTCAATTCGCGTTGATTGCAGGAGTAAATCACGCCCCCGCCTAGCCTACTTAAACCCCCTCTACCCCCTCTCCATTTCCCCCCAGACTCCGAGCACAAAGCGCCCCCAGGCTGCCCACAATCCTCCTCGCACCACCGCAGACAGAGCTCACTCCGGCGACCGATTCCAGTGAGCCCCGTGCACCCCTCTCCCTCTGGTTCTTGCAAACAGCTTCGCCACTTCCTTGCGCATCTACTGACACCGTTGGTCCCTTCTATACCGCCCCAGGTCGTCGTCTTCGACAAGCACAGCAAGTTCCCGATGACATCCTCAACTCCGGCGATCAAATTCGGTGAGCCCCTTGTTCCCCTTCGCCTCTGTTTCACACGAACATGTTCGCCGTAGTCTTGCGCATCTCCTGATGCCATTTGTTCATGCTAGGGTGACCAGGAGCGTCGCCAACGTCGTCGTCCACCCGAGCCCGATGCTGACAGCAACTCCGACGAGCCCGTGCAGTCGTGTCTGTGCGCCCCTTGCCAAGCCGTCGCCAGGTTGAGCATCGGTGCATCGCTACGAACCTGGTAAGCATCTCCAACGACCCCAGAGCCACCTGTAGCGCTGCGCCGCCGTAGGAAGAGCTCGCCGCCGCCAGTAGCCACCACCAGCGCCGCCCAGCTGAGGTCGTTTGATCCAGGACCGTTGGATCTAGATCCAGCGCGTGAAATTAGATCACTTATCGAAGCGTTACGAGTAGATCTGGGCTGTGTAGATTAAGTAGATCTAACAGCTCACAGACGCGATCCTGAGCGAAGCGGTACCGGCCAATCAGATTAAGACGCGTGGCAATGGTTTAGATTTAAAACAGGATTTGAATCTATTAGATGTTTGAATTTGTTTTAGCTATAACTTTTGATTCCCACGTTAGAATTTGACAAATTTTATATCAATGGAATCAGGAGAACAAGCCCTTTCCAAATATGCAATGTTTTTAATGTTTTGCTTATGTTAAAATGGTTTTATTTACAGAAACTTGTGTAGGGATAATTTGAGTATATGAATTGTTTGAGAAATGTTTTAAGGTTTAAATAAATTTTGTTTGGCAAGTTTTTAACTTGTTTATGAACCAGTACTGTACACTTGCTTTGTTGAGTTTTAAAAATCATCACATATCATATTGCATGCATTCATATATTTTTGTTTGTATATGTTTTGTATGTGATTTGTGGCTATGATTCTTTGTGTAGATTTTGGTGCCAATAGTGATTGTGATTGTGAGGAGTGTAGCTACTCTCCAAACTACCAAGGCAAGTGGTGCTTCATGAATATTTTATCCCTATGTTTTCTACTAAGCATTAGAAATATTTTGCTAGTCTTGCATGCTATATTTTGCTTATATGCCATGTTGGGAAATCCTAGTAATTGTAGAATTTCTAGAAATTTCTAAGTTAAGATGCTTATCTATGCCATGCTTAGCCTAGCTAGTAGCAACCAAGGGTTGGTGAAATATACATGCTATGATGAAAATATTTCTAAGTCTTTGGACTTGTGTTTTGCCTAATAAAACAACTAAGTAAATGAAACACCTGGGTGGAATGGAAGGAATGGTTTATGTTGAGTGGTTACACAAGGCCCATTTCTATGGTTTACCTTGTGTATCTCACTTGTGGAAAGCCACCCAGGAACAAAGGGATTTGAGAGGCCAAATGTTAAGAAGCTTCTAGTGCAGCCACTTGGCAATATGGGCTCTGCCAGGATCACATAGGTTGCTAGAACTTAGCCATTTGGACAGTTGGTGGTAGTGGGAATGATAGGTTGGAGCGCGTCCATTTGGTCTAAGGGAAGGCTTCTGAAAGGTCCTATCTTGGTGAAAATCAAGGCTTGTGGGGAAAGTGCACAACCTCTGCAGATGGAAGAATCTAAGTACTTAGTCATGTCCCTGGAAAAGGACAACTTGAGCATCAAGGCATGGAAGCTATCAAGAATCTCCTCATCCCAATTTCTAAGTAAAACTTGTGGGTGAACAAGGGGGGAGGACCTCAATATCTATTGGTGGTTCCTTGGGAAAAGTTTTGACAAAGAAAAACTTAGTGATTTCAACTAATAGGCAAAACCTAATTTGAGCAAAGCAAGCCAAGCTACACTTAGCCAAATTGCATATAGTATCTAGTCCACCTAAATTATACTAAGGTATCACTTGCCAATACTATTCCAATGTATTGACCCACTGTGGCTGTAACTTGTGATGTTGCAGGTAACTCTGATGAGGATTAGGAGTCATGAGTCTACACTCAACATGTTTGCCTGTGGCACATGAAGATGAAGACTTTTATTTATTTACTTATTTAAACTCTTGTACTAGGCCTGTGGCCTTGGAGTTGTAAAGGCTATGTTTGTCTCTGGAATGACTATAATAATGACCTTTGTTTCTGTGTACTTCATCTTAAACTGTGGATGCTATCAATGATCCAGGGACTAGCATTGCAATCACAGGGATCCTTTTCCTTTATAAAGGAGGGATCTTACACTAACCTATTAACAAGATGCCACAGTCCCAGTTGCTTGTTTTCTGTTTTTTTGTTCTAGAAAAGTCACAAAATGAATATTATCGAAATTGGATGGGACAAAAGCCAAAGTCAATTTTTCACCGAGGAGAACATGGAGCCAGAAGACGAGACGGAGGTGGGCCTCGAGAGGGCCACACCCCCTGGCCACGTGGCCTGGCCTGGCCCGTGCCTGGGGGTGCAGCTACCTCGGGCACCCCCTTGGCCTCCCTCTTCGCCTATAAGAAGCCCCCGATACCTAAACCCTAAGTACCCGATCGATCTTCCATGAAACAGTATGTATTCGCCGCCACCATCGTTCCTAGATCGGGGGAGATCCGAAGCTCTTCCCGGCACCCTGCCAGAAGGGAGAGATCAACTCGGAGGCCTTCTTGATCACCATGCCATCCTCTGGTATGATGCGTGAGTAGTTCCACCTTAGACTATAAGTCCATACAGTACCTAGATGGTTGTTTCTCCTCCTTTGTGCTACCATGTTTAGATCTTGTGAACTCCGTTCATGATAAAGATCATCTATTTGTAATCAAGCATGTTGCGTTTACAGGGATCCGATGGATATTGAGATTACTATGTCAGATTGATTAATGATTCTATCTTATTGATTCTATCATGTCTGTATTGTTTGAGATCTTGCATTCTCTCCATTTCTAGTAGCTATCTTGGCCAAGTAGATGCTAGTGACTCCAAGAGGGAGTATTTATGCTCGATAGTGGGCTCATGCCTCTATTGAATCTATTGAAGTGACAGAAATCTCTAAGGTTGTAGATGTGTTGTTGCTACTAGGGAGAACACAATGATCTTTTGTTCATGGAACAATTGTATTGTTTACTTTACACACTTTGCTTAAAGGAGTTATCCGTTGCTTGCAACTTAATACTAGAGGGGGTTCAGATGATAACCTGAAGGTGGATTACTAGTCATAGATGATGTTGGATGGCGGTATATGTATATTGTTGTAATGCCCAATCAAATCTCAAAGGATCATGAATGTCTATTATTGCATTGTTATGCCTTGCTCTGTCCTATCAATTGCCCCACTGTAATTTGTTTACCCAGCATGTTATGTTGTTTATCTTAAGGAGAACACCTCTAGTGAACTGTGGACCCCGTTCCAATCTTTACCATTGATACATCTTCCACTGTTACTGTTTACTTTCTGCAAGCCACCATTACCTTCCACACCATATAGTTAATCCTTTGTTTTCAGCAAACCAGTAAGATTGACAACCTCATTGTTTGTTGGGGCAAAGTCTTGAGTTTGTGTTGTGCAGGTTTCCAAGTTGCTAGCAATACCTTTGAGTTGTTTCCTTCCTCCTACTGGTTCGATAACCTTGGTTTCTACTGAGGGAAGAACTTATTGCTGTACTCATCACACCTTCCTCTTGGGGTCTCCCAACGAAGCTCTACAATGATCTGAGCTGCAATCAAGCTTTTTCTGGGACTGTTGCCGGGGAGGCTAAGGACGGCTTCACAAGGGGAGTCCTTCACAACCTTCCTCTTTACTTTTTTTGTTTTGCTTAGTTTCTTTTGCTTTGTTTTGCTTGCTTCTTATTATAAAAAAATTCCAAAAAAATAGTTTGGTTTGGTTTGCTTTTTCTTATAAAAACACAAAAAATAGTTCCTTCTATATTTGTTGGTCTGTTATTGCCTTGCTTTGTCATGCTTTCTATCAATGGTTGGTTTCTTTGAAACTAGTTCTTATTGGAATGGTGGGTTCACGGAAGAACAAAAATATTATTATAAGGAGCACCACTTGTCACAAAAAGGGAAACACTTATGGGAACAAATTGATAAATTGAATACTATTGCTATAGACGTGTGATTGATTTGATAAATCTTGTTGCTGTAGGAGGTATAAACACCTACCTTTTCAATGTGAGTACAATGATAATGTTACCATATCTTCTTATGTTAAAGGAAATTATGACTTTTATGATGTGGAACAAATTGAAGAATTTATTGCTTGGAAGGGTGCATTTGAACTTGCTAGTTTGCTTGAAAATACTGATGATTCACCTTATGAATCTGAGTTTTATGATATACTTAAATGTTACTTTGAAAATTACAAGGAAGAAAATGGCTATATTCTTGAAAATTTTAATAGATGCTTTCCACAAACGGAAGAGACTAATGCCTTGCAGGAGCTTATGGAATAAGAAATTGCTGAAGCGGGAAGCTCATTAGATGACAAAGAGGAGAAGAGTGATGAACAAAAGGAGGAAGAATGGACTAGCTACCCATACCTACCTTCTAATGAGAGTAACTCTTTATCCCTTACATTATTTGATTGTCCCCCATGCTTACCAAAGGAGGATGAATGTTATCTTCCTATGGATTCTTTTGAAATATCTGCTATGGGTAAACCTTGTGATAATAGTTATGCTCCTGTTATCTATGATAATCCTATATTTGTGCCTAACTTAAAAATGCATGGTACTAAAGAGTTTTGCTTAGAAAATGTTTATGATAAAGCTCTAGATGATGGTCCTATATTGAATGATCATTCACCTTATTATAAAATTGTTAAAAGTGGGTTTGAAGGTTTTAATCCCACTATTTTTGAGCTGGATAAAAGTTATGTGTTTTTAGATCATGAAAAGCATAATTTATGTGATAGTTATATTGTTGAGTTTATTCATGAGGCTACTGAAAATTATTATGAGAGAGGAAAATATGGTTGTAGAAGTTTTCATGGTACTGAAACACCTCTCTATGTGCTGAAAGTTTTGAAGTTGCTCTTGTTTTATCTACCCATTCTTGTTACTATGTGCTTCTTTGATTTATTTTCTTACAAGATTCCTATGCATAGGAAGTGGGGTAGACTTAAATGTGTTTTGAATTTGTTTCTTGATGCTCTCTTTTACTTCAATTCATATTTCTTATGTGAGCATCTTCTCAAACTCTCAAGCCTAACTTAAAGGCGTTAAAGAAAAGTACTTCTTGGGAGATAACTCAATAGTTTTTCTTGAGTCTTGGAGGTTATTATCATTTTTGTTTGATTTTTGTTCCAAGAGTAACCTCTAATGAGAGGGAAGTAATATTTTGGGAGTTGCTGTCCCGAAATAGATTTTTGTTCACCACTGTAAAAAATCGTGTAAAATCTCTGTAAGCTGGATTGAGCTATAATTTTCTGAATAAATCCCCCAGGTTGTTAGATAACTTTCATTAGTTCAACACGTTTTTATTTGAGCAACATAAGGTCTTCTAAAAAATCAGTTTCTACCTGCTTGTCTGTTTTAACAGATTTCTGCCATTATTTGTATTTGCTTCTTATTGATTCTTTTGTGGGTTCTTTTTGGAAAATTGAGCTTTCTGAGGGAATTAATACAGTAGCTTGTGTATTTTAGTGAAAGTTTTTCTGTTTTAAAACTAAACCCCAAAGGTCTATTATCTTTTGAATGCACTAATGTTGCTAATGAAGATTGTGTGAAGTTTTGTATGAAGGAAAATTTTCAGGTGTAAAGGAAGATTGATGTAATGATATGAAGAATGGATGAAAGCTTAAGATTGGGGATTCCACCCCGTGTTACCCCACAAAATATTCAAGAGGTACAAGCGTTAAAGCTTGGGGATTCCCAAGGCATCCCCTTCTTCATCAATAAAAATCTCAGGTCTTTCTAGACACTTTGTTTTTATTGTTTCATGCACTGTTCTTTTGTTCTTGGAGCGGCTTAGTTTTTGTTTTTGGTTTTTGTTTACTTAGTTTGCTTGAATAAAGTAGTTGGACCCCCGTTTTTCGCTGTGTTGTTTCAAATAAGTTGATTGGTGTTGGAAAGGAGTAGGAAGTTCTTGCTTTAGTAGTACAAGAGGAGCTTTCTTTGACTATGACTTAAACTTTATCATGTCAAGATAGATGTTGTTTTGACCTTATGCTTAGTGATTATAGTTGTATCATGACTTGTTCTAAACAATTAGGATTGCTTAATGTGCTTTGAAAGAATCATGTGTTGTTCTAGCATACAAAAGCATAGTATTGTGGTATTATCCTTTGATGCTTTGTTTGGGTTGACTTGGCACTTTATCACACCATGTTATGACTATGAACCAGTCACCTTAGCCTCTATGATCATTTAGTTTTTGACTTGTGGTACCACTTTATGCTTTGATTAGTAATGTTTTGTCGCTCTGCATGATTATGGCCATTATTGCTCTCTTAGTTGGTCGCTCCCAGTCTTTTGCTAGCCTCCACTTGTATGAGTAAGCTCTACTCATGCATCCAACTCCCAAGAAACCAAGTTATTCCAAAGGGTCCACTATAAATTCCTATGCATGGTGTGTTACACCATTCCAAGTATATTCTTGTTTTATCTACCTTCCAATTAAAAAGTCACTTTGTTATGTGAAAAATTAGTGATTAAAGCTCTCAGAAACTTGATGGCACACTTTATTTTCTTGACCCTAATAAACTTGAACCATTGTGTCATATATGTTGTATATGCTTGCACTTATACGTTGGAATTAGCAGAACCATGTTGTCACGGGGAACGCTTTCAACATTGCACCTGTACATTGTACCCAGTTGATATCATGCTCTTTTGTTTGCGGATGTCATCGGTGTGAAATAAATGGGGAGCTTGTAAGTCCATGGAGTTATGTATATGTGTTAGAGAAACGCCTGGGCCACTAGCCTAAGCCATGCCTAATCATGGTGGAAACTTGCTGCATCACCATAGTGAGAAATCTATGAAGCATTCTTCTTATAAAAAAGAGATTGAGAAAAGGAAAAAAAGAGAGATGAGAAAAGAGGAAACAGAGAAAAAAACACCATTTTCCCATGGTAAATAAGAAGATTGCTGAGATGCTCATTCTATGCTTGCCTTGTCATTTTGATATGGAATAGCTCCTGTATCATGTGCAAGGGGTACCCCGTTGCCGGTTCTCTATGATACACATGTACTTACTATGACAAGAACTTACCGGTGACTAAAGTTGAGTAGCATGAGGAGCGGCCCTCATACTCAAGGGACATGAGATTGCCAACTTATACTTTGTCAAGCATATACTCCATAGTTTGTTCACTTTAACCTTAATCACTTCAGGATGCTTTTGATAGGGGCAATGAGAGCTGAGAGCTAACAAGTACCATAATTTTTGGAAGCTCTTTATGAGACTTGAAATCTCTGCTTCCCTTTGAAGGGCCTTTCTTCCACTATTATATTGAGTCTCCACCTTCTATCCTTAGGCACCAATTAAGAGAGCATAGTTTCCATTCTTAGTTCTATGTGCATTATCCCAAAACTTATTGATTGATTCATATTATTGATATTGCTTGTTCTTGAACTTTGAAGGTGTCCTATGCATTTATTGCTACTCCATGAGGGACAAGCTGAATGCCACTATGCTATGTTTTCTATATGTGAAACAAACAAACGTCTTTCAATGCATTGTTATTCATGAATCTTTGTTTGTATCCTTTCATGTTGCATGCATAGTTACTTTGTCTTATTGTTAGAATTCTTATTTCATGCTCATGTTTAGAGTACTTTGATCCCAGCTTTCAATGCTTGCAAATGGTTTGATCTTAATTTTGATGGTGCATGTCACCTCAAAAATTATTCTTTTTATCACTTACCTACTCGAGGATGAGCAGGAGTTAATCTTGGGGACGCTTGATACGTCGTAAACATATCTATATTTTTTTATGTTCAATGCTTGTTTAGTATCTACTTTGCTTTGCTTTGCCTACAGTTTGAGGTATTTTTATATGTTTTCTAGGACTAACCTATTAACAAGATGCCACAATGCCAGTTGGCTGTATTCTGTTGTTTTTGGTTCCAGAAAAGTCAGAAAATCAATATTCTCGGAATTGGACGGTACAAAAGCCAAAGTCAATATTTTACCAAGGAGAACACGGAGCCAGAAGACTAGATGGAGGGCCTCGAGGGGGCCACACCCCTGGCCGCGTGACCTAGCCTGGCCCGCGACTAGGGGTGCAGCCGCCTGGGGCACCCCCTCGGCTTCCCTCTTCGCCTATAAGAAGCCCCCGATACCTAAACCCTAAGTAGCCGATCAATCTTCCATGTAACAGTCTGTAGCCACCGCCACCATTGTCCCTAGATCAGGGGGATCTGAAGCTCTTCCGGGCACCCTGTCGGAGGGGAGAGATCATCCTGGAGGCCTTCTTCATCACCATGCCAGCCTCCGGTATGATGCGTGAGTAGTTCCACCTTGGACTATGGTTCCATACAGTAGCTAGATGGTTGTTTCTCCTCCTTTGTGCTACCATGTTTAGATCTTGTGAGCTCCGTTCATGATCAAGATCATCTATTTGTAATCATGCATGTTGTGTTTGCGGGGATCCGATGGATATTGATATTACTATGTCAGATTGGTTAATGATTCTATCTTATTGATTCTATCATGTCTGTGTTGTTTGAGATCTTACATGCTCTCCATTTCTAGTAGCTATCTTTGCCAAGTAGATGTGACTCCAAGAGGGAGTATTTATGCTCGATAGTGGGTTCATGCCTCTATTGAATCTGGGGAAGTGACATAAATCTCTAAGGTTGTAGATGTGTTGTTGCTACTAGGGAGAAAACAACAATCTTTTGTTCATGGAACAATCGTATTGTTTAGTTTACACACTTTGCTTAAAGCAGTTATCCGTTGCTTGCAACTTAATACAGGAGGGGGTTCGGATGATAACCTGAAGGTGGATTAGTAGTCATAGATGCAGTTGGATGGCGGTCTATGTCTATTTTTATAATTCACAATAAAATCTCATAGGATAATGAATGTCTAGTATTGCATTGTTATGCCTTCCTCTGTCATGTCAATTGCCCCGCTGTAATTTGTTTACCCAGCATGTTATGTTGTTTATCTTAAGGAGAACACCTATAGTGACCCGTGGACCCCGGTCCAATCTTTACCATTGATACATCTTCCACTATTACTATTTACTTTCTGCAAGCCACCATTACCTTCCACGCCATGCAGTTAATCCTTTGTTTTCAGCAAACCGGTGAGATTGACAACCTCATTGTTTGTTGGGGCAAAGTCTTGAGTTTGTGTTGTGCAGGTTTCCAAGTTGCTAGCAACACCTTTGAGTCGTTTCCTTCCTCCTACTGGTTCGATAACCTTGTTTTCTACTAAGGGAAGAACTTATTGTTGTACTCATCACACCTCCCTCTCGGGGTCTCCCAACGAAGATCTACAGTGATCTAAGCTGCAATCATGCATGTATGACTAATAATCCACCTCCAGCATATCATTCGAACAACCCTCGGGTATTAAGTTGCAAATAACAGATAATTGCATTAAGCAAAGTGTGTAATGTAAAAAATACAATTTCCCTTGGGCAAAGGATTGTTTTTTCTCCCTAGTAGCAACAACACATCTACAATCTTAGAAGTTCTTATCACTTTCCTAGATTACTAGAGGCATGAACCTACTATCGAGTATAAATAATCCCTCTTGGAATCATAAGAAAATACTTGGCCAAAGTAACTACTAGCAACGAAGAGCATGCAAGATCACAAATAACATAGACATGATAGAAAAATAATCAATCTGGCATAATATTCAAAATTCATCGGATCCCCGCAAACACAACATGTAGCATTACAATAAGATGATATTGATCATGATAGGCAACTCACAAGATCTAAACATGGTGGCACAAAATAGGATAAACAACCATCTAGCTACTGCATGGACCCTTAGTCCAAGGATGGAATACTCACACATCACTCTGGAGTTGTTTCCTTCCTCCTACTGGTTCGATAACCTTGGTTTCTACCGAGGGAAGAACTTATTGCTGTACTCATCACACCTTCCTCTTGGGGTCTCCCAAAGAAGCTCTACAATGATCTGAGATGCAATCAAGCTTTTTCTGGGACTGTTGCCGGGGAGGCTAAGGATGGCTTCACAAGGGGAGTCCTTCACAACCTTCCTCTTTACTTTTTTTGTTTTGCTTAGTTTCTTTTGCTTTGTTTTGCTTGCTTCTTATTATAAAAAAATTCCAAAAAAATAGTTTTGTTTGGTTTGCTTTGCTTTTTCTTATAAAACACAAAAATAGTTCCTTCTATATTTGTTGGTCTGTTATTGCCTTGCTTTGTCATGCTTTCTATCAATGGTTGGTTTCTTTGAAACTAGTTCTTATTGGAAAGGTGGGTTCACGGAAGAACAAAAATATTATTATAAGGAGCACCACTTGTCACAAAAAGGGAAACACTTATGGGAACAAATTGATAAATTGAATACTATTGCTAGAGACGTGTGATTGACTTGATAAATCTTGTTGCTGTAGGAAGTATAAACACCTCCCTTTTCAATGTGAGTACAATGATAATGTTACCATATCTTCTTATGTTAAAGGAAATTATGACTTTTATGATGTGGAACAAATTGAAGAATTTATTGCTTGGAAGGGTGCATTTGAACTTGCTAGTTTGCTTGAAAATACTGATGATTCACCTTATGAATCTGAGTTTTATGATATACTTAAATGTTACTTTGAAAATTACAAGGAAGAAAATGGCTATATTCTTGAAAATTTTAATAGATGCTTTCCACAAACGGAAGAGACTAATGCCTTGCAGGAGCTTATGGAAGAAGAAATTGCTGAAGCGGGAAGCTCATTAGATGACAAAGAGGAGAAGAGTGATGAACAAAAGGAGGAAGAATGGACTAGCTACCCATACCTACCTTCTAATGAGAGTAACTCTTTATCCCTTACATTATTTGATTGTCCCCCATGCTTACCAAAGGAGGATGAATGTTATCTTCCTATGGATTCTTTTGAAATATCTGCTATGGGTAAACCTTGTGATAATAGTTATGCTCCTGTTATCTATGATAATCCTATATTTGTGCCTAACTTAAAAATGCATGGTACTAAAGAGTTTTGCTTAGAAAATGTTTATGATAAAGCTCTAGATGATGGTCCTATATTGAATGATCAGTTACCTTATTATAACATTGTTAAAAGTGGGTTTGAAGGTTTTAATCCCACTATTTTTGAGCTGGATAAAAGTTATGTGTTTTTAGATCATGAAAAGCATAATTTATGTGATAGTTATATTGTTGAGTTTATTCATGAGGCTACTGAAAATTATTATGAGAGAGGAAAATATGGTTGTAGAAGTTTTCATGGTACTGAAACACCTCTCTATGTGCTGAAAGTTTTGAAGTTGCTCTTGTTTTATCTACCCATTCTTGTTACTATGTGCTTCTTTGATTTATTTTCTTACAAGATTCCTATGCATAGGAAGTGGGTTAGACTTAAATGTGTTTTGAATTTGTTTCTTGATGCTCTCTTTTACTTCAATTCATATTTCTTATGTGAGCATCTTCTCAAACTCTCAAGCCTAACTTAAAGGCGTTAAAGAAAAGTACTTCTTGGGAGATAACTCAATAGTTTTCTTGAGTCTTGGAGGTTATTATCATTTTTGTTTGATTTTTGTGCCAAGAGTAACCTCTAATGAGAGGGAAGTAATATTTGGGGAGTTGTTGTACCGAAATAGATTTTTGTTCACCACTGTAAAAAAATCGTGTAAAATCTCTGTAAGCCGGATTGAGCTGTAATTTTCTGAATAAATCCCCTAGGTTGTTAGATAACTTTCATTAGTTCAACACGTTTTTATTTGAGCAACATAAGGTCCTCTAAAAAATCGGTTTCTACCTGCTTGTCTATTTTAACAGATTTCTGCCATTATTTGCATTTGCTTCTTATTGATTCTTTTGTGGGTTCTTTTTGGAAAATTGAGCTTTCTGAGGGAATTAATACAGTAGCTTGTGTCTTTTAGTGAAAGTTTTCCTGTTTTAAAACTAAACCCCAAAGGTCTATTATCTTTTGAATGCACTAATATTGCTAATGAAGATTGTGTGAAGTTTTGTATGAAGGAAAATTTTCAGGTGTAAAGGAAGAATGATGTAATGAGATGAAGAATGGATGAAAGCTTAAGATTGGGGATTCCACCCCGTGTTACCCCACAAAATATTCAAGAGGTACAAGCGTTAAAGCTTGGGGATGCCCAAGGCATCCCCTTCTTCATCAATAAAAATCTCAGGTCTTTCTAGACACTTTGTTTTTATTGTTTCATGCACTGTTCTTTTGTTCTTGGAGCGGCTTAGTTTTTGTTTTTGGTTTTTGTTTACTTAGTTTGCTTGAATAAAGTAGTTGGATCCCCGTTTTTCGCTGTGTTGTTTCAAATAAGTTGATTGGTGTTGGAAAGGAGTAGGAAGTTCTTGCTTTAGTAGTACAAGAGGAGCTTGCTTTGACTATGACTTAAACTTTATCATGTCAAGATAGATGTTGTTTTGACCTTATGCTTAGTGATTATTGTTGTAGCATGACTTGTTCTAAACAATTAGGATTGCTTAATGTGCTTTGAAAGAATCATGTGTTGTTCTAGCATACAAAAGCATAGTATTGTGGTATTCTCCTTTGATGCTTTGTTTGGGTTGACTTGGCACTTTCTCACACCATGTTATGACTATGAACCAGTCACCTTAGCCTCTATGATCATTTAGTTTTTGACTTGTGGTACCACTTTATGCTTTGATTAGTAATGTTTTGTCGCTCTGCATGATTATGGCAATTATTGCTCTCTTAGTTGGTCGCTCCCAGTCTTTTGCTAGCCTCCACTTGTATGAGTAAGCTCTACTCATGCATCCAACTCCCAAGAAACCAAGTTATTCCAAAGGGTCCACTATAAATTCCTATGCATGGTGTGTTACACCATTCCAAGTATATTCTTGTTTTATCTACCTTCCAATTAAAAAGTCACTTTGTTATGTGAAAAATTAGTGATTAAAGCTCTCAGAAACTTGATGGCACACTTTATTTTCTTGACCCTAATAAACTTGAACCATTGTGTCATATATGTTGTATATGCTTGCACTTATACGTTGGAATTAGCAGAACCATGTTGTCACGGGGAACGCTTTCAACATTGCACCTGTACATTGTACCCAGTTGATATCATGCTCTTTTGTTTGCGGATGTCATCGGTGTGAAATAAATGGGGAGCTTGTAAGTCCATGGAGTTATGTATATGTGTTAGAGAAACGCCTGGGCCACTAGCCTAAGCCATTCCTAATCATGGTTGAAACTTGCTGCATCACCATAGTGAGCAATCTATGAAGCATTCTTCTTATAAAAAAGAGATTGAGAAAAAGAAAAAAAAAGAGAGATGAGAAAATAGGAAAGAGAGAAAAAAGCACCATTTTCCCATGGTAAATAAGAAGATTGCTGAGATGCTCATTCTATGCTTGCCTTGTCATTTTGATATGGAATAGCTCCTGTATCATGTGCAAGGGGTACCCCGTTGCCGGTTCTCTATGATACACATGTACTTACTATGACAAGAACTTACCAGTGACTAAAGTTGAGTAGCATGAGGAGCGGCCCTCGTACTCAAGGGACATGAGATTGCCAACTTATACTTTTTCAAGCATATACTCCATAGTTTGTTCACTTTAACCTTAATCACTTCAGGATGCTTTTAATAGGGGCAATAAGAGCTGAAAGCTAACAAGTACCATAATTTTTGGAAGCTCTTTATGAGACTTGAAATCTCTGCTTCCCTTTGAAGGGACTTTCTTCCACTATTATATTGAGTCTCCACCTTCTATCCTTAGGCACCAATTAAGAGAGCATAGTTTCCATTCTTAGTTCTATGTGCATTATCCCAAAACTTATTGATTGATTCATATTATTGATATTGCTTGTTATTGAACTATTTGTATCTAGTCACTCTTATGAACTTTGAAGGTGTCCTTTGCATTTATTGCTGCTCCATGAGGGACAAGCTGAATGCCACTATACTATGTTTTCTATATGTGAAACAAACAAACGTCTTTCAATGCATTGTTATTCATGAATCTTTGTTTGTATCCTTTCATGTTGCATGCATAGTTACTTTGTCTTATTGTTAGAATTCTTATTTCATGCTCATGTTTAGAGTACTTTGATCCCAGCTTTCAATTCTTGCAAATGGTTTGATCTTAATTTTGATGGTGCATGTCACCTAAAAAATTATTCTTTTTATCACTTACCTACTCGAGGATGAGCAGGAGTTAATCTTGGGGATGCTTGATACGTCGTAAACATATCTATAATTTTTTATGTTCCATGCTTGTTTAGTATCTACTTTTCTTTGCTTTGTCTACACTTTGAGGTATTTTTATATGTTTTATAGGACTAACCTATTAACAAGATGCCATAATGCCAGTTGGCTGTATTTTGTTGTTTTTGGTTCCAGAAAAGTCAGAAAATCAATATTCTCGGAATTGGATGGGACAAAAGCCAAAGTCAATATTTTACCAAGGAGAACACGGAGCCAGAAGACGAGACGGAGGGCCTCGAGGGGGCCACACCCCTGGCCGCGTGACCTAGCCTGGCCCGCGAGTAGGGGTGCAGCCGCCTGGGGCACCCCCTCGGCTTCCCTCTTCGCCTATAAGAAGCCCCTGATACCTAAACCCTAAGTAGCCGATCAATCTTCCATGTAACAGTCTGTAGCCACCGCCACCATTGTCCCTAGATCAGGGGGGATCTGAAGCTCTTCCGGGCACCCTGTCGGAGGGGAGAGATCATCCTGGAGGCCTTCTTCATCACCATGCCAGCCTCCGGTATGATGCGTGAGTAGTTCCACCTTGGACTATGGTTCCATACAGTAGCTAGATGGTTGTTTCTCCTCCTTTGTGCTACCATGTTTAGATCTTGTGAGCTCCGTTCATGATCAAGATCATCTATTTGTAATCATGCATGTTGTGTTTGCGGGGATCCGATGGATATTGATATTACTATGTCAGATTGGTTAATGATTCTATCTTATTGATTCTATCATGTCTGTGTTGTTTGAGATCTTACATGCTCTCCATTTCTAGTAGCTATCTTTGCCAAGTAGATGTGACTCCAAGAGGGAGTATTTATGCTCGATAGTGGGTTCATGCCTCTATTGAATCTGGGGAAGTGACATAAATCTCTAAGGTTGTAGATGTGTTGTTGCTACTAGGGAGAAAACAACAATCTTTTGTTCATGGAACAATCGTATTGTTTAGTTTACACACTTTGCTTAAAGCAGTTATCCGTTGCTTGCAACTTAATACAGGAGGGGGTTCGGATGATAACCTGAAGGTGGATTAGTAGTCATAGATGCAGTTGGATGGCGGTCTATGTCTATTTTTATAATGCACAATAAAATCTCATAGGATAATGAATGTCTAGTATTGCATTGTTATGCCTTTCTCTGTCATGTCAATTGCCCCGCTGTAATTTGTTTACCCAGCATGTTATGTTGTTTATCTTAAGGAGAACACCTATAGTGACCCGTGGACCCCGGTCCAATCTTTACCATTGATACATCTTCCACTATTACTATTTACTTTCTGCAAGCCACCATTACCTTCCACGCCATGCAGTTAATCCTTTGTTTTCAGCAAACCGGTGAGATTGACAACCTCATTGTTTGTTGGGGCAAAGTCTTGAGTTTGTGTTGTGAAGGTTTCCAAGTTGCTAGCAACACCTTTGAGTCGTTTCCTTCCTCCTACTGGTTCGATAACCTTGTTTTCTACTAAGGGAAGAACTTATTGTTGTACTCATCACACCTCCCTCTTGGGGTCTCCCAACGAAGATCTAAAGTGATCTAAGCTGCAATCATGCATGTATGACTAATAATCCACCTCCAGCATATCATTCGAACAACCCTCGGGTATTAAGTTGCAAATAATAGATAATTACATTAAGCAAAGTGTGTAATGTAAAAAATACAATTTCCCTTGGGCAAAGGATTGTTTTTTCTCCCTAGTAGAAACAACACATCTACAATCTTAGAAGTTCTTATCACTTTCCTAGATTACTAGAGGCATGAACCTACTATCGAGTATAAATAATCCCTCTTGGAATCATAAGAAAATACTTGGCCAAAGTAACTACTAGCAACGAAGAGCATGCAAGATCACAAATAACATAGACATGATAGAAAAATAATCAATCTGGCATAATATTCAATATTCATCGGATCCCCACAAACACAACATGTAGCATTACAATAAGATGATATTGATCATGATAGGAAGCTCACAAGATCTAAACATGGTGGCACAAAATAGGATAAACAACCATCTAGCTACTGCATGGACCCTTAGTCCAAGGATGAACTACTCACACATCACTCTGGAGGCAGGCATGGTGATGAAGAAGGCCTCCAAGATGATCTCCCCTCTTCGGCAGGGTGCCGGGAAGAGCTTCAGATCCCTCACGATCTAGGGACGATGGTGGCAGTGGTTATGGATTTTTCATGGAATTATAATTGGGTACTTAGGGTTTTTTCCTTGGGGGGGGGGGTTATATAGGCGAAGGGGCAAGGTCGGTGGAGTGCCAGGGGTAATACGTCGTAAACGCATCTATAATTTTTTGATATTTCATGCTTGTTTA
The DNA here is from genome assembly GCA_916181665.1 of Avena sativa. Taxonomy (NCBI): domain Eukaryota; kingdom Viridiplantae; phylum Streptophyta; class Magnoliopsida; order Poales; family Poaceae; genus Avena; species Avena sativa. Next base: position 81,374,440 of record OV702299.1, on the reverse strand, counting down.
GTATCTATTTTGCTTTACTTTGTCTACACTTTGAGGTATTTTTATATGTTTTCTGGGACTAACCTATTAAGAAGATGCCACAGTGCCAGTTGCATGTTTTCTTCTGTTTTTGGTTCCAGAAAAGGCAGAAAATCAATATTCTTGGAATTGGACGGGACAAAAGCGAAAGTCAATATTTTACCGTGGGGAACACGGTGCTAGAAGACAAGAAGGAGGAGGGCCTCGAGGGGGCCACACCCCTGGCCCACGTGGCTAGGCCTGGCCCGCTCCTGGGGGTGTGAAGGGATACGGGTAGGTTACACTAGCGCAAATCAAAAAAAATCTACCGCGTAAACCAAGATTACTGTTGTCATAGATCTCGGGATTATCACTAGACGCGCAGTTGCGAAACTTGATAAAGCGTGTCGAGGCAGTGTAGATGTTCTACGTCTCCTCCTCATCCTCGTCCCACGAGCAGCTCCCCTTTGCGTGGCTCGTCCAAGTGATACAGCTGCAGCACCTCCGAGGTATCCACACGTACGGGGTGGAAGCGTTGGACGCCGGACTGCTAGGTCTGCACGTGCAACACAAGCGTGAGAGGGGTGGCGGCTAGGTAGAATGCTCAACCTTGGTCAGCTCGCCCCACCCTCTCTTATATAGGCGTCCCTAGTGGGCTTCTACATTAGCAGCCCATTAGTAGCCTAAGTCTGGTCTAATTCGGATGTAATCCTCATTAGGCTTCCAGCCCCTTAAGTGTGTGACCCTATAGGTTCATATACGTATAGACATGACACGAATACACTTATTATGTCAATAGTTGGTAGCGGTCTCTAGCAAGACGTGACAATTCCTAAATGCATATAAAGATCATTCGGACGAACCATCACAAGGATAAGTACATGTCTTTCCCTTTGCCTCACGATATTTAGTCAAGCTCCAAGCTGACCTCTCTTTCTCGATACTGTGATTCGGAATACCTTTACTAGGTTAACTCTTAACCTTATGTAGCACAGCCATGGATTTCTGGATCCGATCACTCGAGGGCCCCAGTGATATCTCTCTCAAGTAGAGAGGGGCAAATCCCATCTTGAATGACCAATGCCTTGCAGCATGCTTCGGGACAAACCTGAAAGCTACCTTTATGGATAACCAGTTACGGAGTAGTGGTTGATAGCCCCAAAGTAGGTCGATCCACATCTCAAGTACATGCGACAATCTAAGGTCTAAGGACAAAACGTACACGATGTGTAGAGAGAGCTACAAGTCTAATTTCCAGTCTCAAGTTGGGTCAGTCCAACCCCATGTTCATAACATGTGTCCACATCATTGGTTTGACATCTCCATGTCTATGACTTGCGAAACATAGTCATCAACCAATCGATGTGCTAGTCTAATATTCATGTGTGTCCTCACATGAACTCCGACTAGGGACAACTATTCGATAACCATACAAGTAAAGAGTTTCACAAATAATTCACATAATTGCCAATTAATACAAGTTGCCTGATATGGATATTCAAGGAACATTACAATAACTAATGGATACATATGAAATATAATCATCTCTATGATTGCCTCTAGGGCATATTTCCTTCAGTCTCCCACTTGCACTAGAGTCAATTTAAAATGTATCTAATACCAATTGCTCTTGTGTGCGATTCATGCGCGGGCTGCGGGAGAGGTTAGTCAAGGGATCAGAAACATTTGAGTCCGTATGTATTTTTCATATCATGACACTACCATCCTCAACGAACTCATGAATCTGATGGTAACGCATGCAAATATGTTTGTTCTTCTGGTGTTGTCTAGGTTCCTTGGCTTGTGCAATAGCACCATTGTTGTCACAATAAACATCCAATGGATTGGACACGCCCTAAACCACACCGAGAGCAATCAGGAAATTCCTAATCCAAACAGCTTCCTTTATAGCCTCCGAGGCAGCAATATATTCAGCTTCTGTTGAAGAGGAGGTCGCCGTATCTTGCTTGGAACTTTTCCAGCTCACAACACCACCATTCATGACAAACACATAACATGATTGTGATTTGGAGTCATCTGGGTCCTTAAGGTAACTCACATCTGTGTAACCCTTTACACTAAGTTCATCCTCACCTCCATAAACTAGGAACGCATCCTTAGTCCTTTTCAAGTACTTAAGGATGTTCTTTACCGCTGTCCGGTGACCTTCACTTGGATCAGCCTGGTATCTGCTCGTAACACTTAGAGCATAGGAAACATCTGGGCACATACATATCATTGCATACATGATGGATCCAATAACCGAAGCATATGGAACCCTGCTCATGAAGGGAATATGCCCGAGAGGCAATAATAAAGTGGTTATTATCGTATTCCTTATTTATGATAAATGTTTATTTTACATGCTATAATTGTATTAATACGGAAACGTTAATACATGTGTGTTTAATAAACAAAAAGGAAGTTTTAGTTATGCCTCTCTTATAAACTAGCTCGTTGATTAACATGATGATCAAAGTTTCCTGATCATGGACATTGGATGTTGTTAATAACGAGGTCACAACATTAGTGTAATGATGTGATGAACATTCATCCGAAGTATAGAATTACGATCAAAGTCATTGAGTTTATATTTCTATAACAACTTAAGAAGTGATCCTAATCCTTAGACCATGAGATCATGTCAATCACTAACACCGGAAGAGTTTCTCGATGACATCAAACGTCACACCGTAATTGGGTGATTATAAAGATGGCTTCAGAACTACTAAAGTGTTATGTTGAGACCCATGGATCAAGAGTGGAATTTGTTCATCCCGATGACGGATAGATATGCTCTGGGCCCTCCCGGTGATATCACATTGATTAGCTTGCAAGCAAGTGATTTGATCACTAGAATGTTATATCACGGGAACGAGAAAAGAGTGCATGTCGGTAACGAGATCAAACTAGGTATGGAGATACCGATTATCGACTCTCGGACATGTAATATATCGTGAAACAAAGGGATTAAGATACTAGCGTAAAAGGTTCACACGATCACAGAAGTCATCGTTGAATGTGTGGGAGTCAGTACGGATCTCCAGGTCCCGCTGCTGATTATTGATCGGAGAGGGGTCTCGAGCATGTCCGCATTATTCGAGAACCGTAGGGTGACACACTTAAGGGATGCTGACACCATTCTGAGCAAATGATATGCCAGAAAAAGAAAAGGAAAGCGCAGGAATTTATTTCACTAGACACCGAAACTGTTTCGGTTGAAATTGCTGAAACTGGTTCTGCATGTGAAATTGAAATGTTGTAAGTGTTTTTTATGTGAATGTTTGTTAATTAAAGTAATTAACAAAATTCTGAATAAATATAAAAGAGTTTTATTTAAATGAGAGCTTGCATTAAATTTGGTGGAAATTTAATGCATGTGAGTGGATTTTTGAGTGGAGGATTTTTAATGGGAGTGGAGGCTTTTCATTTTGAGTGGGAGCTCCACCCACATGAATGCGGAAGAGGTGGGGGCAGCCCCCATGGCTGGGCTCCATGCCCCTTGGGTGCCCACCTCTCCCCTATAAAAGGCCCCCCTCTCCTCCTCTCAAAGACCTCCTCCTCGCGAAGGATCTCTCTCCCCCTTTAGAATTTCCCCATGGTCTCGGATCAGCGAGATACATGTTCCTGGTGGCTTTTTCTGGAAGGATTTGTTGCTTCCGCTGCTTCGCTGGAGCGAGGGCGCGGAGGTTGTCGGGGTACCCGTACATGTGTGCGATCACGGATGCACCACTGCTTTGAGGTGCTGGACTTGATCGTGCTGGACCGGCTAGACCAGATGGACTTCATCACGACCTTGAGATCGGCAAGCGTTCGTCTACATCATCCACGAGTACAACCTTGTTAACGCTATTCAGTCTTCGAGGGTATGTATTCTATGGATGTATATCCACCCGTTGCTTGTATCTAGTAGATAGATCTTGGTACGTAGATGTTCCCATCGTAGGAATTTTTTTGTTTTCTATGCTGCGAACCCTACGGTGGTATCAGAGCCGGATCTATGCGTAGATACTTTGCACGGGTAGTACACATATGAGTATGTGGGCTATGATGATCATTTTATTGCTTCTTAGTTGTACTTTGGATATTGGTGGCATAGTGGGATGAAGCGGCCCGGACAAACTTTACATGTCCTCGCACATGAGACCTGTTCCACGCTTGACATGCAACTAGTTTTGCATAAGTGGCTAGCGGGTGTCTGTCTCTCCTACTATAGTCAATATCTAATTTGCAACGAGTTGTCAACAATTTGGTTATCCTCGTTGTGGTTCATGTTCGTAGGTAAGAACGGTTCTATCTTCGAAAGCCCTAAGCCACGTAAAACTTGCAATGGATAAATTAGAGGCGTCTAGTTTTGATTGTTGCTGGGCTAGTGTTATGATATGGTGATGTTGTAAGTAGAAGTATGAGATGATACTATTACAACACACATAACGTGTAAACTCCATAGACCTTGGATTTACACATAAAGGTATGATAGTAATCATACCACGGTGCACATGATAGAGATCATATGCGGGAACCATATCATTTCACTAATAAACATGTGATGTTTGATTGCATCTTATATTGCTTGTTTGGCGTTTTATTAGCATAATAAGATGATCCCCCATTTAAATATCAAGATAAGAATGTGTTCTTCCTTAAGTATGCACCGACAATGTTTCGTCGCTTCAAGACATCACGTGATGATCGGGTGTACTTGAATCCACGAGCATATCTCGGGTGTAAGACACTTACACACGCGAATACTAAGGTTCTAACTTGGCGAGCCTAGCATGTACAGACATGGCCTCGGAACACGGACCGAAAGGTTAAGCATGAGTCATATGTTTTGATATGATGCCCATTTGATGCTCGCCTTTGAAGCTACGCCGACTCACGTGATGATCGGACTTGGTGTAGTGGATTTGGTTCATGTAATCACCAAAAAGACACGAGGGATGTCGTTTTTGAGTGGGAGTTCATTTCTAATTTGGATTAGTAGAACTCAATTTATCATAAATTAAATCAAAGTGAATTTGCATAATTTGCTGTAGTCATTGTAATTCGTTCACCACTTTATGCTTAGTTGTAATTGAGATAATAGAACTATAGAATTCTGGATATTTACTTTACGAACTGGTATCGTATTGTGTTGAGTGTCAATCTAAAGTTTAAAGTCCTATTGCAAACTTTCAGCAAAATCTATTTACTCCGTGAAATTTAATAGTTGGTATTAAATTGAGAGTAACAGTTCCAATGTTAGTATCTTAAGTATCATGTTTGCCTCCATGATTCTTGATTGTTTTAATATCAAATTTATCTAGGAGCTGAAAGAATTGTTTCAGAAACCATCATGTGTGGCAGATATAACGATATCTGAAACAATGTTTTGGTTGCAATATGATAGAGTATAATATATGTTCTCATATTGGATGAGAATTTACGAAGGTTGGAGATGTTAGACATCCTAATCATCCAAAAGGATTTTGGAAAGTAACGTTATACTCACGATTCATCTTTATAAGCTACAATAGCTTGATCATGAAAGTCGTCATGATAAGGATGAATAGAAGATGTATGTAAAGTGTTTACTACACTAAAAGATTACTAAAGAATGGATTTTGAAAGAACACCGATCATTTGATGATGGTGATCTACTTCAAAGTGCAAGTCCAAAGGTATTATTATTTGAATATACATGCTTTGGACTACGTGTCATGTATATGGCGCCACTTTTGATGTTGATAGATTCTTTTAAAAGGAAAAAGGAAATGCTAAAAGAGAATCTATAAAATATATTTGGCAGAAAAGAAAAGATTGCAAATATCCAATTTAGGTATATAAATGATATACATGTTATCGTTGTATTCTTTGCTTGTTAAACAATGTGGTTCTTGGGTATTGGATACCGAATTGGTTGGTATGAAATTTCATACGGAACGACGCAATTCATGAACCACAATGGCCTAAGTAACTAGCAAGAGAATATGTGATGATGTTCATCGAAAACAAACAAACCATTGTTTGTATTTCTCGTTGACATCAAAGCTTGACTTCAATATTTGTTTTAATAATTGTTATTTAAATCAGGTATTATGAGAACAAAGGTTGTTCAAATAATTACCATATTCCATATAAGATGGATGATTTACAAATCTAGTTCGAGAAATCACATCCATAAATGCTAATGCTAAAATGTCGCAAGACAAATGATTGAAAGATCACTTACGAAGTGACATCGCTGTTTAAATTATATTGGAAAGAAAACATGAAGAATCTCCATATTCATGGATTTTTGGAGTCTTTGATTTGATCAAGTGACGCTTGTGAGACTTTCCTCGGGATAATTAAAACTTCGTTCAGAGGCCAAAGAAGAACGAATGACTAAAATATTGGAATTTATACATATCGATGTATGTAGTCCATTATGTGGAGTCGTAAGCGATGGGTTTCAACTTCATATGCTTTCTCCAGAAATTTGAGTGAATATTCACTTAATGAGAAAGAAGTGTGAAATATTTGAAAATGTTCAAAGACTTTCAAGATGAAGTGAAAATCATTGTGACAAGAAAATAAATGGTTTATGATTTTATCATAAGGGATTTATTTGAGTTACAAGTGTAACAATAAAAATAAATGAATTACGATTTTATCATAAAGGGATTTATTTGAGTTGCAAGTTTAGAAAAACACCTAGATTTACATCTCCCTAAACACCATAGGAGTATGGAGTGTTTGAGATTTGTAATGAAACCTTGTTTGACATGGTTGGATCAAAGGTGTTATTCATAAAACTGTCATTATGTTTTAAAAGATTAAAGCTTTAGAGACTACCGCTTTTACACTGAAAAGAGCTCCATCTTGATCCGTTGAAATGACACCATATGATATATGGTTTGGGGTAAAACCCAAGTTGTCATTTCTTAAACTTTGGTATGCTAAACATAAGTAAGATGATTACAACCGAAGTCGGATAAGCATGTCTTTGTAGGTTATTTCGAATAACAATTGGGTATTCCTCCATAACACCAAGGACAAAAGGGTTTGTCGCTTGAAATGTGAAGTTTCTTGAAAAAGGAATTTTTCGCAAATGTTAAGAGGGAGGACAATAGAACTTTGATAAGGTTAACGAACCTTAGCTAAATGTGCCGAGTTGCGCAGCGCCGGAAATCGTTCCGGAGGCTGCCATAATGCTCATAGCTTATGTGCCTCAAAGGTTGTGGTCACGGAGATCTAAGTTCTTATTGAACCAAGTCGGTCGGATAAACAATCAAATGTTGAGATTTGAGAGTAAATCATTATTTGATAATGATGAACCTACTACATGCAAAGAAGCGATGATGGCCCCTGACTCCGTCAAATGGCTTGAAGCCATAAAATCCATGATAGTTCCATACACGAGAAATCAAGTTTTGAACTTGGAAGACCCTCCGGAAAGGTGTAAAAACTTATCGGACGTATTTGGATCTATAAAGAAACAGACATGGATGTTTCACATCTATGAAATAGTCGACATATCGGTAAAGTATTTTACGACAATGTTCAAGGAGTTGACTATGACAAGATTTGATCTTTCATAGCGATATTTAGTCTGGACGGATTAAAGTAGCAACCACTACATATAATTTGGTATATGGTAGATGAATAAACAAAACAAAATTCTTCTAATAGAATGGTTACCTAGGACGTGTACATGACACGGTCCAAAGAGTTTTGTTAAAATTCAAAGGATGCTAAAAGGGCATGCAAACTTAAATGGTTGAAGTAAGCATCGCGGAGTTGGAATCTTCACCTTAATGAAAAGTAGTTTTCATCAGGAGACGATGAAGATGCTTGCATTTGCAAGAAATTAAGTGGGAGCGCTGAGACATATTTCTAATACATTATGTGGATGACATATTGTTGATTAGAAATGATGTATCTTTTATTGACAAAGGTTAAGAATTTCATTTCGATGAAATACTTAGGCAAAACCCGAATATGTAGCATGAATGTCTATAGTGGATAGACTGTGACGCTAATATGGTTGTGCCAAACGTACATATATGAGATATTGAAGGAGTTCAATATAGAAACAACAAGAAACGGTTCTTGTCGCATGGAAAAGAATTGAATCAAGATTCAAGTGTATCGACACTTGATAAGTGAAACAAGATTCAAGTGCTTTGACACTTGATGAGTGAAATCACGAGAATGTTTTGATCAATCATACCATGATATGTACACATCCAGATATGTCCTATGCTCTAAGTGTTATGAGCATATACCAGAATGAATCATAAAATGATCATTGTACTATAGTAAGGATATTCTTATGATCTTTTGGAAGAACTAAGAATATATTTGTGTAGAGGTGACAAACAATTACAAATAGTTCATTGTAAAGCGTTACATTGATACTAGTTTTGTCGCAAGATACAAATTAAGTTTATCTCAATTTAAACTATGAGTGGCACAATGAAATGGAAAGGAGTTTTCATGATGGATTTGGATGTATTCCAAAGTTAAGATATTGTGACGAATACTACAATAAAAGGCTAAGTATATGACTGCTATAGTAGCAGCAAAGGAGGGAATTTGTGTCAAGTAGTTTGAAATCAAACTAAGGTGTGGTTCGCAACGGGCTAACACTAAATATATATTGTATGACAATAGTATCGACGTGTTTTAACCCAAAGGAACTAAAGGTCTCACCGAAAGACCAAATTTATACAATGCCATCTCATTGGAGAATGAGTGATGCGTGAAGACGCAAAGACATGCAAATACACACGGACCTTAAAGTGTCAGATCCGTAGATTATGTTAAACACTTGTAATTGCGCATATGGAACACCAGAAAGCCATAGGTGTTCAATGCGCAAAGTTTTCAAACTAGATTATTGTCTCTAGTGCAAGTGGGAGACTGAAGGGAATATGCCCGAGAGGCAATAATAAAGTGGTTATTATCGTATTACTTATTTATGATAAATGTTTATTTTACATGCTATAATTATATTAATACGGAAACGTTAATACATGTGTGTTTAATAAACAAAAAGGAAGTTCCTAGTTATGCCTCTCTTATAAACTAGCTCGTTGATTAACATGATGATCAAAGTTTCCTGATCATGGACATTGGATGTTGTTAATAACGAGGTCACAACATTAGTGTAATGATGTGATGAACATTCATCCGAAGTATAGCATTACGATCAAAGTCATTGAGTTTATATTGCTATAACAACTTACGAAGTGATCCTAATCCTTAGACCATGAGATCATGTCAATCACTAACACCATAAGAGTTTCTCGATGACATCAAACGTCACACCGTAACTGGGTGATTATAAAGATGGCTTCAGAACTACTAAAGTGTTATGTTGAGACCCATGGATTGAGAGTGGAATTTTTTCATCCAGATGACGGATAGATATGCTCTGGGCCCTCTCGGTGATATCACATTGATTAGCTTGCAAGCAAGTGATTTGATCACTAGAATGTTATATCACGGGAACGAGAAAAGAGTGCATGTCGGTAAAAAGATCAAACTAGGTATGGAGATACAGATGGTCGAATCTCGGACATGTAATATATCGTGAAACAATGGGATTAAGATACTAGCGTAAAAGGTTCACACGATCACAGAAGTCATTGTTGAATGTGTGGGAGTCAGTACGGATCTCCAGGTCCCGCTGCTGATTATTGATCGAAGAGGGGTCTCGATCATGTCCGCATTATTCGCGAACCGTAGGGTGACACACTTAAGGGATGCCGACACCATTCGGAGCAAATGATACGCCAGAAAAAGAAAAGGAAAGCGCAGGAATTTATTTCACTAGACACCGAAACTATTTCGGTTGAAATTGCTGAAACTGGTTCTGCATGTGAAATTGAAATTTTGTAAGGGGTTTTTATGTGAATGTTTGTTAATTAAAGTAATTAACAAAATTCTGAATAAATAAATAAAAGAGTTTTATTTAAATGAGAGCTTGCATTAAATTTGGTGGAAATTTAATGCATGTGAGTGGATTTTTGAGTGGAGGCTTTTTAATGGGAGTGGAGGCTTTTCATTTTGAGTGGGAGCTCCACCCACATGAATGTGGAAGAGGTGGGGGCATCCCCCATGGCTGGGCACCATTCCACTTGGGTGCCCCCCTCTCCCCTATAAAAGGCCCCCCTCTCCTCCTCTCAAAGACCTCCTCCTCGCGAAGGATCTCTCTCCCCCCTTTAGAATTTCCCCATGGTCTCAGATCAGCGAGATACATGTTCGCGGTGGCTTTTTCTGGAAGGATTTGTTGCTTCCGCTTCTTCGCTGGAGCGAGGGTGCAGAGGTTGTCGGGGTACCCGTACGTGTGTGCGATCACGGATGCACCACTGCTTTGAGGTGCTAGACTTGATCGTGCTGGACCGATTGGACCAGATGGACTTCATCACGATCTTGAGATCGGCACGCGTTCGTCTACATCATCCACAAGTACAACCCCGTTAACGCTATTCGGTCTTCGAGGGTATGTATTCAATGGATGTATATCCACCCGTTGCTTGTATCTAGTAGATAGATCTTGGTACATAGATGTTCCCATCGTAGGAAATTTTTTGTTTTCTATGCTGCGAACCCTACAGCTCATGCGCTCACGCTCATCAGTAGTCGAAGGACACTAAGTCTTGCTGAGTTTAATGCCATGAGACATGGGCAAGAACCCCTTCTTAGCCTATTCCATGCTGAGTCGTTTCAACACTTTGTCAATGTATGTACTCTGGCTTAATCCAATTAGCCTTCTTGATCTATCTCTATAGATCTTGATGCCCAGTATATATGCCGCTTCTCCTAAGTCCTTCATCGAAAAACTATTTTTCAATGAGGTCTTAACAGATTCGAGCATAGGAATGTCATTTCCAATCAGCAATATGTCATCTACATATAAGATTAGAAATAGAAGTGCACTCCCACTTTCCTTCTGGTAAACACAAGGTTCTTATTCGTTTTTGATGAAGCCAAACTCCTTTACAACTTCATCAAATCAAATGTTCCAACTCCGAGATGCTTGCTTCAGCCCATAAATGGACTTTAAAAGTTTGCATACCTTTACAACATTGTTTGGATCGACAAAACCTTCGGGCTGCATCATATACACGTCCTTAGTAAGGATTCCATTTAAGAAAGCCATCTTGACATCCATCTGCCATATTTCATAGTCGAAATGTACAGCAATGGCTAGAATGATCCATATAGATTTAAGCATCACTACAGGAGAGAAAGTCTCATCGTAGTCAACTCCTTGAACTTGTTGAAAACCTTTTGCAACAAGTCGAGCTTTATGGATGTGAACATTTCCATCCATATCAATCTTCTTCTTATAGATCCATTTGCACTCGGTAGCTTTAAAACATTAGGCAGGTCGACCAAGTTCCAAACTTGATTGTCTCCCATGGATTCTATCTCGGATCTCATGGTGATCAGCCATTTCTCAGAGTCTGGATCCACCATCGCTTCTGCATAGGTCACAGGCTCATCATTATCTAACAATAATAATTCCCGCACTTCGCGGAGCCTCACCGACCTTCGTGGTTGTGGTCCTTCTATTGCCATGGGTTCCTCAACTTTTTCTGCTACAATAGCATCACTCGTAGAAGCATCCCCGACTGGCTCATCTTGAACTTCTTCAAGTCGCACCGACCTTCCACTCATTCCCTTTCTGAGAAACTCTTTCTCTAGGAAAACACCGCTACAAGCGACAAACACTTTGCCCTCTTCTCGGTTGTGGAAGTAATACCCTAAGGTTTCCCTCGGATATCCCATGAAAATGCACTTATCCGATTTGGGTGTTAGCTTGTCCAATTGAACTCGCTTGAAAAATACATCACAACCCCAAATCTTTAGAAAAGACAAACTGTGATTCTTTCCAGTCCACATCTCATATGGTGTCTTAACTACGGATTTAGATGGTACCCTATTAAGTGTGAAAGTTGTTGTTTCTAGAGCGTAACCGCAAAATGATAATGGTAAATCCGACTGGCTCATCATCGATCGAACCATGTCCAACAAAGTTCGATTGCGCCGTTCGGAGACCCCGTTCCTTTGAGGCATTCCGGGAGGCGTGAGCTGTGGAACAATTCCGCAACTCTTAAGATGATTGCTAAATTTGTGACTCAAATATTCTCCTCCATGATCAGATCGCAAGGCCTTTATTTTCTTGCCATGTTGATTCTCTACCTCACTCTGAAACTCCTTGAACCTTTCAAAAGTTTCAGACTTATGCTTCATCAAGTAGAGATAACCATATCTACTGAAATCATCAGTAAAAGTAATGAAGTAGTGATATCCTACTCTGGCTGTCGTGCTCATTGGTCCACATACATCAGAATGTATGAGTTCCAACAAGTCTATCGCTCTTTCAGGTAAACCCGAAAAAGGTGACTTGATCATCTTTCCAAGTAAACAAGCTTGACATGTCTCGTATGATTCAAAATCAAACGAAGTTAGAAGACCATCAGCATGGAGCTTCTTCATGTGCTTTTCACTTATATGCCCCAAACAACAATGCCATAAATAGGTAGGACTCAAATCATTAGGCTGAAGTCTTTTAGCAATAACATTGTAAACATATGCATCGTCAAGATTTAAAATAAATAAACCATTCACAATGGGAGCATCAGCCATAAACATAGCATTCTTAGAGATTACACAACCATTGTTTGCACTCGTGAATGAATAAACATACCTCATCAAACATGAAGGTGATAAAATGTCTCGACCCATACTAGGAATGTAATAACAATTATTCAACTCCATAATAAATCCTGACGGACGGTGAATTTGCGTGACACCGACAAACAATGCAGCAACCCTTGATTTATTTCTGACAAGAAAATCAACTTCGCCTTTCCGCACTTCTCTAGTCCTTATTAGCCCTTGCATCTAATTGCAAATATGAGAAACCGATAAGGTATCAAATACCCAAGAGTTAACATAAGAATCAGCGAGAAGAATGTCCACAACATTTACAACAAGCGTACCTGAGTGGGAAGTACTCTTACTTCCACTCTTCTTCAAGGAAGCATGGTACTTGCTGCAGTTTCTCTTCTAATGGCCATGTTCATGACAAAAGAAGCACTCAGTGTCATCTATAGGTCTAGCCTTTTGCTTGGGTGCAGGCTTAGGGATCGTATCCTTAGCCTTTCCCTTCTTCTTCGACCAAGAAGTACCTTTTTTCTTAAAGCTAGGCTTGTTCTGCACATCCATCACATGGCTATGCCCTGCACACTTCTTCATGTCACTTTCTGCTGGTTTTAGCATCCCACATAATTCATTAAGTCCCTTCTCCACCCCATGCATATGGTAGTTCGAAATGAACTGCCCATAGCTAGATGGAAGAGATGCCAAAATGAAATCAGTAGCCAACTCTTGGCCTAGTGGAAAACCAAGTTTTTCCAAAGTCTGACTGTAACCAACCATTTTGATCACATGGGGGCCTACACCTGCTCCCTCTGCCAGCTTGCATTCCACAAAGGACTTGGTGACATTGTACCTCTCAGTCCTGGCCTGAGTCTGGAACATGTCCCTAAGCACGACGATCATATCGTCCGCTTCCTGATCCTCAAACTTCTTTTGGAGTTCAGGTTCCATGCATGCAATCATAAGACAACTAACCTCAAGAGAATCATCACATGCTCTCTTGTAGGCATTCTTGAGGGCAGCAGATGCATTATCAGTAGGTTCATCGGGGATTGGGGTATCCAAAACCGTTTCCTTTTTATCAGACCTAAGAACAATTCTCAGGTTATGGACCCAGTCTGAATAGTTTGTTCCATTTAGTTTATCTTTGTCAAGAATCGAACACAAAGAAAAAGGTGATGCAGTGTTCGGTGCCATTGATCTACAACAAAAAACATGCAAAATACTAAGCCATGTAACCATGAAAGAGTAAAACATATTAAACAATTTAATAGCATATACTCCCACTTAAATCAACATCCCTCTATTGATACTAAGTGATTCAAGATCCACAATTAACAAGTCGACCAGTGAGCTTTAGCATCACTGCTAGAAGACAAGGTAAATCGGTAAGCAACTCTTGCTAATCATATCACATATGACTCTTGTTGTTGGGTGATATCTCTATGTCTAAACTAGGCGCCCAACCTTTATGTCCCAAGGTCCTTAACTGTTAAGATGACCTTGTCCAGCTCACCAACCCTTATGCGTGTAGGTATCCGATATAAACCCATCCAGCCAAGGAAAACCGTGGCACCCTAATTTCATAGGCCCACCAACGACTGTACATGGCATATGATGGTGCAAGGTTTGGTTGGGAGGGCATGGATTAGCTTAAACTTTGCGAGGGATCATTCTACTTCTATCATCTAAGAATGCATAGTAGTAAAACGCATAAGAATAACATTCACATAGATGTGACATAGTATGGCCCATTTTCTCATGGTGATCTCCATCGCCATAGAACCTGTCCACCATGATGATCTCCATCTTCATGTTCCATGTGAGCCATCCTCCAAGTGATGAGTCCTCCAAGAACTAATACAAGCTATTACTCCTAACAGCTAGTAATCAAAATTACATAGTATTGGGATCATCACAAGTTGGCACGCAGGCCATTACAATAAATGACAACACATATGGCTCCAGTCGTGTTGCCATACTCATGACACGCAGGTCATGATAAAATATATACATGCATCACATGCATATATGGGCCATACTGATCACATACATCCTGCAAAAACAAGTTATGCATAGAATCGCATTCTACAGGATCATGTGAAATCGCAACACCTAGTTACCTTAACGAGATACGACAGGGGCTAGGACTAAGGGGGGTCTATGGGGTATCCCCCAGCGGGGTTCAAAGGGGAAGCGCCCTCGCGATATCTATAAAATTTACCTAAACCAACTATAAAATTTACCATAAACTGTAAAAAATGAGAGATCGAATCTATACAATTTTATTTAAGGATTTTGATCGGCAAATCAAATTTACCATAAACCGACTATTGTTCCGATTTTACCAAACTCCTTTGGTCACAGTACATTGATTTTAGATCTAGGTTCCGATTCAATCAATCATATTGATCTTCGCGTGATTCAATAGGATCTATGTGTCACTGTCTACCCCGATGGAGGAAACCGACCGTTAGGGGTAAGTCGTTCGACGACCTCAGAATCACGATCACAGAAAGCAAGATCACAGATCAATCCTGAACCACCGACATATAAACGATCACATCATTCATATCAATCTGCATATCACCATATGCAAACATCCCGAACCTAGAACAGAACAGCATCGGCTCTAATACCACTGAAGGGATACGGGTAGGCTACACTAGTGCAAATCAAAAAAATTCTACCGCGTAAACCAGGATTACTGTTGTCATAGATCTCGGGATAACCACTAGACGTGCAGTTGCGGAACTTCATGAAGTGCGTCGAGGCAGTGTAGATGTTCTACGTCTCCTCCTCGTCCTCGTCCCACGAGCAGCTCCCCTTTGCGCGGCTCGTCCAAGTGCTACAGCTGCAGCACCTCTGAGGTATCCACACGTACGGGGTGGAATCGTTGGACACCGGACTGCTAGGTCCGCACGTGCAACACAAGCGTGAGAGGGGTGGAGGCTAGGTGGAATGCTCAACCTTGGTAAGCTCGCCCCACCCTCTCTTATATAGGTGGTAGCCTAAGTCTGGTCTAATTCGGATGTAATCCTCATTAGGCTTCTAGCCCCTTAAGTGTGTGACCCTATAGGTTCATATACGTATAGACATGACAAGAATACACTTATTCTGTCAATAGTTGGTAGCAGCCTCTAGCAAGACGTGCCAACTCTTAAACGCATATAAAGATCATTCGGACGAACCATCAAAAGGATAAGTACATGTCTTTCCCTTTGCCTCACGATATTTGATCAAGCTCCAAGCCGACCTCTCTTTCTCGATACTGTGATTCGGAATACCTTTACTAGGTTAACTCTTAACCTTATGTAGCACGGCCATGGATTTCTGGATCCGATCACTCGAGGGGCCCAGTGATATCTCTCTCAAGTAGAGAGGGGCAAATCCCATCTTTAATGACCAATGCCTTGCAGCATGCTTCAAGACAAACCCGAAAGCTACCTTTATGGATAACCAGTTACAGAGTAGTGGTTGATAGCCCCAAAGTAGGTCGATCCACATCTCAAGTACATGCGACAATCTAAGGTCTAAGGACAAAACATACACGATGTGTAGAGAGATCTACAAGTCTAATTGCTAGTCTCAAGTTGGGTCAGTCCAACCCCATGTTCATAACATGTGTCCACATCATTGGTTTGACATCTCCATGTCTATGACTTGTGAAACATAGTCATCAACCAATTGATGTGCTAGTCTAATATTCATGTGTGTCCTCACATGAACTCCAACTAGGAACAACTATTCGATAACCATACACATAAAGAGTTTCACAAACAATTCACATAATTGCCAATCAATACAAGTTTCCTGGTATGGATATTCAAGGAACATTACAATAACTCATGGATACATATGAAATATAATCATCTCTATGATTGCCTCTAGGGCATATTTCCTTCAGGGTGCAGCTGCCTCGGGCACCCCCTCGGCCTCCCTCTTTGCCTATAAGAAGCCTGTGATACCTAAACCCTAAGTACCCGATCAATCTTCCACGAAACATTCCATAGCCTCCGCCACCATTGTCCCTAGATCGGGGAGATCTGAAGCTCTTCCCGGCACCCTGCCGGAGGGGAGAGATCATCACGAAAGCCATCTACATCACCATGCCAGCCTCCGGTATGATGCGTGAGTAGTTCCACCTTGGACTACGGGTCCATGTAGTATCTAGATGGTTGTTTCTCCTCCTTTGTGCTACCATGTTTAGATCTTGTGAGATCCGTTCATGATCAAGATCATCTATTTGTAATCATGCAAGTTGTGTTTGTGGGGATCTGATGGATATTGAGATTACTATGTCAGCTTGGTTAATGATTCCATCTTATTGATTCTATCATGTCTGTGTTGTTTGTGATCTTGCATGTTCTCCGTTTGTAGTAGCTATCTTGGACAAGTAGATGCTAGTGACTCCAAGAGGGAGTATTTATGCTCGATAGTGGGTTCACGCCTCTATTTAATCTAGGGAAGTGACAGAAATATCTAAGTTTGTAGATGTGCTGTTGCTACTAGGGAGAAAACAACGATCTCTTGTTCATGGAACAAGTGGATTGTTTACCTTACAAACTTTACTTAAAGCAGTTATCCGTTGCTTGCAACTTAATACTGGAGGGGATTCAGATAATAACCTGAAGGTGGATTACTAGTCATAGATGCAGTTGGATGGCGGTCTATGTATCTTGTTGTATTGCCCAATCAAATCTCATAGGATCATGAATGTCTAGTATTGCATTGTTATGCCTTGCTCTGTCTTGTTAATTGCCCCGCTCTAATTTGTTTACCCTGCATGCCATGTTGTTTATCTTAAGGAGAACACCTCTAGTGAACTATGGACCCCGGTCCAATCTTCACCATTGATACATATTACATTGTTACTGTTTACTTTCTGCAAACCACTATTACCTTCCACACCATACAGTTAATCCTTTGTTTACAGCAAACCGGTGAGATTGACAACCTCACTGTTCGTTGGGGCAAAGTCTTGAGTTTGTGTTGTGTAGGTTTCTAGTTGCTAGCAAAACCTTTGAGTCGTTTCCCTTCCTCCTACTAGTTCGATGACCTTGGTTTCTTACTGAGGGGAAAACTTGCTGTTGTACTCATCATACCTTCCTCTTGGGGTCTCCCAACGAAGATCTATAGTGATCTGAGCCGCATCAAGCCTTTTTTCTGGCGCCGTTGCCGGGGAGGCTAAGGACGGTTTCACAAGGGGAGTCCTTCACAACCTTTATCTTTACGTTTTTTGTTTGCGTATTTTTATCAAAAATCACAAAAATATTAGTTTTGTTTGGTTTGCTTTCTCTTATCAAAAAAACAAAAAAATAGTTCCTGCTCTAGTTGCTGCTGTTGTTGGTTTGCTCCACCTTTGCAAAAATGAACTCTGGTGAGAACACCAAGTTGTGTGACTTCACTAGCACAAACAACAATGATTTCCTAAGTACACCTATTGCTCCACCTGCTCCTGATGCTACCTTTTATGAAATTAAGCCTGCTTTGTTGAATCTTGTTATGAAAGAGCAATTCTCTTGTGCTAGTTCTGATGATGTTGTTGCCCACCTCAATAACTTTGTTGAACTTTGTGAGATGCAAAAATATAAGGATGTATATGGATATATTATTGAGCTCAAATTGTTTCCTTTCTCCTTGAGAGGAAAAGCTAAAGAATGGTTGCTGTCCTTGCCTAGAAATAGTATTGATCCTTGGATTAAGTGCAAAGATGCTTTTGTTGGAAAATACTATCCTCCTGCTAAGATCATATCTATGAGAAGTGAAATAATGAAATTTTTAAACAACCTGATAAATGAACATGTTGCTCAAGCTTGGGAAAGAATGAAATCTTTGGTAAAGAATTGTCCCACTCATGGACTGACTGCTTGGATGATTATCCAGACTTTTTATACAGGTTTAAACTTCTCTTCTAGAAACCTGTTGGATTCAGCTGCTGGAGGTACCTTTATGACCATTAACTTTGAAAGGATACAGATGTCGCCTAGAGGGGGGTGAATAGGCGATTTAAACTTTTCCAAGAGTGGCTCAACAAAGGCGGAATTAAACTAGCGTTTACTTTGTTAAGCACAAAACCTAGAACTATCTAGGGTTCACCTATGTGCACCAACAACTTATGCTAAGCAAGTCAAACAAATATGTGATATCAAGATATATATACTTCAAGCACGAAGGCTATCAAAAAGTAAAGTGCATAAGTAAGAGCTCGGGTATAGAGATAACCGAGGCACGCGGGGATGACGATATTTTACCGAGTTCCTCCCAACATGGAGTACGTATCGTTTGGAGAGGGGGTGGTATCTAACCACCTACGCCACAAAAGGCCTCCCTTATTCTCCGGTGAATCTTACCCCAACGGGATCGATCCACACTTCCACTATCGGTGCACTTGTCGGTGGCAAACCGGAACCTCTCACAAGGTTAGGGCACTTATCCACAACTTAATTGGAGGCTCCCAGCAAACGCCACCAAGGACACAACATGCAACACCAACAAACTGTCTAGGGTTCCAAGAACCCAAGAGTAAAAAGCTTCTCAACTTTCACTCACCAAATCCTCCGGGGAGAACTCAAACCGATGCACCAAATGCAATGGCAAGAACACAAGTAGTTCTCAAATCCTTCTCTCCCAAATTCCACCAAAGCTACAAAAGCTTGTGGGGGAATAAGAGAGGAAGAACAATGGAGGAAATCTACAAAAGACTCCAAGATCTAGATCCCAAGATGTTCCCCTCACTTACAGGAGAGATGGATTGGTGGGATTGAAGATCTAGATCTCCTCTTTCAAATCCCTAAAGTATATGCAAGAATCAAGGGAGGGATTGAAGGGGGAGCAAGCTCAAGAGGGTCAAGAATGGAGGAGAAAGCCTATAAAACTCGAGCAGAGACATTGGGGAAGAAGGGCCCCTTTTTATAGGCCCACAGATTTCTGACCGTTTTCTGCCCGTTGGGGAAAAGTCACACCGGAGACTCCGGTCTACACCGGAGATTTCAGACCAACCTCTGGACTAGCCTCCGGACCACCTATCAGACTGTCCCATGCTGAATTCTGGATCCCCCTTCGGGGACTTCAGGGGACACTCCGGACCACACCGGAGACTCCGGTCCATGCAGACCGAAGACTCCGGTCTGGACCAAATAAGAGGCAAACTTCAAATGGAGATATCTAGAGTTTAGAAACTCTGATTGACCCGAAACCAATTTTGTTGGAAAGAGAACAACAAGAGGTACCTCCCTTGGTGAGAAACCGAAAAACCTCAAAGATAAAAAACGCAATATGAAATAAAAGGGAAATCCATTTTTGATGAACTAGAGCTTGTTATTAATATTACCACAAGCTCTATAACCTCACATGGATAAGATCCAAATAACAACCAAGAAAGGATGATGCTAAGTATGCAAAGGTTTGAGCTCTCTCGGAAAGATATGATCGAGTTACTCACTTGAGAGCCCCTCTTGATAGTATGGTTATCTATCCTATAAACCGGTCTCCTCAACTAACACCACGAGACCGGTAAGAAGGAAACCCTATCAAGATCATACCTTTGCCTTGCGCATATTCCACTTGATTATTATGTAGACGGTCTTGTCCTTCTCAAGATGGAACACCTTTCTTGATTTCTCTTATACGTACTTGCTTGATGAAGACTTGCAAGTTACTCCCCCATACAACATGGGGAAACCTTTACTTTGACCTTGTCTTCATCAAGCCATGATCACCGAGGATGGCAAGCTTTAAGCATGAGATCTTCTATATATTGCACATATTTAGCTTGCACATCATTTCTTCTTTTCTTCATTATGTTGATGCCTTGAAGGTACACCAAAGATATTACTCCATCTTATTCTTCAAGACATACTTGCCATAGGTTTAACTCTCACATGACCAATATGTGGATCATTCTTTGAACACCTTGGTCACCACATGATCCTCTTCACTTCTTCTACAAACCTTGAAGCCAACATATGGTTCAAGCATTGCCTATGGACAATTCCTACAAGTACAACTCGATACAAGCATTAGTCCATAGAGATTGTCATTAATTACCAAAACCACACATGGGGGACCACATGTTCTTTCAACCTTGGGAGCTAAAACAAAGCTCCTTGATAATATGATGGTCAACTATTCTGAATGGCACACTAAGAGAGCTCCACATGGTAAGAAGGTAAATTCTGTTGAAGAAACCTCCTCTTTGAGTGATAAGATTGATGTTATCATGGCTATGCTTGTTAATGGAAAATCTCATATCGATCCAAATAATGTTCCCTTAGCCTCTTTGTGTCACATCCCAAATTTTAGATTTGGTACTGCATAGCATTCATGTCATTGCATCATGATCATCCTTGTGAAATTTCATTTTAAAAGGGTTTTGGCAAAACAAATCACTTGCTTTTGCGTTTTGACACCTACACATGAACGCTTGGTTTTACCATGATTCTGTTAAAAACAGTATATTTTGGATGGTTGAATGGCACAGGTGCATAGAGGGCTCCGTCACGAACCCGTAGCACTTTGAATCGCCCAAATCGGAGCTTCGTAGAAGAAGTTATGGCAAACTGAATTTTGAGCTTAGTTTAGACAGTTTTCTGTCAAAATTCAGATAAGAAATCGTCAGGGAAAAAGAAAAGAAAAAGATTAAAAAAAAGAGAAGGCCAGCCAGCTGGGCCGCCGACCCAGCCCCGCAGCAGCCAGCCCGCGCAGCAGCAGCAGCAGCGCAGCGCGCGCGGCAGCTACTAGCCGTCGCCCCTAGCCGCCAGCCCGCTGATGAGCGGGCCCCGCCCGTCAGTCACCCACCGTCACCGCCACGTGGGCCCCACCTGTCATCACCCACATCGTGTTCATCTCAAACTCAAAACGGCCAGTGTTTATCGCAAGATTTCGTGTCGATTTGGAACCGTTTTCTTCGAAATTTCTTGCCTATATCAATCTACACTAACCCCTCTTCCAAACCCCCCAAGAATCGCTGTCAATCGCGCCGCCTACGTGGAGCAATTTGTCGCCGGAGTTCGTCGCCGCCACCGCGCCATTGACGCGGTAAGCTCCCACCGCCGCGCGCGCCTCGCCCCCTCCCTCACCTCGCTCGCCCGCGAGGCCACTGCCGCTGCCTGCTCACTGCCTCCCCCTCTCTTCCCCCACAGGACCGCGCCGTGTCGCTGCCGAAGCCACCGCCACCGCCGCCATTGCCCCCGCGCTCGCCGACCGACGCCGCCGCCACGGGGAGCTCCGCCACCGACGCCGTTCCTGAAGGGTTTCGCGGCATAGTAAATAAAAAATTTCTACGGATGCGAACAGAGGGAAACCCAAGATCTAATCTAGGAGATGCAAACAACGAGAGAGATTGGATTAGATCTTCATACCCTTGAAGATTCGCACAACGGAACGTTCGTCGGAATGTGGGTGATGTAGTCGTACTCGCTTCTCCTCCTCGCGATCCGATCCGATCTAGCACCACAAGTGGCGGTGCCTCCGTGAGATGCACACGTGCAGCACCTCGATGTCTCCTCCTTCCTCGGACCAGCAAGTATGGTGGAGAGATGGATTGGATCTACAACACGACGGCGTGGTGTATATGGTGGAGAGTTTGTGCAGCAGGGCTTCGCCTACACGCAGTCGGGAGGGAGAGAGAGAGGAGGGCAGCAGGGCGGCTAGCTTTGGAGGGGAAGGTGTGGGGGGGTGGTGCGCCCCCAGCCCTCTTTATATAGAGGGGTGGGCGGCTTCCCTAGCCCCTCCCCCAAGTCCAAACCGGCGGCCACAAGGAGGAGGAGTGGGGGGCAAGGAAACCCCCCTTCTAGAAGGTCCATATTAGGGTTTTATCCCTCTTGGCCTGCTGGGCCCTATGGGGCCTTGTGCCCCTGGCCCAATTCGTCCAGGGAACTCCCTCATAGGCCCATGCCCCCTCCCGGAAGGTGTGGCCATGTTGGTCCCCTTCCGGAAGGTTCTAGAAGCTTCCGGTACAATACCGATTAACCCGGAACAATTCCGAACTCCAAAAACCGCACTGCCTTATATGAATCTTATTCTCCGGACCACTCCGGAACCTCTCGTGATGTCCCGGATCCCATCCGAGACTCCGAACAAAAACTCATAAACCAATTATCCAATCTATCCTAGCGTCGAGACACGTTAAGTGTGTGACCCTGCGGGTTCGAGAATATGAAGACATGATCTTCTATCAATAACCAACAGCGGGGTCTGGAAACCCATATTGACTCCCACACATTCATCGATGATCATATCGGATGAACCACGATGCCAGGATTCAATCAATCCCATATATATATTCCCTTCGTCTCGCGATATTTTACTTGCCCGAGATTCGATCGTCGGTACCGTCATACCTAGTTCAATCTCGTTCACAACAAGTACTTTACTCGTTCCGTAATCCGATATTACTTTGTGATTAACTCCTTAACCACATGCTTGCAAGCGGTGTTGATATCGATTACCGAGTGGGCCCGAAGTATATCTCTCCGACTTGGGAGGGACAAATCCCATCTCGATACATACAACCCAACAGATACTTTCCGATCACCTGAGAGACACCTTTATGATCACCCTCTCATAGGATGACGTTTGATGACCTCAAAGCTTTCTTCCGATACCAGGGAGTTGTATTATCTCATGGTCTAAGGAATACAATATTTGACATAAGAAAAGCTTCGCAAAGATGAACACGATGACACGATCTAATTGCTTCGCTTAGTTTGGGTCTGTCCACCATATCATTCTCCCAATGATATGATCTCATTATTAATTGACAACTCATGTCCATAGTTAGGAAACCTTAACCATCATTAATCAATGAGCTAGTCCATAGAGGCGTACTAGGGACACGGTGTTGTTCACAAACCACACAAGTATTAAAGTTTCCGCTTAATACAATTCTAGCATGGAATATAAACATTATCATGAACAAGAATTATAATAATAACATTTTTATTATTGCCTCTAGGGCATAATTCCAACAGTTCTGCCCTCGACCGCCGCTGAGGACCGCCACCGCCGCTGCCACGACCTCGCCGCAGCCGCCCGCCGTCAGCTCCGGTGAGCTCCCCCCCTCGCACACCCCCTGCCATCTGATCTTAATCCAACGGTCCATATGGACCGTGGAAAAGTTAGCTCTGGCCGCTGACCAGTCAGCGCGCCACGTCAGCACGCCACGTAGGCGCAGTCAACAGTCAGAGTTGAATGTTTAATTTTAAATCGATTTAATTGGCAGATTTAGTTTCAATCTTGTAAATTCAATATAAAATAATTTACTAGGCCAAAATTCACAAATAAAATATGTGTGGAATCAGTTTCTCACGTAGAATATTGCTGTATAGTTGTTTTAGGTTTTTACAGCAAGGTTTTGTCCTGGTTAATTAAATGAGTTAATGCTCTTTTTAGAGTACTAAATTCATAGAAAAAGTTCTGTAACTCCAAAAATTGCAAATAAGATGTCCTTGGATTCAGTAGAACAAGAGGAATCTTACAGTGAATTAAAAAGTTAGACTTACAGTATTGGATTTTGCAGAATCTATATAAAGGCTTACTATAGTATTTTAATTACTCAGGGAATTATATAAATCCTTTTTGAGTAATTCCAATCTGACTCTATTTTAGGATGCCTACACAGTGGATATTTTTCCAAGATTTTACGTATAGTTTATTAGCAGTGGCTAATTATTTGGTTTCTAGCTCTATTGTTGGGCATTTAAAATTGCATGCCTTCCTTTTCTATGCATCTAAAATATTTTCCATGCATACATACAGTAGGGATACTGAATAAGAATATGTGATGCTACTGCAGCAATGTCCAACTTGTCATGCATGCATCTCGCACTCTCATTGTTTGTGTATGATTGTGTATGGTTTGTTTATGTGATTGCAATTGTATCGTGTAGATTGTGACGAGTGCAACGCTTGCTCGTGTGTGGATTGTTCGTTCGACCGCTACAGCCAAGGCAAGTAGATGCTACTTTGTTCATGATATTGTCCTACTATTTCCAATGCATTGTCGTGTATTTTATAGATGCATGTGTAGGAAAGTACTATCGCTATGCTATGTCCTATTATGTGGTAGGGATTTCCTGTAGATGAGCCACCGTTGGTAGATGTGCTTAGACATGCTATGATGAACGAGGGCTGGGTTACATCACTGAAAGTTGTTTCTAAATGTGTTGGTTTGCGAAAACTAAAAAGAACTTAATCAATGAATCTCCTGGGTGTGATGGGATTGATAAATTTTTTTGGTGGTATCATTGCGGAAAGGCACCCAGGTATCAAGAGAAAATGATTGGCTTCTTTATTCTGTAGCTTACGTGTACAACCATGTGCCAATAATGAAATGGGCGGTTGGTTGGACTCAGTAGGTTGTGATAACTCGAACCCACGTATCCAAAGATGTAGAATTTTGGTAGGTTGGACCGGTGCGTGTCGGGTTTGGGGGGCTACTTCCCGAACAGTCTCTTCTTGGACTTCTCCCTATCATCACTCAATATGAGAGTGGTGGTATGAGCTGGGCTGGCCAAGTCACATGGGTAAAGTGTACTAACCCCTGCAGGGTGTATAAACTAATCGATTAGCTGTGTCCCCGGTTATGGACATCTAAATTGCTTGATATTGATTTCATGACATGTTTCTCGCTCATTCCAATTTCCTAATTGCTTTAATGTTGATGGGTTAACTTAATTGGGATCTTTTCAAAGAAAAACAAAAACTGTTTATGAAAGTAGGACAAAGGTATTTGCAAATGCAAGCTAGCCACAGCTCCACTTGCCAAATATGCATGTAGATGTTAGCTCTGTTGTCTCCTTTAATAGCTCTACTTGCCATACATTCCATGTATTGACCCTTCGGGGCTGCTACGTTTCATGTTGCAGGATATTTCGATTCTGAGTGATTGATTTAGGCCACGGTACTCCACTCGGCACTTGTTCACTTGTGGGCAATTTGAAGAATGGAGGATTTACTATATTTATATTGCTACTTGAATTATTTGAGCTAGCCTTGAGCTAAGCCTTTATTTGTAATAATAATACTCTGGATCTTCGTTATTTATGATACACGGATATTTTGCTATGTTATTCATCTTATTCTATTGTGATCCAATGAACCGATCCAGGGATTGGCATGTCACATAGAAGCTACGGTCTTTTCAGAACCATAGTGTTACAAGATGGTATCAGAGCCCGTGTGTCGACTGTAGGATCGTGACCTAGGTTTGGATTAGGAAGCCATAGAATTATTAAGGCTTATATTAACTCTGTATTTCATCTTATGCCTTTCACTCTCGTAAATTCTTACCATATGCTATTCTCACACTTTCCTATTTTAATTGATAGATGGTAGAAGTCAGGACTAAGTATGCAACGATGCATTCACCAAGGCCCTTTGCAAGACAGTTGGCACAGCTCTCGCAGACATTGGGATTGCCACTGCCCATGTTCAAGGGAAGAAGGCTGTATACCTATGGATATGGCGAGGATGCCTGGGAGATCACCACCTTCATCTTCAGGGATGCCGCCTTGCCAAACCCTGTGCATCTGGTCTACACCAAGACATACTGCAACTAGGGACTTGGAATAAACTTGGCCCTGCATGAAGCCCTGTCACGCCAGTGCCACCTTGTCCGACACCTTCTACCAGAAGACTCACCCTACCATGACTACGGAAGGCGTGATGAGGATGGGAACGTTGTGGTTACCCCGGGCGACAGAAACAACATGCCGCCCCGTCGGAGGCACATAGAAGATATGGAAAAGGAGAATGGAGCTCTAGCTGAGAAAGTGATGATGGTAAAGGAGATAGCAGACTTTGCCAGCAATGGTATGGTGGTCCAAGGACAGGAGATAGAGACCCTGCATGAAGCTGTGGATGTTCTAAATAATGCCCTGATAGGCAGGGATGCAACCATAGCTCAGCTTAATGGGACCGTGCAGGAAAACAATCAGGCCATACAACAACTACAAGGGACCGTCCAGGAAAGGGACCAGACTATTGAAGATATGGCAGCCCAGATTGCCGCTCTCCAAGCACAGTTGAATCCACCTTCTGATGATAACAATGGAGATGATGGCAACAATGATGATGATGATGATGACAGTGGGAACAATGATGATGATGATGAGGACGAGGATGATGATGATGATGATGGAGACGATGGTGGTGGAGGAGATGAAGCTGTTGCAGCTGCAGCAGAGGAAGAAGAAGAGGAGGATCCAGAAGAGGTGGAATTTGAAGTTTCAAGTGATGACTCAGGAGAGGTGTATACTCCACCGCCATGGTTGGTTCGTGGACAGAAGCGCCAACGCATGAGTGCGAGGACCTACTGCAACCTCTTCATGAAGTAGATAGATGCCCACCAACTAGTCTTCGTTAGGTAAAATCGTTAGGTTTAGTCTCGATCGATGTAAAACTTAATTACTGTTAGTTTAAGAGTGTTTAGTTGCTCCTATGTGTACTCCAGTGTCCCAGGATTATTTGTGCGAATTTTATAGAAGAGTTATGACAAGTTTTGGTTGATATCTGAGTTTTTCTAATGCAGTTTTCTGCTGACACAGCTGTACTGCAAGAATTTTCATATTTTATTGGTAACTGGGAAAAATCTGAAAAAAATATGGATGGTTCGAAACTCTTTTTACTGTATACAAAAAAATCAGCAAAAATTCCTGACTAGTTTAAGTTAGGTATAAAAATTCATGAACACTGCTGGACTGTTCTGGCAGATTCCTGTTTTTAATGCTTTGTTGACCTTTTGTGTTGATAACTGTTGCCAACTCTTTTAAAAACTATTTCAGTAGATATATACTGCTAGGATAACCCCTGGGATGTTTCTGGATCGTTTGTTTGCTGATGTGTTTCTTGTTTGAGATTGTCTATGATTGCCTTGTTGTTGTTTGGTCATAATGCATGGGTAGAATCCTGTTTTCGTAATCGATTCTTTCTAAGCTTACATGTGCTGAACCGCAGATGCCTCCCCGCCGTCAACCTACTGAGTTGGAGCAGCTCATGGAAGCTCAGGCACAGCTGACCCAAGTTATGACCCAGTTCATGGAAGCTCAGAACAACAACAACAACAACAACAACAATGGGAACAACCAGCCTCAGGGAGATGCACTTACTAGGTTTCTGAGGCTAAGGCCAGCGAAGTTCTCTACTGCAACGGAGCCGATGGTTGCTCTCGACTGGTTGTGTTTAGTGAATAAGGATCTAGTAACTGTTGGGTGCACAGATGCCGAGAAGGTGAGATTTGTCGCTCACCTACTGGAGGGACCAGCCGCTTCGTGGTGGGACACTTTTTAGATCACCCACCCGCTGGACACTGTGACTTGGGCAATGTTTGAGGAAGGTTCCAGGACCAACCACGTATCTTCAGGAGTTCTGAGCCTGAAAAGGAAGGAATTACGCAACTTGCGCCAAACCAACCGCACCGTGGCTGAGTATATTGAGGAGTTCAACAACCTGTCTCGTTATGCACCTGAGGATGTTGACACTGATGCCAAAAGGAGAGAGAGGTTCCTGGATGGCCTCAGTGATGAGCTTTCAGTGCAGCTGCTGGTGGTTTATTGTCCCACTTTCCAGGAGCTTATGGACAAGGCCAGGATCTTGGAAGGGAAGCACAAGCAGGTGGAAAACCGCAAGAGAAAGAGCAGCAATCACCACTCTGGTTCTCACCACAAGTCTCGCACTTCTTATGATGGATACTCCAAGCATGGAGGGAGTGACCATGGGCACCATGGAAGCCATGACCGCCACAACCATGGAGGCGATGGACATCGCCATGATAGCCACAAGAGCAACCGCCACAACCACAAGGGAGGACACACTCACCATTCTGGAGGACAAAGTGGACATGACCGCAACTGTGACCGCAGCTTTGTGAAGAAGGACCTGAGTGAGGTGACATGCTTCAAGTGTGGCCAGAAGGGACATTATGCAGACAACTGTCCGGAGAAGAAGGGACTGAAGCCAGGCAACAACCAGAAGGCCATAGTGAACCACATGAATCTGGAGGAGATCCCAGATGAGCCTGACCTTGTGGTTGGTAAGTTTCCAATCAACACTCACCCTGCACTTATACTTTTCGATACTGGTGCATCGCATTCATTCATATCAAGGGTATTTGTGGATAAGTATAAGTTACCCATGGAGTCCCTGAAAGGGTCTATTAGAGTAAGCTCACCTGGAGGGGATATGATAGCTAGGGCGGGATGCCGCGACTTAACTGTGAGGATTGGAGCACACAATTTCATTGCACATCTCGTAGTATTGGAATCACAAGGTCTAGATGTAATATTGGGCATGGATTCGATGTCTATGCATGGGGGACACATAGATTGTGCACAGCGAGCGGTATCGCTCAAAACCCCGGATGGTAAGAGGATTAGGTTTAAGTCGGCTGTGCGACCGGGAAGGTGTAAGCTGAATTCTCTTAAGGGGGTTAGCATGGATACTGTGCCTGTGATTAAAGAGTACCCCGACGTGTTTCCGGAAGAGCTGCCAGGGATGCCACCTGACAGGGATGTGGAGTTTCTCATCGATCTGATGCCAGGAACATGACCTATAACAGAGAGACCATATAAGATGGATGTGGATGAGCTGAAGGAATTAAAGAAACAACTAAAGGAGCAGTTGTACAAGGGATTCATTCAACCTAGTTCGTCATCATGGGGTGCACCTGTTCTATTTGTGGAAAAGAAGGACAACAGCAAGAGGTTAGTGGTGGACTATCGCTCACTGAATGAAGTGACCATCAAGAACAAATACCCCCTGCCGAACATAAATGATTTGTTTGATCAACTGGAAGGAGCAAAGGTGTTTAGCAAAATTGATCTGCGATCGGGTTATTTCCAATTGAAGATCCGGGAGGAGGACATACCAAAAACCGCTTTCACTACTAGGTATGGTTTATATGAGTATATTGTTATGTCATTTGGACTAACGAATGCTCCGACATATTTCATGACCATGATGAACAAGGTATTCATGGAGTACTTGGAAAAGTTCGTGGTGGTGTTCATTGATGACATATTGATATATTCCAAGGACGATGCTGAGCATGAGAAGCACATGCGACTGATTATGGAGAAGCTGAGGGAACACAAGTTGTATGCCAAATTCAGCAAGTGTGAATTCTGGCTTAACACTGTTGGGTTTCTTGGACACGTGGTGTCAGGAGAAGGAGTCGCTATTGATCCAAGCAAAGTGACTGCGGTAACTGAGTGGGAAGCGCCCAAGAATGTGGGCGATATTCGTAGCTTTTTGGGACTTGCTGGATATTACAGGAGGTTCATTGAAAATTTCTCCAAGATTGCTAAGCCGATGACAGAACTTCTGAAGAAGGAAAGGAAGTTTGAGTGGACAGATGCATGTTAATCCAACTTTCAGGAACTGAAGCGTCGACTAGTAACCGCACCTATTCTGTGTTTACCAGATCTTCAGAAGGATTTCCAAGTGTACTGTGATGCTTCTCGACAGGGACTTGGAAGTGTGCTGATGCAAGATGGGAGAGTGGTGTCATATGCCTCGCGACATCTTAAACACCATGAGAGGAATTATCCCACGCATGACCTGGAATTAGCATCGGTTGTGCATGCGCTCAAAGTATGGAGGCACTACCTAATGGGGAAACACTGTGACGTGTACACCGACCACAAGAGCCTGAAGTACATATTTACACAGAAGGAACTGAACATGAGGCAAAGGAGATGGATGGAGCTTATCAAGGATTATGATATGAATCTGCAATACCACCCAGGAAAAGCCAATGTAGTAGCAGATGCTCTGAGCCGGAAGGTCTATGCCAATGGGTTGACTGTTGGGGAATTACCCGAGGATTTGTGCAAGCAATTCAAGGACCTTAGACTGGAGGTGGTGTCATAAGGATATTTGGCAGTAATGGAGGTCCAACCAACACTACAGGACATGATCAGGAAGGCTCAGGTAGGAGACAAGGAGATGGAAGAAATAAAGGAAAAGATGAAGGAGGATCGAGCAAAATAATTCCGCGAGGATGAGCAAGGAACCTTGTGGTATGGAGATCGTTTGTGCGTTCCCAACGCTCCGGAGATAAGGAAGTTGATTTTGCAGGAAGCTCATGACTCGCCGTATTCCATACATCCGGGCAATACGAAGATGTATATGGATCTAAAGGACAGATTTTGGTGGAACAACATGAAGGGAGACATCGCCGAGCATATTGCCTTATGTGATGTATGTAGCCGAGTGAAGGCGGACACCAGAAGCCAGCAGAACTACTATAGCCATTGCCCGTGCCGGATTGGAAGTGGGATGGAGTGGGAATGGATTTTATCACAGGACTGCCCAGGACCAGGTCGGGATACGACTCTATTTGGGTAGTTGTCGACCATTTGACCAAGGTAGCCCACTTCATACCGGTAAAGACAACTTACACGAGTGCAAGGTTGGCCAAGATTTATATGGACAGAATTGTGTGCCTACATGGAGTTCCCAAGAGCATTGTATCAGATAGAGGCACCCAATTTACCTCACACTTTTGGCGCCAGCTGCACGAGTCATTGGGAACTAGGTTGGAGTTTAGCACAGCGTCCACCCCCAGACTGATGGACAGACCGAGAGGGTAAGTCAGATTTTGGAGGATATGCTGAGGGCTTGCACCTTGGCTCATGGTTCTAGTTGGGATGAGAATTTGCCGTATGCTGAGTTTTCCTACAACAACAGCTACCAAACCAGCATCAAGACGTCATCGTTCGATGTGCTATATGGGAAAAGATGACGGACACCATTGCTATGGGATGGAGTAGGAGAACGTCAGCTATTTGGACCAGATTTGATCAAGGACGCCGAGGAGAAGGTCGCCTTGATTAGGGACAGGCTGAAGGTAGCACAATCAAGGCAGAAGAGCTATGCTGACGCCAAGCGCAAGGAAGTGGTGTATGAGATAGGTGATAGAGCATACCTTAGAGTGTCACCACTGCGTGGAATTAAGAGATTTGGAATCAAGGGTAAGCTGGCACCTCGGTTTATTGGACCATATCGGGTCTTGGCATGCAAAGGAGAGGTTGCTTATCAGTTGGAGTTGCCAGAGGCTCTGTCCGCCGTCCACAATGTGTTCCACGTGTCCCAGCTGAAGAAGTGCCATCCGGAGATGGTGGATACACCATTGAGAGACACGGTGCCACTAGAGGACGTTCAGCTTGAGAATGATTTGACCTATGAGGAGAAGCCGGTCAAGATACTGGAGACAGCGGAGAGAATTACCCGTACCAAGAAGATCAGGTTTTTCAAGGTGCAATGGAGCCACCACACCGAAGAGGAAGCCACTTGGGAGCGTGAGGATGACATCTGAGAGGACCACCCACACCTATTTGCTAGCCATGCCGAATCTCGGGGACGAGATTCATCTTAAGGGGGTTACTCTTGTCACATACCAAATTTTAGATTTGGTACTGCATAGCATTCATGTCATTGCATCATGATCATCCTTGCGAAATTTCATTTTAAAAGGGTTTTGGCAAAACAAATCACTTGCTTTTGTGTTTTGACACCTACACATGAACGCTTGGTTTTACCATGCTTCTGTTAAAAACAGTATATTTTGGATGGTTGAATGGCACAGGTGCGTAGAGGGTTCCGCATGAACCCGTAGCACTTTGAATCGCCCAAATCGGAGCTTCGTAGAAGAAGTTATGACAAACTGAATTTTGAGCTTAGTTTAGACAGTTTTCTGTCAAAATTAAGATAATAAATCGTTAGGGAAAAAGAAAAGAAAAAGATTAAAAAAAAGAGAAGGCCAGCCAGCTGGGCCGCCGACCCAGCCGGCCCAGCCGCGCAGCAGCCAGCCCACGCAGTAGCAGCAGCGCAACGCGCGCGCGGCAGCTACTAGCTGTCGCCCGCCAGCCGCCAGCCCGCTGACGAGCGGGCCCCGCCCGTCAGTCACCCGCCGTCACCGCCACGTGGGCCCCACCTGTCATCACCCACATCGTGTTCATCTCAAACTCAAAACGGACAGTGCGTTTCTCGCAAGATTTCGTGTCGATTTCGAATCGTTTTCACCGAAATTTCTTGCCTATATCAATCTACACTAACCCCTCTTCCAAACCCCCCAAGAATCATTGTCAATCGCGCCGCCTACGCGGAGCAATTTGTTGCCGGAGTTCGTCGCCGCCACCGCGCCATTGACGCGGTAAGCTCCCGCCGACGCGCGCGCCTCGCCCCTCCCTCACCTCGCTCGCCCGCGAGGCCACCGCCGCCGCCTGCTCACCTCCTCCCCCTCTCTTCCCCCGCAGGACCACGCCGCACCGCCGCCGAAGCCGCCGACGCCGCCGCCCGCATTCCAGCCGGCCGCCTCCGTCGCCCCCGCGCTCGCCGATCGACACCGCCGCCACGAGGATCTCCGTCGCCACGCCACCGACGCCGTTCCGCCCTCGACCGCCGCCGCCACGACCTCGCTGCCGCCGCCCGCCGTCATCTCCGGTGAGCTCTCCCCCTTGCACACCCCCTGCCATATGATCTTAATCCAACAGTCTATATGGACCATGGAAAATTCAGCTCTGGCCGCTGACCAGTCAGCGCGCCACGTAGGCGCAGTCAACAATAAGAGTTGACTGTTTAATTTTAAATCGATTTAATTGGCAGATTTAGTTTCAATCTTGTAAATTCAATATAAAATAATCTACTTGGCCAAAATTCACAAATAAAATATGTGTGGAATCAGTGTCTCACGTAGAATATTGCTGTACAGTTGTTTAATTTTTTACAGCAAGGTTTTGTCCTGGTTAATTAAATGAGTTAATGCTCTTTTTAGAGTATTAAATTCATAGAAAACATTCTGTAACTCCAAAAATTGCAAATAAGATGTACCTGGATTCAGTAGAACAAGAGGAATCTTACAGTGAATTAAAAAGTTAGACTTACAGTATTGGATTTTGCAGAATCTATATAAAGGATTACTGTAGTATTTTAATTACTCAGGGAATTATATAAATCCTATTTGAGTAATTCCAATTGGTAGTGACTCTATTTCAGGATGCCTACACAGTGGATATTTTTCCAAGATTTTACGAACATTTTACTAGTCGTGGCTAATTATTTGGTTTCTAGATCTATTGTTGGGCATTTAAAATTGCATGCCTTGCTTTTCTATGCATCTAAAATATTTTACACGCATACATACAGTAGGGATACTGAATAAGAATATGTGATGCTACTGCAGCAATGTCCAACTTGTCATGCATGCATCTCGCACTGTCATTGTTTGTATATGATTGTGTATGGTTTGTTTATGTGATTGCAATTGTATCGTGTAGATTGTGACGAGTGCAACGCTTGCTCGCGTGTGGATTGTTCGTTCGACCGCTACAGCCAAGGCAAGTAGATGATACTTTGTTCATGATATTGTCCTACTATTTCCAATGCATTGTCGTGTATTTTATAGATGCATGTGTAGGAAAGTACTATCGCTATGATATGTCCTATTATGTGGTAGGGAATTCCTGTAGATGAGCCACCGTTGGTAGATGTGCTTAGACATGCTATGATGAACGAGGGCTGGGTTACATCACTGAAAGTTGTTTCTAAATGTGTTGGTTTGCGAAAACTAAAAACAACTTAATCAATGAATCTCCTGGGTGTGATGGGATTGATAATTTTTTTGGTGGTATCATTGCGGAAAGGCACCCAGGTATCAAGAGAAAATGATTGGCTTCTTTATTCTGTAGCTTACGTGTACAACCATGTGCCAATAATAAAATGGGCGGTTGGTTGGACTCAGTAGGTCGTGGTAACTCGAACCCACGTATCCAGAGATGTAGAATACTGGTAGGTTGGACCGGTGCGTGTCGGGTTTGGGGAGCTACTTCCCGAACGGTCCCTTCTTGGACTTCTCCCTATCATCACTCAATATGAGAGTGGTGGTACGAGCTGGGCCGGCCAAGTCACATGGGTAAAGTGTACTAACCCCTGCAGGGTGTATAAACTAATTGATTAGCCGTTTCCCCGGTTATGGACATCTGAGTTGCTTGATATTGATTTCATGACATGTTTCTCGCTCATTCAAATTTCCTAATTGCTTTAATGTTGATGGGTTAACTTAATTGGGATCTTTTCAAAGAAAAACAAAAACTGTTTATAAAAGTAGAACAAAGGTATTTTGCAAATGCAAGCTAGCCACAGCTCCACTTGCCAAATATGCATGTAGATGTCCGCTCTATTGTCTCCTTTAATAGCTCTACTTGCCATACATTCCATGTATTGACCCTTCGGGGCTGCTACATTTCATGTTGCAGGATATTCTGATTCTGAGTGATCGATTTAGGCCACGGTACTCCACTCGGCACTTGTTCACTTGTGGGCAATTTGAAGAATGGAGGATTTACTATATTTATGTTGCTACTTGAATTATTTGAGCTAGCCTTGAGCTAAGCCTTTATTTGTAATAATGATACTTTGGATCTTTGTTATTTATGACACATGGATATTTTGCTATGTTATTCATCTTATTCTATTGTGAGCCAATGAACCGATCCAGGGATTGGCATGTCACATAGAAGTGTCACATCCCAAGATTTCCCAAATCTTGTAATGTTAAAAATAAATGAATAAAATAAAACTTTGTTGATTTTCAGAGTGAAAAGAAACTTTTTGATTCCAATTGGAAACTTCCAAACCTATTTGGATCAAATAAAATCCTAAAGGAATTTTAAAAGTTAAATAAACAATAAACTTAAAAATATTTAAAATTACTATTTTTGGATCTTTTAATAAAAAGATTTGGTTTTCAAATGAAAAGGTAGAAATATAAATAAGGATTATTTTATAAAGCCAAACTAAAACTTGGCCGAGCCTTTGAAATAAAACATTTCTATTTGATAAAAATAGTAAAGGTTTATTTAAATAAAATAATAAGGATTTAATATCCAAGTTTATTAAAAATAAAGGTTTTACTATTTTAATTAAACATCAAAACATGTTATTTTATTTTAAATAAGTTTTCCAAGTATTTTATATTCTCAAATAAAACCTACTGAAGTGTTATTGGTTTTACTTAAATTTCAAATAGAGTTTTAAAAATAAATAAATCAAACTCTATTTTATTTAATAACTAAGGTCCATTTTATTTAATTAATAAATGGATCCTAAAAATATTAAAAATATTATTTTATTTTGGGCTTGTTTTGTGTTGTTAAACAGAATGAACACAATACAAAGTTTGTTGAAAGTTTGATTTGTTTGAATTGTTTGATTGAAATTCAAAAACATAAAATCAAATGGAAAATAGGAAAAAGTTTCAGAAAGAAAAAAAATAAGAAAAGAAACAGCCCAGCTAAACCTACCCAGACCCCAGCCCAGCAGGCCCAAAACCCCAGCCCACCCGGCTCCTCTCTTTCCCCTGCCCGTCTTTTTCTCACCGCATCACATACTCTCTCAGCCACTGACCGGTGGACCCCGCATGCAAACACACACCTCGCTGACAAAAGGACCCACCTAGCCACCACGTCGTCATCAAACTCGCGCGCCCGTTGCCAGTGAGTGATTCTCGGCTTAAATTCGCTCTAACGCGATCTTAATCACCAAAACCATCAAGTCCCTCTTAATCCCCTCTAACTCCTCCTCATTTCCCCTCAACAACCATCGCTAATGAGCCACTGAGCACCTCGAATTCGAGCTCAATGTCTCGCCGGCTCCGACGAGTTCCAGTGCCAAATTCCGGTGAAAAGAACACACCCGCACCTCCATTTTTCTGTTGAATCTCCCTAGTATTCTGACGCGCACCTTCCTGACTCCTTGGTTTGGTTTCTTGATCCCCAGGCATTCGACATTTACAACATCTGCAAGCGTCGCCGCAAGCACAACTCCGGCCACCCCTAGGAACCACTCCAGGAAGCAAACCTCCACCGCTCCAACGCCATTGACTTTGCCCAGAACTTTTGTGCATCGTCTCCGTCTCCACCGTCTTTGGGAACCACCAGAACGTCGCCTTCTTACACATCCCGAGTGTCGCCGCCGTCCTCACCATCGCCGGTGACCTAAGCCACCAGGTGAGCCAGCACCCTCTGTTCCTTACCCTTCGATCTTACTTCGACGGACACGATTAGATCTAGCCGAGCCTAGTCGAGCCACGCGCCGTGAGCCAAGCCTCCAGCCTAGCTCGAGCCTTGATGAATCTGCACCGTTCATTTTATGTAAATCGTGCGACCCACACCAGCTATCCACACTGAACTGGTATGGACCAATAGAAACATTCCACGTGTCCCAGTCTGTTTGATTTAAACAGAATTTGATCTATTAGTTTTTCAATTTTGTAAATTGCACAACTTTAGTTCTACACGTCCAAATTTTACAAATTTTATATCAATGGAATCAGTGGAACAAGCCCTAGCCAACCATGCAATTTGTTTAGTAAAAAGCTTCTGGTAAAATGTTTGTTTTTGCAGAAACATTTGTATGCTTGTTTAGATTATAAAAATTGTTCAAAAATGATTTTGGGGATAAAATCTTTGGCAAATGGTGTATTTTGAACCTACTGACCATAGGAAACACTTTGTGGATTCAAAAATGTATTTGGTGATGCAAAAGAAAGAATCTTGGATTTAAAACCAATCCTAGCCAAATAAAAATATGGTTTATTTATTAAAAAATAGTTTTGGAAGAAAACCTTTGGGAAATGTTTTGT
This sequence comes from Avena sativa, assembly GCA_916181665.1. Classification (NCBI taxonomy): domain Eukaryota; kingdom Viridiplantae; phylum Streptophyta; class Magnoliopsida; order Poales; family Poaceae; genus Avena; species Avena sativa. The sequence continues at coordinate 81,337,158 of OV702299.1, read as the reverse complement.
TTTAAACTCTCTGACCCTAAACACAAAGTTTTATGGTTTGAAAACATATTTTGTGAACCCTATATATTAATGCCTTAGTAAAAACATTTCTACACCACATAAAATGATACCTTGTTTTGAAAATGGTTTATGAAGTGAAACCTTTTGCAAATGACTTTGCCACTTTACAAAATGACCATTAGGTGTTTTCAAATGTTTATGACCCATTAGGAACCACTTTTTTCAAATAAAACAAAGCTTGGCATGCTTGCATGCATTACCTTGACTTTATCATTTTATGTGATGTTTTGCTTGATTGTTAGATTGAGATTGTGCCTTGCTTGATTGAATTGTAGTGACTTGAAGAGTGTGATTGTTGCAAGGACAAGGAGTGAACTTATACCCTCTACCAAAAAGGCAAGTGATGCTTCATACTTTTGTCCCATTATTTTCACTATGCATTAGTGATATTTCTAAGTATAGGACTTGCATGGAATTTGCTAAGTATAAACCATGCTATGGGAAATCCTAGTAGATGAAACCTTAGTAGAAAATTTCCTAAGTTAAGATTCCTACTACTATCAAGCTTAGCTTAGCTAATAGAAAACAAGGGTGGAATATACATTCATACTATGGAAAAATTTCTAAGTCTGAGGACTTGTGTTTTTGTTTAATAAAACAACTAAGTTAATGAATCACCTGGGTGGAATGGTAATTGCTTGGTGGTTTTTGGTTGAGTGGTTACACAAGGCCCATGGCTATGGGTTACCTTGTGTATCACACTTGTGGATTGCCACCCAGGAATAAAGAGATTTGAGATGTCAAATGTTGAGAAGCTTCAAGTGCAACCACTTGGCATTATGGGCTCTGCCTGGATCATATAGGTTGCAAGAACTTAGCCATATGGATAGTTGGTGGTAGGGTTTGATAGGTTGGAGCGCGTCCATTTTGGTCTAAGGGAAGGCTTCTGAAAGATCTTGTCTTGGGAAACCAAGTCTTGTGGGGAAAGTGCACCACCTCTGCAGAGTGTAAAATCTAAGTACTTAGCCATGTCCCTGGTAAAGGACAATTTGAGCATCAAGACATGGAAGCAATCAAGAATCTCATCATCCAAATTTCTAAGTTAAAAACTTGTGGTTGAACAAGGGTTAAAGGATCTTCAATTTTTGATTGGGAGAAATGATTTTGTCAAGCAAAAACTTAGCGTTTTCAAAATGATTAGGAAAATCTATTTTGAGCAATGCAAGCCTCAACTCCACTTTGCCAAATGCATATATATGATAGACTCCACTATACTACCATAGTATCACTTGCCAATACAATTCAAATGTATTGACCCTTTGTGGCTGTAACTTGTTATGTTGCAGGTTTGATTGATTTAATGAAGTGTGTTGATTAGGATTACAAAGTCTACAACCAACATGTCTGCCTGTGGCACTTTGAAGATGAAGGACCCCATGCTTATAGATATTCTGCTGCAATGTAATGTAATAGCCAAATGAGCTATGTAAGATGTAATAAAATTATGTTATTCCTGGTTATAAAGTTGTATTATGACCTTTGTTTCTTGATATTACATCTTAACTGTGGATGCTAGCTATTGATCCAGGGACTAGCATTGTAAACACAGGGGACTCTACCTTATTAAAGGTTGGGACCCTTACAAGAAGCTACGGTCTTTTCAGAACCGTAGTGTTACACTTTGGTTTCTCAACAAGAGCAAGTTGATGTGAACTTCATTAGGAATAATAATTTTGGCAACAATGCTTATGGTAATAACTATAGGCCTTATCCTCCTAATAATGGCAATACTTATCATGGTAGATCTGGAATGCCTAGTGAAGATAGGATTCTAGAAGTTGAAAGATCCACTAAAACCTTTATGCAAATGCAATATGAGCAGAACAAGATATTCACTAAGACTATGGAAGACCAATTTGCTATCTTGAAAAATATTAGTCATCAACTTGAGAATTTGAATAGGGAAATTCCTACTTTACAGTCCAAAATTTTGAGTGCTGAGAAAAATATTTCATCTTTGTTTGAAGCAGAGCCCTCTTTGATTAATAAAACGGCTGCTAAACCAGAAACCTTGGAAAGTACCTTTGCTGCTACTCATGCCATATAAGTTACTATTGATGAAAATGTTAGATTGTTAGCTCAACTACATGCTAAGTGGGAAAGAGAAGCTGAAATTGCTAGAAACAATAGTGTGTGCACTATTACCACCACCAATATGGATGCCACGGAACCACATTAAGTCCCTATTCCTCCTACCATAATGCCTAAATCCAATGAGTCTACTACCAGTGATGATAAGTTTGATTTTGATCTTGATGGTTGCAATATTTATGAAGTGATTATGTTTTTACAAAAGCTTGCTAGAAGTCTAGATGCTAGTGCTATGAATGTGGCTTTCACCAAGCACATTACAGATGCTCTTATTAAAATTAAGGAAGAAAAGTTGAAAGATAAAGCCTCTATTCCTAGGAAAGTAGAAGATAGTTAGGAACCCATCATTAATATGCAAGTGAATGACTTTGATCTCAAAGCTTCATGTGACCTTGGTTCTAGTGTCTCTATTATTCCTAGAAAGATTTATGAAATGCTTGACTTGCCACCTTTGGAAGATTGATATTTAGATGTCCCACTTGATGATAATGGTAAGAAGAAACTCATGGGGAGTGTTAATAATGTTCTTATTATGGTAAATAATGCTTATGCCCCTGTTGATTTCTATGTTTTAGATGTTGAATACAATGCTTCTTGTCCTATTACTTTGGGAAGACCTTTTCTTAGAATTGTTGGTTCCATCATTGATATGAAAGAAGGCACCATTAAATATCAATTTCCATTAAAGAGAGGTATTGAACACTTCCCTATGAGGAGAGAGAATTTTCTTTTTTCTCCTCCTTTGAAAGCAAGGTTTGATGTTAATGCTTCTTCATTTGAAAATACTTGATTCTTGCTTCTTATGCCTAACTTAAAGGCGTTAAAGAAAAGTACTTCTTGGGAGATAACCCAATAGTTTTCTTTAGTCTTGGAAGTTATTACTTCTGTAGTAACCTCTCCTTATCCTTTTTATTTGCTTTTTGTGCCAAGAATAACCTCTAATGAGAGGGAAGTAAGATTTGGGGAGTTGCTGTCCCAAAACATATTTTTGTGCTCCATAGTAAAAACATCTTGCAAAATCTCTGTAAGTCGGATTGAGCTGTAATTTTCTGAATAAATCCTCCAGGTTGTTAGCTAACTTTAGTTAGTTCAACACTTTTTTATTTGAGCAACATAAGGTCTTTGAAAAAATCGGTTTTCACCTTCTGGTCTGTTTTGCCAGATTTCTGCCATTATTTGCATTTGCTTCTTATTGATTCCTTTTTGGGTTCTTTTTGGGAAATTGAGATTTTTGAGGGAATTGATACAGTATATTGTGTATTTATTGAAAGTTTTGTTGTCTTAAAACTAAACCCCAATTTCTATTATCTTTTGAATACACTAATGTTGCTAATGAAGATTGTGTGAAGTTTTGTATGAAGGAAAATTTTCAGGTGTAGAGAAAGAATGATGTAATGAGATGAAGAATGGACAAAAGCTCAAGCTTGGGGATGCCACCCCGTGTCACCCTAAGAAATATTCAAGAGGTACAAGCGTTAAAGCTTGGGGATGCCCAAGGCATGCCCTTCTTCATCAATAAAAATCTCAGGTCTTTCTAGACACTTCGTTTTTATTGTTTCATGCACAGTTCTGTTGTTCTTGGAGCGTATTAGTTTTCGTTTTTGGATTTTGTTTTCTTAGTTTGCTTGAATAAAGTAGTTTGGACCCCCGTTCTCGCTGTGTTGTTTCAAATAAGTTGATTGGTGTTGGAGAGGAGTAGAAAGTTCTTGCTTTAGTAGTACAAGAGGAGCTTGCTTTGACAGTGGCTTAGACTTTATCATGCCATGCTAGATGTTATTTTGACATTATGCTTAGCGATTATTTCTGTAGCATGACTTGTTCCAAACAATTAGGATTGCTTAATGTGCCTTGAAAGAATCATGCGTTGTTTTAGCATACAAAAGCATAGTATTGTGGTATTCTCCTTTGATGCTTTATTTGGGTTGACTTGGCACATGCTCATACCATCTTATGACTATGAACCAGTCACCATAGCCTCTATGATCATTTAGTTTTTGACTTGTAGTACCACTTTATGCTTTGATTGGTAATGTTTTGTCGCTCCGCATGATTAGGGCCATTATTGCTCTCTTAGTTGGTCGCTGTTACGTCATAAACGTATCTATAATTTTTGATGCTCCAGGCTTGTTTTGTATCAACTTTGCTTTGTTTTGTCTACACTTTGAGGTATTTTTATACACTTTATCCGAATAACCTATTGACAGGATGCCACAGTGCCAGTTGCCCGTTTTCTGCTATTTTTGGTTTCAGAAAGATAAAAAATGAATATTCTCAGAATTGGACGGGACAAAAGCCAATATTCATATTTTTCCCTGAACGATACTGAAAATCGAAGCAGAGACGGAGTAGGGCACCATGGTGGCCACACCCTAGGGTGGCGCGGGCCCACCCTGGCCGCGCAACCAGGGGGTGTGGGCCCCCTAGGGCTCCATCGACCTTGCCTCCTTCGCCTATAAGAAGCTCCCGACTCAGAAACCCTAAATCATCTGGGGGAAAGCCACGAAAATATCCGCAGCACCGCCGCAACTAAAGGGAAGATTCGGGGACAGAAGTCTCTGTTCTGGCACCCTGCCATGACGGGGAAGTGCCCCGGAGCCATCTCCATCGATCTCCACCACCATATTCATCACCGTTGTTGATTCCCATGATGAGGAGGGAGTAGTTCTCCTTCAAGGCTAAGGGCTCTATCTATAGCTATGTGTTCATCTCTCTCTCTCTCTCTCTCTCTCTCTCTCTCTCTCTCTCTCTCTATGCGCGATCATATTGTGATCATGAGCTTTGTAATCAAGTAGATCTACTCTACTACTCAAGTGCTTTAATAGATCTCCGGCTCTTCCCACGTGTATGAAAGTGACAACATGCACGCCGTGGTGGCACTTAGGCTAGAGTCTACATAAATACTCAAGTGCTTCAATAGATCTCTGCTCTCCCCATGTGTTTGAAAGTGACAGCGTACACGCCGTGGTGGCACTTAGGCTAGAGTTCATAAATTCTTAGTATGAGTTATATTTTGAGTTGGATGTCTTTATGAAATTGTGGTGTCTGTTGGAACCATATAGCGAACAAGGTGACAGTGTGGGGTTATCTAGATGGGGAAGGTGGACTTTGAGGAGTGCTGTTATAGCCCTACCATGGATTAGAGTATCCAACCGGCAAGTAGTTCAGGGTAGTAGCATGAAGAGAATATATTTATTGAGAGTGTTCACTAGTAAAAGTATGATCCCTAGGCCTCGTTTCTAAGCATTTAAATACCGTTTGCATCTAGATCTATTACATGTTTGCTTGCTGCTATCTTTATTTATTTATGCCTTTAGTTTGTTCCTCCCCGTCAAAAGCTCTTTTCTGGCACCGTTGTCTTATATCCATACCACTTGTATTTCCCTATCTCTTCGCTGAACTAGTGCACCTATACACCTGACAAGTGTATTGGGTGTGTTGGGTACACAAGAGACTTCTTGTATCTTGATTGCAGGGTTTCTTGAGAGGGATACCTTTGACCACTTCCTACCTGAGTTCGATAAACCTTGGGTAATCCACTTAAGGGAAACTTGATGCTGTTCTACAAACCTCTGCACTTGGAGGCCCAACAACTGTCTACAAGAATAGAAGTGCATAGACATCAGTCGCTCCCAATATTTTCCTATCCTCCACTTGTATGAGTAAGCTCTACTCATGCATCCAACTCCCAAGAAACCAAGTTATTCCAAAGTGTCCACTATAAATTCCTATGCATGGTATGTTACACCATTCCAAGTATATTCTTTTTTCATCTACCTTCCAATTAAAAAGTCACTTTGTTATGTGAAACTTAGTGATTAAAGCCGTCACAAACTTGATGGCACACTTGATTTTTCTTTCCCCTAAATAAACTTGAACCATTGTGTCATCTATGTTGTATATGCTTGCACTTATAAGTTGGGAATTAGCAGAACCATGCTGTCATGGGGAACGCTTTTAACATTGCACATGTACATTGTACACATTTGATATCATGATCTTTTATTTGCGGATATCGTCGGTGTGAAATAAAAGGGAAGCTTGTAAGTCCATGGAGTTATGTATGTGTGTTAGAAAAATGTCTGGGCCGCTAGCCTAAGCCATGCCTAATCATGGTGGAAACTTGCAGCATCACCATAGTGAGAAATCTTCTTATAAAAAAGAGAGATATAAAAAGAAGAGATGAGAAAAGAGGAAAGAGAGAAAAAAGAACCGTTTTCCCATGGTAAATAAGAAGATTGATGAGATTCTCATTGTCTGCTTGCCTTGTTATTTTGATATGGGATAGCTCCTGTATTATTGGGCAAGGGGTACCCCGTTGGCGGTTCTCTATGATACACATGTACTTACTATGACAAGAACTTACGGTGACTAAAGTTGAGTAGCATGAGGAGCGGCCCTCGTACTCAAGGGACAGGATATTGACAACTTATACTTTGTCAAGCATATACTCCATAGTTTGTTCACTTTAATCTTAATCACTTCAAGATGCTTATGATAGGGTCAATGAGAGCAGAAAGCTAACAAGTACCATAATTTGTGGAAGCTCTTTATGAAACTTGAAACCCCTGCTTCCCTTTGAAGGGACTTTCTTCCTACTTTTATATTGAGTCTCCACCTTATATCCTTATGCACCAATTAAGAGAGCATAGTTGTCATTCTTAGTTTTATGTGCATTGTCCCAAAACTTGTTGATTGATTCATAATGTTGATATTGCTTGTTCTTGAACTATTTGTATCTAGTCACCCTTATGAACTTTGAAGGTGCCTATGCATTTATGTTTTGCTACTCCATGAGGGACAAGATGAATACCACGATGCTATGTTTTATATATGTGAAACAAACAAACGTCTTTCAATGCATTGTTCTTCATGATCTTTGTTTGTACCCTTTCATGTTGCAACATAGTTACTATGTCTTATTGTTAGAACTTCATCTTTCATGGTCATGTTTAGAGTACTTTGATCCTATCTTTCAATGCTTTGCAAATGGTTTAATCTTGATTGTGATGGTGCATGTCACCTCAAAAATTATTATTTTTATCACTTACCTACTCGAGGACGAGCAGGAGTTAAGCTTGGGGATGCTTGATAAGTCGTAAACGTATCTATAGTTTTTTATGCTCCATGCTTGTTTTGTATCAACTTTGCTTTGTTTTGTCTACACTTTGAGGTATTTTTATACACTTTATAGAACTAACCTATTGACAAGATGCCACAGTGTCAGTTGCCTGTTTTCTGCTGTTTTTGGTTTCAGAAAGCTAAAAAATGAATATTCTCGGAATTGGACGGGACAAAAGCCAATCTTCATACTTTTCCCTGAACGATACGGAAAATTGAAGCAGGGACAAAGTAGGGCACCAGATTGGACACACCCTAGGGTGGCGCGGGCCCACCCTGGCCGCGCCACCAGGGGGTGTGGGCCCCTGGGGATCCACCGACCTTGCCTCCTTCGCCTGTAAGAAGCTCCCGACTCAGAAACCCTAAGTAATCTAGGGTAAAGCCACGAAAACCTCCGCAGCGCCGCCACCACCGAAGGGGAGATTTGGGGACAGAAGTATCTGTTCCTGCACCCTGCTAGGACGGGGAAGTGCCCCCGGATCTATCTCCATCGATCTACACCACCATATTCATCACCGTTGTAGATTCACCTGATGAGGAGGGAGTAGTTCTCCTTCAAGGCTAAGGGCTCTAGCGGTAGCTATGTGTTCATCTCTCTCTCTCTATGCGTGATCATATTGTGACCATGAGCTTTGTAATCAAGTAGATCTACTCTGCTACTGAAGTGCTTTAATAGATCTCTGGCTCTCCTCACGTGTATGTAAGTGATAGCGTGCACGTCGTGGTGGCACTTAGGCTAGAGTCTACATAAATACCCAAGTGCTTCAATAGATCTCTGCTCTCCCCACGTGTGTGAAAGTGACAGCGTGCACGCCGTGGTGGCACTTAGTATAGAGTTCATAAATTCTTAGTATGAGTTATATTTTGAGTTGGATGTCTTAATTAAATTTTGGTGTTTGTTGGAACCATCTAGCGCTAAAGGTGATAGTGTGGGGTTATCTAGATGGGGAAGGCGAACTTTGAGGAGTGATGTTATAGCCCTATCATAGATTAGAGTGTCCAACCGGAGAGTAGTTCAGGGTAGTATCATGAAGAGAATATATTTATCGAGAGTGTTCACTAGTGAAAGTATGATCCCTAGGCCTTGTTTCTAAGCATTGAAACACCGTTTGCATCTAGATCTGTTACATGTTTGTGTGTTGCTATCTTTATTTCTTTTTGCCTTTAGTTTGTTCCTCCCCATCAAAAGCTCTTTTCTGGCACCATTGTCTTATATCCATACCACTTGTATTTCACTATCTCTTCACTGAACTAGTGCACCTATACCCCTAACAAGTGTACTGGGTGTGTTGGGGACACAAGAGACTTCTTGTATCTTGATTGCAGGGTTTCTTGAGAGGGATACCTTTGACCACTTCCTCCTCGAGTTCGATAAACCTTGGGTAATCCACTTAAGGGAAACTTGCGGCTGTTCTACAAACCTCTGCACTTGGAGGCCCAACAACTATCTACAAGAATAGAAGTGCGTAGACATCAGTCGCTCCCAGTCTTTTGCTAGCCTCCACTTGTATGAGTAAGCTCTACTCATGCATCCAACTCCCAAGAAACCAAGTTATTCCAAAGTGTCCACTATAAATTCCTATGCATGGTGTGTTACACTATTCCAACTATATTCTTGTTTCATCTCCCTTCCAATTAAAAAGTCACTTTGCTATGTGAAACTTAGTGATTAAAGCTCTCACAAACTTGATGGCACACTTTATTTTTCTTGCCCCTAAATAAACTTGAACCATTGTGTCATCTATGTTGTATATGCTTGCACTTATACGTTGGAATTAGCAGAACCATGCTATCATGGGGAACGCTTTCAACATTGCACTTGTACATTGTACCCAGTTGATATCATGCTCTTTTGTTTATGGATGTCGTCGGTGTGAAGTGAAAGGGGAGATTGTAAGTCCATGGAGTTATGTATGTGTGTTAGAGAAATGCCTGGGCCACTAGCCTAAGCCATGCCTAATCATGGTGGAAACTTGCAGCATCACCATAGTGAGCAATCTATGAATAATTCTTCTTATAAAAAAGAGACAGAGATTGAAAAAAGGAAAAAAAGAGACATATTGAAAAGAGGAAAGAGAGGAAAAAGAACCATTTTCCCATGGTAAACAAGAAGATTGCTGAGATGCTCATTGTCTGCTTGCCTTGTCATTTTGATTATGGGATAGCTCCTGCATCATGTGCAAGGGGTACCCCGTTAGTGGTTCTCTATGATACACATGTACTTACTATGACAAGAACTTACAGGTAACTAAACTTGAGTAGCATGAGGAGTGGCCCTCGTATTCAAGGGACATGAGATTGCCAACTTATAATTTGTCAAGCATATACTCCATAGTTTGTTCACTTTAACCTTAATCACTTCAAGATGCTTATGATAGGGGCAATGAGAGCTGAAAGCTAACAAGTACCATAATTTTTGGAAGGTCTTTATGAGACTTGAAATCCCTGCTTCCCTTTTATGAAGGGCCTTTCTTCCACCATTATATTGAGTCTCCACCTTCTATCCTTAGGCACCAATTAAGAGAGCATAGTTGTCATTCTTAGTTCTATGTGCATTGTCCCAAAACTTATTGATTGATTCATATTGTTGATGTTGCTTGCTCATGAACTATTTGTATCTAGTCACTCTTATGAACTTTGAAGGTGTCCTATGAATTTATTTGCTACTCCATGAGGGACAAGCTGAATGCCACTATGCTATGTTTTCTATATGTGAAACAAACAAACGTCTTTCAATGCATTGTTATTCATGATCTTTGTTTGTAACCTTTCATGTTGCATGCATAGTTACTTTGTCTTACTGTTAGAACTTCTTCTTTCATGCTCATGCTTAGAGTTCTTTGATCCGAGCTTTCAATGCTTGCAAATGGTTTGATCTTGATTTTGAAGGTGCATGTCACCTCAAAAATTATTCTTTTTATCACTTAGCTACTCGAGGACAAGCAGGAGTTAAGCTTGGGGATGCTTGATACGTCGTAAACGTATCTATAATTTTTGATGCTCCATGCTTGTTTAGTATCTACTTTGCTTTGCTTTGTCTACACTTTGAGGTATTTTTATATGAGTTCTGGGACTAACCTAATAACAAGATGCCACAGTGCCAGTTGTCTGTTTTCTTATGTTTTTGGTTCCAGAAAAGGCAGAAAATCAATATTCTTGAAATTGGATGGGACAAAAGCCAAAGTCAATATTTTACCGTGGGGAACACGGAACCAAAAGATGAGACGGAGGAGGGCCTCGAGGGGGCCACACCCCTGCCCCGCGGCCAGGACTGGCCCATGCCTGGGGGGTGCAGCCACCTCGGCACCCCCTCGGCCTTCCTCTTCGCCTATAAGAAGCTCTCGATACCTAAACCCTAAGTACCCAATCAATCTTCCACGAAACAGTCTGTAGCCGCCACCATCATCGTCCCTAGACTGGGGGATCTAAAGCTCTTCCTGGCACCCTGCTGGAGGGGAGAGATCATCCTGGAGGCCTTCTTCATCACCATGCTAGCCTCCGGTATGATGCGTGAGTGGTTCCACCTTGGACTACGGGTCCATGTAGTAGCTACATGGTTGTTTCTCCTCCTTTGTGCTACCATGTTTACATCTTTTAAGCTCCATTCATGATCAAGATCATCCATTTGAAATCATGTAAGTTGTGTTTGTAGGGATCCGATGGATATTGAGATTACTATGTCAGATTGGTTAATGATTCTATCTTATTGATTCTATCATGTCTATGTTGTTTGTGATCCTGCATGCTCTTCGTTTCTAGTAGCTATCTTGGCCAAGTAGATGATATTGCCTCCAAGAGGGAGTATTTATGCTCGATAGTGGGTTCATGCCTCTATTTAATCTGGGGAAGTGACAGAAATCTCTAAGGTTGTAGATGTGTTGTTGCTACTAGGGAGAAAACAACGATCTCTTGTTCATGGAACAAGTGGATTGTTTACCTTGCACACTTTGCTTAAAGCAGTTATCCGTTGCTTGCAACTTAATACTAGAGGGGGTTCGGATGAAAACCTAAAGGTGGATTACTAGTCATAGATGCAGTTGGATGGCGGTCTATGTATCTTGTTGTATTGCCCAATCAAATCTCATAGGATCATGAATGTCTAGTATTGCATTCTTATGCCTTGCTCTGTCCTGTCAATTGCCCTGCTGTAATTATTTTACCAAGCATGCCATGTTGTTTATCTTAAGGAGAACACCTCTAGTGAACTATGGACCCCAGTCCAATCTTTACCATTGATACGTCTTCCACTGTTATTGTTTACTTTTTGCTAACCACTATTACCTTAGACACCATACAGTTAATCCTTTGTTTTCAGCAAACCGGTGAGATTGAAAACCTCACTGTTTGTTAGGGCAAAGTCTTGAGTTTGTGTTGTGCAGGTTTGCAGTTGCTAGCAACACCTTTGAGCCGTTTCCTTCCTCCTACTAGTTAGATAACCTTGGTTTCTTACTGAGGGAAAAACTTGTTGTTGTACTCATCATACCTTCCTCTTGGGGTCTCCCAACAAAGTTCTATAGTGATCTAAGCCGCATCATTAACTGCTTTGGAATCTTCGAGGGTTAGTACTCTATCGACTCGTTGCTATAATCTAGTATATAGATCTTGGCTTGTGTGCGTTCATGCGATAGAAATTTTTTGGTCTCCATGCTACGAACCCCTATAGGAGTTCTGGAGGAGGAGGTTTATATGCGTTAGCCCCTAGGTTTTTTTGATCCTGCATGTCCTCAGCATCCATGTCGCCTTGTTAAGGATCTGTATGGACTTAAGTAGGCTCCTCTGTGTGGCATGCACGTCTTGGCTCTGTCCTTCATGCTCATGGGTTGTTCCATGTACTGCTGACACGTCCTTGTTCCTTCTTCAGCGTCCTGAGGTCACTATGTATCTGCTGGTTTATGTTGATGATATCATCGTCATCAGCTCCTCTGATGTTGCTTCTAATCGTCTCTTGTTTGCGCTGAGTGGTGATTTTTCTGTAAAGGACTTGGGTGCCCTACACTACTTCTTTGATCTGGAGGTCTCACGGTCTTCTGTTGGGTTGACTCTCACTCAGCACAAGTATTCTCTGGACTTGCTGCACCATGCTGGTATGTTGAAGTGCAAACATGCTACCACTCATATGTGTGCTATTGATCGGTTGTAAGCTCTTGATGGAGATCCTCTTTCGCCAGATGATGCTATTGATTACCGCAGTCTCGTTGGTGGTCTGCAATACCTCACTATCACCACACCAGGTGTCTCTTATGCAATCAACCGTGTGTGTCAGTATCTTCATGTGCCTAGGACATCTCATTGGTTAGCTGTGAACTGTATTATGTGCTACATCTGTCTCACTGCCTCATATGGTTTGCTTCTCCAGCCTGCACCATCTTGTGATCTCTCAGCCTTCTCGGATGCGGATTGAGCTGGCAGTCTTAATGACAGGTGATCCATGGGGGGGCTATGCAGTATTCTTTGGTCCTAACTTGATCGTCTGGAATGCTCGCAAACAAGCTACAGTACTGATGAGTGCATATTTCCATCATGTTTTATATTATTATTTTGCATTGTAGTAGTAGGATCTTGGTATTTCACGGCATTCGTGCGCATCTTTTATGTCTATTTACACCAGGATTAGGATAGATTATGGATACGATGGACACAATTCTTGGACCAGTTGTACTGGAGAGAAAAGGAGTCAAAAACAGCGTAAATCTCTAAATTGAGAAATATCAATAACACTAGAAGAAAACCCGCGACGATCATAGTAGGCAGAAGCTTTAACGAGCAACTATACATCGGGAATACTTTTTCCGGCCATATAGTTCCTGATGTATAGTTACCGCCGCCACCGCCTCCTCAACTAGTTTCGCCCGGTGCAATCGTAAGGGAGAGACGGCATACAGAACAACCCGAAAGCGCAGAAACCTCACCTCTAGAAGGGATCAGGAGGGGGAACTCATTATCGGGGATCCATCTTCACCCGACGCAGATCCGGGAGGCTAAGGCATCGATCTTCATCATAAACCGTTTCATCACCACCATCTCCATCCATCCCATCTACATCTTGTCTAGATCTTGTTGTAATTTTCGTACTCGTTGTGGATTTATACAAGTACTATTCATCTATGATAGATTCTGTTGTCTTTGCCATGATGTTGATTGCCTCCATGTCTGAGTAGATCATTAGTTCTTGGGGAGATGGATAAACCCTAGCATGAGTTTTAAATAAGATAAAGTTTATTATGATATTTATCGCTATGACCATGTGTTAGATTGTCTTCATCTCGATGTTGGTAGAAGTTGACCTCTCAATATTTGCCTCTTGTGGGGACTTGATGGAGGGAACTACTTGTTGGTAGACGGAGGTGTGCTAGCACTTACGGTGACTATAAACTTGTTAGCACCCCTTACGTATCAACTTGGGAACCGAGGAAAATGACGGAACACTATCCATGCCATGGGATACATCCTACGGGATAAATTCCCTTAATAGCACAGTAATTCGATTGATGTTGATTGCTTGTCTGTTGTGGTTATGAGGATCATATGAGCAGTGGTTGCTGCCTATTCGTCCAATTACGGAGTTTCTCCCACACATACATAGTTGAGAATTTTCATGATAATAATATTTAACTTAAACCCTTTATAATGCTAGAGGTGTATCCTCTACTCCCTAAGAACACTTTCCCCATTGCAGTTTCATATCTCCTTTGCATACGCGATACTTTCTTTCTGCATTCAGTTTGTTTTACTATAATTATTGTTTTCTTATACAAAAACCAAAAAATACCTTTTTACGTAAACTCGCATTGTATCTTGTTACTTAGAACGTTATTTAGCATTACTATTTTAGTATTTAATTCAAGAGTTATTAGACTTCAAAACTCCCGCTCCCTGTGGGATCGATATCTTTATTTTGAAACTAGCTACAAACTATATGTGCACTTGCAGTCATCAAGCTATTTTTTGGCGCTGTTGTCGGGGAGCTAAGCGCAGTAGGTCTTCTAGTTTTTTCTTATTTATTTTAGTCTTGCTAAGTTTTGTTTTGAGTTACAGGATCCCACCAACATGATGGAGTTTGAGCATTCGACAAGTGCTAAACCACTCAACCACTTTGGGAAGCCCTATGATATTAATAAAAGAGACAACTCCAACGAGAAGACAAGGGGTTTGAAATAAATCCTCTACTAATTGGTATTTTACACAAGAAGAAATTTACTCGAGATGAAGAAAATCATGATCCATATGAGCTCATTGCATGCTTTAAGGATATATGTGGCACTTTCCAATTACCGGGGTATACTGCTAATGAGGTAAGGCTAAAATCCTTTAGTCAGACTTTGACTAGCACAGCTCTCTCATGGTATAGCTCTTTACCCCTAGAAGATACTACTACCTGGGATAATTTAGCCTGTGAGTTTCTAGCTAAGTATTATCCTTTATCAAAATCTTTTGGAATCAGGCGTCTTATAATGACTTGGAGGAATCGTCCTAATGAAGGACTAGTAAGATATTATATAAGATTTAAAGATTTACTTAATCAATGTCTGCATCATGATTTGCCTGAATGGTATTTATTGCTTATCTTTTATGGCGGTTTAATTGAACCTAATAAATTGGAACTAGACTCTTGCATGAGAGGAGATTTTATGAATCTTCTCATAACTAAAGCTTGTGGTTTACTTAATATAATTTGCGATCATAGAGTTTCTTGGAATTTTGGTCTAGGAAGCGAAGGAGGCATAGAAATAGATTATGATTGTATTCGTGACTATGATAAAAAAAGGTAAATGCTAATGAATTATCTAAAGAACTTTATTTGGATTCTGATCTTGTGTTGCATGTTGTTAAAGCTTTTACAGAACATATCAAAGTTCCAAAAGAGGGTTGGGTCAAGTATGATCCACCACCCGAACCTGAAAAGAAAAGAAAAGTTAAAGCAACACTAGACTCCGTAGAACCAATGTATGAGATACCTTTCCCTAACACTGCGCAGAAACATATTTTGGCATATGAACAGGTTAAAGCAATACAGCAGAAGAAAGAAGAGGAAAGTGTGCTAGAAGTTGAAGAACTTTTGGATGAAACCAAAGATGAAGAGGTAACCAAGGAAGCAATTATGGCTACGTATGCACATTGCAACATAGTTGAACTTGATAAAGATACTTTCGTACTAGTTGAAGGTAAAATTAAGGTAAAAGATGTGGGTAAGCCTATTCTTCCCTGCATATTTAAAGAAACCTCACATTATGGTTTATATGACCTTGGCACAGCACTTAATGTTATATATTATGATTTTTATTTAGAAATAAAAGAAGAGATAGTATCGGCTACAATAGAAAATACTGATATGACAATCATGTTAGCCAATAAATCTCTTAGAGTTCCAATGGGAGTAGTTGAAGATGCAACTGTCACAATTGGCAATGAAAATTTTCCTATTGATTTTGTAGTTATTAATATGCAAGCTGACACTCTTTGCACAATTATATTTGGAAGAAACTTTTTGAACGATGTAGGTGCCAAAGTTGATTTCAAGAAGGATATTGTGTCTCTTAAGCTTGGGGAAGCGGAAAAAGAATTCCACTTTTCCAAATTTAAAGACAGACCTCTACAAATACAAGGAGAAGAGAAAGGAAAAAACTATTGAGGAGATGGAAGCTCTCTTCTTTAGTAATCAAGTAGAAGAATAAAATTAAAAGTCAAATTATGAAGAAATAATTATGGAGGACAAGTCCCTAGAAGAATTAGAAAGTGAATTTGACTCGCTTCCCATCTTAGGGGCTCCAACTGATGAGGCTTCTGAAGATCTAGAAAAGAGAGGGGACAAGGAATTACCGCCCCTGGAATTGTAGAATTTACCAGATAATCTTAAATATAGATTTTGGATAATACAAATAAATTCCCAGTTATTATTAGTGTTAAACTTTCAGGGGATGAAGAAGAAGAACTCATGAAAGTACTTAAGAAGCATCGCAAGGCCTTTGGGTACTCGATGGATGATTTGAAAGGCATTAGTCCCATGATAGCCGTCCATCGAATATTCATGGAGGAAGGTGCTAAACCAATTGCAGAATTCAATAGACGGCTAAAGCCCGAAATGAAGGAAGTGGTAAAAAAAAGTACGCCTACTGGATGCAGGTTTAATCTATCCTGTAAAAGAAAGTGAATGGGTAAGCCCTGTTCATTGTGTTCCTAAGAAGGGCGATTTTACTGTTGTTCCTACTGAAAACAATGAATTGATACCTACTAGAACTATTGTTGGACATAGGATGTGTATAGATTTCAGGAAATTAAATTAAGAAACTAGGAAAGATCACTACCCTTTACTGATGGGGATATGCAGAATGGGGTATGCCCAGCAAGACGCTTTCGACTGGCCCAGGCCCTTTGCGAGTGGGCTTGCAGGACAGCGACTCGATCACGACTGAAGGAGGGACCATGCGACTGGAAGCTGGAGCCTAGAAGCATAGTTAAGACCAGCCGGATTAGATCAATCCTCTAAATCCTTAACTGACTCGGTTGTATACATATAAACCCTAGCGAGGTACCCCTATATAAACCTCCATAGGGTACTCTTTGTACTCACGTTCTATCATACACCCCATCGACTCACTGCCTAGCCGCCGAGCTTGCAACCATTGTACTCAAGCAATAATACAATCCAGCTGGAGTAGGTCTTTACCCTACTGGGGGACGAACCTGGGTAAACCCCTATGTCTTTGCCCTCATCTCGTTCCGCAGATGAATGATCGCTCTTGCCCCAAATCCTACTACTCGCTACCCCTGGTAGCATCTGTCGTGGCCATTCCCATGACAGTGGCGCCCACCAGAGGGCATGGCCGATCCGGCCTGAGTTTTTCAGCAAGACCCTATTCGCCAATCAACCGGTCGATCGCCACCGGCCGCATGATCGCGTGCGATGAGATCCTTCAGATCTTGCCCAGCAGCTATATCCCGGCGTCGTGCCCGGTCATGCACAGCGCCATAATGCCACACCATCAACCTGTTCGTCGGCTTTACGAACATCATCGCCCCCGTGGAGACGGTGATCGTCGCCGGGTCACCGTCACGCGATCTGCTCTCAAAAGGTCAGATCCGCACCAACCACCGCCTCACCTTCGAGTATGACTCGGCCAACAGCAACACGGCCAAAACTGACATGGCCGCAGACGACACGGCCCTCCGTGATGACACCGATTCGGTGAACCCTGCCTCGGTCACCGTATCCATCACCGCCATATCGCCCGAAGGCTCCATCGCGCGAGTCTTCGACGCTGGGGATTTTGAGGATTCATCCATCCTCGAGATCTTTGACTCTGACTCTGGGTCGGAACTCTCTGGCGACCTCTGCACCAGATCTAGTCGCTTCGTCGTGACCTACATGGAGGGCAGCATGAACGCCCCGCCAGATACCTTCTCCATGCCGATCCCACCGACCGCGACGGCCGCGGAAGTCGAGGAAGCTCGCCTGCAGCTGGAGGAGGCTGCGCGTAAGGACAAGACGAGCGCGAGAAATTCCGTCTCGAGCAAAAGACGGCGCAGGAGTTATCACTCTATCACCAGCGCCGCATCAGGAGCCACCTGAACCCCAACGTTCAGGGCCGCGCCCTAAAGTTTAGTGATGGCAACGACCCCGCCTGCGCAGCCGATCGCGAGTTCTACGAGAATGCGCCACCGGGAGGCAGCAGTCGCCCACCACCTGGATCGCCAGCGCTTAGGGCTTCCCCGTCGCCCACGGTTCGCACGCCTCCCCTGGCCAGCCAAGGGTCATCATCTCTCCACAAGCCCACGAAGCAAACGGGCTCCCGCTGTAAATGTCATCGCGGGGCAGGCAGGAGTCGCCAACCTCAATATCACAGGAGAGGGCGCACTGCAGGTCTAGTACGCTGAGGCTCTACTCGCCAGGGCCATCGAGAAGCAAGTTGCAGGAGTCGACACGCAGGGGCGGATGTACTCTCGCTCGTCGGGAAGCAGGGCGGCCTCGAGTGGCTACCCAACTATCGCCAACACTCGGGATTTCCCGCCACCCAAGCCACTGCAGCACCATCCGCGGGCCGCTCACACCGCGTTCTCTAGCAACGAGCTGCGACCGGCAAACAACATAGTCGCCGCTAACGGCCAGTCGATCGACGCGTGAACGCACATCATCAAAAACCAAACCTGGCGAGCACGCCAGCCGGACGACCTGAGGAACACCCTCACCAACCGCGGCGACCCCGAACCAAGAGGCTCCCTCAGCTGAGTTGGCCCCCAGTGCTTTGGACCAATGATCCGAGGCGAGAAGTACCCCGCTAACTTAAAGGAACCAAAGGAGATCGAGAAGTACGATCCCACGTATGACCCATCGGTTTTGCTGGACATGTACCTCATGGATATGGGAATAGCCGGCCACACCAACCTTCTCGCCGCTCGCTACCTCCCCCTGATGATGGAGGGAGCGACTCGGCAATGGATCAACACCCTCCGCACGGATAGCATCGACTTGTGGGAGGACATGCGTGAGGCATTCGTCAGGCACTTTGAGGGCTCATACACACGCACCACCACCATCGAAAACCTAGAGAGATGCATCTAGGGACCATGCGATTCAACCCGCCGTTGGGTACATCGGTGGTAGGACCTGTGGATCAACGCCTCTAGCATCCATCTGGACACAGCGATCCACTGCTTCAAGAATGCATGCCGGTAGAACCCTTGGTCGCCAAGATCAAGAGGATCTACCAGACGCTCGACAACATCCCTGACCTCCTCGAAATCGCAAAGCTCTACGCGGAAGAGGACCCCAACCAAAACTCTGACGACGAGTCGGGTGGAAGGCGCCGCTCAAGCGGCCACGACAACATAAGGCGGCGTGAGATGAGCTACAGCAACACTTGCCTCACCGTCAAGCACCATGGTGACAGGCGAGTCGACTTCATCGCCAATGCCGGCTACGCGCCACGCGCCACGCGACCCAAAAAACCTCCACTGTGATAGCGGAAACTACCGTGTGAGGCTAAAATTCGACCCCGCAGCACTTCTCAACCAGCCCTGTGTCTACCACAGCAGGGAGGGGGAGCCCGCCACTCACACCACCGCTGACTTCCACTCCCTGAAGGAAATCGAGAAGGCAAGGTGAGCAAGGGAAGGCCCCAATAACAACCCACAAAACGGCAATACCGGTGGGTTCATCAACGATGTTGGCTCGCTGCACACATTCACCGGGATTGGCACCAAGCATGAGAAGAAGGTGCTCGCCTGCGCAGTGGCCATCAACGCGGTGTCACAAGTTGACGTCCCCCGCTTCCTCAACTGGTCCGAGCTGCACATCATGTGGAGCCGCGAGGACCACTCGCTGTGGATCAAGTACCCCGGGCGAGTGGCCCTAGTGGTTAAGCCCAAAATGGCTGATTACTAGCTCCCCAAAATGCTGATGGATGGTGGGAGCTCCATCAACATCCTCTACCTGGATACGTTCAAGAGACTGCAGCTCCCGCAGTCGATGATCGAGTCGACTCCCACCACCTTCCACGACATCGTCCCCGGTCGGAAGGCGTACCTGATCGGCAAGGTGACGCTTCCAGTCACCTTAGGCATGCCCTCCAACTTCCGCACCGAGCGGATCTTCTTCGAGCTGGTGAATTTCCACAGCCCCTACCACTGCATCCTAGGGTGACAAGCATTCGCCAAATTCATGGCGGCACCGCACTATGCGTACAACATGACAAAGCTCCCAGCGCCATGCGGCATCATTACAGTCCACGGCGACCCCAACATGGTCGTGGAGTGCGAGGGAAAGGGCGTCGAACTCGCGGATGCCATCATCACCGTGGAGACAAACCACGCTGACTAACTCGCCAAATTCGCGAGTGGCATCGACAAGTACGACCCCACGATCCTGAAGAAGCCCAACGCAGAAAATGTTGGGTCGACCGCATTCGAAGCCTCCACGCACAGACGCACCGTCGAGCTGGTCCCAGGCGACTCCAGCCAGATGGTCACCATCAGGACAGGCATGATCCCTGCATAGGAAAGCGTGCTCATCGAGTTTCTTTGTGAGAATCGCAACATCTTCGCATGGAATCCATCTGACATGCCAGGTGTCCCGAGGGAACTCGTTGAGCACAAACTTAACACCGACCCCAAAGTATGACCTATAAAGTAGTCACTGTGGTCCTTCAATGAAGAGGGCCGCCAAGCAATTGCTAAAGAAGTGCAGCGTCTACTCGTTGTTGGCTTCATCAGGCCAATCAAGTACTCAAAGTGGCTGGCAAACCTAGTCTTGGTCGTGAAGAAGAACAAGAACTGGAGAATGTGTATCGACTACACCAACATCAACAGCGCCTGCCCAAAGGAGCAATTCTTCCTACCGCGCATCGACCAGATCATCGACTCGACCGCGGGGTTGGAGTCGCTGTGCTTCCTCGACGCGTACTCTGGCTACAATAAGATCAAGATGGCGGTCGAGGACGAGGAGAAAACGGCGTTCATCGCGCCATTCGTTGCCTACTGCTACACCGCCATGACGTTTAGCCTCAAAAACGCCAGCGTGACCTACCAACAGTTCTTGCAGGAGTGCCTCGCAAGCCAAATTGGCCGCGACATCCACGTCTACATTGATGACGTGGTGGTAAAGTCCAATCGCCAGAGAGACCTACTCGCCGACCTGGCCGAAACCTTCGCAAACCTGCAGAGGTACAAGATCAAGCTCAACCCAGGGAAGTGCACCTTTGGCGTGCCCACTGGATAGCTCCTCGGGTACATGGTCTCCAAGCGGGGCATCAAAGCGAACCCCACCAAGATCGACGCCATCGCACGACTCGGCAAACCCGAGTGCCTCAGTGACGTCTAAAAATTGGCCGGTCGAGTCACAGCCCTCAGCCGCTTCATCCCTCGGATCAGCGAGAAGGCAATGCCTCTCTACCGCCTGATGCGCAAAAATCCCACGTTCCAATGGGACAAGGAGGCAGATGACGCACTCAAATCACTCAAAGAAGTGCTACTCACAGCACCCTTACTTGTCGCTCCCCTCGACAAGGAGCCAATGCTCGTTTATGTTGCGGCCTCCACGCGAGTCGCCAGCGCTGTGATGCTCGTCGAGTGACTGAAGGAGGGCAAGGAGCGCCCCGTCCAGCGTCCGGTCTACTACATCAGTGAGGTCCTCACGGACTCACGGAAGCGCTACCCACAATACCAGAAACTGGTATACGCGGTCTTCCGATCCCAGAGACGGCTCCCGCACTACTTCCAAGAGCACCCCATCACGATCGTCTCCTCCGTGCCGCTACAGGACATTATCCGCAACCGCGAGGCGATTGGGCGGGTCGCCAAGTGGGTCGTCGAAATCAGCGTCCACAACGTCAAGTATGAGCCGCGCAAAGTGATCAAATTGCAGGCCTTGGCAGACTTCCTCGCCGACTGGGAAGAAGCGTAAGCAGAGAAGCTGCCATACCTCCACTACTGGTCGCTCCACTTCGACGGGTCCAAGAACATGGATGGCGCAGGGGCTAGGGTCATACTCACCTCCCCCAAAGGCGACAAGCTCCGCTACGTGCTGCAACTCGACTTCACGCCCTACACCAACAACATGGCCAAATATGAGGACCTCCTCCACGGCATGCGGGCCTCCAAGGAGATGAACGTCAATCGCCTAAGGTGCTACGGAGAATCCGACCTCGTCGCCGCACAATTCACCGGTACCTGCGACACCGTCTCCCCCACCATGGCGGCATACCGCCAAGCTGTGGATCGGCTGGGGGCCACTTCGTTGGCTACTTCGTCGAGTGGATAGACAAGCGCAAAAACGAGGAGGCCGACGCCATCTCCCGCATCAGGTTGGCTCGGCAAACACCATTCGTAGGCGTCTTCCTCGACACCATCCACAAACCTTCGGTCTCCCCGCCGAAGGATATCGACGTCGGGATACCGCTGTAACCCGAGCCCGCCCTGGTCGCCATGGTCTCAGAACCCAACGACTGGACCACGCCATACCTCGCCTACCTCAAGAGAGGGACCCTATCGGCGGACGAGACGGAGGCACACATGATAGTGCGATGATGCAAATCCTCCTTCGTCATCAATGGCGAGCTCCACAAGCACAGCGTGACTGGCATCTTCCAACGTTGTGTGCAACTAGGGGAAGGATGCAAGATCCTCCAAGACATCCACGTCGGCAACTGCGGACACCACGCCGGCGCCCGATATCTATTCACCAAGGCCATGTGACATGGCTTCTACTTGCTCACCGCGCATGCCGACGCTGTCGACATCATCCAACGTTGCGTCGGGTGCCAGAAATATGCCAAACAGACGCACATCCCTAGTTCGGCACTAAAGACGATCTCCATCACCTGGCCATTCGCCGTGTGGGGCATGGACATGGTAGGCCCCTTCAAAAAGGCTCCCTCTGGCTACACCCACCTTCTGGTTGCAGTCGACAAATTCACCAAGTGGGTCGAGGCCAAGCCGGTCAGGAAGTGTGACGGGAAGACTGCCACCAAATTCCTCCGCAAGCTCATCTACCGGTACGGATTCCCGCACAGCACCATCACGAACAACGGCACCAGCTTTGCAAAGGGCACCATGGCCGAGTTCTGCGAGGAGCACAACATACGGCTTGACCTCGCCTCAGTCGCCCACCCGGAGTCAAACGGACAAAAAGAGCGTGCCAATCAAAGCATCCTCCATGGTCTCAAGACGCGAATGCAAGTTCCCCTCGAGCGAACTCCGGGATGCTAGGTCGAAGAGCTCCCCTCCGTCGTATGGGGTATTCGCACCTCCATCAACCGGTCAACAGGGTTTACGCCCTTCTTCATGGTGTACGACGCCGAGGCCATCATGCCAACTAACCTGGAACACGACTCGCCTTGGGTCGTCAACTACGCGGAGACCGACAACGAGCCCGCACGCCAAGACGGGGTCAACCAGCTCGATGAAGCACGCGACCTAGCTCGCTCCCGTACCGCCATCTACCAGCAGGGACTCTGCCGCTATGATGACCCACAAGTATATGGGGTGTATCATAGTACTTTCGATAAATAGGAGTATCGATCCCAACGAGGAGAAGAAGGTGTTGACTAGTGGTATGGAGCAGGAAATCTCTATAGATATTTAGCAAACGGATTTTAAGGGGTTTTCTGATAAAGCAAGGAAATAAAGTGCAAGTAAATAAAATAGCAAACAATTGCAGCAAGTGGCCCAATCCTTTCTTACCAAAGGACAAGCCAGTGGAAATACTAATGAGGACCAAACGTTCTCGAGGACACATGGGAATACTGTCAAGTGCTTTCGTTTCATATAGCTGATTAATCTTCTTTGGTTTTATAAGTGTTGTGTGGGTGAACCTGTGCTAATGTACCGACCTTACTTGGACTAATACATACTTGTGATTAAACCCCTTTCAAGCATCCGCAACTACAAGAAAGCAATTAAGATATAAACCTAACCACAGCCTTAAACTCTGAGATCCTACACTACCTTGTGCAATGGTTTCCTAACGGGGGTTCAGGTTTCTGTCACTCCGGCAACCACACAATTAGTAGCCAAATACACAATGCATTATAGGCCCAAGTATCATGTAGTCAACATTCACATGACACCACTAGAAGAATAGCACCACAACTTAAATATTAAACCATTGAATAATACATCAACACAATCCAATACTAACAACATGACTTCTCCCATGTCCTCAAGAACTAAACGAACTACTCACGAGACATCATGTGGATCAAGATCAGAGATGATATGGTAATGGATAACAATCTGAACATAAACAATAATTCAATGGTTCCACTCCCAAGCATCAACTACAATAGTAATCAACACCGGGAAAGTTTCCCCTAAGAACTATGCAAGATTCAACACAGTTGTTACAGCGGGATGGAGTGGTGATGATGGTGCTGGTGGAGATGATGGTGTGGATGATGATGATGATCCCGATGAAGTCTAGCTTGATGATGGTGTTGATGGCGATGATCTCCCTCTCCAGGAAGGAATTTCCCTGGCAGAAATCTGTTTGTTAGAGAGCTCTTTCTCTCTCGGTGTTTTTTGTCCTGCATAGGCGGAGGAATCTTTATGTGGTCGCCCCCGTGTATTAGGGTTTCGAGGAGAATATATAGGCAAGAGGGAGGAGCCAGAGGTGGGCCAGGGTGGCCACACCCCCTATAGGCGCGGCCTAGGGTGGCCCGCGCCTGGGGGTGTGGGGCCCCTGTGGCCCAACTCCGCCTTCCCTTCTGGCTTCCTTCATCTTCTGGGAAAATAAAATTTTCCGTAGTTTTTCTGGTATTTTTCTGATCTTCACGAAATTGCATCAAAACACCTCTTTTTCCATCGGAATCCTGACTCCGGCAGTTCATCCTCTGAGAATCATCCAACATGCAAAAACAGATGAAAATACATAAGTAACTAATCTTAATATGAAATATATCAATGAATAGAGGAAATTTATGATATAGAATGGTGATGCAAATTGGACGTATCAACTCCCCCCAAGCTTAGACCTCGCTTGTCCCCAAGCGAAAACTGAGCTCAGTAAACATGTCCACAGGTTTATGGAGTGAAGTGTCAATAAAAAGAATACAGACAAGAAGCATCACACTTACCAATGCACAACTCATAGAAGAAAGAAACTCACCATTATATAACTTAGCTTGCAACAAGTATGGGAGTCATAGTAAAGATGCATAAAGATAAATCATAATTGGTATTGGCAAACTTTGTTCTTGGTCAGAGAACAGTTGGCAAACAGTTTTCAAGTAAAGCTTTTGTAAAGAGGTTTACAATAAGAGTACTATTTGCACAAACATAAAAGGTTTCTCACAATGATAGCTTTCAAAGTAATACTCATTTCGATAAGAGTTTTGTGCAAACAAGGGAGATAAAGAACATGATTGAATAAATCATCATATGAATGCTTGAAACACAACAACTCAAATGCTTGCTGGATATAGAGAGGAATAGGTTTAATAACTCAACTTAGAAGTAGAAGAAAGGGCCCTTCATAGAGGGAAGCAAGGATTTTAAGTTCGTAAAGATCTTTCAAAAGATTATGGTACTTACTAGCTTTGAGCTCTAATTGCCCCTATCATAAGCATCTTGAGGTGATTCAGGTTAAAGCAAACAAAGATGGAGTATATGCTTGATGAAATATAAGATGGCAATCTCATGTCCCTTGAGTACGAGGGCCGCTCCTCATGCTACTCAACTTTAGTTACCAGGAAGTTCTTGTCATAGTAAGTACATGCGTATCATAGAGAACTACCAACGGGTAACCCTTGCACATGATACAGGAGCTATCCATATCAAAATGACAAGGCAAGCTGACAGTGAGAATCGCAGTGATCTTTTTATTTGCTATTTGCATAGGTTTTTATTAAGGATGCTTCACATATTGCTCACTATGGTTAGGCTGCAAGTTTCCACCATGATTAGGCATGGCTTAGGCTAGCGGCCCAGGCGTTTCTCTAACACATATACATAACTCCATGGACTTACAATCTCCCCTTTTATTTCACACCAACGACATCCACAAACAAAAGAGCATGATATCAACTGTGTACAATGTGCAAGTGCAATGTTGAAAGTGTTCCCTGTGACAGCATGGATCTGCTAATTCCAATGTATAGGTGCAAGCATATACAACTTCGATGATGCAATGGTTCAAGTTTATTAGGGGCAAGAAAATAAGGTGTGCCATCAAGTTCGTGAGAGCTTTACTAACTAGTTTTCACATAACAAAATAATTTTTAATTCAAAAGGTAGATGAAGCTTGAGAATTTACTTGGAATAGCAATAATGCTAATAGGTAGATATGGTGGACACAAATGGCACAGGTTTGGGCTTAAGGGGTTGGATGCATGAGAAGTATGCCCCCTCAAAACAGGTTTTTTGGCTAGCAAGGTTGGGTAGCAAGCAAAAGAGTTGAAGGAAACAAGCAAACATACAAGTGATAAAGCCAAACATGCAATCTTCCTTGAAGACACAAAAAAGATCTTAAATAAGAATACTAAGCTTATGAGCCAATCAAGAAAGAAAAGAAATGATACAAAAATACATGTAAGTGTTTTTCTCTTTTGCTTTCAAACATCAAAAAGTGTTGCTACTGACCGGAGCTCGGTTTGCCAAAACCAATTTAGATCTACTTGATGCTCCCAAAGTGATACCAATACTGATCAACAAGATCAATCATATAATAGAGATTTCAAACTAAAAATAAGAAGTGCAAAAAGTAAAAGATGAGACTTCTCATTAATATTACATAAAGGCACTCACACCAAGGGATACATAGATAACCAACTAAAGGAGAGATACTTCCACAATGCAAACCAACCTATAAGATAACTTCTCTACCCAAGATATAACTCTACTAAAAAGGTAAAAAGATAATGATCTGATACCGCAGCACTCCCCCAAGCTTCGAACAAGCTAAGGGGATGCCAAACCTGATGACGAATTACTCCTTCGGTGGTGGTGGTATTCCCTTGTTTAGGGTGAGAAAACCCTCCAGCATCTTACGAAGCCTGCTATTCTCCTCTTGAAGTATATCCACCTTCATCCTTAGAGCATAGTACTTATCACAAAACTCATCAGTGGTTCGCAGGGCTTCCACTGCCTCAGGGCAGGATCTGAATTCTGGAACGGAGGTCATGATACCCTGCATATTATGAGAAAAAGTACGTCCAGTATTAATTGCCCCTACAAAAGTAGGTTTCCTTGCCCTTGATCCTGTGGCAGCTTGTCACTTAATGCCTGCTGACATTTACTTTACTTTCTCCTCGATGCTCCAACCCATGTCTTCGTGCCTAGCAGCGATCCTTTCTTCTTCCATGGGCTCCTTACCCTTGTCGTTGGCGGAAACCATGGCGCCTCTAAACTTGAGAGTATTTCCTGACAAAAACAGATCGAAATGAAAACACAACGAGAACATGATATACGAACCTCGGGGGATCCAAGGGGTTATATATTATGAAGTTTCACTGCATAAGGAAGGTATTGTGCGAAAACTAGGCGGAGACGGACTCCAGGGGCTCACACCCCCTGTAGGCGTGGCCAGTTGGGGCCCGCGCCTAGGGTGGGTGTGGCCCACATGGCCTCCGTTTCCTCCTTTGTTTCATCTCGTAACCTTCCATATGTAATAAAAACATCAAAAAATATAGAAAGATAAGGTTTTCACGAACCTTCAGTTTGCAGCACTTTTACCTATTCAAAAACGGACTTTGCAGATTCCTTCTCTCCATCTCCTGAAAATTCCTTTCATACAAGGCCTTACACAAACCTCATTGGCAACATTAGTGTATGCAAAAATAACAAACCTCTAAGTACACACTTCAACTGAAATCCATCACAACAAAAGCTATTGTAGCAACTCCTTTCCAAAAGCCCAAAAAAGAATCTAAAAGGGAATCAATATAAGAGGCAAATGCAAATGATGGCAGAAATCTGTCAAAACAGACCAGCAGGTAAATATTGATTTTTTCGAAAAACTTCTGTTGCTCAAATCAAAAAGTACAAAACTAAATAAAGTTGGATAACAACTTGGAGAGTAAGCACAGAAAATTATAGCTCCATCCGTTGTACTAAGCTCCTACATGAATTTTTACAATGCAGCACAAAAATCTGTTCCAGGACAGCCACTTTTCACAACTCCTCTACTTCTCAAAAGTACTTGATCTTGACACAAAAACCAAAACAAAAAAGATAAGGATCGGTTATTACCGGTAATAACTTTCGAGACTCAACAAAACTATTGGGTTATCTCCCAAGAAGTACTTTTCTTTAATGCCTTTAATTAGGCTTGATAATTTCAAAGATGCTCGCATAGGAGATATAGATTTGAAGTGAAAGAGAGCATCAAGAAGCAAATATCTAACACATTTGAGTCTAACCCACTTCCTATGCAAGGGAGTCTCATGAGAAAACAAATTATTGAAACAAAAGGCAACTAGCATAGGAAGACAAAACAAATGCAACTTCAAAGCTTTCAACATAAAACGGGGGAACTTAATATTATTGAGATGCATAAAACCATGTTTTCCTCTCTCATAATAACTTTCAGGAGCACTTTGAATAAAGTTGACAATATAACTATCACAAGAAACAACTTTATCATCAGAATGAGCATACTTAAAATCATCAAAAAGAGATCTAAGGTCATAAACTGGATCAATAGAAGCAAGTTGTTCAACCCTAAAATCTTTATTAGGCAATTCATTTTCATAAGGAGTTCTAGAAAATTTGGAAAAATTAAACTCATACGAATCTCCATCAAACTTAGTTAAAACTTTCTCCTTCTTACAATCTATGATAGCCCCACAATTATTCAAGAAAGGTCTACCAAAGATAATAGGACAGGTTTTACTAGCTTCTGAACCAAGTACTAGAAAATCAGCAGGATATTTAATCTTACCACAAAGAACCTCCACATCTCTTACAATGCCAATTGGATAGACTATCTCTCTATTAGTAAGGTGAACAACCACATCTATGTCCTCAAGTTCACAAGGACCAATTTCATGCATAATTTCCCTGTAATCTCATAAGGAATAGCACTAGAACTAGCACCAATATCACATAAACCATAGTAGCAATGATCACCAATTATAACAGAAAGCACAGGGACACTAGTTTTCTAGCTTTTCTAGGATGAGAGACAATATTAGAAGTGTCTTCACAGAAGACAATGTGCTCATCCTCTATATTTTTAGTGACAAGATCTTTCTCAATGGCTACTACAGGTTCAATGTTTATTTGCTCATCATGTTCCACAATTTTCTTTGTACCTTTGTTAACCGCACTAATTATCATAGAATACTCCTTTACCTTGGCTAGGAAAGGTGTTTTCTCAACATAAGGTTCCGGCAAAATATGATCAATAGTACAAACTTCAGTATTTCTACCAGGAACATGAATAACAACATCTTTATAAGGTGCATGGTACTTATTTCACTTCTTTTTAGGAATTTCTATATAAGAGGCAAAGGCCTTAAAATTGGCAATACTTTTATAATCAAGAGCAAACTCAGTACTAATATCACGGAAGTCATCAGTTCCCATAAAAGATTTAATGCATTCATAATCATAAGTTATACCTGACTTTCTTCCTTTGTCGTTCTCCCATGCTTCAGTGTTCTCTTGAATACAATCTAGGAGATCCCATTTAGCTTCTTCATTCATATGTGTGAGTGATCCAGCACAAGAAGCATCTAGTAAATCTTTATCATGAAGAGAAAGCCTTGCATAAAAGTTATTGATAATAATATTGTTAGGGAGTTCATGAATAGGACACGCATTACTAACTTCAATCTCCCCCAAGCTTGAGTTGTACTCTCTCCATCACGAGGCAAAAAGTTATATATTAGATTCCTATCCTTATGAATCTCACTCGGAGGATAGAATTTAGAGTAAAAGAGATGTACTATTTCCTCCCATTCCATGGATTGTCCAGTTTTCAGCAGCTTATACCATTCTTCAGCTCATCCTTTCAATGATATAGAGAGTAACTTGTTCTTCACCTGTTCAGTTGTGATACCTGCACACTTAAACAACCCACATAATTCATGGATAAAAAGCAAGTGATCTCCAGGATGGACAGTTCCATCCCCTAAATAATAATTATCCATAACACGATCAACAATACTTGTATGTATCTTAAACGGATCTATCTCCATAGGTGGTGGTTCATCTACTACCCTAACAGTGGTAGTAGTTTTTTCAAACAGAAAACCAAGTAGGTTATCCATATTGGAAACAAAGTAACAAACAGAAATAAAAAGCAATACTCACAGTAGAAGTTTCCTTTACCAGTTCCACTCTTTAATAGCGCTTCACTCCCCGGCAATGGTGCCAGAAAATAGTATTGATGACCCACAAGTATATGGGGTGTATCGTAGTACTTTCGATAAATAGGAGTGTCGATCCCAACGAGGAGCAGAAGGTGTTGACTAGTGGTATGGAGCAGGAAATCTCTGTAAATACTTAGCAAACGGATTTTTAGGGTTTTTTTGATAAAGCAAGGAAATAAAGTGCAAGTAAATAAAACAGCAAACAATTGTAGCAAGTGGCCCAATCCTTTCTTAGCAAAGGACAAGCCGGTGGAAATACTAATGAGGACCAAAAATTCTCGAGGACACATGGGAATACTATGAAGTGCTTTCGTTTCATATAGCTGATTAATCTTCTTTGGTTTTATAAGTGTTGTGTGGGTGAACCTATGCTAATGTACCGACCTTCTTGGACTAATACATACTTGTGATTAAACCCCTTGCAAGCATCCGCAACTAAAATAAAGCAATTAAGATATAAACCTAACCACGGCCTTAAACTCTGAGATCCTACACTCCCTTGTGCAATGGTTTCCTAACGGGGGTTCAGGTTTCTGTCACTCCGGCAACCCCACAATTAGTAGCCAAATACACAATGCATTCCCCTAGGGCAATAAATGGTGAAGTATCATGTAGTCGACGTTCACATGACACCACTAGAAGAATAGCACCACAACTTAAATATTAAACCATTGAATAATACCTCAACACAATTCCACTACTCACAACATGACTTCTCCCATGTCTACAAGAACTAAACGAACTACTCACGAGACATCATGTGGATCAATATCAGAGATGATATGGTAATGGATAACAATCTGAACATAAACAATAATTCAATGGTTCCACTCACAAGCATCAACTACAATAGTAATCAATACCGAGAAAGTTTCCCCTAAGAACTATGCAAGATTCAACACAATTGTTATAGCGGGATGGAGTGGTGATGATGGTGCTGGTGGATATGATGGTGTGGATGATGATGATGATGATCTCGATGAAGTCTATCTTGATGATGGTGTTGATGGTGATGATCTCCCCTCTTCGGGAAGGAATTTCCTCGGCAGAAATCTGTCTGTCGGAGAGCTCTTTCTCTCTTTGTGTTTTCCGCCCCGTGGAGGCGGCGGAATCTTTCTATGGTCACCCTCGTGTATTAGGGTTTCGATGAGAATATATAGGCGAGAGGGTGGAACCAGAGGTAGGCCAGGGTGGCCACATCCCCTATAGGCGCGGCCTAGGGTGGCCCACGCCTGGGGGGTGTGTGCCCCCTATGGACGAACTCCATCTTCCCTTCTGGCTTCCTTCGTCTTCTGGGAAAATAGAATTTTCTGTAGTTTTTCTGGTATTTTTCTGACCTTCGCGAAATTGCATCAAAACACCTCTTTTTCCATCAGAATCCTGACTCCAGCAGTTCATCCTCCCAGAATCATCCAACATGCAAAAACAGATGAAAAGACATAAGTAACTCCTCTTAATATGAAACATATCAATGAATAGAGGCAAATTATGATATAGAATGGTGATGCAAATTGTACGTATCACGCTACCACAGCCGTCGAGTCCGGACTCGCACCTTCCAGGAAGGCGACCTGCTCCTGCGAATCATCCAGGACAAGAAGGGCATGCACAAACTCTCTCCCCCATGGGAGGAACCATTCGCCATAGGGCGAGCCCTCGACAACGACGCCTACTACCTCATCGACATACGAGGTGATGGCCAACTCGACGGTCAAGCGGCCATGGAATGTAAACCTCCTCTAGAATTTCTACACGTATAACTCCAGCTAGTACTCCCCTCCCCCCTGCTATACAAATGCAATAAACTCGACTCGCACAAATTGTGCCTACTCGCCAAACCCTTGTGCCAATCGCACTCGTAATCTTAGCAATACGCTACCCACGGAAGTCAACCCTTGGTCGAGTGGCCGGCACGGCTAACTAGTGCGATGCAAGGGCACCGAAAATATTCGGGCCTTGCGCTGTGCACGAAAACGTCACCCCGGAGCCACCATCGGAGTCGCCTCGCTCGGCTAGCCCGCTAGGCCAAGACAACCTCACACGCTTCGTACATCGACCGGTCCTTTACATCCTTGCGTACAGCGACTCGAACAGTTAAGTACCGCACGGAGACTCGCCCATGTCTAAACCCACGTGGCTCGGGAATACACCAAGTATAAGAGCGTATCCTGGACTCACCACGCGACAGGCTTTCTGAGCCAGGTGGAGATACGCGTTACAAAAAAACGCACTGTGTCCTCACCTACCTTGGGCATGCGAATAGAACGACTAACTATCATGCTCGGGGATTCACCTAACCGACCCTGCTCGTGTCTGGAAAAATAGCAAGGTATAGTGCACCCCTTGGGGTCGCCAAGCGACTGGCTCTACGAGCCACGGCGAGTCGATTCTAACTAAACTAATAGTATAACACAAACAAACTTACACACATGTGAGGTAAAACCCCATTAAACGGCGGACGCGCTCGGGGACTCGCACAACAAACAAAAATCACAAAGCAATTCAAAGCGAACAACGTTTTTTCATTTCTATAGCAACAAAATACATTGTTCGCCATAAAGGATTCTAACAAAAGATCCAATTGCTACTACTAACATAAAAAGGCCCAGTGAAATTATTTATTCCGTAGGCTTCGAAGATGATGCGTCGCCACCACCCCTGACCCGGACAAAGGGTTCCCAAAGGTTCGTCGGGTACATCGTCAAGCTCTTCGCCATCGCCGACTGTAAAGGATGCTCCGACTTCAGATCACGATGCGGAGGATCATGGTAATTCGGAGCCACCACTGTCTCCTAGTACGGCAGCAAGTCACCCATCGCCAACACCCGCTCGGCGTAGGGAGTCGCCTTTGCATTCAGCTTCAGCACATCCATGATCTCCACCGAGCTAGTCGTCGAGGTCGAAGTCGTCGGAGAAGTGTACGAGTCCAAGACTCAGCGCAGTCGCGGCCCCACGACGAAAGGCCGACCGTGTCATCCACTCGACCAGGGAAGGTGCTTCCTCGAGGTAGCGCCACACCTCCATCAACCCACTAGGGATCACCTCAGTGGGAGAGATCCCCTGGAGGACGGCCTGGACGCACGTTGTCGAGAGGGTGGCCGCGTCCACCACTACAGTCACATACTACTTGGTGTCATACGTCTGCACCTCCGGATCTCC
This sequence comes from Avena sativa, assembly GCA_916181665.1. Lineage (NCBI taxonomy): Eukaryota > Viridiplantae > Streptophyta > Magnoliopsida > Poales > Poaceae > Avena > Avena sativa. The sequence continues at coordinate 81,303,928 of OV702299.1, read as the reverse complement.
ATCGCATATCACACCTTCAACAACATCAAGATAAACCCGTAAGGAAGCACACTCGTGGACCTACCGCTTGAGGACTCGCCCGCTCAGGGACTCGCAAGCTCGGCGACCCGCCAGCCCAGAAAACTCGCCAACACCGAAGGAGGAGAACAGAGATGAAAACACTCACCAAGAAGCTTGCGGCAGGGCTCGGTGATGAACTTATCCAAGCCCGAAAGCTGATCCTGCAACCCAGCGACAAGCGCGTCGGAAACCTTCTGCTCGTCGTTCGTGGCGATGATCGCGTCCTTGGCCCTTTCTTCGAACGCGATCATGGATGCCTTCGCGGCTTCCATCTCCTTTGACAACGAGGCGATCTGCCCCTTCGCAGTGGCTAGCGACGTCTTCACAGATTCCAGCTCGGCAACCGGAACATAACCCTCATGGGAATTGACGATCGCGGCAGTGCGGTCCTCTACCGGAATGGAGAATGCAGTCAAATTTCTGCATAACAACAAGAATAAAACGTCATCAGAGGCACCCCCAACTAACATGCAGTCGCTTGCAGCTGTTGATTGGCATCCCGTGTGGCCCATAGGTCACGCTCCAGACGTTCCTTTGCGGCCTGCTGATCGTCTGACTCCCGTTGAAGACCCTGCAAACAGAAGATTATACATAAGCAAACAACAAAATTTCTAAGTGCTTAACCGCTGAAATTCAGCGACTAGCCACTCGGGGACTGGACAACAGAAGTTCTAAGTTCCTAGCCGCTGAAATTCAGCGACTAGCCACTCGGGGACTGGACAACAGAAGTTCTAAGTGTCTAGCAGTTGAAATTCAGCGACTAGCCACTCGAGGACTGGACAACAAAAGATATAAGAATCTAGCCGCTGAAATTCAGCGACCGGATCCTCGAGAACTGGACATACCTAGATGTTTGTGCCTAGCATGTTGTGGAGCTTGATGGCGTCAGTCGATGGCAACACGAATGACGTCTGCCCGTGTCGCTGCCCAGCATCACCATCAACGACCTCATGAACCTGAGGTGATTGTGTTACCATCACCACGGCGGATGTTATCGCCACGAAGCGAGGGAACGTCACGGTCGTTGCCGTTGGGGCGCTAGCTGCAGGCACTGACACCCTAGCCGGCCCGGTCGACTCGCCCAGCTGCGAGCTTGCGACTGCTTCGCCCTCCAAGGTAGCGGCCGCCCAGATCGGCGCCTCGACCGACGCGTCGACTGGATCATCTGCTGCTTCAGCGGAATCGTCCCCCTTCTTCTTCTTCACAACTTAGACTGGTGCCTCGACTACGTCTCCTTTCCTCTCCTTGGAATGGTCGGCCTCTCCTCCGAGGGCGACGGATGGAACCTTGGCCACCGAAGGGTGACCAATCTTCTTGGCGTCGGTCCTGCAAAACGACATATCAATACTCTGACAAACGACCCCGAAAACAACTGCGGGTCACCTAATGCAAACTTACTTGGCGACGGGAATGAAGCGCGGGCCGGTGCTGATGTGAGCCGGCTTCTACAGCTACGAGCCCAATTTGTGAGTGAGGCCCCTCTCAAGCATGCTCGAAGCCCACGACACCGCGGGCTTCTTCGACGATGAGGCTACGACCGCAGGCACTTCTGGCCCAGGTAACACAGGGGATCCCCTAGGCGGCGAGGGCCTCAACTCCGTGGCCATGGCAGCCCCTGGTCCCAGGACCACCAAGAATGGTGGAGGGATCGCCAAGAGCGGGATCTCGCCCTCCACCATGGCCTCGACCCCCGACCCCTTCACCGGAACAAGATCCTCCGGAATCTTCATCGAGGCCTCGGTCTCCGCATCATCAAGCTCTTCATCCGACTCGAAAACAGCCACCAATCCGGGCGGCAACGCCGCCTTCGGTGTTTTCTTCTTCATGGGCGACTTCGCCTTCTTCGCGGGCGACTTCGCCTTTCTTCTTTGCCGGCGTGGCCACATTCCATGAGCTATGCTCCTGCATGTCGCCTTCATCACTGTCGCGCTCCTCGAGGCTCCGACTCGCCTCGAGTTCGCGTTGCTTCTACCCGCGGGTCTTCCGAGCCACGGGCGCAGGTGCAGCGACCTCCACCACCTCGTCCTTGCTATCGGAGGACTCGTCTGAATCCTCCTAGATCTCCTTGGGAATATCCTTGTAGACGGGAGGGAGCCAGTTCTCCAGGAGCTGAAACAACTGACTGAGACAAAACAACGTTAGAGAACCGCGACTACGACACTGCGACTATGAATCCAAGGAAAGAACTTACTGTTGGTGCCTAGTGCTTCCCGGTGGCGGTGTACGGAAAGAGCCTGGCCTTCGAGTCGGTGTACTCTGCCTCTATGATCTTCTTTAGTGCGGCGACGTAATCATTGGCATTCCAAGTCACCGAGCATGCCTTCGTGTCGTCATATTTGCCAGTGTACTGGTACATCCAGTGGGCCCGACTGGCCAGTGGCACCAGTCGCTGCCCAAGCCAGCAGTTATACAAGTTGATGGATTCTAGGCCGTCCTTTTTCAGCGTCTGGATATGCGTCAACATTTCATCTACAACCATCCTCTGGTCGTCAGGGAACTTAGCCGCCAGCAACCGATGCGGCTCACTCCTCTCGACGGTATACGTTGGGAGCGACACCTCACCATCTAGTGTCGACTCGCTTACGTAGAACCAGCTCCGCTTCCACTCGTTGGCAGCCTTCTTTGGTAGCTTAAGGTCCAGGAAGGAGGCCTTGTTCTTCAGTTGGAAGGTGAGGCCACCCGCCGCTAGGATTGGGCCGCCTGCCCCTTCGCGGCTAACGCGGACATGGAATAGATCCAGCCACAAGGAGAAGTAGGGGCGACATCCCAGGTAGCACTCGTGGAACGCCACGAAAATGGCGAGATGCTCGATGTTGTGCGGCCCCAGATCTAAGGGCTTGATCGCATAGTATGCGCATAATTCGTCGGAAGAAGACCGAAGTGGGGAAGCCGAGCCCCCTCTCTAGGTGGCTCAAGAAGAAGATGAACTCTCTAGGGTGGGCCTTGGGCTCCGTCTCTTTGTCCGTTGGGATTCGCCATTTTCCTTTGCAAAGGATCCCCGCATCCTAGAAGGATTTCAGCAAGGCCGCGGTGCACTTGGACTTTCCCCACAGATCCTTCGGAGGCGCCATCGATAAGATCAAGACTCGCTCGAGCCAGAAATTATGGATCGGGAGAGAATGGAAGACTGAGGGCTCGCAGGGTCAGAGAAATGTGAGGAAGATTCGTAGCTCTCCCCCATCACTCTCCTTATATAGGGGTGCTTCCTGCCAATCTCGGAGGAGTCGTAACCCCGCGGTAATTACGCCAATATTATCGTTGGATTACCTAACGGCTAGTTTGACCAAGCCGACGGTCCACCTTCACTCACTCAACTCGCTGACCCATTCGTCGATGCTGTGATTCGACTGGTCGCCAATGCTACGATTTAACTGGTTGCAAATGCTATGATTTGACTGTTCGCCAATGCTGCGATTGGAAACACACACAGGAGATTTCTTCCTTCATTAAGGGAGTCCACCGCCATTTCGACTGGGCGTCCAAATTGGACCTGCATACTCTGACTGCCAAATAACACTTGCATCGAACCAACGATGGCCTCGGGGACTACTTATGGGGATATGTCGAATGGGGTATGCTCAGCAGAACAATTTCGACTGGCCCAGGCCCTTTGCGAGTGGGCCTGCAGGACGGCGACTGGATCATTACTGAAGGAGGGACCAGGCGACTAGAAGCTGGAGGCTCAAAAGCATAGTTAAGCCCAGTCGCATTAGGTCGATCCTCCCAATCCTTAACTGACTCGGTTGTATACCCGTAAACCCTAGTGAGGTACCCATATAAAAACCTCCCTAGGGTACTCTCTATACTCACGTTCCATAATACACCCCATCGAATCGCTGCCTAGCCGCCGAGCTCGCCACCATTGTACTCAAGCAATAATACAATCCAGCAGGAGTAGGTCTATACCCTACGAGGGGCGAACCTGGGTAAACCCCTGTGTCTTTGCCCTCATCTCGTTCTGCAGATGTGTCACATCCCAAAATTTTCCAAATTTTGAAATGTGAAAAATAAATAAACAAAATAAACAATTGTTGATTTTTAGGGTGAGAAGAAACTTTTGATTCCAATTAGAAACATCCAAACCTATTTTGATCAAATAAAATCCTAAAGGGATTTAAAAAGATAAATAAACAATAAAGTTAAAATAGTTGGAATCACTATTATTGGATTCTTTTAATAAAAAGATTTGGTTTTCAAAAGGAAAGGTAGAATTATAAATAAGAATTATTTTATAAAGCCAAATTAAATCTTGGCCTAGCCTTTGAAATAAAATATTTCTATTTGATAAAAAGAGTAAAGGTTTATTTAAATAAAATAAAGAGGATTTATTAATATCCAAATTTTATTTAAGTAAAGGCTTTTCCATTTTAAATAAACACTAAAAATTGTTATTTTATTTTAAATAAGTTTTTCAAGTGTTTTATTTATTCAAATAAAAACCTATTGAAATGATTTTGATATTATTTAGATTTCAAATAGAATTTTAAAAAATAAATCAAATCCTATTTGAATTAATAACTAAGGACTATTTTATTTAATTATTAAATAGATCCTAAAAGAATAAAAGTATTATTTTATTTTGACTTTGGACTATGTTGTTAAACAGAATTAAAAACTACACAAAGTTTGGCAAAGATTTGAATTCATTTGTTGTTTGAATTGTTTGTTTGAAAATCAAAACAGAAAATCAAATGGAAAAAGGAAAAGCTTACTGTAAAAAAAATTAATCGAACTCAACCCAACCCAACAGGCCCAACAGCCCAGTCGCAGCCCAACTTTTCCCCCCCACGCGCGAAACGTTTTTCACCCACACACGCACCCACACAGACGTAGACAGGCAGGCCCCACTCTTTCTCCCTCCACCTCGCTGACAGACAGGTCCCACCACCACCTCACCGTCGTCTTCAACCCCACGACCACGCCCCTGCCGTTGCTACCGATTGAATGCGGCGATGAATACGCGTCAATGCCTGAGTAATTCCTCGCAGTGACCACGCTCGTTAAATCGCCTCGCCCTCCTCTATCTTTCCCCCCAAACATCGCCTCCCCTCTGCCACTAGGCTGCCGGAATTTCGAGCTCAAGCTTCTCTGCTCCGACGACCTTCTCCAGCAAAATTCGGCGAACCACGGCCACCCCTCGCCTTCCTCTGCACGCTAGCACATTCCCCATCGCCAGGCGCGTCTAACCATAGCCCCAGCTAGCTCCCGCACACTTTGGAAGCTTAGCTTCGCTGACCACAACTCGCCACCGCCGTCTGTTCTGCCTCCGGCGAACTTCCTAGGTGAACTCCGACCACCCCGAACCCTCTCGATGACGCTCACGTGAACCCCATGTTCGCCTGCATCTAACCGTGTCTTTGTTTTGCCTTGGGGTGAACTGCAGCGTCGCCCCGTCGTCAACCAGAGCCGCCAGACGTCGTTGCAAACTCCGGCGAGGAATTGCCAGCAGCTCCGAGCGCCCCTCGCCAAGCCAGCGCCACCTTGAGCTTCACCTCGACCTCGCGATCATGGTGAGCACCTCCGCTTCCTCCCTTGCTTCCTGTAACCGCCGCGACGCCACCGTCTGACCGCGCGCCGCCATCTGCCACCGCCAGCGCCGCCAGATCTTGGTCGAGCTGCTGTGAGCCATGCGATGCGAATCGTCTGGCTGTGATTAGATTTTAACTGAAGGGGTATGAGCGCATCTGAGCCGAGCGATCTCACTTAGATCCAACGATCCAGAGAGGCCGATCCGCACGAAACGATACCGGCCAGTAGAAATGCGCCACGTGGACATAGTTTAGTTTAAAAACAGAAATAGAATCTGATTGAATTGCAAATTTGTAAATTGCATAACTTTTGATCCACACGTCCAAAAATTGCAAATTTTATATCAATGAAATCAGTAGAACAAGTACTTTGCAACCATGCATTTTTTTAACGTTTTGCTTCTGGAAAATTGGTTGAATTTGAAGAAACATGTGTAGGCTTATTTTGAATATAAAAATTGTTCTATATAAAATTTTAATGTGAAATCTTTGCAAAATGGATTGTTGTGAACCTACTGACCCTAGGAACCAAATTATGGATTTAAAAATGTATTTTGTGAAGTTTAGGAATAAATATTTGAGTTAGCTCATTTCTAGTCAAATAAAAATATTGATTTTGTTTTTAGAAATGATTTTTGAGTAAAACCTTTGGGAAATGATTTGATTCAAACCTTCTGACCCTAAACACCAAGTTTTGAGAATTAAAATATATTTGGTGAACTCTTTAAAGAATATTGCCTTGCTAAAAGCATTTTCAACCACATAAAATAATGAAATGACTTAAAAATGGTTTATAGATAAAACCTTTTGCAAATGGATTTACCACTTTAGAAAATGACCACTTTGAACCTTATAATGTTTAGAATTTAGTAGAAACCACCTTTGCAAATAAAACTATCTTTTGCATGCTTGCATGCATGACCTTGTTTTTGTTATTTTATGTGTGACAAATTGTTTGAATGTTGTGTTGAATATGTGTTTGCTTGATTGAATTGTAGTGAAGTTAGAAGAGTGTGATATTTACAAGATCAAGAAGTGAACCAACATTCTCTACTAAAAAGGCAAGTGACACTATCATTCAAGTCCTACTATTTTCATTACACTTAGTGGATTTTTGTAACATGCATGAAAAGGATTTCTGTATTTTATGCTATGTAAATCCTAATAGGATACCCTTATATATTCCTTAGTGGAAACAATATATTGGGATGGGATACGTGTTATGATTATATGAAGAGTTGAAAAGATATATGTTTTATATAATAAAACAAGTACTCAATGAACCACCTGGGTGGACAAGGATACTCAAGGTTGGACAAGGTGGCAACAAAAGGAACCATGTTTATATGGCTATCTCTTTTTGTTGTGCACTAGAAGAAAACCACCCAGGAACTTAGAGATTGAACATGTTTCTCGTACAGTGGCTTCCGTGTACAGCCACATGCTAAATGCGCTCTGGCTTAGTCAACTACATAGTGGAAGACCCATGCATTGGCATCTTCAGGTTAACTAGGATTGTGTAAGGGAACTTGAAACCCTACATTGGTGCCTGGATGACAAGCTAGCATTGTGTATTGGGAGGACTTCTATGGAAAGACTTTGTCACATTCTCAATCTGCCAGTACTCCATCTTGGTGAGTACTTATCCAGCGGCCACTGGTGGCATCAAGATGAGATTGTGTCATGTGGGTAAAGTGTACAACTTCTGTAGAAGATCAAATTCTAAGTACTTAGCCGTGTCCCCGGTTATGGACAATACTGAGCAACTAAGGCCTGAAGCTATGGAAGATCTCGACATTCCAATTTCTCAAAGTTAAAACTTGAGGGTGACAACAAGGGATTTGAAGCACATGGAGTTTTCCAAGGAGTTCAGAAAGATTTGACAAAAGATCAAAAACTATTTTGAAAAGATAGGATAAAACTATTTGCTTTCTGCAAAAGAGCCTGAACCCTACTTAGCCAAATATGCATGTAAATGATAGGATCCACTTATTTCTACATAGTAGTGAAACTTGCCAATACAATTCAAATGTATTGACCCTTGTGGCTGTAACTTATTATGTTGCAGGTTTTTTTGATGTTAGTGAAGTTTGTTGAATATGATTACAAGTCTACAACCAACATGTTTGCCTGTGGCACTTTGAAGATGAAGGACCCCATGCTTATAGATATTCTGCTGCAATGTATTGTAATAGCCAAATGAGATATGTAAGATGTAATGAATTATTTTATTCCTGGTTATAAAGTTGTATTATGACCTTTGTTTCTTGATATTACATCTTAACTGTGGATGCTAGCTATTGATCCAGGGACTAGCATTGTAAACACAGGGATCTCTACCTTATTAAAGGTTGGGAACCTTACAGATGGTATCAGAGCACTGTGTTGCCTGTAGAATTGTAACCCTAGGATTGGACAAAACCCCTTATAAAAATAGGAGTTGTATTTGTTCCAAAACTTATTTACAAACAATCTTGTAAACTCTTTCCTCAATCATTTTGGTTTTGATTCTACATCTCTTCCTTTTCAACTTGATGGACAAAGCCTACCCCATGGCCAAGGACTTCACCATGTGCAAAATATTTCATCAACTCTAATGACTTCAACATCTTCAAGTGATTTAAACTTTAGTTTCACCAAGGATTTTACTAAGGACTACAAGTGAAAAACCAAGAGACACTAGATTGCCTACCAAGAGACATTGATATCAAGTTAGAGTATGGATCATATTGACCTATGAGGTATGACTATACTAAGTTAAATTATTTTCAAGAAAACTTGTTGTTTCCTTCAACTCATGAGTTAACCTCATAAGTTGTTAAGTGAATAGTTGCTTGTTGATTGTTTGATTGTTTGATTGAACTTGGTTGGTTTTGAGTTGTGTGTTAAAACTTCTTAAAACCTATCCAACATTACTTATCCCTATCAAACCAACAGATGCCTCCTCGTCGTGCCAACCCCAACCAAAACAACAACATTCCCCCTGAGATGCAGCAGATGTTGGCAGTTCAGACACAGTTGATGCAGGAGATGACCACATTCATACAGAATCAGAACAACAACAACAACAACAACAACAACAACAACAACAACAACAACAACAACAGCAACAGCAACAGCAACAGCAACAGCAACAGCAACAGCAACAGCAACAGCAACAGCAACAGCAACAGCAACAGCAACAACAACAACAACAACAACAACAACAACAACAGCAGCAGCACCAACAGCAGCACCACCAGCACCAGCAGCACCACCAGCACCAGCAACAACAACAACAACAACAACAACAACAACTGTAACATCCTAAAAATCATGTTTCAAACTCATGCATATCATCCATGCATCCATAATCATTTAGGGTTTCATTTTCAGAAAACCATTTCAAAACAGGAGCATATGAGCTCATTATTTTATGTGATCAGCATTTGAAACAAATGCTACTCTTTAATGAGATATTGTTGTTCATGAAACCAAACTTTGTTGTCTTATTGCTCTCAGGTTGTTTTGCTAAGATTGCTAAGGTTTAAACAAAAATTTCAAAGCAAATACAATTTGAAAACCAATTTCAAAACCAATATCAAACAAGTGTTATGTCACTGTTTATTCTATTTTATTTCAAATGACCAAGCCAATCCAATGTGACCACTTGGTTTTATGCCTAGATTTATGACTATTGCACACTGCAAAAATCCTGAAAAGATTTGAATTCAAATAGTGTTTGAAATCATTTGAAATTCATTCCAGAAAATCAAAACAGGAAAAGAAAAAGAGAAAGGAAATAGAAAAGGGTCGGCGCCAGCAATTGAGCCCAACAGCAGACGCAGCCCATTTAGCCCACCCGGGTTCCCCCTCGCTCTCTTTCACTCGCAGACGCACCCACAGAGACGCTGACGCCCGGACCCCACCCCCTCTCTGTTTCTCTCGCAGACAACTGGGCCCTGTCCACGTCGACTCCTTCTTCCCCAAATCTCGCGCACGGACGCCGTCGCCGCCCGTTTCTTCCCCGCCTCTGCCGCGTTTTTAATCCTCTTAATAGGCGATGAATGCGTGCGTAATCTCCGCCCCTGCTCAGGCTATAAGATCCTCTCCCCACTCCGCTCCATTCCCCTCACTCACCAACCGCAAAGCGCCGCTAGGCTGTCCACAATCGAACTTGTGCCGCCGCGGTACTGAGCATCTCCGGCAGCAAATTCCGGTGAGTCCTGACCTCTCCTGTGCCTCTGATTCAAACGAGTGTAACCAGCATGACCTCGTGCACCTTCTGATACCATTTGCTTGCCTGCTTGTGACCCAGGACGCCGTCCTTGTTCGTTTCTGCAAGCGACCGAGCTGCCGCTCAACTCCGGCGATCAATTGCGGTAAGCACTGAGCGCCCCTTGACCTCTCTCGCATACGACTAGGCTCGCCACTGTCTTGTGCATCATATGATGCCATTGGTTTGTGCTAGGGATACCAGGAATGTCGCCAACGTCGCCGTCCACTCCAACCCGACGTCGCCCGCAACTCTGACGAGCTCCCTCGGCCACTCTAGAGCGCCCCTTGCCGAACCACCGCCACCTTGAGCATCAGCAGCTCTCTGCGATTCCGGTAAACCCCTTTCCCCTCTCCCGCGCGACCTAGAACGCAGGTAGCACCTCTGATAGAGGCGCCGCCGCCAGTCGCCGCCGCTAGCGCTGCTCGACTTTGGTCAAAGCAACAGCCGCCGTTAGATCTGCATCGTAGGGATTAGATTAGAACGGGGACGAACCATTTTCTTTAGATCTGGCGCGTTGGATCTAAGTTGATCCTACGGCGCGGAAGCACGATCCGACGCGAAGTGGTATCGGCCAATAGGAAAGCGCTGCATGGCAGCTGTTAGAGTTTAAAAACAGAATTTGAATCATATTATTGTTTGAATTTGATTTAGCTATAACTTTTGATCCCCACGTTAGAATTTGACAAATTTTATACCGTTGGAATCAGGAGAGCAAGCTCTTTCTGATTATGCAATGTGTTTAAAGTTTTGCTTCTGTTAAAAAGGATTTATTTGCAGAAACATGTGTAGGGATTATTTGAGTATATGAATTGTTTAGGAATTGTTTTAAGGGTTAAATAATTATTGTTTGGCAAGTTTTTAACTTGTTTAGGATTCAGTACTATGCACTTGCTTGGTTGAGTTTTGAAAATCATCACTTAGAATTTTGCATGCATGCATATATTTTTGATTGTATATGTTTTGTGTGTAATTTGTGGCTACCATTTCTTGTGTAGATTTTGGTGCTAGTGATTGTGATTTTGAGGAGTGCTACTCTCCCAACTACCAACGCAAGTGGTACTCATGAATATTTTTATCCTATGTGTTCTACTAAGCATTAGAAGTATTTTGTTAGACTTGCATGCTATATTTTTGCTTATATGCCATGTTGGGAAATCCTAGTAGTTGTAGAAATGCTAGGAAATTTCTAAGTTAAGATACTATCTATGCCATGCTTAGCCTAGCTAGTAGCAAACAAGGGTTGGTGAAAATATACATGCTATGATGAAAATATTTCTAAGTCTTTGGACTTGTGTTTTTACTTAATAAAACAACTAAGTTAATGAAACACCTGGGTGGAATGGAAGGTTTGGTTTATGTTGAGTGGTTACACAAGGCCCATTTTTATGGTTTACCTTGTGTATCTCACTTGTGGTAAGCCACCCAGGAACAAAGAGATTTTAGAGTCCAAGTGTTAAGAAGCTTCTAGTGCAGCCACTTGGCAATATGGGCTCTGCCTGGACCATATAGGTTGCTAGAACTTAGCCATTTGGACAGTTGGTGGTAGTGGGAATGATAGGTTGGAGCGCGTCCATTTGGTCTAAGGAAAGGCTTCTGAAAGGTCCTGTCTTGGTGAAACCAAGTCTGGTGGGGAAAGTGCACAACCTCTGTAGATGGAAAAAAAATCTAAGTACTTAGCCAAGTCCATGGTAATGGACAACTTGAGCATCAAGACATGGAAGCTATCAAGAATCTCCTCATCCCAATTTCTAAGTAAAAATTTGTGGGTGAACAAGGGTGAAGGACCTCAATGTCTATTGGTGGTTCCTTGGGAAAAGTTTTGACAAAGAAAAACTTAGTGATTTCAACTAATAGGAAAAACCTATTTTGAGCAAAGCAAGCCAAGCTACACTTAGCCAAATTGCATATAGTATCTAGTCCACTTAAAATTTTACTAAGGTATCACTTGCCAATACTATTCCAAAGTATTGACCCACTGTGGCTGTAGCTTGTGATGTTGCAGGTTACTCTGATGAGGATTAGGTGTCATGAGTCTACACTCAACATGTTTTCCTGTGGCACATGAAGATGAAGACTTTTGTTTATTTACTTATTCAAACTCTTATATAGGCCTGTGGCCTTGGAGTTGTAAAAACAATGTTTATCTCTGGAATGGATGTAACAAATGACCTTTGTATCTGTGTAATTCATCTTAAACTGTGGATGCTAGCAATGACACAGGGACTAGCATTGCAATCATAGGGATCCTTTTCCTTTATAAAGGAGGGATCTTACAACAACAACAACAACAACAACAACAACAACAACAACAACAACAACAACAACAACAACAACAACAACAACAACAACAACAACAACAACAACAACAAAAACAACAACAACAACAAGAACAACAAGAACAACAACAACAACAACAACAATCAGAATAATCCTCCAGCACTTGATATGCTCACCAAGTTTCTGAAACTTAGGCCTGCAAGATTCTCTGGAACAACTGATCCAATGGAAGCCAATGATTGGTTACGTTCAGTAAACAAAGACTTAGTGACTGTTGGCTGCACCGATGAAGAAAAGGTTAGTTTTGCAGCATTTCTGCTTGAAGGACCAGCAGCAACATGGTGGGACAACTTTCAAATCAACACTCCCCTTGAAGATGTAACTTGGGCTATTTTTGAGGATGGATTTAGAACAACTCACATCTCACTTGGAGTGATGTACTTGAAGAAAAAGGAGTTTCACAATCTGAAACAGCGTCACCTCAGTGTGGCTGAGTATATGGAAGAATTCAACAATCTGGCACGATATGCACCAGATGAAGTTGATACAGATGCTAAGAGAAAATAAAAATTTCTTGAAGGACTTAATGATGAGTTGAACCTGCAGCTAGCTGTGGCCTATGTCCCAACTTATCAATCACTCTGTGACAAAGCCACGATATTGGAAAACAAGATGAATCAAGTTGAGAACAGAAAGAGGAAGCATAAACTCAAGTATCACTCAGGATCATCACAAAAGAAGCGTTCATTTAAAAAGAACAATGAAGATTCTGAACCACATCAGTATCACCACAACAACAATGGAAGTGATAATAATGGGAATGATACAGACAATGGAGATGACCTTGGTCAAAACCAACATGACACTTTCAGGAAGAAAGACATTAGCCAGTTGCAATGCTATAATTGTAAGGAACTTGGACACTATGCATCAGACTGTCCTGGGAAGAAAAAGAAAAAGGATGCTAGAAGAGCCCATGGAAATGACTCCAAAGTGACCCAGAAAGGACATGTGAACCACATTGACATGGATGGAAACTTCGAAGAGATAGAAGAAGTGGATGTCAGAAACTAGTTAACTCAGTTGAGTCAAATAAGGATTCCTTGTCTTGATATTAAGTGTTGAACCCATAGTCAAGTGAACCATCAATGTAACCCTATGAGACTTTATTTTTAAGGGTGGTAATACCCTATTTGCCTTGAAACCAACTTGTAACCTTTAGCCTTCCCAAATCTCGGGACAAGATTTATTTTAAGGGTGGTAGCCTGTCACATCCCATGTGAAAAATAAATAAACAAAATAAACAATTGTTGATTTTTAGGGTGAGAAGAAGCTTTTGATTCCAATTAGAAACATCCAAACCTATTTTGATCAAATAAAATCCTAAAGGGATTTAAAAAGATAAATAAACAATAAAGTTAAAATAGTTGGAATCACTATTATTGGATTCTTTTGATAAAAAGATTTGGTTTTCAAAAGGAAAGGTAGAATTATAAATAAGAATTATTTTATAAAGCCAAATTAAATCTTGGCCTAGCCTTTGAAATAAAATATATCTATTTGATAAAAAGAGTAAAGGTTTATTTAAATAAAATAAAGAGGATTTATTAATATCCAAATTTTATTTAAGTAAAGGCTTTTCCATTTTAAATAAACACTAAAACTTGTTATTTTATTTTAAATAAGTTTTTCAAGTGTTTTATTTATTCAAATAAAAACCTACTGAAATGATTTTGATATTATTTAGATTTCAAATAGAATTTTTAAAAAATAAATCAAATCCTATTTGAATTAATAACTAAGGACTATTTTATTTAATTATTAAATAGATCCTAAAAGAATAAAAGTATTATTTTATTTTGACTTTGGACTATGTTGTTAAACAGAATTAAAAACTACACAAAGTTTGGCTAAGGTTTGAATTCATTTGTTGTTTGAATTGTTTGCTTGAAAATCAAAACAAAAAATCAAATGGAAAAAGAAAAAGCTTACTGTAAAAAAAATTAATCGAACTCAACCCAACCCAACAGGCCCAACAGCCCAGTCGCAGCCCAACTTTTCCCCCCCACGCGCGAAACGTTTTTCACCCACAGATGCAGACAGGCAGGCCCCACTCTTTCTCCCTCCACCTTGGTGACAGACAGGTCCCACCGCCACCTCACCGTAGTCTTCAACCCCACGACCACGCCCCTAACGTTGCTGCCGATTGAATGCGGCAATGAATACGCGTCAATGCCTGAGTAATTTCTCGCAGTGACCATGCTCGTTAAATCGCCTCGCCCTCCTCTATCTTTCCCCCCAAACATCGCCTCCCCTCTACCACTAGGCTGCCAGAATTTCGAGCTCAAGCTTCTCTGCTCCGACGACCTTCTCCAGCAAAATCCGGCAAACCATGGCCACCCCTCGCCTCCCTCTGCACGCTAGCACATTCCCCATCGCCAGGCGCGTCTGCCCATAGCCCCAGCTAGCTCCCGCGCACTCTGGAAGCTCAGCTTCGTCGACCACAACTCGCCACCGTCGTCTGTTCCACCTCCGGCGAACTTCCCAGGTGAACTCCGACCACCCCGAACCCTCTCGATGACGCTCACGTGAACCCCACGTTCGCCCGCATCTAACCGTGTCTTTGTTTTGCCTTGGGGTGAACTGCAGCGTCACCCCGTCGTCAACCAGAGCCGCCAGACGTCGTTGCAAACTCCGGCGAGGAATTGCCAGCAGCTCCGAGCGCCCCTCACCAAGCCAGCGCCACCTTGAGCTTCACCTCGACCTCGCGAGCATGGTGAGCACCTCCGATTCCTCCCTTGCTTCCTGTAACTGCCGCGACGCCACCGTCTGACCGCGTGCCGCCGTCTGCCACCGCCAGCGCCGCCAGATCTTGGTCGAGCTGCTGTGAGCCGTGCGATGCGAATCGTCTGGCTGTGATTAGATTTTAACTGAAGGGGTATGAGCACATCTGAGCCGAGCGATCTCACTTAGATCCAACGATCCAGAGAGGCCGATCCGCACGAAACGATACCGGCCAGTAGAAATGCGCCACGTGGACATAATTTAGTTTAAAAACAGAAATAGAATCTGATTGAATTGCAAATTTGTAAATTGCATAACTTTTGATCCACACGTCCAAAAATTGCAAATTTTATATCAATGGAATCAGTAGAACAAGTACTTTGCAACCATGCATTTTGTTTCACGTTTTGCTTCTGGAAAATTGGTTGAATTTGCAGAAACATGTGTAGGCTTATTTTGAATATAAAAATTGTTCTATATAAAATTTTAATGTGAAATCTTTGCAAAATGGATTGTTGTGAACCTACTAACCCTAAAACCAAATTATGGATTTAAAAATGTATTTTGTGTAGTTTAGGAATAAATATTTGAGTTATCTCATTTCTAGTCAAATAAAAATATTGATTTTGTTTTTAAAAATGATTTTTGAGTAAAACCTTTGGGAAATGATTTGATTCAAACCTTCTGACCCTAAACACCAAGTTTTGAGAATTAAAATATATTTGGTGAACTCTTTAAAGAATATTGCCTTGCTAAAAGCATTTTCAACCACATAAAATAATGAAATGACTTAAAAATGGTTTATAGATAAAACCTTTTGCAAATGGATTTACCACTTTAGAAAATGACCACTTTGAACCTTATAATGTTTAGAATTTAGTAGAAACCACCTTTGCAAATAAAACTATCTTTTGCATGCTTGCATGCATGACCTTGTTTTTGTTATTTTATGTGTGACAAATTGTTTGAATGTTGTGTTGAATATGTGTTTACTTGATTGAATTGTAGTGAAGTTAGAAGAGTGTGATATTTACAAGATCAAGAAGTGAACCAACATTCTCTACTAAAAAGGCAAGTGACACTATCATCCAAGTCCTACTATTTTCATTACACTTAGTGGATTTTTGTAACATGCATGAAAAGGATTTCTGTATTTTATGCTATGCTAAATCCTAATAGGATACCCTTATATATTCCTTCGTGGAAACAATATATTGGGATGGGATACATGTTATGATTATATGAAGAGTTAAAAAGATATATGTTTTATATAATAAAACAAGTACTCAATGAACCACCTGGGTGGACAACGATACTCAAGGTTGGACAAGGTGGCAACAAAAGGAACCATGTTTATATGGCTATCTCTTTTTGTTGTGCACTAGAAGAAAACCACCCAGGGACTTAGAGATTGAACATGTTTCTCGTACAATGGTTTCCGTGTACAGCCACATGCTAAATGGGCTCTGGCTTAGTCAACTACATAGTGGAAGACCCATGCATTGGCATCTTCAGGTTAACTAGGATTGTGTAAGGGAACTTGAAACCCTACATTGGTGCCTGGATGACAAGCTAGCATTGTGTATTGGGAGGACTTCTATGGAAAGACTTTGTCACATTCTCAATCTGCCAGTACTCCATCTTGGTGAGTACTTATCCAGCGGCCACTGGTGGCATCAAGATGAGATTGTGTCATGTGGGTAAAGTGTACAACTTCTGTAGAAGATCAAATTCTAAGTACTTAGCCGTGTCCCCGGTTATGGACAATACTGAGCAACTAAGGCCTGAAGCTATGGAAGATCTCGACATTCCAATTTCTCAAAGTTAAAACTTGAGGGTGACAACAAGGGATTCGAAGCACATGGAGTTTTCCAAGGAGTTCAGAAAGATTTGACAAAAGATCAAAAACTATTTTGAAAAGATAGGATAAAACTATTTGCTTTCTGCAAAAGAGCCTGAACCCTACTTAGCCAAATATGCATGTAAATGATAGGATCCACTTATTTCTACATAGTAGTGAAACTTGCCAATACAATTCAAATGTATTGACCCTTGTGGCTGCAACTTATTATGTTGCAGGTTTGTTTGATGTTAGTGAAGTTTGTTGAATAGGATTACAAGTCTACAACCAACATGTTTGCCTGTGGCACTTTGAAGATGAAGGAACCCATGCTTATAGATATTCTGCTGCAATATATTGTAATAGCCAAATGAGCTATGTAAGATGTAATGAATTATTTTATTCCTGGTTATAAGTTGTATTATGACCTTTGTTTCTTGATATTACATCTTATCTGTGGATGCTAGATATTGATCCAGGGACTAGCATTGTAAACACGGGGATCTCTACCTTATTAAAGGTTGGGAACCTTACAAGATGGCTGATCGCTCTTTCCCCAAATCCTACTACTCGCTACCCCTAGTAGCGTCTGTCGTGGCCATTCCCACGACATTTACCGTTCGTAGATCAAGCTTGAGAGAGGTTAGCAAACCACACTCATGTTTGTTACTTGGATGGATACTCTGGTTTTCCCAAATAGTTATACATCTTGATGACCAACTTAAAACAACTTTCATTAGTCCTTATGGTTTACATGCTTACCGACGCATGCCTTTTGGTTTATGTAATGCTCCAGCTACTTTTCAAAGATGCATGAGTGCTATTTTTTGGATTTTATAGAACTGATAATGGAAGTATTTATGGATGACTTCTCTGTCTATGGAATTTCATTTACTAGTTGCTTGGATAATCTCAAAAGAGTTTTGCAGCATTGCGAAGAAACCAATCTTGATCTAAATTGGGAGAAGTGTCATTTTATGGTGATAAAAGGTATAGTCTTTGGACATAAGGTATCAGGTAAGGGTATTGAAGTAGACAGAGCTAAGGTTGAAGCAATAGAGAGAATGCCACAGCCTAGGGATATAAAAGGTATAAGAAGTTTTCTTGGTCATGTGGGTTTTATAGAAGGTTCATTAGGAATTTCTCTAGAATTTCTAAACCTTTGACTAACCTTTTTCAAAAGGGAGTAAAATTTAATTTTGATGATAATTGCCTTATTGCCTTTGATAAACTTAAATATGCTTTTTCCCACACTCCTATCATTAAACCACCTATACGGGATATGCCTTTTGATTTTATATGTGAAGCTAGTGATGATGCTGTAGGAGTAACTCTAGGACAACATATAGGTCGCAAATTTAATATTATACATCATTCTAGTAGAACTCTTAATAGTGCTCAAAAGGATTATCCTAAGGAAGAAAGAGAACTTTTTGCTGTATTTTTCACTTGCGATAAATTCATTCTTATATAGTGGATGCAAAAGTAAGAGTTCATATGGATCATGATGGTTTAAAATAACTCTTTGAGAGGAAGAATCGTAAGCCAAGACTGATTCATTGGATCCTTTTACTTCAAGAATTTGAGTTGCAGATTATGTAAAGGCAAGAAATAAAGATATTGGATACAGTATCCATATTTGCCCAGCAAGGCACCAATCTTATTGAGAGGAACTTTGGTCCTGGTGATTTTCATTTATGAGAATTATTAGAAGAGCTAAGGTCAATTCCTCCAATAGAGAAGAATTACTTGTTGTTGGAGGAGCTTGTCACCCCTGACTAAATAAACGATAAGTACAAGGTAAGTTTTATGTCTCTAAATAAGTGATTTGTTTTCACAATTTATACTCCTGAAATTTTTACCTTTGAATTCCTCATGTTTTTCTGAAGTTTCCGAGGGTTTACCAACTATACGGCCGCAACTATATGGCCGGAGAAAATGCTCCCGCCGTAAAGTTGGTCGTTAAACCTTGGGTATTCCCTTTGCGAAATTTTTCGATGTCTGGAAACTATACGACGAGAAAATTTGTTCCCGTCGTATAGTTGGTCGTTAAACCTTCTAACGGCTCCATTCCTTTTCGTGTGATTAAAAAAAATATGTCAGTTCCAAGTCAGTAACCTAACCGACCTGGACTCGAGATATTTTGGAAATATCTGCTCGGGAACAACTATACGAACGGAACTATACAGGCCACGCTCGTATAGTTGGTCGTTGCACAACTGGACTTTTCCAAATCCAAGATTTCTTTCCCTGTTTCATTAAGATTCTTTTCTTGGGCGTAACTTTGGTGTTTCTAGCAATTTTTACCGACCTCTAACCCCCTTATATACTTCCATTGTGTCTCTCTCTAATCATAATCACTAGTAACCAATCTAGTCATGCTCTATCCCGCCCCATGCTGTGGAAAAACCCTGGGTCTCATTTCTCCTTCCAGGGGCCGCTCTTGTAGCCCGTCCATGGAGGACGGGGACAAGGAGGTGGAGAGGTTTAGCCCGAGGTACAAGGAGTACGTCGATCCAAGCTTATACAACAGCGATGCTGATGAAGATTGGAGTGACATCTACATCAGTCGTGATGTCTATGATCCCCCAGAGATCAACTAGGCGACAATGAAGAGAGCTCAACAAGATAGAGAAGGTCACAAGCCGCATGGAAAAGGGCGTATGGAGACGGTCAAGTTCATCACAACAGACCGCAGGCCACTCAAGCGTAAGGAATTACCTAATATTGGTGTAGGTTCTAGCAAGGAAGCGATGGTGCCACTCTCGAAGCCTACCATTGGTGCTCGTATAAGGGTTAAGCCGCAAGAAGAGTGGAGGGATGGTTTCTACTTCCCCGATCCATCAATTATGGACGAGGAATAAGAAGTTGTTCCCAGGACCAAAGACCGTGTGCGAGCACTGGAGATATATCAAAAGCAGAAGCTAATCCATTGCGTTGAAGTCCGTCACCGTCTCAAGGAGATAGAGAAGAAGGATGATCTTCTCCCATTGGTGACTAAACTCACAGATAAAGTGGACACTTTGCAATCTGATTTGCGCATGTGCTACAGCCGCCTCACTTCCCTGGAGGATAAACAAGAAGTTGTGCACCGCGGTGTTGCACGCCATGGTGCCACAGTGATCTACAATAATCACGGTATCAAATAATCACGGGGGATTATTTGATCCCGCCTGGACTGATACCAAGCTTGGGGATATCTTTAAGACCTTGTAATCTAGCTTATAAGTTTTATATTACTATCTTTAGCTTTGCATTAGTTTGAGCTTAGAAATAAAGTTTGCATCATTAGAATTCCCTTCAGGAATAGTTGATCCCTTTTATGAAATTCCGAGTCTATTATCATATATGGAGCATTATTGAGTTTGTGCTTGTCTTATTAGATATATTAATGGCTTGAATATAATTTTACTTGCACTTGATGATAGCCATAGGAGTCTTCCACACCATTGGTATTAATGGAACATACAAAGATAATTTAGTCAATATGTTGTAAGTTCATAGTTTGATTTACAAAGGAAAAAATTATCTAATCAGTTAAGTTGAGAAAGGAACCTTGAACAAATGAAAATTAAAAGTGCTATCAAATTAGAGTGAGAACAAGACGAGGTAGATATTCAAGCTATAAAGATGCTTCATATACAAGTGGAATTTGGTAATTGAGATCATTAAACTATGAATTCCTACATGAAGTGAAATGTATGGCTAGCTCCTTTGCACAGCACTTAAACAAAAGTGTGAGCATAAAAAAAGAGAAAATAAAATGTGTAAAAAGCAAAATAGGCATATTTCACTATCTTGTGGTGAGACAAAGGAACGTTTGAGATTTTAAATCCCAAGTGAATATGTTAATCCTAAAACGCTTGGAACTACATCGCTAACTCATTCAATCGACTAAACACATTTACATCATATTGAGAGTAATCTTTTGTGAACTGTTAAAAGCTAAGGTGTGGAAGCCTGCTAATATTATTAGCATTGTTCAAGTAAGGTATTATTCATGAACTTATTCCTATGTATCATATATGATAAACACATGTTGCAATTGCCTCATTTATTTTATCGACTCAGCTTCATGAATATGAGGATCACATCCATTAAGCTAACCTTGCTCATGACGAGCAAGAGTCTAAGCTTGGGGAATTTTATGAGTGCATATTTGCATCATGTTTTATATTATTATTTTGCACTGTAGTAGTAGGATCTTGGTATTTCACGGCGTTCGCGCGCATCTTTTATGTCTATTTTCACCAGGATAAGTATAGATGATGGATACGATTGACACAGTTATTGGACCAGTTGTACTAGAGCGAAAAGGAGTCAAAAATAGCGTAAATCGCTAAATTGGGAAATATCAATAACACCAGAAGAAAACCCGCAGCGATCGCAGCAGGCAGAAGCTTTAACGAGCAACTATACGGCGGGTGAAAGGACATTTATTGTCATAATAACTTTTGGTGTTTGTTAACAACAATTAGATCATTTTATAGTTTGTCACTGTCCACAGGTTTGTATTATGATAAGTGAAAAGTACCCTCACACTTGGGAAAGTTTCCTGCAAGAGTGACAGAGTTCTGGAAACTCCAGACCGGAGTCTCCGGTCTCCCCAGACCGGAGTATCTGGTGTGGTCTGGAGTTTTCGGATTTGTCCCCGGTGGAGGCTTCAGAATCTTGGCTGGGACATTCTGATTGGGGGTCCGGAGCAAGGTCCAAAGGGTACTCCGGAATCTCCGGTCCTGGCTCTGTCCGGAGTCTCCGGTGTTGGAGGACCGGAGTCTCCGACCAAGTTGGGTCATGGCTGGTCCAGGACATTCAGATAGGCGGTCCGGAGGCTAGTCCGGAGGTAGACCGGAATCTCTGGTGTACAGACCGGAGTCTCCGGTCTGACTTTCCTCCAACGGTCAGAAAACAGTTTGTGGGGGGAACTGCCTATAAAAAGGGACCCTTATCTTCTTCCTCCAGTTGCTTGAGCTGCTCAAGAACACAAACTCCATTAGAGCCACCAAATCTACAAGATCTCTCCATCCAACCATCCAAAGTCATTGATCTTTGGATAATCGAAGGAGGAGGCCTTGATCTACAGCTTCACCAAGAGAGATCTTCATTTCCCCCTCATTCACTTGAGGGCCCCCAAGCTCTAGTGTTTCTTTGGAAACCCTAACTTTGATTTGGTTCTTACAAGCTGGTCTTTCATTGTTTTGATAGCTTGCTTGTATTTGGGAGCCTCCAATAAAGTTGTGGATGAGTGGCCCAAACTTGTAAAGGCGTCGTCTTCCACCTTGAAGGTCGCCGATATAGTGGAAGGTGGATTGATCCCGTTGGGGTGAGATTCATCGGAGAACAAGGAAGGCCTCTCGTGGCGTTGGTGGTTTGAAACCACCCCCTCTCCAAATGTAGACGTACTTCCCCTCAAAATGAAGGAACTATGGGAAACTAGGGATGCAGAAGTGGGACAATTGGGACAAGTGGGATAGCACTTTTAGACTATTAGACTAACTCAAAATTAAGTGGGTCAAGTGGGATAAGCTAGATTTGACATATCCTTCTTATCCCACTTATCCCACCTAAATTAGGGTTAGTCTAGTAGTCTAAAAGTGGTATCCCACTTGTCCCAATTGTCCCACCTCTGCATCCCTACGGGAAACAAATCCTTATATCTCCGCGTCCACTCCTTTGGTTACTTCTATCCTTTACCGCACTTTACTTACTTGTTCTTTCTTAGTGTTGTGATAGTCCTTGCTTGGTTGACATATAGGTAAATTCACCGTAGTTGCATAATCTAGAAAATTTACCTTTCTTGTCAAACCCTAATTTGGAAAGGAAGAAAAATTGAAGTAGCACCTATTCACCCCCCCCCCCCCCCTCTAGATGCCCATACGATCCTTTCAATTGGTATCAGAGCCTCGGCTCTTTATTTGGGATTTACCGCCTAAAATAATATGGGTAGCCGCGAAGGGGATGGTGATGGTGAGCCCACCATGGTGACCATGGAAGATCTCAAAAACTTGGAAACAAGATTGAGCTCTTCCTTGGTCAATGAATTCAAGAAGATGCTTGAGCAACTTCTTAAATACAAAGATGGCTCATCATCACCCTCTCCTCAAGAGGATCCTCCATCCGTTTTACCTAAAGGGAATACTCTGGTATCCCCCAAGGATATGATGGTAAGGGGTAAACAAGACAACACTAATTCCTCCACACAAAATGATGGGGGGAAGGGTGAGCACCGTGATTCATGGTACTCTCCTGACCCTCCAATACCTCACCCTGTATACAATAGAGGTGACCCACCTAAGCTTGAAGAATCTGCTACTTTTGCTCAATAACAATCACTAATGAGAACTCATATGCGCAGCTCTTGCATTGAACTATGGAACATCATCGAGCATGGACTCTTTATTGGGGATCCAAACAACTTGACAAGAATATAGGTTGTCAATAGTCAACTCAATGCCACTACCTTGCATATGATTCAACAAGGATTGGGTACAAAGGATTATCCACACATTGAGCACTTTAGCATTGCCAAGGAATCTTGGGATGCCCTCACTGTATTGTTTGTTGGAAATGAGAGTATGAGGAGGAACCGGTATGATACACTAAGAAATGAAGCCGAAGGCTTCTACATGATGGAAGGTGAAGATCATGAAGACATGTACCGAAGGCTCAAGACCACCGCCACCGCTTTTAGAAATGTGGGTGCCTCACATGTGGATGATGCGTGGATAAAAAGGAAATATGTGAGTGCACTCATGCCTTTTGATCCCACCGACTTGAAGATCCTACAAGGAAGACACAACTACCATCTCATGACCTCCAATGAAGTTATGCAAGAGATGGCCGCTTTCAAAGTTGCCGCCAAGAATGCCAAAGATGCTCGTGCTCATGCCCTTGGTATGAGCAACGTTGTCAATGTTGCTTTGAAGGCCAAAGTTGTGGACCATGGGGATGAAGAGGATAGTGATGAAGGCCTCTCCATGGACCACCCCGATGAAGTCAAGATTGCTCATAGTCAATATATGGCCTTCTATGCAAAGAACTTTTGGAAGAACCCCGCCAAGGCCAAGATGGAAATGCAACGAAGAAGCAACCCAAATGGGAAAAGAGAAAATACTACTAGATTGAGAACTTGCTTCAATTGTGGTGACCGCTATCACTTTGTGGCAAGTTGCCCCTATGAGAAGAGAGAAGATCATGGGGGTAAGCTTGTGTTGAAGAAGACTCTCAAAGCACCTTACAAGAAACCCTTCATCAAGAAGAATCCCATCAACAAGAAGTTGGGAGAAATTGTCTTGATCACTCATGAAGAATACTCCTCCGACAATGAAGATGATGAAGATGAGGAAGAGGAAACTTCTAATGGTGTGGCGGCTCTAGCCACTACTTCTACTCCAACATTCTCACTCTTCTATTCTCCAAATGAGAATTCTCCCATCAAGAACGTCACTTGCCTTATGGCAAGAGGAACGGAGGTATCCTCATCATCTCACTCCACTCCCTTAGTTAATGATGAAATTGATGATGAGATGTCTCTTGATGTTAAAAGGGAATTAATTGCTTTCGATGAGTTTATGACTAACCTACAAGGGGATGCTAAGATACATTTTGGTAACATCTTAGATCAACTTTCCCACACACAAGAGCTCCTAGATGTAAGATGTAAACTTGGGCATGAACACATGATTGAGCTAGAGGCTTTAAACAATGCTCTAGAAGAAGAACAAGAGACTAGGATGTCACTTGAATTAAAACTTGAAGGGCTTGATGAGGCCAATGACATTATTGTTAATAAACTCATCAAAGAGCATGATCTAAATACAAAAGGGATAAAAAGGACAAGATTGAGTTTGGTGTGGTTCATGAAAAACTTGCCGAGGACTTTAGTTTGCTTAACAACGCTCACAAGGCTTTAGAAAGTGAACTCTTGTCACTCACAAAGTCCCATGAAACGCTTCAAACTCAATTGGCAAATATTCCTTCACCTAGTAACTTCATTCCATCTAGTAGTACAACTATTCTTGAAGAAAATGCTAGGTTGAAGTGGGAGCTAGCCAAGGCCACATTTCCACAAGGCAACAAGTCCATTGATGATCTTTTGAGTAAGCAAAGGCCTTGTGGTGAAAAAGGGGCATTGGTTTTGTCTCCAAAACCAAGAAGAAGAACAGTAAGAAGAAGAAGGCCAAGCCTGCACAAGAGACCAACAAGGCCATTGTGGATAGTAAGACCACAAGTGGTAAAACTATGTCTCATGATGACTTTGCGGGAAGTTCTAACCCTCACTATGTTCTAATGTGTGATTATTATGGTTATGTGTATGCACAATATGTTGGCCCATATGATGGTTATATTGCTTGGTTTATTTGGGTTCCCAAGACCCTTGTTGCTAACAAAATAGGATCCATTGAAAATGGGTACCTAAAAATTACCTCGATCTTTTGTAGACTTATGCTTCCGGAGGGTCAAAGTGGGTGCTTGGTAGTGGTTGCACGAGTCATATGACCGGAAGCTCGTCTATTGTCAAGGACTTAAAGCCAAATGATGATCAAATCACCGTGACATATGCCGACAAGTCAAAGTCTAAGGTAATGGGTTTCGGCAAGGTAGTGGTTGCTCACGACATTACACTCGTGAACGTCATGCTTGTTGAGACCCTTGGATACAATTTACTTTCATTCCGTGCTCTTGGAAAGATGGGTTTTGTCGTCTTTATTGATATTGATATTGTGGTCCTCTTGTGGAGCAAGTCTCTCAAGGTCGCTTTTGTTGGGTACGTCGAGCATGACTTGTACGTGGTGGACTTTTTGGGGCAAGCCACTACAAGTCAGATGTGCTTATTCGGAAAGGCTGATGTGGGTTGGTTATGGCATCG
Organism: Avena sativa; assembly: GCA_916181665.1. Lineage (NCBI taxonomy): Eukaryota > Viridiplantae > Streptophyta > Magnoliopsida > Poales > Poaceae > Avena > Avena sativa. Next base: position 81,278,312 of record OV702299.1, on the reverse strand, counting down.
CCGACTAGCCCATGTCAATATGAGAACTTTGCAAAGTCTCCACAAGGAGGGCCATATTGTTGGACTAAAAGAAAATGTTTCCTTTGCCAAAGATCGTGTTTGCAGGGCATGTGTTCTAGGGAAGATGCATGATGTTCCTCACAAGCCTAAGAACCGCATCAAGTCTACCAAGATCTTGGAGCTCCTCCATGTGGACCTTTTTGGTCCCCCGTCTCATGCAAGTCTTGGTGGGAAGAAATATTGTTTGGTGATCGTTGATGACTTTTCAAGATACTCGTGGGTATATTTCTTCAAGTTGAAGAGTGAGACCCAAAATACCTTCATCGACTTCATCAACATGGTCCAACGTCAATACAATCTTCCCGTGTTGATCATAAGAAGTGACAACAGCACCGAGTTCAAGAACTACACCTTGAATGATTTCCTAGTGATGAGGGGATAAAACATCAATATTCTGCTGCATACACCCCTCAACAAAATGGTGTGGCCGAAAGGAAGAACCAGACTCTTATTGAGATGGCTAGGACCATGTTGGCGGAGTTTAAATCTCCATACAACTTTTGGGCCGAAGCCATCTCCACCGCTTGCCATGCTTCAAACCGGCTCTACCTCCGCAAAGAAATCAACAAGACTCCATATGAAATACTTACTGGTAACAAGCCCAACATATCTTACTTACGGGTGTTTGGTTGTAAGTGTTTCTATCTCATAAAAGGTGTTCGTTTGTCCAAATTCGAGTCTAAAGCATTAGAGGGTATTTTTGTTGGCTATGGTCTAGAATCTCACACTTATAGAATCTATGATAAGCTCTCCGGAGCCGTCATAGAATCGTGTAGTGTGACCTTCGAAGAATATGATGGTCCCCAAGGGGGGCGTGTTGATGCTTGTGATGCAGATGATGAAATGCCTTGGGATGCCATAGGAAGAATGGGTGTGGGATATATCCGCCCCGTTGAGGAACCCCTTATGGCGGATCGAGAAGAACTATGCTCCACTCAAGTGGATCCCTCATCTTCACAACATCAACAAGCTCCATCCACTTAGGAGGGCAATGACTCAAGCCAAAGACAAGATGTGGACCCTCAACATGATGATCATAGTGACAACTCTAGTCAAGGGGAGCTTGATTCATTCTCCAGGATGTCAAGTGCTGCCAAGGCAATTACTCAAGGAAGATCCTACAAACTGCCTTGAGACAAGCTCAAATCGATGCTTGAAGGGTACTTGATCAAGACCAGGGTCAATCTTTGCCCCTTAATGAAGAAAATGATACTGGGGATGATCAAGGTCAAGTGGATGGTCAAGACGAGGACCAAAGTGATGAAGAGGGTCCCCCTAGGAACAATGAGGAGATCCACACTCGTCATGAAGCTAAAAGGAGAAGATGTATGAATTAAGAGACCACTCTCTCCAAAATGTGGTTGGTGATCTTAGGAGAGGCATTACCACAAGAGCACAATTGAAGAGGTTTAGTGAACACCAAGCACACATCTCCATGATTGAACCAAATAAAGTGTGGGAAGCTCTTGAGGATTCGGATTGGTTGGAAGCTATGCACAAAGAGCTCAACAACTTTGAGAGAACAAAGTATGGAAGTTAGTTGAGAAGCCAAAGGATTGTCGCAATGTTATTGGCACAAAGTGGATATTCAAGAACAAGCAAGATGAGCATGGAATTATAATAAGGAACAAGGCTAGATTGGTTGCACAAGGGTTCTCTAAAATTGAAGGCATTGACTATGGAGAGACATATGCACCCGTGGCTCGTGTTGAGTCCATCCGTATCCTTCTTGCTTATGCGGCACATCATAACTTTAAGTTGCAACAAATGGATGTAGAAAGTGCATTTCTTTATGGTCCATTAAATGAGTTGGTATATGTTAAGCAACCCCCGGGATTTGAGGATCCCAAATTTCCAAACCATGTCTACAAACTTGATAAGGCGCTCTATGGGCTCAAGCAATCCCCACGCACGTGGTATGAGCACCTTAGAGACTTGTTGTTTGACCGTGGTTTTGAGGTTGGGAAAATCGATCGCACTCTTTTTACTAAGAAGGTCAATGGGGAGATTTTTGTATGCCAAATATATGTTGATGATATTATCTTTGGCTCATCTAACAAAGCTTTTAATGATGAATTCTCAAAGCTTATGACTAGTAGGTTCCGGATGTCTTTGATAGGGGAGTTGAGAGTATTTCTTGGTTTTGAGATCAAGCAAGTTAGAGGAGGGACATTCTTCAACCAAGCCAAGTATACTCAAGATATGCTCAAGAGATTCAATATGAAAGATCTAAATGGAGCTCCAACTCCCATGGCTACAAAGACTCATCTAGAACAAAATCCAAATGGTAAAGATGTGGATCAAAAGGTATAACGGTCTATGATTGGTTGTTTGCTTTACCTTTGTGCATCTAGACCCGATATTGTGTTGAGTGTAGGTGTGTGTGCAAGATATCAAGCGGCTCCTAAAGAAAGCCATTTAATGGCGGTCAAGAGAATCTTTCGATATTTAGTTCATACCCCATTTTATGGTCTTTGGTACCCTCGAGGCTCAACATTTGCTCTTTGTGGATACACGGATTCGGATTGGGCGGGTGATAAGGATGATAGAAAATCAACATCCGGGGCTTGCCAATTCCTTGGTAGGTCCTTGGTATGTTGGTCTTCTAAGAAGAAAAATTGTATATCTCTCTCCACCGCCGAAGCCGAGTATGTAGTTGCTGCTAGTGCTTGCACCCAATTGCTATGTATGAGGCAAACTTTAAAGGAATACAGGGTCCATTGTGACAAAGTGCCTCTTCTATGTGACAATGAAAGTGCTACCGAGATTCCCTATAACCCGGTGGATCACACAAGGACAAAGCATATTGAGATTCGCGATCACTTCATTAGAGATCATGTTGCTCGAGGTGATATTGATCTATCCTATGTGTCAACCAAAGATCAACTTGCCGACATCTTCACGAAGCCACTTGATGAAGGAAGGTTTTGCTATTTGAGGAATGAACTAAATATTGTAGATTCAAGGAGCTTGACTTGATTATCTTGCATTCTCACCTATGACTTGACCCATATTTGGTATGGGTGTAGGAAGGGATATAGGGGAGTGCGGTCCTAATTGATTGGACTATCCCTCCCCCATTATGCCCAAAGAAATCAAAATCATTCCTCTTAATATCATTTTGTGATATGTGAGCTTAAATGATGAGTTTCGGTAATGGACCCAAGATATATCTTCGTGGTGCCAAGATGAGTATACTCAAATATGGTGGCCAAGGCCACCGCCCTCTCTTATTAGAGAGGTATGTGCTTACTCGTGTTTGTCATTTGCTTGATCCGTGTTGTTTTGAGTCTTCCCGAACATTTTTATGGATTTCTCTGGCTCTTATTGGTTCTTCACAATTTGATATCTCAACCCAAGCCTATTTCATGTCTTTAACCTATCTATCTCTCATATGTGTCCCCAAACACCTATCCTAGAGTTTTTGGTCGAGGAGGACCGGAGTCTCCGGTCCAGACGGTTTCTGCCACTTATAGCAAGGGGACGGGGTGAAATGGTATAGCAGTTCCTCATTCTTCACCCCGTCCACCTCCTCCTAACCCGTCGCCTCCCCTTCCAAAACTCCTCCCCGGAGTTCAATAAGACCCCGGGATCCGTCGTGCCGCAGGCCAACCTTCCCCTCTCCTCCATTGGGTCATTCCCACCGGAGGAATTGATCCCATGGACAGATCTGGTACCTCTCCTCCTCTATTTCTCCTAGGGTTCATCTCTAGATGTGTTTTTGAGGATTGGTGTTGATTTGTCCATTGGAATCACTTGTTTGCGTGCACTCTAGTACTTTAGCCTTGTTGCATTGCTCGATCTACTAGATTCACCCCCACCAGCTTCTCCCCATCTCATGCCCAAGCCTCCCGGCCGGAGATTCTGGACTTAGGTCCGGAGACTCCGATCTAGGCCAAAGACTCCGGTCCTGAGCCAGAGACTCCGGTATGAGGTGTGGAGACTCCGGTGTAGGGTGAATCAAACCAGACCAGAAATGCATCAAAGCTCTTGTACTGCATTGTTGGGACACATATACTCATCTCCATGCTATCTCCCTCATTGTTGTTCACAGGTGATGGTTCTAGTCGTCCTCGTCGTACCATGGCCAAGTCACAAAGGGGCACTCCTCGCTATGATGAAGCTCAAGGTCAGTTTATCGTGCCTCCGTCCAACTGTAAACAGCAGGCACGTGATGCAGTTTACTTGAAGAGGGATCAGGAGAGGGCTGAACGAGAGGACCGTGCCAAGATGGCCAAATATGACAAACTTCAGTCCTTGGCCAAAATGTCAAAAGAGGAGTACCGTGAACTGATAAAGACTGATTTTTATGAGTTGCCTCGTACCAGCGAAGACCATCATTTCTGGAGGAAGGAACAGTTAGTGTTCATGAAGGATGTGTATGGTGTGCTCACAAAATCACCTGTCTGCCCTCAGAAGTTCATGAGTGTTGAGCAGATGCGCCTCAGACCCTACTTCAACGATGCTTTGTGGATCTGTGAGAAGCTGGGACTGTATAACTTGATGGAGCTGCGTGAAGACTATGATATCTACCTTGTACAGCAGTTCTATGCCACCGTTGTGTTTGGGTCTGATCAAGACAGGACCATGGTTTGGATGTCTGGCACCACTCGCTGCACAGCTACATTCCATGACTTTGCCAACGTCATCTTTGAGACCTTTCATGGAGTATCCACTCCCGTTGGGTTGCGTATGCACTCTGCAGCTCTGGGTGAGAACAAGATGAAGCTGGCACATCTGTATGGCAGCGAGGGTGTTGTGGGGGGTCCAAGGGACTCAAGACTCTCTACAACCTAATGTTGAGGATTTTCCGTCATACCATTGCACCAAGTGCTGGGAATGACGATGCATTAGGTGTGGGCTTTTCAACCTTTTGTACCACACCCACCGGATCTACAATGCTGGTCCAGAGGCAGATGCTGAACCTATTGATGTGATGGATTTCATATTTGAGGATATGTTCCATGCTATTCTTTACAAGAAGTCTCCTCCATATGCACCTTTGGTTATGAGGCTCATCAACTCCAAGGAGCATAATTCTCCTCTTAGCATAGCACCTCATCTTACTGAGCACACTTTGGTCTCACTGTAGCAGAAGGGGTGTATGGGGCCTGCTCCGAGGCGTTGCTATGGGGATGATGATGAGGAGATTGAGACTAAGAGGGCTCCCTCTCCACCTAGACTTTGGAGGAAGAATTCCTCCAATGCACCTATGCCTTCCATGACCAGGGACTATGTTCATGAGAAGGTCAAGAAGGCCTCTTTCTGGGAAAGGACTTTGTGCTGCATGAATGTTCACATCCGCAAACAGCAGCATGCATCCTACCAAAGCAACCGTCGCATTGAGAAGCTCCTCAAGGAGATCAAGGAACAAGGTGAAGGGGATAATGAGGAAGGTGAGGATGAATACAATGATGAGCATGGGGCTCAGCAGTCCACAGAGTTTGACCACACACTCTCATTTGGGGCATGGAATGCCCAACAGGATAGCCTGGTGGATTGGAAGACCTTTGCTGATGTCACCTCAGTTTTCGGGTACCAGGGTACCTCCTCTTCTTGCCCTCACGGCAAAGGGCCTGTAGTCCCTGAGGATGATGATGATGATGACTATGATGAGGGTGGTGATGACTAGGATGAGGAGGAGGACGACGAGGATGACGAGGACTACTGAGTTGCTGGGGCGCTAGCTTAGGTCTTTTCCCTTTGTGGCGTTCCGAAGCCAAAGGGGGAGAAGACATTCTCATCGTTTTGCATGGGTTTGGGCTTTGGATTTGCTAATATCTGCTTTCATTTGCCATATTCGAACTTTGAGCTTCATGTGTGTTATTTGCCGTTCATGTGTGTGACTATGTGCTTGTGTGCACTATCTATTGTAATTCATGTGAGATTTATGTGTGCTATCGTTGATACTACCTACCTTGCATGATTTACTTATTTACCTTATTGCACATAGTAAGAGGGAGCCCCATATATTTATTCCATGCAAAATCACTTGTTTTCATCGAACACCAAAAAGGGGAGATTGAAAGGACATTTATTGTCATAATCACTTTTGGTGTTTCTTAATAACATGCAGATCATTTTACAGTTTGTCACTGTCCACAGGTTGGTATTATGATAAGTGAAAAGTACCCTCACACTTGGGAAAGTTTCCTGCAAGAGTGACAGAGTTCTGGAAACTCCAGACCGGAGTCTCTGGTGTGGTCTGGAGTTTCTGGATTTATCCCGGTGGAGGCTTCAGAATCTTGGCTGGGACATTCTGATTGGGGGTCCGGAGCAAGGTCCGGAGGGTACTCCGGAATCTCCGGTCCTGGCTCTGTCCGGAGTCTCTGGTGTTGGAGGACCGGAGTCTCCGGCCAAGTTGGGTCATGGCTGGTCCAGGACATTCAGATAGGCGGTCCGGAGGCTAGTCCGGAGATAGACCGGAATCTCCGGTGTAGACCGGAGTCTCCGGTGTACAGACCGGAGTCTCCGGTCTGACTTTCCTCCAACGGTCAGAAAACGGTTCGTGGAGGGAGCTGCCTATAAAAAGGGACCCTTATCTTCTTCCTCCAGTTGCTCGAGCTGCTCAAGAACTCAAACTCCATTAGAGCCACCAAATCTACAAGATCTCTCCATCCAACCATCCAAAGTCATTGATCTTTGGAGAATCGAAGGAGGAGACCTTGATCTACAGGTTCGCCAAGAGAGATCTTCATTTCCCCCTCATTCACTTGAGGGCCCCCAAGCTCTAGTGTTTCTTTGGAAACCCTAACTTTGATTTGGTTCTTACAAGCTTGTCTTTGATTGTTTTGACAGCTTGCTTGTATTTGGGAGCCTCCAATTAAGTTGTGGATGTGTGCCCCAAACTTTTAAAGGTGTCGGCTTCCACCTTGAAGGTTGCCGATATAGTGGAAGGTGGATCGATCCTGTTGGGGTGAGTTCATCGGAGAACAAGGGAGGCCTCTCGTGGCGTTGGTGGTTTGAAACCACCCCCTCTCCAAATGTAGACGTACTTCCCCTCAAAAGGAAGTAACTACGGGAAACAAATCCTTGTGTCTCCGCGTCCACTCCTTTGGTTACTTCTATCCTTTATCGCACTTTACTTACTTGTTCTTGCTTAGTGTTGTGATAGTCCTTGCTTGGTTGACATATAGGTAAATTCACCGTAGTTGCATAATCTAGAGAATTTACCTTTCTTGTCAAACCCTAATTTGGAAAAGAAGAAAAATTGAAGTAGCACCTATTCACCCCCCCCCCTTTAGGTGCCCATACGATCCTTTCAGCGGGAAAAAGTATTCCCGTCGTATAGTTGCCGCCACAACTGCCTCCTCAAATAGTTTCGTCCCGTGCAATCAAAGGGAGATACGACATACAGAACAAACAGAAATCGCAGAAACCTCGCCTTTGGAAGGGATCTGGAGGGGTAACTCATCCACCGGGGATCCTTCTTCACCCTACGCAGATCCGGGAGGCTAAGGCATTGATCTTCATCATCAACCGCTGCATCACCACCATCTCCATCCATCCCATCTACATCTTGTCTAGATCTAGTTGTAATTTCCGTACTCATTATGGATTTATACAAGTACTATTTATCTATGATAGATTCCATTGTCTTTGCTATGATGTTGATTGCCTCCATGTCTGAGTAGATCATTAGTTCTTAGGGAGATGGAGAAACCCTAGCATGAGATTGAAATAAGATAAATTTTATTATGATATTCATCGTTGTGACCATGTGTTAGATTGTCTTCATCTTGATGTTGGGAGAAGTCGACCTCTCATATTTTCCTCTTGTGGGGACTTGATGGAGGGAACTACTTGACGGATGTGTGCTAGCACTTATGGTGGCTATAAGTTTTAGTACCCCTTACGTATCAACTTGGGAACTTAGGAAACTCATGAAACGCTATCCATGCCATAGGATACATCCTACGGGATAAAGTCCCTTAATAGCGTAGTAATTCAATTGACGTCGATTGCTTGTTTGCTGTGGTTATGAGGATGATATGAGCAGTGGTTGCTGCATATTCGTCGAATTACGGAGTTCCTCCCACACATACATGGTTGAGAATGTTCATGATAATAATCTTTATCTTAAACCCTTTATAATGCTAGAGGTGTATCCACTACTCCCTGAGAACACTTTTCCCCATTGCAGTTTCATATCTCCTTTACATACGCGATACTTTCTTTCTGCATTCAGGTTGTTTTACTATACTTATTGTTTACTTATACAAAAACCCAAAAATACATTTTTAAATAAAACTCGCATTTTATCTTATTACTTAGAACGTTATTTAGCATTACTACTTCAGTATTTAATTCAAGAGTTATTAGACTTCAGAACTCCCGCTCCCTATGGGATCGATATCTTATTTCAAAACTAGCTACAAACGATCTGTGCACTTGCAGTCATCAAGTATCTCGCTGCAGTACTGAAGCTAAATACAAGGCGGTTGCTAATGCCACAACTGAGCTCATATGGGTGCAGTCCTTATTGAGAGAGTTGGGAGTCTCTCAAGATCATCCTCTAGTCCTTTGGTGTGACTACATCGGTCATCTAATCCGGTATTTCATGCCCGAACGAAACACATTGAAGTTGACTATCACTTTGTCAGGGAATGTGTTGCATAGAAGCTACTCCATATCAAGTTCATCCCCTCCAAAGATCAACTTTCTGACATCTTCACGAAGCCTCTTCCATAGCCATAGTTTGTAGGTTGTAGGCACAATCTCAATCTTTTGGATTCTAAGAGAGGTTGAGATTGAGGGAGGGTGTTATAATATGTATAGGATAAGGAGTAGGATTCCTATGTGTAAATGTATTGTAACGAAACTATGTTAATCCTATTATATAAACTGACCTAGACTAGCATTCTGGGTCAAGATTGTTTGCCCCAATCTCATTGTTTATCATCACACAACGGGCAGCACGGTCGGCACGGAAGACAACATCGCTCAAGCCGCTCTGCAACATCTGTCCTAGAAAGCCAGCCAGATGAAGAATTTCACCCTTGGATGTTGTCACTTGTCAGTCATTCTGCCTTGCTCTAACTGTTGGACAGATTGACAGGTTAAATGTGGAGATCCAGTAGGCTGAACGTGAGTATGATCTCGATCATGCTGCTGAACTAAAGTATGGCAGCCTGAATGCGATGCAGCATGAGATACAAATGACAAATAAAATGAGTTGAATGAATATCAAAGTTCCGGGAAATCCATGCTAGGAGAAGAGGTGACCCAATATGATATTGCAGAAATTGTGAGTATCCCCGAGGAGGAACTTGTTTAATGATGCTAACTTGCCAGGTTCTTCTCGCACTAGCGGGTATGAAACTAGAAGGGAAAGAGGAGAGGTCTATAGTCATAGTAAGCTAGTGAGGGGGAAGGAGTCAAGGACTCCGGATGAGCATCTTAAGGAATTTGTTGCCCCGAGGAAGAACAAAACTGGAAAATTTACTCGGAGACCTCGCAATACCACTGGGGCGAGGGGAAAGACAAGGTGCACATCCCACCGAGGATGAATGGTAGGAAAAGGGGGACTATGCAAGTCTGGGTTACTGTGAATGTGCAGGTTGTGGGTGAGGAAAGTGTTGAGTCGGGAGGAAAGTGTCATAAGACGGATCGGTTTTCAATAGGCTTCAAGAACCAGCGGTGGCCCCTGCGGAGCAGGGCCGTCGACAGTAATGAATCTGCTCGGCCTGAACTGTCGCAGTTTGGGGTTGGACATGGCGGTAGGCAAACTACGTGATCTTACGAGATCTTACAAGCTAGGGGTGGTTTTCTTGAGCGAGACAAACAAAAAGCAAGATCCATGGACAAACTTAAGTGGAGTCTCGGCTTCAAGAACGGCGTTGCGGTGGATTGTGATGGGAGAAGTGGAGGGTTAGCACTCTGGTGGCATGATGATGTGGAAGTGTCGGTCCGCCCTTGGTGTCAGAATTTTATTGATGCAAAAATATGCTTTGAATGCAAAACCTTGAGGTTTACTGGCGTGTACGGTGAACCAAGGACAGAGCCGCGCCAGCGTACATGGGACATGCTCAGATATCTTAGTTCCCAGGACGATCTTCCTTGGATCTGCGCTAGAGATTTCAACGAGGTTACTGAAGGGAATATGCTCGAGAGGCAATAATAAGGTGGTTATTATCTTATTCCTTGTTTATGATAAATGTTTATTTCTTATGCTATAATTGTATTAATCAAAAACGTTAATACATGTGTGTTTAATAAACAAATAAGGAGTTCCTAGTTATGCCTATCATATAAACTAGCTCTTTGATTAACATGATGATCAAGGTTTCCTAATCATGGACATTGGATGTTGTTAATAACAAGGTCACAACATTGGTGGAATGATGTGATGAACATTCGTCTCAAGTATAGTAATACGATCAAAGTCATTATGTTTCAATTACTATAACATTATTGCAAGTAACTTTAGTCCTTAGACCATGAGATCATGTTAATCACTAACATATGAAGAGTGTCTTGATAACATCAAACGACAAACCGTAACAAGGTGAATATAAAGGTGGGTTCAGATACTCCGATAATGTTATGTAGAGGCTCATGGATCAAGAGGGGGATTTGTCCATCCAAATGACGGAGAGATATACTCTGGGCCCTCTCGGTGATATCACATTGATATAGCTTGCAAGCAAGTGATGGAGATCACTAGAATGTTATATCACGGGAATACCTATGATCGAATCTCGGACATGTAAAATATCGCGAGACAAAAGGATGTGTGGGAGTTAGTACGGATATCCAGGTCCCACAGTTGATTATTGATCGAAGAGGGATCTCGATCATGTCTGCATTATTCGTGAATCGTAGGGTGACACACTTTAGGAATACCGACACCATTTGGAGCAAATGAGATGCTAGAGAAAGAAAAAGAAAGCGCTGGAATTATTTTAATGGAAACATGAATTGTTTCGGGTGAAATTGCTGAAACTGGTTCTGCATATAAAATTGAAATGTTGCAAGGGTTTTTATGTGAATGTTTGTTTAATTATTGTAATTAACAAAATTCTGAATAAAATAAATAAGGAGTTTTCAGTAAATGAGAGCTTGCATTAAATTTGGTAGAAATTTAATGGATGTGAGTGATTTTTTTAGTGGAGGCATGTTTATGTGAGTCGAGGATTTTTATTTTGAGTGGGAGCTCCACCCACATGAATGTGGAAGAGGTGGGACAGCCACCATGGCTGCCACGCCATGCCCTTTGGGCTGCCTCCTCTCCCTATAAAAGGCCCCCCTCTCCTCCTCTCATCTCACACCTCCTCGTGAAGGATCTTTCTCCCCCTCTAGTATTATTCCCCCATGGTCTCAGACTAGCGAGATACATGTTCCCGGTGGCTTTTTCTGGAGCGAGGATTTGCTACTTCTGCTGCATTGCTGGAGCAAGGTCGCAGAGGTGGTCACGGATCCGGACATGTGTGCGATCACGGATGGTCCGCTAAGTTGCGGGGTTGTCGGACTTCTACACGATCTTGAGATTGGCAAGAGATCGACTATATCACCAACGAGTCCATAATCATAAAGCTTTGTCGGTCTTCAAGGGTATGTATTTTGGATGTATATCCACCCGTTGATTGTATCTAGATAGATGGATCATGGCGTATACAGTTCCCATCGTAGGAAAATTTTGTTTTCCATGCTGCAAACCCAACAGTTGTCTCACAGGAGGAACAACTCGGCGGCAATGCCCCAGTGCTTCAAATATGTTGGCTTTTAGTAGTACGTTGATTGATTGCAAGCTGAACAACTTGGGATATAATGGCTACACATTTGCATGAAATAACAAGAGGGAAGTTGACGCAAATGTTCAAGCATGTCTAGACAGAGCTACGGCGACAACGTCGTTCCTCTCTCTATTCATACTCAGGTTTGATCATATTCTTACAGAAGAATTGGACTAAGTGGCAATTCTCACTCGGGTATTGGAGGATGTGGGTCGTAAGCGTCAAGTCCATAGGGGATTTATGTATGAGGAGATGTGGGCCATGCATGAGCAGTACGAGGAGATGGTGAAGGTGGCCTAGGCGAGTGGGCCGAGTTCAGAGGAGGGGATATCTGGGCTCTGGCCAAAACTAAAAGAAATGAAAAGCCAGATGAAGAGCTAGAGTGTGGAGGTGTTTGGCTCGGTTAGAGCTAAGATTAAAAAGCTGAAGGATCAGGTGGCTATTCTGAGAGAGGAGGCTCTAGTCTCTGGATCCCTTCAGGTGGTTAAAGGTATTGATCTCAAGCTCCACGACATGTATGAGAGGGAGGAGTTGATGTACTATCAGAGATCGAGGCAAGATTGGCTCAAAGCGGGCGACCACAACACGAAATTTTTCTAGAATCGTGCCTCTCATCGGAGAATGAAGAACACAGTCAAATTTTTTAAAAGAGCTAATGGTACGGTGTGCAAAAACTAATGAAGGTATGCAGGAAATGGCACTAGCCTTTTTTGAGAAATTATTTGAATCTGAGGGATCCTCTAACACTTCGACTGTTTTGTACCTAATGGAGGAAAGGATGGAGGAAGAAATGAATGAGAACCTCACTGGAGGCTTTTCAGACAGGGAAATCGAAGAAGCCTTATTTCAAATAGGGCCCACAAAGGCTCCTAGGACTGATGGGATTTTGGCCCTTTTCTACCAGAAGCACTAGGCGATTTTGAAGCATGCAGTTTGCCGCGCTATTAGATACTTCTTGGAAGTCATACCTTATCCTGATAATTTTAATGATACTATCCTGGTGTTAATCCCGAAGGTCACCTCACCGGAGTTCTTGACCCAATTTCGGCCAATAGGTCTATGCAATGTGTGTTATAAAATAGCTTCCAAAGTCTTGGCAAATAGGTTGAAAAGGATCCTCCCTTTGTTGATCTTGGAGAAACAAAGTGCTTTCGTGCCCGGTAGATTAATCACTCATAATGTTCTAGTGGCCTACGAGTGTGCATGCGATTAGGAAGAGGAAGAAACCCTTATGTGCTGTGAAGCTAGATATGATGAAGGCCTATGATAGGGTCAAGTGGGTTTTCCTCGAGGCTATGATGCTCAAGATGGGGTTCTGTGAGAGATGGGTACAGATGGTGATGATATGTGTCAGGACAACTAGGATTTCCGTCAAGCTGAATGGGGGCTTGTCTGATTATTTTGTGCCTACAAGGGGTCTCTGACAAGGGGACCCTTTATCGATGTACCCTTTCCTATTATGCATTGAAGGTTCCTCGGCGCTGCTGAGGCAAGCGCAAATGGAGAAGAAAATGGAAGGGTGAAGTTTGTGGCTACTGGGCCAATGGTTACACATATACTATTAGCCGATGATAGTGTTGTGTTCTTGGAGGTCAGCTAATCGTGTCTAACGGCCCTAACGGATATTCTGAAGCAATATGAGGATTGTTCTGGCCAACGTGTGAACCTAGACAAGTCGACGATCTACTTTAGAAAAGGTTGCGTCGACGAGAGGAAGGCTGTGTTGGAGAATTTTGTGGGTATTGTATGTGAGGCTCTTTTAGAAAAATATTTGGGATTACATACAGCGGTGGGTCGATCCAAGGATGGGGCTTTTCAGAACATTCCAGAAAGATCGTTGGGGAAAGTGAAGGGGTGGAAAGGTCAGGGCATGTCGTTGGAAGGCAAGGAAACATTGATAAAATCGGTCCTTCGGGTTGTGCCCACTTATCCAATGAGTTGTTTCAGGCTCACAGAGGGCATGTGTAACAAGTTGACATCCATCTATTCTGGTTATTGGTGGGGTATGGCTGAAGGTAGAAGGAAAGCCTCCAAGATTAGCTGGGACAGAAGGAGCCCTCCAAAGAAGAAAGGGGTCTGGGGTTTTGGAATTTCTTAGGTTTCAATCAGGCGCTGTTGGCCAAGCAAGCCTAGAGGCTAATGACATCTCCCATCTCCCTTTGTGAAAGAGTGTTAAAGGCTCGCTACTTCAGAGGAGTGGATTTTTTGGAGGCTCCATGTCCGAAGGGTGTCTCGTATATATGACATAGCATTATTCATGGGCGGGAGCTACTAAAGGAAGGTCTGGTGTGGATCATTGGGGATGGAAGTAAAGTAAAGGTGTGGGAGAGTTTTTGGATACCTAGGTCAGGGTTGCGGCGTCCACTGGGACACAAGCCTGGAAAAATTGTGACCAAGGTTGATGAGCTCCTATTACCTGATGGTTTGGGGTGGAATGAAGAAAAGTTGCGTGATATTTTCTTTGATGGCGATGTTGACAATATTCTGAAAGTTCCGGTGGGTAGAGCTGGATTAGAGGACTATTTTGCGTGGAATTTCACCAAAAATGGATTTTTTTAGTAAAGTTGGCGTACCATTTGAAGATGCAGTTGCGCAGCAACAATGCGGGCCAGGCCGGCTTGTCAGTGTCGTATAGCAATCATCAGGGCTGGTTATCGCTATGGGACGCATTAGTGCCAGGTAAAGTGAAGATTCATGTCTGGAGATTGATTCAAAATGGCCTTGCGGTAGGCGAAGAGCTGAAAAGGAGGCACATTAAGGAGGGAGTGCGGTGTATTGTCTATAATCGGGTGGAGTCACGAGGGCACAGATTCTAGACTTTCCCATACTCGATGGGTGTGTGGGACAGTGAACGAGCAATGACAGGCTTGGAGTTGTCCCGTCCGCGGGAGGAGGAGGTGCATCGCCCTGGCGATCTCCGGGGATGGCTGCTAGATTGGTTGGGGTATATGAAGGGGAAGGAGAGGGCTATTGCGGTGTTGATCTTATACCAAATGTGGTTAGCAAGAAATGAAGTGAGAGAAGAGACTTCTATCGAAGCTGCCCCAAATATAGTGCATCGTTCGGTCGCTCTTGTTGACGAATGAGCAACGGTCAAGAAAACACTGCAAGTGTCTAATCATCCAACACAGGAGCACTAGCTCTGACCGCTAGAAGGATGGTCTAAAGAAAATGCCGATGGTGCGTTCGATCCGGTATCGAATAGTGGGGGGTGTGGTGTGGTTCTCTGGGACCATGATGGCAAGTTCCTGGCAGGAGAAAGCCATTTTTTTGACCCTTACCGCCGATGCAGAGAGAGCTAAGCCGTTGGCTTGTAGGCAAGCTGTGTTGATGGCCCGAGATAGAGGGGTCTCCAAGTTGTGTCTGGAAACGGACTGTCAGGGAGCTATGTCAAAATTGAAAAATTCAGAACTGGATCAATCGAATCAAAGTCCATT
This sequence comes from Avena sativa, assembly GCA_916181665.1. Taxonomy (NCBI): domain Eukaryota; kingdom Viridiplantae; phylum Streptophyta; class Magnoliopsida; order Poales; family Poaceae; genus Avena; species Avena sativa. The sequence continues at coordinate 81,263,080 of OV702299.1, read as the reverse complement.
GATGGAAGAGATCAAGGTTTTGCTGAGAGGGTTTAATGCCTTCGAAATTCGTCACGCGCATCTCTCATGTAATAGATTTCACATGTCCTTGCTAAAGTAAGCTACTATAATAAGTTTAGATCCTTCTGGGTGGATTCACAGTCAGACATTATTGTGAACCTATTGGCATCCGATGCCACTTTAATATAAGAAGCAACGAGTTATTCTAAAAAAATGTGAGTATGAATAAGATGGTGATCGATGCTGCAAGATCTGTTTTCCGGCCAGAGTTCATGAATCGTGTGGAGAAAACATTGTTTTAGGTCAATCTTACAACTTTTGCTTGCAAACTCTTCACTTGTAGGATCGTATGCTAAAAAAAGTTCTTTTAATTTGCCTGGTATACAATTGGAAAGAGTAAAAAGAGGATTGCTGATCAAACTCGAAGTCTCACCTACAGAGTGTCGAGTTTCTAAAGGATCCACCGACGAACTCCTATGGGCGCATCAGGCCTGAAGATTGTTGGATCGGAAGGTATCAGGTCATGCGCACCCATGTTTTTCTGTCCGTTTGGTTTCAGTGGGAGCGTTTCGAAGCTATGCTGTTTGTTCCCACTAAGTGTCATTCATCGAGTCATGGTAAAGTCAGATGCGGAGAATGTTAGGAAAGCGAAAACATGAGGGCAGCGATGGTGATTTGAGTCTTTGTGACGATGATGAACTGACTGCATGATCTATGACTCGTAGTAGTGACTGTTTGTGGGGAGAGGCAACACAGGAGTTCCCAGCCTTACCTTGCAGGGTGAAAATTCAAGGTCTGGCCTTAACTGGTGGTGCGTGGCAATGGCCTTGTTGAAGGCATTATTTTGTGAGCGAGGACTTTCTCAAGGGTAAAAACCTATGATCTTTGATCGAGCAACGATGACGCTTATGTAATGTTTCCTTCTTAAATACGTTGTTATTGGAGTAGAGGACTACTGGTGTTGTTCTGGTGGTATCAGTGTCGTTGCTTTGAGGAATAGTTCTTTGTAGCGAGACTTTTCTTTTTTTGTAATTTTTTTCCTTTTTTTTGAGTTGTGTGCATCCGTAAGGCCGCTAAGGCATGCGTTGTTGCAGAGGGCTGAGTGTAATTGGTATACACTTAATATTAATATATAATTTTTAAAAAAACATTGGGTACTGATGACCCACAAGTATATGGGTGTATCGTAATACTTTTGATAAATAGGAGTGTTTATCCCAACGAGGAGCAGAAGGTGTTGACTAGTGGTTTGGAGCAGAAATTCTCTGTAAATACTTAGCAAAGGGAATTTTAGGGTTTTTTGATAAAGAAAAGAAATAAAGTGCAAGTAAATAAAGGCAACAAATAATTGCAGCAAGTGGCCCAATCCTTTCTTAGCAAAGTACAAGCCGGTTGTATTACTTATGACGACCAAAAGTTCTCGAGGACACATGGGAATACTGTCAAGTGCTTTCGCTTAGTTGATTAATCTTCTTTGGTTGGATAAGTGTTGTGTGGGTGAACCTTTTCTAATATACCGACCTTACTTGGACTAATACATACTTGTGATTAAACCCCTTGCAAGCATCTGCAACTACAAGAAAGCAATTAAGATAAAAAAAACCTAACCACAACATTAAACTCTAAGATCCTACACTTCCTTGTGCAAAGGTTTCCTAACGGATGTTCAGGTTTCTGTCACTCCAGCAACCCCACAATTAGTAGCCAAATACACAATGCATTCCCCTAGGCCCATAAATGGTGAAGTATCATGTAGTCGACGTTCACATGACACCACTAGAAGAATAGCACCACAACTTAAATATCAAACCATTGACTAATACCTCAACACAATTCCACTACTAACAACATGACTTCTCCCATGTACTCAAGAACTAAACGAACTACTCACAAGACATCATATGGATCAAGGTCAGGATGATATGATGATGAATAACAATCTGAACATAAACAATAATGCAATGGTTCCACTCACAAGAATCAACTACAAAAGTAATCAACACCGGGAAAGTTTCCCCTAAGAACTATGCAAAGATTCAACACAATTGTTACAACGGGATGGAGTGGTGATGATGGTGCTGGTGGAGATGGTGGTGAGGATGATGATGATGATCCCTATGAAGTCTAGCTTAATGACGGTGTTGATGGCGACGATCTCCCCTCTCCGGGAAGGAATTTCCCCGGCAGAAATCTGTCTGTCGGGGATCTCTTTCTCTCTTTGTAGTTTCTTCCCCGCAGAGGCGAAGGAATATTTATATGGTCGCCCCCCATGTATTAGGGTTTCGAGGAGAAGATATAGGTGAAAGGACGGAGTAGGAGGTGGGCCAAGGTGGCCACACCCCTTGGTGGCACGGTCCAGGGAGGCCCGCGCAGGGGGGCCTGTGGCCCATCTCTGCCTCTCCTTCTGGCATCCTTTGTCTTCTGGAAAAATAGAATTTTCCGTGTATTTTATGGAATTTTCTTATCTTCGCGAATATTGCATCAAAACACCGCTTTTTCCATCAGAATCCTGACTCCAGCAGTTCATCCTCCAAAAGTCATCCAACATGCAAAAATAGATGAAACAACATAAGTATCACCTCTTAATAAGAAATATATCAATGAATAACAGTAAATTATGATATAGAATAGTGATGCAAAATGGACGTATCAACTCCCCCCAAGATTAGACCTCGCTTGTCCCCAAGCAAAAACTAAGCTCAGTAAACATGCCCACGGGTTTATGGAGTGAAGTGTCGATAAAAAGAATACGGACAAGAAGCATCACACTTACCAATACACAACTCATAATAGAAAGCAACTCACCATTATATAACTTAACTTGCAACGAGTATGGGAGTCACAATAAAGATGCATAAAGATAGATCATAATTGGTAATGGCAACCTTTTTCTTGGTCAGAGAATAGTTGACAAATCACACATAGTTTTCAAGCAAAGCTTTTGTAAAGAAGTTTATAACAGGAGTCCTTTTGCTCAAACATAAAAGGCTTTTCACAATGATGGATTTCAAAGTAATATTCATTCAGATAAGAGTTTTGTGCAAAACAAGGAAGATAAAAAACATGATTGAATAAATCATCATATGAATGATTGAAACACAACAACTCAAATGCTTGTTGGAGATAGAAAAGAATAGGTTTACTGACTCAACAAAGAAGTACAAGAAAGGCCCTTTGCAGAGGAAAGCAGGGATTTCAAGTTTCATAAAGAGCTTTCAAACGATTATGGTACTTACTAACTTTGATCTCTCATTGCCCCTATCATAAGAATCTTGAGGTGATTAAGTTGAAAGTGAAAAAATATGGAGTATATGCTTGACGAAATATAAGTTGGCAATCTCATGTCCCTTGAGTACGAGGGTCATTCCTCATGCTACTCAACTTTAGTTACCTGTAAGTTCTTGTCATTGTAAGTACATGTGTATCATAGAGAACCGCCAACGGGGTACCCCTTGCCCCATGACACAGGAGCTATCCCATATCAAAATGACAAGGCAACAGACAGTGAGCATCTGAGCGATTCTTTTATTTACCATGAGAATGGTGCAAATATTTTTTTTTCTCTTCTCTCTTTTTTCTGTATAAATTTTTTCTGAGGATGCTTCATAGATTGCTCACTATGGTGATGCTGCAAGTTTCCACCATGATTAGGCATGTCTTAGGCTAGCGGCCCAGGCATTTCTCTAACACATATACATAAAACCATGGACTTACAAGCTCCCTTCTATTTCACACCGCCGACATCCGCAAACAAAAGATCATGATATCAACAGGGTAGATATTTACAGGTTTTGAAAGCGTTCCCCGTGACAGCATGGTTCTGCTAATTCCCAACTTATATGTGCAAGCATATACAACATAGATGACACAATGGTTCAAGTTTATTAAGGGCAGGGAAAATAAGGTGTGCCATCAAGTTCGTGAGAGCTTTACTAACTTGTTTTCACATAACAAAAGAATTTTTAATTTGAAAGATAGATTAAACTCGAGAATTTACTCGGAATAGCGACGATACTAATAGGTAGATATGGTAGACACAAATGGCATAGGTTTAAGTTTAAAGGATTGGATGCACGAGAAGTATTCCCTCTCATTACAGGTTTTTGGCTAGCAAGGCTGGGTAGCAAGCAAAAGAGTTGAAGGAAACAAGCAAACATACAAGTGATAAAGTCAAACATGCATTCTTCCTTGAAAACATGAAAGATCTTAAATAAATAATACTAAGCTTATGAGCCAATCAAGGAAGAAGGAAAATAATATAAAATAACTGTAAGTGCTTTTCTCTTTTCCTTTCAAACCTCAAAAAGTGTTGCTACTGACCAGAGATCAGTTTGCCAAAACCAATTTAGATTTACTTGATGCTCCCAAAGTGATACCAATATTAATCAACAAGATCAATCATATAATAGAGATTGCAAACTAAAAGATGATGTGCAAAAAGTAAAATATGAAACTTCTCATTAATATTCCATAAAGGCACTCACACCAAGGGATACATAGATAACCAACTAAAGGAGAGATACTTCCACAATGCAAACCATCCTATATGATAACTTCTATATTCAAGATATGACTCTACTAAAAGGGTAAAAATATGAAAGATAATGATGTGATACCGCGGCACTCCCCCAAGCTTGGAACAAACCAAGGGGATGCCAAAACCTGATGACGAATTACTCCTTCGGTGGTGGTGGTTTGTTCATGGTGAGGAAACCCTCTAGCATCTTACGAAGCCTATTATTCTCCTCTTGAAGTATATCCACCTTCCTCCTTAGAGATCGATACTTATCACAAAACTCATCGTGGATTGAAGGGCTTCCACTACCTCAGGGCAGGAACTGAAGTCTGGAACGGAGGTCATCATCCACTGCATATTATGAGAAAAAGCACGTCCAGTGTTAATTGCCCCTACAAAAGTAGCTTTTCTCGCCCTGGATCCTGTGGTAGTTTGTCCCTTCATGCCTGCTAACATGTTCTTTACTTACTCCTCGACGCTCCAATCCATGTCTTCGCGCCTAGATACGATCCTTTCTTCTTCCACGGGTTTCTTGCCCTTGTCGTTGGCAGAGACCATGGTGCCTCTAAACTTGAGAATATTTCCTGACAGAAATAGATCGAAATGAAAACACGACAAGAACACAATATACAAACCTCAGGGGATCTAGGGGTTATATATTACAAAGTTTTACGACATAAGGAAGGTACAAGGCGAAAACGGGACGGAGACAGGCTCCAGGGTGGTCTCACCACCTGGTGGCGCGGCCAGGGAGGGCCCGCGCCACTAGGTGGTGTGGCCCACCCGGGCTCTGTTTCCTTCCCTTTTTCATCTTGTAACCTTCCATATGGAATAAAAACTGCAAAAAATATAAAGAGAAATTTTTTTCGCGAACCTTCTGTTTTCAGCACTTTTACCTATTCGAAAACGGACTCTGCAGGTTCCTGAGTTTTGTCTCTAATAAATTCTTCTGGAGTCACCATTTGAATAACATCAACATCTTCATTATAAGAGTCTCCAGAAATATAAAGTTTGAGCCTTTGACCATTCACCACTTGTGTAGTGTTGTCTCTCAAAGATGAAATTTTAATAGCACCTGAATGATACACCTCCTCAATAACAAAAGGCCCTTCCCATTTCGAGATAAGTTTTCCTGCAAAAAATCTGAGACGAGACCTATACAATAGAACTTTCTCACCAACATGGAACTCCCTTTTGAGAATTCTCCTATCATGCCATCTTTTTACTTTTTCTTTAAAGAGTCTAGCATTTTCATAAGCTTCACTTCTCCACCCATCTAAGGTACTTAAGTCAAGCAATCTTTTCTCACCAGCAAGTTTAAAATCTCTATTAGTTCTTTCACTGCCCAATAAGCTTTGTGTTCTAATTCTAAAGGCAAGTGACAAGCTTTTCCATAAACCATTTTGCAAGGAGACATTCCCATAGGATTTTTATAAGCAGTTCTATAAGCCCATAACGTATCATTCAACTTTTTAGCCCAATTTTTTCTAGATCTATTAACAGTGTTTTGCAAGATAGATTTAATTTCTCTATTCGAAAGTTCTACTTTCCCATTGGTTTGAGGGTGATAAGCTGAAGCAATTCTATGGTTAACATCATATTTAGCAAGAGTCTTCCTAAAACCACCATGAATAAAATGAGAACCTCCATCAGTCATGATATATCTAGGCACACTAAACCTAGGAAAAATAACATCTTTAAGCATTTTAAAGAGGTCTTACCATCAGCACTATTTGTAGGTATGGCTTCTACCCACTTTGTAACATAATCAACAGCAACAAGAATATGTGTATACCCTTTTGAAGGGGGAAAAGGACCCATAAAGTCGAATCTCCAACAATCAAAAGGTTCAATAACAAGAGAATAATTCATAGGAATTTCATTGCGTCTAGAAATATTACCAACTCTTTGACATTCATCACATGATAAAATAAACTTCCTTGCATCCTTGAAGAGAGTAGGCCAATAAAAACCTGATTGTAAAACCTTTTTGTGCGGTTCTATCCCCAGCATGATGTCCTCCATAAGCACTACCATGACATTTTATCAATATCTCTTGTTGTTCATATTCTGGAACACATATCCGCATAATACCATCTACTCCTTCTTTATATAAATGTGGGTCATCCCAAAAGTAATGCCTCAGATCATAAAATAATTTCCTTCTTTGCTGGGCTATAAAGGTTGGAGGCAAATACTTGGAAACAATAAGTTAGCATAATCAGCATTCCAAGGACTCTCTCGCGGGCTTACCTTTATTATAGCCAACTGTTCATTTGGAAAACTATAATTAACAGGCATAGGATCAAAAAAATGTTTTCCAAATGAGATAAATTATCAGCAACAGGATTTTCAGCACCTTTCCTATCTACAATATGTAGATCAAACTCTTGTAAAAGCAACACCCATCTAATAAGCCTAGGCTTAGCATCTTTATTTGTCATAAGGTACTTAATAGCAGCATGATCAGTATGAATGATAACTTTTGAATCAACAATATAGGGTCTAAACTTATCACAGGCAAAGATTACAGCTAAGAACTCCTTTTCCGTAGTAACATAATTCTTTTGTGTAGCATCAAGAGTCTTACTAGCATAATGAATAACATTTAATTTTTCATATATTCATTGCCCAAGAACATCACCCGCAGCAGAATCACTAGCATCACACATAATTTCAAAGGGTAAATTCCAATCAGGTGGTTGGACAATAGGAGACGTAGTTAAAGCTTTCTTCAGAATTTCAAAAGCTTCCTTACAATCATCATCAAAAACAAAAGGTACATCTTTTTGGAGAAGACTAGTAAAGGGATTTAAATTTTTTGAGAAATCTTTAATAAACATTCTATTGAAACCAGCATGACCAAGGATAGTACGAATACCTTTCACATCCCTAGGACAAGGCATTTTCTCAATTGCTTTAGCTTTGGCTCTATCAACTTCAATACCTCTTTCAGAAATTTTGTGTCCAAGAACAATCCCTTCATTAACAATGAAGTGGCATTTCTCCCAATTAAGAACAAGATTAGTTTCTTCACATCTCTGCAAAACTTTATCAAGGTTGTGCAAATAATTATAAAAATAAGTCCCATAGACGGAGAAATCGTCCATAAAAACTTCCACAATTTCTTCACAAAAACCATGAAAGACAGTAGACATACATCTCTGAAAAGTAGCAGGAGCATTACATAAACCAAAAGGCATATGCCTATAAGCATAAGTTCCATAGGGACGCGTGAAAATGGTTTTCTCTTGGTCTTGTGCTTTCACAACAATTTGAGAAAACCCAGAATAACCATCAAGAAAACAAAAGTGAGTCTTCTTAGACAACCACTCTAGCATTTAATCAATAAAAGGCAGAGGATAATGATTTTTCTTAATGACTTTATTCACCTTTATAAAATCAATGCACATCCTATAACCAACCACTATCTCTGAGGTATAAGCTCATTATTTTCATTAGGCACAACAGTTATTCCTCCTTTCTTAGGGATACAATGAATAGTACTAACCCAATTACTATCAGCAATAGGAAAAATCATACCAGCATCAAGAAGTTTTAATACCTTATTTCTTACCACTTCCTTCATCTTAGGATTTAGACGGCGTTGGTGTTCAACAACTGGCTTTGCATCAGGTTCTATATTAGTAGCATGCTGACATATAGTACGAGAAATCCCTTTTAAATCATCAAGAGTATACCCCATAGCTCTTCGGTGTTTCTTCAATACTTCCAATAATCTTTCCTCTTGCTTTCCTGACTTTCTTCCTTTGTCATTCTCCCATGCTTCAGTATTTTCTTGAATACAGTCTAGAAGATCCCACTTAGCTTATCCCTTCACACATGTGAATGATCCAGCACAAGAAGCATCTAATAAATCTTTATCATGAAGAGAAAGCCTTACATAAAAGTTATTGATAATAATATTATTAGGGAGTTCATGAATAGGACATTTAAGCATTAGTAACTTCAGCCTCCCCCAAGTTTGGGTTGTACTCTCTCCATCACGAGGCCAAAATTTACATATTTGATTCCTACCCTTATAAATTTCACTGGGAGGATAGAATTTAGAATAAAAGAGAGGTACAATTTCCTCCCATTCCATAGATTGTCCATTCTTCAGCAACTTATACCATTCTTCAGCTCTTCCTTTCAATGATATAGAGAGTAATTTTTTCTTTACTTGTTCCGTTGTGATACCTGCACACTTAAACAACCCGCATAATTCATGGATAAAAAGCAAGTGATCACCAGGGTGGACAGTTCCATCCCCAAAATAATAATTATCCATAACACGATCAACAATTCTTGTAGGTATCTTAAAAGGATCTATCTTAGCAGGTGGTGGTTCATCCACTACCCTTACAGTGGTAGTATCTTTCACAAATAAGAAACCAAGTGGGTTATCCATATTGGAAACAAAGTAACAAACAGAAATAAAAACAATACTCACAGTAGAAGTTTCCTTTACCAGTTCCACTCTTCAATAGCGCTTCACTCCCCGGCAACGGCGCCAGAAAAAAAGACTTGATGACCCACAAGTATAGGGGGTGTATCGTATTACTTTCAATAAATAGGAGTGTTGATCCCAACAAGGAGCAAAAGGTGTTGACTAGTGGTTTGGAGCAGGAATTCTCTGTAAATACTTAGCAAACGGATTTTTAAGGGGTTTTAATAAACCAAAGAATAAGGTGCAAGTAAATAAAGACAACAAATAATTGCAACAGTTGGACCAATCTTTTCTTAGCAAAGGACAAGCCGGTTGTATTACTTATGAGGACCAAACGTTCTCGAGGACACATGGGAATACTGTCAAGTGTTTTCGCTTCATATAGTTGATTAATCATCTTTGGTTGGATACGTGTTGTGTGGGTGAACCTGTGCTAATGTACCGACCTTACTTGGACTAATACATACTTGTGATTGAAGCTCTTTCAAGCATCTGCAACTACAAGAAAGCAATTAAGATAAAAACCTAACCATAGCATTAAACTCTGAGATCCTACACTCCCTTGTGCAAAGGTTTCCTAACAGGGTTCAGGTTTCTGTCACTCCGGTAACCCCACAATTAGTAGCCAAATACACAATGTATTCCCCTAGGCCCATAAATGGTGAACTATCATGCAGTTGACGTTCACATGACACCACTAGAAGAATAGGACCACAACTTAAATATCAAACCATTGAATAATAGCTCAACACAATTCCACTACTAACAACATGACTTCTCCGATGTCCTCAAGAACTAAACGAACTACTCATGATACATCATATGGATTAAGATCAGAGATGATATGATGAATAACAATCTGAACATAAACAATTATTTAATGGTTCCACTCATAAGCATCAACTACAAAGGTAATCAACACCGGGAAAGTTTCCTCTAAGAACTATGCAAGATTCAACATAATTGTTACAGTGGGATGGAGTGGTGATGATGGTGCTGGTGGAGATGGTGGTGAGGATGATGATGATGATGATCCTGATGAAGTCTAGCTTGATGACGGTGTTGATGACGATTATCTCCCCTCTCCGGGAAGGAATTTTCCGACTGTCTTTCGGAGAGCTCTTTCTCTCTCTGTAGTTTCCGTCCCGCAGAGGCGGCGGAATCTTTCTGTGCTCGCCCCCCGTGTATTAGGGTTTCGAGGAGAAGATATAGGCGAAAGGGCGGAGCAGGAGGTGGGCCAGGGTGGCCACACCCCCTGGTGGCGCGGCCTAGGGTGGCCCGCGTAGAGGTGTGTGGGCCCTCTGTGGCCCATCTTTGCCTCCCCTTTTGGCATCCTTTGTCTTCTGGAAAAATAGAATTTTACGTGTATTTTCTGAAATTTTCTGATCTTCGCGAATATTGCATCAAAAGTCCGCTTTTTTCCATCAGAATCCTGACTCCGGTATTTCATCCTCCAAAAGTCATCCAACATGCAAAAATAGATGAAACAACATAAGTATCACCTTTTAATAAGAAATATATTAATAAATAATAGTAAATTATGATATAGAATAGTGATACAAAATTGACGTATCAGTCACATACCCCAACTACGGTTATTGTGAGATATCATCGTGTCAGGTCTCATCCACTCGTACGTGCAATTCTACAAATCACCAAGGAAAGCAGCGGTACATTTAAGACCAACAATTCTACAAATCACTAAGGGAAGCAGAAGTACAGTTAAGAGCAACTCCAGTAGCTTATCCATTTATCGATAAGGAAATTTGTTTGGATATGAGAATAGAGAAGGTATAATCAAAGCAATAAAGTTTTAGTTTTCTAGCTTATCCATTTTTTAGCTACCCAAAATACAATTGGGTCCTCACAAAAGTAAACTAAAAACCGTACATCTTTTACATCAAGGACATAAAATAAAATAAAAAGCGATCGGGTTTTGTTCAATGTTGTTTTTGTGAGGAGGAGCTCCTACGAGCTGCACCGATAGTCGCCTCCTCAGCGTGTCGTCGTCCTTTGAGTGCGTTGACGAGCACCCCGCGCGGCACCGAGGGCAGCCTCCACGCACGGCCAACAGGGGCGGCCTCCACGCACGGCCTCGGGAGTTAGCAGGTGGGGTGGCGCATGCGGGGTCATGGAGGTCGCGTGGTGGGTGGCAGGCAGCGGAGAGGAAAGGTGGGGTGGCAGGTCGCCCGCGATGGCGAATCGTGGCTAGCGGCGCGGCAACAGGGGCGTCCATTGCCGTTTGCCCTTTGTCAATTCCGGCTGAGCGGGAAAAAACAAGTGCGGCCTAGCAATAGCATGGTTTACAGAGGTGCGTGGTGGCGCGGCGAACGGTCATAGAAGACCAAAGACGGCAAGGACGACGACGATCGGCGTCAAAGTCAAACACGGAAGCTTCTGCATGTGGCCATTAAAGCTTTTTGTGTTGGTTTCACTAACATGACGGTCTTACTCAAAATTTGGCTAGTTTATCTATATATAGGTAGGAGGAAGCTGTATTTTTACCCTCTCTTATCCAGAAAAAGAGTTATTGTCTCTTACCCTTATATGGGTAAGCTCTTGAAGATGGAGAGCGTCGATATGGTGTACTCGAGCTACATGGAGGCTTTTTTTAAGTTTAAAATTAAAGTTTCAGAAAATTTTGGAAAAAATATAGGAAGATAGATAATAGTTTATAATACGCATATATGAAAAATCATGTGAAATTATTTTGTATTCTGTCTTGTGTAAAAAAGTGAAAATGTTATATGAACGTAAACCATGTAATTCTAAATGAACATCCGTTTTTCCAAATTTTATCATATTTGTTTTTTGCTGCACTCGAAATACTATGTATTTTTTGTTGAAAAATGCGTACATGTATTTCTTTTTAGTGGCTACACAAAGGTATTTTTCAAAATATTTAATGCTTTTCGAAAAATTATAAAAACAGGCTCGAATGAGGCCATGCTCTAAAGTGATTTTCCGCTTGAAGATGCTATAAACACAACACCGAGGATACGGTTAACATCCACAGTATCGATGATGCATTGAAACTGTTGTAATTCAACACTGCCCGAGGGAGGCCAATGGAGTAGCGTATGAATTAGCTAGATCGTGTTTTCTAGTATAACTTCTTGTAATCGGGTCGATGAATCCCGTTATTCTGCAATCTCTTGTAAATGATGTATCAAATGTTTGATGGGCTGCAAGTTTTTGAGTCACTATTTTTTCTTATCAGAGTACCTAAAAAGACTATAAGGTTTTAATGAGACGATTTGCATGATTAATATATGATGTTTAAAAAAACATAACACCGAAAATGGGTTATCTTGCTGTTACTGGGTTTTACCCAAAAAAAAAAAGATGATCCTTTTGTACGAGACGTGTTGGCTACGATGCGGTACGAGATTCACTTTTTCTTTTTCTTCGGACAGATAACGATTTCGAAAAAGGAAAAAGAAACGAAATTAAGAGGGTCGGATGCGCGTGCGGCCCACGAAAGCCCACCGTTCGGAACGCCCTAATTTTTCTGACGGAGGCCGGTATGTTTTTTTTTTTTGCGATCAAGTCTGTGTCCGGTATTCCGTATTTGGCTCGGCGCAGTACGTCGGTACTATGTACAATACATGTATAAGATACCTAAATCGCGATTCGTTCATCGTACTAGAATACCTAAATCGCGATTTCTCTCTCGCCTCCGTTCTGCTCTCGCGCGTGATTCCGCCGCCGAATCGAGATACGAATTTTCGATCCTCTGTTTCAATTTCTAGATCTAATCCTGGTTATAAATCTTTCGATTCCAATCTCGTATTAGGTTCTGTTCTAGATTCAATTTAATTTCTTCGATTTCTCCTGGTTTCGTAGCAATGTGTAACACCCCGGTTCTGAAAAGACCGTGGCCTCTATGTGACATGTCAATCCCTGGATCGGTTCATTGGCCCACAATAGAGTAAGATGAATAACATAGCAAAATAACCGTGTATCATAGATAACGAAGATCTAAAGTACCATTATTACAATAAAAGCTTAGCCCAAAAGCTAGCTCAAATTATTCAGGTAGCAACATAAACTAAGTAAATCCTCCATTCTTCAATTTGCCCACAAGTGAACAAGTGCCGAGTGGAGTACCGTGGCCTATATCGATTACTCAGAATCGGAATAACCTGCAACATGAAACGTAGCAGCCCCGAAGGGTCAATACATGGAATGTATGGCAAGTAGAGCTAGTAAAGGAGACAATAGTACTAACATCTACATGCATATTTGGCAAGTGGAACTGTGTCTGGCTTGCATTTGCAAATAACTTTGTCCTACTTTCGTAAACAGTTTTTGATTTTCTTTGAAAAGATCCCAATTAAGTTAACCCAACAATATTAAAATAATTATGAAATTAGAATGAGCGAAAAACATGTCATGGAATCAATATCAAGCAACTCAGTTGTCCATAACCGGGGACACGGCTAATCGATTAGATTATACACTCTGCAGAGGTTAGTACACTTTACCCATGTGACTTGGTCAGCCCAGCTCGTACCATCACTCTCATTTTGAGTGGTGATAGGGAGAAGTCCAAGTTGAGACTGTTCGGGAAGTAGCTTCCCAATCCCGACGCGCACCGGTCCAACCTACCAAAATTCTACATCTCTGGATACGCGGGTTTGAGTTACCACAACCTACTAAGTCCAACCAACCGTCCATTCCATTATTGGCACATGGTTGTACACGTAAGCTACACAATAAAGAAGCCAATCAATTTCTCTTGATACCTGGGTGCCTTTCCGCAATGAAACCACCAAAAATTATCAATCCCATCACACCCAGGAGATTCATTGATTAAGTTATTTTAGTTTTCACAAACCAATACTTTTAGAAACAACTTTCAGTGATGTAACCCAGCCCTCGTTCAACATAGCATGGCTAAGCACATCTACCAACGGTGGTTCATCTACAAGGAAGGTCCTACCACATAATAGGACATAGCATAGTGATATTATCATCCTACACATGCATCTACAAAATACACGACAATGCATTAAAAATAGTAGGACGATATCATGAACAAAGTAGCATCTACTTGCCTTGGTTGTAGCGGTCGGAAGAACAATCCACACACGAGCAAGCGTTGCACTCGTCACAATCTACACGATACAATTGCAATCATAAACAAACAATCCACAACATATGCAACAAATATGATGCATGAATGCAAAAACGACAAGTGCATTGGTGCTACAGCTGCACCACAACATACTATTCCATAATACTACCGATTGCATGCATGGAAAATAGTTTTGGCGCTAGGAAAACTATTAAGCAAAAGTAATGCTCCAAACTAGAGCTAGAACTTAAACAATTCTCTACCGGTAGTATACTGTTTGTAAAAATCTTGGGAAAATTCTACCGCATAGGCATCGCTGATTAGAAACAGTACCAACTGGAATTACCCAAAAAGGAGTTATAAAACTTTCCGAGTAATTAAAACACTGCAGAAAGCCATTAGACAGTTTCTGCAGAAGTTTTTACTGTAAGCCTACCTTTTTAATTCACGATGAGATTCCCCTTGTTCCCACGAGTTCAGGGACATATCATACGCGATTTTTGGAGCTACGAAACTTTTTCTACGAATTTATTACTCCGAAAAGGCCATTAACTAGTTTGATTAAACTGTACTAAACCTTGCTGCAAAAGCCTGAACCAAAGGTACAGCGAGACTCTACACGACTCACTGAATCCTCACATATTTTATTTGTAATTTTTGGCCAAGCGGTTTAATTTCTACGCAATTTACAAGATTCTACCGAAATTTGTCAACTAAAGGATTAACGAAATTGACCAGTCAATTGTGTCTGTTGACTGGTCAAAGCGTCTGCTGACTGGATGCTGACTGGGCGTCTGACTAGTCAACGCCTGAGTCGAACTGGTCAACTAACGATCTGAGCCGCTGATCTGAGATCTGACGGTGGCTGCTGTCTTATCGGAAACAAGCGGCGAAACGAACTCCGGACGGCGCGGCGGGTTCCGGACGGCGGTGGCGATCGGTTCCGGCGTCGGGGTTCTTCCTGCACGGACGTACACAGTCAACGAACGGTCCGAGAAAAACAAATGCGCGCGCACAAGGCGGCGCGTACGTGGGTGTATGCGTGCGTGCATGCACGCTATATCGCATGCGGTAACGCGCACGCGGTACGCAGCGGCAGCGCAGCGGCGGCGCGCGCAGCAGCGAGGCGGCGGCGAGCGCGCGCGAGGGCGGCGAGGCGCGGCGGCGCGTGGGTGTTGCGGGGTGGCGGCGATGGCGGCGGCTGCCGCGGCGGGTGCGGGGCGGCGCGAGGTGGAGGGCAGCGGCATGGCGGCGATGCGGGGGTCCGCGGGGGAGGGCGGCGTGGCGCGGGAACGGAGAAAAGAGAGAGAGAGGGAGGCGGCGGCCGGACCTGGGGCGGCGACGGCGACGAGGGGCGGCGGCGACGGCCGGCGGCGGCGAGGCGGCCAGGGGGGGCGGCGGCGCCTCGGGAGGCGTGCGCGCGGGGCAGGAGGCGATCGAGGCGGGGCAGGCGGGGTCGGTTGCGGGAACCGAGGCCGGGTGGGTCCCCTTTTGTGGCCCTTCGCGCGGGTCCTCTTCAGATTCGGTCCGGAGTTTGTTTAGAACTCGGAAATCGGTCCGGATTTTCGGACCGTTTTCCGGCGGTTTACTAAAACGGCCGAAGCTTTTCCGTACGAGCTCGGGGTTCGAGCGATTCTTGCGCCTACGGGTTCGTATGGTCGAGGGGAACAACCTAGCGTCAAGGTTTGAGCGAAACCACTAGCCTACAGGGGTGGTCCACGCTAGTCCTACCAAAGCTTCCCGCAGGAACCTCGTAGCGAAATAAAATAGGGTTTTGAAGATAGTGTTTCGCCGAACCTTTCTACTCGACGGTTTTGCATGGAAAGATATGATGCAATGATATGAATGATATGCAAGACCAAATCTAAAATTTGGGATGTGACAAGACTAACCCCCTTAAGATGAATCTCGTCCTCGAGATTCGGCGCGGCTAGCAAATAGGTGTGGGTAGTCCTCTCGGATGTCATCCTCACGCTCCCAAGTGGCTTCCTCTTCGGTGTGGTGGCCCCACTGTACTTTGCAAAACTTGATTGTCTTGGTACGGGTAATCCTTTCCGCTGTCTCCAGAATCTTGACCGGTTTCTCCTCATAGGTCAAGTCGTTCTCAAGCTGAACCTCCTCTAGCGGTACAGTGTCTCTCAATGGCGTATCCACCATCTCCGGATGGCACTTCTTCAGCTGCGATACGTGGAAGACATTGTGAACAGCGGATAGAGCTCCTGGCAACTCCAACTGATAAGCAACTTCTCCTTTGCGTGCTAAGACTCGATACGGTCCAATAAATCGAGGTGCCAGTTTGCCCTTAATTCCAAATCGCTTGATTCCACGAAGTGGCGACACTCTGAGGTATGCTCTATCACCTATCTCATACACCACTTCTTTGCGCTTGGCGTCAGCGTAGCTCTTCTGCCTTGATTGTGCTACCTTCAGTCTGTCCCTAATCAAGGCGACCTTCTCCTCAGCGTCCTTGATCAAATCAGGCCCAAACAACTGACGTTCTCCTACTCCATCCCATAGCAATGGTGTACGGCATCGTTTTCCATACAGCACATCGAACGGTGACGTCTTGATGCTGGTTTGATAGCTGTTGTTGTAGGAAAACTCAGCATACGGCAAATTCTCATCCCAACTAGAACCATGAGCCAAAGCGCAAGCTCTCAGCATGTCCTCCAAAATCTGATTCACCCTCTCGGTCTGTCCATCAGTCTGTGGGTGAAACGCTGTGCTAAACTCCAATCTAGTACCAAGTGACTCGTGCAGCTGGCGCCAGAAGTGTGAGGTAAATTGGGTGCCTCTATCAGATACGATACTCTTGGGAACTCCGTGTAGGCACACAATCTTGTCCATGTAAATCTTGGCCAACTTTGCACTCGTATAGGTCGTCTTCACCGGTATAAAGTGGGCTACCTTGGTCAAATGGTCGACCACTACCCAAATAGAGTCATATCCTGACCTGGTCCTGGGCAGTCCTGTGATAAAGTCCATTCCCACTCTATCCCATTTCCAATCCGGCACGGGCAATGGCTGTAGCATTCCTGCTGGCTTCTGGTGTTCTGCCTTCACTCGGCTACATATATCACACAGGGCAATATGCTTGGCGATATCTCCCTTCATGTTGTTCCACCAGAATCTGCTCTTCAAATCCATATACATCTTTGTGTTGCCCGGATGTATGGAGTATGGCGAGTTATGAGCCTCCTGCAAAATCAACTCCCTTATTTCAGGGTCGCTGGGCACACACAAGCGATCTCCGTACCACAAGGTACCATGCTCATCCTCGCGAATATCCTTTTCCCGATTCTCCTTCATCTTTTCCTTTATCTCCTCTATTTCCTTGTCTCCTACCTGAGCCTTTATGATCCTGTCCTGTAGCGTTGGTTGGACTTCCATTGTAGCCAAATATCCTTCAGATACTACCTCTAGTCTAAGGTCCCTGAATTGCTTGCACAAATCCTCAGGCAATTCCCCAATTGTCAATCCATTGGCATAAACCTTCCGGCTCAGAGCATCTGCTACTACATTGGCCTTTCCTGGGTGGTATTGTAGATTCATATCATAATCCTTGATAAGTTCCAACCATCTCCTTTGTCTCATATTCAGTTCCTTCTGTGTAAATATGTACTTCAGGCTCTTGTGGTCGGTGTACACATCACAGTGTTTTCCCATTAAGTAATGCCTCCATACCTTGAGCGCATGAACCACTGACGCTAACTCCAAGTCGTGTGTGGGGTAATTCCGCTCATGGTGTTTGAGTTGTCGCGAGGCATAAGACACTACCCTTCCATCTTGCATCAGCACACTCCCAAGTCCCTGTCGAGAAGCATCACAGTACACTTGGAAATCCTTCTGAAGATCTGGTAAACACAGAACAGGCGCGGTCACTAGTCGACGCTTCAGTTCCTGAAAGCTGGCTTCACATACATTTGACCATTCAAACTTCCTCTCCTTCTTCAGAAGTTCAGTCATCGGCTTAGCAATCTTGGAAAAGTTTTCAATGAACCTCCTGTAATATCCAGCAAGTCCCAAAAAGCTTCGAATCTCTCCCGCATTCTTGGGTGCTTCCCACTCAGTTACTGCAGTCACTTTGCTTGGATCAACAGCGACTCCTTCTCCTGACACTACGTGTCCAAGAAACCCAACGGTGTTAAGCCAGAATTCACACTTGCTGAATTTAGCATACAGCTGGTGTTCCCTCAGCTTCTCCACAAACAGAACAGGTGCACCCCATGACGACGCACTAGGCTGAATGAATCCCTTGTCCAACTGCTCTTTCAGCTGCTTCTTCAATTCCTTCAGCTCATCCACATCCATCTTATATGGTCTCTTTGCTATAGGTCCTGTTCCCGGCATCAGGTCGATAAGAAACTCTACTTCTCTGTTAGGTGGCATTCCTGGCAGCTCTTCCGGAAACACGTCAGGGTAATCCCTAATCACTAGCACAGTATCCATGCTAACCCCCTTAAGAGAATTCAACTTACACCTTCCTGGTCGTACAGCTGACTTGAATCTAATCCTCTTACCATCCGGGGTTTTAAGTGAAACAGCTCGCTGTGCACAATCTATGTGTCCCCCATGCATAGACATCCAATCCATACCCAGAATAATGTCTAATCCCTGTGAATCCAACACTACCAAATGTGCAATGAAGTTGTGTGTTCCAATCCTCACAGTTAAATCGCGGCATCCCGCGCTAGCTATCATATCTCCTCCAGGTGACAATAGGATTCTACCCATGCATATGGTCAATCAACAACAAACAATAGCAGACAATCACAAGCAAGCAACACACCAACAAACAAGTAATCCAGCAACATCCCAGGTGTTATCCTAGCAGTATATACCTACTGAAATAGTTTTGCAAGAGTTGGCAATGGTTAACTAAACAGTTGATCAACTAAACAACCAAAACAACAATCTGCCAGAACAGTCCAGCAGCGTTCACGAATTTTTCCGCCTGACTTAAACTCGTTAGAAAATTTAGCTGATTTTTGTACATATAGTACAGAGAGTTTTGCATCAGCACAATTTTTTTCAGATTTTTCCGAGTTACCAGAAAAATATGAAAAATCGCGCAGTACTGCTGTATCAGCAGAAAAACTGCAGCGAAAATAACACAGATAGTAACCAAATTGCCATAACTCTTTCATTAAAATTCGCACAAATAAATCCTGGGATATTGGAGTACACAAATAAGCAACTAATCACTCTTAAACTAACACGAACTAAGCTTCACAATGATCGAGACTAAACCTAACGAATTTACCTAACGAGGACTAATTGGTGGACTTCTATCTACTTCTTGAAGAGATTGAGGTAGGTCCTTGCGGTCATGCGTTGGCGCTTCGGCTCACGGTACAACCATGGCGGCGGAGTGTACATCTCTCCTGAACCATCACTTGAAACCTCAAACTCCATCTCCTCTGGATCCTCCTCTTCTTCTTCATCCTCAGCTGCAACTGCAACAGCTTCATCTCCTCCACCATCATCGTCTCCATCATCATCATCCTCGTCCTCATCATCATCATCTCCACTGTCATCATCATCCCCATTGTTGCCATTATCTCCATTGTCATCATCAGAGGGTGGATTCAGCTGTGCCTGGAGAGCGGCAATCTGGGCTGTCATAGCTTCAATAGTTTGATCCCTTTCCTGGACGGTCCCTTGCAACTGTTGTATGTTCTGGGTGTTCTCCTGCACAGTGCCATGAAGATGTGCTATGGTTGCATCTCTGGCTATCAGGGCATTTTCCAGAACTCCCATAGCTTCATGCAAAGTGTCAATCTCCTGTCCTTGGACCACCATACCATTGCTAGTAAAATCTGCAATCTCCTTTATCATCCTCACCTTCTCTGGTAGAGCTCCATTCTCCCTTTCCATGTCCTCTATGTGCCTCCGACGGGGCGGCATGTTGTTCCTGTCACCCGGGGTAACCACAATGTTCCCATCTTCATCACGTCTTCCATAGTCACGGTAGGGTGAATCTGCTGGTAGTAGGTGCCGGACTTGATGGCACTGGCGAGACAGGGCTTCATGTATGGCCAAGTTGATTCCAAGTCCCCAGTTGCAGTATGTCTTGGTGTAGATCAAGTGCACGGGGTTTGGCAAGGCGGCATCTCTGAATATGAAGGTAGTGATCTCCCATGCATCCTCTCCATATCCATAGGTATACAACCTTCTTCCCTTGAACATGGGCAGTGGCAATCCCAACGACTGCGAGAGCTGGGCTAACTGCCTTGCAAAGGGCCTTGGTGACTCCATGGTGGCATACTCAGTCCTGACTTCTCCCATCTATCAAGTAAAAGAGGAAAGTGTGAGAATAGCATATGGTAAGAATTTATGAGGGTGAAAGGCATAAGATGAAAGACAGAGTTAATATAGGCTTTAATAAATCTATGGCTTCCTAATCCAATCCTAGGTCACGATCCTACAGTCGACACACGGGCTCTGATACCATCCTGTAACACCCCGGTTCTGAAAAGACCGTGGCCTCTATGTGACATGCCAATCCCTGGATCGGTTCATTGGCCCGCAATAGAGTAAGATGAATAACATAGCAAAATAACTGTGTATCATAGATAACGAAGATCTAGAGTACCATTATTACAATAAAAGCTTAGCCCAAAAGCTAGCTCAAATTATCCAGGTAGCAACATAAACTAAGTAAATCCTCCATTCTTCAATTTGCCCACAAGTGAACAAGTGCCGAGTGGAGTACCGTGGCCTATATCGATTACTCAGAATCGGAATAACCTGCAACATAAAACGTAGCAGCCCCGAAGGGTCAATACATGGAATGTATGGCAAGTAGAGCTAGTAAAGGAGACAATAGTACTAACATCTACATGCATATTTGGCAAGTGGAGCTGTGTCTGGCTTGCATTTGCAAATAACTTTGTCCTACTTTCGTAAACAGTTTTTGATTTTCTTTGAAAAGATCCCAATTAAGTTAACCCAACAATATTAAAACAATTATGAAATTAGAATGAGCGAGAAACATGACATGGAATCAATATCAAGCAACTCAGTTGTCCATAACCGGGGACACGGCTAATCGATTAGATTATACACTCTGCAGAGGTTAGTACACTTTACCCATGTGACTTGGCCAGCCTAGCTCGTACCATCACTCTCATTTTGAGTAGTGATAGGGAGAAGTTCAAGTTGAGACTGTTCGGGAAGTAGCTCCCCAATCCCGACGCACACCGGTCCAACCTACCAAAATTCTACATCTCTGGATACGCGGGTTTGAGTTACCACAACCTACTAAGTCCAACCAACCGCCCATTCCATTATTGGCACATGGTTGTACACGTAAGCTACACAATAAAGAAGCCAATCAATTTCTCTTGATACCTGGGTGCCTTTCCGCAATGAAACTACCAAAAATTATCAATCTCATCACACCCAGGAGATTCATTGATTAAGTTGTTTTAGTTTTCACAAACCAATACTTTTAGAAACAACTTTCAGTGATGTAACCCAACTCTCGTTCAACATAGCATGGCTAAGCACATCTACCAACGGTGGTTCATCTACAAGGAAGGTCCTACCACATAATAGGACATAGCATAGCGATAGTATCATCCTACACATGCATCTATAAAATACACGACAATGCATTAAAAATAGTAGGACGATATCATGAACAAAGTAGCATCTACTTGCCTTGGTTGTAGCGGTCGGAAGAACAATCCACACACGAGCAAGCGTTGCACTCGTCACAATCTACACGATACAATTGCAATCATAAACAAACAATCCACAACATATGCAACAAATATGATGCATGAATGCAAAAACGACAAGTGCATTGGTGCTACAGCTGCACCACAACATACTATTCCATAATACTACCGATTGCATGCATGGAAAATAGTTTTGGCGCTAGGAAAACTATTAAGCAAAAGTAATGCTCCAAACTAGAGCTAGAACTTAAACAATTCTCTACCGGTAGTATACTGTTTGTAAAAATCTTGGGAAAATTCTACCGCATACATCGCTGATTAGAAACAGTACCAACTGGAATTACCCAAAAAGGAGTTATAAAACTTCCCGAGTAATTAAAACACTGCAGAAAGCCATTAGACAGTTTCTGCAGAAGTTTTTACTGTAAGCCTACCTTTTTAATTCACGATGAGATTCCCCCCGTTCCCACGAGTTCAGGGACATATCATACGCGATTTTTGGAGCTACGAAACTTTTTCTACGAATTTATTACTCCTAAAAGGCCATTAACTAGTTTGATTAAACTGTACTAAACCTTGCTGCAAAAGCCTGAACCAAAGGTACAGCAAGATTCTACACGGCTCACTGAATCTTCACATATTTTATTTGCAATTTTTGGCCAAGCGGTTTAATTTCTACGCAATTTACAAGATTCTACCGAAATCTATCAACTAAAGGATTAACGAAATTGACCAGTCAATTGTGTCTGTTGACTGGTCAAAGCGTCTGCTGACTGGACGCTGACTGGGCGTCTGACTAGTCAACGCCTGAGTCGGACCGGTCAACTAACGATCTGAGCCGCTGATCTGAGATCTGACGGTGGCTGCTGTCTTACCGGAAACAAGCGGCGAAACAAACTCCGGACGGCGGTGGCGATCGGTTTCGGCGTCGGGATTCTTCCTGCACGGACGTACACAGTCAACGAACGGTCCGAGAAAAACAAATGCGCGCGCACAAGGCGGCGCGTACGTGTATGCGTGCGTGCATGCACGCTATATCGCATGCGGTAACGCGCACGCGGTACGCAGCGCGCAGCGGCAGCGCAGCGGCGGCGCGCACAGCAGCGAGGCGGCGGCGAGCGCGCGCGCGCGAGGGCGGAGAGGCGCGGCGGCGCGTGGGTGCTGCGGGGTGGCGGCGATGGCGGCGGCTGCCGCGGCGGGTGCGGGGCGGCGCGAGGTGGAGGGCGGCGGCATGGCGGCGATCGGCCGCGGGAGGCGGCGCAGGCGGCGATGCGGGGGTCCGCGGGGGAGGGCGGCGTGGCACGGGAACGGAGAGAAGAGAGAGAGAGGGAGGCGGCGGCCGGACCTGGGGCGGCGACGGCGACGAGGGGCGGCAGCGAGGCGGCCAGGGGCGACGGCGGCGCCTCGGGAGGCGTGCGCGCGGGGCAGGAGGCGATCGAGGCGAGGCAGGCGGGGTCGGTTGCGGGAATCGAGGCCGGGTGGGTCCCCTTTTGTGGCCCTTCGCGCGGGTCCTATTCAGATTCGGTCCGGAGTTTGTTTAGAACTCGGAAATCGGTCCGAATTTTCAGACCGTTTTACGGCGGTTTACTAAAACGGCCGAAGCTTTTCCGTACGAGCTCCGATTCGAGCGATTCTTGCGCCTACGGGTTCGTATGGTCGAGGGGAACAACCTAGCGTCAAGGTTTGAGCGAAACCACTAGCCTACAGGGGTGGTCCACGCTAGTCCTACCAAAGCTTCCCGCAGGAACCTCGTAGCGAAATAAAATAGGGTTTTGAAGATAGTGTTTCACCGAACCTTTCTACTCGACGGTTTTGCATGAAAAGATATGATGCAATGATATGAATGATATGCAAGACCAAATCTAAAATTTGGGATGTGACACAATGGCTGTGGTCGCCGCCGCCCCTGCTGCCAACCCCGACGAGCTGCGTCGGCCTCACGCCGCCTCCAGCGTCGTACGCGTCTCGAAGATTTGATGGAACCAGGAAGCCTGCAGGGCGCGCATCTTCTAGTGAGAGTTGGATTAGGGACAAGGATAAGCTCACCGGCGGCGGCGTTCCGTCGGCTGATAGAAAGATGCCCGGCAGAGCCTCCCTCAGCTCAAGCTGGGTGGAGGACAAGAAGCTCGGCCAGGCCGGTGCATCGAACTCGAGCGTCGAGCGCGCCAGCCGCCCGACATGGAGGGACACTTGCGGGAGCGGGGGCAAAAGACCCGCGAGCCGTGCGCCTTCCGCCGATCAAACTGAAAGGAAGCAGAAGCCTCTGATCGTCAAGACGGAAGCCGCTCCTGCGCCTAAGATTGCCGTCGAGACGGAAGCCTCTCCTGCTACTGAGATCCTCATCCAGACCGAGACGGCGGCCACTCCTTCGATTGCTATTGAGACGGAAGCCGCTCCGGCGCCGGAGATGCTGTTCGCTGGCCCGAGCTTTATCGCTGTGTCCCCGGATCCAAGCGAGCTCCCATTTCCGTCCTATATCATCCTTCATCGGCTAGCTCGCGTTTTTGCCGGCTATGTAATAGCCGAGTTAAGTTCTATAGAGTAGTGTTTTTAGTTTGCAAGTTACACGTACTCTTTTCCTTACGGGGGGAACTCCACACCGGAGTGTAAGGTTTTTGATAAGACGGTAGCTTGTTTTAATGTCAAAATTAATGAAATTTCCCCCAAATTCGAGTCTACCATTTACTTATTTCTTCTTTACCATTTATAATTTTCTAGTAGCAAATTCCAAGCCTTCCCTCCAAATTCGGCCAGAATTCCCGCTGTTAATTTCAAATTTCCTCTTTAGCCTGCCGCCTCCTGCCTTCCTTGCCCACGGTGACACTTAGTTTCTAGGTTGACAAGTATACAACGCCCGTGCCTGAGCTCAATTTGCAGTCAAAGGTACACCAAACTGAGCTACTAGAATTTGCTTCATTCACAAGTTCCCTCGTGCAATTGCTGCTTTCTGGTTGAGATTCAAAAAACATGTGCTACTTTGTATACTAGTTGACATGATTGAGATGCTCATACCGTTGCATACTCTGATCAAATTCCATGAAACAAAATAGAGTTTTCCCTGTAGACTGTCACTCTTTAGTTCATCATGCTCTTATTTGCTTGAAAACATAAAATCCATTGGCTAAGTGATCTCTGAAAGAAAGTTGTATGCATGGATAACATCTCCCGTGGATAGTGCACAAAAGGGGCCTCTTTTTTTAGCCGAGAACATGCTGCAGGACTGTATTAAAGATGCCCTTCAGTAGGAGTGAACCTTGATGCTTCCTTTGTTTCTTGAATATGTACAGATGTGTGCATATTTTTTTCCTGAAAAATAACTGGTAATGAAGCGATCTAAAGGGCAAGTACTACGAAGCTTTGGAAAAATATGGAAAGGACCCAACAGCTATGGCACGTCAGGGGAAGCATGACCCGGCTATTGGAAGAGATGATGAAATCGTAGGTGCATTCCAATTTTATCTCGAAGAACAAAGAGTAACCCAGTTCTGATTGGTGAACCTGGTGTGGGAAAAACGGCTATAGCTGAAAGGTAGGAAAACAGTAATTTTTTTCACAACATTTCGTCACTTATGAGTATGGAAGTAATTTCTCTTACTGGATTTTAAATTCTTGCTTAGGCTTGATCAGAGGATAGTGCAAGGGGATGTTCCATGCAACTGTGGTATATTGTCCAGGGTTATATCAGGAGGATCTTCTGACTGACGTTTACTTTTGTTTTGAGCAGCTAATTACACTAGACATGGGTGCTTTGATTGCTGGTGCCAAATATCGAGGAGAATTTGAGATAGGCTGAAAGCTGTACTGAAATAGGTCACAGATTCTGATGGACGGGTCATTCTCTTCATTGATGAGATTCACACTGTTCTCGGAGCAGGTGGGGAGTTATTTTATTTGATAATGCCGTAATTTTTTTTAAGGATGTCACACACAACCAAAACATTGAGGAATAAACCAATGTTGCTAATTAGAGTTGGGACATTATTTTTGGAAATCCCCAGGATTTGATTCATTCTGAGTGTTTCATGTGCAATAATACGATTTATGAATTCGAAGATGAATCGGCCCATATTTTACAGAAGTCTATATATCTGATGATGATTATTACGCATATAAACCCCTGAGGCCCTGATTCTCCTGTATAAACTAATGTTCACCAGTTTTTCCTATTTGCATATTCTCATGTAATATTTGTTTATTATATAGATCAATAAATGCATAAACATGTTTTGAGCACCCAGCTGTGCCAACTTGTCAGATGGGGCAGTGCTTTTCCATTTTGATATTTTTCCACCCATTATAAACAAGTGATTTGGAGATGAAGCGATAGCATAACTTCCGTGCATTTCTTCACAAAGGTAAATGCATTTCTCTAAAAAAAACAGCTTGTGGGGTTGTTCTCTGACTGATGTTCTCTTTTCACCAAAATTTGATCAAAAGTTACAGGTATTATGCACCAAAATTATTAAATTACAAAGGTTCACTGTTGATAACAATGCAATGTCAAATTGTTCGATGAATTTACCACTACCTGTTGGTTGTATGCGTAGTCTAATGAGTAATGACAGTCCGTAGTCGAGTCTAGATGTAATCTGTAACACTATTAATCGTTATCCGACATAAGCCAGGCAGACCAGGTCGTATGAAACTAGTGTGCATTCTGGCTCCAGAACTTTCATAGAATTGTATCATGCGACTTAAAAGCGCAAGGGAATGGGGTTGGCTCTAGAACTTTCATAGAATCGTATGAAACTACCATTTACTCATTTCTTCTTTACCATTTTCTAATTTTCTAGCAAATTCCAAGTCTTCCCTCCAAATTCGGCCAGAATTCCTGCTGTTAATTTCAAATTTCCTCTTTAGCCTGCCGCCTCATGCCTTCCTGCCCATGGTGGCACTTAGTTTCTATGGTGACAGGTATACGGCGTCTGTGCCTTCTTTCCTGCAGTTCTGAACTTACCGGATGGCCGTGACTGGCAGAAGCACAATAGTTGCTAAATTTAGTTTGAATTCGGAGAACAGACTGAACTAATCACTGGAGGATGCAAAACATTTCAGTTAAGAGATCTGCATTTCTTCCTTGTACATTTCTTCCAACTCCAGGTATTACTACTAACTAGCTGAATGCTCGTGCCTTGCCAGGATCCTTCTAATTTTCTTTAATAGTTGCAAATCTAAATATAATACACTTAATGTATGTAGAAAGATAACCACATAATATTTAAAAGCACACTTATTAAAAATAGTAGTACTATTCTAAGAACCTTAAAGATTTCACTTTGTGTGCATAAACATCAAGGACCCAATTTGTTCTTTCTTACTATTAGTTTAGGGTGTGAAAGATGTTTTTTTAATGGTCATATTTAAAAAGGCGCCACCTTTGCTTGTATAGAACTTAACATCACTGTGTCGGGTATGTTGGCTGATGTGTTTTGGAAAAGTGAACCGCGTATTAAAATAAACTAGCAAACTGCCCGTGCATTGCAACAGAAGTAGAACATATCAAATGTTTTTAGGTTTGAAATTAACCTTTATATTTGGTGTATCATTGTATACCATTAGAAGTATGTTGGGTTTTACCTAAACTTTTATTCCTCTTACATGTTTGACTATAGAGAATTGATGCACCAGATGGGTGCATGTTGAGCTACACTGCAGACTTAATTTCATCGGAAGTTCACATGTGTGCATATTGTCACACAGACATGTACTGGTTGTGTTGCAATGTTAAGGAAATTTTGATCTCTTGAAGAAATGAACATTGTACAACTACATTGATGTGAATAATTGATGCAACCATAAAAACTATGCCTTTTTTGTTTTTCGGAGTGTGAAGCTCTGAATTTCATTGTTAACTGAATATTAGTGTACTGTTTGGGCTAATATGCAAGTCTTATGTTCTTGCAATCTGAGTTTTGGAAAATATGCAACTCTGAATTTCAGTGTTAACTGAATCTGAGTTGGAGCACAGATTTAAACTTATGTTATAGGAAATCAGTAGCATGTACAGCAGCAAATGAAGTTGGCGGTAGGCAACTCTGAATTTAAGCCTACTCGGAATTTAAGTGTTGTTTGTGAAACAACCAGTGCTTGGTAGTTCAGAGAGATGATAGTGCTTCCAAGTGTCGTGCTCGAAATGAAATAAGAAGGCACAATGCCAACACAGAGGTTACTTGATGAATTCAGGGATAACATGAAGATGGGTCTGCAAACTTTTGCTAACAAGGTGCAGAGGGAATACAACATGTGTCCAGATAGGTGGAAGCTAGGAAGGGCAAGAAAAGAGGCACTAACAATTATACATGGGGAACTATTGCACATGTTCTAGAGGGAAGAGCAAGAACACCGGCAACTAACAACGCAAGCATTGGTACTGTTGAGTACTGGCTGTTTGGAGATGATGGGCAGCAAAGATCTGGTATTCCAGATCTGAATGCTAATGTGCGTGACCTGAATGAACCAGAGCATAATGGAGAAGGAGAAGAAATGCCTGTAACTCAAAATGCACCACATGAAGATGATGTGCAGCTGGGTGTTGTTTACCTTGAGTAGCACTACATTTGTACTGCCATCTTATTACTCTTGCGCACTGTAGTGGCAATATTTTGGTCAGACTGCAATGTATTGCAATTTTTAGGTTCAATCTTGAATATTTTGGTTAGTTCAATCTGTTGTTCGATCTGGGAAATGTTTTTAATATTTTGTTCAAACTGATCTGGATAATGTTGCAATCAGATTCGTGCGAATTTGATTTAACTGCATGTAAGAGTTGTTACTCCATGAGTTGTGCGACATTTTTGTACACATAAAGAAGAGCACACCCATGCACAAACAAATATCTGGAACATATCAGAAGGTTGTCATGCTTCAGCAATGACCACTTGTCTCTCAATCAGTATAACACACAGGAAAAGAATCAGCGAATTGTCAAATCCCTGGGTGAAGTACTGCATCGCAGACGGAAGCAATGGAGCCCCCGGCCACCAATTGTAGCATCCTCCATCTTGATGGCCTCCTTGATCGGCACGAGTGTCGGCTTCTCGCTATACGCGAGCGCTGCAGGTCTCTGCTTGCATCAAGAGCAAGAGCTCCGACCCTGCCCTGAGCTCCCCTGTAGAACCTGAACAAAGGGAGGACAGACAGGTCGGTGCAGAGCTAGCTGCACTTCCAACAATTTCATTTAGAGCCTCTCATGTTCATGAAGGATTGGAGCGTCTAGTTAGAAAAAAATGCCTCTGGACACTACCATCTGTGCTGCTGGCAAGTGCAAATCAACCATCTTCCAGAGTTCTGAATTACCAATTAATGGTTGTAGAGGACTTGTCGAGTACGGAATGGAGCTGACCGGCGATGACGACGACGACGCTCGGTGTGAGGATACCACCATGGAAGGGCGCAAAGGGGAGACGATGTGCGCGCTGAAATCAGGTGAGGTGCCCACGTATTGCCTCATGCCAGAGCTCTGCCGTGGTGGCCACGTATTGCCTCATGCCCGAGCACTGCGAAGATCGAGCCGCGCGACAAAACGGGCTGTCGCATGAGAGTCCGCACTTGACTAGCAAATCTTGAATACCTCTTGGCCGCGCCACGAACATATGCTATGCTTCGGTGGCTACTTCGTCCATAAAATCTTCTTCTTCTTCTTTGTAGCAGGCATGCCTTATACACTTCCCTTGTCTCGAATGCTGATCCCAATCGTTCGTGTTTGGATCCCCGATCCACCTAGCTTTTGTTAGACCGGAAGTATTGCTGAGAAGCACTCTTGTTCGCATCCATGTATCTTTATTAGGGTGTCGATCACCACCCCTGACGGCTGACGCTTCCTCATCATCAGAGAATGCGCACCCTGGCCCCATGAACTCCACCATCTTCCGCATGTTGCCCACCGGGTCCCCAAGCATCTTCTCATATCGGAGGAAGACCACCTTTCTGGCCTCCTCCCAATAGCCAACGACATGGTGCCACTGCGGACCAGCAACGCAAAAGCCGTCATACAAGAGCTTGAACGCATCCTCCATCATGTACGACACTAGTGGTGGTTTGCATTCTGGCCACCAAGATGTCCTCTGCCGTGACGCGCTCCGGTAGGAGGGTGTAGGTGGTGAGCAGGCGCAGAAGAAAACACGTCGTGGGAGGGAGGGGGGTTAGAGGGGACGCCAGTCGCCAGGTCAGCCATCGGGCCTATGGTGTCGGGAGTCGACTAGGTTCATCTTTCAGACGGGATCTCTAAATTTCAACAAGAATAAACGACTTCACCATGCGAGGGACCATGGATGGGCGGACTTCCCCGCCGCCATCACACTCGGCTCTCAAACAGACGGCGGAGGCTTCATCGAGCGGTCACGCGGCCAAACCAGTTGCGGTCATCCTCGCGCGATTATTTCTCTCCTGCACCTGCATGAATCCGAGGTAAATAGCGAGAAGTGTGACACCAGACACGACACTTCTGCTTTAATAGTACAGATCTTAGATACGTACAGCACGTTAACACCTGCTAGTTGGACAAAATGGAGTATACACGAATTAGCAAGCCTCAACGAAAGCACGGAGCTGGGGAAACAACTAAATATACTCCACCCCAAGTGCTAGCTAAATGGGGAAGAGAGGTTATTTCAAAACTTATTATTTACCTGATTAGCTACGAAAAACGTTGTACACTCGTGCCTTTTCAAGTATAAGAGTACTCGTTTGCTTATAAAATATAAGGATACCATCGGTAATCCCAGCAGCTGAAGCTCAGTTCTACGACAAGTGCGTGGACACCGTGGCATCAGTTCTTCCCCCTCGGCGAGCCTGATTCTTTGTCTTTCTTAAAGGTCTTCTTCAGGAAGAACGCCATCGCAAGCTGAGCACCAAGGTTTGATCGGCCTTTAGACAGACAAACGATGCTTCCAATAAGCAGAAGTCCACTTGCAATCGTTTCCCGTGTTGGCTTCTTCACTAGCTTCTTGCAGGGTGAAGTTCCGGGCGAATTCGTAGATGGAACAACAGCTGCAGCTGTATTCGCTGGAGATCGACGACTTTCATCCACGGTGGTCTGCAAGGCCTGGGGAAACTGATGCGCAAAGAGCTTCATCAGAGCAAGAACTATAAATGAAAACAGTAAAACATCCGTAGATTGTGTGGGCACAGAATTTAAGTTTTCTAAAGAATAGGCCGATGCAACTTATGAACATATTAAATCCCCCTAAAGCAATTGCACTTCCTGTATTGCTGTATTTTGAACATGGAAGCAAACAAGAGATGAATTCAAATCCGTAGATAAACTATTACATGACACCAACCTTCTTGATAAGTCTTTGCATGGTCAAAATTGATACTGACGGACCATGCTGCTGAGGATACCGGCGTAAAGCATTGTTCATTTTGCAAATATATTTCCAGATCCCCTTGGAAAAGGCCAGCTTGGCCATCTCTATGTTCATGCCATTGTCCTCATGATGCAGCACTGTGATTTGGCATGCATCTCTTCCAGGGACTGTAAGAAGTGTAAATATAAAATTACTAACAACATATATGATAATATTACCGCCATCCCAAAATTGATGACATCCTAGAATGTGTGCAGTTGAATTTTTCATGCAGACAAAATTCTTGTACTTCTTCCGATCCATAATAAGTGTCGCTGATTTAGTACAAAATTGCACTAAATCAGCGACATTATTATGGATTGGAGGGAGTAACTTTGGTTGTTGATTATTGATATGTAGAAGGATTGCCGTGAAATATTTTAAATGGAACCTCGATAGATTTTTCGTGAAATATTTTAAAAATTCTGTATGTTTTTTGTTTTCTTTGCTAACATAGTTGCATCAATGTGTCATGTCAACAATGTCATGTATTTTGGAGAAGGGTAAACACAAAAACAGTAGGCTTGGTATCTATCAAGCTTGACTTACCTTTCGTAATACACCATCCTGATCTCAGAAGTCGTACTCGAACAAATTTTCTTTGTATTGGCGCAAGAGAGTGTTCACATTCCTGCAAGCATGAACATAATAAACAAGGCACTTAGGTCACGCTGCAATAGAAATAAGCTGATTCTCATTTAGGCTGCATATGGAGGAACTCAGGTGTCAATTGGGTGACAACTTGTATTTTTTCAAGAACTCTCGCTTAATTTTATTTCAAGCGACATTTTCCCCCTGACTTTGTCCGTGTCAACAAAAAATTCTGAATACCTTGACTTTTTCAGAACAGGTCTGAGTAAAATGAGAAATATGAGCAAGATGCTTCAATAAAACTTGTGTTCTCATTATTATTTGAAGCCGGTAAAGAAACAAATAATCAATGGGAGCAGGTGCAATTAGAGAACAATTAGCAGATTTGCT
Organism: Avena sativa; assembly: GCA_916181665.1. Classification (NCBI taxonomy): domain Eukaryota; kingdom Viridiplantae; phylum Streptophyta; class Magnoliopsida; order Poales; family Poaceae; genus Avena; species Avena sativa. The sequence goes on along the minus strand of OV702299.1, from coordinate 81,231,021 downwards.
TTTGCGAATTATTAGAGTTCCTTGGACGAATGGAGTTCAGGTCCTCTTAGCTCCAGCCATTGCACCTGACCTTAGTGGGTTCAATCTCATTTCAAGTGATTATTTTTCTTTTGTTCAACCTCAGTTCAAGTGATTTAATTTTTTGGGGGTTCAACCTTAGTTCAAGTGATTTTATATTTGCTATAATGGGAGTACATTATTGCTATAATACGCGTATATTCAGTCACATCAGTGAATTTTCGAGTATAATGTGTAAACCAGTTGAATCTTGAATTTTCAAGTTAGCATTGAACATTTTAGATGTACCAACAGCTTCCTCAACTTAATTATGATAATTGTACATGAGCGTATGTATAGTGAGTAAATTACTGTATCTGTACAAAGACAAAGAATAATACAAGTGCAGATAACTCTCAGTTGAAAAGATATCATATAACTAATGCACAATAGTGTGAAATTGAAAAATTGTGAGTGAATGCAATATGCATGGAGGGAGATGTGATTAACCTTGACCAAACAATAGAAAGAATTATCATTTGATTCCCAAACTCGCCATGCCAATATGTACTCTCTTGGTGTTAAAATAGGGAACTTCTTGATTGTACGCCCAATCTCAATTCCGCTATTTTCATCATACTGCAGCTGTTCATGCTTTGTCACAGTGTTATCCCACTCCATCCTATACTCATTATCCATGTAGAAGTCCCTCAAAAGCTCTGTTGAGCATCCCTCATAAGTTGTCACACTAAGATATTTAGGTGGCCCTTCCTGCATTTCAAAGCATAAGATACATATAAATAAAATTCTTAAACTATCATGGCAAGCTCTTGTTTAGAATCCAGCAACAACTCCAGGGCCCTATGAAATTCCAAGAAGACTGTAAGTCGATCAGTGATAACTCTTGCGACCATTATGGGTTCCAACTAAATGCAGATCATTATTTTCACATTTCAGGTTTCATGTAAAAAGAAAACAAATCCATTTGCCGACGAACACAAAACCAATATTCAGAGCCGGTTCGGTGGTCTTTGAGAGGTCATTAATTAATCCCACGGATCCCCTGTTATGAGGCAGTAGTTTGTGGCAAAAATCCTTAACATGTTTCTGACCTAGTATTGAACCCGACAAGATTAGTCAAAATCTGGCAAGTGCTAAGGGACACGCATGCTAGATAACAATAAGAACAATGAGAAAGAGAGAAAGGAATCAGCACTACCTTGGTCTTCTCGCACCATGCCTTGTAGGAGACCGTGTCATTCCCCATGGCGATCACAGACTCCCAACCCTCCAGCTCCGGCTCCCGGTCGCCCACCCCCAAGCTGCTCACCAGCTGTCTCAGGTCGTCCTCCGTCACAAGGCCCTCTATCCTGCGCTCCACCGAAGGCAGACACAACACAAACAATCAGTCAAGGGACAACGGGTAAAATCAATTCGAACAGAGAAAATCGTGCCAAGGGGCAACGGGTATCTGACCAACCCTGTGCTGGAGCCGGAGGAGGGGGCGGCGGCGGTGGACGGGGCAGGCGTCGCGGCCGCGCTTTCCGGTTGGATCAGGCGTCCGCGGCGGTAGCGGCGAACGAGGAGGACGGAGAGGTGGGAGACGAGGAGCAGGAGGAGCGCGGCGGCGGTGGCCCAGCCGCCGCCACGGGCCGTGGGGCGCCAGAGCTCGGTGGCGCCGAGGAGGATTTCCAGCGGCGGCATGGCCCCTTCCCGGTACGGAAGCGCGCTCGGGCCGGAGGACTCGGTCGGTGCCGCGCTGTTGGTGCTGTATTCCAGGCCGGCCCGGTTTTGCTCAATTGAGGGGTTTCCCCCCTTGTTCCTAGGTGATAGGGGGGAGAAAGCGAGGAGGTTACTAAAAATTGGAGAAAAAGAGGAAAAAGGGAGAGGTGGGCAGCTGTACTCGGATAATCGTCACAAATAATGTGAGAGGCTGGGGGTTTATGCTCACTTTTTTTTAGCTTGATGGAAAAGAAAGGAGCCCTTAGTGGTCAAGGTTTTAGCAAGGGTTCACATCCGTGTCATTTTCTTTTAGCAAGGGTTCACATGAAGATGTATTAAATTATGTAATGGAGTTCCTAATGTGAATCCTCCTAAATGATCCATATAGTCGAGAGAAGCCACATATATTCTGTTTTTTCTTGTTCTACCTTACTATGCCTCCCCACATGTCTTTACTAAAAAAAATTACCTGTAAATTGTGTTTTATATATTAGATCAAAAACTTGTATCGAAAAGTTTATTCATAGTAAAAGTTTAGTGGTCAAGGTTAAATCTTGAATACCCGCAAAAGAAAAGGTTCAATCTTAAAGACAGTGTTAGTGTCTATAACATCATCTACTTTTCATACTCCCTCCGTTCTAAATCGTGTTTCAGAGCATATCCATCGGATACACTAAAATACGTTTGTGCTGAAAACTGTTGATTTAGCACCGGCCAAAACCAGTGCTCCAATGGGCGGCCAAAACTAGCGCTCCAGTAGTCGCTGTAAAGTAGCGTGTACGATAAAAAATCGACGCACTGCAATTTGCGCTATCGCACGCCATATATCCGGCGCTCACATTATAGCGCGCGGAAAATGTCAACGAGCGCACAAATGCCCAGCTACCGCTGAAAACTTCGCGCACGCGTTTGACGAACTCCATTTCCCTACCTACTCGGGCGCCGTTGTCTCCGATTCCGCGCCGCCGCCGCTTCCGGCGCTAGACCTACGGCGTCGTTGTCGACCTTCTGCCGTCGCGTCGCCACCGTGTCACCGCGTCAAATCAGGCCTCCACGCCGTTCCAGGATCCGCCGCCAACACTCAGACGCCATGACGCACCAGAGCCAACAGCCGGTCCACACGCTCCAGCGCCAGTACACGAGCACCTCCGGCACTCCGCGAACACCACCGCCGACTGGACGCACACGCGGTGTTCGACAAATCGCGCACAAGGTATGGAGCCACCGCCGCCGCCACCCTTTTTTAGATAGGATTTTCTTCTAGATTAAATAGTAATTCAGTTATATGTTTGTAGATGAGCTATTCCTATAATTATCCGACGAAGAATTTGACCTAGGAGAAGAGGAGAATTTAGTCGTACTCTTGCCTTTGCACACAAACAAGAAGCCCAAGCACGGTGGTTCCATTTTCGGTCGCAAAAAGTCGTGGAGGGAACTGATTGAAGGCCACAGCAAGTTGATGCAGAGCTATTTTGTAGACGATCAAATATACCCCGAGAAGTATTTTCATCGTCGTTTTAGGATGAGCATCAACTTGTTAAAGCATATTGCCAAGGATGTGAAGAATAAGGGTCGTTTTTTAGCAAAGAAGGAACACTGCCGGAGAACTTGTTCATAGCACTTATCAAAAGTGACCGCCATCTTGCGTATGATGACATACGATATTCCGGTGGATCTAGTTGATGACCACTTGGCAATGGGAGAGAGTCAAGAAATCAAGTGTGTGAAGCGTTTTGTAATAGCAGTTATGCAAGTGTTCGGTGCCACATACTTGAGAACCCCAATGCAACAGATACGGCTAGACTTTTGGAGATGAACAAGGCTCGAGGATTTTCAGGTATGCTTGGCTCTATTAACTGTATGCATTGGAGTTGAAAGAATTATCCTGCGACATGTCATGGACAATTACAAGACCACAAAAAGGATTCCACCATAATTCTTGAAGCTGTGGATGATCAGAAGACTTGGTTTTGGCATGCATTACCCGATTTTTTGCAATGACATCATTGTACTTCAACAGTCTCCACTTATGAAAAAGATTGCATTGGGTGAAACTCCACCGGTTGAGTTTGTAGAAAACAATCACACATACAACTATGATTATTATCTTGCTGACGACGTCTACCCAAGGTGGCAAATATTTGTGAAACCGGTTCACGAGCCCAAAGGTAAGAAAAAACTCCAATTTTACAATGCATGAGTGTTGGTTAGGAAAGATGTGGAGAGAGAGCATTTGAGATTTTACAATCCCAATTTGCTATTATGAGAGGACCGGCTAGATTTTGGGATCAACAGATTTTTTGGTATATCATGAATGCTTGTGTGATCATGCATAACATGATCATAGAGGATGAGCGTGGCCAAATTTTGGACTACTCCTGTTATGACTTGATGGGGGTTTGTAACATCCCAAAAATACTAAACTTGAATCATCAAACTCTAATCATCAAAATTAGGGTTAACAAAAAACTTTTCTAAATAAAATTATGAATGCATGCATATGAGTATGCATTGAATTTTGAAATTCTTTTGAACCATCTTGTTTGTGTGTTTCTTTGCTTGTAAAATGTTTCTTAGGTGAAATAAACATCATCTAAAACATTTCCCACACTTTCCCAAAGACAAATAAAGCAAAATAAATAAAATAAAGGAATGGTCATTTTGACCAATTTAACTCCCATGCCTACTTTGGCTGTCTCAAACTTTCAGAACCTAACAGAAGCTTTTCTAGATCTTTGCACCCCTTGAATGTACTCATAACAAAGTATCAAGGCCCACTTTGTGATCATCCAGAAACTTTCAAATGCATAGTTTAAATGACAATTCAAAATTGAATCTTTATTATATGGGAAGATCCCACTTTTTCAAAAACCACTCAAACAAGTTTAATTTTCAAAACCCAAGCATCTGCAGACTCACCAGCACCAACCTAGCACACCCACCAAAAATCTTTGCAAAATTCGAAACTTGAATTCATGCGGCCATTTCATCAAACAGGTTGCAGACACAAATCATACAAAATCTAAACACTATAGTGAGCAGTGATTGAAGCCTAACTTGTTCCCTCTCTAGCTCACAACCAGCTCAGTAGATCATCTAGCAAGATTAACCAAGCACTAGCACCACTGCGAGCTTGCCAAAACCATCAATGGTGAACAGCCGAAGCCAACCTTGTCACCCCCATGTCGACAGCAAGCTAGGAGGAGAAGCAAGCCTAGCCAGCATGTCTGGGAGGCAGCCCACCATCCATCGCCACTCCCTGTCCACCGCTCGAACCTTGCCAACCCCTGGACCACACGCACGGACTGCCCCCAGACCGCCAGCGACCATGCCGAGCGTGCGCCAGAGCGCCACCCTCGACCGAAGCCCACAGACCGCGCGCCGCCCTCACCGCGCGCATACACGATCGCCACACCCCAGGAGACCGCCAGGCATCCTCGTTCGCCGCCCCGTGCCGCACAGCCACCGCTCGCCGTCGAAGACGCCGCCTCTGCCGTGCAGAGCGTCGCATGTTCCAGACCAAGCCGCACCGCCCCACGCCTCGAAACCATGTCGTTAAGCATCACCAGGGAACACCGTACCGCCCCTACCTTCGCCCATGCCAATAGACGTATGTACCATCGCCTCCGACGAGCTCACCGTGTGCCCCGACGGTCCCCTCGCTCGACTATAAATAGAGGCTACCCCCACTCGAATTCTTCACACCATTCTACTCCTCTCTCCTCACTGATCGTGCCACACCATTCCCGGAGCAAGGCGAGCAGCGCATCGCCGGAATTTCACCGGAGCCCGCCGCCTCTGGAGAAGAAGGGAGCCAGCGATTGGAGCCGCCCCAGGAGGAGCCACCGGTACCAGGAGATTCGCCATCGTCGACTTCGTCGTTCGCCCGCCTCGCCGACCCTCGCCTGCACCCCGGTGAGCCCCCAGCAACCCCCACTGGCCGTGCTAGGTTTCTTTCTCGCCGGCGTAGCCCAACATCGACGATGACTCTCAGTCGTTGGATTAGAACCAGATCGAACGTCTCACGTTGCCCCGTACCGCTTCGCACCCCCTGTCTCACTGACGAGTGGGGACACCCACTTAAGCAGTCCGCGGAAGCGCTTCGCTTAGCAGGCCGGCTCGTTAACCTTTCCCGTGCAGCCCAGTTATTTGAATTAAACCCTTTTCATTTTATTTCAAACTCACTTATGTACCCAACTTCAAAAATCAACCCAGATCGATTCAGTGCACCAAATTGAATGAAACCAATTTTGTTAGAAAGGTCTGGGAATGCTGAATCCAAGCCCGTTGGACTCAAGTCATTTGGATCTATAGATCACCCAGGGTAAAAATAACAAGGCAGAAGCTTTTCTGCATTCAAACATTTTTAAAATTTAAACCATAATAGCTTTTGAGTTGATTCCAACTCTCAAAAATCACATTTAACCATACCTTTCAGAATATATAAAAATATATAGGTTTACTTGCAGAAATAATGTTCAAGTAATAAAAGAATGCTACATAGGCATTTCTAGCCACTTTAATTAATTAGAATAAAAGGGTAAAACCTTATTAAATTGTGACACCACTTTAAATCACATTCCCATGGACTACAATATGTGGTGATGACATGTGTCAACATGATCCCATATTTGGTTTGGAGAATATTAAATCTTAAGTAGTTTTTCAATGAGTAGAAATTACTTTTCTAAAAATAAAAGAAATTAAACCAAGCTTTAATCTTGTAATGTTAGTGATGATGTTAGATCATCTATAGGACCCTTATGTGTGATGATTGCAAATAGTTAAGTATTGTTTGGTGATTGTGTACCTCGTATTTATTCATAGACGATAGTACCGACCAAGGATACGAGGAGGAAGGAGGATACTACGAAGAAGAAGCCGAGGAGAACTTCAACCAATGCTCTGCACAAGGCAAGCTTTACTAACCAAGTGGACCAATGCAAGCTAACCCTTGCAAGATACCCTAATGATGCCACAAACCCCTACTGTTACTATGCCCACTATATGCCTTAAGCATATGTGATCATATCCACTTGATAAACCAATCCTAGTTTTAAGTGCAAGCTTTATACTTTATTTCTTTATCAAAGCTCTTACTTAGAGTTTACTTAAGAGAATTATAGATACTATAAAGATATTTGAAGGTTGCATAAAGAGCATAAAATTTGGCCTAAGCTAAATAACCTTGATATCATCCCAAGGCATACGATTGAACTTAGTTGAAAATCTACTAGTTTACCACCACTCACCAGTGCTTACCCCCACTTGTAGATGCTAGTGCTAAGCATAAAACTTGATCAACTTTAGATGGGATGGAAAAATGGTTATGAAAACCTTGGAATGATGGATCATTCTATTGAAATGTTTTGGACATGTGTTTCCGAACACCTGATGATTTTAGTGATGAAAATATTGAGGCATGAGCCTTAGCCCTTTATAAAACTGATGGTTGTCTGGATGCGATACTATTCCAATTTTATCGTACAACCACAATACCCGAATATTGGGTAGGGCTTGACTGGAAACTTAAATACCTTAGTATTAGTTCCCTCACGGCCAAGGTCTGAGCTGAGGCTACCTTGTGAAGATTGTCCACCTGTGCAGTACCCAAGATGACAGTTGGTCATGGTTGGGAGGCCAGACTCACAGGAGAGGTACTTATACTAGGGCGTGCAATTGAAAGGTTAGGATTGATTATCCGCATACTGAGTATGGTGAATTCAGGATTTGTTCCTGACGGATGTATCGAATGTTGTGGTGAAAGTGTACAATCTCTGCAGAGTGTCAAACTATTCGAATAGCCGCGTCCGCGGTTATGGACAGTTGGAGTGGCCATACTGTTCCCCGTCAGACTTTTCAAAATGACTTGTGAAATGGATTGAGACTTTGACTTGACCACAACAGGGTTGTGATATGAAATACAAGTTCCCACTTAGGAGTTATAAAATTGTGACTAGCATTCAATTGCTTCTAGACTTAGTAGAGATAAATCTGGCTTTTGCAAAATAACCCTATAGCCTAGTGTCCTAGTACCAAAAACCCCTGTTACTTGTTAGTATTAGTTTGCGAGTACTTAAAGAGTACTCATGGCTTTGTCCCTGGCTATTCCCATGACCAGACTATGAAGAGGAGTACCTGGAGGATGGACCCCAGGAAGGTTACGACATCTAGGATCATCTCCCATCGTCAGTATTGCCTGTGACCCCGAAGATGGAGCTTCGCCTACGCTACCGTTATTATTACGTATTCCGCTGCTTGATGTTGTATTAAGAACTGGATCATGAGATCCCTATTTGTGTAAGAACTTATGTACAGTTTGTAATGAATGATGTACTATGGTATCCAATTCTGTTATGTCTCGCAAAAATGGTAATCCTGGGATTGCAATGTATGGAATAACAGGCATCTGGGATTAAAAATCCGGGTGTTGACAGGGTTCTTATGCAAGTGAGGAGGAAAGAAGAGATGGTGACTCGTTTCATTGCCTCGTATCATTTCATTCGGTGCGGTGAGGTGCATGATGATCTTTCAAAAGATCTCATCGAAGAGTGGTGGAAATAGAATAGACAACAATAGTGTCTTGTATGTTTGTTGTATTGTTCATGAACAATTTGTTGTATTTTTGATGCACAATTGTTGTAATGTTTGTTGTATTGGTGATGAACAATTGATAATACTAATAATTAGACTATTTGTTGGTGAATTTATATATTTGTGTTTGATTTTGTTGGATTCTATATTTATGTGGTTTCGTGTTTGTGGCGCGTGTTGCATCTTTCAGCGTGGTGAATCACTACTTGGCGCGCGCTGTAAAATGCAGCGCCCGATGAAGCGCAAATCACCTTTGCACGCTAAAAAACACATACAACGCGTTACAAACAGCTTTTACAACGCCAAAATTTAGCATGTCTATTGGAGATGCTCTTAGGTTTGCGAAACGAATGTACCTAAATGTTTTTTAGTATGTAGGTTCATTGTGAATCTATACACTAAAAGACAACTAGATACATTTATTTCACAAAGCTAAAACATTTTATATTTTAAAACGAAAAGGATAACACTCTATTTAAAGTAACTGTGAATAGGTGGCACGGTACCAAATATACATTAGGTGCAAAATCAACAAACAACCTTCCGGTACCATGGTTCTCGAGTAGCCATATGAATAACGGAATGACGATGCACGCATATCCTAACTACTACTCACTCCTTTTAGAAATATATATTTTTTTAGCTTTGTGAAATAAATGTATCTAGATGTCATTCAGTGTATAGGTTCACTCTAAATCTATACACAAAAATCGTCTAGATATATTTATTTTACAAAGCTAAAACGTCGCATATTCCTAGAGGGAGGGAGTACTACCTTAGTTCCAATGAACAAGTTTTGTTTTCAAAAGTCAAACTACATAGATATTGTTCAATTAAAAAAAATGTACATTCTAATATCAACACCCTTTAATATATTATGACATATATTCTATTATGATTTCTATATAATAAAAAAATTAATAGTTTTTCTTTAGCTTGAGTTTTTAGAAAAATAATATAGGACTTATTCATTGAAATGGAGATAATACACAGTAAGTCTGATAAACAAATAATTACGAGTAGCTCAAAATAGCTCACTCTTTCTCCACATAAAAATAAGAAAGAAAAGGAAAGTGAGTCTACACTTTGACAAAAATTGCCGAACAATGGATAATAACTAGATAAACCCATATGCATATGTTAGTGCAGGATGTCACGTCTTGAAGTGCATTTGGGTCTTGCTTAAGCCTGATCACAAGTAGGAGCATAAATGTTATGAATAATTTCCGTTCGAAATTCGTGTCCACAATGGTATGGACAATTTACGTTCTAAATCCGTAACTTCACCCGTTTTCGAGGATATAGTATGTATTTTTAGAAATCCGCCATATATGGAAACGGATGTGGAAAAGGTTATAAAGCGGATATCCGGAAGATATGTTAACAAATATGGTATTAGTAATATTCGACTTGTATACATTATCCAACATTATCCTTAGATAGGATTACCGACAAAATTAGTCCAACCCCAAATACTCAGACAACTTGGTTAGTCCATCGGCCAAGCTACGCATTCTACCTCCGCTCGTTGTGTCATGCTTTTATCAGTACTCTCTCCGATTTAAATTAGTGGAGTCAGATTTGTTTATGTTAGGATGTATCTAGTCATATTTTAGTGCTAGATATATTCTAATCTAGACAAATTTGAGTCCATTAGTTTAGATCGGAGAGAGAATTATATACTTATAAAATCAGTATTATTTATAGTTAATGTATTGGGTTGACTTTGGATGATTCGTATGTGGTGCCACAACTCAAATTGTCGTCTCCTCCCTGCAAAGGTGGTTAGGCTTCATCGCCCCCTGTCGATGATGCCGCCTATCTGATTGCTTTAGTGGCCTTCGGGCCATAGAGCCGGGTGGCTGTTTTCTGTTTTTAGGGTTCAAGTTTGGTAGGACGGCGCTCAGGTGGTGGCAGCGGCTTTTCTTCCAATAAAGTTTTTCCGGTTTTAGCCCCATATTGACGGCAACATCGAGGAACTTGTGGCAGTGGTGTGGTCCTCGGAGATTTCTTTTGTCTATGGGGATTTTATGATTATCAAGGAGCTTTATTGGAAGTTCGTCATTCTTTTTTCTTTTCAGGACGTATATGGTCGTTTTGACTCATTCGGCGATTTCTTGTTCGCAACCAACAACGTCAGGCCGCGTCAGGAAGGAGCAGCAGCGGTGACGCGCTGTCGACATGGTCTGGAGATCGAAGACGAATGGCTTCTCAAGGATTTGATATAATTTTTGTTTTTATTGAGCTGCTTTGTAGTTTCGATGTTATTTCTAATGTCGGGGTCCTGTTCGCAAAAAAAACCTCAAACTGATGTGTTGTACGAACAAGCATGAGCCACAGTCTAGTACTACACGTTCTCCAAAAAAAGGTCTAGTACTACACGCGTTTTGCATAAACAAACAAGCTTCGATTTTTAAATGTTTTTTCTGTATGATTACCCGAATCAGATCCAAGATCTGATATAACCCGCATACATAACCCTTATCTGCTCTGATCCATATTTAGAAAAAAAGATATGAAAATAGTGATATCCAATCCGTTAGCATCCCTAATCAGTAATCACAACCCAAACATGGAGGAACAGTTATATTATGCCTAAGTAAGATATGAAAAACTTAAACCATGTTCGAGTTGTCTAACATCTCCCGTTTGTTTGATTTTTAGACAACATGCCAAGCCTTTTGTTGATCAATCAAAATGTTTTCATGTATTATTACACTAGGCGCGCCATGGTCCAGGGTCAGCCCAACGTGTGCTCCGGTCCTGGTTGCACGCTTTGTTAGTTGAGAGAAGTGGCGCACATTATACTTGGCAAGATTGTGTGTTTTGAAATTTGAAGTTGTACTCTCATAACAGAGGTACACTCTCCTCGCTTTTGTCTCACATATGATCGGCCCATAACTGCCCATACTCCTAGTTCGCTGTCCGGAGCTACATAAGTCCTACTAGTCAGCACATGATCATCCGCTAGCGCTACACGCTAGAGCCTCGAGATAAGCTCGATCCGAGAAAACAACCGCACTCGCCCGCTTGTGTTGTGATAGCTAAAGCCTGGCTCTCTCCCTCCCTGTCGTCATAGCCACTAGGCCCACTGATAACATTTTGACCAGGCCAATAACTCTCTCATCAGTTATCTCCTCATTTTTCCACCACTGGCAAAAGGAAAAAGGGACAAAAGTTTGCTGAGTTATCCCTCGAAAAAAAGTTTGCTGAGTTATCCCGACGCGGTTACAAAAATGTCCATCAGATGGTTCCGCGAGTGCCCAAAGTTTTAAGATCATTGAGAAAAATCACCTAAACAATTTACAACATTGTTCGACGGAATTTTGTGTTTAAATTACAGAGTCAAACTCGGAATATCACTGAAATTTAAATACAGAATACAAGGGCCTACATGCATGCATGTATAGGTGCTTAAGGTGGCCTTTTCTGACGCGCACTTCCCTCGGCGCCAGGCGAACGTACAGGTTCAGCGTGGCGAACATGCCGGCACGAGTCAGCGTATATATGGCTCCTAGCGAATACAGCTCTTCCCTGGTAGAGCCTCGTACTTGACGTACACGGACACGCTGCACTGAAGCTGCCGGCCGGCAAACAGCCCGGAGTCGGCTCCGCTGACATGAACTAGGATCAAGACGACGACGATGAGGACGCGGCGCTGTGGGTGTGCAGCTCAACGCCGGCCACGGGCTTCAACGTCAGAAATATATTTTCATTTATCTCGTACCCTTAAAAAGTACATACAGTCGAAGATGGTGTCCTGACCAACAAGTACAGCTGATCTTCAATAGTGGTGTTATTCGTGAGAAGTCTTTGCAGCCAGCCGCAAAAACTCGCCATGTGTTCACTTATAATCCATTCATCAGACGTCCCGGATGTTTGAGGCGTATAAAATTCTTGTGTTCATTGATATACGGGGCAACCAAGATAGATCTTTGTAAAACCGTGTAGTGTGCTTGATTGAGAGAATGTCCGTTCTTATATATCATTGCTTTACATCCTAGGGTGCCTTTTCCACGCAGTCTCCCCTCGTGTCGTGATTCTAGAACACCAATCGCCTTAAGGTCAGGAATAAAATCAACACAGAACTCAATGACCTCCTCTGTTACATAGCCCTTGGAGATGCTTCCTTCTGGCCTAGCACGGTTATGAACATATTTCTTTAAGACTCTCATGTACCTCTCAAAAGGGAACATATTGTGTAGAAATATAGGACCGAGAATGGCAATCTCTTCTATTAGGTGAACCAGGAGATGCGTCATAATATTGAAGAAGGATGGTGGAAACACCAACTCAAAGCTGACAAGACATTGGGCCACATCTGTCTATAACCCTGGTAGGCTTTCTGGATCGATTACCTTCTGAGATATTGCATTAGGAATGCACATAGCTTCACAATGGGTACTCGAACATTTTCAGATAGAAGCCCCTCAATGCAATCGGAAGCAATTGCGTCATAATCACATGGCAGTCATGAGACTTTAGGTTTTAGAATTTTTTTCTCTGCCATATTTATTATTTCCTTTATATTCGACAAGAAGCCAGACGGGACCTTGATACTGCTCAGGCATTCAAAAAATGTTTCCTTCTCTGCTTTGGTAAGAACGTAGCTGGCAGGAGTTAAGTGGCATCGTTTACCCTTCTCATTCTCAGGATGCATAGGCTCTTCAGGGTCTTTCATACGTTGTTGGTCCTGCCGTGCTTTCGGTGTATCTTTTGTCTTTCCATACACTCCTAAAAAGCCTAGCAGGTTCACGCAAACATTCTTCGTCACGTGCATCACGTCGATTGAAGAACGGACCTCTAGGACTTTCCAATAGGGTAGGTCCCAAAATATAGATTGCTTCTTCCACATGGGCGCGTGTCCAGCATCGTCATTCGGAACAGATAGACTGCCAGGACCTTTTCCAAAGATTACTTCTAGGTCCTTGACCATACAAAATACCTCCTCACCGGTACGGAGGACAGGCTTCCTCCGGAGTTCTGCCAGACGTTTGAAATGCTTGCCTTTCTTTCTGACGGGATGCAGGTTTGGAAGAAATCAACGATACTCTAGGTACACAACCTTCTTACATTTATCCAAATATACACTTTCAGTCTCATCTAAACAGTGTGTGCATGCATTGTATCCCTTGTTTGTGTGCCCTGAAATGTTACTAAGAGCAGGCCAATCATTGATGGTTATGAAAAACAACGCTCGTAGGTCAAATGGCTTCCCTTTGTACTTATCCCACATACGTACACCTGGTTTGGCCCACAGCTGTAAAAGTTCTTCAACTAATGGTCTTAGATACACATCAATATCGTTGCCGGGTTGTCTCGGGCCTTGGATGAGCACTAGCATCATAATGAACTTCCTCTTCATGCACAACCAAGGAGGAAGGTTATAGATACATAGTCACAGGCCAGGTGCTGTGACTGTAGCTCTGCTCACCAAAAGGATTCATGCCATCTGTACTTAGACCAAACCTTAAGTTCCTTGCATCACGTGCGAAGTCCGGGTACTCTCGCTCGACTTTTATCCACTGTGACCCATCAGCGGGGTGTCTCAACATCGCGTCTTTCTTATCGTATTCCATGTGCCATAGCAACAACTTGGCATGCTCTTTATTTCTGAAGAGACGTTTTAACCGTGGTATTATAGGAGCATACCACATAACCTTGGCAGGAACCTTCTTCCTAGGGGCCTCGCCCTCAACATCGTCAGGATCGTCTCGTATGATGTTATACCACAGTGCAGTGCATATCGGGCATGCATCCAAATTCTCGTACTTCTCACCACGGTAGAGGATGCAGTTATTAATGCATGCATGTATCTTCTGCACGTCTAATCCTAGAGGGTAGACAACCTTCTTTGCTTGGTATGTACTGTCAGGCAACTCATTATTTCTTGGAAGCAGATTCTTCATTTTTACCAACAACTTCTCTGCCTTCCATTGCAGCAAATTCAGTGTGATACCTAGCTTTTTTTTGGCCATCTTCGCAAATTGGGTACAATAATGTTTTGTGATCCTTTAACATCTGCTCCAGCTTCTCCTTTTCCTTTTCAGTTTCACATTCTTCCTTTGCATCAGTAATGGCCCGACCAAGATCGTCATCAGCGGGCCCATCTGCTGCCTCTTGATCTTCATTATCTACTCTCGTTGCAGTATCAACGTATTCAGGATACATATTATGATAGTTGTCATCATCCTCTTCTTCTCCGTTGTCTTCCATCACAACCCTTTTTTCTCCATGCTTGGTCCAACAATTATAGCTGGGCATGAAACCGGATCGAAGCAGGTGGGCGTGAATGGTTCCGGTATTTGAGTAGTCTTTCTTGTTCTGACAGTGAACACACGGACAACACATAAAACCATTGTGACCACGGTTTGCATTAGCCACAACGATGAAATTTTGGAGACCCGTAATGTACTCGTAAGTGCGTCGGTCACCGTACATCCATTGCCGGTTCATCTGCATTAATATACAGTATATCAAAAATTAATAGGGAGATGACCATTTATATAGTACATCAATGACACATGAAAGGATAAAGTTGCCTACCTCGACCGAGAAGGAAAGAGCAATGAGAAAACTTATTTCGAGCTCTCGGGCATTTCACCGAACACCTCTTGTGCATAGAAAAAAACACAAATAGCACACCTCTCACCCTCTTGCTATCACTACTAGGAAATCCTTCATCAGTGGCGCACCTATATTGGTCTTCTGTGGCGCATGGCAGGGACGCCACTGTTACATCGCCACTGATGAAAACTTCTGTGGTGCATTCCGAAATGCGCCACGGGAGTCATGATACTTCTGTGGCGCATTTTGGTTGATGCGCCACAGGACTCTGTTCAGTGGCGCATTCTGGACAATGCGCAACTGAAGCTCTATGCGCCACAGAGGGTTAAAACGATGCGCCACTGGTTTGAATATCAGGTATTAAAAAATCAAAACTTGTCCAAATATACAGGTATTATACAGTATTATACATAAATAGTATATTTGACTTAGTATATGAAAAAACAAATATAATACAAACATGAATATAGTGCCGTCACACTACTTAGAGCCCGAACGAGATAGAAAAGTGATCATCATATTACAATACAAATCAAATGAAGTGTTTGTTACATTTATACAAGTGTTTGTTACAAAGTTCACCATCTCATCACATTACAGATGAAGTGTTCATTGCCTACACTAGAATCAAACAGAATACAACTGTGATGACGGTGAGCAAGAGCAATAGCACTAGCAATATCTTCATCTGGTTCTCCTTCCATAGGTGGTTCCTCCACTTGGCTACCGCCTCCTCTCGAGTTGCGTATCCTTTGTAGCTGTTGCCGCTAAACTTGTTCACCTGTTTCTGACAGTCCTCTCACTCATCGTAGACTCCTGGAACCCAACCCTTGTACACCACGTACCACTTCGTCATCTCTATAGATAAGGCATATTAGTAAATCATGCAACAGAAAGAACTAAATTGGTTCACATGCATATATATTCACATAAACTAAAGCAAAAGATCAGTAAACATAGAAGATAGCACATCGATCATAATCATAGAACTTCGACGACAACGACCATAATAGTGAAGTTTACAACATACAACCATGGTAGTATATAGTTTGTGACACAACACTACACATAGACATCTATGATAATTCTAGGCGCACACATCGATCAATGTTGAGAACTGCTAACGCTCGGCTTCGGGAATGGTAGATAGCCATCCTTCGTTATCCACGTCCTGTTGTCACCCTGTTGATGAAGAATATTTTCAATCTCCCTCTTAGTCAACCCTCTGTTGTGTTTTAGGACCCCTCCCCTTGTGTTGACATCTTCCACGATGATTTCCGACAACTTAACCTGGATGCGATGGAAGTCTTCTCTAAGATCATCATCGTCCCTTCGCGCCAAATTTTCGGCCCATGCTCGGAAACTAGATGGCAGAGTTAGGTTCTGGCAATCCCGGACAAACCCTTTAAGGTGATGCATGGCGTAGAAGGCCTCCTTGGCGCCGCTAGTAGCCGGCTCCTTGACGCAGGGGAACTCGAGCACGTGCTTGAACACGTGCTTGTCACCCTTGATACATTCCCCCTTGTTGACGAAGGGGCATCCCTTTTTAGCGTAGCCCTCGAGAGCCTCATTCAAAACACCCCTTATTCTGGTGTGGTCCTTCTTCTTTTTCTGACTCACCGAGTCGAAATACGATGCTATCGAGTACTTTGTGCAAATGACGATGAGTGTGCAGTATTTGTCTCTGCACAACACGATTGAAACGGGATGTTGGAAAAGGGCAAAGGAAGAAAGCTATAAGAAATCCTAAGTTAACAATGCTAGGGGGTGTGTGTACTTACTCGGGAAAGAAAGGCAAAAGAAGCGTGTTTGTCCTCTTGTGGTCCACCATGAACTTCTCGAGATACGCCGTCGCCTTGGCACGCGTCTCAGATCCTTCCCTCAACTGGCTACCATGCATGTAGTAGGGATCCACTATCGAGATGTAGGGGGTCTGCTCTCTCTTGGTCTTCCTCGCCAGATTGAGCGCGAATAGGCGGACCATGTTATAGTCCAGCCGTTTCGAGAGAAACAGCTTGAAGACGTCCTCGTACGCTATGAAGAACACATCCACAGGGGCTTCATGGACGAAGTCCACGTCCGATGGCACCTTGACAGTGAAAACCGGGTAATTCGGATCTTTGTCTTTAAGAAGAATGCCCTCTAGTGTCTTGATACTATCACTCAAAGCGAGCATATGTCCACCAGCAAGGGGAAGCAACTCCGGAGTCAGTATCGCTTCACTAGCTATATGTATCCTGGGCAAGCCATCCTCGCGGGCTGGTACGACGTCATCCTTAGCCCGGATCCTCTTCGGAGGAGGTTGGCTCTCAACTTTTTTACCTCTCTTCCTGTGCTTCTTCGTCTTCTGAGCAGGCTCCTCCACTAGGGATGCTAAGTGCTCAATGGCTGCCTTTTGGAGTGTGCCAGGGCTAAATACGAATCCAACATGTTTCTCCTATTGATCAGCGGCCGGAGGCGTCTCTTGAGATAAACCATGGAAGACCAGGCATTGCGTGCATGTAGTGGGACGCCCACCTTGAGATCCACCTTGGAGTGTGCCAGGGCTAAGAGATCCACCTTGACCCTCGCGAGCGACGAAGGGTTCTTCATCCACAGCGGGCATGTAAAATCATATGCCGGTGCCGCTGTTGATGTAGTCGTCGATGTTGATAAGTTCTTCATCATCATCGTTGTTGCTGCCGTGTGGTGATGGTGGTGGCGGGGGCGGCAGCGGTTGCGTTGCGACGGCGGCATCGCCTTGGGGCGGCCCACACGCTCCCAACAGTTGGTGGTGGTGACTAGTGGTGGAGACGACGACAGGTGGCTTCCTAGGTGGTGACCGGACGATCGAGGTGGCGCCGGTGACAGGTGGCATCCGAGGTGGTGGCCGGACGATCGAGGTGGCGCTTAGGTGCCCCGTAAGACGAATCAGAGTCTTCGGCCATGTCAAGGGCCAGCTATGGCATTCTGCAAGGGTCTTGTGTTCATCGGCTCCCTGAGGTTGAAAGGGGGGTCCATGTCGTCGCACCCTGGCAACACCCGAGCAATCCAGACCCTCATCACGGCATCGTCCATTGCATTGTTGTGCATCGTGCGGTTCGCCGGTTGTATGATATTGCCCTTGGCAACATCCTTCAACTCACCGCCGGCAACTTTGTGGAGTAGTACGCAAGCAGCGTCCTGAATATCGACACATATGTGTTAGGCATCATGATCGAGGTGGCAATCACCAAAGGCGCATAAAGAAGATGAAGCGGAGTATGATATTAGTTACCTTGGTGAGGGCGTTAAGCTCGGCTAATGTCGACACACGGCCGATCTCGGCGGCAGGCCTATCATCAGCATTCTCCCGCGGTACTGGTGCCACCATTGGTTGTGCGATACTGGTATTTTTGGCGGGAGCAGCAGGGGGCAGCTGTGCGACAACAAGCTCTTGCGGTTGCGCCGCGGCGATGGTGGCCGGCGGGGTCACCAAGTCTGGCGACGCGTTAACGTTGATGCTCGAGTTGCTGCCGCTAAAGCTGGGCACGTTTATCGGCCCCTGTCGATCTCCCGCATTCCAAACAACTAGCTCCTCCATCAACCCAGGGGGGATGATCGCGCGAAGCTTCTCCTCCAATAACTTGTCCATTGCTTTCTCGTCCACTTTTGCCTCTAATGTCTTCACCTTCACCTTCAACTCTTCAACCTCGGCTTTATCTTTAGCCGCCGACTGGTTCTTCCTCTCCCTACTCTTCTTTGTGTCCTCTTTGTAGTACTCGGTAAACTTCATGCTTGTACCGAAGCCGGACACACGGCCAGCTAATTTTGGCGGCAACTTCTTCTCCCTCTTCTTGTAAGTGTTCGTCGCCCTGTTAAAAACAGTGTCCCATGGCTCCGCCGCCGAATCTTGGGACGACAAGTCCTCGCTAGCGTTCAATTCCTTCTCCTGTAGAGATACACGGAGAGGTGAACCCATGCATGCATTTAGATTCTTGGCTTAATTATTTTAATGAGAGATCCACGGTAAATTCCTTACCAGCTCATCCTCAAAGGCCTTCACATCCGGGTCGTCGGTGACAAACTCCCCTGTAACAGAGTCCAGGTAGTAGCGGGACCGGACAAATTGTCGGATCTGCAGGTCTGTGATTTTATGCCATGGGTTCTCTTTACCCAGGCGTTCAAGCTCGGCGTCCTCCTTGTCCCAAATGAGTTGTTTCCCTCTGTATCCGCCGCTTCCAAGCCGGTGGTTACCTATGTTCTTCTCTCGCATAGTCTTTCCCCACTCAGTCCATGCTTTAGAGGAAGTGGTATCTAAGTCCGCCTTGAATATCTTGAACTCTTCTTCGTCGAGCATCGGATTTTTCCTACTTATAATCTCCCAGCTTTCACCTTTGTCAATGTTGTTCTTTACCCGGGTTTTCTAGCTGCTCAAGGCGTTGCTCATCTTTGTCAGTGCTAGTTTGTTCACCGGGTTCTTATTACTCTCCAGGTTTCTGAACTTCTCTGGGAATGTGTATCGCTTGTGAAGCTTCTTAAGGAGGTTCTCGACCAAAGCATGATTACGTCGGATGTACTTCGTGTTGACCGACATGCTTTCCCGGACGATGCACCCGAGTTGCATGCCGTACCCGTAGGCAATCAATGAAGGCGCAATGGGTTGGCCACCTTCTGTGACCTCGGTGAACTCATCACAAACATTGGCGAGCACTTGCGGCTTCCGATCCTTAATATCCTTCTTCTTCTGTATGGTGACCGGGTTGCCGCTACCACCATCTATGTGCTCGCCACCATCCATGGTGGTGTTACCCTCCTCCCCGCCTTCACTAATTCCATCGTAGTCATCGTCCCCCTCGTAATCTGGATCTTCCTCACCCCCAGCACCTCCGACGACGGTCGTCGGTGGTGGTGTCATTCTCATCTCCTCCGCCTCCTCATGCTCTTGGGACGCCTCCTCATGCTCTTGGGACGGCCCCCAGAACGACTTGTTGGCCTCTCGGGCTAGATCCTCGATGCTCATTTGTTTAGAAGGACCGGCCTCGTCGTTAGTCGACATGTTTGCGCTTTATTACTAAAAAAAGAGGCAAAAAGTTAGCACAAATATCGATCGAAAAATTCGGCATGACCTTTGCTAATTTTTGGAACTACGAGTGCCCATTTCTCAACCGAAACGGAAGTGAATCAACAATTCGGGAGAAACGGGCAACTCAATTGAAATCCTTGCAAGAAAAAACACCCCAACCCCATTGATAACCCCATTGACACCATCCATCATCCAACACCATCTCATTCACAAAATAAACAAACCTCTGCAGCACCATCTCATTCACAGATTCAAATGAATATACAAGATCAAAGTTATATGTCATTAGGAATATGGCAAGATCAAAGAATATACAACAAGCAACCAACTAGTTCTAAATTTGCCAGCAAGCAACCAACCTGCCAGTTAAACCTGCCAGCAACAAGCAACAAGCCAGCAAGCAACATCTTCATAGGATCAAATTAAATGATTCAGTTAAACAACAGCATAACCAGATCATAAACAGCATAATCAACCATACATAATCAACATCACCACAGATCATAAACAGCAGCATAACCAGACCATATACATAGCCATTTCATATAAATAAACAACATCATATCATATAAATAAACCAGAGCATCATATAAAGATCATCATAACCAGATCATAAACAGCACCATCTCTATAACCAGATCATAAACAGATCATCATATAAATAACACCATCTCTATAACCAGATCATCATATGAATAAAGATTATTGCTTTCTTTTTATATCATATATAACCATATCATTTACAACCAGATCATCATATAAAAAACCTACCATTTTATTGCTTTCTTTTTATATCATATACAACCAGATCATCATATAAACAACATGCCATTTATTGCTTTCTTTTTATATCATATACAACCAGATCATCATATAAACAACCTGCCATTTTATTGCTTTCTTTTTAGGGGAGCTATTATTTTCTTGAAGTTTAGGGGATCATCATATAAACAACCAGGTCATTATATAAACAACTGAAAAGTTCCCTTCATTTTATATGATGTTAAAAGCAGAGAAACCAAAACATGTGTTTTTCATTTGATATGATGTAAAGTTGAAAATATTAAAAGTTGTATATCTAGCTACATACATGTGACAAGAGCATCTGAATCATCTCTCTTCGTCTGACATTGTTTATCTAGCCATAGATAACACCAAAGTTGTTTCAGTTTTAAAGGTGGTGTGTTTGTGCAAATATAGACATGATTATGAACTGATATGTGTGTGTGATAACCATCAGCCCTTATGCATCACTTATATGAGAGATATAAAATATAAACAGTAGCAATACCAACTCTAATTTGCTCACTTATATGCATCACTTATATGCATCATAAACATGACAGGGCATCTTAGATGCTTGACACTCTCCATTCATTCATAACTCAAAAACAAACTTGCACCAAACATTCATGGCAACATGTGTCAAACCAAACATAAAATGGAACTGAGGTCTAAACATTCAATCAACAGCACTTAGCACTTAGCAGCATTCACTAGCAATCTTAGCACTTAGCAGTAGCAATCTTAGTAACATTCAGTCAGTAGCACAATGGGGAAAAACCAGCAGTAGCAATCTTAGCACTTAGCAGTCAGTAGCACTTAGCAGTAGCAATCTTAGCACTTAGTAGTAGCAATCTTAGTAACTTAGTCAGTAACAATCTTAGTAACATTCATTCAGTCAGTCAGTATCAAATCCTAATCAGTCAGTAACCCTAACCCTAATCCAAACCAGTCAGTAACCCTAACCCTAATCCAAATCAGCAGGACAGAAACCAAGATAGAGAGCATGTACCTGCGGTGGTGAGATGGCACGGGATGGGGAGGTGGTCGTGGCGGTGGTGCTCCTGCTGTGGGACGGACCTTCTCTTCCTAGGTCGTGCGTAGGACGGGCTCCGACGGTGGCGATAGCTAGCTTCCTCCTCCACGGGATCCGACAACGGCGACGGGCTGGCGGCGCTAGGGTTCCTCCTCCACGGGCTTCCTCCTACACGGGCTCCGACAGCGGCCTCCTCCACTGTCTTCCTCCTCCACGGTCTCCGACAGCAGCTCTGATAGCAGCGACGACTCCCTCCTCCTTCGGTGCGTGTGGGCGGCGCTAGGGTTCGTCGGGCGCGAGAGAGGTAAGCAGGTTGGGGAAAGAAAGGGTAATGGGGCGAACAGTTATTTGGCTAAGTGCCAATGTTCTATGGCGCATATCACTCGAATGCGCCCTCGAATGCGCCACAGAACATTGGCATTTAGTGAAAACCACCGTGAGGCTGTAGTTGGACATCAAACACAGATTAGCCTAGTGGTTATGATGCATAGACAAACCTTTCCCAGCCAGGTTCGAATCCTGGCTGGGTCACTTTTTTTTTCTTTGTTTCAAAATTATATGTTACTAATATATTTAAAACCAAGCACATACACATGTATATTTATTAAAAAACACTCCCCGAATTATTGTATATATTGTGCTTGTCACAAACACATGTGAATTTGTATACCCACACGAATATCACGATATATTTTTAGTCTCTAACTAATACACAAAAAAGGTCACACATCACCGTGTGATATTTCGAGCTAGCTAGCCTCTCTTCACAATCTTCTTGCCTTTTTCTTCGCGGTTGAATACTTTAGCCCGGGCACTATGAGATTTCTTCTCGTGAACGGACAAACTTTAGTAGGTAGTGTGGTCTTTCTTCTTACTGTAGTAGTAGTAGGCATGTTGAAGTACTTGTCAAACTCCTCTTCGATCTTCGGATCGCCATTCTTGTCGAAGTCTTGCTCGTTGGTGGATCCTTCCATTTCGATGATGCTCCTCTTGCCCCTCCTCACTACAACACGACTGGGCTTTGACGGGTCGGTAATAAAGAAACATTGATCAACTTGGCTAGCGAGTATCCACGACTCATTTTTCGTGGAGGCCTTCTTTGCCGACTTGGCATCTGGTATAATGCAGGTGGTGAAATATCGGCCTTCTTTTTTGACGTTCTTGGCCCATCTAACACAGAACATCGGTACCGTCTCTCCACAGTAGTCGAGCTCCCATATCTCCTCGATCCTTCCATTAAATCTTTCCATGACAGTAGTCTCGTCATCGGCGAAGGACATCATAGTAACTCCTGAGTTTTGATATTCGCTATTCATGTCCTTTTCCTCGGTGTAGAATCTGTAACCATTGATGTCGTATGACTGATAGGTATTTACGTTATGCATTGGGCCCTATGACAAGGAGAATATGAGTTGTTGATCTTCCATAGAAGGCGTCTGCGGGGGATTGTCCAACAGCCTTTTCTTGAACCAACCCGTGAAGGTGGAGTTGTGTTCTCTTGTTACGTCTCCTTTCTTCCTCGGGCGGGCCCGGTCCATGTACTCCTGCTCGATCAAGCTTTTGTGCTCTTCCACCCAAGGGCTGACCAATTCAATGTGTTGTAGTGCGACTCGGTGTGCCCTGCCAAAGTCGGCGCGTCGATTAGCAATGCCGACATGCAGTGAGTGGTGGCCCTCGCGGTGACCATACCCAGCGATCCTCCCGAGGCGCTTCTTGGTGGGTATTCCAACATCCTCGTTCTCGGTGGTTAGATAGTTCTGGCAGAAAGAGATGCACTCGTAGATCAGAAAGCCCTTGGCTATGCTTCCATCTGGAAGGGACCTGTTGTGAACGAACCCTTTGATTACACCGTTCAGCCTTTCAAACGGCATCATGTTGTGTAGGAATGTCGGCCCGAGCTGGATGATGTCATCCACGACATGGACAAGTAGATGCACCATGATGTCGAAGAATGCGGGCAGAAAGTAAATCTCGAGCTCGCATAGTATCACCACGATCTCTTCCTGTAGCCTGTCGAGCTGCTTCATGCTGATCGACTTCCTAGAGATGACGTCGAAAAATTTGCACAAGCCAAACAGCGTCTCATGGACGTGCTCGTCCATTATCCCTCGTATGGCAACTGGAAGTATCTGTGTCATCATCACGTGACAGTCGTGGGACTTCATACCTCTGAACCTCTTCTTCACTATGTCGAGATACCTGCTTATCTTGCCCGAGTAACCATGAGGAACTTTTACTCCTAGGAGGCACCTGAAAAACTGCTCGATCTCTTCCTGACACAGAGTGAAGCAGGCAACACGAAGCACAACCACCTCATTCTTCTTAACCCTTTTGCGGCGACCCTGAGTCCCTTCCGTTTGATCGTCATCATCATCACTATCAGGGTACTGAAGCTCCTTCTTGATGCCAAGCAATTTCAGGTCATTTCTTGCTTTCGGCCCATCCTTGGTCCTCTCCGGCATGTCTAGGAGAGTGCCAAGCAGACTCTCAGTAATGTTCTTCGTGATGTGCATTACATCGAGGCTATGGGGCATGTGGAGGACCTTCCAGTATGGCAGGTCACAGAAAACAGACCTCGCTTTCCATACACCCAGAAGTGGCTTTGTCCTTGGTCGCTTCTTTCCTAGCGCTGGGCACTCATCCCAATTATTTAGAAGCTCCTCGATTTCTTCGCCGCTCCTCATACATGGGGATCTTTCGAGCTCATCTTTACCATTGAATAGGTCACCGCGTTTTCTCCACGGGTGATCCATGCGAAGCCACTTTCGAGTCCCTTGGAACACGGTTTTCGAAGACCCGGGTGTAGGGTTTTGTAGCATGGAAAACAAAAAAATTCTACCGCATACAAACAAACAAGCCAAGATCTATCTACTAGATTGTAGCAATGAGTCAATGGAATAACTCACCCTCGAAGATTCCAAAGTGTTTAATGAGAGCGGATTCTCGTGGGTGATGTAGTCGTACTCTTCCCGATCTCAAGATTGCGTAGACGATCCTTCCGGCGCTGTGTTCCGGCAGCGCTCCCGTACACGTTCGGTACTCGACGAAGACCTTCCTCTCCCTTGTTCCAGCAGGCAGCAGAGGTTGTAGCACTCTCCTCGTGATTCCGGCAGCACAACGGCGTGGTACCGGAAGTAGAGGGGAGATCTCGCAGGGCTTCGCCTTAAGCCAGAGCGAGTATGGTGGAGTATGAGAGAGTCCCTCGACGATCTAGGGTTTAGACATGCCGAGGAGTAAGCTTGGCCGGCGGCTAGGGTTGCTAGGCGGCGGCGGCGGCGGCTTGGCCTAGGTCGGCGGCGGCGGCAGTGGAGGTGGCGGCGCCGGCGGCTAGGGTTTGGAGGAGAGGATCTTGTGTGTCCTAGGAGGAAGCCCTGCCCCTCCTTATATAGGTGGAGGGGCCGGCCGGCCAAGGGGAGGGAGAGGAGTCCCTCTCCAACTCGGCTTGGAGGGTGCGCTGCCGGTTGGAGGAGGGAACTCCTCCCCAACTCGGTTTCCCACTCCTCCTCTTTTCCTCTTTCCAAATTTAGTCGTTTGACTTTTCAAACTAGCTGTTTGACTTTTCAAACTAGGATTTGAATTAATCCTTTATTTGGTTCAGCGATGACACTTAGTACATGATGCAATCATACCAACTTGATACAACACATTCATGTACCCTTCCCCTCTGGAGTGCCGGACATTCCGGAACATTCTAGAACATTCCCGATGAAAACACCGGAATCATTCCCCAACTCCGAAACGGGACTTTCCTTATATGAATCTTATTCTCCGGACCATTCCGGATCTCCTCGTGATATACTGAATCCCATTCGAGACTCCGAACAACATTCGGTCTCTTTCTCATCATTCCATAACTACTCAAACAACATCGAATCCTTAAGTGTGTCTCCCTACGGTTCGTGAATTATGCGGACATGATCGAGACACTTCTCCGAACAATAACCAATAGAGGAATCTGGAAATTCATATGGCTCCCACATATTTCAACGATTACTTTGCGATCGAATGAACCACTTATATACGATATCAATTTCCCATTGTCTCACGATAGTTTACTTATCCGAGGTTATGATCGTCAGTATCTCTACATACCTAGTTCAACCTCGTTACCGATAAGTACTCTTTTCTCGTTCCCGTGATATGTGATCCCTTGTGAGCCAGTCACATGCTTGCAAGCTAATTGGATGACATTTCACCGAGAGGGCCCAGAGTATATCTATCCATCATATGGATGGACAAATCCCACTCTTGATCCATGTGTTTCAACCAATACTTTCCGAACACTCAATGCCACCTTTATAGCCACCCAGTTACGGTGTGGTGTTTGATGTCATCAAAGCATCCATCCGGTAAAGGTGATATGCATGATCTCATGGTCGAAGGAATTAGATTACTATGTATCAGAAAGCATATAGCATTTGAACTATTAAAATGACTTGATCTTTATGCTACGCTTATCTATAGGAGTATGTCCATCATATCATTCTCCTAATAATATGATCTTGTTGTTAATAACATCTCAATGTTCATGATAGGGAAACCACAATCATCTATTAACCAACAAGCTAGTATTATATAGAGGCTTTACTAGGGACTTCAAATTAAGTTTACAAATCACACAAGTATTAATGTTTCCTTGTTAATACTATTATAGAATGAATGTAAACATTTATCATAAACACAAAGATATAATAATAACTACTTTTATTATTGCCTCTAGGGCATATCTCCAACACCGGGATCCTTGGGTAGCTGGAGATATGGGGTCTTATCCATGCACTTGACACATGCATTGTGTTCGTGGTTCACCTGGGCCGATACATATGCGTAACCAGGATAGTCCTGCACCGTCGTGAGCAACGCGACTCTCAGAGGGAAATATTCTTTAGTGTAGGCGTCCCACGTATGGGCTGGCGTCTCCCACAACGTGGCTAACTCCTCTTTCAACAACCCGAGATAAAGATGCATATCGACACCTGGCTATTTCGGCCCCTGAATAAGAATGCTCATGTGTACGTACCTTTGCTTTGTGCAGAGCCACGGAGGGGGGGGGGGTGTACGACCATACAAACACGGACCAGGTGCTATGCGTGCTACTCTAGTTGCCAAAAGGATTGAGTCCATCAGTGCTCATACCCAGCCTGACGTTCCTTGCATCGCCCCCGAACTCTTCGAACTTGATATCCAATGCATTCCACTAGCTAGCGTCTGAAGGGTGTGTTAGGATCTTGCCCTTCTCTGGATCATCTTCAGGTTTATTCCTTTCTGCGTGCCATTGCATTAGCTTTGCTTCCTTAGGATCTACGAAATATCTCTGTAGACGGGGAGTGATAGGAAAGTACCATACCACTTTTCGAGGAACTTTCTTGTTCCCTCTCTTGTATCATCCATGGCCGCACACCGGACATGTGGTTCTCTCCGTGAACTCGTTATGATAAAGTGCGCAATCATTGATACATGCGTGGTATTTAACGTGCGGTAGGTCGAGAGGGCACACGATTTTCTTGGCCTCCTCTATACTTGTTGGCAATGTGTTCCCGTTAGGAAGACGATCGTGCTAGAATTCCGTGTTAGCATTGAAGCTCACGTCGGTCCATTTGTGTTCCGCCTTCATCTCTAGAGCCTTGAGCGTTACACTCAGGCGTGTATCCTCGGGCCGACACCCAGGATACAATGGAGTCATCCCATCGAACTCCATTTGCGCCAGCTTGGCTTTCTCTCTAGCTGCAGCTTTGGCATTGCTCGTCTCCTTGAGAAGCAATTCCTAAACATGAGGGTCCCTTAACACCGAAGTTAGCAACGTCTGGGTGTTCGCTTCTTCTCCTTCTTCATGATTTTCATGCCCGTCGACATCTCCTTCTTCGTCATGATGATCATGCCCGTCGCCGGTATATTCTTCGTCATCATGACCATGCCCGTCGGGAGACTCTTTGTCTTCTCGCCCGCCCAAGTCTTCATGATGACCAACACCATTTACTGCCAGCTCCTCATCGAAGTCGTCGCGCATGAAACCGCGCCTGAGCAGGTGATCCTCCAATTGTCCAGAATCAGGGTCGATCTAGCGCTGGAGTTTGCATGTTCGACATGGACATCTTATCTGGATCTTGTTGTTTCGAATCATGTCCGCCTTGGCATCTTTCTTATACCTAGTAACTCAACCTTCGCTCATGCTGACGACCATGGTAGCCTGCGCGGTATGCACATATAGAGCAAAAGACAGAGAGTAGGTTAATTAGAAACAACACCTTATACACACACAAAACACACATGCATGGTCGTCGCCGAAAAAATTCGGCATGACCTTTCCTAAAAGTAGGACATATGGGTGGTGCAAAAATTTGCCGAAATGGAAATGAATCAACATTTCGGCAAACATCCATGCACCACACCGGGACAGAGACAAGCAAAAACAAGAATCTTCTTCCCATGCAAGCTTCCCATGCAAGCATTCATGCACCACACAAGCTTCATGCACAAACATCATCTTCGCGCCATGCATGCATCGCATATACACACCGCCCGCGCGACAAGCTTTACACCTACAAAACATGCATATTCATGGCCAATTACTGACCGGGTAGATTGAATACCGAGTCGAGAGCGCGATGTGAGAGAATGTGGATCAATAGATCTATAGAGAGATAACAGTACACAAATAGAGATGTGGAGGAGAAAAGTAGGTGTGTTTTAGATCTACTAGTTGGAGAAAGGCTTTCCCTAACCAATCTATCAACTATAGTAGGTTTAAATACAACAAAATATAGAAAAGTATAGACACAATGGGGTGGGAGAGAGGAGGAAGACGAGATGGGAGGAGGGGGAAGAAGGATGTGAAATGGATGGTGGTAGATAGAGGGGTGCAAAGCTGCCAGCTTTGTGCAGATCTGGTCGAAGGATTCTGTGGCGCATACAGGCAATATGCGCCACAGAAGTTCAATCTTCTGTGGCGCACACTGGGTGCATGCGCCATAGAACCTTGGCCATAGGGTGCAGTGGGCCATGTGGGCCCCGTGACTCAATGTTCTGTGGCGCATGGCGAATATATGCGCCACAGAACCTTGGCCAGTGGCCAAACACTGTGGGCCAGGCACTGTGGGCCCGACACTCAGTGTTCTGTGGCGCATATTGTGGTTATGCGCCACATAATGTTAAACTTCTGTGGCACATAGCTGACCTATGCGCCACAGAACACTGAGGGCATAGATCTGCACCAAATAAAGGTGGCATATAGAGCTGCTTTAATGACACCCCTATATATATATGCCACACTCCCTGTCCAAAGCAACATACCTGCCCCTCATGCCTTCTTCCCACAACTCGTCGGAAGACTCGCTAGAGAGCACAACCCGCTCGCGTTCCCTGCAGCCTACTCGCAGTGGAGGGGCGAGGTCGAGGGGCAATGCTCGGAGTTAGCCGCCGCAGGATTCAGAGGTCAACCTAATCGAGGAGGAGGCCAGACTGCGGCACGAGGCCCTCTACAACAAGGCCATGAGGTTGTACGCCGTGCTCGCGTCTCCGGAGGAGAGGACGCGCATGGCGGAACCAATCGGGTGGCGGCCGGTGCTCGACCCCAACGTGTCCATGGAGGACCACGTCCGCAGGCTACAGGCGCGCGTGAACATGGAGGTTTGGCATCTTCCACCGCCATCGCCCCCACCAGCTCTGTGAAGGGATTTGCAATGTTGTAGTTTGTGTATTTGCAATGATGTATGGCATTGTTGTTTTCTTATTCAAGGATATGCGCATGTGCTTTTTGCAACGATGTATGCCACTGTACATGTCTATCTACTAGATTGTCTAGTATATTCTACCTATTCCACTACTAGTTGGGAAAAGCACAAGAGAAGTTTGTTCTAGGAAACACGAAGCATTCCGTGGCGCATATAGGAGGAATGCGCCACAGAAGTTTGTTCTTCTGTGGCGCATATGCTCAAATGCGCCACAGAAGCTTGTACATGGGTGTCCAGAGTGTGGGGCCCACATTATTGTTCTGTGGCGCATATGATGATATGCGCCACAGAAGTTTGGTCCGAGCACGGTCGTACCCCGCCTGCTATGGGTCCCACCAAACTTCAGTGGCGCATATGGGTTGATGCGCCACAGAAGATTCATGGTCCAACCGCTGGTGCGGGTCCCACCATACTTCTGTGGCGCATCACTCTGTAAGATGCGCCACCGAAGTTTGGTGGTTCTGTGGCGCATTGCTCCAGATGCGCCGCTGGATAAATTTTGTGGCGCATGGTCAGAACCATGTGCCACAGAAGTTATGTCTATCTATAGCTAGTTTCCTAGTAGTGTATGCTCCAAAATGAGAGAGTGAAAAAATGAGAGAGAGGGGTGTGGGCTGCGGTGGTTATATAGGCGCACCCCCTTTAACACCGGTCCATGAACCGGTGTTAAAGGGGGGGGGCTGCGCGGGCCACTGGTGCAGGACCTTTAACACCGGTTCGTGGCTCGAACCGGTATTAAAGGGGGTGGCTTCTTTTTGCTTTCTGGACCACGCTGGTACGGACGCCCCTTTAACATCGGTTCGTAGGAGAACCGGTGTTAAATCCTATTTCCGACCTCAACCAAAGGCCTCGTTTCCACTAGTGAGGTTCAGGCCCTGCTCCAGACGTGCAGCTTCGAGTGGGCGTCCAACATTTCAGAACACAACCTCACTGCGAGTCGGACGACGCCTAACATACAGGCTGCCGTAAACTCGGCGCCACGCCGAGACGAATGAACCGATCATGTTGTTCATGCCGATATGCGCGACACCGGTCTCTTTACAAAATACTCCGACAATACATACCCTTTGCACACATTGACAAAGCTGCAAAGTCGTCAAGAAGTCTCAGCCAAGCGGACTGCGTCATGTTACTTTAGTAACACTCTTTATCGCTGTTACGCTACCACTTGTATTATCCAGAAAATATCAAGCGTAATGCTACAACGGGATTTACAGTTTGGAAACTACAAGAGAAACAGTAGCTTTTGTTCATCAGAGTTCGAATTTCTCCTCCTCTGCCTCACCTATTTATCAGTAGCCACCTTGCCTCCATCTTCTGTCACGGGCCTGGTTCCGTCTCCAGGCTGGGCCGTCTTCCGCTGAAGCCATCTCGTACGCCTCTTGGTACCAGGCCTGGGCTGGGCTGTGACATGCCCCACTCCTTAGGAACTGGCTTGCCCCTAATCCAGTGCATCAGGGAAACGCTGCCGAAGCAGAATTGCATCCTCCCAGGTACTGTATTGTGGAGAGTCAGCATCCCAGGTGAGATGAACTTGTTGCACAGCCACCCCTCCTCGCTGGATGTACCTCGACGCCAAGAGCTGAATTGTTTGCAACAAGACTGATGAGTCTAGAAGGAACAAGGAACTGATGTCGCTGACCTGATGAGAAGGAGCAAGACAGTGCTTCAGCTGCGAGACGTGAACCACATCATGGATGTGACTGCCCAGTGGTAGCACCGATTGATATGCCACTTCGCCCACACGACGGACAATCTTGTAAGGCCCATAGAACTTGAAAGCAAGCTTCTGTATACTGCAGCGAGCCACCGAAGTCTGAATATACGGCCGGAGTTTTAAGTACACTGAATCCCCAACGCTGAAGGATTGTTCCATGTGGTGCTTATCAGCCTGACGGCGCATGCCTACCTAGGCACGAAGCAATTGTTGGTAGAGTAATGACATCGCTGTTTCTCATTCGCGAAGCAAAGTGTCCAGGGCATCCACAGTGGTTGTGCTTGGATCAGGAGTGCCAAAGTGACGGGCACATGTCCATACAATGTCTCAAAAGGAGAGCAGAGTGGTATGAGGTGTTATACCAGAACTCCGCCATTGACAACCACTTTCTCCACTGAGTGGGTGTAGCATGAACGGAGCAACGAAGGAAAGCTTCCAGACACTGATTCAATCGTTCAGTCTGGCCATCAGTCTGTGGATGGTAGACAGAACTCATCATCAGTTGCGGGTCAGTCAACTTGAACAGTTCCTGTCAGAGTGCACTCGTGAAGATCTTGTCTCTGTCCGAGATGATACACTTGGGCAGACCATGAAGCTTATAGATGTCATCCAAGAAAACCTGAGCCACTTGAGCTGCAGAGAAGGGATGCGTGAGAGGGAGAAAATGCCCATACTTTGTGAGTTTGTCAATAACCACCAATATCACATCAAAGCCCTGCGATTTAGGTAAACCCTCCATGAAATCCAAGCTGATGGTATGCCAAGGAAATGGTGGAATTGGAAGAGGTTGCAGGAAACCTGGCATTTTGGTGTGCTCCGTTTTAGCTTGTTGGAAGATGGTACAAATGCTGACAAACTCAGTCACAGTCTGTTCAAACGTGACCAGGCAAACATTCGTTTGACACGCTAATAAGTGGCCAACACACCTGAGTGACCACCAATCTCACTAGCATGCAGTGCCTGGAGAATGTGCTGCTGGGATGTGGTGTTATTGCCCACCCAAATTCTGCCACAAAAACGAATGACTCCTTGCTCGAGTGAATACCCTTTGTCATTGGTACTAGAGACACTCAGCTCTGCCCACAATTGTTTAGTAACAGGCTCATCATCATACCCCTCAGTCAACACTTGTAACCACGATGGCTCAGCTGATGAGATGGCCACCTCATGACTGCGACGAGACAGAGAATCAGCCATAGCATTAGTTATCCCTTTCCTGTACTAAATTTGTAATTGAGACCCATCAATTTCACAAACGCCTTTTGTTGAATACCAGTCGTCAAACGTTGCTTAGTCAGGTGTAAGAGACTTTTTTGATCTGTGCGTATAAGGAACTCTTGATGTTGCAAATAAGAACGCCAACGATCGACGGCCAGAAGAATGGCGAGGCACTCCTTTTCATAAGTTGAGAGTGCTTGATTTTTGGAACATAGGGCCTTGCCGAGGTAAGTGAATGGGTGGTCATTTTGCATGAGCACTGCTCCCACACCAGTTTGGCAAGCATCGGTCTCAATCACGAAACGCTGTGCAAAATCCGGAACTACCAGCACTGGCGCTTGAACAAGAGCATTTTAAAGCGTAGCAAAAGCAACTTGCGTATCTGGCGTCCACTGAAACTGAACTCCTTTCTTTAGCAAATCCGTCAGGGGACGACTGATTATGCCATAGCGTCAGATGAATTTGCGATAATAACCAGTAAACCCCAAAATTCCGCGCATGTCCTTAAAATTACGTGGTATTAGCCACCACTGCACCGCGAGCACCTTCTCTGGATCATTTGCAACGCCATCGCCGCTGATCACGTGCCCCAGGTACTCTAATTTGGCCTGAGCGAACAAACATTTGGATCGCTTCACAAACAACTGATTGTCCCACGGAAATGAAAACACCTGACGGAGGAGGTGGGCATGTGCTTCCAATGTGGGCGTGTACACCAGAATGTCATCCATAAAAACCAGCACGCCACGACACACCAGTTTGTCAAACAACAGATTCATTACGCCCTGGAATGTAGCTGGTGTGCCGGTGGGCCCAAATGGCATCACCAAAAACTGTACATGCCTTGATGAGTGCGGAAAGCCGTCTTGTGCTCGCCTCCATCTGCCATTCTGATCTAATGATATCAAGAACTCAAGTCTAGCTTGCTGAAAAAAATTCCCCTGCTAATTCATCTAGTAATTCATCCACCACTAGTAATGGATGCTTGTTCTTTACAGCGAGTGCATTCAATTGCCGATAATCCACATAGAAACGACAGGTCCCGTCTTTTTTGTGCACCAAGAGCACCAGTGAGGCAAAAGGACTCGATCTGCGGTGTATCGTGCCATGATGCAGCATCGCCTGTACTTGATGCTCAATCTCCGTCTTCTGATGTGGAGCATATATGTATGGTCACACATTAACTGGTTGTGCACCCGTGACGAGCGGAACATGATGATCACAAGATCGACGCGGAGGTAAGTCGATCGGAGTGCCAAACAGATTGTCGAATTCATCCAAGACAGACTGGACTTCAACTGGGACTGTTGTCACATCATATGTTATCAGAGAGTTGAGAGTTGATTCCTGATGAACTGGTTGCACCTGAATGCAGTCCGCAATGGCGACACGATGAAGCAAACCCATGCAATTTTGCTGCCGACACTGGCAACACTTATTCTCACTGTCCTGAATGCCACACAGTTTAACTCTCCTCTCTCCATGTGTAAATTTCATCCAACGCTGCTTCCAATGCACACATGGGACTGTGATCTTCTAGCCAATCCGCCCCCAGAATCATGTCGTAATAGGGTAATGGCAGCACATGGAAATCCTGAGAAAAAGAATGCCTACACAACCATTGTAACTGCGGCAGCAAGTGCAAACTGACAAGTGGAGCACCATTCTCCCGAGGTTGTTGCTCCTGTCGAGGCCGAGGTATATCCGATAGTAGCCGAGGCAAATACCTCGGAGGCCCCTGCTCCTGAGATTGCTGCTCCTCCATCTACCGATGATTCGACAACAACCTTCACCTGAACTGAGAAACTTTAAATTTATTAAGTCCCCGATATGCCGGGTGTATGGTGTAGGAAATGGTTCCAGTTCTTTTGCTACTATGTGGTTTGTATAAATTACATCCTTTTGGTCATCATCCTTAATTTCATGATTCTTGTTATTCTGAGTCAAATATCCGGCCCGTGTCTACCATTTTTTGGCGTTTGACTTACGGGTCCGAAATAAATAGACCGAATTAGCAATACTTATAAATTATGAAGAATAGCTCAAAATAAATTTACAGAATAGTAAAGTACAGAAAATACAAGGGTTAGTAAGAAACAAAACAATAAGTTGGCTCGCATACTATTCTTTTCTTAGTCGTTTTTCATGTGTTTGACATTCACCGGCTTTTCTCTTGCTTACCATGGAGCCTACTTTTTGGACAACAGTAAGTCGAAGAGTTGGCCTTTGCTGCCGACACATTACTAACTCAGTCTAAGAATAAGAAATATAAGCCAGCCGACATATAAAAATGCATATGAAAAGAACAAGTTCATTAAGGTAGTCCACGAGTTAAAGCTCGAGGTGGTGAAGTTTCATTGATTAACTCATTGCCGACATATAATCCGACATACGAGAGTTCTAGATACATTCACTTCTCCTAAGTGTAAAAAGGGCGAAGTAACGCTACATTCCATGGCCTTTTTGATTCATCTCCTGACCTGTCCGCCTTATTCTTCTCTTGTGCTTGAGCATCTATAAGATATTATGCGTCATTGTGCAAATCTTTGCTCACAATAAATAGGACCTCCCATGGGGGTGATAATTTATGCATGTCGGTTGTGCGCTGCACAAGCCGAAGCACTAGATCTCCCTCTTGAAAGACTCAGGGGTTTACTTTTTTGCTATGGTAGCGTCTGAGATCTTGTTGGTATATGGAAGATTTGGACAATGCCAATTCTCTTGCCTCTTCTAATACATCAACATCATCTTGCCGGGTTATTTTGTTTACCTCGGCGTCTATGTATTGGGTGACTCTAGGCGAATCGTGCACTATGTAGGCTGGTAATACAACTTCTGCCCCATATACCATAAAGAATGGCGTATAGCCTGTTGATCTATTCGAAGTTGTCCTCGGGCTCCATAAGACGGCCGAGAGCTCCTCAATCAAACACCCCGCTGATCTTTGCAGTGTCTCAATGAGCCAGGGTTTTATCCCATACAATACAAGTCCGTTGGATCTTTCAACTTGTCCGTTCGATGCAGGATGAGTGACTGATGCCACATCAAGTCTTATTTGCTTTTCTTGGCAGAAACGAGCAAAATTTGTGCCATTATCGGTGATTATACTGTGTGGATACCCATATATTAGGATAATATCCTTGAGAAATTTAACAGTTGTGGGCCCATCACACTTCCTTATTGGCTTTACCTTGATCCACATTGTAAATTTTTCTACCATGACCAGGATATGGGTCATGCCACCACGAGCCGTCTTAAATGGTCCGACCATGTATAAGCACCATACAACAAATGGCCAAGTGATGGGTATTGTTTTTACCTCAGATGCGGGCATATGAATTTTGCTTGCATATCTCTGGCAGCCATTGCATTTCTTTACCAGCTCTAGTGCATCTTTTAGCGCACCGGGCCAATAAAACCCATGCCAGAATGCTTTGGCTACTAAGGCTCTGGATGAGGCATGATGCCCGCATTCACCTTGATGTATATCTAAAAGGATATCTTGTCTTTCTGCCGGGTTAACACATCTTTGAAGCACACTTGTGACACTTCTTTTGTACAGCTCTTTGTTTATTATGGTGTAGGCTTTCTCCCTTCTCACAATTTTCCTAGCGAGGACTTCATCACTCGGCAAGATCTCATCTTTGAGGAACATAAATATTGGTTATGCTCATTCTGGTACCTCATATGCCGGGGTAACTGTTTCATCAATTTCCATTGCCTCTGCCGACATAACTTCTGCCGGATTATCCTGACCAGTCCATGAGTCCTGCGAGGCAGTCTCTGGGTTTGCAAAGTCTGTCCCTGGTTTATTCGGTTTATTCCTCCCATCTATGTCCATAGGGATTACCTCGGCTCCTAGATCTACCGAGAGACGGATGGACTTGGATTCTGGTGATGGTGTAAATGATGGTTATATTAAGTGCTCAAGGGAAATGCCGGGTGGAATTGATTGCCTGGACGAACCAAGTTTTGACAAAGTATCTGTGGCATCATTTTCTTCCCGAGGTATATGGTGAAATTTGCACCCATCAAAATAACCACTAATATTTTGGACATGAAATCTATATAGAGCCATGTTTGCATCCAGTGCATCCCAATGACCTGATACCTGCTGAATCACAAGGTCTGAATCACCAAAGCACATTATTCGACGTATGCCAACATCTTTCGCCACTTTTAGACCATGACCAAGTGCTTCATATTGAGCTACATTGTTTGATGCAGCGAAATGTATTTGCAGTACATATTTCAGTTGGTACTTTTTGGGTGAGGTTAGCACTATCCCGTCTCCTAGCCCATTTCTCAATTTTGATCCATCAAAATGCATTGTTCAATAATTTGAATTGGGTAATGGCGGCTCATATTGCATTTTGGCCCAGTCCACAAAGAAGTCGGCCAGTGCCTAAGATTTGATTACATCTCGTCTATCGAATTGAGGAGCATAAGGAGATAACTCAATCACCCATTTGGCTATTCGTCCGCTGGCATCTTTATTGCCCATTATCTCGGCTATTGGTGCCTCACAAATCACCTTAATTGGGTGTTCTTCAAAATAATGTTTCAGCTTCTTTGCCGACATATATATACTGTACACCATTTTTTGGTAGTGTGGGTAATTTTGGTTCGAGGCTGATAATACCTCACTTAGGTAATAGACTATCCTCTACACCGACTTACCTTCTTCATCATGCTCCACCACTATCATCGGACTTATGACTCGGTTAGTCGCTGCTATGTAGAGCAACATCGGCTCCTTTGATAGTGGTGAGGCTAATATCGGTGTAGAGGCTAGCTTTTTCTTTAATTCATGAAAGGCGCTATCATCCCATGGCGTCCAAATGAACTTATACAACTTTTTCATCAGTGATATAAGGGAAATGCCTTTTCTCCGAGCCGACTAACGAACCGACTCAATGATGCCAAACAGACTGTAAACTTCTGGACATTGTTGAGGCACTTTGGCAGCTCCATACGTTCTACGGCTAGAATTTTAGCCGGGTTTTCTTCGATACCTCGGCTTGACACGAGGAAACCGAGTAATTTTCCGGCTGGTACACCAAAGGTATATTTTTCCAGGTTAAGCTTCATTCAGAATCTTCTGAGATTCACGAATGTTTGCCAAATATAATCTAGGAGCATGTGGCTCTCTTTTGTTTTTATCACCACATCATCCACATATACTTGGACATTTTTACTAATTTGGTCATGTAAACATTTCTGCATGCATCTTTGATACGTTGCCCCTATATTATGTAAGCCGAATGGCATGCTATGATAGCAATAAGCCCCATACAGGGTGATAAATGCAATATTTATTTGATCGGCTGGATTTAACGGTATCTGGTGGATACCAAAATACGCGTCTACAAATGACAAGAGTTCACAACCCGCTGTCGAATCAATAACCTGATCTATCCTTGGTAAAGGAAATGTATCCTTGGGACACGCCTTGTTCAGGTTCGTGTAATTGATACACATGCTCCATACTACTGCTACATTGAGATCGTCCTTTTTCTTTTCAACCAACACCAGGTTAGATAGACAATCCGGATGAAGCACTTCCATGATGAACCCAGCTTCCAGGAGTTGAACTATCTCATCCCCAATTATATTTCTCATGTCCTCGGTGAAGCGGTGGAGAGGTTTCTTCACTGGCCTTGCCCCCTGGCCTCACATGCAAATAGTTCTCAGCCAGCTCCCTCGGCACACCTTGCAGTTCTTAAGTATACCAAGCAAAGATATCCTGATTCTCACATAGGAAGCTGGTGAGCTCGCTTTCCTATTTGTCACTTAGGCCGTCACCAATTGTGATGGTGCTCTCTGGAAACTGGTCATCAATATGTACCTTCTTCGTGTACTTAGTCGTCTAGAAGGACACTCTCCCATGTGGGTTTGCAAGTGACAGCATATTGAGTTGTGTCGACTGAGCCAAAGCTGCGACCTCCTGAATTCTCCTTTTCCCCTTGCAATTACCAATGACTCGGCCAGATTTGATCCGGTTAACGCACACTCTATCGATCTTATATAGTCTCTAGCAACTGTAATTATCCCATGTGGCCTTGGCATCTTCATCTTCAAGTAGCTGATGTGAGTACTGGTGATGAACTTTGACAGAGCAGGTCGTCCGAGTAATGCATGGTAACAACTTTCCAAATCCACAACCTCAAACTCTAAATTCTCAGCTCTGCAATTGTTCCTTGTGCCAAATAATACATCTATCCAAACTTTCCCAATTGGCTCACACGATAATCCCGGCACAATGCCATGGAAAGTAGTCCTGGTCGACTGAAGCATGTTCTGAGTTATGCCCAGCTTGTGCATGGTGTCCTTGTACATGATGTTGATACTGCTGCCATTATCTATCAGCACCTTTGAGAATTTCACATTGATACTCGGTCCAACAAACGTCGGGTCAAGCACTAAGGCATATGATCCGGGGTTTGGCATGATCTTGGGATGATCCCTGATACTCCAAGTAATTTCTTGTTCTGACCAGTGCATATATCTTGGCACTAACGACAACCGCATTGACCTCCATATGTCGTCGTTGAACGCTCTATTTATCCTACTGCTCTTTGGTGAACACACAGTAAGACTGATGATGTTCCCGATACTCATTACGACCATTCCTGCCAGGGTTTCCTTTGTTACCCTGATCTTGATTTGCCACATGGTGAACTGCATCCCTTTGTTATTGGTTCTCATACCTCGGAGGGGGCGGTGGCAACATCAGTTGCTGAGCACTTCCTCCTGTAAGCTGTGGCTGTTGCGGCTGCTGTGGTGCTTGCGGTGGTCCCATGTTCCCTATTGCCTATTTCATCCATGCACACTGATGAGTTGTATGATTCGCCGGCTTGGCCAGGTTAGGGGTGTGAAACTTACAAGGCAGATCTAGCATTGATTCATACGTGTACTTCGGACTCTCTTGCCATTGCTTCTTTTGCTCTGGAGTCCACTGTTTCTTGCCATCATTTCTCAGAGTCCACTGTTGAGAGATGTTCTTTTGGCGCTGGGTACCTCCAGCACTCGGCTGGTCTTGGGTTACAGCTACAACTTGACTTGAATTGTACCAATAATCTGGCATGTCATCTCTCCTTCTACCTCGGAATTCATTCCTCCGGGATGACCCAACACCATCATGAGCGTAATGCCCATGCTGTTCATTGTTATCTACCGGCATAAGCTCTTGCTGAGTCGGATCTCCCAATGCATATGAGTTGGCTATACTAATTGTCTTGGCCAACGTGGTTGGCATATCTCTCTACAACCTCTACCATAGCACACTTCCATACCTGCACCCTTGTGCAAACCAAGCAATCACTTGCGATTCAACTACTCCTTCACATGAGTTTCTTAGGTTACACCACTGGGTTAGAAATTCTCAGTCAGTCTCATTCGGTCGCTGCATGCATATGGTGAGATGATGAGGTCTATTCGGCCTCTTATACGTGCTCCTGAAATTGCTTACAAACATTTCCTCAAAATCTAACCAGAAGTTGATACTTCCTGTTGGCAAGTTGTTCAACCATACTCTTGTTGGTCCTTCCAACATTTGTGGGACATACCTCACTGCTCATCTTAGGTTGCCTTCTACAATTTTCATAGCAGTTGCATAATCAATCAACCAATCTTGTGGCTTTGTGCTTCAATTGTATGTTTTCGTTCCTCTTGGCAACCGAAAGTTTGGAACAGGTGGTTCCCTCATGATCCGAGGTCCAAAGCATGCTGGACCCGAAGGATCTTGCTCTTCCAATAAATCGGATATGTATATCCTGTCGAGCTTCAACCTTGCATCATCCGGCTGCAAGTTTCTGTTTTCTGTTCTTTCTTCCATCCCATGGTGATTCGGCCTAGCAAATCCGACATTCCCCATTTCCGAATATCCATCATTGTATCTATTCTGTGCCGGGTTATGCGGAGCTGGTCCTCCATCCCTTCCTTTCCAAGGTTCATACCTCGGCTGGCGAT
Organism: Avena sativa; assembly: GCA_916181665.1. Taxonomy (NCBI): domain Eukaryota; kingdom Viridiplantae; phylum Streptophyta; class Magnoliopsida; order Poales; family Poaceae; genus Avena; species Avena sativa. Next base: position 81,190,642 of record OV702299.1, on the reverse strand, counting down.
CTTGTGGAGGGTATTGCCTCCCTCCTGTCGAATGATTTTGGTCGGGATTTCCCCGCTCGTGGTTTTTTCACCACCATTGCCATGATCGGGATTTCTATTCCCACTGTTGCCTCGGCTTGCATTGCCATTATTTACATTTGCTTTCCCAGCCACTACCGGGTAATACGGGACCATATGTTTATCCCTCCTCCCTGAGGTCACTGCCTTGTCTTTTCTTGATCCTCCGCCGGGTGAAGATACCGTGACAGTTGATAGTGTCAGGGCAGCTCCAGCCGAATGAACCACACGTGAACCTCCGGGTCTTGTCGGATTGTTTTTGAGGAGTTCCTCATTATGCTGGTTTGCTATGTGAACCAGCTCTATGACTCTTTCATGTTGCCTCTGCCGGGCTTCACCGGTCAGGCCATCTAACTCGGAAGCTGCTTCATTTGCCGCCCTAAGGTTCTTTGCCGGAGTGCTATATCTCGGCAGCCCTAGGTTAGCTGAATCACCTTGCCTAGACTCATGTTCCTTGTTGATATCACTAAGGAGGTTCTTTACCCTTATTCTTACTCCATCTAGCCGAGTTGGGCTAGTGTCGAGCTTGTTAGCCCTAGCATACTCGCACAGAGTGATGTTTAGTGACTGTTGCAGTGTTGCTACCCTCTTAGCCTCCTCTAACATTTTCAATCGAGTTTCCTCTAACTCAGCCTGTGCACGAGCCGGGTTTACAATAGGAGATACAAGAGTGGTTAAGTTATCTATAGCTTCCTGCAAAATATTCTCTGGCCTTTCTAAGGGTGGCCCCCTAATTCGAGTTGCCTTAGGTGTTACATCACGAACCTTGGGTGCATCTGCAACTGCCGGATTTGCCGCTACCAGCTTTGCAGCTACCGGATCTGGTGCTACCAGGTTCTTGCTTGGCCCGTCTCCTCCGCCTGCTGCTGGTGCAGGCATAGTCATCATCACCTCGACGCTGCATGCGGGGAGAGTGGTACGCGGACCGTTAGCAGTGCTGAGGGGAGGCTCTCCTGCGAGGATGACTCGCTGCATGTAGACGCAAGTGTCAACAATGACGTACACCTTGTGGGCGCCTAGGTTGATGAATACTCCATTGCACGGAGGAGAGCGCCTGGCGAAGTGATGCGTGTTGTCGCTGACGTAGTCCTACATGTTAAGCGTTGAACGAGCCCGGAGACAATGCGCTTGCCGGTGGCGATGAAGTTTCCCGTCCGGATCTTGACTCCAGCTAGCACCGCTGCTGGCCCCACGATGGGCGCCAACTATCATGGTGGTGGAACTGTTGGAGATATGCCCAAGAGGCAATAATAAAGTGGTTATTATCATATATTTATGTTTATGATAAATGTTTACATCCCATGCTATAATTGTATTAACCGGAAACATTAATACTTGTGTGATTTCTAAACATGTAAGAGTCCCTAGTAAAGCCTCTTGTTAAACTAGCTTGTTGATTGATTGATGATCATGGTTTCCTGATCATGAAACATTTGGTGTTATTGATAACAAGTTCATATCATTAGGAGAATGATGTGATGGACATACTCCTATAGTTAAGCATAGCATAAATATCAAGTCATTTAAATAGTTCACTTGCTATAAGCTTTCAAATACATAGTAACCTAAATCCTTCGACCATGAGATCATTTTAATCACCATGACCGGATGGATGCTTTTATGACATCAAACACCACTTCATAACTAGGTGGTTATAAAGGTGGCATTGAGTATTCGGAAAGTATGTGTTGATGCACATGGATCAAGAGTGGGATGTGTCCATCCATATGATGGATAGATATACTCTAGGCCCTCTCGGTGGTATGTCATCCAGTTGGCTTGCAATCATGTGACTATCTCACAAGGGATCACATATCATAGAAACGAGTAAAGAGTACTTATCGGTAACGAGGTTGAACTAGGTATGCAGAGATACCAACGATCAGACCTCGGATAAGTAAAGTATCGCGAGACAAAGGGAAATTGGTATCGTATGTAAATGATTCATTCGATCATGAAGTAACTGTAGAAATATGTGGGAGCCATATGAATTTACAGATTCCTCTATTGGTTATTGATCGGAGAAGAGTCTCGATCATGTTTGCATAATTCATGAACCGTAGGGAGACACACTTAAGGATTCGATGTTGTTTAGTAGATATGGAAAGTGAGTAAAGAGACCGAGTGTTGTTTGGAGTCTCAGATGGGATCTGCGATATCACGAGGAGATCCGAAATGGTCCAGAGACAAATATTCATATAAGGAAAGTCCAATTCCGGAGTTCGGGAATGGTTTCAGTGTTTTCACCAGAATGTTCTAGAAGGTCCATCACACCAGAGTGGGAAGGGTACATGGATGTGTCATGACAAAGTGTAATGGTTGCATCATGTACTAGGTCACTTGGCTGGGAAATGGGAAGAGAGAAATCAAACTCTAGTTTTAAAGTCAAACGCCAATTTGAAAAAGTCAAATCCCAACGTAGTTGCCTAGTGGAGGGAGGGAAGGAATCCTACCTAAGGGAGGATTCCTCCCTCTCCCTTGCCGCCGGCCACAAGGTGGAGTTTGGGGGAGGAATCCCCTCCCCAAACCGCCCCTCCCTCTCATAAATAGAGGGGAGGGAGCATCCCCTTGCCTCACCCAAGAAACCCTAAACTCAAGATCAGCTGCCGCCCTCCTCTCTAGTTGCATCCGCTCTAGATCTCCTCTAAACAGCCGCCGTCTAGATAATCCCTAGCCGCCGGCTACATCCACCCCTCGGCCCTCTAAAACCTAGATCACCGAGGCTCTCTCTACTCCAACATACCCGCTCTGGCTTAGGCGAAGCCCTACGGGATTTCCCATCTACTTCCGACACCATGCCGTCGTGCTGACGGAATCGCGAGGAGAGATCTACAACCTTTGTTGCCTGCTGGAACAAGGGAGGGGAAGGTATTCATCGAGTACTGAACGTGTGACCGACTGCGAGAGCGCTGCCTGAACGCGGCGCCGGAAGGATCGTCTACGCGATCTTGAGATCGGCAAGTGAACGACTATATCACCCACGAGAATCCGACCTCGTTAACCTCTTTGGATCTTCGAGGGTTAGTACTCTATCAACTCGTTGCACCGATCTAGTACATTAGATCTTGGATTGTGTGTGTTCATGCGATAGAAATTTTTTGTTTTCCATGCTACGAACCCCTATAGTGGTTTCTGAAGGGATACGGGTAGGCTACACTAGCGCAAATCAAAATTTTCTACCGCGTAAACCAGGATTACTGTTGTCATAGATCACGGGTTTACCACTAGACACATAGTTGAGGAACTTGATGAAGCGTGTCGAGGCAGTATAGACGTACTACGTCTCCTCTTTGTCCTTGTTCCACGAGCAGATCCCCTTGCGCGGCTCGTCCAAGTGCCACAGATGCAACACCTCCGAGGTATCCACACGTGCGGGGTGGAAGCGTCAGACGCCGGACTGCTAGGTCCGCGCGCGCGACACAGGCGTGAGGAGTGGCGGCTGGGTGGAATGGTCTAACACTGGTCAGCACACCCCGCCCTCTCTTATATAGGCGTCCCTAGTGGGCTTCTACATTAGCAGCCCATTAGTAGCCTAAGCCTGCTCTAATTCGTATCTAATCCTCATTAGACTTTCAGCCCCTTAAGTGTGTGACCCTATAGGTTCATATACATATAGACATGACACGAATACACTTATTCTGTCAATAGTTGGTGGCGACCTCTAGCAAGACGTGCCAACTCCTAAACGCATATAAAGATCATATCGAACGAACCATCACAAGGTTTAGTACATGTCTTTCCCTTTGCCTCACAATATTTGGTCTAGCTCCAAGTTGACCTCCCTTTCTTGATACTATGATTCAGAATCCCTTTACTAGGTTAACTCTTAACCTTATGTAGCACGACCATGCATTTCTGGATCCGATCACAAGAGGGGCCCAGAGATATCTCTCTCAAGTAGAGAGGGGCAAATCCCATCTTGATTACCATGCCTTGCAACATGCTTCAGGACAAACCCGAAAGCTACCTTTATAACTACCCAGTCACGGAGTAGCGGCTGATAGCCCCAAAGTAGGTCGATCCACATCTCAAGTACATGCGACAATCTCAGGTCTAAGGACAAAATGTACACGATGTGTAGAGAGAGATGCAAGTCTAATTGCCAGTCTCAAGTTGGGTCAGTCCAACCCTATATTCATAACATGTGTCCACATCATTGGTTTGACATCTCCATTTCTATGACTTGCGAAACATAGTTATCAACCAATCGATGTGCTAGTCTAATATTCACGTGTGTCCTCACATGAACTCCGACTAGGGATAACTATTAAGTAACCATACAAGTAAAGAGTTTTACAAACAATTCACATAATTGCCAATCAATACAAGTTGCCTGATATGGATATTCAAGGATCATTACAATAACTCATGGATACATAAGAAATATAATCATCTCTATGATTGCCTCTAGGGCATATTTCCTTCAGTCTCCCACTTGCACTAGAGTCAATCTAGATTGTATCTAATACCTATTGCTCTTGCGTGCGCCTCATGCGCAGGCTGCGGGTGTGGCTTTGTAAAAGGATCAACAACATTTGAGTCCGTATGTATTTTGCATATCATGACACTACCATACTCAACAAACTCTCGAATCTGATGGTAACGCATGCGAATATGTTTGTTCTTCTGGTGCTGTCTAGGCTCCTTGGCTTGTGCAATATCACCATTGTTATCACAATAAACGTCCATGGGATTGGACGCGCCCTGAACCACACCAAGAGCGATCAGGAAATTCCTAATCCAAATAGCTTCCTTTGCAGCCTCCGAGGCGGCAATGTATTCAGCTTCTATTGAAGAGGAGGCCACCGTATCTTGCTTGGAACTTTTCCAACTCATAGCACCACCATTCATGACAAATACATAACCAGATTGCGATCTGGAGTCATCTGAGTCGTTAAGGTAAATAACATCTGTGTAACCCCTTACACTGAGTTCATCCTCACCTCCATAAACTAGGAACACATCCTTAGTCCTTCTCAAGTACTTAAGGATGTTCTTTACCGCTGTCCAGTGACCTTCAACTGAATTAGCCTGGTATCTGCTCATAACACTTAGAGCATAAGAAACATCTGGGCGAGTACATATCATTGCATACATGATGGATCCAATAGCCGAAGCAAATGGAACCCTGCTCATGCGCTCACGCTCATCAGTAGTCGAAGGACACTGAGTCTTGCTGAGTTTTATGCCGTGAGACATGGGCAAGAACCCCTTCTTAGCCTCTTCCATGCTGAACCATTTCAACACTTTGTCAATGTATGTACTCTAGCTTAATCCAATTATCCTCCTTGATCTATCTCTATAGATCTTGATGCCCAGAATATATGCCGCTTCTCCTAATTCCTTCATTGAAAAACTATTTTTCAATGAGGTCTTAACAGACTCGAGCATAGGAATGTCATTTCCAATCAGCAATATGTCATCTATATATAAGATTAGAAATACTAGCGCTCTCCCAGTTTCCTTCTTGTAAACACAAGGTTCTTGTTCATTTTTGATGAAGCCAAACTCCTTTACAACTTCATCAAATTGAATGTTCCAACTCCGAGGTGCTTGCTTCAGCCCATAAATGGACTTTAGAAGTTTGCATACCTTTCCAGCATTGTTTGGATCGACAAAACCTTCGGGATGCATCATATACACGTCCTCAGTTAGGATTCCATTTAGGAAAGCTGTCTTAACATCCATCTATCATATTTCATAGTCGAAATATGCAGCAATGGCTAGAATTATCCGTATAGATTTAAGCATCGCTACGGGCGAGAAAGTCTCGTCGTAGTCAACTCCTTGAACTTGTCGAAAACCTTTTGCAACAAGTCGAGCTTTATGGATGTGAACGTTTCCATCCATATCAATCTTCTTCTTATAGGTCCATTTGCACTCGATGGCTTTAACACCATCAGGCAGGTCAACCAGGTTCCAAACTTGATTGTCTCCCATGGACTCTATCTCGGATCTCATGGCGATCAGCCATTTCTCAGAGTCTGGGTCCACCATCGCTTCTGCATAGGTCGCAGGCTCATCACTGTCTAACAATAATAATTCCCGCATTTCGTGGAGCCTCGCCGACCTTCGTGGTTGTGGTGCTTCTATTGCCACGAGTTCCTCAACTTGTTCTGCTACAATAGCATCACTCGTAGAAGCATCCCCGACTGGCTCATCTTGAACTTCTTCAAGTCGCACCGACCTTCCACCCGTTCCCTTTGTGAGAAACTCTTTCTCTAGGAAAACACCGCTACAAGCGACAAACACTTTTCCCTCTTCTCGGTTGTAGAAGTAATACCCTAAGGTTTCCCTCGGATATCCATGAAAAAGCACTTATCCGATTTGGGTGTTAGCTTGTCCGACTGAAGTCGCTTGACGAATGCATCACAACCCCAAATATTTAGAAAAGACAAACTGGGATTCTTTCCAGTCAACATCTCATATGGTGTCTTAACTACGAATTTAGATGGTACCCTATTAAGTGTGAAAGCTGCCGTTTCTAGAGCGTAACCCAAAAATGATAATGGTAAATCCGACTGGATCATCATCGATCGAACCATGTCCAACATAGTTTGATTGCACCGTTCGGAGACCCCGTTTCTTTTAGGCGTTCCAGGCGGCATGAGTTGTGGAACAATTCCGCAACTCTTAAGATGATTGCTAAATTCGTGACTCAAATATTCACCTCCACGATTAGATTGCAAGGCCTTTATTTTCTTGCCACGTTGATTCTCTACCTCACTCTGAAACTCCTTGAACTTTTCAAAAGTTTCAGACTTGTGCCTCATCAAGTAGACATAACCATATCTACTGAAATCATGAGTAAGAGTAATGAAGTAGTGATATCCTCCTCTGGTTGTCGTGCTCATTGGTCCACATACATCAGTATGTATGAGTTCCAACAAGTCTGTTGCTCTCTTGGGTAAAACCGAAAAAGGCGACTTCGTCATCTTTCCAAGTAAACAAGCCTGACATGTCTCGTATGATTCAAAATCAAACGAAGTTAGAAGATCATCACCATGAAGCTTCTTCATGCGCTTTTCACTTATATGCCCCAAACGACAATGCCATAAATAGGTTGGACTCAAATCATTAGGCCGAAGCCTTTTAGCACTAACATTGTAAACAGATACATCATCAAGATTTAAAATAAATAACCCATTCACAATGGGAGCATTAGCCATAAACATATCATTCTTAGAGATTACACAACCATTGTTTGCACTCGCGAATGAATAACCATCCCTCATCAAACATGAAGGTGATAAAATGTTTCGACCCATACTAGGAATGTAATAACAATTATTCAACTCCATAATAAATCCTAACGAAAGGTGAAGTTGCATGACGCCGACGAACAATGCAGCAACCCTTGTTTTATTTCCGACGCGAAAATCCACTTCGCCTTTCTGCACTTCTCTAGTCCTTATTAGCCCATGCATCTAATTGCAAATATGAGCAACCGATCTGGCATCAAATACCCAAGAGTCAACATAGGAATCAACGAGAAGAATGTCCTGAGTGGGAAGTACTCTTACTTCCAGTCTTCTTCAAAGAAGCCTGGTACTTGCTGCAGTTTCTCTTCCAGTGGCCATGTTCATGACAAAAGAAGCACTCAGTGTCTTCTACAGGTCCAGCCTTTTGCTTGGGTGCAGGCTTGGGGATCGTATCCTTAGCCTTGCCCTTCTTCTTCTTCCAAGAAGTACCCTTTTTCTTGAAGCTAGGCTTGTTCTGCATAGCCATCACATGGCTATGCCCTACACACTTCTTCATGTCACTTTCTGTTGTTTTTAGCATCCCGCATAACTCATTAAGGCCCTTCTCCACCCCATGCATATGGTAGTTCAAAATGAACTGCCCATAGCTAGATGGAAGAGACGCCAAAATGAAATCAGTAGCCAACTCTTGGCCTAGTGGAAAACCAAGCTTTTCCAAAGTCTGACTGTAACCAACCATTTTAATCACATGGGGGACTATGCCTGCTCCCTCTGCCAGCTTGCATTCCACAAAGAACTTGGCGACATTGTACCTCTTAGTCCTGGCCAGAGTCTGGAACATGTCCTTAAGCGCGACGATCATATCGTACGCTTCATGATCCTCAAACTTCTTTTGAAGTTTAGGTTCCATGCATGCAAGCATAAGATAGCTAACCTCAAGAGAATCATCACATGCTCTCTTGTAGGCATTCTTAAGGTCAGCAGATGCATTATCAGCAGGTTCATCGGGGATTGGGGTATCCAGAACCGTTTCCTTTTTATCATACCTGAGAACAGTTCTCAGGTTATGGACCCAGTCCGAATATTTTGTTCCATTTATTTTATCTTTGTCAAGAATCGAACGCAAAGAAAAAGGTGATGCAGTGTTCGGTGCCATTGATCTACAACTGAAAAACATGCAAAATACTAAGCCATGTAACCATGAAATAGTAAAACATATTAAAAAATTTAATAGAATATACTCCCACTTAAATCAATATCCCTCTATTGATACTAAGTGATTCAAGATCCACAATTAACAAGTCGACTAGTGAGCTTTAGCATCACTGCTAGAAGACAAGGTAAATCGGTAAGCAACACTTGCTAATCATATCACTTATGACTCTTGTTGTTGGGTGACATCTCTATGTCAAAACTAGGCACCCAACCTTTATGCCCCAAGGTCCTTAACTATTAAGATAACCTTGTCAAGTTCACCAACCCTTATGCGTGTAGGTATCCGATACAAACCCATCTAGCTAAGGAAAACCGCGGCACCCTAATTTCATAGGCCCACCAACAATTGTACAGGGCATAGGATGGTGCAAGGTTTGGTTGGGAGGGCATGGTTTAACTTAAACTTTGTGAGGGATCGTTCTACTTCTATCATCTAAGCATGCATAGTAGTAAAATGCATAAGAATAGCATTCACATAGATGTGACACAGTATGGCCCATTTTCTCATGGTGATCTCTATCGCCATAGAACTTGTCCACCATGATGATCTCCATCTTCATGTTCCATGTGAGCCATCCTCCAAGTGATGAGTCCTCCAAGAACTAATACAAGCTATTAATCCTAACAACTAGTAATCAAAATTACATAGTATTGGGATCATCACAAGTAGGCATGCAGGCCATTACTGAAATGGATCGTATGGGCACCTAGAGGGGGGGGGGTGAATAGGTGCTAACCAATTTTTAATACCTTTTCAATTTTAGGCTTGACACAAAGTAAATTCTCTAGATATGCAACTACGAGAATTTTCCTATATGTAACCCTAACTACTAAGCACGTAAAAGAGGAGCCAGGAAACCGTAGTGGAGCACGCGGAGACACAAGGGTTTGTTTTACCGCAGTTCCTTCCTTGTTAAGGGAAGTATATTTGCGTTGGAGGGGTGGGCGGTTCTAAGACCACCACGCCACAATAGGCCTCACCCTATTCTCCGATGGATCTCGCCACGAGAGGCCTGATCCACCTTCTCCACTATTGGATCCCTTCGAGGCGGGAACCGGTGCCTTTTACAACACTATCGGGGCACACACCCACAACAGAATTGGGGGCTCCCGAGATGACAACAAGCTGCCACAAGAACAAGGTTTATCAATATAAACAAAAACAAGGATCTAGGTATTTGCAAGAAATACTAGATCGGAGGTTCTCCAAATGAATGGAGAGGAGATGAAGCGCTTGATTGCTGATGATGAAGATCGAGTTCTCCTCCTTCGATTCCCCAAGGGATGGTGCCTTTGGGTGGATCTAGGTGGAGCTCTCTTGGATGAAGCTTTCAGATCTGATCTGGTCTTTTTCGAGATGAATCAAGAGTTCTGGCAGGAGGGAGAAGGCTGGCTTAAATACCCCCTCCCCAGATCTGGCCGTTGCACAACTTTGGGGGCGGATTATCTGCCCCCCACTTGGGGCGGATTATCCACCCCCTGGGAAAACTCCGCCCCAAGGGCGGATTCTCCGGGGGAAACTCCCCCCCTCTCTGGGGCTGGCGCCTGCGAAACTTGGTGAAGATCTTGGGGGGGGGAGGGTGGATAATCCGGCCCCCCTGAGGGGCGGATTATCCGGCCAGAGCGGAAAGTCCGGCCAACACTCCGCCCCCTCTCTGGGGCTTGCGCCTTGGCGATGAGCAAGGGGGGGACTATCCGCCCCCTAGGGGCGGATTATCCGGCGAGGCCAGAAAATCCGGCCAAAACTCTGCCCCCCTTCCGGGGCTTGCGCCTACTTGGGAAGAGGGAGGGGCGGATTATCCGCCCCCCAAAAGCAGAATCCTTTTCCCTTTTCTCATAGATAGCTGCAACACTTCAACACACATTAAATAATCCTTGATATTGTTATCTAACACACAAAACACTAGGGATTATAAAATGTTCTTTCAATCTCCCCCTTTTTGGTGTTAGATGACAATATTAGGATTTGCAATGAAACCGGCTAATGCCACCTTAAATAATGGAAGACGCTCCCCTAGATGTGTGCATATTTAAAATTTGTATTTGAATACAAATACACACACTAGAGAGAACACAACTTCCATAACAAAGATAATTGAAACAAGGTGGTTTGGGAAACAAGGTCATACCACCGGGATGAGAATATAGCCAAAGAATATAGTTTGTTTGATAGCCTCCAAACACATCCCAATCATACCAGCAATATTGAGGCATACATTAGATAGGATCCACAATAGATAAATCCATGAATACCACACAACGTACCAAACTTAGTGAAACACGACAAAGTCTTACAGAATCAAACGCAAATAGCAAATGAGTTCACTCTAAAAAGGCACAAGCAAGCAAATAAAATGACTAAAAGAAGGATGCTTGCGCCCGACCCTTGCAAATTCACGAGACCTAATAGAACTACTTCTCCCCCTTTGGCATCGAAACACCAAAAAGGAAGAAGAGCGATGCTAACGCCCCAAAGTTGCAAGAATCAAATCAACCAAAAGCCAAATTTGAGTGTGGTTTCCATAAGAACATTAGATATGCAAGAAAATCCAATGAGACCCATGAGAAACCAACTCTTCTCGAGGAAGAGGGCGGTGGCCGAAGCCACCATGTTGGAGCGCATGGCATGACACCGCGAAGATGTATCTTGAGTTCAAAACCAATGCTCATCGATGACCCACATATCACAAAATGATATTAAGGGATATGATTTTACTTGCTTTCGGCATTATGGGGGGAGGGTTGGCCCAATCAATTAGGACCACACTCCCCCTATGTCTATGCCCACATCTAAACCAAATACATGAATAAGAGCAAGTGAGTGTGCAAGGGTAGTCAAGCCAAGCTCCTTGAATCTATGATATTTAGCTCATTCCTCAAATAACAAAATCTTGCTTCATCAAGAGGCTTCGTGAAAATATCAGCAAGTTGGTTATTCGTGCTCACAAAGGATAGGGCAATATCACCACGAGCAACATGGTCCCGAATAAAGTGGTTGCGAATCTCTATATGTTTTGTTCTTGTATGCTGCACGGGATTGTAAGCAATTTTGTTAGCACTTTCATTGTCGCATAATAGAGGCACTTTGTCACAATTGACACCATATTCCTTTAAAGTTTGCCTCATCCATAACAATTGTGTACAAGCACTTGCAGCAGCAACATATTCAGCTTCGGCGGTTGAGAGTGAAATACAATTTTGTTTCTTTGATGACCAACACACTAGAGACCTGCCCAAGAATTGACATGCACCAGAGGTTGATTTCCTATCATCTTTGTCACCAGCCCAATCTGAATCAGTGTAACCACATAGAGAGAAACTTGAACCCTTGGGATACCATAACCCAAAATTTGGGGAATGAAGCAAATATCGGAAGATTCGCTTGACCGCCACTAAGTGGCTTTCTTTAGGAGCGGCTTGGTACCTTGCACACACTCCTACACTTAACACGATATCGGGCCTAGATGCGCAAAGGTAAAGGAGAGACCCGATCATGGATTGGTATACATTTTGATCCATGTCTTTACCCTTGGGATTGAGCTCAAGATGACACTTTGTTTGCATTGGGGTTGCAACGCCATTGAGATCCGTCATCTTGAACCTTTTGAGCATGTCTTGGATGTACTTAGCTTGATTAATAAAGGTTCCCTCTCTAAGTTGTTTGATCTCAAATCCAAGAAAGAACCTCAGCTCACCCATCATGGATATCTCAAACCTGTCAGTCATAAGCTTTGAAAATTCATCGTTAAAAGCTTGGTTAGTAGAGCCAAAAATAATGTCATCTACATAAAGTTGGCATACAAAAAGCTCCCCATTAACCTTCTTAGTAAAAAGAGTGGGATCGATTTGCCCAACTTCGAATCCACGGTCTAGCAAAAGCTCTTTAAGGTGCTCATACCATGCACGTGGGGCTTGTTTAAGGCCATAGAGCGCCTTATCGATTTTGTAGACATGGTTCGGGAATTTGGGGTCCTCAAACCCCAGGGGCTGCTTGACGTATACTAACTCATGTAGAGGACCATTAAGAAAAGCGCTCTTAACATCCATTTGTTGTAATTTAAAATTATGATGGGCTGCATATGCAAGAAGGATTCGGATGGACTCAAGACGAGCCACAGGAGCATAAGTCTCGCCAAAATTAATTCCTTCCACTTGAGAGAATCCTTGAGCCACGAGTCGTGCTTTATTCCTCACAACAATGCCATTTTCATCTTGTTTGTTCTTGAAGATCCACTTGGTGCCGATAACATTGCAGCAATACTTTGGTTTCTCTACGAGCTTCCAAACTTTGTTGCGTTCGAAGTTATTTAATTATTCATGCATTGCAACAACCCAATCGGGGTCTTCAAGAGCATCAAAAACCTTCTTCGGTTCAACCATGGAAATGTGAGCTTGATGATCACAGAAGCTTGCAAGTTCTCTTATAGTGGATACCCTTCGTCGTAGATCACCAACAACCTTGTCAAGAGTGTGACCCCTTAGTTCAAGGTTCCGATCAGCACGAGCCTTGCGACGAGCCTCAATGTCCTTATTGTTTCTAGAAGGAGTTGATTAGGTATTTGTATCCTTGTCTTGATCACTGCCTTGCCCTTGATCTTGATCTGTATTAACACCAGAAGATTGCTGCTGAGTTTGTTCTTCAGGGCCGGATAATCCGCCCCTTGGAGGGGCCGGACTATCCGGCCTGGGAGGTGAAGCACCAGAGCCTTCCTCCTGAGAGAGTCTGATAGGAGTTGGAGACCCAGGGCCGGATAATCCGCCCTCGGGGGCCGGAGAATCCGGCCTGGGAGCTTCAGAGTTGTTGCCTTCTCCTCCGGATCCTCTGGAACGAGTTGGAGTGCCAGGGGCGGATTGTACGCCCCTTGTAGGGGGCGGATAGTCTGGCCTGGGACTACCAACTTTTCCAGGGGACAGATGATCTTCAGCAGATTGTGGTATTGGTGCAGGAATTTCTCCAACAGTAGGAGCTTGTTGATCTTGTGTAGATGAGGGCTCCACATGTGTGGAGCATTGATGGGGATGTGCCTACCGGGGTATACCCAGCAGGCCGTTTCCGACTGGCCCAAGAATTGGTGAGTGGGCCTGCAAGACGGCGACTGGATTGAAGCCCAGCGAGGAACCAAGCGACTGGAAGCTGAAGGCCCAGGCGAGTAGATAGGCCCAGTCGGATTAGGTTAAACGAGTACTGAAGCTTTAACTGAATCGGTTGAGATATGTAAACCCTAGGGGAGGTGAGCCTATATAAACCTCCCTGGAGGGCGAGTAGAGATACGTTCCATCATACCCCCAAACGACTCGCCGCCTAGTCGCCGAGCTCGCCCATTGTACCACCTCCATAATACAATCTAGCAGGAGTAGGTCTTTACCCTCCAGGGGGCCGAACCTGGGTAAAACCCTGAGTCTCCGCCCTCATCTCGCACCGCAGATGGCTGGCCGCCCTTGCCCCTCGTTCTACTACTCGCTGCCGATTGCAGCATCTGCCGTGACCATTCCCACGACAGTGGCGCCCACCATGGGGCCTGGCGGATGCTGTCTGCGGTGGGCACCACTATCGTGGGAATGGTCACGGCAGATGCTGCAATCGGCAACGAGTAGTAGAACGAGGGGCAAGGGCGGCCAGCCATCTGCGGTGCGAGATGAGGGCGGAGACTCAGGGTTTTACCCAGGTTCGGCCCCCCAGAGGGTAAAGACCTACTCCTGCTAGATTGTATTATGGAGGTGGTACAATGGGCGAGCTCGGCGACTAGGCGGCGAGTCGTTTGGGGGTATGATGGAACGTATCTCTACTCGCCCTCCACGGAGGATTGAGCCTGCTCACCTCCCCTAGGGTTTACATATCTCAACCGATTCAGTTAAAGCTTTAGTACTCGTTTAACCTAATCCGACTGGGCCTATCTACTCGCCTGGGCCTTCAGCTTCCAGTCGCTTGGTTCCTCGCTGGGCTTCAATCCAGTCGCCGTCTTGCAGGCCCACTCGCCAATTCTTGGGCCAGTCGGAAACGGCCTGCTGGGTATACCCCGGTAGGCACATCCCCATCAAGCATTGTCCTTCCCGATCCGCCACAAGGGGTTCCTCAATGGGGCGGAAAAATCCCACGCCCATTCTTCTTATGGCATCTTGGGGTATTTCAACATCTGCATCACAAACATCAACTTGCCCTACAAAGGAGCCGTTATTTTCATCGAACTCCACACTATAATATTCTATAACAATCCCAGTGAGCTTGTTGTAGACTCTATAAGTGTGGGATTCGGCACCGTAACCAACAAAAATACCTTCTAAAGCCTTGGACTCAAATTTTGACAAACGAACTCCTTTAATAAGAAAGAAACACTTACACCCGAATACCCTGAAGTATGAGATGTTGGGCTTGTTACCGGTAAGTATTTCATATGGAGTCTTGTCCAAAATCTTTCAAAGATAGAGCCGGTTTGATGAATGACAAGCAGTGGATATGGCTTCAGCCCAAAAATTATAAGGAGACTTGAATTCAGCCAACATAGATCTTGCCATATCCATCAAAGTCCGGTTCTTCCTCTCGGCTACACCATTTTGTTGAGGGGTGTACGCAACGGAATATTGATGTATAATCCCCTCTTCGCTTAGAAACTCATTCAAAGTGTAGTTCTTGAATTCGGAGCCGTTGTCACTTCTAATTGCCAAGATAGGAACATTTTGTTGACGTTGAACTTCATTGGCAAAGTCAATGACTGTTTGTTGAGTCTCACTTTTCAGCTTGAAGAAATAGACCCATGTATATCTTGAGTAATCATCGACAATGACCAAGCAATATTTCTTCCCACCAAGACTTGCATGAGAAGCAGGACCAAATAAATCCACATGAAGTAATTCCAAGATCCTCTTTGATGACACAATAGTCTTCCTCTTGTGGGGAGAGTCATGCATTTTTCCTTCTACACAAGCCCTGCAAACACGATCTTTGGCAAAAGAGACATTGTCTTTTAGTCCAAGGATGTGGCCACCCTTCTGGAGACTTTGCAAAGTTCTCATGTTGACATGGGCTAAACGGCGATGCCATAGCCAGCCCACGTCGGCCTTTCCAAATAGACACATCGGACCCGAAGTGGTTTTCCTCGAGAAGTCCACCACATACAGGTCATTTTCGACGTATCCAACGAAAGCGACCTTTAGAGACTTGCTCCACAAGAGTACCACCAAATCATCATCGATAAAAATAGCAAAACCCATCTTGCCAGGGGCACGAACAGAAAGAAGGTTGTAACCGAAGGTCTCAACAAGCATGACGTCCACGAGAGAAATATCGTGGGCAACCACTACCTTGCCAAGACCCAATACCTGAGATTTAGACTTATCACCATAGGAGACTATGATATTATCATAAGTTGGACGCATCTCCGTGATGATCTCCTTGCTTCCGGTCATATGACTAGTGCAGCCACTATCCAGCACCCATTTCGACCCACCAGAAGCATAGCCCTGCAAGAAAATTACTTCTTGGTTTTAGGTACCCATTTTTCAATGGGTCCTTTCATGTTAGTAACAAGGGTCTTTGGGACCCAAATAGACCAAGCAATATATTCATCAAAGGGACCGACATAATAAGCATAAACATCGCCATAGTCATCACAAAAGAGTTCATAATTCGGGATTGTGAGACCCTGCAAAACCAATATTATTAGTCTTGTCTTTTGTGACATTCTTCTAAGCGGTGCTTATCTTTGATTGCACATTCTTGGTCTTGTTCTTCTTGGTTTTCTTCTTCTTGGACTTGGTGACATACCCAAGTCCCTCTTTACCAGATTTGACCTTTGCTTGCCAAGGACTTCATCAAGCACACCTTTGTCCTTGGTAGTGATGTCCTTGATCACTTCTTTTTCCACACTAGCATTTTCCTTGTTACTATATGTTGAGTTGGACGAGCTAGGAGTATCATATTTGGCCAATCGACTTTGAAGCTGATCATGTGACTCATTGAGAATAGAGAACTCGTTTTTCAATGCCTTGTGAGCATTGTCAAGTTTCTCCAATTCCTCGGAGAGTCTATCATGAGCAGCCCCAAAGTCAATCCTTTCCTTCTTTAACTTCTTTGCTTTGGTGACAGCATTGTCACGTTCCTTAACAAGTTTAGTCACAATTTCATCATGTGACTATTCAATAGACTCAAGCCTCTCTTCAAGAGAGACCCGAGCCTCTTCCTCCTCTTCAAGAGCATTTTTAAGGATGCAATTTCCATTGCATCCTCCCTTTCAATTCTGCCCTTTTCCTCAAGGAGAGCTTCGTTTTGGGCCAGCTGATCCATAAGAGCTTCAAAACGAACTTTGTGCTCACCTTGCAAGTTAGTGTAGAAATAATCCAAAGCAATAATCTCTTATTTAACCTTAAGACTAGTAGGATCATCCATGTCAATCATAGCCTTAGGAAAAGAAGAGTTAGAAGAAGTTACCTCGGAGCTTCTTGCCATGAGGCAAGTAGCATTCTTGTTGATGATGTTTTCGTTCGGAGAGTCGAAGATAGATGTTGATGTAGATGTGGTGGCTATAGCAGCCACCTCTTGAGAGCTATCGTCCTCGTCCTCATCTTCACTCCCCGATGAATATTCTTCTTGAGCCACTAGAACAATCTTTCGTTGCTTCTTGAAAGGAGCATTCTTCTTTACAAATTGTTTCTTACGTGGAGCTTTTGATTTGTCCTTGAAAATGAGTCTTCCTCCATTATCCTCCCTACTTTGATATGGACACTCAGCTACGAAGTGCAGCCGGTCACCACAATTGAAGCATGTTCTCAGCTTGGGACCATTTTCTTTTCTTCCATAGGCTCCACTCTTGCGATCTAGTTCAGCTTTAGCCTTGGCTGGATATTTCCAAAAGTTTCTTGCATAAAGAGCCAAGTATTGTCCGTGGATCCTTTTTATATCCTCAGGACAGTCCATACCTTCTACCACATATTCATCATGATCAATCACACTAGTCTTCAAGGCCATGTTGACCCCCTTTTGCATCCCCATAGCTCGAGCACGAGCATCTTCGGCATTCTTGGCAGCCAATTTGAACGTGGCCATTTCTTGCATTACCTCATTGGATGACATGAGGTGATAGTTCTGCCTACCTTGGAGACTTTTCAAATCTGTGGGCTCAAATGGCATAAGAGCACTGACATACTTGCTCTTGATCCAAGCATCATCAACATGAGCTGCACCGTGGTTTCTGAAGGTTGTGGCTATTGCCTTGAGCCTCCTATACATGTCCTCGTGGTATTCTCCATCCAGCATATAGAATCCTTCTGCTTCATTGCTCAAGGCATCATATCTATTCCTTCTCATACTTTCATTTCCGATGAAGAGCTCGGTGAGGGCATCCCAAGCTTCTTTAGCCGTGCTAAGATGCTGAATGTGTGGCATGTCTTTGTCACCCACACCAAGCTGTATCATGTGTAGAGCTGTAGTGTTGAGTTGGCTATCGACCACTTCTCTTCTTGTGAGATTGTTGGGGTTTCCAACATGAAGACCATTTTCGATGATCTTCCACAACTCTATGGAGGAACTGCACACATGAGATTTCATCAAAAATTGCCATTGAGAGAAAGTAGATGCAGAAAGTTTGGGTGGATCACCCCTATTATGTATATGTGGGTGAGGGATAGGTGGATCAGGGGAATACACATGAGAAACCTCATTGTATCCATCCTTACCGCTATCCTTTTTCGAGGAGGAGCTCTTGCTAGCATCATCACCAACCACTTCGTTATCTTTGGAAACAGTTTTACCCGTTTCCTTGGATTGCGGAGTGGTATCCTCAGAGTTAGATGGAGGTGATGCTGCGGATGTGGAGAGACGCATTATCAATTGACGCATATATTCCATCTTAGCCTCCATTGAACTCACCAAGGTTGTTTCCAATGTCTTGAGATCGTTCATGGTGACTACCTCCGGAGCATCACTTGAACTCACCATAGGGGTTTGTTTTACCGCAGTTCCTTCCTTGTTAAGGGAACTCACCACCGGAGCATCATATGAAAATGACAAGAAAGGTTCTTGCCACACGGAAAGGATTAAATCAAAGTCAAGTGTATCGACACTTGGGAAGTGAAACCAAGATTCAAGTATTTTTGATACTTTATGAATGAAATCACAAGAGTATTTTTGATCAATCATACTGTGATATGTACACATCCAGATATGTCATATGCACTAAATGTTATGAGCATATACCAGAATGATTCATAAGGTGATAATTGGATGATAGTAAATATATTCTTATGATCTTTTAGAAGAATTAAGAATATGTTATTTTTGTAGAGGTGACAAATAGATAGATAGTTCATTATAAAGTATTACATTGATACTAGTTTTTTCACAAGATACAGATTAAGATTATCTCAATTTAAACTATGTGTGGCACAATATAATGGAAAGAAAGTTCCATAATGGATTTGGATGAGTTCCAATGTTAAAAACATTGTGACAGATACTGCAAAAAAGGCTAAGCATATGACTATTATTGTAGCAGCAAAAGAGGGCATTTGTGTCAAGTAGTTTGTTATCAAACTAGGTGTGGTTCACAGCGGGCTGGTATTATGAAGATATATTGTACGACAATTATATCAACATGTTTAACCCCAAGGAACTGAAGGTACCACCAAAGGACCAAATTTATACAATGCCATCTCATTAGAGAATGAGTGATGTGTAGAGACGCAAATACATACAATTACACACAGACCAGAAAGTGTAGGATCCGAAGATCAGCTGACCACTAGCAATCGTGTAAATACAACACCGGAAAGCCATATGTGTTGAATGCACAAAGGTTTGAAACTAGATTATTTTCTCTAGTGCAAGTGGGAGACTGTTGGAGATATTCCCAAGAGGCAATAATAAAGTGGTTATTATCATATCTTTATATTTATGATAAATGTTTACATCCCATGCTATAATTGTATTAATCGGAAACATTAATACTTGTGTGATTTGTAAACATGTAAGAGTCCCTAGTAAATCCTCTTGTTAAACTAGCTTGTTTATTGATTGATGATCATAGTTTCCTGATCATGAACATTTGATGTTATTGATAACAATGTCATATCATTAGGAGAATGATGTGATGGCCATAATCCTATAGTTAAGCGTAGCATAAAGATCAAGTCATTTGAATAGTTAACTTGCTATAAGCTTTCAAATACATAGTAACCTAAATCCTTTGACCATGAGATCATGGTAATCACCATCATCGGATGGATCCTTTGATGACATCAAACACCACTTCGTAAATGGGTGGTTATAAAGGTGGCATTGACTATTCTGAAAGTATGTGTTGATGCACATGGATCAAGAGTGGGATTTGTCCATCCATATGACAGATAGATATACTTTGGGCCCTATCGGTGGAATGTCATCCAATTGCCTTGCAAGCATGTGACTAGCTCACAAGGGATCACATATCACAGGAATGAGTAAAGAGTACTTATCGGTAACAAGGTTGAACTAGGTATGCAAAGATACCGATGATCAGACCTCGGATAAGTAAAGTATCACGAGACAAAGGGAAATTGGTATCATATGTGAATGGTTCATTCGATCATGAAATAATAGTAGAAATATGTGGGAGCCATATGAATTTATAGATTCCTCTATTGGTTATTGATTGGAGAAGAGTCTTAATCATGTCTGCATAATCCACGAACCGTAGGGAGAGACACTTAATGATTCGATGTTGTTTAGTAGATATGGAAAGTGAGTAAAGAGAGCGAGTGTTGTTTGGAGTCTCAGATGGGATCTGAGATATCACGAGGAGATACAGAATGGTACGGAGAATAATATTCATATAAGGAAAGTCCAATTCCGGAGTTCGGGAATGGTTTCAGTGTTTTCACCGGAATGTTCTAGAAGGGTCTAGAAGGTCCATCACACCAGAGTGGGAAGGGTACATGGATGTGTCATGACAAAGTGTAATGGTTGCATCATGTACTAGGTCACTTGGCTGGGCAATGGGAAGAGAGAAATCAAACTCTAGTTTGAAATTCAAACGTCAATTTAAAAAAGTCAAATCCCAACATAGTTGCCTAGTGGAGGGAGGGAAGGAATCCTACCTAAGGGAGAATTCCTCCCTCTCCCTTGCCGTCGGCCACAAGGTGGAGTTTGGGGGAGGAATCCCCTCCCCAAACCTCCCCTCCCTCTCATAAATAGAGGGGATTGAGCATCCCCTTGCCTCACACAAGAAACCCTAAACTCTAGATCGTCTGCCGCCCCCTCTCTAGTTGCATCCGCTCTAGATCTCCTCTAAACAGCCGTCGTCTAGCTAATCCCTAGCTGCCTGCTACCTCCACCCCTCGGCCCTCTAAGATCACCGAGGCTCTCTACTCCACCATACCCGCTCCGGCTTAGGCGAAGCCCTACGAGATTTCCCCTCTACTTCCGACACGATGCCGTCGTGCTGACGGAATCACGAGGATAGATCTACAACCTCCGCTGCCTGCTGGAACAAGGGAGAGGAAGGTCTTCATCGAGTACTGAACATGTGACCGACTGCGGGACCGCTGCTGAAACGCAGCGTCGGAAGGATCGTCTACACGATCTTGAGATCGGTAAGTGAACAACTACATCACCCACGAGAATCCGATCTTGTTAACCACTTTGATGACAATGATCCAAAGTCCACGACATGTGAGCGTCAGGCTCTAGGACTGTCACCTCCTTGACGCCTCTTCTGCCCCTCTGTCCCTTGCCCGTAGAGCTTGGCACTATACAGACTCCTGAGAGAGAGAGAGTGCAGTCTTGACTTCGGGGTTTGATCTCTCCTTCTCGAGCAAGCTTACCCATGACTCGGCCAAGCCTTCGCCTGCAAGTTCCACGCATAGGAGATCATGTGCCGACATACCTTATATGTTGGCCGAGTCAAGCTTAGGCATCCTTGACTCGAGTTAATTCGGTTGTTACTCGAACGGTTCATGTTTAACCCGGCTGAGTCATTCCTTGACTCAGTAAATATCTTTAAGGGCTTTCCCCTTTTTCCTTGGCTTGACCCTACCTGGGGTAATCCCCCAAGAGTGCCAAATTCGTTAGTTGATATGTTCATGGCTCATAGAGTTTTGGCGTAGATGAGGTTGATGCTGCTACCCGCGTCCATGAAGACTTTGCTCATATCGAACCCGCCAATCTGTAAGTCGACGATGAGCGCTAAATGAGCTGGTCAAGCTACTCGAAGCAGATGATCAGCCCTGCTAAAGGTGATTTCCTGCTCTGACCAATGGAGGAATTCAGGGGTTGGGGGTGGTGCTATTACCGCCATATTGACTTGTCGGGTGATCAGTTCCTGGATCCTATTGGATGGCCATCCTTTTTGAATCATCGACATTGCTCCCCTAGACCTTGGGTACTCATCATCCTAGTTTTTGTTTTTAGCAGGTTGCGGCTTCTCAGGTGGCGCTGGCCCTGGAGGTCGTGGTGGAGCCACAAGAGCTAGAGTTCCTAGAGCTGCGATGTGCCTGCGATTCGTGGCATTGTTTATTACCACCCGCATTCCGAGGAAAGTACGTCAATCCTTCATGAGGTGGGTGTATCGTCGTCTTCCCTTTGCATCAACGTAAAAGTGCATGTTGCACGACCCTTCTAGTAGTTGCATTGGGGACATCGGGGGTTCCCTTGGTCGGTATGGTTGGCTTGGTATGCCTTTACCCGCATATTCTCGGCTACCGTGATATCCGATGCTGCGGTTGTCACTCCTTATGTTATCCTCCCCAACGAAACCAGCTGCCACGTAATTGGGTTTGTTGTAGCCATCAAAATTTCGCCTCCTTCTGGTATCATAGTTTCTCCTATCGTGGTCTTGTTCGGGTGAGCGCCTGCATTTGTTGTGGACATCATCCTCGCCATTAGCCCAACAGTTTGCCATATCCATCAGATGAGAATTTTTTTCAGCTTCACCTATCCCAGCTCCTCGATGGAGTCCTTCCTTTGCAAGTCGTCGTTGAAGGCGTCTATCGCCCTCTCATCGGAGATGTGCTCAGTGGAATTTTTGATGATGTTCCACCGCTGTATGTCGGCCCTGATAGATTCTCCGGGTTTCTGGTTGCAATTCCTTAACAACTCAATAGATGCTGGTCGCTTGAATATGGAATTAAAATTACGGATGAACTTGTCCTCCAAATCTCTCCAACTGCTAATTGATTCCACGGGTACGAGTGTGCTGCACCGCTCTAGTGTAACTGAAGGCTTTGAGTTGCCAAAGCTTTGGAACCTCCCTTGAGCTTGACAGTCTGCAGGTAATCAGCTATCCATGCTACTGGTTCTTGGAGTCCGTCGTATTTTTGGCGGTCATGAGGGAGTTTGAAATCCTCGGGCACTAGAGTCTTGCAAACCCAATAGGTAAAGCATCTGGCCCCACAAGGTTCATATTCGTCATCGCTCTCCGTTCGAATATCTTGGTTGTCGAGCTCTTCTCTGGATCTGTCCACCCTCCTTTATGTAATGTTGTTCCTGGCATCGTCCTCACGCGAAAAGCGTAGTGGTGGGGGGTAGCTAAATCGTCGGGTGGTCCCGTGTGCCGAGGGCTGCTACAACGGCGTGGTGATTTGTTGGCTCGTTGCACAGTTCCTTGCTCTCCTTGCGCGAGAGTGTCGCCTAACATCCCTAATCCCATGAGGGCGGAGCGATGGATAGCTGCCGGTGGATCATCGGCTGCTGGCTGGGTGGTTAGGAGATAGGTTTGGGAAGGGACCAAGGCAGCCTGCCCTATTTTTTCTTTAATGTTACCTGCAGAATCAACTGACATGAATGACAGATCCAAGTCTCTTGCCATCTCGATCCTTTCGGCTTCTGGAATGCGCTGCAGCCGCGATGCGCACCTTCTGGGGGGTGGTCCTCCGGTGATGCTATGTCACATCCCAAGATTTTCGAAATCTTGTTATGTGAAAAATAAATGAATAAAATAAAACTTTGTTGATTTTCAGGGTGAGAAGAAACTTTTGAATCCAATTTGAAACTTTCAAAACCTATTTTGATCAAGATAAATTCCAAAAGGATTTAAAAAATTTAAACATTTAATAAAGGAAAATAAAAATATTTGGTTTTACTATTTTTGGATCTTTTAATAAAAGATTTTGTTTTCAAATGAAAAGGTAGATTTATAAATAAAGATTATTTTATAGAGCCAAAATAAACCTTGGTCAAGATTTTGAAATAAAACATTTTGTTTTGATAAAAAAATAGTAAAGGTTTATTTAAACAAAATAATGAGGATTTAATATCCAATTTTATTTAAGTAAAGGCTTTTCCCATTTTAAATAAACACAAAAACTTATTTATTTATTTTAAATAATTTTTCCAAGTATTTTATATTCTCAAATAAAACCTACTGGAGTGTTTTGGTTTTATTTTAGATTTCAAAATAAATATTTTAATAAAACAAATCCTATTTGATTTAATAACTAAGGTCCATTTTATTTAATTATTGATGGACCCTAAAATAAAAATGTTATTTTATTTTAAACAAGTTTTCCAAGTATCTTCTATTTTCAAATGAAACCTACTGATTTGATTTTGAAAATATTTAGATTTCAATTGGAGTTTTTTTTAAAAAAAAAAATTAAAACCCATTTGATTTATTAACTAGTGTCCATTTTATTTAATTATAAATGGACTCTAAAATAAAAATATTATTTTATTTTTGATTTTGGTTAATGTTGTTAAATAGAACCAAATTCAATTGCAAAGGGTGTTGAATGTTTGAATGTGTTTTGAATGTATGAATGTTGTTTGAAATTCCAAAACAGAAAATAGAATTGGAAAAAGAAAAAGGTTTCAGACAGAAAAAAAAATATGCAAAGGACCCAACCCAACAAACTGGCCCAACCAGACCCAGTCTAGCCCACCTACTCTCTCCCGCGAGCGAATCGTTTTTCACCGCGAAAGAAACCCACTAAGCCAATGACCGGTGGACCCTCCCCCTCACTCCCTTTCTCACTGACCAGCCGACCCCACCCCCCTGTTCATCGTCCTCACTCGCGGAGACAGCGCCTCCCCCCTCGACCGTTTCTGGCGGAATTCATCGGCGTCAATTCGCGTTAACGCAGCAGTTAAATCAGCCCTGCGACCTCGCCCTCATAATCGCCTCTGTCTCCTCCCCATTTCCCCTTGCTCACTCCTCTCTCCCGGCCACAAGGCTGCCACGATTTCACGCATGAACACATTCTGCTCCGACAAGCTGCAGCACAAATTCCGGTGAAGCCAGATGATCCCATTGCCCCTGGAGCACACGAGCTCGCTCCTTACCTTCTGGCGCATCACCCTGAGCTTTCCGTTCATCTGCGCGAGCTCTGCAAGCTTGGCAACGTCTTCCTCGAGCCAGCGCTGCCGTCTGCTCTAACTACGACGACTTCCCCCGGTAAACCTGACCACCCCTCTCTTCCCCGTGGACACGATAATGATCGCCATGCTCTTGCGAACCTAACGGTGCCTCCCGTTTGTCCTAGGGTGCCCTCCATCCTCGCCCTCGACGACCTCCAGAGCCGCCCGAGGCCCAGCTCATCTCCGGCGAGCAATTAAGGACAGTCCCGTGCGCCCCTCCGCCAGCCAGTGCCACCTTGAGATTCCCCAAGCCTTGGCGAATGCGGTGAGCATCTTCCCATCCTTCCTCGCTTCCTGTTTCACCAGCGCCGCCACCATCTGACCTCGCCGCTGCCAGCCGCCGTCGCTGCGCCGCCAGACTTTGATCAACCTCCCGTGAGACGTTAGATCATCATCCAGCGGCTAGGATAGAAAGATAGCGAAGGGGTATGAGTGAATCTGTGCCACACGTTTTCAGTTAGATCCAACGCACCCCGTAGCCAATCCGAGCGAACCGTTATTGTCCAATCAGAAACTGCCACGTGGACTGGAATTGATTTAAAACAGATTTTTGATCTGATTAGAATGCAATTTTGTAATTGGTATAACTTTTGATCCACACGTCTAAAAATTACAAATTTTATACCAATGGAATCAGCAAGACAAGCCCTAACCAACCATGCTATTTGTTTAGCAAAAAGCTTCTGGAAAAATGATTGTTTTTGCAGAAACATTTGTATGCTTGTTCAGATTGTAAAAATTATTCAAAAATGATTTTGGGGATAAAATCTTTGGCAAATGTTGTGATTTGAACCTACTGACCATAGGAAACACTTTGTGGATTCAAAAATGTATTTGGTGAAACAAAATAATGATTCTTTGATTTAAAACCATTTCTAGTCAAATAGAAATATGGTTTATTAAAAATGGTTTTGAAGGAAAACTTTTGGGAAATGTTTTGTTTCAAACTCTCTGACCCTAAACACAAAATTTTATGGTTTGAAAACATATTTGGTGAACCCTATAGGTTAATGCCTTAGTAAAAATATTTCTACACCACATAAAATGATACTTTGTTTTGAAAAATGGTTTATGAAGTGAAACCTTTTGCAAATGACTTTGCCACTTTACAAAATGACCATTAGGTGCTTTCAAATGTTTATAACCCATTAGGAACCACTTTTTCAAATAAAACAAGCCTTGGCATGCTTGCATGCATTATCTTGGTTCTACGATTTTATGTGCTGTTTTGCTTGATTGGTAGATTAAGTTTGTGCCTTGCTTGATTGAATTGTAGTGACTTGAAGAGTGTGATTGTTGCAAGGACAAGGAGTGAACCTATACTCTACCAAAAAGGCAAGTGATGCTTCATACTTTTTGTCCCATTACTTTCACTATGCATTAGTGATTTTCTCCAAGTAAAACTTGCATGGAATTTTGCTAAGTATAAACCTTGCTATAGGAAAACCTAGTAGATGAACCTTAGTAGAAATTTTCCTAAGTCAAGATACCTACTACTATCATGCTTAGCTTAGCTAATAGAAAACAAGGGTGGAAATATATTCACACTATGGAAAAATTTCTAAGTCTGAGGACTTGTGTTCTTGTTTAATAAAACAACTAAGTTAATGAAACACCTGGGTGGAATGGTAATTGCTTGGTGGATTTTGGTTGAGTGGTTCACAAGGCCCATGTCTATGGTTTACCTTGTGTATCTCACTTGTGGATGGCCACCCAGGAACAAAGAGATTTGAGATGTCAAATGTTGAGAAGCTTCAAGTGCAGCCACTTGGCATTATGGGCTCTGCCTGGATCACATAGGTTGCAAGAACTTAACCATATGGACAGTTGGTGGTAGAGTTTGATAGGTTGGAACGCGTCCATTTTGGTCTAAGGGAAGGCTTCTGAAAGATCTTGTCTTGGGAAACCAAGTCTTGTGGGGAAAGTGCACCACCTCTGCAGAGTGTAAAATCTAAGTACTTAGCCATGTCCCTGGTAAAGGACAATTTGAGCATCAAGACATGGAAGCAATCAAGAATCTCATCATTCAAATTTCTAAGTTAAAAACTTGTGGTTGAACAAGGGTTAAAGGATCTTCAATCTTTGATTGGGAGAAATGATTTTGTCAAGCAAAAACTTAGTGTTTTCAAATGTTAAGGAAAAATCTATTTTGAGCAATGCAAGCCTCAACTCCACTTAGCCAAATGCATATAGATGATAGACTCCACTATACTACCATAGTATCACTTGCCAATACAATTCAAATGTATTGACCCTTGTGGCTGTAACTTGTTATGTTGCAGGTTTGATTGATTTAGTGAAGTGTGTTGATTAGGATTACAAAGTCTACAACCAACATGTCTGCATGTGGCACTTTGAGGGTGAAGGACCCCATGCTTATAGATATTCTGCTGCAATGTAATGTAATAGCCAAATGAGCTATGTAAGATGTAATAAAATTATGTTATTTCTGGTTATAAAGTTATATTATGACCTTTGTTTCTTGATATTACATCTTAACTGTGGATGCTAGCTATTGATCCAGGGACTAGCATTGTAAACACAGAGGACTCTACCTTATTAAAGGTTGGGACCCTCACATGCTACCAGAATGTCGGGTGGATCTAAGCTATGCCCGTCGCAAACTAGATTCGTCGGCTAGTCTTTTCCTTTCATCCAGAGATCGCTGCAGTCGCAGTAGATCTTTCCTCTTGTGGTGTAGCAAATATTGGCAAGCCATTAGTTCTTGTCTTGTGGCATCTGCCGTCATATGTACCACACCCGATATTGCATCGCAAGACTTCTGCTAGACCGTAGGTGAAAATTGGAAGGTTAGGCGTTCGCCTGTGCGTCCTCCTTCTCTGCTCACGACTCGGCGTTCTCTTTCTGGCGGGTTCTGCATCTCCTCGTGACCTCCTGGCACATCATCCGACAAAATATCATCAGGGTTAATTATCGGGTTACCATTGGAATCGCGGGGCGTCGAGGTTCCTTTGTCCTGGATCACGCAGACTTGGTGGTGCCTCATGCTTGAGTGGTTGTCATTGCCGCTGAACCCGTAGGAGATGCTGATTTGTGACCCAACGAAGTCCCAGGGATCTTGCTCTGGGTATGATTCCTCCTTCTTGATTCTAGAGTCAACACTTTCTTCGGTCGCGTCAGGAATTGATCTAGATGAACTTAGGCTGCGCTACAATGTTTACTCAGAGATCGAGCTGAAAGAGAGGTTGTCTTACGCATCATCCAGATCTTCTAGATCTACGGGGATTCTACTGATATCTTCGACATTTGTCGAATCAGAGACGACCTTTCCTGTTGAGCCGACAGATGATGCTGGAGTCGCCGTAGGCGATGCTGGTGTGACCGACGGATCCGGGCTGAGCGGATCCGAAAGGCAGAGGTTCTCGGGTGCTGCCACGCGAAAGTGGAAACTTTAGATCATGAGATCGGTCTCCTGGTAGAACTCAATGAGAGACGATAAAGGGGCGGGCGAATGCGGATCGGCGAGATTGTAATGGACCTCACCAACCTCGATCGTCGGATTGTTGCTTGATGAAGGGGAAGCCGCCGAATCCATAGCTCCAATGCTTAGATTTCCCACAGACTGTGCCAATTGACGAGGGGTGACCTCGACAATGCCCATTGTTATGGACTTAGAGTTTCATAGAAAAAAGAGCGTTGGGGATTTCGTTGGCTGAATAGACAAACAAGGAAGTCGATGTAGTCTGATTATTGATAAAGCTTGGTTACAAAGTCGCTAGTTCGCTAGTTGCGATCTAGATTACGGTGAATTGCTAGAAAACTAAGGTGCCCTCTCCATCGGGTCCTCCCAACCTTTATATAAGAGGTTGGGTCCTGGATCCATCGCCGGAGAGGTTACAAGGTAATATTTATAATACGAACTCTATGTCGGTTCCTGAATATTCTTTAGCGGTTAAGGAAAGTCTTTATTCCGTAGGATGCTTCGTAGACTTTTTTGGGCCTTCGTGGGCCATAAGATTTTATGCGCCTAAGGTAACTAAACATAGGGACCCGATAGGTCATACCCATGTCAGTAGACGATTTGGCTGTGTGACCCCGCCGCCGATGGAGGATCCTCCTACCTCCACCCCATAGCCATGCCGCCGGACTAACAACCCCAGCCGTAGCATGGTGGCCCTCCTAGCGGGTGCACCGCCGCGGCGCCCCTTGCTATAAGGAGGTAGGAGATGCTGTGCTACCAGGGTACCGATGTTGCTATCCAAGGCCACCGGCGCTGCTACATACGTCAACGAGGTTTGCTACATGGGCCGTGGGATGTGCTAAGTGTCGTTGGTGGTGCTGCTATGCGGCCAATTTTACTATATGTGACCAATAGAGGTGCTACAAGAGGGCATTCATTTTTGCTACATGTGGATGGCGGCGGTGCTACGAGACCAACGGCTATCCTATGTGTGGCATCGACTTTTGCTACAAAAGATCTGTTGTTGTGCCACGGTATCATAAAGATTTTGCTACGAGATCTCTGGCGAGGTTTCCGGCAACGCTGATTTGCTAAGGTAGCAGGTGTGTTTTTTGCTACAACCATTTTATAGTTTTGCTACAATAGGGTAAATATTTTCTACGAGTTCTTTGGCGAGATCTCCTGGCAAAAGTATGTTGCGAAGTCGGGTTTGCTACATTACCACAAAAATTTTGCTACATAGTCTCCGATGAAACTTCGATGAAGTCTGCGACGAAACTCCAACGATATTTTTCCTTTTCTTTTTGTCTTGTGATGAACCATTTTTTGCTAGTAATTTTGTAGCAAAAGCGGGATTAGACCTATTTTTTGGGATACATGGCAGCCTCGGGAACCGGGGGGTTGGGGGGGGGGGGGGAGGGGGAGTTCGATCCCCCGGAGGACGCCTACCGCAGCCCTAATAGATTCACAAAATCTCACAAACACAACACTAATCCAAGAATCACTTACCTGATAAAGTGTATGGGCAAAGTCTCGCAAACACAAAATCTCACAAGCACAACACTAATCTCACAAACTCCAGCGAAGTTGCAGAAAGTCTTATTACCTAATAAAGTGCATGGACAAAGTCTTCAGGGGCATATGTACCAAAGAAGATCAGATATGACGCATGTCCATGTCTATTCACCGGTACTTTCGGTTGTAGTATATACTAGAAGTACCTAGCACGCTTTGCCGCGCTATTCTTTGTTGTTTTTATTAGACTTTTTTCTTAGTAACCTTATGCCACCATGTAGGATTTTTTCGTTGGGCCACTGTCTTTAGGTAAGCGATGTGGGTGGACGAAGTGTCTGTTGAGGCACCATCTATCGCAGGAGTGTGCTATCGTGTTCTTAACATGTCAATTGTTGTGGAGCTCTATCGCAGGAGTGTGCTATCGTGTTCTTAACATGTCAATTGTTGTGGAGCGATATACTATGTCAATTATGCGTGAGCTATAAAAGAGATGGGCAAGAGAGTGAATGGGTACATCCTTGAAGAGCTAGTCGCGCTATCTCCTGTGTGGGCTGGAGGTAGCAGGATGGTTAGAGCATCTCCACTCGTTGGCCGAATCCAGGACAAAATTTGGTCCGTTTTTTGGCCGGACTGAACTTGTTTTCGGCCTGGGTACGCCCATTTTCCCACCCGCGTACCCAGGCCAAGTCCCCAAGTTCGGCTAAAATTCATCAAATTTAGGCAATTTTCATTAAGTTGGGCGAAATATACGCGGATTACAGCAAATTTAAACGAAACTAGTACATAAATAAACTTAAAAAGGCCGCCGTCGGTGCCTTCGCCGTCCTACATGCCGAAGTTGTCGTAAAACGACGTGTAGTCCGGGTCGGCCCGACCGTCATCCTCACCGCCGTCATCGCCATCGTTGCTCGGCGGCTGGTTCTGGCGGGAGCTGCCCTGGCCAGGGTCGCCGTACCTCCATGGCTGGTAGGGCGGGCCTGCGTCCTCCTCGTCATCGTCGTCGTCCAGGACGTAGAGCGGGGCGCCTTGGTAGGCGAGCTCACGCCCAGACAACGCCCGACGCCGGGCGGCCTGCTCCTTGGCCTGCTGCTGCAGGCCGAGGATGCGCTGATGCTCCGCCTTCTCCCTCCTCGACCATTCCAGGATGTACGGCGAGGAGGGCTCGACCGGCGGCAGCGGCGGTCTCAGGGGCGGCACTTCGCGGAGCGACTTCTCCAGCACCATCTTCATGTAGGGGTTCGTAGCATGGAAAATAAAAAATTTCTACCGGATACAAACAAACAAGCCAAGATCTATCTACTAGATTGTAGCAACGAGTCGATGGAATAACTCACCCTCGAAGATTCCAAAGTGTTTAACGAGAGTGGATTCTCGTGGGTGATGTAGTCGTACTCTTGTCGATCTCAAGATCGCGTAGACGATCCTTCCGGTGCTGTGTTCCGGCAGCGCTTCCGCAGTCGGTCACACGTTCGGTACTCGACGAAGACCTTCATCTCCCTTGTTCCAGCAGGCAGCGGAGGTTGTAGCACTCTCCTCGCGATTCCGGCAGCACAACGGCGTGGTACCGGAAGTAGAGGCGAGATCTCGCAGGGCTTCGCCTTAAGCCGGAATGAGTATGATGGACTATGAGAGAGAGCCTCGGTGATCTAGGGTTTTGACGCACCAAGGAGGAGCAAGACCGGCGGCTAGGGTTTGCCTAGGCGGCGGCAAGAGGTGGCGGCGCTGGCGGCTAGGATTAGGGTTTGCGGGGCGTGGTGTTGTGTGTCTTGGAGGGGCAGCCCTGCCCCTCCTTATATAGGTGGAGCGGGCGCGCCAAGGGGAGGGGAGTCCCTCCCCAACTCGGTCTCCAAGTGGGCCGGCGGTGGAGGGAGGGAACTCCTCCCCAAGTAGGTTTCCTACTCTCCCTCCACCTCACAAAATAGCCGTTTGACTTTTCAAATTGGCGTTTGACTTTTCAAACTAGGATTTGATTAAACCTTTTATTTTGTTCAGAGATGACACCTAGTACATGATGCAATCATTCCAACTTGTTATGACACATTCATGTACCCTTCCCCTCTGGAGTGCCGGACATTCCGGAACCTTCTAGAACATTCCCGACGAAAACACCGGAACCATTCTCCAACCCCGAAACAGGACTTTCCTTATATGATTCTTATTCTCCGGACCATTCCGGATATCCTTGTGATATCCCGGATCCCATCCGAGACTCCGAACAACATTCGGTCTCTTACTCATCATTCCATAACTACTCAAACAGCGTCGAATCCTTAAGTGTGTCTCCCTACGGTTCGTGAATTATGCGGACATGATCGAGACACTTCTCCGAACAATAACCAATAGAGGAATCTGGAAATTCATATGGCTCCCACATATTTCTATGATTACTTTGCGATCGAATGAACCACTTACATACGATACCAATTTCCCTTTGTCTCACGATAGTTTATTTATCCGAGGTTATGATCGTCGGTATCTCTACATACCTAGTTCAACCTCGTTACTGATAAGTACTCTTTTCTCGTTCCCGTGATATGTGATCCCTTGTGAGCCAGTCACATGCTTGCAAGCTAATTAGATGGCATTCCACCGAGAGGGCCCAGAGTATATCTATCCGTCATATGGATGGACAAATCCCACTCTTGATCCATGTGTCTCAACCAATACTTTCCGAACACTCAATGCCACCTTTATAGCCACCCAGTTACGGTGTGGTGTTTGATGTCATCAAAGCATCCTTCCGATAAAGGTGATATGCATGATCTCATGGTCGAAGGAATTAGGTTACTATGTATCAGAAAGCATATAGCAATTAAACTATTAAAATGACTTGATATTTATGCTACGATTATCTATAGGAGTATGTCCACCATATCATTCTCCTAACGATATGATCTTGTTGTTAATAACATCTCAATGTTCATGATAGGGAAACCACAATCATTTATTAACCAACAAGCTAGTATTTATAAAGAGGCTTTACTAGGGACTCTATTTTAGTTTACAAATCACACAAGTATTAATGTTTCCTTGTTAATACTATTATAGCATGAATGTAAACATTGCCTCTAGGGCATATCTCCAACACTTCAAGGCGGCGTCCTCGGCCGGCGCCGAGACTTCTGTCTTGGGGCGGCGTAGGCGCAGGTGGCCTGTTGGCGGTGTAGGCGCAGACGGCTTGCCGATGACGATACCGCGCGTGCGTGTCCACGGCGGTGAGAGCACAGGCGAGACGGCTTCGCGCTTCACGGTCGTCGGCGTTTGAAGTGGCGCGCTGCCGGAAGAGTGGGACGCCGAAGCGGAGGATGACGAGCGCATGCTCGCCATCCTCCTCGGCGCCCAGTTCGCCGGAGCACGCCGACCCGTCCTGGCCGCCGGCGTCGGGTTGCGGGGAAGCTGAGCCGCGGAGTGTTCCCGCGGTTGATGTGCTCCAGCACAGCGGCGAGCGTCCGCCCTGGTGCGCTCCACCAACACCGGCGCCCCGCTGAGTTTTTGCGCGCCGGCGGGGACTCGTTCGATGGCCCCTCGTGGCGGGCAAGCTCCTGTTGGCGCCGCTCCGCGAATAAGTTCCCCCAGTAGACGAGGTCGCCGGGCTTACCGCTTTGGCGGGGTTGTCCATGCCGGCGATGTACTCTTGTACATCGTACGGCAGCTCCTCCGGCTTTAGCCCCGGCGGGATTGGGATGCCGCTGGCGCTCAGCGTCCACCCCGGAGGCATCCGCGTGTCCGGCGGCGCCATGTACCCCGCCTCGTACAGCATGCGTGCCTCCCAAGTCTAGAGGGTGCGCTGGCCGAAGCCGTTCGCCACAGCGCCGTCGCCGGGGTAGCGTTCTCCCATGGTGAGAGAAGGGGGAAAGGTGAGAGAAGGTTCACCGGAGTTGGGCTTGTGGGTGGGGGGCTGTGAGAGAGTGCGAAGATCTCCGGCGAGGAGTACGGTTTATAAAGGCCGAGGTGCGCGGCGAGGACGGGAGGGGTGTAGCGGCGAGGGCGGAAAAAGTGGAAACGGCGGGAACTTAGTGACCGCCGGTCCGTCGCGGGAGCCGAGGCGGCGACGGTGGCGCCGTAAATCGGCGACGCATGGCCGACGCGACGGACAGTTATTGCCCAGCGGTCGCCACGTGGTTCCGAGGATGACGACGACTCGGCTTCCGTCACTGACTCGGCGGGTTCACGCGCCGCTTTGATTTTTTTCGCCGATTTTGCTGAGTCCGGCGTTCCTAGGACGTACCCAAAAACCTGGGTTCGGCCTGGGTAGTCCGGACCAAAAATGGCCGAAATCCGACCGAAAACAGGTCCTTGGATACACGACTAGGCCAGTTTTCAGCGTCCGGACTGAAATTCGGCGTCCGGATCGGCTTCCTGGATACTCTTACCTAAGGAGCAAGCGTGGCGTGCTGGTG
This sequence comes from Avena sativa, assembly GCA_916181665.1. NCBI lineage: Eukaryota > Viridiplantae > Streptophyta > Magnoliopsida > Poales > Poaceae > Avena > Avena sativa. The sequence goes on along the minus strand of OV702299.1, from coordinate 81,156,511 downwards.
GATGAAGTGAAACTCCTAGGCGTGAATCAGGCGTTGTGACATATTGCACCATGTTTATAAGAGGGGCGGTCCCACTTTAAGACCCAAAGTTATATATATATATTTATATTTATACGTATATAAAAAAAGACATCAGACAGTATTTGGTCCAAAGCAGAAATCTCTACGTGGCCCGACAAAGTATGACCCAATAGGTCCAAGAAATAAATCTTGTGAGACCGGCTCTATTGATAGACCCTCTCCCTGCTCGTTTTCTTTCAGTTTTTTAGTCTTTTATTTAGCTGATTAAAATTGAATTGAGCAACAATTATACATTGAGGTGAGTCTATCCTATATGATAATAGACCGGGTATTAATTTTCATAGGTCGACTCCACGCCCAAAATATGCCCACATCACACACGCGAAGCCAGACGAACTATTGATGTGGTTGTTCACGAAGCCTTCTCTCCCGATCGCTCCTGATTCTCCAACGAACTGCTGATCAATTGAGTGCTAGACGACGGCGGACAAAGCGGCCACCGACAATGAAGCAATACCGGCAGGGGCGGGCCCACTTCAATTTAAGCGTATTCAAATGAATACCTAAAGTTTTTGAAAAAACTGCGTATATATAGTGTATAGGATGTATACATACGTGTGTATATATATATATATATATATATATATATATATATATATATATATATATATATATATATAAAAGAAAGAGGCATCAGACAGTATAAGGTCCACAGCAGAAATAAGCCAACCTTTCTCTCTAAGCTGATCTATATTATCTTATGATCTATTCCATGATATTAGGCTCAAACTATTTCATATATTTTGTGCATCACTAGTGCAGGACGGTCCATTGGTCCCAGTTGGTCAGGGGCTTTAGTCCCGGTTACCCAACCGGGACGAGGCAATCGGAGCTAAAGCCCGAACCTTTAGTCCCGGTTGCCCCACCAACTGGGACAAAAGAGCATACACGTGGTCGCTCCTCCGTGCGAGGGGGGAGGAGCAACCGTCCCGGTTCGTAATACGAACCGGGACAAATAAGCTTCTGGCGCGGCAGAGATTTGACACATTTCTCTGTCGTGGCAGAGAATTCATTTATGTTGTTTTATTGTTTATTTAGTGTTTTGCACTCATCAATGAAAGAACCATTATATTACACAAGATCATCATGACAATATTATATTCGATACACAGATTGAGTTCATGCACTACATACAAAAGTTGCTCTTTGTACAATCCCTATTGTCTATACACAGCCGAATAGTATTCCCCTTTTGGGTTTAGGACTTCTGCATCCAAGAATCCCGTCAATTCCTCCTGAATTGCTCGTACGCGATCCTTTGGCAGAAGACCGTCCCGTAGACGTTCGATCTGATTTAAAAAAGGAGTCAACCTATATGAATGAAACTAAACACAATTTGATTGTAATTAAAAACTATAGAAATTGTTTACGTATGTGGAGTTGCTCTAAATTTCTGTCCTTCTCATCGCACGTCTGCCGGATGAACTCGCAAACATAGTATCCACATAGATTGTTACCTGGTCCCTGCGTCAGGCACTTTACGAGAACATAGTTCAATCAAAATAATAATCAAGCATGATAATAACTGTATCAAAAAGAGAATCAAAGAGATGCGCGGATATAGCTAGTGGTGCTTACATCTAGTGCTTGAAATGTAAGCTCCGCTTTCCAAACACCCCTAGCCTTGTTGGTGAACCATTTCCAAGCGCTGCCCGGCAAAGAAAACGAATAAAATAAGTTATTAATTACTTGATATCATAAAATTCACGAACATTGTCGATATAGTATCGTAATGATTAGAATTACCGCTGGAGAAGCATTTGCATGTCCTTCCACTGCTCAGGGGTTTATGTTTCGAGTCCATGACTAGTACACGCCCTTTGTCAAGTTGCAGAATATAGTGGAAGCTGCGAATGCATAACTAATCAATTATATACTTAACATTGAGTAAGCGAAATAGAAAGTGTATACAAGACAATAACACTCACTCTAAGTTGTAAGGAAAAAGTATTTCCCTTTTGGTTTATTAAAACCTTAACGCGTGTACTATATTATCCTCCGTATCCTGGGGGCTTGTTTTGAGATTAGCTTGATGAACCCAATATGGGTCAATGAAGCCAATGTCATAGATTTGTCCTCTGCTGCATTCGAGAATCTTCATTCTGCATATTACAGTATGATTATATACATGCAATAAACAAGGTGAGATAGCTGGAGACTAAATTAATTACAGAATTAGTACTTACAGACAATAGGCACTGATGATCGATTTGTCCAAGCCGTCTTGATTGAATAATTGAAATATTTCATCAAATTCAATAGATATCATGTCATCATTTCTTTCCCATAATGATTTTTTTTAACCTTCAGCACTATCCAGTTAGCCCCGGCCTTTGTGGCATGCATGTACCAGTTATGCAATCTTCGCATATTTTTGGAAGATTATTTACCTCCTCAGGTTTGACGAGAGGTTTGCCGTACTGGTATTTGTATGCTACTTCACTCACGGGGAAGTACTCTAACTGGGATAAGTACTGGGCAATACTCATACCTTGAGCAGCGGCAGCTTCTCCATATTCTGCAACTACCTCTGGATCATACTGTTCTTCTGCCTCATATTTGTTCGACCCCACATTGGTATGAGAAATCACCTTGAGAGGGGCGCAAGACAGTTTTGCTTGTTCTCCGAGCTAGGCAACAGATTTCTCGCTTGTATCAGTACTGCTCTTCGAGGCTTGTTGTGCCGCATGTGACTTGAGAATAGAACGCTCATAGTCTAATGACAGCTTTGGCTCGGGTTGATGAAGAGTCTTTAGCATTTTCAACACTCTGAATTTTTCTTCTTTGGTGCTGGGGAACTCTGACTCTTTCGGTCGCTCAGCTTAGCGAAAAACACTGTCGTTTCCGTATCAACAATCGCCGTAGTCTCCTCTTCAGTACAGTCATAAGCTCTCTTGGGAGGAACCTTTGGTACTTTTGGAAGAGGCTCTTGTTTACATTTCGGCGATCGCTTACCACGACGTAGAGTAGCGGTACGCTTACGCTTTTTATCCTGAGGCGTCGGCGATGGCTGCGCCGGAGATTGGTGAGGCGATGGAGCCGGGTGAGGCGACGAAGACGGCTGCCGCGGCGGTGACAACCTCGCTGGAGCCGGGTGAGGCGGCGGCGAAGATGGCCTTGGCGTGTGATTTCGAAGAACGATACATTCCTTTGGCCATAGAATGGTGACGTTTGTTGCGTCTCCCAGTTCAGTCACATCCCCTTCACCTGCAGGATAGTCAAGCTTCAAAACTTCAAAGGTGGGCATGATTTCATCCACCCCGACAACAGCGTAGCCCTCTGGAACCGGACGACAGTGGTAAGTTGGTGTGGGTCCAATTGGTAAGGCATAGCCGACCGCCACCTTCATTGATATGTTCACAACTTTGACATGTAGCTCGCAGTGTGTCATCTTTGTGATATCATCCACTGGGTAGCCAACAGGAGCCATCGTCGGTGCACCATCGTCATCGTCATTGTCATCACCCGGGACCTCGGTAGAAGCCACACTGCTTTTTTGATTATTCGATAGGCCGGTAGCATCGAATGTAGTGTGCTGTTGAGATGGGCCGGTAGTACTTTGCTCTTTAAGTGCGTTAATTTCATCTTGTTGTTGCTTTATTCGTTCTTCAATTATACGCATTCCCTCTTTCTGAATATCTGCTTCAACTTCCGCCTTGTCCTTTCTCCTCTGACAGCTTCCATCAGGATATTTCTTCCTCTCTTCGGGAAACCCAGTCCTCCATGGTTTGGAGACTCTTGTGCCTCGTGTTCGTCCATCATGTTCCTTATTTCCAAGGGCGAGTGTGAGCTCATCATTCTCTCTATCGGGAATGAAGTCCCCATCTTTAACAGCCTTTACTTATTTTCTCATCTTCTCGATTGGCAAGGGGTCTTCTTTATGTCGTATGTTATATATACACTTCCCTTCCGAGTCCAACGTGCCCCCATGCCCGTAAAACCAATTCCTTGCACGTTCTACCCAATCGTCTGTCTCTGGGGTGATCTTTTTAGCACGCCGTTCATTCTCAAGTTTCTCCCACTTAGAAATGCCAGCCCTGTAGCCACCTTGCCCCATAGTATGGTGATACTTCTTGTTAGCAGCATTCAGCTTATTCGTTGCAGACATTTTCTTAGCTTTTTCTGATGTCTTGTATTTCACAAACTCAGCCCAGAATGGTTTTATCTTCTCAAACTGAATATTCTTAAAATCCGGAGTCTTCTCTTTCACGACATAGTCAAGGTGCAATATTTTCTTCCAGTTGGTGAAACACTGGGCCATCTTCTTCAAAGCCCACTCCCTGACCTTAGCCTCCATGGCTCTCCCATGTTCTAAGGCGTCCTCAACTGGATACTCTGCATTTGTATCCAGCTCTATCTTCGGTAGTTTGAAATTAAGCATGAGCCTCTTCCACAGTAAATCTTTGGCCTTGTTAGGGACAAACAAACATGTTCCCTCTTCTTCCGCACCAGCAGGCCTATTCCAATTTCGAATGGTGATCGGGATTAACTCCCTAACGATTACTCTGCATTGTGCCACAAATTTGATTGCGACAACTTCGGGAGCCGTCGGTTTTCCGTCTTCAGCGATATCTTCGATCCTGAACCTCTCATGGTCTTCCAACTTTTTGGTTGGGCCTCGTCCGCTCTTTTCAGTAGATTTGTTCGATCCGGAGGGCTAAAAGAAGAAAGGTCGTCGTTACTATTTCTATATAGATAGCATATGATTAATTAATGAATTAATTATATTACATGCACCTCGCCAGAGCGGTCGTCTTCTCGATTATACAAGGCATCGCCTTGTCCCTCGCGGAAGGCATCACCTTCAACCTCAAACAAGTCGTCTATTCCGGCAAAAAGAGGATCACCCTCACCGGAGTTGTTCAGAAACGTTGATACATCTAAATTTTCTTCCCCGCGGATCACACCTTGGATCAACTGATTTTTTTTAATTTATTATGCCCGTTTTGAATTTTCTGAATTTCTAACTATGGTCGAACCGGCGTGCATGAAGATAGGGGACGGGCATCGTTAGAACTTGCATTGTATCTCTGAAGAAACCACATATTGCGAGTCTAAAAATGATTTTTTCAAAAAATCACGGGTGATAGGTCATGTACCTGTAGTACAAACCGGACCCACTTCCTACTGATTCGGCAGACATTTTTCCTTTTTACCCGGGATGGACGAAAAGTTTTGAGATGTCCCGGTTGGGAGATAGTCCATGTAAGGTGGTCTAATATTTTAGGAAAATGAGACGGTAGCATTCTGAAACAGCATTTTTGTGGTTACTTCACAAAACGACCCGTTTTTTGCGCTCGGAAAATGGAAAAGGGCTTTTCCGTGCGACAAAAAGGAAAACTTCCTCTTGCAACATTGTTCTCCATACCAATGTCCACATGCATGCATAATATGGGCACATCATCACAAACTATGCCGTGATTCAGCACATAACATCGGTCATTTGGACCGAAAGCCATGAAACCTCGAACATGATAGGTCATTTTGTGAAGGTTTTTTTGAGACATGATCAATATACCAAGTCTAGTATTTTTCCTTTCAACTATGTCACATAATATGACACCACGCGAAGTATTTTCATTGTTCGGATTTTTTTGAATTTATTATGCCCGTTTTGAATTTTCTGAATTTCTAACTATGGTCGAACCGGCGTGCATGAAGATAGGGGACGAGCATCGTTAGAACTTGCATTGGATCTCTGAAAAAACCACATATTGCGAGTCTAAAAATGATTTTTTCAAAAAATCACGGGTGATAGATCATGTACCTGTAGTACAAACCGGACCCACTTCCGACCGATTCGGCAGACATTTGTCCTTTTTACCCGGGATGGACGAGAAGGTTTGAGATGTCCCGGTTGGGAGATAGTCCATGTAAGGTGGTCTAGTATTTTAGGAAAATGGGACGGTAGCATTCTGAAACAGCATTTTGGTGGTTACTTCACAAAACGACCCGTTTTTTGCGCTCAGAAAATGGAAAAGGACTTTTCCGAGCGACAAAAAGGAAAACTTCCTCCTACAACATTGTTCTCCATACCAATGTCCACATGCATGCATAATATGGGCACAACATCACAAACTATGCCACATAATATGCCAAGTCTGGTATTTTTCCTTTCAACTATGTCACATAATATGACACCACGCGAATGATTTTCATTGTTTGGATTTTCAATATACTAAAGGTTCATCTTTAGTCCCGGTTGGAGGGATTTCGGCAGGCTGGGCCAGGCAGCAATAATGATAGGGGTGAGTGTCGACATTATGTCGTGCGGCGTGTACCTTGTCCCGGATGGTGTCACCAACCGGGACTAAAGATGAACCTTTAGTACCGGTTGGAGACACCAACCGGGACAAAACACGAGTCAGCACTAATAATAGGGGTGAGTGTCGATATTATTTCATAAGTATCGACACTATGCCGAGCTGCTTGTACTATAAATAGGCATCCTTGTGAGTCCAGTCCTCCAGCCAGATTGAGGCATCTCCAATATTGTTTTTGAGAGCAGGGACACCACTACGAATAGTTTCAGGGAGATGCCGCCGGATCCCAGTCCTCCGGCATCTCCAAGAAATTGGTCATAGAGGCACTCCCTAATATGTGAAATTAGTTAGCTCCCAGGTGTATTGATCTAGTTAGAGAAGTTACAAGCTGCAAGATGGTTTTCGAGAGCAGGGACACCACTACGACCAGTTTCAGGGAGATGCCGCCGGATCCCAGTCCTCCGGCATCTCCAAGAAACTGGTCATAGAGGCACTCCCTAATATGTGAAATTAGTTAGCTCCCAGGTGTATTGATCTAGTTAGAGAAGTTACAAGCTGCAAGATGGTTTTCGAGAGCAGGGACACCACTACGACCAGTTTCAGGGAGATGTCGCCGGATCCCAGTCCTCCGGCATCTCCAAGAAACTGGTCATAGAGGCACTCCCTAATATGTGACCGCGCGCGTTTGGAGATCAGATCTTAATAGTAAGTACGAATCGGGACAACTTCTTCATAGTCCTGGTCCAGCCACAAAACGGGACTAACACTCAAGACATTTATTAATATTAAAAACTGAGACTACAAAATCGGGACTAAAGTCCCCCTATATGTAGTCCCGGTCAAGCCACAAACCGCGAAAGATATCCTTCGGTGAAGCCACAAACCGCGAAAGACATGAACTAGAGTTACATAATATGAGCATGAACTTCTTGGCATATGTCCTTCCTTATGATCGCTTCAGACGTAACCATGGAGCATCTTCTTTACTTAACAGAATGCTTGGGTCAGTTTTCACTGTGAATGGCGGAATTTCATCAAACTTATTATAATCTTCTAACATGTCTGTCTTGTCCTCGATTCCCACGATGTTTCTTTTCCCTGAAAGAACTATGTGACGCTTTGGCTCATCATATGATGTATTCATTTGCATATTTTTTCTTTTTTTCGGTCTGGAGGACATGTCCTTCACATAGAAAACCTGAGACACATCATTGGCTAGGATGAATGGTTCATCTCTATAACCAAGATTGTTGAGATCCACTGTTGTCATTCCGTACAACTAGTCTATCTTTACCCCTTCCCCATTCAGGTTGACCCATTTGCAGCGAAACAAAGGGACCTTAAAAGAGACTCCATATTCTAGTTCTCATATCTCCTCTATGTAACCATAGTATGTGTCCTTTTGTCCATTCTCGTCTATTGCATCAAAGCGGACACCACTATTTTGGTTGGTGCTCTTTTTATCTTGGGCGATCGTGTAGAATGTATTCCCATTTATTTCGTACCCTTGGAAATTCAATACAGTAGAAGATGGTGACGCGGCCAACAAGTATAGCTGATCTCCAACAGTGGTGTCATTCAAGAGATGTGTCCGCATCCAACCACCGAAAGACTTCATGTGTTCATCTGTAATCCATGATTCAGGCTTCCCCGGGTTTTTGGAGCGTACAATATTCTTGTGTTCCTCGATATACGGAGCTGCCAAGGTGGAATTATTTAGAATTGTGTAGTGTGATTTAGTGAAATAATCCCCGTTGAAAGAACATGTTGGGCCCCCATGTGTGGTTTTGGTAATTATTGACAATCTTTATGGACTAATGTGTGTATTAAGTTATACTTGTAGGATTTGTCCATTTGCATCGCTTGGAGCATGTGTTGGCTTCAAGGTCGACGAAATGATGAAAATAAGATATGTTGGGCAACCTCAATATGCGAGGTCGATGATGAGGAATTAAGAAAGACGTTCCATCTTGAGAAGGGCAAGACCGTCTACATCGAGCTCAAGTGGAATGCTCAAGGCAAAGGTATAATCTTGATAGGTTTTCTCTTTTGCCGGTCTCTTGTTGTGTGTAGGAGACCGGGTTTAGGATAGATAACTGTACTATCAAGAGGGGCTCTCGTATGAGTAATTCGGTCACATCGTTCGGAGAGAGCTCAAACCTTTACATACTTGCATCATCATATTTGGTTGTTATTTGGTTTTATCCATGTGAGGATATAGAGCTTGTGGTAATCTCCATAACAAGCTCTTGTTCATCAAAATCGGATCTCCCATATATATCTTGTTGCGATTTTGATTTATGCGGCTTTTTGGTTTCTCACTAAGTGAGGTATATCACATTATTCTACTTGATACTTTCTCACTTGGTGATAATCAATATTTCCACCTTTTATTGGGAAGCCCTTGTCGTCCTCTATCCAACGCAATTTGAATCGGGTCAATCGGAGCTTCCAGTCAAAAGTTATTGCCGTTTGAATATTTGTTTGTTTGTCTGTTTTCTGGGCCGAGCGGTAGTACCACCCGGACGGGCCAGTACTACCGCTCGGGCCTGAAAACGGCCCGTTTTTGTTCTGTCTTGCTAGGTACCCAGATCCGGTACTACCGGCCGGCCCGGTAGTACCGCCCGGGTGGGCCGGTAGTACCGGCCGACCCAGTTATTTTTCTTAGTTTTTCTTACCAAGTTTCTTTTTCCCTCAAATATAGATCCAGTTTTTCGCGACCACTCGCGCGCGCGTCGCCATCGCCCGTCCCGCTCGCGCCTGCGTTGACCTGCCCCATGGCCCAGCTGCCACCACCGCGTCTGCTTAATCGACCGCACGCGCGCGCGCAGTGCCGCTGCTCGCTGGCCCCGCCTCGCAGCCGCTGCGTTGGCGCGCGCCCGCACCGCACCCGCGTGCGTTGACCGCCTGGGGAGGCTCGCCTGCATGCGCGTCCTGCCATTCGCTGGCCTGCCTGGCCCTGGCTGCATGCGCGCTGCTGCAGGCGCTGCTTGTTGCGCTGCTGCGGGCCAGCTGCTGCTGCTCGCGCTGCTGCCCTGCTGCTAGCTGCCGCTGCAGCCATCGCATGCGCGCGCACGCTGTGTGGGCCAGCTGCTGCTCTGCTTTTTTCCTCTTCTTGGCTCGTTCGCTTTTGCTCGACCCGATTTGATTTGTTCGGTTCGGTAGTACCGGTCGCATCCGGTACTACCGGTCCGTCCAGAAAAAAATAGCCCCAACGGCCATATTTTCTAGACCCTCTATTTAAGCTTTGCCCGTTTTCAGTTTAGAGTGCTCCTCTCTCATCTATTACAGATCTAGCCCCACGTTTTGACCTAACCGATTCATCTCTTTGTGAGTGCATCTTTGGGGATCTAGATTTTGGGGGATTTTGTGTCTCTCTTTGATTCCTCCTCTCTTGTTCCCCCAATAGCTTTAGTAGCTTTGTTGGAACTTGAGAGTGAGGGACTTGAGCACCTTTGTGGTGTTCTTGCCATTTGCATTTGGTGCATCGATTTGAGTTCTCCTCGGAGGATTTGGTTTGATTTACTCATTGGAGCTTGTCCCTCTTGGGTTCTTGGAACCCTAGACGGTTTGTAGCCTTGGTGGCATTGTGGCCTTTTGTGGCATTTGTTGGGAGCCTCCAATTAAGTTGTGGAGAAGTGCCCCAATCTTGTGAGAGGTTCCGGTTGCCACCGACAAGTGCACCGATAGTGGAAGCGTGGATCGATACCATTGGGGTGAGATTCACCGGAGAATAAGGGAGGCCTTTTGTGGCGTTGGTGGTTTGATACCACCCCCTCTCCAAACGAGACGTACTCCATGTTGGGAGGAACTCGGTAAAATATCGGTGTCCCTGCGTGCCTCGGTTATCTCTATACCCGAGCTCTTTACTTATGCACTGTACATTGTGATAGCCTTCGTGCTTGAAGTACTATATATCTTGCTATCACTTTGTTGCTTGTATTGCTTAGCATAAGTTGTTGGTGCACATAGGTAAACCTTAGTTGTTTCTAGGTTGTGCTTTACAAAGTAAACACTAGTTTAATTCTGCCTTTGTTGAGCCACTCTAGGAAAAGTTTTAATCGCCTATTCACCCCCCCTCTAGGCGACATCCGTATCCTTTCAATTGGTATCAGAGCTCGGTCTCTCATTGTAGGCTTCACTGCCTTGAGAGTAAAGATGTCGGCTAGGGGTTAGTGCACAAGGACACGCTCACATTCGATGGCACAAATTATGATGTTTGGAAAATTCGCATGCTTAATTTATTTCGAGAAATTCACCCAATTATCGAGGGCTATCTATATGTGGGTCTCTCTTCTCCTATGGATACCCAAAACGAATCTTTAGAGGAGAAGTTGAACTCTCATATAGATGCTCTAGCTACTAAAATTCTTGTGCATGTTGTGAGCAATGTAGTTCTTTCTTCTATCATGCCTTATTCAAGCGCTCGTGAGATATGGACCAAGCTTCAAGATAAATATAGCAAGTCCAACATTATTGAGGATGATTGTGTTGCTTCCACTTCCGGTCGAGATGAGTTCTCATCGTCTACCACTTCGCCAACATGTGATTTTTCACAAGGTAATGATATGGTGAGTGGTGATAGAAATTGCAATATGGATAATGTGCTCACTATTTGTAATCCCTCGTATCTATCTAGTTGCAATGGTATATCTTTGGACCTTAACACTTCTAGCACTCAAAATTCCTCACATGCTTGTGTTAATAGTCCTTGCATATCATGTAGAAATGACTTGAACAAATCTCATGATGATATGCTCATGTTGTCTTTTTGCCATGATAAAAATGCTTCTATTTCCTCTAGTGCTTGTGTTGCTAACCATGTAGAGGAAAATGAAGATTCTATGGGCCAAGACAAGGTCTTGAAGAGAGCTACAAGTGCAATCTCATCATCACCTTCCTCCGGTTCTCACATGTGCCTTATGGCTAAGGGAACAAAGGTAACCTCTTTGAATCCCATTGTATCTCATGATGATGATGATGAGGTTGAGAATGATAATGATGATTATGGAGGCAAGTATGATATTACCTCTATCAGGAAAATGGGAGAGGTTGTCTATAGTGCTCTCTACAAAAATAAAATTGCTTCCTCCGACCTTCTTGAAATCTTGAATTATGCTATAGAAGGCAATGATCTTATTAAGGAGCAAGAAAACATAATTGATGAAAAGTTTGCACTTGAGCGTGAATATGCTAATGAACTTGCTCAAGTAAAGGACTCCCTTTAAGAAGAACAAACCACCAAAGAATCCCTTTAGGAGACTTTTACTCTAGAATTATCTAGAGTAAAGGAATACCATGATAGAGAACTTGCGGTGGCTAACTCCTTCAAGATTAAAAATGATGAACTTGAAGTTGCTTATGCTAAACTTGTTGAGGATTTTAAGCACCTCGAAAATGGCTCCCGGGTCGTTAAGAGGGAGCTCATCAAACTCACCGAGTCACATGAGCAACTTAAAGCTTCATATTCAAAAGAGCTTGCCAAGTTGCCCTCACCTCTCACTAATAATGATGATGCTTGTGCTACTAACTCTATTTCTTGTGAAGCATCTATTTTGGAGGAGAATGTTGAGCTAAAGGCTCAACTTGCGTTGCTAACTAGAAACTATGGGAAATTAGAAGAAAGTCATGTTAAGCTCTCAAGCTCGCATGAGGATCTTCTAGTCTCCCATGGTAGGCTAAAGTTAGCTCATGAGGCCATCGTGTCAAAGGTAACATCTAGTGGGCCTCATGTGGACATTAGCACTACATCTACTCCAAATGTTATATTGTCATGTGCTAGTCCTTGTAATTCATCCTCTCACAACCATGCTATATATCATGATGAATTACATTCCATGCCTTGTTGCTCTAACAATGTAGCATCTACTTCCTCTAGTACTTGTGTTGAAACTAACCATGTAGAGGAAATCAAAGAGCTCAAGGCTCAAGTCACTTCTTTGAGAAATGACTTGAAAAAGGGTCATCAAGGGAAGGTCACACTCAACAAAATCTCGAGTGTGCAAAAATCCCCCAATTACAAGAGTGGGCTTGGATTCAAATCCAATGTCAAGAACAAGTCCACTATCAAGTTGAAGCACAAGTACAACAAGAAGAATGGCCAAGATCAAGTGAAGAATCCGGCCAACATTGTTTGCTTCAAGTGCAAGGAAGAAGGGCACCATGTTAGATCTTGCCCATTGAAGAAAAAGCCTCTTAGTGTGAAGCAACAAGGGAAGCGGCCTCAAGCTCCACCTCAAGTCATTAATGGGCCTCTTCCTAAGAGGACTACTCGAGCTCTTCCTCGAGTTGTGGCTTCACCTAAGAAGAAAGATGGCAAGAGTAGAACTTGCTACATATGCTGTGAGAATGGGCATATTTCTTCCTCATGCACTATCGGTATCTCCTCATCCAACCCTATCATTTTGATGATGCTTATTCGCTTTGTATGGATGAGGTTGGAAATGTGTTTGCCAAATTTGTTGGTGCTCAATGTGGTGGCAAGAAAAGAACCATTTGGGTTGCCAAGCCTATTGTGACTAACTTCTTAGGACCCAACTTGGTTGGGGACCAACAATCCAAAACTTGATCAATAGGTGTGTTTTGGAGAGCATTGGAGACTTGGCTACATCATGAAGAATTGAGGGATCTTCATTATTATTTTTGTCAAGCCAAGTCATGTGGATTGCATTGCTCCTATTATATTTCCAATGCTCCTCCTTACGGTAACATAGGCTTAACTCATTTCATTGAAAGTTACTCGCCCCCTTGTGCATGTGTTGGTTTTGTATCTTCCATGCTTTTGTACATGTTGTGCTTTACACTTAATTATCTTGAGATATCAATCATATTTGTGTATGATTAAGTGGCACAACATGTATGTGTGTTTCTTGTGCTTGAGCCTTACTTGTTTATATTTGGTATCTTATTTGGCTCTTGTGAGAGATTAATGGACTATCCCATTTTGGGGGAGTGTTATGCTTAGGCATTCCACAATCCTAAAAATATGTGTACATGAGGAATACCACCTAGCATTTATATTGGGATATTATCTAGTCTCTATGTGGTACAATTCTCATGATAAATGTAAGTTTTATAATGTCCATTAATTATCTCTATTTGTATTATTTTGCCTCGTGTTGGTTTTTATGGTAGTGTCACATCATGGGGGAGTCATATGCTTAGTGCATATTACAATCCTATAAAATGTGAATATTCGAGGTTGTGTCACTTAGAATTGATATTGATAATTATCTAGCACCTATGTGACACATTTTCTCATACAAGTTCCAATTTGCTTGAATGCCTTTATTGATCTTATTTTGGATCTTGTATATGAGAATTATTCTTGGTATGTGTTTCCTCATATTTAGATATATATATTCGCATGGAAACCATTTGCTTCAAGTTACTCTAATCATTAGTGATTGTGTGACTATTGAAAGCTACCAAGTATCATGTTCAATTCTTATATTTAGTTATATGCTTCTTGTTGTGTGTATATGATCTTGGATATCCGTATGAACTACCTAGGGCAAATTATTCCCAATATTTCTTGTCCTTGGACAATGAGTACTCAATTTAAGGTAGAATTTATTGATCATATTCACTTTGGCCTTGCTTAATTTTATCCTATCTTTGGCCAAGAAAATGTTTTGCGTTGTCTCCCAAGCCTTCCTTGCTTCTTGTGGATCTTTTTATTTTTATTGATATCCTCTTGTGCTTTATTTAATGTAGGTAGTAGTGATGATCTCATTTGTGTGCATTTTGCATTAAAAAGGAAAATCCTACATAATGCACTATCTATGAGGGAGCTCTCCTATATTATTTAGAACACTCATATTTATGCTTCTTTGTTTGGTCCATATCGGGTTTTATGTGCTTGGAAGTTTAATATTTTCGTTTTGGTATTTTGTGCCATCATGAAAAGTTTGGAGAGGTTGGTTTACTTGTTGGAACCTTACTCTTTGTGGGAGTTGGTTTTGTCTCATTCCTTGTTTCACACTTTGACCATTTTAGAATGAGATAAATCCTTGAGCATTTGTATTTTTATCTATCTTTGGCTCTTTGGCTCTTGCCTAGTTCATTTTTGAACTTATGATCTTTCATGTGTTGAATTGGTTATTTGATACAATTTGTACACCGCTTGTCTTGTCACACTCTTATGTGTGCCAACTCGGTTTACTTGGTATTTTTGTTCAAATTGTATCTCCTTTTTGGTTCTTGAAAGCTTTATGCATGCATATTTACTATATGATTATATTATGGAATGCTTGCTTTGTTTGATCCAATATATAGGGGAAACTCCACCAATTCCCATCGGCTAAGTTGTGCATGAAATTCAATTTCATATCAATGTGCACATAATTATGTGGAGTCTCTCCTATGTATTGTAGTTTCTCTAACTACTTTGGACCAATAAGTTTGGGGACCATTTTGTACTTAATTGTGTTTTAGGTACATTGGAGATATATTGGATGCTTGTATTTCAATTTTGAAGAAGTGGTGCATACATGAAAAGTTGAGTCAAGCTATATGATGATCAACGAATTCATATACTCTACATCCTACCAATTGTATCTCGGTAACAAGTATCTCTTTCTCGTGCTCATATATCTTGATTCCAACCGTTAGTCGGTTGCCTTCTAGCATGAATTCATGTATTTGTAATTGTTGTAATTCTAGCCATGGTTTTAATAGAACTCTCTATTGTAAATGTGTATAAGTTGAGATGAGTACATATAGTTGGGACTATACAAAATCATGCATATGATCATCCAATCCCAAATATGTCAATCTAGCAATTTTATTGCCTATCATTTCATCAACTTCTCTCATGTGCAATAGTGAGATTTTTGCTAGTCTATTCTATCTTATGATACTTGTTGCCTTTCTCCGTATATTCCAACTTTCTCCTTTTTCCCTTGGTGATAGTTGTAATATATGTAGTGTGTTGGTGTTTGAAGTTCATTAATGTACAATAAGGTAGATTTGAGCCTTTGGCCATGCTTTGAAGCAAAAATCTTATTGGTATATATTATGACTTCATTTTTGCTTTTCATATGCCTTCTTGTATATCTTCTTTATGTGTGCATATTTATTTGTTGGCATATGTCTCTGTGATGTTTTCCACTTATAGACATATACACATATGAGAAGATAATTTTAATTGATTTTTAATCCTTGGATGCCACCTTTTATTTCTTTTTATTCTTTGGTGGCTTCCAAATTTATCTGCCGATGAGTGATTGTTCCTCTTGTTTGCATCTTTGAGCACTCATATTTATTCTCTCATGCCTTGTATTATTAAATGAACTTGGATGAGTGAGGATTCCATGATTATGCACCTTGATCCCAAATACAATTATCATAATTGGTGCATTATCTTTGGGGAGCTCATCTAATTCATCTAATAATGCACATGTGTCTTCTTTCTCATTTGTTGTGTTTTAAATACTTATGGGGGAGCGAGGATTCCATATTTGTGCAATATGTATTCTAATGAATTTATGTTGAATAGTGCACAAATCTTGGGGAGCTTCTCTATTTGTTATTTAAATCACTCTCTTGCTCATATCATAATATCTTGTAGGTTCCATTTGAACTCATTTTTTGTTTTCAATTGGTTTGTCGGACCTTGTAGTTGCTTGCATCATTTGACTTTATTTTTGCAATCTTCGGGTCCTCGATATAGTTCTACTCCCTCCCAAGTATTCATCATTGGATATGTGCGAAGGCACACCTTTGGAGGAATTATTACTATATTTGCCTTCTAGAACTTGTCACCCATTTCGGCAATCGATGCAAATGGGGGAGAAGTTTTAGAGGGTTTAAGGGAAGTTGGTTTATGCATTGAGTTTGTTCTTGTGCATTTGCTTCTCATGCTCTTGCATCTTTGTTGTTGCTTAGCATGTGGTATATATAGAGGAAACTCCACCAATGATAATGATTGGCAATATATGCAATGAAATTCAAGTTCATCACACATGCATGCATTGTGGGGGAGTTTGCTCTATATATGGTGGTGGTACCAATATCACATACTCTTGTAGCATTTGATATTGGTATTACCGTTTTATTCATTAACATTCCTTATATAATGTAACATCCCAGATTTTATATTAAGATGTTATTAGTTCCATGCATCATTCTTGCATCATTGCATTCTACAAATGAATTTTTACAAGGAAATCCTAAACACCTAAACCTAGCAAAACCCTAATAGTGTTTGCCATATGTAAGCATTACTGTAGTGGTCAAATTTGACCCTTCTAAAAACCTTGTAAAACTTTAAACTATGGCCCTATGTTGACCACCTTAATTTTATAAAAATTTAGAAACAATTTTCATCAAGTTTGGACTTAGTATGCAAAAGTTATTTAGGTTTTGCTAAATCAGAAATTGAAAATTGTTAAAAGAAAAAAAGGGGGCAGCCTAACCAAACTGGGCCGCAGCGCCAGCCCACCAGCGCACGCGCGGCACCCAGCTAGCGCCAGCCACCGCAGCCCGCCACCGGCCCACCCGCGCCGTCGCCACCTGTCGTGCCCGCTGACCGCCCGGACCCACACGTCAGTGCCCTCATCGACTCCAGGACGAACACGGCGGCCTGCCGCGCTACTGACCGAGGAAATCGGCCGATTACGGATCGAATCCGTGCCCCCTACGTCATGAAATCCCTCTCTCTTATACCACAGCATTGGCTCCCACCGTTTCCCTCGTTTTTCTCAAACCCTAGCCCCGTTTTCGCAGTTTCTGAACTCGCCGGAGCAGCCGCTGTCGGAGCTCTAGGTTGGCGACTCTCCAGGGCACCTCGAGCCCTGTTACACCTTCCACCCTTCTCGCCCCGACCTACCCTAACCGCCCGTCTGATTTGTTTCTTCCAAAACACAGGAGGTCACCGGCAATTGCTCGCCGGAGCTGTCGGGTCAGAGAAGAGGAACGGTCGACGCTGGGAGAAGGAGGAGGAGAGGGACCGCGCTGAGACCATTGGGAGATTCGCCATCGACGTGCGCATCAGGGACCATATTCATCGCCTCCACTAGGGCCGCCAGGACCTCCGACCACCGTCGACTCCGCCGCCGCCGCCGTCGTCTCCATCGCCGCCACCACCACAGGTCAGTGGAGCCGCCTCGGCCGTCCGATTGTAATCTTGCGGGCCAGATTAGAAGGGGGGGGACGAAGGGGTATCGGCCAACCACGCAGCGCCGCGTGGCAAACCGCGTGGCAAGCGCGTCGTCACCGCGCCGCGTCACCCGCCTGGCCAGCTGGCCCAACCAGAAGCTGCCACTTGGCGCGTTTTGAGTTAGGGTTAGGCTAGTCTGGTTTGATTTTTGCAGATTGAGTTTAATATTGCGAAAAACATAGAAAAAATAACTACTTGGCCAATTTTAGCTTATAATATACCGTTGGATTCCTAATTTTATGTAGAATCCAGATCTGCAATAATATCCCAGGTTTACAGTAAGGTTTTAGGTGTAGATTTTAATCATTAGATTAGAGTGTTTATTCTATAGAAAAATAATTAAAATTCTATTTTAATTGATTCTTGTTGCAATAACTTTGTTTCCACAATACCTACTGAACAAAATTATTAAACTTTTCTTAAGATCATTAGATCTAGTTTGGGGCTAACTAGATGGTTTGATCTCCTTATAACCCTAGAAATTGTTTTAGTGACTCATTTAGATCTAAACCTTTGGGAAATCAATCCTAGTGACACCCTTACACCATTACAACACAAACTTGCTACCTTGGTCAATTTAGAAGAACCAACCTTGCATAAAATACCATGTTGCATGCATGCATGATTTCCTTTGTGATATGTTTTGAGCAAGTTGTGATCAGATCTATGTTTGTGATTCGTTAGATTGTTCGGAGTGCGCTAAGGAGTGCTATTATGGAGAGTGCTGCTCGGATCAAGGCAAGTTACTCCACTTGTTCATAACTTTTGTCCCAGTTTTGATTCTATGCATGTGATCTTCAAAATTCTGTAGTATGCATGTGTAGGATGTTCTAGTAGAATTTTCCTTAGTATTATTTTGCAAGTGCGATGATTTTGTAGTATGCCATGAGTAGCTCTATACTTAGGATTTTCCCTCCTAATAGGTTACCCCTGTTTTTGCTAAGTATTGCTTGCTATGCTATATATACAAAGTACCGTTGGGGGGTTCGAAAGACAAAGAATTTTTCTAAGTATAAAGGCTCTCTAGAGCAAACTTTTCTTCTCAAATCCACTTCAAAATAAAACTAAGTTTTCTTCTGGGCAGAATGGTTGTCGGGTCAACGAGTGAGATTTTGGTGGAGGACGGCCGCCCAGGAATCAAAGAAGTCTGCCATGTTTCAGAATTCAGAAGCTTCTAGTGCAACCACAATACATTATGGGCTCTGTCTTGGCCTAGTACTTAGTGGGAAACCTCACCTGGGTACCAACATTTGGAGGTTCTTGGCACGGTTGGATCCATAAGGTAGAGGGGATACTAAGGGAAAGCCTCGCCATGGTCTTGTCTGTAAAAGGACTTGATCGTGGATTGTGGGTAAAGTGCACAAACTCTCGAGAGTATAGCAATCTGATCGATCAGCCGTGTTCACGGTAACAGAACAACAATGAGCGTCTGAAGGAAGGAGCCTCTGAAGGATCTTCCTCTCTCTTTTCTAAAAACAAAGTTTTAAAACCCCATGGCGTGAGTAATATCGCCAATGGGACGGATTTTGGGGGACTTGGTGTGTAATATCCAAGTGTCACTTGGTGCGTAATATCCAAGTGTTTGGTTGGTTGGACACTTGGTGCGTAATATACTCGTGTGCCACTCGACCTTATGTTATCTAAGCAAATGTTTACAAAGTAGGACAATCCTCTCTTCTTCTCTCTACTTAAGAAAACTGGCTTTGAGCAAACGAACTCTACAGCCTATACCAGCCTTGCATGTAGAGATAGTCTTTTCTCTCCTTGGTGTAATTTGCCAATACATTCAAAGTATTGACCCAACTTGTTGGCTGCACGTCTTATGTGCAGAATCCGAAGATTGAAAGGTGCGTAGGGATCGCGGGTCTACACTCGACAAGCCTGGGGCGTTGATGGACTCAAGCTGCTTTTATGTTTCTGCTGTTATTTGAGCTAGCGTAATGCTAGCAATTTTGTAATAAATTCATACTCTGGATTCTCCGTGTAATAAAGACTTTGTGTTTTACATGATATTTCATCGACTGTGAGTGCTAGCTATTGATCCAGGGACTAGCATGTTAATCACAGGGACTTAGGATCCTTATCGATCCGAGGTCACTACAGATGGTATCAGAGCACATCGTTGCCTGTAGGACGTGACCCTAGGATTGGAACCACCTCTAATTTATGTGCCTTACTTGTTTTTCTACTAAGTTATTTTCCGCACCTCTAGTATCTACTTTCCTCTACTTGTTTTAGTATCTAACTTTCATTCTTCTAACTTAAAGATGACAAGCTTCCTCTATGATACTATCGCGGACATCGAGCCTCTTTGCTTTGGTGGATGCCTCATGGACCTACTCACACGTTTGGACCTTCCTCTCCCAACAATCCAGGGGAGCACAATGAAGAAACTCCACAAGGACGGCTATTGGGGAGTCAAGGTCATCCATCCAGGAAAAGAGCGAGGCAAAAACCCGGAGGAAGACATAGCAATCCACATTGTTAGCGATTCCAAAGAGAAGGCCCTTAGCATCAGCTTGCAGCAACTCATTGGTCGCCTATGTGGACGTCATCATGAAGCTCTCCAAGGACACTGCAGCGGCCTCTTTGGAAGACGAGATGAGGAAGGAATTCCCATGGAGTTAACCTTTGAGGAAAGAACTTCTACCAAGCGCCAAAGAACACAATATCAAGACTTGGAGTGCCACATCCATGACCTTGAAAAGGGTACCTTCCTCGAGATGTTGAAGAACGACGAGCTATGCGCCCTCATCAAGGAGAAGGAAGAAATGATCAAACAGCAAGAGGAGGCAATGGAACTCCAAGAGATAAAATTCCAGGACCAAGAGAAGAAGTTTGCTAACCAAGAGAAGAGGGTGATAAATAAAAACAAGAGGATTAGGGAACTCAAACAGCAGATCGATGGAGATGAAGTGCAAACTGAAGGCCTTTGCAAGATAATCAATGATGTGCGTGCTTCCAAGAGGGACTTGGCAAAGCAACTTGAAGCCGCAAAGAAGTCAAGTTTAGTGAAGGAGCTACAAAGCGAGAAGGAGGGACTTCGGAAGCAGCTAGAAGCCACTACCAAGAAGCTGCGGGATGAGATAAAGAACCTCCAAGAGAATCTTGAAGCCACCACAAAGGAGATGGAGTTATACAAGACAACTCTAGAGCAGGAAGGCTACTCGTTCGAGGACGAGGAAGAGGAAGGCGTGGAAGATGTGTAATAGTTGGACCACCTTTAATTCTATAGTAGAACGTTATTCGCAAATGTAATAAATACCAAGACAAGTCTGGTTTAGTTAAACTTAGTTGTTTTCTGTGTTAAGCTGTGTTGTTATGTCTTGTGTGCCTTGTGTGCTTCGTGTGTTTTCATAAGGGTAGGAGTTTACTACTTAGTCTTTCTGTCTATTTCTTAACTATTCTCTTAAACCCCACAGATGTCGCCAAGACGTGCGAACTCCGAAATCCCGCCAGAAATAGCACAACTTTTGGCCACTCAGAACCAGCTGATCCAACTGCTCACTCAGAACATGCAAAACAACAACAACAACCCGCCGCCACCACCACCTCCGCCACCTCCTCAACAGGATCGCTTGACTCGGTTTTTAAGGCTGAACCCACCTACCTTCACTAGCAGCACTGAACCAATCATCGCTGATGACTGGCTGCGTACGATCAACAAGAAGCTAGACACCGTGCAAGCTGTCGGAGCCGACAGGGTGCGTTATGCCACACACCAGCTTGAAGGTCCTGCTGCAGAATGGTGGGATAACTACCAAGTCACCCACCCGGATATTGATGCTATCACTTGGGATCAGTTTGAGTTAGCTTTTCGCACTCATCATGTGGCTGCTGGTGTCATGACTCTGAAGAGGCGCGAGTTTTGCGACCTACACCAGCTGCACCGTTCTGTCACCGAGTATGGGGAGCTTTTCAACAAGCTAGCCCGTTATGCACCCGATGAAGTTTTCACTGATGCCAAGAGACAGGAGGAGTTCTTAAGAGGGCTCAATGATGAGATATCCATTCAGATTGTGGCTTAGAAATTTGACAACTTTCAGGAACTCCTGGACAGAGCCATTGTGGTTGAATCAAAGAGGAAGAGCATAGAAAACCGCAAGAGGAAATCTAACCCTCACAAACACTTTGTTCCGTACCAGAAGCAGCGCAATTCCTCACCACCACCTTATAACAATAATGGCCACAACTATAACGGTCATAACCATGGTGGCCACAAACACAATGGGCATAAGAACCGCAATGGGAATGGCAGCAATGGAAAGGATCTCAGTGAGGTGACATGCTTTAAGTGCAACAAGACAAGGCACTATGCAACCTCTTGCCCCGAGAAGAAGAATGGCAATGGCAATGGGAATGGAAATGGACACAACCATGGCAATGGAAACGGGAAGAAGCCAAATCCGTTTGTCAAAGCCACGGTAAATCATGTTTCTATGGAGGATGCTTGTGATGCACCAGACTCTGTGATTGGTAAGTTCAAACTCAATTCTATTCCCGCAGTTGTTCTTTTTGATACTGGTGCATCACATTCATTCATATCAAGGGTATTTGTGGATAGAGGCAAGATACCAACTGAGACTATAAACTTTCCTCTAAGGGTAAGTTCTCCTGGGGGAGAAATAGTGGCAAACTTCGGTTGCCGGGGACTAGAACTAAGGATTGGGACACACATATTTCCCACAAGTCTAGTAGTTCTAGAATCACAAGGATTAGACATCATCTTGGGCATGAATTGGATGACCGAATATGAAGGAGTCATAGATTGTGCCAAAAGAACTGTCATGCTCACCACACCGGAAGGGAAGAGGGTTCGTATCAAGTCGAATTTCGCACTTGAAGAAGTCATGGTGAACTCTCTTAAGGGGATTAGCTTGGAGGAGGTACCTATTGTAAAGGAATACCCAGATGTCTTCCCGGAGGAACTACCCGGAATGCCACCCGACCGTGATATCGAGTTCCTCATTGACTTAATGCCAGGCACGGGGCCGATAGCTAAGAGACCATACAAGATGGATGTGGACGAGTTAAAGGAACTCAAGAAACAGCTTAGGGAACAATTGGACAAGGGGTTCATTCAACCCAGCGCGTCTTCTTGGGGAGCACCCGTCCTATTTGTGGAGAAGAAGGATAAAACCAAGAGGCTGGTTGTGGATTCCCGCTCGTTAAACGAGGTGATGATCAAGAATAAGTATCCTCTACCCAACATCAATGACCTGTTTGACCAGTTAAAAGGAGCCAGTGTGTTCTCAAAGATCGATCTACGATCAGGCTATTTTCAGCTGAAGATTCGAGAACAGGATGTGCCCAAAACAGCATTCACCACAAGATACGGATTGTATGAGTACACCGATGTCTTTTGGTCTAACCAATGCCCCAGCATACTTCATGACCATGATGAACAAGGTGTTCATGGAATATTTGGACAAGTTTATCGTGGTATTCATAGATGATATACTCATATACTCTAAGGATGAGAAAGAACATGAGAAACATCTGCGCCTTATTATGGAGAAACTAAGAGAACACAAGTTGTACGCCAAATTCAGCAAGTGCGAGTTCTGGTTAAAGGAAGTGGGGTTCCTTGGTCATGTTGTGTCGGCAAAAGGAGTTGTCGTAGATCCTAGTAAGGTAGCTTCCGTGACGGAATGGGAGTCACCCAAGAATGTGGGAGATATTAGGAGTTTCTTGGGCCTCGCAGGATATTACCGGAGGTTCATTGAAATTTTTTCCAAGATAGCAAAACCCATGACGGAACTATTAAAGAAGGAAAAGAAATTCCTATGGACCGAGGCATGTGAAGCAAGTTTTCAATAGTTGAAGAAACGCCTTGTAACGGCGCCAGTTCTGTGTCTGCCTGATATCCAGAAGGATTTTCAAGTCTATTGTGACGCTTCTCGGCAAGGACTTGGAAGTGTATTGATGCAGGATGGGAAAGTGGTATCCTATGCCTCCCGGCAACTTAAGAACCACGAACACAACTACCCCACACATGATTTGGAACTTGCGTCTGTGGTTCATGCACTCAAGGTATGGAGACACTACCTCATGGGCAAACATTGTGATGTGTTCACAGATCACAAGAGTTTGAAGTACATCTTCACCCAAAAGGAGTTGAATATGAGACAACGAAGATGGCTTGAGCTAATTAAGGATTATGACTTGGATTTACAATACCACCCCGGAAAGGCAAACGTGGTGGCTGATGCCTTAAGTCGTAAGGTGTATGTGAATGGAATTACCGTAGGGGAACTTCCAGAGGACTTATTCAAGCAATTCAGGGATCTCAGGCTAGAGATAGTTCCGAAAGGACACGTAGCAACTATGTAAATAGTGTCCACCTTCCAAGAGAGAATCAAGGAAGCACAAAAGGAAGATAAAGAGTTGGAAGAAATAAGAGTCAGGATAAGTGAAGGAAAGACTAAAGAATTTCGTCCGGACGAACAAGGAACCCTCTGGCATGGGAAGCGTTTGTGCGTTCCCAATGACCCCGATATCAGGAAGATGATTTTACAAGAAGCTCATGATTCGCCATACTCAATTCATCCAGGTAACACGAAGATGTACATGGATGTGAATGATAGATTCTGGTGGAATAACCTAAAGAGAGATATTGCAGAGTATATTTCTCTGTGTGATGTATGCAATAGAGTTAAAGCCGAGCATCAGAAACCGGCAGGACTACTTCAACCACTACCTATACCCGACTGGAAGTGGGACAAGGTAGGCATGGATTTCATCACGGGATTGCCCCGAACTCGTTCTGGATTTGATTCTATCTGGGTAGTGGTGGACCACTTCACCAAGGTGGCTCACTTTATCCCCGTAAAGACCACATATACAAGTGCTAAGCTCGCTAAGATATACATGTCAAGGATTGTAAGCCTACATGGTGTTCCCAAGGGAATTGTGTCAGACAGAGGCACCCAGTTTACTTCAAAGTTTTGGCGACAACTACATGAGTCTCTTGGGACCCGACTAGAATTCAGTACTGCCTTCCACCCTCAGACAGATGGCCAAACAGAAAGGGTGAATCAAATTTTGGAAGATATGTTGAGAGCTTGCGCGCTAGACTATGGGTCTAGTTGGGACGATAACCTGCCATATGCTGAGTTCTCGTACAACAACAGCTACCAGACAAGTATCAAGATGGCTCCGTTTGAAGTTTTATATGGCAGGAAGTGTAGGACTCCATTGCTATGGAATGGAGTTGGTGAACACAGTCTTTTTGGACCCGACTTGATAAAAGATGCTGAAGAAAAAGTACGACAGATTCAGGATAGGCTAAAGGTAGCCCAATCCCGACAGAAGAGTTACGCTGATTCCAAGCGCAGAGATGTGACTTATGAAATAGGGGACCGTGCGTATCTCCGAGTTTCACCCCTACGAGGAGTTAAGAGGTTTGGAATCAAGGGCAAGTTAGCCCCACGATTCATAGGGCCATATAAGGTTCTGGCCCGTAGAGGAGAAGTCGCTTATCAGTTGGAGTTACCGGAAGGACTGACCGTTCATGATGTGTTTCATGTGTCACAACTAAAGAAGTGTCACCCGGAGATGGCTGAAACACCACTAAGAGACACCGTTCCCCTAGATGAGGTTCAATTGGAGAATGACCTTACCTATGAGGAAAAACCCATCAAGATACTGGAAACAACCGAAATGATTACCCGCACCAAGACTATAAGATTCTGCAAAGTACAATGGAACCACCATTCCGAGGAAGAAGCTACGTGGGAGCGTGAAGAAGACATGAGGGCGGAGCACCCACACCTATTTGCTAGCCAACCTGAATCTCGGGGACGAGATTCCTCTTAAGGGGGGTAGGTTTGTAACATCCCAGGTTTTATATTAGGATGTTATTAGTTCCATGCATCATTCTTGCATCATTGCATTCTACAAATGAATTTTTACAAGGAAATCCTAAACACCTAAACCTAGCAAAACCCTAATAGTGTTTGCCATATGTAAGCATTACTGTAGTGGTCAAATTTGACCCTTCTAAAAACCTTGTAAAACTTTAAACTATGGCCCTATGTTGACCACCTTAATTTTATAAAAATTTAGAAACAATTTTCATCAAGTTTGGACTTAGTATGCAAAAGTTATTTAGGTTTTGCTAAATCAGAAATTGAAAATTGTTAAAAGAAAAAAAAGGGGGCAGCCTAACCAAACTAGGCCGCAGCGCCAGCCCACCCGTGCACGCACGGCACCTAGCTTCTAGTGCAACCACAATACATTATGGGCTCTGTCTTGGCCTAGTACTTAGTGGGAAACCTCATCTGGGTACCAACATTTGGAGGTTCTTGGCACGGTTGGATCCATAAGGTAGAGGGGCTACTAAGGGAAAGCCCCGTCATGGTCTTGTCTGTAAAAGGACTTGATCATGGATTGTGAGTAAAGTGCACAAACTCTCGAGAGTATAGCAATCTGATCGATCAGCCGTGTTCACGGTAACAGAACAACAATGAGCGTCTGAAGGATGGAGCCTCTGAAGGATCTTCCTCTCTCTTTTCTAAAAACAAAGTTTTAAAACCCCATGGCGTGAGTAATATCGCCAATGGGAGGGATTTTGGGGGACTTGGTGTGTAATATCCAAGTGTCACTTGGTGCGTTATATCCAAGTGTTTGGTTGGTTGGACACTTGGTGCGTAATATCCTCGTGTGCCACTCGACCTTATGTTATCTAAGCAAATGTTTACAGAGTAGGACAATCCTCTCTTCTTCTCTCTACTTAAGAAAACTGGCTTTGAGCAAACGAACTCTACAGCCTATATCAGCCTTGCATGTAGAGATAGTCTTTTCTCTCCTTGGTGTAATTTGCCAATACATTCAAAGTATTGACCCAACTTGTTGGCTGCACGTCTTATGTGAAGAATCTAAAGATTGAAAGGTGCGTAGGGATCGCGGGTCTACACTCGACAAGCCTGGGGCGCTGATGGACTCAAGCTGCTTTTATGTTTCCGCTGTTATTTGAGCTAGCGTAATGCTAGCAATTTTATAATAAATTCATACTCTAGATTCTCCGTGTAATAAAGACTTCGTGTTTTACATGATATTTCATCGACTGTGAGTGCTAGCTATTGATCCAGGGACTAGCATGTTAATCACAGGGACTTAGGATCCTTATCGATCCGAGGTCACTACATATAAACCCTCTTAAAGGAATTGTCATCAATTACCAAAATGGGAGAGATTGAAAGAACATGTTGGGCCCCCATGTGTGG
The DNA here is from genome assembly GCA_916181665.1 of Avena sativa. Classification (NCBI taxonomy): domain Eukaryota; kingdom Viridiplantae; phylum Streptophyta; class Magnoliopsida; order Poales; family Poaceae; genus Avena; species Avena sativa. Next base: position 81,129,779 of record OV702299.1, on the reverse strand, counting down.
TTTTGGTAATTATTGACAATCTTTATGGACTAATGTGTGTATTAAGTTATACTTGTAGGATTTGTCCATTTGCATTGCTTGGAGCATGTGTTGGCTTCAAGGTCGACGAAATGATGAAAAGAAGATATGTTGGGCAAGCTCAATATGCGAGATCGATGATGAGGAATTAAGAAAGGCGTTCCATCTTGAGAAGGGCAAGACCGTCTACATCAAGCTCAAGTGGAATGCTCAAGGCAAAGGTATAATCTTGATAGGTTTTCTCTTTTATCGGTCTCTTGTTGTGTGTAGGAGACCAGGTTTAGGATAGATAACCGTACTATCAAGAGGGGCTCTCGTATGAGTAATTCGGTCACATCGTTCGGAGAGAGCTCAAACCTTTGCATACTTGCATCATCATATTTGGTTGTTATTTGGTCTTATCCATGTGAGGATATAGAGCTTGTGGTAATCTCCATAACAAGCTCTTGTTCATCAAAATCGGATCTCCTATATATATCTTGTTGCGATTTTGATTTATGCGGCTTTTCGGTTTCTCACCAAGTGAGGTATATCACATTATTCTACTTGATACTTTCTCACTTAGTGATAATCAATATTTCCACCTTTTATTGGGAAGCCCTTATCGTCCTCTATCCAACGCAATTTGAATCGGGTCAATCGGAGCTTCCAGTCAAAAGTTATTGTCGTTTGAATATTTGTCTGTTTGTCTGTTTTCTGGGTCGAGCGGTAGTACCGCCCGGACGGGCCGGTACTACCGCCCGAGTCTGAAAACGGCCCGTTTTCATTCTGTCTCGCTAGGTACCCAGATCTGGTACTACCGGCCGGCCCGGTAGTACCGCCCGGATGGGCCGGTAGTACCGGCCGACCCAGTTATTTTTCTCAGTTTTTCTTACCCAGTTTCTTTTTCCCTCAGATCTAGATCCAGTTTTTCGCGACCACTCGCGCGCGCCACCATCGCCCGTCCCGCTCGCACCTGCGTTGACCTGCCCCAGGGCCCAGCTGCCACCATCGCGTCTGCTTAATCGCACGCGCGCGCGCAGTGCCGCTGCTCGCTGGCCCTGCCTCGCAGCCGCTGCGTTGGCGCGCGCCCGCACCCGCACCCGCGTGCGTTGACCGCCTGGGGAAGCTCGCCCGCGTGCGCGCCCTGCCACTCGCTGGCCCGCCTGGCCCTGGCTGCATGCGCGCTGCTTGGTGCGCTGCTGCGGGCTAGCTGCTGCTGCTCGCGCTGCTGCCCTGCTGCTAGCTGCCGCTGCAGCCATCGCATGCGCGCGCACGCTGTGTGGGCCAGCTGTTGTTCTGCTTTTTTCCTCTTCTTGGCTCGTTCGCTTTTGCTCGACCCGATTTGATTTGTTCGGTCCGGTAGTACCGGTCGCATCCGGTACTACCGGTCTGTCTAGAAAAAAATAGCCCCAACGGCCATATTTTCTGGGCCCTCTATTTAAGCTTTGCCCGCTTTCAGTTTAGAGTGCTCCTCTCTTATCTATTAGGCTAAATTTTGTCCACACTTGCTCTAGATCTTGAAGCTTGCCTAATCTTTTCCCTCCGATGATTCTTGCCCATATTTGAGTGGAAGAGAGAGGAGATCTAGCCCCACGTTTTAACCTAACCGATTCATCTCTTTGTGAGTGCATCTTTGGGGATCTAGATTTTGGGGGATTTTGTGTCTCTCTTTGATTCCTCCTCTCTTGTTCCCCCAATAGCTTTAGTAGCTTTGTTGGAATTTGAGAGTGAGGGATTTGAGCACCTTTGTGGTGTTCTTGCCATTTGCATTTGGTGCATCGGTTTGAGTTCTCCTCGGAGGATTTGGTTTGATTTACTCATTGGATCTTGTCCCTCTTGGGTTCTTGGAACCCTAGACGGTTTGTAGCCTTGGTGGCATTGTGGCCTTTTGTGGCATTTGTTGGGAGCCTCCAATTAAGTTGTGGAGAAATGCCCCAATCTTGTGAGAGGTTCCGGTTGCCACCGACAAGTGCACCGATAGTGGAAGCGTGGATTGATCCCATTGGGGTGAGATTCACCGGAGAATAAGGGAGGCCTTTTGTGGCGTTGGTGGTTTAATACCACCCCTCTCCAAACGAGACGTACTCCATGTTGGGAGGAACTCGGTAAAATATCGGTGTCCCCGCGTGCCTCGGTTATCTCTATACCCGAGCTCTTTACTTATGCACTTTACATTGTGATAGCCTTCGTGCTTGAAGTACTATATATCTTGCTATCACTTTGTTGCTTGTATTGCTTAGCATAAGTTGTTGGTGCACATAGGTAAACCTTAGTTGTTTCTAGGTTGTGCTTTACAAAGTAAACACTAGTTTAATTCCGTCTTTGTTGAGCCACTCTAGGAAAAGTTTTAATCGCCTATTCACCCCCCCGCTAGGCGACATCCGTATCCTTTCACCCGTCCCTACATATCATTTCCTTCTTTCCCAACGTGCCTTTTCCACTTAGTCTTCCCTCATGCCGCGAGTCAGAAACACCAATCGGCTTAAGGTCAGGAATAAAGTCAACACAAAACTCAATGACCTCCTCTGTTCCATATCCCTTGGAGATGCTTCCTTCTGGTCTAGCATGGTTATGAACATATTTCTTTAAGACTCCCATGAACCTCTCAAAGGGGAACATATTGTGCAGAAATACCGGACCGAGAATGGCAATCTCTTCCACTAGGTGAACCAGGAGATGCGTCATAATATTGAAGAAGGATGGTGGGAACACCAACTCAAAACTAACAAGACATTGTACCACATCCTTCTGTAACCTTGGCAGAATATTTGGATTGATTACCTTCTGAGATATTGCATTGAGGAATGCACACAGCTTCACAATGGGTACTCGAACATTTTCTGGTAGAAGCCCCCTCAATGCAATCGGAAGCAACTGCGTCATAATCACGTGACAGTCATGAGACTTCAAGTTTCGGAACTTTTTATCTGCCATATTTATTATCCCCTTTATATTAGATGAGAAGCCAGACGGCACCTTGATACTGTAAAGGACTTCAAAAAAGATTTCCTTCTCTGCTTTGGTAAGAGCATAGCTGGCACGACTTAAACTTTATTCGTCTTGTTCTGTGTATGCATGTTCTTTGGGTCTTTCATAATTTGTTGGTCCTCCCGTGCTTCTGGTGTATCTTTTGTCTTCCCATACACGCCTAGGAATCCTAGCAGGTTCACGCAAAGATTCTTCGTCACGTGCATCACGTCGATTGAAGAGCGGACACGCAGGACTTTCCAATATGGCAGCTCCCAAAATATAGATTTCTTCTTCCACATGGGTGTGTGTCCTGTAGCGACGTCATTCGGAACTGATTGACCGCCAGGACCCTTTCCAAAGATTACTTCTATGTCCTTCACCATACCAAATACATCATCACCAGCAGGGAGTTCAGGCTTCTTCCGGTGATCTGCCTCACCTTTGAAATGCTTGGCTTTCTTTCTTATGGGATGATTGGTCGGAAGAAATCGTCGATTCTTCAGGTACACAACCTTCTTGCATTTATGCAAATATGTACCTTCAGTCTTATCTAAACAGTGTCTGCATGCCTTATATCCCTTGTTTGTCTGTCCTGAAAGGTTACTAAGAGCAGGCCAATCATTGATGGTTACGAATAGTAACCCTCGTAGATCAAATGGCTCCTGTTTTTTCTCATCCCACGCACGTACACCTGGTTTGCCCCACAACTGTAAGAGTTCTTCAACTAATGGCCTAAGGTACACATCAATGTCGTTGCCCGATTACTTCGAGCCTTGGATGAGCACTGGCATCATAATGAACTTACGCTTCATGCACAACCAAGGAGGCAGGTTGTAGATACATAGAGTCACGGGCCAGGTGCTGTGACTGCAGCTCTGCTCCCCAAAAGGATTCATGCCATCCGTACTTAGACCAAACCATAAGTTCCTTGCGTCACCTACAAAGTCTGGGAAGTCTCTCTCGATTTTTCTCCACTGTGACCCATCAGCAGGGTGTCTCAACTTCCCGTCTTTCTTACGGTCTTCTTTGTGCCATCGCAACAACCTGGCATGCTCTTTGTTTCTGAACATGCGTTTCAACCTTGGTATTATAGGAGCATACCACATAACCTTAGCAGGAACCCTCTTCCGGAGGGGCTCTCCCTCAACATCACCAGGGTCATCTCGTTTGATCTTATACCGCAATGCATTGCATACCGGGCATTTATCTAAATTCTCATACTCCTTACCACGGTAGAGGATGCAGTCATTAATGCATGCATGTATCTTTTGCACATCTAATCCTAGAGGACAGAGTCTTCTTTGCTTCGTAGGTACTCTCGGGAAGTTCGTTATGTTTTGGAAACTTCGGCTTCATTATTTTCAGCATCTTTTCAAATGAGGAGTCAGTTAGACCACACTCTGCCTTCCATCACAACAATTCTAGTGTGGTACCGAGCTTTGTGCTGCCATCTTTACAATTTGGGTACAACAATTTCTTGTGATCTTCTAACATGCCCTCTAACTTCAACTTCTCATTTTCTGTTTCACAGTCTCGCTTTGCATCAGAAATGACCCTACCAAGTTCATCAGCCGGCTCATCTGATGCCCGTTCTTCACCTCCTTCCTCTCCATTGTCTTCCATTGCAGTATCACTGTATTCAGGAAACATATGATGATAGTTGTTATCATCATCATCTTCTTCACCATCTTCCATCATAACCCCTCTTTCCCCGTCCTTGGTCCAGCAATTATAGTTGGGCATGAAACCTTTCATAATCAGGTGGCCGCGAATGATTTTCGAGGAAGAGTACTCCTTGTTGTTCCGACATAGAACACATGAACAACGTATAAAACCATTCTCTTTGTTTGCCGTAGCCACATCGATAAATTTATCCACGCCTTTCATATACCCGGGTACACGCCGGTCACCGTACATCCATTCCCGACCGTTCATCTGCATCATATAAGTAAGTTTATCAAAAACAGGACATCATAAATAGTGAAATAACCAATTCACATCGACACATGCATTGCATCAATGACAGAGAAAAGATAAGATTGCTAACCTATATCGAGGGAAATAAAGAGGAGAAAGCTCAAATGCGTCTCGGACACCTTCTATATTTTTGTTCTATGAGAAATTGAACGGGATCATTCACTCAAACATTTCATCAAACACCTTGAATGCATGCATAGGGGAAAAAACTAGCACACCCCTCACACCTTCCACCAAGAAAAAACAGGGTGGAGGCAGAGGGCTGGGCGTTGCATTTATAGAGGGTGAGAGCATATGTCCCGGTTTGTAACACACAAACCGGGACTAAAGGTGTGTGCCACGCCACGTGGCTGACGCCCAACCTTTAGTCCCGGTTTGTGTAAATGTTACACAAACCGGGACGTATGCCCCCTACCAACCGGGATGCATGCCTCCGGGCCCCGTGCCCGCTCGAACCGGGACGCGTGCCAGCATTAGTCCCGGTTCGTGGCGGAACCGGGACTAATGCTGTTAGGAGGCACGAACGAATAGCCTTTTTTTACTAGTGCATTATAGGGTTAGAACTATAGCATGCTAATAATTATAATCCACATGCAAAAATTTAGTCTTTAAACAACACAAAAACAAATTGTACTGTTTCAAACTTTGAATACACACCGCCAAAATTCTGGGCCCGCTTGCTGACGGTCAGTTCGATCAGAGAGATCAGAGAGATCGCCCTCACCAGAGGAAGACGATGAGTCCTCGTCCTCCGACAAGGCGAGCGCCCGGAACTTGCCTTAGGCCGCACCGGCGGTGAAGATGGCGTCGCTCACCTGCTCGCCCTCGAGACCGTCATCCCTCAACCTCCGTATCTTCCCTGGCTACATCGACCACAACTTCATCAACATCAACTCTTCTTGCATACGTCCCACAATGCCGGAATCTCTTCATCAATAACCGTATTGTAAGAATCCAATCTCGTGATCTATATTACAGGTAAGATCTTGTTATGAAACTAGGTTTTATCTTCGTGTTGTATGCAATGTTAGATTTCATCTATATGTACACATGTGTAAACGTTAGATCTATCACTGTCATTTAAGTTGTCACATAAATAAGGAATTGCATTAGTACCAGCCTACGCATCTAAGTTCTCCAAGCCTGAAGAAATCATTGCCCCTGAATACTTAATACTTGATCAGTTTGCAAAATTGCCAAGTGTTATATCTTTGTAACCCTGGATCATGTCAGCGTAGTGCAGAAGCAGAGGCTTCAGCATGCAGGTTTGTTTGCGAGAATCAAAGCGCGCCCGTGCAGAACAGTTGGGATATCGAATCTAAATATGGACGTCATGCGGATGCTGACCCGGCCGGAAATGCAAACCCAGCACTCCCGCAGAGATTCATAAATCAACTGCCGGCCGGAATGCCGAATCATATTTCTAATCTAAGCTTATCATTTTTCCTGTGACGAGCCACAAAGTCCATAGTTTCATTATTGGAAGAACATCGAAGGCAGATAGCACAATCATAGAGTTGGTAATCAAATCAGCACACGCTGCTGTTTTGGCCTCTAATTGCTCCACTCGTACAAGCAAGACTGGATGCACGCTTGGTCAAAGCACCATGGAATTATTTTTCTCCTTTTCAAAATACTTGTAAAATCTTTCACACGAGCACACACAGACATGTAGTTGTTGCTTTAATATATGAATGTTTGATTGTTTGTTTGGTAATGGCCATTCACCATCCATATAAAATGCTTATAGAGACATAAAGATAAAAGGGACAGTGATGTCTAATGTTTATTATAGAGAACAAAATCCTGAAATTCGGGGAGGCAAATATTGTCCCCAACCACTAGGTCTTGTGCCTAGGGGACACCGAGGTGACCCCATCAGCAAGCCTGAAAACATCACCCTGTAATCTATACAAAATTTTCAGGTAATTTTAAAATCATGGTGAGTAAGCTCCAATGCACACATGAAAAGGTCACCCAGAGATCGATGTGGATGTGACCCTTATTGGTTTCGCTCCAAAGTGCACGACAATACAGTCTTTTTGCCGGGTTTTATAGGGAAAGAAACATGGTGTAGTGCTGAGTGAACTACCAAGGCGGTGTGGCAGTCCACATCTGCCTGATGCATTTTCATTTTTCATTTAAGTGAATAGGTTATATTGGTCTGCAAGAGATTGCTCACGCAAATTATGGTGATTTGTAGGGTAACGAAGTGGGCATGATTAACCACCTATTTCTGCTTTGCGGCTACTCAATGTAATAACACGTGGAGAGATATATAAAGACAAGTTACAAGAAGATTCGTTTTAAGAGATCATTTGATCCTTAAACTTTGGCTTTCACTGATTTATCATGTGGCCCAATCAGATTCTCTTGCTCTGTCATGCTGTGGAGCTCCCAATCTCCAAAATCAGTGTCAAAATTCACAATCCCTAAATATTCTACTCCAATGTAATACTATCATTATTAAGCTGAGCTTAGTTCTCATCTTGTCCTGGCGACCCAAAAAATGGAGGCTGAAAAATCATGTCAAAAGACTCTGAGGCAGACAGTGCCCTCAATCCCAGTAACTTGGGTCCAGTAGTGGCCAGGCTAGAAACTTGGGTTGCTAACTCTACTACCGCTTTAGGTATTGCACTTTCGGAAGCAAGAAGTGACTATTTATTCTGCTCCTTCGCCTTTCTGCAGCTATCTTTAGCTGCTGCCTTGTGCTGTCAATAGAATGTTCCTATCTTTACAGAGGTCAGGTCACTAGGGGTAAAAACCTTTTGACATCGTAGCTGCTAGGTTATACAGCTTTGGATGGTTAACCCTTGCACAGGCCGATCTACCGCAATAGTTTACTGCAGATGACACAGCGTTCCGAACTGTGAACTAAAGGTAACTGAATCTGGTAAAAGGTTAATTAACACAAACAAGTGTCTGCTAGTGACTCCTGAGCTGAACTTTTATCCTTTCAGCATCATTGTTTAACTACCCTAAGTACCGCGGTCACTTAGCAGCAGAATGTTCTGCACTGACAGAGTGACAGGAGTCACATTCGGTAAATCGTAGCAATAACAAAACAATCATGATCAGCTTTTGACAATGTACTACGCACCTGCAAAAGAAATTCTTCGGGTTAGATCTATCCAGGCTGCTCGTAAAGCTCGATCGGCCATGTTCCGTAAATTTTTTTAAGGGGCAACCGAGATCAGATCTTGGCTGCAACTAGGCCTGGAAAATGCTCTGGGTGTCAGGGGAACTAACGGAAGAATGAGATGTAAAAGAACATGCATTACAGCTCGGGCAAGGTACGAGTTTTATCTTAATCAAAAGCCGGCCGTCTAGAACTTAACCATGTGCTTTGCTAGCTCCACCCATGTTGCCCTCACTCGCACCACCATGGATGGCATTCACCTTGCCATCCATCCTTGAGCTCCGATGGGATCTGAATCCGAACCACTCTTTGTGTTCCCATGATGCTCCATTCCAATGCCGCCATGTAACCCCCATTACTCAGAGGGCTGTGATTTGTGAGCCATGTGTGACACACCTAATGTGTCCCCTAACCTCATGTGGCTGCATCCATCTTTAACCTAATGCATGCTATATAACTTAAGGATGTCTTACCTAATATAAATGTGAAAAGATTTGACCAAATGCATGTTGTAACTAATAGAGGTCATGCTCTTGTGGTGCTGTTACCTACTTCTTGTTGGGCAGCATTGACTCAATGCATGTTGTAGGCTTATAGCTAACACAATGACAATTAACAAAACTGTGTATGCTTATAACTAACCAATGGATAGATTTAACTAACTACCGTACCAAAAAATGTTCTTGCCCCCCCTAACAGTCCCTTCTACTCAAAGACATGTCGTAGTACATGTTCTTGCCAAAAGTTGTAAATTTTTCGACCGCGTCTGTTCTTTTCGGTTGCTTTCCAGAGTTTGCCTCCCCTCTAGTATTTTATCTCTGCTAACTTTCACTGCCCATGTGCACCCAAAAATTCCTGGATTACTCTACCTCACCTGCTCATTTTGTTTAACGCCAAAGGAAAACCTCTGATGATGCCTATGATGAGTTAGTTCACTGGCGGTAATAATAGTTCTTCTCCTTTTCGGTTTCTTCCGAAAGCCAGGCATGTGATGTGAACATGCGCTTCGAACCTCGCAAAAATAGTACAGCATGGAAGCTGCAGACAGTGTAATTTAATTAGGTAATCCTCTGGATTAGATTAACTGGTGTCCTCTACAGTCGTATTCCCTGTCCATGTGCAAGAATGTGCTGGTAAGGTAACAGGGGAAATGTTTGGAAAATTTTCTGCATGATGAAGTGCTGCAGACAATACTACACAGAGAGGAACATGACAGGAGGGGGGCAGTATATGTGTGTGCAGCAGCGTCTGTGACATTCTGCTGCTGTAAGTTTTGCAGGTCTGAGAAAGCTGCAGGAGAAGAATAGGAGATGATGGATTGATCATGCGGTGCAGATGTACGATTGGTTTCTGGCTAACTGGGCTGGATCATCAGTCCCAACGAGGTTAGATTACCAAGAGAGCAGAGCATGTTCCATGCTGCAGGACTGCATCACTGAACAATTGTTTCTGTAATAATTCAGGCTTCTGACTGAATCTGCCATCGTGAGGAAGTAATCAGGTAAACCATAACGTAAAATTTTCACCGAGCTTAAGGTAAGATGCAACTCTGGCATAGCTAAGTTGTAATCTGGCAACCATTTTGATTGTACTACTAAGGTTTCAGTAAAAATTCTGGAGCAGCAGACAGTGTAAGTTAAAAAAATTGTCACTGCAAAAGAAAAGGTCTGAATTAGTGTAGACCAGCAGAAACATAACATTGAGAAGGTAAGACTCAGAAGAGAGCATGTCAGTGGAAACAGTAAACAAACACCAGCAGCAGCTGCTTAACCTCTCTGTCACTCTGAGCTTCTGACCACACTAGTGCATCAACGCAGTAGTACAAAAGAACAAACTTGGACAGGCGCTAGAACAGCCGTACTTGACGATAGATTAAAGTTGGGTTACCGAGAGGGATAATTACAACAGCATCATCGCGGCGCGGAACCCGAGAGACAAGAGATGTTTTCGCTCACTCGCTCACACCCTAAACATGATTAACAATGGCATCAACTGGGGCCAAATGATGGCATCAGGATTCAGGAGGCTCCATTGGCCACTGCATTGCATTCCACCTTCCTACCGTCTTCTCCTCCTTGCTTAAACAAATGCTCATATTCCTTCCTCATCCAAAACTCCAAGAACAATTTTTTTCCCTTTTCGAAAATCAACACCTTAACCACTCTCACACACACTCACTGAGACAGTGCACCAAATCAAATCTCTAGGATTAGTATACTTTATTAAAAAGAATATCCTGCGAAGAAAGGTAAGGTATGCTATGGTTTGCTGGTTTGGATCCAGATCTCCCGTGGCAAAACCTTTGGCCAATAAACAAATCCGGGGGTTTCCCTCCCACTCTACAACCCCAATGCCATAGATATAGATAGTAGGCGCCACCACCACTACCAAGTCTCATCGCCTCCCTCTCTCGCGGTTCTCTCGCTCTACGGTTACGCGCCACCGCGCCAGGCCAGCAAGCAATGCCTCCTCCTCCGCGGTTACGTGCCATCGCGACGTGGCTGCTCCTCGCGTGCGTCTGCAGCAGCGGCGCCCACGGCGTCAACGACCAGGGCGAGGCGCTGCTGCGATGGAAGAGCTCGCTGACCAACGGCACGACGGGCGGTGGCGGTGGCGCGCTGCTGGGGACGTGGAGCGAGTCGGACGCGAGCCCGTGCCGGTGGTCCGGAGTGGCGTGCGACGCGCGGGGCGGCGTGGTGTCGTTGATCATCAAGAACGTCGACCTCGGAGGGGCCGTGCCAGCGGGCGCGCTCCGCCCGCTCGCGGTTTCGCTCGAGACGCTCGTGCTCTCGGGAACCAACCTCACCGGCGCGATCCCCAAGGAGCTAGTGGCGTACGCCGCGCTGACCACCGTTGACCTCAGCGGGAACAGCCTCTCTGGCGCGATCCCGGCCGAGCTCTGCCGGCTCGCCAAGCTCCAGACGCTGGCGCTTAACACCAACTCGCTGCAGGGCGCCATCCCGGACGGCATTGGCAACCTCACCGCCCTCACGTCCCTCACGCTCTACGACAACGACCTGAGCGGCACGATCCCGGCCAGCATCGGGAACCTGAAGAAGCTGCAGGTGCTGCGCGCCGGAGGGAACTCGGCGTTGAAGGGCCCGCTGCCGTCGGAGATCGGCGGGTGCACCGGTCTCACCATGCTCGGCCTCGCCGAGACCGGCCTCTCCGGCAACCTGCCAGATACGATCGGCCAGCTCAAGAACCTCCAGACCCTCGCCATCTACACCGCCATGCTCACTGGCCCGATCCCCGTGAGCATCGGCAACTGCACCGAGCTCACCAGCCTGTACCTCTACCAGAACTCCCTCACCGGCTCCGTGCCGCCCCAGCTCGGCCAGCTGCGCAAGCTTCAGACGGTGCTCCTGTGGCAGAACCAGCTCGTCGGCACGATACCACCTGAGATCAGCAACTGCAAGGAGCTCGTGCTCATCGACCTGTCGCTCAACGGGCTTACGGGGCCCATCCCCAAGAGCTTCGGCGGGCTCTCCAAGCTGCAGCAGCTGCAGCTCAGCACGAACAAGCTCACCGGCGCCATCCCGCAGGAGCTCTCCAACTGCACGTCGCTCACCGACGTCGAGGTGGACAACAACGAGCTGTCCGGAGAGACCGACATCGACTTCCCGAGGCTCCGCAACCTGACGCTGTTCTACGCGTGGCAGAACCGGCTCACCGGCGGCGTGCCCGCGGGCCTGGCCCAGTGCGAGGGCTTGCAGTCGCTGGACCTCTCGTACAACAACCTCAGCGGCACCGTCCCGAGGGAGCTGTTCGCCCTGCAGAATTTGACCAAGCTGCTGCTCCTCAGCAACGAGCTCTCGGGGTTTATACCGCCGGAGATCGGCAACTGCACCAATCTCTACCGGCTCCGCCTCAACGGCAACCGGCTGTCGGGGACCATACCTGCCGAGATAGGCAACTTGAAGCACCTCAATTTCCTTGACCTTGGAAGCAACCGTCTCGTCGGTCCTCTTCCGGCGTCCATGTCAGGGTGCGACAACCTCGAGTTCGTTGACCTGCACTCCAATTCCCTGTCCGGCGCGCTCCCGGACCAGCTTCCCCGCAGTCTTCAGATCGTCGACATCTCCGACAACCGCCTCACCGGGCTGTTGGGCCCCGGCATTGGGAGGCTGCCGGAGCTGACCAAACTTAGCCTCGGGAAGAACCGGATCTCCGGCGGCATCCCACCGGAGCTTGGTTCTTGCGAGAAGCTCCAGCTTTTGGACCTCGGCGACAACGCGTTATCCGGCGGCATCCCCCGGGAGCTAAGTATGCTTCCTTTCTTGGAGATTTCCCTCAACCTCAGCTGCAACCGCCTGTCGGGCGAGATTCCGTCGCAGTTCGGCAGCCTCGATAAGCTCGCCTGCCTCGACGTGTCCTACAACGAGCTCTCCGGCAACCTAGCGCCTCTCGCGAGGTTGGAGAACCTCGTCACGCTCAACATCTCCTACAATGCTTTCTCCGGCGAGCTCCCGGACACGCCCTTCTTCCAGAAGCTCCCGCTCAGTAACATCGCTGGCAACCACCTGCTTGTCGTTGGCGCCGGCGCCGACGAGAACTCTAGGCGGGCAGCCGTATCGGCTTTGAAGCTCGCGATGACGATCCTCGTAGCGGTGAGCGCGTTCCTCCTCGTGACGGCCACGTACGTGCTTGCCCGCTCGCGGCGCCGCAACGGTAGTGCCATCAACAGTGGTGCCGCCGAGGCATGGGAGGTGACCCTGTACCAGAAGCTGGACTTCTCGGTGGACGAGGTGGTCCGCGGCCTGACGTCAGCGAACGTGATCGGCACGGGAAGCTCAGGTGTGGTGTACCGCGTGGAGCTCCCCAACGGCGAGCCGCTCGCCGTAAAGAAGATGTGGTCCTCTGACGAGGCCGGCGCGTTCCGCAACGAGATCTCGGCGCTGGGATCCATCCGCCACCGCAACATCGTGCGGCTGCTCGGGTGGGGCGCCAACCGGAGCACCAAGCTCCTGTTCTACACCTACCTCCCCAACGGCAGCCTCAGCGGCTTCCTCCACCGTGGCGGCGTCAAGGGCGCAGCCGACTGGGGCGCCCGGTACGAGGTCGCGCTGGGCGTCGCGCACGCCGTTGCGTACCTCCACCACGACTGCCTGCCCGCCATCCTGCACGGCGACATCAAGGCCATGAACGTGCTGCTCGGCCCGAGGAACGAGCCGTACCTCGCCGACTTCGGCCTCGCCCGCGTCCTGTCGGGCGTGATCGAGCCCGGCAGCTCCGCCAAGTTGGACACATCCAGGCCACGCATCGCCGGATCATACGGCTACATCGCGCCAGGTATAATTAAATGATGTTCTAATTTTTGATCCGATCTTCTGATCAGAATCAGATCAGATTAGATCATCAGATTACTAATTGAGGTTCTTGTTGGAGCAGAGTACGCGTCGATGCAGAGGATCACGGAGAAAAGCGACGTGTACAGCTTCGGGGTCGTGGTGCTGGAGATCCTGACGGGGAGGCACCCGCTGGACCCGACGCTGCCTGGCGGGACGCACCTGGTGCAGTGGGTGCGGGAGCACATGCAGGCGAAGCGGGGCGTGGCGGAGCTCCTCGACGCGCGGCTGCGCGGGAAGCAGGAGCCGCAGGTGCAGGAGATGCTGCAGGTGTTCGCCGTGGCCATGCTGTGCATCAGCCACCGTGCCGACGACCGGCCGGCGATGAAGGACGTCGTCGCGCTGCTGAAGGAGGTCAGGCGGCCGCCAGAGAGCGCCGGTGACGAGGGGAAGGTGCAGGCCTGCGGTGCTGCTGCTGCGGCGCCTGGTCAAGCCGAGCAGCGCTCGCCGGCTCGGAGCGCGCTGCCGATGGGCGGCTCTTCAAACTGCTCTTTTGCCATGTCTGATTACTCAAGCTAAGCTGCTTGTTGCAGTAGTAGATAACAGCCACTAAATGTGTAGAATTTTTTCGAGGTATCAGTAAATTAGTAGATAATTATTTCATGAAGTACTCAGCCACTAAATGTGTAGAATTATATTACTTAAGGTTATATAATGTGATTATTGAGATAGTATGGGATTTGTCAAGTAAAGTTCATGTTTGATTTATGTTATGTAAGAGTATCTCCACTCCCCCACCAAGCCCCCCCTAAGCGGGCTATGGGGCGCCAGTGCAAAAAAGAACTCGTTCAGACGCCTCCTCCCTCCCCCCGTCCCCGTCCCCATCTCTGAACAAATTTGGCGTCGGAGCGGCCCAACTAATCATCCGGCGCTGCCAAGCCGACCCCAACACACGAGGGAGGGGGGCTAGCGAGGGCGCCGGATGGTGCTAAAAAAGTGGGCGGGTCATCCCTAGTTTTCATCCTCCTTGCCGCCCACTCCCGCCTTTTTTCCTCCACATCACCTTGTTTTCCCCTCCTCGTCGCCCACTCCCGCCATTTCCCCTACCAGACGAGATCCACGCCACCATGCTGCTGAAAAGTACCAAGCTTCCAGTTCGTCGGCGGAGGCCACACCGGCCTCAAAGAGGAAGGGAAAGACTGAGAAGGAGCAACCAGATGGGATGACCAACACCGAGTAGGCTTTGTACATCCAGCGCCGGAAGGTGGAGAACGCCGGCTGTCATAGGCTGGTATCACCGGATCTCGGTTGGGCCACCTCGCTCCATCTCACCCCTGGCAGGCGCCGCTATCATCGCGCCCTCCGGATCCACCTCGTCGTCGTGTCCTCCTAGTTTATCTCGACGCAGCACTCAGTTGTCCCCTGCTCTTCTACCTCAATCACCTGCCACAACCACCATATGTCACCCCTCCATCAACAAGTCAAGAACAGGCAACCAAGACCGAGCTAGCATACTCCTACCTCGGCAACCATATTCTACCTCGATCAACACCAAGCACATCCAATTTCTTCTTCATGTGCCGGTTTTGGGACACCCCTAGCTCAGACCGGCACACGCTCCATCGACAAGTGTTGGGGTTCCGCAGCAGAAAACAATAATTTTTCTACGCTAACAACCCTAATGCCAAGATCTATCTATTAGTAATGTAGAAACAAG
This sequence comes from Avena sativa, assembly GCA_916181665.1. NCBI lineage: Eukaryota > Viridiplantae > Streptophyta > Magnoliopsida > Poales > Poaceae > Avena > Avena sativa. The sequence goes on along the minus strand of OV702299.1, from coordinate 81,114,688 downwards.
AGGGGATTTTTGCGAACATACCGAGTTTAAGACCGAAAAGCTTTGTCAACGTTCAGGAGAACATGGGTGATATAGTCATATCGACGCTAACCTCAAGGTTGTTCTGAAGTCTGCAAATGCAGCACCCTCCAAGGGAATCGTACACATACGATGCTTGATGATGACTCCCGCTCCTCTGATCCAGCCGAGATCGCCGAAGTAGATCTTTTGGATCTGAATCCCGTAGCGCGATGGTGCTTCGCGGTGAAAACGTTCCCCGTTTGTGCAGTCCTTACTTGGGACCACGGTCTCAGGAGTGAGAAGGGAGAGAGAGGCGATTGGAAGCAATTCCCAAATCTAGTAAGCTTTATTTATTTTCTGATGATCTAATTGCCTCCATATGCCTCTTCCTATATAGGGGGAAGGGGACCCCAAATCTCAATGGCCAAGCCATTTGGGACTAAACAAAGGAGAGGAAGGGGGAGGGGGTGACCGGCCAGTCAAGGCCCCCATGGGCCGTGCACGAGTTCCCTAGGGCCTAGGGGGGCACCTCCTCCCTCTCCTCCCTTTTGGCTTTTCCCTCATGGGCCTTTTCTCATAGGGAATTTGGCCCAGTAGGGAATTTGACCATTTTAATTCCTTTTATTTCATTAAATAAATATAAATAAATCAATATTTAATATCTATTTGTATATTATTTAATTCACGTGGCTATGGAACTCCTTCCACCTACTTCAGACATCCTCTGGACCTTCCCAGAACCCTTCCGGTTTCTCCCTCTCTTTTCTTCGGTGATACCGATGATACCAAAATGATCTCCGAGCTTCTTCAAACCCTTAAGTGTGTTACCCTACGATCCAGGAACACTCCATACATGGTCAAGACCCTTCTCGGACCAATGATCATTAGCGGTACCTGGATGCCCATAATGACCCCTACGGATTCCATGAAACTTTGTCGTTGAACCATCAACGATGTGTCCTATTCCTTTTGTCTCTACGATACTTGCATTGTCTGAGATTTGATCAACGATATCACCATGTCGGGCTCAACCTCGTTACCGATAATTTCTGCTTTACTCGTTCTGATAAGTGATATCCCCGTGATGTAGTCACATGTTGCGCAACTTATGGATATAACTTATTCAAGTGGGCCTAGAGTATCTTCTATCACGCGGATGAAAAAATCCTTCTCTTGACGTAGTAGCAAACCTGTTGGACTTTTGGCGCCCTTTCAGCCGACCCCTTTAGTTGGCATACGCCTCAACATGCCCATTTGATGTACCGATCACACTTTTATGATCGCTGTTTTACCAAGTGACATTTGATGCTCCCAAGGCACTCTTGGGTGACAGTGATTAAATATGGTCTCACGATCTGAGAAACAAGTCACTACGTTTCCTAATTATTGCCACTTGAACTTTTTGGCATGATTGTGTTACGATACTTAGATTGAGTATGTTCATCAGCTCATTCTCCCAATGAGGTGACTTCATTGTCAACTAGCGTGAAATACCACATGATCAGAAAACCTTGATCATCTGTTGATCAATGAACAAGTGACTAGAGATTCACTGGGAACTTCTGATTGTTCACATATCACACATGTATTGATGTTTCCTTTCTATACAGTTATAGCATGGTATAAAACCTAATCATAAACTTCATGAAATATGATAATAATCCACATTATTATTTGGCTCTAGGGCATATTTCCAATAGTCTCCCACTTGCACTAGAGTACAAATAAACTAGCTATATTTTTTTATCTAATCATCAGCACCAGACAAGTTGGCACTTCTGATCATGCTTGCTTATGGAAGAGGTTGAGTCTAGGGTATGGACTTTACATCCCCTTGTATCATATGCAACTTAGTAATGTCATCTTAAATGACACTAATACTTTATCATCCCTATGATAACATCTTGTGCATGTATAATAGTTTTGGCAACAGAGTGAGGTCTCTAGTTTCAGATGCCAGTTGTGACGTTAGATTAGTCACAGCGAACTTTATCATGGACACTGCGCACTGAAATACACTCTGTGAGAATATGAACTTCCCTAGACTTAACATTATACATAGCACCAAGTAGTATCCATATCTTATATTTTAAATGTAGATATCAAAATCAAAATGCACTATGTGCTACTTTGAAAATTTATCACCATGTTTTAGCTGATTTAAGGCAATCCACTAATGCAGAGATTTCCAATCTTTTAAGGTTAACATGTATCCTTTAGCATAACATTCTACACTTCAGGCATGTCGTCCTTCATAGATATGGAAACACGTCTACAGTCCTCACTCGACACTGTGAACAAGTTTAACTCATTGTTCAGTGATATACACTTAATCACTTCTGAACTTGTTCTTCTTACTAAGAACTTGGATCACATTATGTTGATTATTCATCATGGTATTTAAGACAGAACCTATGTCAAAACATAGTGGATGTTGCACATCATGTTCTTTCTTCCAACCTACGATGCTTACACTTAATAATTTTCCTAATTCGAATGATCTAGGACTACTCCTTAATCAATTCCTATTTTGGACTGTCATATCCCAAAATTTTCCAAATTTTGAAATGTGAAAAATAAATAAACAAAATAAAAAATTGTTGAAATTTAGGGTGAAAAGAAACTTTTTGTTTCTAAATGGAAACATCAAAACCCTTCTTGAACAAACTTTGAATGAAAATGGAACCCAAAAAAATTTCAATCAGGTGAAATGCATTCATCAATGAATGAATCTTGAAATTTAAACATTTGGAAAAGTAAACCAAAACCCTAAAAACCTAATGGAAGAAAAATCATTTCCAAGATCTCCCTCTAAGACTATGGATTTTATCCATATAAAAAATCATCAACAAACATTTATAGATGATCAAAAATGATAAACTAAAATATTATAAAACCATAGAAATTGGTTTCATTCAATTTGGAACCATGGATAAAAACTTATAAATTTAATAAGTTAAAAGGAAAATAATTTCCAAAGCTAATAAAGCTCCTATCTAAAATCCATACGAAATTATGATCAAAATAATCCTAAAAGGATTTAAAAAGGTAAACAAATATTAAATAAAAATTAAACAAATTGGAATCACCAAATTTGGATCTATAAATAAAAAGATATGGATTTTATAAGATAAAGAAAGAAAGAAAGAAATAAGGAATATTTAAAAAAGCCAAATTAAATCTTGGCCAAATCCATAAACAAATGGAAGTTATTGAATAATAAAAAGAAATAAAAAGATTATTTAAATAAAATTGTATGGGCTTTTAACCATATTCAATTTTAATTAAATAAAGACAAATTGCCTAAACTAAATAATAATAAAATTATTTAGAAGACAATTTAAATCTTGAGTTAAATCCACAAGCAAATGGAGTAAAGATAATCCAAATCCAAATAAAATAAAGGGATAAAATATCCAAATAAAATTATATGGCATTAACCAAATTCAATTATATTTAAATGGAGACAAAATCCCTAAATTAAATGATTAATTAAATCATGAGAAAATAATAAATTGGAATTTGCCAAAGTGGATTAAAAGTTATCCAATTAACTTAAAAAGAATAAAAGAATCATTTGAATAAAATTTATATGGATTTAAAACCATATTTGATTTTATTTGAATAAAGACAAATGCCCAATTTAAATGAATATTAAATCATATTGCAATATTTTAAATAATTCAAAATGTATTATTTTTACTAATGAATAAATAAAACCTACTGAAAAAGGTTTGGTAAAAATTTGAATTCAAATAGAAGTTTGAAAAATACTTAAAATCTTATTTAATAAAGACAAAATGTCTATTTAAAATTAATAATAAACCCTAATGGAATAAAAGAAATTATTCTAAAATGGACTTTGTAATACATAAATAAACAGATTAAAAACCTACTAAATATTTGGAAATGATTTGAAAAAGAAATCTGAAATCAAAAGAGTGTTTGAATTTGAAAACAAACAAAAAGGAAAAATAATCAGAAAAAAATGAAAGCAAACCAGCCCAGCCCAGTTAAGCCCAACAGCAACCCTCTCTTTCTTCCCGCATGAAACGTTTTCTTACCGCAAACTCCACCCTCACAGCTCACTGACGAATCGACCCCACGTCACATCAACTGCCTCGTCATTATCAATTCCACCTGCACGACCAGTTCTTCCCGTCCCCCCTCGCCCGTTTCTGCCTTGATTCCGCAGATTAAATTCGCCTTAATGCCGCGTTGATTCAGCCTTGCAACCTCGCACTTTTAAGCGCCCATGTCCCCACTACCTTTCTCCCATACGCCATTCCATCTCCGCCTCCAGGCTGTCCCAATTTGAGCTTGAAACCGCCACTGCTTCAACGACATTTCTGGCCGATTACGGCGACACCCGGCCTCCCCACTACCTTTGGAACCCACTAGCTTGCTCCCTATCTCCTTGCGCACCTCCCAGTAGCACTAGCTCAGTCGCGCGCCCCCCAAAATCTCGGCAAGGACAACATAGTCTCGCCACCGATGGCTAGCTCAACTCCGGCGAGCTACTGACGCCAACCCCAAGCACCCCTTGTGTTCTGGTGAGTGTACCTACGACCCTCGAGTCCGTGCACATCCTCCTGATGCATCCTCTTGCTCGCTTGCATCCTAGGCACTCGTCTCCGACCACAGCAATACCTGACGTCACCGTGCTCCCCTGTCCCTGCAATGATCACCTCGAGAACCAGCACTCCACGGCGAACCTGGTAAGCCTCCCCATCCTCTCCCTCGCTTCCTGTTTTGGCCAACCACCACGAACAGAGCGTGCCGCCGCTCTCCGCCAGATAGCGCCGCCCACCTTTGGTCAAATCGCTGAGAGCCGTCAGATCTGGATCGAAGGGATACGACAGAACCACTTAAACGAATCATTATGCTCAATCCGAGCCATGCGATACACTTTAGATCTAACAATCCACGTTAGTTGATCCACCTGAACCGGTACCGTCCAATGAGGTTAAGACACGTGGCCCAGACTTTGTGTTAAAAAACAGAAAATGTTCTATTAGATGTTTAGATTTGAACAATTCATAACTTTTAATCTACACGTCCAAATTTTGCAAAATTTATATCAATGGAATCAACAAAAAGAAACCTTTGCAACCATGCCCTTACTTTATTATTTTGCTTCGGTAAAATTGGTTGTTTTTGCAGAAACATTTCTAGGCCTAATTTGGTTATAAAATTTATTCTAAAAATGTTTTTTGAGTAAAATATTTTCCAAATTTGGTTTTTTTGAACCTAATGACCATAAAAACCAACCTTTCGATTTAAAAGTATGTTTTGTGACACTTAGGAATTATTCCTTGAATAAAAGCATTTCTAGTAAAACAAAAATTGTTGATTATGTTTTAAAAATAATTTTTGTGTAAAACCTTTTGCAAATGGTTTGATTTAAACTCTCTGACCCTAAACACTAAGTTTTGGATTTAAAAATGTACTACCTCTATTCCAAGGAATAAGGCATCCTCGTTTTGCGTGTTTTTTCTTTGACCAATATTTACTCTAAATATATAAAGAATGTTGGTATAAAATTAGCATCATTGAAAAGTGTGTTTCAATATGAATCCAACGATACTAATTTTACACAATATAATTAAGTTTTGGTTGGTCTATTTCTTCGGTCAAACTTTGCATTGAAATACGTGTACGCCTTATTCCTTGAAATGGAGGTAGTATTTTATTAACCCTATAATATTATTACTTTGATTAAAGGCATTTTTAGTAGAATAAAAATGTTGCCTTGATTTAAAAATGGTTTAGAGTGAAACCTTTTGAAAATGGATTTGATTTAAACAACTTGAACATGAACACTAACAATTGTGTTTAAAAATATATTTGGCAAACACTAGAAATTATTACCTTGATTTAAATCATTTCTAGCAAAACAAAAATGATTTAAATGGCCATTTTCACTACCTTAATTTTTAAATGGTTTTTCCACTTTTATAAATGACCAAGAGGTGTTTTAAAATGTTTATAACCTATTAGAAACCACCTTTCCAAATAAAACAATCTTTTGCATGCTTGCATGCATTGTTTTGTTTTCTTTATTTGGTGTGGTGAATTGTTTGAATGCTAGATTGAATTTGTGCCTTGATTGAATTGTAGTGAACTTTGAAGAGTGTGACCGTTGCAAGATCAAGGAGTGAACCTATATTCTCTACCAAAAAGGCAAGTGGTGCTTCATACTTTTGTCCCATCATTTTCACTACGCATTAGTGATATTTTGAGTAGGACTTGCATGGAATTTTCAGTATAAGCTATGCCTTGGGAAATCCTAGTAGATGATGCCTTAGTAGAATTTTCCCTAAGTTAAGATTCTTCCTACTATTATGCTTAGCCTAGCTAGTAGAAAACAAGGGTGGATTATATTCATGCTATGAAATATTTCTAAGTCTATGACTTGAGTTTTGTTTACTAAAACAACTATGTGAATGAATCACCTGGGTGGAATGGTGTGAATGGATTTATGTTGAGTGGTTACACAGGGCCAGTAAACCGGCGAATACTTGTGTATCTCACTTGTGGAAAGCCACCCAGGAACAAAGAGATTTGAGATGTCAAATGTTGAGAAGCTTCAAGTGCAGCCACATGGCATTATGGGCTCTGCCTGGATCATATAGGTTGCAATAACTTAGCCAGATGGACAGTTGGTGGTAGGGGGTGATAGGTTTGGAGCGCGTCCATTTTGGTCTAAGGGAAGGCTTCTGAAAGATCTTGACTCGATGCATGTTGAGTCTTGTGGGGAAAGTGCACCACCTCTCGAGAGATTAAAATCTAAGTACTTAGCCGTGTCCCCGGCAATGGACAATTTGAGCATCAAGACATGGAAGCTATCAAGGATCTCCTCATCCCAATTTCTAAGTTAAAAGCTTGTGGTTGAACAAGGGTTAAAGGTTAACCAATTCTGTTGGTTTTTCCTTGGGTGATTTTGACAAACAAAAACTTAGTGTTTTCAAAGGATAAGGAAAATCTATTTTGAGCAAATCAAGCCTAAGCTCCACTTAGCCAAATGCATATAGAAGGTAGATACCACTACTCTACCATAGTATCACTTGCCAATACAATTCAAATGTATTGACCCTTGTGGCTGTAACTTATTATGTTGTAGGTTTGTTTGATGTTAGTGAAGTGTGTTGAATAGGATTACAAGTCTACAACCAACATGATTGCCTGTGGCACTTTGAAGATGAAGGACTCCATGCTATATAGATTTTTCTGCTGCATTGTAATGACATGGCCAAATGATCTATGTAAGATGTAAAGTATTATTTTATTCCTAGTTATAAAGTTGTATTTTGAACTTTGTTTCTTGATATTACATCTTAAACTGTGGATGCTAGCTATTGATCCAGGGACTAGCATTGTAAACACAGGGATCTCTACCTTATCAGGTTGGGACCTCTACAGATGGTATCAGAGCACTGTGTTGCCTATAGGATTGTAACCCTATGATTGGACAAATCCCCTTAGAAAAATAGGAGTTGTATTTGTTCAAACATATTTACAAACAATCTTGTAAACTCTTCCCTCAACCTTTTTGGTTTTGATTCTACATCTCTCCCTTTCAACTTGATGGACAAAGACTCCACCATGAGCAAATACTTCACCAACACCAATGACTTCAACTTTAGTTTCATCAAGGACTTCAACTTGGACATCACTAAGGACTACAAATGAGATAAGAAGAATACTCAAGACTTGAAGACTAAAGAAACACAACCTAGAAGGAACCATCATCACCTTTGAAGCTTTGTGGCCAAGATGCAAGAATTTTTTCAAGGAAACCATGATCTCATTCATGAAGAAACAACCAAGAAGAAGGGAATGATCTTAAGTGATAACCCTAGTTGGACCACCATATTAGTGTTTAGTTAGATCAATCACACCAACTTAGGTGGTGTAGGAAAAATATTTTGTTGCCTAAAAATATGCTTGAATCTTGTTGTTTGAGTGGAATGTTTGTTTGTAATTTCATGCACATTGCTTGTGTGAATTGTGATGTGTGTGATTAGACTTCTTACCTAGAAATCTTTTGCCTATTCTAATCCCAATCCAACCCAAATAGATGACTTCTCCAAGAAACTCCAACATCAAGTATGGTGACAACAATAACCAAGAGATGCACATAAGATAACAACTTCTAGCAACCCAAGCCCAGTTGAATCAAGTAACAACTCGGTTTTTAGCCAACAACAATGAGTTAGACCCAACCATGCAAAAGTTTTTGGAAACCCAATCCCAATTGTTGCAAAGGATGACCAATCAAATGATCAACATGAGAAGCAACCTTTTCCAACTAGATTGTGACAACAATGATATCAAGGATGATATTATAGAAGGAACTCAAGCTTGCAATATTTGTGGACACATAGGACACACTTATAAATAGCATGTGGACCAATGCCCTAATTGTGAAGAGAAACATCCAACTAAACAATGCCCCACATCTCAAGTGACTTGTTTCCTATGTGAAGGAAATGATCATGCCCCTATCCAATTCCCCATCTATCCTATAGTTCAACAAATGAAACAAGATGGAATGCATCAAATGTTTGGAAAAATCCATGAAGGAACAACTTCTACCAAGAAGGATGAAGACATGAAAATCTCAATTTGCACCTCCATACATTGTGACTCACTATGGTGGACAAAACAGGAAACATGGATGTTATCCAAGGAATTGTTCAAGGAACCGAGGAAGTTTTCCCACCTTTGAGGTGAGATATGAAGAACATGAACTAGAAGAACTCCTTGCTTTGGAGAAACCCAAGAAGAAGAAGGACAAAAGCCAAGTGCAATGTTACAATTGCAAAGAGATGGGACACTATGCCAGTGAATGTCCAGAAAATAAGAAGAACCAAGGAAACAAACAAGAGGCAATGATACCTAAGAAGAAGAAGGGCCAAGAAAACCAACAAAAGATAGTGAAACCAAAGATGAGGAAGGATATTATCCAAGTGATGTGCAACCACTGCAAAGAGCTAGGACATTATGCATCATATTGTCCAGAGAAGCCACCTCAAGATCTCAACCTTATCACATGTTTAAAATGTGGAAACAAATGACACTATGCAAACCTCTGTCTAGAGAAGTTACATCAAGATCCCAAGTAAGACAAGATGTAATCTAGTTGGAAATTTTTAAGGGTGGTAGTACCCTAGTTGTTTTGAAGCCAACTTGTAACCTCTAGCCTTCCCAAATCTCGGGACAAGATTTCTTTTAAGGGTGGTAGCCTGTCACATCCCAAAATTTTCCAAATTTTGAAATGTGAAAAATAAATAAACAAAATAAAAAATTGTTGAAATTTAGGGTGAAAAGAAACTTTTTGTTTCTAAATGGAAACATGAAAACCCTTCTTGAACAAACTTTGAATGAACATGGAACCCAAAAAAAATTCAATCAAGTGAAATGCATTCATCAATGAATGAATCTTGAAATTTAAACATTTGGAAAAGTAAACCAAAACCCTAAAAACCTAATGGAAGAAAAATCAGTTCCAAGATCTCCCTCTAATACTATGAATTTTATCCATATAAAAAATCATCAACAAACATTTATATATGATAAAAAAATGATAAACTAAAATATTATAAAACCATAGAAATTGGTTTCATTCAATTTGGAACCATGGATAAAAACTTATAAATTTAATAAGTTAAAAGGAAAATAATTTCCAAAGCTAATAAAGCTCCTATCTAAAATCCATACCAAATTATGAGAAAAAGAATCCTAAAAGGATTTAAAAAGGTAAAAAAATATTAAATAAAAATTATACAAATTGGAATTACCAAATTTGGATCTATAAATAAAAAGATATGGATTTTATAAGATAAAGAAAGAAAGAAAGAAATAAGGAATATTTAAAAAAGCCAAATTAAATCTTGGCCAAATCCATAAAAATGGAAGTTATTGAATAATAAAAAGAAATAAAAAGATTATTTAAATAAAATTGTATGGGCTTTTAACCATATTCAATTTTAATCAAATAAAGACAAATTCCCTAAACTAAATAATAATAAAATTATTTAGAAGACAATTTAAATCTTGAGTTAAATTCACAAGCAAATGGAATAAAGATAATCCAAATCCAAATAAAATAAAGGGATAAAGAATATCCAAATAAAATTATATGGCATTAACCAAATTCAATTCTATTTAAATGGAGACAAAACCCTAAAGTAAATGATTAATTAAATCATGAGAAAATAATAAATTGGAATTTGCCAAAGTGGATTAAAAGTTATCCAATTAATTTAAAAATAATAAAAGAATCATTTTAATAAAATTCATATGGATTTAAAACCATATTTGATTTTATTTGAATAAAGACAAATGCCCAATTTAAATGAATATTAAATGATATTGCAATATTTTAAATAATTCAAAATATATTATTTTTACTAATGAATAAATAAAACCTACTAAAAAAGGTTTGGTAAAAATTTGAATTCAAATAGAAGTTTGAAAATATATTTAAAATCTTATTTAATAAAGACAAAATGTCTAATTAAATTAAATAATAAACCCTAAGGGAATAAAAGAAATTATTCTAAAATGGACTTTGTAATACATAAATAAACAGATTAAAAACCTACTAAATATTTGGAAAAGATTTGAAAAAGAAATCTGAAATCAAAAGAGTGTTTGAATTTGAAAACAGAAAAACAGAAAAGAAAAAGGAAAAAAGAATCAGAAAAAAATGAAAGCAAACCAGCCTAGCAGAACCCAGCCCAACTAAGCCCAACAGGAACCCTCTCTTTCTCCCTGCACGAAACATGTTCTTACCGCAAACTCCACCCTCACAGCTCACTAACGAATCGACCCCACGCCATGTCCACTGCCTCGCCATCATCTCTTCCACACGCGCGACCAGTTCTTCCCTTTCCCCGTCGCCCGTTTCTGCCTTGATTCCACAGATTAAATTCACCTTAATGCCGTGTTGATTCAGCCCTCTAACCTCGCCCTTTTAAGCGCCCATGTCCCCTCTACCTTTCCCCCATACGCCATTCCCTCTCCGCCTCCAGGCTATCCCAATTTGAGCTCGAAACCGCCACTGCTTCGACGACATTTCCGGCCGATTCTGGTGACACCCGGCCTCCCCACTGCCTCTGGAACCCACTAGCTTGCTCCCCATCTCCTTGCGCACCTCCCAGTAGCACTAGCTCACTCGCGCGCGCCCCGAAACATCGGCAAGGACAACACCGTCTCGCCACCGACAGTTAGCTCAACTCCGCGAGCTACTGGCGCCAACCCCAAGCACCCCTCGTGTTCTGGTGAGTGTCCCTATGACCCTCGAGTCCGTGCGCATCCTCCTGAAGCATCCTCTTGCTCGCTTGCATCCCAGGCACTTGTCTCCGACCACGGCCGTGCATACCCGAAGGAGGCAGAAACTACGGTGAGCAATCCCCGACGTCATCATGCTCCCCTGTCCCTGCAACGACCACCTCGAGAACCAGCACTCCACGATGAACCTAGTAAGCCTCCCCATCCTCTCCCTCGCTTCCTGTTTTGGCCGGAACCACCGTGAATAGAGCGCGCCGCCGCTCGCCGCCAGATAGCGCCGCCCACCTTTGTTCAAATCGCTGAGAACTTTCAGATCTGGATTGAAGGGATACGACAGAACCACTTAAACGAATCGTTATGCTCAATCTAAGCCGTGCGATACACTTTAGATCTAATAGCCCACGTTAGTCGATCCACCTAAACTGGTACCGTCCAATGAGGTTAAGACACGTGGCCCAGACTTTGTGTTAAAAACAGAAAGGTTCTATTAGATGTTTATATTTGAACAATTCATAACTTTTAATCTACATGTCCAAATTTAAAAAAATTATATCAATGGAATCAGCAAAAATAAACCTTTGCAACCATGCCCTTACTTTATTTATTTTCTTCTGTAAAATTTGTTGTTTTTGCAGAAACATTTCTAGGCCTAATTTGGTTATAAAATTTATTCTAAAAATGTTTTTTGAGTAAAATCTTTTGCAAATGGTTTTTTTGAACCTACTAACCATAAAAACCAACGTTTGGATTTAAACGTATGTTTTGTGACAATTAGGAATTATTCCTTAATAAAAGTATTTCTAGTAAAACAAAAATTGTTGATTATGTTTTAAAAATAATTTTTGAGTAAAACCTTTTGCAAATGGTTTGATTAAAACTCTCTGACCCTAAACACTAAGTTTTGGATTTAAAAATGTATTTTATTAACCCTAGAAAATTATTACTTTGATTAAAGGCATTTTTAGTAGAATAAAAATGTTGCCTTGATTTAAAAATGGTTTAGAGTGAAACCTTTTGAAAATGGATTTGATTTAAACAACTTGACCATGAACACTAACAATTGTGTTTAAAAATATATTTGGCAAACACTAGAAATTATTACTTTGATTTAAATCATTTCTATCAAAACAAAAATGATTTAAATGGCCATTTTCACTAACTTAATTTTTTAATGGTTTTCCACTTTTATAAATGACCAATAGGTGTTTTAAAATGTTTATAACCTACTAAAACCACCTTTCCAAATAAAACAATCTTTTGCATGCTTGCATGCATTGTTTTGTTTTCTTTATTTTGTGTGGTGAATTGTTTGAATGCTAGATTGAATTTGTGCCTTGATTGAATTGTATTGAACTTTATAGAGTGTGACCATTGCAAGATCAAGGAGTGAACCTATATTATATACCAAAAAGGCAAGTGGTGCTTCAAACTTTTGTCCCATTATTTTCACTATGCGTTAGTGATATTTTGAGTAGGACTTGCATGGAATTTTCTAAGTATAAGCTATGCCTTGAGAAATCCTAGTAGATGATGCATTAGTAGAATTTTCCCTAAGTTAAGATTCTTGCTACTATTATGCTTAGCCTATCTAGTAGAAAACAAGGGTGGATTATATTCATGCTATGAAATATTTCTAAGTCTATGACTTGAGTTTTGTTTAATAAAACAATTATGTGAATGAATCTCCTGGGTGGAATGGTGTGAATGGATTTATGTTGAGTGGTTACACAGGGCCAGTAAACTGGCGAATACTTGTGTATCTCACTTGTGAAAAGCCACCCAGAACAAAGAGAATTGAGATGTCAAATGTTGAGAAGCTTCAAGTGCAGCCACATGGCATTATGGGCTCTGCCTGGATCATATAGGTTGCAATAACTTATCCAGATGGACAGTTGGTGGTAGGGGGTGATAGGTTTGGAGCGCGTCCATTTTGGTCTAAGGGAAGGCTTCTGAAAGATCTTGTCTCGATGCGTGTCGAGTCTTGTGGGGAAAGTGCACCACCTCTCGAGAGATTAAAATCTAAGTACTTAGTCGTGTCCCCGGCAATGGACAATTTGAGCATCAAGACATGGAAGCTATCAAGGATCTCCTCATCCCAGTTTCTAAGTTAAAAGCTTGTGGTTGAACAAGGGTTAAAGTTTAACCAATTTCGTTGGTTGTTCCTTGGGTGATTTTGACAAACAAAAACTTAGTGTTTTCAAAGGAGAAGGAAAATCTATTTTGAGCAAAGCAATCCTAAGCTCCACTTAGCCAAATGGATATAGAAGATAGATACCACTACTCTACCATAGTATCACTTGCCAATACAATTCAAATGTATTGACCCTTGTGGCTATAACTTATTATGTTGCAGGTTTGTTTGATGTTAGCGAAGTGTGTTGAATAGGATTACAAGTCTACAACCAACATGTTTGCCTGCGGCACTTTGAAGATGAAGGACTCCATGTTATATAGATATTTCTGCTACATTGTAATGAGCTATGTAAGATGTAAAGTATTAATTTATTCCTGGTTATAAAGTTGTATTCTGACCTTTGTTTCTTGATATTATATCTTAAACTATGGATGCTAGCTATTGATCCAGGGACTAGCATTGTAAACACAGGGATCTCTACCTTATCAGGTTGGGACCTCTACATGGACTCTTCAGAATCTCTTTTACGAATATATTCCAACATAATGTTATATGGAATTTATCAATCTTCTAAGATTTCAATGTCCAATATGCTTTCAACTTTACTCTTATAAATCAACATTTATTGGCTCTTCTCTCTCATTCTTAATGTGTCATCAACAAATCTGAATTATGTCAATCTCCCACTCAAAATATGTCACCTACATATATGATTTTGAAACTTACATTGCTCCCACTCAAAAAATATGTCATTCACATATTAATTTAGGAAGACACTCTAGCTCCCACTCAATTTCATGCAAATTGCATATCTTCTCAATATTTTGAATAACTTCAAAATCTCTTGATCAATTATAAAATTGAGAATTTCTTTTACAAGACTCTAGTACTTTAATAGCATTAAATCCATCGGACTTCAGCACTTCTGAATCAAATTCATTTGAATTCGTCCAAGACATCTTTTGGCGAATAACACTTTGTCTTTTAAGACTCCCACTTTTTCGGTATGACTTTGTGGTCTTTTGGAAATATCAATTAACTCCTTTAGTTGACAAGATCCAGTAACAATTTACTTTCTAATCTCAAGTGAAATTTACTTCTAAGATTTTTATAATTTTAGTTTACCATCAATTCCTTTGTAGTTCGTAGGCATGCCTGAAGGGAATATGCCCTGAGAGGCAATAATAAAGTGTTTATTATGTGTATTCCAAGTATATGATAGATGTTTATTTTGCATGCTATAATTGTATTAATACGGAAACGTTAATACATGTGTGTTTAATAAACAAACAGAAAGTTCCTAGTTATGCCTCTCTCATAAACTAGCTCGTTGATTAACAAGATGATCAAGGTTTCCTGATCATGGACATTGGATGTTGTTAATAACGGGATCACAACATTAGTGTAATGATGTGATGAACATTCATCCGAAGTATAGCATTACGATCAAAGTGATTGATTTTATATTGCTATAACAACTTACGAAGTGATCCTAATCCTTAGACCATGAGATCATGTCAATCACTAACACCGGAAGAGTTTCTTGATAACATCAAACGTCACACCGTAACAGGGTGATTATAAAGATGGATTCAGAACTAATAAAGTGTTATGTTGAGGCTCATGGATCGAGAGTGGAATTTGTTCATCCCGATGACGGATAGATATACTCTGGGCCCTCTCGGTGATATCACATTGATTAGCTTGCAAGCAAGTGATTTGATCACTAGAATGTTATATCACGGGAACGAGAAAAGAGTGCATGTCGGTAACGAGATCAAACTAGGTATGGAGATACCGATGATCGAATCTCGGACATGTAATATATCGTGAAACAAAGGGATTAAGATACTAGCGTAAAAGGTTCCGACGATCACAAGAAAGTCATCGTTGAATGTGTGGGAGTCAATATGGGTCTCCAGATCCCGCTTCTGATTATTGATCCGAGAGGGGTCTCGATCATGTCCGCATTATTCATGAACCGTAGGGTGACACACTTAAGAGACACCGACATCCAATTGGAGCAAATGTTTCATGCCGAAAGAATAAACAAGCGCAGGAATTTATTTCACTAGATACCGAAACAGGTTTTCGGGTGAAATTGCATAAAGTGGTTATGCATGTGAAATGGAATTCTGGCAAGGGGTTATTTGTGAATGTTTGTCATTAAAGTAATTGACAAAATTCTGAATAAAATAAAAGAGTTTTATTTAATGAGAGTTTGCATTAAATTTGGTGGAAATTTAATGGGAATTTGAGTGGACTTTTGAGTGGAGAAAATTGAAGGTCCATTTTGTGAGTGGAGTGTCCACCCACATGAATGAAGGAGGGGAGGGGGAAGCCCCCATGGCCGGCGGCCAACCCCTTGGGTTCCCCCTCCTCCTATAAAAGGAGCCCCCCTCCTCACTTGTCTCTCACACCTCCTCGTGAAGGATCTCTCTCCCCCTCTAGAATTTATCCCCCATGGTCTTGGACTAGCGAGATACATGTTCCCGGTGGCTATTCGGCAAGAAAGAGTTGTGCTTCCGCTGCATCGCTGGAGCGAGGAGGCGGAGGTTGCTCGGTGCCTCGAACGTGTGTGCGAGCACGGATGCGCTGCTGATTTGCGGCGCTAGGACTTCCTCTCGATCTTGAGATATACAAGAGATCGTCTACATCAACCACTAGTTGAACTCGTTAAGCTTTGTCGGTCTTCAAGGGTATGTTCTCTACGGATATACATCCGCCCGTTGTTTGTATCTAGTAGATAGATCTTGGTACATAGTTCCCATCGTAGGAAAATTTTTGTTTTCTATGCTGCGAACCCTATAGTGGTATCAGAGCCAGATCTATGCGTAGATGCTTTACACGGGTAGTACACATATGAGTATGTGGGCGATGATGATCATGTTGTTGCTCCTTTGTTGTAATTTTGGATATTGGTGGCATAGTGGGATGAAGCGGCCCGGACAAACTTTACATGTCCTCGCACATGAGACCTGTTCCACGCTTAACATGCAACTAGTTTGCATAAGTGGCTAGCGGGTGTCTGTCTCTCCTACTATAGTCAATATCTATTTTGCAAGCGAGTTGTCAACAATTTGATTATCCTCGTTGTGGTTCATGTTCGTAGGTAAGAACGGTTCTGTCTCGAAATCCCTAAGCCACGTAAAACTTGCAATGGATAAATTAGAGGCGTCTAGTTTAGATTGTTGCTGGGCTAGTGTTATGATATGGTAGTGTTGTAAGTAGAAGTATGAGATGATACTCTTACAACACACATAGCGTGTAAACTCCATAGACCTTGGATTTACACATATAGGTATGATAGTGATCATACCACGATGCACATGATAGAGATCATATGCGGGAACCATAACATTTCACTAATAAACATGTGATGTTTGATAGCATCTTATATTGCTTGTTTAGCGCTTTGTTAGCATAATAAGATGATCCCTCTTTTAAATATCAAGATAAGAATGTGTTCTTCCTTTAGTATGCACCGATTATGTTTCATCGCTCCAAGACATCACGTGATGATCGGGTGTTCTTGGATCCATGGCCATATTTTGGGTGTAAAACAGTTACACACGCGAATACTAAGGTTCTAACTTGGCGAGCCTAGCATGTACAGACATGGCCTCGGAACACAGACCGAAAGGTTAAGCATGAGTCATATAGTTGATATGATGCCCATTTGATGCTCGCCTTTGAAGCTATACCTACTCACGTGATGATCGGACTTGGTATAGTGGATTTGGTTCATGTAATCACCAAAAAGGCACGAGGGATGTCGTTTTTGAGTGGGAGTTCATTCGTAATATGGATTAGTTGAACTCAATCTATCATACACTTAGTCTAAACTTTACAAGTTCTGTTGTAGATGGCACCACCTGCTTTTAATTTCAATGTGTTCATGGAGAAAGAGAAACTAGCAACGAACGGTAGCAACTTTACCGAATGGGCCATGAATTTGAGGATTCTCCTCTCTGCTGCACAAAAGCAATATGTGCTAGAAGCGCCGTTAGGCCCCCCACCTTTTGATGATGCCCCTGACGAGGAGAAGAATGTCTATCAGACTCGTCAGGAGGACCGCAACTTAGTTCATTGCGGCATATTGTATGGGATAGAGCTGGAACTTCGAAAGCGTTTCGAAAATGGCAATGCATTTGATACAATGGGTGAGTTGAAAATGATTTTCGACACACATGCTGCTGTAGAGAGCTACAACGCTTCAGAAAAGTTCTTTAGCTGCATGATGGAAGAGCACAACTCCGTTAGTGAGCATGTACTCAAGATGTCGGGTTACGCCGATAAGCTTGTGTCTTTGGGAATATCGATTCCCATTGACTTAGGCATCCATCGTGTTCTGTAGTCTCTGCCACCTAGCTATAAGAGCTTCGTGATGAACTATAATATGCAAGACATGAAGAAGTCTCTCCCCGAGCTTCTGTCAATGCTTAAAACTGTAGAAGTGGAGATCAAAAAGGAACATCAAGTGTTGATGATCAATAGGAACACTGGTTTCAAGAAAGACAAGAAGGGAAAACGGAAGGGAAGTAAGGGCGGCAAGCCTGTTGCCGTGCCTGAAAAGAAACCCCGAGTTGGACCTAAGTCTGATACCGAGTGCTACTATTGTAAGGGGACTGGCCACTGGAAGCGCAACTGCCCCAAGTATCTGGCAGACAAGAAGGCCGACAAGGCAAACAAAGGTATATATGATATACATGTTATTGATGTGTACTTGACTAGTGCTCGCAGTAGCACCTGGGTATTTGATACCGGTTCAGTTGCTAATATTTGTAACTCGAATCAGGGGCTGCGGAACAAGCGACCGCTAGCAAGGGGTGAGGTCAAGATGCGTGTCGGCAATGGATCAAGCGTTGATGTGATCGCCGTCAGAACGCTACCTCTCCACTTGCCGTCGGGATTAGTTATAAACTTGAATAATTGTTATCTGGTGCCTGCACTAAGCATGAACATTGTATCTGGATCGTGTTTGATGCGAAGTGGTTATTCATTTAAATCCGAGAACAATGGTTGTTCCATTTATATGAATGAAATCTTTTATGGTCATGCACCGATGATGAATGGTTTATTTCTTTTAGATCTCGATGATAATGTTACACATATTCATAATGTTGATGCTAAGAAGATTAAACTTAATGATGATATATCCGCATATATGTGGCACTGCCGTCTAGGTCATATTGGCGTTAAACGCATGAAGAAGCTCCATTCGGATGGACTTTTGGAATCACTTGATTATGAATCATTTGATACATGTGAGCCATGCCTTATGGACAAGATGACTAGAACGCCGTTTTCCGGTTCAATGGAACGGGCGACAGATTTGTTGGAAATCATACATTCTGATGTATGTGGTCCAATGAGTGTGTCGGCGCGAGGTGGATATCGTTATTTTGTTACTTTCACGGATGATTTGAGTAGATACGGTTATATCTACTTGATGAAACACAAGTCTGAAACCTTTGAAAAGTTCAAGGAATTTCAGAATGAAGTGGAAAATCATCGTAATAGAAAGATCAAATTTCTACGGTCCGACCGTGGAGGTGAGTATCTAAGTTACGAGTTTAGCACTCACATGAAAGAGTGTGGAATTGTTTCACAACTCATACCTGCTGGAACACCACAGAGAAATGGTGTGTCGGAACGTCGTAATCGTACTTTATTAGATATGGTTCGATCTATGATGTCTCTGACGGACTTGCCGTTGTCATTTTGGGGTTATGCACTAGAAACTGCTGCATTCACTTTAAATCGGGCACCATCTAAATCCGTTGAAAAGACACCGTATGAATTGTGGTTTGGAAACAAACCTAAGCTGTCTTTTCTTAAAGTTTGGGGATGCGATGTTTATGTGAAGAAACTTCAACCGGATAAACTCGAACCCAAAGCGGAAAAATGCGTCTTCATAGGATACCCTAAGGAAACTATTGGGTATTCCTTCTATCACAGATCCGAGGGCAAGGTTTTTGTTGCCAAGAATGGATCCTTTCTAGAGAAAGAGTTTCTCGCGAAAGGTGTGAGTAGTCGGAAAATAGAACTCGAAGAGGTTATTGAACCTTCTCTTCAAAGTATGGCGAGTAGCGCAGCGCCGGAAGTTGTTCCGGAGTTGGCTCCACCTGTTGAAGAGGGAACTAATGATAATGATCATGAAACTCCGAAAGAGAGTACTACCGAACCTCGCAGGTCAAGCAGGACGCGTGCAGCTCCCGAGCTATACGGAAATCCTGTCATGAATTTCATGGTTGATGAAAATGATGACCCCGCGACGTATGAAGAAGCGATGATGAGCCCGGATTCAAACAAATGGTTAGAAGCCATGAAATCTGAGATGGAATCCATGTATGAAAATCAAGTTTGGAACTTGGTGGAATTACCTCACGACCGAAAGGCCATGGAGAACAAATGGATTTTCCAAAGGAAAACTGATGTTGATGGTAATGTGACCATCTATAAAGCTCGACTTGTCGCAAAGGGGTTTCGACAAATTCAAGGAGTTGACTACGATGAGACATTCTCTCCCGTAGCGATGCTAAAGTCAGTTAGGATTATGTTAGCAATTGCTGCATATTTCAATTATGAGATATGGCAGATGGATGTCAAAACCGCGTTTCTCAATGGTAATATTGAAGAAGAGTTGTATATGATACAACCAAAGGGTTTTGTCGATCCTAAGGATGCTAACAAGGTGTGCAAGCTTCAGCGATCCATCTATGGATTGAAGCAAGCATCACGAAGTTGGAATCTCCGCTTTGATGAGGTGATCAAAGAGTTTGGATTTGTCCAAACTTATGGAGAAGCTTGTATTTACAAGAAAGTGAGTGGGAGCAATGTGGCATTTATGATATTATATGTGGATGACATATTATTGATCAGAAATGATATAGATCTTTTAAACAGTGTTAAAAGTTATCTAAACATCAAATTTTCAATGGAGGACCTAGGTGAAGCGTCATACATATTAGGCATAAAGATCTATAGAGATAGATCTAGGCGCCTAATAGGGATATCTCAAAGTACATACCTTGATAAGATTTTAAAGAAGTTTAAAATGGACAGAAGTAAGAAGGGGTTCTTACCTATGTTGCAAGACAAGACATTGAGTAAGACTTAAAGTCCGGCTTCGGTGGAAGAAAGAGAGATAATGGACAAAGTCCCCTATGCTTCAGCCATAGGCTCTATAATGTACGCCATGCTATGTACAAGACCGGATGTGGCACATGCTATTAGTTTGACTAGTAGGTACCAATCGGATCCAGGTTCGGAACACTGGATAGCGGTCAAGAATATCCTTAAGTACTTACGAAGAACTAAGGATATGTTTCTTGTATACGGAGGTGAAGAAGAGCTCGTCGCTAAGTGTTATGTTGACGCTAGCTTTGACACCGATCCGGATGACTCTAAGTCTCAATCCGGATACGTTTTTCTCATGAATGGCGGAGCGGTTAGTTGGAGGAGCTCCAAACAACCTGTGGTAGCGGGATCAACAACGGAGGCCGAATATGTTGCTGCTTCAGAAGCGGCTCAGGAAGCAGTTTGGATGAAGGAGTTCATATCCGAACTAGGAGTGGTTGCAAACGCGTTGGACCCAATGGTGATCTACTGTGACAACAATGGTTCCATTGCCAATGCCAAAGAACCAAGGTCTCACAAGCATTCCAAGCATATTAAGCGCCGGTTTCACTCCATCCGCGAACATGTCAAGGATGGAGATATAAAGATTTGTAAAGTACATATAGATCTCAATGTAGCAGATCCGTTGACTAAAACTCTCCCTAGAGCAAAACATGATCAACACCAGAACTCAATGGGTGTTAGATTTATCACTATGTAACTAGATTATTGTCTCTAGTGCAAGTGGGATACTGAAGGGAATATGCCCTAAGAGGCAATAATAAAGTGTTTATTATGTGTATTCCAAGTATATGATAGATGTTTATTTTGCATGCTATAATTGTATTAATACGGAAACGTTAATACATGTGTGTTTAATAAACAAACAGAAAGTTCCTAGTTATGCCTCTCTCATAAACTAGCTCGTTGATTAACAAGATGATCAAGGTTTCCTGATCATGGACATTGGATGTTGTTAATAACGGGATCACAACATTAGTGTAATGATGTGATGAACATTCATCCGAAGTATAGCATTACGATCAAAGTCATTGAGTTTATATTGCTATAACAACTTACGAAGTGATCCTAATCCTTAGACCATGAGATCATGTCAATCACTAACACCGGAAGAGTTTCTTGATAACATCAAACGTCACACCGTAACAGGGTGATTATAAAGATGGATTTAGAACTAATAAAGTGTTATGTTGAGGCTCATGGATCGAGAGTGGAATTTGTTCATCCCGATGACGGATAGATATACTCTAGGCCCTCTCGGTGATATCACATTGATTAGCTTGCAAGCAAGTGATTTGATCACTAGAATGTTATATCACGGGAACGAGAAAAGAGTGCATGTCAGTAACGAGATCAAACTAGGTATGGAGATACCGATGATCGAATCTCGAACATGTAATATATCGTGAAACAAAGGGATTAAGATACTAGCGTAAAAGGTTCCGACGATCACAAGAAAGTCATCGTTGAATGTGTGGCAGTCAGTATGGGTCTCCAGATCCCGCTTCTGATTATTGATCCGATAGGGGTCTCGATCATGTCCGCATTATTCACGAACCATAGGGTGACACACTTAAGAGACACAGACATCCAATTGGAGCAAATGTTTCATGCCGAAAGAATAAACAAGCGTAGGAATTTATTTCACTAGATACCGAAACAGGTTTTCGGGTGAAATTGCATAAAGTGGTTATGCATGTGTAGCATCCCAATTGTCTAACAATTGTAATGCTACTTGGTCTAGTAATATAATGGATACTTCAAACATATAATTGTTGCATCATCATTATATCATGCTCATGTCATCATGCCACTTTGCATTTGAGCATCATATAAAACCCTTTTGATTTGGTTCTTCTCTCATATGCATTGTTAATTGTATTTGCCTCTTGATATTGTATTTGGCTGTTAATATATTGTTAAATGCCCAAGTTGAGTTGGGGGCATATCTTTTATTTAACTCCACCACCTTTCTTTCACCACCTTATAATTCCACCATCCAACTAAATGTGAGCTTTGCACTTTCTTTGGGTTTTACCTCTAGCTCATGTGGGTTGGGATGGATCCAATTCTTTTCCACATGCTCTCATCTTGGCATCATGATGTTTTCACATTAGTGATATATGAGAGCCACATGGCCACCTTTGCCTGCCTTGTGAGTGGGACCTTTTTCTCCTAGCTTCCATATGGATTATTATGGAATTATGCTCATGTTGGGATATTTTTGGGACTAGTAATCATCTAGTGGAACATACACACTAGCATGTCCCATTTTATTTCAAACATGGCCATCTCCAACTACTCCACCTGGGGCATCCTTTCATTTCTTTTGCTTGGCTTTATTCCACCTTTGGAAATGCATAATAATAATGCCATGTAATAAAATTGTTCTCACAAGAATCAACATGGCAATAAATATTTTGCATGGGCCATGCAAGTGCCACCTTTTCTATTATTTGGTTTTTATTTGAATCTTGAGTGGATCATCATCTCTCTCTCTTTCTACCACTCCTTTTGGCTTGGTCTTAGTTGATCTTGCTTAAACCATTCCACCTCTCCCTCTTTTTGGTCTAGCTTGGTGTGATCTTGGTCTTGCTTGAGCTTGCCCAAAAGGAAAACCATCTTTCACCACCCCATCTAACCTAACCCGAGCCTCCCCTCTCCTCTCTTCTTCTTTTCTCTCTGCCGAGCAGTCCCACCGCGAGCCTACCTCCTGGCCTCACCCTACCCCACCTGGACGTCCCCATCTGCCTGCCCTGCCCGAGCCAGCCGAGCAAGTGAGGAGAGGTGGAGAAAAGGTGGCCGAAGCCACCTTTATCCCCAACCTGCTCCCACCCGGCATCCCCGCCTCCCCCTCACCTTTTCCTCCTCCCACACGATACCTCTGCGTCCCCAGATCTCCCCAGGCCGCCCCCTCTCTCCCTGCCTTCCCCTACCACCGGCTACACCATCGCCGGCCATCGTCGGTGTCGTCGTCGTTTCCTCGAACCAGTAGGCGAGCGTGGCGTGGAGGCTGTCGAGGAAGTCGAGTACGTTCTCCTGCATCGACCAGTACCGCCAGCTAGGAGGAGAAGGGCCAGATCCGGAGATCGCCGCCGCCACCGACGCCAAACCCTAGCTCGCCCGGCGTCTGCCTCGTCGCCGATCGCTAGCTCCTCTGCCCGAACCATCCGCACCAACATCCTCCCGGTGAGCTGCTGCACCTCTCTAGCACTCTCCCGCTGTTTCTCTCTTCCTAGACGAGCGGATCCCGGCGACGAACGCCCTCTGTGCACGGCAGGTTCGTCGTCGTCTGTTCTCGGTACCTCGCGTATCCCTCATCTCACCGCGTAACCCCACCTGACACAACCCCCTAGCCTACCGCAGCGGCTCCGCCCACCGCGCGCGTGGCCCGCGTCGCGGGTTCGAACCCTGCACCGAGCCCGCCCTGTCGAGCACCGATCGATCGGCAGAGAGCAGAGGAAGAAGCACAGTACACGTCGCCGCTTTTGTAGTTAACCCCCTGCCTAGTTTTTATGCTTAACCCGCGGTAACCTTTTGGCCCACCAGTCAGCCGCCGTTCAATCTTGCAGAAAAGCCCCTCGGTTTTCTCCGGTCTTAACCCGCGCTACCACGGATGCCCCACGTGTCACGCCCCGGCTGGCGCGCCCGCGAGTGGGTCCGTGTGTGCCGTGGCCCCACATGTCATTCGCTTGAGCTAGATTAGGCCGCGGTGTAAAATGTTTTCCGTGCGCTGTGGAGTCCCAGTCAGCCCTGGCCCCACCCGTCAGTGGCTGGGGTTAGCTGTTCCTGAGTACAAAAAGCTTTTCTGTAATCTGTTTAAATTCAAACTTTTTCAAAATTAATTCAAATTCAAATTTAAATCTGTTTTTAAATATCTTTTAAAATACAAATCCAAATAATGCAAATAATATATGTTTTCAAATCAGAAAAATGTGAGGAATTCAATTATGCTATCCAAAATATATTTTGAACACTTTAATTTCCAAGTTGATTAAAACTACAATAAAATGCCCTTTTTTTAATTATTTAATAACTTTTGTTTTATAACTCCAAATTTAACAAATAATATGTCTAAAATGATTAGCTCGACGAGACCTTTCTGTTTATGCATTCCATGTTCTGTTTTGCAGCATGCATCATATAAATATAAAGTATACAGCAACCTAATTGAGTATAAAATATGATTAAAACCCCATAAATGATTTAATCTTGTACTTCACACCTCACCCATGCCATGCTACTTTAATGCCATGCAAATTGTGCATCATTCATCATGGCATGATTGTTTGCTTGTCGCATTTTATTCATATGCTTGTGCACCTTATTTATGTTGGCCCTTGTTTGTTTGGTTCTTCTTCGAATAGACGCTGAGCAGAGGATATACCAAGAGAACCAGGAGCACCACCCAGATCCTTCTCTCGCTTCAACTGAGCTGCCAGGCAAGCACTACCACATGCTTGCATACATATAGTACCTATTGCCTCTTTCTTATTCTTGCATCATTGAGTCGCGATTGCATTAAATTGAATCCCAAGTATTGCATAGCCTTTACATTTAAACCCCACCGAAGCTTGTTCCTCCATCCCATGAGCCATTACTACAGGAGTTGTTTGAGCCATGCGAGTCGTAGAACAGCATGTGTAGGGTATGTGAGTGTCTGATGGATAACGAGGTACCTAAACAACTTAACCTGAGTAGTAATGGGATAACTAATGAAAGTGGCATCGGTGAGCCATATTCGCTATTTGGTTTTTCAGGCTCACTTGTGTCCCGTAGGACCCCGAGTACTTGATTCCTGTTCCTTGAATATTCGCGCTATCCACATCCGGGAGGCATATGAACCCCCCTGAGCCAGAGCTTGATTCATTCTTATTTCTTGGGGCCACAAACTAGTTTGAGGTTTTATTTACTATCCTGTACTTATACCATGCTTTACTGCTTTATTTAAATTGTGCGAGGTACTGCACACTGTACTGTTTAGGTCCGTGACCCGTTTTCGCTGTATCGACAAGCCCAGTCATACTTTCGGGTTCCCAGTCGTTTATAGCCGGCCACACAAACCTTGAGTCCGTCTCGTAGCCGGCCAGCTTCGTTGCGGGTAGCTTAATGGGGTGGCCCCCTGAAATATTTCTGAATCCTGTAATTGCTTTGTCCTTACTGCCTCGTTGGGTTTTGATTTGGTTTTTCCGAGGCATATCGAGTGTGTGTTGCTATTTGTGCACCCCTGCAGGGTAAAACTTTCTGAAAGCCGTGTCCGCGGTTATGGACGACTTGGAGCACAGTTTCTCGATCATAGACAAGCATAGCTAAAGTACCGCTCTTAATTTGACTAGACTAGGTACCTGACTAGTAAATAGTGCAACACTCATGGAATGGATAATAAAACTGCCAACGGATGGGGGGATGTTCATCCGTTTCCTCGTCGGTAAGCGAGGAGGAGGATGGATCTGTTAAGATTACCGTTATAACTGTTGTTATTAATTCACGGACATCCGTCTATCTTTGGTTAGGCGGATGGTTAGCGAGTATCTATAGAACTGTTAGGGTTTATCTTTTGCTGCAATTGCGTCACCCCAGGTTGTGTCCCCTTTAGAGGCATAAAGACTTGCTGAGTACCCCTAGGGTCTCACACGATAAATTATTGGTTCAGATGAACAGGTACACTCGCAAGATGGATACTGGGTGGAGGAGACGGACGATGTGGGCAACGATCATTCGGTGTAGAGATTCCGGGAACGGGGATCCGTGAGATCTGTGGGCGGGATGTGCTTATTTATGGGGCATCTTATGCCGATTTGCTTCTTATCCGTACTCGGATTTTGTCTTCCGCTTCCGCTTGATACTCTGATGTTTGATGTATGAGGAGATATCCTAAACTATTATATCTATCTAGGATATTGGATCTTGTCGTATGGCGTTGCTATATTTCCTTTCTTTTTAGATGGAATGGCTCTGATGTACTATTGTAGGGTGGCTTGCATACATACTCATTTGTGTATGTAGTTGATCCCTTCGCCTGCCGATTACGCCGCCCGTTCTTGTCCCGATGTTTAGAAATGGTTGGGACGGCCGAAAGGTCTACCTGTGAGTGGCATTTGGGCCCCACCGTACTATTTCAACCATTTCTGCTCATCCAGGCTTGTAACTAGGAGCGTAATTCACCGAGGTAGTTACAATTGGTATCAGAGCCATCCCGCCCTTCAGGGTCTCAGCCAAATGGTCGTTGTCTGTCTAGCAAATATTTTGGTAGTTATGTATACTAGGGAAAAACAAAACGCGAGAGTAGGATTGCTTCCACTTTTCTTCTTACCCACCCACCCACCCTTTTCTGGTAAGGAAGTGTATCGTTTTCAATCCTCTTCTTAAAAATTCAATCTAGGATTCACGTGTTCTGGGATTCCGTGGTATCATAGGTTGTGTGTGTGTGTAATCCCTTGTCTATCTGTTGCATCCAAGTTGTTATCTCTATCGGCCTTTTGGTTATCAACTGTTGGTACATTCCATACCGACAGGCTTTTGCAAACCGACGCGATCTATCTGATTCGTTGTATACCGACGCGATCTTTCTTACTCCTTGTTATCCGACGTTATCTTGTTTGGGGTGTTCGTTTCCGTAGTCACTAATCCTTAGGTTCATCGTGAGAAGAAGGGGTTGGGATATGTGTTCTACTTATTCATGTGCGGAGTAATGATTTGAGTGCGGGATGGAGTCGCGACCATACCACTACTCTTATCATTCGCTCTTGTATATTGAATTGGTAGTGTCACTAATCTTGATTCGTTAAGTGATTTTGCGCATCTATTGGTATTTTAATGCCGAAATTTGTGGAAAAAATTTCTTTGATATATTTGTGTACCACACTCCTTTTCAGTCGTGTGCGATATGCTTAATATCTTCTAGGTGCTTTAAACTTCGTTGATATTTTAATATCATCTTAGTAAATTGTATCCTTTAATCTTGATTAATTCCATCTTGGTACTATTTTGGATTATTATTATTCTCCATCATAGTACTGACTTGTGTTTTATATCAATAACAGGATGGCACCAGCACGCCGTTCTGAGGAGGACATACAACCTGAACTGGGGGCAGCGTTGTCAAGCATCGCCAATGCCTTGGCAGCAATGCAGCAAAACCAGCAGCGTTTCGAGGAAAGTGTCAGGAGGAATGAGTTTGTTCCGCTACCTCCACCTCCCAAGCGAGGAGACATCAAAAGCTTCCTGAAGTTCAACCCACGCCTGTTTGATGTTTCTGATCAACCACTTGATGCTGATGATTGGTTGCATGAGATGTCAAGGCTACTGGTGACTGCTGATGTTCCTGAGCAAGAATGGGTAAAGTGTGCTACTCACCTTCTGAAGGGAGACGCAACTCTCTGGTGGGAGAATTACCTGAAGGCAAACTGCACTGGTTTTCAGCCTACTTGGGAACAGTTCACTGGAGCTTTCAAAGAGCAGTATCTGTCAGAAATTGTCATGGAGAGGATGAAGGAAGTGTTTCTCAACCTCAAGCAGGGTAATGATAATGTCAATACCTACATCAGGAACTTCATGAACCTTTCTCGTTATGGTGGCGATGAGATCTCTGATGACAAGAAGAAGCAAAAGAGGTTCCGGCAAGGGCTCAATGCATCGATTAAGTATGCAATCACACATGCAAGGCCGGCGTCTTTTCTGGAACTTCAGCATACAGCTCTGCAGGAAGAGGCAAGTAGGCAAGTGTTTGAGGAGTCAAAGAAACACAGCCGTGATGCAGCAAGCTCTTCAGCTATGTCAGCTCCTTCTAAGCGTCGTGTTTGGGTTCCTAACACCCCACCGTCGCTCCCGGCTCCACCAAGACCTTCAAGCTACACGGCAAGGCCACCAAACTTCCTCACTGCTGCTCCCAGGGGCTACAACCACCACTACCCTGGAGCGCCTGGAGGAGTCCCTGGCTACGTTGCTCCACGTCCACCTGGTGCTTGTTTCACTTGTGGAGACACTGGGCATCAGTACTGGAACTGTCCGATGAAGAACAAGGCTCTTCCTCCACCACCTCCAAGATCTGCGGCAAGCTCTCCTTTGGTTCGTGCACCACCACCTCGGGCTCTCAACATCAACACCAAGCCCGGGTCTACTGTTGCTCGTGCCAACTGTGTCAACGCCGCTCAAGCTGAGCATGCACCTGGAGTTGTGATGGGTATGCTTCCCGTTAACTCAGTCCCTGCAAGAGTTTTGTTTGATTCTGGTGCTTCGCATTCTTTTGTTTCGCATAAGTTTGTGCATGAGCAGGATCTAGATATGGTTCCTTTATCACATCGTCTGGTGGTTCTATCTCCTGGTTCAAACATGAGGGCTGCTCATATCAGCCATGGCAATCAAATTGAGATTGGTGGCTCTTCGTTCTCGGCGTCCTTAATTGTTCTAGGCAATTCTGACATTGATGTCATCTTGGGCATGGATTGGTTGATAGCAAATGCAGCTGTGATTGATTGTGCTGAACGCTCGGTTTCTCTGAAGATTCCTGAAGGCCATATAGTCTATTCTCCAAGTCTGACTCCTGCTATCCAGCTTTTCTCTTTGGCGGCTCTGAATGTTGATGCTATGGAAGCTATTCAGAGTGTTCCGGTGGTCTGTGAGTTCCCAGATGTCTTTCCTGAAGATTTGCCAGGTATGCCTCCGGATCGTGAGGTTGAGTTTGTAATTGAGCTTGAACCTGGTACCGCTCCTATCTCCAAGCGGCCTTATAAGATGGGTCCTGCTGAGTTGGCTGAACTCAAATGTCAGCTTGATGAACAAGAGAAGTTGGGTTTCATTCAACACAGTACTTCTTCTTGGGGTAGCCCAACCCTCTTTGTGAAGAAGCGAGACCAGACTGATAGACTTTGTGTTGACTATCGGGCTCTCAATGCTAAAACCATCAAGAATAAATATCCCCTTCCGCGGATTAATGATCTCTTTGATCAGCTAGATGGAGCTGTGGTATTCTCTAAGCTTGACTTGAGAAGTGGTTATCACCAAATCAGGATTCGCAAGGAAGATGTTCCTAAAAAAGCTTTCACCACCCGCTATGGCCTGTATGAGTACACGATCATGTCTTTCGGTCTCACCAACGCACCTGCCACCTTCTCGAGGCTCATGAACTCGGTTTTCATGGAGTATCTTGATAAGTTCATTGTGGTCTACCTGGATGACATCCTAGTCTATTCTAAGTCCCAAGAAGAGCATGAAGAACACCTTCGGTGTGTCCTAAACAAGCTTCGTGAGAATCGCTTGTATGCAAAGTTCTCCAAGTGTGAGTTTTGGCTGCCTCAAGTAACCTATCTTGGTCATGTCATCTCCGCCAAGGGCATTGCAGTCAACCCGGAAACTGTGAAGACAATTGTTGAATGGCTTCCTCCTGTCAATGTCAAGGAAGTGCGGAGTTTCCTTGGTTTGGCTAGTTATTGCCGTCGCTTCGTTCAGAACTTTTCGAAGATAGCGAAGCCTCTTACCGATCTCCTCAAGAAAGGCAAGAAATATCTTTGGACTCCTGCATGTCAAGCAAGCTTTGAGACACTCAAAGAGAAGCTCACTTCCACACCAGTCTTGGTTCCTCCGGATACATCCAAGCCGTTCCAGATATTCTGTGACGCCTCTTTGCATGGATTGGGTGCGGTCCTTATGCAAGAAAAACAAGTTGTTGCTTATGCCTCTCGATAGTTGAAGACGCATGAGATCAACTATCCTACACATGACCTCGAGCTCGCAGCAGTTGTCTTTGCTTTGAAAGTATGGAGACACTACTTGCTTGGTAACCGTTGTGAGATCTTTTCTGATCACAAGAGTCTGAAGTATATCTTTACTCAGCCTGATCTCAACCTTCGGCAGAGGAGATGGATTGAAGCAATCAATGACTTCGATCTGACCATCAACTACATTCCGGGCAAAGCTAATGTCATGGCAGATGCTCTCAGCCGTAAAGCTTATGTCAACAACCTCATGATGGAAGAACAACAGCCTCTCTTGTGCGAGGAATTCCGTCAGCTCAACCTTGAAATTGTGGAACAAGGGTATCTCCTGAACCTTCTAGCGACCCCTCTCTTGGAAGAAAAGGTTCGCTCTCGTCAGCTTGGTGACCCGTACACCAGGAAGATCATCTCTAAACTTCATCTTCCGAAGTATGAGTCCTTCCACGTCGATGATCAAGGCACGCTTTTCTTTGAACACCGGATGTTTGTTCCGAACTACCCGGGTTTGAGAGAGCAAGTTCTCAAGGAGGCGCATGATTCTGTTCTTTCTATCCAGCCTGGCAGCACAAAGATGTACATGGACTTGAAAACACAATATTGGTGGCCTGGTTTGAAACGGTATTGTGCCAAGTATGTCTCGGAGTGTGATGTCTGCCGCAGAGTGAAGGCTGTCCATCAGAAACCTTCCGGTCTTCTACAGCCATTAAAACCCCCTGAATGGAAATGGGAGAAAGTGGAGATGGACTTCATCACTGGTTTTCCTAGGTCGCAGAAGGGCAACAATGCAATCTTTGTTGTCATTGATAGGCTTTCTAAAGTGGCTCACTTCTTCCCCGTCAAGGAAACCATTTCTGCAATTCAGTTGGCTGAGCTCTATATCAACAGAATTGTCTCTCTGTATGGGGTTCTGCTTGAGATCAGTTCAGACCGTGGAAGCATCTTCACTTCCAAGTTCTGGGAAAGTTTCCAAAATGCTTTGGGAACAAAGTTGAACTTCAGCACAGCTTACCACCCTCAGTCGCAAGGACAAGTTGAAAGGATCAATCAGATTCTGGAGGATATGCTTCGTGCTTGCGTCATCTCTTTTGGCATGAAGTGGGAAGAATGTCTTCCTTATGCTGAATTCTCTTACAACAATAGCTTCCAGAAAAGTCTAAAGATGGCACCATTTGAGGCTCTCTATGGTCGCAAATGCAGAACTCCGATTGGTTGGTCGGGTGCAGGAGAAAGGATCTTGTTTGGCCCTGACATTGTGACTCAAGCGGAGGAGAAGGTTCGCATCATTCTTGAAAATCTGAGGATTGCTCAAAGTCGCCAGAAGAGCAATTATGACAGGAAGCACACGGACATGGAGTATGTCCCTGGTGATCTCGTTTACCTTCGTGTCACTCCCATGAGAGGCACGCACCGCTTTGGTATCAAAGGAAAGCTGGCTCCTAGATACATCGGTCCATTCAAAATTCGTGGAAGAAGAGGAGAAGTTTCTTATGCTATTGAGCTCCCGGAAAAACTCAAAGTCCATGATGTTTTCCACATCTCTCAGCTCAAGAAGTGCTTCAAGGATCCCGGCAGGACCGTGGATCATGAGCTTATCAATCTCCAAGAAGACCTGTCTTATCAAGAACACCCCACAAAAATCCTTGAAGTTGCAGAAAGAAGGACTCGCAACAAGTCCATCAAGTTCTGCAAGGTGCAGTGGTCGCACCATTCCGTTGATGAAGCCACTTGGGAACGTGAAGATGAGCTCCGTGCCAAGTATCCTACCCTCTTTGTGTCTTCTTCTTCCTAGAATCTCGGGGCAAGATTCCTGTTTAGTGGGGGAGAGTTGTAGCATCCCAATTGTCTAACAATTGTAATGCTACTTGGTCTAGTAATATAATGGCTACTTCAAACATATAATTGTTGCATCATCATTATATCATGCTCATGTCATCATGCCACTTTGCATTTGAGCATCATATAAAACCCTTTTGATTTGGTTCTTCTCTCATATGCATTGTTAATTGTATTTGCCTCTTGATATTGTATTTGGCTGTTAATATATTGTTAAATGCCCAAGTTGAGTTGGGGGCATATCTTTTATTTAACTCCACCACCTTTCTTTCACCACCTTATAATTCCACCATCCAACTAAATGTGAGCTTTGCACTTTCTTTGGGTTTTACCTCTAGCTCATGTGGGTTGGGATGGATCCAATTCTTTTCCACATGCTCTCATCTTGGCATCATGATGTTTTCACATTAGTGATATATGAGAGCCACATGGCCACCTTTGCCTGCCTTGTGAGTGGGACCTTTTTCTCCTAGCTTCCATATGGATTATTATGGAATTATGCTCATGTTGGGATATTTTTGGGACTAGTAATCATCTAGTGGAACATACACACTAGCATGTCCCATTTTATTTCAAACATGGCCATCTCCAACTACTCCACCTGGGGCATCCTTTCATTTCTTTTGCTTGGCTTTATTCCACCTTTGGAAATGCATAATAATAATGCCATGTCATAAAATTGTTCTCACAAGAATCAACATGGCAATAAATATTTTGCATGGGCCA
Organism: Avena sativa; assembly: GCA_916181665.1. NCBI lineage: Eukaryota > Viridiplantae > Streptophyta > Magnoliopsida > Poales > Poaceae > Avena > Avena sativa. The sequence goes on along the minus strand of OV702299.1, from coordinate 81,081,841 downwards.
TGCAAGTGCCACCTTTTCTATTATTTGGTTTTTATTTGAATCTTGAGTGGATCATCATCTCTCTCTCTTTCTACCACTCCTTTTGGCTTGGTCTTAGTTGATCTTGCTTAAAACATTCCACCTCTCCCTCTTTTTGGTCTAGCTTGGTGTGATCTTGGTCTTGCTTGAGCTTGCCCAAAAGGAAAACCATCTTTCACCACCCCATCTAACCTAACCCGAGCCTCCCCTCTCCTCTCTTCTTCTTTTCTCTCTGCCGAGCAGTCCCACCGCGAGCCTACCTCCTGGCCTCACCCTACCCCACCTGGACGTCCCCATCTGCCTGCCCTGCCCGAGCCAGCCGAGCACGTGAGGAGAGGTGGAGAAAAGGTGGCCGAAGCCACCTTTATCCCCAACCTGCTCCCACCCGGCATCCCCGCCTCCCCCTCACCTTTTCCTCCTCCCACACAATACCTCTGCGTCCCCAGATCTCCCCAGGCCACCCCTCTCTCCCTGCCTTCCCCTACCACCGGCTACACCATCGCCGGCCATCGTCGGTGTCGTCGTCGTTTCCTCGAACCAGCAGGCGAGCGTGGCGTGGAGGCTGTCAAGGAAGTCGAGTACGTTCCCCTGCATCGACCAGTACCGCCAGCTAGGAGGAGAAGGTCCAGAGCGGGAGATCGCCGCCGACGCCGACGCCAAACCCTAGCTCGCCCGGCGTCTGCCTCGTCGCCGATCGCTAGCTCCTCTGCCCGAACCATCCGCACCAACATCCTCCCGGTGAGCTGCTGCACCTCTCTGGCACTCTCCCGCTGTTTCTCTCTTCCTAGACGAGCGGATCCCGGCGACGAACGCCCTCTGTGCACGGCAGGTTCGTCGTCGTCTGTTCTCGGTACCTCGCGTATCCCTCATCTCACCGCGTAACCCCACCTGACACAACCCCCTAGCCTACCGCAGCGGCTCTGCCCACCGCGCGCGTGGCCCGCGTCGCGGGTTCGAACCCTGCACCGAGCCCGCCCTGTCAAGCACCGATCGATCGGCAGAGAGCAGAGGAAGAAGCACAGTACACGTCGCCGCTTTTGCAGTTAACCCCCTGCCTAGTTTTTATGCTTAACCCGTGGTACCCTTTTGGCCCACCAGTCAGCCGCCGTTCAATCTTGCAGAAAAGCCCCTCGGTTTTCTCCGGTCTTAACCCGCGCTACCACGGATGCCCCACGTGTCACGCCCCGGCTGGCGCGCCCGCGAGTGGGTCCGTGTGTGCCGTGGCCCCACATGTCATTCGCTTGAGCTAGATTAGGCCGCGGTGTAAAATGTTTTCCGTGCGCTGTGGAGTCCCAGTCAGCCCTGGCCCCACCCGTTAGTGGCTGGGGTTAGCTGTTCCTGAGTACAAAAAGCTTTTCTGTAATCTGTTTAAATTCAAACTTTTTCAAAATTAATTCAAATTCAAATTTAAATCTGTTTTTAAATATCTTTTAAAATACAAATCCAAATAATGCAAATAATATATGTTTTCAAATTAGAAAAATGTGAGGAATTCAATTATGCTATCCAAAATATATTTTGAACACTTTAATTTCCAAGTTGATTAAAACTACAATAAAATGCCCTTTTTTTAATTATTTAATAACTTTTGTTTTATAACTCCAAATTTAACAAATAATATGTCTAAAATGATTAGCTCGACGAGACCTTTCTGTTTATGCATTCCATGTTCTGTTTTGCAGCATGCATCATATAAAAAATAAAGTATACAGCAACCTAATTGAGTATAAAATATGATTAAAACCCCATAAATGATTTAATCTTGTACTTCACACCTCACCCATGCCATGCTACTTTAATGCCATGCAAATTGTGCATCATTCATCATGGCATGATTGTTTGCTTGTCGCATTTTATTCATATGCTTGTGCACCTTATTTATGTTGGCCCTTGTTTGTTTGGTTATTCTTCGAATAGACGCTGAGCAGAGGATATACCAAGAGAACCAGGAGCACCACCCAGATCCTTCTCTCGCTTCAATTGAGCTGCCAGGCAAGCACTACCACATGCTTGCATACATATAGTACCTATTGCCTCTTTCTTATTCTTGCATCATTGAGTCGCGATTGCATTAAATTGAATCCCAAGTATTGCATAGCCTTTACATTTAAAACCCACCGAAGCTTGTTCCTCCATCCCATGAGCCATTACTACAGGAGTTGTTTGAGCCATGCGAGTCGTAGAACAGCATGTGTAGGGTATGTGAGTGTCTGATGGATAACGAGGTACCTAAACAACTTAACCTGAGTAGTAATGGGATAACTAATGAAAGTGGCATCGGTGAGCCATATTCGCTATTTGGTTTTTCAGGCTCACTTGTGTCCCGTAGGACCCCGAGTACTTGATTCCTGTTCCTTGAATATTCGTGCTATCCACATCCGGGAGGCTTATGAACCCCCCTGAGCCAGAGCTTGATTCATTCTTATTTCTTGGGGCCACAAACTAGTTTGAGGTTTTATTTACTATCCTGTACTTATGCCATGCTTTACTGCTTTATTTAAATTGTGCGAGGTACTGCACACTGTACTGTTTAGGTCCGTGACCCGTTTTCGCTGTATCGACAAGCCCAGTCACACTTTCGGGTTCCCAGTCGTTTACAGCCGGCCACACAAACCTTGAGTCCGTCTCGTAGCCGGCCAGCTTCGTTGCGGGTAGCTTAATGGGGTGGCCCCCTGAAATATTTCTGAATCCTGTAATTGCTTTGTCGTGACTGCCTCGTTGGGTTTTGATTTGGTTTTTCTGAGGCATATCGAGTGTGTGTTGCTATTTGTGCACCCCTGCAGGGTAAAACTTTCTGAAAGCCGTGTCCGCGGTTATGGACGACTTGGAGCACAGTTTCTCGATCATAGACAAGCATAACTAAAGTACCGCTCTTAATTTGACTAGACTAGGTACCTGACTAGTAAATAGTGCAAGACTCATGGAATGGATAATAAAACTGCCAACGGATGGGGGGATGTTTGTCCGTTTCCTCGTCGGTAAGCGAGGAGGAGGATGGATCTGTTAAGATTACCGTTATAACTGTTGTTATTAATTCACGGACATCCGTCTATCTTTGGTTAGGCGGATGGTTAGCGAGTATCTATAGAACTGTTAGGGTTTATCTTTTGCTGCAATTGCGTCACCCCAGGTTGTGTCCCCTTTAGAGGCATAAAGACTTGCTGAGTACCCCTAGGGTCTCACACGATAAATTATTGGTTCAGATGAACATGTACACTCGCAAGATGGATACTGGGTGGAGGAGACGGACGATGTGGGCAACGATCATTCGGTGTAGAGATTCTGGGAACGGGGATCCGTGAGATCTGTGGGCGGGATGTGCTTATTTATGGGGCATCTTATGCCGATTTGCTTCTTATCCGTACTCGGATTTTGTCTTCCGCTTCCGCTTGATACTCTGATGTTTGATGTATGAGGAGATATCCTAAACTATTATATCTATCTAGGATATTGGATCTTGCCGTATGGCGTTGCTATATTTCCTTTCTTTTTAGATGGAATGGCTCTGATGTACTATTGTAGGGTGGCTTGCATACATACTCATTTGTGTATGTAGTTGATCCCTTCGCCTGCCGATTACGCCGCCCGTTCTTGTCCCGATGTTTAGAAATGGTTGGGACGGCCGAAAGGTCTACCTGTGAGTGGCATTTGGGCCCCACCGTACTATTTCAACCATTTCTGCTCATCCAGGCTTGTAACTAGGAGCGTAATTCACCGAGGTAGTTACAGCATGTGAAATGGAATTCTAGCAAGGGGTTATTTGTGAATGTTTGTCATTAAAGTAATTGAAAAAATTCTGAATAAAATAAAAGAGTTTTATTTAATGAGAGTTTGCATTAAATTTGGTGGAAATTTAATGGGAATTTGAGTGGAGAAAATTGAAGGGCCATTTTGTGAGTGGAGTGTCCACCCACATGAATGAAGGAGGGGAGAGGGCAGCCCCCATGGCTGGCGGCCAACCCCTTGGGTGCCCCCCTCCTCCTATAAAAGGAGCCCCCCTCCTCACTTGTCTCTCACACCTCCTCGTGAAGGATCTCTCTCCCCCTCTAGAATTTATCCCCCATGGTCTCGGACTAGCGAGATACATGTTCCCGGTGGCTATTCGGCAAGAAAGAGTTGTGCTTCCGCTGCATCGCTGGAGAGAGGAGGCGGAGGTTGCTCGGTGCCTCGAACGTGTGTGCGAGCACGGATGCGCTGCTGATTTGCGGCGCTAGGACTTCCTCTCGATCTTGAGATCAACAAGAGATCGTCTACATCAACCACAAGTTGAACTCGTTAAGCTTTGTCGGTCTTCAAGGGTATGTTCTCTACGGATATACATCCGCCCGTTGTTTGTATCTAGTAGATAGATCTTGGTACATAGTTCCCATCGTAGGAAATTTTTTGTTTTCTATGCTGCGAACCCTACAATGCCTTGCTCTAATAATATGACTAATGATTCAAACATGTCTCCACACAAGGTGTAGGTCATATTTGTGAATCCTTGATGTCTACGGACTTCTATTCTTGTAGATAGTTGTTGGGCCTCCAAGTGCAGAGGTTTGTAGAATAGCAGCAAGTTTCCCTTAAGTGGATTACCCAAGGTTTATCGAACTCAGGGAGGAAGTGGTCAAAGGTATTCCCTCTCAAGCAAACCTGCAATCAAGATACAAGAAGTCTCTTGTGTCCCCAACACACCCAGTATAGGTGCACTAGTTCGGCGAAGAGATAGTGAAATACAAGTGGTAACGGTGCCAGAAAACAGCTTGACGGCGAGGCAAAGACTAAAGGCAACAAGAAGGAAGCAAGAAAACATGCAACAAATCTATATGCAAACGGTGTTTCAATGTTTAGAAACAAGGCCTAGGGATCATACTTTCACTAGTGAACACTCTCTCATATAAATATCCTCTCTTCATGATACTACTCTTAACTACTCTCCGGTTGGACACTCTAATCCATGGTAGGGCTATAACAGCACACATCAAAGTCTGCCTTCCCCAATCTAGATAACCCCACACTGTTACCTTGAGCGCTAGATGGTTCCAACAAACACCACAATTTCAATGAGACACCCAACTCCAAATATAACTCATAACAAATATTCAATCTAGCCAAAGTGCCACACACACGGTATGCCCGCTATCACTTTCACACACGTGGGAAAGCATAGATCTATTAAAGTACAAAGAGTATTTATGTAGACTCAAGCCTAAGTGCCACCATGGCGTGCACGCTGTCACTTTCACACACATGGGGAGAGCAGAGATCTAATGAAGCACTTGAGTAGCAAGGTAGATCTACTTGATTACAAAGCTCATGATCACAATATGACCATGCATAGAGAGAGATATGAACACATAGCTACCGGTAGAGCCCTTAGCCTCGAGGAAGAACTACCCCCTTCTCATCATGGGAATCAGCAATAGTGATGAAGATGGCGATGGAGATCGATGGAGATGGCTCCGGGGGCACTTCCTCGTCCCGGCAGGGTGCCAGAACAGATACTTTCTGTCCCCCGAATCTCCCCTTCGGCGGCGGTGGCGCTACAGAGGTTTTCGTGGATTTCTTCTGGATGATTTAGGGTTTTCCCCTGGGGGCTTCTTATAGGCGCAGGAGGTAAGGTCGATGGAGGTCCAGGGGGCCCACACCCCTTGTGGGCGCGGCCTAGGGTGGGCCCGCGCCCACCTAGGGTGTGGCCACCCCGGTTTCCTCCTTCGTCTCATCTTCGATTTTCTGTATCGCTCAGGGAAAAATATGAATTTTGGCTTTTGTCACGTCCAATTCCGAGAATATTCATTTTTTAGCTTTCTAAAACCAAAAACAGCAGAAAATAGGCAACTGGCACTGTGGCATCTTGTCAATAGGTTAGTTCCAGAAAGTGTATAAAAATACCTCAAAGTGTAGACAAAACATAGCAAAGTAGATACAAAACAAGCATGGAGCATCAAAAATTATAGATACGTTTACGACGTATCAAGCATCCCCAAGCTTAACTCTTGCTCTTCCTCGAGTAGGTAAGTGATAAAAGAATAATTTTTGAGGTGACATGCACCATCAAAACCAAGATCAAACCATTTGCAAGCATTGAAAGCTGGGAACAAAGAACTCTAAACATGTGCATGAAAGATGGAGTTCTAACAATAGGACATAGTAACTATGCATGCAACATGAAAGGCTACAAACAAAGATCGTGTATAAGTGCAAGCATATACAACATAGACGACACAATGGTTCAGGATTATTAGGGTCAAAGAATATAAAGTATGCCATCAAGTTCGTGATGGCTTTAATCACTAAGTTTTCACATAAAAAAATAGTTTTTAATTGGAAGATAGCTGAAAACAAGAATATACTTGGAATGGTGTAACACACCATGCATAGGAGTTTATAGTGGACACTTTGGAATAACTTGGTTTCTTGGGAGTTGGAAGAATGAGTAGAGCTTACTCACACAAGTGGAGGCTAGCAAAAGACCGGGAGCAACCAACTAAGAGAGCAATAATGGCCATAATCATGCAGTGCAACAAAGCATTACTAATCAAAGCATAGAGTGGTACTACAAGTCAATGACTAAATGATCATATAGGCTATGGTGACTTGTTCATAGTCATAACATGGTGTGATCATGTGCCAAGTCAACCCAAACAAAGCATCAAAGGAGAATACCACAATACTATGATTTTTGCATGCTAAAACAACACATAATTTCTTCAAGACACACTAAGCAATCCCAATTGTTTGGAACAAGACATGCTACAGCAATAATCACTAATAATAAGGTCAAAACAACACCTAGCATGTCATGCTAAAGTCTAAGTCACAGTCAATGCAAGCTCCTCTTGCACTTACAAGCAAGAACTTACTACTCTTTTCCAACACCAATCAACCTATTTGAAACAACTCACAAAGATAATAATCAATAAAGACCAGTGATCTTGTCTCACAAATCCACAAATAAGAATTAAAAAGTTCTAAGCTAAAAGCACAAGAAAACTAAGGCTGCACGCAGTGCTAGCAAAAGAGAACACTCACAAGACAATAAGAGTGAAAACTAGAGTGTTATAGGCAATGGAAACAGAGTGTGTCTCTCTCCAAAAGAAGTGCGGTGTAACCAACCAACTTACTCAAGCAAACAAACAAACGGAAACCAAAAACGAAAACTAAGACGCTCCAAGAACAACACAACAATGCATGAAACAATAAAAACAAAGTGTCTAGATAGACCTGAGATTTTTATTGATAAAGAAGGGGATGCCTTGGGCATCCCCAAGATTTGATGCTTGTACCTCTTGAATATTTCTTGGGGTGATATGGGGTGGCATCCCCAAGCTTGAGATTTTGTCCATTCTTCATCTCATTACATCATTTTTTCTCTACACCTGCAAATTTTCCTTCATACAAAACTTCACACAATCCTCATTAGCAACATTAGTGTATTCAAAAGATATTAGACCTATGGCAAAGCTTTGGAACATCAAAACTTTTCACTAAAAACACAAGCTGCTGTAGCAACTCCTTCAAAAATCTCAATTCCCCAAAAGAGAACTCAAAAAGGAATCAATAAGAAGCAAATGCAAATAATGGCAGAAATCTGTCAAAACAGACCAACAGGTAGAACCTATTTTTTCTAAGATCTTATGTTGCTCAAATAAAAAAGTGTTAAACTAACGAAAGTTATCTAACATACTGGGGGATTTATTTGTAAATTTTCAGCTCAATCCGACATATAGAGACTCCTCACGAATTTTTATAGTGGAGGACAAAAATCTGTTTTGGGACAGCAACTCCCCAAATCTTACTTCCCTCTTATTAGAGGTCATTCTTGGCACAAAAAGCAAACAAAAATGATAAGGAGAGGTCATTACTGAAGTAATAACTTCCAAGACTCAAGAAAACTCTTGGGTTATCTCCCAACAAATACTTTTCTTTAATGCCTTTAAGTTAGGCATGATAGTTTGAGAAGATGCTCACATAAGAAATATGAATTGAAGTAAAAGAGAGCATCAAGAAGCAAATTCAAAACATATTTAAGTCTAACCCACTTCCTATGCAAAATAATCTTGTAAAGAAACAAGTCATGAAAGCACAAAGCACCAAGCATAGGAAAGCAAAACAAGTGCAACTTCAAGACTTTTAACATAAAGAGGGGAAACTTAATATCATTGAGATACATAAAACCATGTTTCTCTCTCTCATAATAACTTTCAGTAGCATCATGAATAGAATTAACAATATAACTATCACATAAAAAATTCTTATCATGAGCCACATGCATAAAATAGTTATTACTCTCCACATAAGCATAGTCATTCTTATTAATTATAGTGGGAGCAAATTCAACAAAATAGCTATCATTGTTATTCTCATTACCATAATCATCAAATATAGGAGGCATATTGTAATCACAATTGATTTTCTCCTCAATAGAAGGTGGACTGAAAATATCATACTCATCATTGTAATCATCATAAATTGGAGGTTTGGTATCATCATAAGCAATCGAATAGCCATCTTCCAAAGCTGGGGGACTAAAAAGATCATTTTCATCAAAACTAGCTTCCCCAAGCTTAGAATTTTCCATAGCATTAGCAACAATGGTGTTCAAAAAATTCATACTAATAACATTGATATTAATAAAGCTCCATAGGTTTTTTAATTTCCTCTTCAAACACTTCATGTCCTAACTCAAGATAAAGACTATATAGCTCTCTAATTTTTTTTGTTTTCCATTAAGCCTAACTAGTGAAAACAAGAAATAAAAAGACAAAATTGTAGAATATAAAGGAAATAACTTCGAGCACTCACACCGGAGGATGTGAGTACCTTTTACCTTACCTCCACGGCAACAACACCAGAAAAGAGCTTGATGTTTACGTACTTCTATTCTTGTAGAGAGTTGTTGGGCCTCGAAGTGCAGAGGTTTGTAGAATAGCAGCAAGTTTCCCTTAAGTGGATTGCCCAAGGTTTATCGAACTCAGGGAGGAAGTGGTCAAAGGTATTCCCTCTCAAGCAACCCTGCAATCAAGATACAAGAAGTCTCTTGTGTCCCCAACACACCCAATATAGGTGCACTAGTTCAGCGAAGAGATAGTGAAATACAAGTGGTAACTATGCCAGAAAACAGCTTGATGGTGAGGCAAAAACTAAAGGCAATAATAAGAAACAAGCAAACATGCAACAGATCTAGATGCAAATGGTGTTTCAATGTTTAGAAACAAGGCCTAGGGATCATACTTTCACTGGTGAACACTCTCTCATATAAATATCCTCTCTTCATGATACTACTCTTAACCACTCTCTGGTTGGACACTCTAATCCATGGTAGGGCTATAACAGCACACATCAAAGTCTGCCTTCCCCAATCTAGATAACCCCACACTGTCACCTTGAGCGCTAGATGGTTCCAACAAACACCACAATTTCAAAGAGACATTCAACTCCAAATATAACTCATAACAAATATTCAATCTAGCGAAAGTGCCACACACAGTATGCCCGCTGTCACTTTCACACACGTGGGGAAAATCATAGATTTTTTAAAGCACAAAGAGTATTTATGTAGACTCAAGCCTAAGTGCCACCATGGCGTGCACGCTGTCACTTTCACACACATGGGGAGAGCAGAGAACTAATGAAGCACTTGAGTATCAAGGTAGATCTACTTGATTACAAAGCTCATGATCACAATATGACCATGCATAGAGAGAGAGATGAACACATAGCTACCGGTAGAGCCCTTAGCCTCGAGGAAGAACTACTCCCTCCTCATCATGGGAATCAGCAACGATGGTGAATATGGCGGTGGAGATCGATGGAGATGGCTCCGGGGCACTTCCCCGTCCCGGTAGGGTGCCGGAACAGAGACTTTTTGTCCCCCGAATCTCCCCTTCGGTGGCGGTGGCGCTACAGAGGTTTTCGTGGATTTCTTCTAGATAATTTAGGGTTTTCTCCCCGGGGGATACTTATAGGCTCAGGAGGCAAGGTCGGTGGAGGTCCAGGGGGCCCACACCCCCTGTGGGCGCGGCCTAGGGTGGGCCCATTCCCACCTAGGGTGTGGCCACCCTAGTTTCCTCCTCCGTCTCGTCTTCGATTTTCTGTATCGCTCAGGGAAAAATATGAACTTTGGCTTTTGTCACGTCCAATTCCGAGAATATTCATTTTTTAGCATTCTGAAACCAAAAACAGCAGAAAACAGGCAACTGACACTGGCATCTTGTCAATAGGTTAGTTCCAGAAAGTGTATAAAAATACCTCAAAGTGTAGACAAAACATAGAAAAGTAGATACAAAACAAGCATGGAGCATCAAAAATTATAGATATGTTTCCGACGTATCAATCCTACTTCTTTAGTGAAATCATAATTGAAACACAATGATCATTATCATTGATTTCTTTATTTGATGTGAAGACTCACGTTCTAGAACATATTCCATTGCGCTTCTCAACACTCTGATCCAGGGTCTTATATCTTCATCATGTTCTCACTTTCTTCCATTAACTACATTGTCGAGGATACACTTTCTCGACAATGCACCAAACCTTTAGCAATACTAGTTTTGCCTTCTTTTGGTTTTAGTTATGTATTTTTTTATTTCAAAGTTTCCAATGAATACTCTACAAGGACTTGTTCGCTGTTTTTTTTGGTTTTATCAAATAACTCTAAAAACCTTCACGATGATCCATACCATATATGGTGTCATTTCTCATGAATTCTAGATGGTTTACTTTGTTCTAACTGAGTGTTCTCTAATTCGAACCAATGATCTTTATAGTAACACTACCTTGTTTTATTTGGTGCCACCTTTTGCTCACTTAATTATATTATGATGTTTTACAATTCAATGCATTTGAAAATCAAATGCATCACAATTTTGTGAATCGTATTTCACAATTTATTATGCCAACAATGTTGAATTTCCTTACTATTGATCAAATCGTAGTAACTTGATTCTCTTTTATTTTTCAATACTCTTTGATACTGAAATCTTTGATCATATAAAATAGTTTTATGCTCATGTTTCATTTGGTAAACTCTTTTACTTAAATCAACAATAAATAAATGATAATCACCACTTTTGTTCAAACACGGCACATCGAACATGTATTTTCTTTTAACAATTCATCAAACACTTTATATTCTATAATACACGGTGTTTCAGTTATCTTGCCTAAACATGGGTCTGATTTGTATATGACAAGAGATCAAATATCTCCGATTTTCACATACTATCATGATAACCTTTGAATTTTAAACAATGGTTTCATCCAAAATGAATATATCATTTAGTTGGGTATTTCAAGGAATTTTAATGTTTCACAAATTTTCATGCATTATCAATTAGTTCTACAACTCGAATAATTCACACATAATCGAAAAAACATATGAACACGAATAGAAATCATTCATAAACGTAGAACAGTTGTTTTGTTACAAATTCATAGGAATAACCGTCACACGAAGTGCAAGACATAATAATAAATTTCATATTCCATCGATTACAATAATTATCCAAAATGATAAACTAGGTGATAAATGTTGAGGGAGGGTGTCGTCGGCCATCATCGTCATGCTCGCCATTAACACGCAACATCACCTCCTCTCCAGTAAGCAACTCTTATGCAGCAGGACATGTTTTCATAAAACATAACAAGTATAAGATACTTTAATGCTACAATAAGTGTTTGCAAGATTATAACATTTGTAAAACTGTATATCATATATACCTTCATCATCGATGACCTCTCCGGCAATAGGTTCAACCTTCACATTTCTGAAATGTGATATGAACTCATGGAAATCATGTGTTTCACCATCACCTCTCATGAAGCAGGTTTGGACATGTCCTTGGTAGCTGGGAGGCAGCGACCGAAGCAATACGCTTATTGCAAAAGAATCAGTCATCCAGTAGTCTATAAAATGAACCAGTCTCATGTACGCATCATGCATGCGCTCCAAGTGACTCTCCAAACAAGTATGAAAAAGAAATCTCCAAGGAGCTCGTGCTTCCACATGCGCACCTGGTCCACGAACTCCGCCCTCAGCTGATCCACCATCGAATATGGGTCAATATCACCCATGAGCGGATGCGGTTCATCCACCATCACATAGCACATTATCACTTGAATGAAGGTGGACATCTCACGATGATAATAGATGTCTTCCCACTGCTATGGAGTCTCATAATCGGTTGTCTCATCCAAATCCATCGGGTAGCATATGTAGTCGACCATGTTGTTCTCACTAAGGAGGACATTCTGACGCACTATCCAATCAGGGAACTTGGATACATCTAGTTTGAGCTTCTCAGCAACTACCCAATTAGCAATCTCAAAAGAAGATTTACGATGATCCATATTCTACATTTACAATTGCAAAAGGATTTACACTAAATTTATAATTATGCGAGATTAAGAACTCCACTAAAACTATTATCCCCAAAAGTTTTTAGTGATAACATGATACCAATTCACTACATCGCCCTTGATCGTCACGACCGGTGATATAGTTGCAAAGGTGGACGTCAAAACGTCGATCACATCATTCATGCGACTCGTGCTCGATCTTTCAATCATCTCGTGTTATGAGGCCATGTCTATACAGCTAGGCTCACCAATTCAACCTTACGTGTATAGCTATGCAACATGGCTTACACTCACCTTATGCGAACGTAGATATGTCTGACACCCGATCGTCACGACGTGCCTCATAATGGAGAACTCTCTTGGTGGTGCACACTAAGGGAGAACATGTTCATTTGTATTATGTATTAAGGATCATCTTATTAATGCTACTATCGATTATCTAATACTAACATGTACCAAGATGCATAAAAAATAAACATCAAGTAAATGCCATGCGATATGTTACTTCACGCTGTGATATCCATCCCGCGCTTTCGGGTCCGGCGTCGGGTACCGGCGCCTCTGGCTTATAGTCCACCATCATGATGACCGTTATTGCCACCTAGTAACAGAAAATAAACTATTTTGCCTTGACTATGACAATATCACACCATAATACCCATGCAAAATAAAGTTAGACGCTTATACTTTATCTTTGAAAGTTTTACGTGTCTGTTAGGCCTTTTGTGCAAGAACTGTTCTTACCTATGAAATTCAACCACAACTTGAATAAATAATTATGTCTACTACACCCCTCTCGGGGCCTTCCGTTGTAAATGGCATACCAACTAATGCGAGAGAGAAAGACACCCCCAAATCCACGTACACTTGTGGACCGGCCAGTCTCGCAAATTAACGCATAGTGTCAGTTGGGGGCTACTTCATAAAGCATTGATGCGGTATGCGCACGTACACGTGGGAGGATAACAATTATAAAATCAATGCCCACACACTACAACTCGTGTGTTCTACCCGTACTAGCAGTACTACGCATAGATCTAGATTTGATACCATTGTTGGGGTTCCGCAGCAGAAAACAATAATTTTCTATGCTAACAACCCTAATACCAGGATCTATCTATTAGTAATATTAGTAACGGGAGAGGATTTTTGTTAACTTACCGAGTTGAAGACCGAAAAGCTTTGTCAATGTTTAGGAGAACCTGGGTGATGTAGTCATACCGACACCGACCTCAAGGTCGTTTCGAAGTCCAACGACCCCGACAACTCCAAAAACTCCAGGCGCCTCAACTGTAGCACCCTCCAAGGGAATTGCACACGTATGGTGCTTGACAATGACTCCAGCTCCTCTGATCCAACCGAGATCACGGAAGTAGATCTTTTGGATCCAAATCTACCAGCGCGACGACGCTCCGTGGTGAACAAGACCCCCGTTCAGGCAGTCATTACTTGGGACCACGGTCTTGGAAGAGAGAAGGAAGAGAGAGAGGCGGTTGTAAGCAATTCCCAAATCTAGGAGTTTTATTTATTTTTCGATAATCTAATTGCCTCCATGTGCCTCTTCTTATATAAGGGACAGGGGACCTCAAATCTCAATGGCCAAGCCATGTGGGACTAAACAAAGGAGAGGAAGGGGAGGGGTGATTGGATGGCCTAGGCCCTGATGGGCCCAGCGCGGGTTCCCTGGGGCTTAGGCGGCCACCTCCTCCCTCTCCCCTTTTGGCTTTTCCCTCATGGGCCTTTTCCCATAGGGAATTTGTCCCAATAGGGAATTTGAACATTTTAATTCCTTTTCATTTATTAAATAAATAATTAAATCAATATTTAATTTCTATTTACATATTATTTAATTCCCTTGGCTATGGAACTCCTTCCATCCCACTCCGGACATTCTCCGGACCTTCCCGGAACCCTTCCGGTTTCTCCCTCTCTTTTCTCTGGTGATTCTGATGATACCAAAACATTCTTAGAGCTTCGTAAAACACTTAAGTGTGTTACCCTATGGTTCAATAACACTCTAGACATGGTCGAGACCCTTCTCGGACAAATGATCATTAGCGGGACCTAGATGCCCATAATGACCCCTACGCATTCCACAAAACTTGGTCGTTGAACCATCAATGATGTCTCTTATTCCTTTTGTTTATATGATACTTGCGATGTATGATATTTTATCAAAGAAATCACCATGCCGGGTTCAACATCGTTACCGACAATTGCTACTTTACTCGTTTTGATAAGTGATATCCCTGTGACCTAGTCACATGTTGCGCAGCTTAAGAAAATAACTTATCCGAGTGGGCCCAGAGTATCTTCTGTCACGTGGATGGACAAATCCCTCTCTTAACGCATATGCATCAACCTACCCCTTTGATGTACCCGATCACACCTTTATGATCACCATTTTACCGAGTAAAATTTGATGCTCTCAAGGCACTCTCGGGTGACAATGATTAAATATGGTCTCACGGTTTGAGGAACAAGTCACTACGTTTCCTAATTATAGCAACTTGAACTTTGTGACATGATCATGTTATGATACTTAGATTGGGTATGTTCACTAGCTCATTCTCCCAATGAGGTGACTCCATTGTCAACTAGTGTGAAATATCACATGATCAGGAAACCTTGATCATCGATTGACCAATGAACTAGTGACTAGATATTCACAGGGAACTTCTGGTTGTTTACATATCACACGTGTGTTGATGTTTCCTTTCAATATAGTTATAGCATGATATAAAACATAATAATAATTTTTATGAAATATGATAATAATCCACATTATTATTTGTCTCTAGGGCATATTTCCAACAACAAGTACAAGATACCACCTTATTCTCAAGAGAGGATAAGATCATTAACTAGGAGATCCTATGGACAAGCTCTGGTGGACAAGGACAAAGACAGACAAGACCTATTAAAACCATGCCTGCTACAGTATGACAAGATACCAATAGTCAACTTAATACTATGTGTACAATGTTAATGGGGCATCCTTTGTCCCCTGGGCTCCCTTTATAAGGAGCACCAGCGGGAACGATCTCAGGGGCACCCCTCTGGGGGCTCATTTCCCCTAGATCTCTCACGAGCTATCTCTTCTTCTTCCTCTAGCTCTTTAGCATACAAAGAAGCCCTCTCATAGGCATAGTTTACACAGCTCAAGAAGCACCATTGTAGCTACATACACAGCTCATATACAGTTAGATAGTGACGAGGGGTAAACTCGGCAATGCCCATTTTTATGGACTTAGGGTTTTGTGGAAAAGAGAGCGTTGGGGATTTCGTCGGCTGATCAGACAAACAAGAAAGTCGATGCATTTTAATTATTGAGAAAGCTTGGTTACAAAGTTGTTGGTTTGCTAGTTGCGATCTAGCTTACGGCGGATTGCTGGAAAACTACCACCCCCTCTCCATCGAGTCTTCCTATCCTTTATATCAGAGGCTGGGTCCTGGATACGTAGCCAGAGAGGTTACAAGTTAATGTTTACAATATGAACTCTATGTCGGTTCCCGAATATTCCTTAGCGGACAAGGAAAGTCTTTATTTTATTGGGTGCTTCTTGGAATTCGTTGGGACGTCATGGGCCATAAGCTTTTAGGCGCCTAGGGTAACTAATCATAGGGACCCGATAGGTTATACCCATGTCAGTAGCCCCGAGACTCTATCTGAATCGTAGATTCAGGTCGAGTCTCAAAGTTCTGTTTTAGCTGTTTTAGCCAAAGTTTTTGCTGCAAGCAGATGTTTATTTATTTAAGCTTTGTAGGGATTTGGTATAACGAGCCTAATGCATCCGATGGATCAGGAATCAGTTAATTGCTCTTGAAAAAAACGTAAACCTACATCAAATTCAAGTCCCCAGGCTTGAACTCGGTATTTGCTGGCGTAATTCAGTTTGTGCTGTAGATGTCTTATCAAATACTGAATTTCAGTGCTTACATTTCGGGTACACAATGCGTCCATCGGTACTTTTCATCGTATCATAGATACGAATAGGTATTGGCAGAGCGTGTTGTGCGGTTACCAAGCCACTTCAGGATAAATACCGGGGTCTTACACGACATTCAGACATGTTACCACGGAGCACCCGGTCTAAGAAATTTGTATCGACTGCCTTGTTTGGCTGTTGGAATAGCCGAAGTTATCGACTTCTTTAATATTTTATCGGGTTCTCCCGATGGGAGTAACCGTATGAGGAGACAAACATGTAATGCTCATAGGTTTGTTAAAGAATTTCTATAGTGTGCGCGACAGCACTCCCGATAGGAGTAACCCCCGAGGCTACGGTCGAATACTTGGATTCGAGTGTAGGCTCAATTTTATGATTTTCTCATGCTAAAAGTATCGACTCCGTAGGAGGATTTGTTTTATCAGGTGTATGACAGTGCTCCCGATGGGAGTATCCCCCGAGTCTATGTTGCGGTGCTTGTACCAGAGCATAGACTCAAAGGATATCCTTCATCCGAGGAATGTACTATGTTTGATTTTATCGGGTGCACGATAGCGCTTCCGACGGGAGTAGCCCTGAGTCTATGTTCGGGTGCATGCATCAGAGCATAGGCTCCAAGTTCTTTATTCGGATGAACTTTGTTTTATTGATTTTTTGACCACACATGACATCATGGATGACGAAGATAGTGTTTCGCAGTTCTGTCGATGGGACGTATCCTTTTGTGGGCCCAAATGTTCAGTGTGTGTTGATGCATGGATGGCGTAGCGGTGCTACTATTACCGTGTGGTCCCACATCTAGCGCGAAAATCGAGGCATCGTGCGACCGCCCGTGTATTTACCACGATACTTTTAACTGTACGAGATTTTTTCCTTTTTCATTGTTGTCCTGTATCTGCATCTTGTTCGTTTTGATGCTTCACACCTCTCAATCAACGCTGCATAATGACGCCTCCTTTCTTTATATTGATTGAGTTGGGGATTTACTGCCCTTCTTCTTCCTTTGCCATCATCTTCCTCCTCTATTCTTCTGTTCAGAGCGCTTCATCATTCTTGCGCACCTCTACTTCCTTCTGCCCTTTTCGCACTGCTTCCTCTGAGAGACACCATGGGTCGATCCAATGGAGCGTCTTCTGCCGCTGATTCCACCACGAAGAAGACACAGGCCGTTGGGTGGATGCCATTGAAGTGTACGGCTCGCGATCTGCGAGAGGCCCGCAACTTTCACCTATTGGAAGAGGGCTCATGCAAGCTGCTCGGCAATGACAGTACACACGCACCGGAAGAGGGATGTCGGGTAATGTTCCTATCCTTCCTCTTCCATGGTCTTTCTCTTCTTGCCCATGAATTCCTTCATGGGATTCTCTTTGTCTACGACGTATAGCTCTATCAGCTTACGCCGAACTCCATCCTCCACATAACCTTTTTTATCGCCTTGTGCGAGTTCTTCCTCGGGATACATCCCCACTGGGGCCTGTGGAAGAACTTCTACTTTGTTCATCGCAATGCCACCGATATTGTCGTCCACGACGTCGAAGGTGCAATAATTTCTGTGTGCTCAGACATAGAATACTTTGACTTGAAAACTGCGGACTCTGTCCAAGGTTGGAAAAGAAAGTTGTTATATATGAAGGACCAGCAAGTCGAAGGTCATAAGTTCGGGTTGGCCCCTTTCGACCCGACGAAAACTTGTCGAAGGCTTGGTTCCTGGGAGGAGCGCCCATCAGGCAAAGAAATGAAAGAGATCAAGCCACTGCTGGATTGAATTGAGAAGCTGCACACTGTTGAATTGTTGGCCCTTCAGATTCTGACATATTTTCTTCGAATTCGTATTCAAATCCTCCAAGATCGGCTGGCCGGTATGTGGAACTATGCTGGTAGGAAAGATCCAATGAGGATTACACCCGAGGATCTCACACTTACGATTTTGGAGAAGAGGGTGTGCTCATTCACAACACTGACAAAGAAAAGCTCTGTTCCTACTGATTGTCGGGTGAAGCCTTTCACTAAGAAACATCATGTTCCTAAGGTAAAGCTTTTGTTGTTTTTCATATATTTAATGCTTATGTCTTTATTTGCATTTTCTTAACTTAAATTTGTGCCTTTGCAACTTGCTCTTGCCAATAGGGCCATGACAACTTATTCTGTCTGCCTCCATAACCCGAAGCTAGGGATCTGCCCGATAGCGCCACCATATCAGAGTGATACACCGAGGCTCCAGGCGTAGTTGAGGAAGACGAGGCTTCAACCACAGATCCTCACATGCCACTACGTTGGTTCCCTCGGCTCATTCTAAAGATTTCGAGGTGGTACCTGCTGCTGGAAAGTGAAAGTGCGCCGATCCTATTGAAATGGTCGAGGACTTTTACGATTCAACAAGCTCCAAGTCGCAAAATTCCAAACCTGCTCCCTCTGCTCCCTACAAGGGGATATTTCGGATGGCGCAAGACATTACCTCGTAAGTTATTCGCCCTTTTGCCCTTTGTTTGTATTTTTTATCCGAGAAAATACTCAGTCAATAATTTTTTTTACCAGGAGTGGCGAGTATGAGGATGACTTTACGAAGTCGCCAGCTGGTACCGCTGCTCCGTCTCCTCCTCCAAATCCCATGGGCCAACAAACAAGCATAGCCGATCCTTTGGAAAAAGTTGTTGCTAAGTTGGACCCGAAGAACACAGCTTCGTCGCCCTCCAAACCACCGATGAAGAAAAAGAAAACCTCAGGCAAGGGTGTAGTGATAGCCAAGAATCCTCTAGAGCCTAACATGCAAGATGTAAGTGCCTACTAATTTTATTTTCTTGAAGTACTCCTCTAGTACAACCCCCAAGTGACCTTGTCTTTTTTGGCGCACCCGCTGATACACGAGATGGTCGAGATGGCCTCTAATTTTATCAAGATCCGCCATAAAGCCAAAGAATCCAAAGGCATGTCTTCTGTTACTTTTCACTGGCTTCTTGTACCCGAACATTGTATATTATGATATTTTTCCTTGTAACACAGCTACTGCCGATGAATCCGCGGTTATTCGAGATCAGACTGTTAATTGAAAACGCTGTTACTTGAAAAAGCTAAACAAGATGTTGCTTCTGAAGCTGAATCACTTCAGAAGAAAACCGAAGCCGTGGCTATGCGGGACAAGGATCTTTGCGTTTGCCTAGAAGCTTTTAATTCCTCCCTAACCAGTAAGTTTTGCACTGCATGCATTGTTTATACGCTCATATACCTTTCTACTTCCTCGAAATCCTGAATCATTCCCTTTTTGCAGAAATCACTGGCCAATCTCTGACCTGGAAGAGGACATTAAATATGATCCATTGTCGGATGACATTGGTACTTTGGAGGCAAATAGTGTGCGTGGGTGCAATCTTTTGATTCGCTACTGCCGCGCTTTCAAGACTCTTCGTGCGGAGATTTTCCCTAAGAAGGACGTACCCACCAATGATTTGGCGGCTATATTCCTTGCTGACCCAAACCCATTGACGGGGTATAGTCTGACGCAGGCAAAGAATGGCGTAGAAATATCGATGGCGTTGGTGCTAGCTCACGGTGAAAAGATCGACTGGAATAAGGTTAGCTCTTCTCTTCCAGTCAATGACGCCAGCAAGGACATTGAGATTAAACAGTATATAAAGAAGGCAAAGAAGTTCTCTCAAATGTTACTGTCTATTGGCACGGGACAAGAAGTCCCTAGTGCCAAGGCTTCAACCGATACTCCTTCTTCCAGTGCCGTTGTTAACTCCAAACCTTCAGCGGATGATCCTTCGGCTAGCATCACCGCTTCAGCCCAACAAATATGCTTAGTTGTAGTTTTTGTTTGATTGCTATAAAAGACTTTGTTCTATACTTATGCTTGTCGTATTTTTCCTTTGAAGACAGCATTTTATGCTTATATATATTTCGCCTCCTTTGTTGGTTCATTTGATTGTAGCCAAAGATCTGAATTTTTCATCTTGTCATATCTCGTTCTAGATGATGTCTGATGATTCCGTCCCTTCAACTGGTCCCTCCATGCCAATTGCATGTGCGACGTCTACTAAAAATACAATTACTCATGTAATCGACCCTTCTTTGTATGCTAAGAAGATCCAACGCATAAAGCGGCTAGAAACTAATCTTCGAGCTGTGCAAGCCGTAGTTGATATCGCCCAGTCAAAAACCCAAAAAACTTTAGAGCACGAAGCTTTCCTTTTGGAAGAAATCTCTAGGGTGAGAAAGAAGATGCTCTGTAAATATCCTCATAGAGCCCCCGGGTCTTTTTGCATAACACGAAGATTTGACATTGAGATTTTTAACTTCCTTAGGCATTCGATTAAATGAAGTGGAAGAAGGACACCGAGTGCGTGTTCGGATGAATGCATTGATAGAAGCTTCCCGAGGAACTGATGCTGACTTCTAGACTAATCACAAACGTGCCTTCACACTTGCACTTATCCGGGATCAGGTGTACGAGGTGGAGGAGTTTGTAGAATGTTGTCTCCAAGCGCTAGCCATGATTTACAATGCGATGTTTCCTCAAGACGTACAACCTCAAGGAGTGGCCGAACTGATGGCGAAGTTTCAGCAGGGCAAGAGGATTCGCCACTATATCAAACTTCAATTGGTTGTTGGTGCAAAGTTGGCTTTTGCATAGGTTCATGCTCATTACCCCACTTTGAACTTGGATTATATATCCCGACATCTTCCCGGTCCACCAGATGTTGCATTTACTATGGATCCTCATTATCAAGCTGCTCGTCGTCCTGCTATTCAGATTCTCCAAAAAATGGATAAAGACGAAGATTTTTTCCTCAACTTTGAGTTGTAGTTTTTGTATGTAGAAGAACTCCTTCGTATAAAATGCAAAAAATCTGTATGTAAATCTATATGTATATGCTGTGTGTTTTTCTTTGCAAAAGGTTGGAAGTATTTCGCCTTTATGCGAGGCCCTTTTGTTTGCCTAACGCCCTGGGGCCGAGTCAGCTATTCAGGTCACGACTTTTGGGCTGGACGGCGTAGCCAAATATTTTACTGTGTTGTTATAGCGAAGCCCCCGAGTATCAGGTGACGTGTTTTTGTAAAAACTTTTGATACGAGGAGCCCCTAAGTATCGTGTGGGTGAAAAAGGATGTAGTCGAAATATGAACAATGTAGAGTGAGTTTTGGGAACTTAGCTTTATTAATTCTTCTGGTACGGAGGTACATTTAGCGTAATCGCCTAGTCATAGGCCTTATTGTATATAAAACACAAGTCTTTGGATGAAAATCCTGGCCGTAGGCCTTATTGAATGTAAATTGTGGAATGTAAAAGATCCTAAGCATAGAAACATTGCAGTTGCGCAACGTTCCACAAGTTGGAGTACTTGACTCCGGTCTTCTTGTCTTGAAGCCGATATACCCCGCCAGGGATAACTTCGGCGATGATGAAAGACCCTTACCATGGGGATTCTAGCTTGCGGTGGCCATCTTGCTTGAGGCGAAGGACCAAGTCCCCAATGACGAAGGACCTAGGACGCAGTCGACGGCTATGATAGTTGCACAGGTTCTGCTACTATTGTGTTGCTCGCTGTAGAGTGATGTCTCTTGATTCGTTGAGTACATCGACGTCATCTTTGAGTGCCTCATGTGAATCTTCCTCGTCGTAAACAATGACCCAAGGGGAATCATGGGTTATTTAGACTGGGAGCACGGATTCAGCACCATGTACCAGAAAGAAAGGATCTCCTCGCGTAGCCGTATTTGGAGTCGTACGTAGGATCCATAGGACGGAGGGTAGTTCGTCTACCCAGGCGCCCTTTGCTCTATCGAGCGAGACCAACAGCCTTTTCTTGAGGCCGTTGGTGATGAGGTCGTTGGCTTTTTCGACTTGCCCATTCGTTTGCGGGTGAGCCACTAAGGCATAGCTGATGTTTATGCCCACCTCTTTGCAATAGTCCTTGAACTTATTTGATGTGAAGTTTGTGTCGTTGTTCGTGATAATGCTGTGGGGTACCCCTAAGCGAAGAACTATCGACTTGATAAAGTTGACAGCTGAGGTTGCATCTTAGATGGTGATGGGTGCTACCTCGATCCACTTTGTGAATTTGTCAACTACGATTAGCAGAAAGATGTGGCCGCTAGGCGAAGATTTATGGACTTTTACTACCATATCAAGGCCCCACCGAGCGTATGGCCAAGACTATGGTATAGGGGCTAGTTCTGCAGCTGGTGCATTGGGCTTGTTTGCAAAGCGCTCGCATGCCTCACATGTACTTAAAATGTCCTTGGCGTCTTTAACTGCTGTGAGCCAATAAAACCCTACCCGGAAGGCCTTTGATGCAATTGCATGACTTCTGGCGTGATGTCCACAAATTCCTTCGTGTATATCTTTGAGGATGAGCTGCCCTTGTTCAGGTGTGACACATCGCTGAAGTACTCCTGAGATGCTCCTTTTATAGAGTTCACCATTGACGGTTTTGAAGGCCCTAGAACGTCGGGTGATGCGTCTTGCCTCAACTGTATCGTCGGGGAGCTCTCCGTGCATCATGGACACCACATATGGTTGCATCCATGTAGTTTCTACCACCATCACTTCTGCGGGTTCCTCCCTTTCGTCGGGGTCCTCCTCTTTGCGTTCCTCGACTGGCGCAGACCCGAGCGCTTTGCTGGCTTGGATTTTTAGCCCATGGTTTCCGTAATAGCTTCCTTTATCTTCTTGGGCTTAATAGAACGCTCCATGATCTCTTCCCAGAAAACTCCAAGTGTTACAGGAAGGCATAAAGATCCAAAGTTTGCCAGATTGTCAGATTCCTTGTTGCTTGCTCGGCTAATATAAGATACCTTGCACCCGTCGAAGTGGGCCTCCATGGTGTTGTATAGATCTCGACATGCGATCATGTTGTCGCTAATAGCGTTGCATTTGTTCATTACTTGCTATGCCACAAGGTTTGAGTCACCGAAGATTTTTAGGCAAGTTGCACCGCGGGCTCTGGCCATACGCATGCCATGCAATAGAGCCTCATATTCATCTTCATTGTTTGAGGCATTGGGTAAGCTCATTCGCAAAATGAACCACATTTTGTCTCCTTGTGGAGAGATCAAGATTATGCCTGCTCCTGCTCCTTCTGTTCACTTGGACCAATCGAAGTACATTGTCCATGCACTAGATAGGTCTGGGGGAACCGCGCATTGTAGCTCTGTCCACTCCGTGATGAAGTGAGGCAATACTTTGGATTTTATCGCTTTTCTCTTCTCGTATGTGATGTCTCGAGGAGATATCTCAATGCCCCAAAGTTAGACACGCCCTGTAGCTTCTGGATTATTCAGGATGTTGGAGAGAGGGGCCTCATTGACAACTACAATCAGGTGCTCTGAGAAATAGTGGCGCAGTTTGCGTGCTGTCATAAATACGTCGTATGCGAGCTTCTGATAATGCGGGTACTTTGCTTTGAAGGCGATAAAACTTCACTGAGGTAATATACTGGCGTCTAGACACCATGAGTCTTCCCCTCTTCAGGTCTCTCGATAACTAAAACTGTGCTGACTACCTAGTTAGTGGTAGCTACGTAGAGCAGCAGGGGTTCCTTTTTCCTTAGGCAACACAACGATAGACAATGTCAAAAGTGTTTTCTTTAGTGCTTCGAACACTTGCTGAGCCTCGTCAGTCCATTCGAATTTTTCATGAGCTTGTAGAAGGGAAGTGTTTTTTCTCCAAGTCGAGCAATGAACCTGCTTAATGCTACCACGCGGCCCGCCAGTTGTTGGACACAACAAAGATTCGTCGGCTTCTTCATTGTTAACATTTCTTGTATTTTTTCCGGGTTTGCCTCTATCCCTCTTGCTGACACCAAGTACCCGTGGAGTTGTCCTGCTAGAACTCCAAAGGAGCACTTTAGCGGGTTGAGCATAATGTGCTATCTGTCATGGTTATCGAATGTTTCCCGAAGGTCACTGAAAAAAGTCGACTCTTGCTTGATAGTGATGATGAAGTCGTCGATGTAGACTTGGACGTTATTGCCAATTTGGCTCTCGAGGCAGTTTTGCATCATACGATGGAATGTGGCACCCGCATTTTCAAGACTGAACGACATCGTTGTGTAGCATAACACACCATAAGGTTTTATAAATGTAGTTTTGTCTTAATCTTCTACCTTCATACAGATTTGTTGATATCTGTAGTAAGCATCTAGAAAGGAAAGATGTTCGCACCCTGTGGTTGCATCGATGATTTGGTCAATTCACGGGAGTGCAAAGTGATCCTTCGGACAATGTTTATTAAGTGTAGTGAATTCGATACACATGTGTAGCTCTTTGGTGTTTTTATTTGGCATGCATATGGGGTTAGCGACCCATAATGCTTGCTTGATTTCTTAAATGAATTTAGCATCCATGAGGCAATGGATTTCTCTTACAATGGCCTTTATTATGGGTTCCGCAAAACGGCGGAGTGATTGCTTCGTAGCTTTGGCGTCGGGGTATAGGTAGCGCGTGCTCAGCGAGTTCCCTAGGGATTCCTGGAATGTCCAATGGTACCCATGCAAAAATCTCCCAGCGCTCACGGAGGAACTCGATAAGCACGCCTTCCTATGTGGGACTAAGGTTGGTGGACACCAAAGAGGTTTTCTTCGGGTTCGTGGGGTAGACCTAGATTTCCCTTATATATTTTTCTATGTCGAACGCTAAGTCAGGCATAACCCGAGATTCTAGCAGGATCTCTGTATCTGCTGATATCCTTAGTTGCTCGAACTCTATCTGCATCCTGAAGGACTCAGAAATTTTGTTGAACTCCATGTCGAAATTATCGGATCATGTGAAACTTCCTCTAACCGTGATGATTCCGTTGGGCGCTAGCATCTTCATCACTAGATAAGCGTAATGTGGTACTGCCATGAATCTTGTGAAAGCTGGGTGCCCCAGGATCGCGTGATACTGTGATGGCCAATCCATGACCTCGAACTCGAGTTTTTCCCACCTGAAATTGTTTTTTATCCGAAGACAACATCAAGATAGAGTTTGCCTAAAATAATTTCGGGTTTACCTGGGACTATCCCATGGAATGATGTTTCTATCGGTGCTAGATTTGTTAGGTAAATGTTCATTGCTCTTATAGTTTTGGCATAGATGAGGTTGATGCTGCTGCCCGCAACCATGGAGAATTTGCTCATATCAAATCCGCTAATTTGTGCATCAACAATGAGAGATGAATGACCTAGTCGAGGTACTCGGAGTGGATGATCAGCTCTACTAAAGGTGATTTCCTGCTCTGACCAATGAAGGAATTCAGGGGTTGCGGGGTGGCGCCGTTACCGTCATATTGACTTATCCGATTATTAGCTTCTGGATCCTGTTTGATGGACGTCCTTTTTGAATCATGGACATTGCTCCCCTTGAGCTTGGGTACTCATCGTCCTGTTTTTTGTTCTCAGCAAGTTGCGGCTGCCCAGCTGGCGGTGGTGCTGGAGGTGGTGGTGGGTCCACAAGAGCTAAAGTTCCTAGTGTTGCGGTGTACCGCAATTTGTGGCATCGCTTACTTTCGCATTGCATACTGCCTGCATCCCGAGGAAAGTGCAACAATCCTTCATGAGGTGAGTTTATTATCGTTTTCCTTCAGAGTCGACATAGAAGTGCATGTTGCACGGTCCTTTTATTAGTAGCATTGGGGACATCGGAGGTTCCCTCGACTGGTACGGATGACTTGGCATGCTTTTCCCGCGTCCTCTCAGTTGCCGCGGTATCCTCTACCGCGATTATCACTCCTTTTGTTGTCCTCCCCGATGAAGCTAGCTACGACGTAATTGGACTTGCTGTAGCCATCAAAACCGCGCCTCCTTATGTTATCGTAGTTTCTCTTGTCACGGTCTTCCTCAGGTGATCTCCCACATTTGTTGTGGACGGCGTCCTCGCCATTATCCCACCGGTTTGCCATATCCATTAGATGAGAGATTTTTTTGGCTTCACATGTCCCAACTCTTTGATGAAGTCTTTCCTTTGCAGACCGTCATTGAAGGCATCTATCGCCCTCTCATCAGAGATGTGTTCTGTAGAGTTTTTGATAATGTTCCACTATTGTATGACGCCCTGATAGATTCCCTGGGTTTTTGTTTACAAGCATGTAACTCCTCAATAGATGCGGGTCTCTTGAACGTGGAATTGAAATTTCGGATGAACTTGTCCTCCAAATCACTCCAGCTTCTGATGAATTTGTGGGTAGCTACCTGAGCCACAAGCACGCTGCTCCGCTTAGGTGTAATTGGAGGCTCTATATTGTGGTAGATTTGGAACCGCCTTGAAGTTTAATAGTTTGCAAGTAATCATCCAACCATGCTCCGGGCTCCTGGAGTCCATCGTACTTTTGTTCGTCATGAGGGAGCTTGAAATCCTTGGGTACCGGAGTTTTGTGAACCTGATAGGTAAAGCAGCTGGCACTGCAAGGCTAATGCCCATCGTCGCTTTTGTCATCCGAATATCTTAGGCAGCTGCGTTCCTCCCTGGATCTGTTAACCCTTATCTGTGTAATGTCATTTCTCACATCGTCCCACCGCGAAGAATGGGTGAAACGCACATGGTGGGGAGAGCTGGATCGCTGGGTGACCCCTGTGTGCCGAGGGCTGCTGCGATGACGTGGTGACTTGTTTTCTTGATGAATGATTCCTTGCTCTCCTTGCGCAACGGTTTCGCCTACCATACCCAACCCCATGAGAGCAGAACGATGGATAGCTGCCCGCGGATTGTTGGCTGTTGGCTGAATAGTCAAGAGGTAGGTTTGGGCGGAAACAAGAGTGGCATGTGCTATTTTTGCTTTGATGTTACCCACGGAATCAACAAACATGAATGATAAATCCAAATCCCTTGCCAGCTCGCGCCTCTCGACTTCTGGTATCTGCTGTAGCCGCGAGGCGCTCCGCCTGGGCTATGGTCCTCTAGAGACGCTGCCAGAATTTCTGGTGGAGCTGAGCTGTGCCCGACAAAACTAGATTCATCAGCTAGCCCTTTCCTTCCATCCAGAGACCGCTGCAGCCATAGTAGATCTTTCCTTTTGTGGTGCAGCAAGTATTGGTATGCTATTAGTTCCTCTCTCGTGGCGTCTGCCGTCATGGGTACCGCACCCGATATTGCCTCTCGAGATTTCTACCAAACAGTAGGCGAGAACCGTAATGTGAGGCGTTCGGTGCGCTCTCCTTATCTATTCATGACTCGGCTTTCACCTTGTGGTAGGTTCTCCCTTTCCTCACTATGTCCTAACGCATCATCTAACAAAATATCATCAGGGTTAATTATTGGGTTACCGTTGGAATCGCGGGGTGACGAGGTTCCCGCATCTTGTATCACGCACACTTGGAGGTGCCTCATGCCCATTTGATTATCATCGCCGATGTACCCATACGAGACGCTAGTTTGTGATCTAGCAAAGTCCCAAGGGTTTTGTTCTAGATATGATCCCCACTTCTTGATTCCCGAGTTGATGCTTTCTTCGGCTTCGTCGGGAATTGAGCTAGATGAGCTTAGGTTGCGCTGCAGTGTTGACTCAGAGATTGAGCCGAAAGAGAGGCTACCATATAGAATAACCAGATCTGTAGGGTTCCCGTGAATTTCTTTGACGTTTGTCGGATCAGAGACAACCTTTCTTATTGAGATGATAGAGGATGCTGGAGTCGCCGTAGGCGATGCTGGTGTGGCCGACGGACCTGGGCTGAGTGGATCCGAAAGGCAGAGGTTCTTGGGTGCTCCCACACGAAAGTGGAAACTTCCGATCATGAGATAGGTCTCCTGTTCGAATTCGATGAGAGCGGACAAAGGGGTGGCCTGGTGCGGATCAACGAGATCATAGTGGACCTCACCAATCTTGATAGTAGGATTGTTGCTTGATGAAGGGGGAGCTGCCGAATCCATGGCTCTAATGCTCAGATTTCCCATAGACGGCGCCAATTGACGAGGGGTAACCTTGGCAATGCCCATTGTTATGGACTTAGGGTTTTGTGGAAAAGAGAGCGTTGGGGATTTCATCGGCTGATCAGACAAACAAGGAAGTCGATGTAGTCTGATTATTGGAAAAGAGAGCGTTAGGGTTTGCTAGTTACGATCTAGCTTACGGCGGATTGCTAGAAAACTACCGCCCCCTCTCCATCACGTCCTCCTAGCCTTTATATGAGAGGTTGGGTCATGGATCCGTAGTCGGAGAGGTTACAAGTTAATGTTTACAATACAAACTCTATGTCGGTTCCCGAATATTCCTTAGCGGACAAGAAAAGTCTTTATTCCGTCGGGTGCTTCTTGGACTTCATTAGGCTGTCTTGGGTCATAAGCTTTTATGCGCCTAGGGTAAATAATCATAGGAACCCAATAGGTCATACCCATGTCAGATAGGTGATACGTTTGAAACGTATCTATAATTTTTGATGCTCCATGCTTGTTTAGTATCTACTTTGCTTTACTTATCCACACTTTGAGGTGCTTTTTACATGTTTTCTAGTACTAACCTACTAACAAGTTGCAACAGTGCCAGATGCCTATTTTCTGCTGTTTTTGGTTTCAGAAAAGTTAGTAAAGAAATATTCTTGGAATTGGACGGGACAAAGGACAAAGTCAATTACTTTCTGTGGGGAACAAGAAGTACAGAGGAGAGCCGGATCTGAAGTTCTTCCCGGCACCCTGCCTAGGGTAAATAATCATAGGAACCCAATAGGTCATACCCAAGAAGTACAGGGGGGATCTGAAGTTCTTCCCGGCACCCTGCCGGAGGGGAGATCATCCCAGAGACCTTCTCTCCGGTATGATGCGTGAGTAGTTCCACCTTGGACTATGGGTCCATGTAGTAGCTAGATGGTTGTATCTCCTCCTTTGTGCTTTCATGTATAGATCGTGTGAGCTCCGTTCATGATCAAGATCTAATCTATTTGTAATCATGCATGTTGTGTTTGCAGGGATCCGATGGATATTGGGATTATTATGTTGGTTTGATTAATGGTTTTGTCTTTATGATTCTATCATGTCTGTGTTGTTTGTGATCTTGCATGCTCTCCGTTGTTAGTAGCTATCTTGGCCAAGTAGTTGCTAGTGACTCCAAGAGGGGGTATTTATGCTCGATAGTGGGTTCATGCCTCTAGTTTCCAAGGGAAGTGACAGAAATCTCTTCGGTGGTAGATGTGTTGTTACTACTAGGGAGAAAACGACGGTCTCTTGTTTATGGAACATGTGGACTGTTTACCTTACACACTTTGCTTAAAGCAGTTGTTTGTTGCTTGCAACTTAATACTGGAGGGGGTTCGGATGATAACCTGAAGGTGGACTTCTAGTCATAGATGCAGTTGGATGGCGGTCTATGTATCTTGTTGTATTGCCCAATCAACCTCATAGGATCTTTCTGACTAGTAATTGCATTGTTATGCCTTGCTCAGTTCATGTTAATTGCCCTTCTATAATTTGTTTACCCTTCATGCCATGTTGTTTATCTAAGGAGAGCACCTCTAGTGAACTATGGACCCCGGTCCAATCTTTACCATCGATACATCTTCCACTATTACTTGGTTACTTGCTGCAAACCATTACCTTCCACACTATTCATTTAATCCTTTGTTACAGCAAATCGGTGAGCTTGACAACCTCACTGTACGTTGGGGCAAAGTCTTGAGTTTGTGTTGTGCAGGTCTCCATGTTGCTTGCAACACCTGTGTGACGTTTCCTTCCTCCTTCTGGTTCGATAACCTCGGTCTCAACTGAGGGAAAACTTGTTGCTTTCTCTTCACACCCTGCGCTTGGGGTTACCAGCAAAGTGCCACGTTGAGCACCATCAATAGGTGGTAGTAGGGGGCTTTACCTCCTTAGAAGGGCACCGAACCTGGGTAGATCTTGGTGTTTATAGTTTCCTTCCATGTGTGGTCTTCACTGCATCATACCTCTCGGATCCTCCAGTGTCCGTTCGGCCCCAACATAAACCTACCCTAGGCAGCTGCTGTGTTACCACCACGGCACCGGCCGTCAGCAGTGGGAGATGAAAGTGAGGCATGGAAACCCGACGCGTCCACAAGCGACTGCAGCCGCAATGGCGCACAGGGTCGCGACCATGTTTGGTATGGCGGTGCCGCCTCCTAACACTGGTCAGTACATTCCTGGCGTGTGGGGGAGCCAAGGCAGCGTCTCGTCGCCCTTTCCGTCAAGCATTTCGCCGGCCTCCCAAGCAGTGTTCCACAAGAGCCAGGGGAACACAATGCCACGTCTCTCGTCTTTCTTTCTTAGGCTGCAATGACTTTGATCCGCTCAGTGGTTCAACACCAACACCTTTAGCACCGACCTCGCCTCCGCCTCGATGGTCCTTCGCCATCCTCTCTTCAAGGGTGGCATGCCTCCACCATAGTCCAAATTCCCCCAGTTCGCCTCAGGCAGCAGCAGTCAGGTTGCCCCCAAACTGTTCGGTGGTATATCTAATGGCGACTCCGTCATGGCCGACATCATCAACAACGACTCCAAC
Source organism: Avena sativa (assembly GCA_916181665.1). Taxonomy (NCBI): domain Eukaryota; kingdom Viridiplantae; phylum Streptophyta; class Magnoliopsida; order Poales; family Poaceae; genus Avena; species Avena sativa. The sequence goes on along the minus strand of OV702299.1, from coordinate 81,051,109 downwards.
CATGCCTACACACTATAAGAAGCCAAGTCCTATGATGAATTAGAGGACGGCATGGAGCCTTGGTAAGACGAGGCCTATGCCTACGACGAGGCCAAGGCCAAGGCCGGCGAGGAGATGGTGGAGGAGGTGTTAGTGCTCATCATGCCAGACCCAAAAGGGAAGAATAAGACAGTGGATGTGGAGAAGAAGAAGAAAGGAGGCGGTGGTCATGGACCCAAGTGGAGTTCGAGGGAGCACGAGTGCCTAGCCGAAGCTTGGATTTTGGTGAGCATTGACCTTTCACCGGTGCCAACCAAAACTCCGATTTCTATTGGAATAGGGTGAAGGCGGTGTTAGATGAGCAGAGACTCTTGGATCCCTACTTCAAGAACTTGTGCCATGATCACAACGACTCATGCATTTTGCACTGATGGGCCATGATCGAACATGCTTGCAACAAGTGGCGCTGTGGAGGAGGGTCCCCCAATTCCATGTTAGCGGCACCAACATCGACGATAAAGTAAGCAACCAAAACTAGCCTATGCCATTGAAGATTGTATCCCATTGTGTGATGCGTCATTATATATTGTAGATGCGCGTCATGATCTCCGACTACTAAGAGGACAACGACTACGTCAAGTTCAAGTTCGTCCACGTATTTTCAAGGATAGATACATGCGACAAGGAGCGCCACTCTTGCCAAGGCCAATAACGCCGTCTATTACCCCGACGTGGCGCCATCGGCAACCTCGGAGAGTCGTCCATTGGTTCTAAGAAGGCCAAGGTTATGAGGGACACGACACTGGCCAGCGAGAAGCTGCACTCGTCCATCATGGCATGCATGGTTGACGCCCCCTCACACAATGCCAAGAGGGCAGAGCAAGCCGCCAGGATGGAAGAGGTCACCGTGGCAAGGTGAGTTTTGGTCATAGAGAGGCAATAAATCAAGCTCGACCTCATCAAGGCCAATGTGGCAGCAAATAAGAGGAGGGAGGACTTGATGATATTGATGGTCGACACAACATACATGGACGACAAGGTGAGGGCATCAACACACCATGTTTGTGTTCGAGAGCAGGGCACCGACAATGACCATGATTGCCACCTAGGCCAGCACCACTACACTAACGACGACCTCAAATTCGCCGGCGACTACGACCCCGATCGCCACCCAGGCCAACACCACTACTCCACCGTCAGCTACCCCAAACACGCATCCTACTACGGCGGATGATCTCGCTCTTGATTTCCATTGGCTATGTAATGTGAGGCCAACATGCACTTATTTTGATCCCTTGTCTTGAATTGCAGTGACCTGATCGTCGAGACTATGATGTGTTTGATGGCGATGAAAACTATTTGATCTGGGGATATTTATGTTTGAATTTTCAAAATCCACTTGGGACGAAGTTTGGGGGCATGGATAGGAGCTGGTGCGCCTTGATAGGAAGTAGTTGTGCCGACACCGCCCATAAGGCCAAGCGTCGGAAGCCGTATGAGGGGCACGAGTGGAGATGCTCTAAGTCTAGGCCATCGGGTTATATTCATATGTTGTCTTTCGTGAAGCAAACATGCCATTTGGTCGATTTGATTCCATTCATCCCAATGTAAGAGCATCTCCTGTGGCACGACCCAAATGCTCCTTTCCGATCAGATCCCGTCCGCACGGACAGGAGGACGAGGAAACCACGGCCAAGCGATGCGACCCAAACGGACCAACTCAGAATGACCGAACCCCTCAACAAATTTGGGCCATGGATGCGTTGGGTCAGACAGCCCATGTGTCTTTCCTAAGGCCTCCCATGGGCCCTCCCACTAGTGACACACAAGGCACACAAACTATTCAGTCTCTACCGCAAAACCTTGCCCACCATCTCTGCCCCCACCTAAGGACACCCTGTTGATGTTGTTGTTGCTACTTTCAAGAGCTTGCTGTAGGCCGGTAGCCATGGTCCTTTGCCGCCATCCTGTACTAGCTTCCCGTTGCTAGACCAAGCTCATTGGCATTTGCCATCCCCGGCTGTTGTCGCATGTGTTTTCCCTACTAGCAGCAACATTGTAGCTCGCTTGTGTTGTCGGAGCTGACTAGCTTTTGCGGACCCATCCCTAGACCTGGTAAAGTGGCTGTACTTTGTAGGCTACACCCTCTTATTGCTAGGCCAAGCGCCCTACTCATCCAGTTGCTAGGACACATCTGAGGTACGTTCCTTGCCCATTTTTTGCACATCAATAGGCATTACATTGACATCGCCTGTAATGAACCACCGGATTCTCTATTTGCAGATGGATAATAGGGAAATTGAGTTTTTTCTATAAGAATGTCATCGAATCATCGTCCGACAAGTCCAAAGATGACATCGACACTTTTTGGCTACTGCAAGCATGAGGCTTGACCACTACATGATGCCAGTGCGTCGGAGAGACTCGTCGAAGAAGCGCAATCCCAACCTGGATCGTGATAAAGATGGTGACCACGAGCGCCTTTACAAGGACTACTTCCACCTCACTAATCCAGTGTATGATTAGAAGACATTTAATTTTTTCACCATGATCAGAAGTCAAGATGGTTGTTCCTAGAGATTCTCGATGGCTTGAGGGATTACGATGACTACTTCGAGGCCAAGATCGATTGTATCAGTAAGGTTGGCTTATCATCATACCAAAAATGCTCTACTGCCATTCGCATGCTTGCATATGGAGTATCAGGTGATCTTGTTGATGAGCACATGCGCATGAGCGAATCCACATGCCTTGAAGCTATGTACAGTTTGAACAATAGTTGCTGCGGTGTTTGGAAAATTTTACCCGAGAGAGCCAAACACCAAAGACAATGTACGCCTTTTGTCCATTAGTGAGAAGAGGGGGTTTTCTGGCATTCTTGGTAGCATAGACTGCATGCACTGGGAGTGGAAGAACCACCATTTTGGTTGGCAAGGGCAGTTCAAAGGGCATGTCCATGGTTGCAAGGTTATTCTGGAGGCTGATGCATCACAAAATCTATAAATTTGGCACTCCTTTTTTTGGCATGGAGGGAACTAACAATGGTCGATATCAATGTTCTTCAGCCTCACCTATATTCGCTAGGCTGGCAGAATGCAATGGTCTGGAGGTTAACTATGTGATCAATTGAAATTCTTACGATAAGAGGTATTATCTAAAAGATGGCATCTACCCTTCCTAGTAAACATTGGCCAAGATAATCCACAACCCTGAAGAAGAAAAATGTAAGAGGTTTGCGAAAGAGGCTTGTACAAAGGATATGGCGCAGACATTTGGTGTGCTCCAATCTTATTGGGCTATTGTTTGTCACCTTGATAGAACCTAGAGCAATGCAAAGATATTAGAGGCGATGATGACATATGTGATGATGCACAACATGATCATTGAGGACAAGAGTGATGATCAAAGCTGGGAATTCGAGGGCACCTTGGTTGATCCACGACCCAGGGTAGCATATTGGGAACACTGGGCCTTCATGACCAACTTCAAGCGGATTTGATTGAGCACACGTGGGCTCATGCAGAATAGCAACATCACTAGACATTGTTTAATGTAGTTTGCAAATCATGTTTTACTATTTGTAACAAACTATGTGGTTGTGTACTATTTATATTTATTGTTGGAGATATGCCCTAGAGGCAATAATAAATGTAGTTATTATTATATCTTTGTGTTTATGATAAATGTTTACATTCATGCTATAATAGTATTAACAAGGAAACATTAATACTTGTGTGATTTGTAAACTTAATTTGAAGTCCCTAGTAAAGCCTCTATATAATACTAGCTTGTTGGTTAATAGATGATTGTGGTTTCCCTATCATGAACATTGAGATGTTATTAACAACAAGATCATATTGTTAGGAGAATGATATGATGGACATACTCCTATAGATAAGCATAGCATAAAGATCAAGTCATTTTAATAGTTCAATTGCTATATGCTTTCTGATACATAGTAATCTAATTCCTTCGACCATGAGATCATGCATATCACCTTTACCGGATGGATGCTTTGATGACATCAAACACCACACCGTAACTGGGTGGCTATAAAGGTGGCATTGAGTGTTCGGAAAGTATTGGTTGAAACACATGGATCAAGAGTGGGATTTGTCCATCCATATGACGGATAGATATACTCTGGGCCCTCTCGGTGAAATGTCATCCAATTAGCTTGCAAGCATGTGACTGGCTCACAAGGGATCACATATCACGGGAACGAGAAAAGAGTACTTATCGGTAACGAGGTTGAACTAGGTATGCAGAGATACCGACGATCATAACCTCGGATAAGTAAATTATCGTGAGACAAAGGGAAATTGATATCGTATGTAAGTGGTTCATTCGATCGCAAAGTAATCGTAGAAATATGTGGGAGCCATATGAATTTCCAGATTCCTCTATTGGTTATTGTTCGGAGAAGTGTCTCGATCATGTCCGCATAATTCACGAACCATAAGGAGACACACTTAAGGATTCGACGTTGTTTGAGTAGTTATGGAATGATGAGAAAGAGACCGAATGTTGTTCGGAGTCTCGAATGGGACTCGTGATATCACGAGGAGATCCGGAATGGTCCGGAGAATAAGATTCATATAAGGAAAGTCCCGTTTCGGAGTTGGGGAATGGTTCCGGTGTTTTCATCGGGAATGTTCTAGAATGTTCCGGAATGTCCGGCACTCCGGAGGGGAAGGGTACATGAATGTGTTGTATCAAGTTGGTATGATTGCATCATGTACTAAGTGTCATCGCTGAACCAAATAAAGGATTAATTCAAATCCTAGTTTGAAAAGTCAAATAGCTAGTTTGAAAAGTCAAACGGCTAAATTTGGAAAGAGGAAAAGAGGAGGAAGGGGAAACCGAGTTGGGGAGGAGTTCTCTCCTCCAACCGGCGGCGCCCACCCAAGCCGAGTTGGGGAGGGACTCCTCTCCCTCCCCTTGGCCGGCCGGCCCCCTCCACCTATATAAGGAGGGGCAGGGCTCCCTCCTAGAGACACAAGATCCTCTCCTCCAAACCCTAGTAACAAGCCGCCGCCGCCTCCAAGCCCCCGCCGGCCCTAGGGCACTCGCCGCCGCCGCCTAGGTGAAACCCTAGCCGCCGGCACTAGCCCCTCCTCGGAGTGTCTAAACCCTAGATCATCGAGGGACTCTCTCATACTCCACCATACTCGCTCTGGCTTAAGGCGAAGCCCTGCGAGATCTCCCCTCTACTTCCGGTACCACGCCGTTGTGCTGCCGGAATCGCGAGGAGAGTGCTACAACCTCCGCTGCCTGCTGGAACAAGGGAGAGGAAGGTCTTCGTCGAGTACCGAACGTGTGACCGACTGTGGGAGCGCTGCCGGAACGCAGCGCCGGAAGGATCGTCTACGCGATCTTGAGATCGGGAAGAGTACGACTACATCACCCACGAGAATCCGCTCTCGTTAAACACTTTGGAATCTTCAAGGGTGAGTTATTCCATCGACTCGTTGCTACAATCTAGTATATAGATCTTGGCTTGTTTGTTTGTATGCGGTAGAAATTTTTTGTTTTCCATGCTACGAAACCCTACAGTGGTATCAAAGTCGTGTCTATATGTAGATCTGTTGCACGAGTAGAACACAATGGTCATTGTGGGCGTTGATGCTTTTATTGTCGATTGCTTCTTGTGTACTTTGCATCTTGCGGGATGTTGGGATGAAGCGGCCCGGGCTAACCTTACATGACATCGTTCATGAGACTTGCTCCACGCTTGACATGCAACTTGTATTGCATAAGTGGCTTTGCGGGTGCCTGTTTCTCCTAGCATAGTTAAGATCCAATTTACAACGGGTGATTAACAATACTAGTATCAATGTTGTGGTTCTTGTTCGTAAGTTAGAACGACACTTATTGAAAGCCCCAAACCACGTAAAACAGTCAAAGAAAATAGAGGCGTCTAACTTTGATTTGCAGGGGTGTGCTGTGATGTGATATGGCCATGATTGTGATTATATTTGATGTATGCAATGTTCCTTATTGTAAGTTGGCAACCGGCTGGAGCCATATGGTTGTCTTTAATTTATGTTAAGACCCGCGTGTCTATTCAAAGTAGTTGTAATAGTTTAAGCCGGTGGACGACAACCATGGAGAAGCGTCATTGACCTTGATGCAATGCCGGTGATGATGGAGATCATGCTCGTGCTAGAAGATGGAGATCAGAAGCACAAAGAAGAAAGGCCATATCATATCACATATTATGAATTTCATGTGATGTTAATCCTTTATGCATCTTGTATTGCTTGGTAGACAACGGTAGCATTATAAGATGATCCCTCATGCACATGAACTTCAAGTCATAAAGTGTTCACCCTTAGTTAGCACCGTTGCTAAAGCTTGTTGTTTCGAAGCACCACGTGATGATCGGGTGTGTTAGATTCCGCAAGTGTATACAACGTGAGCAAGCCAGATTTGCTCATGCGGAAACTAAGGTTTGATCTTGACGAGCCTAGCATGTACAGACATGGTCTCGGAACACGGATCACCGAAAGGTAAAGCATGAATCATATAGTAGATATGATGAACATGTCGATTGTTCGCCATTGAAGCTACATCAACTCTCGTGATGATCGGCGTTGATGTGGTGGATTTGGTTCGTGTGATCACTAAAACAATGTGAGGGATATTGTTTTGAGTGGGAGTTCACCTAGATTAATTTTAATATTAATTTGAACTCAATTTGTCATAAACTTAGTCTAAACTATTGCAAATATGTTGTAGATCAATGGTAGCCCCTACCATCAATTTTAATGCGTTCCTAGAGAAAGAAAAGTTGAAAAACAATGGAAGCAACTTCGCGGATTGGTTCTGCAATTTGAGGATTGTCCTCACAGCTGGTAATTTGACCTATGTGCTGGATGCACCGCTGGGTCACCCACCTGCAGCTGATGCCGCCGATGAAGTAAAGAATGTTTACCTCACTCGGAAGACTCAGTACTCCACAGTTCAGTGTGCTATCTTGTATGGTTTAGAATCGGAGCTTCAGAAAAGGTTTGAGAATTTAGACCCATATGATATTGGCGAGGATCTCAAATTGATCTTTGAGACTCATGCGGCAATTGAAAGCTATGAGGCTTCTGAAAAGTTCTTTAACTGCAAGATGGAAGAGGGCAGCTCCGACAGCGAGCATGTGCTTAAGATGTCTGGGCACGCAAACAAACTTCAAAGCTTGGGTATTGTGATTCCTAATGCTTTGGGGATTTACCGTGTCCTCCAATCACTACCACCAAGTTACAAGAACTTTGTGATGAACTACAACATGCAAAACATGAACAAGACGTTGCCAGAACTCTTTGCCATGTTGAAGTCTGCAGAAGTGGAGATCAAGAAAGAGCACCAAGTGTTGTTGGTCAATAAGACCACCAAATTCAAGAAAGGCAAGTCTAAGCAGAAGGGACACTTCAAGAAGGGTGGTAAGAAAGTTACCACACCGACGAAGAAGACCAAGGCTGTACCTAAGCCTGATACTGAGTGCTTTTACTACAAGGGAGCAGGTCACTGGAAGCGGAATTGCCCAAAGTACTTGGCGGATTTGAAGAACGGCAACATCAAGAAGAAAGGTATATTTGATATACATGTTATTGATGTGTATCTCACTAGTACTCGTAGTAGTGCCTGGGTATTTGATACTGGTTCGGTTGCTCATATTTGTAACTCGAAACAGGTGCTGCAGAATAAACGGAAGCTAGCGAAGAACGAGGTGACGATGCGCGTTGGAAACGGATCAAAGGTTGATGTGATCGCGGTCGGCACGCTACCCCTTCATCTACCATCGGGATTAGTTTTATACTTAAATAATTGTTATTTGGTGCCTGCGTTAAGTATGAACATTATATCGGGATCTTGTTTATTGCGAGACGGTTACTTGTTTAAGTCCGAGAATAATGGTTGTTTGATTTATATGAGTAATATGTTTTATGCACATGCACCTTTGATAGATGGTCTATTCTTATTGAATCTCGATAGTGGAAATACACATATTAATAACATTGAGGCTAAACGTTTGAAATCGAGCGATAACTCGACCTATATGTGGCACTGTCGTCTTGGTCACATTGGAGTGAAGCGTATGAAGAAACTCCATTCCGATGGACTTCTTGAATCACTTGATAGATGCGAAGCATGTCTGATGGGTAAAATGACTAAGACTCCATTTTCTGGTATGATGGAGCGAGCTACGGGTTTGTTGGAAATCATACATACCGATGTGTGTGGTCCAATGAGTGTAGCATCGCGCGGTGGTTATCGTTATGTTCTTACCTTCACGGATGACTTGAGTAGATATGGGTATATCTATTTCATGAAACATAAGTCCGAAACTTTCGAGAAGTTTAAGGAATTTCAAAGTGAGGTAGAGAATCAACGTAACAAGAAGATTAAATTTCTACGTTCTGATCGTGGAGGTGAATATCTAAGTTACGAGTTTGGCGAGCATTTGAAGAAATGCGGAATACTTTCACAATTGACACCGCCGGGAACACCACAACATAATGGTGTGTCCGAACGTCGTAATCGAACTCTCTTAGATATGGTTCGTTCTATGATGTCACTTACAGATTTACCGCTATCATTTTGGGGTTATGCATTAGAAACAGCCGCATTCACTTTAAATAGGGCAACGTCTAAATCCGTTGAAACGACACCGTATGAATTATGGTTTGGGAAGAAACCTAGAGTTACAGCCGGACAAGCTTGAACCCAAAGCAGAAAAATGCGTCTTCATAGGATACCCGAAGGAAACTATTGGGTATACCTTCTATCATAGATCCGAAGGCAAAATCTTCGTTGCCAAGAATGGATCCTTTCTAGAGAAGGAATTTCTCTCGAAAGAAGTGACTGGAAGGAAAGTAGAACTTGACGAGGTTGTTGAACCTTCTCTCAAAATTGCGAGTAGCGCAGCACCGGAAGAAGTTCCTGTGGTGCCTGCACCAATAAGAGAGGAAGCTAATGATGATGATCATGAAACTTCGGTTGAAGTTGCTATAGAGCCTCGCAGGTCAACGAGAACTCGTACCACTCCAGATTGGTATGATCCCGTTATGAGTGTCATGTTGGTGGACAACACCGATGACCCTAAGACATATGAGGAAGCAATGATGAGCCCAGATTCCAATAAATGGCAAGAAGCCATGAAATCCGAGATTGGATCCATGTACGAAAACCAAGTATGGACTTTGGTGGACTTACCGGATGGCCGGAAGGCTGTCGAGAACAAATGGATCTTCAAGAAGAAAACAGATGCTGATGGTAATGTTACTGTCTATAAAGCTCGACTTGTCGCAAAAGGGTTTCGACAAATTCAAGGAGTTGACTACGATGAGACTTTCTCACCAGTAGCGAAGCTAAAGTCTGTGAGGATTATGTTAGCAATCGCTGCATATTACGATTATGAGATATGGCAGATGGATGTCAAAACAGCATTCCTCAATGGATACATTGATGAAGAGTTGTATATGATGCAACCCAAAGGTTTTGTTGATCCTAAAGATGCTAACAAGGTATGCAAACTTCAACGGTCCATCTATGGATTGAATCAAGCATCCCGAAGTTGGAATCAACGTTTTGATAAGGTGATCAAAAGTTTTGGTTTTATACAAACTTATGGAGAAGCTTGTATTTACAAGAAAGTGAGTGGGAGCTCTGTAGCATTCTTAATACTATATGTAGATGACATATTATTGATTGGGAATGATGTAGACCTTCTTAATAGTGTCAAAGAATATTTGAATAATAGTTTTTCAATGAAGGATCTTGGCGAAGCAGCTTACATATTAGGCATAAAGATTTATAGAGATAGATCGAAACGCCAAATATCATTGTCACAAAGTACATATTTGGACAAAGTTCTAAAGAGGTTTGGAATGGAAGATAGCAAGAAAGGGTTCTTGCCCATGTTGCCCAATACGACCTTGAGTAAAACTCAAAGTCCGACATCGGCAGAAGATAGAGAAAGGATGAGTAAGACTCCCTATGCCTCGGCCATAGGATCTCTAATGTATGCCATGCTATGTACTAGACCCAGCATTGCATATGCTGTTAGTTTAACTAGCAGATATCAAAGTGATCCAAGAGTGGATCATTGGATAGCGGTCAAAAACATCCTTAAGTACTTGAGAAGAACTAAGGATATGGTTCTTTCTTATGGAGGTGATGAACAGCTCGTTGTTAATGGTTACACCGATGCTAGTTGGAACACCGATCCGGATGATTCTAAATCACAATCTGGATACGTATTTATTTTGAATGGTGCAGCAGTTAGCTGGAGGAGTGCAAAGCAAAGCGTTGTGGCAAGATGTTCAACTGAATCGGAATACATGGCTGCTTCGGAGGCTTCACAAGAAGCGATATAGATGAAAGAGTTTATTACAGAGCTGGGTGTGGTTCCTAGTGCGCTGGACCCAATGTCTATCTACTGTGATAACATGGGCACCATAGCCAATGTGCAAGAACCAAGGTCACACAAGAAGCTGAAGCACATCAAGCTACGTTTTCACGCTATTCGAGAACATATCCAAGATGGGGATATAAAGATTTGCAAAGTACACACAGATCTGAATGTGGCGGATCCGTTGACTAAACCTCTCCCGAGGGCAAAACATGACCAGCACCAAACTGCCATGGGTGTTCGGTATATTACCATGTAATCTAGATTAGATGACTCTAGTGCAAGTGGGAGACTATTGGAGATATGCCCTAGAGGCAATAATAAATGTAGTTATTATTATATCTTTGTGTTTATGATAAATGTTTACATTCATGCTATAATAGTATTAACAAGGAAACATTAATACTTGTGTGATTTGTAAACTTAATTTGAAGTCCCTAGTAAAGCCTCTATATAATACTAGCTTGTTGGTTAATAGATGATTGTGGTTTCCCTATCATGAACATTGAGATGTTATTAACAACAAGATCATATTGTTAGGAGAATGATATGATGGACATACTCCTATAGATAAGCGTAGCATAAAGATCAAGTCATTTTAATAGTTCAATTGTTATATGCTTTCTGATACATAGTAATCTAATTCCTTCGACCATGAGATCATGCATATCACCTTTACCGGATGGATGCTTTGATGACATCAAACACCACACCATAACTGGGTGGCTATAAAGGTGGCATTGAGTGTTCGGAAAGTATTGGTTGAAACACATGGATCAAGAGTGGGATTTGTCCATCCATATGACGGATAGATATACTCTGGGCCCTCTCGGTGAAATGTCATCCAATTAGCTTGCAAGCATGTGACTGGCTCACAAGGGATCACATATCACGGGAACAAGAAAAGAGTACTTATCGGCAACGAGGTTGAACTAGGTATGCAGAGATACCGACGATCATAACCTCGGATAAGTAAACTATCATGAGACAAAGGGAAATTGATATCGTATGTAAGTGGTTCATTCGATCGCAAAGTAATCGTAGAAATATGTGGGAGCCATATGAATTTCCAGATTCCTCTATTGGTTATTGGTCGGAGAAGTGTCTCGATCATGTCCGCATAATTCACGAACCGTAGGGAGACACACTTAAGGATTCGACGTTGTTTGAGTAGTTATGGAATGATGAGAAAGAGACCGAATGTTGTTCAGAGTCTCGAATGGGACTCGGGATATCACGAGGAGATCCGGAATGGTCCGGAGAATAAGATTCATATAAGGAAAGTCCCGTTTCGGAGTTGGGGAATGGTTCCGGTGTTCTCATCGGGAATGTTCTAGAATGTTCCGGAATGTCCGGCACTCCGGAGGGGAAGGGTACATGAATGTGTTGTATCAAGTTGGTATGATTGCATCATGTACTAAGTGTCATCGCTGAACCAAATAAAGGATTAATTCAAATCCTAGTTTGAAAAGTCAAATAGCTAGTTTGAAAAGTCAAACGACTAAATTTGGAAAGAGGAAAAGAGGAGGAAGGGGAAACCGAGTTGGGGAGGAGTTCCCTCCTCCAACCGGCGGTGCCCACCCAAGCCGAGTTGGGGAGGGACTCCTCTCCCTCCCCTTGGTCGGCCGGCCCCCTCCACCTATATAAGGAGGGGCAGGGCTCCCTCCTAGAGACACAAGATCCTCTCCTCCAAACCCTAGTACCAAGCCGCCGTCGCCTCCAAGCCGCCGCCGGCCCTAGGGCACTCGCTGCTGCCGCCTAGGTGAAACCCTAGCCGCCGACACTAGCCCCTCCTCGGCGTGTCTAAACCCTAGATCGTCGAGGGACTCTCTCATATTCCACCATACTCGCTCTGGCTTAAGGCGAAGCCCTGCGAGATCTCCCCTCTTCTGGTACCACACAGTTGTGCTGCCGGAATCGCGAGGAGAGTGCTACAACCTCCACTGCCTGCTGGAACAAGGGAGAGGAAGGTCTTCGTCGAGTACCGAACGTGTGACCGACTGCGGGAGCGCTGCCGGAACGCAGCGCCGGAAGGATCGTCTACGCGATCTGGAGATCGGGAAGAGTACGACTACATCACCCACGAGAATCCGCTCTCGTTAAACACTTTGGAATCTTCAAGGGTGAGTTATTCCATTGACTCGTTGCTACAATCTAGTAGATAGATCTTGGCTTGTTTGTTTGTATGCGGTAGAAATTTTTTGTTTTCCATGCTACGAAACCCTACATTTATGTACTACTTTTATTTTATTTATTTATTACTCTTATTTTATTATAACATATTGTTGAACATGTATACCAAAATGACTCACCAGCCCTAGCCAAACTGGCCATCGCGGGCCAAAATTTGGGTTGCCCTAATGGGCGCACTAACCTAGGCGGCAAGACCGCTACCCATTTCATGTCCGGGATCCGACCCAAACAGAAGAAAACAGACCATTTGGATGTCCAAAATGGATCGTCCGGAGATGCCCTAAGCAAGGGCCCAAAACACTATTTTTCAAGGGATAACCAGGACGTCCCTTTTTTCCATTCCCAGAAATAAGCAAAGGATGCTAAACCCTCAATCCACAAGTATAAATCAATTGCCAAAATTTACTCATCGATTTGGCATCTACTACCTCTGTTCCTATATAAGATGTTTTGGTAGGCTATTTTAATATGTAGGAACAAGGACTCGATCCAGAGGGCTCCCCCTCCCTCTCCTCTTCACCTTTGAGAGTCATGCAAGGGCGGCCAGGTCCCTCCCGTTCCCTTCTCACCGGAGTAGCTGGCGCGGGATGCCGAAGTAGATAGGTTTAGGAGTAGTTGCCCCGTGTCAGTAGTGGGCCTTCTGCCCATACGTGTTGGAACTCTAGATCGGTGCAGCGAGATCTGGAGGTCGGGGTTAGTCCTTGCCCTGCTCGATCTCCTCTGGCCGGAATTGGAGTTGGTGAAGACAGCCACCACACCGTCGAATAAAGCCATCATTGGTGCCTTCCTATAGGTGCGGAGTTTTCCTGATGCGTCTTCCCCTCTGTACGGCCGTGGAGGCAGGGATGGTGGAACCATGCAGCGGACTCTACACCGGTGAGGGTTGATGGTGTCGCATTGCCTTATCTAGACGACCATGGTGGCGAGGATAGAAGGAGATGTGGTTACTGGTGCCCTGTGCTAGCATGGAGGTTTATCGCTGGTATTGCTGCCTGCTAGCTGAACCCCTCCCATGTTCTTCCTCTAGACAGCCGTGGCGGCGAGGGGAGAAGGAGATGGGAGTTGGTCCTACAAGCGGTGTCTTGGCACCAAAGGGATTCTACGAAGCTCAAATAGCGGCCGATCCCAAGCGAAGGTTAGGAGCACCGCCGCTATCCCTAGCCAAGGGGGATGCACCGCACCTCGAGAGATCATGCCTCAGGGAGTTCTTTCTTCCTCCAGGCCATATAGAATATGTGGAGGATCTTTGATCTTGCCACAATAATTCAACCTAACGAAGAACCAAGTGGTGCAGTCCCCAGTGTCGCCTCCAGCGGCCAGTGGTCGAGATCCTATTGTGGCAGTGGTGGAGACGAAGGACTTGATTGCTCTTTAGATTTTCCATATGGGGTCCTTTTTGCAAAAGGCGAGGACCATTTTGTGTTGCTTGTAATATTTGGGGTTCTCTTTGTAATTGTGCCCACCGTTTAATGGAGCTTGTGGGCCCTTCCGGCCTCTTCCCATTCAAAAAAATGTAGGAACACATGTAATACTTCACAACTGACACTATAGGAAAACGACGGTGCGGCACAGGCTATGCCGAGGGCAGCCCATGGCGTAGCCCCCTCAGCATAGACACTTTTGGCTATTGGCATAGGCTACAGCGAAGGCAAGGCAATGCCGATGGATTTTCCGTCGGCATAGCCTAACGGCCGGGTGTAAAAAAATCAATTTTTTCAATTTTTGAAAAAAATATCAAATTTTTAAAAATTTGAATTGTTTGACTCATTAATATCTCACTTCAAATATTTTTAACACATTTACTCTTAATATTCGGTCAAATTATAGTCTTGGTCAAACTTCCCGATTGGTCACCCATCCTTACACTACTCCACTCCTAGCACGCTAAACTTCTCCGTTCCTTCCAGATGAGTTTCCACGAAGCAATTTGTAACTTGTTGTCAATACTATCATATCAATCCTATTAACTCTTATATCATTATGTCACACGTTTTTATTTTCTGAAATTACAAACAATTATTTAAGTAAACAATAATTAATAAGTAATAATATTATTGAATTCAAATAAAAATATAATGATTTTTTTATTTTTTATTTAATATGGAATAATTAATATTCTTAAATCCATAAATGGGAATTCGACAAATAATATGTATAAATCAATCAAAAAATGAGATGAATCCAAATATAATATCCGTATCAACTTATCATAAACTATACCACGATTCTAGCCATAATTTCTTATGCCCGTTTCAAACTATGGTCAAAACGACAGGCATGAAGATTCTTAGCACGGAGTTGAACCTCACTAAACTTGCAGTGAATCTCTGATGAAATAGCATATTGTGAACCTAAAAATGATTTTTTTCCAAAAAAACTTCAGCATTAGATCATGTACCTGTAGTTCAAATCTGACCGACTTTCTACCGATTCGGTAGAAATTTGACTTTTTCATGAGGGGTGGACGAAAGGTTTAATATACCTCTGTTGGAAAATTATCCATGTAAGGTGGTCTAATATTTTAAAAAAATGGGATAGTACAAATGTGAAACTTTCATTTGGTGGTTGCTTCACAAAACACCCAGTTTTTGGCACTCAGAAAATAGAAAATGGCTTTTTGGTGCGATGAAAAGGAAAACTTCCTCCTGCAAAATTGTAAGCCATCCCAAGATGCACATCAGCACATGTGTTCATAATATGGGCACATTATCACAAACTATGTCACAATTCTAGCCATAACATTGGTCGTTTGGCTTGAAGCCGTGAAACTCGAACATGATAGCTCATTTTGAGAAGGTTTTTTGTGATATTTATAATATTCCAAGTTTGATATTTTTACTTACAACTATATCACATAATATGACACCACGTGAAGGTTTTACATTGTTTGGATTATTTTTTGAATTTCTTATGCCCATTTCAAACTATGGTTAAAACAACGGGATAAAGATTCTTAGCCTGCGACTGAGCCTCGCTAAACTTGAAGTGGATCTCTCATGAAATAGCATATTGTGAACCTAAAAATAATTTTCCCAAAAAATCATGAGTATTAGATAATGTAACTGTAGTTCAAATCTGACCAACTTCCTACCGATTCAGCAGGAATTTGTCTTTTTCATGAGGGGTGGATGGAAAGGTTTAAGATATCCCGGTTGTGAAATTATTCATGTAAGTTGGTTTAGTATTTTTAAAAATGGGTTAGTACTAATGTGAAACTTCTATTTGGTGGTTGCTTCATAAAACACCCAGTTTTTTGCACTCAGAAAATGGAAAATGGCTTTCTGGTGCAATGAAAAGGATCTTCCTCCTGCAAGATCGTAAGCCATCCCAAGATGCACATGTATGCACAATATGGACACATTATCACAAACTATGCCACGATTTTAGCCATAACATTGGTCGTTTGGCTTGAAAGCCATGAAACCCAGACATGATAGCTCATTTTGAGAAGGTTTTTTATGATATTTACAATATTTCAAGTTTGATATTTTTACTTGCAACAATATCACATAATATGACACCACGCAAATGTTTTACATTGTTTGGATCGTTTTTAAATTTATTATGTTTGTTTCAAACTATATTTAATGTTTTTTATGTTTTAGTTAATTTTTATTTACAAATGTGTAATATTTGAGTGTAGGCAGATAGATTTTATTTTTCTGCAAATTTTGATATATTAAATGTATTTTTGTGAATTAGAATGATTTTTCTAAGATTATTATGGTAAAAGGGAAAATAGCTATGCCGAGTGCATTGTCGTCGGCGTAGCTATGAAAGCTATGCTAATGGCATTGCCGTCGGCATATAGCAATCTTACACCAATGTAAATCCTAAGCCGACAGATAGCTTTGTCGGGTGTCTGGTTCATGGCATCGGCGTAGCCTCTGGCCCTCGGCGCCTTCGAGTTTTCGTGTAGTGTGAAATACAATTCTATGATAGATATTCCATTTTGTGCATTATTTGAAACACGATTAACAAACTATATGGTACACGCACAACAACTGTGATAGCTCAAAGATGTCTCGTGAGTTTCGAGAATCAAGAAACAAAAGGGCAAATAGCTTCCGTGCGACGTATTTCCACTGAATTGCCTTAGACGCAACGCCGTTCGAAAGAATCGCTCCAGAACGACTCTTCTCCCTGCTGAAATCGCTCATGTGTGACATGAGCCATAAATTAGTGTCAACGCTCTCTTGCGACGTGTTTTAATGAACGGTGGGGTTAGGATTAGGGTTAGATTCAGTCGATGGTTTCGTTCCAGCTCTAAAAAGACAACCGTTTCGAGTGGGTCCCACTCAGTACCCACCAACAAAACTTATGCCGCCCCCTGTGTTGACCATCACGACCACTGTCCTCCTTCATCTTCTCCAATAGTGGTGCCGTCAACTTTGTGTGCTCGGCAGCGACGACCTGTGTGAGCTCAGCAGTAGCCCATCGGTGGTGCGTAATCTCGAAACCCTAGCTCATTCCATGCACCTGGATTTGGATCTGACCCAATCGCTTCCCCTCTGATTTCTGAGCTAGATTGTCGTGGACGGGTTGGCTGAATCGGGGGCATCGAGATGGAGAGGCACATCACTTCCAATAGATAAATCTCACTATTTTTTGATTTGATTTGATCACATTTGGATGATCAACCAATTCCACTAGCTCACTCTGCCCGCCGCTACTCAAAACAGGGGTGATTATGAGCGGAGAAAATTTCAATTCAATGTCAATTTATTCCCATCTAAAGCGAAACTAGGTGATGGTAGTGTACGTAACATAGAGAGAGGTACATCTGTGGGTTGGGAGGTTGAGTTCGCAGATATTGATCCCCAACAACTTTAGCAAATGGAAGAACTGGCCGTGAAAAATTTGGTGGAGAAAATTAGGCAAAGTGTTCCATGGGGTCCATAGCAGGAAGTTACATTGTTACGGTTTGAAAATTGGAAGGGGGAAATATTTGAGAATTAAGGATGGAGAAGATTTAGTAGATGAAATTGATCGGCAAGATGGCTAGACAAACAAAGAGGTTAATTTTCATACTAAGCTCGTCGATGTGCAAGAAGATTCCAAGGTTGGATATGTGGCTTCAAATTTTGCTTCGCAAATGTCAGATGATGATTGCGCTTCACAGAGGTAGATGGTGCCCATACGAACTGAAGTGACAATATTATCAGACATAAATGATGTTGATCCAGGGCCTGGTGTTGATGCATGGGCTAGTGTGTGTGTTGATTGGAATTTAGTGGAGTTAGATGAAACTACTGATTTAGTCATAGCACCAATGGCTGACACCGAAATGGCCAAAATATTTGGCATTCTAGTAGATGACAGAGATAAGGAAAAGGCTGATGAAACTAATTTGGCTGATGATGCTGATGGTAACAGAACATTTTCTGAAGATGTGGATAGAGAGTTGATGGAGAATGCTGCAGATGATGTAAATGATGCACATTATGATGAGCTGGTTACTGTCTATGACAAGGAAAACCGTGTTATTGCAGTAGGGAAACTGTTTCCGAGCATGGGTGAGTTTAGGATGTGTTTCAAAACTTATGCAATCAAGAAGGAGTTTGATGCCAAGACTCAGTGGACTGATAAAAATAAGTTCTATGCTAGATTAGAGGTTTCTATGGGGGCGCCAATCCTTGCAAATGGTACATTTCTACTAGACGCCAACCTGATGGAAGTACCATTAGAGTTAATCACATCTCTTTTGAACACACTTGCATTACTAGTTCACATAGAGTATCAACAATGACATCATAGATTTGGGCTGCTGAAAAGATCACTCCTATTTTAGCCAAGACAGCAAACACTACTACAAAGAGGCTAAAAGCAGACTTGGAAAAGGACTATCCAATTAAGGTGAATTATAGCACTATGTGGAAGGCAAAACAAAGGGCAATGAAAGAATTGTATGGTGATTAGGAAAATACTTTTAGGATGTTGTATAACTTCAAAGAAAAGGTGGAGAAAAGGTCACCTGACAGTGTTGTGGAGATAGATACTGAGGTTAGTGATGATGGCAAGGTCTTCTTCTCTATTTTTTTATGGTTTTAAAGCCTTGCATCAATGGATTCAAAGAAGGATGTCGTCCATATTTAAGCATAGACTCTTCATTTTAACTGGAAAGTGGAATGGTCAGCTGGCAACATGCAATGCTCTGGATGGACATAATTGGATGTTCCCCATTGCCATTGGGTTGTTTCAATCAGAGACTGAGGCTTCATGGACATGGTTTATGATGCAATTGAAAATATGCTTAGGGCCAGTCTCACCTTTGGCAATTCATACAGATGCATGCAAAGGGCTAGAAAATGCAGTAAAGACTGTGTTTCCCCATGCTGAGAAAAGAGTGTGCTTTGTCCATATGTGGATAAATTTGATCAAAAAGTTTAGAGGAGAAGAATTTGGGCGCATGTGGCCTGCAACAAGATCTTACACTACCCAGACACATTCATATCATCTTGGTAAGATAATGACAGCATGTAGTGAGAATGATTTTGGTACATGGCTGCAAACCTATCACTCTCTCTTATAGTATCGGTCAGGATTTAATACTGCCATCAAATGTGATCATATCAACAACAACTTGGCAGAGAGTTTTAACAACAAGGTGAAGGATTTAAAGGACTTTCCTATACATGACACGGTTGACCAAATCAGGATCATGATCATGCGCTTGTGGGAATTGAGAATAAGAATTGGTGATGTCCTGCAAAGGGACAAGCTTCCTGCAGTGGTACAACATGTTGTCAACAGGAGTAGAAATCTTGCACATTTGACAGTTGAGAAATCTTCTTTGTGGGGTGCGGAAGTTAGATACACCAAAACTAGAAGGAGACATGTTGTTGACACTGAAGTGCATGAATGCACTTGCCTGGAGTGGCAACACACTGGAAAGCCATGTGAGCATGCCATACTTTTCTTGGCCTCCAAACCAAAGTTAAATATGCACCCATATTTGCATAAATATTATTCAGTAATAAAATTCAAAGCTACATATGCAACTCCAATTCCAGCACTTACAGACTAGTTTCAATGGCCTGAAGTAGAATTTGAATTTTATGTGTCCTCCACTGACCAAAAGAAAAGCTGGCCGACCTAAACGAAGTAGATTCAAGGCATGGTTTGATAAAGGTGGGGGTAGTAAGAAGGGGAAAAGGATGCTAAGCCAAAAATACCTCAAATAGGCAACAAAAACAAATGCAAGCTTTGCTAGGAACTTGGGCACCGAGTTGGATCTTCCAAATGTCGTTACACTCCTGAAAAGCCAAAGAAGTATGAATTTTTTTTGTTACTGTTGTTTCTTCACTTTGTTTTGTTGCAAAATGACATGTTTTGTTTTTAGGAGAAAACATCCAGTTTAGCCCCTTGTTGTTGAAAACTGCTGGCCAACCAAAAAGGCAAGACTTGGTGGATTCATAAAAAAGAGAAATGCTCAGATCATGTTTAGTTCTGATCAAACAATGCAAAATGAGGCTATTGAGTTTCCACCTATTGTGGATGTTGCAATGGAAGCAGCTCATGTCCTTGCTGGTATTGTGCTGCAATTTGTTTTGGATGATGTGCAAACCGAAGCTATTCCAGCAACAAAAGAAGCAGTTCTGGATGATGTGGAAACTGAGGAGGCAACAAAAGAGGCTATTCAGGTGCCACCTGAACCTGTTATGGAGGTTGTGCTGAACGACGTCACTGATTTGGCTGTTGAATTACCACCAATACCAGTTCAGGAGGTTGTGCTGCAAAAGTTGTGGGTGCCAACTGTTGCTGGTAAGAAAACCAAGAGCATCAACCAATTATGTCATGTGGAATCAAGCAGTGAAAAGAAGAAGAAGAGATCGAGCGGCAAGAAGCAAAATAAATAGAGTTGGAACCATTGAAACATTATGTTTATTGTAATGGTTTGTGTACTTTGATGTGAAGACCTATATTCATTGATGTAATCCTGTTTGTTGTAATGGTTTGTGTACTTTGATGTGAAAACTTATGTGCTATGAATTTGAATTTGAACCAGAATTCAAATTTGAATTTGAATTGACATTCAAATTTGAACCAACATTCAATATTTTTAGAGTTTATTGGTTTGTTCTATGATGTTTCAATGCTTTATGTACTATTATGCATGTTACTTCATCAATCCTAGCCCTTTTGTGAAGTACATCTCATCGTCACCGAAAATGTGCTAGAAATGGCCTCCAAAGCTAGGGGAAACGGCCCCATTTCTAAGCATCTTATTTTTTGACCTTGTCCAAATCATCCAAATAAATATCCTTAGCATCTGTTCTACCTATATAGTATCAATACGAAATATCACTATTCTTTAATTAATCTTCATATTATTAAATTATTTTTTAAAGTATATGCTATTATATAAAATGATTAAAAACAACTTTAAAATCGTGATATTGCAAAACTAACTTCAGATCCTTCTTAGTCACTCCAAAATTAAGCTAGGGTGAGGTTTTTGATATTTTGCATTTTCAAAACCCAAAACCCTCTACTCTCTCCTTTGAACTCTTTGCAACCTCAGTCGAGGTTGTTCGATTTGTGAAGGATTTTTCGTGCAAATTTCTTTTTATCATGTTTATGATTTTTTCTCGTAACTAGGTAACATAACATGACTATGTGCGAAGGTTTTGTATTTTTTCGATTATTTTTGAATTAGTTATGCACAGTCAAAGTTGTCAAAACCCCTCCGTTCGTTGACCATGCTAACCCTAACGACCAAGCTGGAGCATCCATCTAACCCTAGCGCGCTACCCGGTCCGTTCGATCTATTCTTGGATTTCATGTGAGGGGAGCAAACCAACCTTGACCGTTCATCTGATGTTGTCGCGCTAAACTGTCGTCGTGCGATATGGTCTTTTAGAAGGAATTACGAGCGATCCGCGAGAGCCCAGGTTCTTCGACGTGATTGGCTAGCCTTTTTTTTAACGAGTCGCGTCTGGTTCGGCGGGATACAATGTCATGTTCGTTGGGCCGTCCATGCCTCGTCCAATGGGCCCGTCTATGCCTCTGCTCGTGGCAGCCACACTTCTGCCGCCCATCACAACCATGCATCTCGCTGCCACTTTTTCATGCATGCGCCATGTAGCATCGTAGTCAGGCTATTGCACATCGTTGTAGCATGGCAGTGATTTAGGCACCACGGGCACCCTGGCATCACATGCACGCATAGTAGCCTAGCTATTTCACAACTTTAAATACTCTGGATGCTCTGCTGGTTTTGACATCTCATTTAATTTTAAGTAAAACTCATTTTTCTTGTTGGTGAAACTATCATGTACACACGTAAAAGGACAACACGTCGTGCAGCCTTACCGTCATGCGCCTGATGGATGCTTCGCCTCTTGCCTCTGCCGCTTGGGTAACCCTGCCGCTTTGAATGCTTTGCCCCGGCCATCCTGTCGCTTTCACTGCTCGACGGAGAGAAAACGCCACTACAGCACACCGCGTCCGTCTTCTCCACACTAGCTAGGGTTTGCAACGGGAATCCCCCTATATAATGGCACCATATTTCGTCCCCAATCTCCTCACACCTCTCACACTCATCTCTTGAGCCGCCACCGCATCTTCTTCTCGACCGAAAGCCACCGCAATCAAGCCCTCCCCTAGCTAGCCGCCACCATGCAATTCAACGGCCCCACCTACCGTCCCCTAGTCACTATGCTCGAGCGGGAGTTCCCGGCGGGTGTCATCATGTAGAATGAGCTGCGCGTGTGGGCGATCTCGAGGTGGAGGAGGCCAACGATCCTAGCGCATTTCTTCCTCTCCGCCGGCTACAGCAACCTCCCTCAGGGCTCGCCACGCATGTTCACGCTCGAGCGGCACTACGACGGCCACAATGGCAACAACATGGAGATCGGCATATACGTTCGCTTCACCAACCCCTACGATGCGTTCGAACTCCTCGGACAAGTGGTGTGGATGGGAGTTCATCGCATTCACAACCTACAACGTATTCTCGAACTTCCATGACATCTTCCCTTCCCCGGGCAACATGCACACCCTCTCCTACCGCATGCCGGAGGAGGACGACGAGTGAGCCCCTCCCCCAAGGAGGAGCCAAGCGAACCAAGGAGGGAGATGTCATCGTTGTCTCCCTTTTTTACTGTTTTTATTATCTACTATGTCTAGTTGTGTGCGTTTGTATCGTGTCGCCCGTCAGTGGGATTGGTGTATGTAAGGCTACTATCGTGTTATATTTATCAATGTGGTTATAGTTCGTGAAAAAACATATTTTGTCTAATTAAATTTTACATAATATTATTTGTCCTAAAGTGGGGTGAATAGCTCACGCACACTAAGGCTCAATATCACCGTCAAAATTCATCACTAATAAACTACGGGCACACAAATGCATAAAGCAAAAGTGAGAAAGAAATGGGTACCCAAAGATGAAAAAGAAACTACTCCATCTGTTCACTTTTATAAACACTAAAAATGAGTTCTCAAATCAGATAACCTCACAAGGTGCAAATAACTAACTTTGCTACTTGATGTAATTATTGAGACAACTCATTTCTTTAACACAACAATAACAATTATTTTTAAAAAGAGTGCTTGATGCTACGACTGTGAATAACTAAGCTCAAAGTTATAGGACAATGTATTTTTGTCTATACTATCACTCAAAGTTATAGGACAATGTCAATTTACTTAAAGTTACATGAAAATGTTTCTTGGCATGGAGGAAATGTTGTACACACACCAAAAATTACTTGTCATATTTTTTAACCATAAGCTGAGAGGGATTCGTTTCATATAAAACTTTAGCCAGTGTTTAGACGGATTCGTTTCCTTTTTTTGACCATAAACGACCAAAGCTTTATTGATCACTAGATAAAAAAGCGCCCTTAGATAAAATGTTTACAATAATTCCCAAATCAATTGGGAGAGTAGAAAACCACACATTCTAAATGGATTTACCATCTTAGGTGGGCTTCTTTTCTCAATGGGACAAGGGTAATAATTACTTTATTTTTGGTTCCAACACTTCGTTAACTGACGAAACTGAAGAATTGTAGAAAATTTTGGCCAAATTGCTGCCACATTTGGTTCATTACGAAAAGCCAGCGCCCAAGTTATGCATCTCACTGAGCAGGGATTGAGCATACATTCAAACACAAACTAACATAACCAGTCCATCTTAAATAGGAATCACAATAATAAGCAAGTCTAACGACTGATCAATTGAAGGTAAACAATTTCTAGAGAAATAAAATGCTAAATTGATCATATTTTCATGCTTCTTCAAACCAACTATCTCTCTTAGGTGCTTGTTCAGTTTCTTCACTTCCCCAATCAGTTCGCCATCACCCGTGGCAAATTTCTCCACCACCGACGCTTGATCGATCTCCCGGGTTGCCCCCTCCCCTCAAATCAATGATGCCCTCCACATGAAGCCTCTCAATGTACTCATCAATCCACTCAAAATGGTTACATTTCTCCAGATTCTGAAGAAGAACACATGAACCCTAATTCCCCAATTCCCAAATCGGTGGAAAAATCAACGGAAAAAAGACCGATGGTTAACTCAGATCTAACCTTTCCCGGCTCGGCCTTGCTCCCGCACTTCACAAATTCTCGCCCAAAGTTCCCATTGTCCTCCTTGATTGTGACCAATCGCTTCAACGACGCGACGCGTGTGCAATTAGAACATCTTGTCATGGGCGCTGCCCCATACTTAGGCCATGAGGGGCGAGAGGCTGAACTAGAGGTCGACATAAATCGTTTGGCGACCGTAGTCGCGCGCCGTCGCCGGTGAAGAAGACCCGAGGGAAATGGGGGCGGCAGGGGGTCGGATGGCGGCGGGCAGGCACGGGCGGGCGAGCGGGGGTGAGAGATCTAAAGCTGAGCTAGGCAAGTTGTGGGTCCCATAGCGAGGTGAACCAGCGTTGAGGTGGATAAGTTGTGGGTCCCGCTCAATATGCGACGTCTTCCAACGCTGAGGTGGATAAGTTATGGGTCCCACTCAGTTCACATAATCCAAACTTTTAACGACCTCTACTGCTTTTAAGGCCCGTGTCACACATTATCGATTTTGGCAGCGAGAAGCGTCATGCTGGAGCCATTCTTTCAAACGACATTGCGTCTCAGTCTATTCCGAGAAAAGACATCGCACACATGAGCTATTTGCCCGAAACATAAAGCATAGGGATGTGTTTGCTCCCTTCAAACCATTGTATTCCTACATTCTTTTCTTTTCTTATGAAGAAGGGGGCATTACCCTTCGATTTCCAAGAAACAAGGATTTTAACTACTGTACTATAATTACTGAATCCCAACAGAGCATACGCTTGACAAGGACAATCTGGATTGTTAGTCACACAGGTACATCAAAGCCGCATGCGTTGGCCGCGAGCGTATATACGCCGGACATATCTGGATTGAAAGGGTAGGGGAGCCTGTTGCAGGCGAACAATTTCAGGCTGCGGATTTGCATGACATTGTCATCTCCGATCAAGTAAACACAGCTGTCCTCCACGCCAAGCTCGCTAGCGGGGAGGGACGCAACGAAGTGCGAAGGGCCGAGCAAGAGGACCCGATCGCTGAGCGGGTACACCTTGGTCCACTCTCGCTTCAGGAAATCCATCTTCCACACACCGAAATTCTTGTAGCCCCCGATCGACATAGGATAATACTGGATGAACACAAGCAGCTCCTGGCGCGACTCCACCAGGTGCTGCGGGGCCTTCTCTAGGGGGAACCCGCCGGCCAGCCATATCTTCCCATGCTCGACGGTCGTGAACCGGGGCTCCGGAGCGAACTCGTAGCACATGAGCTCCATGCAGACGAGCTCCGTCGGCGACACCGAGAAGTAGAAGTCCCCGTGCACGGCCGCGACGCTCTGTATCTGGAAGCCTGGGTGCTTCTCGAACAGGGGCGAAGAATCCCTTTGGGCAAGGTATGGCAGCTGCCCTACCTTGAATTTTTGCAAAAGATCACATATATACACGCTCATAACCGATATATATGAAGTTCTCTACAAATTAGGTGAGTTCTGAAGAAAAACTGAAGGGAAATAAGAAAATGGGCCGCGTTGAGGGTGGTTTGCCTGTCTAGGGCCTTTGCTGGGCCGCCGCTAAGGAGCAGTAGTGCGTGTGCGTGTCTGCTGCCCGTTCGTCTTCACCCCCGGAGGCTGGAGCGATCGAACCGAACGACCATTCGAGGTGTGAGGCGTGTACTGTCGAGTAGGAAGGAGCGGCGACCTCTTATATTCCTCCCCTCCCGACTCCCGAGCGGGCGAGCGGCGACTCCCCCCCCCCCCCCCCCCCCCCCCCCCTGAAGGACTGCCAGCCGATCCGGCCGTCCCTACCCCTTGGTCCTCCTCGAACCATCTCACGGTTTCAGCCGTCTAGGGCTCCTTCCCATCTCAATTCTGAATTTCTGATCCTCATTCAAAATATAGGTTTCGCTCCTTCCCATTAGTGTCCTATAGGATATGTGAATTTTTGGCAGAGATGGGCAAGAAGGGGAACAAACGTGCAACTTCAAAGGGACAGATATAATTTTTGATTTTGTGGTCAATTGAACTACCCAAATAAGTTTAAATACATTGCTATTATAATTGTACTATGTAATTATGTTATTACCTTTGTATTGAGATAATTCTCTTTTTTGCATCATTTTTTTAATGTTTTAGAGTTTGCCCGACCTTACATTTTTTTCGTCCTTCGCCACTGTTCTCGAAGCTGTACTCGTGAGTGTACCAGTCGTGGTGACTGACACGGCAGTACCAGAGGACTGGCGAATCCAGGTCAACAACCAGGACCACGCAGCCATGTGAGGTTGGCTTCTCGTGGGAGAGAAGGCACTTGCAGTTCTTGGGCAGGGCCTTGGCGAGGCGCGGGAGATCGACCCTCTCACGAGCCACAGGGTCCCAGAGCGTGGCGTGAAGGGAGACAGGGTCTAGGACGAGCAGCCAACAATGTTGGGTCGCCCAGCACCGCGCCTTCCGTCTGGCGTGGCCCTTGTTTCCATTGGCTACAATCTGCTCGAACGCAGCGAGAAATGATTGGGTTCTGCTGCTGTCGCCCTCGGTGGCTGGGCGGCGGATGACGGACTCCATCTCCCCGATCAAACCTTCCATTTGCACTGCTTTACTTCACAACTAACAGTGGCGTTTCTGTATATCAATAAGAAGAACAAAGGTTAATTTTTCTTTCAGCATGTCTGAGCCAAAGCGATACAAGTATTAAATAACAATGACACAGAGAAATGCAGCAGTAGTAGAGCGACAAGAAATCTGGAGCCTGGCAAGCCCCAAAGTGTAAATGCCTAACAAATACTAGTGTAGTTCGAACAAGCGGCCAACACATGCGAAACTTGACTAGGGCAAATCCATAGTAGTCAAGAATATATAAAGATGAATGTAAATGTCCGTGCATGAGAACAAAAAAGAGGTAAAAAACTCACCAGATAGTAGCACCAACCCTTTTTTTTAACAAATTAAGTTTCAAGAGCGTGTTCTTCGTTATGGAGAGATGTAAATACAAGCTCATTGACAGCAAAGACCAATTGCATACATGATACATATGGCCTTCTCCATACAAAGGGTGCCAATGAACAAAAATCAAATTCCTACCCCTCTTACCCAAAAAGAAACTAAAGGGAGAACTCATCAAGAGGAGAAACAAAAAGGCTTACAGATTTCTGACTTCTCCTTAAAGTCATCAATCCGCTCAAGTGCAGTCAACCAAACCAAACTATGTGTTGTTCAACTAGAGTAGTTTAGGTTCATGGGAAGCAGTTTTAACTTTTAACATAGTGCACCAGCGGCGATTTCACGAAAGCAGCACTAGTATCCCTTTGCAAAGAGTACACCAGTTATCACAGACAGCACGGTGACGCCAAGGATGAACTTGAACTTGAAGTCCATGATACCTGAGGTTCTTGGGTTTCTGGCTGACCCAGGTTCAGAGAGGCCGTGCTAGGAGTCTGAAATATCTCGCTTCGTTTGTTTTGCAGTATTGACGAGTCCAGGCCGAACTCTCAGGATCTTGTTGATACCACTACATCCTTTTGCCTGTTCGTCAGATTTGCAATAAGCTAGCTGCAACTTCTGCTCAAGGTCTTGTAGCTCTTCTCCATTTTAGCACTCTTGCTCAGATTTTCGGTCAGCTTGTTGATCTCTGTATCTCTTGCTCAGATTTTCCTAACTTGAAGCAAGCTCCAACTCATCTTTTTCGTGGACTAAGTTTGTATGCTCTTGCATCTTGGTGTCAGCACTTCATTCTTTTCAGTTGATTCACCTTGCATGGTCTGGATCTCCTCAATGTATTTTAGCTCATACATCTCTCAAGTTTTGAAATGTGCAATTCTTTTTCGTAATTTTCCAGATTCATTTGCTCATCCTGCAACTCGTCAAGCTCCTTTGCAGTTTCATATTTGTCATTTAGCATCTTCTTTTCTTTCAGTGTACTTTGGTACTCGCTCTCCCAGAGTAGAAGATACATGGCTTTCCGGTTCCTGATTGCGTTGAATCATGCCATCAAGTGTTTTCCTTAATGAATGAATCTCTTCCAGTGACCTCTGCTTTTCTACTGCTGCAGAAGCAAGTACCAGCTATAATTCATTCAGCTTGCTCTGATGTACTTCCAATTCCTCATTCAAACTACCATTTGCAAGAATCAAATTTCCGTTCTCTATTTGCAAAAGTTCAACCTTGTTTTGTGTTTATGTAAGTTGTGCTTCTAGGTTCTTTAGTTCGTGCACAGCTTCATCAAATTTGACCTTTTGATTTTCTTTGTTTAATGGCAACAGCTTTAGATGCCTGCTCTTCATAATATCCAAACTCAATCTCGAGAGCATCCAGCTTCTTGCTCAAGTCTCTAACTTCAGCTTCTTTCCGTGCTGTTGCCTCGAGGGATTCACGCATCTTAACTTCAGTTTCTCCATTCTTGATTCATCTGCAGAGTTGAGTTCCAAGTTTCTTGTGTTTTCTAGTGTACACCTCTGTCAGGTATGTGATTGTTCCCTCATGATCAGCTAGCTTCTCTACAGCTTCTTCCTTTTCAACATGAGTAGCACTAAACCATTGATGTAAGTCATCACACATGGCCACCTTACCAAACACTCCCCCCTTTTAAAGTACTCGTTGTTATCAGCCAGTTTTCTGTACCGAGCTTCAAAAGAAACCATCTTTTCTTGATCGCTTCATTCATATGCATCAAACTTTCAGTTTCAGACCTCCCATTCAAGTCTTTAACTTTAAATCTTTCTGTCCTATTGTCTCATGAGCTTCATGCATTTTAACTTCAATTTCGCATTCCTTGATTCAGCTGCCGATTGAAATTCTAAGCCTCTACTGTGCACCTCAGTCAAACGTTCTGTCCTGAATAGCAGAATACGACGAATGAACCAGCCCCGCTCTTCCATGCTCAGCTAAGAATTCGTAACAGCTTCTTCCTTTTCAGAGTGAGTAGAGTTAAACTCCTCTTGCAGTTCTCGAAGCATGGCTAACTTAGCATCCAGCTCCTCTTTCAGGGCCTGATTTCCTCCACTCATCGCTGCGCTCTCAGCAAACGCCTCTTCGTCTTTGAATCAGCATTGTAGACCCTGGTCTTGAGTTCCTCAATGGTGGTCTCATGAGTAGAGACCTCATTTTCAAAGGCTTCAAGCTCCACCTTCATGGATTCCACCTCTTCAGTGGCCACAGTTCCTTTGCTTGATAAGATTTCAAGTTTTTTCCTTTTCTTCAGTTATTATCTGGATCAGCAGAGTCCAAAAGATCTTTCTCCTTTCCGCTTACAGCTTCTTCCAGATCATCGGAAAGGTGAGAAAACTTGCTTCTGTAATGTTCTACACTACTTCTGATTCAACCTCACTGAACTCTGATTGTGTGATCCCCAGGTTCAGTAACAACCAGCCCTAAACTACACTAACCGATAATAACAAAAGTCGATCATACAGCCTCACTGAACTCTGCTTGTGTGATCCCCAGGTTCAGTAACACCAGCCCTAAACTACACTAACCGATAATAACAAAAGTCGATCATACAGCCTCACTGAACTCTGCTTGTGTGATCCCCAGGTTCAGTAACACCAGCCCTAAACTACACTAACCGATAATAACAAAAGTCGATCATACAGCCTCACTGAACTCTGCTTGTGTGATCCCCAGGTTCAGTAACACCAGCCCTAAACTACACTAACCGATAATAATAATAAATAAAAGAGACAAAAGTTGATCCGCACAGAGACTCTACAAGATGGTAGATTAGCAATTCGTATAGTGAAGTCTAAAATGGTTCGCAGTGGAGTTCACAAAAACAGTTGTAATGTACTACGGCCCCAGAAATCCCAACGGCCGATCCCCAAATCCCCAACCCAGACAATCACGTCTAGAAACCGGAATCCCCAAATCGGCGCCGTAAAGGGGATAATACGCACCAACGTCTTGCGGTCCTGAAGCTGTGAAGCAGCGGCGACGTCCGTCGGCCGAGCCGGCTTCCCTCTCGCAGTCTCGCTCTATCTCTCTCTCTCTCAGGCTTGAGACGTCACGGCGAGAGAGATTTCGATCGAGGGAGAGACGGGCACCTGCCCCTCTGCCGTTCTCGGCTTTAAAAGAAAAATTGTACCGCAGCATGGTTTAAAAAACCAGACCAGTAGAACCAGTTAATATCTGTTGGTCTAGATTTTTACTGATCGGTTCACCAGCTCATTCGTTTATTGTCTGATATTTAAGCTATAAAAACGGGAGAGCCTATATCTCAATGTATGAGAACCTGTTGTATCTTGCTAGTCGGCTAATGTCATTCTACTATTTACGTTAACTTATATATAATCATTAGTTGCAACGGTTACAACTCAATAAATTTTAAGTTACAATATGCAACTTTTATATCACATAAATTGCAAGGTAAATCTGACGGTGAGAAAGATAAATAAGACATAAAAGTTCTCAGATGTATCAGAACTAGCAAATCCAATTAAAAACATTGCAAGAGATACAACAATTCTCATATAACAACGTTTGTATGCAAACAATAGACAACTATTATTATTATCTTGGACTTTTTTCCCAACTCACATGGGGATAAAAAACGATAAGGTTGGGTGTCGTGACATCCTGAATCAAAGATAGAGACAATGCATGTAGGAATCAACAAGATTTAGTTGACTTAGATTTTTCTAGATTTGATTATCTTTAGACATGATTTAATATTAGATTTATCCATATCTTGATAAGTTTGAGTCAACTAATTTAGATCGAAGGAAGTACTAATACTCCCTCCGTCCTAAATTAGGTTGCATATAAGATTTTATTAAAATCAAACTGTATAATGTTTGACCAAATAGTTTGATACAACTATAAACTTATACGATGCTAAATTAATATTATTATAATTGTCCTAAAATATATTTTCATAATATATATTTTATATTACACATATTCATCTTATTTTGTATATTAATGATTAAACTTTGTAAAATTTACTTGCACGTAAAATTATGTGCAACTAATATGGAATGAAGGTAGTAGATGCTGTAACAAGTAAAAAAAAGGATTACAAGTAAGAAAGAGGCACTCACGTGACGAAACAGCCAGTCCTCCTTAAAACTTTCTCTGTCGGGGAAGAACCAGCCGCAACAGGACTTGATGAACCAACGGATTACTTCACGTTTTCTTCTCCAAAAGAGAACGGAAAACTCTTTGCGACGAAAAACGATTTCTTCACGCACCGGGGATTGCCGGGGATATTTATTATCGCCGATAAAAAAAAGAACGTGCTAGTATCTTTTTCTTCGAGATACGTGCGTGTGCTATCTATAGGCGAAGGCGCGACCGTAAGACAAAACCGATTTTGTTTCCTTTTTGAGTAAAACGCTTTGGGGTTATGAAGTTGCCCGTCATAGGCGCATCGGTCAGAAACCAGGAGAATGGTAAATATTGGTGACTTAGTTGCACATTAGCATTACGTTAATCATTCCGGCACGTTGTCGTTAACCAGCACCGTTAACGTCCACCTGAGCTGCACGTGCGGCCGAACTGAGGGCAGAAATTTTGCCAAAAAACCCACAAGTCGGACTGCTTTCTCATATCCACATCCTCTACCAGACACGAACGAAGGGAGAGGCGCCTCCATGGCGATTCTGGTCGTGTAGTGAAGTTCGAGAGGGAAGAAGCTGTCGGCGGCGGCCGGTGGCTGCGAAGGAGGGCGATGGCTTCTCCAGAAGACGATGCGGTGCCTCCGCATATGAGGGAGCGTGACGCCCCCGTCCCTGATTATGGTCAGTATTCGAGGACAATTAGAGTCGATTGGGGCTTCTAGGTCTATAATCCGTAGTATAAATCTATTGTATGTTGTTTAGATATTCGTCAATGTTGTTTATCTTAGTAATTACTAGTAATCATGCATAATAGGCATAGTTGTAGCTAGATATAGCATGTGATGAGTGACAATATAAATAATTTGTATGCTTAAATATTCATAATATTTGCACTCATCAACATCATTCAATAGTCCAAACCCAACTGCTGCTAAATGTTAGTTACAAAATACTAATAAAGCTGCTAGTTAATAGAATGGGTTTGATTATTCACAAAGTTATTGCTGACTCTCAAACTGATTCATCAATGATAGATACATTATGGAGGGGATTGTAATGTTGCATGAAACTGTTCATGAGCTGAGAAGTTAGAAAATGCTAGGTGTCCTTCTCAAAATTGGTCTTTTCTCTACCAAATGATGCAAAATAAAGAAATGGGTTATGTGTGGTGTGATTGGGTATGAATACTATGAGAAAGGGAAGAGTGGATGTTAAGGTGAATGACATAATTGGGCCCCACTTACCTACATATTTAGGTGTCAGGCATGGGGATCCCCTTGCCCCTTTTCTTTCTGACATAGTAGGTTATGGATTGGCTCTTTAGATTAGCAAAGCCAAGTAACAAGGAGTCATCAAAGGATTGGTTCCAAATATTGTGGGAGGAGGATTGGCTATTCTGGAGTATGCAGATGACACAATCTTGCTCATGGAAGATCGTCTGGAAAATGCCAGAAATGCCAAGATTATTCTTTGTATCTTTGAACAGTTCTCTTGGCTAAAGATAAACTTCTAAAAAAGTGAATTTTTCTGCCTAGGACAAGCTACCAAGAGAAGCCAGCATTTCATTACTATCTTCACTTGTCTAGTTGCTAAGTTACCTATGAAGTACCTTGGAATGCTCATTAATGAGAAGAGGCTAGCAAAATCTCAGTGGGATCCAGTTGGAGAGAAGCTTGGGAAGAAATTAGCTGGCTGGAAAGGGAACCTATTATCTTCTAGAGATAGAGTGACACTGGTCAATGCATGTTTGAGCAGCATTACCTTGTACAAGATGTCTTTCCTTCAAGTACCTAAATGGATCCTTTCTAGATGGTACATCCGAAGGAAAAGGATGGTCTGGCATGAGTTAGATGATAATAAGAGATATCACCTAGTAAATTGGGATACTGTTTGCTTGCCCAAAGAAGTTGTTCATGATTTATCAACCAGGAATACCTGCCTTCTTTGTAAGTGGATCCGGAACACTGAAGGGACTTTGGAGGAATTTCTTTCTAAGAAATATCTTTCAAATAAAACTCTAGCTCAGCCAGGTGATGATCCTGGTGGCTCTCACTTCTGGCAAAGCTTGATGAGTGTGAAAGATACCTTTCAGAAATACACCTCCAAGATTGTTAATGGTGGAGGTAAAACTTTTCTTTGGGAAGACTGCTGGGTGAATGATTCATCCCTTTCAAGGAAGTATCCTAGGCTTTACTCCCTAACTTTCGATAAATCAATCACGGTAAATAAAGTCAGAGAGCATGGATGGGGATGTGTGAGATTCAGGAGAGTGTTGTGGGGAGAGACAGCAGAGCAATGGAGTGAATTAAAGAGAAGGGTGGATGTTGTATAGTTAAGTGATGAGAAAGATAGGGTGAAATGGAATATTGGCAACTCAGGTTGTTCAAAGTGAAAAGTCTATATTTGCAACAGAGATCTGGAGATTTTCATCACAAAATTATCTGGAAGAACAAAGTCCCTTAGAAAGTGAAGGTTTTCGTGTGGCTGATGCTTAGAAATAGCATCCTGACTAAACACAATCTGCTGAAGAGTGGGTGAACTAGAAATGAACAATGCCACTTCTATAGGCATCCTGAGAGTGTTGAGCATCTCCTTTTCACTTGCAAAGTTGCTAAGTTTGTGTGGCAAGTAGTGGCATGTGCGCTTAACCTAACCAGATCCCTGAAGGGAATATGCCCGAGAGGCAATAATAAAGTGGTTATTATCGTATTCCTTATTTATGATAAATGTTTATTTTGCATGCTATAATTGTATTAATATGGAAACGTTAATACATGTGTGTTTAATAAACAAAAAGGAAGTTCCTAGTTATGCCTCTCTTATAAACTAGCTCATTGATTAACAAGATGATCAAAGGTTTCCTGATCATTGACATTGGATGTTTTTAATAACGAGGTCACACCATTAGTGTAATGGTGTGATGAACATTCATCCGAAGTATAGCATTACGATCTAGGTCACTGTGTTTATATTTCTATAACATCATACGCAGTAATCTTAGTCCTTAGACCATGAGATCATGTTAATCACTAACACCAGAAGAGTATCTTGATAACATCAAACGTCACACCGTAACAGGGTGACTATAAAGATGGGTTCAGTGCTATGAAGGTGTTATGTTGAGGCTCGTGGATCAAGAGTGGAATTTTTCCATCCCGATGACGAATAGATATACTCTGGGCCCTCTCGGTGATATCACATTAGTGGCTTGCAAGCAAGTGCTTTGATCACTAGAATGTTATATCACGGGAACAAGAAAAGAGTACATGTCGGTAACGAGATCAAACTAGGTATGGAGATACCGATGATCGAATCTCGGACATGTAATATATCGCGATACAAAGATATTAATTTACATGCGTATAAGGTTCACACGATCATAGAAGTCATCGTTGAATGTGTGGGAGTCAGTACGAATCTCCAGGCACCGCTTCTGATTATTGATCTGAGAGGGGTCTCGATCATGTCTACATTATTCGCGAACCGTAGGGTGACACACTTAAGGGATACCGACACCATTCAGAGCAAATGATATGCCAGAGAAAGAAAAAGAAAGCGCAGGAATTTATTTCACTAGATATCGAAACTGTTTCGGTTGAAATTGCTGAAACTGGTTCTGCATGTGAAATTGAATACTAGCAAGGGGTTTTATGTGAATGTTTGTTAATTAAAGTAATTAACAAAATTCTGAATAAATAAATAAAAGAGTTTTATTTAAATAAGAGCTTGCATTTAATTTGGTGGAAATTTAATGCATGTGAGTGGATTTTTGAGTGGAGGCACTTTTATGGGAGTGGAGGCTTTTCATTTTGAGTGGGAGCTCCACCTGTAGGGGTTCGTAGCATGGAAAACAAAAAAATGCTACCGCATGCACACAAACAAGCCAGGATCTATCTACTAGATTGTAGCAACGAGTCGATAGGAGCGCTCACCCTCGAAGATTCCAAAGCGGTTAACGAGAGCAGATTCTCGTAGGTGATGTAGTCGTACACTTGCCGATCTCAAGATCGCGTAGACGATCCTTCCGGCGCTACGTTCCGGCAGCGCTTCCGCAGTCGGTCACACGTTCGGTACTCGACGAAGACCTTCCTCTCCCTTGTTCCAGCAGGTAGCGGGGGTTGTAGTTCTCCCCTCGCGATTCCGGCAGCACGACGGCCTGGTGTCAGAAGTAGAGGTAAGATCCCATAGGGCTTCGCCTAAGCCGATGCGAGTTATGGTGGATCTAGGGTTTCCCAACGATCTAGGGTTTAGAAGGCCGGGAGGAGGAGGAGGTGTCGGCGGTGGCGCGGCACGGGTGAAGGGCTGGCTCTTGTGGTGTTTGGGGCAGCTCTCCCCCTCTATTTATGACAGGGGGGCAGCCTTGGGAGGGGTGGGTTTGAATCCAAACCCAAACCCAAGTTGGATTGAGAGAAGGACTTGTTTCTTCTCCCACTAGGAAACCATTGTTCCAGTTTGACTTTTCAAACTTCCCGTTTGACTTTCAATTTAGAGCTTTAATTCTCTCTTGCAAATGCAGACACCAAGTGACCTAGAATATGATCCAATCATTCCACTTACCCATGACACATTCATGGACCATTCTCCTTCCGGACCGGTGATCCTTCTAGAGCCTTCTAGAACCTCTTCGATGAAAACATCGGAATCTTTTCCGAACTCCGGAATCATACTTTCCTTATATGAATCTTATTCTCCGGACCATTTCGGATCTCCTCGTGATATCCCGGATCCCATCCGATACTCCGAACAACATTCGGTATCCCTACTAACATTCCATATCTACTAAACAACATCGAATCCTTAAGTGTGTCTCCCTACGGTTCGTGAATTACGCGGACATGACCGAGACACTTCTCCGATCAATAACCAATAGAGGAATCTGTAAATTCATATGGCTCCCACATATTTCTATGATTACTTTGCGATCGAATGAACCACTTACATACGATACCAATTTCCTTTGTCTCGCGATAGTTTACTTATTCGAGGTTTTGATCGTCGGTATCTCTGCATACCTAGTTCAACCTCGTTACCGATAAGTACTCTTTTCTCGTTCCCATGATATGTGATCCCTTGTGAGCCAATCACATGCTTGCAAGCCAATTGGATGAAATTCCACCGAGAGGGCCTAGAGTATATCTATCCGTCATGTGGATGGACAAATCCCACTCTTGATCCATGTGCCTCAACCCATACTTTCCGAACACTCAATGCCACCTTTATAGCCACCCAGTTATGGTGTGGTGTTTGATGTCATCAAAGCATCCTTCCGGTGATGGTGATTAGCATGATCTCATGGTCGAAGGAATTAGGTTACTATGTATTAGAAAGCTTATAGCAAACGAACTATTAAAATGACTTGATCTTTATGCTACGCTTATCTATAGGAGTATGTCCATCACACCATTCTCCTAATGATATGATCTTGTTGTTAATAACATCTCAATGTTCATGATCGAGAAACCACGATCATCTATTAACCAACAAGCTAGTATTACATAGAGGCTTTACTAGGGACTCTAATTTAGTTTACAAATCATAGAAGTACAATGTTTCCGGTTAATACTATTATAGCATGAATGTAAACATTTATCATAAACACAAAGATATAATAATAACCACTTTTATTATTGCCTCTAGGGCATATCTCCAACAGTCTCCCACTTGCACTAGAGTCAACTAATCTAGATTACATGGTAATATACCGAACACCCATGGTGGTTTGGTGCTGGTCATGTTTTGCCCTCGGAAGAGGTTTAGTCAACGGATCCTCCATATTCAGATCTGTGTGTACTTTGCAAATCTTTATGTCACCATCTTGGACGTGCTCTCGAATAGCATGAAAACATAGCTTGATGTGCTTCAGCTTCTTGTGTGACCTTGGTTCTTGCGCATTGGCTATGGCGCCCATGTTATCACAGTAGATAGACATTGGGTCCAGCGCACTTGGAACCACACCGAGCTCTGTAATGAACTCCTTCATCCATATCGCCTCTTGTGAAGCCTTTGAAGAATCTATGTATTCCGATTCAGTTAAGATCTCGCCACAACTCTTTGCTTTGCACTCCTCCAACTAACTGCTGCACCATTCAAAGTAAATACGTATCCAGATTGAGATTTAAAATCATTCGGATCGGTGTTCCAACTAGCATCGGTGTAACCATTAACAACGAGTTGTTCATCACCTCCATAAGAAAGAACCATATCCTTATTTCTTCTCAAGTACTTAAGGATGTTTTTGACCGCTGTCCAATGATCCACTCATGGATCACTTTGATATCTGCTAGTTAAACTAACAACATATGCAATGTCGGGTCTAGTACATAGCATGGCATACATAAGAGATCCTATGGCTGAGGCATAGGGAGTCTTACTCATCCTTTCTCTATCTTCTGCCGTTGCTGGACTTTGAGTTTTACTCAAGGTCGTATTGGGCAACATGGGCAAGAACCCTTTCTTGCTATCTTCCATTCCAAACCTCTTTAGAACTTTGTCCAACTATGTACTCTGCGACAATGATATTAGGCGCCTTGATCTATCTCTATAAATCTTTATGCCTAATATGTAAGTTGCTTCTCCAAGATCTTTCATTGAAAAACTATTATTCAAATAATCCTTGACACTATTAAGAAGGTCTACATCATTCCCAATCAACAATATGTCATATACATATAGTATTAAGGATGCTAGAGAGATCCCACTCACTTTCTTGTAAATACAAGCTTCTCCATAAGTTTGTCTAAAACCAAAGCTTTTGATTACTTTATCAAAACGTTGATTCCAACTTCGGGATGCTTGCTTCAATCCATATATGGACCGTTGAAGTTTGCATACCTTGTTAGCATCTTTAGGATCGACAAAACCTTTGGGTTGCATCATATACAACTCTTCATCAATGTCTCCATTGAGGAACGTCGTTTTGACATCCATCTGCCATATCTCATAATCATAATATGCAGCGATTGCTAACATAATCCTCACAGACTTTAGCTTCGCTACTGGTGATAAAGTCTCATCGTAGTCAACACCTTGAATTTGTCAAAACCCTTTTGCGACAAGTCGAGCTTTATAGATAGTAACATTACCATCAGCATCTGTTTTCTTCTTGAAAATCCATTTGTTCTCGACAGCCTTCCGGCCATCCGGTAAGTCCACCAAAGTCCATACTTGGTTTTCGTACATGGATCCAATCTCGGATTTCATGGCTTCTTGCCATTTATTGGAATCTGGGCTCATC
This sequence comes from Avena sativa, assembly GCA_916181665.1. Taxonomy (NCBI): domain Eukaryota; kingdom Viridiplantae; phylum Streptophyta; class Magnoliopsida; order Poales; family Poaceae; genus Avena; species Avena sativa. The sequence continues at coordinate 81,012,749 of OV702299.1, read as the reverse complement.
ATCGCTTCCTCATATGTCGCAGGGTCATCGGTGTTGTCCACCAACATGACACTCATAACGGGATCATACCAATCAGGAGTGATACGAGTTCTTGTTGACCTGCGAGGTTCCGTAGTAACTTCAACCAAAGTTTCATGATCAACATCATTAGCTTCCTCTCTTATTGGTGCAGGCGCCACAGGAACTACTTCCGGTGCTGCGCTACTCGCAAGTTCGAGAGAAGGTTCAACAACCTCGTCGAGTTCTACTTTCCTTCCAGTCACTTCTTTCATGAGAAACTCCTTCTCTAGAAAGGATCCATTCTTGGCAACGAAGATTTTGCCCTCGGATCTATGATACAAGGTATACCCAATAGTTTCCTTCGGGTATCCTATGAAGACGCATTTTTCCGCTTTGGGTTCAAGCTTGTCTGGCTGTAACTTCTTTACATAATCTTCGCAACCCGAAACTTTAAGGAACGACAATTTAGGTTTCTTCCCAAACCATAATTCATACGGTGTCGTTTCAACGGATTTAGATGGTGCCCTATTTAAAGTGAATGCAGCTGTTTCTAATGCATAACCCCAAAACGATAGCGCTAAATCTGTAAGTGACATCATAGAACGAACCATATCTAAGAGAGTTCGATTACGACGTTCGGACACACCATTACGCTGTGGTGTTCTCGGTGGTGTCAATTGTCAAAGTATTCCGCATTTCTTCAAATGCTCGCCAAACTCGTAACTTAGATATTCACCTCCACGATCAGATCATAGAAATTTAATCTTCTTATTACGTTGATTCTCTACCTCACTTTGACATTCCTTAAACTTCTCGAAAGTTTCGTACTTATGTTTCATGAAATAGATATACCCATATCTACTCAAGTCATCTGTGAAGCTAAGAACATAACGATAATGTTAACACCCGGATTTTTAATCCCAGATGCCTATTATGCCATACATCACAATCCCAGGATTACCTTTTTTGCGAGACATAAAAGATTTGGAGACCACAGTACATCATCCATTACAAACCATACATAAGGTCTTACACAAATAAGGATCTCATGATCCAGTTCTTAATACAACTCAAGCAGCGGAAATACGTAATAATAACGGTAGCGTAGGCGAAGCTCCATCTTCGCGGTCACAGGCAATGCTGACGATGGGAGATGATCCTAGTTGTCGTAACCTTCCTGGGGTCCTTCCTCCTGATACTCCTCTTCATAGTCTGGCCACGGGAATATCCAGGGACAAAGCCATGAGTACTCTTTAAGTACTCGCAAACTAATACTAACAAGTGAAGGGGTTTTTTATAATAGGACTCTAAGCTCTATGGTTGTTTTGCAAAAAGCCAGATTTACCTCTACTAAGTTCAAAAACCAGAAAAGCTAGTTAAAGTTTTATAACACCTAAGTGGTAACTTGTATTTCATATCACAACTCTGTTGTGGTCAAGTAAAAATCTCAATTCATTTCACAAGTCATTTTGAAAACATCTGACGGGGGAACAGTATGGCCACTCCAACTGTCCATAACCACGGACGCGGCTATTCGAATAGTTTGACACTCTGCAGAGATTGTACACTTTCACCACAACATTCGATACATCCGTCAGGAACAAATCCTGAATTCACCATACTCAGTATGCGGATAATCAATCCTAACCTTTCAATTACACGCCCTAGTATAAGCACCTCTCCTGTGAGTTTGGCCTCCCAACCATGACCAACTGTCATCTTGGGTACTGCACAGGTGGACAATCTTCACAAGGTAACCTCAGCTCAAACCTTGGCCGTGAGGGAACTAATACTAAGGTATATAAGTTTCCAGTCAAGCCCTACCCAATCTTCGGGTATTGTGGTTGTACGATAAAATTGGAATGGTATCGCATCCAGACAACCATCAGTTTTATAAAGGGCTAAGGCTCATGCCTTAACATTTTCATTATCAAAATCATCTGGTGTTCAGAAACACATGTCAAAACATCTCAATAAAATGATCCATCATTCCAAGGTTTTCATAACCATTTTTCCACCAAGTATTCCCATCTAAAGTTGATCAAGTTTTATGCTTAGCACTAGCATCTACAATTGGGAGTGAGTACTAATGAGGGGTGGTAAACTAGTGGAGTTTAACTAAGTTCAATCTCATGCCTTGGGATGACATCAATATTATCTAGCTTAGGCCAAATTTTATGCTCTTTATGCAACCTTCAATTATCTTTCTAGAATCTAAAAATTACTCAAGTAAACTTTAAGTAAGAGCTTTGATAAAGAAATAAAGTAAAAGCTTGCAAGTAAAACTAGGATTGGGTATCAAGTGGATATGATCACATATGCTTAAGGCATCTAGTGGTCATGGTAGCAAACAAGTATTTGCTTGCATAAGTAGAGTATCTTGCAAGTGTTAGCTTGCTCAATCAACTAGTAGTATTAGGCTTGCTAAGTTAATAGCTTGTAAGTATTGGCTTGCCTTGTGCAGAGCAGTGGTTGAAGTTCTCCTCGGCTTCTTCTTCGTAGTATCCTCCTTCCTCATCGTATCCTTGGTCGGCACTAGCGTCTATGAATAAATACGAGGTACACAATCACCAAACAATACTTAACTACTTTCAATCATCACACAAAGGTGTTCTATAGATGATCTAGCATCATCGCTAACATTACCAGATTAAAGTATTTGTCTTATTTATTTAATTTTTAGAAAAGTAATTTCTACTCATTGAAAAACTACTTAAGATTTAATATTCTCCAACTCAAACATGGGATCATGTTGACACATGTCATCACCACATATTTAAGTACAGGGAATGTGACTTAAAGTGGTGTCACAATTTAATAAGGTTTAACCTTTTATTTCAAATAAATAAAGTGACTAGAAATGCCTATGTGGTATTCTTTTATTACTTGAACATTATTTCTGTAAGTAAACCCATATGTTTTTTATATATTCTGAAAGGTATGATCAAATGTGATTTTTGAGAGTTGGAATCAACTCAAAAGCTATTATGGTTTAAATTTTAAAAATGTTTGAATGCAGAAAAGCTTCTGCCTTGTTATTTCTACCAAGGTTGATCTACAGATCCAAATGATTTGAATCCAACGGGCTTGGATTAAGCATTTCAATACCTTTCTAACAAAATTGGTTTCATTCAATTTGGTTCACTGAATCGAGCTGGGTTGATTTTTGAAACTAGGTACAGAACTGAGTTTGAATATAAATAGAAAAAGTTAAATTCAAACTAGTGGGCTGCGCGGGAAAGGTTAACGGGACGGCCCAGTGTCACTCCGCAGCGCGGGGCGCAACTGACAGGGCGGGTCTACTGGTCAGCGACTCTTTAAACGCGAAGCGATACGGGGCGATATGGTGCGTTGGATTAGAATGAAGATCGAGGGCTGAGGGTCGTCGTCGATGATGAACTAGTCACCGGCGAGCTCGAACCCTAGCGGCTCAGTGGGGGTCGTGGGAGGCTCACCAGGGCTCAGGCGAAGGTCGGTGATGCGGGCAAATGACGAAGTCGATGACGGCGAACTCAGGGGTGGTCACGGCAGCTCCTGGGGTGGACGAAATCGACGGCGCCCTTATTCTCCAGAGGCAGCCTGCTCCGGCGCAATTCCGGTGATGCGCTGCTCGCCTTGCTCCGGCTACGGGGTGGAACGATCAGTGAGGTGAGGGGAGTGAGGTGGTGTGAAGAATTCGAGCGGGGGAGGCCTCTATTTATAGTGGCGAGAGGGGACCAATGGGCACAAGCTGAGCTCGTCGTGGTCGACGGCACATAGGGCTATCGGCGTGGGCGACGGTAGGGGGCGGTGTTGTGCTCCCTGGCGAAGCTCAACGACATGGTGGCGAGGCGTGGGATGGTGCTGATCGGTTGGAACGCTGCGGTGCTCTGCGCGTGCCCGACGGGAGTTCTAATGGCACACAGCACGCGTGGTCCGCGCGACGGCGAACGGGCGTGTCTGCGGGGTTGCTGGGACGGTGGTGATCACGCGTGCACGCGGCGAGGGCGGCGCGCGGTCTGTGGGCGTCTGTCGAGTGTGGCGCACGGGGCGCGCTCTCGGCATGGTTGCAGAGAAGGTTGGCATGGCTTGGGCGTGTGGTCCAGGGGCTGGCATCACTCGCGGCTAGGACAGGGAGTGGCGGTGGGGTGCTAGCTTGCTCCTAGACAAGGTTGGCGAGGCTAGTGCTGCTCGTAGCTTGTTGTCCACACTGGGGTGACAATGGTGCACTCGGCCTGCTTACCATTGATGATAATGGCCAGCTTACAGTAGTGCTAGAGATTAGTTATGGTTTTTAGATGATCTACTAAGGCTAGTGGTGTCCAGAGAGGGAACAAGTTAGGCCCAAAACACTGCTCCAAATAGTGTTTTGATTTTGTTTGATTTGCATCTGCAACCTGTTTGATGAAATGGCCGCATGAATTCAAGTTTTGAATTTTGAAATTATTTTTGGTGGGTGTGCTAGGCATGTGCTGGTGATACTGTGGATTCTTGGGTTTTGAAAGTTGAGTTGGTTTGAGGGGGTTTTGAAAAAGTGGGATCTTCCCATATGAAATAGATTCAATTTTAAACTGTCCTTTAAACTATGCATTTGAATGTTTCTGGATGATCACAAAGTGGGCCTTGGTACCTTGTTATGAGTACTATCAAGGGGTGCAAAGATCTATACATGTTTATGTTAAGTTCTGAAAGTTAGAGATAGCCAAAGTAGGCATGGGAGTTAAATTGGCCAAAGTGACCATTCACTTAATTTGTTTGTTTTGATTTGTTTGTCTTTGAGAAAAGTTTGGGGATTGTTTAGATGATATTTATTTCACCTAAGAATCATTTTACAAGCAAAGAAACAGATAATCATGGCAATTCAAAAGAATCCAAATTTTAATGCACACTCATATGAATGCTTTCATATTTTAATTGGAAAAGTTTTTGTTAACCCTAAATTTGGTGATTAGAGTTTGATGATTCTACTTTAATATTTTTGGGATGTTACAGATAACCACCGCGTGATGCTACACTCATTGGGCCACACACATCGGTTTGTATGATTTCCAATAAGTCCGTAGCTCGCTCCATCATACCAGAAAATGGAGTCTTAGTCATTTTACCCATCAGACATGCTTCGCATCTTTCAAGTGATTCGAAATCAATTGATTCAAGAAGTCCATCGGAATGGAGTTTCTTCATACGTTTCACTCCAATATGACCAAGACGACAGTGCCACATATAGGTTGAGTTATTGCTCAATTTCAAATGTTTAGCTTCAATGTTATTAATGTGTGTATTACCACAATCGAGATTCAATAAGAATAGACCATATATCAAAGGTGCATGTGCATAAAACATATAACTCATATAAATCGAACAACCATTATTCTCAGACTTAAACAAGTAACCGTCTCGCAATAAACATGATCCAGATATAATGTTCATGCTCAACGCAAACACCAAATAACAATTATTTAAGTGTAAAACTAATTCCGATGGTAGATGAAGAGGTAGCGTGCCGACCGCGATCACATCAACCTTTGATCCATGTCCAACGCGCATCTTCACCTTGTTCTTCGCTAGCTTCCGTTTATTCTGCAGTACCTGTTTCGAGTTACAAATATGAGCAACCGAACCAGTATCAAATACCCAGGAACTACTACGAGTACTATTGAGATACACATCAATAACATGTATATCGGATATACCTTTGTTCTTGATGTTGCCGTTCTTCAAATCCGCGAAGTACTTTGGGCAATTCCGCTTCCAGTGACCTTCTCCCTTGTAGTAAAAGCACTCAGTATCAGGCTTAGGCCCAACCTTGGTCTTCTTCGCCGGCGCGGTAACTTTCTTACCGCCCTTCTTGAAGTTTCCCTTTTTCTTAGACTTGCCTTGCTTCTTGAATTTGGTGGTCTTATTGACCAACAACACTTGGTGATCTTTCTTGATCTCCACTTATGCAGACTTTAACATGGAGAAGAGTTCGGGTAACGACTTGTCCATATTTTGCATATTGTAGTTCATCACAAAGTTCTTGTAACTTGGTGGTAGTGATTGGAGGACACGGTGAATCCCCAAAGCATTAGGAATCACTATACCCAAGCTTTGAAGCTTGCTTGCATGCCCAGACATCTTAAGCACGTGCTCACTGACGGAGCTGCCCTCTTCCATCTTGCAGTTAAAGAACTTTTCAGAACCCTCATAACTCTCAACTGCCGCGTGAGCCTCAAATATCATTTTGAGTTCACGGACAATATCATGTGGGTCATGGTTCTCAAACCTTTTCTGAAGCTCCAATTCCAACCATACAAGATAGCACACTGAACTGTGGAGTACTGATTCTTCCGAGAGAGGAAAACATTCTTTACCTCATCGGTAGCATTAGCTGCACGCGGGTCACCCAGCGGTGCATCCAGCACATAGGTCAAATTTCCAGCATTGAGGACAATCCTCAAATTGCGGAACCAATTCGCGAAGTTGCTTCCATTGTTTTTCAACTTTTATTTCTCTAGGAACACATTAAAATTGATGGTAGGGGCCGCCATTGATCTACAACATATTTGCAATAGTTTAGACTAAGTTTATGACAAATTGAGTTCTAATTAATAGTTAAATTAATCTAGGTGAACTCCCACTCAAAACAATATCCCTCAAATTGTTTTAGTGATCACACGAACCAAATCCACCACATCAAAACCGATCATCACGAGAGTTGATGTAGCTTCGATGGCGAAGAATCAACATGTTCATCATATCTACTATATGACTCATGCTTTACCTTTCGGTGATCCGTGTTCCGAGACCATGTCTGTACATGCTAGGCTCGTCAAGATCAAACCTTAGCTTCCACATCAGCAAATCTGGCTTGCTCACGTTGTATACACTCGCAGAATCTAACACACCCGATCATCACGTGGTGCTTCGAAACAATGAGCTTTAGCAACGATGCTTACTAAGGACGAACACTTTAAAACTTGAAATTTTGTGCTTGACGGATCATCTTATAATGCTACCGTCGTGAACTAAGCAATACAAGATGCATAAAAGGATTAACATCACATGCAATTCATAATATGTGATATGATATGGCCTTTCTTCTTGTGCTTCCGATCTCCATCTTCAAGCACGAACATGATCTCCATCATCACCGGTATGGCGTCAAGGTCAATGGTGTCGCTTCATGGTTGTCGTCCACCAGCATCAACTATTACAACTACTTTGAATAGACACGTAGGTCTTAACGGAATTTAAAAGACAACCATATGGCTCCTGCCGGTTGCCAACTTATAATAAGGAACATTGAATACATCATATATAATCACAATCATGGCCATATCACATCACACCACACCCCTGCAAAACAAAGTTAGACGCCTCTAATTTTATTTGCATATTTTACGTGGTTTGGGGCTTTCAATAAGTGTCGTTCTAACTTACGAACAAGAACCACAACGTTGATGCTTGAACTATCAAGTGCCCGTTGTAAATTGAATCTATACTATGATGGGAGAGACAGACACCTGAAAAGCCACTTATGCAATACAAGTTGCATGTTAAGCGTGGAGCAAGTCTCATGAACAATGTCATGTAAGGTTAGCTCGGGCCGCTTCATCCCATCATACCGCAAGATGCAAAGTACAAAAAAAAGAAATTGATAATAAAAGCACCACCGCCCACAATGACCATTGTGTTCTACTCGTGCAACAGATCTACATATAGACATGGCTCTGATACCAATGTAGGGTTTGTAGCATGGAAAACAAAAAATTTCTACTGCATGCACACAAACAAGCCAAGATCTATCTACTAGATTGTAGCAACGAGTCGATAGAAGCACTCACCCTCGAAGATTCCAAAGCGGTTAACGAGAGAAGATTCTCGTTGGTGATGTAGTCGTACACTTGCCGATCTCAAGATCGTGTAGACGATCCATCCAGCGCTGCGTTCCGGCAGCGCTTCCGTAGTGGGTCACACGTTCGGTACTCGATGAAGACCTTCCTCTCCCTTGTTTCCAGCAGGCAGTGGAGGTTGTAGTTCTCCCTTCGTGCATCCGGAAGCACGACGGCGTGGTGTCGGAAGTTGAGGGAAGATCCCGCAGGGCTTCGCCTAAGCCGGTGCGAGTTATGGTGGATTAGGGTTTCCCGGAAATCTAGGGTTTAGAAAAACCGGGAGCGGGAGGAGGTGTCAGCGGCGGCTAGGGCGGCGGTGCAAGGCGGCGGCAGCGCGCGGCGGCGGCGGGTCGGCGGCGGCACGGCGGCGGGTCGGCGGCGGCGGCTTGGGTGGAGAGGGGCTAGGGCTTGTGTGCTTTGGGGCAGCCCCCCTCTATTTATGAGAGGGGGGCAGCCTTGGGAGGGGTGGGTTTGAATCCAAACCCAAACCCAAGTTGGATTGAGAGAAGGACTTGTTTCTTCTCCCACTAGGAAACCATTGTTCTAGTTTGACGTTTCAAACTTCTCGTTTGACTTTCAATTTAGAGCTTTAATTCTCTCTTGCAAATGCACACACCAAGTGATCTAGGATATAATCCAATCATTCCACTTACCCATGACACATTCATGGACCATTCTCCTTCCGGACCGGTGATCCTTCTAGAACCTTCTAGAACCTCTCCGATGAAAACATCGGAATCTTTTCTGAACTCCGGAATCGGACTTTCCTTATATGAATCTTATTCTCCGGACCATTCCGGATCTCCTCGTGATATCCTGGATCCCATCCGAGACTCCGAACAACATCCGGTATCCCTACTAACATTCCATATCTACTAAACAACATCGAATCCTTAAGTGTGTCTCCCTACGGTTAGTGAATTATGCGGACATGACCGAGACACTTCTCCGATCAGTAACCAATAGAGGAATCTGGAAATTCATATGGCTCCCACATATTTCTACAATTACTTTGCGATCGAATGAACCACTTACATACGATACCAATTTCCCTTTGTCTCGTGATAGTTTACTTATCCGAGGTTTTGATCGTCAGTATCTCTGCATACCTAGTTCAACCTCGTTACCGATAAGTACTCTTTTCTCGTTCCCGTGATATGTGATCCCTTGTGAGCCAATCACATGCTTGCAAGCCAATTGGATGAAATTCCACCGAGAGGGCCCAGAGTATATCTATCCGTCATATGGATGGACAAATCCCACTCTTGATCCATGTGCCTCAACCCATACTTTCCGAACACTCAATGCCACCTTTATAGCCACCCAATTACGGTGTGGTGTTTGATGTCATCAAAGCATCCTTCCGGTGATGGTGATTACCATGATCTCATGGTTGAAGGAATTAGGTTACTATGTATCAGAAAGCTTATAGCAAACGGACTATTAAAATGACTTGATCTTTATTCTACGTTTATCTATAGGAGTATGTCCATCACACCATTCTCCTAATGATATGATCTTGTTGTTAATGACATCTCAATGTTCATGATCGAGAAACCACGATCATCTATTAACCAACAAGCTAGTATTACATAGAGACTTTACTAGGGACTCTAATTTAGTTTACAAATCACACAAGTATCAATGTTTCCGGTTAATACTATTATAGCATGAATGTAAACATTTATCATAAACACAAAGATATAATAATAACCACTTTTATTATTGCCTCTAGGGCATATCTCCAACAGGTAGGGGCCGCCATTGATCTATAACATATTTGCAATAGTTTAGACTAAGTTTATGACAAATTGAGTTCTTATTAATAGTTAAATTAATCTAGGTGAACTCCCACTCAAAACAATATCCCTCACATTGTTTTAGTGATCACACGAACCAAATCCACTATATCAAAACCGATCATCACGAGAGTTGATGTAGCTTCAATGGCGAACAATCAACATGTTCATCATATCTACTCTATGACTCATTCTTTACCTTTAGGTGATCCGTGTTCCGAGACCATGTCTATACATGCTAGGCTCGTCAAGATCAAACCTTAGATTCCGCATGAGAAAAGCTGGCTTGCTCACGTTGTATACACTCGTAGAATCTAACACACTCGATCATCACGTGGTGCTTCGAAACAACGAGCTTTAGCAACGGTGCTTACGAAGGATGAACACTTTATAACTCGAAATTTTGTGCTTGAGGGATCATCTTATAATGCTACGGTTGCAAACTAAGCAATACAAGATGCATAAAAGGATTAACATTGCATGCAATTCATAATACATGATATGATATGGCCTTTCTTCTCATGCTTCTGATCTCCATCTTCAAGGACGAACATGATCTCCATCATCACCGGTATGGTGTCAAGGTCAATGGCGCCGCTTCATGGTTGTCGTCCACCAGCATCAACTATTACAACTACTTTGAATAGACACGCATGTCTTAACGGAATTTAAAAGACAAGCATATGGCTCCTGCCGGTTGCCGACTTACAATAAGGAACATTGCATACATCATATATAATCACAATCATGGCCATATCACATCACAGCACACCCCTGCAAAACAAAGTTAGACGCCTCTAATTTTCTTTGCACATTTTACGTGGTTTGGGGCTTTCAATAAGTGTCGTTCTAACTTACGAACAAGAACCACAACGTTGATGCTTGAACTATCAAGTGCCCATTGTAAATTGAATCTATACTATGATGGGAGAGACAGACACCTGGAAAGCCACTTATGCAATACAAGATACATGTTAAGCGTGGAGCAAGTCTCATGAACGATGTCATGTAAGGTTAGCCCGGGCCGCTTCATCCCATCATACCGCAAGATGCAAAGTACACAAAAAGCAATTGATAATAAAAGCACCACCGCCCATAATGACCATTGTGTTCTACTCGTGCAACAGATCTACATATAGACACGACTCTGATACCACTGTAGGGGTTCGTAGCATGGAAAACAAAAAATTCTACCGCATGCACACAAACAAGCCAAGATCTATCTACTAGATTGTAGCAATGAGTCGATAGGAGCACTCACCCTCGAAGATTCCAAAGCGGTTAACGAGAGCCGATTCTCGTGGGTGATGTAGTCGTACACTTGCCGATCTCAAGATCGTGTAGACGATCCTTCCGGCGCTGTGTTCCGGCAGCGCTTCCGCAGTTGGTCACACATTTGGTACTCTACGAAGACCTTCCTCTCCCTTGTTCCAGCAGGTAGCGGAGGTTGTAGTTCTCCCCTCGCGATTCCGGCAGCACGACGGCATGGTGTCGGAAGTAGAGGGAAGATCCCGCAGAGCTTTGCCTAAGCCGGTGCGAGTTATGGTGGATCTAGGGTTTCCCAGCGATCTAGGGTTTAGAAGGTCGGGAGGAGGAGGAGGTGTCGGCGGCGGCTAGGGCGGCGGTGCAACACGGGTGGAGGGCTGTAACATCCCAAAAATACTAAACTTGGATCATCAAATTCTAATCATCAAGTTTAGGGTTAACAAAAACTTTTCTAAATGAAATCATGAATGCATGCATATGTGTATGCATTGATTTTGAAATTCTTTTAAACCACCTTGTTTGTGTGATCCATTGCTTGTAAAATGTTTCTTAGGTGAAATAAACATCATCTAAAACATTTCCCACACTTTTCCTCAAGACAAGTAAATCAAAACAAATATATGAAATGAATGGTCATTTTGGCCAATTTAACTCCCATGCCTACTTTGGCTGTCTCAAACTTTCAGAACCTAACAGAAACTTTTCTGGATCTTTGCACCCCTTGAATGTACTCATAACAAGGTATCAAGGCCCACTTTGTGATCATCCAGAAACTTTCAAATGCATAGTTTAAATGACAATTCAAAATTGAATCTTTATGATATGGGAAGATCCCAGTTTTTCAAAAACCACTCAAACAAGCTCAACTTTCAAAACCCAAGCATCTGCAGACTCACCAGCACCAATCTAGCAAACCCACCAAAAATCTTTTCAAAATTCAAAACTTGATTTCATGCGGCCATTTCATCAAACAGGTTGCAGACACAAATCAAACAAACAGCAAACACTATAGTGTGCAATAAATTTGGCCTAACTTGTTCCCTAGTTAGATCACACACAGCTCAGTAGATCATCTAGAAAGATTAGCCCAGCACTAGCACCCCTGTGAGCTTGCCATTGCCATTAATGGTGAACAACCGACCACCCCCATGTCACCCCATTGTGGACAGCAGGCTAGAGGAAGAACTAGCCGTGCCAACCTTGTCTGGGAAGAAGCCCACCGTCCATCGCTACTCCCTGTCCCAGCCGCGAGCGTTGCCAAGCCATGGACCACGCGCACAAGCCGCGCCCAGACCATGCCGAGCGTGCGCCAGAGCGCCACCCTCGACCTTCACCCATAGACCGCGCGCCGCCCTCACCGCGTGCACACACGATCGCCATCAACCCAGGAGACCGCCAGACATCCCCGTTTGCCGCCCCGTGCCGCACAGCCACCGCCCGCCGTCGAAGACGCCGCCTCTGCCGCGCAGAGCACCGTCCGTTCCAGAACAAACCACACCGCCCCATGCCTCGAGACCATGTCGTTGAGCATCGCCTGGAGACACCGCACCATCCCCTACCCTTGCCCATGCCTTTAGCCGCATGTAACCTCGCCCCCGACGAGCTCACCGTGCGCCCTGACGGTCCCCTCGCTCGACTATAAATAGAGGCCACCCCCGCACGATTTCTTCACACCATCTCACTCCCCTCTCCTCACTGATCGTGCCACACCATTCTTAGAGCAAGGCGAGCACCACCTCGCTGGAATTTCACTGGAGCCGGCCGCTGCCGGAGAAGAAAGGAGCCAGCGATTGGAGCCACCCAGGAGCTGCCGCGACCACCCCTGAGTTCGCCGTCGTTGACTTCGTCGTTCGCCCGCCTCGCCGACCCTCGCCAGTACCCCGGTGATCCCCCAGCGACCCTCACTGGCCGTGCTAGGTTTCGTTCTCGCCGGAGTTGTCTCGCGTAGACGATGACTCCCAACCGTTAGATTAGAACTAGATCGAACGATCCACGTCGCCCCATACCGCTTCGCCCAGCCCCGTGTCACTGACGAGTGGGGACACCCACTTAAGCAGCCCGCTGGAGCACTGCGCTTAGCAGGCCGGCCCAGTAACTTTCCCACCCAAGCCCAGTTATTCAAATTAAACTTTTTCTATTTCAATTCAAACACACTTCTGTACCCAACTTCAAAAATCAATCCAGATTGATTCAGTGCACCAAATTGAATGAAACCAATTTTGTTGGAACGGTCTATGAATGCTGAATCCAAGCCCGTTGGATTCAAGTCATTTGGATCTATAGATCACCCATGGTAAAAATAACAAGGAAGAAGCTTTTCTACATTCAAACATTTTTCAAATTTAAACCATAATAGCTTTTGAGTTGATTCCAACTCTCAAAAATCACATTTAACCATACCTTTCAGAATATATAAAAATATATAGGTTTACTTGCAGAAATAATGTTCAAGTAATAAAAGAATGCTACATAAGCATTTCTAGCCACTTTAATTAATTAAAATAAAAGGGTAAAACCTTATTAAATTGTGACACCACTTTAAATCACATTCCCATGAACTACAATATGTGGTGATGACATGTGTCAACATGATCCCATACTTGGTTTGGAGAATATTAAATCTTAAGTAGTTTTTCAATGATTAGAAATTACTTTTCTAAAAATAAAAGGAATTAAATCAATCCTTAACCTTGTAATGCTAGAGATGATGCTAGATCATCTATAGGACCCTTGTGTGTGATGATTGCAAGTAGTTAAGTATTGTTTGGTGATTGTGTACCTCGTATTTATTCATAGACGCTAGTACCGACCAAGGATACGAGGAGGAAGGAGGATACTACGAAGAAGAAGCCGAGGAGAACTTCAACCACTGCTCTACACAAGGCAAGCTTATACTGATATTGATGCAAGCCTAATGCTACTAGTTGATTATGCAAGCTAACCCTTGCAAGATACCCTACTGATGCAACAAACCCATACTTGTTCTATGACTACTATATGCCTTAAGCATATATAATCATACCCACTTGATAAACCAATCCTAGTTTTACTCGCAAGCTTCTTACTTTATTTCTTTATCAAAGCTTACTTAGAGTTTACTTAAGTGATTGGTAGATTTGGAAAGATGCTGAAGGTTGCATTAAGAGCATAAAATTTGGCCTAAGTTAGAAACCTTGATATCAGCCTGAGACATAAGGTTATACCTAGTTGAAATTCCACTAGTTACCACCCCTCATTAATACTACCCCGACTTGTAGATGCTAGTGCTAAGCATAAAACTTGTTCAACTTTTAGATGGGAATACTTGGTGGAAAAATGGTTATGAAAACCTTGGAATGATGGATCATTCTATTGAAATGTTTTGGACATGTGTTTCCAAACACTTGATGATTTTGGTGATGAAAATGTTGAGGCATGAGCCTTAGCCCTTTATAAAACTGATGGTTGTCTGGATGCGATACCATTCCAATTTTATCGTACAACCACAATACCCGAAGATTGGGTAGGGCTTGACTGGAAACTTATATCCCTTAGTATTAGTTCCCTCACGGCCAAGGTCTGAGCTGAGGCTACCTTGTGAAGATTGTCCACCTGTGTAGTACCCAAGATGACAAGTTGGTCATGGTTGGGAGGCCAAACTCACAGGAGAGGTGCTTATACTAGGGTGTGTAATCGAAAGGTTAGGATTGATTATCCGCATACTGAGTATGGTGAATTCAGGATTTGTTCCTGACGGATGTATCGAATGTTGTGGTGAAAGTGTACAATCTCTGCAGAGTGTCAAACTATTCGAATAGCCGCGTCCGCGGTTATGGACAGTTGGAGTGGCCATACTGTTCCTCCGTCAGACTTTTCAAAATGACCTGTGAGATGAATTGAGACTTTGACTTGACCACAACAGAGTTGTGATATGAAATACAAGATCCCATTTAGGACTTATAAAATTGTGACTAGCTTTGGAACTTAGTAGAGATAAATCTGGCTTTTGCAAAACAACCTTAGAGCCTAGTGTCCTATTATACAAAAAAACCTTACCTATTAGTATTAGTTTGCGAGTACTTAAAGAGTACTCATGGCTTTATCCCTGGCTATTCCCATGGCCAGACTATGAAGAGGAGTATCTGGAAGATGGACCCCAGGACGGTTACGACAACTAGGATCATCTCCCATCTTCAGCATTGCCTGTGACCCCGAAGATGGAGCTTGGCCTACGATACTGTTATTATTACATATTCCGCTGCTTGATGTTGTATTAAGAACTGGATCATGAGATCCCTATTTGTGTAAGAACTTATGTATCATTTGTACTGGATGATGTACTATGGTATCCAATTCTGTTATGTCTAGCAAAAATGGTAATCCTGGGATTGCGATGTATGGCATAACAGGCATCTAGGATTGAAAAATCCGGGTGTTGACAAGTTGGTATTAGAGCCATCCTGACCATAGGAGACCCTAGTTAGACTGGACGTTTGAACCAAAAACTTAGTTTCAAAACCAAAGAAAACAAATATTTACAAAAACTTATTCTCATTGTTATCTCTTTGATTCTTTCATAAAAATTCATGTTCCTAAAAAAAAAAAACTCTTGCAAAATACATAAAATTTTGACACACTTGATCACTCTGCTAATCTACTCATCCTCTATTTTTATAGATGGACGTGAAGTACAGCAAGTTTTACCAACTTGGGAATGGGGGAGACCTTATCTTCGAGAGGGATCTGGATCAGCTTTCGGAACTTCTGGAGCGTCCGCACCCCGAGTTCTTTGGAGCTCAGCTCATTGATCAAGGAGGAGAAGATATGCAGTGGCTAATTGTTACAAGTCTCCGAGGAAAGATTGAACCTCCCACTGCGGAGGGAATTCAGTTTACCTTAAGAGAAAACAACTGGCTCGAGGGACTTGCCAGAGCAATGCAAGAAGCTCTTTCCCGTCTATGTGGGAAGAGCATCAATCAGATCAAGGGTACTCGCTTTGAGTTTTTCCCAAGGCGTGATGCAAATGGACAACCACTGGAAGCCCCATACCACCCCGAGCTGAAGACTCAATTGTACCACCTTCGCTTCATGATGTATGATCGTCAGCAGGAGTTGGACAACTTCCGTGACTATTGCAACCACAAGTCCGCCATCATCAAGACGAAGGATCAGACCATAGACATGCTATCAAAGGATCGCAAGTCTCGCCGCCGTCAGCTCGACAAGAAGGAGCGCATTATTGCCCGTCTTCGCCACCGCATCTCATCTTTGGAGGAGACCATCCACGAGAGAGACATGTAGTTGGAGGAAAGGGAGAATGCCGGAGAGGATCTTAGTGGAGACCCTTACTCCTATCTCAGCAATGACGATGATTTTCTGGAGGATCAGGCCATGGACTTCTTCACCGATGAGGATGATTTCGCCTTCATCGATGATGATGAAGATGATGAAGCCACAAACTCCGAGGAGTAGTAGCACTGAGCACTAGCGTAGTAAATAGTAGTCGGTCCCACTGCATCGTAGTCTCCAGAATGGTTCTTAAAACCATCCGTTTTCCTTTGTTGTGGTGTGTGTTGTACTGTGTGCTATGAGTGAATGAATGAAAAAGCAAGTTGCTAGAAAAATCTGAGTCAAACATTTAAAACTTTTCAAAGACCCAAAACCTTAGAAATTTTCCTCTTTTCTCATGATCTATATCAATCCTCAGATGCCACGTGGAGGAAGTGGTTCAGCCCCGGACCCGATGTTGCAGATTCTGCAAATGTTGACTTCTGACCGCGAAGCTGAAAGAGCGGAACGTCAAGCCAACCTAGCCACTCTGCAACAGATAGCCCAACTAGCCCACAACAACCAAGGCCACGGAAATCAGGACAACCATGGATCTAAGCTCAAGAATTTCCAGAATACTAACCCACCTGTTTTCACCAAGTCAGAAGAACCCCTAGATGCCGATGATTGGCTGCAAACCATGGAAAACAACCTAGAAGTCGCCGGAGTGGAAGCCAACGAGAAAGTCCTGTTCGCCACCCATTATCTAGCCAGAGATGCCAGGGCATGGTGGAACAGTGTTCGTGCAATGACCGGAGGCCAGATGATGACCTGGGAGGAATTCAAGGTCAAGTTTAGCAGAACCCATGTGCCACCAGGTTTGATCAAGAGAATGAGAGACAAGTTCAGAGAGCTGAAGCAAGGAAGGATGACTGTAGTGGAATACCGTGACAAATTTTTGTCATTAGCTAGGTATGCCCCGGACGAGATAGACACCGAAGCCAAGAAGAAAGAAAGATTCCTGAATGGTCTGCATGACGAGATGCAGACGGTGTTAGTCAATATTCCCTTTGCTGATATTGAAGCCCTTGTCGACTCTGCCATCCAGATGGAAGGAAAGATCAACCAAGCCAATGAAAACCGCAAGAGTCGCATGATGCATCAACCAGGAACCCATCAGACCCCAAAGTATCGCCCCAACCCATCTCCAGGATTAGCCCCAAGAACCAACAGACCCCCTATGACCCGTCCAACCTACCCCAACCGTGGAAACCCTAGACCCGGAGGAAATCACAACAACCCCGGCAACTCTAGCAATTTCACCCGTGCCCCACCCAAGTTCAACACCAACAATGCTACCGCCAACACCAACACTGCCCCGAGGACTGGAAGCAATGTTGTGCCTGTCGCAGCTAAGGACAAGTCGCAAGTGACCTGTTATGACTGTGGAAATAAAGGCCACTATTCAGCATTGCCTGTGACCCCGAAGATGGAGCTTCGCCTACCCTACCGTTATTATTACGTATTCCGCTGCTTGATGTTGTATTAAGAACTGGATCATGAGATCCCTATTTGTGTAAGAACTTATGTATCGTTTGTACTGGATGATGTACTATGGTATCCAATTCTGTTATGTCTCGCAAAAATGGTAATCCTGGGATTGCGATGTATGGCATAACAGGCATCTAGGATTGAAAAATCCGGGTGTTGACAAGGGCTGGCTCTTGTGGTGTTTGAGGCAGCCCTCCCCCTCTATTTATGATAGGGGCAGCCTTGGGAGGGGAGAGTTTGAATCCAAACCCAAACCCAAGTTGTATAGAAGGAAGGACTCTTTCCTTCTTCCACTAGGAAACTATTGTTCCAGTTTGACATTTCAAACCTCCCGTTTGACTTTCAATTTAGAGCTTTAATTCTCTCTCGCAAATGCCCAAAACAAGTGACCTAGGATATGATCCAATCATTCCTCTTACCCATGACACATTCATGGACCATTCCCCTTTCGGTCCGGTGAACCTTCTAGAACCTTCTAGAACCTCTCCGATGAAAACATCGAAATCATTCCCGAACTCCGGAATCGGACTTTCCTTATATGAATCTTATTCTCCGGACCATTCCGGATCTCCTCGTGATATACCGGATCCCATCCGAGACTCCGAACAACATTCGGTATCCGTACTAACATTCCATATCTACTAAACAACATCGAATCCTTAAGTGTGTCTCCCTACGGTTCGTGAATTATGAGGACATGATCGAGACACTTCTCCGATCAATAACCAATAGAGGAATCTAGAAATTCATATGGCTCCCACATATTTCTATGACTACTTTGCGATCGAATGAACCACTTACATATGACACCAATTTCCCTTTGTCTCGCGATAGTTTACTTATTCGAGGTTTGATCGTCGGTATCTCTGCATACCTAGTTCAACCTCGTTTCCGATAAGTACTCTTTTCTCGTTCCCATGATATGTGATCCTGTTGGAGATATGCCCAAGAGACAATAATAAAGTGGTTATTATCATATCTTCATGCTTATGATAAATGTTTACATACCATGCTATAATTGTATTAATCGGAAACATTAATACTTGTGTGATTTGTAAACATAAAATAGTCCCTAGTAAAGCCTCTTGTTAAACTAGCTTGTTGGTTAATATATGATCATGGTTTCCTGATCATGAACATAGAAATTTTATTTACAACAGGGTCATATCATTAGGATAATGATGTGCTGGACATACTCCTATAGTTAAGCGTAGCATAAAGATCAAGTCATTTAATATAGTTCATTTGCTATAAGCTTTCTGATACATAGTAACCTAATTCCTTCGACCATGAGATCATGCTAATCACCATCACCGGAAGGATGCTTTGATGACATCAAACACCACACCATAACTGGGTGGCTATAAAGGTGGCATTGAGTGTTCGGAAAGTATGTGTTGAGGCACATGGATCAAGAGTGGGATTTGTCCATCCATATGACGGATAGATATACTCTGGGCCCTCTCGGTGGAATGTCATCCAATTAGCTTGCAAGCATGTGACTGGCTCACAAGGGATCACATATCACGGGAACAAGAAAAGAGTACTTATCAGGTAATGAGGTTGAACTAGGTATGCAGAGATACCGACGATCAGACCTCGGATAAGTAAACTATCGCGAGACAAAGGGAAATTGGTATAATATGTAAATGGTTCATTCGATCATGAAGTAATCCTAGAAATATGTGGGAGCCATATGAATTTCCAGATTCCTCTATTGGTTATTGATCGGAGAAGAGTCTCAATCATGTCTGCATAATTCACGAACCGTAGAGAGACACACTTAAGGATTCGATGTTGTTTAGTAGATATGGAATGTGAGTAAAGAGACCGAATGTTGTTCAGAGTCTCGGATGGGATCCGGGATATCATGAGGAGATCCGGAATGGTCCGGAGAATAAGATTCATATAAGGAAAGTCCAATTCCGGAGTTCGGGAATGGTTCCGGTGTTTTCACCGGAATGTTCTAGAAGGGTCTAGAAGGTTCGTCGATCTGGAAGGGGAAGGGTACATGGATGTGCCATGACAAAGTGGAATGGTTGCATCATTTCCTAGGTCACTTGGCTGGACACTTGGAAGAGAGAAATCAAACTCTAATTTGAAAAAGTCAAACTGGGACAATATTTCCAAGTGGAGGGAGAGAGGAATTCTTACCTAGGGAAGGAATCCTCCCTCTCCCTTGGGCCGACCACATAAAGTGGAGTTGGGGGAGGACTCCCTTCCCCTTGGCACCTCCCCACCTATAAAAGGAGGGGTAGGGCGCCCCCCCTTGGACACACAAGAAACCCTAGGTTGGCCGCTGCCCCCTCTCTAGTTGCGGCCAATCTAGATCTCCTCTAAACTGCTACCAACTAGCTAAACCCTAATTGCTAGCTACCTCTAAACCTCGGCCTCTAAACCCTACATCGCCGGGGATCCCTCTACTCCACCATACCCGCTCCGGCTTAGGCGAAGCCCTGCGGGATCTCCCCTCTACTTCTGACACCACGCCGTCGTGCTGCCAGAATCACGAGGAGAGAACTACAACCTCCGCTGCCTGCTGGAACAAGGGAGAGGAAGGTCTTCATCGAGTACCGTACGTGTGACCAACTGCGGGAGCGCTGCCAGAACGCGGTGCCGAAAGGATCGTCTACGCGATCTTGAGATCGGCAAGTGAACGACTACATCACACACGAGAATCTGCTGTCGTTAACCACTTTGGATATTCGAGGGTTAGTACTCTATAAACATGTTGCACCAATCTAGTAGATAGATCTTGGCTTGATCATAGATTAGATCTTGATTGTGTGTACATGCGGTAGAAAATTTTGTTTTCCATGCTACAAATCCCTACAGTGGTATCATAGCCGTGTCTATATGTAGATCTGTTGCACGAGTAGAACACAATGGGTCATTGTGGGCGTTGATGCTTTTGTTGTCGATTGCTTCTTCTATACTTTGCATCTTGTGGGATGGTGGGATGAAGCGGTCCGGGCTAACCTTACATGACATCATCCATGAGACTTGCTCCACGCTTGACATGCAACTAGTATTGCATAAGTGGCTTTGCGGGTGCCTGCTTCTCCCAACATAGTGAAGATTCAATTTACAATGGGTGATTGACAATACTATTATCAACGTTGTGGTTCTTGTTCGTAAGTTAGAACGACACTTGATGAAAGCCCCAAACCACGTAAATCATGCAAAGAAAATTAGAGGCGTCTAACTTTGTTTTGCAGGGGTGTGTTGTGATGTGATATGGCCATGATTGTGATTATATATGATGTATGCAATGTTCCTTATTGTAAGTCGGCAAACGATAGGAGCCATATGGTTGTCTTTTAATTTCGTCTAGACCTGCGTGTCTATTATTCAAAGTAGTTGTAATAGTTGATGCTGGTGGACGACAACCATGGAGCGGCGCCATTGACCTTGACGCCATGCCGATGATGATGGAGATCATGTTCGTGCTTGAAGATGGAGATCGGAAGCACCAGAAGAAAGGCCATATCATATCACATATTTTGAATTGCATGTGATATTAATCCTTTTATGCATCTTGTATTGCTTAGTTCGCGACGGTAGCATTATAAGATGATCCCTCTCACAAAATATCAAGTTATAGAGTGTTCGTCCTTAGTAGGCACCATTGCCAAAGCTCGTTGTTTCGATGCACCACGTGATGATCGGGTGTGTTAGATTCTGCGAGTGTATACAATGGGAACAAGCCAGATTTTCTCATGCGGAAGCTAAGGTTTGATCTTGACGAGCCTAGCATGTACATACATGGTCTCGGAACACGGAATACCGAAAGGTAAAGCATGAGTCATATAGATGATATGATGAACATGTTGATTGTTCACCTTTGAAGCTACATCATCTCTCGTGATGATCGGTTTTGATGTGGTGGATTTGTTTTGTCGTGGGAATGACCACGGCAGATGCTGCAATCGGCAGCGAGTAGTAGAACATGGGGCAAGAGCGGCTAGCCACCTGCGGTGCGAGATGAGGGCGGAGACACAAGGATTTACCCAGGTTCGGCCCCCCGGAGGGTAAAGACCTACTCCTGCTAGATTGTATTATGGTGAGAGTACAATGGGGCGAGCTCGGCGGCTAGGCAGCGAGTCGCTTGGGTGTATGATGGAACGTATCCTCTATGCGCCTGGTAGGAAGGTTTATATAGACTCACCTCCCTAGGGTTTACAGATCTCAACCGAATCAGTTAAGGGTTCGGCGATCCTATGACCTAATCCGACTGGGCCTATCTACACTTCTAGGCCTTCAGCTTCCAGTCGCTTGAGTCCACGCCAGATCTTGATCCAGTCGCCGTCCTGCAGGCCCACTCGCTGGCGCCTGGGCCAGTAGGAAACGTCCTGTTGAGTATACCCCGGTAGGCATATCCCCATCAGTAGTCCCCGGGGCCGTCGTTGATTAGTCGCAGGCGTTCGGTGGCAGTCGGAGTATGCGGATCCAATGCGGGTGTCCAGTCGAATCGGCGGCGGACTCCTGAATAAAGGAAAAAATAGTTACTCTAGTCGCAATAACGGCGACCAACCGGGTCGTAGCTCGGCGAACGGGTCGGCGAATACTCAGTCACTGTTGTAGTGATCGGGTTGGCGAGTCGTCGAGTCGCGCGGAGCGACGAGTCGAATGGATGAAGTTGGACCGTCAAGTGGGGTCAAAACTAGCCGTTGGGGTAATCCAACGGTAACTTTGGCGTAATTACCGCGTTGTAACGGCTCCCGAAATTGGCGGGTAGCAACCGCCATATAAGGAGAATGACTGGCGAACGGGGAAACACTCCTTCGTCCTTCCTCCGATTTCGCCCATCTCCGTTTTCCACTCCGCATCACGATCCAACCAATCCAGAGAGCCCCGACCTCTGCGAACTTCCAACCAATGGCCCCCTCCACCGAACCATGGGGCATATCCAAGTGTACCAGGGCGCTACTGGCGTCCTTCGAGGAGGCCCGGATCCTGCGCGTCGGCAGATGGCGCATCCCCGTGGCCGGAGAAGTGACTCCGGACCCACGCGAGGGAGAATTCATCTGCTTCACCAGCCACCTGGAGCGGGGGCTGGGGTTTCCCACTTCTCTCTTCTTCCGGCGTTTCTGCGCCTACTACGGGATCCAGCCGTCGGACCTAGGCCCGCACAGCATCGAGCATCTTGCCATTTTCGTGGCGTTCTGCGAGTGCTATCTGGGCTGCAGGCCCTACTTCCCCTTGTGGCAAGATCTATTTCATGGGAGGATCAGCGGCGAAGAATCAGGCGGCCCGATGTTGGCTGCGGGTGTCCTGACATTCCAGCTAAAGTCGAAGGCGTCGTTCTTCGACCTGATGCTGCCCGCCAAGGCGGCAAACGAATGGAAGAAATCCTGGTTCTACGTCACCGAGTCGACTCCAGACGGCGAGGTGGCGCTTCCAAGGTACTCCGCCGACCGGCCCGAACCGTGTCCGCTCCAGGTCGGCAAGCTCCCGCTGGATCAGCGGATGGTTGTCGACGAAATGTTGCAAACCATCCACGGTCTAAAGAAGAAGGGCCTCCAAACCATTAACCTCTACAACTGCTGGTTCGGGCGGCGGCTCATTCCTTTGGCCCGCCGCGACCATTACATGTACGAGTATATGGGTAAGGACGACCCGACAAAGTCCTGCCTCGCTGAGTGGAGACTCGAAGACTACACCCTAGACCTAAAGAAGATTACCCAGGCGGCGTACCTGGACGCGAAGGCCGGGGTCGCCCCCTATACCGCAAGGCGCCCAGCTCCGACGGTAAGTCGCTATTTTCACCACCATTCGTAGTCGCAGATGATGCATTCGCGGTTATGCCGACATTGTCTCATGCTTATTGTAGTTGTTCCAAGTGGTGGAAGGGTGGCTCCCACCCGCAGACGACGAGAACTCGAGCTCGTCCGTCCAGGACGGGAGAGAGTCGCCACCCGCCAAAGGCGACATCGGGAGCGACGAGGGTGATGACGATGATGACGACGAAGACGAGCCCGTGGAAGACGCTGCCCCGACAGTTCGCAAGACTCGCTGGCAACATCAGCGCGAGCTCGAGGCGAGCAGAAGCCTGGAACCTCACGATGACGATGACGACGAGCTTTCCGAGCACACCTCACATCGTGAGGCCACACCGTCGAAGAAGAAGAAGAAGAAAGAGTTGAAGGCTCCGCCGAGGAAGAAGACGAAGCCGGCGAAGCAGACGTCTCCGCCCCGATCTGCGACCAGTTCTGATGCCACCAGCTCGGCTAAGGGCGAAGCGGCGCGCATGACCGTAGCACCGGATGCTGCCGCTCCCCTGGATGAGGAACCTCTGGCATCGCTTCCACCCCCATTCGCCCCCGTCTCTGGGTTGGGGACTACTCCAGCCGCAGCAGCTTCGCCTCCTAGGAAAGCTCCCGCAGCTGTCATCACGGAGGCTCCTGCCGCGGCCTCGTCTTCGAAGAGGCCTTCTGTGTCTTGGGCTCACGGTGTGTTCGAGACGGGCCTCAGTCGGAAGTTGGGGCCTGAGATGGAAAGTCCGGCCAGCATCCGCACCGGTCTGCGGTTCATACCAGTCGCCAAGTAAGTCTTGTTCGTCTGCTTGCCTTCCATTGTAGTCGAATAGTTTTACTCATATCGTTGTTTCACAGGACTGGAGTGAAAAAGATCGGCCATCCTTCCGTGGCCAAGGTTCCGCTAGTCGTCACCAAAGAGGACCCCTCACGAAAGAGGAAAACCGACGAAGTCGCTGCTCCCGCCGATGGTGCCAAGAGGGCGAAAGGCGACGACGTCGTCACGGTCTCTGATAACACGGCGGTTGCTCCGAGCGAACCTCTGACTGCGGCGGAAGTGGCCTCGAAGACCAAGGAGGCTGTTGCCTCGCCCGAAGTGGTCGAGCCGGCTCCTAGTGGCGCCGCGGCATCCGCTGTGACTTTCCCCCGCTTCATGGCCAAGGAGGCCTCAGCGAGTGGC
Organism: Avena sativa; assembly: GCA_916181665.1. Lineage (NCBI taxonomy): Eukaryota > Viridiplantae > Streptophyta > Magnoliopsida > Poales > Poaceae > Avena > Avena sativa. The sequence continues at coordinate 80,988,097 of OV702299.1, read as the reverse complement.
ACGGTGCCAATGAGCCGGTCGCCTGGGGTCGCTGAGACGGACGTCGAGCAGCGTCGCGGCCACACTCCGGTCGTGCTTGCGTCTGTGGACGCGCTGCAACTTCACGGCATGTTGGGCGCTGCCATCCAGGTATGTCCAGTCCCCGAGGATCGGGCCACTGAATTTCAGTGGTCGGATTCTTAATGTTTTTGTAGTGTCCAGTCTCTGAGTGCCTAGTCGCTGAATTTCAGCGGGTGGGAACTTAGGATTTTCAATGTCCAGTCCTCGAGTGCCTAGTCGCTGAATTTCAGCGGGTGGGCACTTCAAATTTTTAATGTCCAGTCCCCGAGTGCCTAGTCGCTGGATTTCAGCAGGTGGACACTTAGGATTTGCAATGTTGTTAACGGTTTAGTTTGTACGCAGGGCCTGCAGCGCGAATCGGCCGATCGGCTTGCAGCAAAGTGTCGCATGGAGAAGGAACTCGTTGCTGTCCAGGAGACGAACAAGGGACTCCAAGCAATTGCAGCCGAGGCGGAGGAGGTCCGCCGGGGCCTTGTCCCAGCGGGTGACCTGACGGCAGCTCAATCTGCTTTGAGTACGGCCGAGAAGCGGATCGCTGATCTGGAGCGTGAGCTCAAGGAAGCGAAGGCGGAGGCGAGCTTGGCGGAGGGGCGAGCGAAAGCTGCTGTTACGGCTGCCGATGAAGAGTGGAAGGTGTCTGACGCACTCGTTGTTGGGCTGCAGAACGACTTCTCCTTGCTTCAAAGCTTCATCACGGGCCTCTGCCGTCCGCTAATTGGTAAACTTTTCTTCCTCTGCCTGCAACAGCCGCGTTGTGGAGTCGTTGGTGTATTCACTGCCTGCTTTTGTTCCATAGGCCGGATTATTGACAGCGAGGAGGAGGCACAGTCACTCGACGCGCGGCAGTGTGTGACTACCCTGGTCGACTCGGCCGCATTGTCTGCGACTTGCATTCGAGCATACCTTCAGGAGATATCGCCCACGGAGGTGATTCCCAGCGACCTCGTCGAGGTATGGAGCTACCTTGAGAAGGCTCTGCCGGTCGTTGAGTACATGACGCGGTCGGCCTTCCGGCACGGGGCGACGACGACACTCAGCCTTGGGCTTGCCCATTTCCTGGAGGACTTCGACCTTGACGACGTGACGAGCGGCTACCCCTCATCCATGGGCTCTGTGGAGATTGCCGAGGTGCTGAAGCTGACGGGCCGGGCCGCGGTGTATTCCGACCGTGTTTGGGCGATGGGCGACCTCCTCCCCTATCAAGAGACGTCTGTCGCCCCCAACGATCCCAAGCCGAAGCATCTGGACTTCAAGGTCGAGCAGTCGTTTCGCGCGGCGATGGCGGGCGAGTTGACGACGTACCCGTCAAACCCATACGTTCCCTTTATTCGTTACCGCAGGGGTGACGGCGGGTCGGCGTCCAAACCTGCAGAGTAGAAGTGTTGTGCCCTGGGGCGTTAGAAACAATGAATATTGAACTTTCCTTGTAATTTGACACAACTCTGTGCTGCTATAAAGGAGATTCGTGTTGTTTTGTTATTTGCTTTGTGATTTTGGATTTTGATTGAACGAGTCCCCGAGCGCGTCTGCCCTTTTTATGGGGTTTACCTCGTTTGTTATGTGTTTGCACATTTTTGGTGGATTTAGGTCGACTCGCCAGGGCTCGGAGAGCCGGTCGCAGGGCGACTCCCATGGGTGCTCTTTACTTGACCGTTTCCCATGCGCGAACGAGGTCAGGTAGCCGAGTCCCCGAGCGTGGTACTTGGTGGTTCTAGTCGGAGCTCCAAGGTAGGTGAGGACTAAGCGCGTTAAAGTAGGCGTGTCATTCCTGGGCACGCTCTCATACTGGGCGTTTTTCCCTAGTCGCTCGTACTTGGCTGGGTGTCAGTCCCCAAGCGTGGTACTTGGCCGTTCGAGTCGCTGTACCAAAGATGCGGAGGACCTTGATCGCTGTGGGAAGCGAGGGCAGTTGTCTTGGCTCGGTAAGCTAGTCGATCTAGGCGACTCCAATGGGGCTCCGGGTTGGCGTTTTTCGTGGACGTTACGAGGCCGGGGTTTTCCTAGTGCCCTTGTACCACACTACTTGGCCGAGCCGGTCGCTGTACCAGAGGTTGACTTCTGTGACTAGCATAACGCTGTTGTTATGAGTGCGAGTGGCACAAGACACGGAGAGTAGACACAACTTTCGGTAATCACTGTTTTATTTCATAGCGGGTGGGGAGTACATGTATGGAGTTCTAGGAGTAGAACTTTCGTAGGAGGTTTACATTCCACGGCCGCTTGACGTCGAGTTTTCCGTCGCCTCGGACGTTGATGAGGTAGTAGACGTCGTTGCCTAGGACTCGCCCGATGGCGAATGGTCCCGCCCAAGGGGGGGATATCTTGTGCATGCCCTTCTTGTCCTGGATGAGGCGTAGTACCAGCTCGCCTTCCTGGAAGGTGCGAGTCCTTACTCGCCGGCTATGGTAGCGTCGGAGCCCTTGCTGGTAGATGGCGGTGCGGGAGCGAGCGAGGTCGCGTGCCTCGTCTAGCTGATCAACTCCGTCTTGGCGTGCGAGTTTGTTGGAGGCCTCCGTGTAGTTGACCACCCTGGGCGAGTCGTGCTCTAGGTCGGTGGGCATGACTGCCTTGGCGCCGTACACCATGAAGAAGGGGGTGAACCCTGTCGACCTGTTAACGGAGGTGCGGATGCCCCAGATGACGGAGGGTAGCTCCTCGACCCAGCATCCGGCGATGCGCTCGAGTGGTACTTGGAGCCGTGGCTTCAGGCCGTGGAGGATGCTCTGATTGGCGCGTTCTGCCTAGCCGTTGGATTCCGGGTGGGCGACTGAGGTAAAGTCGAGTCGAATGTGGTGTTCCTCACAGAACTCGGCCATGGATCCTTTGGCGAAGTTGGTGCTGTTGTCCGTGATGATGATGTTTGGGAACCCGTAGCGATAGATGAGCTCGCGTAGGAACTTGGTGGCGGTCTTCCCGTCGCATTTGCGGACTGGCTTGGCCTCCACCCATTTTGTGAATTTGTCGATTGCGACCAGGAGGTGGGTGAAGCCGGAGGGGGCCTTCTTGAAAGGGCCTACCATGTCCATACCCCACACGGCGAACGGCCAGGTGATGGAGATTGTCTTGAGCGCCGAGCTCGGCACGTGGATCTGGTTGGCGTATTTCTGGCAGCCGACGCACCGCTGGACAATGTCCACGGCGTCTGCGTGTGCGGTGGGCCAGTAGAAGCCGTGTCACATAGCCTTTGCGACTAGAGAGCGGGCGCCGGCGTGGTGGCCGCAGTCGCCGGAGTGAATGTCTTGGAGGATTTTGCGTCCTTCAGCGGGTTGAACGCAGTGTTGGAACACGCCGGTCACGCTGCGCTTGTGGAGCTCGCCATTGATGAGGACGAAGGATTTGCAGCGGCGTGATATCATCCGGGCATCCGTTTCGTCTGCTGGCAAGGTGCCTCCCTCCAGGTAGGAAATGTACGGTGCAGTCCAGTCGTCTGACTCGGCGATGAGTGCGACCAGGGTTGCCTCTGGTTGCAGCGGGATTCCGATGTCGATCTCCCTTGGGGGAGAGACGGAAGGCTTGGTGATGGTGTCGAGAAAGACGTCGGCGGGTGGTGCGAGTCGAGCCGAGCCGATGCGAGAGAGTGCGTCGGCCTCCTCGTTCTTCCGCCTGTTAATCCACTCGGCGGAGTATCCTGTGAAGTGTCCTCCCAGCTTGTCCACTGCTTGGCGGTATGCCGCCATGGTGGGGGAGACGGCGTCACAGGTGCCAGCGACTTGCCCGGCGATGAGGTCGGAGTGTCCGTAGCAGCGTAGGCGGTTGACGTTCATCTCCTTGGCAGCTCGAATGCCGTGGAGTAGCGCCTCGTACTCAGCCATGTTGTTGGTGCAGGGGGTGAAGTCGAGGCATAGGACGTAGCGGATCTTGTCGCCCTTCGGAGAGGTTAGCACGATCCCTGCTCCTGCACCGTCCGCATTCTTGGAGCTGTCGAAGTGTAAACTCTAGTAATGGAGGTATGGCAGTTTTTCTGGCTGCTGAGCCTCCTCCCAGTCGGCGATGAAGTCCGCGAGAGCCTGCGATTTAATCGCCTTGCATGGCTCATATTTGATGTTGTGGACGCCGATCTTGATGGCCCACTTGGCGACTCGCCCGATCGCCTCACGGTTGCGGATGATGTCCTGCAACGGTGTTGAGGAGACGACCGTTATCGGGAGCTCCTGGAAGTAGTGTGGCAGTCGCCGTTGTGCTCTGAAGACCGCGTATACCAATTTTTGGTATTGCGGGTAGCGCTGACGCGATTCGGTGAGGACTTCGCTGATGTAGTACACTGGTCGCTGCACCGGGCGTTCCTTTCCTTCCTCTGGTCGTTCGACTACCATGACGGCGCTGACGATGCGCTCGGACGCCGCGACGTAGACCAGCATGGGTTCCTTGTCGACGGGGGCGGCGAGTAGTGGTGCTGCGAGTAGCACCTTCTTGAGGTCGCGGAGCGCTTCATTCGCCTCCTTGTCCCACTGGAAGGTGGGATTCTTGCGCATCAGGCGGTAGAGGGGCATCGCCTTTTCACCCAACCGGGGGATGAAGCGGTTGAGAGCCACGACTCGCCCGGCCAGCTTCTGGACGTCGTGCAGGCACTCGGGTTTGCCGAGTCGAGCGATCGTGTCGATCTTGGTGGGGTTCGCCTCGATCCCGCGCTTGGAGACCACGTATCCCAGTAGCTGCCCAGCTGGTACACTGAAGGTGCATTTGCCTAGGTTTAGCTTTATCTTGTATTTCCCCAGGTTGGCGAATGTTTCCGCCAGGTCAGCGAGTAGGTCGATCTGGCGAGCGGACTTCACCACCACGTCGTCGATGTAGACGTGGATATTGCGGCCAATTTGGCTCACGAGGCACTCCTGCATGCACCGCTGGTAGGTCGCCCCGGCGTTCTTGAGGCCGAAGGTCATGGCAGTGTAGCAGAAGGCTCCGAATGGCGTGATGAACGCCTTCTTCTCTTCGTCCTCAACGGCCATTTTGATCTGGTTGTACCCAGAGTAGGCGTCGAGGAAGCATAGCGACTCCGAGCCCGCGGTGGAAACGATGATTTGGTCGATCCGCGAGAGGACGAATTGTTCCTTCGGGCAGGCGCTGTTTAAGTTTGTGTAATGGATACACATCCTCCAGGTCCCGTTTTTCTTATCGACAAGGACTGGGTTTGCCAGCCACTTGGAGTACTTGATTGGCCGGATGAAGCCTGCAACGAGTAGGCGCTGCACTTCCTCGGCGATAGCTCAGCGGCGCTCTTCATTGAAGAGCCGCAGCGACTGCTTGACAGGTCGCACTTTGGGGTCTGCGTTGAGTTTGTGCTCAGCGAGTTCCCTGGGGACACCAGGCATGTCAGAGGGCTTCCATGCGAAGATGTCCCTGTTCTCACGGAGGAACCCGATGAGCGCGCCTTCCTATGCTGGGCTCATGCCCGTCCCGATCGTCACCATCTGGCTAGAGTCGCCTGGGACCAGCTCGACGATGCGGGTATGCGTCGTTGCCTCGAAGGCGGTGGGGTTGCCACCCTCTGAGTTGGGCTTCTTTAGTATGGTGGGGTCGTTGTTGTTGACCCCGCTCGCGTACTTGGCGAGCTCGTCGGCGTGGTTGGCCTCTGCCGCGATGACGGCGTCGGCGAGTTCGGCTCCTTTGGCCTCGCACTCGGCGGCCATGTCGGGGTCGCCGTGGATGGTGATGACGCCGCATGGCCCAGGTAGCTTCATTGCGTTGTACGCGTAGTGGGGCACTGCCATGAACTTGGCGAAAGCCTGGCGCCCCAGGACACAGTGGTAGGGGCTGTCGAAGGGCACCAGCTCGAAGACGATCCGCTCGATGCGGAAGTTTGCCGGTGTGCCGAAGGTGACTAGCAGCATCACCTTGCCGATCGGGTACGCCTTCCGACCGGGGACGATGCCGTGGAACATGGTGTAGGTCGTCTCGATCATTGACTGCGGGAGCCGCAGTCGCCTGAAGGTGTCCAGGTATAGGATGTTGATGGAGCTTCCGCCGTCCATCAATGTCTTGGGGAGCCAGTAGTCTCCCACCTTGGGCTTGACCACCAGGGCGACTCGGCCTGGGTACTCGATCCGTGGCGAGTGGTCCTGGCGGCTCCAAGTGATTGGCTGCTCGGACCAGTTGAGGAACTGGGGAACGTCCACCTGGGCCACCGCGTTGACGGTGACGGCACGGGCGATGAACTTCTTCTCGCGCTTCGTGTTGAAGCCTATGAAGGTGTGGAGCGAGCCGGCGACGCTGACGAATTTTCCGCCGTTTGGCGGGTTGTTGTCGAGGTCTTCTCGCGCGCGCCATGCCTTCTCGATCTCCTTGAGAGTGTTGCAGTCGGCGGTCGTGTGCGTAGTGGGCTTTCCTTCCCTGCTGTGAAATACACAAGGTTGGTTAAGAAGGGCCGCGGGGTCGAACCTCGGCTTCGCCTTGTAGTTTCCACCGTCGCGGCGTTGCCCCCCGTCGCGGCGGAAGCTCTTGGGCTCGCGATGTGCGTATCCAGCATTGGCGATGAAGTCGACTCGCCCGTCACTGCGGCGCTTGCCGGTGAGGCGAGTGTTGCTATAGCGTAGATCGGACCGTCTTCCGTTGTCGTTGCCGCTTGTGCGGCGTTGTCCTCCCGACTCGTCGTCGGTTTCTTGGTTTGGGTCTTCCTCCGCATACCTTTTGGCAATCTCCAGGAGATCCGGTATGTTGTCAAGTGTGCGGTACGGTCGTTTGAGCTTGGCAACCAGGGGCTTGTAGCGGCACGAGGTCTTGAAGCAGTGGATCGCGGTGTCTGGGTGGATACCGACCGCGTTGTACCACAGTTCTTGCCACCGTTGGACCCAGCTGCGGGTCGACTCGCGAGGTCCCTGGACGCATCGTTCCAGGCCCTCGATGGTGGTGGCGCGAGTGTATGAACCCTCGAAGTGCCTGACGAAGGCGTCGCGCATCTCTTCCCAGGAGTCGATGCTATCTGCGGGAAGAGTGTTGATCCACTGCCTGCACGCTCCCTCCATCATCAAGGGAAGGTAGCGGGCGGCTAGTAGATCGGTGTGGCCAGCGATTCCCATCGCCATGAGGTAGGTATCCAGCCACACGGAGGGATCGTACGAGGGGTCGTACTTCTCTATTTACTTCGGCGATTTGAAGTTCGCCGGGTATCTCTCACCTCGGATCGGTCCGAAGCACCGGGGCCCGAGTCGTCTTAGCGACCCCCTCGGCTCACCATCGCGGCGGTTGGTGAGGGTATGCCGCAGGTCGTCGGGCTGGCATGCTCGCCAGCTCTGGTTGTTGATGATGTGGGTGCGGGCGTCGACGGGTTGACCGTTGGCGGCGACGAAGTTGGTCGCCGGCCGGGGGTCGTTGGTGGAGAGTGCCGCGTTCGCGGGTCGGTGTGGGAGCTGTAATGGTTCGGGTGGTGGGCAGTTGAGGGTGTTTGCCGGCATGGGGCGGCCGCTCTGCTGCCCGATGAACGCGAGTACATCCGACCCTGTGAGTCGACGCCTGCGTTTTGTTGCTCGACCGCTTTTGCGAGCAGGGCCTTGGCGTACTGGATCTGCAGGGCGCCTTCACCAGTCGCTGCGATGTTGTCGACTGCTGCTCGGCCCGCGACGAGGTTGTCCATTGGGGTGGAGAACAGCGGTAGGCCATTCGCGTCTCGCTCCCGTGAGGAGACCACGATCCATGGCTGGTCCCTGGGGGTGCGCGGTTGGGTGACGGCGGGGCGCCATTGGCCGTTGACCCTGGTGGGGGCCGAGTGCTTCCTCCTGGTGGCGCGTTCTCGCAGATCGCGCGCTCGTTCGCGCGGGCCGGGTCATTCTCGTCGTCGAAATTCAGGGCGCGCCCCTGGACAGTGGGGTTCAGGCGCGACTTGATTCGGAGCTGGTGGTAGCGCGACAGCTCCTGCGCTATTACCTGCTCAAGGCGAAATTTTTCGCGCTCGGCTTGTTCCTTGCGGACTGCTTCCCCCAGTTTCAAGCGGAGTTCCTCGACCTCCGTTGCCGTCGTGTTGGGGGGATATGCGTGGAGAATGGATCTTCCGGTGGGTCGGCACCAGTCACCATGTAGGTCGCGGCGTGGCGGCCGGTTCCGTCGCGGAGGTCGGCGGAGTTCTCCGACCCGGAGTCGAAGTCGAAGATCCCAAGGATAGAGGGATCCTCAAAGTCTCCGACGTTGGAGACCTGGGTGATGGAGCCCGCGGGCGACGCGACAACAATGGATCCAGCGAGTGACGCCGGGGTCGCCAAGTCGGCATCGTCGTTGAGGGTCGCGTCTTCCGCGCCTGCGGTGGTTTCGGCCACGTTGCTGTGGGCTGAGTCGTACTCGGAGGCGAGGCGGTGGATCGTGCGGACCTGACTCTCAGAGAGCCGGTCGCGTGGCAGCGACTTGCGGATGCGAGCCGAGTCCTCCGAGACGATGACGTCGGTGAGGCCGACGAAGAGGCTGATCGTGCCGACCGGCAGGATCATGCTGTGCGTGACGGGTCACGCCGCCGGGACGTAGCTGCTCGGCAAGATCTGGAGCATCTCGTCGATTGCGATCATGCGGCCGGTGGCGATCGACTCGTTGATGGGCAGATTGGATCTCGCCGCAGAACACCGGCCTGACCGACCAGGCCCCACGGTGGGCGCCACTGTCGTGGGAATGACCACGGCAGATGCTGCAATCGGCAACGAGTAGTAGAACATGGGGCAAAGGCGGCCAACCATCTGTGGTGCGAGATGAGGGCGAAGACACAAGGATTTACCCAGGTTCGGCCCCCCGGAGGGTGAAGACCTACTCCTGCTAGATTGTATTATGGTGAGAGTACAATGGGGCGAGCTCGGCGGCTAGGCAGCGAGTCGCTTGGGTGTATGATGGAACGTATCCTCTATGCGCCCGGTAGGGAGGTTTATATAGACTCAACTCCCTAGGGTTTACAGATCTCAACCGAATCAGTTAAGGGTTCAGCGATCCTATGACCTAATCCGACTGGGCCTATCTACGCTTCTGGGCCTTCAGCTTCCAGTCGCTTGAGTCCACGCCAGATCTTGATCTAGTCGCCATCCTGCAGGCCCACTCGCTGGCGCCTGGGCCAGTAGGAAACGTCCTGCTGAGTATACCCCGGTAGGCATATCCCCATCATGTTTCATGTAATCACTAAAACAATGTGAGGGATATTGTTTTGAGTGGGAGTTCAATAGCAATATTATTAAAAGTTGAACACTATTTATCATAAATTAAATCAAAGTGAATTTGCATAGTTGTTGTAGTCATTGGCATCCGTTTACCACCTTGCGCTTAGTTATAATTGAGATAATAGAACTATAGAATTCTGGTTAGTTACTTTATGAACTGGTATCGTATTGTTTTGAAGTGTTAATCTAAAGTTTAAAAGTCCCATTGCAAACTTTCAGTAAGTTTTGATTACTCCGTGCAGTTTAATAGTTGGTGTTAAATCAAGAGTAATAATTCCAGTGTTAGTATATAAGTATCATGTTTGTCTCCCTGATTCTTGATATTCAAAAGGTCGTTTTAATATCAAGGTAATCTAGGAGTTGAAAGAGTTGTTTCAGAAACCATCATGTATGGAAGATATTGCGATATCTGAAATGATGTTTTGGTTACAACATGATAGAGTATAATATGGTAAAGTTTATGTTCTCATATTTGATGAGAATTTACAAAAGGTTGGAGACATTAGTTGTCCTAATCCTCCAAAAGGTATTGGAGAGCAACATTATACTCGCGATTCACCATAATAAGCTAAAGTAGCTTGATCATGAATAGTTCCATGATAAAGATGAATATTTGATGTAGGTAAAATGTTTCTACACTAAAAGATTACTAAAGAATGGAATTTGAAAGAACAACAAACATTTGATGATGGTGATCTGCTTCAAAGTGCAAGTCCAAAGACATTGGTATTTAACTATACACGCTTTGGACTATGTGTCATGTGCATGGCTCCACTATTGATGTTGATAGATTCTTTCAAACATAAAAGGAAATACTAAAAGAGAATCTCATAAATATATGACAGAAAAGAAAAGACTAGAATTGTTCAGCTTAGATATATATAGGATATACGTGTTATGGCTGTATTCTTTGCTTGTCAAATAATGTGGTTCTTAAGTATTAGATATTGAATTTGTTGGTGTGAATCGTCATACGAAACAACACAATTCATGAACTACAATGGCCTAAGTAACTAGCAAGAGAATATGTGATGATGTTCATCTAGAACAAATAAAGTGTTGATGTGTTTCTCGTTAACATCAAAGCTTTCCTTCAAGATTTGTTTTATCAGGTATTATGAGAACAAAAGGGTTGTTCAAATAATTGTCATAATCCATAAAAGATGGATGATTTACAAATCTCGTTGGATAAATCACATCCATAAAACAAGTGCTGAAAATTTCAAAAGACAATTGATTGAAAGATCACTTAGGAAGTGACATCACCGTTTAAATTATATTGGAAAGAAAACATGAAGAAACTCCATGTGGATGGAATTTTGGAGTCTTTTGATTTTTGATCAAATGACGCTTGTGAAACTTTCCTAGAGATAATTAAAACTCCATTCATAGGCCAAAGGGAATGGATGACTAGATTATTGAAACTTGTACATAATGTTGTATGAAGTCCATTATGTATAGTCAAGAGCGATGGATTTCAACGTCATATGCTTTCTTCGAAAATTTGAGTAAATATATGAATATTTGCTTAATGAGGATGAAATGTGAAGCATTTGAAAATGTTCGAAGACTTTCAAGATGAAGTGCAAAATCAATGTAACAAGAAAATAAAGAATTTATGACAAGATCATAAAGGAAGATTTTTTGTTGCAAGTTTAGCATAACACCTAAGATTTGAGGAATCGTTCCATAGTTTTATGTTTCCCAAAAACACCATAGTAGTATGGAGTGATCGAGATATGTAATAAAACCTTGTTTGACATGGTAAGATCAAAGGTGTCATTTATAAAACTGCCATTATATTTTAAAGATTAAAAGCTTTAGAGACTACCATTTTTCCACTGAAAAGAGCTCCATCATAATCCGTTGAAATGACACCATAGAAAGTTATGGTTTGGGATAGAACCCAAGTTGTCCTTTCTTAAACATTGGTATGCTATGCATAAGAAAGATGTTTGCAACCAAAATCGGATGAACATATCTTTGTATGTTATTTCGAATAATCGTTGAGTATTCCTCCATAACACCAAAGACAAAAATGTTTATCGCTTAGAATGTCAAGTTTCTTTAAGAATGAATTTTCCGTGAAAAGTTAAGTGGGAGGACAATAGAACTTTGATAAGGTTAAAAGAACCTTAGCTATATGTGCAAAGTTGCGCAGTGCCGAAAAGTGTTCCGGGGCAGCAACAATGCTCATGGCTCACGTGCTTCAAAGGTTGTGGTCACGGAGGTCTAAGTTCCTATTGAAACAAGTAGGTCAGGTAAACAATCAAATACCAAGATTTGAGAGTTAAATCATTATTTGATAATAATGATCCGACTACATGCAAAGAAGCGATGATGGGCCCTGAATCCATTAAATGGTTTGAAGCCATAAAATCCGTGATAGTTCCATATACGAGAGATCAAGCTTTGAACTTGAAAGACCCTCTGAAAAGGTGCAAGACCTTACAGTCGTATTTGGATCTATAAAGAAATAGACATGGATGTTTCACATCTATGAAATTATCGACATGTCGGTAAAGAGTTCATGACAATGTTCAAAGAGTTGATTATGACAAGATATGATCTTTCATTAAGCGATATTTAGTCTAGACGGACTAATGTAGCAACCACTACATATAATTTTCTTATGTGGTAGTTGAATAAATAAAACAAGTTCTTCTAATAGAATGGTTACCTAGGACGTGTGCATGACACAGTCCAAAGGGTTTTGTTAATTCAAAGGATGCTAAAAGCATATGCAAACTTCAAATGGTTGAAGTAAGCATCGCGGAGTTGGAATCTTCACTATGATGAAACTGTTAAAAGAGTTTAATTTCATTGTTGACAATGAAGATGCTTGCATTTGCAAGAAATTAAGTGGGAGCGCTAAGACATGTTTCTAATACATTATGTGGAAGACATATTGTTGATTGGAAATGATATATCTTTTTATTGACACAGGTTAAGAATTTCATCTCGATGAAAGGCTTAGGGAGAACCCGAATATTTGGCATCAATGTCTATATGGATAAATTGAGACGCTGATATGGTTGTGCTAGAAGTACATAGATGAGATATTGAATGAGTTCAATATAGAAACTACAAGAAAGGTTCTTGTTGCACAGGAAGGATTGAATAAAGATTCAAGTATTTTTGATACTTGATAGATAAAATCACAAAGAGTACTTTATCAATCATGTTGTGATGTGTACAAATCCAGATATGTCCTATGCTCTAAATGTTATGAGCGTATACCAGAATGATTCATCAGATGATTATTGGACGATAGTAAAGATATTCTTATGATCTTTTAGAAGAACTAAGAATATATTATTTTGTAGAAGTGACAAATAGATGGTTAGTTCATTGTAAAAGTATTACATTGATACTAGTTTTGTCACAAAGTACAAATTAAGTTTATCTCTATCTAAACTAAGGGTGGCACAATATGATGGAAAGTAAGTTCCGTAATGGATTTGGATGAGTTCCAAAGTTAAGACATTATGACAGATACTACAATAAAAGGCTAAGTATATGACTGCTATAATAGCAACAAAAGAGGGCATTTGTGTCAAGTAGTTTGTTATCAAACTAGGTGTGGTTCACAGCGGGATATTACTATGAAGATATATTGTACGACAATATTATCAACATGTTTTAACCCCAAGGAACTAAAAGGTCTCACCAAAGGACCAAATTTATACAAAGCAATCTCATTAGAGAATGAGTGATACGTAGAGACGAAAAGACATGCAAATACACACGGACCTAAAAGTGTCGGATCCGGAGATCAGTTGACCACTAGCAATCGTGTAAATACAACATCGGAAAGCCATAGGTGTTGAATGCACAAAGGTTTGAAACTAGATTATTGACTCTAGTGAAAGTGGGAGGCTGTTGGAGATATGCCCAAGAGGCAATAATAAAGTGGTTATTATCATATCTTCATGTTTATGATAAATGTTTACATACCATGCTATAATTGTATTAACCGGAAACATTAATACTTGTGTGATTTGTAAACATAAAAGAGTCCCTAGTAAAGCCTCTTGTTAAACTAGCTTGTTGGCTAATATATGATCATGGTTTCCTGATCATGGACATAGAGATGTTATTAACAACAGGGTCATATCATTAGGATAATGATGTGATGGACATACTCCTATAGTTAAGCGTAGCATAAAGATCAAGTCATTTAATATAGTTCATTTGCCATAAGCTTTCTGATACATAGTAACCTAATTCCTTCGACCATGCGATCATGCTAATCACCATCACCAGAAGGATGCTTTGATGATATCAGACACCACACCGTAACTGGGTGGCTATAAAGGTGGCATTGAGTGTTCGGAAAGTATGTGTTGAGGCACATGGATCAAGAGTGGGATTTGTCCATCCATATGACGGATAGATATACTCTAGGCCCTCTCGGTGGAATGTCATCCAATTAGCTTGCAAGCATGCGACTGGCTCACAAGGGATCACATATCACGGGAACGAGAAAAGAGTACTTATCGGTAACGAGGTTGAACTAGGTATGCAGAAATACCGACGATCAGACCTCAGATAAGTAAACTATCGCGAGACAAAGGGAAATTGGTATCGTGTGTAAATGGTTCATTCGATCACGAAGTAATCGTAGAAATATGTGGGAGCCATATGAATTTCCAGATTCCTCTATTGGTTATTGATCGGAGAAGAGTCTCGATCATGTCTGCATAATTCACGAACCGTAGGGAGACACACTTAAGGATTCGATGTTGTTTAGTAGATATGGAATGTTAGTAAAGAGACTGAATGTTGTTCGGAGTCTCGGATGGGATCCGGGATATCACGAGGAGATCCGGAATGGTCCGGAGAATAAGATTCATATAAGGAAAGTCCAATTCCGGAGTTCGGGAATGGTTCCGGTGTTTTCACCGGAATGTTCTAGAAGGGTCGTCGATCTGGAAGGGAAAGGGTACATGGATGTGTCATGACAAAGTGGAATGGTTGCATCATGTCCTAGGTCACTTGGCTGGACACTTGGAACAGAGAAATCAAACTCTAATTTGAAAGTCAAAAGGGCAGTTTGAAAAAGTCAAACTGGGACAATATTTCCAGGTGGAGGGAGAGAAGGATTCTTACCTAGGGAAGGAATCCTCCCTCTCCCTTGGGACGGCCACATAAAGTGGAGTTGGGGGAGGACTCCCTTCCCCTTGGAGCCTCCCCACCTATAAAATGAGGGGTAGGTAGCCCCCCCTTGGACACACAAGAAACCCTAGGTTGGCCGCCGCCCCCCTCTCTAGTTGCGGACAATCTAGATCTCCTCTAAAATGCTACCAACTAGCTAAACCCTAATTGCTAGATACCTCTAAAACTCGGCCTCTAAACCCTAGATCGACGGGGCTCCCTCTACTCCACCATACCCGCTCTGGCTTAGGCGAAGCCCTGCGGGATCTCCCCTCTACTTCCGACACCACGCCGTCATGCTGCCAGAATCACGAGGAGAGAACTACAACCTCCGCTACCTGTTGGAACAAGGGAGAGGAATGTCTTCATCGAGTACCGTATGTGTGACCGACTACGGGAGAACTGCCGGAACGCGGCTCCGAAAGGATCGTCTACACGATCTTGAGATCGGCAAGTGAAAGACTACATCACCCACAAGAATCTGCTCTCGTTAACCGATTTGGATCTTCGAGGGTTAGTACTGTATCAACTTGTTGCACCGATCTAGTAGATAGATCTTGGCTTGATCATAGATTAGATCTTGATTGTGTGTTCATGCGGTAGAAAATTTTGTTTTCCATGCTACGAATCCCTACAGATCCCTTGTGAGCCAGTCACATGCTTGCAAGCCAATTGGATGACATTCCACCGAGAGAGCCCAAAGCATATATATCCGTCATATGGATGGACAAATCGCACTCTTGATCCATGTGCCTCAACACATACTTTCCGAACACTTAATGCCACCTTTATAGCCACCAAGTTACGGTGTGGTGTTTGATGTCATCAAAGCATCCTTCCGGTGATGGTGATTAGCATGATCTCATGGTCGAAGGAATTAGGTTATTATGTATCAGAAAGCTTATAGCAAATGAACTATTGAAATGACTTGATCTTAATGCTACGCTTATCTATATGAGTATGTCCATCACACCATTCTCCTAATGATATGATCTTGTTGTTAACAACATCTCAATGTTCATGATCTGGAAACCACGATCATCTATTAACCAACAAGCTAGTATTAAAAAGAGGCTTTACCAGGGACACTAATTTAGTTTACAAATCACACAAGTATTAATGTTTCCGGTTAATACTATTTTAGCATAAATAGAAACATTTATCATAAATACAAAGATATAATAATAACCACTTTTATTATTGCCTCTAGGGCATATCTCCAACACCACCCACATGAATGTGGAAGAGGTGGGGGCAGCCACCATGGCTGGCGCCATGCCCCTTGGGGTGCCCTCCTCTCCCTATAAAAGGCCCCCTCTCCTCTCCTCAAAGCACACCTCCTCGCGAAGGATCTCTCTCCCCCCTTTATAATTTCCCCATGGTCTCGGATCAGCGAGACACATGTTCCCCGTGGCTTTTTCTGGAAGGATTTGTTGCTTCCGCTGCTTTGCTGGAGCGAGAGCACGGAGGTTGTCGGGGTACCCAGATGTGTGTGCAATCACGGATGCACCACTGCTTTGCGGTGCTGGACTTGATGGTGCTGGACCGGCTGGATGGACTTTGTCACGATCTTGAGATCGGCAAACGTTCGTCTACATCATCCACGAGTACAACCTCGTTAACGCTATTCGGTCTTCGAGGGTATGTATTCTATGGATGTATATCTACCCGTTGCTTGTATCTAGTAGATAGATCTTGGTACATAGTTTTTCCCATCGTAGGAAATTTTTTGTTTTTTATGCTGCGAACCCTATAATCCCGAACTAATGCTGGTGACTTTGCTGGGAGCTAGGCAAATTCTTTTCCTGATAGCCAACGCAAACTCATGCTCTATGGAGGGGCTACAATGTGCTGGGCTGTCTGGAAAACGAGAAATGATGCATGCTTCAAAAAGAAGTTTTCTGATGATCCTGCCAATATTGTTTACACATTGTGCAATATGCTTAATTCATGGGCGATTTTGCAGACAAGCGAAGGAAGAAAAGAACTTGAGTTGGGTATGAAGACTATCCAAATGGTGATCAGGGAAGCTTTCTCTAGAACGCATGGAAGGGCGCCAATGACAACAAGGTTGACTAAAGGAGCGTGAAAAAATTCTGACCAGGTTGTGCTTCTTGTTTTGCTGCTCTTTTTGGTCGTACTAAGATGAGAGTACGTTGTGCTGGCGTGTTGCCATGTGGTTCTGGGTGGTTGTTGTGCTCTGTAATAGCTGGTGATGATATTGTTTCTTTTGTACTCCCTCCGTTTCAAAATATAAGATGCTTATACTGTCCGTCCCTCGCATCGTCCCTCGTGGGCGCTCGTCCCTCGCGGGCGACTCGGGAGAGCCCTACACCCGACACCGGCGTCCCCCTTCCCACCCTCTCCCCTCCTCCGCCGCTGCCGTTGGCGTGGCCGTGGTGGCGGCGGCCCCCGCTGCCAAAGGTGGCTGGGGGGAGCCCGCGGTGGACGCGAGCCTACAGGGCCTCCCGCCTTCTTCTCCGGCATGTGCGGCGGCTTGGTGGCATTGCGGGCTGGGCCGGTCCTGAGGGGGACTAGAGGGGCAGCCGCCCCGGGCCCAAAATAATTAGGGGCCCAAAAAATATAAGCCTAGTATATATTGTAAAAAAGAAATTTTTTATGGGCTGGTGACCAACCGAAGGATAGGCGCATCGCTCCCTGACATGAGGCATTGATCTATCCCAGGCATCAATCGCTTCCCTGGCGCCTGCCAGCCTCGACGATCGACTCCTCGACTCACGCAAATGACTTCCAGGCTAAGGATTGAGGGATCGCTCGACCTCGACTCATGCGACGACTCCTAGGCATCGGCGTATCGCTCGACGCCTCGACCACAACCAGGCCCTGCGCTCGATGCCTCGACTCGACGACTCCCAACCAGGCATCGCTTATTCGCTTTGGCTTCCCAGGTATCGGCCGTCTGTCCTGCTTCCCGAGTCGTCCTGTCACCTGATTGCCTCCCCTGGACCGGATCGCTCTCTACGATCGTACACCAGGCACGCCGCATGCAAGAAGGCCAACGACGATCTTTAAATCTGCCTACTAATCTGCCCCCGGCGGTCCCGCCCAGCCATAATTCTTACTTCTTAATTCTAGTTAGTAATTGACTAATTGTTGTTCTTGATTTCTTGTTTATCAGCCGAAAGAATCTTTTTAGAGTTAAAATTATTGAAGAACTATTTGAGATCTTTAATGTCTTAGGAGAGGTTAAATAGTTTGGCAAGTTTATACACCGAGAAGAGTTAGTGGACGAGATTGATATTGATGAAATTTAAGGTATCATGTAAGCATTATTATTTTATATGAATATTATAGTTGGAAGTGTACTTAAAATATTTATTTTTCATCATCTCATATATGCATAAAAATTTTATACTAAAGGGTCCAAAATTTTAGTTTCGCCCCGGGCCCCGAAATCTCAGGACCGGCCTGCGGGCCGCGAGGTGGGGCGACGGCCAACGTGCTCAGCGTCTGGTGGTGGAGGTGCCGGCCTCCGGCGGGGTCGGCACTACTGATGGCTGTGGCGGTGGCCAGGGCCAGATCTAGGCCCAGATGGGCTTCGAGGGTTGGCGGCGCTGCAACTTCTCGGTGGCGGCTGCAGGCTATGTAAGCTGGGGTGGCGGCCCCGCATCGCGTCGACGCTTCTCCGTCCTTGGGCTTGCTGCTCCCTGGCTGCGTGGGCAGCAGGGACGACGACCCGGGGGTGCGGTAGTGGTTGGTTTGGCCGGCGGCCTGGGCTTGCCTCGACGTGGTGTTGCGTGGAGGACGGCGGGACTGGGGCGTCTCGGCGCGGTGGTCTCGCGGAGGCGATGTCCGGCTCTGTCGGTGTCTTGCCGGCTATGGTGGGTTGGCGGTGGCGGTGGTTGGTGACTGCAGAGTGGACGCCGGGGCGGCGGCCCCGGGACGGCGGTCGCGGCAGGGGGACCGTGGGAGGCGGTACCCAGGTGGTTTCCCTGCGGCATGTGGTGGCGGCAGCGGTGTGCGGCGAGGCGGCACAGCTTCCTCGCCATTGGTGGATCGGCTTGTTCAGCTCGGGTATGGTGTTCTCCGCTCGAAAGCACTGCATCGACCTAGGTTGATGCCGGCGATGTCGGCGTCCGCGGACGTCGTTCTCCTCGTTGGAGGCATCGTTGAGGAGCTCCTTCACCTTCCTCTTTGTTTCGGGTCGCAGACTCTTCGGGTGAAAACCTATGCCCTGGTTTCTGCCAGAGCGGGCATCGACGGCGCTACCGTCGTTTTCCCTCTTGGGGGCGATGTCTTAGAAGGTTTGGTGCTCCGCTAGGCGTTTTGAGCTTGTGTTGTCTGGTTGCTGCATCGTCGGCTAGGAGTGCGCACGGTCTCGGGACCGGTGTGGTTGTCTGCATGGCAGCGCTGTTGCCGT
Organism: Avena sativa; assembly: GCA_916181665.1. Classification (NCBI taxonomy): domain Eukaryota; kingdom Viridiplantae; phylum Streptophyta; class Magnoliopsida; order Poales; family Poaceae; genus Avena; species Avena sativa. The sequence continues at coordinate 80,969,380 of OV702299.1, read as the reverse complement.
TGTGCGGATGTTGGTGCTTCAGACGTAGTCGAGCTAGGTCGTGTGGTTTTTGCCAGTTTTTCCTAAAAACTGTGCCGTTTGGGGTATGTTTGGTCCGGTTCCCCTTTAACCGGACCCTTGTGTTTTTACGTCTGTATCGGGTTTTGGCCGGTTTCCCTCCATTTCGGCCAATTCTCTTCTTCTAATAGAATAGGCAGTGCTCCTGCCGGTTGCTCTAAAAAATATAAGATGTTTTATGTTTATGAAAAAAATGTATTTAGACTTCTTTTAATGTGTAGATTCACTTCAAATATGAGTGAACCTATATGCTAAAAAAATTCTAAATATATTTGCTTCATAAAGCTAAAATATTTTATATTTTAAAACGAAGGGAGTAGTTTCTATCGACGGAAAAGGGAGGAACGTTTGGTAAAAAAATTCGATATGGCCGTTCTCTCTTCTTTCCTTCAGCGTAGGTCGGATCGTTTCCTAGTCAGAGGGTAGGCAGGACTTCCGTAGTTCGTTTGTACATGTCGCATTATTTGGCGAAAAAACAGAGCGGCCCAGCATATTCCTCCTAAAATCCATTACATGCATCTCTACAAGGAATGATTTTCTTTTCCTACCAATTCGACCCAACGAGTGCTTGGCTATCAGGCCACGCCGTGTTCCCCGGACTGCAGCATATCTTTCGCATTATAGGCGGCCGATTTACCTTCCATAAGTCTCCTAATCAATCGGGTTGCCTTTGACGAAAGACGCACCAAGGGTATATATAAAGGACTAGGAGGGGGAGGGCTTTGCCATATTCCCAGACGAAGGAAGACGACGACCAACGTGAACTCGTTGAATAGTCGGTCAGCAGATCGACCGACCAGAACCAAGTTCAAGCTGCAAAGGTATGTGCATATGTTTCTTGCCCAATAACTGCATGTCGTATTTCTCTGCTCTTGCGCAAGAGCGCCTCGGATCTTGATGTTTCCTCTCCTGAATCTCGTCATGCTAGTACGTCCTACATACAATGAAAACGATGATGCGGTGAAAAGATCTAAGTTTCTGTCCATATATGATCTGTGCATCTTTGTATTGCCTAATCAGTTGTTTTTCAATCTAGATCATTGTATTTGTATCGACACTAATGATTTGTAACTGCGCTTCAATCATGATAACAAGAAAAATCCTTCTAGAATTAGAAGATAATAGATCCATGTATCCATGTATAAAGATGGATTTGATCAATAGTAGAGGTATGCAATAACCAATGGCAGATCGATCTGCTAATCGCATTACTGTATTTATATTCCTGTCACATAATAATCAGAACTATGTATGTATACTATGCTTAGATATACGATGCTTTTCTTGATATTTATGCTGCTCATGCATTTACTGTTGATTTGTGTCGTCATGGATATTTTTTTTGTTTGTGTTAAAACTAGCACAGATCGATATGCCTCGAAAGAAGATGGTGATCAAATTTATGGAGGACGCCAAGAAGCGCGAGTTAACGTACAAGAAACGCAGCAAGACCCTGATCAAGAAGACCTCGCAGCTCAATACGCTCTGTGGCGTCGAGATCCTCGCCGTCATCGTCAAGCCAGAGACGGCCGGCGCCGGGGGCAAACGCGTGATCAAGACATGGCCGAAGGACCGCGCATCCGTGATGGCGCTGGCCAAGCGGTTCCGTGACTTGTCCCCAGCTGGGATCAAGGTGAAGCTGAACATCCGCACGTACCTGGAGGGCGAACTGGGCAAGGAGGAGCTCAAGCTCGTCAAGGTCAGGCAGTGCATGCTCGACGACGTGCTCACGACGTGGGACCGCCGCCTCCACGACCTCTCCATCGACGACCACATCGCCCTGCACCGCGTGTTGGGCGAGACGCTGGAGAGGGCACGGCGGATGATGGCCGAGCTCGGCAGCATGGACATGGACGTCGTGGCCACATCAGGCGGCGCCGTGGCCACCGCGCCGGCGCTGCAGCATGCCCTTTCTGGACAACGGCTTCGACTTGAACTTGTCGGACGCCGGCTCCTCCACGGGATCTCAAGATCACTGCTACTACCTTCCACTGGATATGCTGCCACAGCCAGTGCCTGTCCAGTCGAAATACACCGGCTTTCAGCTTCACATGCACCCTCCGTGCAGCTCCTTTCCAATGGCGGCATCGCCGGGTTTCAGTTTTACTTGCGCAGACATCAATATCATGAACCGCCTGCCGGCAGCATGGACTGCCCGGCTTTATGATGATTTTGCTGTGCAGGGCCCGGGACATGGTTTTGCTGACGGTGCTGCTTTGGTGAACCACCAACAGTTTCAATCTGACAGTGCTACTTTGGCGAACCACCAACAGTTTCAATCTGACGGTTCTGCTTTGGCGAACCAACAACAGTTTCAATCTGACGATGCTGCTTTGGCGAACCACCAACAGTTTCAATTTGCCAGTGCGGCTGTGGCGAACCACCAACAGTTTCAATCTGCATGTTCGGCTGTGGCAAACCACCAACAGTTCCAGTCTTTCGACGTGGCTATGGCGTACCACCAAGATTTTCAGTCATCCAGCTTTGATGCCGCTGGAACCGGTGCTGGAGCGTACGACTTTGATGCTGCCAGAACCGGTGCTAGAACAGATGACGGATCGTACGGCTTTGCTGCTGGAACCGGAGCCGGAGCGTACGGTTTTGATGCCGCCGGAAGCGGCGCTGGAACCGTTGACGGATCGTACGACTTTGCTGCTCGAAACAGAGCGGGAGCGTACGGGTTTGATGTCGCCGGAACCGGTGCCAGGTACGAGCTTGAGCCCCACGCCACCGGGGTCTGGCCGATGGGTACTCCGAATAACCCAGTGGATGCTGCCGCCTACCAACTACAGAATGATACGGTGTTGTGGCCAGACAATGGCATGGGTCAACTTGGTCTGGGCAAACAAGAGGGGCCGAGTCGGCTGCCACGGTTTGACGGGTGGATGTAGCATCAGGCTAAACAAGATGTTATCTATTATCAAGGCTACGGCCTACGATGAGTCAATGCTATCCTTAGTTGCACCCTAGTTCTTCTCTTAGTTACGCCTGGTTTTTCTTTGTCGCACCATCACTCCTCGGTCGTTTTAGCACCATATATACAGTACTAGTATCTTTAAAGCATGCACGCATTAGTTAAAGAGACGGATGCCTTCTGCAGGGCCGGCTCTATGTTTTTCAGGGCCCTAGGCAAAGTCGGCGGCATGGGCCCTTAAGGCTAACGTATATAGAGACATATTAGAAAAAATTATCATATATGTATCTACTGACACTTTTAAAATAAAAGTTAACATCCAACCAAACATTTTTATTCTCAAAATATAATAAATAGTATTTGTTGCTGGTTTGATTACCTCAAATAAGAAATAATTCCAATGATAATAAGTCAGGAGTGAGGATCAGAGCCTGCCGCTGGTGAATTGGTGATCCCCGATAGACGATAGATGACCTGCGAATCTGCGATCGTCGATCGAGTCAGGGAGGTAGGGCCCTAGAGATCGAGGCACGGAGTCAGACCGATTTTCGAATAGTCGAGGAGAAGAGAAGAGAAGGGAGATCATAAGTTCGCGACGCATTGTAACCCATGCGGCCAGCGTCGTAACGCATTGTAACTCGTAAGCCTTGTGCCTCGTGTCGTAGTGAGCCTTTTTGATTTCCTGCTCGACGCGTTGTGTCTGGTTTTCAGGGCCCTACTCGTTTCTCGCGTCGTGGGCACCAGATGTATACCCATATATATATATATATATATGGGTTTGGTTTACCCAGCGGGGTTTTAACAGAAGCTATGCATGTAAAACGTGCACACTGATACTCTTGCTTACAATCATATCCAAGTAAACATATCGGAAGATAAGGCAGAGGAACCACTAATAATTAATATGCAAATCAAGATAGAGTTTATTCTAATTAAGATCAATGTGCACTGATACAGAAGGCAGGGCCGGCGCTGAGGGGCCGCCACCCTAGCATTAGCCAGGGGCCCACGGCCGGAAGGGGCCTAAAAATTTGTATCATGTACTTTCTTTGTATGCAAATAAATGTACTTCTAATCTTGTTCTAAGTCAAAGTTAACAACGTTTGATAAATTTTTATAGAAAATGTAGTGATACTTATGACTCTAAATTATTACGAATAGATGTGTTTTAAAATTTAGTTTCATGATATGTTAATCTGATGTACTCCCTCTGATCCATATTAGTTGACTTGGATTTATTAAAATTTGGATGAACCTATATACTAAATAGTGTCTAGATTCATCCAAATTTAGACAAAGTTGAGCCAACTAATATGGGTCGAAGGGAGTAATATATGTTGCTATATTATCTATAAAGTTAGTTAAATTTAATAAACTTTAACTTGGCTAAACGCTAGACATACACTTATTTGCGAACGGAAGATGTATATATATATGGGTATACATCTGGTGCCCACGACGCGAGAAACGAGTAGGGCCCTGGAAACCAGACACAACGCGTCGAGCAGGAAATCAAAAAGGCTCACTACGACACGAGGCACAAGGCTTACGAGTTACAATGCGTTACGACGCTGGCCGCATGGGTTACAATGCATCGCGAACTTATGATCTCCCTTCTCTTCTCTTCTCCTCGACTATTCGAAAATCGGTCGGACTCCGTGCCTCGATCTCTAGGGTCCTACCTCCCTGACTCGATCGACGATCGCAGATTCGCAAGTCATCTATCGTCTATCGGGGATCACCAATTCACCAGCGGCAGGCTCTGATCCTCACTACTGACTTATTATCATTGGAATTATTTCTTATTTGAGGTAATCAAACCAGCAACAAATACTATTTATTATATTTTGAGAATAAAAATGTTTGGTTGGATGTTAACTTTTATTTTAAAAGTGCCAGTAGATACATATATGATAATTTTTTCTAATATGTCGCTATATACGTTAGCCTTAAGGGCCCATGCCGCCGACTTTGCTTAGGGCCCTGAAAAACATAGAGCCGGCCCTGCACCGAAGCAAGACTCATGGATGATACAAACACGGTTGAAAGAGTAATGCAATATGATTATTTCATTAGTTCATGAATATATAGCCTCAATTGGCGTTGGGCAGATTATTACTACAGACCAAACCAAATCTTATGTCTCACACATCGAAGGAAGTATTTTAGTCAAAAGGAGAGTGAAAAAAAAGGGAAAGGAGGAAAATAAAAAAGAGTAGGCGCGTGCGGTTAGACTTCTATTTACTACTATGGCGACATGCATTGTCGATGCAGTGACTGTACATACTTGACTGATGGAGCTAGGCAGCTAGCTAGCTGTATCCATTAGCATCGATCAATTGAGAAGACACTGTCGGGAAGGGAGGCATGCATGTCTAATAGTGGGTCACGTCAGTGATGCAGCCGCTTGCAAGAGCAATAGACTTTATGGATAAGTGTTGATTTTTTTTTTGTGTGTACACAGGCAAACATGTCAGGGGTGCTGGCTTGCTCCTAAAACTATCTAATTTCATTCATCGAACAGGTTCATCTGAGTGCTATAAAAATAATACTTAGATGAATTAGATTAATAAATACAAGTAGACAATTCGACCTGATCGCTTAGATCAAATACATCATGTATGTCAGAATAAGAAGTGGATATGGTTAATGATACAAAAGCGAGAAATAATACACGTAGAACATATTTCAAACAAATACATGGCCATTAGCAAAAGTTGTGCTATCGTGTCTATACAAACCTTGACTATACATGCCTGACAGTGAAGTTAATTTTAGATGCTAGTTCACCTACATATTTTTCTCTTTCTTGGATTATGTATCCTTTAAATAAGGGTGAAGAATTAGCATAATAGGCGAACGAAAAAACATTTTGTAGAGTACACCTCTATACATCCAAAACTGTACAACTTTGAAAAAAGAGAAAGAAGTATGCTGGAGAAGGCGCCATACTAATCTGTATCTAACAAAGTACTAACAAAGTACAGTACAGAGAGAAAATAATTTTGAATTATAGCAGTATACTAAGCAATTTATTATAATGATACAGTGAACTAAGAGTAAGATAACAACTATATTTCTATCTTTTTTATAAACTGAAAATAAGAAGTCACATAAATCCCTAACAGTTATAATTGGATTAAATAAATTACAATATAATTACCTGCACATGCTAGTATTATTTGTAGATGGAGTAGAGACATGCGGCTTTGGTGCCAGGATCACGAAGCAGCTTCCTGGCATGGTGGTTTAGGACTTGAGAGTTTAAGAGTAAATTTAAAAACTCAAAGAAACAACACGACAATTAACTAATAACAAAAAATGAACCGTCGAGACAATTCTCTAGTATATGAATTAGCCCAACTATGATAATATGCAAATTTTTTGAACAGATGCTCTTAGAGAAACTCATTTTTCTTGCTGTACAACCTATCATGCCAAAATTGATAGAGTAAAGAATTCAACACCTTTATTTGTAGAATCCTTCTTCCATTCAATTAGGTTATACAATGTAACTGGTCACATATATATTAACTAATGAAGCTTGTAAGCGCACACCAAAAGGATATTATGAAAACCAAATTAAGTGCAGAGTACCATATTCAACCTTGATTTTGACGTATGCTCACGACTGTCCAATAAATACTATTGTTACGGCCATCTCTAATTAGTCGACATTGTAAAATTGCAGGCGGCATATACCAAATAGCATATTTACTACATCTGCACTGCAAAAGGAGAAAGTTATCTAATTAAATTGGTAGCTTAGAACCAAAAAGTCGAAAACAACATGGCAGGATTACAGAGATTTCGATTGAAATTTGGGATTATGAAGCGCAAATGATTCATAAGGTATATAATATCATACGCAACTATTAATAAGAATGTTAATTAAATATTTTAATTTGTTGTCAGCCATATGATCCTAATGCATACACACATGGGAGTACCATTTTTTTTTCAGAACCACATCGCCAAAACTTGTGCAAATGGTGCAAACACCAATAATCATAGTGAATTGATCAGTGAAAGTAAGATGGCAATACTCACAACCATATCATAAATTAAATGCAAGGTAACAGTTTTCGTTTTAGAGCGCCCCAATCTACAGCTTCCGAAGTCAGGGTAAGATCCAATGAGGGGTGCAACATAAGAAAGTACTGGGGTGGGAGTATAAATGATTCACAGTCTGTTAACTCACCATGGCACTTGGGCATGCTGTTTCATGTTACTTTCCGCATGCATCAGGTCAAATCATAAAGGAAGGAGTGATACACGGTAACCTGTACGCCATCCCAATGCGATGGTGATTCTTGAGCACTTGGGCATAGCAATTCAGCAATCACACAAAACTAGATTTTATGGTGCGCCTTGGCGCACGATCCCGTGAGTCTCGCACCTGTTTAGCGGCAAGGAAAATAATTGTTTAGTAGCCAAGGATTAGCTTAGCATCTTTGGAATAGTTTTTCAAGCGAAATACAATTTTTGTTCAACTCCGATAACTAATTAGCAAGCTCTTATTTTAGACATCTTCAATTACCACTGGCAACGTATACATACAGAAAGTAGGGGAATTAACGGGTAGAATAAGATGAAATAGACAAATAGCTAATCGGACAGTTAAAGTCGACACAAGTTTGGCAAACATAGAACCACATATCTTAATATGAGATCTTTAGCCAGGACAAATATATCCGAATATGTGTCATATGTGCGAGTAGGTACTTTATTACACCCGATTTAAACAGAGGTGAGAAGCTAGTAAGAGGAGCATGTGGACATTGCTTAATTCGAGCTGTAGTCATATGAATCATAAAGATTTCCATCGGAATCGAAGTCATTTATGCCAGACTTAAGATGACGTGTATCTGAATCATAACATCCAGAAGATTCTACATTTTCGGTACCATCCTTATTATTTAGATTTGTTCCGGTAGATTTGATGTTGTTGATCATCTCCACGGAATGGCGAGTAGTGGCGACAACCTTGATATTGAGAAGAGCAGCAGCACGTTCAGCACGCTGAGCACCATATCCTATAGACGAACCAGCCGAGCCAACTTTCTGAGTACCGTCGGTACACGCAAGAACTTTTTCAATGTAGGCATCAGAAGCATCCACAAGTTCTTCCAACTGCTGACTCTTCTTTATAACTTCTTCATCCAGGTTATTTATCCTGCAAAGGAGGCCCCTATTTTTTCTCTTGTGGTACTCCAACGTGTCGTGCTGGCTTTCCTTGGGAACTTTTTTTTTCAACAGTTGCCATTTACCTGATGGCTTTACACGCAACATTATCAAGTGCAGCTTTCAAAGATTCCTCTGGGTAACCCTGGAGCGAGTGAGGAGCAGGCGATGTTTGTAGGTAATGCATTGATGGATAGAATCTCACTTCGGTCTCGTAACATCCATAAGCAATAGGCTCACTCTTGTATTGAAGGGCGGTTCTTCCGATTGGCTGCAGTGCCAAAAGTTTTTTTGCTGGCAATAATATAAGAGAAAGCGGCATTGAAAAATCCTCAAAATATAAATCCTCAAAATATACCGCTTCCAGACTGAAGTTACGTAAATAGCACTGCTACAATTTAAAACAGCGTATTATTTCTACACTCTAGCGAAACGACAGGAGCAAGCAATACACAAAGGCAATTCATAAGATTGTAAAGCGAAAGGAAGAAAGAAAATAAGCCTGGCCTTGTTTCTATGTTCTGTAGATAAAACCTGAAGGAAAGGACATATCGACCAAACAACCAATAAGGGTCCGAAGAAACCTGTTGGTTCAGGTGTGCTAATAAGAACATAGCGACAGTAAACCAGAAATATACATAAGTTGTTTTTTCCTAAGCTATCAACCGGCGATATAGCAAAGTAAACTACAGAAGCATGGTCCAAAAGCTTCTGCACTAAGCTAATGACAGTGAACGGCAGAAGCATAGGCTAGGCAAGGCGTGCAGAAAAACTGCTGCACGAGGTATTTGGTTTATAGGTACACGACACTACAAAAGGAAGGAACAGAACCCCGGGCTCCACGACGCGTAGATAATAAGTAAGCAGGCATCGGCGTTCCGTGTCACCTAGAGGCGGTTCTCCTGAAAAATCACCAAGAAACAACCAATGGTTAAATCTGAATACACGCATACTAAGCGGTAGAAGGAATTAAGCACATGGAAAGTATTTCAATATTGTACCTGATTCAAGGTTTCTTATTTTTAGAGCTGGAATCTGGTTGAGTCCAAATAATTAACATGAGATCGGCATCACCATTAACCCAAGGAAACGTGATACACGTTCATAACATAACAAAGTTGTATCACTACAAAAAGCAGTAGCAGAAATGGTAACTTTGCAAAACTAACTAACCAACATAGCTATGGTTGTAGATAACAATTGCAGCATATACCAAACGTAAATAAATCACAAGGACAACACAAACCGAGTATACCATTCTAACTGCACTCTATGAACAAAGGAAGGAACCAAACACTGGCCGTAGTAGACACAGTTCATTATCTCTAACAAAAAGAGGCTATATGTTCTGTAACAGCAAATCCATAGAACTAAAGACACTGTGTAAATCTTGCAGAAAAGCAGCTAAGGACGAATCTCTCTCTATACCTACCAAATAAAACATACAAGAAGAGACATAAGACTAACTTGTTTGTATTTTTTTCCGGCACATCTGCGGTAGATATCGGAGACGATGAACCTGGAGGATCAACCACGAGCAAACCAATCTGACATAGCGAAAAAAAATCCTTATAAGGAATTAGGAGAAAAATAATTTCCAAAGAAAATGCACGGCGAGTGGTTGTTTAACTACCTCTTCAGTCTGAACATGAGGAGGTACCCCTAGCATATTTGCTAATCCTTCATCACCTGACAGCTCACAGAACAAAGCCCTTTTGACAGATGAAATGGTACGCTCCTTGTTATCACTGAACAGAATGACCGAGCATGCTGAAAACAATCTAACTAACTCTATAAATAGATGAAGTACCGAGCCCTGGCCTAATTAAACGTATAGTCTCAGTAGGTTTGGTAACTAACGCAGGTGTCTATGGAATCAGAACCAATCTATATATACATGATAAAAAACAGTTAGTTCTAGGCTAAAGGAGGGACAACTAAATAGAGGCAATAACCAAGGATTGGATGGTGAAATAGATGTAACAAGCAGGAATTCTGGAAGAAGCAGATATAGCAGCAGATAATGGAGTATCAGAAAGGACTATGGTCGTCTAGAGAGTGAACAAATAAACAATGTAAGGTAAACCAGCTATAGATAAATTATCATAACAATGTAAGGTAAAACAGCAGACAGTAGCAGGAGCCAAACTGAAACAAAGGAAGGTAACAGTTACCACGGAGATCAACCAACTAAAAGAAACTCTGAACAAAACCAAATGAAGTGCAGCAATAAAAGAGTAGTGCTAAACTATACAGAGACATGAAGAACGAATAAGGAACTACTCTCAATGCCAAAAGCGCCTTGGCACACGATCCCGTTGAACTCGTGGCTATTTACGCTTTGTATAATGGCAACAAAATCAATGTAAACGATATCACATTACAGGCTTTACAAAATGTAATTTTAGGATAACATTATCATAACAGTGGTAAATGACAATCCTGAAATTTTAGAAAATATAAGAAATAATGCCACACTTTATCATACTTGCTGCTTGGTATGTGCTGACAACCATCCTTGATACCTACCACATTGACCATCAAAAGATTGCCATGGATTCATTTGGTCGGTTCATCAGCCCACCAGCACAAGTATGTAGAGGAGGAGGCACGAGAAGACCGAGCGAACTTCCTGCCGAGTGCCAAGAAGAACGGAGCAGTGGGGTGGAGGACCTGCAAACGAAGTTTGGTATTTTAAGAATAGTAGTATGATGGTATATTGCATAGTTAAAAACCCTAAACAACGAGTACAAACAGTAATATTTCTCAAAAGAAAGCAAGTCCTTATTTACTTACTACCATTGTATGTAGATGTATAGGGGAATTTTGTGATGTTAGGCCTGAACACCAGGACGAGAAACAAACATGAGTAGAAAAAAATAACATGTACTTGTTGGCTCAATATGCTCTATTTAATCAGTAGTAGGATGAATGTACCGAGTTTGTCTGTGTCTAAAAATGAGGAATTTTTATCTTACCTCATCTATTGGCACGGGTCTAGCTTATTTGAACCTGGTTGCAGAATCCATAATCAGATCACCATTATTACCAAGCCAATCAGATCTCCCTAGACATAAAAAGAAGGCGCATAAATCTAAAAAAGCACGAGCATCTAAGAATTTGTAGCAAGGCATTCAGACAGAGAAAACAAACACATACTTGATTTGGGCACTGCCCTTATGGAGAATGGTGTCAGTGTGTGCATGACCAACCTAAGCCCTGTAGAACTGAAATTAGGAGAAATTAGTACAAGCATAACTCAAACTGAATTAGCAAGGAGAAATGTCGGAAACCTAAAATCCAACTCACCTAACTGCCTAAGAGCAGACGATCTGCATTATAAGCTAAAATCCATTTATTTGTTTGACTCGATTGCGGAAAATGGAAAATAATAGTAAATGACCTGCATAATGGAGGGAAGGTATCCATATCAAATAGTAGAAGAGAAATAACAATTTTCATATCTATGCTGCATTTTTACCAAATATCTATTGCATATAAATTTCTATGCACCCGCCACTTCTCTAAAGAATGTGTTTTCTCTAACCGAGTCAAACTCTTGTATTAAGACCTTCAGGTTGCAAATGAAACTTCAAAGCTGCAAAACATCACACAAATGACTACATCAATCTGCATCATATATCTTCCAGTATGATCGGTCATCAAACTAAAAATTTATTTTGATGCCAAATGCCGAAGTTTTGAAAGAGAACACGAACCTCTAATATCAGGCTAAGGTAGAGCTCAGCAATAAAGTCTCCACATGTTAGATATAGAGATTGAGGTGACCACAAACTGAAACCATTAACAAAGTTTGATAAGCAGGGACGGATTACTTACTTACTTCAAACTGTATGTTGAGCTATCCATCTGTGGTGATTTGAAAAAATTGGAACTCATTATTATGCTAGCAAAGCATATACTAAAAAATACAACAAAGCATGAAGGTCCTGCCCTCTAAACTCTTGCCTCAATGATGTAAATCAGATGAAAAATGTGCACTGTGAAAGAAAATAAATCCACGCTCTAAATCAAACCCAATGAAAGATGATAGGATATAGCCTCGGTAAGTTTATATGAACAGAAATCGGCTGCCAAATTGCACTGATGAGCACAACCATATTGATCCATGCATCTAAGTAGTACACTCTTATCCATATGAAGTGGAGAACTTGAGAAATTTTAGCGGAAAGTCCATCCAGATTCCACTACAACAAATAGCCTTATCATGCCCCTTTTATACAAAGTATATCCCAGCATATATACCCTTGATTTTGCTTCAAATTATATAATCATAAAGAAAAGCACCAGAATCTTTTTCTTGCGACAACATGGATTAAGCACTAATCATCCAAAATGTTAGCTCAAGAAAACTACATTCAGTTAAGTAATGAAGCATGTCACATAGTTTCAGAGAAGTGGTAACCCACATGAACTAAAGATTTCTCTCTCAACAATGATGACTAAACATATGCATATCTTGTATAACCGCACAATAGCACATAGTAAGAGAAAATAAAATTTAAGTACATACTGTACCAAAATAATATTCCAGATCTTGATGAATGACGAACAAGGACTGCCAGCACTAAACCAGTACAAACCCTATGGGTTACTTGGAAAAAAAATGAAAAGATCTAGAATAGCAGATTACGTGTATACCTTTCGCTGTCCACATCCACATCCTTGTCCAGCGAGATGGAAGGCATGTGCACATATTCTTCGTCACACGAGCAGGTAACCAGAGAGATGGAGAGAGATTGAACCAGCGCTTTCGGAGTACTCCTTGTACCTCACCACTGGCGGCTCCATGGAGGGCTTCCTCCTCTGCCTCCTTCCATGCTGATTCGATGCAGGGCGCACGTGGGGGTGGGCATCGACCAAGGGAGGGCTCCTGGAGGCGAGGCGGCGGCCAGGGAAGGGCGCCTGCTAGGTGTGGCCGGCAGGGAGGAGGAGGAGGAGGGGTGCGACTGGAGGGAGGGAGGGAGGAGGAGGACGACGAGTGGGGAGAGGAGAGGAGGAGGAGAAGGAAGAGGCGACCGAGCGTGGGAATCGGGGAGGCAAAGCACGCGAGGAGATTGGAGGTTCTGCGTGTCGATAGATGAGGATGAAGGTGCGGGTGGAGGTGAGGGAAGTGGAGGACGTCGGCGGCTGCAAGCGGGAGGACAAGGGACAAGGGAGGCGCGGGCACGGCTAGGGTTTTCCAACACGGGTGTGCCGCTGTGCGTTTTATAGTCTGCTCGGTAAAACAATCTACGGCTCAGACCGGTTTAGAAAGCTAATCGAAAGGCCTAAAAATTCTGATTTACCTGAGAGCTCCTTGACCCCTCACCAATTACATCTTTAGATTTAGCTCAGGAACCTAGAGCTGTTTGAAAAAAAAGAATTAGTTAAAAAACAATGATCATATCTATCCATGGAATGAGGACCTGGGACAAAACGAGATGCAGAATTCAAATAGGATGGTATATGATCCCTGGCCGGATAGTGCAGAAAATATGCTGGGAACACCGTGACTTGAGCGTCAGCTTACTGGAGGTGCTTAGCCCATCCTGTGCACGAATCTCCCTCCTTGCCTGGGAACGCATCGGCCCTGACGATGTCCTTTGAGGAGAAATAGAGCGTAAGAGAGAGCAGCAACATCATCTGGCCGCCTGCGTCCGACTGGAATGCTTGGCCTAGGCATCAGGCCGGCCTAGAATGCCGCCAGTAGAGAGGTGCGGTCGATCATGGAGACAACCCCGGCCACGGCGCCGGAGGGGAGGCGGGGGCCGCCGCCTTGGGGGATCCCGGCGCGGGCGACGGCGGCGGGCGGTTGCGCTTGATGTAGAGCTGGAGGAAGTAGAAGAGCGCGTAGGGGGTGAGGGAGCTGAGCACGAGGCCGCCCCGGGCCTGGACCATCCGTGCAGCAGCACCACGATGTGCATCCCCCGTCCGCCTTCTGTGTCCGCCCCCAGCCTCCTTGACTCGCCATAATCTTGGGGACGATGATTTCCTCTCGCGGTCGCCCTTCCTCATGATCCCTCTGCGTCGGCGGTGGCGCGCTTGGCGGTGGCGAGCATTCGCCAGCGTTGGTGGTCATCGTTCGTCCACCCGGCGAACCGCACGGCCGGGTCAAGATCCACCGTCCAGAAGAGGAGCTATGGCAGCGGCGCGGTAGTGGCGGTAGCACAGTGGTTGGGGAGGAGTCGAGACAGTGGAAGGGATGGGAGGAGCCGGGGAGATGGTTGAGGAGGAGCCGAGGCGGTGGAAGGACGACGACGCACTAATTGTTGCTTTGGTCTCCCCCTTTTTATTAGTCGGGAGAGGAGAGGATGGAACTGGATCTTTCATGAAATTCAGCCACGCGTAGGAAACGTGTCAACACACAGGCTAGCTTCATGCCACGCGTAGCTAACGTGTTAGTACCCATCAGTCGCCACCACAAGAAGAAATGCTAGCCATCGACGGTGGAAGAGAAAAACGGAGGCACGAGAATAACAGAAGAATAGAGAAACTTCAAGACACATGCCAGATGGCATGCATAAATACGCGGCGATCAGTAGGCAAACCATGCAGAACCGAGATAACCAAGAGCCAACAAGGAAGCAACATGAGCAGCAATGATGCATAGCCAGAGGTAAAAACAAAAGAGCAATGATGCACAAACCAGAGACAAAGACAAAAATTGCCATCATGATGAGGGGGCACCGATGAATGCAAAGAAGGTCGGTACCATCAGATAGCGCCAAGAAAATAATGATTGTGAGAGAAAACAAAAAAACATTGATACAAACAAACAAAAAGACAATCATACAAAAAAACAAAAAAGGAAATGATACATGCATAGATACTACCAGGTCCAAGCCATGATAGTGCATGCATGCATAGGAACAAGAAATTTAATGTTTATGAGAAAAAAAAGAAGTTAATGATACAAAAAAACAAAAAGACAATCATAAAAAAACGCAATGATAGTAGCTGGAAGCTGGTCCATACATGTAAGACAATAAAATTAATGGTTATGAGGGCGATAGTAGATGATGCATAGAGACAAGAAAATTTATGGTTATGAGAAAAAACAAAAAGGCAATGATACAAAAAACAATCATAAGAAAACAAAAAAGGCAATGATAGTAGATGGATAGATGGCGATCAGCTACAAGACATCCAAGCATGCGATCAACTCAAATATACAAGGCAATGATAAGGACACACCAAAGAGGAGCGACGTTTTTTCTCAAGAGGATGACATGCGGGCCTACAAGGACAGAAATCAACATTATGCACGCCTGGCCCACCAAGACAAAACGCTAGAATTCACCCAGAAACACACATTTGGACCCAGCAGGAGGACACGTGTCGGCGCGAAACAAATCACATGGCCTCTCCAAAATTTCTATAAAAAAGAGAAGCATGCAGGTTTAGGATATGTATATATAGTTAGAATGGATTGATTTGTTATATCCTATAAGAACTAGGGTTTGCGTCTCTGCAGTAATTGATGGTCAGAACAAATTGATTTGTTATGTTCGGTGAAAATGAGTTTAATTTCGTGTCTTTCCTCTGCATTGTAGCCCAACATCCTAGCAAGTTCAGTATGGACATCAACCATGGTGGATTTTTCTATGGCATAGGAGAGAACAGAGCATACGTAGATGGAAAATCAATTTTTCGACAATTGTGTTAAACAAACATGGTGTCAAGATTCAATTGACATGATGCTGAATATGTTGGGTTATGATTCATCCCGGTTAGAGCATGTATACTGGTTGGAGCCTGGATTTGGTATGGCAGATGGGTTGAGACTAATGTCATGGGAGAGGGATGCAAAAAAATGGTAGCAGCAGCTGATTATTGCAAGTGAAAAAGAAGAGGAACAACAGTCTTAGACTAGAAGCCCATTGTTCACCTAGATGCACATGGAAATTAGTTGTTTCCTATGACAATAGGACAAAGAAGTATTTGATGAAGGAGTTTGTTAATGAGCATGACTGTGAGAAGGTTTGGAATGTCAAGAAACTAACATATCTTTATCTAGCTAATAAATTCATCGAATTTTTTAGAGACAATGAGAGTGTGTCAATTAAAGCTTTTGGAAAGCATGTGCAAAGTCAGTTGAACATCACGCCTAGCAGATTCAACCTATCAAAAGCTAAATATGCAGCTTTGGAGATGATTCGTGGTGATGAAAAGTTACAGTACAACAGTCTATGGGACTATGGGCAGGAATTGAGGACCAGAAACCCAGGTACATCTTTCTACCTAGGAACAGTAGGTAACCCTAGAATATTCAGCACATGTTATTTTTCTCTAGATGCTTGTAAGAGAGGATTTATCAAGGGTTGTAGACCAGTGATTTACCTAGATGGCACTCACATAAAAAACAAGTATGGTGGACAACTACCGACGGTAGTAGCTATTGATGGAAATGATTCGATTTTTCCTATAGCAATGGCAGTGATAGAGGTAGAGTGTTACTCTAGCTGGAAGTGGTTTCTTACCACTCTCAAGAATGATCTCAACATTATTAACACTTCACCCTTCACAATCATGAGTGACAAGCAAAAGGTATGAATTTGCACAATCGTTCATACTTTGCTTCTATTGCATTGCTAGGGTAATTTCTAATGCATTTGTCATTTGATGTAGGGTCTAATTAAAGTTGTCATGGAAGTGTGGACAGATTCTGAGCACAGATTCTGTGTAAGACATTTATGGAGCAATCTCAACCAGCATGGGTGGAATGGAGAAACACTCAAAAACCATCTGTGGAGGTGTGCTAGATCAACAAATGTAGCTCAATGGGAGAGGAACATGGAGAAGCTCAAAATTGATTGCCCAGCAGCTCATGCTTTCTTGGAGCAGCTCCCTCCAAACACTTGGTGCAGGGCATTTTCCAGTGATTTTAGCAAGTGTGTGACATGGTTATACCCTACGGGTACGTAACTTCAGCATACCTAGTCCAGCCCAAGGAAGGCCCACGGCAGACATACGCTGGCCCATGAAGATTTTTGGGTGGCCAAGGCCCATGACGTCTTCGGATCCTTGGAGAGCAAGACTAGAGGAGATAGGAAATTCAAAGGGGTAAAACCCTAGAACTTGTAACCGACTAGGACTACGCCCGGGACCTGCCTAAGTCTATATAAAGGCCAGGAGGGCACGTCCTAGATCTCTCGACTCATATTTTCGCACACGCATCCACGCCAGATCGAATCTGCGCATCATGTAACCTTCGGTTCCGCCGTAATCAAAGAGCAGACAAGCAGGAGTAGGGTTTTCCCTCCGGGGGCCTGAACCTGGGTAAATCTCGTGTCCCCTGGTTACTTGTCTGTTAACCGTGCCACGATCTCCAGCATCCCCATCTTCTCCAAAACCCAAGTCCATAACAATGGGCATTGACGAGATTAAACCTCGTCAATTGGCGCCGTCTGTGGGAATTGGGGCTGCTGATTGTGCGGTCGTGACGGTTCCGACCCGATCGATCTACAACTCCGCGGCAACGGAGAATCACCTCCTCTTCGGTGCTTTCGACTTCACCGCCCACTCGCCGGATACCATGAAGGATTTCGAGCCCATAGGCGACGGACTCGAAATCTTGTTCGGGAGCTTCTGCTTCCAGGTGGGACAAACTGGCACCCTCCGCCTCCCTGAGCGGGTGCCCGCGCCGTCAATCAGGCCCGCTTCGTGGGTTCCACACCCCGTGCCACGCACGTCACCATCAACAGATGAGTTCTACAGCAGCAGCTGCTGCAACTCCGATCTGTGCGATCCACCTTCGGATGAAGGGACCTACGGTTCCGGATCCGAAAGCTGCGGCAGCAGCCAACCAATCTGCAAGCGCTATCTGTGCGTCGCAGTCATCCAAACTGACGAGGAAACGCCTAACCCGCCGCCCAACCCCAACCCGCAGGACAGAAACGGCGAAAACGGTGGAAACGGCGAAAACGGGGAAAACAGTGGCCACCTCATCCAACTTAGCAAAGAAGGATGGGTCGAAGCACGCCGCGCTGTCGCAGGCGAAATAGTCCTACCTCTGGACTCCCCACGTGATCTGCTGAGGGCATACCACTACCTCCTCATCGAGGAGCACAAGAAGCAAGTCAAGATGCAGGAGACGCTCGACAAACGCAAGCAAGCAGCCTCTGAGTCCAGTGCGCGACGAGCTGCGCTCTCCGCCATGGGACCCGGCTCTAGCACAAACGGAAATCAGGGAAACAAGCACCGCTCTCGGGTGGAAAACATGGACCCCAAGGAGCGGCGTGATGTGACCCGAACTCTCCATACATCGTTCATGGATATGGACGCTGACGGCAACATCATCCCGAAGACGCCACAAGCTGCGATCATGGCAGCCACTGCGTATCTCGCGGCTCACCCACCTCCGGAGGGGGACCCAAAAAGGGCCATGCATAGGTCCGCACTCACCGGACTAGGACTAATTGGAGCTGCGCTCCACGAAGACGCTCCTGCGGAACCGAAGAAGAAAGCTCCGGCCAGGCGCGACCAGAGTCCCACCCCCTCATCCGAAGAGGAAGAGGAGCACGATCTTCCTCGAAGGAAGAAGAGCTCGCACCGCCATAAAAGCGACTACGACGCCAGAGACAAGCTTACACAGCGCAAGATCGATAAAGCACGCGCTAAACGCGCATGCTCGTCTGAATCTGAGATGGATGAAGACGAAGGAGAACTCTGCGGGGCTCGATGCTTCAGCAGATCCGTCCGGCGAACACAGATGCCACGCAACTTCAAGCTTCCTTCGGATACTCCGAAGTTCAACGGCACGCAAGATCCAAAGTCCTGGCTCGGTGACCATCTGTCATCCGTCAAGCTTCACGGAGGCAACAAAGAAACCGCCATGCAATGCCTTTAGCTGCAGCTAACAGGCGCAGCGCAGGTCTGGCTTAGCAGCCTATCATCAGGATCCATCCAAAGCTGGGAGGAGCTCGCTTACAGCTTCATCCGAAACTTCAAAGGCACCAGCATGAGGCCCGCCTCAATTGAAGAATTGCGAGCCTGCACTCAGAGAACGGGTGAATCTATTCGCTCGTACATACTACGCTGGTCTACAACCAAGAACTCCGCAGCACACATCTCCGAAGAGCGGGCCATCGACGCCTTCAGGGACGGCGTCAAACGCCTAGACTTCAAGGAGAAACTTGGACGTGTAAAGCCCAAGACACTCGACCAGCTCATGGAAATCGCCAACAGTTGGGCAGACGGCGAAGATTGCATCCAGCGGGCGCAATCAGATGAAGAGGACGACTACGGCCGAAGACGCGAACGCCGCAGCAAGAGGAGATCGCGCGTCTACGAGGACCGCGACGGACCCGACATGGTCGCAGCCGGCTACGCCGACCGCTGTAATGACAACAGCCGCAACAGCGGAGGATACCGCAGCGGAAACTTCCGCGACAACGGATGACCAACGCAGTCGTGGCAACGCCGCGACCGCGAGAACGGACCCTCAGCATTCGACAAACTTTCGGGTCCATGCACCATCCACTTCTACATCGACAAACAAGATGGCAAAAACAAAGCTAGCCACATGCTCAAGGACTGCCGCAAGTTCCAGAAACTCAGCGAAGGCATGGTGCAGATGAGGCAACAAGCTCCAATCCCTGCGTTCAGAAACACACCTGCGCCAGGTGAAATAGCACACGGAGCTCCTCCACCGCTGCCTATTGGAGGCCCAAATCAACCAGTCGCACCAGCGCAAAACAACGCCGGGGTCGCATACCCTCCACCAAAAGGAGCACTCAATATGATACAGAAGGGACGCCCCACAAATAGGGTGCAGAAGAAAATCACCCGACAAATCAACTTGGCCGTGGCAACTCCGCCTGCAATCCCTGAGTACCTCAGCGGATCGGAGTCCTGCATCACATTCACTCGCGCGGATCACCCTTGCCAGATCCCTCGCCCAGGTCATGCTGCCCTGGTGCTGGAGGCGCAAATCGGAGGCTTCGAGATGAGTCGCGTCTTCATGGACGGCGGCAGTGGCATCAACCTAATGTTCGCAAGCACTCTAGCAGCTATGCGGATCCCGCAATGCAGCCTGGAACAATCAGACACAACGTTCCACGGCATTGTCCCAGGGAAGGGCATCTTTCCCCTGGGCAAAATAGGGCTCGACGTCATCTTCGGGAAGCCGGACAACTTTCGGCAGGAGCGCCTAGAATTCGAAGTGGTGGACTGGCCGTCGCAATACCATGCCATCCTAGGACGTGTAGCATTCGCAAGGTTCCTGGCCGTCCCACACTACGCATACCTACTACTCAAGATGCCAGGACCAAGGGGCGTCATCACAGTCCACGGGAGCTTCACCCGATCGGACCAATGCGACAGGGATTTCAACAAAATCTCCCAGTCCTTCAGCATGCAAGACGAGCTCGTAAGGCTCCGCGAGGTGACGGACAATGGGCTACCCCCAGTCACAAGGCAGAACACACCCGACATGTCCTTCGACTCCACCGTCAACACCAAGAAAGTGCAGGTCCATCCGACAGACGCCTCCAAGACGGCGCTGATCGCCAACGACCTCAGCACCGCATAGGAAGGCGCGCTCGTCGAATTCCTCCGTGAGCGCTGTGAAATATTCGCCTGGTGTCCTGCGGACATGCCAGGAGTTCCCAGGGAATTCGCCGAGCACGCACTCAATGTCTTCCCAGACACCAAGCCAGTCAAGCAGTCTATCCGAAGACTGTCGGAGCCACGAGCCGAAGCTATCGGCAAGGAGATCAACAGATTACTCACAGCAGACTTCATCCGAGAAATCAAGGAAAGCGAGTGGCTGGCAAATACGGTGATGGTCCCGAAGAAAGACACGGACATCCTGCGGATGTGCGTGGACTTCACGTCACTAAATAAACACTGCCCAAAGGACCACTTACCTCTACCTCGGATCGACCAGATCATCGATTCAACTGCAGGTTGTGAGAAGCTCTCCTTCCTCGACGCCTACTCAGGCTATAACCAGATTCGACTCAAGGTCGAAGACCAAGAGAAAATGGCGTTCATCACACCGTTCGGAGTATTCTGCTACAACACAATGCCCTTCGGGCTAAAGAACGCGGGTGCCAAGTACCAGCGATGCATGCAGGCCTGCCTCAAGGACCAGATCGGTCGCAACATCCAAGTCTATGTCGATGACATAGTCATAAAAACCAAGGAGGCAAGAACACTTATCGACGATCTCCGCGAGACGTTCAACAACCTTGATCGCTACAGGATCAAGCTCAATCCAGAAAAGTGCGCCTTCGGCGTCCCCTCGGGCCAGCTGCTCGGGTACTTCATCTCTCAACGAGGGATCGAAGTGAACCCGAAGAAAATCAAAGCTATCATGACAATGGAGAAGCCGAAAAACCTCAAGGGCGTTCAGCAGCTCACAGGGCGAGTAGCGGCACTAAGCAGGTTCATCAGCCGCATGGGCGAGAAGGCCCTACCATTTTACCAGCTGCTGCGCAAGGCAGACAAGTTCGAGTGGACACCAGAAGCCAACGACGCATTCGAAAGCCTCAAGCGGCTCCTCTCCACCTCGCCCGTTTTGGTCACGCCAAAAGAGCGCGAGCCCCTGTTGTTGTACATAGCAGCCACACACCAGGTGGTCAGCACAGTACTCGTGGTCGAACGACCCGAAGAAGGCAAGACCCACGGGGTACAACGCCCAATTTACTACCTCAGCGAGGTTCTCACTCCAACAAAACAGCGGTACCCGCACTACCAGAAGCTGGCCTACGGCGTGTTCATGACGGCTCGACGACTGAGCCACTACTTCCAGGAGCATCAGGTGATGGTCGTCAACGAGGCACCCCTAAACAGCATCCTGAATAACCCAGAGGCCACAGGACGCGTGGCCCTGTTGGGCATTGAACTATCACCCCTGGACATCATCTACGAGAAGCGACACGCAATCAAATCTCAAGTCCTTCCAGACTTCCTGGTACACTGGATGGAGCTGCAGCTGCCTGACACCCCAGATATGTCATAGTCCTGGACAATGCATTTCGACGGCTCCAAGCGCGAAGCAGGAGCAGGGGCAGGAGTCATACTGACCTCCCCGCAAGGTGACAAAATGAAGTACATTCTTCGGATGAAATTCAGAGCCTCCAACAACGAGGCCGAATACGAAGCCCTCATCCATGGCATGAATATGGCAAAAATATGTGGCGCAACGCGCCTGGTCATCTACGGTGACTCCAACCTTGTCGTACAGCAGACGATGAATGAGTGCGACGCACACGCCGAAAACATGATCGCGTACCGTGCACTATACAACGCACTCGAAGGAGAATTCGACGGCTGCGAACTTCGGCACGTTGGAAGAGAGAGCAACGAGGAGGCCGATAGACTCGCCAACATTGGCTCCACTTGTGCAAAGGTGCCACCAGGTGTGTTCCTCGAACAGATCTGCGTGCCATCCATCAAGCGAAAATTCCCCAAAGGATCACCCGAAGAAGCAAAACAATCGGGGGCTACGCTACCCGAAGGTCATGAAGGACCCGAAAAGTTGGATACCGAAGTTGCCATGGTCAACCTGATGCAGGTCATGGCAGTTGAAGAAACTTGGACACGTCCATACCTCAAGTTCCTGACAAACGAAGAATTGCCTGACAGCCCGACAGATGCCCGGCGCATATCTCGTCGATCGAAAGCCTTCACCATCATCAACAGCGAGTTGTACAAACGTAGCATTACGGGTGTATTGCAACGGTGCGTCACCATCAACGACGGCAAGGCCATACTCCAAGATATCCATGAAGGCATCTGCGGCCACCATGCAGGCAGTCGCTCCCTCGTCGCCAAAGCTCTACGAGCAGGATTCTACTGGCCAACGGCCATGAGCGACGCGAAGGACATCGTCCGAAGATGCAACGGGTGCCAACGGTTCGCCGACAAACCGCACACACCTGGGTACGAACTTCGACCCATACCCATAGCCTGGCCTTTTGCCCAATGGGGCCTCGACATGATCGGCAAACTGCCAAAATCTTCGAAAGGAGGACACGTCTTCCTCCTGGTCGCAGTCGACAAATTCACCAAGTGGATTGAGGCCATGCCAGTCACCAACCAGAAGAGCAAAACCGCCGTCAAGTTCTTCGAATCCATTGTCTACAGGTTTGGCGTATCGCACAGCATCATCACCGACAACGGATCAAACTTCATCTCCGAAGAATCCAGGACTTCTGCGAAGGCCTCAGGATCAATATCACGTATGCCTCAGTGGCACACCCGCAAACAAACGGGCAAGTGGAAAAGGCCAACGGCCTAATCGACGCCGGCATCAAGAAGCGCCTCATGAGCTCACTTGAGCACAAAGCTGGAAACTGAACGAAAGAGCTACCGTCTGTCCTGTGGAGCTTACGTACTACGCCAAACAGCTCCACCGGCTACACACCGTTCTTCATGGTGCACGGAGCTGAGGCCGTGCTACCAGCCGAAGTACGCCACCAGGCTCCACGAGTCGTCGCTTACAGCGAAGCCGAGTCCACGGCTGCACTCGAAGACGCCGTCGACACACTCGACGAAGCACGGGATATAGCAGCAGCTCGATCAGCGGTGTACCAGCAGAGTCTCCGCAACTATCACAGCCGCCGGCTGCGCTCAAGGTCCTTCGTCGAAGGAGACCTCGTCTTGCGACTCAAGCAAAAGCGACCGAACAAACTCGATTCACCGTGGGAAGGACCCTATGTCATCACCGAAGTCATCCCAGGTGGCGCCTATCGCCTCAAGCACGTGGAGTCTGGAGTCGCATACTCCAACCCATGGAACATCTCGCACCTGCGACGATTCTACCCGTAGCAACCTACCCCCCTTTTACTTTCAATAAGGCTTTCAGCCAAGGCTACTCGGCCGAACCATGTACCTCCTCCATTACGATATAAATAAAGCTAAGTGTCTCGCCCCCAACCTTCGGTTGACCATTTTCTGCAACTTTACTACATGCTACATACGCACTTGGGGGCTCCCCCCACCTCACGATTTCATCGACTGAGGACCAAACGTGTACACCTGAGTAGCTGACTACGTCAGGCAAACGAAAAGGGCACGTACTCAATCAAAGCACTGCGTGCTCACAAACAAGCAAACCTTTACAACAAAGGGCACATAAACGCCCAGCCGCAATATACAAATTTTACATCTATATGTTTATTTTCAGGTCCTACCTATTCTGAAGAATAACCTGAGCACGCTGCTCAAACAAATCTACAATCTGTTCGGCATACTGCCTTACAGCCGCGTAATGCGGACGCATGTTCCACTCGCCACCATCTGGTCGAGGAGGTGGCCCAGTCGCCACAACAGCCAAATCTACGTCAGGGCGGTGCACCCTCACAAGAGACAAGGCAGCCTTCACCCCTGCGACGAGTTGCTGCCGCACCAGCTCCTTGACATTGCTGGCACTCCGAAACTTCGTCAGAAGACCTGCAAGGGTCGTTGGCACGGCATCCAACGGAAACATGAGGTGCAGCACCGAGGAAAGTGATGTTTGCACCTGGCGGAGCACCCGCAAAACCTGGTAGACACAATCCTGCACTGTCGCCAGAACTATGGCACGATCACGATCCATCCAGAAGAAGCCGCCGGCCTCCATGTCCTGTTGAGTCAAGCAATTGACTCGAACAGCAATACGCTCTTTTTCTTCCCTCGGAGCAAGATTGGCACCTGCGACAACCGCACAAAACAAGAGTAAGGCCCGCAGGCTCACCCGAAGAACTGAGCTACAACCCGAAAGAAGGATCAACTTACATTGCAGCTGCTCGGACAGCCGACCCAGCTCCGCCATCAAATACTCCTCTCTGGCTGCACCACGGTCTGCTTTGGATTTCCAAACGTCAGCGCGACCGTGTAACCCAAGCAAATCTCTCTCCAAGCTGCGCACGCGATCTCAAAGAAAAGCGAGCTGCGAGGAATCATCCAATGATGCTCGCAAGGGCCTTTCGGATGAAGTGTCAACTGGGTCAGCACCCGAAGGAACCTATAGCAGCAGAAAAAAGAAGGCACACAGACATTCAGCCAAGGATAGAGCACAACTCGGAGGAATTCATTAAAATATATAAGGCCACTACGTGGCACAAGGATGGTACTACAAAAGATATTTACAACAAAAATAGACTACAAACTACCCTACGTCTACTATGCCTAAGGCGGAGGGCACTGAGTCGCTTCAGAACCAGACTGCCTAGCTTTGGCCTCGCCCTGCTGACGCAATGCGTACTCAGACAACAAGTCAATGAGCTTGGGCCCATATCGTCTGCAGAGAGCGGAGTAGGCGGCGAAGGCTACCTCGGATCCATCCGCAGCAGTAGGCATCCGAGAAGTAATCTGGGGTAGGTCCAGCTCCGTCCCAGCCGCCATGGCCATCGCCAGCCCGACGGACGCGCCGATGCCCTTCTGCTTGCGCTTATACGCTGCAGGCGCTTCGGCTGACAGAGCCTCTGCCAGGGCATCCACATCTTCAAGGGATGCGCCCTTCGGGAAGAGCTCCTGGTAGAAGCGACCAAGGACCTCTTTCGCCTTGGCAAGGGAGTTGACGACGGTGCTGCAGCGGTCTTCGACCGCTACAGTGGCATCATCTAGAGCACTCCCGTGCTCCAGAGCACCGCGGTCGAATTCGATGCCTGCGGCATCTGAGACAAAAAAGAAGAAAACATGAAGAAAGGCAACATAGAAGAAGATCCGTAGAAAAAGAGCAAGTACAAAAGCTAACGCTCACCCGAAATAGCCTTGGCAGCAGCCATGAGCTTCTCCGCCACCCCTTTTTCACGAGCAGCCGCAACGGTGGCCAGCTGCTCCTCACGATCTGCGGCCTCCTGCTGCAGACGCTCTTTCGCTTCGGCTGCCTTCGTCAGCTCCAGCTCAAGGCGCTCTCTCGCACCAGCGGCAGCTTCGGCCTTCTGCTCCGATTGGCCTAGGCTCTTCTTCAGAGCATCGACCTCACGGAGAGAGTCGTTATGCTCCTCTGCACTTACAACAAGCAAGTGTCAAAGAACAGGACTAGGATAAGCAAGAGAAGTACTACAAGGCAGACGAATACCTTGAAGCTGCCGCAGTTTCGCCTCCAGCGTCAGGCGTTCCTCCACCAGCCGCTTGGCCTCTTGGACAAAAGGCTGCAGCAACAGGCAATAGTAGTAAGAGCAGGACTTGGGGGCTACGCCCAACACAAAGAAGCATAAACAACATCAGCATACGAAGACACTCGGGGGCTCCCCCCGTAACATCAAGCAGAAAAACTTACGTGCTCCAAAGGCGAACCCGCAGGCCCGCCTGCGAAATTCTGAGGCGCAACCACCAGCCTCTCCTGCATAGGAGGAACCGGCGCAGCGTCACCAGAAGTCGCCACCGTCTGAGGAGGAGGCGACGCAATGTTCGACTCCCCCATCATCTCGCGTGCACCATCACTAGAGCCGTCGGAGGATTGCCTGCATACGAACCAATCAACACAGGTGCAAAAATAACAAGGGAACAAAGGACAACAGTGGCAACAAGAAAACTTACGAGCCCAACGCGCTCAGTTCGAAGATAGGAGAAGCCCTTCGGGCCCCCTTCTCCTCCTTCTTTTCTTCCTTCTTCTCCTCCTTCTTTTCTTCCTTCTTCCGCTTTGCTGGCGGGTGCGGAGCAACAACCCACACAGGAATGGCAGGAAGGGGAGAGGAAGAACCCCCATGAACATCATCATGACGCTCAAGGCCCAGAGGATTTCTAGGAGTTGGAGGAGTCGAGGCATCTGACGACTCGCTAGAGCTCCGTGATCGCTTGCGCGAATGGTCCTCACTCGATTCGTCGGCATCCTCCGCTGGGGATCGCGCTGACGGTAGCTCGGACACGGAATCCACCACTTCATTATGCGGGGCATTCGGATACCTTTCGGGCAAAGGTGGTGCCATGCCCGGCACTTTGAAGCTCTGCAAAAGGAAAAGGAACTTTGTTAGCAAACAAAAGGAAAAGTACATAGCTGACAAAAACAAAAGGGGAGCACTACATGCGCAAATCTACACCTTCGGTACGACCAACATCAAAGAAAAGGGAGAAGTCAGCGACTTCCCCTTGATTTCTTCGTCGGCCTTGAACTTCAACAGCGCGCGAAGAGCCTTGTCAAGTTCAACCTCGGAGATTTTCTCACTCGAAACCCTCGTCGGATCACGGCGCCCAGAGTAAAGAAACATCGGATGCGCCCTCGCTTGGAGAGGTTGCACCCGACGCTCAAGAAACATCCGGATGATGTCGACACCGTTCACCTCCTTCTCAGGAATCAGTTGGAGATCCTCCACACGACGGTACAGGGCCTCTATCTCCGCCACCTCACCGTCTAAGATTTGGTTTTTCCAGGATCTTTTCTTCTCAATCAATTGGGAGGGGTCAAAAGGAACGGGACCAAAATCTTGCCCAGGAAGTACGGAGTCACGGATGTAAAACCATTTCCTCCGCCAGTACTGGACAGATTCAGACATGGAAAAGGAAAAGAATTGCACATTGGGACTGAGGGAGATGATGAAACCCCCAATGGGATACACACCATCCAAACCAGACTGCCTCTTCACGGAATAAAGCTTCCGGAAGAGGCCAAAGTGCGGCTCAATGCCAAGCCAACACTCGCAAAGCGTGATAAAACACGCAATGTGGAGAAGGGAGTTGGGAGACAGATGATGAGTTGAACCCCATAGAAAAAGAGCAGTCCACGAAGGAAGTCA
Source organism: Avena sativa (assembly GCA_916181665.1). Classification (NCBI taxonomy): domain Eukaryota; kingdom Viridiplantae; phylum Streptophyta; class Magnoliopsida; order Poales; family Poaceae; genus Avena; species Avena sativa. Next base: position 80,941,555 of record OV702299.1, on the reverse strand, counting down.
TGGACCGGAAAAGAAAACCCGCGAATCATGAAGGCAACAAACATAACCCGATACCCAGATGGGGGACGGGGGATTACCTCATTGCCAGGGAGTCTCACGGCCGTCGTGTCTTGCGGGATCAGGCTCCGCTCGCGCAGTTTGCGGAGATCGCTCTCCCGCGTTTCTGATCGCCGCCAGCCACCGTCGGTGACGCGAGCAGTGGTGGTGCCCTTCTTGCCTCCGGCGGCGCTGGTCCCAACCGCAGATGAGGATTTCTTTGTTTTCCCCATGGCACTAAGGCGGTGGTGGCGTTGCCAACAAAGAAAGACAAAGGAAATGTGGAGGAAACTCTCAGCGCGCAGCCAGAATAGCTCAAGAACGAGGAGGCAGTAAATAGATGAACTGCTGCGGTGAAAAACAAACCACGATTTCACCAGGAATTATAACAGCGCAGACGACGCACGCTGGCTGTCCATCGAGAAGACCTAACGCCAACGATAGATCTGGCCGTACACGTGTCAGCACCAAAACGAACCCTCATTACCACGCCGTCCACTACGTGCGAAAATCGAGGAGACGCCGTAATCATCTCCACGCCGCGCGCGACCGGTCAATTCAAAGTCAGCAAGTGGGACCCACGCTTCGTCCAGTCAAGTCATCTCTGGCGTAGCAGACGCTTGAGGTCATCGATCGTAAGCACTGACGTCATCAAAAGCTATACTAGCACCATTTCAGCTCCACAGTTAAAAGTACTCACTCGAATCTATGATTCAACTAAATACTTGGGGGCTACTCCTATCAGGAGCGCTGGCCGCGCACCCGACAGACAAATGAGGACAAAATTACTTATCTGAGTCCTACATCGAGTCTACGACTCCACTACGGACTCGGGGGCTACTCCCATAGGGAGGATGGATTTAAGCATCCGAAAATTTTCGAGTCCTGCGGACTTAATGATTGAAACAATGCTTGAACTGAAAGTCTCCGTTCGAGTCTACGACTCGAACAGACACTTGGGGGCTACTCCCATAGGGAGCGCTGGTCGCGCACCCTATGAAATCTTCGACTGCGATCTTCCAGATCCGCATGCAAAAACTTTTTTGGCAACTCTGCCCCAACAAAACGCTAAGTGAGCAACAATCTCCTTGGCCACCCGAAGCACCTCCAAGGTGATAAATGTTCGGATGCTGCGTCTGCGATGCAAAGATAAGACCTACAGATATCATCTGATGGCCTGGCAACGCACCTGACTGCGCTCTGCTAGTATGAATCCGTACCAGTAGGTACGATGAAAAATCCCGACGGACGCATTGGGTACACCAATTAAAATCACTGGAATTCCACTCCTATAAGTCCTCCGTGGCCTGAGATGAATTACGCCAGCATATGTTCCAGGCCCGGGTTAAGGGACCCGAACCTGAAGAAGATCGTGTTGTTTCGTCCTAAGACAGTTAACTGACCCTGATCCGTCGGGTGAGTCAGGCACACGCATCAACAATCCCTACACACATATACTATTAACATATAGCTGCTCCCGAAGGATGGAAGAGTTCTCAGCCGAATCTATGATTCGACTGATCACTCGGGGGCTACTGACATGGTTATACCCTACGGGTACGTAACTTCAGCATACCTAGTCCAGCCCAAGGAAGGCCCACGGCAGACATACGCTGGCCCATGAAGATTTTCGGGTGGCCAAGGCCCATGACGTCTTCGGATCCTTGGAGAGCAAGACTAGAGGAGATAGGAAATTCAAAGGGGTAAAACCCTAGAACTTGTAACCGACTAGGACTACGCCCGGGACCTGCCTCAGTCTATATAAAGGCCAGGAGGGCACGTCCTAGATCTCTCGACTCATACTTTTGCACACGCATCCACGCCAGATCGAATCTGTGCATCCCGTAACCTTCGGTTCCGCCGTAATCAAAGAGCAGACAAGCAGGAGTAGGGTTTTCCCTCTGGGGGCCTGAACCTGGGTAAATCTCGTGTCCCCTGGTTGCTTGTCTGTTAACCGTGCCACGATCTCCAGCATCCCCATCTTCTCCAAAACCCAAGTCCATAACAATGGGCATTGACGAGATTAAACCTCGTCAGTGTGATTTGCTATTGAACAATGCATGTGAAGTATGGAACAAGTAAGTGATATGATATGATATGCTTTTCTTTGTGATAGAATAACAATTAGTTATGGAGCAGATTAGTTAACGATATGATTTTCTTTCATTTAGAATGATCCTAGATGCTAGGGAACTTTGTGTTCTGTCAATGTGGGAACAGATCAGGTGCATTATAATGAAAAGATTCTATGAGAAGTTAAAATAAGCTACGGAGGAATGGGTTAGTACTTTATGCCCAAATGTTAGGCAGAAAGTTAGGAAAAATACAGATTTTGTTGCTACCTGTACAACAATACCTACTCCTGTCCAAGGCATGGGTGTGTTTGAGGTGATGTCAAATCAAACAAATTACATTGTTGAGCTGAACATGAGGTCATGCACTTGTAGGAGGTGGAAATTAATAGGAATCCCTTGTTCTCATGTCATTTCTTGCTTGAGACATGAAAGGGTGAGGCCTTCCTTGATGGTTGCTAACTCCTACCAGTTGCAAACATACATTAAGGCATATAATTGCAACATTTTTCCAGTTGGGGACAAATCTTAGTGGATAAAGACAAATGGCCCTAATATTCTGCCACCATATTATGACAAGAAGGTTGGAAGGCCAAAGAGGATGATGTCTACGCACTTCTATTCTTGTAGACAGTTGTTGGGCCTCCAAGTGCAGAGGTTTGTAGAACAGCAGCAAGTTTCCCTTAAGTGGATCACCCAAGGTTTATCGAACTCAGGGAGGAAATGGTCAAAGGTCTTCCCTTGATACGTTGGAAACGTATCTATAATTTTTTATGCTCCATGCTTGTTTAGTACTCCCTCCGATCCATATTACTTGTCACTAAAATGGATGTATCTAGACATGTTTTAGTGCCAGATACATCCATTTCAACGACAAGTAATATGGATCGGAGGGAGTATCTACTTTGCTTTACTTGTCCATACTTTGAGGTGCTTTTTACATGTTTTCTGGTACTAACCTACTAACAAGTTGCAACAGTGTCAGATGCCTATTTTCTGCTGTTTTTGGTTTCAGAAAAGTTAGTAAAGAAATATTCTCGAAATTGGATAGGACAAACGTCAAAGTCAATTACTTTACGTGGGGAACAAGAAGTCTAGAGGGGAGCCGGAGGGGACAGACCCACCCCAGGCGCGGGTGGGCCCTGCCCCGCGCCTGGCTAGGGTTTGTAGCCCCTGGCTGCCGCCTCGGCCTCCCCCTTTGCCTATAAGAAGCCCCTGATGCAGAAACCCTGAGTACCCTATCAAATATCCACGAAACCATCTATATCCACCGTCACCATCGTCCCTAGATCGGGGGGATCTGAAGTTCTTCCTGAAGGGTTTCGCAGCATAGTAAATGAAAAAAAATCTCCGGATGCGAACGGGAAAGCCAAGATCTAATCTAGAAGATGCAAACAATGAGGGGGGATAGATGAGATCTTCATACCCTTGAATATTCGCACAACGGAACGTTCGATGGAATGTGGTTGGTGTAGTCGTACTCGCTTCTTCTCCTCGCGATCCGATCCGATCTAACACCGCAAGTGCCGATGCCTCCGAGAGATGCACACGTCCGGCACCTCGACGTATCCTCCTTCCTCGGTCCAGCAAGTGGGGTGGAGAGACGGATTGGATCTACAACGCGACAGCGCGGTGCAAGCGGTGGAGAGTTTCTGCAGCAGGGCTTCGCCTACGCGCAGTCGGGAGGGAGAGAGAGAGGAGGGGCAGCAGGGCGGCTAGGGTTTAGTAGGAGGTGTGGGGAGGGTGCGCCCCCATCCCTCTTTATATAGAGGGGTGGGCGGATGGCCCTTGCCCCTCCACCAAGCCCTAGGCCGGCGGACAAGGAGGGAGGAGTGGGGGGCAAGTTTCCCCCCCTTCTAGAAGCTCCCCTAGGGTTTCCCTAGGTGCTTGGCCGGCTGGGCCCTATGGGGCCTTGTGCCCCTCTCCCAATGCATCCAGGGCACTCCTTCATAGGCCCACGCCCCCTCCCGACAAGTGGGGCCACGTTGGTCCTACTCCGGAAGGTTCTAGAAGCTTTCGGTACAATACCGAACAACCCGAAACAATTCCGAACTCCAAAAACTACATTGCCTTATATGAATCTTATTATCCGGACCATTCCGGAACCTCTCGTGATGTCCTGGATCTCATCCGAGACTCCAAACAAAAACTCACAAACCAATTATCCAATCTATCCTAGCGTCAAGACACGTTAAGTGTGTGACCCTTCGGGTTCGAGAATATGCAGACATGATCTTCTATCAATAATCAACAGCGGGGTCTGGAAACCCATATTGACTCCCACACATTCATCTATGATCATATCGGATGAACCACGATGACAGGATTCAATCAATCTCATATATATTCCCTTCGTCACGCGATATTTTACTTTCCCAAGATTCGATCGTCGGTACCAGTATACCTAGTTCAATCTCGTTCACAGCAAGTACTTTACTCGTTCCGTAATCCGATATCACTTTGTGATTAACTCCTTAACCACGTGCTTGCAAGCGGTGTTGATATCGATTACCGAGTGGGCCCAAAGTATATCTCTCCGACTTGGGAGGGACAAATCCCATCTCGATACATACAACCCAACAAGTACTTTCCGATCACCTGAGAGACACCTTTATGATCACCCTCTCATAGGATGATGTTTGATGACCTCAAAGCTTTCTTCCGATACCAGGGAGTTTCATTATCTCATGGTCTAAGGAATACAATATTTGACATAAGAAAAGCTTCGCAAAGATGAACACGATGACACGATCTAATTGCTCCGCTTAATTTGGGTTTGTCCATCATATCATTCTCCCAATGATATGATCTCATTATTAATCGACAACTCATGTCTATGGTTAGGAAACCTTAACCATCATTAATCAATGAGCTAGTCCATAGAGGCGTACTAGGGACACGGTGTTGTTTACAAACCACACAAGTATTAAAGAAGCCGCTTAACACAATTCTAGCATGGAATATAAACTTTATCATGAACAAGAATTATAATAATAACATCTTTATTATTGCCTCTAGGGCATAATTCCAATAGTCTCCCGCTTGCACTAGAGTCAATAATCTAGTTTACATCTGGCAACAATCTAACACCCATGGCACTAAGGTGCTGATCATGTTTTGCTCGTGGAAGAGGTTTAGTCAATGGATCTGCGATATTCAGATCTGTATGTACTTTGCTAATCTTCCGATCTCCATCTGTTATATAATCTCGGATTATATGAAACTTGCGGTTGATATGTGTAAGGTTCCCAACCTTTAATAAGGTAGAGATCCCTGTGTTTACAATGCTAGTCCATGGATCAATAGCTAGCATCCACAATTAAGATGTAATATCAAGAAACAAAGGTCATAATACAACTTTATAACCAGGAATAAAATAATTCATTACATCTTACATAGCTCATTTGGCTATCACATTACAATGCAGCAGAATATAACAATAGCATGGGGTCCTTCATCTTCAAAGTGCCACAGGCAATCATGTTGGTTGTAGACTTGTAATCCTATTCAACACACTTCACTAACATCAAACAAACCTGCAACATAATAAGTTGCAGCCACAAGGGTCAATACATTTGAATTGTATTGGCAAGTTTCACTACTATGTAGAAATAAGTGGAACCTATCAATATATGCATATTTGGCTAAGTAGGGTTTAGGCTTATTTGCAGAAAACAATATAGTTTTATCCTATCTTTTCAAAATAGTTTTGATCTTTTGACAATCTTTCTAAACTCCTTGGAAAACTACAAGTGCTTCTAATCCCTTGTTGACACCATCAAGTTTTACTTTGAGAAATTGGAATGTCGAGATCTTCCATAGCTTCAGGCCTTAGTTGCTCAGAGTTGTCCGTAACCGGGGACATGGCTAAGTACTTAGAATTTGATCTTCTGCAGAAGTTGTACACTTTACCCACATGACACAATCTCGTCTTGACGCCACTAGTGGCCGCTGGATAAGTACACACCAAATGGAGTACCGGCAGATCGAGAATGTGACAAAGTCTTTCCATAGAAGTCCTCCCAATACACAATGCTAGCTTGTCTACCAGGCACCAATGTAAAGATATATTTCCAATACACAATTCTAGTTAACCTGAAGATGCCAATGCAAGGGTCTTCCACTATGTAGTTGACTAAGCCAGAGCCCATTTAGCATGTGGCTGTACACGGAAGCCACTATACGAGAAACATGTTCAATCTCTAAGTCCCTGGGTGGTTATCTTCTAGTGCACACACAAAAAGATAGCCATATAAACATGGTTCCTTTTGTTGCCACCTTGTCCAACCTTGAGTATCCTTTTCCACCCAGGTGGTTCATTGAGTACTTGTTTTATTATATAAAACATATATCTTTCCAACACTTCATATAATCATATCATGTATCCCATTCCAAATATATAGTAGGGCTAAGCATACTACAACTACAATGTTTTCACTAAGGAAGATATAAGGGTATCCTATTAGGATTTAGCATAGCATAAAATATAGTAGTCCTTATCATGCATGTTACAAAAATCCACTAAGTGTAATGAAAATAGTAGGACTTGGATGATAGTGTCACTTGCCTTTTTTTCGTAGAGAATGATGGTTCACTTCTTGATCTTGCAAATATCACACTCTTCTAACTTCACTACAATTCAATCAAGCAAACACAAATTCAACTAACATTCAAACCATTTAACACACATAAATAACAAAAACAAGGTCATGCATGCAAGCATGCAAAAGATAGTTTTATTTGGAAAAGTGGTTTCTACTAGGCTCTAAACATTTTAAAGCTCAAAGTGGTCATTTACTAAAGTGGTAAAACCATTTGCAAAGGGTTTTATCTATAAACCATTTTTAAATCAAATCAATATTTTATGTGGTTGAAAATGCTTTTAGCAAAGAAATATTCTTTAAAGGGTTCACCAAATATGTTTTTAAACCTCAAAACTTAGTGTTTAGGGTCAGAAGGTTTGAATCAAAACATTTCCCAAAGGTTTTACTCAAAAATCATTTCTAAACCATAAACAATATTTTTTATTTGACTAGAAATGTGCTAATTCAAATATTTATTCCTTAAATTCATAAAATACATTTTTAAATCCATAAGTTGGTTCCCATGGTCAGTAGGTTCAAAACAAACCATTTTGCAAAGATTTCACCTTAAAAATCTATCTAGAACCATTTTTATATTCAAAATAAGCCTACACAAGTTTCTGCAAATTCAACCAATTTTCCAGAAGCAAAACATTAAACAAAGTGCATGGTTGCAAAGTAATTGTTCTGCTGATTCCATTGATATAAAATTTGCAAAATTTGGACGTGTATAACTAAAGTTATGAATTTTACAAAATCTAGCATCTAATAGAATATTTTCTGTTTTTAAATCGAAGTCTGAGCCACGTGGCTGCTTGCTACTGGCTGATACCGATTCGTTCGGATTGAGCTCTGTGGGTCGTTGGATCTAAATGAGATCGTGTGGCACAGAGCACACGATACCCCTTCGTTATAATCTAATCCTAGCTATAAGATTAAGATCCAACGGGCACTGTGTCTCTGACCAAGGTTGGGTGGCGCTAGCGGCGACTGGCGGCGGCGCACACTCTGGCTACGGTGGAGCCGGCGATACAGGACGCAAGGGAGCCAGAGGAGTAGCTCACCGTGCTCGCAGAGGTGTGGCGAAGCTCGAGGTGAGGTCTGCTTGACGAGGGGCGCTCAGGAACGGAGGGGATTGCTCGCCGGAGTGTGCAGCAGCGTCGGGTGTCTCTGGATGTCGTCGAGGAGAGGCTTGAGAGCGAGCTAAGACGGATGGGGCATGCAGTTAGATGCGGGCGAGTGCGTAGATGATAGGAGCATCAACGGGAGGGTTCAGGACGGTCTGCGCTTACCAGGGGAGCTCACCGGAGAAACGGCAGACGCGGCGGCGTTCAGGTGATGACGAAGCCGAGGCTACGGTGCTCGCGCGGGCAGGTGAAGACCACCGATAGATGCGCCTTAGGCTGAGGAGTGAGCTCGAGTTATCGAGGGGGCAAGGTGCGGCGAGGAGTGGCCGGAATTGCTCGCAAAGCTCGTCAGAGGCCGCGGCGGTGCAAAAGGAAATTGGGGCAGCCCGGTGGCTCTCTGGTGGCGTTGGTTTGGGGGAAATGGAGAGGGGAAGCAGGCTATTAATCGAGCGTGGTCGCGGGCGGGATTAACTGAGCTATCAACGCGAATTTAACACCGCAAATTCATCATAGAAACGTTCAGGAGGAACGGTCGTGGGGATGACGATGACTGCGTGGCAGTGGGGGCCAGACGTGAGCGAGGGGGAGAGAATGTTTACTGGGTCCACTTGTCTGCGCGGGTGTGTTACTCAGTGAAAAACGTTTCACTACAGGGTGAGCAGGTGGGCTAGTTGGGCTGCGAGTGGGCTTGCTGGGCCTGTTGGCTGGGTTGGGTTTGATTCACTTTTTTTATACAGAAAGTTTTTCCTTTTTCTGTTTGAATATTCTGATTTGATTTTCATTCAAACAATTCAAACACCAATTCAAATCAAACCACCACCAAACTTTGTGTTGATTTTAATTTTGTTTAATGTAGAGGGAGTGTCCCAACCTTTATTAACATAAGGTGGTGTCCCCTCTGTTTACAATGCTAGTCCCTGGATCAATAGCTAGCATCCACAGTTAAGATGTAATATCAAGATACAAAGGTCATAATATAACTTTATAACCAGGAATAACATAGTTTTATTACATCATTACATAGCTCATTTGGCTATTATATTACATTGCAGCAAAATAACTATAAGCATGGGGTCCTTCATCTTCAAAGTGCCACAGGAAAATCCTGGTTGTAGACTTTGTAATCCTAATCAATCAATCAATCTTCTCTAAAACAATCAAACCTGCAACATTACAAGTTACAGCCACAAGGGTCAATACATTTGAATTGTATTGGCAAGTTTCACTACTATGTTGAATATATGTGGATCCTACCATTACATGCAATCTGGCTAAGTAGAGTTTAGGCTTATTTGCATAAAGCAATATTTTATCCTGTCTTTTCAAAATGGTTTTGGTCCTTTGTCAAATCTTTGAAAACTTCTTGGTAAAGTCCAAGGGTTTAAGTTGTTATCAAAAATCTCCTTGAACTACGTGGTAGAAACTCAAGTATTCAAGCCCTTGTCAAAAATCCCTTGAGCTCCTTGGTAACCTCAAGTGCATCAAGTTTTATCACAATCTCTTGAGCTCCTTGGTAACCCCAAGTGCATCAAGCTTTTAAGCAAAACTCTTGAGCACCTTGGTAACCCCAAGTGCATCAAGCTTTAAGAAAATCTCTTTGAATTCCTTGGTACCCCCAAGTGCATCAAGTTTTTATCTTAGAAATTGGAATGTCGAGATCTCCCATAGTTCAAACTTTAGTTGCTCAGTATTGTCCATAACCGGGGACACGGCTAAGTACTTAGATTTTATTATCTTCTGCAGAAGGAGTACACTTTACCCACATGTCACAATCCCATCCTTTTGCCACCAGTGGCCACTGGATTAGTACTCACCAAGATGGAGCACTGGCAGATTGAGAATGTGACGAAGTCTTTCCAAAAGGTCCTCCCATACACCATTGCTAGATTGTCTTTAGCACCCATGAAGGATTCCAGGTCCCCATGTCCAGTAAACTAAAGACAATGTATGGGTCTTCCTAATGTAGTTGACTAAGCCAGAGCCATAATAGCATGTGGTTGCACACGAAAGCCACAATTGGAGAAACATGTTCAATCTCTAAGTTTCCTAGGTGGTTTTCTTTTTGGAGCACAACACAAAGTGATTTCCATAGACATGGTTCCTTTTGTTGCCACCTTCTCCAAAACTTAAAGTATCCTCCACCTAGGTGGTTCATTGAGTCCTTGTTTTATTATATAAAACACAAGTCCTTTTCTCAACCTTTGTAAAATCTCAACATGTATCTCTTTTCCAAATATGGCATGGCTAAGCATGTAACAACTACATTGTTTTCTCTAAGGAATATATATATATAGGGAATCCTATTAGGATTTAGCATAGCATAAGTATAGAAATTATTTTCATGCATGTTTCAAAATCCACTAAGTGTAATGAAAATAGTAGGACTTTAGATGATAGTGTCACTTGCCTTTTTGGTAGGGAATGGTGGTTCACTCCTTGATCTTGCTAGTCTCACACTTCACTACAATCAATCAAGCAAACACAATATCAACTAGCATTCCAAACCAAAGTCAATCAAACAATTTCACACACATAAAACAATGGAATTCTAAGTCATGCATGTAAGCATGCAAGGGATGGTTCTATTTGCAAAGGTGGTCTCCACTAGGCTTCTAACTTTGTAAGGTCCAAAGTGGTCATTTACCAAAATTGCAAAGTCATTTGCAAAAGGGTTTTATCCAAAAACTATTTTCAAAACCTTTCATCATTTTATGTGGTGAAAAACATTTTTCTCAATGCCACAACCTTAAGTGGTTTCACCAAATAAGTTGTTGTTTCCCCTAACTTGGTGTTTATGGTCAGTAGGTTTGGTCCAAAACATTTTCTCCAAAGTTTTTACTCAAAACCATTTTCATAACCAAATCATTATTTTAAATGGCTAGAAATGACCAAATCAAATTTTTATTCCCAAACTTTCACAAAAACCATTTTAAAATCCATGGGTTGGTTCCTAGGGTCAGTAAGTTTACAACAACCCATTTTGCAAAGGTTTTAATCCTAAAAACATTTTTGAATCATTTTTCTACTCTAAACAAGCATTCAAAAGTATCTGCAAAAACAAACACTCTAATGGATACTATTTGCTAAACCAAGGGCATGGTTGGCTAGGGCTTGTTCCACTGATTCCAATGATACCAAATTTGCAATTTTTGGACGTGTGGATCGAAAGTTACAAGGGTTTGAAAATCACATTCTAATCTGATTTCAAAATCAGTTCTAAACAGAACAGGGGACACGCGGCACTTTTCTATTCGCCGATACCGGTTCGGGTGGATCGCGTGCTGCAGGCCGTTAGATCAAGTTGCATCACACGGCACTGGCTGCGTACCTTTTCGAGTTTAAGTGATCTAATCTCGTCTCTTCGATTTAAATCGAACGGTTGCTACTTCCTGGCCAAGAACTGGCGGCGCTCGATGGTGGCGCGCGGCAGCGGTGCCCTGGCTACGGTCGTAACAGCGAGAACAGGAAGCGAGAGTAGTAGGGAAGGTGCTCACCGCGTTCGCAGAGGCCTGGGGAAGCTCGTCGTGTGCTCGGCGTGGCAAGAGGCGTACGAGGGCAGGAGGAATTCCTCGTCGGAGTTTGGTCTGGCGACGGTTGGCTCTGGTCGAGGTCGAAGACGATGCTACGGGTCACGATAAGGCAAACCAGAAGCATGGTTAGACGCAGGAGATCACGGAGATGACGCGAGCGTGAAGGAGGAGAAGAGGGGCGGTCTGGACTTACCGGAGGAGCTCGACGGAGGCGAGACAGACGGCGGCGCTCAGAGCTTGGTCGGAGTCGATGCTCAGGGACGCCCGCGGGTGAACGGAGGGTACTGGGAGAATCGTCTGGGAGTGGTGAGTGTGCCCGCGTGCTCAAGGGGGCAGGAGGTGGCGAGTACTGGCCAGAATTGGAGGTGGAAGCTCGTCGGAGGAGCGGCGGTTTGGAGATGATTCCGAGCAGCCTGGTGGCGATGTGGAGTTGGTGTTTGCGGGGAATGACAGAGGGAGGAGAGGTGCTTTTGTACGCTTGGTCAGGGGCGAGATTAACGCAGCCATTATTCGTGAATTTACGCGCGGATTGAATGGCAGTGAATGGCAGCGAGGTTTGGGGGAGAAGTGGTCGCGCGGGTGAGGAGGATGAATAGGGAGGTGGGGTCCAGTCATCAGTGAGGATGCGAGAAGGAAAGGAGTTCCACCGGTCAGTCTCTGCACGGGTTCGAAAATGAGTACGAAACGTTTTTCTTCAGGGAGGAAAAACTGGGCTAGTTCTGGGCCTTGTGGGCTCTGTCGACTGGGCTGGTCCAGATCCTATTTTTCTGTCTGCTGGCTTTTTCTTTTTCTAAAACTATTTCCTGTTTTGAAATTCAAACAATCAAACAATACTCAAACCAAATCATACAACCACCAAACTTTGTAACTTTGAACTTGGTTCTGTTCAGTAGTAAAAACCAAAATTCAAAAGATTAAAATAAACTAGTTTTATTTTAGGGTCCATTATTAATTAAATAAATAGACCTTGTTTTAATAAATCAAAATAGGATTTGATTTTTATTTTAAACTCCATTTTGAAAACTAAACATCTTCAAACCATAACAGTAAGTTTTATTTAAGAATATAATAGATTTAGAAAACTTATTTGAAAAACAAATAAACAAGTTTTGATGATTTGGAAATAGTAAAACCTTTATTAATAAAAACTTGGATATTAAATCCTTATTACTTTATTTAAATAATCCTTTAACAATTTTCTCAAATAGAAATATTTTGTTCTTTTAAAGACTTGGCCAAGTTTTATTTTGGCTTTGTAAAATAATCTTTATTAATAAAACTTCTGTTTCATTTGGAAACCAAAACTTTTTATTTAAAAGATCTAAATAGTAATTTTTAAATATTTTTATTTTCCTTTAATAAATGTTTATCTTTTTAAATCCCTTTAGGATTTTATTTAATCCAAATAGGTTTGAAGTTCCAATTGAATTCAAAAAGTTTCTTCTGGCCCTGAAAATCAAATAAAGTTTTATTTTATTCATTTATTTTTTCACATTACAAGATTTGGAAAATCTTGGGATGTGACAGGCTACCACCCTTAAAATAAATCTCGTCCCGAGATTTGGGAAGGCTAGGGTTACAAGTAGGCTCAAAACAACTAGGGTACTACCACCCTTAAAATATTCAAACAAAAATTACATAGTGTCCTTCTTGGGATCCTGGGAAACTTCTTTGAGCAATCATTTGCTTTGTGTCCTTAGTTTCCATACTCGACTCATGGGCCAAGGTTGAGTTTCTCCATAGGCTTGGTAATCTTGTTCTTCATCTTTTCTGGACAGTTGCTTGCATAATGTCCTGGGTTTTTGCAATTGAAACAGTGGATGTCTTGGAGTTCTTTACGTGGCTCTTGTGGACAAGTTGCTACATAGTGGCCTAATTCTTTGCAGTTGTTGCACACCACTTGGCCAATCTCTTTATTCTTCTTGTTCTCTGGGCATCCACTGGAGTAGTGTCCCATTTCCTTACATTTATGACATTACACAAGGCTCATGTCCTGCTTTTGTTTCTTGGGTTTCTTTAGTCCTTTGAATTGGGTTGTCTTGTTTGGAGGTATAAGTGGTCCTTTTCCTTTCTTGGTAGGCTTGGATCCTTCTTGTTTCCTTTGTTCCACAATGGAGTAGATGGGGCATTGGATAGGGACATGGTTGTTTCCTTCACATAGGTAGCAAGTAGCTTGAGAAGTAGGACATTGTCCAACAGGATGTTTCCCTTCACAGTTGGGGCATTGATTTCCATGCTCCTTGGAAGTATGATCCTTGTCTCCACAAATAATGCAAGATGGGGCTCCATCTAGAATAACATTTCTGTCATCCTTGTTGTCACAAACTTTCTTGGGATAATTTTCTTCCATTTTGATCATTTGATCAGTCACCTTAAGCATCAGTTGGCCTTGAGTTTCCAAAAATCCTTGCAGGGCTGGATCTTCTCCACTAGAGTTGGCTATGAACTGAGCTGTCACTTGGTTCAACTGGTGTTGAGTTGCTATGAGCTCTTTCATGCTGTCCTCTTGGTTGGTGTTGGTGTCATCAACCTTGATGTTGGAGTCTCTTGGAGTAGTCATCTGTTTGGGTTGAATGGAGATTAGAATAGGCAAAAGGTTTTTCTAAGGAATCAATTCTAATCACACACATCACAATTCACACAAGCAATGTGCATGCAATCATAAACCAAACATTTCATTCAAACACAAAGTTCTAGCACATACTTAGGAAACAAAATATTTTTGTTACACCACATAGGTGGTGTGTTTGACTTAACTAAAATATGGTGGTCCATCTATATGGTTCACTTGTGATCTTTCCATCATTCTTGGTTGCTTCTTCTTACATGAGATCATGGTTTCCTTGGAAAAACTCCCTGGTCACTAAACTTCAAGTGATGTGGGCTCCTTCTAACTTTTGCATTCCCTTAGTCCCTAAATCTTGAGCAAGATTTCCTTGTTTCACTTGTAGTCCTTAGTGGTATCCAAGTTGGAAGTCCTTGGTGATCATGCTGAAGATGTTGAAGTCATTAGAGTTGAAGAAGTTGAAGTCATTAGAGTTGAAAGTGTTGAAGAAGTCCTTTGCACCTGGTGTAGTCTTTGGCCATGGGTAGGTTTTTCCATCAAGTTGAATTGGAAGAGATGTAGAGTTGAAACCAAAATGGTTGAGGAAAGTGTTTACAAGTGTTTTTGTAAATAAGTTTTTGGAACAAGTACAGCTCCTATTTTTCTAAGGGTTTTTGTCCAATCCTAGGGTTTACAAATCCTACAGGAAACACAATGCTCTGATACCATCTGTAGAGGGAGTGTCCCAACCTTTATTAACATAAGGTGGTGTCCCCTGTGTTTACAATGCTAGTCCCTGGATCAATAGCTAGCATCCACAGTTAAGATGTAATATCAAGATACAAAGGTCATAATATAACTTTATAACCAGGAATAACATAGTTTTATTACATCATTACATAGCTCATTTGGCTATTACATTACATTGCAGTGGAATAACTATAAGCATGGGGTCCTTCATCTTCAAAGTGCCACAAGCAAATGCTGGTTGTAGACTTTGTAATCCTAATCAATCAATCAATCTTCTCTAAAACAATCAAACCTGCAACATTACAAGTTACAGCCACAAGGGTCAATACATTTGAATTGTATTGGCAAGTTTCACTACTATGTTGAATATATGTGGATCCTACCATTACATGCAATCTGGCTAAGTAGAGTTTAGGCTTATTTGCATAAAGCAATATTTTATCCTGTCTTTTCAAAATGGTTTTGGTCCTTTGTCAAATCTTTGAAAACTTCTTGGTAAAGTCCAAGGGTTTAAGTTGTTATCAAAAATCTCCTTGAACTACTTGGTAGAAACTCAAGTATTCAAGCCCTTGTCAAAAATCCCTTGAGCTCCTTGGTAACCCCAAGTGCATCAAGTTTTATCACAATCTCTTGAGCTCCTTGGTAACCCCAAGTGCATCAAGCTTGTAAGCAAAACTCTTGAGCACCTTGGTAACCCCAAGTGCATCAAGCTTTAACAAAATCTCTTTGAATTCCTTGGAACCCCCAAGTGCATCAAGTTTTTATCTTAGAAATTGGAATGTCGAGATCTCCCATAGTTCAAACTTTAGTTGCTCAGTATTGTCCATAACCGGGGACCCGGCTAAGTACTTAGATTTTATTATCTTCTGCAGAAGGAGTACACTTTACCCACATGTCACAATCCCATCCTTTTGCCACCAGTGGCCACTGGATTAGTACTCACCAAGATGGAGCACTGGCAGATTGAGAATGTGACGAAGTCTTTCCAAAAGGTCCTCCCATACACCATTGCTAGCTTGTCTTCAGCACCCATGAAGGATTCCAGGTCCCCATGTGCAGTAAACTAAAGACAATGTATGGGTCTTCCTAATGTAGTTGACTAAGCCAGAGCCATAATAGCATGTGGTTGCACACGAAAGCCACAATTGGAGAAACATGTTCAATCTCTAAGTTTCCTAGGTGGTTTTCTTTTTGGAGCACAACACAAAGTGATTTCCATAGACATGGTTCCTTTTGTTGCCACCTTCTCCAAAACTTAAAGTATCCTCCACCTAGGTGGTTCATTGAGTCCTTGTTTTATTATATAAACACAAGTCCTTTTCTCAACCTTTGTAAAATCTCAACATGTATCTCTTTTCCAAATATGGCATGGCTAAGCATGTAACAACTACATTGTTTTCTCTAAGGAATATATATATATAGGGAATCCTATTAGGATTTAGCATAGCATAAGTATAGAAATTATTTTCATGCATGTTTCAAAATCCACTAAGTGTAATGAAAATAGTAGGACTTTAGATGATAGTGTCACTTGCCTTTTTGGTAGGGAATGGTGGTTCACTCCTTGATCTTGCTAGTCTCACACTTCACTACAATCAATCAAGAAAACACAATATCAACTAGCATTCCAAACCAAAGTCAATCAAACAATTTCACACACATAAAACAATGGAATTCTAAGTCATGCATGTAAGCATGCAAGGGATGGTTCTATTTGAAAAGGTGGTCTCCACTAGGCTTCTAACTTTGTAAGATCCAAAGTGGTCATTTACCAAAATGGCAAAGTCATTTGCAAAAGGGTTTTATCCAAAAACTATTTTCAAAACCTTTCATCATTTTATGTGGTGAAAAACATTTTTCTCAATGCCACAACCTTAAGTGGTTTCACCAAATAAGTTGTTGTTTCCCCTAACTTGGTGTTTATGGTCAGTAGGTTTGGTCCAAAACATTTTCTCCAAAGTTTTTACTCAAAACCATTTTCATAACCAAATCATTATTTTAAATGGCTAGAAATGACCAAATCAAATTTTTATTCCCAAACTTTCACAAAAACCATTTTAAAATACATGGGTTGGTTCCTAGGGTCAGTAAGTTTACAACAACCCATTTTGCAAAGGTTTTAATCCTAAAAACATTTTTGAATCATTTTTCTACTCTAAGCAAGCATTCAAAAGTATCTGCAAAAACAAACACTCTAATGGATACTATTTGCTAAACCAAGGGCATGGTTGGCTAGGGCTTGTTCCACCGATTCCAATGATACCAAATTTGCAATTTTTGGACATGTGGATCGAAAGTTACAAGGGTTTGAAAATCACATTCTAATCTGATTTCAAAACAGTTCTAAACAGAACAGGGGACACGCGGCACTTTTCTATTCGCCGATACCGGTTCGGGTGGATCGCGTGCTGCAGGCCGTTAGATCAAGTTGCATCGCACGGCACTGGCTGCGTACCTTTTCGAGTTTAAGTGATCTAATCTCGTCTCTCCGATTTAAATCGAACGGTTGCTACTGCCTGGCCAAGAACTGGCGGCGCTCGACGGTGGCGCGCGGCGGCGGTGCTCTGGCTACGGTCGTAACGGCGAGAACAGGAAGCGAGAGTAGTAGGGAAGGTGCTCACCGCGTTCGCAGAGGCCTGGGGAAGCTCGTCGTGTGGTCGGCGTGGCAAGAGGTGTACGAGGGCAGGAGGAATTCCTCGCCGGAGTTTGGTCTGGCGACGGTTGGCTATGGTCGAGGTCGAAGACGATGCTACGGGTCACGATAAGGCAAACCAGAAGCATGATTAGACGCAGGAGATCACGGAGATGACGCGAGCGTGAAGGAGGAGAAGAGGGGCGGTCTGGACTTACCGGAGGAGCTCGACGGAGGCGAGACAGACGGCGGCGCTCAGAGCTTGGTCGGAGTCGACGCTCAGGGATGCCCGCGGGTGAACGAAGGGTACTGGGAGAATCGTCTGGGAGTGGTAAGTGTGCCCGCGTGCTCAAGGGGGCAGGAGGTGGCGAGTACTGGCCGGAATTGGAGGTGGAAGCTCGTCGGAGGAGCGGCGGTTTGGAGATGATTCCGAGCAGCCTGGTGGCGATGTGGAGTTGGTGTTTGCGGGGAATGACAGAGGGAGGAGAGGTGCTTTTGTACGCTTGGTCAGGGGCGAGATTAACGCAGCCATTATTCGTGAATTTACGCGCGGATTGAATGGTAGTGAACGGCAGCGAGGTTTGGGGGAGAAGTGGTCGCGTGGGTGAGGAGGATGAATAGGGAGGTGGGGTCCAGTCGTCAGTGAGGATGCGAGAAGGAAAGGAGGTCCACCGGTCAGTCTCTGCACGGGTTCGAAAATGAGTACGAAACGTTTTTCTTCAGGGAGGAAAAACTGGGCTGGTTCTGGGCCTTGTGGGCTCTGTCGACTGGGCTGGTCCAGATCCTATTTTTTTCTGTCTGCTGGCTTTTTCTTTTTCTAAAACTATTTCCTGTTTTGAAATTCAAACAATCAAACAATACTCAAACCAAATCATACAACCACCAAACTTTGTAACTTTGAACTTGGTTCTATTCAGTAGTAAAAACCAAAATTCAAAAGATTAAAATAAACTAGTTTTATTTTAGGGTCCATTATTAATTAAATAAATAGACCTTGTTTTAATAAATAAAAATAGGATTTGATTTTTATTTTAAACTCCATTTTGAAAACTAAACATCTTCAAACCATAACAGTAGGTTTTATTTAAGAATATAATAGATTTAGAAAACTTATTTGAAAAACAAATAAACAAGTTTTGATGATTTGGAAATAGTAAAACCTTTATTAATAAAAACTTGGATATTAAATCCTTATTACTTTATTTAAATAATCCTTTAACAATTTTCTCAAATAGAAATATTTTGTTCTTTTAAAGACTTGGCCAAGTTTTATTTTGGCTTTGTAAAATAATCTTTATTAATAAAACTTCTATTTCATTTGGAAACCAAAACATTTTATTTAAAAGATCTAAATATTAATTTTTAAATATTTTTATTTTCCTTTAATAAATGTTTATATTTTTAAATCCCTTTAGGATTTTATTTAATCCAAATAGGTTTGAAGTTTCAATTGAATTCAAAAAGTTTCTTCTGGCCCTGAAAATAAAATAAAGTTTTATTTTATTCATTTATTTTTTCACATTACAAGATTTGGAAAATCTTGGGATGTGACATTTAACAACATATTCCAAAGTCCAAAATAAAATAATTCTTTTATTATTTTAGGATCTATTATTAATTAAATAAATAGACCTTAGTTTTTAATTCAAATAGGATTTAATATATTTTAAAAACTCTATTTGAAAACAAAACCTTATCAAAACCTTTTCAGTAGGTTTTATTTGAAAAACTAAAACACTTGGAAATCTTATTTAAAATACTTTAACAAGTTTCAATGTTTATTAAAAAAAGTAAAAAGCCTTTACTTTAATAAAATTGGATATTAATAAATCCTCATTATTTTATTTAAATAAACCTTTACTCTTTTTATCAAATAGAAATATTTTATTTCAAAAGCTTGGCCAAGATTTAATTTGGCTCTATAAAATAATCCTTATTTATAATTCTACCTTTGCTTTTTCAGTAGCAGCATCGTCCGAAGCTTCATGATCCTTGTCATTAGCTTCCTCTATTGTCGGTGCAGACGACACTGGAACAATTTCAGGTGCTGCGCTACTCTCCAACTCAAGAGAAGGTTCAACAACCTCGTCTAGCTCTACTCTACTCCCACTCACTTCTTTAGAGATAAACTCCTTCTCAAGAAAGGATCCGTTCTTTGCGATAAACACTTTGCCTTCGGATATGTGATAGAAGGTATACCCAATAGTTTCCTTAGGATATCCTATGAAGACGCATTTCTCCGCTTTGGGTTCGAGCTTGTCCGGCATCAACTTCTTGACGTAAGCTTCGCATCCCCAAACTTTAAGAAACGACAACTTAGGTTTAGCACCAAACCACAGTTCATACGGTGTCGTCTCAACGGATTTATATGGTGCCCTATTTAAAGTGAATGCAGCAGTTTCTAATGCATAACCCCAAAATGATAACGACAAATCAGTAAGAGACATCATTGATCGCACCATATCTAATAGAGTTCGATTCCGGCGTTCGGACACACCATTGCGCTGTGGTGTTCCGGGTGGCGTGAGTTGCGAAACAATTTTGCTTGCTTTAAGATGCGTGAGAAAATCATAACTCAAATATTCACCTCCACGATCGGATCGTAGAAACTTAGTTTTTCTGTTACGATGGTTTTCCACTTCATTCTGAAATTCTTTGAACTTTTCAAATGTTTCAGATTTATGTTTCATTAAATAGATATACCCATATCTACTTAAGTCATCAGTAAAAGTGAGAAAGTAGCGATATCCACCGCGCGTCGAAACACTCATCGGTCCGCATACATCGGTATGTATGATTTCCAACAAATCCGTTGCTCGCTCCATCATTCCGGAGAACGGGGTTTTGATCATCTTGCCCATGAGGCATGATTCGCATGTGTGAAATGATTCAAAATCAAGAGACTCCAAAAGTCTATCAGAATGGAGTTTCTTCATGCATTTAACACCAATATGACCTATACGGCAGTGCCACAAATAAGCAGTATTATCACTATCTACCTTGCATCTCTTAGCCTCAATGTTATGGATGTGTGTTTCATCCCTTTCGAGATTCAGAAGAAATAAACCATTCACAGCAGGTGCATGACCATAAAAGATGTTATTCATATAAATAGAACAACCATTATTTTCAGATTTAAATGAATAACCGTCTTGCAATAAAAACGATCCAGATATGATGTTCATGCTCAACGCAGGCACATAATAACATTTATTGAGGTTTAAAACTAATCCCTAAGGTAAAACTAAGGAGAGCGTGCCGACGGCCATCACATCAACTCTTGACCCGTTGCCAACGCGCATCGTCACCTCATCCCTTGCCAGCCGCCGTCTATTCCATAGCTCCTGTTTCGAGTTACAAATATTAGCAGCTGAACCAGTATCAAATACCCAGGCACTACAACGAGGGCCAGTAAGGAAAACATCAATAACATGTATATCAAATATACCTTTGATGGTGCTAGCCTTCTTGTCCGCTAAGTACTTCGGACAGTTGCGCTTCCAGTGACCCTTGTCCTTGCAATAGAAGCACTCAGTGTCCGGCTTGGGTCCAGACTTGAGCTTCTTCTCAGCAGGGGCAACGCGCTTGCCGCCGCCTTTCTTGAAGGGCTTATTTGCACCCTTACCTTTCTTAAAGCTGGGGGGCTTGTTGACCATCAACACATGATTATCCTTCTTGATGTCCACCTCCGCATCTTTTAGCTTAGCGAAGAGCTCGGTGATCGTATCAGTGGAACCAATATGATTATGAGTAAGTACAAAACCTTTGTAGCTAGGAGGGAGTGATTGCAGAACCCTGTTAATCTTGAGCTCCTCTAGAATCTTGCAGTCCAGTTGCTCAAGGCATTGAGTGTAGCCCGACATCTTAATGGCGTGCTCACTAACGGAACTCCCTTCCTCCATATTGCAGTTAAAGAATTTCTCAGAGATCTCATATCTCTCAGAACGGGCCTGAGTCTGGAACATAGTTTTTAGTTCCTCAAGAATCTCAATGGGGCCCGGGAAATCCTCAAAACGATTTTGAAGATCCGATTCCATAGCAAACAACATGGTGCTCTTAATCACACCATAATCATCTTTGCGCGACTGATAAACAACTTTCTCATCAGCCGGCGCATCTACAGCAGGGGCGTCACCTAGCGCTTTCTCAAGGACATAGTCCTTTTGTCCGCCAGCGAGAATAATTCTCAGATTGCGGAACCAGTTGGTGAAGTTAGACCCATTGTTCTTAAGATTTTCTTTCTCAGCAAAAACGTTGAAGTTGAAGTTGGACTTAGCCATTTGATCTACAAAATTTGCAAGTACAATTTAGACTATGTTCATGATAACTAGTTCAACTTAATCAAATTACTAGATGAACTCCCACTAAATTCAATATCCCTCAAGTTGTTTAGTGAACATGATCCAAATTCACCACACCTAATCCGATCTTCACGAGAAGATATGTGGTTTCAATGGTGGACAACGAAGTGTCGATCATATCATTCATATGACTCATGCTTAACCTTTCGGTTCATGTGTTCCGAGGCCATGTCTGCACATGCTAGGCTCGTCATGTCAAACCCAAGTATTTCCGCGTGTGCAAAACTGGCTTGCACCCGTTGTATGTGAATGTAGAGTTTATAGCACCCGATCATCACGTGATGCTTGAACACGATGAACTTTCGCAATGGTGCATACATGGGGAGAACACAGTTTTATCTTGATCTTTAAGTGAGGAATCATCTTATAATGCTATCGTCACGATCTAAGCATAATAAGATACATAAAAGGATAAACATCACATGCATATAACTTTATGTGACATGGTATAGCCAATCTTCGCGCAATGATCTCCATCTTGTGCGTGCCGGCATGATCTCCATCACTCCACCATGATTCCCTCCACCACGAATAGCAACTACAACTATTGCTAACTACTTAGCGATAAAGTAAAGCTATTACATGGCGTATAAGAAGTTGACACACAGGTCATACACAATTATAAAGACAACCATATGGCTCCTGCCGGTTGTGTACTCATCGACATGCAAGTCGTGAAACATTACAAAACATGATCATTGCATACAACATACACATCACATCTTGGGCCATACCATATCACAGAAAATACTCCCTGCAAAAACAAGTTAGACGCCTCTACTTTGTTGTTGCATGTTTTACGTGGCTTATGGGAGTAACAAGCTAAGAACGATTCTTACCTAAGGAAAGCCACAACAATGATATTATGGTTGCCAAACTCCGGTGTAAATCCCATGACAACTATAGTGAGAGAAACTGGCATCCACCAGCCGCATGTGTGGAACAAGCCACACGTCAAGTGCGGAGCCGGTCTCGTGAACGAGGTCGCGTAAGGTTGGCCTAGACCGCTTCGATCTCACTATCCCGCTTCATAAGAAGTACACAAACAAGAGGCTTGCAACAGAAAACATCAACACCCGCAACAACCATGTTGCGTTCTACTCGTGAAACACATCTACGCATAGATCTAGCTCTGATACCACTGATGGGTTTCGCAACATAGTAAATCAAAAAAATTCTACGGATGCGAACGGGAAAGCCAAGATCTAATCTAGGAGATGCAAACAACGAGGGGGGATAGATGAGATCTTCATACCCTTGAAGATTCGCACAGCGGAACGTTCGACGGAACGTGGTTGGTGTAGTCGTACTCGCTTCTCCTCCTCGCGATCTGATCCGATCTAACACCGCAAGTGGCGATGCCTCCGAGAGATGCACACGTGCGTCACCTCGACATATCCTACTTCCTAGGTCCAGCAAGTGGGGTGGAGAGACGCATTGGATCTACAATGCGACGGCGCGGTGCAAGCGGTGGAGAGTTTCTGCAGCAGGGCTTCGCCTACGCGCAGTCGGGAGGGAGAGAGAGAGAGGAGGGGCAGCAGGGCGGCTAGGCTTTAGGAGGAGGTGTGGGGAGGGTGTAACTACCTCGGTGAATTACGCTCCTAGTTACAAGCCTGGATGAGCGGAAATGGTTAAAATAGTACGGTGGGGCCCAAATGCCACTCATAGGTAGACCTTTCGGCCGTCCTAACCATTTCCAAACATCGGGACAAGAACGGGCGGCGTAATCGGCAGGCGAAGGGATCAACTACATACACAAATGAGTATGTATGCAAGCCACCATACAACAGTACATCAGAGCCATTCCATCTAAAAAGAAAGGAAATATAGCAACGCCATACGGCAAGATCCAAAAATCCTAGATAGATATAATAGTTTAGGATATCTCCTCATACATCAAACATCAGAGTATCAGGCGGGAGCAGAAGACAAAATCCGAGTACGGATAAGAAGCAAATCGGCATAAGATGCCCCATAAATAATCACATCCCGCCCACAGATCTCACGGATCCCCGTTCCCGGAATCTCTACACCGAATGATCGTTGCCCGCATCGTCCGTCTCCTCCACCCAGTATCCATCTTGCGAGCTTACCTGTTCATCTGAATCAAACAATTTATCGTGTGAGACCCTAGGGGTACTCAGCAAGTCTTTATGCCTCTAAAGGGGACACAACCTGGGGTGACGCAATTGCAGCAAAAGATAAACCCTAACAATTCTATAGATACTCGCTAACCATCCGCCTAACCAGAGATAGACGGATGTCCGTGAATTAATAACAACAGTTATAATGGTAATCTTAACAGATCCATCCTCCTCCTCGCTTACCGACGAGGAAACGGACGAACAAACCCCCCCATCCGTTGGCAGTTTTATTAACCATTCCATGAGTGTTGCACTATTTACTAGTCAGTTATTTAGTCAATTTAGAAGCGGTACTTTAGTTATACTTGTCTATGATCGAGAAACTGTGCTCCAAGTCGTCCATAACCGCGGACACGGCTTTCAGAAAGTTTTACCCTGCAGGGGTGCACAAATAGCAACACACACTCGATCAACCTCGGAAAAACCAAATCAAAACCCAACGAGGCAGTCACGACAAAGCGATCACAGGATTCAGAAATATTTCAGGGGGCCACCCCATTAAGCTACCCGCAACGGAGTTAGCCGACTCCGAGACGGACTCAAGGTTTGCGTCAGTGGCTGTAAACGACTGGGAACCCGAAAGTGTGACTGGGCTTGTCGATACCGCGAAAACACTCCGCTTTCCTAAACAGTACAGTGTGCAGTATCTCGCACAATTTAAATAAAGCAGTAAAGCATGGCATAAGTACAGGATAGTAAATAAAACCCCAAACTAGTTTATGGCCCCAAGAAATAAGAATGAATCAAGCTCTGGCTCAGGGGGGTTCATAAGCCTCCCGGATGTGGATAGCGCGAATATTCAAGGAACAGGAATCAAGTACTCGGGGTCCTACGGGACACAAGTGAGCCTGAAAAACCAAATAGCAAATATGGCTCACCGGTGCCACTTTCATTAGTTATCCCATTACTACTCAGGTTAAGTTGTTTAGGTACCTCGTTATCCATCAGACAATCACATACCCTACACATGCTGTTCTACGACTCGCATGGCTCAAACAACTCCTGTAGTAATGGCTCATGGGATGGAGGAACAAGCTTCGGTGGGGTTTAAAAGTAAAGGCTATGCAATACTTGGGATTCAATTTAATGCAATCGCGACTCATTGATGCAAGAATAAGATAGAGGCAATAGGTACTATATGTATGCAAGCATGTGGTAGTGCTTGCCTGGCAGCTCAGTTGAAGCAAGGGATGGATCTGGGTAGTGCTCCTGGTTCTCTTGATATATCCCCTGCTCAGCGTCTATTCGAAGAAGAACCAAACAAACAAGGGCCAACATAAATAAAGTGCACAAGCATATGAATAAAATGCGACAAGCAAACAATCATGCCATGATGAATGATGCACAATTTGCATGGCATTAAAGTAGCATGGCATGGGTGAGGTGTGGTATACAAGAATAAACATTTTTATTGGGTTTTAATCACATTTTAACCTCATATTAGTTGCTGTACACATTATATTTATATGATGCATGCTACAAAACAGATGATGGAATGCATAAACAGAAAGTTCTCGTCGAGCTAATCATTTTAGACATATCATTTGTTAAATTTGGAGTTGTAAAACAAAAGTTATTAATTAATTAAGGAAAAAGGGCATTTTATTGTAATTCTAATCAACTTGCAATTTTAAATGTTCCAAAATATATTTTGAAGGGCATATTTGAATTCCTCATATTTTTCTGATCTCAAAACATATATTATATGTATTATTTGGGTTTATAATTTAAAAGTTATTTTAAAACAGATTTGAAATTTTAATTTACTTTAATTTGAAAAAGTTTGAATTAAAACAGAAAAGCAGAAAATACTTTTGTTACTCAGACAGATACAGACACAGACAATGACAGGTGGGGTCACTGGCTGACTCAGCAGCACAGCGCGCGGAGAAGCTTTTCTCACCGCGGGGCTTCCTAGCCTATGCGACTGACAGGCGGGGCCAGGGCGACCTCAGGGTCACACGCGCGCACGGCCAGCTGGTGGTCGACACGTGGTGGATCCGGGGACTGCGGGTTGAGGAGTACAAAACTCCGGGATCCTTTTTGCAAAAACGCCACGGAAGGCTGACATGTGGGCCTAGAGGGAGCGCGGGTTGATGCCGAAAAAGTGTGGGGGGTATCCGCAAAAACGACAGCGCTACTGTGCTTCTTCTCTGCGGATGGATCGGTGCTCGCACGCGCAGCGCACGGCGCGCGGGGCTCGAACTCGCGACGCGGGCCACGTGCGCGGTGGGCGGAGCCGCTGCGGCAGGGAGGGGTAGTTGTTTAGAGGGTTAGGCGCGGCCTAGTTATGGCGCTAAGCGATGCGGGAGCTAGCAGACAGCAGCAAGCGGCGGCGCACCGAGGGCGCTCGGTGAAACTAACGGCGAGCACAGGCGACGGCGGGGGAAACGGAGGTGTCAGGGAGGTTAGGGCGCTCACCGGGAGGCTGTTGATGCGGTTGGTTTGGACAGAGGAGCCGGCGATCAGCGTCGTAGCAGGCGCCGGGCGGAGCTAGGTTTTCGTCGGAGCGGCATCGGGCCTGGCGGCTCTGGTCCTCCTCCTCCTCGACGGCGTGTACGGAGCGGATGCAGAGGACCTCCTCGTCCTCCTCGATCACCTCCACGTCGCGCTCGTCGTCTGGATCGAAGCAGCGCCGGTGGAGCAGACGGTGGCCGGCGTTGGAGGGGGTAGACGGTGGTGGAGAGGAAGGGAGGAAGGCCAGGGCGCCTCGGCCAGATCTGGAGAGGCCAGAGGAGAGCCGTGAGGTGGTGGGAAAAGGAGGGAGGGGAGGTGCCGTGTGGGGAGCGGGGGTAGATGGAAAAGGTGGCCTCGGTGCCACCTTTCTCTCCTCCTCCTTCTCACGTGCTAGGGTCGGGGCAGGGGCAGGTAGGCAGCTGGCAGGGCTTCCAGGTGGGGCAGGGTGAGGCCAAGGAGGTAGGATCGGTGTGGGGCTCGCCAGGCAGAGAGTAGAGAAGAGAGGGAAGAGGGGAGGCTCGGGCTAGGTAGGGTGGCCTCGGGTAGGGTTTGTTTCGGGTTGGGGTAGAGAGAGAGGGAGTAGATGAGTGTGTGGGACCAGGGAGAGGGGTAGCCAGGTGGGCCTGCTAGGTGAGAGAGGAGGTGAGGCCGAGAGAGAGGGGGGACTAGGGAGGAACTAGGGTTAGATTAGATGATGCCCAAGGTGGTGGTAGGATGTAACTAGGGTAGATGGGGTTAGGTTTAGGGTTTAGCTTAGGTGAGAGATGGCGGTAGAGATGTAGGGGATTAGGGTAGGATCTTAGATAGAGGATTGAGTGATGTGTTTCCTTTTTGGCAAGCTCAAGCAAGAACAACCAAGATCAAACATGTGCTAGGCCAAAGGGAGGAAGAGATAAGAGGTGGTGATGGGTTTGAGCAAGATCAAACTAGATCAAGTCAAAAGGAGGGAGAGATAGATGAGAGATGAACCACCCAAGGATTCAAATAAAACCAAAAGACCTAATTGTGGTGGTACTTGCATGGGCCATGCATAAATAATTAATACCATGCTTATTTTTGTGAAAACAAGATTATTTACATGGCATTATTCTTATGCATTCCAAAATGTGGAGTAAGGCCTAAGCAAAAGAATTTAAAAGGAAGTTCCAAGTGGAGTAGATGGAGATGATCACATTTGAGTATAATTGGGAATTACTAGTGTGTATATTCCACTAGATGCTTACTATTCCCAAAAATATCCCCACATGAGCATAACTCCATAATAACCCATATGGAAGCTAGGAAAAAGGGTTCCACTCACAAGGCATGCAAAGGTGGCCATGTGGCTCTCATATATCAATAATGTGAAAACAACATGATGCTAAGATGAGAGCATGTGGAAAAAGAATTGGATCCATCCCAACCCACATGAGCTAGAGGTAAACTCAAATAAAGTGCAAAGATCACATTTAGTTGGATGGTGGAATTATAAGGTGGTGACAAGGAAGGTGATGGAGTTGAATAAAAGATATGCCCCCAACTCAACTTGGGCATTAAACAATATATCAAGAACCAAATACAATATCAAGAGGCAAATACAATTAACAATGCATATGAGAGAAGAACCAAAACAAAAAGGGTTTTATATGATGCTCAAATGCAAGGTGGCATGATGACATGAGCATGATATATTTATGATGCAACAATTATATGTTTGAAGTAGCAATTATGTAGACTAGGCTAGTAGCATTGCAATTGTTAGACAATTGGGATGCTACAACTCTCCCCCACTAAACAAGAATCTCGCCCCGAGATTCCTAGGAAAAAGAAAACAACACAAGGAGAGGCGGGTGTTCGAACGAAGGTGACCCTCACGTTCCCAAGTTGATGAACAACGGAATGGTGCGACCACTACACCTTGCAAAACTTGCTAGACTTGTTGCGAGTCTTGCGTTTTGCTTGAGACACAAAGGTTTAGAAGAATTGAAGGATTGTCGTGAGACAAGAAGGATAGGATGAACATAGCTCCGGTTTTCTCAAGAAACATGATAAAAGAATAGAACCACTTGTGAAAGAAGGACAAGATGATGTATCCTGGATAAAGAAAGGCACACCGTTAAGATTAAAGATTTACTGATACTAGAGAGGATGAATCTTTGTGTCGCCGGAAGACTAGGTTGGAGAGGTTTGACCCACTATGACAATAGCATCGTACCTTCCCTCAGATTAGAGAAATGAAGTACGGAAACAATATTGCCTTCAAACAATAGAGTCCCTTGATATCAACAGAAAGATTTAGTTAGACATCGTCGGATTAGATTCTTGTTGCGCTGGTAAGGACCAAGGATCACGCAATTGAGGTGCGCGGATATAACTTCCAGAGACGGATGTGAAGCTAGATCATGGTGGAATCCCGAGAAGCAAAGAATATGGAGGATCTGGAGTTTATTGTAGAGATACTTATTGCTTTCTTTAGCCTTGAGGCTAACGCAATAGATTTGCGGCTGATGGCATCAACCATATTTGGCTTTACCACGGAAAAAGAATTGATGAAACAAAAAGAGAGATAGCTTCCTTTCATCTTGTTTGGGGATGTCGAGCACCGGTAGAATGACGAGGACAGAAAAGAGTTTGCGTTTGTTTCCACCAGATAATTGAAGATTTTGCTCCATCTAGAATAGACAGACCACCAACAAGAGATTATTGATTGCCTTCTTCGAGAGAGCACTCCGGAAAAACAAGGACGGAAGTAAAAGTATCGAGGGATAAAGGCCACTTCTAACTTCCGCGGGATGAGTGAAATCACATTAATTCACCTATTCAATGTACAAGAGCGAATAATAAGAGTAGTGGTATGGTAGCTACTCCATCCCGCACTCAAAGCATTACTCCGCACATGAATAAGAAAACCATGCAACCCAACTACCAAAACAGACTGAAGGTATCGACAAAAAGAGCTCATGGAACCCCATAAGAAAACAAAGATTGATGCAAACGATTCACCGGATTCAAGATAGATAAAGATGATGATGTTGTCGTCATGTCGAAAGTACCAAGCCACCGGAAAGATATGAAGGAAGATTACGGAGAAGAACTGCAAGATTCAACAACTACAGAAAAGATAGCACCAACTTGAACGGAAGGAATACCAGATCTGGAAGGTCTTCATGGCCTCCGGTGGATTGAGCATAGACGATAGAGCGGGAGGGTTTCAAGAGATTACTTGACGGGACTGAGGTGAAAGAACTCCATGTTCTTCTTGAAATGATTGAGAAAGATTTAGCAGTCTTGAGGGAAACTTCGGCGGAACGACGATGATAACTCGCCAACAAGGAACAACTCTGGATTGGTTGAAGATGGAGGATGTACTTAACAATGGACTTGCTGATTCCAGAATTGAAGCAATCTATTTAGCAGAAGGACGTGGTCGAGATAGGTGACTTCAAAAAGTCAGAGTTCACGCTTTGAGAACTTTGCACACAGGCAGTGTTAACAAAGCTTGAGAGAAAGAGACACAGATGATCTTCCATGTCCTTCCATTGATATCGAATAGGCAAGCATATTATCAACATATACCACCATGGATTAACAGGATATTCCCAGAATATCAAGTTCAAGAGGCGAGAGATACAAACAAATGCTCGAACACTTCCTGAGCTCAACGCTCTGAGAAAGATCAATATTAAGAGCACGGGTTCGTGTTGAAGAAGATGCACTGGAAGAATAGATTATCTGGTCCTTCGGAAGAAAAGAGATGTCACCTGGTTCACATTGTCGATTGGATCACCGGTTACAAAGATAAAGAGATCTTGGATAAAGAGACGATGATAGCTCATACCTTAAGTGAAGCTACCAGAGACGAAAAAGATGCAAATCCCTCGTATCAAAGAGAATTTTGCAGATATGGAGTTCAAAAAGATGTGCAGCATGATGGACAGATGATAGACCGCCGTAGTGCTTTGGAAAACTCCGGATTGCCAAAGATTCTTGAATATGCATAGATATGATCACGGTGTACTCAAAATCACAGGAGATAACCGTCATCCTTTGGAGGATAGAGTTGATAGCATTTTCCATATTCCAATCGACACTTATCATGAGTGGAATATAGCTATGCCGAGAGCCAAATTACAATCACCAGCATCGGATTGACACACGTTATGTAATTAGCCCAAGAGAATTGGAGATGAAAAGAAACTCCAGGATTAAGCGCCGGTGACAAAAGAATGAGTTAGCATGGACATGCTGATAAAAGGGAGATAGATAATGTTTCACACACGACTGCAAAGGAGTGTGGAAGCACAGATGTATCAAAGAAAAAATTTCCGCATTTTTCGGCATTAAAATACCAATAGATGCGCAAAATCACTTATCAGATAGAGATTAGCAACAGATGCTTACACAGAATGTGGAGTTGCTAGAAGGAAGGACACCCTTAAGAAGATGGCACCGGTTAACAAGGAGTCAGATAGATCGCGCCAGTTTCCAAAAGCCTGTCAGTATGGAATGTACCAACAGTTGATAACCAAAGGCAGATTGTGATAACAAATTGGATGCAACAGATAGACAAGGAATTACACACACACACACACACACACACAATCTATGGTACTACGGAAACCCAGAACACGTGAATCCTAGTTTGAATTTTAAGAAGAGGATTGAAAACGTTACACTTCCTTACCAGAAAAAGGGTGGTGGTTGGGTAAGAAGAAAAGTGGAAGTAGTCCTACTCTCACGTTTTGTTTTTCCCTAGTATACATAACTACCAAAAATATTTGCTAGACAGACAACGACCATTTGGCTGAGACCCTGAAGGGCGGGATGGCTCTGATACCAATTGTAACTACCTCGGTGAATTACGCTCCTAGTTACAAGCCTGGATGAGCGGAAATGGTTAAAATAGTATGGTGGGGCCCAAATGCCACTCACAGGTAGACCTTTCGGCCGTCCTAACCATTTCCAAACATCGGGACAAGAACGGGCGGCGTAATCGGCAGGCGAAGGGATCAACTACATACACAAATGAGTATGTATGCAAGCCACCATACAACAGTACATCAGAGCCATTCCATCTAAAAAGAAAGGAAATATAGCAACGCCATACGGCAAGATCCAAAAATCCTAGATAGATATAATAGTTTAGGATATCTCCTCATACATCAAACATCAGAGTATCAGGCGGGAGCGGAAGACAAAATCCGAGTACGGATAAGAAGCAAATCGGCATAAGATGCCCCATAAATAATCACATCCCGCCCACAGATCTCACGGATCCCCGTTCCCGGAATCTCTACACCGAATGATCGTTGCCCGCATCGTCCGTCTCCTCCACCTAGTATCCATCTTGCGAGCTTACCTGTTGATCTGAATCAAACAATTTATCGTGTGAGACCCTAGGGGTACTCAGCAAGTCTTTATGCCTCTGAAGGGGACACAACCTGGGGTGACGCAATTGCAGCAAAAGATAAACCCTAACAATTCTATAGATACTCGCTAACCATCCGCCTAACCAGAGATAGACGGATGTCCGTGAATTAATAACAACAGTTATAATGGTAATCTTAACAGATCCATCCTCCTCCTCGCTTACCGACGAGGAAGCGGACGAACAAACCCCCCCCATCCGTTGGCAGTTTTATTAACCATTCCATGAGTGTTGCACTATTTACTAGTCAGTTATTTAGTCAATTTAGAAGCGGTACTTTAGTTATACTTGTCTATGATCGAGAAACTGTGCTCCAAGTCGTCCATAACCGCGGACACGGCTTTCAGAAAGTTTTACCCTGCAGGGGTGCACAAATAGCAACACACACTCGATCAACCTCGGAAAAACCAAATCAAAACCCAACGAGGCAGTCACGACAAAGCGATCACAGGATTCAGAAATATTTCAGGGGGCCACCCCATTAAGCTACCCGCAACAGAGTTAGCCGACTCCGAGACGGACTCAAGGTTTGCATCAATGGCTGTAAACGACTGGGAACCCGAAAGTGTGACTGGGCTTGTCGATACCGCGAAAACACTCCGCTATCCTAAACAGTACCGTGTGCAGTACCTCGCACAATTTAAATAAAGCAGTAAAGCATGGCATAAGTACAGGATAGTAAATAAAACCCCAAACTAGTTTGTGGCCCCAAGAAATAAGAATGAATCAAGCTCTGGCTCAGGGGGGTTCATAAGCCTCCCGAATGTGGATAGCGCGAATATTCAAGGAACAGGAATCAAGTACTCGGGGTCCTACGGGACACAAGTGAGCCTGAAAAACCAAATAGCAAATATGGCTCACCAGTGCCACTTTCATTAGTTATCCCATTACTACTCAGGTTAAGTTGTTTAGGTACCTCGTTATCCATCAGACACTCACATACCCTACACATGATGTTCTACGACTCGCATGGCTCAAACAACTCCTGTAGTAATGGCTCATGGGATGGAGGAACAAGCTTCGGTGGGGTTTAAAAGTAAAGGCTATGCAATACTTGGGATTCAATTTAATGCAATCGCGACTCATTGATGCAAGAATAAGATAGAGGCAATAGGTACTGTATGTATGCAAGCATGTGGTAGTGCTTGCCTGGCAGCTCAGTTGAAGCAAGGGATGGATCTGGGTAGTGCTCCTGGTTCTCTTGATATATCCCCTGCTCAGCGTCTATTCGAAGAAGAACCAAACAAACAAGGGCCAACATAAATAAAGTGCACAAGCATATGAATAAAATGCGACAAGCAAACAATCATGCCATGATGAATGATGCACAATTTGCATGGTACTAAAGTAGCATGGCATGGGTGAGGTGTGGTATACAAGAATAAACATTTTTATTGGGTTTTAATCACATTTTAACCTCATATTAGTTGCTGTACACATTATATTTATATGATGCATGCTGCAAAACAGATGATGGAATGCATAAACAGAAAGGTCTCGTCGAGCTAATCATTTTAGACATATCATTTGTTAAATTTGGAGTTGTAAAACAAAAGTTATTAATTAATTAAGGAAAAGGGAATTTTATTGTAATTCTAATCAACTTGCAATTTTAAATGTTCCAAAATATATTTTGAAGGGCATATTTGAATTCCTCATATTTTTCTGATCTCAAAACATATATTATATGTATTATTTGGGTTTATAACTTAAAAGTTATTTTAAAACAGATTTGAAATTTGAATTTACTTTAATTTGAAAAAGTTTGAATTAAAACAGAAAAGCAAAAAATACTTTTGTTACTCAGACAGATACAGACACAGACAATGACAGGTGGGGTCACTGGCTGACTCAGCAGCACAGCGCGCGGAGAAGCTTTTCTCACCGCGGGGCTTCCTAGCCTATGTGACTGACAGGCGGGGCCAGGGCGACCTCAGGGCCACACGCGCGCACGGCCAGCTGGTGGTCGACACGTGGTGGATCCAGGGACTGCGGGTTGAGGAGTACAAAACTCTGGGATCCTTTTTGCAAAAACGCCACGGAAGGCTGACATGTGGGCCTAGAGGGAGCGCGGGTTGATGCCGAAAAAGTGTGGGGGGGGGGGGGGGTATCCGCAAAAATGACAACGCTACTGTGCTTCTTCTCTGTGGACGGATCGGTGCTCGCACGAGCAGCGCGCGGCGCGCGGGGCTCGAACTCGCGACGCGGGCCACGTGCGCGGTGGGCGGAGTCGCTGTGGCAGGGAGGGGTAGTTGTTTAGAGGGTTAGGCGCGGCCTAGTTATGGCGCTAAGCGATGCGGGAGCTAGCAGACAGCAGCGAGCGGCGGCGCACCGAGGGCGCTCGGTGAAACTAACGGCGAGCACAGGCGACGGCAGGGGAAACGGAGGTGTCAGGGAGGTCAGGGCGCTCACCGGGAGGTTGTTGATGCGGTTGGTTTGGACAGAGGAGCCGGCGATCAGCGTCGTAGCAGGCGCCGGGCAGAGCTAGGTTTTCGTCGGAGCGGCGTCGGGCCTGGCGGCTCTGGTCCTCCTCCTCCTCGACGGCGTGTACGGAGCGGATGCAGAGGACCTCCTCGTCCTCCTCGATCACCTCCACGTCGCGCTCGTCGTCTGGATCGAAGCAGCGCCGGTGGAACAGACGGTGGCCGGCGTTGGAGGGGGTAGACGGTGGTGGAGAGGAACGGAGGAAGGCCAGGGCGCCTCGGCCAGATCTGGAGAGGCCAGAGGAGAGCCGTGAGGTGGTGGGAAAAGGAGGGAGGGGAGGTGCCGTGTGGGGAGCGGGGGTAGATGGAAAAGGTGGCCTCGGTGCCACCTTTCTCTCCTCCTCCTTCTCACGTGCTAGGGTCGGGGCAGGGGCAGGTAGGCAGCTGGCAGGGCTTCCAGGTGGGGCAGGGTGAGGCCAAGGAGGTAGGATCGGTGTGGGGCTCGCCAGACAGAGAGTAGAGAAGAGAGGGAAGAGGGGAGGCTCGGGCTAGGTAGGGTGGCCTCGGGTAGGGTTTGTTTCGGGTTGGGGTAGAGAGAGAGAGGGAGTAGATGAGTGTGTGGGACCAGGGAGAGGGGTAGCCAGGTGGGCCTGCTAGGTGAGAGAGGAGGTGAGGTCGAGAGAGAGGGGGGACTAGGGAGGAACTAGGGTTAGATTAGATGATGCCCAAGGTGGTGGTAGGATGTAACTAGGGTAGATGGGGGTTAGGTTTAGGGTTTAGCTTAGGTGAGATATGGCGGTAGAGATGTAGGGGATTAGGGTAGGATCTCAGATAGAGGATTGAGTGATGTGTTTCCTTTTTGGCAAGCTCAAGCAAGAACAACCAAGATCAAACATGTGCTAGGCCAAAGGGAGGAAGAGATAAGAGGTGGTGATGGGTTTGAGCAAGATCAAACTAGATCAAGTCAAAAGGAGGGAGAGATAGATGAGAGATGAACCACCCAAGGATTCAAATAAAACCAAAAGACCTAATTGTGGTGGTACTTGCATGGGCCATGCATAAATAATTAATACCATGCTTATTTTTGTGAAAACAAGATTATTTACATGGCATTATTCTTATGCATTCCAAAATGTGGAGTAAGGCCTAAGCAAAAGAATTTAAAAGGAAGTTCCAAGTGGAGTAGATGGAGATGATCACATTTGAGTATAATTGGGAATTACTAGTGTGTATATTCCACTAGATGCTTACTATTCCCAAAAATATCCCCACATGAGCATAACTCCATAATAACCCATATGGAAGCTAGGAAAAAGGGTTCCACTCACAAGGCATGCAAAGGTGGCCATGTGGCTCTCATATATCAATAATGTGAAAACAACATGATGCTAAGATGAGAGCATGTGGAAAAAGAATTTGATCCATCCCAGCCCACATGAGCTAGAGGTAAACTCAAATAAAGTGCAAAGCTCACATTTAGTTGGATGGTGGAATTATAAGGTGGTGACAAGGAAGGTGATGGAGTTGAATAAAAGATATGCCCCCAACTCAACTTGGGCATTAAACAATATATCAAGAACCAAATACAATATCAAGAGGCAAATACAATTAACAATGCATATGAGAGAAGAACCAAAACAAAAAGGGTTTTATATGATG
This sequence comes from Avena sativa, assembly GCA_916181665.1. Taxonomy (NCBI): domain Eukaryota; kingdom Viridiplantae; phylum Streptophyta; class Magnoliopsida; order Poales; family Poaceae; genus Avena; species Avena sativa. Next base: position 80,905,829 of record OV702299.1, on the reverse strand, counting down.
CTCAATGCAAGGTGGCATGATGACATGAGCATGATATATTTATGATGCAACAATTATATGTTTGAAGTAGCAATTATGTAGACTAGGCTAGTAGCATTGCAATTGTTAGACAATTGGGATGCTACAGAGGGTGCGCCCCCATCCCTCTTTATATAGAGGGGTGGGCGGCTGGCCCTTGCCCCTCCCCCAAGCCCTAGGCCAGCGGCCAAGGAGGGAGGAGTGGGGGCAAGTTTCCCCCCGTTCTAGAAGCTCCCCTAGGGTTTCCCTAGGTGCTTGGCCGGCTGGGCCCTATGGGGCCTTGTGCCCCTGGTCCAATGCGGCCAGGGCACTCCCTCATAGGCCCACGCCCCCTCCCGACAAGTGGGGCCACGTTGGTCCCACTCCGGAAGGTTCTAGAAGCTTCCGGTACAATACCGAACAACCCGAAACAATTCTGAACTCCAAAAACTGCATTGCCTTATATGAATCTTATTCTCCGGACCATTCCGGAACCTCTCGTGATGTCCTGGATCTCATCCGAGACTTCGAACAAAAACTCACAAACCAATTATCCAATCTATCCTAGCGTCAAGACACGTTAAGTGTGTGACCCTTCGGGTTCGATAATATGCAGACATGATCTTCTATCAATAATCAACAGCGGGGTCTGGAAACCCATATTGACTCCCACACATTCATCGATGATCATATCGGATGAACCACGATGCCAGGATTCAATCAATCCCATATATATTCCCTTCGTCGCGCGATATTTTACTTGCCCGAGATTCGATCGTCGGTACCGGTATACCTAGTTCAATCTCGTTCACAGCAAGTACTTTACTCGTTCCGTAATTCGATATCACTTTGTGATTAACTCCTTAACCACGTGCTTGCAAGCAGTGTTGATATCGATTACCGAGTGGGCCCGAAGTATATCTCTCCGACTTGGGAGGGACAAATCCCATCTCGATACATACAACCAAGTACTTTCCGATAACCTAAGAGACACCTTTATGATCACCCTCTCATAGGATGACGTTTGATGACCTCAAAGCTTTCTTCCGATACCAGGGAGTTGCATTATCTCATGGTCTAAGCAATACAATATTTGACATAAGAAAAGCTTCGCAAAGATGAACACGATGACACGATCTAATTGCTCCGCTTAATTTGGGTCTGTCCATCATATCATTCTCCCAATGATATGATCTCATTATTAATCGACAACTCATGTCTATGGTTAGGAAACCTTAACCATCATTAATCAATGAGCTAGTCCATAGAGGCGCACTAGGGACACGGTGTTGTTTACAAACCACACAAGTATTAAAGTTTCCGCTTAACACAATTCTAGAATGGAATATAAACTTTATCATGAACAAGAATTATAATAATAACATCTTTATTATTGCCTCTAGGGCATAATTCCAACACTTCCCGGCACCCTGCCGGAGGGGAGATCATCCCGGACGCCTTCTCTCTGGTATGATGCATGAGTAGTTCCACCTTGCACTACGGGTCCATGTAGTAGCTAGATGGTTGTATCTCCTCCTTTGTGCTTTCATGTATAGATCTTGTGAGCTTCGTTCATAATCAAGATCTATTCTATTTGTAATCATGCATGTTGTGTTTGCGGGGATCCGATGGATATTGAGATTACTATGTTGGATTGATTAATGGTTTTGTCTTTATGATTCTATCATGTATGTGTTGTTTGTGATCTTGCATGCTCTCCGTTGTTAGTAGCTATCTTGGCCAAGTAGTTGCTAGTGACTCCAAGAGGGGGTATTTATGCTCGATAGTGGGTTCATGCCTCTAGTTTCCAAGGGAAGTGACAATAATCTATTCGGTTGTAGATGTGTTGTTGCTACTAGGGAGAAAACAACGGTCTCTTGTTCATTGAACATGTGGACTGTTTATCTTACACACTTTTCTTAAAGCAGTTGTATGTTGCTTGCAACTTAATACTGGAGGGGGTTCGAATGATAACCTGAAGGTGGACTTCTAGTCATAGATGCAGTTGGATGGCGATCTATGTATATTGTTGTATTGCCCAATCGAATCTCATAGGATCTTTCTGACTAGTAATTGCATTGTTATGCCTTGCTCAGTTCCTGTCAATTGCTCTGCTGTAATTTGTTTACCCTTCATGCCATGTTGTTTATCTAAGGAGAACACCTCTAGTGAACTATGGACCCCGGTCCAATCTTTACCATTGATACATCTTCCACTGTTACTTGTTTATTTGCTGCAAACCATTACCTTCCACACCATACGTTTAATCCTTTGTTACAGCAAACCGGTGAGCTTGACAACCTCACTAATTCGTTGGGGCAAAGTCTTGAGTTTGTGTTGTGCATGTCTCTGCGTTGCTTGCAACACCTGTGTGACGTTTCCTTCCTCCTACTGGTTCGATAACATCAGTTTCTTACTGAGGGAAAACTTGCTGCTGTGTTGCTTCACACCTTGCTCTTGGGGTTCCCAACGAAGCGCTCCTACACCAACTCAGCGTTGCATCAAGCTTTTCTGGCGCTGTTGCCGGGGAGGCTAAGGACATCTTCACTAGGGGAGTCCTTCACTTCCTTTCTCTTTACTTTGTTTTTAGTTTGCTTTGTTTCTTTTGTTTTGTTTTGTTTTGTTTGCCTCTTTCCAAAAGAACCAAAAAATTAGTCTAGTTTGGTTTGCTTGCTTTATTCAAAAACACAAAAAAATAGTTCCTGCTCTAGCTGTTGCTGTTGTTTTTGGCTTGCCCACCTTTCCCAAAATGAACTCTGCGGAGAACACCAAGTTGTGTGACTTCACTAGCACCAACAACAATGATTTCCACCTCGGACCCACCCAACGAGGACGACCCTGATGCCAATCGAGTAATCCACCTCGGCGAGGAAGGATGGAACAAGGCACGCGAAGCCGTGGCGGGCAACAAGATCCTGCCTGCGGGTGCCTCATGGGACCTACTGATAGCATACGATCTTCTCCTCATCGAAGAGCACAAAAAGTAAGTGAAGATGCAAGAGGTACTCGACAAACGCAAGCAAGCAGCCTCGGAGTCAAGCTCGCGGCGAGTTGCACTCTCCGCCGCTGGCGGCTCCAGCTCACACAGCAATCAAGCCAACAAGCATCGCTCTCGCACGGATAACATGGATCCCGCTGCATGTCGCGAGGTGACTCGAACCCTCAACATGTCCTTCATGGAGATGGACGCCAACGGCAACGTCATCCCGAAGCCGTCGCAAGTTGCGCTCATGGCAGCCACCACATATCTCGCGTCCCATCCACCTCCGGTGGGGGACCCGAAGAGAGCCATGCACAAGTCCGCACTCGCCGGATAGCCGGACTCGGACTCGTTGGAGCTGCGCTCCATGAGGAGACTCTTGCGGAGCCGAAAAAGAAAGTTGCGGTCAAATTCAACCGCAGCCCCACACCCTCATCCAGCGATGACGAGCACGACCTACCTTGACGACGCAAGAGCCCACGACGTCGCAGCCGTGACTACGACGCTTGAAACGACCTCGCTCAGCGCAAGGTCGACAAGGCACGCGGCAAACGCGTGTGCTCATCCGAATCCGAAGAGGATGATGACGAAGGAGAACTCTGCGGAGCTCGAGGCTTTAGCAGATCTGTTCGGCGAAGACGGATTCTGAGAAACTACAAGCTTCCTTCGGACACTCTGAAGTTCGACGACACATAGGACCCTAAGGCGTGGCTCAGCGACCACCTGTCATCCGTCAAGCTGCACGACGGAAACAAAAACACTGCCCTACAGTGCCTTCAGCTGTAGCTGACAGGCGCATCCCAGATCTGGCTCAGCAGCCTGTCTTAGGGTTCCATCCGAAGCTGGGAGGAACTGGCGTACAGTTTCATTCAAAACTTTAAGGGTACCAGCAACAGGCCAGCCTCGATCGAAGAGCTGCGAGCCTGCACTCAACGAATGGGTGAACCCATTTGTTTGTACATATTACACTTGTCCAACATCAAGAACTCCACAGCCCACATCTCTGAGGAGAGAACGATCGACGCCTTCAAATATGGCGTCAAACGCCAAGACTTCAAGGAAGAACTTGGGCGCGTCAAGCCCAAGACACTCGACCACGTCATGGACATCACCAACAGGTGGGTAGATGGCGAGGACTCCGTTCACCGAGCACATTCGGATGAGGAAGACAACTACGGACACCGATGCGAGCGCCATAGAAAACGAAGATCGCGCGTCTACGATGATTGCGACGGACCCGACATGGTCGCGGCTGGCTACACCAACCGTCGCAATGAAAGCAACCGCAGCAGCGGCAGATACCGTGGAAACAACCTCCGTGATGGAGGACACCCAACGCAAATGTGGCAACACCGTGACCGCGACGACAAACCCTCAGCATACGACAAGTTGTCGGGCCCATGCACCATCCACTTCTACATCGACAAGCAGGATGGCAAAAAGAAGGACAGCCATATGCTCAAGGACTGTCGCGAGTTCCAGAAACTCAGCGAGGGCTTGGCCCAGATGAGACAGTAGATCCTGAACCCTAGGTTCAGACACGCACCTACACCAGGCGACATCGTACATGGAGCTCCTCCACCACCACCTGTGGGACCTTTGAATCACCCGATCGCACCCATGCAGAACAACAACGTAAACGGGTACCCCGCACCGAAAGGGTCATTGATGATCCAAAAGGGGCGCCCAACAAACAGGGTCCAAAAGAAGATCACCTGCCAGGTCAGCTTGGTTGTGACCGCTCCACCCGCCATCCCTGAGTAACTCAGCGGTTCGAAGTCCTGCATCACATTCAGTCGTTCGGATCACCCCCGCCAGATCCCTCGCCCAGGTCATGCTGCCCTGGTGCTCGAGGCGCAGATCGGAGGGTTTGAGATGAGCCGCGTCTTCATGGACGGCGGCAGCGGCATCAACCTGATGTTCGCTAGCACCCTAGCAGCAACGCGGATCCCGCTGTGCAGCCTGGAACAATCCGACACAACATTCCACGGCATAGTCCCAGGGAAGGGCATATTTCCCCTGGGAAAGATATGGCTCGACGTCATCTTCGGCAAACCCGACAATTTTTGGTGTGAGCGGCTCGAGTTCGAAGTGGTGGACTGGCCATCACAATACCATGCCATCCTCGGGCGCATGGCATTCGCAAGGTTCCTGGCAGTACCGCACTATGCGTACCTGCTACTCAAGATACCAGGACCTAGGGGCGTCATTGTCGTGGTATTGCCGACGAGTACGCCATGGAGGGGTCCTCACAGTGCGTTTTTAGAGACGTGGGGTAAGGCGGACGGTTGACGGGTATGAGGTAACACAGCTTACCCAGGTTCAGATCCCACAACGGTGGCGGAATCCTACTCCTGCTATAAATCACTATAATGGCAATACGCCGAGTTACAGAGATAGGTTCGCTGTGCGAGGTGTGTGTAAAACGATGCCCTAAAGGCTCCCATAGGCCCGACTTATATAGTCGCCAGGTCCTAGGGTTATAGGGGAAAGTCCTAGCCGGACAGGTTACAGAGTCCTACACCGTCTATCACTAGTCTTGTGTATCTTGTAATCCAAGGCTCCGGGTACGTTGGTGACTCCACCGTAGCCTTCCTTTATCCGGCATGGGCCTCCCTTATGGATCCACCTAACTGGGCCGCCCAGCAGGCCACAGGCCATGCTACTGACTATGGGCCACCCGGGTTAGTCGGATAAGAGACATGCTATGAGGATACCCATATAGCATATCCCCAACAGTCATCACGGTACAGGGGAGCTTCACCCGATCCGACCACTGCGACAGGGACTTCAACAGAATCTCCCAGTCATTCGGCATGCAGGAGGAGCTTACAAGACTTTGAGAGGTGACAGACAACGGGGCACCCCCAGTCTCGAGGCAAAACACACCTGACATGTCATTTGACTCAACAGTCAACATGAAGAAGGTGCAGGTCCACCCGACGGACACCTCCAAGACGGCGCTGATCGCCAATGACCTCAGCCCCGCATAGGAAAGCGCGCTCATTGAATTCCTCAGTGAGCGCTGGGAAATCTTCGCCTGGTGTCCTGCGGACATGCCAGGAGTTCCCAGGGAATTCGCCGAGCATGCACTCAATGTATTTCTAGACGCCAAGCCCATCAAACAATGCATCCGACGATTGTCCGAGCCATAGGCCGAAGCCGTCGAAGTCGAAGTCAACAGACTGCTCGACGCTGATTTCATCAGGGAGATCAAGGAAAGCGAGTGGCTGGCCAACACTGTGTTGGTCCCTAAAAAGGACACGGACATCCTGCGGATGTGCGTGGACTTCACATCGCTCAACAAGCATTGCCCGAAGGATCATTTCCCTCTCCCTCGGATCGATCAGATCATCGATTCGACTGCAGGATGCGAGAAACTCTCCTCCCTCGATGCCTATTCAGGATACAATCAGATTCGACTGAAGGTTGAAGACGAGGAAAAAATGGCGTTCATCACGCCGTTCGGCGTATTCTTCTACAACACAATGCCCTTCGGGCTAAAGAACGCTGGTGCCATGTACCAGCGGCGCATGCAGGCATGCCTGAAGAGCCAGATAGGCCGCAACATACAGGTCTATGTTGACGACATACTCATCAAGACAAGGGAGGCCCAGATACTGATCGATGATCTCCGCGAGACGTTCGACAACCTTGATCACTACAAGATCAAGCTAAACCCAGAAAAGTGCGCTTTCGGCGTCCCATCTGGCCAACTGCTTGGATACTTCATCTCCCAGCGAGGGATTGAGGCGAACCCGAAGAAAATCCGGGCCATAATGGCCATGGAGAAGCCGAAGAACCTCAAAGGTGTCCAGCAGCTAGCTGGGCGCATCACGGCGTTGAGCAGATTCATCAGCCACATGGGTGAAAAGGCCCTGCCTTTCTACCAGCTGCTACGCAAAGTAGAAAAATTCGAGTTGACACCCGAAGCAGACGACGCATTCGAAGATCTGAAGCGGATGCTCTCCACCTCGCCCGTCCTGGTCACACCAAAGGAACGTGAGCCTCTGTTGCTATACATAGCAGCCACACATCACGTGGTTAGCACTGTGCTCGTGGTCGAACGACCTGAAGATGGCAAGACCCATGGGGTCCAACGCCCAATCTACTACCTCAGCGAGGTATTGACACCAACAAAACAGAGGTCCCCTCACTACCATAAACTCGCCTACGGCGTGTTCATGACAGCCCGTCAGCTGGGCCACTACTTCCAGGAGCATCAGGTGATGGTCGTCAATGAGGCACCTCTGAACAACATCCTGAATAACCCAGAAGCTACATGACGCGTAGCCCTATGGGGCATCGAGTTGTCCCCTCTAGACATAGTCTACGAGAAGCGCCACACAATCAAATCTCAGGTCCTCCCGGACTTCCCCGTCCACTGGATGGAGCTACAGCTGCCAGACACCCCAAACATGACGCAGTCATGGACGATGCACTTTGATGGATCCAAGCGTGAAGCTGGAGCAGGAGCTGGGGTCATACTAATATCCCCGCAAGGCGACAAGATGAAATACGTCCTCCGGATGAAATTTTGGGCCTCTAACAACGAAGCCGAATATGAGGCCCTCATCCACGACATGAAGATGGCCAAGATCTGCGGTGCAACGCGCCTCATCATCTACGGTGACTCAAACCTCGTCGTACAGCAGACGGTGAACAAGTGTGACGCACACGCCGCTAATATGATCACGTACCACGTGCTCTACAACTCACTCGAAGGAGACTTTGACGGCTGCGATCTTCAGCATGTTGGAAGGGAAAGCAATGAGGAAGTCAATAGACTCGCCAACATCGGCTCCACCCGCGCATGGGTGCCACCAGGTATGTTCCTCGAACAAATTTGCGTGCCCTCCATCAAAAGGAAATTCCCCAAGGGATCACCCGAAGAAGCAGAGCACTCGGGGGATGCGCTACCCGAAGGACAGGAAGGACTCGAAAAGCTCAATACGGAGGTCGCGTTGGTCAACCTGATGCAGGTCATGGCAATCGAAGAAACATGGACACAACCGTACCTTCGGTACCTGATAAACAGAGAACTGCGTGATGACCCGACAGATGCCCGGCGCATATCTCGCCGGTCCAAGGCCTTCACCATCATCAATGGCGAGCTGTACAAGAGTAGCATTTCAGGTGTATTCCAAAGGTGCGTCACCATCGGTGATGGAAAAACCATCCTCCAAGACATCCACGAGGGCATCTGCGGACATCACGCGGGAAGCCGCTCCCTCGTCGCCAAAGCTCTACGAGCTGGGTTCTACTAGCCAACGACCAAGAACGATGCCAAGAACATCGTCCAAAGGTGCAACGGATGCTAGATGTTCGCAGATAAACCACACGCACTAGGATCGGAGCTCAGGCCCATACCTCTAGCCTGGCCCTTCGCCCAATGGGGCCTCGACATGATTGGCAAACTTCCCAAGTCCTCGAAAGGAGGCGACGTCTACCTCCTGGTCGTAGTCGACAAGTTCACCAAGTGGATCGAAGCCATGCCCGTTACCAACCAAAAGGGTAAAATGGCCGTGAAGTTCTTCAAATCCATAGTCTACAGGTTTGGCGTGCCGCACAGCATCATCACGGACAACGGGTCGAACTTCATCTCCAAAGAATTCTAGGACTTTTGCGAAGGCCTCGGGATCAACATATCATATGCCTCCGTGGCACACCCGCAAACCAATGGGCAGGTCGAAAAGGCCAACAACCTCGTAGGAGGCGGCATCAAGAAACGCCTACTCAGCCCACTCAAATGGCTTGCGGGAGCCTGGGCAAAAGAGCTACCCTCCGTCCTCTGGAGCTTGCGCACAACACCAAACAGCTCAACTGGCTACATGCCCTTCTTCATGGTGCATGGAGCCGAAGCCGTGTTGCCTGTGGAAGTACGCCATAAGGCCCCACGGGTCGTCGCCTACAGCGAAGCCAAATCGACGGCCACACTCGAGGACGCCGTCGACACACTCGACGAGGCACGCGACATCGCCGCGGCTTGCTCGGCGGTCTACCAGCAGAGCCTCCGCAACTATCATAGCCTTCGGCTGCGCCCAAGGTCCTTCGTCGAAGGAGACCTCATCTTACGACTCAAGCAAGAGTGGCTAAAAAAGCTTGAGTCACCCTGGAAAGGACCATACGTCGTCACCGAAGTCATCCCAGGTGGCGCCTAACGCTTCAAGCACGTGGAGTCTGGAGTCGCATACTCCAATCCATGGAACGTCGCACAATTGCGACGCTTCTACCCCTAGCTATCCCCCTTTTTACTTTCAATAAGGCTACTCAGCCAAGGCTACTCAGCCGAACAATGTACCTCCTCATTACGATATGAATAAAGCTAAGTGTCTCGCCCGAAAATTTATCTTTTCCTCACATTTTTTTCTATTACAACACACTCGGGGGCTCCCCCTCACCTCACGACTTCGTCGACTGAGGATAACGCATGTACACCTGAGTAGCTGATCACGTCAGGCTAACGAAAAGGGCATACATACAACCAAGCACCACGTGCTAATATAATTAACCTTTACAATAAAGGGCACAACACGCCCAATCGAAATACATACAAGTTTTACATATATCTTTTTACAGGACCTACCTATGCTGAAGGATCACCTGCGCACGATGCTCAAAAAGATCTACAATCTCTTTGGCATACTGCCTAACAACCGCATAGTGCGGGCGCATATCCCATAGGCCACCATCTGGCCGAGGAGGCGGCCCAGCCGCCACCGCCGCAAGATTAACATCAGGGCGATGCAGCCGCACGAGGGAAAGGGCGGCCTTCACCCCCGCAACCAACTAGTGTCGCACCAACTCCCTGACGCGAGCACGTCTCGAAACTTCGCCAGCAAACTCAGAGAGTCGACGGCGCTTCATCAAGGGGAAACATGACGTGCAGAATCGACGCTAGAGAAGTCTTCACCTGCCTTAGCACTCGCGACACCTGATGAGCACGATCCTGCACAGTCGCAAGGACCGTAGCCCGGTCATGATCCATCCAGAAAAAGCCTCCGGCTTCCATATCCTGCAGGGTCAAGCAGTTGATCCGAACTGCAACGCTCTCCTTCTCCTCCCTCGGAACAAGGTTGGCACCTGCAGTAAATACAGAGCAAGATGACTCGCCAACCAGGCGCATCCAAAAATGAGCAGCAGCTCGAAGAAACTTACATTGTAGCTGCTCGGCCAACTGTCGCAGCTCCCCCATTAGATACTCCTCCCTGGTGGTAGCCCACTCCGCCTTCAACTTCCACACATACGCATGACCTCGGACGCCAAGTATCTCCTTCTCAAGACTGCGGACACGGTCACTAAGAAAAACAAGTTACGATGCATCATCCAAAGATGGTCGTGGCTGCGGAGCAGACGAAGTATCGATGGGGTCCTCACCCGAAGGTCCCTAAAGGAAAACAGACAAGAGTATGAACAACACATGACTGAGCAAGAGCTTGAAGGACCATTTATATACAACAAAAGGCCACTACGTGGCATAGGGAAACTGTTTGTCAAATATTACAACAAAAGAAGAAGACAACTATCCTAAAACTACAGCGACGAAGCCTAAGCAACCGCATCATGAGTGGCCTTGGAGCCAGAGTGCCTGCTCTTGACCTCCTCCTGCTGCTTCGCCGCATACTCCGCCATAAGGTCAATGAGCTTCGGCCCATAGTGCTTACAGCGAGAAGCGTAGAGAGCGAAGGCTACCTCGGAAACGTTAGGAGCCGTGGGCATCTGAGAGGTGACCTGATGAAGATCCAGCTCTGCCCCGGACGCCATGGCCATAGCCAGTCCCATGGAAGCGCCGATGACCTTATGTTTGCGCTTGTAGGCCGCAGGCGCATCCGCCAAATAATCTACATCCTCAAGGGCAATGCCCTTGGGAACGAGCTCCTTGTATAAGCACCCGAGGATCTCCTTGGCCTTGGAAAGGAAGACAGCGGCAGTACCACAGCGGTCTTTGACCACCGCGACGGCATCGTCCAGAGCACTCCCGTGCTCCAAGGCACTGTGATCGAACTCAATGCCGAGGCATCTGGAGAAAAATACAAAGCAGGAATCGAATAAGGGAAGGGAGACAAAGCAGCCGAAAAAGAAAAGACAAGCAAAAATACTCACCTGAAACGGCCTTGGCAGCATCCATTAGTTTCTTGGCCACCTCCTTATCGTGCGAAGCCGTAGCAGTGGCGAGCTGCTCCTCGCGATCCGTAGCTTCCCGCTGTAGGCACTCCTTGGCCGCGGCTGCATCAGCTAACTCCTGCTCGAGGCGCTCCTTTGCCCCAACGGCATCCTCGGCCTTCTTCTCCGCTCGCCCAAGGCTCTTTTTGAGAGCATCAAGATCGCGGAGGCAGTATTATTCTCATCTGCAAAAGCAACAAGAACTTGCATGAGCTACACAAGCTAGCGAATAGGCAAAAAAAGAACAGGATCAATTCATCATGTACCTCGAAGCTTCCGCATGCTAGCCTCTAGCGCCAGGTGTTACTGCACAAGCAGGTTAGCACTGTGCACAAAGGGATGCGAGAAGAAACAAAGTACCGCAAAAAGGGCTCGGGGGCTGCGCCCAAGAAACGAATAAGACATCAAACACATGAAAAATGCTCGGGGGCTCCCCCAGAGACACGCAAAAAGGAAGCAAGATCAACAGATCATCCGAAAAATAAGGCCCGGGGGCTCCCCCTACAGCAAGAGAAAAAATAACTTACATGCTCAGACGGAGACTCCGAAGGTCCCGGTGTAGTCTTCTGGGAGACGATCACTCGAGCCTCCTGCGGAGAGGGGTTTAGAGCAACGCCCCCAGAGGTGGCCACCATCTGAGAGAGAGGGGGCGTTAGTTTCGACTCCCCCACAGCTTCCTGAGTGGCCTCGCTAAAAGAGCCCTCGGAGGAGTGGCTGCAATAAAAGCACCAATCAAAAGCAAGAAGAAAATAAGACAAGAAAGTAGCGAAAGGCATTCGAAGATACTTACGTGTCCATGTCGCTCAAGTCAAAAACGGGCAGTGCCCTCTTCCCTTTCTTCTCTTCATTCTTCCTCTTGGCCGGCGGCTGCGGCGCCATAGCCCGCACAGGCACGGCTGGGATAGGCGAGGATGAAGCACTGTCACCTCCGCTGTGGTGGACAAGGAACGGCGGGTCCCTAGTCATCGGTGGAGTCGAGGCATCCGAAGATTTTCTCGAGCTCCATGCCCGCTTTCAGGTCTGCCCCTTGCTCGCCTCGGGGGCTTCCTCAGTCGGCAACTATGCCAGCGGAAGCTCAGACTCGGAGTCGACAACTTCGTTGTCCGGCGCAATCGGAAACCTCTCGGGTAGCAGAGGCACCATGCCAGCCACCTTGAGCCCCTGCACAATGAAGACACCAATGATCAGTACAAGAAATTACAAGGAAAAGCACTCGAAAATAAGGCGCTACGCTCACGTCGCAATTCTACACCTGCGGAACTGGTCTCGCAGCACTGAACGAGGGCGTCAACAACTTCCCCGGAAGGTCCTCGTCAGACTTGTACTTCAGCAGTGGCCGAAGAACTCTGTCGAGGTCCCCCCTGGAGAGCTCCTTAGCCAAAACTCTCGTCGGGTAATGGCGACCAGAGTAAAGGAACATCAGATGCGCCCTCGCCTAGAGCGGCTGCACCCGATGTTTGAGGAAGGTGCGGATGATGTCCACACCGTTCACCTCTTTCTCCACAACCACCTGGAGGGCCTCCACCCGACGGTAGAGCTCCTCTACCTCCTTCACCTTGCCCTCAAGGATATGATTCTTCCAGGATCTCTTCTTCAAGATCTCCTGGGTGGAGTCGAAAGGGGCAAGGCCAAAGGTTTGCCCGTCCACTGTGGAATCGCGGATATAAAACCACTTCCTCCGCCAGTATTAGACGGACTCAGACATAGAGAAAGAGAAGAAAATAACAGTAGATCGAAGAGAAATGATGCAGCCACCGATCAGATAAACTCTGTCGGAGCCGGATTGCCTCTTCATGGAATAGAGTTTCCAGAAGAGGCCAAAGTGCGGCTCGATACCGAGCCAGCACTCGCAAAAAGCAATGAAGCAGGTGATGTGGAGAAGAGATTGGGCGAAATATGGTGGAGTTGGATGCCATAGAAGAACAACAATCCACGAAGAAAGTCATGGACTGGGAGCGAGAGGCCGCGCAGGACAAAAGCAACAAACATCACCTGAAACCCTGCGGGTGGACGGGGAGTTACCTCATCGCCGAGGATCTTGACGGCCTTCTTACCCCGCGGGATTAAACCTGCATCATGAAGCTTATGCATGTCTCCCTCGCGTGTCTCCGCGCACTTCCACCCACCTTCGGTGACACGAGAGGCGGCGGTGCCCTTCTTGCCGCCGGCAGCAGCACTGGTGCCTGCTATGGTGGAGGCCTTCTTTGATTTCCCCATCGCGGCGCGTCGACGGCGGCAGTCTGCACGTAAGAATGAGGAAGGAAAGGATCGGAGAACGTCCAACGCGCAAAGGAAAATGCTCAAGAATTGGAGGCAGTGAAAAGCAAATGGCTAAGGGTGAAAACAAACTACAGTTTTCCCCACAGTTATAAGGACGAAGACGATGAACATGGACCGTTCATCTGGAAGCCTTAACGCCAGGATCAGATCCTACCGTCCACGTGTCAACACAGCAGCGAATCGTCACTCGCACGCCGTCAACTACGCATGGAAACCGAGGAGACGCCGTAATTCTCACCACGTCGCGCATGACCAGTCAACTCCAAGTCAGAAAGTGGGACCCACGTTCGTCCAGTCACATCACCTCTGGTGCCGCAGACGTTTGAGGTCACCGATCGTCAGCACTGATGTCATCAAAACCACACTAGCAACGGTTAGAAATCTTCGACTGACAGCTAAAAGTACTCACTCGAATATACGATTCGAGCAACTACTCTGGGGCTACTCCTATCAGGAGCACTGGCCGCGCACCCGAGGCACAAATAAGGTACTACACCAATGATCTATTCTCCGAGTCCTACGCCGAGTCTATGACTCCACTACGGACTCGGGGGCTACTCCCATAGGGAGGATTGATTCAAGCATCCGAAAAAATCGTGTCCTGTAGACCTGAAGCTAACAACAGCTGAGTTAAAGTCTCTGTTCGATTCTACGACTCGAACAGACACTCGGGGGCTACTCCCATAGGGAGCGCTGGTCGCGCACCCTATGAATTCTTCGACTATGATCCTTCGGCTCAAAATGCAAAAAACTTTCTAGAAACTCTGCCCAAACCAAAGATAAGTGAGAAGCAATCTCCTTGGCCACCCGAAACACCTCCGCGGTGATAAAATTTCGGATGTTGTGTCCACGACGCAAAGATAAGACCTATAGATACCATCTGATGGCCTGGTAATGCACCTGACTACGCTCTACTAGTAAAAATCCGTGCCAACAGGTGCGATGAAAATCCCGACGGACACGTTGGGTACATCATTCGAAAACTACTGGATTCGACTCCTGTAAGACCTTAATGGCCTGAGTCGAATTACGCCAGTATTTGTTCCGGGTTCGAGTCTAGGGACTTGAATCTGAAAAAGATCGTGTTGTTTTGTCCTAAAGCAGTTAACTGACCCTGATCCGTTAGGAGAGTCCGCATCAACAATCCCTACACACTAAAATCATTCTTTTCCTGAAGAACAGAAACAGCTGCACCCGAAAGATTGAAGAGTCCTCAGCCAAATATACGATTCGATTGAACACCCGGGGGCTACTGACATGGTTATACCCTGCGGGTACACGACATTAGCATACCTGGTCCAGACCAAGGAAGGCCCACAAGAATATACGCGGCCCATGAAGATTTTCGGGTGGCCCAAGCCCATGACATCTTCGGATCCTTGGAGAGAAAAACTAGAACAAATAGAATATTCAAAGGGGTAAACCCTAAACTTGTAACCGACTCGATCTGTGCCCGAGACCTGCCTAACTCTATATAAAGGCTAGGAGGGCACGGCGAGGGAGGCCAATCCTTTTTCCACCGCATACACACCTTCACGCCAGATTGCATCTGCGCACCCCTGTAACCTTCGGTTCCACTGTAATCAAGAGCAGACAAGCAGGAGCAGGGTTTTCCCTCCGGGGGCCTGAACCTGGGTAAATCTCGTGTCCCCTGGTTGCTTGTCTGTTAACCATTCCGCGATCTCCAGAACCCCCATATTCTCCAAAACCCAAGCTGATAACAATGGGCATTAACGAGATTAAACCTCGTCACCTATTGCTCCACCTACTCCCGATGCTACCTTTTATGAAATTAAGCCTGCTTTGTTGAATCTTGTGATGAGAGAGCAATTTTCTGGTGTTGGTTTTGATGATCCTGCTGCTCATCTCAATAGCTTTGTTGAACTTTGTGAGATGCAGAAGTATAAGGATGTAGATGGAGATATTATTAAGCTCAAGCTTTTTCCTTTCTCCTTGAGAGGAAAAGCTAAAGAATGGTTGCTTTCTTTGCCTAAAAATAGTATTGATTCTTGGACAAAGTGCAAAGATGCTTTTATTGGAAAGTATTATCCTCCTGCTAAGATTATTTCTATGAGAAGTGACATTATGAAATTCAAACAACTTGATAGTGAACATGTTGCTCCAGCTTGGGAAAGAATGAAATCTTTGGTTAAGAATTGCCCTACTCATGGACTCACTGCTTGGATGATTATCCAGACTTTTTATGCAGGTTTGAACTTCTCCTCAAGAAATCTGTTGGATTCAGCTGCTGTAGGTACTTTTATGGGCCTCACTTTGGGTGCTGCAACAAGGCTCCTTGATAATATGATGGTTAACTACTCTGAATGGCATGTTGAGAGATCTCCACATGGTAAGAAGGTAAATTCTGTTGAGGAAACTTCCTCTTTGAGTGATAAGATTGATGTTATTATGGCTATGCTTGTTAATGGAAAAGTTCCTATAGATCCTAATAGTGTTCCCTTAGCCTCTTTGGTTGCTCAAGAAGAGCAAGTTGATGTGAACTTCATTAGAAACAACAATTTCAACAACAATGCCTATAAGAGTAATTTTGGTAGCAACAACAATTATAGGACTTATCCTCCTAATAATGGCAATTCCTATGGAAGTTCTTACAATAATTCTAGAAGTGCCCCCTCTGAACTTGAAGTCATGCTCAAAGACTTTATTAGCAAGCAAACCACTTTCAATAAAACTATAGAGGAAAAGCTTTTAACTGTTGAGAAAAATATTTCCTATTTGTCTGAAGCTCAGTCCTCTTTGATTAATAAAATGGCTGCTAAACCTGAAACTATGGAAAACACCTTTGTTACTGCTCATGCCATACAAGTTACTATTGATGAAAATGTTAGGCTGTTAGCTCAACTCCATGCTAAGTGGGAAAGGGAAGCTGAAATTGATATACACAATAGTGTGTGCACCATCACCACTAAACCACCAGTAGTCCCTATTCCTACTCCTACTGAGCCTAAGCCTATTGAGCCTACTACTAGTGATGCCAAGTTTGACTTTGATATTGATGGTTGCAATATTTCTGAAGTGACTATGTTCTTGCAAAAGCTTGCTAGAAGTCCTGATGCTAGTGATATGCATGTTGCCTTTACCAAACACATTACAGATGCTCTTGTTAAGATTAAGGAAGAGAAGCTAAAACACAAAGCTTCTATTCCTAGGAAATTAGAAGATAGTTGGGAACCCATTATTAATATGCAAGTGAATGACTTTGATCTCAAAGCTTCATGTGATCTTGGTTCTAGTGTCTCTATTATGCCTAGGAAGATTTATGAAATGCTTGATTTGCCACCATTACAAGATTGTTATTTAGATGTCCCACTCAATGATAATGCTAAGAAGAAAATCATGGGGAGTATCAATTATGTTCTCATCATGGTTAACAATGCTTATGTCCCTGTTGATTTCTATGTTTTGGATGTTGAATACAATGCTTTTTGTCCTATTACTTTGGGAAGACCTTTTTTTAGAACAGTTGGTTCCATCATTGATATGAAAGAAGGCACCATTAAATATCATTTTCCATTCAAGAAAGGTATTAAACCCTTCCCTATGAGAAGATAAAGGTTGATTTTTGCTCCTCCTTTGAAAGCAAGATTTGATGTTAATGCTTCTTCATTTGAAAATACTTGATTCTTCTTGCTTCTTGTGCCTAACTTAAAGGCGTTAAAGAAAAGTACTTGTTGGGAGATAACCCAAGAGTTTCATTAAGTTTTGGAAGTTATCACTTCAGTAATGACCTCTCCTTATCCTTCTTGTTTGCTTTTTGTGCCAAGAATGACCTCTAATGAGAGGGAAGTAAGATTTGGGGAGTTGCTGTCCCGAAACAGATTTCTGTCCTCCACCAACAAAATTCGTGAGGAGGCTCTGTAACTCGTCCTGAGCTCAAAATTTACGAATAAATCTCTCAGTATGTTAGCTAACTTTCTCTAGTTCAACACTTTTTTATTTGAGCAACAGAAGATGTTCGAAAAAATTGGTTTCTACCTATTGGTCTGTTTTAACAGATTTCTGCCATTATTTGCATTTGCTTCTTATTGATTCCTTTCTGAGTTCTCTTTAGGTGAATTGAGCTTTTTGAAGGAGTTACTACAGTAGATTGTGTTTTTAGTGAAAAAACTTGCTGTTCCAAAGCTTTTCCAGGGGTCTAATATCTTTTGAATACACTAATGTTGCTAATGAAGATTGTGTGAAGTTTTGTATGAAGGGAAAATTTCAGGTGTAAAGAGAGAATGATGCAATGAGATAAAGAATGGACAAAATCTCAAGCTTGGGTATGCCACCATGGTGTAACCCCAAGAAATATCCAAGAGGTACAAGCGTCAAAGCTTGGGGATGCCCAAGGCATCCCCTTCTTCATTAATAAAAAGCTCAGGTCTGTCTAGACACTTCGTTTTTATTGTTTCATGCATAGTTGTGTTGTTCTTGAAGCGTCTTAGTTTTCATTTGCTTTGCTTAGGATGTTTAGTTTGCTTGAATAAATTAGTTTGGACCCCGTTCTCGCTGTGTTGTTTTGCAAATAAGTTTGCTTGGTGTTGGAAAGGAGTAGTAAGTTCTTGCTTGAAGTGCAAGAGGAGCTTGCATCGACTGTGACTTAGACTTTAGCATGACATGCTAGGTGTTTTTTAGCATTATGATTAGTGATTATTGCTGCAGCATGTCTTGTTCCAAACAATTGGGATTGCTTAGTGTGCCTTGAAGAAATTATGCGTTGTTTTAGCATGCAAAAACATAGTATTGTGGTATTCTCCTTTGATGCTTTGCTTGGGTTGACTTGGCACATGATTACACCATGTTATGACTCTCACAAGTCACATTAACCTCTATGATCATTTAGTCCTTGACTTGTAGTACCACTCTTTGCTTTGATTAGTATGCTTTGTTGCACTGCATGATTATGGCCATTATTGCTCCCTTAGTTGGTTGCTCCCAGTCTTTTGCTAGCCTCCACTTGTATGACTAAGTTCTACTCATGATTCCAACTCCCAAGAAACCAAGTTATTCCAAAGTGTCCACTATAAACTCGTATGCATAGTGTGTCACACCACTCCAAGTATATTCTTGTTTTCAACTATCTTCCAATTAAAAACTATTTTGTTATGTGTAAACTTAGTGATTAAAGCCCTCACGAACTTGATGGCACACTTTATTCTTTGCCCCTAATAAACGTGAACCATTGTGACAACTTTGTTGTATATGCTTGCACTTATAAGTTGGAATTAGCAGAACCATGCTGTCAGGGGAACGTTTTCAACATTGCACTTGTACTTTGTACTCAGTTGATATCATGATCTTTTGTCTATGGATGTCACCGGTGTGAAATAAAGAGGGAACTTGTAAGTCCATGGAGTTTGTATCTTGTGTTAGAGAAACGCCTGGGCCGCTAGCCTAAGCCATGCCTAATCATGGTGGAAACTTGCAGCATCACCATAATGAGCTATCTATGAAGCATCCTCAACAAAAAGCTATGCATATGGTAAATAAAAAGATTGATGAGATGCTCATTGTCTGCTTTCCTTGTCATTTTGGTTATGGGAAAGCTCCTGTACCATGTGCAAGGGGTACCCCGTTGGCGGTTCTCAATGATATGCAAATACTTACAATAACAAGAACTTACTTGGACCCAAAGTTGAGTATGCATGAGGTGTGGCCCTTGTATTCAAGGGACTTTAGATTGCCAACTTATACTTCGTCAAGCATATACTCCAGCTTTGCCACTTTAACCTTAACCACTTCAAGATGCTTATGATAGGGCAATGAGGGCTGAAAGCTAACAAGTACAATAATTTTTGGAAGCTCTTTTTGAAACTTGTAATCCCTGCTTCCTTTACAAAAAAGGCCTTTCTTCCACCAATATTGAGTCTCCACCTTCTACCTTTAGGCACCATTAAGAGAGCATAGTTGTCATTCTGTGTGTAGTGTTCCAAAGCTTATTAATTGATGCATATTGTGTTATTACTTGTTCTTGTACTATTTGTATCTAGTCACCTTTATGAACTTTGCAGGTGTCCTATGCATTTATTGCTACTCTATGAGGGACAAGATGATTGCCACTATGCTATGTTTTCTACATGTGAAACAAGCAAATGTTTTTCA
Source organism: Avena sativa (assembly GCA_916181665.1). NCBI lineage: Eukaryota > Viridiplantae > Streptophyta > Magnoliopsida > Poales > Poaceae > Avena > Avena sativa. Next base: position 80,886,304 of record OV702299.1, on the reverse strand, counting down.
ATGCGTGTTATTCATGATCTTTGTTTGTAGCTTGTCATGTTGCATGCATAGTTACTATGTCCTATTGTTAGAACTCCATCTTTCATGCACATGTTTAGAGTTCTTTGATCCCAGCTTTCAATGCTTGCATATGGTTGGATCTTTCTTGTGAGGGTGCATGTCACCTAAAAAAACGGTTTATCACTTACCTACTCGAGGATGAGCAGGAGTTAAGCTTGGGGATGTTGATACGTTGGAAACATATCTATAATTTTTGATGCTCCATGCTTGTTTAGTATCTACTTTGCTTTCCTTTTCCACACTTTGAGGTGTTTTTTACATGTTTTTTGGTACTAACCTACTAACAAGTTGCAACAGTGCCAAATGCCTGTTTTCTGTTGTTTTTGGTTTCAGAAAAGTTAGTAAAGAAATATTCTCGAAATTGGATGGGACAAATGTCAAAGTCAATTACTTTCCATGGGGAACGATAAGTCCAGAGGGGAGCCGGAGGGGCCAGCCAGGGGACCAGACCCACCCCAGGCGCGGGTGGGCCCTGCCCCACGCCTTGCTAGGGTTTGCAGCCCCTGGCCGCAGCCTCGGCCTCCCCCTTCGCCTATAAGAATCCCTCGATGAAGAAACCCTGAGTACCCAATCAAATATCCACGAAACCGTCTGTAGCCACCGCCACCATCGTCCCTAGATCGGGGGATCTGAAGTTCTTCCCGACACCCTGCCGGAGGGGAGATCATCCCGGAGGCCTTCTCTCCGGTATGATGCGTGAGTAGTTCAACCTTGGACTATGGGTCTATAACATCCCAAAAAATCATGTTTCAAACTCATGCATATCATCCATTCATTCATGATCATTTAGGGTTTCATTACAAAATCATTTCAAAAACAGGAGCATATATGGCTCATTATTTTATGTATGAACACTCTAGCCTTTGGGCTACTTGCTATTGAGTGAGATGCAAATAATCATTCAGTAGGGTTTTGAATTCAAATATAAGTGGTTACAAAAGTTTGAATAAAGTTCCCAAACAAAGTTTGAGATAAAACCAAGTTTATGCCTATTATATCACATAATGGCTTGGTTTTAATTCTAATTTTCAAATAACCCAAGTTGGTTTTTGTAAACAGATAGGTTTGACACTTATTTGAGTGCAAGATTCATTATACAAAAATCTGGAGAAGATTTGAAATCAAACATATTTGAAATTGGAGTTTGAAATCAGTTTTAGAAATTAAAACAGAAAAAGAAAAAAGAATAAGAAGGAAAAAAATAGCCAAACAGCTAACAGGCCCAACCAGCCCAACTAGCCCAGCAACCCCCCCTCGCGAAGCGTTTCCTTTACTCACACCCGCACCCACAGAGTCGCTGACGCAAGGGCCCCACCTTCTCTCTCGTTCACTCGCTGACAGCCGCGGCCCACACGGCGTCATCGTCTCCACCCCGGCGACGTGTTCTTCCCCAAATCAAGCGAGCGTTTCCTGTTTAATATCGCGTCATCAATTCTCGTTGATTGCAAGAGTGATTCACACCCCCGTCTCGTCTACTTAAACCCCCTCTGCCCCCTCTCCATTTTCCCCTAGACCCTGAGCATAGAGCGCCCCCAGGCTGCCCGCAATCGCTCTTGCACCGCCGCAGGCAGAACCCTCTCCGGCGACCAATCCCGGTGAGCTCCGTGCGCCCCTTCCCCTCTAGTTCATGCAGACAGCCTCGCAACTTCCTTGCGCACATTCTGACACCATTGGTTCATCCTATACTGCCCCAGGTCGTCGACTTCATCAAGCACTGCAAGCTCCCGTCGACGTCTTCAACTCCGGCGACTAAATTCGGTGAGCCCCGTGTTCCCCTTCGCTTCTGATTCACACGAGCGTGTTCGCCGTAGCCTTGCGCACCCCCTGATGCCTTTGATTCGTGCTAGGGTGACCCGGAGCACCGCCAACGACTTTGTCACCGAACACCCGACGCTGTCTTCAACTCCGACGAGCCCGTGCCGCCGTGTCCGTGCGCCCCTTGTCAAGCCGTCGCCACGTTGAGCTTCAGTACACCGTCGCGAGTCTGGTAAGCACCTCCGACGACCCCAGAGCCCCCTGTAGCCACCACGCCGCCGTAGACAGAGCCGCCGCCGCCAGTCGTCGCCGCTAGCGCCGCTAGAGTGTGGTCGTTTGATCGCGCACCGTTGGATCCAGATCTGACGGGCTAGATAGAACACTTAAACGAAGGGGTATGAGTAGATCTGGGCCGTGCAGATTAAGTTAGATCTAACGGCCTGTGTGCGTGATCCTGAGCGAACCGGTATGCACCAATCAGAACATGACGCGTGGCCAGGAATTAGATTTAAAATCAGAATTTGAATCTATTAGTTGTTTGATTTTGTTTTAGCCATAACTTTTGATTCCCACGTCCAAATTTGATGAATTTTATATCAATAGAATCAGGAGAGAAAGCCCTTTCCAAATATGCAATGTGTTTAATGTTTTGTTTCTGTTAAAATGGTTTTATTTACAGAAACATGTGTAGGCCTATTTTGTGTATATAAATTATTTAAGAAATGTTTTAGTGTTTAAATAAATGTGGTTTGGCAAGTTTTGAACTTGTTTATGAACCAGTACTGTGCACTTGTCTGGTTGAGTTTAGAAAAATCATCACATATCATATTGCATGCATTCATATATTTTTGCTTGTATTAATTTTGTATGTGATTTGTTGCTATGATTTTATGTGTATATTTTGGTGCCAATAGTGATTGTGATGGTGAGGAGTGTAGCTACTCTCCAAACTACCAAGGCAAGTGGTGCTTCATGATATTTTTATCCCTATGTTTTCTACTAAGCATTAGAAATATTTTGCTAGTCTTGCATGTTATATTTTGCTTATGCTATGCTTGGGAAATCCTAGTAGTTGTAGAATTGCTAGAAATTTATAAGTTAAGATGCTTATCTATGTCATGCTTAGCCTAGCTAGTAGCAACCAAGGGTGGTGAAATATACATGCTATGATAAAAATATTTCTAAGTCTTTGGACTTGTGTTTTGCCTAATAAAACAACTAAGTGAATGAAACACCTGGGTGGAATGGAAGGAATGGTTTATGTTGAGTAGTTACACAAGGCCCATTTCTATGGTTTACCTTGTGTATCTCACTTGTGGAAAGCCACCCAGGAACAAAGGGATTTGAGAGGCCAAATGTTAAGAAGCTTCTAGTGCAACCACTTGGCAATATGGGCTCTGCCAGGATCATATAAGTTGCAATAACTTAGACATTTGGACAGTTGGTGGTAGTGGGATGATAGGTTGGAGCGCGTCCATTTGGTCTAAGGGAAGGCTTCTGAAAGGTCCTGTCTTGGTGAAAATCAAGGCTTGTGGGGAAAGTGCACAACCTCTGTAGATGGAAGAATCTAAGTACTTAGCCATGTCCCTGGTATTGGACAACTTGAGCATCAAGACATGGAAGCTATCAAGAATCTCCTCATCCCAATTTCTAAGTAAAAACTTGTGGTTGAACAAGGGTGAAGGACCCCAATGTCTATTGGTGGTTCCTTGGGAAAAGTTTTTGACAAAGAAAAACTTAGTGATTTCAACTAATAGGCAAACCCTATTTTGAGCAAAGCAAGCCTAAGCTACACTTAGCCCAATTGCATATAGTATCTAGTCCACCAAAATTACACTAAGGTATCACTTGCCAATACTATTCCAATGTATTGACCCACTGTGGCTGTAACTTGTGATGTTGCAGGTTACTCTGATGAGGATTAGGAGTCATGAGTCTACACTCAACATGTTTGCCTGTGGCACATGAAGATGAAAACTTTTATCTATTTACCTATTTAAACTCTTGTATTAGGCCTGTGGCCTTGGAGTTGTAAAGACTATGTTTGTCTCTGGAATGACTGTAATAATGACCTTTGTTTCTGTGTACTTCATCTTAAACTATGGATGCTAGCATTGATCCAGGGACTAGCATTGAAATCACAGGGATCCTTTTCCTTTATAAAGGAGGGATCTTACAGATGGTATCAGAGCACTGTGTTGCCTATAGGATTATGACCCCAGGATTGGAAACCACTAAGGAAAAATTGTCAACAACTTCCACACTTGTCTATTCTTCTCGTAAACTTTTCTAATCTTCTTTCTCATCCCTATTTGTATATGAACTCCATCAATGAAGCCGTAAGGAAGGGACCACTCATGACAATGACTTTGGAGTGTGAGACAGAATTTCCCAAGGTTCTCAAGGACCTCATGGTTGCAATGGGAATACATGGTGCAGCTGTGTACAAAGGTTTTCCTCTGATGGATGAAGGAGTTGAGTACTGGTGGGTGCAACTTCACTTGTATAAAAACAAGGAAGACAACCACAAAGAATCAGGATTCTGCATGGTCACCAATTCAGTGGTGCACACTACATTCTTTGATTCAGCAAGGGATGCAGCTTGGAAAGCCATCAAAGAACTTGGTGATAGAGTCAAGTGCAGAATGCTCAACATCCAAAATGACCTAAAGGTAGAGAAGAAACATATCCAAGAGTTGGAGGCTACCAACCAAATCTTAAGAGGAGACATTATAGACTTAGTGATGGAGTCATGTGCTCAAGATAGACTGGTTGCTTCTAGAAATATTGTGTTAGCCAACTTGTCTAGTGAGATAGGATTGTAAACGTACTTCGTTAGTTGGACCACCACACTTATCACCTTATTTTCCAAATGTTGCTTGAAATAAGTTGAACCTTGGTTTTGTAATGGTTTCATGTATGCCATGACTTGTGTGTTTTAAGTTCCAAAGTTATGCATGTGATGTCTTGTCTTGTGACTTGTATTAAATTGTGTTGTTTCTAACTTTTTCTATATTATAAATAGATGCCTAATGTTACCCTCAGCACTGTTGAAGAGTTCCAAGGAACTCGTTTTGGCCCTCGTATTATTGAGCTCACTACTTTGCTCAATCTCCCTCTTCCTACCATCATGGTGCTTCCCCTCACCAAGTTTGAGAGGAAAGACCTTTGGGGTTTCAAGGTCAATCAGCCAGGACGCCAGACCGAGCCAGTCACGGAGGCCATCATCTTCAAGCTCATGCACGATGACAAGGAGAGAGGCCTAGAGGTAGTCATGCAGGACTTGATTGGACGTCTGTTAGGGAGACACTCTCGACAGGTTAGAGGTACTCACTTCCACGCCTTCGGTAGATATGATGAGGATGGAGAGGCCATCGACTTCGAGGACACTTCGAGGGAGATGGCAGAGCCGATTCGTCTATACCTCCAGGCACGTGGACACTGATAGGATGTAACATCCCTAAAATCATGTTTCAAACTCATGCATATCATCCATGCATCCATGATCATTTAGGATTTCATTTCAAAAATCATTTAAAAAACAGGAGCATTTTTGCTCAATATTTTATGTAAGTTTACTCAAGCCCTTGTGCTACTTGTTTGAGAAAGGTACTGTTAACCATTCAGTATTGTTTAGAATCCAAACTCAAGTGCTTTCAAAAACTTGAGCAAAGTCTCAAAGCAAAATATGAAATAAAACCAATTCTATGCCCATTATCACACCTCATAAAGGCATGGTTTTATTTTAATTTTCAAAAGACCCAAGTGTTTTTGAGTAAACAGATGTATTTGACACTTATTTGAGTACAAGATTTATTGTACAAAAACCCTGAAAAGTTTTGGAATCAAACATATTTGAATTTAAGTTTGAAAACCATTTTAGAAAAGCAAACAGGAAAAGAAAAAGCTTAAAAGAGAAAAAAATAAGCCTTCAGTCGAATCTGGCCCAGCTAAGCCCAGCACCCCCACCCCGCGAACCGTTTTCCTTCACTCGCCCCCGCACCCGCTGAGTGACTGATAGGCAAGACCCACTCCCCCTCTGTTTCTCTCGCTGACAGCCAAGGCCCACACGGCGTCGTCGTCTCCACCCTCACCGCGACGTGTTCTTCCCCAAATCACGCCGTGTGTTACCTGGTTGATTCGCTCGTCAATTCGCGTTGATTGCAGGAGTAATTCACGCCCCCGCCTAGCCTACTTAAACCCCCTCTTCCCCCTCTCCATTTCCCCCCAACCTCCGAGCACTAAGCGCCCCCAGGCTGCCCGCATTCATCCTCGCACCGCCACAGACAGAGAGCACTCCGGCGATCGATTCCGGTGAGCCTCGTGCACCCCTCTCCCTCTGGTTCTTGCAGACAGCCTCGCCACTTCATTGTGCATCTGCTAACACCCCTGGTTTGCCTGCTCGTGACCCATGACGCCGTCTTCGTTCACGCCCGCAACCACCAGAGCCGCCGCTCGACTCCGACGAGCAATAGCGGTAAGAATCGAGCGCCCCTTGCCTTCCCTTTGGTACTGTCCTATTCGCCAGACCCTTGAGCGTCTCCTAAACCCTCTGGCTTGTGCTAGGTTGACGCAGAGCCTCGGCAACGACCTCGACATCAAGCAACAGACGCCGCCCGCAACTCCAACGAGCTCCAACGACTGCGTCCGTGCGCCCCTTGCCAAGCCGTCGCCAGGTTGAGCATCAGCACGTCGTCGCGTTTCTGGTAAGCGTCTCCGACGACCCCCTAGCCATCTGTAGCGCCGCGCCGCCGTAGGCAGAGCTCGCCGCCACCAGTAGCGACCGCCAGCACCGCCCAACTTTGGTCGTTTGATCCAGAGCCATTGGATCTGGATCCAGCGTGCGAGATTAGTTCACTTAACGAACCGTTACGAGTAGATCTGGGCCGTGCAGATTATGTTGATCTAACGGCTCACAGGCGCGATCCAACGTGAAGCGGTATGGGCCAATTAGATTAAGACGCGTGGCAGTGGTTTAGATTTAAAAAACTGGATTTGAATCTATTAGATGTTCAAATTTGTTTTGGCTATAACTTTTGATTCCCATGTTAGAATTTGACAAATTTTATATCAATGGAATCAGGAGAACAAGGCCTTTCTAAATATGCAATGTGTTTAATCTTTTGCTTCTGTTAAAATGGTTTTATTTGCGGAAACTTGTGTAGGGCTAATTTGAGTGTATGAAATGTTTAGGAAATGTTTTAGGGTTTAAAAAAATGTTGTTTGACAAGTTTTTAACTTGTTAATGAACCAGTACTGTATACTTTCTTGGTTGAGTTTTAAAAATCATCACATATCATTTTGCATGCGTGCATATATTTTTTATTGTATATGTTTTGTATGTGATTTGTTGCTATAATTCTTTGTGTAGATTTTGGTGCTAGTGATTGTGATTGTGAAGAGTGTAACTACTCTCCAAACTACCAAGGCAAGTGGTACTTCATGAATATTTTTATCCCTATGTTTTTACTAAGCATTAGAAATATTTTGTTAGACTTGCATGTTATATTTTGCTTATATGCCATGTTGGGAAATCCTAGTAGTTGTAGAATTGCTAGAAAATTTCTAAGTTAAGATACTATCTATGCCATGCTTAGCCTAGCTAGTAGCAACCAAGGGTTGGTGAAATATATACATGCTATGATGAAATTATTTCTAAGTCCTTTGGACTTGTGTTTTGCCTAATAAAACAACTAAGTAAATGAAACACCTGGGTGGAATGGAAGGAATGGTTTGTGTTGAGTGGTTACACAAGGCCAGGGGACTGGTGAACCTTGTGTATCTCACTTGTGGAAAGCCACCCAGGAACAAAGAGATTTTAGAGGCCAAGTGTTGAGAAGCTTCTAGTGCAGCCACTTGGCAATATGGGCTCTGCCTGGTTCATATAGGTTGCTAGAACTTAGCCATTTGGACAGTTGGTGGTAGTAGGAATGATAGGTTGGAACGCGTCCATTTGGTCTAAGGGAAGGCTTTTGAAAGGTCCTGTCGTGGTGAAAATTAAGTCTGGTGGGGAAAGTGCACAACCTCTGCAGATGGAAAAATCTAAGTACTTAGCCATGTCCCTGGAAAAGGACAACTTGAGCATGAAGACATGGAATCTATCAAGAATCTCCTCATCCCAATTTCTAAGTAAAACTTGTGGGTGAACAAGGGTGAAGGACCTCAATGTCTATTGGTGGTTCCTTGGGAAAAGTTTTGACAAAGAAAAACTTAGTGAATTTCAACTAATAGGCAAAACCTATTTTGAGCAAAGCAAGCCAAGCTACACTTAGCCAAATTGCATATAGTATCTAGTCCACCTAAATTATACTAAGGTATCACTTGCCAATACTATTCCAATGTATTGACCCACTGTGGCTGTAACTTGTGATGTTGCAGGTTACTCTGATGAGGATTAGGAGTCATGAGTCTACACTCAACATGTTTGCCTGTGGCACATGAAGATGAAGACTTTTATTTATTTACTTATTCAAACTCTTGTACTAGGCCTGTGGCCTTGGAGTTGTAAAGACTATGTTTATCTCTGGAATGGCTGTAATAATGACCTTTGTATCTATGTACTTCATCTTAAATTGTGGATGCTAGCATTGATCTAGGGACTAGCATTGCAATCACAGGGATCCTTTTTCCTTTATAAAGGAGGGATCTTACATAGGACCAACATCATGCTCAGCAATGACGAACTCTAGGTGCAGCTTCGTGAGAAGGACAAGCTCTTCGCGGAGCAAGATGAGATAGTCAAGGAGATGGAGGCAAAGTTCGAGAGTCAGGACAGAAAGTTCAAGAGTCAAGAGAAGCGAGTCCAAGATAGGAACAAGAGGATTCGAGACATGACTGCAGAACTGGAGGCCAGGGACTTCGAGCTCGAGCATCAGCAGACTATGATTGAGAGGCTTCGTTCTCAGAAGAGGGCTCTCAAAGCCAAAGTAGAGACCTTGACCACCAATGTCGAGGAATACAAGACCGCTATGGAGAATGCAGGTCTTACCTTTGTTGAGGAGGAGCTTGATGCCGAGGAGTAGTGATGACTACTCATTTATCATTTATTTACCATGCTTTTCATTGAGTCGCAATGACCATCCAACATGTGGATGGCTTGCTATTAGTGTGTTTACTTTGCAAACTTGTCGTTTATGTTATTGAACTATTATTATTATGATGCATGTTTGGTGATTGTTTATGTGATGTAGTGTGCATGTTAGCATCTATGGGTATCTCATTCTTATCTCTATTGAACAAACCACAGATGCCTCCCCGTCGTGCCAATCCCAACCCCAACAACAACAACATCACCCCTGAGATGCAGCAAATGATGACAGCTCAGACTCAGCTGATGCAAATGATGACTACGTTCATCCAGAACCAGAACAACAACAACAATAACAACAACAACAACAACAACAACCCACCAGGTTTTGACATGCTTACCAGGTTCTTGAGATTGAGGCCAGCAAAGTTCTTAGGAACAACTGATCCTATGGTGGCCAATGATTGTCTACGCTCTTTGAAGAAGGACTTGGTAACAGTTGGATGTACTGATGAAGAGAAAGTCAGATTTGCAGCTCACTTGTTGGAAGGACCAGCAGCCACTTGGTGGGATAACTTCCAGATCACCACTCCCATTGCAGATGTGACATGGGCTATCTTTGAAGATGGTTTTCGTACTGCTCACATCTCATCTGGAGTGATGAGTCTGAAGAAGAAAGAGTTCCATAATCTGAAGCAGCGCCACCGCAGCGTGGCTGAATATATTGAAGAGTTCAACAATCTGGCGCGTTATGCACCGGACGAAGTTGACACCGATGCCAAGAGGAAGGAAAAGTTCCTTGAAGGGTTGAATGATGAACTGAACCTGTATCTATCAGTGGCCTATGTTCCCACTTATCAGTCTCTTTGTGATAAGGCTGCTATTTTGGAGAACAAAATGAAGCAAGTTGAGAGTAGAAAGAGAAAGCACTCGGACAAGCACAACTCGGGATCGTCTCACAAGCATTCCCACTATGATGATAGTGGAAGCTCAGGATCCCACAAGCATGGGAAATTCAACAAGCACCACAACCACAACCGTCATCATGACAACAAGCATCACCGTAGTCATGACAATGACAAGTACAAGAACCACAAGGGTGGATATAAGAGCCACCACAGTGGTAGTGGAAGTGGCAGTGGAAGCCAGCCTGTCAAGAAGGATATTAGTCAGGTTGAGTGTTTCAAGTGCAAGAAGATGGGGCATTATGCAAATGAATGCCCAGAAAAGAAAGTTGAAGGACCCAACAAGCCCAACCCTTTTCAGAAGGGACAAGTGAACCACATCAATGTGGAGGAAATCTATGCAGAGCCAGATGCTGTTGCTGGTAAGTTCAAACTCAATTCTATTCCAGCACTTGTTCTTTTTGATACTGGAGCATCGCATTCATTCATATCAAAAGCATTTGTTGAAAGAAATGGGTTTCCAACTGAAAACATTGGGTGTCCAATAAAAGTTAGTTCTCTAGGTGGAGATATGATAGTAAGTCTTGGATGCCAGGATCTAGTGATAGAGTTTGGAAAGCATAAGTTTCTAGTGAGTCTGATAATCCTAGATTCCCAAGGGCTGGATGTAATTTTGGGAATGGATTGGATGGCTAAGTACGAAGGAGTACTAGATTGTGCTAATCGTATTGTTGCACTCACAACCCCGGAAAGGAAACGGATTAGATTCAAGTATAACTTTGAATCAAAAGGGAGTAAGCTAAATTCTCTTAAGGGGGTTAGCATAGACAGTGTGCCAATTGTGAGTGAATATTCGGATGTGTTTCCGGAAGAATTGCCAGGAATGCCACCAGATAGAGATGTGGAGTTTCTTATTGATTTGCTACCAGGATCTAGACCAATAGCAAAGAGGCCGTACAAGATGTCGGTTGATGAACTGAAAGAGCTCAAGAAACAACTTGGAGAACAGTTGCAGAAAGGATTTATTCAACCAAGTTCTTCATCTTGGGGAGCCCTAGTGTTGTTTGTGGAAAAGAAAGATAGAAGTCAAAGGTTATGCATTGATTACCGTTCACTCAATGAGGTGACTATCAAGAACAAATACCCTATGCCTAGAATCAATGACTTGTTTGATCAGCTGGAAGGAGCTTGTGTGTTCTCAAAGATTGATCTCCGGTCAGGCTATTTCCAACTCAAGATAAGGGAGCAAGACATACCTAAGACAGCTTTCACCACAAGGTATGGATTGTATGAGTATACCGTGATGCCATTTGGTTTGAGCAATGCACCAGCATACTTCATGAATATGATGAACAAGGTTTTCATGGAATTTCTTGATAAGTTTGTTCTCATTTTCATCGATGACATTTTGATCTATTCCAAGAGCAAAGAAGAACATGAAGGACATTTGCGTTTGATACTTGAGAAGCTTAGAGAGCATAAACTGTATGCCAAATTCAGCAAGTGTGAATTCTGGTTGAATGAAGTTGGATTTCTTGGACACGTTGTGTCAGGAGATGGTGTTGCAGTTGATCCTGCTAGAGTTTTAGCTGTAACTGAATGGGAATCTCCCAAGTCAGTGAAAGAAGTTCGTAGTTTCCTTGGCTTAGCAGGTTACTACAGAAGGTTCATTGAGAATTTCTCCAAGGTAGCTAAGCCTATGATAGAATTGCTAAAGAAAGACAAGAAATTTGCTTGGTCTGAAGGTTGTGAACTCAGCTTTCAAGAATTGAAGAAGAGACTTGTGACAGCACCAGTCTTATGTCTACCAGATTTGGAGAAGGATTTCCAAGTGTATTGTGATGCATCTCATCATGGTTTGGGTGCAGTACTTATGCAAGAAGGAAAAGTTGTGGCTTATGCCTCGAGACAACTCAAAACTCATGAAGTAAACTACCCTACTCATGATTTAGAGTTATCCTCTGTTGTCCATGCACTCAAAACACGGAGACACTACCTTTTGGGAAAGCGATATGAAGTGTTCACAGATCACAAGAGTTTGAAGTATATCTTCACCCAGAAAGAAATTAACATGAGACAAAGAAGATGGCTAGAACTCATCAAGGACTATGACTTGAGTTTGCAATACCACCCCGGTAAAGCAAATGTTGTAGCGGATGCTCTTAGCCGTAAGGTTTTTGTGAATGTCTTACTAAGGGAGAATTGCCAGATGATCTGTGTGCCCAATTTAGAGATCTCAGATTGGATATTGTGCCTAAAGGACATCTAATGTCTTTGGATGTTCAACCCACTTTGATGGACAAGATCAAAGAAGCCCAGAAGACTGGTAAGGAAATTGAGGAGATTAAGGAAAAGATTGGCAAAGGAAAAGCCAAAGGATTCCATGAAGACGAACAGGGTACTTTATGGCATGGGAAACGTATCTGTGTTCCACAAGATCCGGAGCTTCGGAAACTGATTTTACAAGAAGCACATAACTCACCATATTCTATTCATCCGGGTAACACCAAGATGTACATGGATATGAAAGAAAGATTTTGGTGGAATAATCTCAAGAAGGACATCGCCGAACATATTGCTTTGTGTGATGTATGTAGCAGAGTGAAGGCGGAACATCAGAAACCAGCAGGTTTGCTTCAACCACTACCTATTCCTGATTGGAAGTGGGACAAGATTGGTATGGACTTCATTACCGGATTGCCAAGGACCCGGTCAGGATATGATTCTATTTGGGTAGTAGTGGATCGCCTAACTAAAGTGGCACATTTCATACCCGTGAAGACAACTTACACAAGTGCAAAATTGGCCAAGATCTATATGAGTAGAATTGTATGTCTACATGGAGTACCCAAGAGTATTGTGTCTGATAGGGGAACACAATTCACTTCTCATTTTTGGAGGCAATTACATGAGTCATTGGGAACGAGGTTGGAATTCAGCACTGCTTTTCATCCACAAACTGATGGACAAACACAAAGGACTAATCAGATTCTTGAAGATATGTTGAGGGCATGTGCCCTAGACTATGGAGCCAGTTGGGATGAAAGTCTGACTTACGCAGAATTTTCTTATAACAATAGCTATCAAGCCAGTATTGAGATGGCACCATTTGAGTTTCTCTATGGGATAAAATGTACCACCCCATTGTTATGGAATGGTGTGGGAGAAAGAAGTTTGTTCGGACCAGAACTTATCAAAGAAGCTGAAGAGAAAGTCAAGCTGGTTAAGGACAAATTAAAAATAGCACAGTCCCGACAGAAAAGCTACGTAGATCCTAAGCGTAGAGAAGTCACCTATGAAGTTGGTGATAGAGCTTATCTTAGAGTGTCACCACTTCGTGGAGTGAAGAGATTTGGCGTCAAAGGTAAATTGGCCCCAAGATATGTTGGACCATTCAAGATTGTGAGTCGCAAAGGAGAAGTAGCCTATGAGATTGAATTGCCAGAATCTTTGTCAGCTGTTCATAATGTGTTTCATGTGAGTCAGCTTAAGAAATGTCATTCGGAAATGGAAGAGACTTCTTTGAAAGATACTATACCTTTGGAAGAGGTTCAGTTGGAGAGTGACCTCACTTATGAAGAGAAACCTATCAAGATTCTTGAGACTGCAGAAAGAGTTACTCGGACTAAGACTATCAAGTTCTACAAAGTTTAGTGGAACCATCATTCCGAAGAAGAAGCAACATGGGAAAGAGAAGATGATCTTCGGAAAGACCACCCTCACCTATTTGCTAGCCAATCCGAATCTCGAGGGCGAGATTCACCTTAAGGGGGTTAGATTTGTAACATCCCAAAAAAAATCATGTTTCAAACTCATGCATATCATCCATTCATTCATGATCATTTAGGGTTTCATTACAAAATCATTTCAAAAAACAGGAGCATATAAGGCTCATTATTTTATGTATGAACACTCTAGCCTTTGGGCTGCTTGCTATTGAGTGAGATGCAAATAATCATTCAGTAGGGTTTTGAATTCAAATATAAGTGGTTAAAAAAGTTTGAATAAAGTTTCCAAACAAAGTTTGAGATAAAACCAAGTTTATGCCTATTATATCACATAATGGCTTGGTTTTAATTCTAATTTTCAAATAACCCAAGTTGGTTTTTGTAAACAGATAGGTTTGACACTTATTTGAGTGCAAGATTCATTGTACAAAAATCTGGAGAAGATTTGAAATCAAACAGATTTGAAATTGGAGTTTGAAATCAGTTTTAGAAATTCAAACAGAAAAAGAAAAAAGAATAAGAAGGAAAAAAATAGCCAAACAGCTAACAGGCCCAACCAGCCCAACTAGCCCAGCACCCCCCCCCCCTCGCGAAGCGTTTCCTTTACTCACACCCGCACCCACAGAGTCGCTGATGCAAGGGCCCCACCTTCTCTCTTGTTCACTCGCTGACAGCCGCGGCCCACACTGCGTCATCGTCTCCACCCCGGTGACGTGTTCTTCCCCAAATCAAGCGAGCGTTTCCTGTTTAATATCGCGTCGTCAATTCCTGTTGATTGCAGGAGTGATTCACGCCCCCGTCTCGCCTACTTAAACCCCCTCTGCCCCCTCTCCATTTTCCCCCAGACCCCAAGCACAGAGCGCCCCCAGGCTGCCCGCAATCGCTCTTGCACCGCCGCAGGCAGAACCCTCTCCGGCGACCAATCCCGATGAGCTTCGTGTGCCCCTTCCCCTCTAGTTCATGCAGACAGCCTCGCAACTTCCTTGCGCACATTCTGACACCATTGGTTCATCCTATACTGCCCCAGGTCGTCGACTTCATCAAGCACTGCAAGCTCCCGACGACGTCTTCAACTCCGGCGACTAAATTCGGTGAGCCCCATGTTCCCCTTTGCTTCTGATTCACACGAGCGTGTTCGCCGTAGCCTTGCGCACCCCCTGATGCCTTTGATTCGTGCTAGGGTGACCCGGAGTGCCGCCAACGACTTCGTCACCGAACACCCGACGCTGTCTTCAACTCCGACGAGCCCGTGCCGCCGTGTCCGTGCGCCCCTTGTCAAGCCGTCGCCACGTTGAGCTTCAGTACACCGTCGCGAGTCTGGTAAGCACCTCCGACGACCCCAGAGCCCCTGTAGCCACCACGCCGCCGTAGACAGAGCCGCCGCCGCCAGTCGTCGCCGCTAGCGCCGCCAGATTGCGGTCGTTTGATCGCGCACCGTTGGATCCAGATCTGACGGGCTAGATAGAACACTTAAACGAAGGGGTACGAGTAGATCTGGGCCGTGCAGATTAAGTTAGATCTAATGGCCTATGTGCGTGATCCTGAGCAAACCGGTACGCACCAATCAGAACATGACGCGTGGCTAGGAATTAGATTTAAAATCAGAATTTGAATCTATTAGTTGTTTGATTTTGTTTTAGCCATAACTTTTGATTCCCACGTCCAAATTTGATGAATTTTATATCAATGGAATCAGGAGAGAAAGCCCTTTCCAAATATGCAATGTGTTTAATGTTTTGTTTCTGTTAAAATGGTTTTATTTACAGAAACATGTGTAGGCCTATTTTGTGTATATAAATTATTTAAGAAATGTTTTAGTGTTTAAATAAATGTGGTTTGGCAAGTTTTGAACTTGTTTATGAACCAGTATTGTGCACTTGTCTTGTTGAGTTTAGAAAAATCATCACATATCATATTGCATGCATTCATATATTTTTTCTTGTATTAATTTTGTATGTGATTTGTTGCTATGATTTTATGTGTAGATTTTGGTGCCAATAGTGATTGTGATTGTGAGGAGTGTAGCTACTCTCCAAACTACCAAGGCAAGTGGTGCTTCATGATATTTTTATCCCTATGTTTTCTACTAAGCATTAGAAATATTTTGCTAGTCTTGCATGTTATATTTTGCTTATGCTATGCTTGGGAAATCCTAGTAGTTGTAGAATTGCTAGAAATTTATAAGTTAAGATGCTTATCTATGTCATGCTTAGCCTAGCTAGTAGCAACCAAGGGTGGTGAAATATACATGCTATGATAAAAATATTTCTAAGTCTTTGGACTTGTGTTTTGCCTAATAAAACAACTAAGTGAATGAAACACCTGGGTGGAATGTAAGGAATGGTTTATGTTGAGTGGTTACACAAGGCCCATTTCTATGGTTTACCTTGTGTATCTCACTTGTGGAAAGCCACCCAGGAACAAAGGGATTTGAGAGGCCAAATGTTAAGAAGCTTCTAGTGCAACCACTTGGCAATATGGGCTCTGCTAGGATCATATAAGTTGCAATAACTTAGACATTTGGACAGTTGGTGGTAGTGGGATGATAGGTTGGAGCGCGTCCATTTGGTCTAAGGGAAGGCTTCTGAAAGGTCCTGTCTTGGTGAAAATCAAGGCTTGTGGGGAAAGTGCACAACCTCTGCAGATGGAAGAATCTAAGTACTTAGCCATGTCCCTGGTATTGGACAACTTGAGCATCAAGACATGGAAGCTATCAAGAATCTCCTCATCCTAATTTCTAAGTAAAAACTTGTGGTTGAACAAGGGTGAAGGACCCCAATGTCTATTGGTGGTTCCTTGGGAGAAGTTTTTGACAAAGAAAAACTTAGTGATTTCAACTAATAGGCAAAACCTATTTTGAGCAAAGCAAGCCTAAGCTACACTTAGCCAAATTGCATATAGTATCTAGTCCACCAAAATTACACTAAGGTATCACTTGCCAATACTATTCCAATGTATTGACCCACTGTGGCTGTAACTTGTGATGTTGCAGGTTACTCTGATGAGGATTAGGAGTCATGAGTCTACACTCAACATGTTTGCCTGTGGCACATGAAGATGAAGACTTTTATCTACTTACCTATTTAAACTCTTGTATTAGGCATGTGGCCTTGGAGTTGTAAAGATTATGTTTGTCTCTGGAATGACTGTAATAATGACCGTTGTTTCTGTGTACTTCATCTTAAACTGTGGATGCTAGCATTGATCCAGGGACTAGCATTGCAATCACAGGGATCCTTTTCCTTTATAAAGGAGGGATCTTACAGATGGTATCAGAGCACTGTGTTGCCTGTAGGATTATGACCCTAGGATTGGAAACCACTAAGGAAAAAATTTCAACAACTTCCACACTTGTCTATTCTGCTCGTAAACTTTTCTAATCTTCTTTCTCATCCCTATTTGTAGATGAACTCCATCAACGAAGCCGTAGGAAGGGACCACTCATGACAATGACTTTGGAGTGTGAGACAGAATTTCCCAAGGTTCTCAAGGACCTCATGGTTGTAATGGGAATACATGGTGCAGCTGTGTACAAAGGTTTTCCTGTGATGGATGAAGGAGTTGAGTACTGGTGGGTGCAACTTCACTTGTATAAAAACAAGGAAGACAACCACAAAGAATCAGGATTCTGCATGGTCACCAATTAAGTGGTGCACACTACATTCTTTGATTCAGCAAGGGATGCAGCTTGGAAAGCCATCAAAGAACTTGGTGATAGAGTCAAGTGCAGAATGCTCAACATCCAAAATGACCTAAAGGAAGAGAAGAAACATATCCAAGAGTTGGAGGCTACCAACCAAACCTTAAGAGGAGACATTATAGACTTAGTGATGGAGTCATGTGCTCAAGATAGACTGGTTGCTTCTAGAAATATTGTGTTAGCCAACTTGTCTAGTGAGATAGGATTGTAAACGTACTTCGTTAGTTGGACCACCACACTTATCACCTTATTTTCCAAATGTTGCTTGAAATAAGTTGAACCTTGGTTTTGTAATGGTTTCATGTATGCCATGACTTGTGTGTTTTGAGTTCCAAAGTTATGCATGTGATGTCTTGTCTTGTGACTTGTATTAAATTGTGTTGTTTCTAACTTTTTCTATCTTATAAATAGATGCCTAATGTTACCCTCAGCACTGTTGAAGAGTTCCAAGGAACTCGTTTTGGCCCTCGTATTATTGAGCTCACTACTTTGCTCAATCTCCCTCTTCCTACCACCATGGTGCTTCCCCTCACCAAGTTTGAGAGGAAAGACCTTTGGGGTTTCAAGGTCAATCAGCCAGGACGCTAGACCGAGCCAGACACGGAGGCCATCATCTTCAAGCTCATGCACGATGACAAGGAGAGAGGCCTAGAGGTAGTCATGCAGGACTTGATTGGACGTCTGTTAGGGAGACACTCTCGACAGGTTAGAGGTACTCACTTCCACTCCTTCGGTAGACGTGATGAGGATGGCGATCTATGTATATTGTCGTATTGACCAATCGAATCTCATAGGATCTTTCTGACTAGTAATTGCATTGTTATGTCTTGCTCAGTTCCTGTCAATTGCCCTACTGTAATTTGTTTACCCTTCATGCCATGTTGTTTATCTAAGGAGAGCACCTCTAGTAAACTATGGACCCCAGTCAAATCTTTACCATTGATACATCTTCCACTGTTACTTGTTCTTGCTGCAAACCATTACCTTCCACACCATACGTTTACTCCTTTGTTATAGCAAACCGGTGAGCTTGACAACCTCACTGATTCGTTGGGGCAAAGTCTTGAGTTTGTGTTGTGCAGGTCTCCGTGTGACATTTCCTTCCTCCTACTGGTTCAATAACCTCGGTTTCTTACTGAGGGAAAACTTGCTGTTGTGCTGCTTCACACCTTGCTCTTGGGGTTCCCAATGAAGCACTCCTACACCAACTCAGCGCTGCATCATCCCTCTCAAGCAATCCTGCAATCAAGATACAAGAAGTCTCTTGTGTCCCCAACACACCCAATACACTTGGCAGGTGTATAGGTGCACTAGTTCAGCGAAGAGATAGTGAAATAAAAGTGGTAACGGTGCCAGAAAATATCTTGACGGTGATGTAAATACTAAAGCAAGCAAACATGCAACAGATCTAGATGCAAATGGTGTTTCAATGTTTAAAAACAAGGCCTAGGGATCATACTTTCACTAGTGAACACTCTCTCATATAAATATCCTCTCTTTATGATACTACTCTTAACTACTCTCCGGTTGGACACTCTAATCATCGGTAGGGCTATAACAACACTCCTCAAAGTCGGCCTTCCCCAATCTAGATAACCCCACACTGTCACCTTGAACGCTAGATGGTTCCAACAAACACCACAAATTTCATAGAGACATCCAACTCCAAATATAACTCATAACAAATATTTAATCTAGCCAAAGTGCCACACATGGTATGCACGCTGTCACTTTCACACACTTGGGGAAAAACATAGATCTATTAAAGCATAAAGAGTACTTATGTAGACTCAAACCTAAGTGCCACCATGGCGTGCACGCTGTCACTTTCACACACATGGGGAGAGCAGAGATCTATTAAAGCACTTGAGTAGCAAGGTAGATCTACTTGATTACAAAGCTCATGATCACAATATGACCATGCATAGAGAGAGATAGAGATGAACACATAGCTACCGGTAGAGCCCTTAGCCTCGAGGAAGAACTACTCCCTCCTCATCATGGGAATCAACAACGGTGATGAAGATGGCGATGGAGATCGATGGAGATGGCTCCGGGGGCACTTCCCCGTCCCGGCAGGGTGCCGAAACAGAGACTTTCTGTCCCCCAAATCTCCCTTTTGGTGTCGGCGGTGCTACGGAGGTTTTTCTGGAAGTATGATGGATTATTTAGGGTTTTCTCCCCGGGGGCTTCTTATAGGCGCAGGAGGCGAGGCTGGGAGGCGGCCGGAGGGCCCACACCCTACCCAGGCATGGGGTAGGGCCCACCCGCTCCTAGTGGGCTGTGGTGACCCTGGTTCGCCTCTCCGTCTCCCCTATGGACTTCGTGACGCCCACGGTAAAATATTGACTTTGGATTTTGTCCCGTCCAATTCCGAGAATATCCATTTTTTAGCTTTCTGAAACCAAAAATAGCAAAAATCAGGCAACTGGCACTGTGGCATCTTGTCAATAGGTTAGTTCCAGAAAGTGTATAAAACATAGCAAAGTAGATACTAAACAAGCATGGAGCATCAAAAATTATAGATACGTTTCCGACGTATCAAGCATCCCCAAGATTAACTCCTGCTCATCCTCGAGTAGGTAAGTGATAAAAGAATAATTTTTGAGGTGACATGCACCATCAAAATCAAGAACAACCCATTTGCAAGCATTGAAAGCTGGGATCAAAGAACTCTAAACATGAGCATGAAAGATGGAGTTCTAACAGTAAGACATAGTAACTATGCATGCAACATGAAAGGATACAAACAAATATCATGAATAACATGCATTTAATTTTTTTTGTTTGTTTCACATATAGAAAACATGGCATAGTGGCATTCATCTTGTCCCTCATAGAGTAGAAAATAGATGCATAGGACACCTTCAAAGTTCACAAGGGTGACTAGAATCAAGTAGCACATGAACAAGTAATATCACAATATGCATCAATCAATAAGTTTTGGGACACTGCACACAAGATGGCAACTATGCTCTCTTAATGGTGCCTAAAAGTAGAAGGTGGAGACTCAAATAATAGTGGAAGACATGCCCTTCACAAAGGGAAGCAGGGATTTCAAGTTTCAAAAAGAGCTTCCAAAAATTATGGTACTTGTTAGCTTTCAGCCCTCATTGCCCCTATCATAAGCATCTTGAAGTGATTAAGGTTAAATTGAACAAACTATGGAGTATATGCTTGACAAATTATAAGTTGGCAATCTCAAGTCCCTTGTATACGAGGGCCGCACCTCATGCTACTCAACTTCAGTCACATGTAAGTTCTTGTCATTGTAAGTATATGCGTATCATAGAGAACCGCCAACGGGGCACCCCTTGCACATGGTACAGGAGCTATCCCATAACCAAAATGACAAGGCAAGCAGACAATGAGCATCTCAGCGATATTTTTATTTACTATGTGCATAGCTCTTTATTGAGGATGCTTCATAGATAGCTCATTATGGTGATGCTGCAAGTTTCCACCATGATTAGGCATGGCTTAGGCTAGCGGCCCAGGCGTTTCTCTAACACAAAATACAAACTCCATGGACTTACAAGTTCCCTCTTTATTTCACACCGGTGACATCCATAGACAAAATAGCATGATATCAATTGAGTACAAGTGCAATGTTGAAAACGTTCCCCGTGACAGCACGGTTCTACTAATTCCAATGTATAAGTGCAAGCATATACAACATAGATGACACAAAGGTTCAAGTTTATTAGGGGCAAAGAATATAAAGTGTGCCATCAAGTTTGTGAGGGCTTTAATCACTAAGTTTTCACATAACAAAAATACTTTTTAGTTAGAAGATAGCTGAAAACAAGAATATACTTGGAATGGTGTAACACACCATGCATAGGAGTTTATAGTGGACACTTTGGAATAACTTGGTTTCTTGGGAGTTGGAAGCATGATTAGAGCTTACTCATACAAGTGGAGGCTAGCAAAAGACTGGAAGCAACCAAATAAGAGAGCAATAATGGCCATAATCATGCAGAGCAACAAAGCATTACTAATCAAAGCATAGAGTGGCACTACAAGTCAAGGACTAAATGATCATAGAGGCTATGGTGACTTGTTCATAGTCATAACATGGTGTGAGCATGTGCCAAGTCAACCCAAACAAAGCATCAAAGAAGAATACCACAATACTATGCTTTTGTATGCTAAAACAACGCATAATTCCTTTAAGGCACATTAAGCAATCCTAATTGTTTGGAACAAGTCATGCTACAGCAATAATCACTAAGCATATGGTCAAAGCAACATCTAGCATGACATGATAAATTCTAAGTCACAGTCAAAACAAGTTGCATTTTGTACCACTTAAGCATGAAGCTTTCTACTCTTTCCAACACCAAACAACTTATTTGAAACAACTCTTGAAGATAATAATCAATAAAGATCAGTGAGATTGTCTCACAAATCCACAAATAATAACTAAAAAGTTCTAAGCTGAAAGCACAAGAAAACTAAGGCTAAACGCAGTGCTAGCAAAAGAGAACACTCACAGACAAAAAGAGTGGAAACTAGAGTGTTCTAGGCAATGAAAACAGAGTGTGTCTCTCTCCAAAAGAAGTGTGTTGTGATAAAACCAACTTACTCAAGCAAACTAAAACCAAAATGAAAACTAAGATGCTCCAAGAACAACACAACAATGCATGAAACAATAAAAACGAAATGTCTAGAAAGACCTGAGATTTTTATTGATGAAGAAGGGGATGCCTTGGGCATCCCCAAGCTTTAACTCTTGTACCTCTTGGATATTTATTAGGGTGACACCAGGGTGGAATCCCCAAGCTTGAGCTTTTGTCCATTCTTCATCTCTTACATTGTTCTCTCTCCACACCTAAATTTTTTTATTCATACAAAACTTCACACAATCTTCATTAGCAACATTAGTGTATTCAAAAGATAATAGACCCTTGGGTTTAGATTTAGGACAGCAAAACTTTTCACTAAAAACACAAGATACTTTAGAAACTCCTTCAAAAAGCTCAGTTTCCAAAAAAGAACCCAAAAAGGAATCAATAAGAAGCAAATGCAAATAATGGCAGAAATCTGTCAAAACAGACCAGTAGGTAGAAACCGATTTTGTAGAAGACCTTATGTTGATCAAATAAAAAAGTGTTGAACTAATGAAATTTCTCTAACATACTGGGGGATTATTCGTAAATTTTCATCTCAATCCGACTTACAGAGACTCCTCACGAATTTTTACGGTGGAGCAGAAAAAATCTGTTTTGAGACAGCAACTCCCCAAATCTTACTTCCCTCTCATTAGAGGTCATTCTTGGCACAAAAAGCAAACAAAAAGGATAAGGAGAGGTAATTACTGAAGTAATAAATTCCAAGACTCAAGAAAACTCTTGGGTTATCTCCCAACAAGTACTTTTCTTTAACGCCTTTAAGTTAGGCTTGATAGTTTGAGAAGATGCTCACATAAGAAATATGAATTGATTTAAAAGAGAGCATCAAGAAGCAAATTCAAAACACATTTAACTCTAACCCATTCCTATGCATAGTAATATTGTAAAGAAAAAATTCATGAAAGCACAAAACAACAAGCATAGGAAAGCAAAACAAGTGCAACTTCAAGATTTTCAACATAAAGAGGGGAAACTTAATATTTTTGAGATGCATAAGACCATGTTTCCCTCTCTCATAATAACTTTCAGTAGCAACATGAACAAAATTAACAATATAAATATCACATAAAACATTATTATCATGAGCCACATGCATAAAATGATTATTACTCTCCACATAAGAATAGCCATTCTTATTAATTGTAGTGGGAGCAAATTCAACAAAATAGCTATCTTTCCAAATGTGTTCATTTGGAAACATATCATCATTGGAAGGAACATTGATAGCACTAATAGCACAACAATTATTAATATTATCATTTTCATAATTTGTGCCAAAGAGATTTAAAATATCAAAAGTAGTGTGCTTTTCCCAATCATGATCACTAATATAGGTGACAAGCATAGGAACATCATCTAGTTCAGACTCATCAGCAAAAACTATGATAGGATTAACATGCTTAGGGGAAGATATTGTTTCCTCTCTCCTTTTACTCCTCTTCTTCTTATTCTCCTCTTTAGGAAGGAGAGGCATGAAAGGAAGCTTCTCCACATACCTTGGTTTATTGTTAGAGACAATAGAAGAAACTTTGGAGGATTCCTCCTTTTCATTAATAAGAATAAAACTCATATCAGTCCTGTCATATTTTGGTAAAATATCATCTTTTATAAGATTTTGAATGTAAGTATTCGTGTGGCAATTATCAACACAATAAAGATGACACCCATGCAGGACGCAATTCATACCAAAAGAACTCATGTCTACCAAAGAAGTTTTTTTGGATAACTCTTCACACCCCAAAAACAATGTAAGTTCATCATGTTGATTATCAGTGATCGCGTTATCACAATACAAGCTTGTAGTACTCATTGGATTAGAAAGGTCATTAGTATGGCCTGAGCATTGAAAATTGAAATGACCCACTTCATAGCAGAGTTCACAAATAAAAGGATAGAGGGCACAATTGTTTTACCAAGATCATTTAGATCCTTATACCATGTTCTGGTTTTTTCATTCCAGTGGGTGATACAATATTCTTATTCTATTTGATTCTTCTCACAAGGTATATGCATACCACAAAAATTAACATGCTTATAATAAATAGTACTTTCAGAAGTTTGAGCATGTTTATTGCAATCATTAATAACATTTTCATTTTCCATGCAAATGTCTTTAAAAGGTTCATGATACATGTCCCATTTTTCTTTAGGAGCATTAATATGGGAAGCAAAGGATCTATAATATCTAACAAGAATTTTAGGATCAAGACCATATTTAGCACTAAGCTCTTGAAAATCAGCAGTTTCAGCAAAAGACTTAATGCAGTCATACTCATAGTTTATACCTGGTCCTTTACCTTTGTCGTTATCCCAATCTTCAGTATTGCTTTGAATTGTTTCAGGAAGATCCCACTTAGATTTTACCTTCTTACTTGTGAAGGATCCCTCTGAACATGTATCTAGATAGTCCTTGTAATGTCCTGAAAGCCTTGCATAAAAATTATTGATAATAATATTACTGGGGAGATCATGAATGGGACATTTGAGCATTAGTGACTTCAATCTCCCCCAAGATTGGGCAATTCTTTCTCCCTCATGAGGATTAAAATTATAAATATAATTCCTATCTTTATGAATTTCATGAGGAGGATAAAATTTAGAGTAAAAGAGAGATTCAAGTTCCTTCCACTCCAAATGATGAGGATCATTTAGTAGATCATACCACTCCCTTGATCTATCCCTAAGTGAGAAAGGGAATAGCTTCCTCTTAACTTGGTGCGTTGAAATACCTACACACTTGAACAACTCGCTAATGACCCACAAATACAGGGGATCGCAATAGTCTTCGCGGATAGTATTACGCAATTTATTGATTCAACACAAGGGGAGCCACAGAATACTTGCAAGCCTTAACAACTAAGTTCTCCGTTCAGCTGCACCTGGAAATAGTTCTTGCTCACAGAAGTTTATCAGTAGCAACAGCAACAGTGAAACAAGAGCAATAGTAACAGTAACGGTAACAGTAGGATTCGAGTGCGGTAGGCATAGGGATGGATGGACGGGCGTTGCATGGACGAGTCTAAACAAGTAACTTCAAGATCTAGGGCATTACAGATAAATAATAACAAGCATCCAAGTACTAAACAATCCTAGGCATGTGCTCCAAATATAGTCATACGTGCTCGCAATGAGAACTTGCACAACATCTTCTATCTAGCCAGTCCGTGGCAGCGGGGCCTCTAGGGAACTACTGGCAATTAAGGTTATCCTTTTAATAGAGCACCGGAGCAAAGCATTAACAATCTGTGAACACATGTGATCCTCACACCACAGCCATCCCCTCCGGTTGTCCCAATTATTGTCACTTTGGGGCCTTTGGATCAGGAAAATGATATGTGTACACAACTTGCAGATAAGATCACAAACAATACTATCATAATGATTCGATAATAAGTTCAGATCTGAGATCATGGCACTCAGACCCTAGTGACAAGCATTAAGCACAACAAGTTGCAACAAAGTCAAATAGCATAAGAGAAACTAGGCACTATGCCCTAACAATCTTATTCGATTACATGAT
Source organism: Avena sativa (assembly GCA_916181665.1). Lineage (NCBI taxonomy): Eukaryota > Viridiplantae > Streptophyta > Magnoliopsida > Poales > Poaceae > Avena > Avena sativa. The sequence goes on along the minus strand of OV702299.1, from coordinate 80,860,975 downwards.
AGAACTTATCCAATCCCTACCATACCCAAGCCTACAGTGGGGGATTACTCACTCATGGATGAGGGAAACATCGGTGGTTGATGGAGATGCATTGGTGATGACGATGGCGATGATCCTCTCCAAATTCCCCGTCCCGGCAGGGTGCCAGAACGGAGTTTCTAGATCCGAATCTTGGTTTCTGGTGGTGGCGGCGGAGCGGAACTCTTTCTGGAAAACTATCAAAAAACCCTCGGTTTTTAGTTCGAAAGGCAACTTATAGGCGCAGAGGGAGGTTGAGGAGGTTCCTGGGGAGGCTGCACCCCCTCCAGGCGCGGCCAGTGGTAGACCCACGCCTGGGGTGGGTCTGGACCCCCCAGGCCTCCTCTCCGTTTCTCCTTCTGGCAACGTGGATCTTCTGGTGAAATATAATTTTTGGCATATTTTCTGGGATTTTTCCTGATAGTTCATTTTCTGCACAAAAACAAGACACCAAGGTAATTCTTCTGAAAACAGTGTTAGTCCATGTTAGTTGTATCCAAATCACACAAGTCTAGAGAAGAAACAATAGCAAAGTGTTCGAGAAAGTAGATACGTTTTGGACGTATCAACTCCCCCCAAGCTTAGCTTATTGCTTGTCCTCAAGCAATTCAGTTGAAAACTGAGTGTGATAAAAGAAATTTCATGAACACATTGCTTCATATGATGTAAATATTCTCAACACAGGAGTAGATGCTTAGACAATTCATAATAAAGAGTATGCAACTAAGTCTACTCAATATTCATTGCAACCTATGAAGAGAAACCAACCCAATAATAATAAGTAGCATGAAACATAAACATAAGCAACATTGCAATGCTCATAATAAGGCATGATAGAGTGATATCTCGCTTGCCTTTGTTTGAAGAGCACAATATAAATGCCAAGGCACCTCTGAAGTTCACATGAAGACTAGAAATAAAGATATTAGAGATACAAGCATCAAAATCATGACATAATTAACCAAGTTTTGGAACAAACACAAGAATGATATGCTCTCAAGAAGGTGCTCATAGAATAAGTGGTGACTCAACATGGTTGTGAAAACGGTTTTGTGAAGGTTTGAAAGGCTTCCAAATGCTGAAAGGAGGTACTCATTAGCTTTGAGCTCTCATTTCCCCTACCATACGCATCTTCATGTGGTTAAGGTGAAAGTGAGGTCCACTCTGAATCATATGCTTGACAGACCATAGACTAGAAATCCCAAGTCCCTTGAGTACGAGGGTCGCTCCGCATGCTACTCAACTTTGGCCACCTGAAAGTTCTTGTCATTGTAAATACATGCATATCATCGAGAACCGCCAATGGGGTACCCCTTGCACATGGTACAGGAGCTTTCCCATAACCAAAATGACAAGGCAAGCAGACAATGAGCATCTCAGCAATCTTTTTATTTACCATGTGCATAGCTTTTTATTGAGGAATCTTCATATATGCTCATTATGGTGATGCTACAAGTTTCCACCATGATTAGGCATGGCTTAGGCTAGCGGCCTATGCGTTTCTCTAACACAATGTATACACTCCATGAACTAACAACTTCCCCTTTTATTTGACATCGTCGACATCCATAAACAAAAGAGCAAGGAATCAACTGGATGAGATATCCAAAAAGTGTTGAAAGCATTCCCCATGACAGCACGGTTTTGCTGACTCCCAGCATATAATTAGCAAGCATATAACTTTCATGGACTAGTCACAATAGTTCAGGATTATTAAACGCAAGGAATAAAGTGTGCCATTAAGTTCATGAGAGCTTTACTAACTAACCTTCTCAAAATAGACAAACATTTTATTTTGGAAGAAAACACGGAATATGGAATATGCACTGAAATAGCAAATAATGCTAATAGGTAGGTATCGTGGACACAGCTGGCAATATTGGTTTTGGGGAGTTGGAAGCACAGGTAGAGAACGTACTCAGTGCAAGTGAAGGATAGCAAAAGAGAGGGAGTGACAAACAAGAGAGCAATAGCTGTCATAATCATGCTTGCAACAAAACAGGACTAATTATGGCATGAAAGTGATACAAGAACTCTGAGACAAAATAAATCATCGAGGCTTACTGACTATTGATTAGTCATATGCATGCGTGAGCATGTGCCAAGTCGATTCACATGAACACTCAGAGGAGGATACCACAATATCATACCAAATTATGAATAAAACAATGCAATAAAACATTCATATGACATGCTACAAACTATTAGTAAGCTGGAGCTAATCATAGACAAGCAAGAACTACTAAGCATCCATAATGACATACACCTTACACAAACAGGCTAAGCATGCTCACAATGATGAGTATATGTACAAAAATGAAACAAATAGAGTTTGTTACCAGCCTCTTACCACACCTTGAGTTGTCTTAATCTTCATTATTGCCCTTCACTTGTGTGACTTGAATAATTAACATGAAACCAAAATCCACTGAGGACGGCTGAACCCTGCAAAGAACTCACAAAGCCAGAGAAGAACAACAAATATTTTTGGTGTTTTCGATTTTTTTAGAAGGCAACCAACGCAAAACCAAACGAAGCAAAATAAAACCAAAAACAAAAACTAAGATGCTCCAAGAACAACACAACTGTGCATGAAACAATAAAAACGAAGTGTCTAGAAAGACCTGAGATTTTTATTGATGAAGAAGGGGATGCCTTGGGCACCCCCATGCTTTGACGCTTGTACCTCTTGAGTAATTCTTGGGGTCACACCGAGTGGCTCCCCCCAAGCTTGAGCTTTTTTCCATTCTTCATCTCATTACATCATCCTCTCTCTACACCTGAAAATTTTCTTTCATACAAAACTTCACACAATCTTCATTAGCAACATTAGTTTATTCAAAAGATATTAGACCTCTGGCAAAGCTTTGGAACAGCAAAACTTTTCACTAAAACACAAGCTATTGTAGCAATTCCTTCAAAAAGCTCAATTTCCCAAAAAGAACCCAAAAAGGAATCAATAAGAAGCAAATGCAAGTAATGGCAGAAATCTGTCAAAACCGACCAACAGGTAGAAACCGATTTTTTTGAAGACCTTATGTTGCTCAAATCAAAAAGTGTTGAACTAATGAAAGTTATCTCACATACTGTGGGATTTATTCGTAAAATTTCAGCTCAATACGACTTACAGATACTCCTCATGAATTTTTATGGTGGAGGACAGAAATCTGTTTCGGGACAACAAATCCCCAAATCTTACTTCCCTCTCATTAGAGGTCATTCTTGGCACAAAAAGCAAACAAAAAGGATAAGGATAGGTCATTACTGAAGTAATAACTTCCAAGAATCAAGGAAACTCTTGGATTATCTCCCAACAAGTACTTTTCTTTAACGCCTTTAAGTTAGGCACGGCGAAGAGCAAGGATTGGAAAGGAGAAAAATAAAAGTGAGCAAGTATAACCATAGTGAAAGCATTATTTTGTTCATTAAAATCCTTTTGTTAACAAGGTTGATCAAGTCTTGTTACCAAAACAATCTTATATGAAACAAAACTTTGCATTCCACAAGGTGATTATGTTACCTCATACTTGATAGCAATGCTCCCAATCATAATAGTTTCAAAATTTTCTTGTGGAATGGGACAAGATATTTCTCCAACCTTGATGCCCTCAATATTTTCAATGGAATTCAGGCAATAGCTCTTAAAAACCTTCTTAGGGAAATAGACAGTGTGCTCTTTGTCATTAATATTGAATGTTACTTTTCCTTGAGTGCAATTGATGACAGCACCTCCAGTATTAAGAAAAGGTCTCCCAAGACATATTATCATCTTCAGGCATTTCAAGCACAAAAAAATTAGTTAAAACCATGCAATTATGAACAACTTGAACAGGAACATCCTCACATATACCAACAGGAATAGTAGTTGGCTTATCAGCCATTTGCAAAGATATATCAGTTGGTATCAACTTTTCTAGCTAGAGTCTCTTATAGAGAGAAAAAGGCGTAACACTAACTCCAGCTCCCAAGTCACATAAAGCAGTTCTAACATAATTATTCTTAATGGAGCAAGGAATAGTGGGTATACCTGTATCACCAAGTTTATTTGGAACCTTACCATTGAAGGAGTAATTAGCAAGTAGAGTAGAAATCTCCTCATTAGGAAATTTCCTTTTATTAGAGACAATATCCTTCATATACTTTGAATAAGGAGGAAATTTAATATCATCAGTCAAAGGAATTTGCAAGAATAAAAGTTTCATCCACTCACAAAACTTGTTGTAGTGTTCTTCCTCCTTTGAATTGTGTTTCTTACCTGGAATAGGCATAGGTTTCTGCACCCAAGGTTCTCTTTCTTTACCATGTTTATTAGCAATAAAATCTTCCTTAGTTTACCTAGTGTTCTTAGTGTGCTTCTCAGGTTCTTCCTCACCTTCCTCCTTATCAGGAGACTCATTTTTATCATTACCACTCTCAGTTTCAGCATCAGAGACAGATATACTATTAGGATCTATAGCAGGTTCAAGTGGTTCCTCAACTATCTTATGTTTATTTTTCTTTCTCTTACGAGGACTACCACTATCTTCACCTTGTTGAGAATCCTGCTCTATTCTTTTAGGGTGTCCTTCAGGATATAAAGGATCTTGAGTAGCTATACCACTCCTAGTTCTAATTCCATAAGCATGTTCATCTCCTGAAGCATTAACTAGCATATCCTTTTGTACCTTAGCAAGTTGATCAAGTTGGGTTTGAACCATTTGAAAGTGTTTACAAAGCATTTTAATATCATTAGAAGTTCTTTCCACAATATATTTCAACTCATGGATAGCCCTAGAGTTTTCCAATAAATGATTCTGAACTTGTTTATTAAAGTGACCTTGTTTAACAATAAAAATGTCAAGTTCCTCTAAGCATTAATCGGGAGGCTTACCATAAGGAATATCACCTTCATCAAAGTGTTGGAGAGAGTGTACCTCAATAGTAGATGAATGGGGAATTGGCTTACATAATTCTTCTATAGGAGGTAGATTCTTCACATCTTCAGCTCTAATACCTTTCTCCTTTAGACACTTCTTAGCTTCCTTCATCACTTCATCATTTAATGCAATAACTCCCCTCTTATTTGTTGTTGGTCTTGGAATTGGTTCATGAACAACTGGTTCAGGAGTAATAGGCTCAGGTGTATTCAGCTCAGTTGAAGTCCAATCATCATAATTCTTGCTTATCTTGGTCATTAATTCTTCAGCATCTGTAGGGGTCCTTTTCCTGAAAACACAATAAAGATCAAGAAGCTCATTTTTAGGTAATGGACATCCAGGATGTGCATGAATCAAGGAACGGAATCTTTTCCATGACTCAGGCAATTTCTTTTCTTCTCCCTATTTAAAATCAAAAAGTCTCTGCAAAGCAGCATGTCTAGCACTGGGAGGAAAATATTTATGGAAGAAAGAAGCAATTAAGCAATCAGGGCTATCAATGGAACCAGGAGGTAATCTATTAAACCATGCCCTAGATTCTCCTTTTAGTGAAAAGGGAAGATCTTAGTAACAAAGTACTTGCGCATCTTAAAATCATTAGAGATTAAAGCACTCATAGTAGAAAGCTCATTCATATGAGCCACAACACTCTCATTTTCAGTCCCACGGAAAGGTACTTTCTCAACAATATCTAAATAAGACAAATCAAGAGAGAAATCATAATATTTATCTTTAATATCTATGGGAGAAGTGGCAAACTTAGGATCAGAGGACAGTTTAGGCATGATAGTACGTCTAGATAGGAGACTCTTAATAGCACTAGTACCATGTGTGTTTCGGCACTCTTCAACAAAATCATCAGTGAACTCGATGTAACCATCATTAATATCATAACTCTCACTAGACTCAGGTGAGCTAACAGGTGTAACAGTGTCTTCACTAGGAGTTTCGGTATTTCCTAGACTAGCCATAGTAGCATCTAGAAAAGGACCTAATGAACCACTCGCATCAAGCACAGTAGAAGTAACATCATGAGTATCAAAAGCAGTTTCAGACTCAGCAGTAGTAGCAGTGTGTGTAGCATGTGTATGTGGTGTGTGACAAGCTTACTTATAACAGACGGTGAATCAAGAGCAGCAGAGGTGTTTAGGATTGTACCTCTTCTTGTAGTGGATGGTAAAATAGGGAACTTTCTATCACGAGACTTCCCCATGATGAAAGGAGTAACAGTGAACAATAATAGATACAAGTGAACTTACAAATAAAGCTATGCTCCCTGGCAATGGCGCCAGAAAATAGTCTTGATGACCCACAAGTATAGGGGATCGCAACAGTCTTCGTGGGTAGTATTACCCAATTTATTGATTCGACACAAGGGGCGCCAAAGAATACTTGCAAGTCTTAACAACTGAGTTGTTAGTTTAGCTACACCTGGAAATAGTTCTTGCTCATAGAAGTTTATCAGTAGCAACAGCAAAGCAACAGCAACAGCAACAGCAACAGTGAAACAGGAGCAATAGTAACAGTAACGGTAATAGTAGGATTCGAGTGCGGTAGGCATAGGGATGGATGGACGGGTGTTGCATGGACGAGTCTAAAAAAGTAACTTCGATCTAGGGAATTGCAGATAAATAATAACAAGCATCCAAGTACTAAACAATCCTAGGCATGTGCTCCAAATATAGTCATACGTGCTCGCAATGAGAACTTGCACAACATCTTCTGTCCAGCTAGCCCGTGGCAGCGGGTCCTCTAGGGAACTACTGGAAATTAAGGTGCTCCTTTTAATAGAGCACCGGAGAAAGCATTAACACTCCATGAACACATGTGATCCTCACACCATAGCCATCCCCTCCGGTTGTCCCAATTATTGTCACTTTGGGGCCTTTGGATCAGGACAATGATATGTGTACACAACTTGCAGATAAGATCACAAACAATACTATCATAATGATTCAATAATAAGTTCAGATCTGAGATCTTGGCACTCAGGCCCTAGTGACAAGCATTAAGTACAACAAGTTGCAACAAAGTCAAATAGCACAAGAGAAACTAGGCATTATGCCCTAACAATCTTATTCGATTACATGATAGAACTCATCCAATCCCTACAATCCCCAAGCCTACAGCGGGGGATTACTCACTCATGGATGAGGGAAACATCAGTGGTTGATGGAGATGCGTTAGTGATGACGATGGCGATGATCCTCTCCAAATTCCCCGTCCCGGCAGGGCTCCAGAACAGAGTTTTTGGATCTGAATCTTGGTTTCTGGTGGTAGCGGCGGAGCGGAACTCTTTCTGGAAAACTATTGAACCCCCTCGTTTTTTAGGTCGAAAGGCAACTTATAGGCACAGAGGGAGGCCAAGGAGGTGCCTGGGGAGGCTACACCCCCTCCAGGCGTGGCCAGTGGTGGGCCCCCGCCTGGGGTGGGTGTAGGCCCCCCAGGCCTCCTCTCCGTTTCTCCTTCTGGCTCCGTGGATCTTCTGGTGAAATGTAATTTTTGGCATATTTTCCGGGATTTTTCCTGATAGTTCATTTTCTGCACAAAAACAAGACACCAAGGTAATTCTGCTAAAAACTGCGTCAGTCCATGTTAGTTGTATCCAAATCACACAAGTTTAGAGAACAAACAATAGCAAAGTGTTCGAGAAAGTAGATACATTTTGGACGTATCACTCGCATAATTCATGTATAAAGAGTAAATGATCACTAGGATGGACAGTTCCATCTCCAAAATAGCAGTTATTCATAACACGTTCAACAATTTCAATAGGTATTTTAAAAGGGACACTTTCAGTATGTGGATTTAAAATATCACAAGTATCATGAGAATTACCACATATGGGAGATAAAGTATCATAAGAGCAAATTTTCTTCCCTGAAGCTGGGGAGCTAAAAAGATTTTATTCATAAAAACTAGCTTCCCTAAGCTTAGACGTTTCCATACCATTAGTAAAAATGGTGTTCAAAAAAGTCATACTAATAACATTTCTATTAGCATGCAAAGAAGGTTCCATAGGTTTTTTATTTTTCTTTTCAAACCACTCAAGTTCTAACTTAGGAAAATACTAAAAAGCTCTCTAATTTTGTTGTTGTTTTTCATTAATCCTAACTAGTGAAAACAAGAAACAAAAAGACAAAACTGCAGAATCTAAAGGAAATAACTTTGAGTACTCACACCGAAGGATGTGAGTACCTTTTACCTTACCTCCCTGGCAACGGCGCAAGAAAATAGCTTGATGTCTACGCACTTCTATTCTTGTAGACAGTTGTTGGGCCTCCAAGTGCAGAGGTTTGTAGAACAGCAGTAAGTTTCCCTTAAGTGGATCACCCAAGGTTTATCGAAATCAGGGAGGAAGTGGTCAAAGGTATTCCCTCTCAAGCAATCCTGCAATCAAGATGCAAGAAGTCTCTTGTGTCCCCAACACACCCAATACACTTGTCAGGTGTATAGGTGCACTAGTTGACGAGGTTCGATCTCGTCAATGCCCATTGTTATGGACTTGGGTTTTGGAGAAGATGGGGATGCTGGAGATAGCGGAACGGTTAGCAAACAAGAAACACGGGGACACGAGGTTTACCCAGGTTCAGGCCCCCGGAGGGAAAACCCTACTACTGCTTGTCTGCTCTTGATTACGGCGGAACCGAAAAGTACAGGGGTGCGCAGATGCAATCTGGCGTGAGGTGTGTATGCGGTGAGTTGAGGTGCCCTCCTCGCCGTGACCTCCTAGCCTTTATATAGATAGGCAGGTCCCGGGCATAGGTCGAGTAGGTTACAGATTAGGGTTTGCCCCTTTGAAATTCTATCTACTCTAGTCTTGCTCTCCAAGGATCCGAAGGCGTCGTGGGCTTGGGCCACCCGAAAGTCTCCGCAGGCCGCATATGTTCTTGTGGGCCTTCCTTGGGCTGGACCAGGTATACCAATGTAGTGTACCAGTAGGGTATAACCATGTCAGTAGCCCCCGATTGCTCAGTCGAATCGCAGATTCGGCCGAGGACTCTTCAATCTTTCAGGTGTTGTTGGTCCTATTCATAAGAGAAAGAATGATTTTAGTTCGTAGGGATTGTTGATGCGTGTGCCTGACTCTCCTGACGGATCAGGGTCAGTTAACTATCTTAGGACAAAACAACACGATCTTCTTCAGACTCGAGTCCCTAGACTTGAATCTGGAACGGATGTTGGCATAATTCGACTCAGGCCGCTGGGGTCTTACAGGAGTCGAATCTCGGTAGTTTTCGAGTGATGTACCCAACGCGTCCGTCGGGATTTTCATCATGTCTATTGACACGGCATTTTATTGGCAGAGCGTAGTCAGGTGCGTTACCAGGCCATCAGATGATATCCATAGGTCTTATCTTTGCATCGCAGACACAACATCCGAAATGTTATCACCGCGGAGGTGTTTCGGGTGGCCAAGGAGAATGCTTCTCTCTTAGCGTTGGTTTGGGCGAAGTTTGCCAAAAAGATGCTTGTGTGTTGATCTGAAGGATCACAGTCGAAGAATTCATAGGGTGCGCGAGCAGCGCTCCCTATGGGAGTAGCCCCCGAGTGTCTGTTCGAGTCGTAGAATCAAGCAGAGACTTTTAGTTCAGTTTGTTGAGCTTCAGGTCCGTAGGACACAATTTTTTCAGATGCTTGATCGGTCCTCCCTATGGGATTAGCCCCCGAGTCCTTAGTGGAGTCGTAGACTCGACGTAGGACTCGAAGATAGCTACGAGTTGTTGTTCTTCAATCGTCTTTTGGGTGCACGGCTAGCGCTCATGATAGGAGTAGCCCCCGAGTAGTTGTTCGAATTGTAGATTTGAGGAAGTACTTGTTTGATCAGTCAAAAAATTCTAGTCGTTGCTAGGCTGCTTGATGATGTCAGTGCTAATGCTCGATGACCTCAACCGTCTGCGGCGCCAGAGGTGACATAACAAGACGAACGTGGGTCCCACTTTCTGACTTGAAGTGGACTAGTCATGCGCAACGTGGCGAGTATTACTGTGTCTCCTCGGTTTCCGTGCGTAGTGGACGGCGTGCGGGCAATGGTTCGCTGCTGTGTTGACACGTGGACGGTTGGACCTATCCCTAGCATTAGGGCTTCTGGATGAACGGTTCCTGCTCATCGTCCTCATGCTTATAACCGTGGGGTGATACGTTGGAAACGTATCTATAATTTTTGATGTTCCATGCTTATTTAGTATCTACTTTGCTTTGCTTTGTCTACACTTTGAGGTGTTTTTATATCTTTTCTGGAACTAACCTATTAACAAGTTGCCACTGTGCTAGTTGCCTGTTTTCTTCTGTTTTTGGTTACAAAAAGGCAGAAAATCAATATTCTCGGAATTGGACGGGACAAAAGCCAAAGTCAATAACTTTCCGTGAGGGACACGAATCTAGAAGGAGGGACAGAGAGGCACCAGAGGGTGGCCAGACCCCCCTGGGTGCGACCAAGCCTGGCCCGTGCCTGGGGAGGGTGTGGTCCCTCTGGCCACCTCCTCGGCCTCCCCATTCGCCTATAAGATGCCTCCGACCCAAAAACCCTAGGGAATCCAGAAGAAATCCACGAAAACCTCTATAGCGCCGCCGCCAATGAAGGGGAGATTCGGGGGACAGAAAGTCTCTGTTCCGGCACCCTGCCAGGATGGGGAAGTGCCCCTGGAGCCATCTCCATCGATCTCCATCACCATCTTCATCACCATTGCTGATTCCCATGATGAGGAGGGAGTAGTTCTTCCTCAGGGCTAAGGGCTCTACCGGTAGCTATGTGTTCATCTCTCTCTATGCATGATATTGTGGTCATGAGCTTTGTAATCAAGTAGATATACCTTGCTACTCAAGTGCTTCATTAGATCTCTGCTCTCCCCATGTGTGAAAGTGACAGCATGCATGCCATGGTGGCACTTAGGCTTGAGTCTACATAAATACTCTTTGTGCTTTAATAGATCTATGCTTTTACCCACGTGTGTGAAAGTGACAGCAGGCATACCGTGTGTGGCACTTTGGCTAGATTGAATATTTGTTATGAGTTATATTTGGAGTTGGATGTCTCTATGAAATTATGGTGTTTGTTGGAACCATCTAGTGATCAAGGTGACAGTGTGGGGTTATCTAGATTGGGGAAGGCGGACTTTGAGGTGTGCTGTTATAGCCCTAGCATGGATTAGAGTGTCCAGCCGAAGAGTAGTTAAGTAGTATCATGAAGATAGGATATTTATATGAGAGAGTGTTCACTAGTGAAAGTATGATCCCTAGGCCTTGTTTCTAAGCATTGAAACATTGTTTTATACTAGATATGTTGCATGTTTGCTTGCTTCCATCTTTGTTCCGTTTGCCGGGGAGGTTTTGGGCTTTTACCTTTCCTCCACACCATCAACTCTTTTCTGGCACCGTTACCCCACGTCAACAACAAGTCAGAAGCTATTTTCTGGCACCGTTACCACTTGTATTTCACTATCTCTTCGCTGAACTGGTGCACCTATACACCTGACAAGTGTATTGGGTGTGTTGGGGACACAAGAGACTTCTTGTATCTTGATTGCAGGGTTGCTTGAGAGGGAATACCTTTGACCACTTCCTCCCTGAGTTCGATAAACCTTGGGTGATCCACTTAAGGGAAACTTGCTGCTGTTCTACAAACCTCTGCACTTGGAGGCCCAACAATTGTCTACAAGAATAGAAGTGCGTAGACATCAAGCTCTTTTCTGGCGCCGTTGCCAGGGAGGTAAGGTAAAAGGTACTCACATCCTGGTGTGTGTGCTCGAAGTTATTTCCTTTAGATTCTGTAATTGTGTCTTTTTGTTTCTTGTTTTCACTAGTTAGGCTTAATGGAAAACAACAACAAAAATAGAGAGCTTTATAGTATCTATCTTGAGTTAGGACACGAAGTGTTTGAAGAAAAAATTTAAAAACCTATGGAGCTTTATTTGCATGCTAATAGAAATGTTATTAGTATGAACTCTTTGGACACCATTATTGCTAATGCTTTGGAAACGTCTAAGATTGGGGAAGCTAGTTTTTATGAAAATGATCTTTTTAGTCCCCCAGCTTTGGAAGATAGCTATTCTATTGCTTATGGTGATACCAAACCTCCAATATATGATGATTACAATGATGAATATTCTATTTTCGGTCCACCTACTATTAAGGAGATTTTTTTTATTGTGATTACAATATGCCTCCTATATTTGATGATTATGGTGATGAGAATAGTAATGATAGATATTTTGTTGAATTTTCTCCCACTATGATTAATAAGAATGACTATTCTTATGTGGAGAGTAATAATTATTATATGCATGTGGCTCATGATAAAAATGTTTTATGTGATAGTTATATTGTTAATTTTATTCATATTGCTACTAGAAGTTATTATGAGAGAGAGAAACATGGTTTTATGCATCTCAATAATATTAAGTTTCCCCTCTTTATGTTGAAAGTTTTGAAGTTGCACTTGTTTTGCTTTCCTATGCTTGTTGCTTTGTGCTTTCATGACATGTTTCTTTACAATATTCCTATGCATAGGAAGTGGGTTAGACTTAAATGTGTTTTGAATTTGCTTCTTGATGTTCTATTTTACTTCAATTCATATTTCTTATGTGAGCATCTTCTCAAGCTATCAAGCCTAACTTAAAGGCGTTAAAGAAAAGTACTTGTTGGGAGATAACCCAGGAGTTTTCTTGAGTCTTGGAAGTTATTACTTCAGTAATGACCTCTCCTTATACTTTTTGTTTGCTTTTTGTGCTAAGAATGACCTCTAATGAGAGGGAAGTAAGATTTGGGGAGTTGCTGTCCCAAAATAGAATTTTGTGCTCCACCATAAAAATTCGTGAGGAATCTCTGTAAGTCGGATTGATCTGATAATTTACGAAAACATCCCCCATTATGTTAGTTAACTTTAGTTAGTTCAACAATTTTTGATTTGAGCAATAGAAGATCTTCGAAAAAATCGGTTTCTACCTGCTCGTCTGTTTTGACAGATTTCTGCCACTATTTGCATTTGCTTCTTATTGATTCCTTTTTGAGTTCTCTTTTGGGGTATCGAGCTTTTTGAAGGAGTTACTACAGTATCTTGTGTTTTAGTGAAAAGCCTTGCTATTCCAAAACTTTGCCAGAGGTCTAATCTTTTGAATACACTAATGTTGCTAATGAAGATTGTGTGAAGTTTTGTATGAAGGAAAATTTTCAGGTGTAGAGAGAGAATGATGTAATGAGATCAAGAATGGACAAAAGCTCAAGCTTGCGGATGCCACCCCGTGTCACCCCAAGAAATATTCAAGAGGTACAAGCGTCAAAGCTTTGGGATGCCCAAGGCATCCCCTTCTTCATCAATAAAAAGCTCAGGTCTTTCTAGACACTTCATTTTTATTGTTTCATGCACTGTTGTGTTGTTCTTGGAGCGTCTTAGTTTTTGTTTTTGGTTTTCATTTGCTTAGTTTGCTTGAGTAAGTTGGTTGGTTACACCACACTTCTTTTGGCGAGAGACACACTCTATTTTCATTGCCTAGAACACTCTAGTTTTCATTCTTATTGTTCTGTGAGTGTTCCCTTTTGCTAGCATTGAGTTTAGCCTTAGTTTTCTTGTGCTTATTGCTTAGAACTTTTTAGTTCTTCTTTGTGGATTTGTGAGACAAGCTCACTGATCTTTATTGATTATTATCTTTGTGAGTTGTTTCAAATAAGTTGTTTGGTGTTGGAAAAGAGTAGAAAGCTTCATGCTTAGGTGGTACAAAAGAGAGCTTGCTTTGACTGTGGCTTAGACTTTATCATGTCATGCTAGACCTTGTTTTGACCTTATGCTTAGTGATTATTTCTGTAGCATGACTTGTTCCAAACAATTTGGATTGCTTAATGTGCCATGAAAGAATCATGCGTTGTTTTAGCATACAAAAGCATAGTATTGTGGTATTCTCCTTTGATGCTTTGTTTGGGTTTACTAGGCACATGCTCACACCTGTTATGACTATGAAAAGTCACCATTAGCCTCTAATCATTTAGTCCTTGACTTGTAGTACCACTCTTTGCTTTGATTAGTAATGCTTTGTTGCTCTGCATGATTATGGCCATTATGCTCTCTTAGTTGGTTGCTCCTAGTATTTTGCTAGCCTCCACTTGTATGTGTAAGCTCTAATCGTGCTTCCAACTCCCAAGAAACCAAGTTATTCCAAAGTGTCCACTATAAACTCCTATGCATGGTGTGTTACACCATTCCAAGTATACTCTTGTTTTCAGCTATCTTCCAATTAAAAACTATTTTGTTATGTGAAAACTTAGTGATTAAAGCCCTCACGAACTTGATGGCACACTTTATATTCCTTGCCCTAATAAACTTGAACCATTGTGGCAACTTTGTTGTATATGCTTGCACTTATAAGTTGGAATTAGCAGAACCATGTTGTCATGGGGAACGTTTTCAACATTTCACTTGTACTTTGTACTCAGTTGATATCATGCTCTTTTGTCTATGGATGTCACCAATGTGAAATAAAAAGGGAACTTGTAAGTCCATGGAGTTTGTATTTTGTGTTAGAGAAACGCCTGGGACGCTAGCCTAAGCCATGCCTAATCATGGTGGAAACTTGCAGCATCACCATAGTGAGCTATCTATGAAGCATCCTCAATAAAAAGCTATGCATATAGTAAATAAAAAGATCACTGAGATGCTCATTGTCTGCTTTTCTTGTCATTTTGGTTATGGGAAAGCTCCTGTACCATGTGCAAGGGGTACCCCGTTGGCGGTTCTCAACGACATGCAAATACTTACAAGGACAAGAACTTACCTATGACCAAAGTTGAGTATGCATGAGGTGTGGCCCTCATATTCAAGGGACTTGAGATTGCCAACTTATACTTTGTCAAGCATATACTCTAGCTTTTCCACTTTAACCTTAACCACTTCAAGATGCTTATGATAGGGGCAATGAGGGCTGAAAGCTAACAAGTACCATAATTTTTGGAAGCTCTTTTTGAAACTTGTAATCCCTGCTTCCTTTAATAAAAGGCCTTTCTTCCACCACTATTGAGTATCCACCTTCTACCTTTAGGCACCATTAAGAGAGCATAGTTGTCATTCTGTGTGAAGTGTTCCAAAGCTTATTAATTGATGCATATTGTGATATTACTTGTTCTTGTGCTATTTGTTTCTAGTCACCCTTGTGAACTTTCAGGTGTCCTATGCATCTATTTGCTACTCTATGAGGGACAAGATGATTGCCACTATGCTATGTTTTCTGCATGTGAAATAAACAAACGTTTTTCAATGCATATTATTCATGATCTTTGTTTGTAGCTTGTCATGTTGCATGCATAGTTACTATGACCTATTGTTAGAACTCCATCTTTCATGCACATGTTTAGAGTTCTTTGATCCCAGCTTTCAATGCTTGCAAATGGTTGGATCTTTATTGTGAGGGTGCATGTCACCTAAAAAATTATTATGTTTATCACTTACCTACCCGAGGACGAGCAGGAGTTAAGCTTGGGGATGTTGATACGTCGGAAACGTATCTATAATTTTTGATGTTCCATGTTTTTTTAGTATCTACTTTGCTTTGCTTTGTCTACACTTTGAGGTGTTTTATATTTTTTCTGGAACTAACCTATTAACAAGTTGCCACAGTGCCAGTTGCCTGTTTTCTTCTGTTTTTGGTTCTAGAAAGGCAGAAAATCAATATTCTCAGAATTGGACGGGACAAAAGCCAAAGTCAATAACTTTTCGTGAGGGACACGAATCCAGAAGGAGGGACGGAGAGGCACTAGAGGGTGGCCAGACCCCCCTCCCCTAGGCACGGCCAAGCCTGGCCCGTGCCTGGGAAGGGTGTGGGCCCTCTGGCCGCCTCCTCGGCCTCCCCCTTCGCCTATAAGATGCCTCCGACCCAAAAACCCTAGGGAATCTAGAAGAAATCCACCAAAACCTCTGTAGCGCCGCCGCCAACAAAGGGGAGATTCGGGGGACAGAAAGTCTCTATTTCGGCACCCTGCCGAGACGAGGAAGTGACCCCAGAGCCATCTCCATCGATCTCCATCACCATTGCTGATTCCCATGATGAGGAGGGACTAGATCTTCCTCAGGGCTAAGGGCTCTACCGGTAGCTCTGTGTTCATCTCTCTCTCTATGCATGATCTTGTGGTCATGAGCTTTGTAATCAAGTAGACTCAAGTGCTTCATTAGATCTCTGCTCTCCCCATGTGTGTGAAAGTGACAGCGTGCATGCCATGGTGGCACTTAGGCTTGAGTCTACATAAATAGTCTTTGTGCTTTAATAGATCTATGCTTTTCCCCACATGTATGAAATTGACAGCAGGCATATCGTGTGTGGCACTTTGGCTAGATTGAATATTTGTTATGAGTTATATTTGGAGTTGGATGTCTCTATGAAATTGTGGTGTTTGTTGGAACCATCTAGTGGTCAAGGTGACAGTGTGGGGTTATCTAGATTGGGGAAGGCGGACTTTGAGGTGTGCTGTTATAGCCCTACCATGGATTAGAGTGTCCAACCGGAGAGCAGTTAAGAGTAGTATCATGAAGAGAGGATATTTATATGAGAGAGTGTTCACTAGTGAAAGTATGATCCCTAGGCCTTGTTTCTAAGCATTGAAACACCGTTTGCTACTAGATCTGTTGCATGTTTGCTTGCTTCCATATTTGTTTTGTTTGCCGAGGAGGTTTTGGGCTTTTACCTTTCCTCCACGCCATCAGCTCTTTTCTGGCACAGTTACCCCACGTCAACAACAAGTCAGAAGCTATTTTCTGGCACCGTTACCACTTGTATTTCACTATATCTTCGTGAACTAGTGCACCTATACACCTGACAAGTGTTGGAATTATGCCCTAGAGGCAATAATAAAGATGTTATTATTATAATTCTTGTTCATGATAAAGTTTATATTCCATGCTAGAATTGTATTAAGCGGAAACTTTGATACTTGTGTGGTTTATGAACAACACCGTGTCCCTAGTACGCCTCTATGGACTAGCTCATTGATTAATGATGGTTAAGGTTTCCTAACCATAGACATGAGTTGTCAATTAATAATGATATCATGTCATTATTAGAATGATATGATGGACAGACCCAAATCAAGCAGAGCAATTAGATCGTGTCATCGTGTTCATCTTTGCGAAGCTTTTTCTTATGTCAAATATTGTATTCCTTAGACCATGAGATAATGCAACTCCCTGGTATCAGAAGAAATCTTTGAGGTCATCAAACGTCATCCTATGAGAGGGTGATCATAAAGGTGTCTCTCAGGTGATTGGAAAGTACTTGTTGGGTTGTATGTATCGAGATGGGATTTGTCCCTCCCGAGTCGCAGAGATATACTTCGGGCCCACTCGGTAATCGATATCAACACGGCTTGCAAGCACGTGGTTAAGGAGTTAATCACAAAGTGATATCGGATTACAGAACGAGTAAAGTACTTGCTGTGAACGAGATTGAACTAGGTATGCAGATACCAACGATCGAATCTCGGGCAAGTAAAATATCGCGTGATGAAGGTAATATAAATATGGGATTAATTGAATCCTGACATCGTGGTTCATCCAATATGATCATCGATGAATATGTGGGAGTCAATATGGGTTTCCAGATCCCGCTGTTGATTATTGATAGAAGATCATGTCTGCATATTCTCGAACCCGTAGGGTCACACGCTTAACGTGCCTCGATGCTAGGATAGAATGGATAATTGGTTTATGAGTTTTTGTTCGGAGTCTCGGATGAGATCCAGGACATAACGAGAGGTTCCGGAATGGTCCGGAGAATAAGATTCATATAAGGGAAAGCAGTTTTCGGAATTGTTTCGGAATGTTCGGTATTGTACCAGAAGGTTCTAGAAGCTTCCGGAGTGGGACAAACGTGGCCCCACTTGTCGGAGGGGTGCGTGGGCCTACGAGGGAGTGTCGTGGCCGCATTGGGCCAGGGGCACAAGGCCCCATAGGCCCAGCCGGCCAAAACCCTAGGGGACCTTCTAGAAGGGGGGAAGACTTGCCCCCCACTCCACCCTTGGGGCCGCCGCCCTAGGGCTTGGAGGAGGGGGAAAGGGGGCCGGCCAGCCACCTATATAAGTTGGGATGGGGGCGCACCCTCCCCTCACCCCAAAACCCTAGCCGCTAGCTGCTGCCCTACCTCTCTCTCTCCCGACTGCGCGTAGGCGAAGCCCTGCCGCAGAAACTCTCCACCATTGCACCACGCCGTCGTGCTGTAGATCCAATCTATCTCTCCACCCCACTTGCTGGACCGAGGAAGGAGGAGACGTCACGGCATTGTACGTGTGCATCTCTCGGAGGCGTCGCCACTTGCGGCATTGGATCGGATCGGATCGCGAGGAGGAGAAGGCTAGTACGACTACATCAACCATGTTCTGTTGAACATTTCCGTTGTGCGATTTCTTCAAGGGTATGAAGATCTCATCTATCCCTCTCGTTGATTGCATCTCCTAGATTAGATCTTGGCTTTCCCGTTCGCATCCGTAGAATTTTTTTGATTTACTATGCTATGAAACCCTTCAGTGGTATCAGAGCTAGATCTATGCATAGATGTTTTTTACGAGTAGAACGCAACATGCTTGTTGTGGGCGTTGATGTTTTATGTTGCAAGTCTCTTGTTGTATACTTCTTATGACGCGGGATAGTGAGATCGAAGCGGTCAAGGCCAACTTTACGCGACCTCGTTCGCGAGACCGGCTCCGCACTTAACGTGTGGCTTGTTCCACACATGCGGCTGGTGGATGCTAGTTTCTCTCACTATAGTAGTCATGGGATTTATACCGGATGTTGGCAACCATAATATCACCGTTCTAGATTTTCGTAGGCAAGAATCGTTCTTAGCTTGTTACTCCCATAAGCCACGTAAAACATGCAACAACAAAGTAGAGGCGTCTAACTTGTTTTTGCAGGGAGTGTTTTGTGATATGGTATGGCCCAAGATATGATGTGTATGTTGTATGCAATGATCATGTTTTGTAATAGTTCATGACTTGCATGTCGATGAGTATACAACCGGCAGGAGCCATATGGTTGTCTTTATAATTGTGTATGACCTGTGTGTCAACTTCTTATACGCCATGTAATAGCTTTACTTTATCGCTAAGTAGTTAGCAATAGTTGTAGTTGCTATTCGTGGTGGAGGCAATCATGGTGGAGTGATGGAGATCATGCTGGCACGCACAAGATGGAGATCATTGCACGGAGATTGGCTATACCATGTCACATAAAATTATATGCATGTGATGTTTATCCGTTTATGTATCTTATTATGCTTAGATCGCGACGGTAGCATTATAAGATGATTCCTCACTTAAAGACCAAGATAAAACTGTGTTCTCCCCATGTATGCACCGTTGCGAAAGTTCATCGTGTTCAAGCACCACGTGATGATCGGGTGATATAAACTCTACGTTCACATACAACGGGTGCAAGCCAGTTTTGCACACGCGGATATACTTGGGTTTGACATGACGAGCCTAGCATGTGCAGACATGGCCTCGAAACACACGAACCGAAAGGTTAAGCATGAGTCATATGAATGATATGATCGACACTTTGTTGTCCACCATTGAAACCACATCTCTTCTCATGATGATCGGATTAGGTGTGGTGAATTTGGATCGTGTTCACTAAACAACTTGAGGGATGTTGAATTTAGTGGGAGTTCATCTAGTAATTTGATTAAGTTGAACTAGTTATCATGAACATAGTCTAAATTGTACTTGCAAATTTTGTAGATCAAATGGCTAAGTCCAACTTCAACTTCAATGTTTTTGCTGAGAAAGAAAAGCTTAAGAATAATGGGTCTAACTTCACCAACTGGTTCCGCAATCTAAGAATCATTCTCGCTGGTGGACAAAAGGACTATGTCCTTGAGAAAGCGCTAGGTGACGCCCCTGCTATAGATGCGTCGGCTGATGAAAAAGTTGTTTATCAGTCGCGCAAAGATGATTATGGTGTGATTAAGAGCACCATGTTGTTTGCTATGGAATCGGACCTTCAAAATCGTTTTGAGGAGTTCGCCGGGCCCTTTGAGATTCTTGAAGAACTGAAAACCATGTTTCAGACTCAGGCCCGTTCTGAGAGATATGAGATCTCTGAGAAATTCTTTAACTGCAAGATGGAGGGAGTTCCGTTAGTGAGCACGCCATTAAGATGTCGGGCTACACTCAACGTCTTGAGCAACTGGACTGCAAGATTCCAGAAGAGCTCAAGATTGACAGAGTTCTGCAGTCACTCCATCCTAGCTACAAAGGTTTTGTAGTTACTCACAATCAGATTGGTTCCACTGATACGATCATTGAGCTCTTCGCTAAGCTGAAAGCTGCGGAGGTGGACATCAAGAAAGATAATCATGTGTTGATGGTCAACAAGCCCCCTAGCTTTAAGAAAGGGAAGGGTGCCAAGAAATCCTTCAAGAAAGGAAGCGGCAAGCGTGTTGCCCCTGCTGAGAAGAAGCTCAAGTCTGGACCTAAGCCGGACACTGAGTGCTTCTATTGCAAGGACAAGGGTCACTAGAAGCGCAACTATCCGAAGTACTTAGCAGACAAGAAGGCTGGAACCATTAAAGGTATATTTGATATACATGTTATTGATGTTTACCTTACTAGCGCTCGTTGTAGTGCCTGGGTATTTGATACTGGTTCAGTTGCTAATATTTGTAACTCGAAACAGGAGCTAGGAATAGATGGCAGCTAGCAAGGGATGAGGTGACGATGCGTGTTGGCAACGGATCACGAGTTGATGTGATGGCCGTCGGCACGCTCTCCTTAGTTACCTTCGGGATTAGTTTTACACCTTAATAAGTGTTATTATGTGCCTGCGTTGAGCATGAACATTATATCTGGATCGTGTTTATTGCAAGACGGTTATTCATTTAAATAGGAGAATAATGGTTGTTCTATTTATATGAGTAACATCTTTTATGGTCATGCACCTGCTAAGAATGGTTTATTTCTTCTGAATCTCGAAAGCAATGAAACACACATCCATAACATTGAGGCTAAGAGATGCAAAGTAGATAGTGATAATTCGACTTATTTGTGGCACTGCCGTCTAGGTCATATTGGTGTAAAACGCATGAAGAAACTCCATTCTGATGGACTTTTGGAGTCTCTTAATTTTGAATCATTTGACACGTGCGAGCCGTGCCTCATGGGCAAGATGATCAAAACCCCGTTCTCCGGAATGATGGAGCGAGCAACAGACTTGTTGGAAATCATACATACCGATGTATGCGGACCAATGAGTGTTTCGACGCACGGTGGATATCACTATTTTCTCACTTTTACTGATGACTTAAGTAGATATGGGTATATCTATTTAATGAAACATAAATCTAAAACATTTGAAAAGTTCAAAGAATTTCAGAACGAAGTGGAAAACCATTGTAATAGGAAAATTAAATTTCTACGATCCTATCGTGGAGGTGAATATTTGAGTTATGATTTTCTCACGCATCTTAAAGCAAGCGGAATCGTTTTGCAACTCACGCCACCCGGAACACCACAGCGCAATGGTGTGTATGAATGTCGGAATCAAACTTTATTAGATATGGTGCGATCGATGATGTCTCTTACAGATTTGCCGTTATCATTTTGGGGTTATGCATTAGAAACCGCTGCATTCACTTTAAATAGGGCACCATCTAAATCCGTTGAGACGACACCGTATGAACTATGGTTTGGTGCTAAACCTAAGTTGTCGTTTCTTAAAGTTTGGGGATGCGAAGCTTACGTCAAGAAGTTGATGCCGGACAAGCTCGAACCCAAAGAGGAGAAATGCGTCTTCATAGGATACCCTAAGGAAACGATTGGGTATACCTTCTACCACAGATCCTAAGGCAAAGTGTTTATTGCAAAGAACGGATCCTTTCTTGAGAAGGAGTTTCTCTCGAAAGAAGTGAGTGGGAGGAAGGTAGAGCTAGACAAGGTTATTGAACCTTCTCTCGAGTTGGAGAGTAGCGCAGCACCTGAAATTTTTCAGTGCCGTCTGCACCAACAAGAGAGGCAGCTAATGATGAGGATCATGAAACTTCGAATAATGCTGCTGCTGAACGTCGCAGGTCGACAAGGTCACGTGCCCCTCCTGAGTGGTATGGCAACCCTGTCTTAACTGTCTTGTTGGTAGACAACAGTGAACCTGCAAATTATGAGGAAGCAATGATGAGACTAGACTCTGAGAAATGGCTAGAGGCCATGAAATACGAATTGGGATCCATGAGCGAAAACCAAGTATGGACTTTGGTGGACCCTCCTAGCGACCGAAAGTCCGTTGAGTGCAAATGGATTTTCAAGAAGAAAACGGACACGGATGGTAATGTTACTGTCTATAAAGCTCGACTTGTCGCGAAAGTTTTCGACAAGTTCAAGGTGTTAACTATGATGAGACTTTCTCTCCCGTAGCGATGTTTAAGTCCATTCGGATTTTATTAGCAATTGCTACGTTTCATGATTATGAAATATGGCATATGGATGTCAAGACTGCGTTCCTCAATGGCAACATTGATGAAGAGTTGTATATGATGCAGCCCGAAGGTTTTGTCGATCCTAAGGATGCTGATAAGGTGTGCAAACTTCAGCGTTCCATTTATGGACTGAAGCAAGCATCTCGGAGTTGGAACCTTCATTTTGATCAAGTGATCAAGAGCTTTGGATTTCTTCCAAATTGCTACGAAGCTTGTATCTACAAGAAAGTGAGTGGGAGCTCAGTGACATTTTTGGTACTATATGTGGATGACATATTGATTATTGGAAATGACATTGATATGCTTAACGATGTGAAGAGTTATTTGAACAAATGTTTTTCAATGAAAGACCTAGGAGAAGCTGCTTATATATTAGGCATCAAAATCTATAGAGATAGACAAAGACGCCTAATAGCTTTAAGCCAAAGTACATACCTAGACAAAGTTCTAAAAAGGTTCAGAATGGATAAGGCAAAGAAAGGTTCAGTGCCCATGTTGTCAGGTAAGATATTGATCAAGGCTCAGTGTCCGTCTACGGTAAACGATAGAGAAACTATGAGCAAAGTGACATATGCCTCGGCCATAGGTTCTGTCATGTATGCCATGCTATGTACTAGACCGGATGTGTCCAATGCTCTTAGTTTGACGAGCAGATACCAAAGTGATCCAGGAGTGGAACACTAGACAGCCGTGAAGAACATCCTAAAGTATTTAAATAGGACGAAAGAAATGTTCTTGGTCTATGGAGGTGATGAGGAGCTCATCGTAAAAGGTTACGTCGATGCTAGTTTCGACACCGACAAGGATGATTCTAAATCTCAGACAGGATACGTATATATTTTGAATGGAGGAGCTGTGAGCTGGAGAAGCTGCAAGCAAAGCGTGATCGCGGGATCTATAGTAGAAGCGGAATACATGGCGGCTGCGGAAGCGTCAAATGAAGGAGTTTGGATTAGGAACTTCATCACTGAGCTTGGTGTGGTTCCAAGTGCCTTGGACCCACTGGAGATATTGTGTGACAACACTGGTGCCATAACACTGGCTAAGGAACCAAGATATCATCCAAAGACCAAGCACATCAACCGCAAGTTTCATATAATTCGAGATTATATAACAGATGGAGATCTGAAGATTAGCAAAGTACATACGGATCTGAATGTCGCAGATCCGTTGACTAAACCTCTTCCACGAGCAAAACATGATCAGCACCTTAGTGCCATGGGTGTTAGATTGTTGCCAGATGTAAACTAGATTATTGACTCTAGTGCAAGTGGGAGACTGTTGGAATTATGCCCTAGAGGCAATAATAAAGATGTTATTATTATAATTCTTGTTCATGATAAATTTTATATTCCATGCTAGAATTGTATTAAGCGGAAACTGATACTTGTGTGGTTTATGAACAACACCGTGTCCCTAGTACGCCTCTATGGACCAGCTCATTGATTAATGATGGTTAAGGTTTCCTAACCATAGACATGAGTTGTCAATTAATAATGAGATCATGTCATTAGGAGAATGATATGATGGACATACCCAAATCAAGCAGAGCAATTAGATCGTGTCATCATGTTCATCTTTGTGAAGCTTTTTCTTATGTCAAATAATGTATTCCTTAGACCATGAGATAATGCAACTCCTTGGTATCGGAAGAAAGCTTTGAGGTCATCAAACGTCATCCTATGAGAGGGTGATCATAAAGGTGTCTCTCAGGTGATCGGAAAGTACTTGTTGGGTTGTATGTATCGAGATGGGATTTGTCCCTCCCGAGTCGCAGAGATATACTTCGGGCCCACTCGTTAATCGATATCAACACCACTTGCAAGCACGTGGTTAAGGAGTTAATCACAAAGTGATATCGGATTACGGAACGAGTAAAGTACTTGCTGTGAACGAGATTGAACTAGGTATGCAGATACCAATGATCGAATCTTGGGCAAGTAAAATATCGCGTGATGAAGGGAATATAAATATGGGATTAATTGAATCCTGACATCATGGTTCATCCGATATAATCATCGATGAATATGTGGGAGTCAATATGGGTTTCTAGATCCCGCTGTTGATTATTGATAGAAGATCATGTCTGCATATTCTCGAACCCATAGGGTCACACACTTAACGTGCCTCGACGCTAGGATAGAATGGATAATTGGTTTATGAGTTTTTGTTTGGAGTCTCGGATGAGATCCAGTACATCACGAGAGGTTCCGGAATGGTTTGGAGAATAAGATTCATATAAGGGAAAGCAGTTTTTGGATTTCGGAATTGTTTCGGAATGTTCGGTATTGTACCAGAAGGTTCTAGAAGCTTCCGGAGTGGGACCAACATGGACCCACTTGTCGGAGGGGTGTTTGGGCCTACGAGGGAGTACCCTGGCCGTATTGGGCCAGGGGCACAAGGCCCCATAGGCCCAGCCGGCCAAAACCCTAGGGGACCTTCTAGAAGGGGGGAAGACTTGCCCCCCACTCCACCCTTGGGGCCGCCGCCCTAGGGCTTGGAGGAGGGGGAAAGGGGGTCGGCCAGCCACCTATATAAGGTGGTCTTGGGGCGCACCCTCCCCTCACCCCAAAACCCTAGCCGCCAGCTGCTGCCCTACCTCTCTCTCTCTCCCGACTGCGCGTAGGCGAAGCCCTGCCGCAGAAACTCTCCACCATTGCACCACGCCGTCGTGCTGTAGATCCAATCTATCTCTCCACCCCACTTGCTGGACCGAGGAAGGAGGAGACGTCGCGGCACCGCATGTGTGCATCTCTCGGAGGCGTCGCCACTTGCAGCGTTGGATTGGATCGTTTCGCGAGGAGGAGAAGGCTAGTACGACTACATCAACCACGTTCTGCTGAACGTTTCCGCTGTGCGATTTCTTCAAGGGTATGAAGATCTCATCTATCCCTCTTGTTGATTGCATCTCCTAGATTAGATCTTGGCTTTCCCATTCGCATCCGTAGATTTTTTTTGATTTACTATGCTGTGAAACCCTTCAACAAGTGTATTGGGTGTGTTGGGGACACAAGAGACTTCTTGTATCTTGATTGCAGGGTTGCTTGAGAGGGAATACCTTTGACCACTTCCTCCCTGAGTTCGATAAACCTTGGGTGATCCACTTAAGGGAAACTTGCTGCTATTCTACAAACCTCTACACTTGGAGGCCCAACAACTGTCTACAAGAATAGAAGTGCGTAGACATCATGGGGAAAACAGTGATTTGTTTTCACCCTTTGCCATTTTCTTTCTCCACTGCCTCCATTTTCACGAGCTCTTCCTCGCACGCGCTGGACGTTCTCTGATCTTTCCCCTCTTCATTTCTGTGCGCGCATCGCCGTTGTCGATGCTCCGTGATGGTGAAGTCGAATAATACGTCCGTCGGAGCGGGTTCGAGCGTCGCCGACGCCGGCAAGAAGGCTGCCGGTGCTTCGCGCATCACTGACGGCAACTGGAGGCGCGCGCAGCCGACCTGGGCAAACTGTGTGATGCGGGATTAATCCTGCAGGACAAGGAGGCGACGATGCTTCCAAGCGATGAGGTAATTCCCCATCCCACGCAGGTTTTCGGGTGATGTTTGTCGCTTTCATTCTTCGCGGTTTGTCGCTCCCTGTCCACGACTTTCTTCGTGGACTCTTGTTTTTCTATGGCATCCAACTCCACCATCTTTCACACAATTCTCCTCTCCACATCCCCTGCTTCATTACCTTTTGCGAGTGTTGGCTCGGTATCAAGCCATACTTTGGCCTCTTCCGGAAGCTCTATTCCATGAAGAGGCAGTCCGGCACCGGCGAGGTTTACCCGCTTGGCGGCTGTGTCATTTCCATCCGATCTACTGTTCTTTTCTTTTCCTTTTCTATGTCTGAGTATGTCCAATACTGGTGGAAGAAGTGGTTTTATATCCGCGACTCCATAGTGGACAGGCAAGACTTTGGCCTTGCTCCCTTCGAATCCTCCCATGAGATTGTCCCGAAGCATTCCTGGAAGAACCACATCCTGGAGGGTGAGGTGGCGGAGGTGGAGGAGCTCTACCGTCGGGTGGAGGCGCTCCAGATGGAGCCTGGGAAGGAGGTCAATGGTGTGGATATCATCCGCACCTTCCTCAAATGTCGGGTGTAGTCGCTCTAAGCGAGGGCGCATCTGATGTTCCTTTACACTGGCCACAACGACCCGACGAGGGTCTCAGCCGAGGAGTTATCCCGAGGCGACATCGACAGAGTTCTTCGGCCACTGCTGAAGTACAAGTCCGAGGAGGACCTTCCGGGGAAGTCGTTGACGCCCCCCTTAAGTTCCACAAAACTAGTTCCGCATGTGTAGATTTGCGACATGCGCGTTGCGCCTTTTTTTTGACTGCTTTTGCTTTTGATTGTTTATACTAATCGCTATCTTTGATGTCTTTGGTATGCAGGAGCTCAAGGTGGCTGGCATGGTGCCCCCACTGCCCGAAAAGTTTCCGGTTGCGCCGGACAACGAAATTGTGGACTCCGAGTCTGATCTTCCGCCGACGCAGTCGACAACTCATGAAGCCCCCGAGGAGAGCGAGGGGCGGACCCGAAAGCGAGCACGGAGTCCGAGCGAGTCTTCGGATGCCTCGACTGCGCCAATGCCTAGGGACCCATCCTTTCTTGTGCGCCACAGCGAGGATGACGATGCTTCTTCCGCACCATTCCCGGTTGTGCCTCTGCGGGCAGTGGCGCCGCAGCCGCTGGCTAAGAAGAAGAAGAAGTATAAAACGCCGCCCGTCTTTAATTTGAGTGACATTGACTCGTAAGTAGTGTCGGATGCTTTTGCTCTGTATCGTGCATGTGCAACTGTTCTTTTTGTCTTGATCAATATTTTTCCTTGCAGTCACTCCTCGGAGGGTTCTCTTAGTGAGAGCGCTCAGGAGGCCGTAGGGGAGTCAAAGCCGACGGTCCCTCCCTCTCAGACGGTGGCCAACTCTGGGGGAGATGCTCCGAACCCCTCTCCGCGGGAGGCTCGAGTAGTCGTTACCCAGAAGACTACACCTGGACCTTCGGAGTCTCTGACTGAGCAAGTAAGTTTTCTGTTCCTTTTGTCTTATAGGGGAGCCCCCGAGCCCTATTGTCGGATGACCTGCTGGTCTTCTTTTGTTCTTGTGGGGCGTAGCCCCCGAGCCCTTTTTCTGGTGCTTTCTTGATTGTTGGCTTTTGTTTCTTCTCATAGTCCTTTGTGCATGGAGCAAACCTTCTCATTCAGCAGCATCTGGCCTTGGAGGCCAGCATGCAGCAGCTTCGAGGTATGTGTTTGGCCTACTCTTGTCTGTTTTGTTTGTCGCTTGAATAATGCTTGTGTTACTCATGTGTGCTCTTGGTGCTTTGTAGATGAAAATAATGTGGCCCTTCGCCATCTTGATGCTCTCAAAAAGAGCCTCGGTCGAGCGGAGAAGAAGGCTGAAAATGCTGTGGAGGCAAAGGAGCGCCTGCAAAAGGAGTTGGCTGATGCTACCGAGGCCAAGGATCGTCTACAGCGGGAAGCTTCGGATCGCGAGGAGCATCTCACCACTGTTGCGACTGCTCACGAGAAGGAGGTGGCCGAGAAGCTGATGGCTGTGGCCAAGGCTTTCTCCGGTGAGTATCTTGTGTTTGATTTGGTCTTTGAATTTTCGATTGCTTCTTATCGCATTCTTATTCTGTTATGTTTGTTTCTTATTTTCCTCAGATGCTTCAGGTATCACATTTGATTGCGTTGCCCTGGAGCATGGGAGTGCTCTGGATGATGCCACCGCAACGGTCGAAGATCGCTGCGGTACTGCTGCAAATTATCTGGCGAAAACCGAAGGGGTGCTCCGGCGCTTCTACAGGGAGATCGTTCCCAAGGGCGCTGCTCTTGAGGATGTCGATGCTTTGGCAGTTGCGTTGTCGGAGGACGCCCCTGCGGCCTACAAGCGCAAGCAGAAGGGCATCAGCGCCTCCATGGGGCTGGCCATGGCCATGGCGTCCGGAGCAGAGCTGGATCTTCAGCACGTCACCTCCCAGATGCCAACAGCGCCCGATGGATCAGAGGTAGCCTTTGCTCTCTTCGCCTCTTGCTGTAAGCGGTATGGGCCGAGGCTCATTGACCTGCTAGCGGACTATGCGGCGAAGGAGCAAGGAGAGGCCAAGAGCAGGCACTCTGGCTCTGAGGCCACTCCGGATGCTGATGCCTAGACTGTGGTGCTGTAGGCTAGGATAGTTTTATCTTCCTCTTTTTGTTGTAAGCTTTTGCTGATGAACAACTTCTCCTTGTGCCATGCAGTGGCTTTTGATGTATATAAGTTATATTTCGAGCTGTCACCAAAGATATGTGTGATTTTCATACCCTTGTTTGTTGTTCTTTAGGGGCCTTCGGGTGAGGCTCCTGTGGATACTTCGACTATCCCTCAGTCGCGACCATCTTTGGATGATGCGTCGCAGCTTGTTTTTTCTTCTTGACCGCGTCCACAGCCTGAAGAAGGAGATCCTTGGCATTCAGGGTCACGCATACATGTGGAAGTCGAAGGAAGAGCAAGCTACCACCGGGGAGGAGTATCTGATGGGGAGCTGCGGCAGTTGAGCGAACAACTGCAGTTTGAGTATTCTTGAGCTGCTGCTCGTTTTCGGGTGCGCCTTGTGTCACCTTATTCTGAATTTTCTGCAGGTGTCAACCTTGTTCCAAGGGAGGAGAAGGAGCACGTTGCGGTTCGGATCAACTGTCTGACCCAATAGGACTTGGAAGCTGGCGGCTTCTTCTGGATGGACCGTGACCGAGCCACCGTCCTTGCGACGGTGCATGATCGTGTGATATCAAGTTTTGCGGGTGCTGAAGTAGGCGAAAACTTCCATGCCATCGATTATGTACGTCATGTTCCCCCTAGATGAGGCACCTTCAACTCTTTGCGGTTTGCTGGCAAAGTTTCGAGATGTGGGTCACATGAGGGAGTTGGTGCAGCACCAGCTAGTTGCAGGGGTGAAGGCTGCCCTTTTGCTTGTTCGACTACATCGCCCTGATGTTGACCTTGCGATGGTGGCGACTGGGCCGCCTCTTCGACCAGACGGTAGCCTCTGGGATATGCGCCCACACTATGCGGCTGTTAGGAAGTATGCTGAAGAGATCGTGGATCTCTTTGAGCATCAGGCGCGCGTGATCCTTCAGAATAGGTAGACCCTGTAAAAAGATTGATGTAAAACTTTGATCACCCACAAGTATAGGGGGTGTATCGTAGTACTTTTGATAAATAGGAGTGTCGATCCCAACGAGGAGCAGAAGGTGCTGAACAGTGGTATGGAGTAGGAAATCCCTGTGAATACTTAGCAAACGGATTTTTAGTGGTTTTCTGACAAGGCAACATAACAAAGAGCAAGTAACAAAGGTAACGAACAAACGGAGCAAGTGGCCCAATCCTTTCTTAGAAAAGGACAAGCCGGTGGAAATAATTATAAGGACCAAACGTTCTCGAGGACACATGGGAATTCTGTCAAGTGCTTTCTCTTCAAATAGCTAAGTACTCTTCTTTGGTGTTTGTAAGTGTTGTGTGGGTGAACCTGTGCTAACATACCGACCTTACTTGGACTAATACATACTTGTGATTAAACCCCCTACAAACATCCGTAACTACAGGAAAGTAATTAAGATATAAATCTAACCACAGCCTTAAACTCTGAGATCCTACGTTCCCTTGTGCAAAGGTTTCCTAACGGGGGTTCAGGTTTCTGTCACTCCGGCAACCCCACAATTAGTAGACAAATACACAATGCATCCCTCTAGGCCCATAAATGGTGAAGTGTCATGTAGTCGATGTTCACATGACACCACTAGAAGAATAGCACCACAACTTAAATACTAAACCATTGAATAATAACTCAACACAGATTCACTACTAACATCATGACTTCTCCCATGTCCTCAAGAACACAACGAACTACTCATAAGACATCATATGGATCAAGATCAAAGATGATATGGTAATGGATAACAATCTGAACATAAACAATAATCCAATGGTTCCACTCACAAGCATCAACTACAATAGTAATCAACACCAAGAAAGTTTCCCCTAAGAACTAAAGCAATATCCAACACAATTGTTACAGCGGGACGGAGTGGTGATGATGGTGCTGGTGGAGATGATGGTGTGGATGATGATGATGATGATGATCCCGATGAAGCCTAGCTTGATGATTGTGTTGATGGCGACAGTCTCCCCTCTCCGGGAAGGAATTCCCTGGCAAAAATATGTCTGCTAGAGAGATCTTTTTCTCTCGGTGTTTTCCGCCCCCGGAGGCGGCGGAAATCTATCTGTGGTCGCTCTCCAAGGCTTAGGGGTTCATAGGGAAGATATAGGAGAAGGGGCAGAGTCGTAGGCCGGGCAGGTTGGCCAAACCTACCCTAGGTGCAGCCTAGGGTGGGCCCGCGCCTAGGGGGTGTGGGCCCCCCTGTGGCCCCCCTTCTCTCCTCCTTCTGACTCCCTTATTCTTTTGGTATTATAATATATTTCCATATTTTTCTGGTATTTTTCCGATCTTCACGAAATTGTACCAAAACGCCTTCTTTTCCATCAGAATCCAGACTCCGGTAGTCCATCCTCCAAGAATCATCCAACATGCATAAACAGATGAAAAGCCATAAGTAATACCTCATAATAAGACAAATATCAATGAATAGAGGTAAATTATGATATAGAATGGTGATGCAAATTGGGCGTATCAACTCCCCCAAGCTTAGACTTTGCTTGTCCCCAAGCGAAAACTGAGCTCAGTAAACATGTCCACAGGTTTATGGAGTGAAGTGTCGATAAAATAATATGAACAAGAAGCATCACACTTACCATTGCACACCTCATAGAAGAAAGCAACTCACCATTATATAACTTAGCTTGTAACCAAGTACATTAGTCACAATAGAGATGCATAAAGATAAATCATAATTGGAATTGGCAAACTTGTTCTTGGTCAGAGAACACCTGGCAAACAGTTTCACAAAAAGCTTTTTGTAGAAGTTTCAAAATAGGAGCACTCTTTGCTCAAAAAGGTTATTCACAAGTGAAGGCTTTCAAAGTAATACTCAATAGATAAGAGTTTTGTGCAAACAAGGAAGATAAAGAACATGATTGAATAAATCACCATATGAATGCTTGAAACACAACAACTCAAATGCTTGCTGGATATAGAGAGGAAGTAGGTTTACTGACTCAACTTGGAAGTGGGAGAAAGGTCCCTTCATAGAGGGAAGCAGGGATTACAAGTCATAAAGAGTTTCCAAAAGATTATGGTACTTACTAGCTTTGAGACCTCATTGCCCCTATCATAAGCATCTTGAGATGATTAAGGTTAAAGTGAACAAGGATGGAGTATATGCTTGACAAAATATAAGTTGGCAATCTCATGTCCCTTGAATACGAGGGCCACTCCTCATGCTACTCAACTTTGGTCACAGGTAAGTTCTTGTCATTGTAATTATTTGCATATCATTGAGAACCGCCAACACGGTACCCCTTGCACATGGTACCCCTTGCACATGGTACAGGAGCTTTCCCATAACCAAAATGACAAGGCAAGCAGACAATGAGCATCTCAACGATCTTTTTATTTACTATGTGCATAGCTTTTTATTGAGGATGCTTCATAGATGACTCACTATGGTGATGCTACAAGTTTCCACCATGATTAGGCATGGCTTAGGCTAGCAGCCCAGGCGTTTCTCTAACACAGAATACAGACTCCATGGACTTACAAGTTCCCTCTTTATTTCACACCGTTCACATCCATAGACAAAAGAGTACGATATCAACTATGTACAGAGTACAAGTGCAATGTTGAAAATGTTCCCCGTGATAGCACGGTTCTGCTAATTCCAACTTATAGATGCAAGTATATACAACTTCAATGTTCACAATGGTTCAAGTCTATTAGGGGCAGGAAATAAGGTGTGCCATCAAGTTCGTGAGAGCTTTACTAACTAGTTTTCACATAACAAAATACTTTTTAATTCGAAAGATATATGAAGCTTCAGAATTTTCTTGGAAAAGAAAAAGCTACTAGGTATATATGGTGGACACAAGTGGCAAAAGTTTTGGTTCAAAGGGATTTGGAAACATGAGAAGTATTCCTTCTCAAAACAGGTTTTTGGCTAGCAAGGCTAGGTAGCAAGCAAGAGGGTTAAAAGAAACAAGCAAACATACAAGTAATAAAGCCAAACATGTAATCTTCCTTGAAGACACAAAATATCTTAAATAAAGAATACTAAGCTTATGAGACAACAAGAAAGAAAACAAATGATATCAAATACTTATAAGATTTTTCTTTCTCTTTTTCTTTCAAACCTCAAATTTTTTTTGCTACTGACCAGAACTCGGTTTGCCAAAACCAATTTAGAGTTACTTGATGATCCCAAAGTATTGCCAATACTTATCAACAAGATCCATCATATAATAGAGATTGCAAACTAAACT
The DNA here is from genome assembly GCA_916181665.1 of Avena sativa. NCBI lineage: Eukaryota > Viridiplantae > Streptophyta > Magnoliopsida > Poales > Poaceae > Avena > Avena sativa. The sequence goes on along the minus strand of OV702299.1, from coordinate 80,828,192 downwards.
AAGAAGTGCAAAAAGTAAAAGATGAGACTTCTCATTAATATGCAATAAAGGTACTCACATCAAGGGATACATAGATAATCAACTAAAGGAGAGATACTTCCACATGCAAACCAAACTATAAGATAACTTCTCTACCATAGATATGAATCCACTAGAAAGGTAAAAGATAAAAGATAATGGTGGTGATACCGCGGCACTCCCCCAAGCTTGGAACAAGCCAAGGGGATGCCAAACCTGATGACGAATTACTCCTTCGGCGATGGTGGTGTTCTGTTGATAAGATCTTCAATAAGTTTCTTCAAGTCCTCCATATCGAAGGTCAGAGTACGAATTAACTCCAAATTATGCTCAATGCAGCTCATGATCAACTCGGACCGAGGATCCCAGTTCTTGTTATTCTTTCTCCATTCTTCCAAATTAGAGTGTTTCTTCCCTACACGGTTAGAACAAGGGGTACTAGGAGGAAGTGTGTGTGGAGCAAGGATATGACGCGGAGTTCTCCCTCCTGTAGATATCTGTGCTGTCCTCTTAAGCTTGGTAGGTCGTGCCACCAAACCAATGCTTGCGACAGTAGCGCGAGTGTCCGGTTGCTTGTCCTCCTCCATGTCACCTTCATACCCTACTGAAATCTCCTCCTCCTTGGGGACTTGAGGTTCTTCTTCCTCGGGCCTCTTGCCTTTGTCGTTGGCGGAGGCCATGGTGCTCTAAACTTGAGAAGATTTCCTGACAGAAACAGATCGAAATGAAAACGCGACAAGAACATGATGCACGAACCTCGGGGAACTCGGTGGGTTATATATTACGAAGTTTCAAGGCATAAGGAAGGTACTGACATGGAAACGAGGCGGAGACGGAGTTCGAGGGGGGAACACCCCCCCCCTTAGGCACGGCCAGGCTGGGCCCGTGCCTGGGGTGGGTTTGTCCACCCCGGGCTCCATTTCCTCTCTAGTTTTGTCTCGTAACTTCCCTTATGTATTAAAAACATGAAAAATATAAAAATATTAGGATTTCACGAACCTTCTGTTTTCACCACTTTTACCTATTCAAAGACGAACTCTGCAGATTCCTTTTCTCCTTCTCTTGATAATTTCCTTCATACAAAACCTTTGCACGAACTCAATGACACCATTAGTGTAAGCAAAAAAATAAACCTTTGGTACACACTTCAACTGAAAACCCATCAAAACAAAAGCTTCTATAAGAGGCAAATGCAAATGATGGCAGAAATCTGTCAAAACAGACCTACAGGTAAAGATTGATTTTTAGAAAACCTTAAGTTGCTCAAATCAAAAGGTGCAGAACTGATGAAAGTTGGGTAACAACTTGGAGAACAAGCTCAGAAAAATTCAGCTCCATTCGATGTACTGAGCTCCCTCACGAATTTTTACAATGCAGCACAAAAATCTGTCCCAGGACATCCACTTTTCACAACTCCTCTACTTCACAAAAGTAGTTGGACTTGACACAAAAACCAAAACAAAAAGGACAAGGAGCGGTTATTACTCAGGTAATAACTTCCAAGACTCGACAAAACTCTTGGGTTATCTCCCAACAAGTACTTTTCTTTAATGTCTTTAAGTTAGGCTTGAAACTTCCAAAGATGCTCACATAGGATATATATATTTGAAGTGAAAGAGAGCATCAAGAAGCAAATAACCAACACACTTGAGTCTAACCCACTTCCTATGCATGGTAGTATCATGAGAAAACGAATTGTTGAAACAAAAACCACAAGCATAGGAAGACAAAACAAATGCAACTTCAAAGCTTTCAACATAAAACGGGGAAACTTAACATCATTTAGATGCATAAAACCATGTTCCCCTCTCTCAAAATAACTTTCAGTAGCACTTTGAATAAAGTTGACAATATAACTATCACTGGAAACAACTTTATCATCGGAATAAGCATACTTACAGTCATCAAAAAGAGGTCCAAGGTCATAGACTGGATCAATAGAAGCAAGTTGTTCCATCCTGAAATCTTTATTAGGCAGGCTATTTTCACAAGGAGCTTTAGTAAATTTGGAAAAGTTAAACTCATAAGAATCTCCATCAAACTTAGTTAAAACTTTTTCCTTCTTACAATCAATAATAGCTCCACAAGTGTTCAAGAAAGGTCTACCAAAAATGATAGGACATGTTTTGCCAGCTACTGAATTAAGCACTAGAAAATCAGCAGGATATTTAATCTTACCACAAAGAACCTCCACATCTCTTACAATACCAATGGGGCAAATGGTTTCCTTATTAGCAAGGTGGATAAACACATAAATTTCCTCAAGCTCACAAGGACAATCTCATGCATAATTTCCCTATAAACCTCATAAGGAATAGCACTAGAACTAGCACCAATATCACATAAACTATAGTAGCAATGATCACCAATTTTAACAGAAAGCACAGGAACACTAGCTTTTCTAGTCTTACTAGGATGAGAAATAATATTAGAAGCATCTTCACAGAATACAATATGCGCATCCTTTATATTTCTAGTGACAGGGTCTTTCATAATAGCTACCACAGTTTCATCACTCAAATGCTTACTAGGCTCCACAATTTTCATTGTACCTTTGTTATTTGCACTAATAATCATAGAATACTCCTTTACCTTAGCTAGGAAAGGAATTTTCTCAACATAAGGTTCAAGCACAATATGATTAGTAGTACAAACTTGAGTACTTCTAACTGGAACATGATTAACAACATCTTTATAAGGAGCATGGTACTTATTCCACTTCTTCTTTGGAATTTCTATGTAAGAGGCAAAGGCCTTAAAACAGTTGGCAATACTTTGGGAATCAAGACCAAACTCATTGCTAATATCACGGAAGTCATCAGTTCCCATAAAAGATTTAATGCATTCATAATCATAGTTGATACCTGACTTTCTTCCTTTGTCATTCTCCTAAGCCTCATTGTTATCTTGAATACGGTCTAAGAGATCCCATTTAGCTTCTTCATCCATACGTGTGAATGATCCAGCATAAGAAGCATCTAGTAAATCTTTATCATGAAGAGAAAGCCTAGCATAAAAGTTATTGAGAATAATATTGTTAGGGAGTTCATGAATAGGACATTTAAGCATTAGTAACTTCAATCTCCCCCAAGCTTGAGCTGTACTTTCTCCATCAAGAGGCCAAAAGTTATATATAAGATTTCTATCCTTATGAATCTCACTAGGAGGATAAAATTTAGAGTAAAAGAGAGATGCCATCTCCTCCCATTCCAAGGATTGTCCATTCTTCAGCAGCTTATACCATTCTTCAACTCTCCCTTTCAAAGATATGGAGAGTAAATTCTTCTTCACTTGTTCCGTTGTGATACCTGCACACTTAAACAACCCGCATAATTCATGGATAAAAAGCAAGTGATCATCGGGATGGACAGTTCCATCCCTAAAATAATAATTATTCATAACACGATCAACAATACTTGTAGGTATCTTAAAAGGATCTATCTAAACAGGTGGTGGTTCATCTACTACCCTAGCAGTGATAGTAGTTTTCCCAAACAGAAAACCAAGTGGGTTATCCATATTGGAAACACAGTAATAAGCAGTAACAAAAGCAATACTCACAGTAAAAGTTTCCCTTACCAGTTCCACTCTTCAATAGCGCTTCACTCTCCGGCAACGGCGCCAGAAAATAGTCTTGATGACCCACAAGTATAGGGGGTGTATCGTAGTACTTTCTATAAATAGGAGTGTCGATCCCAACGAGGAGCAGAAGGTGCTGAACAGTGGTATGGAGCAGGAAATCCCTGTGAATACTTAGCAAACGGATTTTTAGTGGTTTTCTGACAAGGCAACAAAACAAAGAGCAAGTAACAAATGTAACGAACAAATGGAGAAAGTGTCCCAATCCTTTCTTATCAAAGGACAAGCCGGTGGAAATAATTATAAGGACCAAACTTTCTCGAGGACACATGGGAATTCTGTCAAGTGCTTTCGCTTCAAATAGCTGAGTACTCTTTTTTGGTGTTTGTAAGTGTTGTGTGGGTGAACCTATGCTAACATACCGACCTTACTTGGACTAATACATACTTGTGATTAAACCCCCTACAAACATCCGTAACTACAGGAAAGTAATTAAGATATAAATCTAACCACAGCCTTAAACTCTGAGATCCTACGCTCCATTGTGCAAAGGTGTCCTAACGGGGGTTCAGGTTTCTGTCACTCTGGCAACCCCACAATTAGTATCCAAATACACAATGCATCCCCCTAGGCCCATAAATGGTGAATTGTCATGTAGTCGATGTTCAGATGACACCACTAGAATAATAGCACCATAACTTAAATACTAAACCATTGAATATTAACTCAACACAGATTCACTACTAACATCATGACTTCTCCCATGTCCTCAAGAACACAACGAACTACTCACAAGACATCATATGGATCAAGATCAAAGATGATATGGTAATGGATAACAATCTGAACATAAACAATAATCCAATGGTTCCACTCACAAGCATCAACTACAATAGTAATCAACACCGGGAAAGTTTCCCCTAAGAACTAAAGCAATATCCAACACAATTTTTATAGCGGGACGGAGTAGTGATGATGGTGCTGGTGGAGATGATGGTGTGGATGATGATGATGATCCCGATGAAGCCTAGCTTGATGATGGTGTTTATGGCGACGGTCTCCCCTCTCCGGGAAGGAATTCCCCCGGCAGAAATCTGTCTGCCAGAGAGATCTTTCTCTCTCGGTGTTTTCCGCCCCCGGAGGCGGCAGAAATCTATATGTGGTCGCTCTCCAAGGCTTAGGGTTCCGTAGGGAAGATATAGGCTAAGGGGCGGAGTCGGAGGCCGGGCAGGTGGGCCACACCTGCCCTTGGCGCGGCCCAGGGTGGGCCCGCGCCTAGGTGGGTGTGGGCCCCTTCGCTCCTCCTTCTAGCTCCCTTATTCTTCTGGTAAAATAATATGTTTCCATATTTTTCTGGTATTTTTCTGATCTTCGCGAAATTGTACCGAAACACCTTCTTTTCCATCAGAATCCAGACTCCGGCAGTCCATCCTCCAAGAATCATCCAACATGCATAAACAGATGAAAAGCCATAAGTAATACCTCATAATAAGACAAATATCAATGAATAGAGATAAATTATGATATAGAATGGTGGTGAAAATTGGGCGAATCAAACTTGTATATATTCGCGTGGGCTTATTGTGCCCTTTGTTGTAAAGATTGTTTGTGTTAGCACGTGGTGCTTTGTTGTATGCATGTCCTTTTCGTTAGCCTGACGCGGTCAGCTACTCAGGTTTACATGCGTTATTCTCAGTCGATGAAGTCGTGAGGTGAGGCGGAGCCCTCAAGTTTGTTGTAACAGAAAGTAAATGCAAGGTAAAAGAGATTTTCGTACTAGGGACTTAGCTTTTATTCATATCGTAATGAGGAGGTACATTGTTCGACTGAGTAGCCTTATTGAAAGTAAAGAGATAGCTAGGGGTAGAAGCGTCGCAGTTGTGCAATGTTCCATGGGTTGGAGTATGCGACTCCTGACTTGACGTCCTTGAGGCGGTAGGCGCCACCTGGGATGACTTCGGTGACGATGTAGGGTCCCTCCCAGGGTGACTCGAGCTTCTTCGGTCGCTCTTGCTTGAGTCGCAGGACGAGGTCTCCTTCGATGAAGGACCTTGGGCGCAGCCGGTGGCTGTGGTAGTTACGAAGGCTCTGCCGGTAGACCGCTGAGCGAGCCGCGGTGATGTCGTGTGCTTCGTCGAGTGTGTCGACGGCGTCTTCGAGTGTGGCCGATGATTCGGCTTCGCTATAGGAAACGACCCGTGGGGCGTTATGGAATACTTCTGCAGGTAGCGTGGCTTCGGCTCCGTGCACCATGAAGAATGACGTATAGCCAGTTGAGCTATTTGGCGTTGTACGCAAGCTCCAGAGGACGGAGGGTAGCTCTTCTGCCCAGGCTCCCGCAAGTCGTTCGAGTGGGCTGAGTAGGCGTTTCTTGATGCCACTGCCTACGAGACCGTTGGCCTTTTCGACCTGCCCGTTGGTCTGCGGGTGCGCCACGGAGGCGTATTATATGTTGATGCCAAGGCCTTCGCAGAAGTCCTAGAATTCTTTGGAGATGAAGTTCGAGCCGTTGTCCGTGATAATGCTGTGCGGCACATCGAACCTGTAGACTATGGACTCAAAGAACTTAATGGCCATTTTGCCCTTTTGGTTGGTGACAGGCATGGCCTTGATCCACTTGGTGAACTTGTCGACTGCGACCAGGAGGTAGACATGGACTCCTTTCAAAGATTTGGGTAGTTTGCCAATCATGTCGAGGCCCCATTGGGCGAAGGGCCAGGCCAAGGGCATGGGCCTGAGCTCCGATCCTGGTGCGTGTGGTTTGTCCGCAAACCTTTGGCAGCCGTTGCACCTTTGGACGATGTCCTTGGCATCATTCATGGTCGTTGGCTAGTAGAATCCATCTCGTAAAGCTTTGGCAACGAGGGCGCGGTTGCCTGCATGATGACCGCAAATGCCCTCGTGGATGTCTTGGAGGATGGTTTTTCCGTCACCTATTGTGACACACCTTTGGAGTACACCCGAAATACTACGCTTGTACAACTCGCCATTGATTATGGTGAATGCTTTGGACCGATGAGATATGCGTCGGGCGTCGGTCGGGTCATTAGGCGGTTCTCTGTTTAGCAGGTACCAAAGATACGGCTGTGTCCATGTTTCTTCGATTGCCATGACCTACATCAGGCTGACCAACTTGACCTCGGTGTCGAGCTTTTCGGGTCCTTCCTGTCCTTTGGGTGGCGCAGCCCCCGAGTTCTCCTCTTCTTCGGGTGATCCCTTGGGGAATTTTCTTTTGATAGAGGGTACACATATTTGTTCGAGGAACACGCCTGGTGGTACCCGTGCGCAAGTGGAGCCGATGTTGGCGAGTCTATCGGCCTCCTCGTTGCTTTCCCTTCCAACATGGAAAAGCTCACAGCTGTAAAAGTCTCCTTCGAGTGAGTTGTAGAGTGCATGGTACGCGATCATGTTGGCGGCATGGGCGTCGCACTCATTCATCGTCTGTTGGACGACGAGGTTCGAGTCGCCATAGATGACTAGGCGCGTTGTGCCGCAGATCTTGGCCATCTTCATACTATAGATGAGGGCCTCGTATTCGGCGTCGTTGTTGGAAGTGCGAAATTTCATCCGAAGCACGTATTTCATATTGTCACCTTGCGGGGACGTCAGTATGACGCCAGCTCCGGCTCCAGCCTCGCGCTTGGAGCTGTCAAAGTGCATCGTACATGACTGCGTCATGTCCAGGGTGTCTGGCAACTGGAGCTCCATCCAGTGAACTAGGAAGTTAGGGAGGACCTAAGATTTGATGGCCTTGCGCCGTTCGTAGACTATGTCTAGAGGCTATAGCTTGATGACCCACAGGGCTACGCGTCCCATGGCTTCGGGGTTGTTTAGGATGTTGGAGAGTGGCGCCTCGTTTATGTCCATTATCTGGTGCTCCTGGAAGTAGTGGCTCAGTCGACAAGCCGTCATGAATACGCCGTAGGCGAGCTTCTGGTAATGAGGGTACCTTTGCTTGGTTGGGGTCAGTACCTCGCTGAGGTAGTAGATTGGGCATTGGACCCCATGGGTCTTGCCTTCTTCGGGTCATTCGACCACGAGTACGGTGCTTACCACCTGATGCGTTGCTGCGATGTATAGTATCAAGGGCTCGCGTTCCTTTGGCATAACCAAGATAGGCGAGGTGGAGAGTAGTCGCTTCAGGTCTTCGAATGCGTCGTCTGCTTCGGGCGTCCACTCGAATTTGTCTGCTTTGCGTAGTAGCTGGTAGAAAGGCAGAGCCTTCTCACCCATGCGCCTGATGAATCTGCTCAGCGCCACGATGCACCCAGCTAGCTGTTGGACACCTTTGATGTTCTTCGGCTTCTCCATGGTCAGTATGGCCCAGATTTTCTTCAGGTTCGCCTTGATCCCTCGCTGGGAGATGAAGTAGCCGAGTAATTGGCTAGATGGGACGCCGAAGGCGCACTTTTCCGGATTCAGCTTGATCTTGTAGTGATCAAGGTTATCGAACGTCTCACGGAGATCATCGATCAGTGTCTTGGCCTCCCTTGTTTTGATGACTATGTCGTCGACATAGACTTGTATGTTTCGACCGATATGGTTTTTATACACGCCTGCATGCACCACTGGTATGTGGCACCTGCATTCTTCAGCCCGAAGGGCATGGTGTTGTAGCAGAATACTCCGAACGACGTGATGAATGTTGTTTTCTCCTGATCTTCGACCTTCAGTCGAATCTAGTTGTAGTCTGAGTAGGCGTCAAGGAAGGAGAGCTTCTCGCATCCTGTGGTCGAATCGATGATCTGATCTATCCGTGGTAGGGGAAGTGATCCTTGGGGAAGTGCTTGTTGAGCGACGTGAAGTCCACGCACATCCGCAGGATGTCCGTGTCCTTTTTAGGGACCAGCACAGTGTTGGCTAGCCACTCGCTCTCCTTGATCTCCCGGATGAAGTCGGCATCGAGCAGTCTATTGACTTCGACTCCGGCGGCTTCGGCTCGTGGTTCAGACAATCGTTGGATGGACTGTTTGACGGGCTTGGCGTCCGGAAACACATTGAGTGCATGCTCGGCGAATTCCCTGGGAACTCCTGGCATGTCCGCAGGACACCAGACGAAGATTTCCCAGCGCTCACGGAGGAATTCGACGAGCACGCTTTCCTATGCGGGGTTGAGGTCATTGGCGATCAACGCCGTCTTGGAGGCAACCGTTGGGTGGACCTGCACCTTTTTTGTGTTGACTGTAGAGTCAAACGACATGTCGGGGGCGTTTTGTCTGGAGACTGGGGGTGCCCCGTTGTCTGTCACCTCTCGGAGCCTCGTAAGATCCTCCTGCATACCAAACGACTGGGAGATTCTGTTGAAGTCTCTGTCGCAGTGGTCGGATCGGGTGAAGCTGCCCTGAACCGTGATGACGCCCCTAGGTCCTGGCATCTTGAGCAACAGGTACGCGCAGTGCGATACTGCCAGGAATCTTGCGAATGCTACGCGTCCGAGGATGGCGTGGTATTGTGATGGCCAGTCCACCACTTCGAACTCTAGCCGCCCGCATCAGAAGTTATCAGTCTTGCTGAAGATGACGTCGAGCCATATCTTTCCCAGGGGGTATATGCCCTTCCCTGGGACTATGTCATGGAACGTTGTGTCGGATTGTTCTAGGCTGCATAGCGGGATCCGCATTGCTGCTAGGGTGCTGACGAACATCAGGTTGATGCCGCTGCCGCCATCCATGAAGACGCGGCTCATTTCGAACCCTCCTATATGCGCCTCGAGCACCAGCGCAGCATGAACTGGGCGAGGGATCTGGCAGGGGTGATCTGAATGACTAAATGTGATGCAGGACTCCGAGCCACTGAGGTACTCAGGGATGGCAGGCGGAGCAGTCACAGCCAAGCTGACTTGGCGGGTGATCTTCTTTTGCACCCTATTTGTTGGGCGCTCCTTTTGGATCATCAGGGACCCTTTTGGCGATGGGTACCCATTTATGCCGTTGTTTTGCATGGGTGTGATTACTGGATTCAGAGGTCCCACGGGTGGTGGTGGAGGAGATTCATGGGCGATATCACCTGGTGCAGGTGCGGGTCCGAACCCAGGGTTCATGATCCGGCGTCGCATCTGGGTGAGGCCTTCGCCGAGTTTCTGGAACTTGCGGCAATGCTTCAGCATGTGGCTGGCCTTCTTTTTACCATCCTGCTTGTCGATGTAGAAGTGGATGGTGCAAGGGCCCAACAATTTGTCGTATGCCGAGGGCTCGTCGTCGCGGTTGTGACGTTGCCACGTCTATGCGGGGCGTCCTCCGTCACGGAAGTTGCCTCCGCGGTATCCTCCGCTACTGCGGTTGTTGTCGTTGTGACGGTCGGCGTAGCCAGCCGCAACCATGTCGGGTCCATCACGGTCATCGTAGACACGCAACCTTCGCTTGCTATGGCATTCGCGCCTGCGGCTGTAGTCATCCTCGTCATTCAAATGTGTTCGGTGGAGGGAATCCTCGCCATCTGCCCACCTGTTGGCGATGTCCATGAGGTGGTCGAGCATCTTGGGACTGATGCGCCCAAGTTCCTCCTTTAAGTCGGGACGTTTGACGCTGTCCTTGAAGGCATCAATTGTCCTCTCCTCGGAGATTTGCGCCGCGGAGTTCTTGATGTTGGACCAACATAGTATGTACGAGCGAATGGATTCGCCCGTTCGTTGGGTGCAAGCCCGTAGCTCCTCGATCGAGGCTGGCCTCTTGCTGGTGCCCTTGAAGTTTCGGATGAAACTGTATGCTAGCTCTTCCCAGCTTCAGATGGAGCCTGAGGACAGGCTGCTGAGCCAGATCCGAGCTGCGCCTGTCAGCTACAGCTGAAGGCATTGTAGGGCGGTGTTCCTGTTATCGCCATGAAGTTTGACGGATGAGAGGTGGTCGCTGAGCCAGGCTTTTGGGTCATGTGTGCCGTCAAACTTCGGAGTCTTTGAAGGAAGCTTGAAATTTTTCGGCATCCGTGTGCGCCGAACGGATCTGCTGAAGCATCTGGCTCCGCATAGTTCTCTGTTGTCTTCTTCCTCAGATTCGGTTAAGCATGCGCGCTTGGCGCGCGCCTTGTCGATCTTGCGTTGAGCAAGATCGCTTCGAGCGTCGTAGTCGCTGCTGCGGCACCTTGGGCTTTTACGACGCCGAGGCAGATCGTGTTCATCCTCGTCGGATGAGGGTGTGGGGCTGCGGTTGAATCTGACCGTAGCCTTCTTTTTTGGCTCTGCAGGAGCCTCGTCGTGGAGCTCAGCTCCGATGAGTCCAAGTCCGGCCAATGCAGATTTGTGCATGGCCAGCTTAGGGTTGTCCGCCGGAGGCGGATGGGATGCGAGATAAGTGGTGGCTGCCATGATCGCAGCCTGTGGCATTTTTGGCATGACGACGCCTTTGGCATCCATCGCCATGAAGGACGTGTTGAGGGTTCTGGTGACCTCGCAACGTGCGGCGGGGTCCATGTGCTCTATGCGAGAGCGATGCTTGTTGGCATGGTTGCCGTGCGAACTAGAGCCGCCAGAGTCAGAGAGCGCAGCTCGCCGCGCGCTAGACTCCTAAGCCGCCTGCTTGGGTTTGTCGAGATCTTCCTGCATCTTTACCTGCTGGTTGTGTTCGCTGATGAGGAGCAGGTGATATGCCATCAACAGGTCCCGTGAAGCATTCACAGGTAAGATCCTGTTGCCTGCTACGGCTTCGCGTGCCTGGTGCCATCCATCCTCGTTGAGGTTGATCTTCTGATAGGTGTTAGTGTCACCTTCGTTCGGCTGGAGGGGCGGCTGCCCCCCATTTCCTCTGTTCCCAGCCTGCGGGTTGGGTGGTGGATTGGGTGGCGGTACGTGGGCACCCGAACCTGGTGGTTGTTCCACCTCTCCTTGGATGACCACGACGCACTGATAGCGCTCGCGGATTGGATCGCTGCTACCGCAGCTTTCGGAACCGGAATTATAGGTTCCTTCGTCTGATGGAGGGCCGCACAGATCTGAGTTGTAGCTGCTGCTGTCATATGACTCGTCTGTCATGTCGACGTGCGTAGCACGCTGGGATGCGGGGCCCACGAGGTGAGCCTGATGGATGGTGGTGGCACCCGCTCTGGAAGGCGGAGAGTGCCGGTTTGTCCCACCAGGAAGCAGAAGCTCCCGAACAGAATTTCAAGTCCGTCACCTACGGGCTCAAAATCCTTCATGGTGGCTGGCGAGTGGGATGTGAAGTCGAAAGCACCGAATAGGAGGTGGCTCTCCATCGCCGAGGAGTTTTAGATCGCTTTGGTTGGGACCGTCACGATTGCACAATCAGCGCCCCCAGTTCTCACAGACAGCGCAAACTAACGAGGTTCGATCTCGTCAATGCCCATTGTTATGGACTTGGGTTTTGGAGAAGATGGGGATCCTAGAGATCGCGGAACGGTTAGCAAACAAGCAACACGGTGACACGAGGTTTACCCAGGTTTAGCCCCCAGAGGGAAAATCCTACTCCTGCTTGTCTGCTCTTGATTACGGCGGAACCGAAAAGTACAGGGGTGCGCAGATGCAATCTGGCGTGAGGTGTGTATGCGGTGAGTTGAGGTGCCCTCCTCGCCGTGCCCTCCTAGCCTTTATATAGATAGGCAGGTCTTGGGCATAGGTCGAGTTGGTTACAGATTAGGATTTGCCCCTTTGAAATTCTATCTACTCTAGCCTTGCTCTCCAAGGATCCGAAGGCGTCGTGGGCTTGGGCCACCCGAAAGTCTCCGCATGTCGCATATGCTCTTGTGGGCCTTCCTTGGGCTGGACCAGGTATACCAATGTAGTGTAGCCATAGGGTATAACCATGTCACTAGTTCGGCGAAGAGATAGTGAAATACAAGTGTAACTGTGCCAGAAAATAGCTTGACGATGAGGTAAAGACTAAAGCAAGCAAACATGCAACAGATCTAGATGCAAATGGTGTTTCAATATTTAGAAACAAGGCCAAGGGATCATACTTTCACTAGTGAACACTCTCTCATATAAATATCCTCTCTTTATGATACTACTCTTAACTACTCTCCGGTTGGACACTCTAATCATCGGTAGGGCTATAACATCACTTCTCAAAGTCCGCCTTCCCCAATCTAGATAACCCCACACTGTCACCTTGAGCGCTAGATGGTTCCAACAAACACCACAATTTCATAGAGACATCCAACTCCAAATATAACTCATAACAAATATTCAATCTAGCCAAAGTGCCACACACGGTATGCACGCTGTCACTTTCACACACGTGGGGAAAAGCATAGATCTATTAAAGCACAAAGAGTATTTATGTAGACTCAAACCTAAGTGCATGCTATCACTTTCACACACATAGGGAGAGCAGAGATCTATTAAAGCACTTGAGTAGCAAGGTAGATCTACTTGATTACAAAGCTCATGATCACAATATGACCATGCATAGAGAGAGATGAACACATAGCTACCGGTAGAGCCCTTAGCCTTGAGGAAGAACTACTCCCTCCTCATCATGGGAATCAACAACGGTGATGAAGATGTCGATGGAGATCGATGGAGATGGCTCCGGGGGCACTTCCCCGTCCCGACAGGGTGCCGGAGGAGAGACTTTCTGTCCCCCGAATCTCCCTTTCGGTAGCGGCGACGCTATGAAGTTTTTCTGGAAGTATGATGGATTATTTAGGGTTTTCTCCCCGGGGGCTTCTTATAGGCGCAGGAGGCGAGGCTGGGAGGCGGCCGGAGGGCCCACACCCTACCCAGGCGCGGGGTAGGGCCCACCCACGCCTAGGGGGGTGTGGTGACCCTGGCTCGCCTCTCCGTCCCCCTCTGGACTTCGTGACTCCCACGGTAAAATATTGACTTTGGCTTTTGTCCCATCCAATTCCAAGAATATCCATTTTTAGCTTTCTGAAACAAAAACAGTAGAAAACAGGCAACTAGCACCATGACATCTTGTCAATAGGTTAGTTTCAGAAAGTGTATAAAAATACCTCAAAGTGTAGACAAAACATAGCAAAGTAGATACTAAACAAGCATGGAGCATCAAAAATTATAGATACGTTTCCGACGTATCAGAGGAGTAGAAGGAAAAATCCTGAAGAATTAGCATATGGCACAAAATTGAGCAAACATGATGTCAAGATGCATTGTGGGTACTGCAGAGATGCAAACCACACAAGGAGAAATTGCACAAAATACAAAGAAGATGTAGCAAGAGAGCAAGGCGTTGAAGAGCAAGAGGAAGGACTACATCAACTAGGTGAGCAAGAGGAAGGACTACATCAACCAGCTGAGCAAGAGGAACAGGTGCATCCACCAGCTGAGCAAGAATAAGAGGTGCATCAACCATCCGAGCAACCAATAAAGTCAAAAAGGAAAAGAAAACCTAGTCTCAAAGTTAGAGAGCAACAAGAAGCTGACAAAGTGTATGAGCAACTGAGGAAAAAGCTACAACAGTTGATGAGAATGGTGATATTGATGATCCCAGCATCCTAGAAATAAGTGATTGATTTAGTTGATTCTATTTGAATATTTGCAGCACATCCAAAACATTTAGTTGATTCTATTTGAATATTTGCAGCACATCCTTCCAAAACATTTAGTTCATGCACATGATCCATCCGAACTGAAAAGCACACTTGTTGACAAGTTGTCACATGATGTAAGTATATTTTCAAAGTACTATTTTTATAAGCCAATACTTCATTTATGTCTTGATTACATTGTCCTATTTCTTACAGGTGCCGACAAGGGCAGTTGTTCATCAACAAGAGGAAGTACCAGAATCATCTTTTGTAGCTGAATATAGAGATTAGATCCCTGGTGCTGACAGAACCACAACAGTTATGGCAAGTTGGAAAGCAACTGCAACAGGGCAAGCTGCTGCTGCTGCAAGAGGAGGAAGAGGCAGAGCAAGAGGTAGAGCAAGAGGCAGAGGGAGAACAGGAGCAAGAGGAAGAACAAGAGGTGCACCATACTGGTTGTGGGGTGAAGGACATCAAACATCTCAACAAGAGGAATACCAGAATGTTAAGGTCAACACTACTCAAAGTGCATCTGGAGATATCTCCATTGAAAACTAATTTAATGTGATGTAATGATGCACCGATGTTTACACTGATGGTTCTTATTTTAAATAGTGATGTAATAATGCACTGGTGGCTTGGACTTGAGTACTCTTTGCACTAATGTTAACTTGTGCACCGTTTAGTTACAATGTTAGAGTGCTGTCAAAATGTATGTTTGCAACTGGTAGCAGTTATGTCAAAATATAAAACCTGTTATTTTCTCTCTTTGCTATTAAATTTTAGACATAGTGCTGTTAAAATTCTGTTCAATTTACTGTCAGCAAAGCATCCGAAAAATGCACTTGCATGTATCAGTAAACCTGTACGTATCGCGTGGAAGCTAACGGAAGCTAACAGTGCCGGTTAACGACGACGTGCCGGAATGACTATCACAGCGCTAATGTGCAACTACGTCACCAATATTTATCATTGTTCCGGTTCCTGACTGATGCGCTCATGACTATGACGGGCAACTTCATGACCCCAAGCGTTTTACTCTTCCTTTTTCCTCTCGATCTGCGACTCTACGTAAACGTATACCTACTCGTACTGGTAGTCGCTCTGCCCGCTGCCAGTTTGGGTTGGGTTTGGACGTGGCTGAACCAATCAAGTACAACCCGTCAAAAAAAAAGAACCAATCAAGCACCGGACCCTGAACCGTTGTCCGGGGCCCATGGGATGAGATTGGGCTTGGGCATGTACCAATCAAGGGCACTAGTCAAAAAGGAAACCATCAAGGGCTTGACTTGGGCTGGGTCTGGCGCAGACCAGTAACATGCCTGAGCCAGTCCCATCGGCACCAGTATGGACCAAACCCTGAACCCTAGCTCGAGCCTGCTTTCCCCTCGAGAAAAAAAATAAGCAACTCAAGCTGCCTTGCCGTCGCGATGCCGCCGGCGGCCGGGGAGCTCGCCGGAGCTCGAGGAGGAGTGGGGGCGGAGAGGGTATTCATCGGCGCCGGATGCAACCGCGTCGTGAACAACGTATCGTGGGGCGCTTGTGGCCTCGTCGCCTTCGGCGCCCAGAACGCCGTCGCCCTTTTCTCCCCTTCGGTTCGTCGCTCTGGTCCTCCTCTCACTCTTTTGTGTTTTTAAAGTATCCTGTCTGACTCGGTTGCTCTCGGTTCGTTGTCTGTGCCGGGACAGAGAGGCGAGATCGTGACGACGCTCCCGGGGCACAAGGCGGCGGTGAACTGCACACTCTGGCTGCCAACCAAGAAGGATGTACTCAGAGGTATGTCTTTGCACCTATTTTCTTTGTCTATTGTAACTCTCTCTCTGTTCTATCTGAACTGAAATGATTAGCTTGGAGATTCAGGCCGAAACAACACCATGTGATGTACCATTGTCGATGCACCGAGTTACATTTTGACGCAAAATTAGAGAACAGACTGAAAAAAAAAGTGACTCTGAATAATTTTTGGGACTTGAGAGGAGCTAGCTATAGATACGTATATAGGTCAACTACAAAAGAAAGTTTGGGCTGATCCTTGAGTACTGAACCGGTGGTGATGGTTTGTTTCATTTGCCCCTCTACAGTTCAACACAGGGAGACACACTATCTACTTTCAGCAAGTTCTGATGGTGCTATTATGGCATGGAAGATTGGTTCTGGAAAAGATGAGGTGAAAATTTCTTTTGTTTCACCATTTTGTACTTGTTGTCCTTTGAACAAAACCTTTACTCCAATATTTGGCATCTGATTCATTTCCCCTCTCATAGGTTTGCTGCGAAAGTGTTATTCTGTTTATCTTGATCAAGTTGACCCAAGTTGTTTGATTTGGTGTTTATGTCTGCTTTGCAGTGGTCTCATGCTTTGCAACTGCCAGTAATGCATAAGAAAGGTGTGACCTGTCTTGCTGGAAGGATGGTATCGGATACGGTTTCAATTTTCGCTTCCACCTCCTCAGATGGAATGGTGGTTATCTGGGAAATGGCAGTTGACCCAACTACCGGTGGTAAGATGATATACCCGCATTTTGGTATTCTGTGCATCGAGTCTAATCTTATTGGTTGTATCTTAAAGGGTTGCATTGACCGTTAGTCTATCTCTGAGGCAAAATTTATTAGTCCAATTCTATTGGCTTGCATGATCTTAAAGCTTCTGAAAATGTGTTATGTCATCCGACATCAGTTTATTTGGTTTCTCATCTAAAAAAAAGTTGATTTGGTTTCTCTTATGCAGGCAGCTGCAAGGTCTCTTGTTTGCATTCTCTTTGTGTTGGCTTAAAACCAATGGTTTCACTTTCATTGGCGGTGTTGCCGGAGCAGGAAGGCTGTCTAATTTTAGCAATGGGAGGGCTAGATCATAAGGTTCATATCTATTGTGGGGATCAGTCAGGCAAGGTTTGTAAGACTTTTTTTTATCACTTCCATTTCTATATCTTCTCGCCTTTCTTGTCCTGACTAGCATTTTATGATGTGCAGTTCATCAAAGCCTGTGAACTTAAGGGCCATTCTGATTGGATTAGAAGTCTAGACTTTTCTTTACCTGTGATGATGGGCACTGAAAAGCACAGCCTTTTTCTTGTTAGCTCATCTCAGGACAAAACCATTCGTATATGGAAAATGACTTCAGATTCTGTTTCTTCTTCCTCCATGGTGCAACCAAGGAAGGAGAATATTGGGATGGCCTCCTATATTGAAGGTCCTCTATTTATAGCCGGTAATGCAAGTTACCAAGTATCATTGGAGTCTCTTCTTGTTGGGCATGAGGATTGGGTATATTCAGTAGAGTGGCAGCCTCCTACACTGTTACTGGGTGCTGAAGCTCATCAGCCAATGAGTATATTATCTGCATCTATGGACAAGATGATGATGATATGGAGGCCAGAGAAAACTACTGGCCTTTGGATAAATTCGGTGACAGTTGGTGAATTAAGTCACTCAGCACTTGGATTTTATGGTGGCCATTGGGAACCTGATGGCAAATCTATTCTTGCACATGGCTATGGTGGATTTTTTCATATGTGGAGAGATGTTGGACAGGATTCTGAAAATTGGCAGCCTCAGATTGTCCCATCTGGTCATTTTGCACCAGTATCTGATTTAACATGGTCCAGATCCGGCGAATATTTACTAACAGTTAGCCATGACCAGGCAAGTTCTTATACTTTCATATCATCTTTGGTCCAATCTGTAAGAATGTTTATCTATGTTCAGTTGTCATCTTCTTGTACTACTTGCTAATCCTCTGTTACATCAATGTTTATTATGCAGACTGCACGCATATTTGCGCCTTGGAGAAGTCATGTTAATCCAGGAGATGTGATTTGTTGGCGCGAAATTGCTCGTCCACAAATCCATGGGCATGATATTAATTGTGTAGCATTCATTCATGGTAAAGGAAACCACCGGTTTGTTTGTGGTGCTGATGAAAAGGTCTCCAGAGTCTTTGAAGCTACTTTATCATTCCTGAGGACCCTACAGGAAGCAACTTTGTTAAAACCTGACAACGAGGACTTTGATGATGTGCAAGTCCTTGGAGCAAATATGTCAGCTCTTGGGCTTTCACAGAAACCTATATATACACATGGTAAAATCCCTCTCGTTTCGGCCAAAGTGTCCCCTTAGCTTCTCATGACAAATTCTAGTAGGCCCTACTTTATATTTTCAGCTATTCTTTCATTTGACCAATGCCTTTGTATTAATGGTTATTCAGGAGGAAAAGAATCCAAGAGCAGTACTTCTAACGATTGTCCAGATTCTATGGAGACGATCCCCGATGCAGTGCCAACTGTGTTTACTGAGCCTCCGGTGGAGGACCAACTTGCATGGAATACCTTATGGCCTGAATCTCACAAACTTTATGGGCATGGAAATGAACTCTTTTCCCTCTGCTGCGATCATGCAGGGAAGCTTGTTGCATCGTCATGCAAGGTATTACTGAATGGTTTCTTGTTGTGATTGAAACTCATGTGTGTTACCCAATATCAGTTATGTTCAGCCAGACATCACCATCACATCATGCTCATCTACCTTACCTGGCTACAGTTATGTTACTTGATTATTCTGTTTCAGAGCATGTATGCTCGAGCTAAGTGCTCAAATGTGAATCTCCAAGCAGATGCTTGTTTTTTGTTTTCGTAGAAATTCTAGGAATGAATGAGCTTCCGGGAACCACTGAACATTTTGGCACTGCAGCAGGGAAATAATGTTGTATTTGTGCATCCTCATCTGGCAAGAATGCATATTACTATTTGCCTCCCTATGACGTACTGGCATTAGTTGATGCAGAATATCTCTATGTTTTACTAAGGATTTCTGATGAGACTACTCTCATGCAGGCTCAATCAGCACCAGTTGCTGAGATCTGGCTCTGGGAGGTTGGAACATGGAAAGCCGTTGGCCGCTTGCAGTCTCACACTCTGACAGTTACACAAATGGAGTTTTCTTCTGACAATGCTTTTCTGTTGAGTGTATCAAGGGATCGCCACTTGTCTGTCTTTTCGATTAAGAAAACTGGTGAGCAATCTTTCTTATGATCTTGTAGTTTCGATATTTTGTTGCTTTTTTTAGTTCTGTTGGACCGAGTGCTCATGTTCTGCAATTGTTGTGCCGTTGCACCTGTGTAACTCTTAGAGGAAGGAGCACAGCACCACCTGGTTACAAAGCACGAAGCACACAAAAGAATCATATGGGCATGCTCGTGGAACCCATTTGGGTACGAATTTGCAACTGGTTCAAGAGACAAGACTGTCAAGATATGGCAAGTTCAAGATGCATCCTCTGTCAAGCTGCTCACAACATTGCCTCAGTTCCGTGACAGTGTCACAGCATTGTCCTGGACAGGCCGGGACCGTGCTCATAATGCTGGTATTATTGCTGTCGGCATGGATAATGGACTGGTCGAGCTCTGGAGTGTTTCAGGTGGACGAGCTGCTTCAGATAGTAGCGCAGAACCGTCTGTGGTCAGCGTTGCTTGCATGCTCCGGTTTGATCCTCTGTTATGTCATGTGTCAACCGTGCACCGTCTGCGGTGGCAGAAATCTGACTCGTCTGATGAGAAATCAGCACTGGAGCTGGCTTCTTGTGGAGCTGATCACTGCGTAAGGGTGTTTGCGGTCCATGATAGTTGAGGTATTTATGTGAGGTTGCAACTCCCAGACCATGAGCAGCTGCGTCTATTTTTGGCAAGACATACATCCAGATTTACTAGTAGGCTAAGAGCCTATCAGTTCTCGATGCCCTTGGCATCTTCTCTGATGTGTTGTACTGTAGAACTAGTTTGTTCATATGTAAACCTTACTTGACTGGTGAATGCAGTGCGTTGGCCTTTTTAATCCCATGTTCTAGAGCTCTAGCACTGGTACATTATTGAATACCTTGAGCATAACTTTTTTGCTCCCTGTATCATCTTTGTCTACAACAACTTAATAAATTTTACTAAGTATATTTTCCATACATGAGATCCATGATGTACAAACTTTGTCCAGCTATATATTCAGGCAGCTACATACAACTTTGCTGCTGTGTTGCAGCAACAGAGCAAAAGGGCAAGCAAAGCAACAACCTCAAATCACGTTAGTAATTTATAGTTTTGTTTTGCTTTGCCTTAACCCAATTCCATGGTACACATACCTCTAAACTTGGATACAAGAAAAAAAAATCAGAAGCCAAATCATTTGGATATTGTGCATCTCCTATCAAGAAGAACTCCAGATGGAGGCGCAGTGAGCTCCAAGTCACAGATCGCAGTCAGCCAGTAGCTGTAGTGCCAAGACCAGAACCTCTCCCGGACCTTGAAAGATCCCCTGATGGTGTAGAGGATCTTGTTGCTCTTCATCTGGTTCACCAGCTCCAGCGCCACCTCCGGCGGCAACACAACCTGGCTGGACACCATGTGGATGTTGACGACGGTGAACTGCCCCCTCCTCTGCGCGAACGACGGCAGCGCCTGCGCCGCCACCAGCCTGCCCCGGAAGAAGAGCTCGACGCTGCCGGAGTGGAACGCCACGCCCATCTTCTGGTTTGGGTTGGAGACGTTGGCGACCAGGACCATGTCGCCGTTGAAGTAGGCCGAGGGGGAGCCGACGTAGATGCTGTTGAGCGCGGCGTTGGCGACGTCGAAGGAGGGCGTCCTGGGCTTGACCGCGAGGAAGACGATGAGGATGATGAGGCCGGCGAGGATGAGGATGACGCTTAAGGCGAAGCAGACGATGGCGGCGCACCACATGGCCGGCGTGGTGGTGTGCCGCGGCTGCAGGATGAGCTTGGACGCCTCCGACTCCGGCAGGTCGGGCGCCTGCTGCTTCATGCTGATGATCTTGGTGACGATGGTCCTCGGGGACTGGAGGTGGTACGGAGTACCCATGGTGGATCCCGACCACCGGCAGTACTCAGCAGCAGCAGCAGCAGCAGCAGCAGCAATCTTTCACCAACCCCCGGCCGCAGAGAAGACGAGAGAGGGAGGAGAGGAGAGTATAGTGTGTGTCCGAACGGGAGGGAAAGCAAAAGCGGAGCAAGAAGGAGAGCAAGGGAATGAAGTAATTGGGTTAAAAGGAGGCTATACGACGCTAATGGCGGGGTCCCGAAATAAAGACGCAACGCGAAAGGAGAAGCTTTTGAAAATGGTGGGAGCGCGGGCCCGGCCTGCCATTGCCTTGCCTCTCCGCGTCGTTTCTTTCTTTTCCGCCATTGAAAAATTCCGAGGCGCCTCGAGCAAAGGCGGTGTGGCCGCCTGCGGTTGGTCGGGGGCCTGCTTTACCAACGAGAAAGCATAATTCTTGAGCTGGGGAAAATTAAAGCCTCGTTTATTGGTCTGATGCTGCCTCCCTTGATGTTCTCTGGAATGTGCTCTTCCACTCAAATTAAGAATAAATAGATCAGAAATTCTGATTTCGATCTAGTACAATACCATGCATGTGTCGTTGTCGAGTGTCGATACAGATTTCTCCAATCTTTTCTGCATAAAGCTCGGTTAGAAGTTCAAATCATGTGGGAAAATTGTTTAGATGAGAAGAGTCGTTAGAACTTTTAACATGGCCGGGAGCAGACCTGGGAGAGAAGCCGGCGCAAGTTGCTTATAAGCTTGAAAAAGCAAAGAACGCCCCAGCGCCGACCTGTGCTTCGTTTCAAAATAAAGACAGATCGAGGAGGACGGAATTGGGCGGTTAATTCGTGGCTAAGGAACAAGGAACGTTCTTCAGGGGCCGCCGGTACGTGGCTTTATTTATCTAGTGCCCTTCTTTCTTCGTCAGAGACGATGCGGAAAGCTCGCACTGCGCGCCTTTACAGGGCAGCACCAGTGTATCTATGGACCTGACCGACCGAATCGCTACTACTGGTTTAAACGACTGATTAAGTGCAGGGATCTCTTAATTCAATTTGCCAATAGTATAATTTAGTCATCATGAGCAGACGTAAGTTTTTTTTTCACTGACGAACGTGTGTGCGTAGACGCCGTATGGCCTTTTTTAGACGACGAAAGGCTCGAAAGGAGACTAGCTTTGAATTGCTAATTTGCTAGGCGTTACAACTTACTAGTACACACTTAAAACACACACACTCGATGCCAGCTTTACAGACAAGATCAAACAACAGAGGGCCACGAAAGATAAGGCACACAAGCAGAACTTGATCCAGTTGGAGGAGGGAACTACTTAGAGCAAGCATCCAAGCAGGAGTCGAGAAACCAAAGGAGGGAGCTCCGCACGACACCTCCAAGAAGGAAAAAACGGCGCCCATGAGCATCGTTGTCGCCGGTAGAGTCCAAGACCTACAAAGCTTTCGCTAAAACCCTTCATCCAACCGTAGAACTCAACCTTGTTACCGACCTCACAACCCATGGCAGCCAATGACATTACAAAGAAATCACCGCTGTTCCCCGAGACCTGACGCCAACCGGAATGCCCCCTAGGCCGCGGGACAAACGCCATAACTAAATGAACACCGTGTATAAGCAGTCAAGCTGACATTGTTAAAGGAACATGACGAAGGAGAGTTCATGGGTTCGAGAGACACTGCAAGGGAGAACACCAAACCGAGAGCCACGAAAGGGCGGATTGCGGCGAAGGGGTGGAGTTCCAAAAGGTAGGGAGGCTTCAAGGCGGCGCCTTTAGAAAGGAAAACCACATCTACGGATGTCATCGACACCTGCAATGGCCACAACCACGCATGGTTTTCACCAAAGCCCCACCAAACCCAATCGCTAGATGCCACCACAAGGCTTCCGGGAAGACAAATTCCATCCACTACCGTGGACCTACCACCCGAGAGTCACGGTGTTCCAGTCCCCGCTGGAAACACCATCAGTATGCACTAGACCAGAGCATAGCTTCGAGATCTATCAGCGTCCCATGCTTTGCTCCACATACTCGTGTTGCATTTAGGTGTTTATGCGTATACAACCCACTATACGTAGAAAGCCCACTCCATCTCAAAAGCCTAGACTGAAGGGAGGAGAGGAACCCTCCCTTATAAGCTGGTTGTAGTCTGATACGTCGTAAACGTATCTATAATTTTTTATGCTCCATGCTTGTTTTGTATCAACTTTTTTATGTTTTGTCTATACTTTGAGGTATTTTTATACATTTTTTGAAACTAACCTATTGACAAGATGTCACAGTGTCAGTTGCCTGTTTTCTGCTGTTTTTATTTCAGAAAAGCTAGTAAGAAAATATTCTCGGAATTGGACGAAACAAAAGCCGAAGTGCCTATTTTTCCAGACGCAACACGAAGCCTGAAGGAGAGACGGAGGGGAGCCACGAGACGGCCACACCTTAGGATGGCGCGGGCCCACCCTAGGCCGCGCCAGCCCATGGTGTGGGCCCCTCGAGGCTCCACCGACCTTGCCATTTCGCCTATATATATATGTCTCCCCGAGACGTAAACCCAATGCGGATCAGATCTCCACAAAAAGTTCCGCAACACCGTCGCCACCGAAGAGGAGATTCGGGGGACAGAAGTCTCTGTTCCGGCACCCTACCGAGACGGGGAATTGCCCCCGGAGCCATCTCCATCGACTCCACCGCCATATCCATCGCCGTTGCTGACTCCCATGATGAGGAGGGAGTAGTTCTCCCTCGAGGCTAAGTCTACCGGTAGCTATGTGTTCATCTCTCTCTATGCGTGATCTTATTATGGTCATGAGCTTTGTAATCAAGTAGATTACAGAAATACTTATCATGAGTTATATTTTGAGTTGGATGTCTCTATGAAATTGCGGTGTTTGTTGGAACCATCTAGCACTCAAGGTGACAGTATGGGGTTACCTAGATGGGGAATACAAACTTTAAGGAGAGATTTTGTAGCCCTACCATGGATTGGAGTTGTCCAACCGGAGAGTAGTTTAGAGTAGCATAATAAAGAGAAGATATTTATATGAGAGTGTCCACTAGTGAAAGTATGATCCCTAGGCCTTGTTTCTAAGCATTGAAACAACGTTTACAACTAGTCCTGTTACATGTTTGCTTGCTGCCATCTTTATTTTAGATTGCAATTACCACTTATAATCATCCATATTACTTGTATTTCACTATCTCTTTGTTGAACTAGTGCACCTATACACATGAAAAGTGTATTGGGTTTGTTAGGGACACAAGAGACTTCTTGTATCTTGATTGCAGGGTTGCTTGAGAGGGATACCTTTGACCACTTCCTCCCTGAGTTCTATAAACCTTGGGTAATCCACTTAAGAGAAATTTGCTGCTGTTTTACAAACCTCTGCACTTGGAGGCCCAACACTGTCTTCAAGAATAGAAGCGTGCGTAGACATCAAGCTCTTTTCTGTCGCCGTTGCCGGGGAGGTAAGGTAAAAGTTACTCACATCCTCTGGCTACTAAGCTATCTTGTAGTACTGTTGCTAGTGTGTGAGCGCTCGAAGTTATTTCCTTTAGATTCTACAATTATATCTTTTTATTTCTTGTTTTTATTTTCACTAGTTAGGCTTAATGGAAAAAATAGAAAGCTTTTTACTCTTTTTCCTGTGTTAGAACATAAATGGTTCGGAGAGAAATTTAAAAAACCTATGGAAACATCTAAGCTTGGAGAAGCTAGTTGATACGTCCAAAACGTATCTACTTTTCCAAACACTTTTGCTATTGTTTTCCCTCTAATCTTGTGTGATTTGGATACAACTAACATGGATTGACGTTGTTTTCAGCAGAATTACCTTGGTGTCTAGTTTTTGTGCAGAAAACAACTATCGGAAAAAATCCCAGAAAATATACCAAAAATCCTATTTCACCAGAAGACTCACGGAGCCAGAACACGAGATGGAGTAGAGGCCTGAGGGGCCCACTCCCCCTGCCACGCGGGCCAGGCCTGGCCACACCTGGAGGGGGTGTGGCCGCCTCATGCACCCCCTCGGCCTCCCTCTTCGCCTATAAGTTGCCTCTTGACCTAAAAACTCAGGGGGGTCGATGTTTTTTCAGAAAGAGTTCCACTGCGTCGCCACCACCAGAAACCGCTATTCGGAACCAGAAACTCCATTTCGACACCCTGCCGGGACGGGGAATTTAGAGAGGATCATCGCCATCATCATCATCAACAACGCCTCTCCATCAACCATCCATGTTCCCCCATCCATGAGTGAGTAATCCCCCGCTGTAGGATATGTGGATGGTAGGGAT
Source organism: Avena sativa (assembly GCA_916181665.1). Lineage (NCBI taxonomy): Eukaryota > Viridiplantae > Streptophyta > Magnoliopsida > Poales > Poaceae > Avena > Avena sativa. Next base: position 80,803,045 of record OV702299.1, on the reverse strand, counting down.
TGGATGAGTTCTATCATGTAATCGAATAAAATTGTTAGTGCATGGTGCCTAGTATCTCTATTAGTGATATTTGACTTTGTTGCAACCTGTTGTGCTTAATGCTTGTCACTAGAGCCTGAGTGCCATAATCTCAGATCTAAACTTATTATTGATTCATGATGATAGTATTGTTTGTGATCTTATCTGCAAGTTGTGTACATATATCATTATTCGGAACCAAAGGCCCCGAAGTGACAGAAATTGGGACAACTGGAGGGGATGGTTGTGATATGAGGATCATGTGTGTTCACGGAGTGTTAATGCTTTACTCCGGTGCTCTATTAAAATGAGTACCTTAATTGCCAGTAGATTCCCTTGAGGCCCCGCAACAACGGGCTGGCAGGACAAAAGATGTTGTGCAAGTTCTCATTGTGAGCACGTATGACTATATATGGGACACATGCCTATGATTGTTTAGTACTTGGATGCTTTATCTTATTTATCTGCAATTGTCCTAGATCTTGAAGTTACATGTATAGACTTGTTCATGCAACGCCCGTCCATTCATCCCTATGCCCATCGCACTCATATCCTACTGTTTGCTACTATTGTTACTACTGCCTTCGTTTTACTGCTGCTGTCACTTTGCTATTGCTACTACAAATTTTTTGCTACTGATAAACTGCTGTGAGCAAGACTATTTTCAGGTGCAGCTGAATTGACAACTCAGCTGTTAAGGCTTATAAGTATTCTTTGGCTCCCCTTGTGTCGAATCAATAAATTGGGTAATACTACCCTTGAAGACTGTTGAGATCCCCTATACTTGTGGGTCATCAAGACTATTTTCTGGCGTCGTTGCCGGGGAGCACACATTTATTTGTAAGTTCACGTGTATCTATTATTGTTCACTGCTACTGTAACATCCCAAAAATACCAAACTTAGATCAACAAACACTAATCATCAAGTTTAGGATTAACAAAAACTTCTCTAAATCAATTCATGAATGCATGTATATGTGTATGCATGAATTTTGAATTTATTTAAAAACCACCTTGTTTGTGTGATCCATTGCTTGTAAAATGTTTCTTAGGTGAAAAGAACATCATCTAAAACATTCCCCACACTTTTCCTAAAGACAAGTAAATCAAAACAAATATATTAAGTGAATGGTCATTTTGGCCAATTTAACTCACATGCCTACTTTGGCTGTCTCAAACTTTTAGAACCTAACAGAAACTTTTCTGGATCTTTGCACCCCTTGAATGTACTCATAACAGAGTATCAAGGCCCACTTTGTGATCATCCAGAAACTTTCAAATGCATAGTTTAAATGACAATTCAAAATTGAATCTTCTTCATATGGGAAGATCCCACTTTTCAAAACCCACTCAAACAAGCTCAACTTTCAAAACCCAAGCATCTGCAGACTCACTAGAACCAATCTAGCAAACTCACCAAAATTCATTTCAAAATTCAAAACTTGAGTTCATGCGGCCATTTCATCAAACAGGTTGCAGACACAAATCAAACAAAACCACAAACACTATAGTGTGCAGTGATTCTTGCCTAACTTGTTCCCTAGATAGCTCACACACAACTCAGTAGAGCATCTAGAAAGATTAGCCCAACACTAGCACCCCTGTGAGCTTACCATTGACATTAATGGTGAACAGCCGAGCACCCCCATGTCACCCCATTGTGGACAGCAAGCTAGGAGCAGCAGCAAGCCTAGCCAGCATGTCTGGGAGGCAGCCCACCATCCACCGCCACTGCCTGCCCCAGCCGCGAGCGTTGCCAAGCCCTGGACCACGCGCACGAGACACGCCCAGACCATGCCGAGCGTGCGCCAGAGCGCCACCCGCGACCAGCGCCCACAGACCGCGCGCCGCTCTCACCGCGCGCACACACGATCACCACCGACCCAGGACACTTCCAGACACCCCCGTTTGCCGCCCCGTGCCATACAGCCACCGCCCGCCGTCGAAGACGCCGCCTCTGCCGCGCAGAGCACCGGTTGTTCCAGACCAAACCACACCTCCCCATGCCTCGCGACCATGCCGTTGAGCATCGCCAGGAGACACAGCACCGTCCCCTACCCTTGCCCATGCCATTAGCCGCCTGTAACGTCGCCCCCGATGAGCTCACCTTGCACCCCGACGGTCGCCTCGCTCGACTATAAATAGAGGCCACCCCCGCACAAATTCATCACACCATCTCACTCCCCTCTCTACACTGACCGTGCCACACCATCCTCAGAGCAAGGCGAGCACCACCTCACCGGAATTTCACCGGAGCCCGCCGCCTCTGGAGAAGAAGGGAGCCAGCGATTGGAGCCTCCCCAGGAGAAACCACCGGTACCAGGAGGTTCGCCGTCGTCGACTTCATCGTTCGCCCGACTCGCCGACCCTCGCGCGTACCCCGGTGAGCCCCCAGCACCCCTCACTGGCCGCGCTAGGTTTCGTTCTCGCCGGAGCTGTCTCGCGTCGACGATGACCCACAGCCGTTGGATTAGAACTAGATCGAACGATCCACGTTGCCCCATACCGCTAAGCCTAGCCCCGTGTCACTGACGAGTGGGGACACCCACTTAAGCAGCCCGCGGGAGCACTGCGCTTAGCAGGACGGCCCGTTAGAATTTCCCGCGCAGCCCAGCAATTCAAATTTAACCTTTTTCTTTTTAATTTCAAACACACTTATGTACCCAACTTCAAAAATCAACCCAGATCGATTCAGTACACCAAATTGGATGAAACCAATTTTTTTGGAAAGGTCTGTGAATGCTTAATCCAAGCCCGTTGGATTCAAGTCATTTGGATCAGTAGATCACCCATAGCAAAAATAACAAGGCAGAAGCTTTTCTGCATTCAAACATTTTTCAAATTTAAACCATAAAATCTTTTGAGTTGATTCCAACTCTCAAAAATCACATTTAACCATACCTTTCAGAATATATAAAAATATATAGGTTTACTTGCAGAAATAATGTTCAAGGAATAAAAGAATGCTTCATAAGCATTTCTAGCCACTTTAATTAATTAAAATAAAAAGGTAAAACCTTATTAAATTGTGAAACCACTTTAAATCACATTCCCATGGACTACAATATGTGGTGATGACATGTGTCAACATGATCCCATGTTTAGTTTGGAGAATATTAAATCTTAAGTAGTTTTTCAATGAGTAGAAATTACTTTTCTAAAATAAAAAAATTTAAACCAATCCTTAACCTTGTAATGTTAGAGATGATGCTAGATCATCTATAGGACCCTTGTGTGTGATGATTGCAAGTAGTTAAGTATTGTTTGGTGATTGTGTACCTCGTATTTATTCATAGACGCTAGTATCGACCAAGGATACGAGGAGGAAGGAGGATACTACGAAGAGGAAGCCGAGGAGAACTTCAACCACTGCTCTGCACAAGGCAAGCTAACACTTGCAATATACTATACCTATGCAAGCTTATATTGACACTGATGCAAGCCTAATACTACTAGTGAATGTGCAAGCTAACACTTGCAAGATACCCTATTGTTGCCACAAACCCATACTTGTGACATGAATACTATATGCCTTAAGCATATGTGATCATACCCACTTGTTAAACCAATCCTAGTTTTATGGCAAGTTTCTTACTTTATTTCTTTATCAAAGCCTACTTAGAGTCTACCTAAGAGTTTGGTAGATATTAGACAGTTGTGCTCAAGTTTTCCTAAAGAGCATAAAATTTGGCCTAAGCTAGAAACCTTGATCTCAGCCTAAGGTATAAGGTTGTACTTAGTTGAAACTCCACTAGTACCACCCCTCATCATTATTACCCCCACCTGTAGATGCTAGTGCTAAGCATAAAACTTGATCAACTTTAGATGGGATTAATTTGTGGAAAAATGGTTGTGAAAACCTTGGAATGATGGATCATTCTATTGAAATGTTTTGGACATGTGTTTCCAAACACTTGATGGTTTGGTGATGAAAATGTTGAGGCATGAGCCTTAGCCCTTTATAAAACTGATGGTTGTCTGGATGCGATACCATTCCAATTTTATCGTACAACCACAATACCCGAATATTGGGTAGGGCTTGACTGGAAACTTATATACCTTAGTATTAGTTCCCTCACGGCCAAGGTCTCAGCTGAGGCTACCTTGTGAAGATTGTCCACCTGTGCAGTACCCAAGATGACAGTTAGTCATGGTTGGGAGGCCAAACTCATAGGAGAGGTGCTGATACTAGGGAGTGTAACTGAAAGGTTAGGATTGATTATCCTCATATAGAGTATGGTGAATTCAGGATTTGTTCCTGACGGATGTATCGAATGTTGTGGTGAAAGTGTACAATCTCTGCAGAGTGTCAAACTATTCGAATAGCCGCGTCCGTGGTTATGGACAGTTGGAGTGGCCATACTGTTCCCCCGTCAGACCCTTTTGAAAATGACTTGTGAAATGAATTGAGACTTTGACTTGACCACAACAGAGTTGTGACCTGAATTACAAGATCCCACTTAGGAGTGATAAAATTGTGACTAGCTTTAGAACTTAGTAAAGATAAACCTAGCTTTTTGCAAAACAACCTAGAGCCTAGTGTCCTATTATCCAAAAACCCCTTACCTGTTAGTATTAGTTTGCAAGTACTTAAAGAGTACTCATGGCTTTGTCCCTGGCTATTCCCATGGCCAGACTATGAAGAGGAGTACCTCGAAGATGGACCCCAGGAAGGTTACGACAACTAGGATCATCTCCCATCGTCAGCATTGCCTGTGACCCCGAAGATGGAGCTTCGCCCACGCTACCGTTATTATTACGTATTCCGCTGCTTGATGTTGTATTAAGAACTGGATCATGAGATCCCTATTTGTGTAAGAACCTATATATCGTTTGTAATGGATGAAGTACTATGGTATCCAATTCTGTTATGTCTCGCAAAAATGGTAATCCTGGGATTGCGATGTATGGCATAACAGGCATCTAGGATTGAAAAATCCGGGTGTTGACAAGTTGGTATCAGAGCCATCCTGACCATAGGAGACCCTAGTTAGGTTGGAAGTTGAACCAAAAACTTAGTTTCAAAAACCAAAGAAAACAAATATTTACAAAAACCTATTCTCATTCTTATCTCTTTAATTCTTTCATAAAACCTCATGTTCCTCAAAAACTCTTGCAAAATAGATAAAATTTTGACACACTTGATCACTCTGCTAATCTACTCATCCTCTATTTTTATAGATGGACGTGAAGTACAGCAAGTTTTATCAACTTGGGAATGGAGGAGACCTTATCTTTGAGAGGGATCTGGATCAGCTTTCGGAACTTCTGGAGCGTCCACACCCCGAGTTCTTCGGAGCTCAGCTCAATGATCAAGGAGGAGAAGATCTGCAGTGGCTAATTCTTGCAATTCTCCGAGGAAAGATTGAACCTCCCACAGCGGAGGGAATTCAGTTTACCTTGAGGGAAAACAACTGGCTCGATGGACTTGCCAGAGCAATGCAGGAATCTCTTTCCCGTCTGTGTGGGCAGAGCATCAATCAGATCAAGGGTACTCGCTTTGAGTTTTTCCCAAGACGTGATGCAAATGGACAACCACTAGAAGCCCCATACCACCCCGAGCTGAAGACTCAATTGGACCACCTTAGCTTCATGATGTATGACTGTCAGCAGGAGTTGGACAACTGCCGTAACTATTGCAACCACAAGTCTGCCATCATCAAGACGAAGGATCAGACCATCGCCATGCTAGCAAAGGATCGCAAGTCTCGCCGCCGTCAGCTCGACAAGAAGGAGCGCATTATTGCCCGTCTTCGCCATCGTATCTCGTCTCTGGAAGAGACCATCCACGAGAGCGACATGCAGTTGGAGGAAAGGGAGAATGCCGGAAAAGATCTTCGTGGAGACCCTTACTCCTATCTCAGCGATGACGATGATTTTCTGGAGGATCAGGCCATGGAATTCTTCACTGATGAGGATGATTTCGCCTTCATCGATGATGCGGAAGATGATGAAGCCACAGACTCCGAGCAGTAGTAGCACTGAGCACTAGCGTAGTGAGTAGTAGTCGGTCCCACTGTATCGTAGATTCCAGAATGGTTCTTAAAACCATCTGTTTTCCTTTGTTGTGGTGTGTGTTGTACTGTGTGCTATGAGTGAATGAATGAAAAAGCAAGTTGCTAGAAAAGCCTGAGTCAAACTCTAAAAACTTTTCAAAGACCCAAAACCTTAGAAATTTCCCTCTTTTCTCATGATCTATATCAATCTTCAGATGCCACGTGGAGGAAGTGGTTCAGCCCTGGACCCGATGTTGCAGATCCTGCAAATGTTGACTTCTGACCGCGAAGCTGAAAGAGCAGAACGTCAAGCCAACCTAGCCACTCTGCAACAGATAGCCTAGCTAGCCCATAACAACCAAGGCCATGGAAATCAGGATAACCACGGATCTAAGCTCAAGAATTTCCAGAATACCAACCCACCCGTTTTCACCAAGTCAGAAGAACCCCTAGACGCCGATGATTGGCTGCAAACCATGGAAAATAACTTAGAAGTAGCCGGAGTGGATGCCAACGAGAAAGTCTTGTTCGCCACCCATTATCTAGCCGGAGATGCCAGGGCATGGTGGAATAGTGTTCGCGCAATGACCGGAGGCCAAATGATGACCTAGGAGGAACTCAAGGTCAAGTTTAGCAGAACCCATGTGCCACCAGGTTTGATCAAGAGAATGAGAGACGAGTTCAGAGAATTGAAACAAGGAAGGATGACTGTAGTGGAATACCGTGACAAATTTTTGTCATTAGCTAGGTATGCCCCGGACGAGATAGACACCGAAGCCAAGAAGAAAGAAAGATTCCTGAATGGTCTGCATGACGAGATGCAGACAGTATTAGTCAATATCCCCTTTGCTGATATTGAAGCCCTTGTCGACTCTGCTATCCAGATGGAAGGGAAGATCAACCAGGCCAATGAGAACCGCAAGCGTCGCATGATGCATCAACCAGGAACCCATCAGACCCCAAAGTATCGTCCCAACCCCTCTCCAGGATTTGCCCCAAGAACCAATAGACCCCCTATGACCCGTTCGACCTACCCCAACCGTGGAAACCCTAGACCCGGAGGAAATCACAACAACCCCGGCAACTCTAGCAATTTCACCCGTGCCCCACCCAAGTTCAACACCAATAATGCTACCACCAACCCCAACACTGCCCCGAGGACTGGAAGCAATGCTGTGCCTATCGCAGCCAAGGACAAGTCACAAGTGACCTGTTATGACTGTGGAAATAAAGGCCACTATTCCAACGAGTGTCCCAACAAGAAGAATGCTACCGCCCCTAATACCAATGTCCCAGCTCAGCAGCAGCGTCGTGTCCAGCCAGGGAGAAGATTTGCCCTAGGGAATTCACTCAACCGCAATGGCCGTCTTTTTCTCATGCATGCTGAAGAAGCTCAGGAAGCGCCAGACGTCGTGCTGGGTATGTTTTCTGTTAATTCAGTACTTGCAAGAGTGTTGTTTGATTCTGGTGCATCGCATTCATTTGTCACCGAAGAATTTGCTTGCACTAGTAAAATTCAACCAACCAAATTGAAGCATGTGATGATTGTCCAAATTCCCGGATCAACCACCAAGGCTAGGCAAATTTGCAAGGCCGTCCCTATCCGAATCCATGGCATAGATTTTTATGCTAATCTAATAGTACTCGGAACTAAAGGTTTGGAAGTAGTACTAGGAATGGATTGGATGTACAAGCATAAAGGATTGATTGACTGTGCCAAGAAAGCCATCACCATGACCAGTACCACCGGAATATCAGTCGAACATATATCTGAAACCTTACCTCGCCAATCCAAGTGTAACAAGAGTCTAGCCCAACCTACCATTGACCAAGTTCGGATAGTCTGCGAATACCCCGATGTATTTCCAGATGTTTTGCCTGGTATGCCCCCAGATCGGGATATCGAGTTTATCATCGAACTAATCCCCGGAACAGGACCCATAGCCCAGAGACCCTATAGTATGAACCCGTCAGAACTAGAAGAACTGAAGAAGCAACTGGATTCCATGTTGGAAATCGGATTGATTCAGCCGAGTGCGTCCCCATGGAGATCACCTGTCTTGTTTGTGGACAAGAAGGATGGAGGTAACCGTTTATGTACGGATTATCGGAAGTTGAATGATGTCACCATCAAGAACAAGTACCCTTTGCCCAAGATAGAATATTTGTTTGACCAGTTGACTGGTGCCCAGGTGTTTTCTAAGATTGATCTTAGAACTGGCTATCATCAACTCAAAATTTGTGCAGAGGATATTCCAAAGACTGCCTTTACCACCAGATATGGATTGTATGAGTATACAGTCATGTCTTTTGGATTAACCAATGCCCCCGCTTATCTCATGAACCTCATGAATAAGATTTTTATGGACTTCCTGGATAAGTTTGTCGTTGTTTTCATCGATGACATACTAATTTATTCCAAATCGGAAGAAGAACGTGAGCTACACCTAAGGACCATTCTTGGAACCCTTAGAGAGCATCAGTTGTATGCAAAGTTTAGCAAATGTGAATTCTGGTTACAGGAGGTAGGATTCCTCGGTCACATTGTATCAGCCGGAGGAATTGCCGTTGACCCTACCAAAGTGAAAGATGTAGAAGATTGGCAAGCCCCAACCACTCAAACCCAAGTTCGTTCTTTTCTCGGATTGGCGGGATATTACCGCAAATTCGTAGAAGGATTCTCGAGTATCGCCCGACCCATGACCCAATTACTGAAGAAGGACAAGAAGTTTGAATGGACCGACAAATGTGAAGCGAGTTTTCAAGAACTCAAGAGGAGATTGATTTTAGCCCCAATCTTGATTATGCCTGATATCACGAAGCCCTTCGATGTGTATTGTGACGCATCCAAGATTGGTCTTGGATGTGTGCTAATGCAAGAAGGCAAAGTTATATCTTATCTATCGCGACAACTGAAGCAACATGAACAAAATTACCCAACCCATGACCTCGAACTCGCAGCCGTAGTTCTAGCCCTGAAGACATGGAGACATTACCTAATGGGAAACCGTTGTGAGATTTATTCGGATCACAAGAGCCTAAAGTATATATTCACTCAGAAGGAGCTGAATATGAGGCAGAGAAGATGGATTGAACTAATCAAGGATTACGACCTAGACATTCACTATCACCCTGGTAAAGACAATGTGGTAGCCGATGCCCTTAGCAGATTGCCGTGCCGCTTGAACTCCATGATTTTAAAGGAGCAACCAAGTTTGCACAAAGAGATGGAAGATTTTCGAATGGAATTAGTAAGTGAAGGATTTTTGGCTAGCATAGAACTTCAGCCCACTTTGATCAGTCAGATTAAAGAGGCACAGAAGGGAAATGCCAGTATCGACGGAATCAAGCGTCGTATCGGTACAGGCAAAGTACCCGGATTCACCGAGGACGAAGAAGGAGTTTTGTGGTACAAAGAACGCCTTTGTGTACCATCAGATTCTGAGTTAAAAGAAGTTATCTTGAAGGAGGCTCATGATACTCTTTATTCTATCCATCCCGGAGGAACTAAGATGTATCAAGATTTGAAAGAGCAATTTTGGTGGCATAAGATGAAGAGAGAAATCGGAAGCTATATCGCCAAGTGTGACATATGTCAGCGAGTCAAGGCAGGACATCAAAGACCCGCTGGATTGTTGCAACCTTTGCAGATTCCGTAATGGAAATGGGATTCTGTAGGAATGGACTTTATCACTGGACTACCTACTTCTAGTAGGGGAAATGACTCTATTTGGGTAATAGTGGACAGATTGTCCAAAGTCGCCCATTTCTTGCCCGTCAAAACCACCTATCAGAGTTCGAAGCTAGCAGAGTTATACATCGCTAGAATAGTTAGTTTGCACGGAGTCCCCAAGAATATAGTATCGGATCGAGGAACTCAGTTTACCTCGAGATTCTGTAAGAAAGTCCAAGAAGGTTTAGGAACCCACCTAGATTTCAGTACCGCGTATCACCCTCAGACCGATGGACAAACGGAGCAAGTAAATCAAATACTCGAAGATATGCTTAGAGCATGTGTGCTAGAATATGGATCCAAATGGGAAGACTGTCTGCCTTTTGCAGAATTTTCTTACAACAATAATTACCAAGCCAGTTTGCAAATGGCCCCATTTGAATTCATGTACGGAAGAAAGTGCCGCACCCCTTTGAACTGGTCGGAAGTGGGAGAGAGTCAGATTTTCGGACCCGACATCCTACGGGAAGCAGAAGAGAAGGTTCACAAGATTCGTGAGCACCTCAAGACAGCCCAATCCCGACAGAAGAGTTACGCCGACAAGAGACGTCGAGACCTCGCCTTCAACATCGGAGATTTTGTTTATCTGAAAGTGTCGCCATTGAAGGGAATGCAGCGTTTCCAACTCAAGGGAAAGTTAGCCCCCAGATATATCGGACCTTTCAAAATTTTGAACCATCGAGGAGAAGTATCGTATCAACTGGAGCTACCGGAAGAGATGTCAGCTGTGCACAATGTATTCCGTATCTCGTTACTTCGCAAATGTCTCGAAGTCCCCGAGAAGACCGAAGTGTTCAAGAATATCGACCACCAGACCATAGAGATCAACGATGACCTGACCTATCCCGAAGTACCCATCCATATATTGGAGGAAGCCTTTCGAACCACCAGAACCCGGAGCATCAAGTTTCTCAAGATTAAATGGAGCAATCACATAGAAGAGGAAGCTACCTGGGACGAAGATCACATCCGAACGGAGTTTCCAGATCTCTTCAAATCCTAGGTAATCTTTTCGTCCTTTTTCAAATCTCGGGACGAGATTTTGTTTAATGGGGGAAGGTTTGTAACATCCCAAAAATACCAAACTTAGATCAACAAACACTAATCATCAAGTTTAGGATTAACAAAAACTTTTCTAAATCAATTCATGAATGCATGTATATGTGTATGCATGAATTTTGAATTTCTTTAAAAACCACCTTGTTTGTGTGATCCATTGCTTGTAAAATGTTTCTTAGGTGAAAAGAACATCATCTAAAACATTTCCCACACTTTTCCTAAAGACAAGTAAATCAAAACAAATATATTAAGTGAATGGTCATTTTGGCCAATTTAGCTCACATGCCTACTTTGGCTGTCTCAAACTTTCAGAACCTAACAGAAACATTTCTGGATCTTTGCACCCCTTGAATGTACTCATAACAGAGTATCAAGGGCCACTTTGTGATCATCCAGAAACTTTCAAATGCATAGTTTAAATGACAATTTAAAATTGAATCTTCTTCATATGGGAAGATCCCACTTTTTCAAAACCCACTCAAACAAGCTCAACTTTCAAAACCCAAGCATCTGCAGACTCACCAGAACCAATCTAGCAAACTCACCAAAATTCATTTCAAAATTCAAAACTTGAGTTCATGCGGCCATTTCATCAAACAGGTTGCAGACACAAATCAAACAAAACCACAAACACTATAGTGTGCAGTGATTCTTGCCTAACTTGTTCCCTAGATAGCTCACACACAACTCAGTAGAGCATCTAGAAAGATTAGCCCAACACTAGCACCCCTGTGAGCTTGCCATTTCCATTAATGGTGAACAGCCGAGCACCCCCATGTCACCCCATTGTGGACAGCAAGCTAGGAGCAGCAGCAAGCCTAGCCAGCATGTCTGGGAGGCAGCCCACCGTCCACCGCCACTGCCTGTCCCAGCCACGAGCGTTGCCAAGCCCTGGACCACGCGCACGAGACACGCCCAGACCATGCCGAGCGTGCGCCAGAGCGCCACCCGCGACCAGCGCCCACAGACCGCGTGCCGCCCTCACCGCGCGCACACACGATCACCACCGACCCAGGACACCGCCAGACACCCCCGTTTGCCGCCCCGTGCCATACAGCCACCGCCCGCCGTCGAAGACGCCGCCTCTGCCGCGCAGAGCACCGGCCGTTCCAGACCAAACCACACCTCCCCATGCCTCGCGACCATGCCGTTGAGCATCGCCAGGAGATACAGCACCGTCCCCTACCCTTGCCCATGCCATTAGCCGCCTGTAACGTCGCCCCGACGAGCTCACCTTGCGCCCCGATGGTCGCCTCGCTCGACTATAAATAGAGGCCACCCCCGCACGAATTCATCACACCATCTCACTCCCCTCTCCCCACTGACCGTGCCACACCATCCTCAGAGCAAGGCGAGCACCACCTCGCCGGAATTTCACCGGAGCCCGCCGCCTCTGGAGAAAAAGGGAGCCAGCGATTGGAGCCGCCCCAGGAGAAGCCACCGGTACCAGGAGGTTCGCCGTCGTCGACTTCGTCGTTCACCCGCCTCGCCGACCCTCGCCCGTACCCCGGTGAGCCCCCAGCACCCCTCACTGGCCGCGCTAGGTTTCGTTCTCGCCAGAGCTGTCTCGCGTCGACGATGACCCACAGCCGTTGGATTAGAACTAGATCGAACGATCCACATTGCCCATACCGCTTCGCCCAGCCCCGTGTCACTGACGAGTGGGGACACCCACTTAAGCAGCCCGCGGGAGCACTGCGCTTAGCAGGCCGACCCGTTAGAATTTCCCGCGCAGCCCAGCAATTCAAATTTAACCTTTTTCTTTTTAATTTCAAACACACTTCTGTACCCAACTTCAAAAATCAACCCAGATCGATTCAGTGCACCAAATTGGATGAAACCAATTTTTTTGGAAAGGTCTGTGAATGCTTAATCCAAGCCCGTTGGATTCAAGTCATTTGGATCAGCAGATCACCCATAGCAAAAATAACAAGGCAGAAGCTTTTCTGCATTCAAACATTTTTCAAATTTAAACCATAAAAGCTTTTGAGTTTATTCCAACTCTCAAAAAATCACATTTAACCATACCTTTCAGAATATATAAAAATATATAGGTTTACTTGCAGAAATAATGTTCAAGGAATAAAAGAATGCTTCATAAGCATTTCTAGCCACTTTAATTAATTAAAATAAAAAGGTAAAACCTTATTAAATTGTGACACCACTTTAAATCACATTCCCATGGACTACAATATGTGGTGATGACATGTGTCAACATGATCCCATGTTTAGTTTGGAGAATATTAAATCTTAAGTAGTTTTTCAATGAGTAGAAATTACTTTTCTAAAATAAAATTTTTTAAACCAATCCTTAACCTTGTAATGTTAGAGATGATGCTAGATCATCTATAGGACCCTTGTGTGTGATGATTGCAAGTAGTTAAGTATTGTTTGTTGATTGTGTACCTCGTATTTATTCATAGACGCTAGTACCGACCAAGGATACGAGGAGGAAGGAGGATACTACGAAGAGGAAGCCGAGGAGAACTTCAACCACTGCTCTGCACAAGGCAAGCTAACACTTGCAAGATACTATACCTATGCAAGCTTATATTGACACTGATGCAAGCCTAATACTACTAGTGAATGTGCAAGCTAACACTTGCAAGATACCCTATTGTTGCCACAAACCCATACTTGTGATATGAATACTATATGCCTTAAGCATATGTGATCATACCCACTTGATAAACCAATCCTAGTTTTATGGCAAGTTTCTTACTTTATTTCTTTATCAAAGCCTACTTTGAGTCTACCTAAGAGTTTGGTAGATATTAGACAGTTTTGCTCAAGTTTGCCTAAAGATCATAAAATTTGGCCTAAGCTAGAAACCTTGATCTCAGCCTAAGGTATAAGGTTGTACTTAGTTGAAACTCCACTAGTACCACCCCTCATCATTATTACCCCCACCTGTAGATCCTAGTGCTAAGCATAAAACTTGATCAACTTTAGATGGGATCAATTTGTGGAAAAATGGTTGTGAAAACCTTGGAATGATGGATCATTCTATTGAAATGTTTTGGACATGTGTTTCCAAACACTTGATGGTTTGGTGATGAAAATGTTGAGGCATGAGCCTTAGCCCTTTATAAAACTGATGGTTGTCTGGATGCGATACCGTTCCAATTTTATCGTACAACCACAATACCCGAATATTGGGTAGGGCTTGACTGGAAACTTATATACCTTAGTATTAGTTCCCTCACGGCCAAGGTCTGAGCTGAGGCTACCTTGTGAAGATTGTCCACCTGTGCAGTACCCAAGATGACAGTTAGTCATGGTTGGGAGGCCAAACTCACAGGAGAGGTGCTGATACTAGGGAGTGTAAGTGAAAGGTTAGGATTGATTATCCGCATACTGAGTATGGTGAATTCAGGATTTGTTCCTGACGGATGTATCGAATGTTGTGGTGAAAGTGTACAATCTCTGTAGAGTGTCAAACTATTCGAATAGCCGTGTCCGTGGTTATGGACAGTTGGAGTGGCCATACTGTTCCCCCGTCAGACCCTTTTGAAAATGACTTGTGAAATGAATTGAGACTTTGACTTGACCACAAAGAGTTGTGACCTGAATTACAAGATCCCACGTAGGAGTGATAAAATTGTGACTAGCTTTGGAACTTAGTAAAGATAAACCTGGCTTTTTGCAAAACAACCCTAGAGCCTAGTGTCCTATTATCCAAAAACCCCTTACCTGTTAGTATTAGATTGCGAGTACTTAAAGAGTACTCATGGCTTTGTCCCTAGCTATTCCCATGGCCAGACTATGAAGAGGAGTACCTCGAAGATGGACCCCAGGAAGGTTACGACAACTAGGATCATCTCCCATCGTCAGCATTGCCTGTGACCCCGAAGATGGAGCTTCGCCCATGCTACCGTTATTATTACGTATTCCGCTGCTTGATGTTGTATTAAGAACTGGATCATGAGATCCCTATTTGTGTAAGAACCTATGTATCGTTTGTAATGGATGAAGTACTATGGTATCCAATTCTGTTATGTCTCGCAAAAATGGTAATCCTAGGATTGCGATGTATGGCATAACAGGCATCTAGGATTGAAAAATCCAGGTGTTGACAGCTACTCCTTTCATCATGTGGAAGTCTCATGATAGAAAGTTTCCTATTTTACCATCCACTACAAGAAGAGTTATAGTCCTAAACACCTCTGCTGCTCTTGATTCACCCTCTGTTATAAGTAAGCTTGTCACACCACCACCACATACACATGATACACACACTGCTACTACTGCTGAATCTGAAATTGCTTCCGATACTCATGATGTTACTTCTACTGTGCTTGATGCAAGTCATTCATTAGGTCCTTTTCTAGATGCTACTATTGCTAGAACTATTTTGGGGAACATTGAAACTCCTAGTGAAGACACTGTTACACCTGTTAGCTCACCTGAGTCTAGAGAGAGATATGATATTAGTGATGGTTACATTGAAATGACTGATGATTTTATTGAAGAGTACCAAAACACACATGGTGCTAGTGCTATTAGGAGTCTCCTTGAGAGACGTACCATTATTCCTAAATCGTCTTCTGATGCTAAGTTTGCCACTTCTCCCATAGATATTAAAGATGAAGATTATGATTTCTCTCTTGATTTATCCTATTTAGACATTGTTGAGAAAGAACCTTTTTGTGGGACTGAAAATGAAAGTGTTGTAGCTCATATGAATGAGCTTTCCACTATGAGTGCCATATTCTTTGATGATTTTAAGAGGCGCAAGTACTTTGTTATAAAGATCTTCCCTTTTTCACTAAAAGGAGAAGCTAAAGCTTGGTTTAATATATTACCTCATGGATCCATTGATAGCCCTGATTGTTTGATTGCTTCTTTCTTTCAGAAATATTTTCCTCCTAGTGCTAGACATGTCGATTTGCAGAAACTTTTTTATTTTAAACAGGGAGAAGAAGAGAAATTGCCTGAGTCATGGACAATGTTCTATGCCTTGATTCATGCACATCCTGGATGTCCATTACCTAAAAATGAGCTTCTTGAAATTTATTATAATGGACTAACTGATGATTCTAGGACATACCTAGACAATTATGCTGATTGTGTTTTCAGGAAAAGAACTCCTACAGATGCTGAAGAATTAATGGCTAAAATAAGCAAGAATTATGATGATTGGACTTCAACTGAGCTAAATACACCTGAAGCCATTACTCCTGAACCAGTTGTGCCTGAACCAGTTCCAACACCAACACCAAAGAAGAGGGGAGTGATTGCATTAAATGATGAAGTGATGAAAGAAGCTAAGAAATGTCTTAAGGAGAAAGGTATTAGAGCTGAAGATGTGAAGAATCTACCTTCTATAGAAGAATTATGTAAGCCAATTCCCCACTCATCTACTATTGAGGCACACTCTCTCCACTTTAATGAATATGACATTTCCTATGGTAAACCTCTGATCAATGCTTAGAGGAACTTGACACTTTATTGTTAAACAAGGTAATTTTAATAAACAAGTTCAGAATCATTTATTGGAAAACTCTAGATCTATTAATGAGTTGAAAGATATTGTGAAAAGAACTGCTAATGATGTTAAAATGCTTTGTATACACTTTCAAATGGTTCAAACCCAAATTGATCAACTTGCTAAGGTATAAAAGGATATGCTAGTTAATGCCTCAGGAGATAAACATGCTTATGGAATTAGAACTAGGAGTGGTATAGCCACTCAAGACCCTTTATATCCTGAAGGACACCCTAAAAGAATTGAGCAGGATTCTCAACAAGATGAAACTAGTGGTATTCCTCATAAGAGAATGAAAAAGAAACACAAAATAGTTGAGGAACTACCTGAACCTGCTGTAGATCCTAATAGTATATCTGTCTCTGATGCTGAAACTGAGAGTGGTAATGATAAAAATGATCCTCCTGATAAGGAGGAAGTTGAGGAAGAACCTAAGAAGCACACTAAGAACACTAGGTACATTAAGGAAGATTTTATTTCTAATAAACATGGTAGTGAAAGAGAACCTTGGGTGCAGAAACCTATGCCTTTTCCCAATAAGAAACACAAGTCAAAGGAAGAAGAACACTATAACAAGTTTTGTGACTGGATGAAACCTTTATTTTTGCAAATACCTTTGACTGATGCTATTAAGTTGCCTCCTTATTCAAAGTATATGAAGGATATTGTCTCTAATAAAAGGAAGATTCCTAATGAGGAAATTTCTACTTTGCTTGCTAATTATTCCTTCAATGGTAAGGTTCCAAAGAAACTTGGTGATCTAGGTATACCAAATATTCCTTGCTCTATTAAGAATAATTATGTTAGAACTGCTTTATGTGATTCGGGAGCTGGAGTTAGTGTTATGCCTTTTTCTCTTTACAAGAGACTCCAGCTAGAAAAGTTGATACCTGTAGGGGTTCGTAGCATGGAAAACAAAATTTTCTACCGCATGCAAACAAACAAACAAGCCAAGATCTATCTACTAGATTGTAGCAACGAGTCGATAGAGGAACTCACCCTCGAAGATTCCAAAGCGGTTAACGAGAGCGGATTCTCGTGGGTGATGTAGTCGTACTCTTTCCGATCTCAAGATCACGTAGACGATCCTTCCGGCGCTGCG
Organism: Avena sativa; assembly: GCA_916181665.1. Classification (NCBI taxonomy): domain Eukaryota; kingdom Viridiplantae; phylum Streptophyta; class Magnoliopsida; order Poales; family Poaceae; genus Avena; species Avena sativa. The sequence continues at coordinate 80,785,649 of OV702299.1, read as the reverse complement.
TTCCGGTAGTGCTCCCGCAGTCAGTCACACGTTCGGTACTCGATGAAGACCTTCCTCTCCCTTGTTCCAGTAGGCAGCGGAGGTTGTAGCACTCTCCTCGCGATTCCGGCAGCACGACGGCGTGGTACCGGAAGTAGAGGGGAGATCTCGCAGGGCTTCGCCTTAAGCCGGAGCGAGTATGGTGGAGTATGAGAGAGGCCTTGGTGATCTACGGTTTAGAGGACACCAAGGGGAGGACTTGGTCGGCGGCTAGAGTTTGGGGAAACCCTAACTCGCCGAGTTAGAGGAGCTCTAGGCGGCGGCGACTTGGAGGAGGCCGGCGGCTAGGAGGCTAGGGTTTGGGGTGTAGGAGGTGTGTCTAGGAGGGGAGCCCTGCCCCTCCTTATATAGGTGGAGGGGCGCGCCAGGGGAGGGGAGTCCCTCCCCAACTCGGCCAAGGAGGGCCGGCGGTGGAGGGGAGGAACTCCTCCCCAACTCGGATTCCACCTCCCCTCCACTTCCCAAAATAGCCGTTTGACTTTCAAATTGGCGTTTGACTTTTTCAAACTAGGATTTGAATAAACCCTTTATTTTGTTCAGCGATGACACCTAGTACATGATGCAATCATACCAACTTGATATAACACATTCATGTACCCTTCCCCTCCGGAGTGCCGGACATTCCGGAACCTTCTAGAACATTCCCGATGAAATCACCGGAACCATTCTCCAAACCCGAAACAGGACTTTCCTTATATGAATCTTATTCTCTGGACCATTCCGGATCTCCTCGTGATATCCCGGATCCCATCCGAGACTCCGAACAACATTCGGTCTCTTACTCATCATTCCATAACTACTCAACAACATCGAATCCTTAAGTGTGTCTCCCTACGGTTCGTGAATTATGCGGACATGATCGAGACACTTCTCCGATCAATAACCAACAGAGGAATCTAGAAATTCATATGGCTCCCACATATTTCTACGATTACTTTGCGATCGAATGAACCATTTACATACGATACCAATTTCCCTTTGTCTCACGATAGTTTACTTATCCGAGGTTTTGATCGTCGGTATCTCTGCATACCTAGTTCAACCTCGTTACCGATAAGTACTCTTTTCTCGTTCCCGTGGTATGTGATCCCTTGTGAGCCAGTCACATGCTTGCAAGCTAATTGGATGACATTCCACCGAGAGGGCCCAGAGTATATCTATCCGTCATATGGATGGACAAATCCCACTCTTGATCCATGTGTCTCAACCCATACTTTCCGAACACTCAATGCCACCTTTATAGCCACCCAGTTACGGTGTGGTGTTTGATGTCATCAAAGCATCCTTCCGGTGATGGTGATAAGCATGATCTCATGGTCGAAGGAATTAGGTTACTATGTATCAGAAAGCTTATAGCAAATGAACTATATTAAATGACTTGATCTTTATGCTACGCTTAACTATAGGAGTATGTCCATCACATCATTCCCCTAATGATATGACCCTGTTGTTAATAACATCTCTATGTTCATGATCAGGAAACCATGATCATATATTAACCAACAAGCTAGTTTAACAAGAGGCTTTACTAGGGACTCTTTTATGTTTACAAATCACACAAGTATTAATGTTTCCGGTTAATACAATTATAGCATGGTATGTAAACATTTATCATAAGTATGAAGATATGATAATAACCACTTTATTATTGCCTCTTGGGCATATCTCCAACAGTCTCCTTTGAACATTTGAACATTGTTGTGAACTATTTCCCAACATGTCGACTATTTCATAGATGTGAAAACATCCATGTCTATTTCTTTATAGATCCAAATACGACTGTAAGGTCTTGTACCTTTCCAGAGGGTCTTTCAAGTTCAAAGCTTGAACTCTCGTATATGGAATTATCACAGATTTTATGGCTTCAAGCCATTTGACGGAGTCAGGGCCCATCATCGCTTCTTTGCATGTAGTCGGATCATTATTGTCAAATAATGATTTAACTCTCAAATCTTGGTATTTGATTGTTTACCCGACCTACTCGTTTTAATAGGAACTTAGATCTCCGTAACCACAACCTTTGAGGCATGTTAGCCATGAGCATTGTTGCTGCCTCCGGAACACTTTTCGGCGCTGCGCAACTCTGCACATATAGCTAAGGTTCTTTTACCCTTATCAAAGTTCTATTGTCCTCCCACTTAACTTTTCATGAAAAATTCCTTCTTTAAAGAAACTTGACGTTCTAAGCGACAAACATTTTTGTCTCCGATGTTATGGAGGAACAGTTATTCGAAATAACATACAAAGATAGGTTCATCCGACTTTGGTTGCAAACATCTTTCTTATGCATAGCATACCAATGTTTAAGAAAGGACAACTTGGGTTTTATCCCAAACCATAACTTTATATGGTGTCAATTCAACGGATTATGATGGAGCTCTTTTCAGTGGAAAAACGGTAGTCTCTAAAGCTTCTAATATTTAAAATATAATGACAGTTTTATGAATTACACCTTTGATATTACCATGTCAAACAAGGTTTAATTACATATCTCGAATGCTCCATACTCTTATGGTGTTTCGGGAAATGCAAATCCACGGAACGATTCCTTAAATCTTAGGTATTATGCTAAACTTGTAACTCAAATATCTTCCTTTATGATCTTATCATAAACTATTTATATTCTTGTTACAATGATTTTGCACTTCATCTTGAAAATCTTTGAATTTTTCAAATGTTTCATACTTCATCCTTATTAAGTAAATATTCATATATTCACTCAAATTTTCGGAGGAAGCATATGAAGTTGAAATCCATCGCTCTTGACTACACATAATGAACTCCGTACAACAATATGTACAAGTTCCAATAAGCTAGTCATTCGTTCCCTTTTGGCCTATGAACAAAGTTTTAATTATCTCTAGGAAAGTTTCACAAGCGTCATTTGATCAAAATTCAAAATACTCCAAAATTCCATCCATATGGAGTTTCTTCATGTTTTCTTTCCAATATAATTTAAACGGCGATGTCACTTCATAAGTGATCTTTCAATCAATTTGTCTTTCGACATTTTTAGCACTAGATTTATGGATGTGATTTCTCCAACTAGATTTGTGAATCATCCATCTTTTATGGATTACGGCAATTATTTGAACAACCCTTTTGTTCTCATAATACATGATAAAACAAATCTTGAAGGCAAGCTTTTAACGAGCAACACGATAACCCTTTATTTGTTCTCGATGAACATCATCACATATTCTTTTGTTAGTTACTTAGGCCATTGTAGTTCATGAATTCTGTTGTTTCGTATGACGATTCATACCAACAAATTCAGTATCAAATACTTAAGAACCACATTGTTTTAACAAGCAAAGAATATAGCCATAACACGTATATCCTTTATATACCTTAACTGAACAATTCTAGTCTTTTCTTTTCTGCCATATATTTATGAGATTCTCTTTCAGTATTTCTTTTTCTGTTTGAAAGAATCTATCAACATCAATAGTGGAGCCATATACATGACACATAGTCCAAAGTATGTATAGTAAAATACCAATGTCTTTGGACTTGCACTTTTGAAGTAGATCACCATCATCAAATGCTTGGTGTTTTTTCAAGTTCCTTTCTTTAGTAATCTCTTGGTGTAGTAAACATTTTACCTACATCAAATATTCACCTTTATCATGGAATCATCCATGATCAAGCTACTTTTAGCTTATAACGGTGAATCACGAGTATAATGTTGCTCTCCAACACCTTTTGTTGGTTTAGGACAACTAGTGTCTCCAACCTTTTGCAAATTTTCATAAAATATGAGAACATGACTTTAGCCATATTATACTCTATCATGTTGCAACCAAAACTTCGTTTCAGATATCAAAATATCTTCCACACATCATGGTTTCTGAAACAACTCTTTCAGATCCTAGATAACCTTGATATTAAGACAATCCATTGAATATCAAGAATCATGGAGACAAACATGATACTCATACACTAACACTTGGAATTGTCACTCTCGATTTTAATACCAGTTATTAAACTTCATGGAGTAACCAAAACTTACTGAAAGTTTGCAATAGGACTTTTAAACTTTAGATTAACACTTCAAAACAATACGATACCAGTTCGTAAAGTAACTAACCAGAATTCTATAGTTCTATCATCTCAATTATAACTAAGCGCAAGGTGGTGAACGGATGCCAATGACTACAACAACTATGCAAATTCACTTTGATTTAATTTATGATAAATAGTGTTCAACTTTTAATCATATTGCCGTTGAACTCCCACTCAAAACAATATCCCTCACATTGTTTTAGTGATCACACGAACCAAATTCACCACATCAAAACCGATCATCACGAGAGTTGATGTAGCTTCAATGGCGAACAATCAACATGTTCATCATATCTACTATATGACTCATGCTTTACCTTTCGGTGATCCGTGTTCCGAGACCATGTCTGTACATGCTAGGCTCGTCAAGATCAAACCTTAGCTTCCGCATGAGCAAATCTGGCTTGCTCACGTTGTATACACTCACAGAATCTATCACACCCGATCATCACGTGGTGCTTCGAAACAACGAGCTTTAGCAACGGTGCTTACTAAGGATGAACACTTTAAAACTTGAAATTGTGTGCTTGAGGGATCATCTTATAATGCTACCGTCGTGAACTAAGCAATACAAGATGCATAAAAGGATTAACATCACATGCAATTCATAATATGTGATATGATATGGCCTTTCTTCTTTGTGCTTCCAATCTCCATCTTCAAGCACGAACATGATCTCCATCATTACCGGCATTGCATCAAGGTCAATGACGCTGCTCCATGGTTGTCGTCCACCAGCTTCAACTATTACAACTACTTTGAATAGACACGCGAGTCTTAACAGAATTTAAAGACAACCATATGGCTCCTGCCGGTTGCCAACTTACAATAAGGAACATTGCATACATCAAATATAATCACGATCATGGCCATATCACATCACATCACACCCCTACAAAACAAAGTTAGACGCCTCTAATTTTCTTTGCATGTTTTACGTGGTTTGGGGCTTTCAATAAGTGTCGTTCTAACTTATGAACAAGAACCACAACATTGATACTAGTATTGTCAATCACCCGTTGTAAATTGAATCTTAACTATGTTGGGAGAAACAGGCATCCGCAAAGCCACTTATGCAATACAAGTTGCATGTCAAGCGTGGAGCAAGTCTCATGAACGATGTCATGTAAGGTTAGCCCGGGCCGCTTCATCCCACTATCCCGCAAGATGCAAAGTACACAAGAAGCAATCGACAACAAAAACATCAACGCCCACAATGACCATTGTGTTATACTCGTGCAACAGATCTACATATAGACACAGCTCTGATACCACTGTAGGGGTTCGTAGCATGGAAAACAAAATTTTCTACCGCATGCAAACAAACAAACAAGCCAAGATCTATCTACTAGATTGTAGCAACGAGTCGATAGAGGAACTCACCCTCGAAGATTCCAAAGCGGTTAACGAGAGCGGATTCTCGTGGGTGATGTAGTCATACTCTTTCCGATCTCAAGATCGCGTAGACGATCCTTCCGGCGCTGCGTTCTGGCAGTGCTCCCGCAGTCGGTCACACGTTCGGTACTCGATGAAGACCTTCCTCTCCTTGTTCCAGCAGGCAGCGGAGGTTGTAGCACTCTCCTCGTGATTCCGGCAGCACGACGACGTGGTACCGGAAGTAGAGGGGAGATCTCGCAGGGCTTCGCCTTAAGCTGGAGCGAGTATGGTGGAGTATGAGAGAGGCCTTGGTGATCTACGGTTTAGAGGGCACCAAGGGGAGGACTTGGTCGGCGGCTAGAGTTTGGGGAAACCCTAACTCGCCGAGTTAGAGGAGCTCTAGGCGGCGGCGACTTGGAGGAGGCCGGCGGCTAGGAGGCTAGGGTTTGGGGTGTAGGAGGTGTGTCTAGGAGGGGAGCCCTGCCCCTCCTTATATAGGTGGAGGGGCACGCCAGGGGAGGGGATTCCCTCCCCAACTCGGCCAAGGAGGGAGGGCGGTGGAGGGGAGGAACTCCTCCCCAACTCGGATTCCACCTCCCCTCCACTTCCCAAAATAGCCGTTTGACTTTCAAATTGGCGTTTGACTTTTTCAAACTAGGATTTGAATAAACCCTTTATTTTGTTCAGCGATGACACCTAGTACATGATGCAATCATACCAACTTGATATAACACATTCATGTACCCTTCCCCTCCGGAGTGCTGGACATTCCGGAACCTTCTAGAACATTCCTGATGAAATCACCGGAACCATTCTCCAAACCCGAAATAGGACTTTCCTTATATGAATCTTATTCTCCGGACCATTCCGGATCTCCTCGTGATATCCCGGATCCCATCCGAGACTCCGAACAACATTTGGTCTCTTACTCATCATTCCATAACTACTCAACAACATCGAATCCTTAAGTGTGTCTCCCTACGGTTCGTGAATTATGCGGACATGATCGAGACACTTCTCCGATCAATAACCAATAGAGGAATCTGGAAATTCATATGGCTCCCACATATTTCTATGATTACTTTGCGATCGAATGAACCGTTTACATACGATACCAATTTCCCTTTGTCTCACGATAGTTTATTTATCCGAGGTTTTGATCGTCGGTATCTCTTGGGAGACCTTTTCTTAATACTGCAGGTGCTGTCATCAATTGTAATCAAGGAAAAGTAACTTTTAATATTAATGACAAAGAGCATAATGTCTATTTCCCCAAGAAGATTGATAAGAGCTATTGCCTGAATTCCATTGAAAATATTGAGAGCATCAAAGTTGGAGAAATATATTGTCCCATTCCACAAGAAAGTTTTGAAACTATTATGATTGGGACCATTGCTATCAAGTTTGAGGTAACATAATAACTTTGTGGAATGCAAAGTTTTGTTTCATATAAGATTTTTTTGGTAACAAGACTTGATCAACCTTGTTAACAAAGGGATTTTAATGAAAAAAACAATGCTTTCACAGTGGTTATACTTGTTCACTTTTATTTTTATCCTTCCTAGTCTTTTCTCTTCCTCTTGTTAGTTTTAGTTTTGCTAGTTGTTTGCTTGTTAGAGTGTCTTAGAAATTCTGTAGTTTTGGTTTTTGTTTGCTTTTGCTTCTTCTAAAAAAATCTTTTTCTGCGAGAAAATAAATTTTCATACCCTGGAAATTGGCCAAAAATAAAGTTTCCCGAAATGATCCCAGAAAATTCATATTAAATTTTTCCTTGAAAAAAGGGTCAAAGGGACACCTGAAGTGGCCTGATACGTCAGAAACGTATCTATAATTTTTGATGCTCCATGCTTGTTTAGTATCTACTTTGCTATGCTTTGTCTACACTTTGAGGTGTTTTTATATCTTTTCTGGAACTAACCTATGTTTTCTTCTGTTTTTGGTTCCAGAAAGGCAGAAAATCAATATTCTCGGAATTGGACGGGACAAAAGCCAGAGTCAATATTTTACCGTGGGGGACATGAAGCGAGAAGACGAGACAGAGAAGCGAACCAGGGCGGCCAGACCCCCCTAGGCGTGGGTGGGCCCATCCTGCGCCTGGGTAGGGTGTGGGGGCCCTGGCCGCCTCCCAGCCTCGCCTCGGTCGCCTATAAGAAGCCCCCGATGCAAAAACCCTAGGCACCCGATCAAAACTCCACGAAACCTTCTGTAGCCACCGCGACCATCGTCCCTAGATCGAGGGGGATCTGAAGTTCTTCCCGACACCCTGCCGGAGGGGAAATCATCCCGGAGGTCTTCTCTCCACTATGAAGCGTGAGTAGTTTCACCTTGGACTATGGGTCCATGTAGTATCCAGATGGTTGTATCTCCTCCTTGTGCTTCCATGTATAGATCTTGTGAGATCCGTTCATGATCAAGATCTAATCTATTTGTAATCATGCATGTTGTGTTTGCGGGGATTCAGTGGATATTGAGATTACTATGTCAGATTGATTAATGGTTTTGTCTATTTGATACTATCATGTCTATGTTGTTTGTGATCTTGCATGCTCTCCGTTGTTAGTAGATATCTTGGCCAAGTAGTTGCTAGTGACTCCAAGAGGGGGTATTTATGCTCGATAGTGGGTTCATGCCTCTAGTTTCCAAGGGAAGTGACAGAAATCTCTTCGGTTGTAGATGTGCTGTTGCCACTAGGGAGAAAATAACAGTCTCTTGTTCATAGAACAAGTGGATTGTTTACCTTACACACTTTTCTTAAAGCAGTTGTCTGTTGCTTGCAGCTTAATACTGGAGGGGGTTCAAATGATAACCTGAAGGTGGACTTCTAGTCATAGATGCAGTTGGATGGCGGTCTATGTATATTGTTGTATTGCCCAATTGAATCTCATAGGATCTTTTTGTCTGGTATTGCATTGTTATGCCTTGCTCAGTTCCTGTCAATTGCCCTGCTGTAATTTGTTTACCCTTCATGCCATGTTGTTTATCTAAGGAAAGCAACTCTAGTGAACTATGGACCCCGGTCCAATCTACCATTGATACATCTTCCACTGTTATTTGTTTACTTCCTGTAAACCATTACCTTCCACACCATACGTTTAATCCTTTGTTACAGCAAACCGGTGAGCTTGACAACCTCACTGATTCGTTGGGGCAAAGTCTTGAGTTTGTGTTGTGCAGGTTTCCACGTTACTTGCAACATCTTTGATATGTTTCCTTCCTCCTAGTGGTTCGATAACCTCGGTTTCTTACTGAGGGAAAACTTTCTATTGTGCTGCTTCACACCCTGCTCTTGGGGTTCCCAACAGGCTCCATGTCAGCCATCAAGCTTTTCTGCCACCGATGCCGGGGAGGCTAAGGACGTCTTCACAAGGGGAGTCCTTCACTTCCTTTCTCTTTACTTTGTTTTTAGTGTGCTTAGTTTCTTTTGCTTGGTTTTGTTTGCCTCTTTTCAAAAACTCCAAAAAAAGATTAGTCTAGTTTGGTTTGCTTCCTTTATTCAAAAACACAAAAAAATTAGTTCCTGCTCTAGTTGTTGCTGCTGCTGTTTTTGGCTTGCCCACCTTTGCCAAAATGAACTCCGATGAGAACACCAAGTTGTGTGACTTCACTAGCACCAACAACAATGATTTCCTAAGCACTCCTATTGCTCCACCTGCTCCTGATGCTACCATTTATGAAATTAAGCCTGCTTTGTTGAATCTTGTGATGAGAGAGAAATTTTCTGGTGTTAGTTCTGATGCTGTTGCTTTCTGATACGTCCAAAACATATCTACTTTCTCGAACACTTTGATATCATTGTTCCTCTATACTTGTGTGATTTGGATACAACTAACACGGACTAATGCTGTTTTCCGCAGAATTACCTTGGTGTCTTGTTTTTGTGCAGAAAATGAACTATCAGGAAAAATCCCGGAAAATATGCCAAAAACTATTTCTCACCAGAAGATCCGTGGATCCAGAAGGGGAGACAAAGAGGAGGCCTGGGGGCTAGACCCACCCCACGCGCGGGCCCACCTGACCCCACGCCTAGTGGAGGTCTGGCCACCCAGGCAGCTCCTCTGCCTCCCTCCGCGCCTATAAGTTGCCTTCTGACCTAAAAACTCAGGGGAGTTTGATAGTTTTCCAGAAAGAGTTCCGCTCTGCCGCCGCCACTAGAAACCAAGATTCGGATCCAGAACTTCCATTCTGGCACCCTGCCGGAACTGGGAATTTGGAGAGGATCATCGCCATCGTCATCACCAACGCATCTCCATCAACCACCGATGTTTCCCTCATCCATGAGTGAGTAATCCTCCGCTGTAGGCTTGGGGATGGTAGGGATTGGATGAGTTCTCTCATGTAATCGAATAAGATCTGTTAGGGCATAGTGCCTAGTGTCTCTTGTGCTATTTGACTTTGTTGCAACTTGTTGTGCTTAATGCTTGTCACTAGGGCCCGAGTGCCATGATCTCAGATCTGAACTTATTATTGAATCATTATGATAGTATTGTTTATGATCTTATCTGCAAGTTGTGTACACATATCATTGTCCGGATCCAAAGGCCCCAAATTGACAATAATTGGGACAACCGGAGGGGATGGCTGTGGTGTGAGGATCATATGTGTTCAGGAGTGTTAATGCTTTGCTCCGGTGCTCTATTAAAAGGAGCACCTAAATTGCCAGTAGTTTCCTAGAGGCCCCACTGCCATGGGCTGGCTGGACAGAAGATGTTGTGCAAGTTTTCATTGCGAGCACGTATGACTATATTTAGAGCACATGCCTAGGATTGTTTAGTACTTGGATGCTTGTTATTATTTATCTGCAATGCCCTAGATCTTGAAGTTACATGTTTAGACTCGTTGAAAGAACATGTGGGCCCCCATGTGTGATTTTGGTAATTAATGACAATCTTTATGGACTAATGTGTGTATTAAGTTATACTTGTAGGAATTGTCCATTGGCATCGCTTGGAGCTTGTGTCGGCTTCAAGGTCAATGAAATGAGAAGAAGATATGTTGTGCAAGCTCAAAATGCGCAATCTTTAGAAGATCTCATGTTTGATGCTTTCCATCCTCGGTGATCATGGATCGATGATGAGGAATCAAGAAAGGCGTTCCATCTTGAGAAGGGAAAGATCGTCTACATCGAGCTCAAGTGGAATGATCAAGGCAAAGGTATAATCTTGATAGGTTTTCCCTTTTGCCGGTCTTATATTGTTAGTGGAAGACCGGGTTTAGGATAGATAACCGTACTATCAAGAGGGGCTCTCGAATGAGTAACTCGATCACATCGTTCGGAGAGAGCTCAAACCTTTGCATACTTCCATCATCGTATTTGGTTGTTATTTGGTCTTATCCATGTGAGGATATAGAGCTTGTGGTAATATCCATAACAAGCTCTTGTTCATCAAAATCGGATCCCTCTTTTATATCTTATTGCGATTTTGATCTATGCGATTTTTCGGTTTCTCACCAAGTGAGGTATCTCACATTATTATACTTGATACATTATCACTTGGTGATAACCAATATTTTCACCTTTTATAGGGAAGCTCATGTCATCCTCTTTCCAACGCAATTGGAATCGGGTCGATCGGAGTTACCAATCAAAAGTTATAGCCATTTGAATATCTGCTGGTCTCCTAGGTACCAAAATGCGGTAGTACCGCATTTTAGTACCTAGCGAGGCAGAAGGTTTTGGAAAGTTTCCAAAATCCACTACCAGGCTAGGTACCAAAAAGCGGTAGTACCGCATTTTAGTACCTAGCGCGGCAGAAGGTTTTTTACTTCGTTATTTGGATCTATCCTCCCTTGCAGGACTATGATGTTTCTTTGCATGATCTTGTAGAGGTTGTTGTCCTCTTCAAAACGAGCCCAAGATCATCGAAATCGGAGTTCGGATGCAAAAGTTATGGCTTTTTCGTTCTGTGCTGACTGGTAGTACCGGACCAGGATCCGGTAGTACCGGGGTCCGGTAGTACCGCATTTTGGTACCGGGGAGCACAGAGAAAAAATGCGTTTGGAGCCCCAGGAACCCTAGGAAATGTCCGGTAGTGCCGAGAAAGTCCGGTAGTGCCGGGAAAAAGTCCGGTAGTACCGGGAATCGCGTTTTTTGGCTGCAACGGTTGGATTTTGGAGGGACCTATATAAGGGGACTTCTTCCGCAATGGTTTCTTAACCTTTCTTGCAAGTTTTCCCCTCCATTGTTGACCTTCTTGAGCTTGCTTTCTCTCAATCCCTCCGATGATTCTTGCATATTCTTGAGGGATTTGAAAGAGGAGATCTAGATCTACAATCCCACCAATCAATCTCTCCTCTAAGTGAGGGGAACATATTGGGATCTAGATCTTGGAGTCTTTTGTGGATTTCCTCCATTGTTCTTCCTCTCTTATTCCCCCATAAGCTTTTGTAGCTTTGGTGGAATTTGGGAGAGAAGGATTTGAACACCTTTGTGGTGTTCTTGCCATTTGCATTTGGTGCATCGGTTTGAGTTCTCCTCGGAGGATTTGGTTTGTGTGACTCTTTGGAGCTTGTCCCTCTTGGGTTCTTGGAACCCTAGACGGTTTTGTGGCCTTGGTGGCATTGTGGACTTTTGTGGCATTTGTTGGGAGCCTCCAATTAAGTTGTGGAGAAGTGCCCCAACCTTGTGGGAGGTTCCGGTTGCTACCGACAAGTGCACCGATAGTGGAAGCGTGGATCGATCCCGTTGGGGTGAGATTCACCGGAGAATAAGGGAGGCCTTTTGTGGCGTTGGTGGTTTGATACCACCCCCTCTCCAAACGAGACGTACTCCATGTTGGGAGGAACTCGGTAAAATATCGGTTTCCCCGCGTGCCTCGGTTATCTCTATACCCGAGCTCTTTACTTATGCACTTTACATTGTGATAGCCTTCGTGCTTGAAGTAATATATATCTTGCTATCACTTTGTTGCTTGTATTGCTTAGCATAAGTTGTTGGTGCACATAGGTGAACCTTAGTTGTTCTAGGTTGTTCTTAACAAAGTAAACACTAGTTTTATTCCGCCTTTGTTGAGCCACTCTAGGAAAAGTTTTAATCGCCTATTCACCCCCCTCTAGGCGACATCCGTATCCTTTCAATTGGTATCGGAGCCCGGTCTCTCATTTTAGGCTTCACCGCCTTGAGAGTAAAGCTGTCGGCTAGAGGATTAGTGCACAATGACATGTTCACATTCGATGGCACAAATTGTGATATATGGAAAAATCACATGCTCATTCATTTTCGGGACATGGACCCAAATTTGGAGCGTATTGTAGATATAGGTTTTTCTCCTCCTATGGATTTAAAAAACCTATCTAGTGAGGATGAGAAAAACTTATATCTCGATGCTCAAGCTTCTAATGTGCTTGTTAATGCTTTGAGCCATGTAGTTACATCTTCAATCATTCCTTTTTGGAGCGCTCATGATTTATGGACAAAACTTCAAGATAAATATGTTGTGTCCAACATTATTGAGGATGATTGTGTTGCTTCCACTTCCGGTCGAGATGAGTTCTCATCCTCTACCACTTCACCAACATGTGATTTTTCACAAGGTAATGATATGGTGAGTGGTGATAGAAATTGCAATTTGGATAGTGTGCTTACTATGTGTGATCCTTCATTTCTATCTAGTTGCAATGATCTATTTTTGGACCTTAACACTTCTAGCACTCAAAACTCCTTACATGCTTGTGTTAATAGTCCTTGCATATCATGTAGAATTAACTTGGATAAATCTTGTGATGATATGCTTGGGTTGTCTTGTTGCCATGACAAAAATGCTTCTACTTCCTCTATTGCTTGTGTTGCTAACCATGTAGAGGAAAATGAAGATTTTATGGGACAAGACAAGTTTTTGAATAGAGCTACAAGAGAAATCTCATCATCACCTTCCCCCAGTTCCCACCTATGCCTTATGGCTAAAGGAACGAAGGTATCCTCTTTGGATCCCATTGTATCTCATAATGATGAGGTTGAGAATGATAATGATGATGATCCACTAGTTGATTATGATATTGCCTCTATTCTAGATATGGGAGAGATTGTCTTTTCTGCACTTCATATAAATTAAATTGCTTCCTCCAAATTTGTTGAAATCTTGACTTTTTCTATTGAAGGCAAGAAACTTATTGAGGAACAAGAAAATATTATCTCTCAAAATTTTGCACTTGAGCGTGAGTATGCTAATGAAATTGCACAACTAAAGGACTCCCTTGAAGAAGAACAAACCACCAAAGAATCTCTTGAGGAGACTTTTACTCTAGAATTATCTAGAGTAAAGGAATACCATGATAGAGAACTTGCGGTGGAAAACTCCTTCAAGATTAAAAATGGTGAACTTGACGTTGCTTATGCTAAACTTGTTGAGGATTTTAAGCACCTCGAAAATGGCTCTCGGGTCGTTAAGAGGGAGCTCATCAAACTCACCGAGTCACATGAGAAACTTAAAGCTTCATATTCAAAAGAGCTTGCCAAGTTGCCCTCACCTCTTGCTAATAATAATGATGCTTGTGCTACTAACTCTATATCTTGTGAAGCATCTATTTTGAAGGAGAATGTTGAGCTAAAGGCTCAACTTGCTTTGCTAACTAGCAACTATGTGAAATTAGAAGAAAGTCATGTTAAGCTCTCAAGCTCGCATGAGGATGTTCTAGTCTCCCATGGTACGCTAAAGTTATCTCATGAGGCCATTATGTCAAAGGTAACATATAGTGGGCCTCATGTGGACATTAGCACTATATCTACTCCAAATGTTATATTTACATGTGCTAGTCCATGTAATTCATCCTCTCACAAACATGCTATATCTCGTGATGAATTACATTCCGTGCCTTGTTGCTCTAACAATGTAGCATCTACTTCCTCTAGTGCTTTTGTTGAAACTAACCATGTAGAGGAAATAAAAGATCTCAAGGCTCAAGTCACTTCTTTGAATAATGACTTGAAAAAGGGTCATCAAGGGAAGGCCACACTCAACAAAATCTTAAGTGTGCAAAAATCCCCCAATGACAAGAGTGGACTTGGATTCAACTCCAATGTCAAGAACAAGTCCACTATCAAGTTGAAGCAAAACGACAACAAGAAGAATGGCCAAGATCAAGTCAAGTAGCTGTCCAACATTGTTTTCTTCAAGTTCAAGGAAGAAGGGCATCATGTCAAACATTGCCCATTAAAGAAGAAGTTCCTTGGCAAGAAGCAACAAGGGAAGCGGCCTCAAGCTCTACATCTTGTTAGAGATGGGCCTCCTCCCAAGAAGACTCAAGCTCTTCCTCAAGTTGTTGCTTCATCCAAAAACAAAGATGGCAAGAGAAGAACTTGCTACATATGCCGTGAGAAGGGGCACATTTCTTCCGCATGCACTATTGGTAACTCCTCATCCCATCCTATCTTGATTGATGATTCTTATTATCTTTGTAAGGATGAGGTTGGCAATGTGTTTGCCAAATTTGTTGGTTCTCAATGTGGTGTCAAGAAAAGAACCATTTGGGTTGCCAAACCTATTGTGACTAACCTCTTAGGACCCAACTTGGTTGGGGACCAACAAGCCAAAACTTGATCAATAGGTGTGTTTTGGAGGGCATTGGAGACTTGGATACATCATTAAGAATTAAGGGATCTTCATTATTATATTTGTCAAGCCAAGTCATGTGGTTTATATTGCTCCTATTATTATTATATTTCCAATGTTCCTCCTTGCGGTAACATATGCTTAACGCATTTCATTGAAAGTTACTCGCCCCCTTGTGCATGTGTTGGTTTTGTATCTTCCATGCTTTTGTACAAGTTGTGCTTTCCACTTAATTATCTTGAGGTATCAATCATATGTGTGTATGATTAAGTGGCACAACATGTATGTGTGTTTCTTGTGTTTGAGCCTTTCTTGATTATATTTGGTATCTTATTTGGCTCTTTTTGAGAGATTAATGGATTATCCCATTTTGGGGGAGTGTTATGCTTGGGCATCCCAAAATCCTAAAATTGTGTGTACATGAGGAATACCACCTAGTATTTATATTGGATTATTGTATATCCTCTATGTGGTACAATTCTCATGAGAAATTTAAGTTTTATAATGTCCATTAATTATCTCTATTTGTATCCTTTTGCCTCGTGTTGGTTTTATGGTAGTATCACATTATGGGGGATTCATATGCTTAGTGCATATTACAAATCCTAGAAAATGTGGATATTTGAGGTTGTGTCACTTAGAATTGATATTGATAATTATCTAGCACCTATGTGACACATTTGCTCATATAGTTTCCAATTTGATTGAATGGCTTTATTGATCTTATTTTGGATCTTGTATATGAGAGTGGTTCTTGGTATGTGTTTCCTCATATATATATATATATTCACATGGAAACCATTTGATTCAAGTTACTCTAATCACCAGTGATTGTGTGACTATTGGAAGTTACCAAGAATCTTGTTTGAAGTATCATGCTCAATTCTTATATTTAGTTATATGCTTCTTGTTGTGTGTATATGATCTTGGATATCCGTATGAACTAACTAGGGAAAATTATTCCCAATATTTCTTGTCCTTGGACAATGAGTACTCAATTTAAGGTAGAATTTATTGATCATATTCACTTTGGCCTTTGTTTAATTTTATCCTATCTTTGGCCAAGAAAATGTTTTATGTTGTCTCCAAAGCTTCCTTGCTTCTTTTGGATCTTCTTATTTTATTGATATCCTCTTGTGTTTTAGTTAATGTAGGTAGTAGTGATGATCCCATTTGTGTGCATTTTGCATTCTAAAGGAAAATCCTACATAATGCACTATCCATGGGGGAGCTCCCCTATATTATTTAGAACATTCATATTTATGCTTCTTTGTTTGATCCATATCGGGTTTTATGTGCTTGGAACCTCAATCTTTTCATTTTGGTATTTTGTACCATCATGTGAAGTTTGGTTTCTTGTTGGAACCTTGCTCTTTTTGGGAGTTGGTTTTGTCTCATTCCTTGTTTCTTGATTTGACCATTTTAGAATGAGATAAATCCTTGAGCATTTTTATTTCTATCTATTTTTGCTCTTTTGGCCTTAGCCTAGTTCATTTGTTGAACTTGTGATCTTTCATGTGTTGAATTGGGTCTTTGATACAATTTGGACACCGCTTGTCTTGTCACACTCTTGTGTGTGCCATCTTGGTTTACTTGGTGTTTTTGTTCAAATGTATCTCATTTTTGGTTCTTGAAAGCCTTGTGCATGCATATTTACTACATATCTATATTATGGCATGCTTGCTTTCTTTGATCCAATATATAGGGGAAACTCCACCAAATCCCATCGGCTAAGTTGTGCATGAAATTCAATTTCATATCAATATGCACATATTTATGTGGAGTCTCTCCTATGTATTATAGTTGCACTAACTACATTGGACCCAATAAGATTGGGGACCATTTTGTACTTAAATGTGTTTTAGGTACATTGGAGATAGATTGGATGCTTGTCTCTCAATCTTGAAGAGGTGGTGCGTTAATGACAATTGGAGGCAAGCTATAGGATGATCAATGAATTCATATCCTCTACATCCTACCAATTATATCTCGGTAACAAGTATCTCTTGATCATGCATATTTATATTGCTTCCAACCTTTTGTAGGTTGCATCTTGGCACGGTTTCTTTGATTTTTTATTTATTGTTGTATCTCTAGCCATGCTATTAATAGGACTCTCTATTGTATATGTGTATAAGTTGAGATGAGTGCATATAATTGGGACTATACAAAATCATGCATATGATCCTCCAATCCCAAATATGTCAATCTAGCAATTTTATTGCCTATCATTTCCTCAACTTCTCTCATGTGCAATAGTGAGATTTTGCTAGTCCATTTTCTCTTATGATACTTGTTGCCTTTCTCCATATATTCCAACTTTCTCCTTTTCCCTTGGGTGATAGTTGTAATATATGTAGTGTGTTAGTGTTTGAAGCTCATTAATCTACAATAAGATATATTTGAGCCTTTGGCCGTGCTTTGAAGCAAAAATCTTATTGGTATATGTTATGACTTCATTTTTTTTGCTTCCATGTGCTTCTTGTATATCTTCTTTATGTGTGCATATTTATTTTTTGGCATATCTTTGTGATGTTTTCAAATTATAGACATATACACATATGCGAAGATAATTTTTGTTGATTTTTAATCCTTGGAGGCCACCTTTCTATTCCTTTTGATTCGTCAGTGGCTTCCAAATTTAATTTACTATGAGTGTTAGTTCCTCTTGTTTGCATATTTGGGCACTCATATTTGTTCTCTCATGCCTTGCATTGTTAAATAAACTTGGATGAGTGAGGATTCCATGATTATGCACCTTGTTCCCAAATACAATTATCATAATTGGTGCATTATCTTTGGGGAGCTCATCTAATTCATTTAATAATGCTCATTTGTCTTATTTCTCATTTATTGTGCCTTAAATGTTTATGGAGAAGTGAGGATTCCATATTTGTGCATTTTTGTATTGAAATACAAAGATTCTAAAGTGTGCACAAATCTTGGGGAACTTCTCTATTTTATTTAAGCATTTATTTGATCTTTCATTTGATGTGTTTTAAATGTTTATGGAGGAGTGAGGATTCCATATTTGTGCATTTTTTGTATTGAAATATACTGATTTAAAGTATGCACAAATCTTGGGGATCTTCTCTATTTTCTATTTCAAACACTCTTTTGCTCATATCATAACATCTTGTTGTTTCCATTTGGACTCATTTGTTGTTTTCAATTGGTTGTTGGACCTTGTAATTGCTTGCATCATTTGGCTTTATTTTGGCAATCTTCGGGTCCTCGATATAGTCCTACTCCCTCCCAGGTATTTATCATTGGATATGTGCGAAGGCACACCTTTGGAGGAATTATTACTATATTTGCCTTCTAGAACTTGTCACCCATTTCGCCAATCGATGCCAATGGGGGAGAAGTTTTAGAGGGTTTAAGGGAAATTGGTTGATGCATTGAGTTTGTTCTTAAGCATTTGCCTTTCATGCTCTTGCATCTTTATTGTTGCTTAGCATGTGTTATATATAGAGGAAACTCCACCAATGATAATGATTGGCAATATATGCAATGAAATTCAAGTTCATCACACATGCATAGATTGTGGGGGAGTTTGCTCTATATATGGTGGTGGTACCAATATCACATACTTTTGTAGTATTTGATATTGGTATTACCATCTTATTCATTAAAATTCCTTATATAAACCCTCTTAAAGGGATTGTCATCAATTACCAAAATGGGGGAGATTGAAAGAACATGTGGGCCCCATGTGTGGTTTTGGTAATTAATGACAATCTTTATGGACTAATGTGTGTATTCAGTTATACTTGTAGGAATTGTCCATTGTCATCGCTTGGAGCTTGTGTCGGCTTCAAGGTCAATGAAATGAGAAGAAGATATGTTGTGCAAGCTCAAAATGCGCAATCTTTAGAAGATCTCATGTTTGATGCTTGCCATCCTCGGTGATCATGGATCGATGATGAGGAATCAAGAAAGGCGCTCCATCTTGAGAAGGGAAAGATCGTCTACATCGAGCTCAAGTGGAATGCTCAAGGCAAAGGTATAATCTTGATAGGTTTTCCCTTTTGCCGGTCTTATATTGTTAGTGGAAGACCGGGTTTAGGATAGATAACCGTACTATCAAGAGGGGCTCTCGAATGAGTAACTCGATCACATCATTCGGAGAGAGCTCAAACCTTTGCATACTTCCATCATCGTATTTGGTTGTTATTTGGTATTATCCATGTGAGGATATAGAGCTTGTGGTAATATCCATAACAAGCTCTTGTTCATCAAAATCGGATCCCTCTTTTATATCTTATTGCGATTTTGATCTATGCGGTTTTTCGGTTTCTCACCAAGTGAGGTATCTCACATTATTATACTTGATACATTCTCACTTGGTGATAACCAATATTTTCACCTTTTATAGGGAAGCTCATGTCGTCCTCTTACCAACGCAATTGGAATCGGGTCGATCGGAGTTACCAATCAAAAGTTATAGCCATTTGAATATCTGCTGGTCTCCTAGGTACCAAAATGCGGTAGTACCGCATTTTAGTACCTAGCGAGGCAGAAGGTTTTGGAAAGTTGCCAAAATCCACTGCCGGGCTAGGTACCAAAAAGCGGTAGTACCGCATTTTAGTACCTAGCACGGCAGAAGGTTTTTTACTTCGTTATTTGGATCTATCCGCCCTTGCTGGACTATGATGTTTCTTTGCATGATATTGTAGAGGTTGTTGTCCTCTTCGAAACGAGCCCAAGATCATCGAAATCGGAGTCCGGATGCAAAAGTTATGGCTGTTTTCGTTCTGTGCTGACCGGTAGTACCGGACCAGGATCCGGTAGTACTGGGGTCCGGTAGTACCGCATTTTGGTACCGGGGAGCGTAGAGAAAAAATGCGTTTGGAGCCCCAGGAACCCCAGGAAATGTCAGGTAGTGCCGGGAAAGTCCGGTAGTGCCGGGAAAAAGTCCGGTAGTACCGGGAATCACATTTTTTGGCTGCAACGGTTGGATTTTGGAGGGACCTATATAAGGGGCCTTCTTCCCCAATGGTTCCTTAACCTTTCTTGCAAGTTTTCCCCTCCATTGTTGATCTTCTTGAGCTTTCTTTCTCTCAATCCCTCCGATGATTCTTGCATATTCTTGAGGGATTTGAAAGAGGAGATCTAGATCTACAATCTCACCAATCAATCTCTCCTCTAAGTGAGGGGAACATATTGGGATCTAGATCTTGGAGTCTTTTGTGGATTTCCTCCATTGTTCTTCCTCTCTTATTCCCCCATAAGATTTTGTAGCTTTGGTGGAATTTGGGAGAGAAGGATTTGAACACCTTTGTGGTGTTCTTGCCATTTGCATTTGGTGCATCGGTTTGAGTTCTCCTCGGAGGATTTGGTTTGTGTGACTCTTTGGAGCTTGTCCCTCTTGGGTTCTTGGAACCCTAGACGGTTTTGTGGCCTTGGTGGCATTGTGGCCTTTTGTGGCATTTGTTGGGAGCCTCCAATTAAGTTGTGGAGAAGTGCCCCAACCTTGTGAGAGGTTCCGGTTGCCACCGACAAGTGCACCGATAGTGGAAGCGTGGATCGATCCTGTTGGGGTGAGATTCACCAGAGAATAAGGGAGGCCTTTTGTGGCGTTGGTGGTTTGATACCACCCCCTCTCCAAACTAGACGTACTCCATGTTGGGAGGAACTCATTAAAATATCGGTGTCCCCGCGTGGCTCGGTTATCTCTATACCCGAGCTCTTTACTTATGCACTTTACATTGTGATAGCCTTCGTGCTTGAAGTAATATATATCTTGCTATCACTTTGTTGCTTGTATTGCTTAGCATAAGTTGCTGGTGCACATAGGTGAACCTTAGTTGTTCTAGGTTGTGCTTAACAAAGTAAACACTAGTTTTATTCCGCCTTTGTTGAGCCACTCTAGGAAAAGTTTTAATTGCCTATTCACCCCACCTCTAGGCGACATCAGTATCCTTTCACTCGTCCATGCAACGCCCGTCCATCCATCCCTATGCCTACCGCACTCGAATCCTACTGCTATCGTTACTATTACTATTGCTCCTGTTTTACTGTTGCTGTTGCTTTTGCTACTACAAATTGTTGCTACTGATAAACTTCTGTGAGCAAGAACTATTTCTAGGTGTAGCTGAATGCGGTGACCCAACATACCACTGCATGATGTAGTATACTATAGTCGTTGACATAACACCAATGAAACACCGTTCACTAGTATTACATCCCTCAGAATGGCACAACAGAAACACAGCGGTCCAATACATGGCTAAAGTTTACAACTCACTCTTTACATAAGATACATAGAACACTCTAGGTTAACGAGAGAGAAATAACTTATTACGAAGAAGAATCAAAGATAAATAACGCAAGAACAATTATACTATTAAGTCTAGTATTCTGGCTAAGAGATTGGCATTGCTGCTATTGCAACGCAGTACAGAAATAGGTTCTTTGGCTAGAGATTATGTTCCTATCTAATCAATAACTTCGTCTTCACTTGAGTTGAGGTATATATTGTCTTCCTGGTCTTTATTGAAAAGCTTTAGCTAAGCATGATAAGTCCTGGGGCATAACTTGATGTAGACGTCGTCTTAATGGCTTCAGAATCTAGCAAGGGTTAAGAAGATACTTTGAGTACGAGCGTACTCAGCAAGTTCACTAGAAAGGAGTGTTTGATGCACTATAACTACAGCCAAAGACCGTAGGTCATAGGCAATGCAAGTTTTCATAAACATTTCTTCAAAGGTTGCTTTTATTCTGAAAATCTATGTCCGTCAGCCTTCATGGGTTTACCAGAACTTTCATGGAGTTCCTTTCCCGCCGCGTTCATAGCTCCTTCCCGGAACAGGGAGTAACAAGTTACAGTTCTTACACTCTGCAGAGGTGCGTCACTTTACCCATGAGAGATCAACTCTTTGTTGCACAACCGGACAGCTTATTCCCGTCCACAATTCCATGATGTGGGGCCCAGAAGATGATCCAAGCCAATCACTGCCCCCTTCGCGACCTCGCATGCCTCCTTGGTGTACACCATGCCCACATAATGAATTATGACAATGGTTTGTACAAACCATTAGATGCCAGAACTATCGTGGGACATTGAGGGTTCCCACCCATATGCTGCATATCCTCTACGAATTACCAATTAAAATGCACGCTTCGAGGATAACAGCCACGACCTACACATACGGCTTCATGTGAGAGGAAGAAGATACAGCTGACTTCTCCGTCCCATTCCAAATCTCATGGTCAACGTGTAATATACGGCGCAAGAATCACTGGCGACATTGGTTGTGAAGTCCTAGGTGATATAGTTCTGAACAGTGGTATTCGAACTGTCAGCTTTAATAGATTAGCTGATCTCCCTGGATCAGTAACCAATAGTTCACATTATTATTGAAAATAGTGTTTTTAGACCTTTTTCAAATGCAGGTGATAACAACACTGGATTTGTAAAATACTTTATAGAAAATAAACAAAGGACATGAGCAAGTGTGAACTTGCCTTTTATGATTGCAAGATTATGCACTCACGGTCTTCGTGTCAGTATAAGATCGAAAATCTGAAATCAGCATCATTGGTCCGGTAAGGACTAATGTTTAAAGAAGCAATATGCTTTTATGCATAAGTAATGTGATGCACGTTCTAAACGCAAATCCCGGGGATAACGTTGTCCTAGGGTTTGGATTCCGGAAATGGTTACTTTGGAATGTGTGGTCTTGTTAGATAAGTTTCACATTTGTGCTTTTATTAGAGCTTATGAGTGGTTATGAACAACACATATGTAGTAGTAAAATATATATACTTATGACATACTAGTCAAGATTGCTTATACAAGAGTTATTGTTTGAAGTGGCAAAAAGAATAACCTTCGAAGAAAAGGCTTCTCTTCCAAGGTCTAAACAAGCTTCATGGTTAGTTAGTGGTGGTTGATGTTATTTGTTTGCTTAAATGGTTTGGCTTTAGTTGCTTTATAAATTTAACTACTTCAGACCAAAGTTAACTATAAAACATAAAGTAATGTTTATTGTATTATATTTATATTCTTAGAGACTAAAGTTAACTTTAAAATATAGTTAGTTTTGGAAAGTATAGTACTTATACATTGGTATCTTGTATATCTGAAATGTGTTCTTTAAGTTACTTAAGAATGGTTATTCTTTTACTTGGGATAATGGTTTCTTGATTCTATAATGGAGTAATATTATTTATCTTTTATAGATGAGTGAGTATAGTTTATAATCTAAAACATACTATTACTTAACTACTTATGGATTTAGATAATCTTGTGGTAGTTTTTGCAATTTGGTAGTTAATATAGAGAGAAAAGGTTTGGTGTATTCATAAGTTGTTCTTTAAGGTTTTTATTATAAATGGAAATCTTTTTAGATTAAAATCTTCATTTAAGGTTGAAGATAATTTAATGAAAAGGTATTTGTAATGTTTTTAAATTATTAAAGCTTCATTTTGTTAATATTTAAGATTAATGTTATTTATTAAACTTAATTTACTCATTTTAGGAATATTAATAAGTTTTATTTATCCTTATATAAATTATGAATGAAGTAAATAAGTTTAAATTTGAGTTATTAAAATATTTGAATTTTTATTTAACTCAAAACGAGATTATTAGATTTTTAACATGTAGATAATATTTTTGTGATCATTTTGGTATATCATATTTATTTTTGTGATTTATAAATAATAAGATATGATTTTTATAATTCTTATTACTTAATAAATAATAAATATTTATTTAAGTGAAATAATAATACATGATTATATTTTTAAATTAGAATTCTTATTTTTCTAAGATTTTTGGTATTTTATTATATTATTAATATTCATTATTTTAAAAATATGAATTATCAAAGTTTTATCATTTATAAAACCTTTATTGAATAATATTTATTTAAATAATTATCATAATAATATTTGATAATAAGTTTAAGTGGTAGATTTTATTTTTCTACAATTTTTCATATATTATACATATTTTTCTAAATTGTAAATCAAAAGTTATTAATTAAACAAGGTTTAATTACTTATTTGATTTCTGAAATATTAATAATGAGGTTTATAATATTTTGTTTATTTCTTAAATAGGAAATACCTTTTTACACCGCACCCTAAGCTAGCCCCAGTCACTGACTAGTGGGCCATTGTCCACCTCATCTCTCAGGTGAAAGAAATGCATTTGTTACCGACCAAGTCTTTACCCCCAGTCAATGACATATGGGCCCTAGGCCATGCCATCGGCCACGTGGGAAAAGACCAGTCAAACTAGCTGACGTGGTTCAACCATGAGGTGAGCATGACGCAATGATGGCATCAGCACCACCACCGTTGTCGGTGAGTGGTCACCGGCGACGATCTACGACGTCCTAGCAAACGAAATGGACCTAGTTCGAATCAGCGCAACCTACTGAACCTAAAAGTGGCGTCGCTGCTCGGAAATGGTCATCAGAGCCTCAGTCCCGACGAGCTCCGACGGTGGCATACGGTGAGACGGTGATTTACAACGAGATCAGGCGATTAGAGGATGCTGGAAGGTTCAGGAACTCACCCTGATGATGATAGAGTGGTCGGCGAGGACAGGCGCGGTCGGAAACAAGCTCCCCGAGGAGGATTCCAACAAACTGTTGCGATGAAGAACGGCAAAATTCACCCGCTCCGGTGCTCCCCTTGATGCAAGATTCTATCCCGAGGATCTACGGAGGAAGGCGCTTCTCCATGGCTGCTCAGAATGGTGTGGGGAGATGTGATTCGACGGTGAGGGGTGGCTCCGGTGAGCTAGGGTTTCGGTCCCATTCGCATCTAAGAGGATAAGGAGGGATTGGAGATAGGGATTGAGGCAGGGCGTCGCGGTGGCCTTCTTATCCTTCCCTGGAACAACGGCGAGCATCTTGGCGCACGGCTGACGACGACATAGAGCGGCGGCGAGCTCCGCCAGCGAGCTATCTGTGTGCGTGACGATGACGACGATGGTTGTTTGCGGATAACCCTCTAATGATTCTTGCAGCTCAACCTGCGATCCTCTCCTGACCCCACTTGTCAGTCACAGATGGAAAAGAACTGGGCTGGTTACTAGGCTGTTGTGGGCTGCATAGGGGCGTCAGATAGGTGTAGGGGTTTTGGGCCACGGCCAGGTTGTGTTTTTATTTGTTTTATCCTTTTTATATTTTCTGTTTTCTTATTCAGATTTGAATTTGTTTTATATTTTGAACCTTTCTTTGTATGATTTATTTGCTAGATATTTGCAAAAATACTAAAATATATTTTGTATCATTGGTGAATTTTTATTATATCATATTTTTGTATTTCTTTTATTTACTCAATATGAACCCCTTTTTAATAGTTTGTAGAAAATTTTCTTATTATTTTTCTCTCCTATTTTAGTTAGGGATTTCTTGAATGATATTTTCTTATTTGTTTATAAACTTAACTCTAGTTGGCTCATAGTTTGAATACAAACCTTTATATGTATAATGATCCTATATCTTTATTTAATGCATGAAATATAAAAGACATTGATATAGTTATTACTACTCCCATTGATTTGGAAAATGTCAATGTATCTATTTTATTATGATAAATAAGGAGGTTTAGGATTTCAAATTATGATTATTTACCTTTGGTTTTAGGATTTTGTCTTGAAATACTTAGACTGCTTTATGGATGTGGTTAAAGATTCAACCACTAAACATATTGTTTTCTGTTTGGGATATTTGATGACATCACCTTTTATAATGGTAAGTTATACTTAGAATGTTTTATAGAAAGGAATTGATAAAGATATACTTGAGCACATATAGTTATGATGGTTGGAATTAACAGAGATGTGCTTATGTGATTTGCTATAGGAAAATGTTTCTATAAAGTGCTATAGGCATCAGATGATGGATCAATAGCATGAAATGGATATTAGGTTTGACTTAAGATTTAAAGTTGGTTATTTACCAAGAATGTCTATTTTCCATATTTCACAATTATGGATCTTTAAGTAAGGAATTCCTTTCCTAGATATACTACCTCTTCCTATTCATCATCATAATTAACATAATGAGCTTTACTTTACAAAATATCCTTATTCACCTTTTATTCCTCTAAACTCATGGATGAATCCAATGAGTTTGATACTAAAACATTTCATAACTTCCATATATCTTTGCTTGATTGCATCTACTACTCTTCTGTTGATAGCCTTCCATTTAGCAAATAGTCCCTTCAAACTCCACTCATAATCCTTCTTAATTCATCCTTCACTAATATTTCTTCATCATATGAATATCTCCATCTACTTTTCTCTAAGATTTACTATCTTTTAAGAGGAATAACACTACTTTAATAACTCCATGCTACTCTAGCTTTAATTTAATCATACTATCTTATCTCTTCTTGACTCCAATATCTTATACTTAACTTCACATTGTAGTAGTATGACCTGTCATGGCTAACCTAGGATAACATATCTATACTTAGTTTCAATCATGTTTTATCCACCAATGTCACTTATATATGATATAAGCATTCAATCTTGGTGAATAAGGCATGATCATTATAATACTTTGATCCTTTATGGTTTGGTTTCCAGTTGGCCAATCAAGGCTTCATCAATACAACATTACAGTAGTATTATAATTATCTTTGTTTAGCTCCATTGGATTAAGAGATACAATTCATTAGCTATACCTACTTGATCCAATAGGACTACTCCTGGTAACGATCTTCAGACTTCATTCTTGTAATCTTCTCTTCTATCAAATAAGGATTTAACTCCATCATCTATTCTATTAATTGGACTCTTTTCAATCATTCCTATCAAATAGATAACCTCTGAAACTAACATCTCTATTCACTTCTTCTTAATTGTTTCTCTGTAGACACTTACTTGTAAGCTGTATTATGATTAATAGCTTGATAGGTTGAGAATGGATGTATCAATAGTTGATTTCTCAATATTGATGAACAACAGATATGAGAATATAACTCAACAGAGATGAGAAGGATTGATGTGGAAATAAAGATATATGGTGAATGATCTAAGCTTTGTGACTGTCCTACTTAATCTTACTTAAGGAGTAATGTTAAGCATTATCATCATACTCATGGTATATGCAGATAAGATTAAGATATAGTTGTTACATTCTTGTTATTTATGTTATATCCTTAAATTGGTACTCATTAGTAATTATAATGGATGCTATGATATGATCACCTAAGGATCAAATATAAATCATAATGTATTAGGTTTTATCTTTTATTTCATTTGATCTACTCTTAGATCAAATCTCCCTTACCCAAAATAAGGTTTTAGCAAAGATCATATTGAAACTTATCGCAGTCAACTTGATGATGTAGTTCTTATTTCATCAAGTTAAGATAAGCTTCAATCACCTTGACAAGTTTTGCTTAAAAGCGCGAAATTTATTCAGATTTTCTATGCATGAATGCAATGCACACATATGGATTCAGCTTATTTCTAAGCTCTAATGCTGGGATGTTACACTGAACTGACAACTCAGTTGTTAAGGCTTGCAAGTATTCTTTGGCTCCCCTTGTGTCGAATCAATAAATTGGGTAATACTACCCGCGAAGACAGTTGCGATCCCCTATACTTATGGGTCATCAAGACTATTTTATGGCGCCGTTGCCGGGGAGCATAGCTTTATTTGTAAGTTCACTTGGATCTATTATTGTTCACTGCAACTCCTTTCATCATGGGGAAGTTTCGTGATGGAAAGTTCCCTATTTTACCATCCACTACAAAAAGAGGTACAGTCCTAAACACCTCTGCTGCTCTTGATTCACCGTCTGTTATAGGTAAGCTTGTCACACCACCACATACTCATGCTACACACACTACTACTACTGTTGAGTCTGAAACTGCTTTTGATGCTCAAGATGTTACTTCTACTGTGCTTGATGTGAGTGGTTTATTAGGTACTTTTCTAGATGCTACTATGGCTAGTCTAGGAAATACTGAAACTCCTAGTGAATACACTGTTACACCTGTTAGCTCACCTGAGTCTAGTGAGAGTTATGATATTAATGATGGTTACATAGAGTTCACTGATGAATTTGTTGAAGAGTGGCGAAACACACATGGTACTAGTGCTATGAAGAGTCTCCTTGCTAGACGTACTATTATGCTTAAGTTATCCTCTGATCCTAAGTTTGGCACTTCTCCCATAGATATTAAAGATGAATATTATGATTTCTCTCTTGATTTATCTTATTTAGATAATGTTGGGAAAGAACCTTTTTGTGGGACTAAAAATGAGAGTGTTGTGGCTCATATGAATGAGCTTTCTACTATGAGTGCTTTGTTCTCTGATGATGTTAAGATGCGCAAGTACTTTGTTACTAAGATCTTCTCTTTTTCACTAAAAGGAGAAGCTAGGGCTTGGTTTAATAGATTACCTCCTGGTTCCATTGATAGCCCTGATTGCTTGATTGCTTCTTTCTTCCATAAATTTTTTACTCCCACTGCTAGACATACTGCTTTGCAGAGACTTTTTGATTTTAAACAGGGAGAAGAAGAGAATTGCCTGAGTCATGGAAAAGATTTTGTGCCTTGATTCATGCACATCCTGGATGTCCATTACCTAAGAATGAGCTTCTTGATATTTATTATTATGGACTAACTGATGATTCTAGGACCTACCTAGATAGCTTTGATGGTTGTGTTTTCAGGAAATGACTCCTACAGATGCTGAAGAATTAATGACTAAGATAAGCAAGAATTATGATGATTGGACTTCAACTGAGCTGAATGCACCTGAGCCTATTACTCCTGAACCAGTTATTCCTGAACCAGTTCCAACACCAACAACAAAGAAGAGGGGAGTTATTGCATTATTTGATGAAGTGATGAAGGAAGCTAAGAAATGTCTAAAGGAGAAAGGTATTAGAGCTGAAGATGTGAAGAATCTACCTCCTATAGAAGAATTATGTAAGCCAATTCCCCATTCATATACTATTGAGGTACACTCACTCCAACACTTTAATGAAGGTGATATTCCTTATGGCAAGCCTCCTGTTCAATGTTTAGAGGAACTTGATATTTTTATTGTTAAACAAGGTCACTTTAATAAACAAGTTCAGAATCATTTATAGGAAAACTCTAGAGCTATCCATGAGTTGAAAGATATTGTGGAAAGAACTTCTAATGATATTAAAATGCTTTGTAAACACTTTCAAATGGTTCAAACCCAACTTGATCATCTTGCTAAGGTACAAAAGGATATGCTAGTTAATGCTTCAGGATATAAACATGCTTATGAAATTAGAACTAGGAGTTGTGCAACTACTCAAGATACTTTATATCCTGAAGGACACCCTAAAAATAGAGCAGGATTCTCAACAAGGTGAAGATAGTGGTAGTCCCCGTAAGAGGAGGAAAAAGAAACATAAAGTAGTTGAGGAACTACTTGAACCTGTTGTAGATCCTAATAGTATATCTGTCTCTGATGCTGAAACTAAGAGTGGTAATGATAAAAATGGATCTCCTGATAAGGAGGAAGGTGAGGAAGAACCTGAGAAGCACACTAAGAACACTAGGTACACAAAGGAAGATTTTATTGCTAATAAACATGGTAAAGAGAGAGAACCTTGGGTGTAGAAACCTATGCCTTTTCCAGGTAAGAAACACAAGTCAAAGGAGGAAGAACACTACAACAAGTTTTGTGAGTGGATGAAACCTTTTTTTTGCAAATTCCTGTTACTGGTGCTATTAAATTGCCTCCTTATTCAAAGTATATGAAGGATATTGTCTCTAATAAAAGGAAGATTCCTAATGAGGAGATTTCTACTTTGCTTGCTAATTACTCCTTCAATGGTAAGGTTCCAAAGAAACTTGGTGATCCAGGTATACCAACTATTCCTTGCTCTATTAAGAATAATTATGTTAGAACTGCTTTATGTGATTTGGGAGCTGGAGTTAGTGTTATGCCTTTTTCTCTCTACAAGAGAGTCTAGCTAGAAGAGTTGATACCAACTAATATATCATTGCAAATGGCCGATAAGTCAACTACTATTCCTGTTGGTATATGTGAGGATGTTCCTGTTCAAGTGGCTTATGATTTCTTGGTTTTGACCGATTTTGTGGTGCTTGAAATGCCTGAAGATGATAATATGTCTATTATTCTTGGGGGACCTTTTCTTAATACTGCAGGTGCATTCATTAATTGTAATCAAGGAAAAGTAACATTCAATATTGATGACAAAGAGCATACTGTTTATTTCCCCAAGAAGGTTGTTAAGAGCTATTGCCCGAATTCCATTGAAAATATTGAGAGCATCAAGGTTGGAGAAATATATTGTCCCATTCCACAAGAAAATTTTGAAACTATTATGATTGGGACCTGTAGAGGATCTCAACATCATAAGGTTGATCCCTCCTGTGTTTACAATGCTAGTCCCTGGATCAATAGCTAGCATCCATAGTTAAGATGTAATATCAAGAAACAAAGGTCATAATATAACTTTATAACCAGGAATAACATAATTTTTATTACATCTTACATAGCTCTTTGGCTATTACAATACATTGCAGCGGAATAACTATAGTCATGGGGTACTTCATCTTCAAGTGCCACAGGCAGATGTTGGTTGTAGACTTTGTAATCCTAATCAAACAATCTTCACTAAAATCAATCAAACCTGCAACATTACAAGTTACAGCCACAAGGGTCAATACATTTGAATTGTATTGGCAAGTTTCACTACTATGTATAATATAAGTGGATCCTATCATTACATGCAAATTTGGCTAAGTAGAGTTTTAGGCTCATTTGCATAAAGCAATGTTTTATCCTATCTTTTCAAAATGGTTTTGGTCCTTTGTCAAATCTCCTTTCAAAATCCCTTGAACTCCTTGGTAAAAACTCAAGTGTTCAAGTTTTAAAAGTTTTCTTTTAGAAATTAGAGTGTCGAGATCTTCCATAGCTTCAGGCCTTAGTTGCTCAGTATTGTCCATAACCGGGGACACGGCTAAGTACTTAGAATTTGATTATCTTCTGCAGAAGTTGTACACTTTACCCACATGACACAATCTCGTCTTGACGCCACCAGTGGCCGCTGGATAAGTACTCACCAAAATGGAGTACCGGCAGATCGAGAATGTGACAAAGTCTTTCCATAGGAGTCCTCCCAATACAAAATGCTAGCTTGTCTTCCAGGCACAAATGTAGGGTTACTCCCTTACACAAATCTAGTTAACCTGAAGATGCCAATGCATGGGACTTCCACTATGTAGTTGACTAAGCCAGAGCCCATTTAGCATGTGGCTGTACACGGAAGCCACTGTACGAGAAACATGTTCAATCTCTAAGTTTCCTGGGTGGTTTTCCTTTGGAGCACAACACAAAGAGATTTGCCATAGACAAGGTTCCTTTTGTTGCCACCTTCTCCAAAACTCAAAGTATCCTTGGCCACCCAGGTGGTTCATTGAGTCCTTGTTTTATTATATAAAACATAAGTCTTTATCTCATAAAATCTCAACATGTATCTCTTTTCAAAATATAGCATGGCTAAGCATGTATCAACTACAATGTTTTCACTAAGTAATGTAAGGGCATCCTATTGGGATTTAGCATAGCATAAGTATAAATCATTTTCATGCATGTTTTTCAAAATCCACTAAGTATAATGAAAATAGTAGGACTTTGGATGATAGTGTAACTTGCCTTTTTGGTAGGGAATGATGGTTCACTCCTTGATCTTGCTAGTCTCACACTTCACTACAAGTCAATCAAGCAAACACAAATTCAATTCACACTCCAAACCAAAGTCAAACAAACAATTTTTCACACACAAAGTAATGGAATCTATGTCATGCATAAGCATGCAAAGGTTGGTTCTATTGTAAGGATGGTCTCCACTAGGCTTCTAAACTTTGTAAGTTCCAAATTGGTCATTTACCAAAATGGAAAAGTCATTCGCAAATGGGTTTTATCCTTAAACCATTTTCAAAACAAAGTATTATTTTATGTGGTGTAAAAATATTTTTACTAAGGCATTAATCTATAGGGTTCACCAAATATGTTTTCAAATCACAAAACTTGGTATTTGGGGTCAGAGAGTTTAAAACAAAACATTTTCCAAAAGTTTTCTTCCAAAATCATTTTTAATAAATAATCACATTTCTATTTGACTAGGAATGGTTTTAAAACAAAGAATCATTATTTTGTTTCACCAAATTCATTTTTTGAATCCACAAAGTGTTTCCTATGGTCAGTAGGTTTGGTTCAAAACATTTCCTCCAAAGTTTTCCATTCAAAACCATTTTCATAAACAAATCAATAGTTTTATTTAGCTAGAAATGAACTAAACCAATTAATCCATTCTAAACTTTTCCAAATTCATTTTCCAAAACATGGGTTGGTTCCTAGGGTCAGTAAGGTCACAACAATCCATTTTGCAAAGGTTTTAACCCTAAAATCATTTTTAAACAATTTTTATACTCTATACAAGCTCACAAAAGAATCTGCAAAAACAAGCAAACTAACAGATACTATTTGTTAAACCAAGGGCATGGTTGGCTAGGTCTTGCTCTCCTGAATCCAACGACATAAAATTTGTAATTTTTGGATGTGTGGATTCAAAGTTACAAGGGTTTGAAGTTTGCAAATAATTCTGTTTTCAAATCTGTCTTTAAACGGAATAGGTGACACGCGGCGTGTTTTAACTGGACGGTACCAGTTCGGCTGGATCGGCAACGCGGTACGTTGGATATAACTAGATCGTGTGGTCCAGAGTGCGTACCTCTTCGCGACTAAGTGATTCTATCTCGCTCGCCCGATCTAGATCGAACGGCTCGCGCGTGTTTGACCTAAAAGGAGCGGCGCTGACGGCGGCTGTGCGGCGGCGGCGCTCTGTCGGCGAGGTTGTCGATGATGCAAGAAGCGAGGGAGAAGAAGGAGATGCTCACCAGAATCGCGGGATCGTGGTGAAGCTCAAGGTACTTGCGAGAAGGCAAGGGGCGTACTGTCGTGGAGGTAATCGCTCGCCGGAGTTGAGAGTGGCGTCGGGCTGCTCTGTCCTTGGTCGGAGACGAGGCTACAGGTCGCGAAAGGACAAACCAATGTCAGGGTTAGTTGCGCAAGACCGAAGCGAGTGAGGGAGCGTGAACGAGGAGGCTCGGGGCGGTCAGCTTTTACCAGGGGAGGTCGTCGGAGAGTTTGCAGACGGCGGCGTCGGATGGTCCTGCTCGTGGTTGGAGTCGACGCTACAGATCAAGAGAAGGCAGACCGAGGGCAGGGTTAGACGCAGGAGATCATGGCGGAGCCGTGTGCGTGAACGAGAAAAAGAGGGGCGGCCTGGTTTACCTGGAAAACGTCGTCGGAGAAGAGACAGACGGCGGCGCTGTCAGAGCTTGTCAAAGCCGACACTCTGGGGCGCCCGCGGTCGAATGGGTGGTACGGGGAGATGCGTCTGGGAGTGGGGAAGCTGCTAGGGTGCTCAGGGAGGCACGAGGTGGTGTGTACTGGCCTGAATTGGTCGGAGACGGTGGTCGGAGCAGAGGGAGTACTAGATCGATTAGTGGCAGCCTCGGGGCAGAGAGGGAGAGGCGACAGAGGGGAAAGGCGGAGAAGATGCTAGCATTTAATAGCGTGCAGTCGTGGCGAGGTTTAAGGCGCGGCATCAATGCGAATTGATCGCGGCTTTCAAAGGCAGCAACGGCAGGCGTCGTTAACGCGAGGAGGAAGAAGGGGTCGCGCGGGTGTGAGAGAAGAACAGGAGGAGTGGGGTCCAGTCGTCAGCGGGAAAAGAAAGGAGGGGGAGGGTCCACTGGTCATACTCTGTTCGGGTTAGAAACGAGGTGCGAATCATTTTCTGTTCGGGGAGAATAACTGGGCTGCTTCTGGGCCTTAGTGGGCTTGGCCAGTTGGGTCAGGTCCAATGCTATTTTTTTCCTTCTGTAATCTTTTCTTTTTCTGATTCAATTTCCTGTTTTGAATTTCAAACAACCAAACAAGGTTCAAATCAATTCAAACAATTATCAAACTCTGAAGTTTTGAACTGGGTTCTATTTAGTAGCTTAAAATAATTCCAGAAATAATATTTTATTCATTTTAGGATCCATTTATTAATTAAATAAAATGGATCATTAGTTATTTAATAAAATAGGGTTTGATTTAATTAATAGATATCTCCATTTGAAATCCAAACACTTTCAAAACCAAATCAGTAGGTTTTATTTGAAAATAAAGAATACTTGGAAAACTTGTTTAAAACAAATAACCTTTTATTTTTAGGGTCCATTAATAAATAAATAAAATGGACCTTAGTTATAATCCATATAGGATTTGATTTATTAAATCTTTATTTTGAAAATCTTAGAATAAAACCAAAACACTTCAGTAGGTTTTATTTGAGAATATAAAATATTCGGAAAACTTATTTAAAATAAATAAATAAGTTTTGATGTTTTGGAAATAGTAAAACCTTTATTAATAAAACTTGGATATTTAAATCCTTTTTATTTTATTTTAAATAAACCTTTACTAATTTAATCAAAGCAAAACCTTTTGTTTGAAAATATTGGCCAAGGTTTAATTTGGCCTTATAAAATAATATTTATTTATAAATCCACCTTTTCTTTTGAAAACCAAATCTTTTTATTTTAAAGATTCAAAATAGTAATTCCAGTTATAAAAACTTTCTTGATCCTTTGTGAATATTTGTTGATCAATTTTGGTATGGATTAAATCCATGGATTTGGAGATACTTTGGAAATGATTTTCTTCCATTAGGGTTTTAGGATTTGGATTTATTTTCCAAGTGTTCAAATTTCCAGATACATTCATTGAGGAATGCATTTCCCTTGATTTTGATTTTTGTTGAATTCAAACTTTAGCCAAAGTTTGTTCAAGATGGGATTTTAAGTTTCCTTTTAGAAACAAAAGTTTCTTTTCACCCTGATTTTCAACAAAAAATTTATTTTGTTTATTTATTTTTCACATTACAAGATTTGGAAAATCTTGGGATGTGACAGGACCATTGCTATCAAGTATGAGGTAACATAATCACCTTGTGGAATGCAAAGTTTTGTTTCATATAATATTGTTTTGGTAACAAGACTTGATCAACCTTGTTAACAAAAGGATTTTAATGAAAAAAATAATGTTTTCACTGTGGTTATACTTGCTTTCTTTTACTTTTCTCCTTCCTAGTCTTTGCCTTTCTTTTGCTAGCTTTGGTTTTGTTAGTTTTTTGCTTATTAGTTTGTTTTAGAGCTTCTGTAGTTTGGCTTTTGGTTTGCTTTTGCTTCTTATGAAAAAACTGTTTCTGCGATAAAATCAATTTTCATACACTGAAAATTGGTTAAAAATAAAGTTTACCTAAAAATCCCAGAAAATTCAAAATAAAATTTTCCTCGAAAAAAGGGGCAGAGAGACACCTGAAGTGACCCAGGGGGCCACCCCAGGACACCACACCCATGGTAGGCGCGGCCTACCTGTGGGTGGCGCCTAGGGGGGGGTCTAGCTCACCTGGGCCCCTTCAAGGTTCCCCCTCACGGCCATCTTCTTTCTCTCTCCCGAAAAACACCGAAAAACTTTCTCAAGCTCGAGTTCTTGCTGTTCTTGCTCGTGATTTTCGATCTCCTTGCTCAGCCCATCTTTGATGCTGATTTTTGGAGAGATTGCTCCTTGGTATGTGCCTCCTCCACTTGTCCAATTAGATTTGTGATTGGTAGATTGTATCTTTAGTATTTTGCTGCTATAGGTGTCAGGTTGTTTGAGCTTGCATGCTTGTTCTATGCTTAGAAACTTTATTTTAATGCATGTGTAGTCCTCTAGCAAGTTCCTATAGTAGTTGCTCATCATTTATCAACTTAGAAATCACTTGGTTTGATTCTTGTCTAAAATTTCAGAAAAGAGAGGTCATGGACCACCACACATTTGGTAAAATATTTGAGGGTGATGCACCTAGAAGGGCAAGGATTCCAAGATCATCCACCAGTGTCAGGCCCTCATACAATGAGGATCTCATCACTCCGCGATTTGGTGACGAGGGAGATGAGGGGGATGCGCATCCCTCCGCCTTTCCTTGCCAAACCTTCTTGCGGGCTGCTGGGATTCTTGATGATTTTATGACCTTGGTTCGGGGGGCTGGTCTAACAATTCTTATGCAGGATGAGAGCGTGCAATATGCTATGCTCACTAAAACATTTGTGGAGATCTTCTCCTTCACTAACAGCTTGTTCCATCCAGATGTTTCTTTCAAAGTTTATGGCAGGTATTACCATATGACTATGAAGAAATTTTGTGAGGCTCTTGGACTTGGTACAACTGGGTCAACAAAGAATATTCCAGCTCAACCCGCTGATTTGTTGGAGCTTTACCGCGGGATAACCAATGATGATAACCGTAGAGCTCAACGAGGAAAGATAAGAAACATTCAGCTTCTAGCCATCATGTACTTCACTTACTATCTTGCCACACGTGTTCTTGGTAGGGAGAACACTAGTAATATTTCTAGCTATCATTTGGCTTTCTTAGCTGCTGCGCTCAACAATGATACCAAGTACAATCTTGGTTCTCTCATTGCTTGTCGTTTAACTGCTAAGGGACCCATTTACGAGGGAATTATTGCTGTGCGTGTTGCTGCTGCTTTCATTGTTGTTGATCTAAATGATATAGTTTTGGCTCCTCAGAGGCTTGATATTGCTGCCATGAAGGCGCACCACTTTGTCACCACTAGCTCTACCCTTGAGAATTTGGTCTATAAAATGATGTTTATTGACGGGGACGAGAGAGAGATCCCTCCACCCCAAACCACTTTGTTCAGTATTTCACAGGGACATTTGTCACGCTCCAAGGAGGAGATGGATGAGAAGCTGCGCTCTCTTAGCTTCTATGGACACTATTAGGAGGAAGCATCCTCTTACGACCCCACTGTACACTACACAGGGGAGTCCTCGAGATCGTACCAGGACGAGAGCCTCCTTGTCATACTACGGAGGTGCACCTACTTGGGCACCATGGGATTGAGCCCCACTTAGGCTAAAAGCCTAAGCTTGGGGGGAGGTATACCGACATCACACTCATATATATATCATGTTCGGTCGGTTCTTTGTATATCCATCGTTTGGCTTTCTTTTTGGTTCTTGTTGTTTCTTTCTCAAAAACGCAAAATACCAAAAATATTTTTGTTGTTTCTCTTGGTTTGTTTCTTTGCTTTGGTTTGCCTTAAAAGAAAAATCCAAAAGATTTTGCTTTGTTTGGTTTTCTTTGTTTTTGTTTGGTTTTTCTTTGTTTGCTTGTTTCCAAAAAAATCGAAAACACCAAAAATATTTGTTGTTCTTCTCTGGTTTTGTGAGTTCTTTGCAGGGTTCAGCCGTCTTCAGTGGATTTTGGTTTCATGTTAATTATTCAAGTCACACAAGTGAAGGGCAATAATGAAGATTAAGATAACTCGAGGTACGGTAAGAGGCTGGTAACGAATTCTATTTGTTTCATTTTTGTACATATACTCATCATTGTGAGCATGCTTAGCCTGTTTGTGTAAGGTGTGTGTCATTATGGATGCTTAGTAGTTCTTGCTTGTCTATGATCAGCTCCAGCTTGATAATAGTTTGTAGCATGTCATATGAATGTTTGCTTGCATTGTTTTATTCATACTTTGGTATGACATTGTGGTATCCTCCTCTGACTGTTCATGTGAATCGACTTGGCACATGCTCATGCATGCATATGACTAATCAATAGTCAGTAAGCCTCGATGATTTATTTTGCCTCAGAGTTCTCGTATCACTTTCATGCCATAGTTAGTCCTGTTTTGTTGCAAGTATGATTATGACAACTATTGCTCTCTCGTTTGTCGCTCCCTCTCTATTGCTAGCCTTCACTTGCACTGAGTACGTGCTCTACCTGTGTTTCCAACTCACCAAAACCATTATTGCCAGCTGTGTCCACCATAGCTACCTACTAGCATCATTTGCTACTTCAGTGCATATTCCATATGCCTTGTTTTCTTCCAAAATAAAATGTTTGTCTGTTTTGAGAAAGTTAGTTAGTAAATCTCTCACGAACTTGATGACACACTTTATTCCTTGCGCTTAATAATCCTGAACCATTGTGACTAGTACATGAAAGTTATATGCTTGCTAATTATATACTGGGAGTCAGCAGAACCCTGCTGTCACGGGGAACGCTTTCAACACTATTTTGGATATCCCATCCAGTTGATTCTTTGCTCTTTTGTTTATGGATGTCGACGATGTGAAATAAAAGGGGAAGTTGTTAGTTCATGGAGTTTATACATTCTGTTAGAGAAACGCCTGGGCTGCTAGCCTAAGCCATGCCTAATCATGGTGGAAACTTGCAGCATCACCATAATGAGCATCTATGAAGCGTCCTCAATAAAAAGCTATGAATATGGTAAATAAAAAGATTGCTGAGATGCTCATTGTCTGCTTTCCTTGTCATTTTGGTTATGGGAAAGCTCCTGTACCATGTGCAAGGGGTACCTCGTTGGCGGTTCTCGATGATATGCATGTATTTACAATGACAAGAACTTTCAGGTGACCAAAGTTGAGTAGCATGCGGAGCGACCCTCGTACTCAAGGGACTTGGGATTTCCAGTCTATGGTCTGTCAAGCATATGATTCAGACTGGACCTCACTTCACCTTAACCACATGAAGATGCCTATGATAGGGGCAATGAGAGCTCAAATCTTACGAGTACCTTCCTTTCAGCATTGGGAAGCCTTTCAAACCTTCACAAAACCGTTTTCACAACTTTGTTGAGTCACCACTTATTCTATGAGCACCTTATTGAGAGCATAGTTGTCATTTTTGTGTTTGTTCCAGAACTTGGTTAATTATGTCATGACTTTGATGCTTGTATCTCTGATATCTTTATATCTAGTCTTCATGTGAACTTCAGAGGTGCCTTGGAATTTATATTGTGCTCTTCAAACAAAGGCAAGCGAGATACCACTCTATCATACCTTATTATGAGCATTGCAATGTTGCTTATGTTTATGTTTCATGCTACTTATTATTATTGAGTTGGTTTCTCTTCATAGCTTGCATTGACTATTGAGTAGACTTAGTTGCATACTACTTATTATGAATTGTCTAAGCATCTACTCCTGTGCTGAGAATATTTACATCATATGAAGCAAAGTGTTCATGAAAGTTCTTTTATCGCACTCAGTTTTCAACTGAATTGCTTGAGGACAAGCAATAAGCTAAGCTTGGGGGGAGTTGATACGTCCAAAACGTATCTACTTTCTCGAACACTTTGCTATTGTTTTTCCTCTATACTTGTGTGATTCGGATACAACTAACACGGACTGACGCTGTTTTTAGCATAATTACCTTGGTGTCTTGTTTTTGTGCAAAAAATGAACTATCAGGAAAAATCCCGGAAAATATGCCAAAAACTATTTCTCACCAGAAGATCCACAGAGCCAGAAGGGGAGACAGAGAGGAAGCCTAGGGGGCCCAGACCCACCCCAGGCGCAGGCCCACCTAAGCTTGTGCCTAGGGGAGGTCTGGCCACCCCAGGAAGCTCCTCTGCCTCCCTCCACGCCTATAAGTTGCCTTCTGACCTAAAAACTCAAGGGGGGTTCGATAGTTTTCTAGAAATAGTTCCGCTCCACCGCTGCCACCAGAAACCAAGATTCAGATCCAGAAACTCCGTTCTGGCACCCTGCCGGGACGGGGAATTTGGAGAGGATCATCGCCATCGTCATCACCAACGCATCTCCAACAGCCACCGATGTTTCCCTCATCCATGAGTGAGTAATCCCCCGCTGTAGGCTTGGGGATGGTAGGGATTGGATGAGTTCTATCATGTAATCGAATAATATCTGTTAGGGCATAGTGCCTAGTTTCTCTTGTGCTATTTGACTTTGTTGCAACTTGTTGTGCTTAATGCTTGTCACTAGGGCCCGAGTGCCATGATCTCAGATCTAAACTTATTATTGAATCATTATGATAGTATTGTTTGTGATCTTATCTGCAAGTTGTGTACACATATCATTGCCCGGATCCAAAGGCCCCAAAGTGACAATAATTGGGATAACCGGAGGGGATGGCTGTGGTGTGAGGATCACATGTGTTCATGGAGTGTTAATGCTTTTCTCCGGTGCTCTATTAAAAGGAGCACCTTAATTGCCAATAGTTTCCTAGAGGCCCCGCTGCCACGGGCTGGCTGGACAGAAGATGTTGTGCAAGTTCTCATTGCGAGCACATATGACAATATTTGGAGCACATGCCTAGGATTATTTAGTACATGGATGCTTGTTATTATTTATCTGCAATGCCCTAGATCTTGAAGTTACATGTTTAGACTCGTCCATGCAACACCCGTCCATCCATCCCTATGCCTACCGCACTCGAATCCTACTGCTACCGTTACTGTTACTATTGCTCATGTTTCACTATTGCTGTTGCTATTGCTGTTGCTTTGCTGTTGCTACTACAAACTATTGCTACTAATAAACTTCTGTGAGCAAGAAATATTTCCAGGTGCAGCAGAACTGACAACTCAGTTGTTAAGGCTTGCAAGTATTCTTTGTCTCCCCTTGTGTCGAATCAATAAATTGGGTAATACTACCCGCGAAGACTATTGCGATCCCCTATACTTGTGGGTCATCACTGCCCATCTCAATAACTTTGTTGAACTTTGTGAGATGCAAAAATATAAGGATGTAGATGGATATATTATTAAGCTCAAGCTTTTTTCCTTTCTCCTTGAGAGGGAAAGCTAAAGAATGGTTGCTATCTTTGCCTAGAAATAGTATTGATTCTTGGACTAAGTGCAAAGATGTTTTTATTGGAAAGTACTATCCTCCTGCTAAGATTATATCTATGAGAAGTGACATTATGAAATTTAAACAACTTGATAATGAACATGTTGCTCAAGCTTGGGAAAGAATGAAGTCTTTGGTTAAGAATTGTACCACTCATGGACTCACTGCTTGGATGATTATCCAGACTTTTTATGCAGGTTTGAACTTCTCCTCAAGAAACCTGTTGGATTCAGTTGCTGGAGGTACCTTCATGGGCCTCACTTTGGGTGCTGCAATAAAGCTCCTTGACAATATGATGGTTAATTACTCTGAATGGCACACTGAGAGACCTCCGCATGGTAAGAAGGTAAATTCTGTTGAAGAAACCTCCTCTTTGAGTGATAATATTGATGTTATTATGGTTATGCTTGCTAATGGGAAAGCTCCTCTAGATCCTAATAGTGTTCCCTTAGCCTCTTTGGTTGCTCAAGAAGAGCAAGTTGATGTGAACTTCATTAGAAACAACAATTTCAACAACAATGCCTATATGAATAATTTTGGTGGTAACAACAATTATAGGCCTTATCCTCCTAATAATGGCAATACCTATGGAAACTCCTATAACAATGCTAAAAGTGCCCCTTCTAAAATTGAAGTCATGCTCAAAGACTTTATTAGTAAACAAATTGCTTTCAACAAGACTGTGGAGGAGAAACTTTTAACTGTTGATAAGAATATATCCTCTTTGTCTGAAGCACAGTCCTCCTTGATTAATAAAATGGCTGCTAAACCTGAAACTATGGAAAATACCTTTGCTACTGCTCATGCCATATAAGTTACTATTGATGAAAATGTTAGAATGTTAGCTCAACTTCATGCTAGTGGGAAAGGGAAGCTGAAATTGATAGAAACAATAGTGTGTGCACCATCACTAGAATGGATACCACTAAACCACAAGAAGTCCATGTTCCTCCTCCTACTATGCCTAAGCCTATTGAGTCTACTACTAGTGATGCTAAGTTTGAATTTGATACAGATGGTTGCAATATTTCTGAAGTGATTATTTTCTTGCAAAAGCTTGCTATAAGTCCCGATGCTAGTGATATGCATGTTGCTTTCACTAAACATATTGCAGATGCTCTTGGGAAAATTAAGGAAGAGAAGCTAAAACACAAAGCTTCTATTCCTAGGAAAGTATAAGATATTTGGGAACCCATTATTAATATGCAATTGAATGACTTTGATCTCAAAGCTTCACGTGATCTTGGTTCTAGTGTCTCTATTATGCCTAGGAAGATTTATGAAATGCTTGATTTGCCACCTCTAGAAGATTGCTATTTGGATGTCCCACTCAATGATAATGCTAAAAAGAAACTCATGGGGAGTATTAATGATGTTCACATCATGGTTTACAATGCTTATGTCCCTGTTGATTTCTATGTTTTGGATGTTGAATACAATGCTTCTTGTCCTATTACC
This sequence comes from Avena sativa, assembly GCA_916181665.1. Taxonomy (NCBI): domain Eukaryota; kingdom Viridiplantae; phylum Streptophyta; class Magnoliopsida; order Poales; family Poaceae; genus Avena; species Avena sativa. The sequence continues at coordinate 80,743,427 of OV702299.1, read as the reverse complement.
TTGGAAAGACCTTTTCTTAGAACTATTGGTGCCATCATTGATATGAAAGAAGGCACCATTAAATATCATTTTCCATTCAAGAAAGGTATTGAACACTTCCCTATGAGGAGAGAGAAGTTGATTTTTGCTCCTCCTTTGAAAGCAAGGTTTGATGTTAATGCTTCTTCATTTGAAAATACTTGATTTTTCTTGCTTCTTGTGCCTAACTTAAAGGCGTTAAAGAAAAGTATTTGTTGGGAGATAACCCAAGAGTTTCCTTGAGTCTTGGAAGTTATTACTTCAGTAATGACCTCTCCTTATCCTTTTTGTTTGCTTTTTGTGCCAATAATGACCTCTAATGAGAGGGGCATAAGATTTGGGGAGTTGCTGTCCCGAAACAGATTTATGTACTCCACCAAAAAATATTCGTGAGGAGTCTCTATAACTCGGATTGAGATAAATATTTACGAATAAATCCCCCATTATGTTATCTAACTTTAGTTAGTTCAACACTTTTTGATTTGAGCAAGAGAAGATGGTCGAAAAAATCGGTTTCTATCTGCTGGTCTATTTTGACAAATTTCTGCCATTATTTGCATTTGCTTCTTATTGATTCCTTTTTGAGTTCCCTTTTGGGGAATTGAGATTTTTGAAGGATTTACTACTGTAGCTTGTGTTTTTAGTGAAAAGTCTTGTTGTTCCAAAGCTTTTCCTAAAGGTCTATTATCTTTTGAATACACTAATTTTGCCAATGAAGATTGTGTGAAGTTTTGTATGAAGGAAAAATTTCAGGTGTAGAGAGAGAATGATGTAATGAGATGAAGAATGGACAAAAGCTCAAGCTTGGGGATGCCACCCCGGTGTCACCCCAAGAAATATCCAAGAGGTACAAGCGTCAAAGCTTGGGGATGCCCAAGGCATCTCCTTCTTCATCAATAAAAAGCTCAGGTCTGTCTAGACACTTCATTTTTATTGTTTCATACATAGTTGTGTTGTTCTTGGAGCGTCTTAGTTTTCGTTTGATTTGCTTATTTTTTTTAGTTTGCTTGAATCAAGTAGTTTGGACCCCCGTTCTCGCTGTGTTGTTTCAAATAAGTTGCTTGGTGTTGGAAAGGAGTAGAAAGTTCTTGCTTGATAAGTGCAAGAGGAGCTTGCATTGACTGTGACTTAGACTTTAGCATCACATGCTAGATGTTGTTTTGACCTTATGATTAGTGATTATTTTTGTATCTTGTCTTGTTCCAAACAATTGGGATTGCTTAGTGTGCCTTGAAAAAATTATGTGTTGTTTTAGCATGCAAAAGCATAGTATTGTGGTATTCTCCTTTGATGCTTTGATTGGGTTGACTTGACACATGCTCACACCATGTTATGACTATGAACAAGTCACCATAGCCTCTATGATCATTTAGTCCTTGACTTGTAGTACCACTCTATGCTTTGATTAGTAATGTTTTGTTGCTCTACATGATTATGACCATTATTGCTCTCTTAGTTGGTTGCTCCCAGTCTTTTGCTAGCCTCCACTTGTATGAGTAAGCTCTACTCATGATTCCAACTCCCAAGAAACCAAGTTATTCCAAATTGTCCACTATAAATTCCCATGCATGGTGTGTTACACCATTCCAAGTATATTCTTGTTTTCAGCTATCTTCCAATTAAAAACTACTATGTTATGTGAAAACTTAGTGATTAAAGCCCTCACAAACTTTATGGCACACTTTATATTCTTTGCCCCTAATAAACTTGAACCATTGTGTCATCTATGTTGTATATGATTGCACTTATACGTTGGAATTAGCAGAACCATGCTGTCACGGGGAACGTTTCAACATTGCACTTGTACTTTGTACTCAGTTGATATCATGCTCTTTTGTCTATGGATGTCACCGGTGTGAAATAAAGAGGGAACTTGTAAGTCCATGGAGTATGTATTTTGTGTTAGAGAAACATCTGGGCCGCTAGCCTAAGCCATGCCTAATCATGGTGGAAACTTGCAGCATCACCATAGTGAGCTATCTATGAAGCATCCTCTATAAAAATCTATGCATATAGTAAATAAAAAGATTCATGAGATGCTCATTGTGTGCTTGACTTGTCATTTTGGTTATGGGATAGCTCCTGTACCATGTGCAAGGGGTACCCCGTTGCGGTTCTCTATGATACGCATGTACTTACAATGACAAGAACTTGTAGGAGACTGAAGTTGAGTAGCATGAGGTGTGGCCCTCGTATTCAAGGGACTTGAGATTGCCAACTTATACTTTGTCAAGCATATACTCCATCTATGTTCACTTTAAGCTTAACCACTTCAAGATGCTTATGATAGGGGCAATGAGGGCTGAAAGCTAACAAGTACCATAATTTTTGGAAGCTCTTTTTGAAACTTGAAATCCCTACTTTCTTTATGAAAGGCTTTTCTTCCACCATTATTTGAGTCTCCACCTTCTACTTTTAGGCACCATTAAGAGAGCATGGTTGTCATTCTGTGTGCAGTGTCTCAAAACTTATTGATTGATGCATATTGTGATATTACTTGTTCTTGTGCTACTTGTTTCTAGTCACCCTTATGAACTTTGAAGGTGTCCTATGCATATATTTGCTACTCTATGAGGGACAAGTTGAATGCCACTATGCCATGTTTTTTGTATGTGAAACAAACAAACGTTTTTCAATGCATGTTATTCATGATCTTTGTTTGTAGCCTTTCATGTTGCATGCATAGTTACTATGTATTACTGTTAGAACTCCATCTTTCATGCACATGATTAGAGTTTTTGATCCTAGCTTTCAATGCTTGTAAATGGTTTGATCTTGGTGATGGTGCATGTCACCTCAAAAATTATTCTTTTTATCACTTACCTACTTGAGGACAAGCAGGAGTTAAGCTTGGGGATGCTTGATACGTCGGAAACGTATCTATAATTTTTGATGCTCCATACTTGTTTAGTATCTACCCTGCTTTGCTTTGTCTACACTTTGAGGTGTTTTTATATCTTTTCTAGAACTAACCTATTAACAAGTTGCCATAGTGCAAGTTGCCTGTTTTCTTCTGTTTTTGGTTCCAGAAAGGCAGAAAATCAATATTCTCGGAATTGGACGGGCAAAAGTCGAAGTCAATATTTTACCGTGGGGGACACAAAGCCAGAAGACGAGACGGAGAAGTGAACCATGGCGGATAGACCCTCCTAGGAGCGAGTGGGCCCACCCCGCACCTGGGTAGGGTGTGGGGGCCCTGGCCGCCTCCCAGCCTCGCCTCTTTGCCTATAAGAAGTCCCCGATGCAGAAACCCTAGGCACCCGATCAAAACTCCATGAAACCTTCTGTAGCTGCCGCCACCGTCGTCCCTAGATCGGGGGGGGGGGGGGTCTGAAGTTCTTCCCTGCACCCTGCCGAAGGGGAAATCATCCCAGAGGTCTTCTCTCCGGTATGAAGCGTGAGTAGTTCCACCTTGGACTATGGGTCCATGTAGTAGCTAGATGGTTGTATCTCCTCCTTGTGCTTTCATGTATAGATCTTGTGAGCTCCGTTCATGATCAAGATCTAATCTATTTGTAATCATGCATGTTGTTTTTGCGGGGATCCGATGGATATTGAGATTACTATGTCATATTGATTAATGGTTTTGTCTATTTGATACTATCATGTCTGTGTTGTTTGTGACCTTGCATGCTCTCCCTTGTTATTAGCTATCTTGGCCAAGTAGTTGCTAGTGACTCCAAGAGGGGGTATTTATGCTCGATAGTGGGTTCATACCTCTAGTTTCCAAGGGAAGTGATAGAAATCTCTTCGGTTGTAGATGTGTTGTTTCCACTAGGGAGAAAACAACGGTCTCTTGTTCATAGAACAAGTGGATTGTTTACCTTACACACTTTTCTTAAAGCAGTTGTCTGTTGCTTGCAACTTAATACTAGAGGGGGTTCGGATGATAACCTGAAGGTGGACTTCTAGTCATAGATGCAGTTGGATGGCGGTCTATGTATATTTTTGTATTGCCCAATCGAATCTCATAGGATCTTTTTGTCTGGTATTGCATTGTTATGCCTTGCTCAGTTCCTGTCAATTGCCCTATTGTAATGTAACACCCCAGTTTTAGTTAATTTATAATTAGGGTTTTTGATTGTGCATAGCATGAACATCATCATTTAAATTGTGCATTGGAGAGAATAATCAAACCCTAAAACCCTAGCTTTTCCCTCTCTTTCTATTTGCAAATCAATTCAAATAGGTTTTGAATTTTGAAAGTATAAAAGTGTATGGTTCCCAAATTGTCTAAAGGGGTTCCTACAATATTTTATATATTTTGAAAACCTTTTGGTACTTTTGAAATAATTCAAAACAGATTCAAAATAGAAATACAAAAACAGATTTTGAAAACAGAAAAGAAAAAGGTTTTTGAAATAAAAATCTTCTGCTAAACCTAGTTAGGCCGCAGCCCAGGCCGGCCCATAGCCTCTTCTCCCTTCCTGTCGCCCACCCACCCAGCAGCCATCACCCTCCGTAGCCCAGCTTGGCCTGTTCGCAGCCTACTCGGCCCGGTACCGCTTCGCCCTTCTCCCTTGTCGTCTTCCCCAGGCAGGCACGCACCTGCGTGTCGCCGGTGCCACCGTCGGCCGACGCGCTGTGATCCGTGCTGCCATCCGCCGCTCTAGGGTGAGGATAAGACCTCGTGCTGACGCCTCCCCTTCTCCCCTATACTCTCTTTCCCTCCCTGGATCTCTTTCTCCTCTTCCCGAGCAAGCCGAAACCCTAGCTCCGGCTTCCGATGAGCCTCGCCGCTCCCGAGCTCCCCTCGCCCAGCCAAAGTGCCCAGGAGCCTCGCCGTGTCACCCTCGTTCTCCCTATTGAAGCTTGCAAGCGGGGAAGCCCCCTATGCGCCGAATCGAGCTCACCGTTCCGCCGGCCGTCGCCATGTTTCACGTCGATTCTCCTCCGTACGAGCTCGCCCGACCTCGCCGACCCCTATTCCTCACTCGCGGTGAGCCTCTGCACCTCCCAGTGCCCTCCGTTTGCCTGCTTGCTTGCTATAGCCGCCGCGCGTCGTGTCCCTGCAAGCACAGCCGCCGCTGCCCGCTGTGTGCCCTGCTCCGATGACCTATTTCGGGCGGCGCCGCCACTATCCTGCTTGCCTCGCTGTGCCGCTTCGAACAAGCCTAGCCCTGTCGCCCCGCGCGCCTCGCAACACCGCCGCCGGTGACCACTTGATGGTGGCCATCAGTTTGACGTCACCGCGATGTCATGGTGATGTGGCCGTGGGTCCCATGACCGCCAGCGTGGCTACTGATGTGGCATAGGGCCCAGCAGTCAGTCATAGTGGCTAGGTTCTGTGCGGTGTAAAAAGATTAACCCCCCCAGCTGACGTCAGCCTGATGCAATAAAGGCTTTAATAATTTCCAGAAATTGAATAAAACATGTAAAATCAATATCTTATTATTTATAATTCAGAAAAATATGAATAATATACCAAAATGTTCAGAAAATTGAGAACTACCTCTTCAAGATATCATCATGCATTGTTGAACAACTTTCAAGACAAGTTTAATTAGAAAACAAAATCAACCCCTCTCATGTGTTTCCGGAGTTTCCCCGAGTTAGGGTTTTCACCCCTCGGAACCCCGATTAGTTTGTCGAGCATGCTTTAGGGTTTCAATTCAATGAAAATTAACTTGTAATATCATAATTCTTGTTTGAGCATTGCATCGATGCCATGTGTTGATTGTTTGCCCTCTCTTTCCGGTGTTTGGTTCTTCCCGGTAGAATACGATATTGAGATCGAGATCGAAGACCGAGGACAACACCATCGAAGATCGAAGATTGACGAACAATACTTGACCAACTTTAATCAAGTCAAGTACAAGGTTCCTAAAGATTTGATTATCTCTTATCAACTGGAAAAGGCAAGCATAGCCCCACCATGATATAATCCTATGATTTCGAAAGCATTTCAATTCTTGCCAGGTTGCATACGATTCTACCGTGGTCTTTTATCGATAGATAGAGTATCCTATCTATTGCATTACTCCCTTTGAGCTTATATTACCTGATGCACCGCTCCTAGCATAACTAGGTTTGGCTTGTGTGCACTGCTAGAGCTTATATCTGAGTCTTGCTTAGCCATGCATAGCTGTCAGTTCTGGTCCATCCAGATGATGTATCAGATGTAGAGAATCTAGTATGACAGGAGAACGTGATGAGATGAGATCATATTTGATATGAGTTAAACATGCTAAGGCTTGTATGGGAGGCCACGGTGGGATGTGGTTTTTCTAGTCCCATGCTCGCCACCACTAGGACCCGAGTTCTTGCCTTTGGAACCGAGACGAGCGTACAACCACACGGGGCCTGGACAACCTCACGAGCAACTAACTTTCCTAGTAGATTCCATGAGTCACATAGTTCGGGCGTTCCATTCGACATACGCATTGAAAATGTTTTCGAAAGAGGAGGTGAAGTAGGTGCATTCATACAGGTAGGGAAGCGTGGACCAGGTTGCTTGGGGTTGATGGCGCCCCTGGTAAACCAACCTAGCCTCACATCTTTAAGTACCTACTTTGGGATTTGACCCGTTACGGCGGAATCATACTTATTGCGTGACTCATGGTCTCGGCGAAAGCAAGGTAAAGGTCGTGTCTAACTACCCTCTGCCGGCCTTCCAAGGAAGAGGGCTAATCATGTGGCATTAAGAGAAGGTTAGTACGTGTGGGTAAATTTGTACACCCCTGTAGGGTAATAATCTTTTCGAAAAGCCATGTTCACGGTTATGAACGCTTGGTGACCAGATTATAAGATCATAGAGAACTTGAACCTAATCATAAAACTTGGGAACGTGTGCTTAAGGATGCTTCCTCATGGGTATGAGGGGGTGATCCTAGTTCAGATGATGATGACTTGGTTGATATCAAAAGATGATGACCAATATTTCAGAGATGTCGCTCCCTTATCCCCGTTTAAAATATTCTGACTAGACGAGCTTCTTTTCTCTCTTGTTTTATAAACAAAGATGGATTTATGCAAAACAACTCCACCAGCCAGAAGTCTTGCGGAGTACACCCTGTACTCACCCTTTCTTTGTTGATACTTTTGGCAGAGTAAGTGTTCCCTGAAGATCAGTTTGGTACTACATCGACATCGACGAGTAGCTTGGGGTTCCCGGCCGGCAGCCTGGAATCTATCGGCCGGGACATCATCGTTATGCTCCAGGCCTCTTAGGCAATTTGTTAAGTTTGCTACACTTAATAGCATAATTTGCCTTCCGTTGTTTGATGTTTGTGGTCCATGACCTCTGCTTGTAATAATTTGGTTCTCTGCTCGGTTATGAGCTTGCTGTAATAATTTTTGTGTCGTAGGGTCACTGCCGTGTTACTGATTCTTCACTGGATATTCTCGAGCTCAAGGTTAAGCTTATTTCAGATGGAGGTCTGGGATTTGTTTAGACCTGATCCTGGGGGTGTCACATGTAATTTGTTTACCCTTCATGCCATGTTGTTTATCTAAGGAGAGCACCTCTAGTGAACTATGGAACCCAGTCCAATCTTTACCATTGATACATCTTTCACTATTACTTGTTTACTTGCTGCAAACCATTACCTTCCACACCATATGTTTAATCCTTTGTTACAGCAAACCGGTGAGCTTGACAACCTCACTGATTCGTTGGGGCAAAGTCTTGAGTTTCTGTTGTGCATGTTTCCACGTTGCTTGCAACACCTTTGAGACGTTTCCTTCCTCCTACTGGTTTGATAACCTCGGTTTCTTACTGAGGGAAAACTTGCCGCTGTGCTGCTTCACACCCTGCTCTTGGGGTTCCCAACAGGCTCCACGTCAGCCATCATAGCCCAGGGGACCCACCAGGCCAACTATAGGGGTTCGTAGCATGGAAAACAAAAAATTTCTACCGCATGCACACAAACAAGCCAAGATCTATCTACTAGATTGTAGCAACGAGTCTATTAGAGTACTCACCCTCGAAGATTCCAAAGCGGTTAACGGGAGCAGATTCTCGTGGGTGATGTAGTCGTACACTTGCCGATCTCAAGATCGCGTAGACGATCCTTCCAGCGCTGCGTTCCGGCAGCACTTCAGCAGTCGGTCACACGTTCGGTACTCGATGAAGACCTTCCTCTCCCTTGTTCCAGTAGGCAGCAAAGGTTGTAGTTCTCCCCTCGCGATTCCGGCAGCACGACGGCAAGTGTCAGAATTAGAGGGAAGATCCCGCAGGGCTTCGCCTAAGCCGGTGCGAGTTATGGTGGATCTAGGGTTTTTCCGGCGATCTAGGTTTAGAAGGCCGGAGAGGAGGAGGAGGAGGTGTCGGTAGCGGCTAGGCCGATGGTGACCGGCCAGCGGGGGCTCTAGGCGGCGACGACACACGGTGGGGAGGGCTTGGTGTTGTGGTCTTTGGGGCAGCCCTCCCCCTCTATTTATGAGAGGGGGTGCAGCCTTGGGAGGGAAGAGTTTGAATCCAAACCCAAACCCAAGTTGGATAGAAGGAAGGACTCTTTCCTTCTTCCACTAGGAAACTATTGTTCCAGTTTGACTTTTCAAACCTCCCTTTTGACTTCCAATTTAGAGTTTTAATTCTCTCTTGAAAATGCCCAAACCAAGTGACCTAGGATATGATCCAATCATTCCACTTACCCATGACACATTCATGGACCATTCCCCTTCCGGTCCGGTGAACATTCTAGACCCTTCTAGAACCTCTCCGATGAAAACATCGAAATCATTCCCGAACTCCGGAATCAGACCCTTATAGGAATCTTATTCTATGGACCATTCCGGATCTCCTCATGATATCCCGGATCCCATTCGAGACTCCGAACAACATTCGGTATCCCTACTTACATTCCATATCTACTAAACAACATCGAATCCTTAAGTGTGTCTCCCTATGGTTCGTGAATTATGCGGACATGACCGAGACACTTCTCCGATCAATAACCAATAGAGGAATCTGGAAATTCATATGGCTCCCACATATTTCTACGATTACTTTGCGATCGAATGAACCACTTACATACGATACCAATTTCCCTTTGTCTCGCGATAGTTTACTTATCCGAGGTTTGATCGTCGGTATCTCTGCATACCTAGTTCAACCTCGTTACCGATAAGTACTCTTTTCTCGTTCCCGTGATATGTGATCCCTTGTGAGCCAGTCACATGATTGCAAGCTAATTGGATGACATTCCACCGAGAGGGCCCAGAGTATATCTATCCGTCATATCGATGGACAAATCCCACTCTTGATCCATGTACCTCAACACATACTTTTCGAACACTCAATGCCACCTTTATAACCACCCAGTTACGGTGTGGTGTTTGATGTCATCAAAGCATTCTTCCGATGATGGTGATTAGCATGATCTCATGGTCGAAGAAATTAGGTTACTATGTATCAGAAAGCTTATAGCAAACAAACTATTGAAATGACTTGATCTTAATGCTACGCTTATCTATAGGAGTATGTCCATCACACCATTCTCCTAATGATATGATCTTGTTGTTAACATCTCAATGTTCATGATCGGGAAACCACGATCATCTATTAACCAACAAGCTAGTATTACAAAGAGGCTTTACTAGGGACTCTAATTTTAGTTTACAAATCACACAAGTATTAATTTTTCCGGTTAATAGTATTATAGCATGAATGTAAACATTTATCATAAATACAAAGATATAATAATAACCACTTTTATTGTTGCCTCTAGGGCATATCTCCAATAGTCTCCCACTTGCACTAGAGTCAACTAATCCAGATTTCATGGTAATATACCGAACACGCATGGCGGTTTGGTGCTAGTCATGCTTTGCCCTCGGGAGAGGTTTAGTCAACGGATCCGCCACATTCAGATCTATGTGTACTTTGCAAATCTTTATGTCACCATCTTGAACATGCTCTCGAATAGCGTGAAAATGTAGCTTGATGTGCTTCAGCTTCTTGTGTGACCTTGGTTCTTGCGCATTGGCTATGGCGCCCATGTTATCACAATAGATAGACATTGGGTCTAACGCACTTGGAACCACACCGAGCTCTGTAATGAACTCCTTCATCCATATCGCCTCTTGTGAAACCTCCGAAGCAGCTATGTATTCCGATTCAGTTGAAGATCTCGCCACAACGCTTTGCTTTACACTCCTCCAGCTAACTATTGCACCATTCAAAGTAAATACGTATCCAGATTGAGATTTAGAATCATCTGGATCGATGTTCCAACTAGCATCGGTGTAACCATTAACAACGAGCTGTTTATCACCTCCATAAGAAAGAACCATATCCTTAGTTATTCTCAAGTACTTAAGGATGTTTTTGACCGCTGTCCAATGATCCACTCCTGGATCACTTTGATATTTGCTAGTCAAACTAACAGCATATGCAATGTCGGGTCTAGTACATAGTATGGCATACATAGGAGATCCTATGGCTGAGGCATAGGGAGTCTTACTCATCCTTTCTCTATCTTCTGCCGTTGCAGGACTTCGAGTTTTACTCAAGGTCATATTGGGCAACATGGGCAAGAAACCTTTCTTGCTATCTTCCATTCCAAACCTCTTTAGAACTTTGTCCAAATATGTACTTTGTGACAATGTCACATCCCAAGATTTTCCAAATCTTGTAATGTGAAAATAAATGAATAAAATAAAACTTTGTTTGTTTTTCAGGGCCAGAAGAAACTTTTTGAATTTAAGTGGAACATCAAACCTATTTGGATTAAATAAAATCCTAAAAGGGATTTAAAAGGTTAAACATTTATAAAAGGAAAATAAAATATTTGGAATTGCTATTTTTGAATCTTTCAAATAAAAGGTTTTGGTTTCCAAAGGAAAAGGAAGGATTTTAAAATAAGAAATTATTTTATAGAGCCAAATTAAACCTTGACCAAATATTTTGAAATAAAAACATTTTGATTTGTCAAAAATGATAAGGGTTTATTTTAAATAAAACAAAAAGGATTTAATATCCAAGATTTATTAATAAAGGTTTTATTATTTCTAAACCATCAAAACTTGATTATTTGTTTAAAATAAATTTCCCAAGTATTTTATATTTTCAAATAAAACCTACTGAATGGTTTGGTATTATTTTATTTTTCAAAAATAAAGTTTTAATAAAACAAATCCTATTTGATAACTAAGGCCCATTTTATTTAATTATTAATGGACCTTATATCAAAAAATTATTTTATTTTAAACAAGCTTTCCAAATATCCCTTATTTCCAATTAATACCTACTGATTTGGTTTTGAAAATATTTGGATTTCAAATGGAGATTCTATTAATTAAATCAAACCCTATTTTATTAAATAACTAATGAACCATTTTATTTAATTAATGAATGGATCCTAAAAAGAATAAAAATATTATTTTATTTTGGGATTGGTTTATGTTGATAAACAGAACCAAAAACTTATTACAAAGATTGATGATAGTTTGAATTCATTTGAATCTTGTTTGTTTGTTTAAAAATTCAAAACAGGAAATAGAAATAGAAAAAGAAAAGGATTACAGGAAGAAAAAAAGTAGAGTTGGACCTGACCCAACTGGCCAAGCCCAACTAAGCCCAGCAGCCCAGCTCCCCTTCTCCCCGAAAGAAAACGATTCGCACCCAGATTCTGACCCACAGAGAGAATGACTGGTGGACCCTCCCCTCTTTTCTTTTCCCACTGACCAGTAGACCCCACTCTCCATGTTCATCCTCCTCACCCGCGCGACCCCTTCTCCCCCAAACCGCGTTGCCGTTCTCTGTCATTCAACCGCGCGATCAATTCACGATTAATGGCTGCGTTAATCTCGCCCCTGACCATGCATACAAAAGCACCTCTCCTCCCTCTGTCATTCCCCTCAGACGCCAACCTCTCTTCGCCACCAGGCTGCTCGGAATCAGCTCCAAACCGCCGCAGCTCCGACGAGCTTCCCTCTCAAATTCCGGCTGTGTCCTGCCGCCCCGTGCCTCCCTGAGCACCCTAGCAGCTTCCCCACTTCCATACACATCTCCCCGTACCACCCATTCGACCGCGGGCGCCCCAGAGCGTCGGCTACAACAAGCTTCCGAACGCCGCCGCGTCTGCAACCTCTCCGACGACCTCCCCTGGTAAAAGCTGACCGCCCCGAGCTTCCTCGTTCACACTCCCTCACTCACCTCGGTCTTGCGCAACTAACCCTGGCCTCTGTTTGTCTTTTCGTGACCAGTAGCCTCGGCTTCGACCACGAACAGAGCTGTCCGACGCCGTTCCCAACTCCGGCGAGAGATTCCACCTGACCCCGTGCGCCCCTTGCCACGTCGACCACACGACAAGCATCACCACCTCCTTGCGACCTCGGTGAGCACTTCCCCTCCCCTCTTTGCTTCCTGTAACCGTCGTAGCGCCACCGCCGGGCCGTGCTCCGCCGCTAGCCACCGCCGGTGCCGCTCACATTTGGTCAATACGATGATAGTCGTAGGATCTGGATCGAACGAACTAGATAGAACACTTAAACGCCAAAGGGGTACGTGTTCTGGGCCATGCGATCTGTTTAGATCCAACGATCTGCAACGTGATCCACACCGAACCGGTACCGACCAATAAGATTGCGCCGCGTGTCCCCTGTTCTGTTTAAAACAGATTTGAAATCTGATTTAGTTGTGAATTTCAAACCCTTGTAACTTTGGATCCACACGTCCAAAAATTACAAATTTCATGTCGTTGGATTCAGGAGAGCAAGACCTAGCTAACCATGCCCTTGGTTCAGTAAATAGTATCTGTTAGTTTGCTTGTTTTTGAAGATTCTTTTGTGTGCTTGTTTAGATTAGAAAAATTGTTTAAAAATGTTTTTAGGGTTAAAACCTTTGCAAAATGGGTTGTTGTCAACTCACTGACCCTAGGAACCAACCCATAGCTTGAAAAATGAAATTGGTAATGTCTAGGATGGATTAATTGATTTAGCCCATTTCTAGCCATTTAAAAATAATGGTTTTTGTTATGAAAATGATTTTGAGTAAAAACTTTGGGAAAATGCTTTGGATCAAACCTACTGACCCAAAACACCAAGTTTTGCAAACTAGCAACTCATTTGATGAAAAACTTAAAAGTTTTATTTTTGTTAAACATTTTTTTCACCACATAAAATGATGAATGGATTTTAAAATGGTTTTGGGATAAAACCCTTTTTCAATTGACTTTGCCATTTTGAATGACCAATTTGGAACTTACAAAGTTTAGAAGCCTAGTGGAGACCATCCTTGCAATTAGAACCATCTCTTGCATGCTTACATGCATGACTTAGATCCCATTATTTTGTGTGTGTGAATTGTTGAATGATTATTGGTTTGGAATAATACTTGATACTATGCTTGCTTGATTGATTGTAGTGCAATTAGAAAAGTGTGAGATTAGCAAGATCAAGGAGTGAACCACCATTCCCTACCAAGAGAAAGGCAAGTTACACTATCATACAAAAGTCCTACTATTTTCATTATACTTATTGGATTTTGAAACATGCATGAAAAGAACTTCTATAATTATGCTATGCTAAATCCTAATAGGATGCCCTTACATTCCTTAGAGAAAACATTGTAGTTGTACATGCTTAGCCATGCTTTATTGGGAAAAGAGATACATGTTGAGATTTTACAAAGTTGAGAAAAGGACTTGTGTTTTTATATAATAAAACAAGGACTCAATGAACCACCTAGGTGGAGGATACTTTAAGTTTTGGAGAAGGTGGCAACAAAAGGAACCATGTCTATGGTGATCTCTTTGTGTTGTGCTCCAAAAGAAAACCCACCTAGGAAACTTAGAGATTGAACATGTTTCTCCAATTGTGGCTTTCGTGTACAACCACATGCTATTATGGCTCTGGCTTAGTCAACTACATTAGGAAGACCCATACATTGTCTTTAGTTACTGGACATGGGGATCTGGAATGCTTCATGGGGGCCAAAGACAAGCTAGCAATGGTGTATGGGAGGACCTTTTGGAAAGACTTCGTCACATTCCCAATCTGCCAGTACTCCATCATTGGTGAGCACTAATCCAGTAGGCCACTGGTGGCAAAAGGATGGGATTGTGACATGTGGGTAAAGTGTACTCCTTCTGCAGAAGATAATAAAATCTAAGTACTTAGTCGTGTCCCCGGTTATGGACAATACTGAGCAACTAAAGTTTGAACTATGGGAGATCTCGACATTCTAACTTCTAAAATAAAAACTTGATGCCCTTGAGTGTCTACCAAGGAATTCAAAGAGATTTTGTAAAACTTGATGCACTTGGGGGTTACCAAGGTGCTCAAGAGAATTGGATGAAAACATGAACACTTGGGGTTACCAAGGAACTCATGAGAAATTATAAAACTTGATGCACTTGGGGTTACCAAGGAGCTCAAGAGATTTTGTCAAGGACTTGAACACTTGAGTGTCTACCAAGGAGTTCAAGGGATTCTGGGAAAAGAAATTTGACAAAGGACCAAAACCATTTTGAAAAGATAGGATAAAATATTGCATTGCGCAAATAAGCTTTAAACCCTACTTAGCCAAGATTGCATGTAATGATAGGATCTACTTATAATCTACATAGTAGTGAAACTTGCCAATACAATTCAAATGTATTGACCCTTGTGGCTGTAACTTGTAATGTTGCAGGTTTGATTGATTTAGTGAAGATTGTTTGATTAGGATTACAAGTCTACAACCAACATCTGCCTGTGGCACTTTGAAGATGAAGGACCCCATGTTATAGATATTTCGCTGCAATGTAATGTAATAGCCAATTGAGCTATGTAATGATGTAATATAATTATGTTATTCCTGGTTATAAAGTTATATTATGACCTTTGTTTCTTGATATTACATCTTAACTGTGGATGCTAGCTATTGATCCAGGGACTAGCATTGTAAACATAGGAGGAATCTACCTTATTAGGTTGAGACCTCTACAGATGGTATCAGAGCATTGTGTTGCCTGTAGAATTTGTAAACCCTAGGATTGGACAAAAACCCTTAGAAGAATAGGAGTTATATTTTGATCCAAAACTTATTTACAAAAACACTTGTAAACTCTTTCCTCAACCATTCTGGTTTCAACTCAACATCTCTTCTATTTCAAACTTGATGGAAAAACCTACCCCATAGCCCAAGACTACACCATGTGCAAAGGACTCCCTCAACACTTTCAACTCTAATGACTTCAACTTCTTCAACTCTAATGACTTCAACATCTTCAGCATGATCACCAAGGACTTACAACTTGGACGCTACTAAGGACTGCATGTGAGACAAGGAAATCTTGCTCAAAACTTAGAGACTGAGGGAATGCAAAAGTTAGAAGGAGTTCACTTCACTAGAAGTCAAGATAAACCAAGAGTTTTCCCAAAGAACCATGATCTCATGTAAGAAGAAACAACCAAGAAGGATGGAAAGATCACAAGTGAACCATATAGATGGACCACCATATTTAAGTTAAGTCCAACCCACCAACTCATGTGGTGTAACAAAAATATTTTTGTTGCCTAAGTATGTGCTTGAACATGGTTGTTGAGTGAAATGTTTGGTTTGTGATTGCATGCACATTGCTTGTGTGAATTGTGATATGTGTGATTAGAATTGATTCCTTAGAAAAACCTTTTGCCTATTCTAATTTTCCTTCAACCCAAACAGATGACAACTCAAGGAGACTCTAACATCAAGGTGGATGATACCAACACCAACCAAGCTGATAGCATGAAAGAGCTCATAGCAACCCAACACCAGTTGAACCAACTGATAGCTCAGTTCATAGCCAACAATAATAATAAAGATCCAGCACTGCAAAGGTTTTTGGAAGAACAGTCCCAACTGATGCTTAAGGTGACTAATCAAATGATCAGCATGGAAGAAAACTATCCCAAAAGAGTGTATGATAACAAGGATGACAAGAATGTTATTCTAGATGGAGCCCCAGCTTGCATTATTTGTGGAGACAAGGACCATACTTCCAAGGAGCATGAAGACCAATGCCCCAACTGTGAAGAGAAACATCCTATTGGACAGTGTCCTACCTCTCAAGCTACTTGCTACCTATGTGAAGGAAGCAATCATACTCCTATCCAATGCCCCATCTAATCCATGGTGGAACAAAGGAAACAAGAAGGATCCAAGTCTACCAAAGGAAAAGGACCACTCATACCTCTAAACAAGACAACCCAATTCAAAGGATCAAAGAAACCCAAGAAACCAAGACCAGACATGAACCTTGTGCAATGTCGTAAATGTAAGGAAATGGGACACTACTCCAGTGAGTGCCCAGAGAACCAGAAGAATAAGGGAATTGACCAAGTGGTGTGCAACAACTGCAAAGAGCCAGGCTATTATGTAGCAACTTGTCCACAGGAGCAACGTAAAGAGCTCCAAGATATCCACTGTTTCAATTGCAAGAACCCAGGACATTATGCGAGCAACTGTCCAGAGAAGATGAAGAATAAGTTGAACAAGCCTATGGAGAAACTCAACCTTGGCCCATGAGTCAAGCATGAAAACTAAGGATACAAACGCAACTGTTTGCTTAGAGAAAGTTTTCCCAGGATCCCAAGAAGGACAATATGTAATTTTTTGTTAGAAAATTTTTAAGGGTGGAAGTACCCTAGATGTTTTGAGCCTACTTGTAACCCTAAACCTTCCCAAATCTCGGGACGAGATTTATTTTAAGGGTGGTAGCCTGTCACATCCCAAGATTTTCCAAATCTTGTAATGTGAAAATAAATGAATAAAATAAAACTTTGTTTGTTTTTCAGGGCCAGAAGAAACTTTTTGAATTTAAGTGGAACATCAAACCTATTTGGATTAAATAAAATCCTAAAAGGGATTTAAAAGGTTAAACATTTATAAAAGGAAAATAAAATATTTGGAATTGCTATTTTTGAATCTTTCAAATAAAAGGTTTTGGTTTCCAAAGGAAAAGGAAGGATTTTAAAATAAGAAATTATTTTATAGAGCCAAATTAAACCTTGACCAAACATTTTGAAATAAAAACATTTTGATTTGTCAAAAATGATAAGGGTTTATTTTAAATAAAACAAAAAGGATTTAATATCCAAGATTTATTAATAAAGGTTTTATTATTTCTAAACCATCAAAACTTGATTATTTGTTTAAAATAAATTTCCCAAGTATTTTATATTTTCAAATAAAACCTACTGAATGGTTTGGTATTATTTTAGTTTTCAAAAATAAAGTTTTAATAAAACAAATCCTATTTGATAACTAAGGCCCATTTTATTTAATTATTAATGGACCTTATATCAAAAAATTATTTTATTTTAAACAAGCTTTCCAAATATCCCTTATTTCCAATTAATACCTACTGATTTGGTTTTGAAAATATTTAGATTTCAAATGGAGATTCTATTAATTAAATCAAAACCTATTTTATTAAATAACTAATGAACCATTTTATTTAATTAATGAATGGATCCTAAAAAGAATAAAAATATTATTTTATTTTGGGATTGGTTTATGTTGATAAACAGAACCAAAAACTTATTACAAAGATTGATGATAGTTTGAATTGATTTGAATCTTGTTTGTTTGTTTAAAAATTCAAAACAGGAAATAGAAATAGAAAAAGAAAAGGATTACAGGAAGAAAAAAAATAGAGTTGGACCTGACCCAACTGGCCAAGCCCAACTAAGCCCAGCAGCCCAGCTCCCCTTCTCCCCGAAAGAAAACGATTCGCACCCAGATTCTGACCCACAGAGAGAATGACTGGTGGACCCTCCCCTCTTTTCTTTTCCCACTGACCAGTAGACCCCACTCTCCCTGTTCATCCTCCTCACCCGCGTGACCCCTTCTCCCCCAAACCGCGCTGCCGTTCTCTGTCATTCAACCGCGCGATCAATTCACGATTAATGGCTGCATTAATCTCACCCCTGACCATGCATACAAAAGCACCTCTCCTCCCTCTGTCATTCCCCTCAGACGCCAACCTCTCTTCGCCACCAGGCTGCTCGGAATCAGCTCCAAACCGCCGCAGCTCCGACGAGCTTCCCTCTCAAATTCCGGCTGTGTCCTGCCGCCCCGTGCCTCCCTGAGCACCCTAGCAGCTTCCCCACTTCCAAACACATCTCCCCGTACCACCCATTCGACCGCGGGCGCCCCAGAGCATCGGCTACAACAAGCTTCCGAACGCCGCCGCGTCTGCAACCTCTCCGACAACCTCCCCTGGTAAAAGCTGACCGCCCCGAGCTTCCTCGTTCACACTCCCTCACTCACCTCGGTCTTGCGCAACTAACCCTGGCCTCTGTTTGTCTTTTCGTGACCAGTAGCCTCGTCTTCGACCACGAACAGAGCTGTCCGACGCCGTTCCCAACTCTGGCGAGAGATTCCACCTGACCCCGTGCACCCCTTGCCACGTCGAACACACGACAAGCATCACCACCTCCTTGCGACCTCGGTGAGCACTTCCCCTCCCCTCTTTGCTTCCTGTAACCGTCATAGCACCACCGCCGGGTCGTGCTCCGCCGCTAGCCACCGCCGGCGCCGCTCACATTTGGTCAATACGATGATAGCCGTAGGATCTGGATCGAACGAACTAGATAGAACACTTAAACACCGAAGGGGTACGTGTTCTGGGCCACGCGATCTGTTTAGATCCAACGATCTGCAACGTGATCCACACCGAACCGGTACCGACCAATAAGATTGCGCCGCGTGTCCCCTGTTCTGTTTAAAACAGATTTGAAATCTGATTTAGTTGTGAATTTCAAACCCTTGTAACTTTGGATCCACACGTCCAAAAATTACAAATTTTATATCGTTGGATTCAGGAGAGCAAGACCTAGCCAACCATGCCCTTGGTTCAGTAAATAGTATCTGTTAGTTTGCTTGTTTTTGCAGATTCTTTTGTGTGCTTGTTTAGATTAGAAAAATTGTTTAAAAATGTTTTTAGGGTTAAAACCTTTGCAAAATGGGTTGTTGTCAACTCACTGACCCTAGGAACCAACCCATAGCTTGAAAAATGAAATTGGTAATGTCTAGGATGGATTAATTGATTTAGCCCATTTCTAGCCATTAAAAATAATGGTTTTTGTTACGAAAAAGATTTTGAGTAAAAACTTTGGGAAAATGCTTTGGATCAAACCTACTGACCCAAAACACCAAGTTTTGCAAACTAGCAACTCATTTGATGAAAAACTTAAAAGTTTTGTTTTTGTTAAAAACATTTTTTTCACCACATAAAATGATGAATGGATTTTAAAATGGTTTTGGGATAAAACCCTTTTTCAATTGACTTTGCCATTTTGAATGACCAATTTGGAACTTACAAAGTTTAGAAGCCTAGTGGAGACCATCCTTGCAATTAGAACCATCTCTTGCATGCTTACATGCATGACTTAGATCCCATTATTTTTGTGTGTGTGAATTGTTGAATGATTATTGGTTTGGAATAATACTTGATACTATGCTTGCTTGATTGATTGTAGTGCAATTAGAAAAGTGCGAGATTAGCAAGATCAAGGAGTGAACCACCATTCCCTACCAAGAGAAAGGCAAGTTACACTATCATACAAAAGTCCTACTATTTTCATTATACTTATTGGATTTTGAAACATGCATGAAAAGAACTTCTATAATTATGCTATGCTAAATACTAATAGGATGCCCTTACATTCCTTAGAGAAAACATTGTAGTTGTACATGCTTAGCCATGCTTTATTGGGAAAAGAGATACATGTTGAGATTTTACAAAGTTGAGAAAAGGACTTGTGTTTTTATATAATAAAACAAGGACTCAATGAACCACCTAGGTGGAGGATACTTTAAGTTTTGGAGAAGGTGGCAACAAAAGGAACCATGTCTATGGTGATCTCTTTGTGTTGTGCTCCAAAAGAAAACCCACCTAGGAAACTTAGAGATTGAACATGTTTCTCCAATTGTGGCTTTCGTGTGCAACCACATGCTATTATGGCTTTGGCTTAGTCAACTACATTAGGAAGACCCATACATTGTCTTTAGTTACTGGACATGGGGATCTGGAATGCTTCATGGGGGCCGAAGACAAGCTAGCAATGGTGTATGGGAGGACCTTTTGGAAAGACTTCGTCACATTCCCAATCTGCCAGTACTCCATCATTGGTGAGCACTAATCCAGTAGGCCACTGGTGGCAAAAGGATGGGATTGTGACATGTGGGTAAAGTGTACTCCTTCTGCAGAAGATAATAAAATCTAAGTACTTAGCCGTGTCCCCGGTTATGGACAATACTGAGCAACTAAAGTTTGAACTATGGGAGATCTCGACATTCTAACTTCTAAAATAAAAACTTGATGCCCTTGAGTGTCTACCAAGGAATTCAAAGAGATTTTGTAAAACTTGATGCACTTGGGGGTTACCAAGGTGCTCAAGAGAATTGGATGAAAACATGAACACTTGGGGTTACCAAGGAACTCATGAGAAATTATAAAACTTGATGCACTTGGGGTTACCAAGGAGCTCAAGAGATTTTGTCAAGGACTTGAACACTTGAGTGTCTACCAAGGAGTTCAAGGGATTCTGGGAAAAGAAATTTGACAAAGGACCAAAACCATTTTGAAAATATAGGATAAAATATTGCATTGCGCAAATAAGCTTTAAACCCTACTTAGCCAAGATTGCATGTAATGATAGGATCTACTTATAATCTACATAGTAGTGAAACTTGCCAATACAATTCAAATGTATTGACCCTTGTGGCTGTAACTTGTAATGTTGCAGGTTTGATTGATTTAGTGAAGATTGTTTGATTAGGATTACAAGTCTACAACCAACATTTGCCTGTGGCACTTTGAAGATGAAGGACCCCATGTTATAGATATTTCGCTGCAATGTAATGTAATAGCCAATTGAGCTATGTAATGATGTAATATAATTATGTTATTCCTGGTTATAAAGTTATATTATGACCTTTGTTTCTTGATATTACATCTTAACTGTGGATGCTAGCTATTGATCCAGGGACTAGCATTGTAAACACAGGAGGAATCTACCTTATTAGGTTGAGACCTCTACAGACAATGACTTTAGGCGTCTTGATCTATCTCTATAAATCTTTATGCCTAATATGTAAGTTGCTTTGCCAAGATCTTTCATTGAAAAACTATTATGTCATCTACATATAGTATTAAGAATGCTACAGAGCTCCTGTGAGACCCTAGCGCATGGCTCAATAGGATTGATAGGAAACCCATACCAACAAGTTGCAACTTCTTTTCCGGAAGCTCATTTGAAAAGAACTCTAAGGTTAAGCGTGCTTGGTCTAGAGCAATTCTAGGATGGGTGACCGACCGGGAAGTGGGTACCGGGTGCGCATGAGTGAGGACAAAGTGTGCAGAAAAGACTAGTGTTGGTCTATGGGGTTAGTCTAGAGATCCTATTGAGCTGCCAGAAGTGACAGCCGTTGGTCCGGAGTGACCAGGGGTGTTACAAATTGGTATTAGAGCCGACCCTCGCGGTTAAACGGGCGTGTGCGGGTTAGTGGTGAACGTGTGGCGCATGGCGCGTGTGGCCCGGAGTGGACACGGCATGGCACATGTGCCGGCACTGGACGCACAGACGTGTGCCAAGAGGGGACGTTCCTGGCTTGTGGTTGATCGACGAGGACGTCGATCTTCTAAGGGTGGGTGTATGTGAGACCCTGGCGCATGGCTCAATAGGATTGATAGGAAACCCATACTAATAAGTTGCAACTTCTTTTCCGGAAGCTCATTCGAAAAGAACTCTAAGGTTAAGCGTGCTTGGTCTAGAGCAATTCTAGGATGGGTGACCGACCGGGAAGTGGGTACCGGGTGCGCATGAGTGAGGACAAAGTGTGCAGAAAAGACTAGTGTTGGTCTGTGGGGTTAGTCTAGAGATCCTATTGAGCTGCCAGAAGTGACAGCCGTCGGTCTGGAGTGACCGGGGGTGTTACAGCTCCCACTCACTTTCTTGTAAATACAAGCTCCTCCATAAGTTTGTATAAAACCAAAGCTTTTGATTACCTTATCAAAACATTGATTCCAACTTCGGTATGCTTGCTTTAATCCATAAATGGACCATTGAAGTTTGCATACCTTGTTAGCACCTTTAGGATCGACAAAACCTTTGGGTTGTACCATATACAACTCTTCATCAATGTCTCCATTGAGGAACACCGTTTTGACATCCATCTGCCATATCTCATAATCATAATACGCAGCGATTGCTAACAAAATCCTCACAGACTTTAGCTTTGATACTGGTGAGAAAGTCTCATCGTAGTCAACTCCTTGAATTTGACGAAACCCTTTTGCGACAAGTCGAGCTTTATAAACAGTAACATTGCCATCAACATCTGTTTTCTTCTTGAAAATCCATTTGTTCTCGACAGCCTTCCGGCCATCAGGTAAGTCCACCAAATTCCATACTTGGTTTTCGTACATGGATCCAATCTCGGATTTCATGGCTTCTTGCCATTTATTGGAATATGGGCTCATCATCGCTTCCTCATATGTCACAGGGTCATCGGTGTTGTCCACCAACATGACATTCATAATGGGATCATACCAATCAAGAGTGGTACGAGTTCTCGTTGACCTGCGAGGTTCCGTAGTTACTTCAACCGAATTTTCATGATCAACATCATTAGCTTCCTCTCTTATTGGTGTATGCGCCATAGGAACTACTTTCGGTGCTGCACTACTCGCAATTTTGAGAGAAGGTTCAACAACCTCGTCGAGTTCTACTTTCCTTCCAGTCACTTCTTTCGAGAGAAACTCCTTCTCTAGAAAGGATCCATTCTTGGCAACGAAGATTTTGCCCTCGGATCTATGATAGAAGATAAACCCAATAGTTTCCTTCGGGTATCCTATGAAGACGCATTTTTCTGCTTTGGGTTCAAGCTTGTCTGGCTGTAACTTCTTTACATAAGCTTCGCAACCCCAAACTTTAAGAAACGACAATTTAGGTTTCTTCCAAACCATAATTCATATAGTGTCATTTCAACGGATTTAGATGGTGCCCTATTTAAAGTGAATGCGGTTGTTTCTAATGCATAACCCCAAAACGATAGCGGCAAATCTGTAAGTGACATCATAGAACGAACCATATCTAAGAGAGTTCAATTACGATGTTCGGACACACCATTACGTTGTGGTGTTCCCGGCGGTGTCAATTGTGAAAGTATTCCGCATTTCTTCAAATGCTCGCCAAACTCGTAACTAAGATATTCACCTCCAAGATCAGATCGTAGAAACTTAATCTTCTTGTTCCGTTGATTCTCTACTTCACTTTGAAATTACTTAAACTTCTCGAAAGTTATAGACTTATGTTTCATGAAATAGATATACCCATATCTACTCAAGTCATCCGTGAAAGTAAGAACATAACGATAACCACTGCACGATGCTACACTCATTGGACCACACACATCGGTATGTATGATTTCCAATAAGTCCGTAGCTCGCTCCATCATACCAGAAAATAGAGCCTTAGTCATTTTACCCATCAGACATGCTTCGCATCTTTCAAGTGATTCAAGAAGTCCATCAGAATGGAGTTTCTTCATACGCTTCACTCCAATGTGATCAAGATGACAGCCCCACATATAGGTCAAGTTATCGCTCAATTTCAAACGTTTAGCTTCAATGTTATTAATATGTGTATTACTACAATCGAGATTCAATAAGAATAGACCATCTATCAAAGGTGCATGTGCATAAAACATATTACTCACATAAATCGAACAACCATTATTCTCGGACTTAAACAAGTAACTATCTCGCAATAAACATGATCCGGATATAATGTTCTAAAGGGAATATGCCATGAGAGGCAATAATAAAGTGTTTATTATGTGTATTCCAAGTATATGATAGATGTTTATTTTGCATGCTATAATTGTATTAATACGGAAACATTAATACATGTGTGTTTAATAAACAAACAGAAAGTTCCTAGTTATGCCTCTCTCATAAACTAGCTCGTTGATTAACAAGATGATCAAGGTTTCCTGATCATGGACATTGGATGTTGTTAATAACGGGATCACAACATTAGTGTAATGGTGTGATGAACATTCATCTAAAGTATAGCATTATGATCAAAGTCATTGAGTTTATATTGCTATAACAAATTACGAAGTAATCCTAATCCTTAGACCATGAGATCACGTCAATCACTAACACCGGAAGAGTTTCTTGATAACATCAAACGTCACACCGTAACAGGGTGATTATAAAGATGGGTTCAGAACTAATAAAGTGTTATGTTGAGGCCCATGGATCGAGAGTGGAATTTCTTCATCCCAATGACGGATAGATATACTCTGGGCCCTCTCGGTGATATCACATTGGTTAGCTTGCAAGCAAGTGATTTGATCACTAGAATGTTATATCACGGGAACGAGAAAAGAGTGCATGTTAGTAACGAGATCAAACTAGGTATGGAGATACCGATGATCGAATCTCGGACATGTAATATATCGCGAAACAAAGGGATTAAGATACTAGCGTAAAAGGTTCCGACAATCACAAGAAAGTCATCGTTGAATGTGTGAGAGTCGGTATGGGTCTCTAGATCCCGCTTCTGATTATTGATCCGAGAGGGGTCTCGATCATGTCCGCATTATTCACGAACCGTAGGGTGACACACTTAAGAGACACCAACGTCCAATTGGAGCAAAAGTTTCATGCCGGAAAGAATAACAAGCGCAGGAATTTATTTCACTAGATACCAAAACAGGTTTTCGGGTGAAATTGCAGAAAGTGTTTTTGCATATGAAATAGAATTCTAGCATGGGGTTATATGTGAATGTTTGTCATTAAAGTAATTGACAAAATTTTGAATAAATAAAAAGAGTTTTATTTAATGAGAGTTTGCATTAAATTTGGTGGAAATTAATTGCAAGTTTGAGTGGGATTTTGAGTGGAGGGAAATGAAGAGGTTTTTGTGAATGGAGTGTCCACCCACATGAATGAAGGAGGGGAGGGGGAAGCCCCCATGGCCGGCGGCCACCCCCTTGGGTTCCCCCCTTATCCTATAAAAGGCACCCCTCTCCCTCTCTCTCACTCACACATCCTCGTGAAGGATCTCTCTCCCCCTCTAGAATTTATCCCCCATGGTCTCGGACTAGTGAGATACATGTTCTCGGTGGCTATTCGGCAAGAAAGAGTTGTGCTTCCGCTGCATCGCTGGAGCGAGGAGGCGGAGGTTGCTCGGTGCCTCGGACGTGTGTGCGAGCACGGATGCGCTGCTGATTTGCGGCGCTAGGACTTCCTCTCGATCTTGAGATCAGCAAGAGATCGTCTACATCAACCACGAGTTTAACTCGTTAATCTTTCTTGGTCTTCAAGGGTATGTTCTCTATGGATATACATCCGCCCGTTGTTTATATCTAGTAGATAGATCTTGGTACATAGTTGTTCCCATCGTAGGAATTTTTTGTTTTCTATGCTGCGAACCCTACAGTGGTATCAGAGTCGGATCTATGCGTAGATGCTTTACACGGGCAGTACACATATGAGTATGTGGAAGATGATGATCATGTTGTTGCTCCTTAGTTGTAATTTTGGATATTGTTGGCATAGTGGGATGAAGCGGCCCGAACAAACTTTACATGTCCTCGCACATGACACCTGTTCCACGCTTGACATGCAACTAGTTTTCATAAGTGGCTAGCGGGTGTCTGTCTCTCCTACTATAGTCAATATCTATTTTGCAACGAGTTGTCAACAATTTGGTTATCCTCGTTGTGGTTCATGTTCTTAGGTATGAATGGTTCTATCTTCGAAAGCCCTAAGCCACGTAAAAATTGCAATGGATAAATTAGAGGCATCTAGTTTAGATTGTTGCTGGGCTAGTGTTATGATATGGTGATGTTGTAATTAGAAGTATGAGATGATACTCTTACAACACACATAATGTGTAAGTTCCATAGACCTTGGCCTTACACATAAAAGGTATGATAGTGATCATACCACGATGCACATCATAGAGATCATATGCGGGAACCAGATCATTCCACTAATAAACATGTGATGTTTGATAGCATCTTATATTGCTTGTTTGGCATTTTATTAGCATAATAATATGATCCCTCATTTAAATATCAATATAAGAATGTGTTCTTCCTTTAGTATGCACCGATTATGTTTTGTCGCTCCAAGACATCATGTGATGATCGGGTGTTCTTGGATCCACGACCATATTTCGGGTGTAAGACAGTTACACACGCGAATACTAAGGTTCTTACTTGGCGAGCCTAGCATGTACATACATGGCCTCAGAACATGGACCGAAAGGTTAAGAATGTGTGATATAGTAGATATGATGCCCATTTGATGCTCGCCTTTGAAGCTACACCGACTCACGTGATGATCGGACTTGGGGAAGTGGATTTGGTTCATGTAATCACCAAAAAGACATGAGGGATGTCGTTTTTGAGTGGGAGTTCATTCGTAATGTGGATTAGTTGAACTCAATCTATCATAAACTTAGTCTAAACTTTACAAATTCTGTTGTAGATGGCACCACCTGCTTTTAATTTCAATGTGTTCATGGAGAAAGAGAAACTTGCAACAAATGGTAGCAAATTTACCGAATGGGCCATGAATTTGAGGATTCTCCTCTCTGCTGCACAAAAGCAATATGTTCTAGAAGCGCCTCTAGGCCCCCCACCTTTTGAGGATGCCCCTGACGAGGAGAAGAATGTCTATCAGACTCATCAGGAGGACCACAACTTAGTTCATTGCGGCATATTGTATGGACTAGAGCCAGAACTTCGAAAGCATTTCGAAAACGGCAATGCATTTGATACAATGGGTGAGTTGAAAATGATTTTCGACACACATGCTGCTGTAGAGATCTACAATGCTTCAGAAAAGTACTTTAGCTGCATGATGGAAGAGCACAGCTCCGTTAGTGAGCATGTACTCAAGATGTCGGGTTACGCCGATAAGCTTGTGTACTTGGGAATATCGATTCCCATTGACTTAGGCATCCATCGTGTTCTGTAGTCTCTACCACCTAGAAATAAGAGCTTTGCGATGAACTATAATATGCAAGGCATGAAGAAGTCTCTCCCCGAGCTTCTGTCAATGCTTAAAACTACATAAGTGGAGATCAAAAAGGAACATCAAGTGTTGATGATCATAAGAACACTGGTTTCAAGAAATACAAGAAGGGAAAACGGAAGGGAAGTAAGGGCGGCAAGCCAGTTGCCGTGCCTGAAAAGAAACCCCGAGTTGGCCCTAAGTCTGATACCGAGTGCTACTATTGTAAGGGGACTGGCCACTGGAAGCGCAACTGCCCCAAGTATTTGGCAGACAAGAAGGCCGACAAGGCAAACAAAGGTATATATGATATACATGTTATTGATGTGTACTTGACTAGTGCTCGCAGTAGCACCTGGGTATTTGATATTGGTTCAGTTGCTAATATTTGTAACTCGAATCAGGGGCTGCGGAACAAGCGACCGCTAGCAAGGGGTGAGGTCGAGATGCGTGTCGGCAATGGATCAAGCGTTGATGTGATCGCCGTCGGAACGCTACCTCTCCACTTGCCGTCAGGATTAGTAATAAATTTGAATAATTGTTATCTGGTGCCAGCACTGAGCATGAACATTGTATCTGTATCGTGTTTGATGCGAAGTGGTTATTCATTTAAATCCGAGAACAATGGTTGTTCTATTTATATGAATGAAATCTTTTATGGTCATGCACCAATGATGAATTGCTTATTTCTATTAGATCTCGATAATAATGTTACACATATTCATAATGTTGATGCTAAAAGGATTAAACTTAATGACGATATATCCGCATATATGTGGTGTCGGCAATGCATCAAGCGTTGATGTGATCGCCGTCGGAACGCTACCTCTCCACTTGCCGTTGGGATTAGTAATAAACTTGAATAATTGTTATCTGGTGCCAGCACTGAGCATGAACATTGTATCTGTATCGTGTTTGATGCGAAGTGGTTATTCATTTAAATCTGAGAACAATGGTTATTCTATTTATATGAATGAAATCTTTTATGGTCATGCACCGATGATGAATTGTTTATTTCTATTAGATCTCGATAATAATGTTACACATATTCATAATGTTGATGCTAAAAGGATTAAACTTAATGACGATATATCCGCATATATGTGGCACTGCCGTCTAGGTCATATTGGTGTTAAACGCATGAAGAAGATCCATTCGGATGGACTTTTGGAATCACTTGATTTTGAATCATTTGATACATGTGAGCCATGCCTTATGGGAAAGATGACTAGAACGCCGTTTTCCGGTTCAATGGAACGGGCGACAGATTTATTGGAAATCATACATTCTGATGTATGTGGTCCAATGAGTGTGTCGGCACGAGGTGGATATCATTATTTTGTTACTTTCACAGATGATTTGAGTAGATACGGTTATATCTCCTGATGAAACACAAGTCTGAAACCTTTGAAAAGTTCAAGGAATTTCAGAATGAAGTGGAAAATCATCGTAATAGAAAGATCAAATTTCTACGGTCTGACCGTGGAGGTGAGTATCTAAGTTACGAGTTTAGCACTCACATGAAAGAGTGTGGAATTGTTTCACAACTCACACCTGCCGGAACACCACAGCGAAATGGTGTGTCGGAACGTCGTAATCGTACTTTATTGGATATATGGTTTGATCTATGATGTCTCTGACGGACTTGCGGTTATCATTTTGGGGTTGTGCACTAGAAACTGCTGCATTCACTTTAAATCAGGCACCATCTAAATCCGTTGAAAAGACACCGTATGAATTGTGGTTTTGAAACAAACCTAAGCTGTCATTTCATAAAGTTTGGGGATGCGATGTTTATGTGAAGAAACTTCAACCGGATAAACTCGAACCCAAAGCGGAAAAATGTGTCTTCATAGGATACCCTAAGGAAACAATTGGGTATTCCTTCTATCACAGATCCGAGGGCAAGATTTTTGTTGCCAAGAATGGATCCTTTCTAGAGAAAGAGTTTCTCGCGAAAGGTGTGAGTAGTCGGAAGGTAGAACTCGAAGAGGTTATTGAACCTTCTCTTCAAAGTATGGCGAGTAGCGCAGCGCCGGAAGTTGTTCCGGAGTTGGGTTCACCTGTTGAAGAGTCAACTAATGATAATGATAACCTCGCAGGTCTAGCAGGACGCGTGCAGCTCCCGAGTTGTACGGAAACCCTGTTATGAATTTCATGGTTGATGAAATTGATGACCCTGCGACGTATGAAGAAGCGATGATGAGCCCGGATTCCAAAAAATGGTTAGAAGCCATGAAATCCGAGATGGAATCCATGTATGAAAATCAAGTTTGGAACTTGGTGGAATTACCTCACGACCGAAAGGCCGTGGAGAACAAATGGATTTTCAAAAGGAAAATTGATGCTGATGGTAATGTGACCGTCTATAAAGCTCGACTTGTCACAAAGGGGTTTCGAAAAATTCAAGGAGTTGACTACGATGAGACATTCTCTCCCGTAGTGATGCTAAAGTCAGTTAGGATTATGTTAGCAATTGCTGCATATTTCGATTATGAGATATGGTAGATGGGTGTCAAAACCGCGTTTCTCAATGGTAATATTGAATAAGAGTTGTATATGATACAACCAAAGGGTTTTGTCGATCCTAAGGATGCTAACAAGGTGTGCAAACTTCAGCGATCCATATATGGATTGAAGCAAGCATCACGAAGTTGGAATCTCCGCTTTGATGAGGTGAACAAAGAGTTTGGATTTGTCCAAACTTATGGAGAAGCTTGTATTTACAAGAAAGTGAGTGGGAGCAATGTGGCATTTCTGATATTATATGTGGATGACATATTATTGATTGGAAATGATATAGATCTTTTAAAAAGTGTTAAAAGTTATCTAAACAGCAAATTTTCAATGAAGGACCTAGGTGAAGCGTCATACATATTAGGCATAAAGATCTATAGAGATAGATCTAGGCACCTAATAGGGCTATCACTAAGTACATACCTTGATAAGATTTTAAAGAAGTTTAAAATGGACGGAAGTAAGAAGCGGTTCTTACTTATGTTGCAAGGCAAGACATTGAGTAAGACTCAAAGTCCGGCTACGGCGGAAGAAAGAGAGATAATGGACAAAGTCCCCTATGCTTCAGCCATAGGCTCTATAATGTACTCCATGCTATGTACAAGACCGGATGTGGCACATGCTATTAGTTTGACTAGTAGGTACCAATCGGATCCAGGTTCAAAACACTGGATAGCGGTCAAGAATATCCTTAAGTACTTACGAAGAACTAAGGATATGTTTCTTGTGTACGGAGGTGAAGAAGAGCTTGTCGCTAAGTGTTATGTCGACGCAAGCTTTGACACCGATCCGGATGACTCTAAGTCTCAATCCGGATACGTATTTCTCATGAATGGCGGAGCGGTTAGTTGGAGGAGTTCCAAACAACCTGTAGTGGCGGGATCAACAACGAAGGCCGAATATGTTGCTGCTTCGGAAGCGGCTCAGGAAGCGGTTTGGATGAAGGAGTTCATATCCGAACTAGGTGTGGTTGCAAGCGCGTTGGAACCAATGGTGATCTATTGTGACAAAAATGGTGCCATTGCCAATGCCAAAGAACCAAGGTCTCACAAGAATTCCAGGCATATTAAGCGTAGGTCTCACTCCATCCGCGAGCATGTCAAGGATGGAGATATAAAGATTTGTAAAGTACACACGGATCTCAATGTAGCCGTTGACTAAAACTCTCCCTAGAGCAAAACATGATCAATACCAGAACTCCATGGGTGTTAGATTCATCGCTATGTAACTAGATTATTGTCTCTAGTGCAAGTGGGAGACTGAAGGGAATATGCCCTGAGAGGCAATAATAAAGTGTTTATTATGTGTATTCCAAGTATATGATAGATGTTTATTTTGCATGCTATAATTGTATTAATACGGAAACATTAATACATGCGTGTTTAATAAACAAACAGAAAGTTCCTAGTTATGCCTCTCTCATAAACTAGCTCGTTGATTAACAAGATGATCAAGGTTTCCTGATCATGGACATTGGATGTTGTTAATAACGGGATCACAACATTAGTGTAATGGTGTGATGAACATTCATCCGAAGTATAGCATTACGATCAAAGTCATTGAGTTTATATTGCTATAACAAATTACGAAGTGATCCTAATCCTTAGACCATGAGATCATGTCAATCACTAACACCGGAAGAGTTTCTTGATAACATCAAACGTCACACAGTAACAGGGTGATTATAAAGATGGGTTCAGAACTAATAAAGTGTTATGTTGAGGCCCATGGATCGAGAGTGGAATTTGTTCATCCCAATGACATATAGATATACTCTAGGCCCTCTCGGTGATATCACATTGGTTAGCTTGCAAGCAAGTGATTTGATCACTAGAATGTTATATCACGGGAATGAGAAAAGAGTGCATGTCAGTAATGAGATCAAAATAGGGATGGAGATACCGATGATCGAATCTCGGACATGTAATATATCGCTAAAGAAAGGGATTAAGATACTAGCGTAAAAGGTTCCGACGATCACAAGAAAGTCATCGTTGAATGTGTGGGAGTCAGTATGGGTCTCCAGATCCCGCTTCTGATTATTGATCCGAGAGGGGTCTCGATCATGTCCGCATTATTCACGAACCGTAGGGTGACACACTTAAGAGACACCGACATCCAATTAGAGCTAAAGTTTCATGCCAGAAAGAATAACAAGCGCATGAATTTATTTCACTAGATACCGAAAGAGGTTTTCGGGTGAAATTGAAGAAAGTGTTTTTGCATGTGAAATAGAATTCTAGCAAGGGGTTATATGTGAATGTTTGTCATTAAAGTAATTGACAAAATTCTGAATAAATAAAAAGAGTTTTATTTAATGAGAGTTTGCATTAAATTTGGTGGAAATTTAATTGGAAGTTTGAGTGGGATTTTGAGTGGAGGGAAATGAAGAGGTTTTTGTGAGTGGGGTGTCCACCCACATGAATGAAGGAGGGGAGGGGGCAGACCCCATGGCCGGCGGCCACCCCCTTGGGTGCCCCCCTCCTCCTATACAAGGCACCCCTCTCCCCCTCTCTCACTCACACCTCCTCGTGAAGGATCTCTCTCCCTCTCTAGAATTTATCCCCCATGGTATCGGACTAGCGAGATACATGTTCCTGGTGGCTATTCGGCAAGAAAGAGTTGTGCTTCCACTGCATCGCTGGAGCGAGAAGGCGGAGGTTTCTCGGTGCCTCGGACGTGTGTGCAAGAACGGATGCGCTGCTGATTTGCGGCGCTAGGACTTCCTCTCGATCTTGAGACCGGCAAGAGATCGTCTACATCAACCACGAGTTTAACTCGTTAAGATTTGTCGGTCTTCAAGGGTATGTTCTCTACGGATATACATCCGCCCGTTGTTTGTATCTAGTAGATAGATCTTGGTACATAGTTGTTACCATCGTAGGAATTTTTTGTTTTCTATGCTGCGAACCCTACATGTTCATGCTCAACGCAGGCACCAAATAACAATTATTTAAGTATAAAACTAATCCCGATGGTAGATGAAGAGGTAGCGTGCCGACCGCGATCACATCAACCTTTGATCCATTTCCAACGCGCATCGTCACCTTGTTCTTTGCTAGTTTCCATTTATTCTGCAGCACCTGTTTCGAGTTACAAATGTGAGCAACCGAACCAATATCAAATACCCAGGCACTACTATGAGTACTAGTGATATACACATCAATAACATGTATATCGGATATACCTTTCTTCTTGATGTTGCCGTTCTTCAAATCCGCCAAGTACTTAGGGAAATTCTGCTTCGAGTGACCTCCTCCCTTGCTGTAAAAGCACTCAGTATCAGCCTTAGGACCAGCCTTGGTCTTCTTCGCCGGTGCGGTAACTTTCTTACCGCCCTTCTTGAAGTTTCCCTTTTTCTTAGACTTGCCTTGCTTCTTGAATTTGGTGGTCTTATTGACCAACAACACTTGGTGCTCTTTCTTGATCTCCACTTCCGCAGACTTTAACATGGAGAAGAGTTCGAGCAATGACTTGTCCATGTTTTGCAAATTGTAGTTCATCACAAAGTTCTTGTAACTTGGTGGTAGTGATTGGAGGACACAATGAATCCCCAAATCATTAGGAATCACTATACCCAAGCTTTGAAGCTTGCTTGCGTGCCCAGACATCTTAAGCACGTGCTCACTGCCGGAGCTGCCCTCTTCAATCTTGCAGTTAAAGAACTTTTCAGAAGCCTCATAACTCTCAATTGCCGCGTGAGCCTCAAATATCATTTTGAGTTCACGAACAATATCATATGGGTCATGGTTCTCAAACCTTTTCTGAAGCTCCGATTCCAAACCATACAAGATAGCACACTGAACTATGGAGTACTAATTCTTCCGAGCGAGGAAAACATTCTTTACCTCATCGGTAGCATCAGCTGCAAGTGGGTTACCCAGCGGTGCATCTAGCACATAGGTCAAATTATCAGCATTGAGGACAATCCTCAAGTTGCGGAACCAATCCGTGAAGTTGCTTCCATTGTTTTTCAACTTTTCTGTCTCTAGGAATGCATTAAAATTAATGGTAGGGGCCGCCATTAATCTACAACATATTTGCAATAGTTTAGACTAAGTTTATTACAAATTGAGTTCTAATTAATAGTTAAATTAATCTAGGTGAACTCCCACTCAAAACAGTATCCCTCACATTGTTTTAGTGATCACGTGAACCAAATCAACCACATCAAAACCGATCATCACGAGAGTTGATGTAGATTCAATGGAGAACAATCAACATGTTCATCATATCTACTATATGACTCATGCTTTACCTTTCGGTGATCCGTGTTCCGAGACCATGTCTGTACATGCTAGGCTCGTCAAGATCAAACCTTAGCTTCCGCATGAGCAAATCTGGCTTGCTCCCGTTGTATACACTCGCAGAATCTAATACACCCGATCATCACGTGGTGCTTCAAAACAACGAGCTTTATCAATGGTGCTTACTAAGGATGAACAATTTATAACTTGAAATTTTGTGAGAGGGATCATCTTATAATGCTACCGTCACGAACTAAGCAATATAAGATGCATATAAGGATTAACATAACATGCAATTTATAATATGTGATATGATATGGCCTTTCTTCTTGTGCTTTCGATCTCCATCTTCAAGCACGA
This sequence comes from Avena sativa, assembly GCA_916181665.1. Lineage (NCBI taxonomy): Eukaryota > Viridiplantae > Streptophyta > Magnoliopsida > Poales > Poaceae > Avena > Avena sativa. Next base: position 80,709,334 of record OV702299.1, on the reverse strand, counting down.
ACATGATCTCCATCATTACCGGCATGGCGTCAAGGTCAATGGCGCCGCTTCATGGTTGTCGTCCACCAGCATCAACTATTACAACTACTTTGAATAATAGACACGCAGGTCTTAACGGAATTAAAAAGACAACCATATGGCTCCTGACGGTTGCGGACTTACAATAAGGAACATTGCATACATCATATATAATCACAATCATAGCCATATCACACCACAGCACACCCCTGCAAAACAAAGTTAGACGCCTCTAATTTTCTTTGCATGTTTTACGTGGTTTGGGGCTTTCAATAAGTGTCGTTCTAACTTACAAACAAGAACCACAAAGTTGATACTAGTATTGTCAATCACCCGTTGTAAATTGAATCTTAACTATGTTGGGAGAAATAGGCACCCGCAAAGCCACTTATGCAATACAAGTTGCATGTCAAGCGTGGAGCAAGTCTGACGAACGATGTCATGTAAGGTTAGCCCATGCCGCTTCATCCCACCATCCCGCAGGATGCAAAGTATACAAGGAGCAATCGACAACAAAAGCATCAATGCCCACAATGACCATTATGTTTTACTCGTGCAACAGATCTACATATAGACACGGCTCTGATACCACTGTAGGGGTTCATAGCATGGAAAACAAAAAAATTCTATCGCATGCACACAAACAAGCCAAGATCTATCTACTAGATTATAGCAACGAGTCGATTAGAGTACTCACCCTCAAAGATTCCAAAGCGGTTAGCGAGAGCAGATTCTCGTGGGTGATGTAGTCGTACACTTGTCGATCTCAAGATCGCGTAGACGATCCTTCTGGCGCTGCATTCCGGCAGCGCTTCCGCAGTCGGTCACATGTTCAGTACTCGATGAAGACCTTCCTCTCCCTTGTTCCAGCAGGCAGTGGAGGTTGTAGTTCTCCCCTCGCGATTCCGGCAGCACGACGGCGTGGTGTCGGAAGTAGAGGTAAGATCCCGCAGAGCTTCGCCTAAGCCGGTGCGAGTTATGGTGGATTTAGGGTTTTTCTGGTGATCTAGGTTTAGAAGGCCGGAGACAAGGAGGAGGTGTTGGCGGCGGCTAGGGCGACGGGCTGGCGGCGGCGCGACGGCGGCGGCGGCAACGCACGGTGGGAAGGGCTTGGTGTTGTGGTCCTTGGGGCAGCCCTCCCCCTCATTGCTGAGAGGGGGTGCGGCCTTGGGAGGGGAGAGTTAGAATCCAAACCCAAACCCAAACCCAAGTTGGATAGAAGGAAGGACTCTTTCCTTCTTCCACTAGGAAACTATTGTTCCTGTTTGACTTTTCAAACCTCCCTTCTCACTTTCAATTTAGAGCTTTAATTCTCTCTTGCAAATGCCCAAACCAAGTGACCTAGGATATGATCCAATCATTCCACTTACCCATGACACATTCATGGACCATTCCCCTTCCGGTCCGGTGAACATTCTAGACCCTTCTAGAACCTCTCCGATGAAAACATCGAAATCATTCCTGAACTCCGGAATCAGACTTTCCTTATATGAATCTTATTCTCTGGACCATTCCGGATCTCCTCGTGATATCCCGGATCCCATCCGAGACTCCGAACAACATTCGGTATCCCTACTTACATTCCATATCTACTAAACAACATCGAATCCTTAAGTGTGTCTCCCTACGGTTCGTGAATTATGCGGACATGACCGAGACACTTCTCCGATCAATAACCAATAGAGGAATCTAGAAATTCATATGGATCCCACATATTTCTACGATTACTTTGCGATCGAATGAACCACTTACATACGATACCAATTTCCCTTTGCCTCGCGATAGTTTACTTATCCGAGGTTTGATCGTCGGTATCTCTGCATACCTAGTTCAACCTCGTTACCGATAAGTACTCTTTTCTTGTTCCCGTGATATGTGATCCCTTGTGAGACAGTTACATGCTTGCAAGCTAATTGGATGACATTCCACCGAGAGGGCCCAGAGTATATCTATCCGTCATATGGATGGACAAATCCCACTCTTTATCCATGTACCTCAACACATACTTTCCGAACACTCAATGCCACCTTTATAGCCACCCAGTTACGGTGTGGTGTTTGATGTCATCAAATCATTCTTCTGGTGATGGTGATTAGCATGATCTCATGGTCAAAGGAATTAGGTTATTATGTATCAGAAATCTTATAGCAAATGAACTATTGAAATGACTTGATCTTAATGCTACGCTTATCTATAGGAGTATGTTCATCACACCATTCTCCTAATGATATGATCTTGTTGTTAACAACATCTCAATGTTCATGATCAGGAAACCACGATCATCTATTAACCAACAAGCTAGTATTACAAAGAGGCTTTACTAGGGACTCTAATTTTAGTTTACAAATCACACAAGTATTAATGTTTCCGGTTAATACTATTATAGCATGAATGTAAATATTTATCATAAACACAAAGATATAATAATAACAACTTTTATTATTGCCTCTAGGGCATATCTCTAACACCAACACACCCCCTGGTGGCCCGGCCAGCCCCAGGGCGCGCCTGGCCTAGGTGGGGCCCACCTATGGCCCTCCAAGTTGCCTCCTTCCAGCCACTTCTTTCTCTCTCCCGAAAAACACCGAAAAACTTTCTCAAGCTCGAGTTCCTACTGTTCTTGCTCCCGATTTTCGATCTCTTTGCTCAACCCATCTTTGCTGCTGATTTTTGGAGGGATTGCTCCTTGGTATGTGCCTCCTCCACTTGTCCAATTAGATTTTTGATTGGTAGATTATATCTTGAGTATTTTTCTGCTATAGGTGTCAGGTTGTGTGAGATTGCATGCTTGTTCTATGCTTAGAGATTTCATTTTGATGCATGTTTATCCCTCTAGCAAGTTCCTATAGTAGTTCCTCATCATTTATCAACTTGGAAATCACTTGGTTTGATGTTTGTCTATTTTTTTTTAGAAAAAGGGTCATGGATAACCACACCTTTGGAGAAGTGTTTGAGAGTGATGAACCAAGGAGGAAAAGGCCTTCAAGATCATCCTCCCGAGCTAGGCCATCATACAACGAGGATCTCATTACACCGCGTTTTGGCAACGAGGGAGATGAGGGGGATGCGCACCCTTCTACCTTCCCTTGTCCTACCTTTTTGCAGGCTGCAGGGATTCTCAATGATTTCCTAAACTTGGTTCGGAGGGTTGTACTAACTAGTTATATGCAGGATGAGAGTGAGAAATATGCTATACTTACTAAAACTTTTGTGGAGAGTTTCTCTTTTACCAATAACCCTTTCAGGTCAGAGGTGTCATTCAAAATCTATAATAGGCCCTTCACCATGACAATGAAGAAATTTTGCGAAATCTTGGGTATTGGCACGGCTGGGACAGTGAATAAGATTCCAGCTCAACCCGCTGATTTGTTGGAGCTCTATCGCGGGATAACCAATGATTATGACCGCAGAGCCCAGCGCGGAAAGATAAGAAATATTCAACTCCCAGCTATCAGATATTTTTCTTATTATCTTGCCACTAGTATTCTTGGTAGGTTGAACACTAGCAATATTTCCAACTATCATTTGGCCTTTCTAGCTACTACACTCAAAAATGAAACCAGTTATAATCTTAGTTCTCTCATTGCTCGTCACTTAACCGCTAGAGGACCCATTTATGGGGGTATTATTGTTGCACGTGTTGCTGCTTCCTTAGACTTTTCTGTTGATCCAAATGATACAATTTTGGCTCCTCAGAGTCTTGATTTAGCTGCCATGAAAGTGCATCACTTTCTCACTGCTGGTTCTACCCTTGATAGTTTGCTTTATAGGATGATGTTTACTGACGGGGAAGAGAGAGAAATTCATTTGCCCCAAACCACTTTGTTCAGTATTTGCCAGGGACCTTGGTCATGCTCCAAGGAGGAGATGAACGAGCATCTACACATTCGTGGTTTCCACGAACACTACCAGGGGGACACGCCCTCTTATGACCACTCTGTGCACTACACAGGGGCTTCCTTGAGCTCGTACCAGGACGAAGGGGCCTCTTCGTCGCATTATGGAGGTGCACCTTCTTGGTCACCATGGGGTTGAGCCCCACTTAGGCCAAAAGCGTAATCTTGGGGGGAGGTATACCGACATCACACTCATCTATAAATCATGTTTCGTCGGTTCTTTGTATATTCATGTTTCGCTTTATTTTTGGTTTTTGTTTCTACTTTCCCAAAACACAAGAAGACAAAAAATATTTTCGTTGTTTCTCTTGGTTTGTTTCTTTCCTTTTTAGCTTTGGTTTGCCTTAAGAAAAATCCAAAAATATTTTTCTTTGTTTGTTTTTGCTTTGTGTGCTTGCTTTAAAAATTGAAAACACCAAAAATATTTGTTGTTCTTCTTTGGTTTTGTGAGGTTCTTTGCAGGGTTCAGTAGTCCTTAGTGGAGTTTGGTTTCATGTTATTATTCAAGCCACACAAGTGAAGGGAAATAATGAAGGTTAAGACAACTTGAGGTGTGGTAAGAGCTGGTAACGAACTCTATTTGTTTTCATTTTTGTACATATACTCATCATTGTGGGCATGCTTAGTCTGTTCATGTAAGGTGTATGTTATTTATGGATGCTTAGTAGTTCTTGCTTTCTTATGATTAGCTCCAACTTGCTAATAGTTTGTAGCATGTCACATGAATGTTTGCTTGCATTGTTCTATTCATAACTTGGTATGATATTGTGGTATCCTCCTCTGAATGTTTCATGTGAATCGACTTGGCACATGCTCACGCATGCATATGACTAAATAATAGGCAGTAAGCCTCGATGATTTATTTTGCCCCACAGTTCTTGTATCACTTTCATGCCATAATTAGTCTTGTTTTGTTGCAAGCATGATTATGACAGTTATTGCTCTCTCGTTTGTCGCTCCCTCTCTATTGCTAGCCTTCACTTGCACTGACTATGAGCTCTACTTGTGCATCCAACTCCCCAAAAACATTATTGCCAACAGTGTCCACCATACTTACCTACTAGCATCATTTGCTATTCCACGCATATTTATTATGCCTTGTTTTCTTCCAAATAAAATGTTTGACTATTTTGGGAAAACTAGTTACTAAAGCTCTCACGAACTTGATGGCACACTTTATTCCTTGCACTTAATAAACCTGAACCATTGTGACTGTCCATGAAAGTTATATGCTTGTAAATTATAGTCTGGGAGTTAGCAGAACCGTGTTGTCATGGGCTATGCTTTCAACATTGCACATGTATATTGTACCTAGTTGATATCATGCTCTTTTGTTTACGAATGTCGTCAGTGTGAAATAAAAGGGGAGCTTGTGAGTTCATGGAGTTATATATATGTGTTAGAGAAACGCCTGGGCCGCTAGCCTAAGCCATGCCTAATCATGGTGGAAACTTGCAGCATAACCATAATGAGCAATATGTGAAGCATCCTCAATAAAAACCTATGCAAATAGCAAATAAAAAGATCGCTCAGATGCTCATTGTATGCTTGCCTTGTCATTTTGATTATGGGACAGCCCCTGTATAATGTGCAAGGGGTACCCCGTTGGCGGTTCTCTATGATACGCATGTATTTACTATGACAAGAACTTGCCGGCAACTAAAGTTGAGTAGCATGAGGAGCGGCCCTCGTATTCAAGGGACATGAGATTTTCAGTTTATGGTCTGTCAAGCATATAACTCATGTTGGACCTCACTTTCACCATTAACCATCTAAAGATGCCTATGATAGGGGCAATGAGATCTCAAAGCTAATGAGTACTATACTTTCAGCATTTGGAAGCCTTTCAAACTTTTCAAAACCTTTTCACTTCCTTGTTGAGTCACCACTTATTCTATGAGCACCTTCTTGAGAGCATAGTTGTCATTCTTATTGTAATGTGCTTGTCTCAAAACTTGGTTAATTATGTCATGACTTTGATGCTGGTATCTCTGATATCTTTACTTCTAGTCTTCACTTGAACTTCAGAGGTGCCTTGGCATTTATGTTGTGCTCTTCAAACAAAGGCAAGCGAGATACCACTCTATCATACCATCTTATGAGCATTGCAATGTTGCTTATGTTTATGTTTCATGCTACCTATTATTATTGAGTTGGAATCTCTTCATAGCTTGCAATGACTATTGAGTAGACTTAGTTGCATACTCCTTATTATGAATTGTCTAAGTATCTACTCCTGTGTTGAGAATATTTACATCATATGAAGAAAATGTATTCATGGAAGTTCTTTTACCGCACTCAGTTTTCAACTAAATTGCTTGAGGACAAGCAATAAGCTAAGCTTGGGGGATTTGATATGTCCAAAACGTATCTACTTTCCCGAACACTTTTGCTATTGTTTCTCCTCTAAACTTGTGTGATTTGGATACAACTAACACGGACTGAACCTTTTTTCAGAAGAATTACCTTGGTGTCTAGTTTTTGTGCAGAAAATCAACTATCAGGAAAAATCCTGGAAAATATGCCAAAAATCCTATTTCACCAAAAGACTCACAGAACCAGAACACGAGACGGAGTAGAGGGCCAGGGGGGTTCGATGTTTTTTTAGAAAGAGTTCCGCTGTGCCGCCACCACTAGAAACCGCGATTCGGAACCAGAAACTCTGTTCTAGCACCCTGCTGGGACGGGGAATTTGGAGAGGATCATCGTCATCATCATCAACAACGCCTCTCCATCAACCATCCATGTTTCCCCCATCCATGAGAGAGTAATCCCCTGCTGTAGGCTATGGGGATGGTAGGCATTGGATGAGTTCTATCATGTAATCGAATAAGATTGTTGGGGCATGGTGCCTAGTATCTCTATTGGTGCTATTTGACTTTTTTGCAACTTGTTGTGCTTAATGCTTGTCACTAGGGCCCGAGTGCCATGATCTCAGATCTAAACTTATTATTGATTCGTGATGATAGTATTGTTTGTGATCTTATCTGCAAGTTGTGTTTTAGAGGGAGTGTCCCAACCTTTAAATAATATAAGGTGGATTCCCCTGTGTTTACAATGCTAGTCCCTGGATCAATAGCTAGCATCCACAGTTAAGATGTAATATCAAGAAACAAGGTCATATTACAACTTTACAACCAGGAATAACATAATTTTCTTACATCTTACATAGCTCATTTGGCTATTACATTACATTGCAGCGGAATAACTATAAGCATGGGGTCCTTCATCTTCAAAGTGCCACAGGCAGACATGTTGGTTGTAGACTTTGTAATCCTAATCGATCAATCTTCTCTAAAACAATCAAACCTGCAACATTACAAGTTACAGCCACAAGGGTCAATACATTTGAATTGTATTGGCAAGTTTCACTACTATGTGGAATATAAGTGGATCCTAATATTACATGCATTTTTTGGCTAAGTAGGGTTTTAGGCTCATTTGCAGAAAGCAATAATTTATCCTATCTTTTCAAAAGGGGTTTTGATCTTTTGTCACCTCCTTGGAATCCTCCAAGTGCCTTTGTCAAAATCTCTTGAGCTCCTTGGTAACCCCAAGTGTTCAAGTTTTCATAAAAATCTCTTGAGCTCCTTGGTAACCCCAAGTGTTCAAGTTTTCATAAACATCTCTTGAGCTCCTTGGTACCCCCAAGTGTTCAAGTTTTCATCAAAAATCTCTTGAGATCCTTGGTACCCCCAAGTGCATCAAGTCTTTTGTTTTTCACTTAAAAGTTTTTCTTTTAGAAATTGGAATGTCGAGATTTCCCATAGCTTCAAGCTTTAGTTGCTCAGTATTGTCCATAACCGGGGACACGGCTAAGTACTTAGATTTTATTATCTTCTGCAGAAGTAGTACACTTTACCCACATGTCACAATCTCATCTTGTTGCCATCAGTGGCCACTGGATTAGTGCTCACCAAGATGGAGTACTGGCAGATTGAGAATGTGACAAAGTCTTTCTAGAGGGTCCTCCCATACTCCAATGCTAGATTGTCTTCAGTACCCATGTAGGATTCCAGGTCCTCATTTTCAGTAACCTAAAGACAATGCATGGGTCTTCCCAATGTAGTTGACCAAGCCAGAGCCATAAATAGCATGTGGTTGTACACGAAAGCCACAATTGGAGAAACATGTTCAATCTCTAAGTTTCCTGGGTGGTTTTCTTTTGGAGCACAACACAAAGAGATTGCCATAGACATGGTTCCTTTTGTTGCCACCTTCTCCAAAACTCAAAGTATCCTTGTCCACCCAGGTGGTTCATTGAGTCCTTGTTTTATTATATAAAACACAAGTCCTTTTCTCAACTTTATAAAATCTCAACATGTATCTCTTTTCAAAAATATAGCAGGGCTAAGCAGGTAACAACTACATTGTTTTCACTAAGGAATGTATAGGGTATCCTATTAGGGTTTAGCATAGCATATAGTATAGAAATTCTTTTCATGCATGATTCAAAATCCACTATGTATAATGAAAATAGTAGGACTTTAGATGATAGTGTAACTTGCCTTTTTGGTTGGGATGGTGGTTCACTTCTTGATCTTGCTAGTTTCACACTTTTCTAATCTTCACTACAAGTCAATCAAACACAATATCAACTAGCATTCCAACCAAAATCAATCAAACAAAACACACACACAAAACAATGGGATCTAAGTCATGCATGCAAGAGATAGTTTTATTTGCAAAGATGGTCTCCACTAGGCTTCTAAACTTTCTAAGATTCAAAGTGGTCATTTTCCAAAGTGGCAAAGTCATTTGCAAAAGGGTTTTATTCATAAACCATTTTTGAATCCATTCATCATTTTATGTGGTGGAAAATGTTTTTATCAAATCAAAACTATATGTCTTTCACCAAATAAGTTGCTAATTCTAAAAACTTGGTGTTTAGGGTCAGTAGGTTTGATTCAAATCCTTTTCCCAAAGTTTTTATTCCAAAAACATTTTTATAACAAAACCATTATTTTTATTTGGCTAGAAATGGGCTAAATCAATTAATCCATCCTAAACTTTACCAAATTCATTTTTAAAACTATGGGTTGGTTCCTAGGGTCAGTAAGTTCATCACAAATCAATTTGCAAAGTGTTTATCCTTGAAAACATTTTGGAATAATTTTTCTAATCTAAACAAGCATATAAATGTTTCTGCAAAAACAAACATTTTGCCAGAGGCTTTTTACTAAACAAAAGGCATGGTTGTCTAGGGCTTGTTCTAGTGATTCCATTGATATAAAGTTTGCAATTTTTGGACGTGTGGATCAAAAGTTACATGGGTTTCAAGTTTGCATCTAAATCTGTTTTCAAATTTCTGTTTTAAACAAACTGGTGACACGCGGCGTGATATGACTGGCCGGTACCGGTTCGCACAGATCGCGCAACTGTAGCCGTTGGATCTAAACAGATCGCGTGGCTCAGACTAGTCCGTACCCTTTCGTTAAATGAATCTATCGTGGCCGCCAGATGAAGATCTAACGGTGCTGGTTTGCTTGACCAAACGCGAGCGGCGTGGCTAGCGGCGGCGCACGGTCAGGCGGTGGCGCTACGGTGGCTATAGGGAGCAAGGGAGGATGGAAATATGCTCACCGAGATCGCAAGGACGTGGTGATGCTCGAGGCATGGTCGGTTGGTCGAGGGGCGCTCAGGGTCAGCAGCAATTCCTCGCCGGAGTGAGGAACGGCGTCGGGCGGCTCTGGTCCTGGTCGGAGTCGACGTTGCAGATCGCCCTAAGGCAAGACAGGAGCATGGTCATATGCAGGAGGACGTGGCAAGTGTGGGAGCTTCATCGAGGAGTGCTGGGGCGAACGGAGTTTACCTGTGGAGTTCGTCGGAGTGGAAGACAGACGCGACGGTGCTCTGTTGAAGACGGAGTCGTCGTTCTGGAGCGCCCGCGATGGAATGGAGGGCACAGACAGGTGCGTCTGGGAGTGGGGATTACGGTGGGGTGCTCAGGGTGGCAAGAGATGGCACGGTTCGGCCGGAATCGAGGAGGGACGATGGTCGGAGCAGTGATGGTGTGGGGCGAAATAGTCGCAGCCTGGAGGCAGAGAGAGGGAGGCGCTTGAGGGGAAATGGAGAGGAGGAGTGAGCGCTTTAACGTGCGTGGTCGCAGCGAGTAATGGCGAAGGCGTTAAGGCGAATTTAACCGCGGCATCAACGGCAGGAAACGGCCGGCGTCGTCTGCGCGAGGAAGAAGAGGACGAGCTGGCTGCGTGGGGTCCGGCCGTCAGCGAGGAAGAGAGAGGGAGAGAGGGTCCACCAATCGGTGTCTCAGTGGGTGCGGTTTTAGATAGAAAACGTTTCGCAGAGGGGAAAGTGTAGCTGGGCTGCGAATGGGCTTAGTGGGCTTGGTCGGCTGGGCTGTGGCTGACTTCATTTTTTTCTTTCAAATGCTTTTTCTTTTTCTGTTTCCATTTTCTGTTTTGAATTTGAAACAACAATCAAACATTTCAAACTAATTCAAACATTTACCATACTTTGCAATTTGAATTTGGTTCTGTTTAACAACACAAACCAATTCCCAAAATAAAATAATATTTTCATTTTTGGGTCCATTATTAATTAAATAAATAGACCATTGTTATTAAATCAAATAGATTTTGATTTATTCAAAACTCCATTTTGAAATCTAAAACAATATCAAAACCAAATCAGTAGGTTTTATTTGAGAATATAAAATACTTGGAAAACTTATTTGCATTAAATAAATAAGTTTTGATGGTTAATTAAAATAGTAAAACCTTTATTTATAAAACTTGGATATTAAATCCTTATTACTTTATTTAAACATACCTTTACTATTTTTCTCAAATAGAAATATTTTATTTTAAAGTCTTGGCCAAGTTTTAATTTGGCTTATAAAATAATTCCTCATTTAATTTCTTCCTTCTCATTTTAAAATCAAATCTTTTATTAAAAGATTTTCAAAATAGTAATTCCAAATATTTTATTTTCCTTTATCAAATGTTTATCTTTTTTAATCTCTTTAGGGTTTTATTTGATCCAAATTGGTTTGAAGGTTTCCAATTGGATTTCAAAAAGTTTCTTCTCATCCTGCAAATCAACAAAGTTTTATTTTATTCCTTTATTTATCACATTACAAGATTTGAAAAATCTTGGGATGTGACAGGCTACCACCCTTAAAATAAATCTCGTCCCGAGATTTGGGAAAGCTAGGGTTACAAGTAGGCTCAAAACATCTAGGGTACTACCACCCTTAAAAATTTTCAAACTAAATTACATGTTGGCTTTCTTGGGATCCTGGGGAAACTTCTTTGGGCAAACATCTGCATGGTGGCTTTGGTTTCCACATTTGACTCATGGGCCAAGGTTGAGTTTCTCCATAGGCTTGTTCAACTTGTTCTTCATCTTTTCTGGACAGTTGCTTGCATAATGTCCTGGGTTCTTGCAATTGAAACAGTTGATATCTTTGAGTTCTTTACGTGGCTCTTGTGGACAAGTTGCTACATAATGGCCTAGCTCTTTGCAGTTGTTGCACATCACTTGGACAATCTCCTTATTCTTCTGGTTCTCTGGGCATTCACTGGAGTAGTGTCCCATTTCTTTACATTTATGACATTGCACATGGCTTTTGTCCTTCTTTTGCTTTTTGGGTTTCTCCAAAGCTAGGAGTGCATCCAGTTCATGTTACTCATATGTTATCTAGTAGGTAGGAATCTCTACATGCTTCCTGGGTCTTCTCTTGCTCTTTGGATAACTCATAGGCCCTTTCTTTGGTCCTTTGAATTGGGTTGTTTTGTTTGGAGGTATAAGTGGTCCTTTTCCTTTGTCATCAACCTGCTTGGTAGACTTGGATCCTTCTGGATAGTTTGCAATCATTTGTTGCACTCCACCTTGTTTCCTTTGTTCAACAATGGAATAGATGGGACATTGGATAGGGACATGGTTGTTTCCTTCACATAGGTAGCAAGTAGCTTGAGAGGTGGGACATTGTCCAACAGGATGTTTCTCTTCACAGTTGGGGCATTGATCTCCATGCTCCCTGGAAGTATGATCCTTGTCTCCACAAATAATACAAGCTGGGGCTCCATCTAGAATAACATTTCTGTCATCCTTGTTGTCACAAACTCTTTTGGAATAGTTTTCTTCCATGTTGGCCATTTGATCAGTCACCTTAAGCATCAATTGGGCTTGAGTTTCCAAAAATCCTTGCAGTGTTGGATATTCACCACTAGTGTTAGCTATGAACTGAGCTGTCATTTGGTTCAACTGGTGTTGGGTTGCTATGAGCTCTTTCATGCTGTCCTTTTGGTTGGTGTAGGTGTCATCAACCTTGATGTTGGAGTCTCTTGGAGTAGTCATCTGTTTGGGGTTGAATGGAGATTAGAATAGACAAAATATTTCTAAGGAAATAGTTCTAATCACACTCATCACAATTTACACAAACAATGAGCAACCAATTACAAACAACTTTTCACTCAAACAACAAAGTTCATGCACATACTTAGGCAACAAAATATTTTTGTTACACCTCATAGGTTGGTGTGGTTGACTTAACTAAAATATGGTAGTCCATCTATAGGGTTTACTTGTGATCTTTCCATCTTTGGTTGATTCTTCTTGCATCAGATCATGGTTTCCTTGAGAAAAACTCTTAGTTACAATAACTTCTAGTGAAATGATCTTCTTTTAATTTTGCATTCCCTTAGTCTCCATATCTTGAGCAAGATTTCCTTGTCTCTCTTGTAGTCCTTAGTGGTATCCAAGATTGAGGTCTTTGGTGAACATGCTAAAGATGTTGAAGTCATTAGAGTTGAAGAAGTTGAAGTCATTAGAGTTGAAGAAGTTGAAGTCATTAGAGTTGAAGAAGTTGAGTTCATTAGAGTTGAAGAAGTTGAGTTCATTAGAGTTGATGGAGTCCTTTGCACATGGTGAAGTCTTTGGCCATGGGGTAGGTTTTTCCATCAAGTTGAAATAGGAGAGAGGTAGAGTTGAAACCAAAATGGTTGAGGAAAGAGTTTACAAGATTGTTTGTAAATAAATTTTGGAACAAATATAACTCCTATTTTTCTAAGGGTTTTTGTCCAATCCTAGGTTTACAAATCCTACAGGCAACACAATGCCCTGATACCATCTGTAGAGGGAGTGTCCCAACCTTTAAATAATATAAGGTGGATTCCCCTGTGTTTACAATGCTAGTCCCTGGATCAATAGCTAGCATCCACAGTTAAGATGTAATATCAAGAAACAAGGTCATATTACAACTTTACAACCAGGAATAACATAATTTTATTACATCTTACATAGCTCATTTGGCTATTACATTACATTGCAGCGGAATAACTATAAGCATGGGGTCCTTCATCTTCAAAGTGCCACAGGCAGACATGTTGGTTGTAGACTTTGTAATCCTAATCGATCAATCTTCTCTAAAACAATCAAACCTGCAACATTACAAGTTACAGCCACAAGGGTCAATACATTTGAATTGTATTGGCAAGTTTCACTACTATGTGGAATATAAGTGGATCCTAATATTACATGCATTTTTTGGCTAAGTAGGGTTTTAGGCTCATTTGCAGAAAGCAATAATTTATCCTATCTTTTCAAAAGGGGTTTTGATCTTTTGTCACCTCCTTGGAATCCTCCAAGTGCCTTTGTCAAAATCTCTTGACCTCCTTGGTAACCCCAAGTGTTCAAGTTTTCATAAAAATCTCTTGAGCTCCTTGGTAACCCCAAGTGTTCAAGTTTTCATAAACATCTCTTGAGCTCCTTGGTACCCCCAAGTGTTCAAGTTTTCATCAAAAATCTCTTGAGCTCCTTGGTACCCCCAAGTGCATCAAGTCTTTTGTTTTTCACTTAAAAGTTTTTCTTTTAGAAATTGGAATGTCGAGATTTCCCATAGCTTCAAGCTTTAGTTGCTCAGTATTGTCCATAACCGGGGACACGGCTAAGTACTTAGATTTTATTATCTTCTGCAGAAGTAGTACACTTTACCCACATGTCACAATCTCATCTTGTTGCCATCAGTGGCCACTGGATTAGTGCTCACCAAGATGGAGTACTGGCAGATTGAGAATGTGACGAAGTCTTTCCAGAGGGTCCTCCCATACTCCAATGCTAGATTGTCTTCAGTACCCATGTAGGATTCCAGGTCCTCATTTTCAGTAACCTAAAGACAATGCATGGGTCTTCCCAATGTAGTTGACCAAGCCAGAGCCATAAATAGCATGTGGTTGTACACGAAAGCCACAATTGGAGAAACATGTTCAATCTCTAAGTTTCCTGGGTGGTTTTCTTTTGGAGCACAACACAAAGAGATTGCCATAGACATGGTTCCTTTTGTTGCCACCTTCTCCAAAACTCAAAGTATCCTTGTCCACCTAGGTGGTTCATTGAGTCCTTGTTTTATTATATAAAACACAAGTCCTTTTCTCAACTTTATAAAATCTCAACATGTATCTCTTTTCAAAAATATAGCAGGGCTAAGCAGGTAACAACTACATTGTTTTCACTAAGGAATGTATAGGGTATCCTATTAGGGTTTAGCATAGCATATAGTATAGAAATTCTTTTCATGCATGATTCAAAATCCACTATGTATAATGAAAATAGTAGGACTTTAGATGATAGTGTAACTTGCCTTTTTGGTTGGGATGGTGGTTCACTTCTTGATCTTGCTAGTTTCACACTTTTCTAATCTTCACTACAAGTCAATCAAACACAATATCAACTAGCATTCCAACCAAAATCAATCAAACAAAACACACACACAAAACAATGGGATCTAAGTCATGCATGCAAGCATGCAAGAGATAGTTTTATTTGCAAAGATGGTATCCACTAGGCTTCTAAACTTTGTAAGATTTAAAGTGGTCATTTTCCAAAGTGGCAAAGTCATTTGCAAAAGGGTTTTATTCATAAACCATTTTTGAATCCATTCATCATTTTATGTGGTGGAAAATGTTTTTATCAAATCAAAACTTTATGTCTTTCACCAAATAAGTTTCTAATTCTCAAAACTTGGTGTTTAGGGTCAGTAGGTTTGATTCAAATCCTTTTCCCAAAGTTTTTATTCCAAAAACATTTTTATAACAAAACCATTATTTTTATTTGGCTAGAAATGGGCTAAATCAATTAATCCATCCTAAACTTTACCAAATTCATTTTTAAAACTATGGGTTGGTTCCTAGGGTCAGTAAGTTCATCACAAATCAATTTGCAAAGTGTTTATCCTTGAAATTATTTTGGAATAATTTTTCTAATCTAAACAAGCATACAAATATTTCTGCAAAAACAAACATTTTGCCAGAGGCTTTTTACTAAACAAAAGGCATGGTTGGCTAGGGCTTGTTCTACTGATTCCATTGATATAAAGTTTGCAATTTTTGGACGTGTGGATCAAAAGTTACATGGGTTTCAAGTTTGCATCTAAATCTGTTTTCAAATTTCTGTTTTAAACAAACTGGTGACACGCGGCGTGATATGACTGGCCGGTACCGGTTCACACGGATCGCGCAACTGCAGCCGTTGGATCTAAACAGATCGCGTGGCTCAGACTAGTCTGTACCCTTTCGTTAAATGAATCTATCGTGGCCGCCAGATGAAGATCTATCGGTCATGGTTTGCTTGACCAAACGCGAGCGGCGCCGGCGGTGGCTAGCGGTGGCGCACGGTCAGGCGGTGGCGCTACGGCGGCTACAGGGAGCAAGGGAGGATGGGAATATGCTCACCGAGATCGCAAGGACGTGGTGATGCTCGAGGCGTGGTCGGTTGGTCGAGGGGCGCTCAGGGTCAGCAGCAATTCCTCGCCGGAGTGAGGAACGGCGTCGGGCGGCTCTGGTCCTGGTCGGAGTCGACGTTGCAGATCGCCCTAAGGCAAGACAGGAGCATGGTCATATGCAGGAGGACGTGGCGAGTGTGGGAGCGTCATCGAGGAGTGCTGGGGCGAACGGAGTTTACCTGTGGAGTTCGTCGGAGTGGAAGACAGACGCGACGGTGCTCTGTTGAAGACGGAGTCGTCGTTCTGGAGCGCCCGCGATGGAATGGAGGGCACAGACAGGTGCGTCTGGGAGTGGGGATTACGGTGGGGTGCTCAGGGTGGCAAGAGATGGCATGGTTCGACCGGAATCGAGGAGGGACGGTGGTCAGAGCAGTGATGGTGTGGGGCGAAATAGTCGCAGCCTGGAGGCAGAGAGAGGGAGGCGCTTGAGGGGAAATGGAGAGGAGGAGTGGGCGCTTTAACGTGCGTGGTCGCAGCGAGTAATGGCGAAGGCGTTAAGGCGAATTTAACCGCGGCATCAACGGTAGGAAACGGCCGGCGTCGTCTACGCGAGGAAGAAGAGGACGAGCTAGCTGCGTGGGGTCCGGCCGTCAGCGAGGAAGAGAGAGGGAGAGAGGGTCCACCAATCGGTGTCTCAGTGGGTGCGGTTTTAGGTAGAAAACGTTTCGCAGAGGGGAAAGTGTAGCTGGGCTGCGAATGGGCTTAGTGGGCTTGGTCGGCTGGGCTGTGGCTGACTTCATTTTTTTCTTTCAAATGCTTTTTCTTTTTCTGTTTCCATTTTCTGTTTTGAATTTCAAACAACAATCAAACATTTCAAACTAATTCAAACATTTACCATACTTTGCAATTTGAATTTGGTTTTGTTTAACAACATAAACCAATTTGCAAAATAAAATAATATTTTCATTTTTGGGTCCATTATTAATTAAATAAATAGACCATTGTTATTAAATCAAATAGATTTTGATTTATTCAAAACTCCATTTTGAAATCTAAAACAATATCAAAACCAAATCAGTAGGTTTTATTTGAGAATATAAAATACTTGGAAAACTTATTTGCATTAAATAAATAAGTTTTGATGGTTAATTAAAATAGTAAAACCTTTATTTATAAAACTTGGATATTAAATCCTTATTACTTTATTTAAGCATACCTTTACTATTTTTCTCAAATAGAAATATTTTATTTCAAAGTCTTGGCCAAGTTTTAATTTGGCTTATAAAATAATTCCTCATTTAATTTCTTCCTTCTCATTTTAAAATCAAATCTTTTATTAAAAGATTTTCAAAATAGTAATTCCAAATATTTTATTTTCCTTTATCAAATGTTTATCTTTTTAAATCTCTTTAGGGTTTTATTTGATCCAAATTGGTTTGAAGGTTTCCAATTGGATTTCAAAAAAGTTTCTTCTCATCCTGAAAATCAACAAAGTTTTATTTTATTCCTTTATTTATCACATTACAAGATTTGGAAAATATTGGGATGTGACATGTGTACACATATCATTGTCCGGAACCAAAGGCCCCGAAGTGACAAAAATTGGGACAACCGGAGGGGATGTTTGTGATATGAGGATCACGTGTGTTCACGGAGTGTTAATGCTTTGCTCCGGTGCTCTATTAAAAGGAGTACCTTAATTGCCAGTAGATTCCCTTGAGGCCCCGCTGCAATGGGCTGGCAGGATAAAAGATGTTGTGCAAGTTTTCATTGCGAGCACATATGACTATATATGGGACACATGTCTATGATTGTTTAGTACTTGGATGATTTATCTTATTTATCTGCAATTTCCCTAGATCTTGAAGTTACATGTTTAGACTTGTTCATGCAACGCCCGTCAATCCATCCCTATGCCTACCGCACTCATATCCTACTGTTTGCTACTATTGTTACTACTGCCTTCGTTTTACTGTTGTTGTCACTTTGCTATTGCTACTACGAAATTGTTGCTACTGATAAACTGTTGTGAGCAAGACTATTTCCAAGTGCAGCTGAATTGATAACTCAGTTGTTAAGGCTTATAAGTATTCTTTGGCTCCCCTTGTGTCGAATCAATAAATTGGGTAATACTACCCTCGAAGACTGTTGCGATCCCCTATACTTGTGGGTCATCACTAGTTTTTATGAAAATGATATTTTTAGTTTCCCAGCTTTAGAGGATAAAATTTGCTATGATGATACTAAACCTCCAATATATGATGATGACAATGATGAATATGATATTTTTAGTCCACCTAGTATTGAGGAGAAAATTTGCTATGATGATACTATACCTCCAACATATGATGATTACAATGATGAATATGATATCTTCAGTCCACCTACTATTGAGGAGAAAATTAATCATGATTACCATATGCCTCCTATATTTGATAATTATGGTGATGAGAATAATAATGATAGCTATTTTATTGAATTTGCTCCCACTACAATTAATAAGAATGACTATGCTTATGTGAAGAGTAATAATTATTTTATGCATGTAACTCATGATAAGAATGTTTTATGTGACAGTTATATCGTTAATTTTATTCGTGATGCTACTGAAAGTTATTATGAGATATAGAAATATGGTTTTATGTATCTCAACAATATTAAGTTACCCCTCTTTATGTTGAAAATTTTGAAGTTGAACTTGTTTTTCTTTCCTATGCTTGTTGCTTTGTGCTTTCATGACTTGTTTCTTTATAAGATTATTTTGCATAGGAAGTGGGTTAGACTTAATTTTTTTTTGAATTTGCTTCTTGATGCTCTCTTTTACTTCAATTCATATTTCTCATGTGAGCATCTTCTCAAAACTATCAAGCCTAGCTAAAAGACATTAAAGAAAAGAGTTTATGGGAGACAACCCACTGTTTTATTTTAGTAGGTTTCCATTTTTGTTGATTCTTAGAAGTTATTACTTTAATAACCTCTCCTTATCCTTTTTGTGTGGTTTTTGTGCCACGAATAACCTCTAATGAGAGAGAAGTAAGATTTGGGGAAGTTGCTGTCCCGAGACAGATTTATGTGCTTCACTGTAAAAATTCGTGAAAAATCCCTGTACGTAGAATTGAGCTGTAATTTTCTGAGATTATGCCCCAGGTTGTTATCTAACTTTAGTTAGTTCAACACTTTTTTATTTGAGAAACATAAGGTTTTCGAAAAAATTAGTTTTTACCTGCTGGTCTGTTTTAACAGATTTCTGCCATTATTTGTATTTGCCTCTTATCGGTTTCTTTTTGAGTTCTCTTTGATCACTTGAGATTTTAAAAGGAAATTGCTATAGTAAGCTTGTGTTTTAATGAAAGTTTTACTTGAGTTGAAACTTAACCCAATCTTGAATACACTAATGTTGCTAATGAAGATTGTGTGAAGTTTTGTATGAAGGAAATTTTCAAGTGTAGGGGAAGAATGATAGAATGAGATGAAGGATGGACAAAAGCTCAAGCTTGGGGATGCCAACCCGTTTCACCCCAAGAAATATTCAAAAGGTACAAGCGTCAAAACTTGGGGATGCCCAAGGTATCTCCTTCTTCATCAATAAAAATCTCAGGTCTTTTTTCTAGACACTTTATTTTTATTGCTTCATGCACTATTGTGTTGTTCTTGGAGCGTCTTTTTTTATTTTTAGTTTTAGTTTGTTTGGTTTGCTGCAATAAGTTAGTTGGATCCCAGCACACTTCTTTTGGCGAGAGACACACTCCGTTTTCATTGCCTAGAACACTCTAGTTTTCACTCTGATTGTTCTATGAGTGTTCACTTTTGCTAGCACTGTGTTTAGCTTTAGTTTTCTTATGCTTTTTGCTTAGAACTTTTTAGTTATTCTTTGAATATTTGTGAGACAAGCTCACTGATCTTTATTGATTATTATCCTTGTGAGTTGTTTCAGATAAGTCGATTGGTGTTGGAAAAGGGTAGGAAGCTTCATGCTTTAGTGCTACAAAAAGAAGCTTGTTTTGACTGTGGCCTAGACTTTATCATGTCATGTTAGATGTTGCTTTGACCATATGCTTAGTGATTATTGGTGTAGCATGACTTGTTCGAAACAATTGAGATTGCTTAGTGTGCCTTGAAAGAATCATGCATTGTTTTAGCATACAAAAGCATAATATTGTGGTATTCTGCATTGATGCTTTGTTTGGGTTGACTTGGCACATGCTTACACCATATTATGACTATTAACCAGTCACCTTAGCCTCTATGATCATTTATTTTTTGACTTGTGATACCACTTTATGCTTTGGTTGATAATGTTTTGTCGCTTTGCTGATTATGGCCATTATTGCTCTCTTAGTTGGTGGCTCCCAGTCTTTTGCTAGCCTCCACCTGTACTGAGGAAGCTCTACTCATGCATCCAAATCCCAAGAAACCAAGTTATTCCAAAGAGTCCACTATAAATTCCTATGCATGGTATGTTACACCATTCCAAATATATTCATGTTTTTATCTATCTCCAAATTAAACTTGTTATGAGAAAATTAGTGATTAAAGCTCTCACAAACTTGATGGCACACTTTACTTTCTTGCACCTAATAATCTTGAACCATTGTGTCATCTATGTTGTATATGCTTGCACTTATAAGTTGAGAATTAGCAGAACCATGATGTCATGGGGAACGCTTTCAACACCTGTACATATTACCCAGTTGATATCATGATCTTTTGTTTATGGATGTCGGCGGTGTGAAATCAAAGGGGAGCTTGTAAGTTCATGGAGTATTATAAATGTGTTAGAGAAACGCCTAGGCGGCTAGCCTAAGCCATGCCTAATCACGGTAGAAACTTGCAGCATCACCATAGTGAGCAATCCATGAAGCATCTTCAGAAAAAAAAATATAGAAAAAAATAGCACCATACTCATGGTAAATAAAAAGATCGTTGAGATGCTCACTGTCTGTTGCCTTGTCATTTAGATATGGGATATCTCCCGTGTCATGGGGAAAGGGATACCCCGTTGGCTGTTCTCTATGATACACATATACTTACAATGACAAGAACTTTCTTGTGACTAAAGTTGAGTAGCATGAGGAACGACCCTCGTACTCAAGGGACATGAGATTCCCAACTTATGATCTGTCAAGCATATATTTCATATTTGTTTCACTTTAACCTTAATCACTTGAAGATACTTATGATAGGGGCAATGAGAACTGAAAGCTAATAAGTACCATAATCTTTGGAAGCTCTTTATGAAACTTGAAATCCCTGCTTCCCTTTATGAAGGGCTTTTCTTCTTACTTTTATGTTGAGTCTCCACCTTCTATCTTTATGCACCAATTAAGAGAGCATAGTTGTCATTCTTAATTTTATGTGCATTGTCCCAAAACTTATTGATTGATTCATAATGTTGATATTGCTTCTTGTATTATTTGTATCTAGTCACCCTTATGAACTTTGAAAGTGTCCTATGCATTTATGCTTTGCTATTCCATGAGGGACAAGCTGAATACCACACATGCTATGTTTTCTGTATGTAAAACAAACAAACGTCTTTCAATGCATTGTTATTCATGATCTTTGTTTGTACATTTTCATGTTACAACATAGTTGCTATCTCTTATTGTTAGAACTACATCTTTCATGCTTATGTTTAGAGTATTATGATCCCAGCTATCAATGCTTTACAATAGTTTGATCATGATTGTGATGGTGCATGTCACCTCAAAAATTATTCTTTTTATCACTTACCTACTCGAGGACGAGCAGGAGTTAATCTTGGGGATGCTTGATACGTCATAAATGTATCTATAATTTTTGATGCTCCATGCTTGTTTTGTATAAACTTTTTTATGTTTTGTCTACATTTTGAGGTATTTTTATACATTTTCTGAAACTAACCTATTGACAAGATGCCACAGTGTTAGTTGCCTGTTTTTTGTTGTTTTTTATTTTGAAAATCTAGTAAGTAAATATTCTCGGAATTGGACAAAACAAAAGCCGAAGTGCCTATTTTTCCAGACGCAACACCGAGCCCAAAGGAGAGACAAAGGGGAGCCACGAGGCGGCCACACCATAGGGTGGCGTGGGCCCACCCTAGGTCGCGCCAGCCCATGGTGTGGGACCCTCGAGGATCCACTGACCTTGCCCTTTCGCCTATATATGCGTCTCCCCAAGACGTAAACCCAACGCGGATCAGATCTCCACAAAAAGTTACGCAGCACCGCCGCCACCGAAGAGGAGATTCGGGGGGACAAAAGTCTCTATTCCGACACCCTGCCGGGACGGTGAATTTCCCTCGGAGCCATCCCTATCGACTCCACCGCCATCTCCATCTCCGTTGCTAACTCTCATGAGGAGGAGGGAGTAGTTCTCCCTCGAGACTAAGGGCTCTACTGGTAGCTATGTGTTCATCTCTCTCTCTCTATGCGTGATCTTATTATGGTCATGAGCTTTGTAATCAAGTAGATCTACTCTGCTACTCAAGTGCTTTAATTGTAATATCCGGTTATCCCCACGTGTGTGAAGTTAACAGTGTGCACACCGTGTGGCACTTAGGCTAAAGATTATAGAAATACTTATCATGAGTTATATTTTGAGTTGGATGTCTCTATGAAATTGCGGTGTTTGTTGGAACCATCTAGCGCTCAAGGTGACAGTGTGGGGTTACCTAGATGGGGAATGCAAACTTTAAGGAGAGCTTTTGTAGCCCTGCCATGGATTGGAGTTGTCTAACCGGAGAGTAGTTCGGAGTAGCATAATGAAGAGAAGATATTTATATGAGAGTGTCCACTAATGAAAGTATGATCCCTAGGAATTGTTTCTAAACATTGAAACACCGTTTACAACCAGTTCTGTTACATGTTTGCTTGCTGCCATCTTTATTTCAGATTGCAATTACCACTTATAATCATCCATATTACTTGTATTTCACTATCTCTTCGCTGAACTAGTGCACCTATATACCTGAAAAACGTATTGGATGTGTTGGGGACACAAGAGACTTCTTGTATCTTGATTGCAAGGTTGCTTGAGAGGGATACCTTTGACCACTTTCTCCCTGAGTTTGATAAACCTTGGGTAATCCACTTAAGGGAAACTTGCTGCTGTTCTACAAACCTCTGCACTTGGAGGCCTAACACTGTCTACAAGAATAGAAGCATGCATAGACATCATAGCCCCCTCCCACTAGCGAGGTGGGCATGGGGATGCTGGCTCTGATACCAATTGTCAGCGTCACAAGCCTTGCTCCACACACTCGTGTTGAGTTTAGGCGTTTATGCGCATACACTCCACTATAAGTGGAAAGCCCACTCCATCCCAAAAGCTCGGACTAAAGGGAGGAGAGGAACTCTCCCTTATAAAGCTGGTTGTAGCCCCCTCCTGCTAGCGAGGTGGGACTAAAGGTTGATGACAACGCTTGGTACCTAACAAGATTAGTCCTCCATGGCCATCCCAGCCTTGTCTAGCTTAGATCGAATCGGATCTAGCTGGAGCCATGACCTCTGGACGCATGTAGCCTACCAAGGCCCAGCCCGCCTGCCAAATCCAGCCAGGGATCAGGGGAGGCCCTGCATATGAACATGGGCGAGCTCCTCAGACGGGCACCGCGCGGCTACGAGCTGGCGAAATAGGGGGAGCAAGACCTGAGGCCGCACATGGTCTAGGCAGGGACAGACTAGGGAGACCCTTCTCCTCCAACCATCAAGCTTCTGTGTTGTTCACACTCGTCGCTAAGACACCGATGCAACACCACTAACGGCCAAGGCCCCCAAGCACCTGGCGACAAGCAGACCAAAGCTCAAGACACCTGACTGCGTCGCCGAGGCTTGACCCGAGCTCGCGTCGTCCTCACCGCCTGCCAAGGCAGCAGTAGTCACCGAGGGTGCGCAACCACGCTGACTATGGTCCCCCGCATCGTTCAGAGTCCCCTGTAGACCGGAAGAGGAGCACGCCGACCGTTGACAGCTAGATCTGGGCTGAGCCACATCTGGCCGCTGCCACCACCGCGAAGCCCTCCATGTCGTCGCGTCGCACCCATGACCTCCGCCGCCGATGCCCGTCACCGCGTCCTACGCCAGCGCGTCGCCTCCACTCGAGCGGCCAACCCGAGCTATCCACCTCCGAGCACCGAGAGAGAAAGCCCGTCAACGCGCCTCGGCGACAGCGAGGGGGAGGGGTGGGTTTGCCAGAGGCTAGGGTACCCCCCCCCCCCCCCCCCCCCGTGTCGCTAGTGGGAGTGACACAGGATAGGGGTCCTCAAGTAAGCTGTTTTTCCTCAAGCAAGCTCAGTTCAGAGTAGTTCATTTTGAGATCATATGCACTTCCCGTGTGGCTTTCTTGCAAGCACTACTCATGCACCTCCATTAGCTAGTAGTATACAGTAATAACAAAGGAAAAAAAAGAGAGCATATTATTGCCTTTTGGTTCCGGTGTGCTACCACTAATCCGCTATAGGTATAAGTTTAGTCGATGACCTCGATCGTCATGGTTAGTTCATGTGATTCACTACTCAGCTCAGGTCTCAGGCGATGTTGGGCGGTGGCACGGCGCCGCTGTCGTACGCCATGACGGGCGTGCCGGTCTCGTCGCTGGTGGGCATGTTGTAGGAGCAGCTGGCCGACGCCTCCACCTGGTCCTGCGGCGCCGGCGCCGGCACCATCTCGGACTGCAGCGCCGGCATGTACTGGTCGTCAGGCCCCAGGCAGTGCTGCATGAGAGGGAAGGGCGTGTTGGGGATGAGCGTGGACAGCAGCTCCGTGCAGGTGTAGGCCTGCCGCCACGCGTCCGCCTGGCTGCTGCTGCCCGCGACGTCGCTCACGCCGCACGGGTCGCCGCCACCGCCGCCGCCGTGCAGCCCGGCCACCTGCGAGTTGGCGTCGTACACGTCCTGGTCCCTGCCAGAGCGAAACAGAATGATCGTTTCCGTCTCACACCGTACCACTAGTAGTGACGACGTGTCAGGTAGCCGTGTGTGCAAATGTAGTACGTAGGGTACCTGAGATAGATCATGGGGTCGGTGGCGCCGAAGATATGGTGGCCGGCGTTGGGCCCGCCCTCCGTGGCCCACAGCGCGGCGTCACCGGCGAACGAGCCCATGCCTTCCGCCTGCGCCGGGTGCACGTACATCGGCGCGCCGTTCGCCCCCTGCATCGCATCGCCATCCGATTCGTATCGTGAGAAATCAATACAGCATATCCTCTCCGTATCAACACATTGATTTGATTGATGATACTAACGTGAGATCCTACGCATTTCAGCGCAAGATCTCCTACGTAGTATCTTCTCAATGCGATCTCTTCAGCGATGGCAAAATCTCCGTGGCATCAATATAATTTACCTGCATCCCGGGCGCCGTCGGGTCGAACGGGGCCATGTGATTGCTCAGCAGGTAGTTCTGCGACTCGGTCGTACGTCGGAGAAATCCAACTGTTATTAATTCGTGGATGACGAGATCGAGAAGGGAATTTGATTGATTCAGAGAGGATCGTGTGTGTACCTTCCTCTCGACGACGCGGGTGAGCATGTCCATTAGGAACTTCTCGCAGCCGTCGATCTCGCTCGTGGAGCCGAACGCCGCCGGATCAGGCTCGAACAGCCTGCGCAGAAATGAATTAAGTGTCACGAGATTGAGGTGTACGTAGGTATATATGTATGTAATGTATCCACGAAAGGAAATTACCGTGTACCTGAGTCGTTCCTCGGAGATTTGCAGCTGCTGTTGCGAGGCGTATATCTCATGCTGAATCTCCTGCAACTCGCACAAGAAATTCAGGTTAATTGGGCCGGCGAGATGCACATGTATATATGGAGGTTGCAATTGCAATTGAGGAGGTCTGAACTTTCCTCACCTCTATCTTCTCGTTCAGTGCCCCCGGGCTGACACGGAAAAACAAGAACCCGATTAGCATGTCAAAGAAGAAAAAGAGATGAAATTGGAACAATGATGAATACTAGCAGTACGTACTTTGCTAGCTGCGTGGCCATGTCGCTCTCGCGCTTGAGCCTCTGGAGCATGCTGATGAGGTACTGCATTGGATTTGTTACACGAGTGATGGTGAAAAAAATAGAATGACGAAATTACTTGACGAGTGATGCAGCAGCAGCAGCAGCCCGCTGGTCTTTCTCACCTCCCGATTCTGGATTGGTCTGCGCGCGGTGGTGGCAAATCAAGAAAACAAAACAAAATCAGTCACACATGCATTGTTACGGCGGCAACGATGATCATCGAAATTGTCAGTGTGGCACTCACTCGCCCCTGTCGTGGTCCGACATGTTGAGGTACCGGAGAAGCACGTCCTCCACCCTGACGGACGAACGCATGCAGCCAAGAAATCAGAGACACTAAGGAAACGAATCATTGAAATTGAAGGGGGAATGAACGAACCCGTGGCGTCCGGAAAAGGGGCATAGGCGTCTTGAGGGGGAGAACATGAGGAGGGCGATGTCGATGTCGCAGAGGACGGAGAGCTCGTAGGCCTTCTTGATGAGGCCGTTCCGGCGCTTGGAGAAGGTGACGTGCCGGTTGGTGTTGTTCTCGATCCGCTTGATCGGCAGCTTCACGCGGCCCATCGTCGTCGCACCAGCACCAGGGCGAAGCGGCGCGCGATCTGCGACGGGAGGAGGAAAATAACAACAAGGAGGGTCGGAACGGCAGTGAGGCGAGGTTTATATACGTGCAGCCGATGCGAGGCGCGAGCGCGGGCGAGCGCGCGCGCGAGAGAGAGGGGCTGTGTGGGTCTGGGCGCGGAGCCGGCAGGACGAGGAGGAGGAGGGGAGAATGGAGATGGCGATCGATCGATCGAGCCGAACCTGGTCAATCAGGTCAAGGCGTGGGTGGGTGGGAGCGGTCGTAGGAGCGGCAAAGACGGGGCGAGGTTGAGCCAGGTGGAGGGACTACGCGTCTGGTCCATGTGCGCTGCGGCGTGTGTCTGTCTAGTAGTAGAGTATACATCCCCATCCCCCCCTCGGCTTCGGGTACACGACGTCCATCGTACACATTCAGGCGCGTGCTATCTATCTATCCCAGAGAGTCCACCCTAAGTTCAAAAAAAAAAAAAGAGAGTCCACCCTCCCGAACCTCCCGGGGCCTGCCGATCCGCTCCGGGTTTAGGGCGTCGGCTTCACGCGCCGACGGCGGCTCCTCAGCTTCCGCGTGACACTGCTTCTAGTGTCAAAATTGGCAGGTTTAGTTTGTACTATACTTCTAGTGTCAAAATTTTCAAGAAGAAAGTAAAGCACACAAGCAAAACTATATAATGTGGAGGATATAGAAAAAAAATGCACCATTCTAAACAACATTTCAACGACAACACTATCCCCGCACACTATCCAACAACATGTCACTCGCCGCCGTGTGTGGTGTTTGCTCTAACTTTGACAAATTATCAATCACTCTCATAGCCCATGAACTTGAGGAACTGCAACAATCATCATCGCACCTTCAACGACCGTAATTGTTGTGGGCTTTCAACATGGTTGTGCCACCATGATGAGTCATGCCATTGTCTTCAGCTTTCCAGCCTTCTTAGGGGAGAGCGGAGATTCCCTATTTGCATCTTGTTTCTCTATAGAAAATTGTTGAAATATGGTTAATTGATCAGATCGACCCAAACTACCAAATTACATATTCCCGATTTGCATCCATGTCAGATCATCTAAGGAATGAGAAACATATGCAAATAGACAATTATTGTTTCTTTATTTGTATTTCATAAGTGAGAATCACTGCCACTCCGGCATTATGTTGCCCTGCAAACTTCATGGAACCGGCCAGCAACCTTTGACACATTTATTATTTTTGTGGAACTCAACAAATTAGTTTCATGAGAATACATATCACAGATTGTTCATTGAGAGCACATATTGACATATTATATGGAGAGCTACAAAAATTGAAATTATTTTCTCCAAGTAAAAAAGCATATAGGACTGGAATAAAATGACAGTTATGTCTATCCTAACAACATTAAGCTAGAATAGTTAAGCTCTAGGTACCAACATTAAGTATTTTTCATTTTTTGCAAAAGAAAAAATCTAAATAGAATAGTAAATAAAGTTAGTGCATGTATAAGGTAAATCTATCGAAAAATAGTGAAGAAACTCTCTAAACAACTTCATGATTCCAAAACCAGGTCATTCAATTTTTGGCAAACCAGTCATAAAGTGTTTTTCTTATCTGCAGCAAAAATGAAAATAATACAGCAAATGAGCCCACCAGCTTCCTCGTGGAGACAAGCTTGGTAAGGACAATGTCCGAAGGCACACACGTCGACCTTGTCGCTGATCTTGTTGTGCATGAAGTACTCAGGAGACAAGTACCTGAAGCAGTTGCCAAACAGGCACAAGTTCTGGTTGGGAGTCTTCTAAAATGGAATACTGTAGGTATTTAACGTCTGTGTGGATCCCATGATGCTAGTTATTTCCGCTGTCCAGATAATCCAGGGCACACACGACTTCTTTCTCACCTGCACATGCGGCAATATTAATCATCAAAATTCGCGATTCCATAATGCCAGCCTCCCGTATGAAGTGTGAGTAGTTCCACCTTGGACTACGGGTCCATGTAGTAGCTAGATGGTTGTATCTCCTCCTTTGTGCTTTCATGTTTAGATCTTGTGAGCTCCATTCATGATCAAGATCTCATCTATTTGTAATTATGCATGTTGTGTTTGCGGGGATCCGATGAATATTGAGATTACTATGTCAGATTGATTAATGGTTTTGTCTTATTTATTATATCATGTCTGTGTTGTTTGTGATCTTGCATTCTCTTCGTTGTTAGTAGCTATCTTGTCCAAGTAGTTGCTAGTGACTCCAAGATAGGGTATTTATGCTCGATAGTGGGTTCATGCCTCTATTTAATCTAAGGAAAGTGACAGAAATCTCTAAAGTTGTAGATGTGTTGTTGCCACTAGGGAGAAAACAACGGTCTCTTGTTCATGAAACAAGTGGATTGTTTACCTTACACACTTTGCTTAAAGCAGTTGTCTGTTGCTTGCAACTTAATACTGGAGGGGGTTCGGATGATAACCCAAAGGTGGAATTCTAGTCATAGATGTAGTTGGATGGCGGTCTATGTATCTTGTTGTATTGCCCAATCGAATCTCATAGCATCATGAATGTCTAGTATTGTATTGTCATGCCTTGCTTAGTCCTGTAAATTGCCCTGATGTAATTTGTTTACCCAGCATGCCATCTTTTTTATCTAAGGAGAAAACCTCTAGTGAACTATGGACCCTGGTCCCATCTTTACCATTGATACATCTTCCACTGTTACTGCTTACTTGCTGCAAACCACCATTACCTTCCACACCATATAGTTAATCCTTTGTTACAGCAAACCGGTGAGATTGATAACCTCACTGTTCGTTGGGCAAAGTCTTGAGTTTGTGTTGTGCAGGTCTCCAAGTTGCTAGCAACACCTTTGAGTCGTTTCCTTCCTCCTACTAGTTCAATAATCTCGTTTTCTTACTGAGGGAAAACTTGCTGCTGTACTCATCATACCTTCCTCTTGGGGTCTCCCAACAAAGTGTTCATGCACTCATCAAGCCTTTTTCTGGCGCCGTTGTCGGGGAGTCAGGACGTCTTCACAAGGGGAGTCCTTTTCAACCTTTCTCTTTACTTTGTTTTTGTTTTTCTTAGTTTCTTTTTCTTAGTTTTGTTCACCTCTTTTTATCAAAAACTCAAAAAAATAGTTTAGTTTGGTTTGCTTTCTCTTATCAAAAACACAAAAAAATTAGTTCCTGCTCTAGTTGCTACCATGTCTGGTTTTGGTCCAATCCCTATTTCACCTATGGAAAGGATCTTTACTTTCAAGCAAGGAAGTGAAGAGAGTTTCAAAAAAGCTTGGTCTAGAATCTCTGCTTTACAAAGGGAAACTAGGCCTAAGATGAGTCTTAGCTTGGTTATTAATAGTTTCTACAACGGTATTGCTCTTTGTTATAGATATGCTTTGGATGCTGTAGTTGAGAAAGATATTTTTTGTTGTACTGAGGATGAAGCTTTAGATGCTATAAAGAAGTCGATTATAATTTATAATATGGTTGGCAAGTCTGATTCTTCTTTTATAGACATTTATGCTAGGTTGAACACTCTTGAGTCCAGTACTGCTGCTTTGAACAGTTGCTATCACACACTTAGAGAGCACCATGGTTATGTTCCAAAAAATTTTGAGCCTTCAAAGTGGTTTCCTACAATAAAAGTTTCTATAAATAGTGCTGACATGGTTATACCCTACGGGTACACGACATTAGCATACCTGGTCCAGCCCAAGGAAGGCCCACAAGAATATACGTGGCCCATGAAGATTTTCGGGTGGCCCAAGCCCATGATGTCTTTGGATCCTTGGAGAGCAAAGAACAGATAGAATATTCAAAGGGACAAACCCTAAACCTGTAACCGACTCGATCTATGCCCGGGACCTGCCTACCTCTATATAAAGGCTAGGAGGGCACAACGAGGAGGCTCTCTCTCTCATACCACCGCATACACACCTCCACGCCAGATTGCATCTGCGCACCCCTGTAACTTTCGGTTCCGCCGTAATCAAGAGCAGATAAGCATGAGCAGGGTTTTCCCTCCGGGGGCCTGAACCTGGGTAAATCTCGTTTCCCATAGTTTCTTGTCTGTTAACCGTTCCGCGATCTCCAGCACCCCCACCTTCTCCAAAACCCAAGATCATAACAATGGGCATTGACGAGATCGATCCTCGTCAATTGGCGCCGTCTATGGGAACTGGGGGCACTGATTGTGCGATCGTGACGGTCCCGACCAAAGCGATCTACAACTCCTCGGCGACGAAGAGCCATCTCCTCTTTGGCGCTTTCGACTTCACCACCCACTCGCCAGCCACCATGAAGGACTTCGAGCCCGTAGGCGACGGGCTCGAGATCCTGTTCGGGAGCTTCTGCTTCCAGGTGGGACAGACCGGCACTCTCCGCCTACCAGAGCGGGTGCCACTGCCATTGATCATGCCCGCCTCATGGGCTCCGCATCCCGTGCTACGCACGTCAACATCGACAGATGAGTCATACGAAAGCAGCAACTGCAACTCAGATCTGTGTGATCCTCCATCGGATGAAGGAACCTACGGTTCCGGATCCGAAAGCTACGGCAGCAGCGATCCGACCTACGGATGCTACCAATGCGCCGTGGTCATCCAAAGCGACGTGGAGCAACAACCACCAGGTTTGCATGCCCATGTACTACCACCCAACCCGCAGGGTAGAAACGGCGAAAACAGGAGAAACCAATCCCCCCCGACGAACGAGGACGACTCTGAGGCCAATCGGGGAATCCACCTCAGCAAGGAAGGATGGAACCAAGCACGCGAAGCCGTGGCGGGCAACAAGATCTTGACTGTGGGTTCCTCACGGGACCTACTGATGGCATACCACCTGCTCCTCATCGAAGAGCACAAAAAGCAGGCGAAGATGCAAGAGGTACTCGACAAATGCAAGCAAGCAGCCTTGGAGTCCAGCGTGCGGCGAGCTGCGCTCTCTGCCATGGGCGGCTCCATCTCACACGGCAAAAACGCCAACAAGCATTGTTCTCGCGTAGAGAACATGGACCCCGCTGCACGTCGCGAGGTGACCCAAACCCTCAACACGTCCTTTATGGAGATGGACGCCAACGGAAACGTCATCCCGAAGACGCCGCAAGCTGTGATCATGGCAGCCACCACATACCTTGCGTCCCATCCACCTCCTGTAGGGGACCCGAAGAGGGCCATGCACAATTCCTCATTAGCCGGACTCGGACTCGTTGGAGCTGCGCTCCATGGGGAAGCTCCTGCAGAGCCGAAAAAGAAGGTTGCGGTCAGATTCAACCGCAGCCCCACACCCTCATCCGACGAGGAGGAACACAACCTTCCTCGACGGCACAAGAGCTCACGACAACGCAGCCGCGACTACGACGCTCGAAGCGAACTCACTCAACGCAAGATCTACAAGGCACGTGCCAAGCGCGTGTGCTCATCCGAATCTGAAGAGGATGACGATGAAGGAGAACTCTACGGGGCTCGATGCTTTAGCAGATCTGTTAGGCGGACGCGGATGCCGAGGAACTTCAAGCTTCCTTCGGACACTCCAAAGTTTGATGGCACGCAAGACCCTAAGGTGTGGCTCATCGACCACTTGTCATCCGTCAAGTTGCACGGCGACAACAAAAACACCGCCCTACAATGCCTTCAGCTGCAGCTGACAGACGCAACCCAGATTTGGCTCAGTAGCCTATCCTCGGGATCCATCCGAAGCTAGGAGGAACTAGCGTACAGTTTCATCCGAAACTTCAAGGGCACCAGCAAGAGGCCAGCCTCGATCGAAGGGCTGCGGGCCTGCACCCAACGAACGGGCGAATCCATTCGCTCGTATATACTACGCTGATCCAACATCAAGAACTCCGCGGCACACATCTCTGAAGAGAGAATAATCGACGCCTTCAAGGATGGCGTCAAACGCCAGGACTTCATGGAAGAACTTGGGCGTGTCAAGCCCAAGACACTCGACCACCTCATGGACATCGCCAACAGGTGGTCAGATGGCGAGGACTCCGTCCACAGAGCACATTTGGAGGAGGAAGATGACTATGGCTGCTGAAGCGAGCGCCGTAGCAAGCGAAGATCGCGCGTCTACGACAATCGCGACGGACCCGACATGGTCACGGATGGCTACGCCGACCACCGCAGTGAAAGCAACCGCATGAGCAGCAGATACCACGGAAACAACTTCCGTGATGGAGGACGCCCAACGCAAACGTGGCAACGCCGTGGCCGCGACGACGAGCCCTTAGCATACGACAAATTGTCGGGCCCATGCACCATCCACTTCTACATCGACAAGAAGGATGGCAAAAAGAAGGTCAGACACATGCTCAAAGACTATCGCGAGTTCCAGAAACTCAGCGAGAGCATGTCCCAGATGAGACAGCAAGCCCTGAACCCTGGGTACGGGCACGCACCCGCACCAGGTGACATCTCCCACGGAGCTCCTCCGGCACCACCCGTGTGACCTTCGAATCACCCGATCGCACCCGCGCAGAACAACAGCGGAAATGGGTACCCCGCGCCAAAAGGGTCATTGATGATCCAAAAGGGGCGCCCAACAAACAGGGTGCAAAAGAAAATCACCCGCCAAGTCAGGTTGGCTGCGACCGCTCCACCCGCCATCCCTGAGTACCTCAATGGTTCGAAGTCCTGCATAACATTCAGCCGTTCGGATCACCCCCGCCAGATCCCTCGCCTAGGTCATGCTGCCATGGTGCTCGAGGCGCAGATCGGAGGGTTCGAGATGAGCCGTGTCTTCATGGACGGCGGCAGCGACATCAATCTAATGTTTGCTAGCACCTTAGCAGCAATGCGGATCCTGCTGTGCAGTCTGGAACAATCCGACACACGTTCCACGACATCGTACCAGGAAAGGGCATATTCCCCCTAGGAAAGATATGGCTCGACGTCATCTTCGGCAAGCCCGACAACTTTTGGTGTGAGCGACTCGAGTTCGAAGTGGTGGACTGGCCATCACAGTACCACGCTATCCTCGGGCGCGTGGCATTCGCAAGGTTCCTAGAAGTACCGCACTATGCGTACCTGCTACTCAAAATGCCAGGACCTACAGGCGTCATCACGGTCCACGGGAGCTTCACCCGGTCGGATCACTGCGACAGGGACTTCAACAGAATCTCCCAGTCATTCGGCATGCAGGAGGAGCTCATAAGGCTCCGAGAGGTGACAGACAACGGGGCACTCCCAGTCTCAAGGCAGAACGCACCTGACATGTCGTTCGACTCAACAGTCAACGCGAAGAAGGTGCAGGTCCACCCGACGGATGCCTCCAAGACGGTGCTGATCGCCAACGATCTCAGCCCCGCATAGGAAAGCACGCTCATTGAATTCCTTCGTGAGCGCTGGGAAATCTCTGCCTGGTGTCCTGTGGACATGCTAGGAGTTCCTAGGGAATTCGCCGAGCACGCACTCAATGTGTTCCCAGATGCCAAACCCCTCAAACAGTCCATCCGACGATTGTCTGAACCATGGGCAGAAGCCATTGGAGTCGAAGTCAACAGACTGCTCGACGCTGATTTCATCATGGAGATCAAGGAAAGCGAATGGCTGGCCAACACCGTGATGGTCCCTAAAAAGGACACGGACATCCTGCGGATGTGCGTGGACTTCACATCACTGAACAAGCACTGCCCGAAGGATCATTTCCCTCTCCCTCGGATCGATCAGATCATTGATTCGACTGCAGGATGTGAGAAACTCTCCTTCCTCGACTCCTACTCAGGCTACAATCAGATTCGATTAAAGGTCGAAGATCAGGAGAAAACGCCGTTCATCACGCCGTTCGGAGTATTCTGCTATAATACAATGCCTTCAGGCTGAAGAACGCAGGTGCCACGTACTAGCGGTGCATGCAAGCATGCCTGAAGAGCCAGATCGGCTGCAACATACAAGTCTATGTCGACGACATAGTAATCAAAACAAGGGAGGCCAAGACACTGATCGACGATCTCTGCGAGACGTTCGACAACCTTGATCACTACAAGATCAAGCTAAACCCAGAAAAGTGCGCCTTCGGCGTCCCATCTGGCCAGCTGCTTGGCTACTTCATCTCCCAGCGAGGGATTCAGGCGAACCTGCTGAAAATCCAGGCCATAATGGCCATGGAGAAACCGAAAAACCTCAAAGGTGTCCAACAACTAGCTGGACGCATCGCGGCGTTGAGCAGATTCATCAGCCGCATGGCTGAAAAGGCACTGCCTTTCTACCAGCTGCTACGCAAAGCAGACAAATTCGAGTGGACGCCTGAAGCGGACGACGCATTCGAAGATCTGAAGCGATTGCTCTCCACCTCGCCTGTCCTGGTCACACCAAAGGAGCGCGATCCTCCACTGCTATACGTAGCAGCCACACATCAAGTGGTAAGCACCGTGCTCGTGGTCGAACGACCCGAAGATAGCAAGACTCATGGGGTCCAATGCCCTATATACTACCTCAGCGAGGTATTGACACCAACAAAGCAGAGGTACCCTCACTACCAGAAACTCGCCTACGGCGTGTTCATGACGGCTCGTCGGCTGAGTCACTATTTCCAGGAGCATCAGGTGATGGTTGTCAACGAAGCACCTTTGAACAGCATCCTGAACAACCCAGAGGCCACAGATCGTGTGGCCCTGTGTGGCATCGAGCTGTCCCCTCTAGACATAGTCTACGAGAAACGCCACACGATGAAATCACGGGTCCTACCGGACTTCCTCGTCCACTGGATGGAGCTACAGCTTCCGGACACCCCGGACATGACACAGTCATGGACGATGCACTTCGATGGCTCCAAGCACGAGGCTGGAGCAGGAGCTGAGGTCATACTGAAATCCCCACAAGGCGACAATATGAAGTACGTCCTCCGAATGAAATTTTGAGCTTTCAACAACGAAGCCGAATACGAGGCCCTCATCCATGGCATGAGGATGGCCAAGATCTATGGCGCAACGCGCCTGGTCATCTACGGTGACTCGAACCTCGTCGTCCAGCAAACGATGAACGAGTGCCACGCACACGCCGCCAACATGATCGTGTACCGCGCGCTCTACAACTCACTCGAAGGAGACTTTGACGGCTGCGACCTCCGGCACGTTGGAAGAGAAAGCAACGAAGAACCCGACAGACTCGCCAACATCTGCTCCACATGTGCACGGGTGCCACCAAGTGTGTTCCTCGAACAGATCTGTGTGCCATCCATCAAAAGGAAATTCCCCAAGGGATCACCCGAAGAAGCAGGGCACTCGGGGGCTTCGCTACCCGAAGGACAGGAAGGACCCGAAAAGCTCGACACAGAGGTCGCAGTGGTCAACCTGATGCAGGTCATGACAGTCGAAGAAACATGGACGCAGCCATACCTGCGGTACCTAATAAACAGGGAAGTGCCTGATGACCCGACAGATGCCTGGCGCATATCTCCCCGTCCAAGGCCTTCACCAGCATCAATGGCAAGCTGTATAAGCGCATCATTTCGGGTGTACTCCAAAGGTGCGTCACCATCGGTTACGGAAAAACCATCCTCCAAGACATCCACGAGGGCATCTGCGGCCATCACGCAGGCATCCGCGTCCTCGTCGCCAAAGCTCTACGAGTTGGGTTCTACTGGCCAACGGCCATGAACGATGCCAAGGACATCGTCCGAAGGTGCAATGGGTGCCAGAGGTTTGCAGACAAACCGCATGCACCAGGATCAGAGCTCAGGCCCATACCCTTGGCCTGGCCCTTCGCCCAATGGGGCCTCAACATGATAGGAAAACTGCCCAAGTCCTCGAAAGGAGGCCACGCCTACCTCCTGGTCGCAGTCGACAAGTTCACCAAGTGGATCGAGGCCATGCCCGTTACCAACCAAAAGGGTAAAACGGCCGTGAAGTTCTTCCAATCCATAGTCTATAGGTTCGGCGTGCCGCACAACATTATCACCGACAATGGGTCGAACTTCATCTCCAAAGAATTCCAGGACTTCTGCGAAGGCCTTGGGATCAACATATCATACGCCTCTGTGGCACACCCGCAAACCAACGGGCAGGTTGAAAAGGCCAACAGCCTCGTCGGCGGCGGCATCAAGAAGCGCCTACTGATCCCACTTGAGCGGCTTGCGGGGGCATGGGATGAAGAGCTACCCTCCGTCTGATGGAGCTTGCGCACAACACCGAACAGCTCAACTGGCTACACACCTTTCTTCATGGTGCACGGAGCCGAAGCCGTGTTGCCTGCAGAAGTACGCCATAAGGCCCCACGGGTCGTCATGTACAGCAAAGCCGAATCGACGGCCGCACTCGAATACGCCGTCGACACACTCGATGAGGCACGCGACATCGTCGCGGCTCGATCGGCGGTCTACCAGCAGAGCCTCCACAACTATCACAGCTGTCGGCTGCGTCCAAGGTCCTTCGTCGAAGGAGACCTCGTCTTACGACTCAAGCAAGAACGGATGAAAAAGCCCGAGTCACCCTGGGAAGGACCATACGTCGTCACCGAAGTCATCCCAGGTGGCTCCTACCGCCTCAAGCACGTGGAGTCTGGAGTTGCATACTCCAACCCATGGAACGTCGCACAACTGCGACGCTTCTACCCCTAGCTATCCCCTTTTACTTTCAATAAGGCTACTCATCCAAGACTACTCAGCCGAACAATGTACCTCCTCGTTACGATATGAATAAAGCTAAGTGTCTCGCCCAAAAATTTATCTTTTACTCGCATTTATTTACACTGCAACACACTCAGGGGCTCCCCCTCACCTCACGACTTCATCGACTGGGGATAACGCATGTACACCTGAGTAGCTGATCACGTCAGGCTAACGAAAAGGGCATGCATACAAATAAGCACCACATGCTAAATACAATCAACCTTTACAACAAAGGGCACAACATACCCAGTCAAAATATATACAAATTTTACATCTATCTTTTTACAGGTCCAACCTATTCTAAAGAATCACCTGCACACGATGCTCAAATAGATCTACAACTTCCTCGGCATACTGCCTCACAGCCGCATAGTGCGGGCACATGTCCCATAGGCCACCATCTGTTCGAGGGGGCGGCCCAGCCGCCACAACCGCAAGATTAACGTCAGGGCAATGCAGCCGCACAAGGGAAAGAGCGGCCTTCACCCCGGCAACTAACTGGTGCCGCACCAGCTCCCTGACATGACGCACATCTCAAAACTTCTCCAGCAAGTCCCAGAGAGTCGATGGCGCTTCATCAAGGGGAAACATGACGTGCAGAATCGACACCAATGAAGTCTTCACCTGCCGCAGCACCCGTGACACTTGGTGGGCACTATCCTGCACAGTTGCAAGGACCGTGGCACGGTCGCGATCCATCTAGAAAAAGCCACCAGCCTCCATATCTTCTTGGGTCAGGCAATTGATCTGAACTGAACACGCTCCTTCTCCTCCCTCGGAACAAGGTTAGCACCTGCAACATCTACAAAGTAAGATGGTCCGCCAACAAGCGCATCCGAAAATGAGCAGCAACTCGAAGAAACTTACACTGCAGCTGCTCGACCAACTGCCGCAGCTCCCCCATTATATATTCCTCTCTCGCGTCACCTCGCTCCGCCTTCGACTTCCAAACGTTCGCATGGCCTCGGATGCCAAGCAACTCCTTCTCAAGGCTGCGGACGCGGTCACGAAGAAAAACAAGCTGCGACGCATCATCCAAGTATGGTCGCAGCTGTGGAGCAGAAGAAGTATCGAGGGGGTCATCACCCGAAGGTCCCTAAGGAAAACAGAAAGGATATATAAAAACACAAGACTGGGCAACAACTCGAAGGCTCATTATATACAACAAAAGCCATTGTGTGGCATAGGAATTGTTCATCAAGCGAATTACAGCAAAGGTAGAAGGTAACTATCCTAGAACTACAAATACAAAGCCTAAGAAGCTGCATCCTGAGTGGCCTCGGAGCCAGAGCGCCTGCCCTTGACCTCCTCCTGCTGCTTCGCGGCATACTCCGCCAGAAGGTCAATAAGTTTCGGCCCATAGCGCTTATAGCGGGCAGCAAAGAGAGCGAAGGCTACCTCGGAACCGTCGGGGGACGTTGGCATCTGGGAGGTGACCTGATGAAGATCCAGCTCCGCTCCAGACGCCATGGCCATGGCTAGCCCCATGGATGCGCCGATGCCCTTCTGCTTGCGCTTGTAGGCTGCAGGCGCATCCACTGACAACGCATCCGCCAACAAGTCGACATCCTCAAGGGCAGCGCCCTTGGGACCGAGCTCCTTGTAGAAGCGCCTGAGGACCTCCTTGGCTTTGTCAAGAGAGCCAACCATAGTACTGCAGCGGTCTTCGACCGCCGCAGTAGCATCATCCAAAGCACTACCATGCTCCAGGGCACTGCGGTTGAACTCAATGCATGCGACATCTAGAGAAATGGAAAAAAGCACAGTAAGAATCAAAGAAAAGCACAGAGACAAGGCAGCCAAAATAGAACATACAGGAGAAA
This sequence comes from Avena sativa, assembly GCA_916181665.1. Lineage (NCBI taxonomy): Eukaryota > Viridiplantae > Streptophyta > Magnoliopsida > Poales > Poaceae > Avena > Avena sativa. The sequence goes on along the minus strand of OV702299.1, from coordinate 80,670,768 downwards.
TCACTCACCCGAAATAGCTTTGGCAGTAGCCATCAGCTTCTCGGCAACCTCCTTCTCGCGCGAAGCCGCGGCGGTAGCGAGCTGCTGCTCGCGGTCCGTAGCTTCCTGCTGCAGGCGCTCCTTGGGCGCAGCTGTGTCAGCTAGCTCCCGCTCGAGGTGCTCCTTCGCCCCAATGGCATCTTCGGCCTTTTTCTCCGCTCTCCCAAGGCTATTTTTGAGAGCATCAAGCTCACAGAGGGCAGTGTTATTATCATCTGCGAAAAGCCAAAGAACGTACATGAGCTCAACAAGCTAGCAAGCAGACAAAAAAAATAGAAGATTAGTTATGGATGCACCTTGAAGCTGCTGCATGCTGGCCTCCAACGCCAGGTGCTGCTTCACTAGCTGGTTCGCACCTTGCACAAAAGGCTGCAAGAAGAAACAACTTGTCAAGCCAAGGGCTCGAGGGCTGCGCCCAAGAAACAAGCAAAAGATCAAGCATATGAAAACGCTCGGGGGCTCCCCCGAGACACGCAAAGAAGAAGCAACAATCAACAGATCATACGAAAATACGGATCGAGAGCTCTCCCACATTAAGAGAGAACACACTTACAAGCTCAGACGGCGACTCCGAAGGTCCAGCTATAGTCTTCTGGGATACGATCACCCGAGCCTCCTGCAGAGAGGGGTTCGGAGTAGCGCCCCTGGAGGTGGCCACCGTCTGAGAGGGAGGAGGCATCATCTTTGACTCGCTCACCATCTCCTGAGTGGCATCGCTAAAAGAGCCCTCGGAGGAGTGGTAGCAAAGGAAAACACCAGTCAAAGACAAGAAAACAACAAGAAAAGGTAGCAAAAAGCATCCGAAGGAACTTACGAGTCCATATCGCTCAAGTTAAAAACAGGCAAGCCCTCTTGCCCTTGTTCTCTTCCTTCTTCTCTTCATTCTTCCTCTTTGTTGACGGCTGCGGCACTATAGCCTGCACATGCACGGCCGGGATGGGGGAGGAAGAGGCACCATCACCTCCACTGCGACGGACAAGGCACGGTGGGTCCCTAGGAGTTGGCGGAGTCGAGGCATCCGAAGATTTGCTCGAGCTCCGTGCCCGCTTTCGGGTCCGCCCCTCGCTCGCCTCGGGGGCATCCTTAGTCGATGACTGCGCCGGAGGAAGCTCGGACACGGAGTCCACAATTTCATTGTCCGGCGCATCCGGAAACCGTTCGGGTAGCAGCGGCACCATGCCAGGTACCTTGAACTCCTGCACAATGAAGACAAACTTTTAGAAAAGATAATTGCAAAGGAAACGCACTCGAAAATAGCGCTACATGCACGTCCCAGATCTACACCTGCGGAACCGGTCGAGAGGCACTGAACGGAGGGGTCCGTGACTTTTCCGGAAGGTCCTCGTCGGCCTTGTACTTCAGCAGTGGCTGAAGGACCCTGTCAAGGTCCCCCTTGGAGAGCTCCTCAGCCGCAACTCTCGTTGGGTCGTGGTGGCCAGAATAAAGGAACATCGGGTGCGTCCTAGCCTGGAGTGGCTGCACCCGACGCTTAATGAAGGTGCATATGATGTCCACACCGTTCACCTCCTTCTTCGGAATCACCTAGAGGTCCTCCACCCGAGGATAGAGCACCTCTATCTCCTCCACCTCACCCTCCAGGATATGGTTCTTCCAGGATCTCTTCGGCTGGATTTTCTGGGTGGAGTCGAAAGGGGCAAGGACAAAGTTTTGCCCGTCCACTGTGGAGTCGCGGATATAAAACCACTTCCTCCGCCAGTTATGGACGGACTCAGACATAGAGAAAGAGAAGAAAAGAGCAGTAGATCGAATAGAAATGACGCAGCCGCCAATCGGATAAACTCTGTCGGAGCCGGATTGCCTCTTCATGGAATAGAGCTTCCAGAAGAGGCCAAAGTGCGGCTCAATGCCGAGCCAACACTCGCAAAACGCAACAAAGCAAGCGATGTGAAGAAGAGAATTGGGGGAAAGATGGTGGAGTTGAATGCCGTAGAAGAACAACAGTCCACGAAGAAAGTCGTGGACTAGGAAAGAAAGGCCGCGAATAATGAAGGCGATGAACATCACCCGAAACCCTGCAGGAGGATGGGGAAATACCTCGTCGCCGGGGATTTTGACGGCCTCCTTATCCTGCGGGATTAAGCCCCGCTCACGAAGCTTGCGCAAGTCACCCTCACACATCTCCGTACGTCGCCACCCACCATGATGGTTACACAAGTGGCGGCGTGTCCTTCTTGCTGCCAACGGCGGCACTGATGGAGGTCTTCTTTGATTTCACCATTGTAGCGCGACGACGGCGGTGGTGCGAGCACATGAAGGAGGAGGGGAAAGATCGGAAAACTTCCAGCGTGCAGCGAGAAACGCTCAAGAAAATGGAGGAAGTAGAAAGCAAGTGGCTACGGTGAAAACAAACAAAAAAATCCCCACAGTTATAAGGACGAAGACGATGAACATGGACCGTTCATCGGGAAGCCCTAGCGCCAGCATCAAATCCAACCATCCACATGTCAACACAGCAGCGAACCGTCGCTCACACCCCGTCCACTACACATGGAAAACGAGGAGACGCCATAATTATCGCCACGTCGCGCGTGACCAGTCAACTCCAAGTCAGAAAGTGCGACCCACGTTCGTCCAGTCACGTCACCTCTGGCGCTGCAGACTATTGAGGTCACCGATCGTCAGCACTAACGTCATCAAAGCCATACTGGCAACGGTTATAAATCTTCGGCTAAACAGCTAAAGTACTCACTCGAATCTACGATTCGAGCAACTACTCAGGGGCTACTCCTATCAGGAGCGCTGGCCGTGCACCCGAAGCATGAATAAGGTACTATGCCAATAATCTACTCTTCGAGTCTACGACTCCACTACGGACTCGGGGGCTACTCCCATAGGGAGGATTGATTCAAGCATCTGAAAAAATTGTGTCCTACGGACCTGAAGCAAGCAATGGCTGAATTAAAGTCTCTGCTCGAGTCTGTGACTCGAACAGACACTCGAGGGATACTTCCATAGGGAGCGCTGGTCGCGCACCCTATGAACTCTTCGACTTTGATCCCTCGGATCAGAATGCAAAATCTTTTCGGCAACTTTGCCCCAACCAACGCTAAGTGAGTAATGCTCTCCTTGGCCACCCGAAACACCTCCGCGGTGATAAAATTTCGGATGTTGTGTCTACGACGCAAAGATAAGACCTACAGATACCGTCTGATGGCCTGGTAACGCACCCGACTGCGCTCTGCTAGTAAAAATCTGTGCCAACAGGCACGATGAAAATCCCGACGGACGCGTGGGGTACATCATTTGAAAACTACTGGGATTCTATTCTTGTAAGACCTCCATGTCCTGAGTCGAATTAGGCCAGCATTCGTTCCGGGTTCGAGTCGAGGGACTCGAATCTGAAGAAGATCGTGTTGTTTTGTCCTAAGACAGTTAACTGACCCTGATCCATCGGGAGAGTTAGGCACACGCATCAACAATCCCTACACACTAAAATCATTCTATGATGAATAGAAACAGCTGCACCCGAAAGATTGAAGAGTCCTCAGCCAAATCTGCGATTCGATTGAACACTCGGGGGCTACTGACATGGTTATACCCTATGGGTACACGCCATTAGCATACCTGGTCTAGCCCAAGGAAGTCCCACAAGAATATACGTGGCCCATGAATATTTTCGGGTGGCCCAAGCCCATGATGTCTTCAGATCCTTGGAGAGCAAGACTAGAACAGATAGAATATTCAAAGGGACAAACCCTAAACCTGTAACTGACTCGATTTATACCCGGGACCTGCCTACCTCTATATAAAGGCTAGGAGGGCACGACGAGGAGACTCTCTCTCTCATACCACTACATACACACCTCCACGCCAGATTGCATCTACGCACCCCTGTAACTTTCGGTTCCGCCATAATCAAGAGCAGACAAGCAGGAGTAGGGTTTTCCCTCCAGGGTCTGAACCTAGGTAAATCTCGTGTCCCCTAGTTGCTTGTTTGTTAACCGTTCCGCAATCTCCGGCACCCCTATCTTCTCCAAAACCCAAGCTCATAACAATGGGCATTGACGAGATTGATCCTTGTCATCACGTGATCTAGAGGTTTAGGGGATCCCGGCGAATACGTGGAACGTCGCGCTGATGGAGACCCTCTGCGCGCCGAACTCCTGGGTCGAACGGCTCGACCTGCTCACCAGGATGCGCGCGAACATGGACTTGTTCCGTCTCTCTGCCTGGTGCCTCGATCCCTCCTTAATCCCGAAGGAAGTGGACTTCCACATCGCCGAGCCTACGGCGGCACCTTCAGCGGAGATGATGGCTGGGCCGGCAAGTGCGGTGACTCCTCCGTAGGTTGCCACCCTGATCCATCCCCTCGTCTTGCACGTCACAGTGTTCATAGACTATCGGCAGCGACAACCGGGCCCTAATGGCGGACGTGGAAGCGGTCCGGCGCCAGGGTACCCCACCTCGAGGCGGTATTCGTACAAATGCGGTGTCCCTAACCGTCTCCCTGGAGGTGCGGGTGAGGGCACCGGAGACGGATGCGCGCGCTAGCGATGGGTGTGGCAACCAAGATGGGGGCTCGCCATAACCAACGTTCGGCTGCTCTTGTGCCAGCACATGGGGCCGAAGGTTCTTCATCACGACGCTGAAAGCGTAGGTGGGCCGGTAGCAAAGCGGCTGTGCCTGGCACTGTTGACGCCAGCGTGAGACTACTGGTCAGGAGCAGGGACGGCGCTCCACGCCAAACCGTAGGGGCCTAGGGGTGTGAAGCTTCCTCGCTTTCCACCCAGGCAGGAACCGTCCTCGTCGAGGCCAGCGCGACGCAGGCCTTGTCGCGAAGCCAAAAGCGACAGCGGGACAAAAGGCAACGCATGTGCGCGCTTTGTAGAGAGAGGGCTGCTACGGCTTTACCTAGCACATGGGTGTTGATGGTGGATACAGCTAGGGTGGATCACAGGGCCGCTGAGCCGCTGCTACTGGATGTGGAGCGGAGGGGACCAGGGGACACCTACGGGTGCCCTGTCTGTGGTGGCGAGAGAAGAGGGACAGGGGGAAGCACCCTCACCCTCGCCTCTGCCTCCTATTGGCGAACCAATATGCGGCCCAGGCCAATAACAAGCGGGTGTGGTGCTGGCTGCTACATCGCCTAGCCAGAGGCCCACCTAGGGCGAGGATACCCAGGATCATTCTAGGGAGAAGGAGGCCCACGTCGTCACCCCCAGGAACTGGCGCACTCCGCGGGTGAGAACCTAGGAGCTATAGGGGCTAGGCCACACACTTCTGGCCTAACATCGACCTAGATGGTTCTTTACACATGACCAACTAATACCTTCGATCCGGATCACAGATGTAGTATAGCTCTTTTTCCCTAGTATACCTAGGTTTATCGAATCCTCAGAAAGCAGAAAGAAAAGTTAGATTACTTAAACAGACCTTCGAGAGTTTTAGAATTCCTATTGCGTTTTACCGGACCAAGAGTTTGCGATCTTGTTATTGTTGTCGATGGAGAGAGAGAGAGGGTCTAGGGTCTTCATTTTTCACCAATAGTTGTGAAAAACATCTGATGGGAATAATAGATAATAATAAAGTACTCATGTAATTGTTAGAGCAAGATAATTATATGTGGGCAGTGCATTCATAAATGTTATCGCCTCCACAACCGCTTATGGCAATAACCTACTAGTCTCATCCATATAAGAAAGTGAACTAATGGTACGCATAGTGATGTCACCGTTAATCCCAATTAAGTTCCTCACATATAGTCGTACTACCCTTTCTGTCACTGGGGTTCCTATCCTGTAGATCAGTCATTACTCATACTCCCTTTACCTGGATCAATCTTCGGGGTCTTGGGTACCTGACAAGTCCTTAGATTGAGGCAAGAGAGGGTACTACAATCATCATGTCATACAAAATAATACATGATCCCGTCAATGATAATAACATGCACAAAAGCTACATGGCTAGGCCAAAGCCCTTATCTCAAGGAGAATTACTTACACATAGAGATGAAATCGACAATCATAAACATTGTAATAAATATTATAGAGTTGATAGCAAATAGTCTTACAATGTCTCCAATTGGAGATGAGATCTACTACTACAAGTGGTGTAAGATTTCTATGGTGGTGGAGAAGAGTTTACAGGTTTAGATCTAGATCTATTCCTCCAGCGTGGCGACAGAGCGAGTTCAGGGTGAAATAAGCGAGATTGTGGAGTCGGGGGCTTGTTTCTCGTCACCTGAAGACTCTTTATATAGCTGTCCCTTCACGAAAGTTGTTCTGTTTGACCTAATAAGGTCGGTGCAAACTATATGGCGGCGGGCCGTATAGTTGGTCGTTAAGCTTGCAGTGATCTCCTCACGGCTCCTGGTTTCTTTGAAGTGTTGGAAATCTCATATCTTTGGCATTTATATAGTGATTCCCATCATAATACGTCATTATCTGCGCAGCCAAAAATAGCAAGAAAGGATTGCATACCCCTTTGATCATTAGGCACTGGTGGCAGGTTTTAGAGAGATATTTCATCAAATATATGAATAATACCTAGTTTAAATGCGGACGTAGATGGCTATATTTCACATCCATCAACCTCCCCAAGCTTAAACTTGATCATCTCGAGCAAGAACACCAAAATCAAAAGGAAACTTAGCATTTAAACTGAAATAATGAGATGATGATCTTACTCATGATTGATAGTCTCATGTTTCCTCCACTTTATTAATCTTGAAAAACTTCAGCATAGATAGAGTAATGGCAAGCATATCATACGGGTTTCATGAATCCTTATAGCATAGCAAAATTATTATAAGCATGGATGATTCTACATAGTAAACTTTATTCCATGTCATGTAATTAACTCATAGGCTTGCCTTTGAACAATAAAATATAATCATGTAAAATTAAGAGTGTGAGAGGTTGTCATGAAAACCATATATACTAAAGTATATCAATTCTCCCACATCAATAAATCAAGACTTCTCTAGCACTACTTTTCTATTCATTGTCCTTCAAGAATTTCAGTTCTTAAGTAATTTATAGCATGCCAAAAAAATCATTAGTTTAGGAGGCTGAGACGGACACTCGTGGCATCACTAAGGTTTTTGTTCCTTTTGCATAATGATTACTCATATCAGCCAGAGGAGTGATTCCATCATGTTACAGCTACCCGGGAGTGCCAAGAATCTTACCCATTATAGCATTGTTGCTACATATGTTTAATCAACTCATAGCCGAAATCTAGGAGTTTCCTCCATGAAGATCATTCGTAGGCTAGCAGAGTTGTTGGCATCCCATTAAGTTTGACACGCATAAAGATATATCATTCTTATGATTTACAAATCAAACTTTGGCATGCTCACAAAAACCACTAAACATTAATTCAATTGAACAAATCTTTTCAAATAGATCTATCAAGTCAATCATTATTTTCTATGGTCTTGAGTGTCTCTAGGAATAAACTTTCAAGAATAAACACTACAACACCCAAGTCTTCAATTTGTGAGACTTTTTATTATTTCAATTGTTTAGCAAATTTTTAGGCAAGATTGGTTAACTATAAGAGCTGGAACAAAATGTACCCAATTAAATACCCATGCAAACAAAATTTTACTACAATATAGAGACTCACTCCACCGATATAACATCTCAATATTACTACTAACTAGCATGGGTTTCTCAAACTTCAAAAGTGGGGAGTCATAAGGCATACATCTCATGTTTGGTTCCACTTCTATCTTCCTTCTTTATTTGTTTCTTGGAAACTTGAAGTCAATCACTCTACTACGAATCATCGAGAACTTCAAGGCGAAAAGAAAAAGTGAGAGGGAAAATAAAGATAAACAGAGAAATCTTTTTGTGGTTTTTGAGAAGGGGGTTAAAGAATAGAAAATTAGCGGCAAAGTTCGACTTGAAAATCTCAAACAAAATAAAATAACTAAGAGAAAGTGTTGGGGAAACCAACACGAGTGCTTATAAACTCAAATCAAAGCATAATCTTGAAAATAAGATAAAGCAAATGAAAATCAAAATATAAAATAGATAGAAAACCTCCCCAAGCTTAGGCTTTTGCAAGCCCTTCAAATCACCATGGTCGGGGAAAAAAGTTGTAACTCTAGTCCGCAAATTGAGTTGAGTGGTTACTTGTTTTTTCTCGGAGGTTCAGGGAGAGATTGTGCATTCCCTCCACAGTTCCTCTAAGTTCTTAGAAATCTTGATATGTAGCAAACCGGTTTGGTGGCTGCTCCTCTTGATGGTGGAGTTCTTGCTCCTCCTAAATCTCCTCCTCGGGCTGATGTTTCTCAACCTGCAAGTCATAAAGCACACATCCTTCCTTGATAGAGAAAAGACCATTAGGCAAAGTCGTGGGGTAGATACGCCCAACTCTAGCAATATGCAAATAATAAACACCACCTCTCCTAGTGAGCACTCCACAAGCCCTCAAAGTAGAGAAACCAACATGTCGCTCACCTAGCACCGGCTGTAACTCACCTAGGTCGATGCCCAATGCATTGGCAAGCACGATGATGACGCCTCCATGAGTGATTGGTCCTTGGCTTTGGTGGGATTGGTACTCCAAGTAGCGCATTGATGACCCACAAGTATAGGGGATCACAACAGTCTTTGAGGGTAGTATTACCCAATTTATTGATTCGACACAAGGGGAGCCAAAGAATACTTATAAGCCTTAACAACTGAGTTGTCAATTCAGCTCCACCTGGAAATAGTCTTGCTCGCGACAGTTTATCAGTAGCAACAGTTTTGTAGTAGCAATAGCAAAGTAACAGCAGTAGTAAAACAAGAGAAATAGTAACAATAGTAGCAAACAGTAGGATATGAGTGCGGTAGGCATAAGGATGGATGGACTGGTGTTGCATGGACGAGACTATTCATGTAACTTCAAGATCTGGGGCAATTGCAGATAAATAAGATAAATCATCCAAGTACTAAACAATCATAGGCATGTGTTCCATCTATAGTCATACTGTCAACACTCGGATTTTTTTAATCCCAGATGCCTGTTATGCCATACATCGCAATCCCAGGATTACCATTTTTGCGATACATAACAGATTGGTACCATAGTTCATCATCCATTACAAACCATAATAAAGATATTACAAATAAAGGATCTCATGATCCAGTCTTAATACAATCAACACAACAGAATAATAATAATAGTAGCATGGTCGAAGCTCCATCTTCAGTGTCATAGGCAATGCTGACAATGGGAGATTGATCCTAGTCGTCATAGACTTCCTGCTGTCCATCATCCTGGTAGTCCTCCTCATAGTCTGGCCATAGGAATAGCCAGGGACAAAGCCATGAGTACTCTTTAAGTACTCGCAAACTAATACTAACAAGAAAGGTAGTTTGAGTAGGAATCCTAAGCTCTATGTTGTTTTGCAAAAAACCAGGTTTATCTCTAACTGAGTTTAGAAGTAAAGAAAATTAGTTTAAAGTTCTACAACACCTAAGTGGGAACTTAGTTTTCATGTCACATCCCTGTTGTGGTCAAGTCAAAGTCATGATTCATTTCACAAGTCATTTTGAAAACATCTGATGATGGAACAGTATGGCCACTCCAACTGTCCGTAACCGCGGACACGGCTATTCGAATAGTCAGACACTCTGCAGAGGTGGTACACTTTCACCACAACATTCAATACATCCGTCAGGAACAATCCTGAATCACCATACTCAGTATGCGGATAATCAATCCTAACCTTTCAATTACACACCCTAGTATAGGCACCTCCCCTATGAGTTTGGCCTCCCAACCATGACCATCTGTCATCTTGGGAACTGCACAGGTGGACAATCATCTCGAGGTAGCCTCAGCTCAAACCTCTTCCGCAAGGGAACCCATACTAAGATATATAAACTTCCAATCAAGCCCTACCCAAATTCGGGTATTGTGGTTGTACATTAAAATTGGAATGGTATCGCATCTGAACCCAACCATCAGTTTTATAAAAGGGCTAAGGCTGATGCCTCAACATTTTCATCATCAAAATCATATGGTGTTCATAACCCATGTCAAAACATTTCATTAGAATGACTCATCATTCTAAGGTTTTCATAATCATTTTCACCAAGTATTCCCATCTAAAGTGATCAATTTTTATGCTTAGCACTAGCCACTAGAGTTGGGGTTAATCACTAATGAAGGGTGCTAATAAAGCGTGACTATCCAAATCTAGATCTCATGCCTCAGTATGACATCTAGTTCTATCTAACTTAGGCCAAGTTTTATGCTCTTTATGATACCTATAATATCTTTCCAAAATTCACAAGTCACTAAGTAAAAGTAAATAAAGAATTTTGATAAAGAAATAAAATAATAAAGCTTGCAAGTAAAACTGGTATTTGGTATGATCAAGGTTGTATAATCAAAGAATGCCTAATGCATTGCATAAGTTATCTAGCTTGCAAGGGTGGCTTGCATGGTTTTAGCTTAGCTTGCATAGTTAGTAGCTTGCCTTGAGTAGTGCAGTGATTGAAGTTCTCCTCTCCTTCTTCTTCGTAGTAGTCTCCTCCCTCTTCGTATCCTTGGTCAGTACTAGCGTCTATAAATAAATCTGAGGTACACAATCACCAAACAATACTTAACTTCTTCTATTTGGCACATAGAGGTTCACACTAGATGATCTAACATCATCACAATCATCACATGAAATGAAGACTTGGTCTTATTTATTTTATTTTAGAAAAGTAATTTCTACTCATTGAAAACTACTTAAGATTTAATATTCTCCAATTAAAATATGGGATCATCTTGACACATGTCATAACCACATATTTAAATACTTGGGAATGTGATTTAGAGTGGTGTCATAATTTAATAAGGTTTAACATTATTATTTTAATTAATTAAAGTGACTAGAAATGACTATGGGGCATTCTTTTAATACTTGTCCATTATTACTGCAAGTAAACCTAGATATTTTTACATATTCGGAAAGATCTTATCAAATGTGATTTTTGCGAGTTGGAATCAACTCAAAAGCAATAATGGTTGATTTTTGAAAAATGTTTGAATACAGAAAAGTCTCTTCCTTGTTATTTTTACTATAGATGATCTATAATTCCAAATGGTTTGAATCCAACGGGCTTGGATTAAAACTTTCATTACCTTTCTAGCAAAATTGGTTTCACGCAATTTGCTTTAGTAAAACTCTTTAAATTGATTTTTGAATCTACTAACAGAACTAGAGTTTGAACTAAATTGAAAAATCTAGATTTGAATTACTGGGTTGCGTGGGAGAGCTAAATGGGCCAGCCCACTGCGCATAGCGCAACGCGCGGGCTGACTTAAAGGATGGCCCCACCCGTCAGTGAGATAGGGATGCCGAAAGGGTATCGGAGGATTTTGACCGTAGGATTAGATCCCAGATCAATGGCTCACAACCATCTTCCTCACCGGAACCGGACACGACAGGGAGAAACCCTAGCAAGGTCAGTGAGGGTCGGGGAGGCTTACTGGATCTTCGTCGAGGGTCGACGACGGGGGCAAAAGAACAAGGCAGCTCCGATGGTTCTCCTAGTACCGGTGGCGGCTCCTGTGGTGGCCTAAATCGACGGCGCCCTTCTCCTACCGCGGCGGTCTCTGGTGGAATTGGGGAGCTACGGGCAGCGGCTTGCTCTGGGGTTTCTCGGAGGCGTTGCTGAGGATGTGTGGAGTGCGATGGTGTGAAGAGTTGGTGCGGGGGATCTCCCTTTTATAGCGGGGCGAGGGGTGCATCACGAGATGGGCAGAGGTCGTCGGGGCTGGTGTCACAACAAGCTAGTGGCATGGTTCAGAGGCTAGGACGGTCGGCGGTCTCCTGGTGGTCATCACGGACATCATGGCTCAGTAAATGGAGGCCTGCAGCGGTCGGCAGCTTTGGTGCATGCTGATGATGCTGGCGGCAAACTTCGCGGCGACCTGCGACTACGGGGCATGGGAGCTCAAACGGGGATGTCCGCAGTGCTCCTGGGAAATCGTCTAGGCGGGCGGAGAGAGCTCGAGGTGGTCGGGTTGAGCAGGAACGGGCGTGAACTGCAGGTGCGTGTCAGCATGGTCGACAACGGCTCGGGCACGATGTTCCCGGCTTCTTCTCTCTCTATCCTTGAGTTGGGGCTGGTTTGAAGGGGCAATGGATCAAGGGCAACGTGCTAGACATGGTAGGCGAGGCTGGCGATGCTTGTGTCGTGCTGTCGATGTTGAGGTGGACAAGGGGGTGGTCGGGCATGCATTCCATTGATGAACTGGTCGTGCACAGTGGGCTAGGATTGCAGGGAGTGGTGGGTGACATACTGGGAGTACTTTGGTTGCAAAATGGGACACCAGTTTGGCAAGAACACTGATCACTATAGTGTTTGTTGCTTTATTTAATTTGTGCTCAAAAGGTGTTCGATGAAATGGCCATAAGAGAAAAATGTTTGAAATTTGAAATTTCCTTTTTGGTGGATGTTAGTATTGGTCTACATGGTCTCTGTGCAGCACTGGTTGATTCAGGTTAAGTGGTTTAGTTGGGTTTTGAGAAATGGTAATCTTAGTACCTACACTTGATTCAATTTTGAATTGTCATTTGAATAGATTTGCAATCTGTTTATGTTGGTTTGTAAAGTGGGCTTGGGTTCACTTGTACTTGATCTAGCAAGGGGTGAAAAGAATTGTATTTGTGACTAGAAACACTCAAAGTTGTCTAGTGGTTAACTTTGGTCAAAATGACCATTTGCTCATAGTATTTATATTTCAATTTCTCTTGATTTGATTCTGCTTGGAAATGATTTAGATGATGTTGTTTTCATCTTTAAACCAATCCTTGCCATTCATAGCAATCAAACAAGTCATTGCAAGCATTCATGCATTCATCACACACACATGCATTCATATTGATTTTAATAACAAAAGTTTTGTTAGCCCTAAACTTGGGTGATTGGAACTTGATAATCTTGCTTAATATTTTTGGGGTGCTACAAACCTTCCCCCCTTAAACAAAATCTCGTCCAGAGATTAAAAAAGAAAACTAGGAACTAAAGAGATCTGGAAACTCAGTCCTAATGTAATCTTCTTGTTCCCAGGTAGCTTCTTCTTCAGTATGGTTACTCCACTGGATCTTGAGAAACTTGATACTCCAGATCCTGGTGGTTCTGAAGGCTTCTTCCAAAATACGAATGGGTACTTCAGGATATGTTAGGTCCTCGTTGATCTCTATGGTTCTGTGATCAATATTCTTGAAAATTCGGTCTTCTCCGAGACTTCTAGTCATTTGCGAAGTAACGAGATATGAAACACATTATGCACGGCTGAAATCTCCTCCAGCAGTTCTAGTTAACATGATACTTCTCCTTGGCGATTCAAAATCTTGAAGGGTCCGATATATCCAGGGGGCAAGCTTTCCTTTGAGTTGGAAACGTAGCATTTCCTTTCAAGGGTGATACTTTCAGATACACGAAATCTCCGATATTGAAGGCTAGGTCTCGACATCTCTTGTCGGCATAACTCTTCTGCCTGGATTGGGCTGTCTTGAGGTGCTCACAGATCTTGTGAACTTTCTCTTCGGCTTCTCGTAGGATGTCGGGTCCGAAAATCTGACTCTCTCCTACTTCTGACCAATTCTGAGGGGTACAACACTTTCTTCCATACATGACCTCAAATGGGGCCATTTACAAACTGCCTTGGTAACTGTTGTTGTATGAAAATTCTGCGATAGGCAGACAGTCTTACCATTTAGATCCATATTCCAACACACAAGCTCTCAGCATATCTTCGAGTATTCGGTTTACTCGCTCCGTTTGTCCATCAGTCTGAGGGTGATAAGTTGTGCTGAATCCAGTCTAGTTCCTAATCCTTCTTGGACTTTCTTCCAAAATCTTGAGGTAAACTGGGTTCCTCGATCCGATACAATGTTCTTGGGGACTCCATGCAAACTGACTATTCTAGCACTGTAGAACTCTGCTAGCTTCAAGCTCTGGTAAGTGGTCTTGAAAGGTAAGAAATGGGCTACTTTGGACAGTCTATCCACTATGACCCAGATAGAGTCATTTCCCCTACTAGATGTACGCAAACCGGTGATAAAATCCATTCCAACCGAATCCCATTTCCATTCCAGAATCTGCAATGGTTGCAAAAGTCCTGCGGGTCTCTAATGTCCCGCCTTGACTCTCTGACAGATATCACAACTCCCCAAATCTTACTTCTCTCTCACTAGAGGTCATTCTTGGCACAAAAAGCAAACAAAAAGGATAAGGAGATGTCATTAGTGAAGTAATAACTTCCAAGACTCAATAAAACTCTTGGGTTATCTCCCAACAAGTACTTTTCTTTAACGCCTTTAAGTTAGGCACAAGAAGCAAGAATCAAGTATTTTCAAATGAAGAAGCATTAACATGAACTCTCTTGCTCCTACCTTTCTTACCTTTCTTCTTCTCTTTAGGGAACATATGATTGCTTACAAGAGGAGCAAAATTCATAATGCCTTTTCCCACATCTATTATTGCTCCAAGGTGTTTTAACAGGGATCTTCCAAGTGTAATCTGTCCTTTTCCTACACATTCAATAACAAGATAATCAGTAGACACCATTTTTCCTGAGATTTTTGTGAACACACCTTCAACTATTCCAATGGGTAATAAAGTTGCATTATTGGTAAGAGATATTTCTTCTCCTCCTTAGAAAGTCCCCAAAGACTCATAGACATCTTTAGGAATAAGGCAAAATTCATACATGATATCACATCGAGCTTCAAAAGTTGCACTTGACGAGGATCGATCTCGTCAATGCCCATTGTTATGAGCTTGGGTGCGGTGACCCAGCATACCACTACATGATGTAGTACACTATAGTCGTAGACATAACACCAATGAAACACCATTCACTAGTATTACATCCCTCAGAGTGGTACAACAGAAACACAGCAGGTCCAAGACATGACTATAGGTTACAACTCAACTCTTTATATAAGATCCAGAGAACACTCTAGGTTAAAGAGAGAGAAAGAAACTTCTAACAAAGAAGAATTAGAAATAAACAACTCAACAACTATCATACTAATAAGACTAGTATCTGAACTATTGGTCTGGCATTGCTGCTATTGCAATATACTACAGAAACAGGTTCTATGGCTAGAGATTAAATTCCTATCTAATCTGTAACTTCGTCTTCACTTGAGTTGATGTATATGTTGACTTTCTTGACTTCATTGAAGAGCTTTAACTTTTGATGATGATTCCTAGAGCATAACTTGATGTAGACATCGTCTGTACTGGCTTTAGGACCTAGCAAGGGTTAAGAAGATACTTTGAGTACGAGCGTACTCAGCAAGTTCACTAGAAAAGGAGTGTTTGATGCACTACATCTATAGCCACAGACCATAGGTCGTCGGCAATGCAGGTTTTCGTAAACATTTCTTCAAAGGTTGCTTTTATTCTGAAAAGCTATGTCCGTCAGCCTTCACGGGTTTACCAGAACTTTCATGGAGTTCCTTTCCCGCCGTGTTCGCAGCTCCTTCCCGGAACAGGGAGTAACAAGTTATAGTTCTTACACTCTGCAGAGGTGCGTTACTTTACCCATGAGAGACCTTAGCCTTGTTGCACAACCAAGTCATGACCTTGTCCATACTTCCTTGGTATGGGGCCCAGTCTAAGATCCAAGCCAATCACTTCCCTCTTCGCGACCCCGCATGCCTCCTTGGTGTATACCATGCCCACATATTGAATTACAGCAATGGTTTGTACAAACTGTTAGATGCCAGAAACTATCGTGGGACGATGAGGGTTCACACCCATATGCTGCATATCCTCTACGAATTACCAATTAATATGCACGCTACGAGTGATAACAGCCATGACCTGCACATCCGGCTTCATGTGAGAGGAAGAATATACAGCTAACTTCTCTGTCCCATTCCAAATCTCATGGTTAACACGTGATATACGGCGCAAGAATCACTATCGACATTGGTTGTTAAGTCCTAGATAATATGTTCCTTTACCACTGGAACTTTCATAGTAGGTTATTACCTCATGGTAAATAACCTATAATCATATTATTATGAAAATAGTGTTTTCGGACCTTTTTGAAATGCAGGTGATGACAAAGACTGTATTTGTAAAATACTTTACAGAAAATAATCAAAGGACATGAGCAAGTGTGAACTTGCCTTTTGTGATTGCAAGATTATACACTCACGGTCTTCGAGACAATATAAGATCCAATATCTGAAATTAGCATCATTGGTCCGATAAGGACTAATGTTTAAAGAAGCAAGATGATGTTATGCATAAGTAATGATATGCATTTTGTAAAATTCCCAAAGTGAATCCCTAATACTGTAAGTGAAGTGAACTTAGGTGATTCCTTTAAGAGTTGGTTTATCTTCAAATTTTTACTTCACCTGAAGTGCATCTATAGAGATTTGAAGTTTTGATTTTCAAGATATGAAAGTAGAGTGCAATAGTAATTTAAGATTTAGATTAGTGGCTATTTGGTGATTAGAATGGAAGTCTATGTATTGGATTATTAAGGTTTGAAAGAACTATCCTAGAGTTGATGCTTGAAGTGGCAAAAAGAATAACATTTGAAGAAAAGATTTCCTTTCTAAGGTTTAAACAATCATCATTAATAATAGAACATGATCAATGTCTTTTGGTGTTTGATTTATTAGTTTGGACTTGAGATGCTTTATGTCTTAAGTTAAATAGACCAAAGTTAACTATAAAAACATAAGTAGTTTATTAGACATGATGTTTATAAGCGTTTGAGACTAAAGTTAACTTTAAAAGGTTAAGTAAACTTAAGATGTAATATATTTTAATTATTCCCAAGTTTTAGATTTATGATAGGTATAACTAAGGTGTGGAATTATTCACTTTCTATTTAAGTGAATGATTAGATTAATATAAATGGGTGATACCCAATGTTTATGTAAAAGGATTCTTAATAAGATTTTTAAAAGAATATTTTAAAGTTAAAAGTTATACTTAAGTTTGATTATGAATTCAAGTTATAGGTTTGGAATTAGTACTAAGACACTAATTGCTCAAGGTTTTATAAGAATTTTGATTATTTCTTACTTAAGAATTGTTTTTAAAGAATTCACAAAATAGGTATTAGGTAAGGATTTATTATTTAAAATATTAAAGACATTTCTAATAATATATTTAATATTTTTCTAGTGTAATATATTTATTCAAGACCTTAAAAATGAATTTTATTTATTTTTAAGTATTATATTTATTTTTATAGAATTCATCAAAGAATTAAGTGTCTTTAAATATTTGCTTTATGTTTTATTTGTAAAACTCTAAGTTAGTTTTTTTATAAAATAGTAGAGTTATATTGATACACAAAAATGATGTTTATTTATTTTTAGGGCTTTTTATTTTATTTTATAAAATTTCATTTAAGATTTAATGGTGTTAATAATTATTTTACTTTATATTTATTTTAAATAACTAAATTATATTTTTATTAGGTAGATATTATTTTTGTGGTCATTTTGATATATCATATGTATTTTTGGGATTATTTTATATTTTTTTTAGTGTCAAAAGGGCATTTATGTAGATTTTATTTTATTCTTTAATTGATTTTTTTATATATAAAACTAGGCCCAAAGGTTCCACCTATAGTCTGTTTGGCTGGCCACTTTGGACGGCCTGGCCCAGCTAGGCCAGGCTCGGGGCAGTTCACCCCGACCCGTCCCCTCTCCTCTCTCACTCCACGCACGCACACACCTGACCGCAAACACACCTCCCTGTTCCTCCTTTGGCTCCACTCTCCACCGTTGTCGGCCCGATTCCGGCAGAACCAGGATGTTGCAGCCACCATCGCCTACCGCTGGAGCTCCACCGCCGACTGGCCGATCTGGCCCTCTATTTTGATTTGGTTTTGAAGCCCTATCGAATTCGTACCTAATGCCTTTTTGTTCAGGCCTGATGCCGTCGTGGGTGTTGATCCGGCCGGTTCCAGCTCCCGCTGGTATTGCTGTTCTTCTGCACAATCTTTTCTGGCCCTTCTCCATCGACTTCAGCCGCCGATTCACTCTCCTTTGCCCTCGGGCCACTCCCCTTTGGTTCCTATGGAACCCTAGCCATGAGGATTCGGCAAGGTCACCGACGCGGCTACTCTAACCCCCATGTCCCAGCTGCTGCTCGAGGAAGACTAAAACATCTCCCTCCTCGATCCCAATTTGTTGCTCCCGCACTTCTCACACCGGTGTGGTACTGCAGCAGCTACTATGGTCTACTCCAATCTTTAATGCCGGAGGGACGGCATCCTAGGATGCAACCCCGGCGTCTTCCTTCTTTTCTACTCCATCAACCATGCCTCTAGTCAGGTAATTCTCATGTGACCGGTCTTCGAGCCAATGAAGTCGTTTAGGTGTAAAATGCAGGTTTAGGTTCTGGAAATCTTGGAATTGGTCTATACTACTGATTAACTTAGAGTCTGGCAGCATATCTATTAGTTCTAGAAATCATTTGTGATCAAATAGTGTTACTGGACATGTGTTACTCCTATGATTAAGATAATTAATCTATCTCAGATAGTCAGACGTATAAATCCTAAAGTATTGTTGTGGTGATGTGTAAATTTGGTATTCACAGGATAGCCAAGATGCACTTGTCCAGGTTATGGTACCAGTTGCTTTAGTTCTAGATGATCCTATTAGTTTTGTTCTTGGGTTGGAGTTCTAAATTAACTCCTTAACCATGTTGATAAATACAAGTAGTGGTCAGTGGTTTCCTGATGATCTCATGACCATTTAAATGGTTTGTATTGGCAAATAATCCCTCTATCTACATGCAATATTCCTTTTAGTATCTGATCTGTTCCTTCTATGATTTAATGATTTAATGCTTCAGGTAGTTTTTCCTAGTAGATTTTATTCTTGGTTTGAATGACAATTCACTATCTGATTCACACATATGCATGATATAAGTAGTTCCTACACTTATTATTTGATATATTTTATTTACTTTTCAAGTTATTGGATGTTCTTAATGATTTTCCTGATGTAATTAAATGTGTTGGCTGAGTCTTGGGTTTCCTGATTAAGTTCTAGTTGTAGCTGTAGCTAAAATTGTTGTATGAGTAGATCATCTACATAGAACTATATTGTGTGCAATTGCAATGTCCACACCCATCTTTCATCAAGTAAATGTGTATATGATGTTTCCCTAGATTAACTGGATTCTTATTTCAGGAACAAGTCTAGATGAATTTTATCTGTCCATGATGTCAGAAGTAAAATTTTAAATCATCTCTAGTAATTTTAACTAGAGAAATGATTTAGAATAGCTTTGAATGGCTTGAAAACCTGAGTTATTTCTGCTAGCTTGTTCTGGTGGCTTCTGCTACCTGGAGGTTTTTGCTGTGGTGCCTCCTTTTGGAAGGTACACAACAATCCTTTAGATGGCATGATCTGCTGCTATCTGTTTGGCTGTACTAGATGGGACCATCATTTCTATGATTAGATGATGGAAATATTTGGAAAGCATCCCTGTCTATGATGCTAAGGCTGAGACCATTGTATGGAAGAAATTACTGTGTTGACCTCAAGATTTCTATGATGATTTTGCAAAGCATTTCTTTGCAAACTGAGAAAATCTTTCTCTAAAAATTCCTTTCCTTAGTCTCTGGTGCTGATATAAATAGATATGAATACACTACTTCTATTCCAAAGTTTCTACTACTCTACCTTGGCTTCCTGAAGCTTGTTCTATTGTTGGACCTTGATCAGTTGTTGTTGTATCTTGATATCCTTCTCCCCTTTCCTTTTACTACTCCACCAACCACAGCAGCTATAGCCTGGCCTTCTCCACCTTGTCCTTGCCATTGGAGGGCTTCTCAAAGCAACCATGGTACAAGTGGTGTGGTGGGAATCTAGGCGGCTCTTGTGGTGCTATGAGAATAATCTGTTCTTGAGGTGTGATAAACAGAAAGGAGATAAAAGAATGGGTGTTGTGCTATCTAGTGCTACTAGTGAGTTCTAGTGCTAAGAACTAAACTGGGGTGGAAGGAGATGTGTGGTAAGTGACCAAAAATGTGGTACTCTGCTACTATGGATGTGTTCTTATCTTCCCTTGTGGCTATCTTGTGTTGACAACACACAAACATGCAATGACTAAGCTGTTGTGAGGTGGTCTCTCTGGTTTAAGTTCCATTGTACTAAGATATTTATTCAGTGAGGATCAGTTCAGCTGGTTTGTTCTTATCCATCATGGATATTTTTATTTTGCTTATCTTGGTGAAACTTGCCCCACAAATTACTGCCAATGAGGTTGTACTGAGGCAATTTATATGATTAAGGACATATACTATGAGTTGGTGAAACTTGCCCCCTTTTATCAGATTAGCTCAGTGATGTGCTGAACAGTGCATTACACTGTCAAACTGAGAGCACTACTTTAACCAAGTCCCCATTCTATTTCTTCCTTGTCTTGTTGTTTTGTTTTGTTTTGTTTTGCAGGGTGAAGAATAAGGAGAGTTGAAGAACAAAAGACATAGGACCAATTAGGAAAATAGTTTAGGTTTTCTTTTTAATTCTTTTACAACTTGATTTGATTCTTAAATATTGTAAATAATATTGTATTCTTTTATTAATGTAATAAAGTTCATTTTTATCTTTGTTAGTTGAAACTTGTAAGGATTTGTATCTTATTTAATCAAGTTTACTTATTTCCTTTTTCTTTTACAATTCTTTTGTAAAGACAATGTCATATTTATTTTGTTGTAATAAAGAGATCTTTTATTTATTTCAGTAGTGTAATTTCTTTTTCTGCTTATTTAATTCCTGATACTTTACTTTTATTCATTTGTTGTAAAAGATCGATGTAATACTATATCTATATATATATTAATAAAGAAATCTTCTTATATCATTTTCTTTTGTAATCACTTCAATTCAAGTTATTAAGTGTTTCTAATTTCCATTTCTGAATTTTATAAATTCATTTGAAGTTCATATTTGAAATTCAAATACATGCTTGAGCAACTTTCCCCTAAACAAGGAATTCTATAAAGGTCATGTCGAAATCTATCGCACTTGCTCCGAAGTTTCCATCAGTACAAGAGAGATCCCGATCTCTCTATAGCTTCTTTCGTTTTGCGCAAAAATTCCCCGGATTTTTTGATGAATGAATGCAATGCACACACATGTGTCCTCTATAATTCTAGGTGCTAATCCTGGGATGTTACATTGGGTTTTGGAGAGGATGGGGGTGCTGGAGATCGCGGAACGGTTAACAGACAAGCAACTAGGGGACACAATATTTACCTAGGTTCAGGCCCCCGGAGGGAAAACCCTACTCCTGCATGTCTGCTCTTGATTACGGCGGAACCGAAAGTTACAGGGGTGCGCAGATGCAATATGGTGTGGAGGTGCGTATGCGGTGGTATGAGAGAGAGCCTCCTCGTCGTGCCCTCCTAGCCTTTATATAGAGGTAGGCAGGTCCTGGGCATAGTTCAAGTCGGTTATGGGTTTAGGGTTTGTCCCTTTGAATATTCTATCTGTTCTAGTCTTGCTCTCCAAGGATCCAAAGACATCATGGGCTTGGGCCACCCGAAAATCTTCATGGGCCACGTATATTCTTGTGGGCCTTCCTTGGGCTGGACCAGGTATGCTAATGTCGTGTACCCGTAGGGTATAACCATGTCAGTAGCCCCCGAGTGTTCAGTCGAATCGCAGATTCGGCTGAGGACTCTTCAATATTTCGGGTGCATCTGTTTCTGTTCATCATAGAATGATTTTAGTGCGTAGGGATTGTTGATGCATGTGCCTGACTCTCCCGACGGATCAGGTTCAGTTAACTGTCTTAGGACAAAACAACACGATCTTCTTCAGATTCGAGTCCCTCGACTCGAACGCGGAACAAATGCTGGCGTAATTCGACTCAGGCCGTGGAGGTCTTACAGGAGTCGAATCCCAGTAGTTTTCAAATGATGTACCCCACACATCCATCGGGCTTTTCATCGTGTCTGTTGGCACGGATTTTTACTAGCATAGCGCAGTTGGGTGTGTTACCAGGCCATCAGACGGTATCTCTAGGTCTTATCTTTGCGTCATAGACACAACATCCGGAATTTTATCACCGCGGAGTTGTTTCGGGTGGCCAAGGAGAGCGTTACTCACTTAGCGTTGGTTGGGGAGAAGTTGCCAAAAAGATTTTGCATTCTGATCCAAGGGATCGAAGTCGAAGAATTCATAGGGTGCGCGACTAGCGCTCCCTATGGGAGTAGCCCCTGAGTGTCTGTTCGAGTCGTAGACTCGAGTAGAGACTTTAATTCATCCATTGTTTTCTTCAGGTCTGTAGGACACAATTTTTTCGGATGCTTGAATCAATCCTCCCTATGGGAGTAGCCCCCGAGTCCGTAGTGGAGTCGTAGACTCGACGTAGGACTCGAAGAGTAGATTATTGGTGTAGTACCTTATTCATGCTTCGGGTGCGCGGCCAGCGCTCCTGATAGGAGTAGACCCCGAGTAGTTGCTCGAATCGTAGATTCAAGTGAGTACTTTAGCTGTTTAGCCGAAGATTTATAACCGTTGCCAGTATGGCTTTGATGACATAAGTGATGATGATCAGTGACCTCAATCGTCTGCAGCGCCAGAGGTGACGTGACTGGACGAACGTGGGTCCCACTTTATGACTTGGAGTTGACTGGTCACGCGCGACATGGCGAGAATTACAGCGTCTCCTTGGTTTCCGTGCATAGTGGATGGCGTGTGAGCGACGGTTCGCTGTTGTGCTGACACGTGGATGGTTGGATTTGATGCTGGAGCTAGGGCTTCCCGATGAACGGTCCCTATACATCGTCTTTGTCCTTATAACTATGGGGAAAACTTTTGTTTGTTTTCACAGTAGCCACTTGCTTTCTACTTCCTCCATTTTCTTGAGCATGTCTCGCTGCGCGCTGGAAGTTCTCTGATCTTTCCCCTCGTTCCTGCGCTCGCACCGCCGCCATCGTTGTGCTGCAATGGTGAAAAATCAAAGAAGATCTCCACCAGTGCCGCCGCTGGCGGCAAGAAGGGCACCGCCGCCACTCGTGTCACCGATGGTGGGTGGCAGCGTATGGAGAAGCGTGAGGGCGACGAGGTATTTCCCCGTCCTCCTGCAGGGTTTCGGGTGATGTTCATCGCCTTCATTATTCGCGCCCTTTCTTTCCCAGTCCACGACTTTCTCCGTGGACTGTTGTTCTTCTACGGCATTCAACTCCACCATCTTTCCCCCAATTCTCTTCTTTACATCGCGTGCTTTGTTGCGTTTTGTGAGTGCTCGCTTGGCATAGAGCCGCACTTTTGCCTTTTCCGGAAGCTCTATTCCGTGAAGAGGCAATCCAGCTCCGACGAAGTTTATCCGATTGGCGGCTGCGTCATTTCTCTTCGATCTACTGCTCTTTTCTTCTCTTTCTCTATGTTCGAGTCTGTCCAGAACTGGCGGAGGAAGTGGTTTTATATCCGTGACTCCACAGTGGACGGGCAAAACTTTGGCCTTGCCCCTTTCGACTCCACCAAGAAAATCCAGCCGAAGAGATCCTTCCTTAAGCGTCGGGTGCAGCCACTCTAGGCTAGGACGCACCTGATGTTCCTTTATTCTGGCCGCCATGACCCAACGAGAGTTGCGGCTGAGGAGCTCTCTAAGGGGGACCTTGACAGGGTCCTCCGGCCACTGCTGAAGTACAAGGCCGACGAGGACCTTCCGGGAAAGTCGCGAACCCCTCCGTTCAGTGCCTCTCGACCGGTTCCACAGGTGTAGATCTGGGACATGCACGTAGCGCTATTTCCGAGTGTGTTTCCTTTGCAATTATCTTCTCTGAAAGTTTGTCTTCATTGTGCAGGAGTTCAAGGTACCTGGCATGGTGCCGCCGCTACCCGAACGGTTTCCGGATGCGCCGGACAATGAAATCGTGGACTCTGTGTCCGAGCTTCCTCCGGCGCAGTCACCGACTGAGGAATCCCCCGAGGCAAGCGAGGGGCGGACCCAAAAGCGGGCACGGAGCTCAAGCGAATCTTCGGATGCCTCGACTCTGCCAACTCCTAGGGACCCACCGTGCCTTATCCGTAGCAGTGGAGGTGATGGTGCCTCTTCCTCCCCCATCCCGGCCGTGCCTGTGCGGGTTGTAGCGCCATAGCCACCAGCAAAGAGGAAGAAGGAAGAGAAGAAGGGCAAGAGGGCCTTGCCTATTTTTAACTTGAGCGATATGGGCTCGTAAGTTCCTTCGGATGCTTTTTGCTACCTTTTCTTGTTGTTTTCTTGTCTTTGACTGGTGTTTTCCTTTGCTGCCACTCCTCTGAGTGCTCTTTTTAGCGATGCCACTTAGGAGATGGTGGGGGATTCGAAGATGACGCCTCCTCCTCTAATACGGTGGTCACCTCTGGGGGAGCTGCTCCGAACCCCTCTCCGCAGAAGGATTGGGTGATCGCCTCCCAGAAGACTACAGTCGGACCTTCGGAGTCGCCGTCTGAGCATGTAAGTGTGTTCTCTCTTGCTGTGGGGGGGCCCCGATCCATATTTTTGTATGATCTATTTGATCGTTGCTTCTTCTTTGCGTGTCTCGGGGGAGCCCCTAAGCATTTTTCATATGCTTGATCTTTTGCTTGTTTCTTGGGCGCAGCCCTTGAGCCCTTGGCTTGACAAGTTGTTTCTTCTTGCAGCCTTTTGTGCAAGGTGCGAACCAGCTAGTGAAGCAACACCTGGCGTTGGAGGCTAGAATGCGGCAGCTTCAAGGTGCATCCATAACTAATCTTCTATTTTTTCGTCTGCTTGCTAGCTTGTTGAGCTCATGTACGATCTTTGGCTTTTCGCAGATGATAATAACACTGCCCTCCGCGAGCTTGATGCTCTCAAAAAGATCCTTGGGCGAGTGGAGAAAAAGTCCAAAGATGTCGTTGGGGCGAAGGAGCACCTCGAGCGGGAGCTAGCTGACGCAGCTGCGGCCAAGGAGCGCCTGCAGCAGGAAGCTACGGACCACGAACAGCAGCTCGCTACCGCCGCGGCTTCGCGCGATAAGGAGGTTGCCGAGAAGCTGATGGTTGCTGCCAAAGCTATTTCGGGTGAGTGATTTCGCCTGTATGTTCTGTTTTGGTTGCCTTGTCTCTATGCTTTTCTTCGATTCTTACTATGCTTTTTCTATTTCTCTAGATGCCGCAGGCTGAGTTCAACCACAGTTCCCTGGAGCATGGTAGTGCTTTGGATGATGCTACTGCGGCGGTCGAAGACCGCTGCAGTACTGTGGTTGGCTCTCTTGCCAAAGCCAAGGAGGTCCTCGGGCGCTTCTACAAGGAGCTCGTTCCCAAGGGCGCTGCCCTTGAGGATGTCGACTTGTTGGCGGATGCGTTGTCAGTGGATGCGCCTACAGCCTACAAGCGCAAGCAGAAGGGCATCGGCGCATCCATGGGGCTGGCCATGGCCATGGTGTCTGGAGCGGAGCTGGATCTTCATCAGGTCACCTCCCAGATGCCAACGGCCCCCAACGGTTCCGAGGTAGCCTTCGCTCTCTTCGCTGCCCGCTGTAAGCACTATTGGCCGAAACTTATTGACCTTCTGGCGGAGTATGCCGCGAAGCAGGAGGAGGAGGTCAAGGGCAGGCGCTCTGGCTCCGAGGCCACTTAGGATGCAGCTGCTTAAGCTTTGTATTTGTAGTTCTAGGATAGTTACCTTCTATCTTTGCTGTAATTCGCTTGATGAACAATTCTTGTGCCACGCAGTGGTTTTTGTTGTATATAATGAGCCTTCGAGTTGTTGCCCAGTCTTGTGTTTTTATATATCCTTTCCGTTTTCCTTAGGGACCTTCGGGTGATGACCCCCTCGATACTTCTTCTTCTCCGCAGCCACGACCATCCTTGGATGATGCGTCGTAGGTTGTTTATCTTCACGACCGCGTCTACAGTCTTGAGAAGGAGTTGCTTGGCATCCGAGGCCATGCGGACGTTTGGAAGTAAAAGGCGGAGCGAGGTGCCGTGAGAGAGGAATATTTGATGGGGGAGCTGCGGCAGTTGGCCGAGCAGCTGCAGTGTAAGTTTCTTTGAGTTGCTGCTCATTTTTGGATGCGCCTGTTGGCGGGCCACCTTACTTTGTAGTTGTTGCAGGTGCTAACCTTGTTCCGAGGGAGGAGAAGGAGCGCGTTGCAGTTCAGATCAATTGCCTGACCCAGCAAGATATGGAGGCTGGTGGCTTTTTCTGGATGGATCACGACCGTGCCACGGTCCTTGCAACTGTGTAGGATCGTGCCAACCAAGTGTCACGGGTGCTGCGGCAGGTGAAGACTTCATTGGCGTCGATTCTGCACGTCATTTTCCCCTTGATGAAGCTCCATCGACTCTCTAGGACTTGTTGGCGAAGTTTCAAGATGTGTGTCATGTCAGGGAGCTGGTGCGGCACCAGTTAGTTGCGGGGGTGAAGGCCGCTCTTTCCCTTGTGCGGCTGCATCACCCTGACGTTAATCTTTTGGTTGTGGTGGCTGGGCTGCCCCATCGACCAGATGGTGGCCTATGGGACATGCGCCCGCACTATGTGGCTGTGAGGTAGTATGCCGAGGAAGTTGTAGATCTCTTTGAGCACCATGCGCAGGTGATTCTTCGGAATAGGTAGAAACTGTAAAAATATAGATGTAAAATTTTATATATTTTGACAGGGAATGTTGTGCCCTTTGCTGTAAAGGTTGATTGTATTTAGCACGTGGTGCTTGTTTGTATGCATGCCCTTTTCGTTAGCCTGACGTGATCAGCTACTCAGGTGTACATGCGTTATCCCTAGCCGACGAAGTCGTGAGGTGAGGGGGATCCCCCGAGTGTGTTGTAGCATAAATAAATGTGAGTAAAAGATAAATTTTCGGGCGAGACACTTAGCTTTATTCATATCGTAACGATGAGGTACATTGTTCGGCTGAGTAGCCTTATTGAAAGTAAAAGGGGGTAGCTAGGGGTAGAAGCGTCACAGTTGTGCAACGTTCCATGGGTTGGAGTATGCGACTCTAGACTCCACGTGCTTGAGGCGGTAAGCGCCACCTGGGATGACTTCGGTGATGACGTATGGTCCTTCCCAGGATGACTCAAGCTTTTTCGGCCGCTCTTGCTTGAGTCGTAAGACGAGGTCTCCTTCGACGAAGGACCTTGGACGCAGCCGACGACTGTGATACTTGCGGAGGCTCTGCTGGTAGACCGTCGATCGAGCCGCGGCGATGTCGCGTGCCTCGTCGAGTGTGTTGACGGCGTCTTCGAGTGCGGCCGTCGATTCGGCTTTGCAGTACGCGACGACCCGTGGGGCCTTATGGCGTACTTCTGCAGGCAACACGGCCTCGGCTCCGTGCACCATGAAGAAAGGCGTGTAGCCAGTTGAGATTTTTGGTGTTGTGTGCAAGATCCAGAGGACGGAGGGTAGCTCTTCAGCCCATGCTCCTGCAAGCCGCTCGAGTGGGCTCAGTAGGCGCTTCTTGATGCCGCCGCCGACGAGGCCGTTGGCCTTTTCGACCTGCCCTTTGGTTTGCGGGTGCGCCACAGAGGCGTATGATATGTTGATCCCGAGGCCTTCGCCGAAGTCCTGGAATTCTTTGGATATGAAGTTCGACCCGTTGTCGGTGATGATGCTATGCGGCACGCCGAACCTGTAGACTATGGATTCGAAGAACTTCACGGCTGTTTTACCTTTTGGTTGGTAACGGGCATGGCCTCGATCCACTTGGTGAACTTGTCGACTGCGACCAGGAGGTAGACGTGGCCTCCTTTCGAGGACTTGGGCAGTTTGCCTATCATGTCAAGGCCCCATTGGGCGAACGGCCGGGCCAAGGGTATGGGCCTGAGATCTGATCCTGGTGTGTGTGGTTTGTCTGCGAACCTCTGGAACCCATTGCACCTTCAGACGATGTCCTTGGCGTCGTTCATGGCCGTTGTCCAGTAGAACCCAGCTCGTAGACCTTTGGCGACGAGGGCACGGTTGCCTGCGTGATGGCCGTAGATGCCCTCATGGATGTCTTGGAGGATGGTTTTTCCGTCACCGATGGTGACGCACCTTTGGAGTACACCCAAAATGCTGCGCTTATATAGCTCGCCATTGATGATGGTGAAGGCCTTGGACCGGCGAGATATGCGTCGGGCATCTGTCGGGTCATCAGGCAGTTCCCTGTTTATTAGGTACCGCAGGTACGGCTGGGTCCATGTTTCTTCGACTGCCATGACCTGCATCAGGTTGACCACTGTGACCTTTGTTCGAGCTTTTCGGGTCCTTCCTGTCCTTCGGGTAGCGCAGCCCCTGAGTGCTCTGCTTCTTCGGGTGATACCTTGGGGAATTTCCTTTTGATGGATGGCACACAGATCTATTCGAGGAACACACCTGGTGGCACCCGTGCACATGTGGAGCCGATGTTGGTGAGTCTGTCGGCTTCTTCGTTGCTTTCTCTTCCAACGTGTCGGAGCTTGCAGCCATCGAAATCTCCTTCGATTGAGTTGTAGAGCGCGTGGTACGCGATCATGTTGGCGGCATGTGCATCGCACTCGTTCATCGTTTGCTGGACGACGAGGTTCAAGTCATCGTAGATGACCAGGCGCGTTGCGCCGCAGATCTTGGCCATCCTCATGCCGTGGATGAGGGCCTCGTATTCGGCTTCGTTGTTGGAAGCTCGAAATTTCATCCGGAGGACGTACTTCACCTTGTCGCCATGCGGGGATGTCAGTATGACCCCAGCTCCTGCTCCAGCCTCGCGCTTGGAGCCATCGAAGTGCATCGTCCATGACTGTGTCATGTCCGGGGTGTCCGGCAGCTGCAGCTCCATCCAGTGGGTGAGGAAGTCTGGTAGGACCTGCGATTTGATCGCGTGGCGTTTCTCGTAGAATATGTCTAGAGGGGAAAGCTCGATGCCCCACAGGGCCACATGACCTGTGGCCTCTGGGTTGTTCAGGATGCTGTTCAGATGTGCTTCATTGACAACCATCACCTGATGCTCCTGGAAATAGTGACTCAGCCGACGAGCCGTCATGAACACGCCGTAGGCGAGTTTCTGGTAGTGAGGGTACCTCTGCTTTGTTGGCGTCAATACCTCGCTGAGGTAGTAGATAGGGCGTTGGACCCCATGAGTCTTGCTATCTTCGGGTCATTCGACCACGAGCCCGGTGCTTACCGCCTGATGTGTGGCTGCTATGTATAGCAGTAGAGGCTCGCGCTCCTTTGGTGTGACCAGGACGAGCGAGGTGGAGAGCAGTCGCTTCAGATCTTCGAATGCGTCGTCCGCTTTAGGTGTTCACTCGAATTTGTCTGCTTTGCATAGAAGCTGGTAGAAAGGCGGGGCCTTTTCACCCATGCGACTGATGAGCCTGCTCAACGTCACAATGCGTCCAGCTAGCTGTTGGACACCTTTGAGGTTCTTCGGTTTCTCCATGGCCATTATGGCCCGGATTTTCTTTGGGTTCGCCTCAATCCCTCGCTGGGAGATGAAGTAGCCAAGCAGCTGGCCAGATGGGATGCCGAAGGTGCACTTTTCTGGGTTCAGCTTGATCTTGTAGTGATCAAGGTTGTCGAACGTCTCGCGGAGATCGTCGATCAGTGTTTTGGCCTCCCTTGTTTTGATTACTATGTCGTCGACATAGACTTGTATGTTGCGGCCGATCTGGCTCTTCAGGCATGCCTGCATGCACCGCTGGTACGTGGCACCTGCGTTCTTCAGCCAGAAGGGCATTGTATTGTAGCAGAATACTCCGAACATCGTGATGCACTCCGTTTTCTCCTGATCTTCGACCTTCGATCGAATCTGATTATAGCCTGAGTAGGAGTCGAGGAAGGAGAGTTTCTCACATCCTGCAGTCGAATCGATGATCTGATCGATCTGAGGGAGAGGGAAATGATCCTTCGGGCAATGCTTGTTTAGTGATGTGAAGTCCACGCACATCCACAGGATGTCCTTGTCCTTTTTTGGGACCATCACGGTGTTGGCCACCATTCGCTTTCCTTGATCTCCCTGATGAAATCAGCGTCGAGCAGTCTGTTGACTTTGACTCCGATGGATTCTGCCCGTGGTTCGGACAATCGTCGGATGGACTGTTTGACGGGTTTGTCATCTAGGAACACATTGAGTGCATGCTCGGCGAATTTCCTGGGAACTCCTGGCATGTCCGCAGGACACCAGGCAAAGATTTCCCAGCACTCACGGAGGAATTCGACGAGCACGCTTTCCTATGCAGGGCTGAGATCGTTGGCGATCAGCGTCGTCTTGGAGGCGTCCGTCGGGTGGACCTGCACTTTCTTCATGTTGACTGTTGAGTCAAACGACATGTCAAGTGCGTTCTGCCTTGAGACTGGGGGTGCCCCATTGTCTGTCACCTCTCGGAGCGTTATGAGCTCCTTCTGCATGCCGAATGACTGGGAGATTCTGTTGAAGTCCCTATCACAGTTACCCGACCGGGTGATGCTCTCGTGGACCGTGATGACGCCTCTAGGTCCTGGCATTTTGAGTAGTAGGTATGCATAGTGCGGTACTGCCATGAACCTTGCGAATGCCACGCGCCCGAGGATAGCGTGGTACTGTGATGGCCAGTCCACCACTTCGAACTCGAGTCGCTCACATCGAAATTTGTCGGGCTTGCCGAAGATGACGTCGAGCCATATCTTTCCCAGGGGGAATATGCCCTTTCCTGGTACGATGTCTTGGAACGTTGTGTCGAATTGTTCCAGACTACACAACGGGATCCGCATTGCTGCTAAGGTGCTAGCGAACATTAGATTGATGTCGCTGCCGCCGTCCATGAAGACGCGGCTCATCTCGAACCCTCCGATCTGCGCCTCGAGCACCAGGGCAGCATGACCTAGGCGAGGGATCTGGCAGGGGTGATCCGAACGGCTGAATGTTATGCAGGACTCCGAACTGCTGAGGTACTCAGGGATGGAGGGTGGAGCGGTCATAGCCAAGATGACTTGGTGGGTGATTTTCTTTTGCACCCTGTTTGTTTGGAGCCCCTTGTGGATCATCAATGACCCTTTTGGCGCGGGGTACCAGTTTCCGCCGTTGTTCTGCGTGGGTTAGATCGGGTGATTAGAAGGTCCCACGGGTGGTGGCGGAGGAGCTCCGTGGGCGATGTAACCTGGTGCGGGTGCGTGCCTGTACCCAGGGTTCGGGGCTTGCTGTCTCATCTGGGACATGCTCTCGCTGAGTTTCTGGAACTCGCGATAGTATTTGAGCATGTGGCTGGCCTTCTTTTTGCCATCCTGCTTGTCGATGTAGAAGTGGATGGTGCATGGGCCTGACAATTTTTCGTATGCCGAGGGCTCGTCGTCGCGGCCGCGGCGTTGCCACGTTTGCGGTGGGCGTCCTCCATCGTGGAAGTTATTTCTGCGGTATCCGCTGCTGCTGCGGTTGCTTTCATTGCGGTGGTCGGCACAGCCAGCCGCGACCATGTCGGGTCCGTCGTGATCGTCGTAGACGCGCGATCTTCACTTTCTACGGCGCTCGCGTCGGCGGTCGTAGTCATCTTCCTCCTCGGAATGTGCTCTGTAGACGGAGTCCTCGCCATCTTCCCACCTATTGGCGATGTACATGAGGTGGTCGAGTTTCTTGGGATTGACGGGCCCAAGTTCTTCCATGAATTCTTGGTGTTTGACACCATCCTTGAAGGCGTCGATTGTTCCCTCTTCAGAGATGTGTGCCGTCAAGTTCTTGATGTTGGACCAGCGTAGTATATATGAGCGAATGGATTCACCCTTTCGTTGGGTGCAGGCCCGCAGCTCTTCGATCGAGGCTGGCCTCTTGCTGGTGCCCTTGAAGTTTCGGATGAAACTGTACGCCATTTCCTCCCAGCTTCGGATGGATCCTGAGGATAGGCTACTGAGCCAAATCCGGGTTGCGCCTATCAGCTGCAGCTAAAGGCATTGTAGGGCGGTGTTTTTGTTGCCGTTGTGCAGCTTGACGGACGACAAGTGGTCGCTGAGCCACGCCTTAGGGTCCTGCGTGCCGTCAAACTTCGGAGTGTCCGAAGGAAGATTGAAGTTCCTCGGCATCCGCGTCCGTCGAACAGATCTGCTGAAGCATCGAGCCCCGCAGAGTTCTCCTTCATCATCATCCTCTTCGGATTCGGATGAGCACACACGCTTGGCGCGTGCCTTGTCGATCTTGCGTTGAGTGAGTTTGCTTCGAGCGTCATAGTCACGGCTGCGATGTCGTGAGCTCTTGTGCCGTCGAGGAAGGTCGTGTTCCTCCTTGTCGGATGAGGGTGTGGGGCTGCGGTTGAATCTGACCGCAACCTTCTTTTTTGGCTCCGCAGGAGCTTCCCCGTGGAGCGCAGCTCCAACGAGTCCGAGTCCGGCTAATGCGGAATTATGCATGGCCCTCTTCGGGTCCCCTACCGGAGGTGGATGGGACGCAAGGTATGTGGTGGCTGCCATGATCACAGCTTGCGGCGTCTTCGGGATGACGTTTCCGTTGGCGTCCATCTCCATAAAGGACGTGTTGAGGGTTTGGGTCACCTCGCGACGTGCAACGGGGTCCATGTTCTCTACGCGAGAACGATGCTTGTTGGCGTTGTTGCCGTGTGAGATGGAGCCGCCCATGGCGGAGAGCGCAGCTGGCCGCACGCTGGACTCCAAGGCTGCTTGCTTGCATTTGTCGAGTACCTCTTGCATCTTCACCTGCTTTTTGTGCTCTTCGATGAGGAGCAGGTGGTATGCCATCAGTAGGTCCCGTGAGGCACCCACAGGCAAGATCTTGTTGCCCGCCACGGCTTCACATGCTTGGTTCCATCCTTCCTTGCTGAGGTGGATTCCCCAATTGGCCTCAGAGTCGTCCTTGTTCGGCGGGGGGGGGGGATTGGTTTCTCCTATTTTCGCCGTTTCTACCCTGCGGGTTGGGTGGTAGTACGTGGGCACGCAAACCTGGTGGTTGTTGCTCCACGTCGCTTTGGATGACCACGGCGCATTGGTAGCATCCGTAGGTCGGATCGCTGCTACCGCAGCTTTCGGATCCGGAACCGTAGGTTCCTTCATCCGATGGAGGATCACACAGATCTGAGTTGCAGTTGCTGCTGTCGTATGACTCATCTGTCGATGTTGACGTGCGGAGCACAGGATGCAGAGCCCATGAGGCGGGCATGATCAATGGCAGTGGCACCCGCTCTGGTAGGCGGAGAGTGCCGGTCTGTCCCACCTGGAAGCAGAAGCTCCCGAACAGGATCTCGAGCCCGTCGCCTACGGGCTCGAAGTCCTTCATGGTGGCTGGCGAGTGGGCGGTGAAGTCGAAAGCGCCGAAGAGGAGATGACTCTCTGTCACCGAGGAGTTGTAGATCGCTTTGGTTAGGACCGTCACGATCGCACAATCAGCGCCCCCAGTTCCCACAGACGGCGCCAATTGACGAGGATCGATCTCGTCAATGCCCATTGTTATGAGCTTGTGTCAACACCCGGATTTTTCAATCCTAGAAGCCTGTTATGCCATACATCGCAATCCCAGGATTACCATTTTTGTGAGACATAACAGAATTGGATACCATAGTACATCATCCGTTACAACGATACATAAGTTCTTACACAAATAGGGATCTCATGATCCAGTTCTTAATACAATTTCAAGCAGCGAAATACGTAGTAATAACGGTAGCGTAGGCGAAGCTCCATCTTCAGGGTCACAGGCAATGCTGACGATGCTAGATGATCCTAGTTGTCGTAACCTTCCTGGGGTCCATCTTCCAGGTACTCCTCTTCATAGTCTGGCCATGGGAATAGCCAGGGACAAAGCCATGAGTACTCTTTAAGTACTCGCAAACTAATACTAATAGGTAAGGGGTTTTTGGATAATAGGACACTAGGCTCTAGGGTTGTTTTGCAAAAAGCCAGGTTTATCTCTACTAAGTTCCAAAGCTAGTCACAATTTTATAACTCCTAAGTGGGATCTTGTGATTCAGGTCACAACTCTGTTGTGGTCAAGTCAAAGTCTCAATTCGTTTCACAAGTCATTTTGAAAAGTCTGACGGGGGAACAGTATGGCCACTCCAACTGTCCATAACCGCGGACGCGGCTATTCGAATAGTTTGACACTCTGCAGATATTGTACACTTTCACCACAACATTCGATACATCCGTCAGGAACAAATCCTGAATTCACTATACTCAGTATGCGGATAATCAATCCTAACCTTTCGATTACACGCCCTAGTATAAGCACCTCTCCTGTGAGTATGGCCTCCCAACCATGACCAACTGTCATCTTGGGTACTGCACAGGTGGACAATCTTCACAAGGTAGCCTCAGCTCAGACCGAACTAATACTAAGGTACATAAGTTTCCAGTCAAGCCCTACCCAATCTTCGGGTATTGTGGTTGTACGATAAAATTGGAATGGTATCGCATCCAGACAACCATCAGTTTTATAAAGGGGCTAAGGCTCATGCCTCAACATTTTCATCACCAAAATCATCAAGTGTTTGGAAACACATGTCCAAAACATTTCAATAGAATGATCCATCATTCCAAGGTTTTCATAACCATTTTTCCACCAAGTATTCCCATCTAAAGTTGATCAAGTTTTATGCTTAGCACTAGCATCTACAGGTGGGGTAGTACTAAGGAGGGGTGGTAACTAGTGGGGTTTTAACTAAGTTCAAACTCATGTCTTAGGCTGAGATCAAGGTTTCTATCTTAGGCCAAATTTTATGCTCTTTATGCAACCTTCAGCACAACTGTCTAGTATCTACCAAACTCTTAGGTAGACTCTAAGTAAGCTTTGATAAAGAAATAAAGTAAGAAGCTTGCACATAAAACTAGGATTTGGTTTATCAAGGGGGTATGATCACATATGCTTAAGGCATATAGTAGTCATATCACAAGTATGGGTTTGTGGCATCAGTAGGGTATCTTGCAAGGGTTAGCTTGCATCAATATCAGTATAAGCTTGCATAGTTACTAGCTTGCCTTGTGCAGAGCAGTGGTTGAAGTTCTCCTCGGCTTCCTCTTCGTAGTATCCTCCTTCCTCCTCGTATCCTTGGTCGGTACTAGCGTCTATGAATAAATACGAGGTACACAATCACCAAAAAATACTTAACTACTTGCAATCATCACACACAAGGGTCCTATAGATGATCTAGCATCATCTCTAACATTACAAGGTTAAGGCTTGGTTTAAATCTTTTTATTTTTAGAAAAGTAATTTCTACTCATTGAAAAACTACTTAAGATTTAATATTCTCCAAACTAAACATGGGATCATGTTGACACATGTCATCACCACATATTGTAGTCCATGGGAATGTGATTTAAAGTGGTGTCACATTTTAATAAGGTTTTACCCTTTTATTTTAATTAATTAAAGTGGCTAGAAATGCTTATGTAGCATTCTTTTATTACTTGAACAATATTTCTGCAAGTAAACCTATATGTTTTTATATATTCTGAAAGGTATGGTTAAATGTGATTTTTGAGAGTTGGAATCAACTCAAAAGCTATTATGGTTTAAATTTGAAAAATGTTTGAATGCAGAAAAGCTTCTGCCTTGTTATTTTTACCAGGGGTGATCTAGAGATCCAAATGACTTGAATCCAACGTGCTTGGATTCAGCATTCACAGACCTTTCCAACAAAATTGGTTTCATTCAAATAGGTGCACTAAATCGATCTGGGTTAATTTTTGAAGTTGAGTAGAGAAGTGTGTTTGAATTAAAATAGAAAAAGATTTAATTTGAATAACTGGGCTGCGCCGGAAATTCTAACGGGCCGGCCTGCTAAGCGCAGTGCTCCCGCGGGCTGCTTAAGTGCGTGTCCCCACTCGTCAGTGACACGGGGCTGGGCGAAGCGGTATGGGGCAACGTGGTTCGTTCGATCTAGTTCTAATCTAACGGCTGGGAGTCATCGTCGACGCGAGATAACTCCGGCGAGAACGAAACCTAGCGCGGCCAGTGAGGGTCGCTGGGGGCTCACCGGGGTACTGGTGAGGGTCGGCGAGGCAGGCGAACGACGAAGTCGACGACGGCGAACTCAGGGGTGGTCGCGGCAGCTCCTGGGGCGGCTCCAATCGCTGGCTCCTTTCTTCTCCGGCAGCGGCAGGCTCCAGTGAAATTCCGGCGAGGTGGTGCTCGCCTTGCTCTGAGAATGGTGTGGCACGATCAGTGAGGAGAGGGGAGTAAGATGGTGTGAAGAATTCGTGCAGGGTGGCCTCTATTTATAGTCGAGCGAGGGGACCATCGGGGCGCACGGTGAGCTCGTCGGGGGCAACGTTACAGGCGGCTAATGGCATGGGCAAGGGTAGGGGATGGTGCTGTGTCTCCTGGCGATGCTCAACTACATGGTCGCGAGGCATGGGGCGGTGTGGTTTGGTCTGGAACGGCCGGTGCTCTGCGCGGCAGAGGCGGCGTCTTCGACGGCGGGCGGTGGCTGTGCGGCACGGGACGGCAAATGGGGATGTCTGGCGGTCTCCTGGGTTGATGGCGATCATGTATGCACGCGGTCTGTGGATGCTGGTCGAGGGTGGCGCTCTGGCGCACGCTCGGCATGGTCTAGGCGTGGCTTGTGCGCGTGGTCCAGGGCTTGGCAACGCTTGCGGCTGGGACAGTGAGTGGAGGTGGACGGTGGGCTGCCTCCTAGACAAGGTTGGCACGGCTAGTTCTTTCTCTAGCTTGCTGTCCACAATGGGGTGACATTGGGGTGCTCGGCTGTTCACCATTAATGGCAATGGCAAGCTCACAGGGGTGCTAGTGTTAGGCTAATCTTTCTAGATGATCTACTGAGTTGTGTGTGAGCTAACTAGGAAACAAGTTAGGCAAGAATCACTGCACACTATAGTGTTTGATGTTTTGTTTAATTTGTGTCTGCAACCTATTTGATGAAATGGCCGCATGAAATCAAGTTTTGAATTTTGAAATGATTTTTGGTGGGTTTGCTAGATTGGTGCTGGTGAGTCTGCTGATGCTTGTGTTTTGAAAGTTGAGCTTGTTTGAGTGGGTTTTGAAAAAGTGGGATCTTCCCATATGAAGAAGATTCAATTTTGAATTTTCATTTAAACTATGCATTTGAAATTTTCTGGATGATCACAAAGTGGGCCTTGATACTCTGTTATGAGTACATTCAAGGGGTGCAAAGATCCAGAAAAGTTTCTGTTAGGTTCTGAAAGTTTGAGACAGCCAAAGTAGGCATGGGAGTTAAATTGGCCAAAATGACCATTCACTTAATATATTTGTTTTGATTTACTTTTCTTTAAGGAAAGTGTGGGAAATGTTCTAGATGATGTTCATTTCACCTAAGAAACATTTTACAAGCAATGGATCACACAAACAAGGTGGTTTTTAAAGAAATTCAAAATCCATGCATACACATATACATGCATTCATGAGTTTATTTAGAAAAGTTTTTGTTAACCCTAATCTTGATGATTAGTGTTTGATGATCTAAGTTTGGTATTTTTGGGATGTTACAGCTTGGGTTTTGGAGAAGATGGGGGTGCTGGAGATCGCGGAACGGTTAACAGACAAGTATGCTAGGGGACACGAGATTTATCCAGGTTCAGGCCCCCGGAGGGAAAACCCTACTCCTGCTTGTTTGCTCTTGATTACGGCGGAACCGAAAGTTACAGGGCTGCGCAGATGCAATCTGGCATGGAGGTGTGTATGCGGTGGTATGAAAGAGAGAGCCTCCTCGTCGTGCCCTCCTAGCCTTTATATAGAGGTAGGTAGGTCCCGGGCATAGATCGAGTCGGTTACAGGTTTAGGGTTTGTCCCTTTGAATATTCTATTTGTTCTAGTCTTGCTCTCCATGGATCCGAAGACATCATGGGTTTGGGTCACCCGAAAATCTTCATGGGCCACGTATATTCTTGTGGGCCTTCCTTGGGCTGGACCAGGTATGCTAATGTCGTGTACCCGTAGGATATAACCACGTCACGTGCACCCCTAATCCGCCGGCCATGGTGTTCGTCCGGCACGACCACAGATTCACCATCATCTTGAAGCGATGTGACACGATGAACTATGCGCGCAAGACTTGATCCCGATCCTTGCGCGTGGTGAAGTAGATGAGGATGCTCCCACCGCCGTCTCTATGGACCGAAAACACCTCCGGCGGGAGTTCCTAATATATAATCTATTATTTATCGATCAAGTTCTATCGATAGTAATATATTCAGTAATTAATATATCAATAATAGCAGAATTCTAGATAATACCATTCATAAAATATTTGTCACGGGTCTAGAAAGATAATCTAGTCAGCAAGCTAGCATCGACCTTCTTGAAGTCCACAAGCAAAGCAGAGAGAGAAATATCACGTCTCTCAAAATTAATCCTAGATTCACTAACTCTGGGTTGAAGTCATTCACCACCCCATGAAAAGGACCATCCAACCAAGCAAATCCAAAATACACTGATCAAAAGAATCTCACAAATAGAAAATAATACCACAATCGCATATATTTTTGTCCAGGCTGAAGATGTTCCGCTTATGTTTTGTTTAGCAT
Source organism: Avena sativa (assembly GCA_916181665.1). Taxonomy (NCBI): domain Eukaryota; kingdom Viridiplantae; phylum Streptophyta; class Magnoliopsida; order Poales; family Poaceae; genus Avena; species Avena sativa. Next base: position 80,632,375 of record OV702299.1, on the reverse strand, counting down.
GTGTATATCAAACAAACTATCTAGAAATGGACCATTAATAATAAATGTGTCACGGGTCTAGAAATACAATCCAGACAACAAGCTAGCATCGATCATCTTGAGGTCCATAAGCAAACAACAGAAATATCATGTCTCTCAGAATTAAAATAATAATAATTTAGCGTTGCCAAAAATATATATACATCCTTATATACATAGTCATTTTGTTAGCATCCTATACTTCTAGATGATATATTGAACTAATGGATGTACAACACAATAGATGTGCAACCGCTGGCTACCTGCAAGTTCCAGTCAATGGGAGCGTGCAACTTTGCATACAACACAATAGATGTGCAACCGCTGGCTACCTGCAAGTTCCAGTCAATGGGAGCGTGCAACTTCACGTCCATGCATTGGACCATGGAGCAAGGAGGCCTGGAGCAGGAGCAGGAGAAGGAGCTGCAAGAAGGTGTTGTCCCTGTAGAGATGCATGCCCGTGTTGTCTCGGTGCTTAGGCCAGGGCCTTCCTCATCCTCCAAGAAGAAGAAGAAGAAGGTAAATCCTCTCCCCTCCTGCCTTAATTGGTTTTAATCCTGTATTGCTTCATGTGGATTGGGGGAATGTGCTACCTCTTCATCCCTCATCCCTCCAATCACCTTGCTTGTGATTAGCCTTGTGGGCATGGTACGCCATGAACAGCGGTTACCAATCTTCAGAAATCTATGTAATGTTATGGATTGCAAAAACTTCTAACCTCTAGATGATATAGTATAACTTCTAACCTGTATTTTAGAACACCTTTTGCCATCAAATTCTGACCGCATCCAAGTATTATGATTTATGAAGAAGTACAGAATAGTTTTAAAGAGGGACCTGGCACTACCAAAGAATCCTATTACCTCTGCATCTAGCTATAGTTTGTAGTTCTGTCCAAAAGGTGAAGCTTTTGTAGCACAAAAAATGATATAATCCAATCCAGGCTTTATTAATGTGCATAGGTTCGCTTTTGTATGCTAAGAATGATTGTATTTCTCTCAAGCGATGACAAGAGCACAACAACCAGATCACCTTCTTATTTGCTACTCCATTTTGTTTCGAGATTCAGTACAAAATCATGGCTCAAAAGGATGTACTTTATACATCCTACTTTCAACTGACCTATCTTGGGAATGCAAGTTGAGATGCTCTGAATGAGTGCTCGACTACTTCTCATCAATAATTTACTTTTTATCTTTCTATCTCTGCTATCATTATAATAAAATAGTTTTATATTAGAACTTTCAGCCTTTTACGAATAATGATATATGTACCTGTAGTAACAGTGGCTTTCAGGCTGAGCGGTTTATGTGCTGAAATGATTAATTATAGTCTGCTTTGCAATTCGACATTTTATTGTCATTTTATCATATTCATTTTGGATTTCTTTCAGGATGTGGTCGCAAACTATTTTTACAGTAACTAAAATTCGAAAGCACAAGTATATATAAATCTAATTTGGTCATTGTTATGTTTGTAATGAAGGACCAAGGACCAACAACTATTTTTACAACAACTATAATATATGGTTAAATTAACTTCTTATTAGGGTGTGATGGAATCTTCTTCGGTGAGGATCAAGGACCAGTTGTAATATTTGTTGGTTTAGTGAGGGAGAGACTTACGTTATAATCTAAAGATTAAAGGAGTACCTTTTACTTTACCTTAGTGACCTGGTAAAGAACAAAATCTAATTTAAGTTCTAGACTTGTACATCTAGGAGAACACTAGTGTGTTAAGTTAGGATCGGACTTAAACAAGTTGAATTATGAATAAGCAGAAATAAGGTTCTGAAGTTTTATTTAAAACAAAATCATTCTAATCACGGTTCCTTTTTATTTTACTACAAATTGGGTAGTACTCAATATGGGGATAGGTGTACTTTCAGTACGAGATTTGTATTCTTGTGCAGTATTACATACATTACTACCAATACTATATAGTAATATATACAAACTGTTTTGTAAGTGTGCACTTTTCTGGGACTGAAGTAAGTGTCTAGTTATATTGTTTACATGTATGTTATCCGCAGGAGTCCGCAAGACCTGTGGAGAGACACAGCAGTCCGACGATGCACGTGTTGAGTGGAAAATTATCAACAAGACCCATACGGATCAGTGGGATAGTAGTGTTGAAGTGTATAAGTGGATTGTACTAGCCCTTTTCATCAGTTCGGACTTTTGGTTGCGTTGGCTAGTGCATGAAGCTTGACATGGTATCAGAGCCTATGGTCTCGAGTTCGAGTCCTCACTTTCGCAATTTATCCTAAAATTGTTGTTGACCCCTCTATGTCAACGTATAGGCCCCTTGAGTCATACGTGAGTTTCACACGCCGTCGCTCTCTTCCGGTTGCACGTGCTGACTTCTCTCCGTCCGTCACACGTGAGGGGGTGTTGAAGTGTATAAGTGGATTGCACTAGCCCTTTCCATCAGTTCGGACTTTTGGTTGTGTTGGCTAGTGAATGAAGCTTGACATGGTATCAGAGCCTAAGGTCTCGAGTTCGAGTCCTGGCTTTCACAATTTATCCTAAAATTGTTGTTGACCCCTCTATGTCCACGTATAGGCCTCTTGAGTCATACGTGAGTTTCGCGCGTCGTCGCTCTCTTCTGGTTGCACGTGCTGACTTCTACCCGTCACACGTGAGAGCGGGTGTTGAAGTGTATAAGTGGATTGCACTAGCCCTTTCCATCAGTTCGGACTTTTGGTTGCGTTGGCTAGTGCATGAAGCTTGACAAGTAGCAAGGTCCCCAAAAGATACTATCTCATGGTAGTAAAAGCTCAAGAGTAAGAAAGGATGCAAAAATCATTAATGCAAAAGTAAGTTCAGGATATGTTCTTGTTATACTATATTAGAGAGACTGACTATGAGCTGGTCACTATCAAAGTTTCTTCATGAATTGCATGGATGCTTACTAATCATATAGAAGTAACTATCAAAGTTTCTTCATGAATTACAACCATAGAGTATCCTTAACCAAGGATATGTCGACATCTAACCAGAAGCTTGGTTATCTATGCATTACATATCATTAGACTGGCGGTAATTGGAGAATTAGGCATAGAATCATAAGGTTTTGTGTAGTTGAAACACCCCATGATTCTTGGAATATGTTTGATGTGGTACTAAAGACCCTTAGTGATTGGAACATTGATAACAGAATATTTAGCTTCACAATGGATAATGCAGAAGTGAACAAAAAAATGATTAGTCATCTTAGAAAAAATCTTGTCGATCGAGGCCTTATCCATCATGAAGGGAAAATTTTACACAACAGGTGTGCATCTCATGTGCTAAACCTGATAGTGCAAGATGGACTGAAAGTGAAAGAAATGAAGTCTGTTGTGGACAATACTAGAGAGAGCGTAAAATACATTAGGAGTTCCCAAGGCAGAAAAGACCAATTTGCCAAGATGGTTACACAAGATGGAATAACATGCAAACACCAACCTACACCCGACATGTCTTCAATGTGGAACGAGACATTCCTTATGCTCGAGTCCATGTTGCCATTTAGAAAAGTATTTGAGACCTTACAGCAACAAGAACCAAATTATACACTTTTTCCTTCAGTCGAGGAGTGGAAAATGGTTGAAGACATTTGTCAGCTTCTTAAGGTATTCTGCCATGCCACCAATGTCATATCAGGATCAAACTACCCCACATAAAATTGATATTTCTTCAAAATTTGGGATGTGAAACTTATCCTAGATAAACAAGCAAAGAGCAACAATCCTATAATCAGAATCATGGTGAAAGAAACAAAGAATAAATTTCACAAGTACTTTATGGAGTCATACTTGACAAACTGCATACCGGTGATACTCGATCCAGGATTTAAGATGGAATATGTGGATTTTCGATTAAATACATATTTTGGGGTGATGCACCTAAGCATATCCAAGAAGTTAGGACAACTATGGATGCCCTATTTACAGAATATGCTGCTAAATTGGGAGATGATGTTGATTTATCATCACAAGAAAGGAATGAAGAGGGAGTTGTTTTGCCGGATAATGTGCTTTCAGATTGGCTGAACATGTCAAGCTTAAGAAAGCTAGCAGTCGCAATGAGCTACAACTGTATCTATAGGAGGACTTCCATCCTCTTACCACAGACTTTGACATCCTAAAGTGGTGGGATGTCAACTCTGCAAGGTACCCAACGCTTGACAGAATTGCACGTGATGTGTTGGTTGTTCCAGCTTCATCGGTTGCCTTCGAATCTGCGTTTAGCGCATGTGGGAGAGTTATTAATGATCATAAAAGTAGCCTAGCACCTGAAACAGTCGAAGCATTGATGTTCTTTAGAGATTGGATTAGGCCTAGTGGTAAGCATCTATTTTAGCTTATGGTGTTGCATTAATATGTATCACATGGTATATATTAACCTGTAGTTGTTGTAGGTTCTTCTGAAGCAAGAACATTGCAGGGGGTCCATAATTTAGATGACTGAATTTTGCCACGCTATCTTCAGGTACTATTCTATTAGCTTTTATCTCAAGTACATGAAGTTGAAACACTAATACAGTCTAATGGACTAGCCTTTGCTTGTTCATACATGACAGTACTATGTGTGTGATTACTTGGCTACCGGACACAATAGTGTCTATCAGAATTACATGTCGTAGCTATCTATCTCCATTCATGCTATTTTTTTCCAGTAAACGTACATCATGGCAAACAGGTGTTCTCACAAACATTGACTATTCTTGATAACCTATCATTGTACCTAGAATTCAGGTAGATATTTGTTTGTAAAACTCTTTCATACATGTGCATCGATCTTAGGATATCCATATGAATTTTGGTTAAAATATATTCTTCTTTATTGAACATTTTTGTCAATTATTCAAGGCATCATTCTAGGCAATAGAATGTATCTAATCAGTAGGGCATTTCCTCTGTACTAGATTGATCCATGTACTGATTATTTTGGCCTAGTGGTTTTCGTGTGTAATAAATTCATGTGTCATCACATCTGAAAAAGAATGATCTTGTGTACTAGTGTGATGAATCTGGATGATTTTTCAGTGAACTTTTGTAATGAATCTAGCCGATCTTTCATGTGTACTGTCTACCTATGTGATCGAGCTAGCTACAGGCAGCTCTTGCAGGGTATGTACATGAAGCTGGTGGGCAAATGGATGTTATTTAAGCTAGCAGATTTAAATAGACAAGAAGGGTGCTACGTGTCCCCCGGGGAATGGAAACTTTCCATCCCCCTGGTCCCCAATCGTACGATTGACTCGGACCAACGGTCCAGATCTCCCCCTCCCACATTTCATCCCGCTTTTGCTATATTGATCCCACTTTTGCTACAGATAAGTCCGCTTCTGCTACATGTTGTAGGGTTTCGTTGCATGGAAAACAAAAAATTCTATCGCAAGAACACACAAAACCAAGATCCAATCTATGAAAAAGCCAAGATCTAATCTATGAGATCGGTGTAACGAGATTGTAGAGAACTAACCCCCGTAGATTTAAAACGTTAACGCGATTAGATCTCGTGGTTGATGTAGTCGATCACTTGCCGATCTCAAGATCGTGTAGACGATCCTTCCATCGCCGCGTTCCGGCAGCACTTCCGCACTCAGTCACACGTACGGAGTCGATGAAGATCTTCTCCCCGTTCCATTGGGCAGCAGAGGTAGTAGATCTCCTCGGAATCCCAGCAGCACGACGATGTGGTGGTGGTGGAGGAGGAGAAGAATTATGCAGGTGACGAGGTATGATCTCGTCAATGCCCATTGTTATGGACTTGGGTTTTGGAGAAGATGGGGATGCTGGAGATCGTGGCACGGTTAACAGACAAGCAACCAGGGGACACGAGATTTACCCAGGTTCAGGCCCCCGGAGGGAAAACCCTACTCCTGCTTGTCTGCTCTTGATTACGGCGGAACCGAAAGTTACAGGGTGCGCAGATTCGATCTGGCGTGGATGCGTGTGTGAAAGTATGAGTCGAGAGATCTAGGACGTGCCCTCCTGGCCTTTATATAGACTTAGGCAGGTCCTGGGCATAGTCCTAGTTGGTTACAAGTTCTAGGGTTTTACCCCTTTGAATTTCCTATCTCCGCTAGTCTTGCTCTCCAAGGATCCGAAGGCGTCATGGGCCTTGGCCACCCGAAAATCTTCATGGGCCAGCGTATATCTGCTGTGGGCCTTCCTTGGGCTGGACCAGGTATGCTGAAGTCACGTACCCGTAGGGTATAACCATGTCAGTAGCCCCCGAGTGATCAGTCGAATCGTAGATTCGGCTAAGGACGCTTCCACTTTTCGAGTGCAACTATGTTTTAACAGTATATGATCGTAGGGATTGTTGATGCGTGTGCCTGACTCACCCGACGGATCAGGGTCAGTTAACTGTCTTAGGACGAAACGACACGATCTTCTTCAGGTTCGGGTCCCTCAACCCGGACCTGGAACATATGCTGGCGTAATTCGACTCAGGCCGCGGAGGACTTACAGGAGTGGAATTCTAGTGATTTTAATTGGTGTACCCAACGCGTCCGTCGGGATTTTTCATCGTACCTGCTGATACGACTTCATACTAGCAGAGCGCAGTCAGGTGCGTTGCCAGTCCATCAGATGATATCTGTAGGTCTTATCTTTGTGTCGCAGACACAGCATCCGAATGTTTGTCACCGCGGAGGTGCTTCGGGTGGCCAAGGAGATTTGTTGCTCACTTAGCGTTTTTGTTGGGGCAAAGTTGCCAAAAAGTTTTTGCGTGCTGATCCAGAAGATCGCAGTCGAAGATTTCATAGGGTGCGCGACCAGCGCTCCCTATGGGAGTAGCCCCCAAGTGTCTGTTCAAGTCGTAGACTCGAACGGAGACTTTATTTCAAGCATTGTTTCAGTTGTTAAGTCCGCAGGACTCGAAAATTTTCGGATGCTTAAATCCATCCTTCCTATGGGAGTAGCCCCCGAGTCCGTAGTGGAGTCGTAGACTCAACATGGGACTCAGAGAAGTAATTTTTTCCTCATTTGTCTGTCGGGTGCGCGGCCAGCGCTCCTGATAGGAGTAGCCCCCGAGTATTTAGTCGAATCGTAGATTCGAGTGAGTACTCTTAGCTGTGGAGCCGAAGTGGTGCTAGTATAGCTTTTGATGACGTCAGTGCTTACGATCGATGACCTCAAGCGTCTGCTGCACCAGAGATGACTTGACTGGACGAAGTGTGGGTCCCACTTGCTGACTTTGAATTGACTGGTCACGCGCAGCGTGGAGATGATTACGGCGTCTCCTCGATTTCCGCGCGTAGTGGACGGCGTGGTAACGACGGTTCGTTTTGGTGCTGACACGTGTACGGCCATATCTACCGTTGGCGTTAGGTCTTCTCGATGGACGGACAGCGTGCGTCGTCTCCGCTGTTATATTCCTTGGTGAAATCGTAGTTTGTCTTTCACCGCACCAGTTCATCTATTCACTGCCTCCTCGTTCTTGAGCTATTCTTTCTGCGCGCTGAGAGTTTCTTCCACATTTCCTTCGTCTTTCTTCGTTGGCAAACGCCACCACCGCCATAGCGCCATGGGGAAAACAAAGAAATCCTCATCTGCGGTTGGGACCAGCGCCGCCGGAGGCAAGAAGGGCACCGCCGCTGCTCGCGTCACCGATGGTGGTTGGCGGCGATCAGAAACGCGGGAGAGAGATCTCCGCAAACTGCGCGAGCGGGGCCTGATCCCGCAGGACACGACGGCCGTGAGACTCCCCGGCAATGAGGTAATCCCCCGTCCCCCATCTGGGTACCGGGTTATGTTTGTTGGCTTCGTGATTCGCGGGTTTTCTTTTCCGGTCCACGACTTCCTCCGTGGACTGCTCTTCTTCTATGGAGTTCAACTCCATCATCTGTCTCCCAACTCTCTGCTCCACATTGCATGTTTTATCACACTTTGCGAGTGTTGGCTTGGCATTGAGCCGCACTTTGGCCTCTTCCGGAAGCTTTATTCCGTGAAGAGGCAATCTGGTTCGGATGGTGTGTATCCCATTGGGGGTTTCATCATCTCCCTCTGTCCCAATGTGCAGTTCTTTTCCTTTTCCATGTCCGAATCTGTCCAGTACTGGCGGAGGCGATGGTTTTATATCCGCGACTCCGTTTTGCCTGGGCAAGATTTTGGTCTTGTTACCTTCGACCCTTCTCAAAAGATTGAGAAGAAGAGGTCTTGGAAGAACCAAATCCTAGACGGTGAGGTGGAGGAGATAGAGACCCTTTACCGTCGGGTGGAGGATCTCCAACTGATTCCTGAGAAGGAGGTGAACGGCGTGGACATCATCCGGACGTTTCTTGAGCGTCGGGTGCAGCCTCTCCAAGCGAGGGCGCACCCGATGTTTCTTTATTCCGGGCGCCGGGATCCGACGAGGGTTTCGAGTGAGAAAATCTCCGAAGGGAATCTTGACAAGGATCTTCGCGTGCTGCTGAAGTTCAAGGCCGGAGAAGAAATCCTGGGGAAGTCGCTGACTCCTCCCTTTTCTTCGACGTTGGTCGTGCCGAAGGTGTAGATTTGTGCACGTAGTGCTTCCCTTTTATTTTTGTTGAGTGTGCTTTTGTTTCCTTTGTTTGCTAACAAAGTTTCTTCTCATCTTGTAGAGCTTCAAAGTACCGGGCATGGTACCACCATTGCCCGAAAGATATCCGAATGCCCCGGATAATGAGGTGGTTGATTCCGTGTCCGAGCTTCCTTCGGCGCAATCTCCGGCGGAGGATGCCGACGAGTCGAGTGAGGACCATACACGCAAGCGATCACGGAGCTCGAGCGAGTCTTCGGATGCCTCAACTCCTCCGACTCCTAGAAATCCTCTGGGCCTTGAGCGTCATAGTGATGGTCATGGAGGTTCTTCCTCTCCCCTTCCTGCTATTCTTGTGCGAGCTGTTGCTCCGCACCCGCCAGCAAAGCGGAAGAAGGAAGAAAAGAAGGAGGAGAAGAAGGAAGAGAAGAAAGAGGAGAAGAGGGCCCGAAGGGCTTCTCCTATCTTCGACCTGAGCGCATTGGGCTCGTAAGTTTTCTTGTTGTACTGTTGTCCTTTTCCCTTCATGATTTTTTTGTACTTGTGCTGATTGATTTGGATGCAGGCAATCCTCCGACGGCTCCAGTGATGGTGCGGGGTAGTATGGTGGAGGAGGGAGGAAGCCGGCGGCTAGGGTTGAGGGTGAGGGCGCAAGGGGCCTCCCCCACCCCGATGGGGGCGGCGGCCAAGGGTTTGTAAGATCCCTCCTTTGTAAAGGAAAGGATCCCTGTGATTGCAATGCTAGTCCCTTGATCAAAGCTAGCATCCACAGTTTAAGATGAAGTACACAGAAACAAAGGTCATTATTACATATCATTCCAGAGACAAATATAGTCTTTTACAACTCCATGGCCATAGGCCTAATACAAGAGTTCAAATAAATAATAAGATAAACAAGTCTTCATGTTCATGTGCCATAGGCAAGCATGTTGAGTGTAGACTCATGACTCCTAATCATCATCAGAATAACCTGCAACATCACAAGTTACAGCCACAATGGGTCAATACATTGGAATAGTATTGGCAAGTGATACCTTAGTAGAATATTGGTGGACTAAGTACTATATGCATTTTGTCTAAGTGTAGCTTAGGCTTGCTTTGCTCAAAATAGGTTTTGCATAATGGTTGAAAACACTAAGTTTTTCTTTGTCAAAAACTTTCCCAAGGAACCACCAATAGACATTGGGGTCCTTCACCCTTGTTCAACCACAAGTTTTTACTTAGAAAATTGGGATGAGGAGATTCTTGATAGCTTCCATGTCTTGATGCTCAAGTTGTCCAATACCAAGGACATGGCTAAGTACTTAGATTCTTCCATCTGCAGAGGTTATGCACTTTCCCCACAAGACTTGATTTTCACCAAGACAGGACCTTTCAGAAGCCTTCCCTTAGACCAAATGGACGCGTTTCAACCTATCATCCCACTACCACCAACTGTCCAAATGGCTAAGTTATTGCAACCTATATGATCCAGGCAGAGCCCATATTGCCAAGTGGCTGCACTAGAAGCTTCTTAACATTTGGCCTCTCAAATACCTTTGTTCCTGGGTGGCTTTCCACAAGTGAGATACACAAGGTAAACCATAGAAATGGGCCTTGTGTAACCACTCAACATAACCCATTCTTTCCATTCCACCCAGGTGTTTCATTCACTTAGTTGTTTTATTAAGCAAAAACATAGTCCAAAGACTTAGAAATATTTATTCATAGCATGAATATAAAACCACCCTTGGTTGCTACTAGCTAGGCTAAGCATGGCATTGATAAGACTTAGAAATATTTCTAGCAATTCTACAACTACTAGGATTTCCCAAGCATAGCATATAGATCAAAATAACCATGCAAGTCTAGTAAAATATTTCTAATGCATATTTGAAAACATAGGAATAAATCATAAATCACCACTTGCCTTGGTAGTTTGGAGAGTAGCTACAATCCTCACAATCACAATCACTATTTGCACCAAAATCTACACATAAAATGATAGCACCAAATCACATACAAAATAAATACAAGCAAAAATATATGGATGCATGCAATATGATATGTGATGATTTTCTATACTCAACAAGACAAGTGCACAGTACTGATTCATAAACAAGTTCAAAACTTGCCAAACAATCTTTATTTGAACATTTAATCATTTCCCAAATAATTGTTATACACAAAATAGGCCTACACATGTTTCTGTAAAAATAACCATTTTAACAGAAACAAAACATTAAACACATTGCATATATGGAAAGGGCTTTCTCTCCTGATTCCATTGATATAAAATTTGTCAAATTTGGACGTGGGAATCAAAAGTTATGAATTAAACAAGTTTTAATATCTAATAGATCAAATTCAAACTTTTAAAACCAAACTCGTGCCACGCGGCGTCTTCTAACTGGCTGATACCGTTTCGCGCTGGATCGCGTCTGTGAACCGTTGGATCTAACTAAAACTTGCAGCTCAGATCTAAACTTACCCCTTCGTTAAGTGATCTATCCTATGCGTTAGATCTAGATCCTACGGTGCTCGATCAACCTACCAAAGACTGGCGGCGCTAGCGGCGGCGACAGGCGGCGGCACGCTCAGTCAGTGGCGGAGCCGGCGAACTAGGTCGCCCGGGGAGGTGGGAGGATGCTCACCAGAATTGCCGTGATGAGGAAAAGCTCGACGTATGCTCGGTTGGTGAAGGGGCGCTCGGAGTTGTCGCAGATTGCTTGTCAGAGTAGTCCCTGGCGACGGTGGCTTCTGTTCATCGACGTTGGCGACGCTCTGGGCCGCGCTAAGACGAGAGAAAGGTGCCGTTAGATGCGCAGGACACTAGGGATCTCACGCGTATCAAACAGAGGGAGAGGGGAGGCTGGGACTTACGGGAAAAAGGTCACCGGAGTTCGAGCAGAGGACGGCGGAGCTCAGTCGTTGAAGTTGCCGAGGCTATATACTATGCGCGAGCAAATGGAAAGCATCAGTAGGTGCGCACAGAGATGTAGAACAAGCCAGCATGAACCAAAGGCAGAGGGGAGTGGGGTGCTCACCGGAATTCGGCGGCGAACTCGTCGGAGCAGCGAGGTTGCGGTGAGGAATTCTCCCAGCCTGGGGGCGCTCTGTGCTTGGGGTTTGGGGGAAAATGGAGAGGGGGCAGAGGGGTTTAAGTAGCAAGGCGCGTGCGATATTTACTCAGGCATTGAATGGGAATTGACGTTGCGAATCAAACAGGAAACGCCCGGTGTAATTTTTGGGGATGAACCAGTCGCTGGGGTGGAGACGACGACAGTTGTGTGGGCCGTGGTTGTCAGCGAGAGTAAAAGAGTGGGGATGGGTCCAGGTGGTCAGCGACTCAGTGGGTGCGGGTGCGAGTAAAGAAAAACGATTCGCGGGAAAGGCTGCTGGGCTAGCTGGGTCGAGTTGGGCTGGGTTGGGCCAGATTGGCTTGCTGCTTATTTTTTTCCTCTTTATTCCTTTTCTTTTTCTGTTTCGTCTTCTAGAATTGGTTTTCAGACTCCATTTCAATTCAGTTTGAATTCAAACCTTCTCTAGCTTTTTGTACAGTGTACTTTGCACTCAAATATGTGTCAAACACTTCTGTTTACAAAAACATACTTGGGTCATTTGGAAAATAAAATAAAACCAAGCCTTTATGAGATATAATAATAGGCATAAACTTGGTTTTATTTCATACTTTGTTTTGAAACTTTGTTCAAGCTTTTGAAATCACTTAAGTTTAAACTCAAAACATTACTGAATGAATATTAGTACCTTTCTCAATAGAAAGTAGAACTAAGGCTAGGGCATTCATACATAAAATAATGAGCATAAAATGCTCCTGTTTTTGAAATGATTTTGAAATGAAACCCTAAATGATCATGGATGCATGGATGATATGCATGAGTTTTGAAACATGATTTTAGGGATGTTACAAATCTAACCCCCTTAAGGTGAATCTCGCCCTCGAGATTCGGGTTGGCTAGCAAATAGGTGAGGGTGGTCTTTCCGAAGATCATCTTCTCTTTCCCAAGTTGCTTCTTCTTCAGAATGATGGTTCCATTGAACTTTGCAGAATTTGATAGTCTTAGTCCGAGTAACTCTTTCTGCAGTCTCAAGAATCTTGATAGGTTTCTCTTCATAAGTGAGGTCACTCTCCAATTGAACCTCTTCCAAAGGTATAGTATCCTTCAAAGAAGTTTCTTCCATTTCTAGATGACATTTCTTAAGCTGACTTACATGAAACACATTATGAACAGTTGACAAAGACTCTGGCAATTCAATCTCATAAGCTACTTCTCCTTTACGACTCAGAATTTTGAATGGTCCAACATATCTTGGTGCCAATTTTCCTTTGACTCAAAACCTCTTCACTCCACGAAGTGGTGACACTCTAAGATAAGCTCTGTCACCTACTTCATAGGTGACCTCTCTACGCTTTGGATCTGCGTAGCTCTTTTGTCGGGACTGTGCTATCTTCAATCTGTCCTTTACCAGCTTGACTTTCTCTTTAGCCTCTTTGATGAGTTCTGGTCCGAATAAACTTATTTCTCCCACACCATTCCATAGCAATGGGGTGGTACACTTTCTCCCATAGAGAAACTCAAATGGTGCCATCTCAATACTGGCTTGATAGCTGTTATTGTAAGAGAATTCTGCGTACGGCGGACTTTCATCCCAACTGGCTCCATAGTCCAGAGCACATGCTCTCAACATATCTTTAAGAATATGATTAGTCCTTTATATCTGTCCATCAGTTTGAGGATGAAATGCAGTGCTTAATTCCAACCTCGTTCCCAATGACTCATGTAGTTGCCTCCAAAAATGAGAAGTGAATTGGGTTCCCCTATCAGACACAATACTCTTGGGTACTCCATGCAGACATACAATTCTGCTCATATAGATCTTTGCTAACTTAGCACTTGTATAAGTTGTCTTCACGGGTATCAAATGAGCCACTTTAGTTAGGCGATCCACAACTACCCAAATAGAATCATATCCTGACCGGGTCCTTGGCAATCCGGTAATGAAATCCATACCAATCTTGTCCCACTTCCAATCAGGAATAGGTAGTGGTTGAAGCAATCCTGCTGGTTTCTGGTGTTCCGCTTTCACTCTATTACATACATCACACAAAGCAATATGTTCGGTGATGTCCTTCTTGAGATTATTCCACCAAAATCTTTCCTTCATATCCATCTACATTTTGGTGTTACCCGGATGAATGGAATATGGTGAGTTGTGTGCTTCTTGTAAAATCAGTTTCCGAAGCTCCGTATCTTGTGGAACACAGATACGTTTTCCATGCCATAAAGTACCCTGTTCGTCTTCATGGAATCCTTTGGCTTTTCCCTTGCCAATCGTTTCCTTAATCTCTTCAATTTCCTTATCTATCTTTTGGGATTCTTTGATCTTGTCTAACAAAGTGGGTTGAACATCCAAAGACATGAGATGTCCCTCAGGCACAATCTCCAATCTGAGATCTCTAAATTGGGAACACAGATCATCTAGCAATTCCCCCTTAGTAAGGCCATTCAAAAAAACCTTACGGCTTAGAGCATCTGCTACAACATTTGCTTTACCGGGGTGGTATTGCAAACTCAAGTCATAGTCTTTGATGAGTTCTAGCCATCTTCTTTGTCTCATGTTGATTTCCTTCTGGGTGAAGATATACTTCAAACTCTTGTGATCTGTGAACACTTCACACCGCTTTCCCAAAAGATAGTGTCTCCATGTTTTGAGTGCATGGACAACAGAGGCTAACTCTAAATCATGAGTAGGGTAGTTTACTTCATGAGTTTTGAGTTGTCTCGAGGCATAAGCCACAACTTTCCTTTCTTGCATAAGTACTGCACCTAATCCATGATGAGATGCATCACAATATACTTGAAAATCTTCTCCAAATCTGGCAAACATAAGACTGGTGCTGTCACTAGTCTCTTCTTCAATTCTTGAAAACTGAGTTCACAACCCTCAGACCAAGCAAATTTCTTGTCTTTCTTTAACAATTATGTCATAGGTTTAGCTACCTTGGAGAAATTCTCAATGAACCTTCTGTAGTATCCTGCCAAGCCAAGGAAACTACGAACCTCTTTGACTGACTTAGGTGATTCCCATTCAGTTGCAGCTGAAACTTTAGCAGGATCAACTGCAACACCATCTCCTGACACAACGTCTCCAAGAAATCCAACTTCATTCAACCAAAAATCACACTTGCTGAATTTGGCATACATCTTATGCTCTCTAAGATTCTCAAGTATCAAACGCAAATGTCCTTCATGCTCTTCTTTGCTCTTGGAGAAGATCAAAATTTCATCAATGAAAATGACAACAAACTTATCAAGAAATTCCATGAACACCTTGTTCATCATATTCATGAAGTATGCTGGTGCATTGGTCAAACCAAATGGCATCACGGTATACTCATACAATCCATACCTTGTGGTAAAAGTTGTCTTAGGTATGTCTTGTTCCCTTATCTTAAGCTGAAAATAACCTGACCGGAGATCAATCTTTGAGAACACACAAGCTCCTTCTAGCTGATCAAACAAGTCATTGATTCTAGGCAAAGGGTATTTTTTCTTGATAGTCACCTCATTGAGTAAACGGTAATCTATGCATAACCTTTGACTTCTATCTTTCTTTTCCACAAACAAAACTGGTGCTCCCCAAGATGAAGAACTTGGTTGGATAAAACCTTTCTGCAATTGTTCTCCAAGTTGCTTCTTGAGTTCTTTCAACTCATCAACTGACATCTTGTACGGTCTTTTTGCTATTGGTCCAGATCCTCGTAGCATATCAATAAGAAATTACACATCTCTATCAGGTGACATTCCCGGTAATTCTTTCGGAAACACATCCGGATATTCACTCACAATTGGCACATTGTCCATGCTAACCCCCTTAAGAGAATTTAGCTTACTCCTTTTTGCCTCAAAGTTGGTCTTGAATCTGATCCTCTTATTTTCTGGAGTTGTGAGTGAGATAGTATGATTGGCACAATCTATCACTCACTTGTGCTTAGTCATCCAGTCCATTCCCAAAATAACATCCAATCCTTGGGAGTTTAGGATTATCAAGTTAACGGGAAACTTATACTTCCCAAACTCTATGACTAGATCATGACATCCTGAATTCACTATCATTTCTCCGCCAGGAGAACTTACTTTTATAGGACACCCAATAGTTTCTACCGGTAGTTCATTTGTTTCAACAAATGCTCTTGATATGAATGAATGAGATGCACCAGTATCAAAGAGAACAAATGCTGGAACAGAATTGAGTTTGAACTTACCAGTAACAGCATCAGGTTCCTCATAGATTTCCTCCACATTGATGTGGTTCACTTGCCCTTTCTGGAAAGGGTTGGGCTTGTTGGGTCCTTCAAATTTCTTTTCTGGGCATTCATTTGCATAATGCCCCATCTTCTTGCACTTGAAACACTCAACCTGACTAAGATCTTTCTTGACAGGCTGGCTTCCACTGCCACTTCCACTTCCACTGTGGTGGCTCTTATATCCACCTTTGTTATTCTTGTACTTATTGTTGTCATGACTACGGTGGTGTTTGTTGTCATGATAACGGTTGTGGTTGTGGTGCTTGTTGAACTTCCCATGCTTGTGGGATCCAGAACTCCCACTGTCATCATAATGGGAACGCTTGTGAGACGATCCCGAGATGTGCTTGTCAGAGTGCTTTCTCTTCCTGCTTTCCACTTGTTTAATTTTGCTCTCCAAAATAGAAGCCTTGTCACAAAGAGACTGGTATGTGGGAACATAGGCCACAGCTAACTGCAGGTTCAGTTCATCATTCAACCCTTCAAGGAACTTTTCCTTCCTCTTAGCATCAGTGTCAACTTCATTCGGTGCATATCGCGCCAGATTGTTGAACTCCTCAATATACTCCGCCACGCTGCGGTGGCGCTGCTTCAGATTATGAAACTCTTTCTTCTTTAGACTCATCACTCCGGATGAGATGTGAGCAGTACAGAATCCATCTTCGAAGATAGCCCATGTCACATCCGCAATGGGAGTGGTGATCTGGAAGTTATCCCACCAAGTTGCTGCTGGTCCTTCCAACAAGTGAGCTGCAAATCTGACTTTCTCTTCATCAGTATAGCCAACTGTTACCAAGTCCTTGTTCACAGAGCGTAGCCAATCATTGGCCACCATAGGATCAGTAGTTCCTGAGAACTTTGCTGGCCTCAGTCTCAAGAACCTGGTAAGCATGTCAAAACCCGGTGGGTTGTTCTGATTGTTGTTGTTATTATTGTTGTTATTGTTGTTGTTGTTGTTGTTCTGATTCTGGATGAACGTAGTCATCATTTGCATCAGCTGAGTCTGAGCTGTCATCATTTGATGCATCTCAGGGGTGATGTTGTTGTTGTTGGGGTTGGGATTGGCACGTCGGGGAGGCATATGTGGTTTGTTCAATAGAGATTAAGAATGAGATACCCATAGGTGCTAACATGCACAATACATCACATAAACAATCACCAAACATGCATCATAATAATAAAAGTTCAACAATATAGACAACAAGTTTGCAAAGTAAGCACACCAATAGCAAGCCATCCACATGTTGGATGGTCATTGCGACTCAATAATCAAAGACATGATAAATAAAGGTAAATGAGTAGTCATCACTACTCATCGGCATCAACCTCCTCCTCAACAAATGTAAGACCTGCATTCTCCATAGCGGTCTTGTATTCCTCGACATTGGTGGTCAAGGTCTCTACTTTGGCTTTGAGAGCCCTCTTCTGAGAACGAAGCCTCTCAATCACAGTCTGCTGATGCTCGAGCTCGAAGTCCTTGGACTCTAGTTCTGTAGTCATGTCGTTCCTATCTTGGACTCGCTTCTCTTGACTCTTGAACTTTTTCTCCTGACTCTCAAACTTGGCCTCCATCTCTTTGACTATATCATCTTGCTCCGCGAAGAAGCTGCACCTGGAGTTCGTCATTGCTAAGCATGACATTGGTCCTATCAGTGTCTATGTGCCTAAGAAGAACCTCTAAGTCCTAGAGGTATAGACGAATCGGCTCTGCTGTCTCTCTTGAAGTATCCTCAAAGTCAATGGCCTCACCATCATCATCACGTCTACCAAAGGTGTGGAAGTGAGTACCTCTAACTTATCGAGAGTGTCTCCCTAGTAGACGTCCTATCAAATCCTGCATGACTACCTCAAGGCCTCTCTCCTTGTCATCATGCATGAGCTTGAAGATGATGGCCTCCGTGGCTGGCTCAGTCTGGCGTCTTGGCTGATTGACCTTGAAGCCCCAAAGGTCTTTCCTCTCAAACTTGGTGAGAGGAAGCATCATGATAGTAGGAAGAGGGAGATTGAGCAGGCTAGTGAGCTCAATAATACGAGGGCCAAAACGAGTTCCCTTGAACTCTTCAGCCGTGCTGATAGTAACATTAGGCATCTATTTATAAGATAGAAAAAGTTAGGATCAATACAATTTAAGACAATTCACAAGACAAGGCATCACATGCATAACATTGGCAAGCAACACTCAAATCATAACATACATAATACAAGCAACCTAGTTTCACTATAACTTAGTCAAAACTTTGGAAATGTAATGATGAGTGTGGTGGTCCAACTAATAAGGCTCAATTCATCTTTCAATTTCTAATCTAAAGGCTAACAATGCATCCTTCTATCAAAAGAGATGATATTAGAAAAGTTTACTAGAAGAATAAGACAAGTGTGGAAGTTGTTCAAATTTTTTTTAGAGGTTTCCAATCCTAGGGTCATAATCCTAAAGGAAACACAGTGCTCTAATACCATCTGTAAGATCCCTCCTTTGTAAAGGAAAGGATCCCTGTGATTGCAACGCTAGTCCCTGGATCAAAGCTTGCATCCATAGTTTAAGATGAAGTACACAGAAACAAAGGTCATTATTACATATCATTCTAGAGACAAACATAGTCTTTTAAAACTCCATGGCCATAGGCCTAATACAAGAGTTCAAATAAATAATAAGATAAACAAGTCTTCATCTTCATGTGCCATAGGCAAGCATGTTGACTGTAGACTCATGACTCCTAATAATCGTCAGAATAACCTGCAACATCACAAGTTACAGCCACAGTGGGTCAATATATTGGAATAGTATTGGCAAGTGATACCTTAGTAGAATATTGATGGACTAAGTACTATATGCATTTTGGCTAAGTGTAGCTTAGGTTTGCTTTGCTCAAAATAGGTTTTGCCTATTGGTTGAAAACACTAAGTTTTTATTTGTCAAAAACTTTCCCAAGGAACCACCAATAGACATTGGGGTCCTTCACCCTTGTTCAACCACAAGTTTTTACTTAGAAAATTGGGATGAAGAGATTCTTGATAGCTTCCATGTCTTGATGCTCAAGTTGTCCAATACCAAGGACATGGCTAAGTACTTAGATTCTTCCATCTGCAGAGGTTGTGCACTTTCCCCACAAGACTTGATTTTCACCAAGACAGGACCTTTCAGAAGCCTTCCCTTAGACCAAATGGACGCGTTCCAACCGATCATCCCACTACCACCAATTGTCCAAATGGCTAAGTTATTGCAACCTATATGATCCAGGCAGAGCCCATATTGCCAAGTGGATGCACTAGAAACTTCTTAACATTTGGCCTCTCAAATCCCTTTGTTCCTAGGTGGCTTTCCACAAGTGAGATACACAAGGTAAACCATATAAATGGGCCTTGTGTAACCACTCAACATAACCCATTCTTTCCATTCCACCCAGGTGTTTCATTCACTTAGTTGTTTTATTAAGCAAAAACATAGTCCAAAGACTTAGAAATATTTATTCATAGCATGAATATAAAACCACCCTTGGTTGCTACTAGCTAGGCTAAGCATGGCATTGATAAGACTTAGAAATATTTCTAGCAATTCTACAACTACTAGGATTTCCCAAGCACAGCATATAGATCAAAATAACCATGCAAGTCTAGCAAAATATTTCTAATGCATATTTGAAAACATAGGAATAAATCATGAAGCACCACTTGCCTTTGTAGTTTGGAGAGTATCTACAATCCTCACAATCACAATCACTATTTGCACCAAAATCTACACATAAAATGATATCACCAAATCACATACAAAATAAATACAAGCAAAAATATATGGATGCATGCAATATGATATGTGATGATTTTCTATACTCAACAAGACAAGTGCACAGTACTGATTCATAAACAAGTTCAAAACTTGCCAAACAATCTTTATTTGAACATTTAATCATTTCCCAAATAATTGTTATACACAAAATAGGCCTACACATGTTTCTGTAAAAATAACCATTCTAATAGAAACAAAACATTAAACACATTGCATATATGGAAAGGGCTTTCTCTCATGATTCCATTGATATAAAATTTGTCAAATTTGGACGTGGGAATCAAAAGTTATGAATTAAACAAGTTTTAATATCTAATAGATCAAATTCAAACTTTTGAAACCAAACTCGTGCCACGCGGCGTCTTCTAACTGGCTGATACCGTTTCGCTCTGGATCGCGTCTGCGAACCGTTGGATCTAACTAAAACGTGTGGCTCAGATCTAAACTTACCCCTTCGTTAAGTGATCTATCCTATGCGTTAGATCTAGATCCTACGGTGCTCGATCAACCTACCAAAGACTGGCGGCGCTAGCGGCGGCGACAGGTGGCGGCGCGCTCAGTCAGTGGCGGAGCCGGCGAACTAGGTCACCCGGGGAGGTGGGAGGATGCTCACCAGAATCTTAGTGACGAGGAATAGCTCGACGTATGCTCGGTTGGCGAAGGGGCGCTCGGAGTTGTCGCGGATTGCTCGTCGGAGTAGTCCCTGGCTACGGTGGCTTCTGTTCGTCGACGTTGGCGAAGCTCTGGGCCGCGCTAAGACGAGAGAAAGGTGCCATTAGATGCGCAGGACACTGGGGATCTCACGCGTATCAAACAGAGGGAGAGGGGAGGCTAGGACTTACGGGAAAAAGGTTGCCGGAGTTCGAGCAGAGGGCGGCGGAGCTCAGTCGTTGACGTTGCCGAGGCTACAGACCATGCGCGAGCAAACGGAAAGCATCAGTAGGTGCGCACGGAGATGTAGAACAAGCCAGCATGAACCAAAGGCAGAGGGGAGTGCGGTTCTCACCGGAATTTTTCGGCGAACTCGTCGGAGCAGCGAGGTTGCGGCGAGGAATTCTCGCAGCCTGGGGGCGCTCTGTGCTTGGGGTTTGGGGGAAAATGGAGAGGGGGCAGAGGGGGTTTAAGTAGCAAGGCGCGTGCGAGATTTACTCTGGCATTGAACGGGAATTGACACCACGAATCAAACAGGAAACGCCCGGCGTAATTTTTGGGGATGAACCAGTCGCTGGGGTGGAGACGACGACAGTTGTGTGGGTCGTGGTTGTCAGCGAGAGTAAAGGAGTGGGGATGGGTCTAGTGGTCAGTGACTCAGTGGGTGCGGGTGCGAGTAAAGAAAAAGATTCGCGCGAGAGGCTGATGGGCTAGCTGGGTCGAGTTGGGCTGGGCTGGGCCAGATTGGCTTGCTGCTTATTTTTTTTCCTCTTTATTCCTTTTCTTTTTCTGTTTGGTCTTCTAGAATTGGTTTTCAAACTCCATTTCAATTCAGTTTGAATTCAAACCTTCTCTAGCTTTTTGTATAGTGTACTTTGCACTCAAATAT
Source organism: Avena sativa (assembly GCA_916181665.1). Lineage (NCBI taxonomy): Eukaryota > Viridiplantae > Streptophyta > Magnoliopsida > Poales > Poaceae > Avena > Avena sativa. The sequence goes on along the minus strand of OV702299.1, from coordinate 80,611,226 downwards.
GTGTCAAACACTTCTGTTTACAAAAACATACTTGGATCATTTGGAAAATAAAATAAAACCAAGCCTTTATGAGATATAATAATAGGCATAAACTTGGTTTTATTTCATATTTTGTTTTGAAACTTTGTTCAAGCTTTTGAAATCACTTAAGTTTAAACTCAAAACATTACTGAATGAATATTAGTACCTTTATCAATAGAAAGTAGTACTAAGGCTAGGACATTCATACATAAAATAATGAGCAAAAAATGCTCCTGTTTTTGAAATGATTTTGAAATGAAACCCTAAATGATCATGGATGCATGGATGATATGCATGAGTTTTGAAACATGATTTTAGGGATGTTACAGGGTTCCTGTAACAACCCTAGTTTTATTAAATAATAATTAGGTTTGTTTGTGCATTCATGAGCATCATCATCTTAAAAATGCATGCGAGAAAATAATCATAAAAACATAAACCCTAGTTTTCCTCCTCCTTTGAAATCAATTCAAATGATTTTTGAATCTTGAAAACCTCAAAGTGTTTGGAGCCCAAATAGTGTAAGGGCCCCTTAGTGTTTTAGATGTTTCAAAAAAGTCTCTTATATTTTGAACCTATTCAAAATCAGAAAAGAAATTGAAAATACAACTAGAAAACACAAAACAGAAATAGAAAATGTTTTAGCAGAAAAAAATGTCTCCCTCTCTCTCTGGGCCATAGCCCATCTTTCCCTCTCCCTCTAACTGACGCACAGCACCACCGCAGTAGCCTGTCTCCCTTGCTTTGTAGCGGCCCAAGCCAGCCCATCTGCAGCCCAGCCGGCCCGCGTACCCCTTCGCCTCTATTCCCGTCGTCTTCCTCGCGACGCCAAGCTGCTCACTGGCGTGCCCGCCGCCGTTCGCCGTCGTAGCTGCGCGCCAAGATTCCCGCCGCTGCTCTGGAGTTGGATAAGGCTCGCGCCGATGCCCTCGTCCTCATCCTGGTCTTCTCCCTCCCTCTCTATGGCTCTCTCTTCCTCTTCTCTCTGGGAACCTGAAACCCTAGCCGGAGGTCGCCATCGCCCCTGCCACTTCCGACCACCCCTTGGCTAGCTGAGGCCACCATCGGATCCACCTCGTCGTCCTCTTCCACTGCACCAATGGAATCGAGCCTACACGCCCGCAATCGACGTCGCCATCAACTTCTTCCCCACCTCTGCCGCAGCTCACCGGCGACCATGTCGTCGTTTTCGACCGTCCCCGTCCTTGCCGTCACCACCATCGTGCTCAGGGTGAGCTACCAGACCTCACAGACCCCTCTGTTCCCTCCCTCTCGCTCTCTGCTGGCCCCGCACCGTGCGCCACCGAGGTCTGCCGCAGATGCTCGTCGGTAAGGCTATTCCGGCGACCATTTGAGGGCGGCGCCACCTCTACTCGACTCGCCTCGCTCCCCTCTCTCCAACAGACCCAACCCCGCAGCCCTGCATCGCCCCTAGCCCCATGCTGGAGCTCGATCTGGAGCAATGGAATCGCTGACGTCATCATGACGTCAGGCTAATGTCATTTCCCTTTTTCTTTTTCTGTATTTGTTTTTGTAAATGGTAATGTATGACAGGTGGGTCCCGATCGTCAGATATTTAATTATTTCCATAAATGATATCTGCAATGAGTAAATATATGACATGTGGGCCCCTGTTGTAAGTCAAAAAAAACTTTTCAGAAATGTTTTCTAATTAATAAAAATATATAAGTAATTCCAAAACACAAATTATTTTCTAATATTCTAAAAATGATTTAAAATGAATTAAAAATGAAGAAATTCATAACTAATTCATTTTAAATAAGAAAAATACAAATAATATATCAAAATGTTCAGAAAAATGAGACATATCTAATTACACTATAATCATGCATTGTTCAACAATTTACATTGCAAGTTTAATTAGAGATCAAAATGAACCCTCCCATATGCATTCGGGGTTTCTCCGAATTAGGGTTTGGACCCCTCGGACCCCGATTAAAATGACCAAGCATGTTCAGGGTTTTAATTTCAATACAATTCAACTTTTCATATCATCATCCTTGTTTGACCATTGCATCGATTCCATGTGTTGATTGTTTCCCCTTTCTTTCCGGTATTTGGTTTTTCTCCGGTAGAATACGATATCGGAATCGAGATCAAGTTCAAGACTGAAGATCGAGATCAACACCGTCGAAGCTCGAAGACCAATACTTGACCAAATGTAATCAAGTCAAGTACCATATGTCCGAAGCTCTGCTTTCCGGATATCAACTGGCAAAGGCAAGTGAAGCCCCACACATACATATGAATCCTAAGCTTTCAAAGCATTTACATTCTTGCCATGTGCATACGATTCTAAAGTCTTTTATCGATAGATAGAGTAATCCTATCTGATGCATGTTTCCTTTGAAGCCTATATTCCTTGATCCACTGCTCCTAGCATAACTAGGGTTTGGCTTGTGAAGCATTGCTAGAGCTATTACATCTGTTGTGATTAGCCATGCTTAGATGTTACCACTGATCCATCTGGTTGATGAATCAGAGCTGCGATTCAACCTAGTATGACAGGATGATGTGGTATGATCATGGATAATAAACATGCTAAGGCTTGTATGGGAGGCCACGGTGGGTTATGGTTTCTGCAGTCCCATACTTTCCACCCATAGGACCCGATTTTCTTGCCTATGGTCCAAGACGAGCGTACATCCACACGGGGGCCTAGAAACCCCCTCGACCAATTAACTTGCCGAGTAGATTCCATGAGTCACATAGTTTGGGCTTTCCATTTGACATACACATCTTGGATGTTCTTGAATGGAGGTGAAGGAGGTGCATTCATAACAGGTAGGTAAGCGTGGCCGGGAACAAGAGATGTGCGGCATCTGTAATCCTGAACCCCGCACACATCATTAGGGACCAGCTTCGGGACTCGACCCGTTACGGCGGCATCTCCCTAGTGCGTGACTCATGGTCTCGGTGAAAGCAAGGTAAAGGTCGTGGTCAACCAGTCTCTGCCGGCCTTCCTAGGAAGAGGGCTAATGTTAGCTGGCATTAAGAATCGGTTGGTATGTGTGGGTAAAGTTGTACACCCCTGCAGGGTTAAATCTTTTCGAAAAGCCGTGTCCACGGTTATGGACGAACTTGGAGACCAGATTCAAAGATCATAGAGAACTTGAACCTAATCATAAAACTTGGCAAGTTAAGTAATTTGTGCTTAAGGATGCTTCCTTAGGGATTGAGGGGGTGATCCTAGATAGGTTCAGCTGATGATGATTCGGTGGATATCAAGAGATGATCAAAGTTAGAGATATCGCTCTCTTATCCCCTTTTAAAATATTCTGTTTAGTCGAGATTCTTCTCCCTCTTGTTTTACAAAACAAAGATGGCCTTATGCAAAATAACTCCACCAGCCATAAGTCTTGCGAAGTACACCCTGTACTCACCCTTGCTTCGTTGATTCTTTTGCAATAGTGTAAGTGTTACCATATAAGACGAGTTCTTCACGGCATCGACATCGACGAGTAGTTTGGAGTTCCCAGCCGGCAGTCTGGGATCTATGGATTGGACGCCATCGTTATGTTTCAGGCCTCTTAGGCCATTTGTTAAGTTTGCTATACTTAATATCATAATTCGCCTTCCGTTGTTTGATGTTTGTGGTCAGTGACCTCTGCTTGTAATATTTTGGTTCTTCGCTCAGTTATGAGCTTGCTATAATAATTTTGGTGTCGTAGGGTCACTGTTGTGTTATCAATTCTCCCTCTGTACGCTTCGAGATTTAGGTTAGGCTTATATCACACGGAGGTCTGGGATTTGTCTAGCCCTAATCCCGGGGGTGTCACAGGTTTTGGTATCACAGCAGTACCGACTGTAGGAAACCTTTCTATTGGTCGATGTTGAGTCTAGTGTTTGTGAAAACTATTTTCAAAAATGAAAATTATGTTTGAAAACTCTGGTATGCTTCTTTTTCTCCTTATCCGGTTTCACTCTAACTCTGGGTCATCTTACCTTGTGTTGATTTGGAAAAGTGTTGCTATCTCGTCCAGTCTTTCAAAACTTAGGTGCCATCTCAGGCATGCCGGTTCTCAACCATTTGACCTATTGTCGAGTTCTCTAGAGTCTGGTGAGTGTGTGTTTCTTGTTACCCTTTGCTCTTGTTCATATGAGAGATTTCTTTCTATCATAATCTCCCTATTTTATGGGTCCATAACATCATGTTTATGGTCCCACAGTAATCTGTTCTAGGCCTCGAAGTTTCCTTTTGCCTCGTGTGCCTCCTTTCTATTTGTTCGGGTACTTCAGAAGTTGTATCTTCTTTTGGAAGCTACCTCATGATTACCATCTTGTAGTGTACGCTTTGTCACTCAAGTAGTAGTTACTCCTTTCTTTGGGTTTTAACCCTTGGACTTGAACCTAAGATCCCCGATTGTGCTGGATTCCGGTGTTGTGAATCTTGTACATGAAGCTGACTTTTAACCCAAGATCCATCTCATTGACCCCTGTGGTTAATGTTTACACATTACCTCAGAATGTCTAGTACCTTCTAGTATAGCCTTCAAGATCGTGGATATTGTCGCTATTGAACAGTGACGATAAAGGAATTCCCTACCACATGCTTCGGCAGATGTTATTTAATGGAGCCAAATAGATCACGACAAGAGTACTCCTCGTGAGTCTCGCTTCTATGCATTGGTCCTCGGAAGATTGTTGACTTGTGCATCCACATCTCAGGATTCTAACTTGAGCATGCCCCCCCCCCTTGTTGCTTTTCGACCTTTGTCTGCCCGTTGGTAGCCAAGTAGTAAATGTGCATCGGTGTCTTCCGATGTAAGATACTCTTGTGGTCCGTCATGACAAACCATTTCAGGATGTCAGGAGAAACAAACTCCAGTACCTCGTCATATATCGGACCAGGTCAAAGTGTGGTAATCTGCAGATCAAGAGGCATTTATTAGCTTCTATCTGTTCTACCTCAGAGTATCACACTCTTTTATACTAAGAGGTCGTGCTGAGTCACATTACTCTCTTAATGAAGTGATAACCTTACACATTTTTACCCACCCTTCCCCTGAGCTGTTCATGCTCAGGAATGTTTCCTGTGTGTAATAATGTGGCCATTCGAGATTCTTAGCAATTTTTATAGCTTTGAACTCCAAGGACATTTGTGTCATTCCTAGCGTGACTAGTTATCTAATCACTAAGCAAAGAATGATTGTGCTACCAAGTCCGCTATTCTCGTGCACCCTTTTCGGTCAAAGAGTTAGGCTTGTGCCGAAGCTTTGAGACTATGTCTTCTTGCCTTATAAAGCAAGTTTCCTCTTGAACTAAGTGACATATTGGTGGTCCGTGATATTCTAGATGTCTACTAGAAGTATTGCCATGTTGCCACATGACCATGTTGTCAAAGTTCTTGAGTAAGTTGTTTCTTTAAAAACCGCTCATTTCTCCAAGGATCTGTACTGGATACCCCTGAACTAGTTGGTTGAGCTTAAACGACAACTTGGAGAGTTGTAAGACAAAAGTTCTATCCAACTCAGTTCCTTCTTAAAGGGATGTCTAGTTTTGTTCGTGTGAAGTAAGATATTATGTCCTTTGTGGATATGTTATCTTCCCTCCTTTGAATTGATTTGGGAAATGGTCAAATCAAGCTCAGTTCCAAGGACTATCTTGATGATGTTCCCTCTCGTGATGTTTCACTTGAGTGCATCTTCATGTTCTTTGGTCTGACCAATATTCTTGCTTTGTCCAAGGAACATATGAGTCTCTTTTAATGGAGTGTCTTGATAAGTTTGTTGTTGAACCCATCAATGACATCCTTATCTTCTCCACGATATACGAGATCTTTATGGAACATTTGGCATTAATGTTGGAAACCTTTGAGAACCATCTTCGTGTTATCTCGAATTATGTGGTCTGGATGTTAGAAGTAACCTCCTCTAGTTCTCGTGCAAATGTTGAAAGAAGTCGTTGTGGATTCGAGTAGCGTTATCTTTGTATCCTCTGGAATCATTCCAAGTTAGTCAAGCATGTGTGAGGTATTCTTGATATGGTAGGTTGATACATTCACATCTCGAGAAGATCCTCCAAGCACACCAAGCCACTGATTGATTTGTTCACGGAAGATAGGAAGTCTAACAAAACTTCGATATCCTCCTAAATGTTTCCTAAACAGGATTCAGTTGTGTTCCGTTGCAAACAATTCATGTAGATGCAATTATCTTTTGATAACTTGCTATCGCATGGGTTCTGCAATCTAGATCATCTTTTGGAGCTTGACATTGAAGTCCATGTCTTGAGAATCTAGTGACTTTACCTCTGTGGTAAATGTTGTACCCTTTCTAATCAGACATGTTGAGTCTGAAGTATCTCTCCACTTAATCAAAGTTGAATCTCACGCAGCAATAATGATTGGTGTTCCTCAAGGTTATGACATAGGTCGATTGTAACTCTAGCAAGATTGATGTAATGGTTGGCATAATCAGTCGGAAGACCTATTTTCATACTTCCTGGAATCAGCAATAACAACCACTCTTCATGAGGCCTCCTCTATATTTTATTATAGGAGTTGATCTTATGGTTTCCATCGGATCCGAAGTCCGACCTTTACTTGATGACTGGTTAAAGGCTTGTCAGTAGCCTTACATTGGTGTTTCAAACATCAAGGAGAACATTTAAAGAAGTGTTGCTAAATGTCTCTCGGTCGATCCTTCGGACCCTTTTATGATGGCAAGTGTCTTGTTATGCCAAGTACTTGGAGTCTGGAAATGAAGTTTCTTTCTTCTCGTGTCATCAGGAATCTTCTAAACTATTCATCTTGGTGGTGAAAAGTAATATCAAAATCTCTGGCAAAGACTTTGATAGCCTTGGATGAATAAAGAGTTTCCTTCTCGCTTTCTTAAACATGTTCGAAGAGTGACCATGATTTTGGTAATCAATAGTTCCTCTTGTTACATGTTCCTTGTGACTCTTACGAGTCCTCTCCACCAAAACTCCTTTCTGCCTTGGCCTTTTGCTGAACGAAAGAATGACCTTCTGTGTCAAAAGTAGTTCAACAGCTTGGTTTTGTTGGTATCTATCTCTTCCACCTGTAAAGCTCTACTTATTGTTTAGTAGAGGTTTACTTCTCGAAGTCTGTGGTCATATTCCATCTGTTAGAAGTCTCCTTCCCTCAGAAATTTAACCTCTTCTGTAATTCCCCTGGTCTCAATCCTTATGAAGATCAGTTATCTATCACCTTGAAGCCATCTCCTTTTGTTTCCTCCATTACCTTGACGTGTTTTAGGTTTGTTGGATTTAGAGATGTTCATGAAACATCTATCCATGAGTTGACCATGAGATACTCAGTTTGTGGTTCTGTGTCATTCCCTCTCTTCCTTAGTGTGAGCAACCACCCCATAGATTACGAAGCGCTTCGTCCACCCGTCATGGTGGCATGGATCAACCTCTTCGAGAAGATCGTTGAAGTCTAGTGTAACCCTGTTCCTTCTATCTTCCTATCTAGGAATCTCGGGTCGAGATTCTTTTAAGGGGGATAGAATTGTAACAACCCTAGTTTTATTAAATAATAATTAGGTTTGTTTGTGCATTCATGAGCATCATCATCTTAAAAATGCATGCGAGAAAATAATCATAAAAACATAAACCCTAGTTTTCCTCCTCCTTTGAAATCAATTCAAATGATTTTTGAATCTTGAAAACCTCAAAGTGTTTGGAGCCCAAATAGTATAAGGGCCCCTTAGTGTTTTAGATGTTTCATAAAAGTCTCTTGTATTTTTAACCTATTCAAAATCAGAAAAGAAATTGAAAATACAACTAGAAAACACAAAACAGAAATAGAAAATGTTTTAGCAGAAAAAAATGTCTCCCTCTCTCTCTGGGCCGCAGCCCATCTCTCCCTCTCCCTCTAACTGTCGCACAGCACCACTGCAGTAGCCTGTCGCCCTTGCTTTGCAGCAGCCCAAGCCAGCCCATCTGCAGCCCAGCCGGCCCGCGTACCCCTTCACCTCTATTCCCGTCGTCTTCCTCGCGACGCCAAGCTGCTCGCTGGCGTGCCCGCCACCGTTCGCCGTCGTCTCTGCGCGCCAAGATTCCCGCTGCTGCTCTAGAGTTGGATAAGGCTCGCGCCGATGCCCTCGTCCTCATCCTGGTCTTCTCCCTCCCTCTCTCTGGCTCTCTCTTCCTCTTCTCTCTGGGAGCCCGAAACCCTAGCCAGAGGTCGCCATCACCCCTACCACTTCCGACCACCCCTTGGCTAGCTAAGGCCACCATCGGATCCGCCTCATCGTCCTCTTCCACTGCGCCAACGGAATCGAGCCTACATGCCCGCAATCGACGTCTCCATCAACTTCTTCCCCACCTCTGCCGCAGCTCACCGGCGACCATGTCGTCGTTTCCGACCGTCCCTGGCCTCGCCGTCACCACCACCGTGCTCAGGGTGAGCTACCAGAGCTCGCAGACCCCTCTGTTCCCTCCCTCTCGCTCTCTGCTGCCCCCACACCGTGCGCCACCGAGGTCCGCCGCAGATGCTCGTCGGGAAGGCTATTCCGCCGACCATTTGAGGGCGGTGCCACCTCTACTCGACTCGCCTCGCTCCCCTCTCTCCAACAGACCCAACCCCGCAGCCCTGCATCGCCCCTAGCCCCAAGCCGGAGCTCGATCTGGGAGCAATGGCATCGCTGACGTCATCATGACGTCAGGCTGATGTCATTTCCCTTTTTCTTTTTCTGTATTTGTTTTTGTAAATGGTAATGTATGACAGGTGGGTCCCGATCGTCAGATATTTAATTATTTCCACAAATGATTTCTGAAATGAGTAAATATATGACATGTGGGCCCCTGTTGTAAGTCAAATAAACCTTTTCAGAAATGTTTTCTAATTAATAAAAATATATAAGTAATTCCAAAACGCAAATTATTTTCTAATATTCTAAAAATGATTTAAAATGAATTAAAATGAAGAAATTCATAACTAATTCATTTTAAATCAAAAAAATACAAATAATATATCAAAATGTTCAAAAAAATGAGACCTATCTAATTAAACTATAATCATGCATTGTTCAACAATTTACATTGCAAGTTTAATTAGAGAACAAAATGAACCCTCCCATATGCATTCGGGGTTTCTTCGAATTCGGGTTTGGACCCCTCGGACCCCGATTAAAATGACCAAGCATGTTCAGGGTTTTAATGTCAATACAATTCAACTTTTCATATCATCATCCTTGTTTGAGCATTGCATCGATGCCATGTGTTGATTGTTTCCCCTTTGTTTCTGGTGTTTGGTTTTTCTCTGGTAGAATACGATATCGGAATCGATATCAAGTTCAAGACTGAAGATCAAGATCAACACCGTCGAAGCTCGAAGACCAATACTTGACCAAATGTAATCAAGTCAAGTACCAGATGTCCAAAGCTCTGCTTTCTGGATATCAACTGGCAAAGGCAAGCGAAGCCCCACACATACATATGAATCCTAAGCTTTCAAAGCATTTACATTCTTGCCATGTGCATACGATTCTAAAGTCTTTTATCCATAGATAGAGTAATCCTATCTGAGGCATGTTTCCTTTGAAGCCTATATTCCTTGATCCACTGCTCCTAGCATAACTAGGGTTTGGCTTGTGAAGCGTTGCTAGAGCTATTACATCTGTTGTGCTTAGCCATGCTTAGATGTTACCACTGATCCATCGGGTTGATGTATCAGAGATGCGATTGAACCTAGTATGACAGTATGATGTGGTATGATCAGAGATGGATAATAAACATGCTAAGGCTTGTATGGGAAGCCACGGTGGGTTGTGGTTTTTACAGTCCCATACTTGCCACCCTTAGGACCCGATGTTCTTGCCTATGGTCCAAGACGAGCGTACAGCCACACCGGGGACTAGAAACCTCCTCGACCAACTAACTTGCCGAGTAGATTCCATGAGTCACATAGTTTGGGCTTTCCATTCAACATACGCATCTTGGATGTTCTTGAATGGGGGTGAAGGAGGTGCATTCATAACAGGTAGATAAGCCTGGTCGGGAACAAGAGATGCCCGGTATCCATAATCTTGAACCCCGCACACATCATTAGGGACCGGCTTCGGGACTCGACCCATTACGGTGGCATCTCCCTAGTACATGACTCATGGTCTTGGCGAAAGCAAGGTAAAGGTCGTGGTCAACCACTCTCTGCCGGCCTTCCCAGGAAGAGGGCTAATGTTAGCTGGCATTAAGAATCGGTTGGTACGTGTGGGTAAAGTCGTACACCCCTGCAGGGTTAAATCTTTTCGAAAAGCCGTGTCCATGGTTATGGACGAACTTGGAGACCAGATTCAAAGATCATAGAGAACTTGAACCTAATCGTAAAACTTGGCAAGTTAAGTAATGTGTCCTTAAGGATGCTTCCTTAGGGATTGAGGGGGTGATCCTAGATAGGTTCAGCTGATGATGATTCGGTGGATATCAAGCGATGATCAAAGTTAGAGATATCTCTCTCTTATCCCCTTTTAAAATATTATGTTTAGTCGAGATTCTTCTCCCTCTTGTTTTACAGAACAAGGATGGCCTTATGCAAAATAACTCCACCAGCCATAAGTCTTGTGGAGTACACCCTGTACTCACCCTTTCTTCATTGATTCTTTTGCAGCAGTGTAAGTTTTACCATATAAGACGAGTTCTTCATGGCATCGACATCTACGAGTAGTTTGGAGTTCCCAGCCGGCAGTCTGGGCTCTATGGATTGGACGTCATCGTTATGTTTCTGGCCTCTTAGGCCATTTGTTAAGTTTGCTATACTTAATAGCATAATTTTCCTTCCGTTGTTTGATGTTTGTGGTCAGTTACCTCTGCTTGTAATATTTTGGTTCTTCGCTTAGTTATGAGCTTGCTGTAATAATTTTTGTGTCGTAGGGTCACTGTTGTGTTATCAATTCTCCCTTTGTATGCTTTCGAGATTTAGGTTAGGCTTATATCAGACGGAGGTCTGGGATTTGTCTAGCCCTAATCCCAGGGGTGTCACAGTTCCCAGCCCTAGCCGCTTCGCCTCCAACTCGGCGCACAAGGAGGGAGAGGTGGGGACTTGCCCTCCAAGTCTCCCTTCCTTTCCAAACTAGGGTTTGATCCCTTTTCCTTTGGTTGCCGGATTTTCCCCCTTAGGATTTTGGTGCGGCTTGACCTAGGTCTCCCTCATGGCCTGCCTCAGCCCAAGTGGCCCCTCCCGGGGTGGTGGACCCACCAGTGGTCCCTCTAGAACATTCTAGAAGCTTCCGGTCAAAACAACGAAAACACTTCCAAACCCCAGAAAATGACTTTACTTATATGAATCTTATTCTCTGGACTATTCCGGATCTCCTCATGATGTCCTGGATCCAATCCGAGATCCAAACAACATTTGGTCTCCAACTCATATTCCATATCTACTTAAACAACATCGATTCCTTAAGTGTGTCACCCTACGGTTCGCGAACTATGCAGACATGATCGAGACACCTCTCTGGTCAATAACCAATAGCGAGATCTGGAAATCCATAATGGCTCCTACATATTCAACGATAACTTCCTGATCGAATAAACCATTCACATACGATATCGATTCCCTTTGTCGCGCGATACTTTACTTATTCGAGGTTCGATCGTTTGTATCTCCATACCTAGTTAAACCTCGTTACCGATAAGTACTCTTTACTCATTTAGTGATATGACATCCCTTGTGACCTAGTCATATGCTTGCAAGCTAATTAGATGACATTCCACCGAGAGGGCCTAGAGTATATCTATCCATCATATGGGTGGACAAATCCCACTCTTGATCCATGCGCTTCATCACATACTTCCAGAATGCCTAATGCCACCTTTATAACCACCCCGTACGAAAGTGGTGTTTGATGTCATCAAAGTACTCATCTGGTGACGGTGATTAACATGATCTCATGGTCAAATGATTAGGTTAATATGTATCTGAAAGCTTGTAACAAAACAAACTTAATGACTTGATCTTATGTTATGCTTACTATGGGTGTGTATCCATCACATTATTATCCTAATGATATGATCTTGTTACTAATAACATACAAAGTTCTATGATCAGGAAACCATGATCATCTATTAATCAACAAGCTAGTTTCAACAAGAGGCTTACTAGGGAATCTTTTATGTTTACAAAACACACAAGTATTAATGTTTCTGGTTAATACAATTATAGCATGGGATGTAAACATTTATCATAAACACAAAGATATAATAATAACCACTTTATTATTGCCTCTTGGTCATATCTCCAAGAGTCTCCCACTTGCACTAGAGTCAATAATCTAGTTTACATGGTAATATACCTAACACCCATGGAGTTCTGGTGTTGGTCATGCTTTGCTCTAGGGAGAGGTTTAGTCAATGGATCTGCCACATTCAGATCTGTGTGTACTTTGCAAATCTTTATGTCACCCTCTTGTACATACTCGTGAATCGAATGGAAACGTAGCTTGATGTGCTTCAGCTTCTTGTGTGGCATTGGCTCCTGTGCATTAGCTATGGCACCCATGTTGTCACAATAAATTGCCATCGGGGCCAACACACTAGGAACCACACCAAGCTCGGTAATAAACTCTTTCATCCATATCGCTTCTTGTGAAGCCTCCGAAGTAGCTACGTATTCCGATTCAGTTGAAGATTTCACCATAATACTTTGCTTTGCACTCCTCCAGCTTACTGTTGCGCCATTCAAAATAAATACGTATCCAGACTGTGACTTCGAATCATCCGGATCGGTGTCCCAACTAGCATCGGTGTAACCGTTTACAATGAGCTCTTCGTCACCTCCATAAGAAAAACTATATCCTTAGTCCTCTTTAGGTACTTTAGGATATTTTTGACCGTTGTCTAGTGTTCCACTCCTGGATCACTTTTATATCTGCTGGTCAAACTAACAACATGTGCTATATCCGGTCTAGTACACAACATGGCATACATGATAGAGCCTATGGCCAAGGCATAGGGTATCTTACTCATCCTTTATCTATCTTCTACCGTAGCTGGACATTGAGTCTTACTCAAGGTCTTACCTGGCAACATGGGCAAGAACCCTTTCTTGCTTTCTTCCATTCTAAACCTTTTTAGAACCTTGTACAAGTATGTACTTTGTGAAAGCGCTATTAAGCGTCTTGATCTATCACAATAAATCTTGATGCCTAAAATGTATGTTGCTTTTCCAAGATATTTCATTGAAAAACTATTATTTAAATATCCTTTGACACTTTCAAGAAGTTCTATATCATTCCCAATCAATAATATGTCATCCACATATAGTACTAGGAATGCTATAGAGCTCCCACTCACTTTCTTGTAAATACAAGCTTCTCCATAAGTTTGTATAAATCCAAAGTTTTTGATCACCTTATCAAAATGTTGATTCCAGCTCCGGGATGCTTGCTTCAGTCCATAAATGGACCGCTGAAGTTTGCATACCTTGTTAGCATCTTTAGGACCGACAAAACCTTTGGGTTGTACCATATACAACTCTTATTCAATGTCACCATAGAGGAATGTCGTTTTGACATCCATCTGCCAAATCTCATAATCGAAATATGCATCGATTGCTAAAAAATCCTCACAGCCATTAGCTTCGCTACCGGTGAGAAAGTCTCATCGTAGTCAACTCCTTGAATTTTTCGGAACCCTTTCGTGACAAGTCGAGCTTTATAGACAGTAACATTACCATCAGCGTGTGTTTTCTTCTTGAAAATCCATTTGTTCTTGACAGCCTTGCGGCCATTTGGTAAGTCCACAAAAATCCACACTTGGTTTTCGTACATGGATCCAATCTCGGATTTCATGTCTTCTTGCCATTTGTTGGAATCTGGGATAATCATTGTTTCCTCATACGTCGTAGGATCTTCGGTGTTGCCCACCAACATGACATTCATGACAGGATCATATCAATCAGGAGTGGTGATACGTCGTAAACGTAACTATAATTTTTGATGCTCCATGCTTGTTTTATATCATTTGCCTTATGTTTTGTATACACTTTTAGGTATTTTTATACACTTTCTGGAACTAACCTATTAACAAGATGCCATAGTGACAGTTTCCTGTTTTCTGCTGTTTTTTGTTCGAGGAAAGGCAGAAAATCAATATTCTCGGAATTGGACGAGACAAAAGCCAAAGTCATTATTTTTCCCGAAGCAACACGGAACCACAAAGCAGATATGGAGTAGGGAACCAGGGTGTCCGCACCCCCCAGGAATGGTGTAAGATCCCTCCCTTATAATGGTAAGGATCCCTATGATTGCAATGCTAGTCCCTGGATCAAATGCTAGCATCCACAGTTTAAGATGAAGTACATAGAAACAAAGGTCATTATTACATCGTCATTCCAGATATAACATAGTCTTTTACAACTCCATGTCCATAGGTGTAATACAAGAGTTTAATCATAACAACATAAATAAAGTCTTCATCTTCATGTGCCACGGGAAAACATGTTGAGTGTAGACTCATAACCCCTAATCATCATCAGAATAACCTGCAACATCACAAGTTACAGCCACAGTGGGTCAATACATTGGAATAGTATTGGCAAGTGATACCTTAGTAAAATACTAGCATCTAGTTACTACATGAATTTGGCTAAGTGTAGCTTAGGCTTGCTTTGCCCAAAATAGGTTTTACCTATTAGTTGAAAACACTAAGTTTTTCTTTGACAAAACTTTCCCAAGGAACCACCAATACAAATTGGTGAACCTTCACCCTTGTTCAACCACAAGTTTTAACTTAGAAAATTGGGATGAGGAGATTCTTGATAGCGTCCATGTCTTGATGCTCAAATTGTCCAATACCAGGGACATGGCTAAGTACTTAGACTCTTCCATCTGCAGAGGTTGTGCACTTTCCCCACAAGACTTGATTTTCACCAAGACAGGACCTTTCAGAAGCCTTCCCTTAGACCAAATGGATGCGTTCAAACCTATCATCCCACTACCACCAACTGTCCAAATGGCTAAGTTATTGCAACCTATATGATCCAGGCAGAGCTCATAATGCCATGTGGCTGCACTAGAAGCTTCTTAACATTTGGCATCTCAAATCCCTTTGTTCCTGGGTGGCTTTCAACAAGTGAGATACACAAGGTAAACCATAGAAATGGGCCTTGTGTAACCACTCAACACAAACCATTCTTTCCATTCCACCCAGGTGTTTCATTCACTTAGTTGTTTTATTAAGCAAAACATAAGTCAAATACTTAGGAATAATTTATCATAACATGAATATATAATCCACCCTTGGTTGCTACTAGCTAGGCTAAGCATGGCAATAGCAAGTATCTTAACTTAGAGGAAATTCTAACATTGCTACAACTACTAGGATTTCCCAAGCATAGTATATAGATACTTAGCAAAAATAATCATGCAAGTCCTATACAAAAATATTTCTAATGCATAGCTAAAATATTGGGATATAAACATGAAGCACCACTTGCCTTTGTAGTTTGGGGAGTAGCAACACTCTTCACAACCACAATCACTATTAGCACCAAAATCTACACATAAAATATTGGCACAAAAATCACATATTAAGATATACAATCAAAACTATTTGAATGCATGAAAATGCTTTTTTGATGATTTTCTACACCCAAAAAGACAAGTATATAGTACTGAATCATAAACAAGACCAAAACACACTAAATAAACTTTATTTGATCTTTAAATCACTTTTCAAATAATTTCTATACTCAAAATAAGCCTACAAATGTCTCTGTAAAAATAATCAATTTTACAGAAGTAAAACATTAAACATATTGCATAAATGGATAGAATTCTTTCTCCTAATTCCAATGATATAAAATTTGCAAAATTTGAACGTGTGGATCAAAAGTTATGAATTTTGCAAGTTTGAATCACTAATAGATCTAATTCAGAATTTTAAAACGAATAACAGGCCACGCGGCAGCGTCTGATTGGACGATACCGCTTCGCACCGGATCACGCTCACGCACCGTTGGATCTAACTAACTACACACGGTCCAGATCAAAACATACCCCTTCGTTGTAGATCTAATCCTAAGCGCTGGATTCAAATCTGACAGACCACGTTGCTTCGACCAGCAATGGACGGTGCAAATGGTTGCCGCGGCGGCTGCGCGTCTGCCGGCGATGTTCCGGCGGAACCAGAGGGCCAGGGCGAGGGGGCTGGGGCTTACCGAGGTCGCAGAGACACGGCGAAGCTCAACGTGCAGTTAGACAAGGTCGGGGCACACGGACACGGTGGGGATTCCACGTCAGAGTGGAGCCTGTCGTTGGGCACGGCTGTTCGTCGACGTTGCCGACATTGTAGATCATGCTAGAGAGAAGCAAGCGGTGCTTTAGATGCGGGGAACGACACCGGTCATGCGAGTATCAAAGTGAGGGCAAGGCGCGCTCGGGACTAACCAGATTAACCCGCCGGAGTTGAGTGCTTTGCCGGGTTCACTCAGTCGTCGACGTTGCCGACGCTCGGGGTTGTCCTAGCACACAGCAACGGTGTCAAATGATGCGCAAGTATGCAGGGAATGTGCTAGCAAGACCAGAAGGCAAGGGGAGGAGAGGGCTCACCGGAATTTGCCGCTGGAGGTCGTTGGTGCCGGGGTGGTTTGAGCTCGAATGCGAGCAGCCTGGTGGCGGAGTGAGTGAGGGTAGTGAGGGGAAAGATGCGGGGTGGGGAGGGTGCGTGCGGCTGCGGTGAGAAATAGAGGGAGAAAGAAAATCCCGGGTGGGCTGGTTTTGTTGTTGGGCCAAATTGCTGGCGCCGGCCCATTTCCATTTCTTTTGTCTTTTTCTTTTTCTGATTTGATTTTTTGGAATCAAATTCAAATGAGTCTCAAAAGAATTTGAATTAAAATTTGTTCTGGATTTTTGTAGAGTGAAAATTGTACACATTTGGTTGCAGAACAATGTTCTACACTTTAAAATAATTTGGCACTTTAGAATTTTAAAATAACCAATGTTTTTACCCATTGCTTAATAAAGACAAAGAAATGGTTTAAGTTTGTTTCTTTGTTTTGAAATCTTTGTCCAAGCTTGGAATTCATCAAACAAACCCATGAGCAAAACATCTTTGGTTCAAAACAAATAATCTCTCATTAGAGAGTAGCATTGGATCAATGCTTTGCTTACATAAAATAATAGGCATTCAAACACTCATATTTTTGTAATGACTTTGAAAATGATCCTAAAATGATTATGAATGCATGGATGATATGCAAACTTTGAAAACATGATTTTAGGGATGTTACAAATCTAACCCCCTTAAGGTGAATCTCGCCCTCGAGATTCAGATTGGCTAGCAAATAGGTGAGGGTGGTCTTTCCGAAGATCATCTTCTCTTTCCCATGTTGCTTCTTCTTCGGAATGATGGTTCCATTGAACTTTGCAGAATTTGATAGTCTTAGTCCGAGTAACTCTTTCTGCAGTCTCAAGAATCTTGATGGGTTTTTCCTCATAAGTGAGATCACTTTCCAATTGGACCTCCTCCAAAGGTATATTATCCTTCAAAGAAGTCTCTTCCATCTCTGGATTGCATTTCTTTAGCTGACTCGCATGAAACACATTGTGAACTGCAGACAATGATTTTGGCAATTCAATTTCATAAGCTACTTCTCCTTTACGACTCAGAATCTTGAATGGTCCAACATATCTTGGGGCCAATTTTCTTTTGACTCCAAATCTCTTCACTCCACGAAGTGGTGACACTCTAAGATAAGCTCTATCACCCACTTCATAGGTGACTTCTATACGCTTAGGATCTGCGTAGCTCTTTTGTCGGGACTATGCTATCTTCAATCTATCTTTTACTAGCTTGACTTTCTCTTGAGCCTCTTTGATCAGTTCTGGTCCGAACAAATTTATTTCTCCCACACCATTCCATAGCAATGGGGTGGTACACTTTCTCCCATAGAGAAACTCAAACGGTGTCATCTCAATACTGGCTTGATAGCTGTTATTGTAAGAGAATTCTGCGTAAGGCAGACTTTCATCCCAACTGGCTCCATAGTCTAGGGCACATGCCCTCAACATATCTTCTAGAATCTGGTTGGTCCTTTCTGTCTATCCATCAGTCTGAGGATGAAAAGCAGTGCTGAATTCCAATCTCGTTCCCAATGACTCATGTAGTTGCCTCCAAAAATGAGAAGTGAATTGAGTTCCCCTATCAGACACAATACTCTTGGGTACTCCATGTAGACATACAATCCTACTCATGTAGATCTTGGCTAACTTAGCACTTGTATAGGTTGTCTTCACGGGTATGAAATGAGCCACTTTAGTGAGGCGATCCACTAATACCCAAATAGAATCATATCCTGACCTGGTCCTTGGCAATCCACTGATGAAATCCATGCCAATCTTGTCCCACTTCCAATCAGGAATAGGTAGTGGTTGTACCAATCCTGCTGGTTTTTGATGTTCCGCTTTCACTCTACTACATACATCACACAAAGCAATATGTTCGGTGATGTCCTTATTGAGATTATTACACCAAAATCTTTCCTTCATATCCATGTACATTTTGGTGTTACCCGGATGGATGGAATATGGTGAGTTGTGTGCTTCTTGTAAAATCAGTTTCCGAAGTTTCGGATCTTGCGGAACGCAGATACATTTTCCATACCATAAGGTACCTTGTTCGTCTTCATGGAATCCTTTGGCTTTTCCCTTGCCAATTTTTTCCTTAATCTCTTCTATTTCCTTGTCCGTCTTTTGGGCTTCCTTGAGCTTGTCCAACAATGTGGGTTGAACATCCAATGACATGAGATGTCCCTCAGGCACAATATCCAATCTAAGGTCTCTAAATTGGGCACACAGATCATCTGGCAACTCTCCCTTAGTAAGGCCATTCACAAATACCTTACGGCTTAGAGCATCTGCTACAACATTTGCTTTACCGGGATGGTATTGCAAACTCAAGTCATAGTCCTTGATGAGTTCTAGCCATCTTCGTTGTCTCATGTTGATTTCTTTCTGAGTGAAGATATACTTCAAACTTTTGTGATTTGTGAACACTTCACATCGCTTTCCCAAAAGATAATGTCTCCATGTTTTGAGTGCATGGACAACAGAGGCCAACTCTAAATCATGAGTAGGGTAATTTACCTCATGAGTTTTGAGTTGTCTCGAGGCATAAGCCACAACTTTCCCTTCTTGCATTAGAACTGCACCTAATCCATGATGAGATGCATCACAATACACTTGGAAATCTTTCTCCAAATCTGGCAGACATAGGACTGGTGCTGTCACTAGTCTCTTCTTCAACTCCTGGAAACTGAGTTCACATCCTTCAGTCCAAGCAAATTTCTTGTCTTTCTTTAGTAACTCTGTCATTGGCTTAGCTACCTTGGAGAAATTCTCAATGAATCTTCTGTAGTATCCTGCCAAGCCAAGGAAACTATGAACTTCCTTTACTGACTTAGGAGATTCTCATTCAGTTACATCTGACACTTTTGCGGGATCAACTGCTACACCATCTCCTGGCACAACGTGTCTAAGAAATCCGACTTCATTCAACCAGAATTCACATTTGCTAAATTTGGCATACAGCTTATGCTCTCTAAGCTTCTCAAGTATCAAACGCAAATGTCCTTCATGCTCCTCTTTGCTCTTGGAGTAGATCAAAATGTCATCAATGAAAATGACGACAAACTTGTCAAGGAACTCCATGAACACCTTGTTCATCATATTCATGAAGTAAGCTGGTGCATTGGTCAACCCAAACGGCATCACGGTGTACTCATACAATCCATACCTAGTGGTGAAAGTTGTCTTAGGTATGTCTTGTTCTCTTATCTTAAGATGGAAATAACCTGACCGGAGATCAATCTTTGAGAACACACATGCTCCTTCTAGCTGATCAAACAAATCATTAATTCTGGGCAAAGGATATTTGTTCTTGATAGTCACCTCATTGAGTGAACGATAATCTATGCATAACCTTTGACTTCTATCTTTCTTTTCCGCAAATAAGACTGGTGCTCCCCAAGATGAAGAACTTGGTTGAATAAATCCTTCCTGCAATTGTTCTCCAAGTTGTTTCTTAAGTTCTTTCAGCTCATCAACTGACATCTTGTAAGGTCTCTTTGCTATAGGTCCTGATCCTGGTAGCAAGTCAATCAGAAATTCCACATCTCTATCTGGTGGCATTCCCGGCAATTCTTCCGGAAACACATCCGGATATTCTCTCACAATTGGCACACTATCTATGCTAACCCCTTAAGAGAATTTAGCTTACTCCCCTTTGATTCAAAGTTAGTCTTGAATCTAATCCTTTTATTATCTGGGGTTGTGAGTGTGACAGTATAATTGGCACAATCTAGCACTCCCTTGTGCTTAGTCATCCAGTCCATTCCCAAAATGACATCCAATCCTTGGGAATTTAGGATTATCAGATTAACGGGAAACTTATACTTCCCAAACTCTATGACTAGATCATGACATCCCGAGTTCACTATCATTTCTCCGCCAGGAGAACTTACTTTTATAGGACACCCAATAGTTTCAACTGGAAGTTCATTTCTTTCAACAAATGCTCTTGATATGAATGAATGTGATGCGCCAGTATCAAAAGGAACAAGTGCTGGAACAGAATTGAGTTTGAACTTACCAGCCACAGCATCAGGTTCCTCATAGATCTCTTCCACATTGATGTGGTTCACCTGTCCTTTCTGGAAAGGGTTGGGCTTGTTGGGTCCTTCAACTTTCTTTTCTGGGCATTCATTTGCATAATGCCCCATCTTCTTACACTTGAAGCATTCAACCTGACTGAGATCCTTCTTGACAGGCTGGCTTCCACTACCACTTCCACTTCCATTGTGGTGGCTCTTGTATCCACCCTTGTGGTTCTTGTACTTGTCATTGTCATGACTACGGTGATGCTTGTTGTCATGATGGCGGTTGTGGTTGTGGTGGCTATTGTACTTTCCATGCTTGTGGGATCCAGAACTCCCACTATCATCATGATGGGAACGTATGTGAGACGATCCCGAGCTATGCTTGTCAGAGATGTGCTTCCTCTTCCTGCTTTCAACCTGTTTCATCTTGTTCTCCAAGATGGTAGCCTTGTCGCAAGGAGATTGGTAGGTGGGGACATAGGCCACAGATAACTGCAGGTTTAGTTCATCGTCCAGTCCTTCGAGGAACTTCTCTTTCCTCTTGGCATCGGTATCCACTTCATCCGGTGCATAACACGCCAGATTGTTGAACTCCTCAATATATTCAGCCACGCTGCGGTGGCGCTGCTTCAGGTTATGAAACTCCTTCTTCTTCAAACTCATCACTCCGGATGAGATGTGAGCTGTACGGAAACCATCTTCAAAGATAGCCCATGTCACATCCTCAATGGGAGTGGTTATCTGGAAGTTATCCCACCAAGTAGCGGCTGGTCCTTCCAACAGGTGTGCTGCAAACCTGACTTTCTCCTCTTCAGTACAGCCGACAGTTACCAAATCCTTGTTCACTTAAAGTAGCCAATCATTGGCCACCATAGGATCAATAGTTCCTGAGAACTTTCCAGGCCTCAGCCTTAGGAATCTGGTGAGCATGTCAAATCCTGGTGGATTGTTCTGATTGTTGTTGTTGTTGTTGTTGTTGTTGTTGTTGTTATTCTGATTCTGCATGAAAGTGGTCATCATCTGCATCGGCTGTGCCTGTGCTGTCATCAGCTGCTGCATCTCGGGGGTGACATTGTTGTTGTTCGGGTTGGGGTTGGCACGTCGAGGAGGCATCTGTGGTTTTCAATAAGGATAAGAATGAGATACCCATAGATGCTTAACATGCACAATACATCACATAGACAATCACCAAACAAGCATCAAAATAACAAGTTTAGAAATAAAACACACCAATAGCAAGCCATCCACATGTTGGATGGTCATTCCGACTCAATAATCATAAGAATGGTAAATGATATATAAATGAGTAGTCATCACTACTCCTCTGCATCAACCTCCTCATCGACAAGTGTAAGACCTGCATTCTCCATAACGGTCTTGTATTCCTCGACATTGGTAGTCAAGGCCTCTACCTTGGATTTGAGAGCCCTCTTCTGTGAACGAAGTCTTTCAATCACACCCTGCTCATGCTCGAGCTCGAAGTCCTTGGCCTCTAGTTAGGCATTCATCTCTCGAATCCTCTTGTTCCTATCTTGGACTCTTTTCTCTTGGCTCTTGAACTTCCTGTCCTGGCTCTCAAACTTAGTCTCCATTTCCTTGACTATCTCTTCTTGCTTCGCAAAGAGCTTGTCCTTCTCACGAAGCTGCACCTGGCTCGTCATTGCTAAGCATGACGTTGGTCCTATCAGTATCTAGGTTCCTAAGTAGAACCTCTAGGTCCTGAAGGTACAGACGAATCGGCTCTGCCGTCTCTCTAGCAGCATCCTCGAACTCAATAGCCTCACCATCCTCGTCGCGTCTTCCGAAGGTGTGAAAGTGAGTACCTCTAAGCTCCTGAGAGTGCCTCCCTAACAGACGCCCAAGTAAATCATGCATGACTACCTCTAGGCCTCTGTCCCTGTCGTCATGCATAAGCTTGAAGGTGATAGCCTCCATGGCTAGCTCGGTCCGACGTCCTGGCTGAGTAACCTTGAAGCCCCAAAGGTCCTTCCTCTCAAACTTGGTGAGGGGAAGCATCATGATGCTAGGGAGCGGAAGATTGAGCAGACTAGTGAGCTCAATAAGACGAGTGCCAAAACGAGGTCCCTTGAACTCTTCAGCCGTGCTGATAGTAACATTAGGCATCTATTTTATAAGATAGAGAAAAGTTAGAATCAATTTCAATAGAGATAAATCACAAGGAAAAGCATCACATGCATATTTTTGGCAAACAATCACACCAGTCGTGGCATACATAAATCCATTACAAGTATCCAAGGTTCAACATAACTTAGACAACATTTTTTTTGGAAATAAAACGATAAGTGTGGGGTTCCAACTAACGAAGTACGTTACAACTCTCACTCACTAGACAAAATGGATATCAAAGCATCCTTAGTAGCCATCTGTCTATCTTGATCACAAGATTCCCAAATCAATTCTATGATGTCTTCCCTTAGTTGTTGGTTGGTAGCCTCCAACTCTTGGGTATGCTTAGTGGTTTCTAATCCAATCCTAGGGTTATAATCCTACAGGCAACATAGTGTTATGATACCATCTGTAAGATCCCTCCCTTATAATGGTAAGGATCCCTATGATTGCAATGCTAGTCCCTGGATCAAATGCTAGCATCCACAGTTTAAGATGAAGTACACCGAAACAAAGGTCATTATTACATCGTCATTCCAGAGATAACATAGTATTTTACAACTCCATGGACATAGGCCTAATACAAGATTTTAATCATAACAACATAAATAAAGTCTTCATCTTCATGTGCCACAGGCAAGCATGTTGAGTGTAGACTCATAACCCCTAATCATCATCAGAATAACCTGCAACATCACAAGTTACAGCCACAGTGGGTCAATACATTGGAATAGTATTGGCAAGTGATACCTTAGTAAAATACTAGCATCTAGTTACTACATGAATTTGGCTAAGTGTAGCTTAGGCTTGCTTTGCCCAAAATAGGTTTTACCTATTAGTTGAAAACACTAAGTTTTTCTTTGAAAAAACTTTCCCAAGGAACCACCAATAGAAATTGGTGAACCTTCACCCTTGTTCAACCACAAGTTTTAACTTAGAAAATTGGGATGAGGAGATTGTTGATAGCTTCCATGTCTTGATGCTCAAATTGTCCAATACCAGGGACATGGCTAAGTACTTAGATTCTTCCATCCGCAGAGGTTGTGCACTTTCCCCACAAGACTTGATTTTCACCAATACAGGACCTTTCAGAAGCCTTCCCTTAGACCAAATGGACGTGTTCCAACCTATCATCCCACTACCACCAACTGTCCAAATGGCTAAGTTATTTCAACCTATATGATCCAGGCAGAGCCCATAATGCCATGTGGCTGCACTAGAAGCTTCTTAACATTTGGCATCTCAAATCCCTTTGTTCCTGGGTGGCTTTCCACAAGTGATATACACAAGGTAAACCATAGAAATGGGCCTTGTGTAAACACTCAACACAAACCATTCTTTCCATTCCACCCAGGTGTTTCATTCACTTAGTTGTTTTATTAAGCAAAACATAAGTCAAAGACTTAGGAATAATTTCTCATAGCATGAATATATAATCCACCCTTGGTTGCTACTAGCTAGGCTAAGCATGGCAATAGCAAGTATCTTAACTTAGAGGAAATTCTAACATTGCTACAACTACTAGGATTTCCCAAGCATAGTATATAGATACTTAGCAAAAATAATCATGCAAGACCTATACAAAAATATTTCTAATGCATAGGTAAAAATATTGGGATATAAACATGAATCACCACTTGCCTTGGTATTTTGGGGAGTAGCAACAATCTTCACAACCACAATCACTATTAGCACCAAAATCTACACATAAAATATTGGCAACAAAATCACATGTCAAGATATACAATCAAAAATATTTGAATGCATGCAAATGCTTTTGTGATGATTTTCTACACCCAACAAGACAAGTATACAGTACTGAATCATAAACAAGACCAAAACACACTAAATAAACTTTATTTGATCTTTAAATCATTTTTCAAATAATTTCTATACTCAAAATAAGCCTACAAATGTCTCTGTAAAAATAATCAATTTTACAGTAGCAAAAAATTAAAAATATTGCATAAATGGATATAATTCTTTCTCCTGATTCCAATGATATAAAATTTGCAAAATTTGAACATGTGGATCAAAATTTATGAATTTTGCAAGTTTGAATCACTAATAGATCAAATTCAGATTTTTAACACAAATAACAGGCCACGCGGCAGCGTCTGATTGGACGATACCGCTTCGCACCGGATCACGCTCGCGCACCATTGGATCTAACTAACTGCACACGGTCTAGATCAAAACATACCCCTTCGCTACAGATCTAATCTTAAGCGCTGGATTCAGATCTGAAGGACCACGTTGCTTCGACCAGCAACGGGCGGCGCAAATGGTTGTCACGGCGGCTGCACGTCTGCCGACGATGTTCCGGAGGAATCAGAGGGCCAGGGCGAGGGGGCTGGGGCTTACCGAAGTCGCAGAGACACGGCGAAGCTCAATGCGCAGTTAGACAAGGTCAGGGCGCACGGACACGGTGGGGATTCCTCGTTGGAGTGGAGCCTGTCGTCGGGCATGTTCGTCGATGTTGCCGACATTGTAGATCCTGCCAGAGAGAAGCAAGCGGTGCGTTAGATGCGGGGAACGACACCGGTCATGCGAGTATCAAAGAGAGGGCAAGGCGCGCTCGGGACTAACCAGATTAACCCGCCGGACTTGAGTGCTTCGTCGGGTTCGCTCAGTCATCGACGTTGCTGACGCTCGGGGTTGTCCCAGCACACAGCAGCGGTGTCAAACGATGTGCAAGGATGCTGGGAATGTGCTAGCAAGACCAGAAGGCAAGGGGCGAAGAGGGCTCACCGGAATTTGCCGCCGGAGGTCGTCGTTGTCGCGGTGGTTTGAGCTCGAATGCGAGCAGCCTGGTGGCGGAGTGAGTGAGGGAAGTGAGGGGAAAGATGTGGGGTGGGGAGGGGGTTTTGTAGCCGGAGCCAGGGCGAAGATCACGCACGGAATCAATGGGAATTAAGACGAATTAATTCACGGCGTCACTGTGGCGAGGTAACGGTGGAGCGGGTCGGGCGCGCGGTGATTGGGGACGAT
Organism: Avena sativa; assembly: GCA_916181665.1. Taxonomy (NCBI): domain Eukaryota; kingdom Viridiplantae; phylum Streptophyta; class Magnoliopsida; order Poales; family Poaceae; genus Avena; species Avena sativa. Next base: position 80,585,506 of record OV702299.1, on the reverse strand, counting down.
GATGACAGGGCAAGGTGGGTCCAAGGCGTCAGCGGCTGGGTGTGTGCGGCTGCGGTGAGAAACAGAGGGAGAAAGAAAATCCCGGGTGGGCTGGTTCTGTTGTTGGGACAAATTGCTGGCGCCCGCCCATTTCCATTTCTTTTGTCTTTTTCTTTTTCTGATTTGATTTTCTGGAATCAAATTCAAATGAATTTCAAAAGAGTTTGAATTCAAATTTGTTCTGGATTTTTGTAGAGTGAAAATTGTACACATTTGGTTGCAGAACAATGTTGTACACTTTAAAATAATTTGGCACTTTAGAATTTTAAAATAACCAATATTTTTACCCATTGCTTAATAAAGACAAAGAAATGGTTTAAGTTTGTTTCTTTGTTTTGAAATCTTTGTCCAAGCTTGGAATTCATCAAACAAACCCATGAGCAAAACATCTTTCGTTCAAAACAAATAATCTCTCATTAGAGAGTAGCATTGGATCAATGCTTTGCTTACATAAAATAATAGGCATTCAAATTCTCTTGTTTTTGTAATGACTTTGAAAATGATCCTAAAATGATTATGAATGCATGGATGATATGCAAACTTTAAAAACATGATTTTAGGGATGTTACACATGGGCAAGCCCTAGTGGCGCCTACAGGGGGTGTGGGCCCCTGGCCCTCCATCGACCTTGCCTCCTTCGCCTATAAGAAGCCCCTGACTCAGAAACCCTAAATAATCTGGCGGAAATCCACGAAAATCTCCATAGCGCCGCCGCCACCGAAGGGGAGATTCGGGGGACAGAAAGTCTCTATTTGGGCACCTTGCCGGGACGGGGAAGTGCCCCCGGAGCCATCTCCATCAATCTCCACCACCATCTCCATCACCATTGTTGATTCCCATGATGAGGAGGGAGTAGTTCTTCCTCGAGGCTAAGGGCTCTACCGGTAGCTATGTGTTCATCTCTCTCTCTATGCATGATCTTGTTGTGGTCATGAGCTTTGTAATCTAGTAGATCTACCTTGCTACTCAAGTGCTTCAATAGATCTTTGCTCTCCCCATGTGTGTGAAAGTGACAGCGTGCATGCCATGGTGGCACTTAGGCTAGAGTCTACATAAATACTCATTGTGCTTTAATAGATCTATGATTTTCCCCACGTGTGTGACAGTGACAGTGTGCGCGCCGTGTGTGGCACTTAATCTAGGTTACATATATATTTGTTATGAGTTATATTTGGAGTTGGATGTCTCTATGAAATTGTGGTGTTTGTTGGAACGATCTAGCGCTCAAGGTGACAGTGTGGGGTTATCTAGATGGGGAAGGAGGATTTTGAGGTGTGCTGTTATAGCCCTACCATGGATTAGAGTGTCCAACCAGAGAGTAGTTAAGAGTAGTATCATGAAGACAGGATATTTATGAGAGAGTGTTCACTAGTGAAAGTATGATCTCTAGGCCTTGTTTCTAAGCATTGAAACACCATTTGCATCTAGATCTGTTGCATATTTGCTTGTTTCCATCTTTTTGCCTTTAGTCCTTACCTCACCGTCAAGATCTTTTCTGGCACCGTTACCACTTGTATTTCACTCTCTCTTTGCTGAACTAGTGCACCTATACACCTGACAAGTGTATTGGGTGTGTTGGGGACACAAGATACTTCTTGTATCTTGATTGCAGGGTTGCTTGAGAGGGATACCTTTGACCACTTCCTCCCTGAGTTCGATAAACCTTGGGTAATCCACTTAAGGGAAACTTGCTGTTGTTTTACAAACCTCTACACTTGGAGGCCCAACAACTGTCTACAAGATAGAAGTGCGTAGACATCAAGCTATTTTCTGGCACCGTTGCGGGGGAGGTAAGGTAAAAGGTACTCACATCCTGGTGTGTGAGTGCTCGAAGTTGTTTCCTTTAGATTCTGCAATTTTGTCTTTTTGTTTCTTGTTTTCATTAGTTAGGCTTAATGGAAAACAACAAAAAAATTAGAAAGATCTATAGCATTTATCTTGAGTTAGGACATGAAGTGTTCGAAGAAAAAATTAAAAAACCTATAGAACTTTATTTGCATGCGAATAGCCATTTTATTAGTATGAATCCTTTGAATACCATTATTTCTAATGCTATGGAAAATTCTAAGCTTGGTAATGCAGCGTTGAGTGGATGTAGGAGCGCTTCGTTGGGAACCCCAAGAGCAAGGTGTGAAGCAGCACGGCAGCAAGTTTTCCCTCAGTAAGAAACCGAGGTTATCGAACCAATAGGAGGAAGGAAACGTCACATAGGTTTTGCTAGCAACACGGAGACCTGCACAACACAAACTCAAGACTTTGCCCCAACTAACAGTGAGGTTGTCAATCTCACCGGTTGATGTAACAAAGGTTTAAACGTATGGTGTGGAAGGTAATGGTTTGCAGCAAGTAAACAAGTAACACTAGAAGATAAAGATTGGACTAGGGTCCATAGTTCACTAGAGGTTCTCTCCTTAGATAAACAACATGGCATGAAGGGTAAACAAATTACAGCAGGGCAATTGACAGGAACTGAGCAAGGCATAACAATGCAATACTAGTCAAAAAGATCCTATGAGATTCGATTGGGCAATACAACAAGATACATAGACCGCCATCCAACTGCATCTATGACTAGAAGTCCACCTTCAGGTTATCATACGAACCCCCTCCAGTATTAAGTTGCAAGCAACAGACAACTACTTTAAGCAAAGTGTGTAAGGTAAACAGTCCACATGTTCCATGAAAAAGAGACCGTTGTTTTCTCCCTAGTAGCAACAACACATCTACAACCGAAGAGATTTCTGTCACTTCCCTTGGAAACTAGAGGCATGAACCCACTATCGAGCATAAACACTCCCTCTTGGAGTCACTAGCAACTACTTGGCCAAGATAGCCACTAACAACAGAGAGCATGCAAGATCACAAACAACACAGACATGATAGAATCATAAAGACAAAACAATTAACCAATCCAACATAATAAGCTCAATATCCATCGGATCCCCGCAAACACAACATGCATGATTACAAATAGATTAGATCTTGATCATGAACGGAGCTCACAAGATCAATACATGAAAGGACAAGGAGGAGATACAACCATCTAGCTACTACATGGACCCATAGTCCAAGGTGGAACTACTCACGCATCATACTGGAGAGAAGGCTTCCGGGATGATCTCCCCTCTGGCAGGGTGCCGGGTGAGAACTTCAGATCCCCCCGATCAAGGGACAACAGTGACGGTGGCTATAGGCGAAGAGGGAGGCCGAGGGGGTGCCCGAGGCGGCTGCACCCGCCCTAGGCGCAGGGTGGGCCCACCCGCGTGGCCAGGGGGTGTGGCCCCCTCGAGCGGCCAGGGGGAGGATCCCCCCCGTCTCTCCTCTAGACTTCGTGTTCCCCACGGAAAGAAATTGACTTTGGCTTTTGTCCCGTCCAATTCGAGAATATTGATTTTGTGCCTTTCTGGAAGCAAAAACAGAAGAAAACAGGCAACTGGCAAATGGCACTGTGGCAACTTGTTAATAGGTTAGTTCCAGAAAAGATATAAAAACACCTCAAAGAAAGATAAAGAAAAGCAAAGTAGATACTAAACAAGCATGGAACATCAAAAATTATAGATATGTTTCCGACGTATCAAGCATCCCCAAGCTTAACTCATGCTCGTCCTCGAGTAGGTAAGTGATAAAAGAATAATTTTTGAGGTGACATGCACCTTCACAATAAAGATCAAACCATTTGCAAGCATTCAAAGCTGGGATCAAAGAACTCTAAACATGTGCATGAAAGATGGAGTTCTAACAATAGGACATAGTAACTATGCATGCAACATGAAAGGCTACAAACAAAGATCATGAATAACATGCATTGAAAAACGTTTGTTTGTTTCACATACATAAAACATAGCATAGTGGCAATCATCTTGTACCTCATAGAGTAGCAATATAGATGCATAGGACACCTTCAAAGTTCACAAGGGTGACTAGAAACAAATAGCACAAGGACAAGTAATATCACAATATGCATCAATCAATAAGCTTTGGGACATTGCACACAGAATGATAACTATGCTCTCTTAATGGTGCCTAAAGGTAGAAGGTGGAGACTCAATAATGGTGGATGAAAGGCCTTTTATAAAGGAAGCAGGGATTTCAAGTTTCAGAAAGAGCTTCCAAAAATTATGGTACTTGTTAGCTTGCAGCCCTCATTGCCCCTATCATAAGGATCTTGAAGTGATTAAGGTTAAAGTAAACTAACTATGGAGTATATGCTTGACAAAGTATAAGTTGGCAATCTCAAGTCCCTTGAATACGAGGGCCACACCTCATGCTACTCAACTTCAGTCACTTGTAAGTTCTTGTCATTGTGTATTTGCATATCATAGAGAACCGCCAACAGGGTACCCCTTGCACATGGTACAGGAGCTATCCCATAACCAAAATGACAAGGCAAGCAGACAATGAGCATCTCATCGATCTTTTTATTTACTATGTGCATAGCTTTTTATTCAGGATGCTTCATAGATAGCTCACTATAGTGATGCTGCAAGTTTCCACCATGATTAGGCATGGCTTAGGCTAGTGGCCCAGGCGTTTCTCTAACATAGAATACAAACTCCATGGACTTACAACATCCCTCTTTATTTCACAACGGTGACATCCATAGACAAAAGAGCATGATATCAACTGAGTACAAAGTACAAGTGCAATGTCGAAAACGTTCCCCATGACATCATGGTTCTGCTAATTCCAACGTATAAGTGCAATAATATACAACATAGACGACACAATGGTTCAAGTTTATTAGGGGCAAAGAATATAAAGTGTGCCATCAAGTTTGTGAGGGCTTTAATTACTAAGTTTTCACATAACAAAATAGTTTTTAATTGGAAGATAGCTGAAAACAAGAATATACTTGGAATGGTGTAACACACCATGCATAGGAGTTTATAGAGGACACTTTGGAAAAACTTGGTTTCTTGGGAGTTGGAAGCATGATTAGAGCTTACTCATACAAGTGGAGGCTAGCAAAAGGCTGGGAGCAACCAACTAAGAGAGCATAATGGCCATAATCATGCAGAGCAACAAAGCTTTACTAATCAAAGCATATAGTGGTACTACAAGTAAAGGACTAATTGATCATAGAGGATATGATGACTTGTTCATAGTCATATCATGGTGTGAGCATGTGCCAAGTTAACCCAAATAAAGCATCAAAGGAGAATACCACAATACTATGCTTTTGCATGCTAAAACAACACATAATTTCTTCAAGGCACACTAAGCAATCCCAATTGTTTGGAACAAGACATGCTACAAAAATAATCACTAATCATAAAGTCAAAACAACACCTAGCATGTCATGTTAAAGTCTAAGTCACAGTCAATGCAAGCTCCTCTTGCACTTACAAGCAAAAACTTACTACTCCTTTCCAACACCAAGCAACTTATTTGAAACAACACAGCAAGAACGGGGGTCCAAACTACTTTATTCAAGCAAACTAAACAACCTAAGCAAAGCAAACGAAAACTAAGATGCTCCAAAAATAACAAAACTGTGCAAGAAACAATAAAAATGAAGTGTCTAGACAGACCTGAGCTTTTTATTGATGAAGAAGGGGTTGCCTTAGGCATCCCCAATCTTTGACGCTTGTAACTCTTGGATATTTCTTGGGGTGACACCATGGTGGCATCCCCAAGCTTGAGGTTTTGTCCATTCTTCATCTCATTACATCATTCTCTCTCTACACCTGAAATTTTTCCTTCATATAAAACTTCACACAATCTTCATTAGCAACATTAGTGTATTCAAAAGATATTAGACCTCTGGCAAAGCTTTATAACAGCAAGACTTTTCACTAAAAACACAATCTACTGTAGTAACTCCTTCAAAAAGCTCAATTCCCCAAAAGAGAACTCAAAAAGGAATCAATAAGAAGCAAATGCAAATAATGGCAGAAATCTGTCAAAACAGACCAGCTGGTAGAAACCGATTTTTTCGGACATCTTATGTTGATCAAATCAAAAAGTGTTGAACTAACGAAAGTTATCTAACATACTGGGGGATTTATTCGTAAATGTTGAACTCAATCCGAGTTACAGAGACTCCTCACAAAAAATTTTGGTGGAGGACAGAAATCTGTTTCGGGACAGCAACTCCCCAAATCTTACTTCCCTCTCATTAGAGGTCATTCTTGGCACAAAAAGCAAACAAAAAGGATAAGGAGAGGTCATTACTGAAGTAATAACTTCCAAGACTCAATGAAACTCTTGGGTTATCTCCCAACAAGTACTTTTCTTTAACGCCTTTAAGTTAGGCACAAGAAGTAAGAAGAATCAAGTATTTTCAAATGATGAAGCATTAACATCAAACCTTGTTTTCAAAGGAGGAGCAAAAAGAAACTTCTCTCTACTCATAGGGAAGTGTTCAATACCTTTCTTGAATGGAAAATGTTATTTAATGATGCCTTCTTTCATATTAATGATGTCACCAACTGTTCTAAGAAAAGGTCTTCCCAAAGTAATAGGACAAGAAGCATTGTATTCAACATCCAAAATATAGAAATCCACAGGGACATAAGCATTGTTAACCATAATGATAACATCATTAATACTACCCATGAGTTTCTTCTTAGCATTATCATTGAGTGGGACATCCAAATAACAATCTTCCAAAGGTGGCAAATCAAGCATTTCATAAATCTTCCTGGGCATAATAGAGACACTAGAACCAAGATCACATGAAGCTTTGAGATCAAAGTTATTCACTTGAATATTAATAATGGGTTCCCAACTATCTTCTACTTTCCTAGGAATAGAAGCTTTGTGTTTTAACTTCTCTTCCTTAATCTTAACAAGAGCATCTGTAATGTGTTTGGTGAAAGCAACATGCATATCACTAGCATCAGGACTTCTAGCAAGCTTTTGTAGGAACATAATCACTTCAAAAATATTGCAACCATCAATATAAAAGCTTTTCCTCTATAGCCTTATTGAAAATGGTTTGCTTACTAATAAAGTCTTTGATCATAACTTCAAGTTCAGAGGGGGCACTTCTAGCATTGTTGTAAGAGCTTCCATAGGAATTGCCATTATTAGGAGGATAAGGCCTATAATTGTTGTTACCACCAAAATTATTCCTATAGGCATTGTTGTTGTCACATCCCAAGATTTTCCAAATCTTGTAATGTGAAAATAAATGAATAAAATAAAACTTTGTTTGTTTTTCAGGGCCAGAAGAAACTTTTTGAATTTAAGTGGAACATCAAACCTATTTGGATTAAATAAAATCCTAAAAGGGATTTAAAAGGTTAAACATTTATAAAAGGAAAATAAAATATTTGGTATTATTTTAGTTTTCAAAAATAAAGTTTTAATAAAACAAATCCTATTTGATAACTAAGGCCCATTTTATTTAATTATTAATGGACCTTATATCAAAAAAATTATTTTATTTTAAACAAGCTTTCCAAATATCCCTTATTTCCAATTAATACCTACTGATTTGGTTTTGAAAATATTTGGATTTCAAATGGAGATTCTATTAATTAAAGCAAACCCTATTTTATTAAATAACTAATGAACCATTTTATTTAATTAATGAATGGATCCTAAAAAAGAATAAAAATATTATTTTATTTTGGGATTGGTTTATGTTGGTAAACAGAACCAAAAACTTATTACAAAGATTGATGATAGTTTGAATTGATTTGAATCTTGTTTGTTTGTTTAAAAATTCAAAACAGGAAATAGAAATAGAAAAAGAAAAGGATTACAGGAAGAAAAAAAATAGAGTTGGACATGACCCAACTGGCCAAGCCCAACTAAGCCCAGCAGCCCAGCTCCCCTTCTCCCCGAAAGAAAACGATTCGCACCCAGATTCTGACCCACAGAGAGAATGACTGGTGGACCCTCCCCTCTTTTCTTTTCCCACTGACCAGTAGAACCCACTCTCCCTGTTCATCCTCCTCACCCGCGCGACCCCTTCTCCCCCAAACCGCGTTGCCGTTCTCTGTCATTCAACCGCGCGATCAATTCACGATTAATGGCTGCGTTAATCTCGCCCCTGACCATGCATACAAAAGAACCTCTCCTCCCTCTGTCATTCCCCTCAGACGCCAACCTCTCTTCGCCACCAGGCTGCTCGGAATCAGCTCCAAACCGCCACAGCTCCGACGAGCTTCCCTCTCAAATTCCGGCTGTGTCCTGCCGCCCCGTGCCTCCCTGAGCACCCTAGCAGCTTCCCCACTTCCAGACACATCTCCCCGTACCACCCATTCGACCGCGGGCGCCCCAGAGCGTCGGCTACAACAAGCTTCCGAACGCCGCCGCGTCTGCAACCTCTCCGACGACCTCCCCTGGTAAAAGCTGACCGCCCTGAGCTTCCTCGTTCCCACTCCCTCACTCACCTCGGACTTGCGCAACTAACCCTGGCCTCTGTTTGTCTTTTCGTGACCAGTAGCCTCGTCTTCGACCACGAACAGAGCTGTCCGACGCCGTTCCCAACTCCGGCGAGAGATTCCACCTGACCCCGTGCGCCCCTTGCCACGTCGACCACACGACAAGCATCACCACCTCCTTGCGACCTCGGTGAGCACTTCCCCTCCCCTCTTTGCTTCCTGTAACCGTCGTAGCGCCACCGCTGGGCCGTGCTCCGCCGCTAGCCACCGCTGGCGCCGCTCACATTTGGTCAATACGATGATAGCCGTAAGATCTGGATCGAACGAACTAGATAGAACACTTAAACGCCGAAGGGGTACGTGTTCTGGGCCACGCGATCTATTTAGATCCAACGATCTGCAACGTGATCCACACTGAACCGGTACCGACCAATAAGATTGCGCCGCGTGTCCCCTGTTCTGTTTAAAACAGATTTGAAATCTGATTTAGTTGTGAATTTCAAACCCTTGTAACTTTGGATTCACACATCCAAAAATTACAAATTTTATGTCATTCGATTCAGGAGAGCAAGACCTAGCCAACCATGCCATTGGTTCAGTAAATAGTATCTGTTAGTTTGCTTGTTTTTGTAGATTCTTTTGTGTGCTTGTTTAGATTAGAAAAAAAATTTAAAAATGTTTTTAGGGTTAAAACCTTTGCAAAATGGGTTGTTGTCAACTCACTGACCCTAGGAACCAACCCATAGCTTGAAAAATGAAATTGGTAATGTCTAGGATGGATTAATTGATTTAGCCCATTTCTAGCCATTTAAAAATAATGGTTTTTTTTATGAAAATGATTTTGAGTAAAAACTTTGGGAAAATGCTTTGGATCAAACCTACTGACCCAAAACACCAAGTTTTGCAAACTAGCAACTCATTTGATGAAAAACTTAAAAGTTTTGTTTTTGTTAAAAACATTTTTTTTCACCACATAAAATGATGAATGGATTTTAAAATGGTTTTGGGATAAAACCCTTTTTCAATTGACTTTGCCATTTTGAATGACCAATTTGGAACTTACAAAGTTTAGAAGCCTAGTGGAGACCATCCTTGCAATTAGAACCATCTCTTGCATGCTTACATGCATGACTTAGATCCCATTATTTTGTGTGTGTGAATTGTTGAATGATTATTGGTTTGGAATAATACTTGATACTATGCTTGCTTGATTGATTGTAGTGCAATTAGAAAAGTGTGAGATTAGAAAGATCAAGGAGTGAACCACCATTCCCTACCAAGAGAAAGGCAAGTTACACTATCATACAAAAGTCCTACTATTTTCATTATACTTATTGGATTTTGAAACATGCATGAAAAGAACTTCTATAATTATGCTATGCTAAATCCTAATAGGATGCCCTTACATTCCTTAGAGAAAACATTGTAGTTGTACATGCTTAGCCATGCTTTATTGGGAAAAGATATACATGTTGAGATTTTACAAAGTTGAGAAAAGGACTTGTGTTTTTATATAATAAAACAAGGACTCAATGAACCACCTAGGTGGAGGATACTTTAAGTTTTGGAGAAGGTGGCAACAAAAGGAACCATGTCTATGGTGATCTCTTTGTGTTGTGCTCCAAAAGAAAACCCACCTAGGAAACTTAGAGATTGAACATGTTTCTCCAATTGTAGCTTTCGTGTGCAACCACATGCTATTATGGCTCTGGCTTAGTCAACTACATTAGGAAGACCCATACATTGTCTTTAGTTACTGGACATGGGGATCTGGAATGCTTCATGGGGGCTGAAGACAAGCTAGCAATGGTGTATGGGAGGACCTTTTGGAAAGACTTCGTCACATTCCCAATCTGCCAGTACTCCATCATTGGTGAGCACTAATCTAGTAGGCCACTGGTGGCAAAAGGATGGGATTGTGACATGTGGGTAAAGTGTACTCCTTCTGCAGAAGATAATAAAATCTAAGTACTTAGCCGTGTCCCCGGTTATGGACAATACTGAGCAACTAAAGTTTGAACTATGGAAGATCTCGACATTCTAACTTCTAAAATAAAAACTTGATGCCCTTGAGTGTCTACCAAGGAATTCAAAGAGATTTTGTAAAACTTGATGCACTTGGGGGTTACCAAGGTGCTCAAGAGAATTGGATGAAAACATGAACACTTGGGGTTACCAAGGAACTCATGAGAAATTATAAAACTTGATGCACTTGGGGTTACCAAGGAGCTCAAGAGATTTTGTCAAGGACTTGAACACTTGAGTGTCTACCAAGGAGTTCAAGGGATTCTGGGAAAAGAAATTTGACAAAGGACCAAAACCATTTTGAAAAGATAGGATAAAATATTGCATTGCGCAAATAAGCTTTAAACCCTACTTAGCCAAGATTGCATGTAATGATAGGATCTACTTATAATCTACATAGTAGTGAAACTTGCCAATACAATTCAAATGTATTGACCCTTGTGGCTGTAACTTGTAATGTTGCAGGTTTGATTGATTTAGTGAAGATTGTTTGATTAGGATTACAAGTCTACAACCAACATCTGCCTGTGGCACTTTGAAGATGAAGGACCCCATGTTATAGATATTCCGCTGCAATGTAATGTAATAGCCAATTGAGCTATGTAATGATGTAATATAATTATGTTATTCCTGGTTATAAAGTTATATTATGACCTTTGTTTCTTGATATTACATCTTAACTATGGATGCTAGCTATTGATCCAGGGACTAGCATTGTAAACACAGGAGGAATCTACCTTATTAGGTTGAGACCTCTACAGATGGTATCAGAGCATTGTGTTGCCTGTAGAATTTGTAAACCCTAGGATTGGACAAAAACCCTTAGAAGAATAGGAGTTATATTTTGATCCAAAACTTATTTACAAAAACACTTGTAAACTCTTTCCTCAACCATTCTGGTTTCAACTCAACATCTCTTCTATTTCAAACTTGATGGAAAAACCTACCCCATAGCCCAAGACTACACCATGTGCAAAGGACTCCCTCAACACTTTCAACTCTAATGACTTCAACTTCTTCAACTCTAATGACTTCAACATCTTCAGCATGATCACCAAGGACTTACAACTTGGACGCTACTAAGGACTGCATGTGAGACAAGGAAATCTTGCTCAAAACTTAGAGACTGAGGGAATGCAAAAGTTAGAAGGAGTTCACTTCACTAGAAGTCAAGATAAACCAAGAGTTTTCCCAAAGAACCATGATCTCATGTAAGAAGAAACAACCAAGAAGGATGGAAAGATCACAAGTGAACCATATAGATGGACCACCATATTTTAGTTAAGTCCAACCCACCAACTCAAGTGGTGTAACAAAAATATTTTTGTTGCCTAAGTATGTGCTTGAACATGGTTGTTGAGTGAAATGTTTGGTTTGTGATTGCATGCACATTGCTTGTGTGAATTGTGACATGTGGGTAAAGTGTACTCCTTCTGCAGAAGATAATAAAATCCAAGTACTTAGCCGTGTCCCCGGTTATGGACAATACTGAGCAACTAAAGTTTGAACTATGGAAGATCTCGATATTCTAACTTCTAAAATAAAAACTTGATGCCCTTGAGTGTCTACAAAGGAATTCAAAGAGATTTTGTAAAACTTGATGCACTTGGGGGTTACCAAGGTGCTCAAGAGAATTGGATGAAAACATGAACACTTGGGGTTACCAAGGAACTCATGAGAAATTATAAAACTTGATGCACTTGGGGTTACCAAGGAGCTCAAGAGATTTTGTCAAGGACTTGAACACTTGAGTGTCTACCAAGGAGTTCAAGGGATTCTGGGAAAAGAAATTTGACAAAGGACCAAAACCATTTTGAAAAGATAGGATAAAATATTGCATTGCGCAAATAAGCTTTAAACCCTACTTAGCCAAGATTGCATGTAATGATAGGATCTACTTATAATCTACATAGTAGTGAAACTTGCCAATACAATTCAAATGTATTGACCCTTGTGGCTGTAACTTGTAATGTTGCAGGTTTGATTGATTTAGTGAAGATTGTTTGATTAGGATTACAAGTCTACAACCAACATCTGCCGGTGGCACTTTGAAGATGAAGGACCCCATGTTATAGATATTCCACTGCAATGTAATGTAATAGCCAATTGAGCTATGTAATGATGTAATATAATTATGTTATTCCTGGTTATAAAGTTATATTATGACCTTTGTTTCTTGATATTACATCTTAACTGTGGATGCTAGCTATTGATCCAGGGACTAGCATTGTAAACACGGGAGGAATCTACCTTATTAGGTTGAGACCTCTACAGTTGTTGAAATTGTTGTTTCTAATGAAGTTCACATCAACTTGCTCTTCTTGAGCAACCAAAGAGGCTAAGGGAACACTATTAGGATCTAAAGGAGCTTTCCCATTAACAAGCATAGCCATAATGACATCAATCTTATCACTCAAAGAGGAAGTTTCCTCAACAGAATTTACCTTCTTACCATGTGGAGCTCTCTCAGTGTGCCATTCAGAGTAGTTAACCATCATATTATCAAGGAGTCTAGTTGCAGCATCCAAAGTGATGCTCATAAAGGTACCTCCAGCAGCTGAATCCAACATGTTTCTTGAGGAGAAGTTCAAACCTGCATAAAAAGTCTGGATAATCACCCAAGCAGTGAGTCCATGAGTGGGACAATTTTTAACCAAAGATTTCATTCTTTCCCATGCTTGAGCAACATGTTCATTATCAAGTTGTTTAAATTTCATAATGTCACTTCTCATAGATATAATCTTAGCAGGAGGATAGTACTTTCCAATAAAATCATCTTTGCACTTAGTCCAAGAATCAATTACATTTTTAGGCAAAGAAAGCAAGCATTTTTTAGCTTTTCCTCTTAAGGAGAAAGGAAAAAATCTTGAGCTTAATAATATCCCCATCTACATCCTTATACTTATGCATCTCACAAAGTTCAACAAAGCTATTGAGATGGGGAACAGGATCATCAGAATTAGTACCAGAAAATTGCTCTCTCATCACAAGATTCAACAAAGCAGGCTTAATTTCATAAAAGGTAGCATCAGGAGAAGGTGGAGCAATAGGTGTGCTAAGGAAATCATTGTTGTTGGTGCTAGTGAAGTCACACAACTTGGTTTTCTCAGCAGAGCTCATTTTGGCAAAGGTGGGCAAGCCAAAAACAGCAGCAGCAGCAACTAGAGCAGGAACTAATTTTTTTGTGTTTTTGAGTAAAGAAAGCAAACCAAACTAGACTATTTTTGGGGGTTTTTTGAAAAGAGGCAAACAAAACCAAGAAAAATAAACAAATCAAACTAAAAACAAAGTAAAGAGAGAGGAAGTGAAGGACTTCCCTTGTGAAGACGTCCTTAGACTCCCCTGCAACAGCGCCAGAAAATCTTGATGCAGCGCTGAGTGGATGTAGGAGCGCTTCGTTGGGAACCCCAAGAGTAAGGTGTGAAGCAGCACAGCAGCAAGTTTTCCCTCAGTAAGAAATCGAGGTTATCGAACCAGTAGGAGGAAAGAAATGTCACGCAGGTGTTGCTAGCAACGCGGAGACCTGCACAACACAAACTCAAGACTTTTCCCCAACTACAGTGAGGTTGTCAATCTCACTGGTTGCTGTAACAAAGGATTAAACGTATGGTGTGGAAGGTAATGGTTTGCAGCAAGTAAACAAGTAACAGTGGAAGATGTATCAATAGTAAAGATTGGAACGGGGTCCATAGTTCACTAGAGGTGCTCTCCTTAGATAAACAACATGGCATGAAGGGTAAACAAATTACAACAGGGCAATTGACAGGAACTGAGCAAGGCATAACAATGCAATACTAGTCAGAAAGATCCTATGAGATTCGACTGGGCAATACAACAAGATACATAGACCGCCATCCAACTGCATCTATGACTAGAAGTCCACCTTCAGGTTATCATCTGAACCCCCTCCAGTATTAAGTTCCAAGCAACAGACAACTGCTTTAAGCAAAGTGTGTAAGGTAAACAGTCCACATGTTCCATGAACAAGAGACCGTTGTTTTCTCCCTAGTAGCAACATCACATCTAAAAACGAAGAGATTTCTGTCACTTCCCTTGGAAACTAGAGGCACGAACCCACTACCGAGCATAAATACTCCCTCTTGGAGTCACTAGCAACTACTTGGCCAAGATAGCCACTAACAACGGAGAGCATGCAAGATCACAAACAACACAGACATGATAGAATCATAAAGACAAAACCATTAACCAATCCAACATAATAATCTCAATATCCATCGGATCCCCACAAACACAACATGCATGATTAAAAATATATTAGATCTTGGTCATGAACGGAGCTCACAAGATCTATACATGAAAGCACAAGGAGGAGATACAACCATCTAGCTACTACATGGACCCATAGTCCAAGGTGGAACTACTCACGCATCATACAGAGATAAGTCCTCCGGGATGATCTCCCCTCCGGCAGGGTGCCAGGAAGAACTTCAGATCCCCCCCCCCCCGATCTAGGGACGACGGTGGCGGAGGCTACAGAAGGTTTCGTGGAATATTGATTGGGTACTTAGGGTTTCTGCATCAGGGGCTTCTTATAGGCGAAGAGGGGGCCGAGGGGGTGCCTGAGGTGGCTGCACCTCCCCCAGGCACGGGGTGGGCCCACCCGCGTGGCCAGGGGGTGTGGCCCCCTCGAGGCTCCCCTTCGTCTCTCCTCTGGACTTCGTGTTCCCCACGGAAAGAAATTGACTTTGGATTTTGTCTCGTCCAATTCCGAAAATATCGATTTTCTGCCTTTCTGGAACCAAAAAAGAAGAAAACAGGCAGCTGACACTGTGGCAACTTGTTAATAGGTTAGTTCAAGAAAAGATATAAAAACACCTCAAAGAAAGACAAAGCAAAGCAAAGTAGATACTAAACAAGCATGGAACATAAAAAATTATAGATACGTTTCCGACGTATCACTTGGGGAAGCTGGTTTTGATGAGCATGATATTTTTAGTCCCCCAAGAACAGAGGAGAAAGTTTGCTTTGATGATACTTTACTTCCAATATATGATGATTACAATGATGAATATGATATTTTTAGTCCACCTAATATTGAGGATAAAATTAATTGTGATTACAATATGCCTCATATATTTGATGATTATGGTGATGAGAATAATACTGATAGATATTTTGTTGAATTTTCTCCCACTACAATTAATAAGGATGACTATGCTTATGTAGAGAGTAATAATCATTTTATGCATCTGGCTCATGGTAAGAATGTTTTATGTGATAGTTATATTGTTAATTTTATTCATGTTGCTACTGAAAGTTATTATGAGAGAGGGAAACATGGTCTTATGTATCTCAACAATATTAAGTTCCCCCTCTTTATGTTGAAAATCTTGAAGTTGCACTTGTTTTGCTTTCGTATGCTTGTTGCTTTGTGCTTTCATGACTTGTCTTCTTACAAGATTCCTATGCATAGGACGTGGGTTAGACTTAAATGTGTTTTGAATTTGCTTCTTGATACTCTCTTTTACTTCAATTCATATTTCTTATGTGAGCATCTTCTCAAACTATCAAGCCTAACATAAAGGCGTTAAAGAAAAGTACTTGTTGGGAGATAACCCAAGAGATTTATTGAGTCTTGGAAATTATTAATTCAGTAATGACCTATCCTTATCCTTTTTGTTTAATTTTTGTGCCAAAAATGACCTCTAATGAGAGGGAAGTAAGATTTGGGGAGTTGCTGTCCCGAAACAGATTTCTATCCTCCACCATAAAAATTAGTGAGGAGTCTCTGTAAGTCGGATTGAGCTAAAAAATTACGAATAAATCCCCCAGTATGTTAGCTAACTTTCTTAGTTAAACACTTTTTTATTTGAGCAACATAAGGTCTTCGAAAAAATTGGTTTCTACCTGCTGGTCTGTTTTGACAGATTTTTGTCATTATTTGCATTTGCTTCTTATTGATTCCTTTTTGGGTTATTTTTAGGAAATTGAGCTTTTTGAGGGAATTGCTACAGTAGTGTCACATCCCAAGATTTTCCAAATCTTGTAATGTGAAAAATAAATAAATAAAATAAAACTTTGTTGATTTTTAGGGTGAGAAGAAACTTTTTGAATCCAATTGGAAACCTTCAAACCTATTTTGATCAAATAAATCCTAAAGGGATTTAAAAAGATAAACAATTAATAAAGAAAATTTTAATTAATTGGAATTACTATTTTTGGATCTTTTAATAAAAGATTAGGTTTCAAATGAAAAGGTAGTAATATAAATAAGGATTATTTTATAGAGCCAAATTAAACCTTGACCAAGCTTTTTGAAATAAAATATTTTGTTTTGATTAAAAGTGTAAAGGTTTATTTAAATAAAATAATGAGGGTTTATTAATACCCAATTTTAAAGTAAAGGCTGTTTCATTTTAAATAAACACTAAAACTTGATATATTATTTTAAACAAGATTTCCAAGTATTTTGTATTTTCAAATAAAACCTACTGAAATGGTTTTGATATTATTTAGATTTCAAATGGAGATTTTAAATAAAACAAATCCTATTTGAATTAATGACTAAGGTCTATTTATTTAATTATTAATGGATCTTAAAAAGAATAAAAATATTATTTTATTTTGCACTTGGAATTATGTTGTCAAACAGAACTAAACTCAATACAAAGTTTGGTGGAAGTTTGAATTGTTTTGAGTGTTTGAATTGTTGTTTGAAAACCAAAACAGGAAAATCAAAAGGGAAAAAGAAAAACAGAAATAAACAAAAAATGTGTTAAAGAACTCAGCCCAACTATCCTGGCCCAACTAAGCCCAGCCAGCCCACTGCTCCTCTCCCGCAGAAAACGATTCGCACCCACGTTCGAACCCGCACAGCCACTGAATGCCAGGACCCACCTTCCCCTCTCTTCCACTCGCTGACAAGACGACCACACGCCCACGTCACCTTCTTCCTCCCCGCGATGAACTCGCCCTGCCGTTGCTGCCGTTGATTCCTCTGATTGAATTCGCCATAACCCTGCATTTATTCCTCGCCGTGACCATGCTCGTTAAAGCGCCTCTCCCTCCTCTCTCTTTCCCCTCTGTCGCCCCACCTTAACGCGCCCCCAGGCCGACCTAATTCCTCTAAGAAGCTCCACTGCCCCGACGAGCTCCGGCATCGATTGTGGCAGCCCCTCGCTGCCCCTTGCCTCCCCGAGCACACAGGCACGTTTCCCAGACCCAGGCGCACCTCTCCGTATCGTTAGCTCACCCGCGCGTGCTCTGCAGCATCGACAACAACGACGGACAGTAGCGCCACCGTCTGCTTTCTTCTCCGGCGACTCCTCTGGTAAGAACCTGACCGCCCCTCTCCTTCTCCTTCACGCACGCATCATCGCCACATCCCTACGAATCTAACCGTGCCTTCCGTTTGCTCCCTCGTGACCCGTAGCACCGCCCTCGACGACGACAGAGCGTGGTCGTCGTCAGACGCATCTCCGGCGAGCAATCAACACCAACCCCGTGCGCCCCTTGCCTTCCCACGAGTACCTTGAGCTTCGTCGTGGTCTCCTGAAGCTGGTGAGCATCTCCTTACCCTCCCTTTCTTCCTCTAGCGCCAGCTCCGCCGTAGCCAGACACGCCGCCGCCACCTGCCGCTGCCAGCGCCGCCTGTCTCTGGCAAGTGTGCTATGTGCCGTGCGATTAGGATCCAGCGGCTAGGATAGAAACTAGACGAAGGGGTAAGTAGCCTCTCAACGCCGTGCGATGTAACTTAAATCCAACGGCTGCCATCGCACGATCCAACCGAAGCGGTATCGACGAATAGAAACGCGTCGTGTGTCACAGAGTCAGATTTAAAAACAGGATTTGACCTATTTGTGATTCAATTTTGTAAAATCTATAACATTTAATCAACACGTCCAAATTTTGCAAATTTTATATCAATGGATTCAGAAAAACAAGCCCTAGCCAACCATGCACTTTGTTTAGTAAAAAGCTTCTGTTAAAATGTTTGTTTTTGCAGAAACTTGTGTATGCATGTTTAGGATATAAAAATTGTTCCAAAAATGATTTTTAGGATAAAATCTTTGGCAAATGATGTGTTTTGAACCTACTGACCAGAGGAAACAAATTGTGGTTTCAAAAATGTATTTGGTGAAACAAAAGAATGAATCTTTGATTTAAACCATTTTTAGTCAAATAAAAATATGGTTTGATTATTAAAAATGGTTTTGGAAGAAAACCTTTGAGAAATGTTTTGGAAATAAACTCTCTGAACCTAAACACAATGTTATATTGTTTGAAAACATATTTTGTGAAACCTATAGAATTTTTCCTTATTAAAAGCATTTCTTCACCACATAAAATAATGATTTGGTTTAAAAATGGTTTATGAATTATAACCTTTTGCAAATGGTTTTGCCACTGTATAAAATGACCATTAGGTGTTATCAAATGTTTATGAACCATTAGAAACCACTTTTACAAATAAAACAATCTTTAGCATGCTTGCATGCATTGTTTTGTTACTATGATTTTATGTGATGAATTGCTTGAATGGTAGATTGAAATATTGTTTGCTTGATTGAATTGTAGTGACTTGAAGTGTGTGAACATTGCAAAGATCAAGGAGTGAACTTGTACCCTCTACCAAAAAGGCAAGTGATGCTTCATACTTTTGTCCCATTATTTTCACTATGAATTAGTGATACTTCTAAGTAGGACTTGCATGGAATTTTGCTAAGTATAAACCATGCTATGGGAAAACCTAGTAGATGAAACCTTAGTAAAATTTCCTAAGTTAAGATTCCTACTACTATCATGCTTAGCTTAGCTAATAGAAAACAAGGGTGGAATATATATTCATACTATGGAAAAATTTCTAAGTCTGAGGACTTGTGTTTTGTTAATAAAACAACTAAGTTAATGAAACACCTGGGTGGAATGGAAGGAATGGTTTGTGTTGAGTGGTTACACAAGGCCAGGGGACTGGTGAACCTTGTATATCTCACTTGTGGATGGCCACCCAGGAACAAAGAGATTTGAGATGTCAAATGTTGAGAAGCTTCAAGTGCAACCACATGGCATTATGGGCTCTGCCTGGATCATATAGGTTGCAATAACTTAGCCAAATGGACAGTTGGTGGTAGGGGTTTGATAGGTTGGAACGCGTCCATTCTGTTCTAAGGGAAGGCTTCTGAAAGATCTTGTCTTGGTGAAACCAAGTCTTGTGGGGAAAGTGCACCACCTCTGTAGAGTGTAAAATCTAAGTACTTAGCCATGTCCCTGGTAAAGGACAATTTGAGCATCAAGACATGGAAGCTATCAAGAATCTCATCATCCAAATTTCTAAGTTAAAAACTTGTGGTTGAACAAGGGTTTAAGGTTCACCAATTTCTATTGGTGGTTCCTTGGGTGATATTTTGTCAAGAAAAAACTTAGTGTTTTCAAATGATAAGGAAAATCTATTTTGAGCAAAGCAAGCCTAAGCTCCACTTAGCCAAATGCATATAGATGATAGACTCCACTATACTACCATATTATCACTTGCCAATACAATTCAAATGTATTGACCCTTGTGGCTGTAACTTGTTATGTTGCAGGTTTGATTGATATTAGTGAAGTTTAATGATTAGGATTACAAGTCTACAACCAACATGTCTGCCTATGGCACTTTGAAGATGAAGGACCCCATGCTATTGCTATATTCTGCTGCATTGTAATGAGATAGCCAAATGAGCTATGTAAGATGTAATAAATTATTTTATTCCTGGTTATAAAGTTGTATTATGACCTTTGTTTCTTGATATTACATCTTAACTGTGGATGCTAGCTATTGATCCAGGGACTAGCATTGTAAACACAGGGATCTCTACCTTATTAAAGGTTGGTAACCTTACAGATGGTATCAGAGCATTTTGTTGCCTGTAGGATTTGTAAACCTAGGATTGGAAAAAACCCTTAGAAAAATAGGAGTTGTATTTGTTCCAAAACTTATTTACAAACAATCTTGTAAACTCTTTCCTCAACCATTTTGGTTTTGATTCTACATCTCTTCTATTTCAAACTTGATGGACAAAGCCTACCCCATGGCCAAAGACTTCACCATGTGCAAAGGACTTCATCAACTCTAATGACTTCAACATCTTCAACTCTAATGACTTCAACATCTTCAACATTTTCACCAAGGACTTCAATCTTGGATATCACTAAGGACTACAAGTGAGACAAGAAATGTTACTCAAGACTTGAAGACTAAGGAAACTCAACTTAGAAGGAACCATCATCACTTTTGAAATTTGAGACCAATATGCAAGAAATTCTCTAAGGATACAAAGATCTTGTTCAAGAAGAATCAACCAAGAAGGATGGAAAGATCTCAAGTGAACCATATAGATGGACCACCATATTTTGTTTAAGTCAAACCCACCAACTTATGTGGGTAACAAAAATATTTTTGGTTGCTTAAAAATGTGCTTGAACTTTGTTGTTTGAGTGGAGTGCTTGTTTGTGACTGCTTACACGTTGCTTGAGTGGATTGTGTTGTGTGTGATTAGAATTGATTCTTTAGAAATCTTTTGCCTATTCTAATCCCAATCCAACCCAAACAGATGACTTCTCCAAGAGACTCCAACATCAAGGATGGTGACAACAACAACAACAACAACCAAGAGATGCACATGAGAGAACAACTACTAGCAAACCAAACCCAGTTGAGCCAAGTGACAACTCAGCTTTTAGCCAACAACAATGGATTAGATCCAGCCATACAAAGGATTTTGAAACTTCAATCCCAATTGTTGCAAGGTATGGCTACTCAAATGATCAACATGGGAGAAAACTCTTCCCAAAGAGCTTATGACAACAAGGATGACAAAGATGTTATTCTAGAAGGAACCCAATGTAAGGGGGAGTGGCCCAACCTTTAAACAACATAAGGTGGTATCCCCTGTGTTTACAATGCTAGTCCCTGGATCAATAGCTAGCATCCACAGTTTAGATGTAATATCAAGAAACAAAGGTCATAATATAACTTTATAACCAGGAATAACATAATTTTATTACATCAATACATAGCTCATTTGGCTATTACATTACATTGCAGCGGAATAATTATAATCATGGGTCCTTCATCTTCAAAAGTGCCACAGGCAGATGTTGGTTGTAGACTTTGTAATCCTAAACATTCAATCTTCACTAAAATCAATCAATCTTCACTAAAAATCAATCAAACCTGCAACATGACAAGTTACAGCCACAAGGGTCAATACTTTGGAATAGTATTGGCAAGTTTCACTACTATGTAGATTATAAGTGGATCCTATCATCACATGCATATTTGGCTAGGTAGAGTTTTAGGCTCATTTGCATAAAGCAATAATTTATCCTATCTTTTTAAAAATGGTTTTGGTCCTTTGTCAAATCTCTTTTTCCAAGTCCTTTGAACTCCTTGGTAGAAACTCAAGTGTTCAAGTCCTTGTCAAAATCTCTTGAGCACCTTGGTAACCCCAAGTGCATCAAGTTTTGTCAAAATCTCTTGAGCTCCTTGGTAACCCCAAGTGCATCAAGTTTTAAAAGTTTTCTTTTAGAAATTAGAGTGTCGAGATCTTCCATAGCTTCAGGCCTTAGTTGCTCAGTATTGTCCATAACCGGGGACACGGCTAAGTACTTAGAATTTGATCTTCTGCAGAAGTTGTACACTTTACCCACATGACACAATCTCATCTTGATGCCACCAGTGGCCGCTGGGTAAGTACTCACCAAGATGGAGTACTGGCAGATTGAGAATGTGACAAAGTCTTTCCATAGGAGTCCTCCCAATACAAAATGCTAGCTTGTCTACCAGGCACAAATGTAGGGTTGCTCCCTTACACAAATCTAGTTAACCTGAAGATGCCAATGCATGGGACTTCCACTATGTAGTTGACTAAGCCAGAGCCCATTTAGCATGTGGCTGTACACGGAAGCCACTGTACGAGAAACATGTTCAATCTCTAAGTCCCTGGGTGGTTTTCCTTTGGAGCACAACACAAAGTGATTGCCATAGACATGGTTCCTTTTGTTGCCACCTTCTCCAAAACTCAAGGTATCCTTGTCCACCCAGGTGGTTCATTGAGTCCTTGTTTTATTATATAAAACATAAGTCTTTTCTCAATCTCATAAAATCTCAACATGTATCTCTTTTCAAAATATAGTATGGCTAAGCATGTATCAACTACATTGTTTTCACTAAGGATTGTGTAGGGTATCCTATTAGGATTTAGCATAGCATAAGTATAAAATTATTTTCATGCATGTTTCAAATCCACTAAGTATAATGAAAATAGTAGGACTTTAGATGATAGTGTAACTTGCCTTTTTGGTAGGGAAATGATGGTTCACTCCTTGATCTTGCTAGTTTCACACTTTCTAATTTCACTACAATCAATCAAGCAAGCATAGTATCAAGTAGCATTCCAAACCATTAATCATTCAACAATTCACACACACAAAACAATGGGATCTAAATCATGCATGTAAGCATGCAAGAGATGGTTCTATTTGCAAAGATGGTCTTCACTAGGCTTCTAAACTTTGTAAGTTCCAAATTGGTCATTTTTCCAAAGTGGCAAAGTCATTTGCAAAAGGGTTTTGTTCCAAAACCATTTTAAAATCCATTCATCATTTTATGTGGTGAAAAATGTTTTTATCAAAACAAAACTTTTAAGTTTTTCACCAAATGAGTTGCTAGTTTGCAAAACTTGGTGTTTTGGGTCAGTAGGTTTGATCCAAAGCATTTTCCCAAAGTTTTTACTCAAAATCATTTTCATAACAAAAACCATTATTTTTAAATGGCTAGAAATGGGTTAAATCAATTAATCCATCCTAGACATTACCAATTTCATTTTTCAAGCTATGGGTTGGTCCCTAGGGTCAGTGAGTTTACAACAAACCATTTTGCAAAGGTTTTAACCCTAAAAACATTTTTGAATCATTTTTCTACTCTAAACAAGCACATAAAAGTTTCTGCAAAAACAAACACTCTAATGGGTACTATTTGTTAAACCAAGGGCATGGTTGGCTAGGACTTGCTCCACTGATTCCAATGATACCAAATTTGCAAATTTTGGACGTGTGGATCAAAAGTTACAAAGGTTTGAAATTCACATTCTATTCTGATTTCAATTCTGTTTTTAAACTGAACTGGTGACACGCGGCACTGTCTAATTGGACGGTACCGGTTCGGGTGGATCGCGCGATGTAGACCGTAGGATCTCATTTAGATCGAGCGGCGCAGAGGCATACGATACCTCTTCGCTTATGTTCTATTACAGCCTTACGATCTAGATCTAACAGATGCAATCAATCAGACCACTAACTGGCGGCGCTGCGCGGCGGTGGACGGCGGCGACGGCCAGACGAGGTGCTCGCGGTGGTTCTAGGAAGCAAGGAAGACGGAGGGGGTGCTCACCGAGATCGCAGGAGGCTGGGGAAGCTCAACGTGTGGTCAACGAGGCAGGGGGCGCACGGGAACGGTGGCGATTGCTCGCCGGAGACGTCGTCGGCGTCGGGTGGTTCTGTCCGTGGTCGAAGGCGACGCTGTAGATCACGCGGAGGCAAGACAGGAGCATGGTCAGGTGCGTAAGACCAAGGCAAAGATGCTCGCGTGATCGAGAAGCAGAGGGGCGGTCGGATTTCACCTAGGGAATGCGCCGGAGTTGGAGACAGACGCGACGGTGCTCGGAGTTTGTCGAGGACGGTGTTCTGGGGTGCCCACGGTCGAACGAAGAGCACAGGGAGGATTGTTTGGGAGTGGGGAGTCTGCTAGTGTGCTCAGGGAGGCAGGAGGTGGTAGGTATTGGCCGGAATTGGTCGAAGACGGTGGTCGGAGCAGAGGGTGTGCAAGCTCGATTCAGGCAGCCTGGGGGCGCATTTGGGGAAGGAGACAGAGGGGAAAGGAGGAGAAGGGCGAGGCGATTTAGACAGCGTGCTCGCGGCGAGATATTAATGCTGCATTAAGGTGTATTCAATCAGAGAATCAATGGCAGCAACGATGGCGAGTTAAACGCGAGGAGGAAGAAGAGTGAGCTGGCTACGTGGGGTCGGTTGGTCAGTGGGAAAAGAAGTGAGGGAAGGGTCCACTAGTCATTCTCTTTGTGGGTCTGGTTGCGAGTGGAAAAACGTTTCGTCGCGGGAGGAATAGCTGGGCTGGTTCTGGGCCTTACTGGGCTGTTGGGTTGGGTCGACCTAAACTTTATTTTTTTCTTCCAATTTGTTTTTCCTTTTCTATTTCTAAATTCTGTTTGAAACTCAACAAACAAACAACAATCAAATCAAATCAAACAATCATCAGATCTTTGGAAATTTGAACTTGATTCTGTTCAGTAACAAAAACCAATTTTAGAAATAAAATAAAATAATACTTTAAATCTTTTTAGGTTCCATTCCTTAATTAAATAAAATGGACCATGGTTTATTAATCAAATAGGGTTTGATTTTATTAATAAAATCTTTATTTGAAACCTAAATATTTTCAAAACCAAATCAGTAGGTTTTATTTGGGAATAAAATACTTAGAAAACTTATCTTTAAATAAATAAGTTTTGTTATTTTGGAAATAGTAAAACCTTTATTAATAAAACTTGGATTATTAAATCCTTATTGATTTTATTAAATAAACTTTTACTATTTTATCAAAACAAAATGTTTTATTTCCAAGCTTGGTTAAGTCTTAATTTGGCTTTGTGAAATAATTTCTTATTTTAAAATCCTCCCTTTTCTTCTGGAAGTTAAATCCTTTTATCTTAAATGATTCAAAATAGTATTTCCAAATATTTTATTTTCCTTTTATAAATGTTTAACCTTTTAAATCCCTTTAGGATTTTATTTAATCCAAATAGGTTTGATGTTCCATTTAAATTCAAAAAATTTCTTCTGGCCCTGAAAATCAAACAAAGTTTTATTTTATTCATTTATTTTCACATTACAAGATTTGGAAAATCTTGGGATGTGACACCCAAGCTTGCAATATTTGTGGAGCAAGGATCACACTTCCAAGGAGCCTGAAGATCAATGCCCCAACTATGAATAGAAACATCCAATTGACCAATGCCCCACATCCCAAGCTACTTGTTACCTATGTGAAGGAAACAATCATGTCCCTATCCAATGCCCCATCTATTCCATAGTTGAACAAAGAAAACAAGGTGGAGTGCAACAACTGATTGCAGATTACCATGAGAGAGCCAAGTCTACCAAGAAGGATGAAGACAAAGGAAAATCTCCACGTGTACCTCCATGCAACATGACCCAATTTAAAGGACCAAAGAGGAGACATATGCATTATCCCAGGAGTAATAGAAAGTCAAAGAGACCAGTAGACATTCCTACCTATGAGATAACATATGAAGAACATGAATTAGAAGCACTCCTAGCTTTGGAGAAACCCAAGAAAAAGAAGGACAAAAGCCATGTGCAATGTAATCATTGCAAAGAAATGGGACACTATGCCAGTGAATGTCCAGAGAAGCAGAAGTATAAGGAGATTAGCCAAGTGTGGTGCAACAACTGCAAAGAGCTAGGTCATTATGTAGAAACTTGTCCACAGAAGATACGTGATGAACTCAATCTTATCACATGTTATAATTGTGGCAAGGACATTATGCAAGCAGCTGTCCAGAAAATATGAAGCACAAGATAAACAAGCCTATGAAGGATCTCAGCCTTGTCACATGTTTCAAGTGTGGAAACAAAGGACACTATGCAGATGTTTGCCCAGAGAGATTTCAACAAGATCCCAAGAAAGCCAAGATGTAATCTAGTTGGAAAATTTTTATGGGTGGTAGTACCCTAGATGTTTTGAACCAACTTGTAACCCTAGCCTCCCCAAATCTCGGGACGAGATTTATTTTAAGGGTGGTATCCTGTCACATCCCAAGATTTTCCAAATCTTGTAATGTGAAAAATAAATAAATAAAATAAAACTTTGTTGATTTTTAGGGTGAGAAGAAACTTTTGAATCCAATTGGAAACCTTCAAACCTATTTTGATCAAATAAATCCTAAAGGGATTTAAAAAGATAAACAATTAATAAAGAAAATTTTAATTAATTGGAATTACTATTTTTGGATCTTTTAATAAAAGATTAGGTTTCAAATGAAAAGGTAGTAATATAAATAAGGATTATTTTATAGAGCCAAATTAAACCTTGACCAAGCTTTTTGAAATAAAATATTTTGTTTTGATTAAAAGTGTAAAGGTTTATTTAAATAAAATAATGAGGGTTTATTAATACCCAATTTTAAAGTAAAGGTTGTTTCATTTTAAATAAACACTAAAACTTGATATATTATTTTAAACAAGATTTCCAAGTATTTTGTATTTTCAAATAAAACCTACTGAAATGGTTTTGATATTATTTAGATTTCAAATGGAGATTTTAAATAAAACAAATCCTATTTGAATTAATGACTAAGGTCTATTTATTTAATTATTAATGGATCTTAAAAAGAATAAAAATATTATTTTATTTTGGACTTGGAATTATGTTGTCAAACAGAACTAAACTCAATATAAAGTTTGGTGGAAGTTTGAATTGTTTTGAGTGTTTGAATTGTTGTTTGAAAACCAAAACAGGAAAATCAAAAGGGAAAAAGAAAAACAGAAACAGAACAAAAAAAATGTGTTAAAGGACTCAGCCCAACTAGCCTGGCCCAACTAAGCCCAGCCAGCCCACTGCTCCTCTCCCGCAGAAAACGATTCGCACCCACGTTCGAACCCGCACAGCCACTGAACGCCAGGACCCACCTTCCCCTCTCTTCCACTCGCTGACAAGACGACCCCACGCCCACGTCACCTCTTCCTCCCCGCGATGAACTCGCCCAGCCGTTGCTGCCGTTGATTCCTCTGATTGAATTCGCCATAACGCTGCGTTTATTCCTCACCGTGACCATGCTCGTTAAAGCGCCTCTCCCTCCTCTCTCTTTCCCCTCTGTTGCCCCACCTTAACGCGCCCCCAGGCCGACCTAATTCCTCTACGAAGCTCCACTGCCTCGACGAGCTCCGGCATCGATTCTGGCAGCCCCTCGCTGCCCCTTGCCTCCCTGAGCACACAGGAACATTTCCCAGACCCAGGCGCACCTCTCCGTATCGTCAGCTCACCCGCACGTGCTCTGCAGCGTCGACAACAACGACGGACAGTAGCGCCACCGTCTGCTTTCTTCTCCGGCGACTCCTCTAGTAAGAACCTAACCGCCCCTCTCCATCTCCTTCACGCACGCACCATCGCCACATCCCTACGAATCTAACCGTGCCTTCCGTTTGCTCCCTCGTGACCCGTAGCACCGCCCTCGACGATGACAGAGCGTGGCCATCGTCAGACGCCTCTCCGGCGAGCAATCAACACCAACCTCGTGCGCCCCTTGCCTTCCCGCAAGTACCTTGAGCTTCGTCATGGTCTCTTGAAGCTGGTGAGCATCTCCTTACCCTTCCTTGCTTCCTCTAGCGCCAGCTCCGCCGTAGCCAGACACACCGCCGCCACCTGCCGCCGCCAGCGCCGCCCGTCTCTGGCAAGTGTG
The DNA here is from genome assembly GCA_916181665.1 of Avena sativa. Lineage (NCBI taxonomy): Eukaryota > Viridiplantae > Streptophyta > Magnoliopsida > Poales > Poaceae > Avena > Avena sativa. The sequence continues at coordinate 80,557,608 of OV702299.1, read as the reverse complement.
CTATGTGCCGTGCGATTAGGATCCAGCGGCTAGGATAGAAACTAGACGAAGGGGTAAGTAGCCTATCAGCGTCGTGCGATGTAACTTAAATCCAACGGCTGCCATCGCACGATCCAACCGAAGCGGTACCGACAAATAGAAACACGCCGCGTGTCAAAGAGTCAGATTTAAAAACAGGATTTGACCTATTTGTGATTTAATGTTGTAAAATCTATAACTTTTAATCTACACGTCCAAATTTTACAAATTTTATATCAATGGATTCAGAAAAACAATCCCTATCCAACCATGCACTTTGTTTAGTAAAAAGCTTCTGTTAAAATGTTTGTTTTTGCAGAAACTTGTGTATGCATGTTTAGGATATAAAAATTGTTCCAAAATGATTTTTAGGATAAAATCTTTGGAAAATTATGTGTTTTGAAACTACTGACCATAAGAAACAAATTGTGGTTTCAAAAATGTATTTGGTGAAACAAAAGAATGAATCTTTGATTTAAACCATTTTTAGTCAAATAAAAATATGGTTTGATTATTAAAAATGGTTTTGGAAGAAAACCTTTGAGAAATGTTTTGGAAATAAACTCTCTAACCCTAAACACAATGTTATATGGTTTGAAAACATATTTTGTGAAACCTATAGAATTTTGCCTTATTAAAAGCATTTCTTCACCACATAAAATAATGATTTGGTTTAAAAATGGTTTATGAATTATAACCTTTTGCAAATGGTTTTGCCACTGTATAAAATGACCATTAGGTGTTCTCAAATGTTTATGAACCATTAGAAACCACTTTTACAAATAAAACAATCTTTAGCATGCTTGCATGCATTGTTTTGTTACTATGATTTTATGTGATGAATTGCTTGAATGGTAGATTGAAATATTGTTTGCTTGATTGAATTGTAGTGACTTGAAGTGTGTGAACATTGCAAAGATCAAGGAGTGAACTTGTACCCTCTACCAAAAAGGCAAGTGATGCTTCATACTTTTGTCCGATTATTTTCACTATGAATTAGTGATATTTCTAAGTAGGACTTGCATGGAATTTTGCTAAGTATAAACCATGCTATGGGAAAACCTATTAGATGAAACCTTAGTAAAATTTCCTAAGTTAAGATTCCTACTACTATCATGCTTAGCTTAGCTAATAGAAAACAAGGGTGGAATATATATTCATACTATGGAAAAATTTCTAAGTCTGAGGACTTGTGTTTTGTTAATAAAACAACTAAGTTAATGAAACACCTGGGTGGAATGGAAGGAATGGTTTGTGTTGAGTGGTTACACAAGGCCAGGGGACTGGTGAACCTTGTGTATCTCACTTGTGGATGTCCACCCAGGAACAAAGAGATTTGAGATGTAAAATGTTGAGAAGCTTCAAGTGCAACCACATAGCATTATGGGCTCTGCCTGGATCATATAGGTTGCAATAACTTAGCCAAATGGACAGTTGGTGGTAGGGGTTTGATAGGTTGGAACGCGTCCATTCTGGTCTAAGGGAAGGCTTCTGAAAGATCTTGTCTTGGTGAAACCAAGTCTTGTGGGGAAAGTGCACCACCTCTGCAGAGTGTAAAATATAAGTACTTAGCCATGTCCCTGGTAAAGGACAATTTGAGCATCAAGACATGGAAGCTATCAAGAATCTCATCATCCAAATTTCTAAGTTAAAAACTTGTGGTTGAACAAGGGTTTAAGGTTCACCAATTTCTATTGGTGGTCCCTTGGGTGATATTTTGTCAAGCAAAAACTTAGTGTTTTCAAATGATAAAGAAAATCTATTTTGAGCAAAGCAAGCCTAAGCTCCACTTAGCCAAATGCATATAGATGATAGAATCCACTATACTACCATAGTGTCACTTGCCAATACAATTCAAATGTATTGACCCTTGTGGCTGTAACTTATTATGTTGCAGGTTTGATTGATATTAGTGAAGTTTAATGATTAGGATTACAAGTCTACAACCAACATGTCTGCCTGTGGCACTTTGAAGATGAAGGACCCCATGCTATTGCTATATTCTGCTGCATTGTAATGAGATAGCCAAATAAGCTATGTAAGATGTAATAAATTATTTTATTACTGGTTATAAAGTTGTATTATGACCTTTGTTTCTTGATATTACATCTTAACTGTGGATGCTAGCTATTGATCCAGGGACTAGCATTGTAAACACAGGGATCTCTACCTTATTAAAGGTTGGGAACCTTACAAGTAGCTTGTGTTTTAGTGAAAGTTTTTCTGTTCCAAAGCTAAGCCTAAAGGTCTATTATCTTTTGAATGCACTAATGTTGCTAATGAAGATTGTGTGAAGTTTTGTATGAAGGAAAATTTTCAGGTGTAGAGAAAGAATGATGTAATGAGATGAAGAATGGACAAAAGATCAAGCTTGGGTATGCCACCCCATGTCACCCCAAGAAATATCCAAGAGGTACAAGCGTCAAAGCTTGGGGATGCCCAAGGCATCCCCTTCTTTATCAATAAAAAGCTCAGGTCTTTCTAGACACTTCGTTTTTATTATTTCATGCACTGTTGTGTTATTCTTGGAGCGTCTTAGTTTTCTTTTTTGGTTTTAGTTTGCTTAGTTTGCTTGAATAAGTTAGTTGTATCCCAGCACACTTCTTTTGGAGAGAGACACATTCTGTTTTCATTGCCTAGAACACTCTAGTTTTCATTCTTATTGTTCTGTGAGTGTTCACTTTTGCTATCACTGTGTTTAGCCTTAGTTTTCTCGTGCTTTCAGCTTAGAACTTTTTAGTTCTTCTTTTTGGATTTGTGAGACATGCTCACTTATCTTTATTGATATTTTCTTTGTGAGTTGTTTCAAATAAGTTGATTGGTGTTGGAAAAGAGTAGAAAGCTTTATGCTTATAATGGTACAAAAGGGAGCTTGTTTTGACTGTGGCTTAGACTTTATCATGTCATGCTAGGTGTTGCTTTGACCTTATTCTTAGTGATTATTGTTGTAGCATGACTTGTTCCAAACAATTAGGATTGCTTAATGTGCCTTGAAAGAATCATGCGTTGTTTTAGCATACAAAAGCATAGTATTGTGGTATTCTCCTTTGATGCTTTATTTGGGTTGACTTGGCACATGCTCACACCATGATATGACTATGAACAAGTCATAATATCCTCTATGTTCATTTAGTCCTTGACTTGTAGTACCACTATATGCTTTGATTAGTAAAGCTTTGTTGCTCTGCATGATTATGGCCATTATGCTCTCTTAGTTGGTTGCTCCCAGCCTTTTGCTAGCCTCCACTTGTATGAGTAAGCTCTACTCATGCTTCCAACTCCCAAGAAACCAAGTTGTTCCAAAGTGTCCTCTATAAACTCCTATGCATGGTGTGTTACACCATTCCAAATATATTCTTGTTTTCAGCTATCTTCCAATTAAAAACTATTTTGTTATGTGAAAACTTAGTAATTAAAGCCCTCACAAACTTGATGGCACACTTTATATTCTTTGCCCCTAATAAACTTGAACCATTGTGTCGTCTATGTTGTATATTCTTGCACTTATACGTTGGAATTAGCAGAACCATGATGTCATGGGGAACGTTTTCGACATTGCACTTGTACTTTGTACTCAGTTGATATCATGCTCTTTTGTCTATGGATGTCACCGGTGTGAAATAAAGAGGGAGCTTGTAAGTCCATGGAGTTTGTATTTTATGTTAGAGAAACGCCTGGGCCGCTGGCTTAAGCCATGCCTAATCATGGTGGAAACTTGCAGCATCACCATAGTGAGCTATCTATGAAGCATCCTCAATAAAAAGATATGCATATAGTAAATAAAAAGATCGCTGAGATGCTCATTGTCTGCTTGCCTTATCATTTTGGTTATGGGATAGCTCTTGTACCATGTGCAAGGGGTACCCGATTGGCGGTTCTCTATGATACGCATGTACTTACTATGACAAGAACTTACAGGTGACTAAAGTTGAGTAGCAAGAGGAGCGGCCCTCGTATTCAAGGGACTTGAGATTGCCAACTTATACTTCGTCAAGCATATACTCCATAGTTTATTCACTTTAACCTTAATCACTTCAAGATGCTTATGATAGGGGCAATGAGGGCTGAAAACTAACAAGTACCATAATTTTTGGAAGCTCTTTTTGAAACTTGAAATCCCTGCTTCCCTTATTGTCACATCCCAAAATTTTCCAAAATTTGTAATGTGAAAAATAAATAAACAAGAGAAATAATTGTTGAAATTTAGGGTGAAAAGAAACTTTTTGTTTCTAAATGGAAACATCAAAACCCTTCTTGAACAAAACTTGAATGAAAAGGGAATCCAACAAATTTCAATCAAGTGAAATGCATTCATCAATGAATGTATCTTGAAATTTAAACTTGGGAAAATAAACCAAAACCCTAAAACCCTAATGGAAGAAAATCATCTCCAAGATCTCTCTAAGACTATGGATTTGATCCATATAAAAATTCAGCAACAAACAATTTTAAATGATCAAAAGTGTTAAACAAAAATATTATAAGATCATAGAAATTTATTTCATTTAACTTGGAGCCATGGATAAAAACTTATGAATTTAATAAGATAAAAAGAATTAATTTCCAAGGCTAATAAAGCTCCTATCTAGAATCCATACCAAATTGTGAGCAAAATAATCCTAAAAGGATTTAAAAAGATAAACAAATATTAAATAAAATTATACAAATTGGAATCACTAATTTTGGAACCATAAATAAAAAGATATGGATTTTATAAGACAAAGGGAGAAATAAATAAATAAGGAATATTTAAAAGTCAAATTAAATCTTGGCCAAGTCCATAAACAAATAAAAGTTTATTAAATAATAAAAGTAAATAAAAATATTATTTAAATAAAACTATATGGGCGTTGAACCATATTCAATTTTATTTAAATAAAGACAAATTGCCTAAACTAAATAATAAATCCCAGGGAAATTATTTAGAAGACAAATTAAACCTTGAGATAAATCCATAAGCAAATGGAATCAAGATAATCCAAATAAAATAAAGGGATAAGAAATATTTAAATAAAATTATATGGCATTGATCAAATTCAATCCTATTTGAATAAAGACAAAAATCCCTAAGGTAAATGATTAATTAAATCATGGGAAAATAATAAATTGGAATTTTCCTAAGTGGATTAAAAAGTTATCTAATTAACTTAAAAAGAATTATTTGAATAACATTTATATGGGCTTAAAACCATATTTTATTTGAATGCCCAATTTAAATGGATATCAAATCTTATTAGAATATTTAAAATAATTCAAAGTGAATTATATACACTAATGAATAAATAAAACATAAAGAAAAAGGTTTGGTAAAATTTTGAATTTAAATAGAAGTTGGAAAACATATTTAAAACCCTATTTAATTAAAGACAAAGGTTCATTTTAAATAAATATTTAAACCTTATGAAAATATAAGAAATATTCTAAATGGATTGTTAAACCACACTATATAAACAGAAGGAAAAACCTAGTGAAAGTTTAGAAAAAGATTTGAAAATAAATCTGAATTTAAATGATATTTGAATTCAAAACAGAAAAATCAGAAAAGAAAAAGGAAAAAGAATCAGAAAAAAAGGAAACAGACCCCAGCCCAGAACCTGGCCCAACTAAGCCTAACTCGCAGCCCACCTCTCTTCCCCGAGCAGTTCTTTTTCCCCAGAACCCGCACCCGTTGACCCACTGATCGCCTGACCCCACGCGCACCCCCTCTCTCTCGCTGACGACGCTGCCCCACCTGTCAGCTCATCTTCTTCCCCACCCGCGACCATTTCCTCCCCCTCTCTGCCGTTTTCTGCCGCTAATTTCTCGCATCAATTCGAGTGAATGACGCGATTAAATCTCCTAGTGATCACGCACATTTAAGCGCCTGCTCCCTCCCTTGCTTTCCCCTCAGACGATGTTGCTAGAGAGCCACCAGGCTGCTCGAATCGCAGCCCATACCATCGCTGCTCCGACGACACTCCGGCCACGATTCTGGCCCAGCCTCACCTCCCCACTGCCTCTAACCTCCACGAGCATGATCCCCATTGTCGCAAGCACCTGACTGTAGCCCCAGTTCGCCCGTGCAAGCCCCACAGCGTCGGCAACGTCAACTTCTAAGCGCCACCGATGATGAGCTCGACTCCGGTGAGCCATAGCCAACGACCTCGTGCGCCCCTTGCTCTCTGGTGAGTGTTCCCGCGATCCTTGAACCCGTGTGCATCTTCCCGACGTGTTGCTTTGCTCGCTTGCGTTCCAGATACTCGCCTCCGACAAAGTCGTGCGTGACCCGACGACAGTGACATCTCCGGCGAGCAATACACAGCGATACCATACGCCCCCTGCCCAACGGCGACCACCTTGAGCACCATCGCGCCTCTGCGATCTCAGTAAGCATCTCCCCCACCCCCCTTACCCCCTAGATTCATCGTAACGCACCTGCCCGACCGCGCCGCCGCCGCCCGCCATCGCAGTGCCGCCCGTTTCTGGCCTGATCGTTTGCATCTGTTACATGATGATCCAGCGGCATAGACAAATCACTTAACTGAACCGTTATCTGCTAATCTGAGCCGCACAGATCACTTTAGATCCAACGATCCACATCGCTTGATCCACGTGAACCGGTACCAGCGAATAAGAAACAAACTCGTGGTATGCCTGATCTTTTAAAAACAGAAACTATCCTATTAGATGTTTGAATTTGTAAATTTCATAACTTTTAACCCACACATCCAAATTTTGCAAATTTTATATCATTGGAATCAGGAAAAATGATATTTTCCAACCATGCCCTTTGTTTAGTGATTTGCTTCTGTAAAATTGTTTTTTTTTGCAGAAACATGTGTAGGCCTATTTTTTGTTATAAAATTTATTCTAAAAAAGATTTTAGGGTAAAATATTTTTTAAATGGTTTGTTTTGAACCTACTGGCCATAAAAAACAACATTTGGATTTAAAAGTAAATTTTGTGACACTAAGGAATTAATCCTTGAATAAAAGCATTTCTAGTTAAATAAAAATATTGATTATGGGTTTAAAAATGCTTTTTGGAGTAAAACCTTTTGAAAATGGTTTGATTTAAACTCTTTGACCCTAAACACTAAGTTTTGGATTTAAAAATGTATTTGATTAAACCCTAGAGAATTATTACCTTGATTAAAGGCATTTCTAAAAAAATAAAATGTTGCTTTGATTTAAAAATGATTTTGGGTGAAACCTTTTGTAAATAGATTTGTTTTAGAACACCTTGACCATAAACATTAATATTGGTGTTTAAAAACTTTTTGGGTAACATTATAAATTATTCCTTTGATTAAAATCATTGCTAGCAAAACAAAAATGATTTAAATGGCCATTTTCACTAACTTGTTTTCAAATGACCTTGCCACTTTTATAAATGACCAATAGGTGTTTTAAAATGTTTATAGACAATTAAAAACCACCTTTCCAAATAAAACAATCTTTTGCATGCTTGCATGCATTGTTTTGTTTTCTTTATTTTATGTGGTGAATTGTTTGAATGCTAGATTGAATTTGTGCCTTAATTGAATTGTAGTGAAATTTGAAGAGTGTGACTATTGCAAGATCAAGGAGTGAACTTATATTCTCTACCAAAAAGGCAAGTGGTGCTTCATACTTTTGTCCTATTATTTTCAATATGCATTAGTGATGTTTTGAGTAGGACTTGCATGGAATTTTTACTAAGTATGATATGCCATGGGAAATCCTAGTAGATGATGCCTTAGTAGAATTTTCCTAAGTTAAGATCCCTACTACTATCATGCTTAGCTTAGCTAGTAGAAAACAAAGGGTGGATTATATTCAGGCTATGAAATATTTCTAAGTCAAAGACTTGTGTTTTGCTTAATAAAACAACTATGTGAATGAATCACCTGGGTGGAATGGGACTTGTATGGATTATGTTGAGTGGTTACATAGGGCCCCATATTTATGGCCTACCCTAGTGTATCTCACTTGTGGAAAGCCACCCAGGAACAAAGAGATTTGAGATGTCAAATGTTGAGAAGCTTCAAGTGCAGCCACATGGCATTATGGGCTCTGCCTGGATCATATAGGTTGCAATAACTTAGACAAATGGACAGTTGGTGGTAGGGGGTGATAGGTTTGGAGCGCGTCCATTTTGGTCTAAGGGAAGGCTTCTGAAAGGTCTTGTCTCGATGCATGTCGAGTCTTGTGGGGAAAGTGCACCACCTCTCGAGAACGAAGAATCTAAGTACTTATTCGTGTCCCCGGAAATGGACAATTTGAGCATCAAGACATGGAAGCTATCAAGGATCTCCTCATCCCAATTTCTAAGTTAAAAACTTGTGGTTGAACAAGGGTAAAGGTTCACCAATGTCTATTGGTGGTTCCTTGGGTGATTTTGACAAATAAAAACTTAGTGTTTTCAAATGATAAGGAAAATCTATTTTGAGCAAAGCAAGCCTAAGCTCCACTTAGCCAAATGCGTATAGATGATAGATACCACTATTCTACCATAGTATCACTTGCCAATACAATTCAAATGTATTGACCCTTGTGGATGTAACTTATTATGTTGCAGGTTTGTTTGATGTTAGTGAAGTGTGTTGATTAGGATTACAAGTCTACAACCAACATGATTGCCTGTGGCACTTTGAAGATGAAGGACCCCATGCTACATAGTTATTTCTTCTGCATTGTAATAAGATAGCCAAATGAGCTATGTAAGATGTAATGAAATATTTTATTCCTGGTTATAAAGTTGTATTATGACCTTTGTTTCTTGATATTACATCTTAAACTATGGATGCTAGCTATTGATCCAGGGACTAGCATTGTAAACACATGGATCTCTACATTATCAGGTTGGGACCTCTACACTTATGAAGGGCCTTTCTTCCACTATTATTGAGTCTCCACCTTCTACCTTTAGGCACCATTAAGAGAGCATAGTTGACATTCTTAGTTCTATGTGCATTGTCCCAAAACTTATTAATTGATGCATATTGTGATATTGCTTTTTCTTGTGCTATTTGTATCTAGTCACTCTTATGAACTTTGAAGGTGTCATATGCATCTATTTTCTACTCCATGAGGGACAAGCTGAATGCCACTATGCCATGTTTTCTGTATGTGAAACAAACAAACGTTTTTGAATGCATGTTATTCATGATCTTTGTTTGTAGCCTTTCATGTTGCATGCATAGTTACTTTGTCTTACTGTTAGAACTCCATCTTTCATGCTCATGTTTAGAGTTCTTTGATCCCAGCTTCAATGCTTGAAAATGGTTTGATCATGATTGTGATGGTGCATGTCACCTAAAAAATTATTCTTTTTATCACTTACCTACTCAAGGACGAGTAGGAGTTAAGCTTGGGATGCTTGATACGTTGTAAACATATCTATAATTTTTTATGATCCATGCTTGTTTTATAATCAATATTCTCGGAATTGGACGGGACAAAAGCCAAAGTCTTTATTTTCCCGGAGCAACACGGAACCACGAAGCAGAGACGGAGTAGGGCACCAGGGTGGCCACACCCCCCCAGGCGCGGGCAAGCCCTGGTGGCGCCTACATGGGGTGTGGGCCCACTGGCCCTCCATCGATCTTGCCTCATTCGCCTATAAGAAGCCGCCGACTCAAAAACCCTAAATAATCTGGCAGAAATCCACGAAAACCTCCACAACGCCGCCGCCACCGAAGGGGAGATTCGGGGGATAGAAAGTCTCTGTTCCGGCACCCTGCCGGGACGGGGAAGTGCCCCCGGATCCATCTCCATCGATCTCCACCACCATCTCCATCACCGTTTTTCATCTCTCTCCCTATGCATGATCATATTGTGGTCATGAGCTTTGTAATCAAGTAGATCTACCTTGCTACTCAAGTGCTTCATTAGATCTCTCCTCTCCCCATGTGTGTGAAAGTGACAGCGTGCATGCCATCGTGGCACTTAGGTTTGAGTCTATATAGGTAAAGAGATGGAAATAATGGTGGAGATCAACAGAGATGGCTCCAGGGGCACTTCCCCGTCCCGGCAGGGTGCCGGAACAGAGACTTTCTATCCCCCGAATCTCCCCTTCTATGGCGGCGGCACTACAGAGGTTTTTGTGGATTTCTTCTGGATGCCCTAGGATTTTTGGGTCGGAGGCTTCTTATAGGCGCAGGAATCAAGGTCGGTAGGGGTCCAGGGGGCCCACACCCCCTATGGGTGCCTCCAGGGCTTACCCGCGCCTAGGGGGTGCGGCCACCCTGTGGCCCCCCCTCTTGATCTGCTTCATGGTTCCGTGTTGCTCTGGTAAAAATAATGACTTTGGCTTTTGTCCCGTACAATTCCGAGAATATTGATTTTCTGCCTTTCTGGAACCAAAAACAGAAGAAAACATGCAACTGGCACTGTGGCATCTTGTCAATAGGTTAGTTCCAGAAAGTGTATAAAAATACCTCAAAGTGTAGACAAATCAAAGCAAAGTAGATACTAACAAGCATGGAACATCAAAAATTATAGATACGTTTCTGACGTATCAAGCATCCCCAATCTTAACTCATGCTCGTCCTCGAGTAGGTAAGTGAAAAAAGAATAATTTTTGAGGTGACATGCACCCTCACAATAAAGATCCAACCATTTGCAAGCATTGAAAGCTGGGATCAAAGAACTCTAAACATGTGCATGAAAGATGGAGTTCTAACAATAGGACATAGTAACTATGCATGCAACATGAAAGGCTACAAACAAAGATCATGAATAACATGCATTGAAAAACGTTTGTTTGTTTTGACATACAGAAAACATAGCATAGTGGCAATTAGCTTGTCCCTCATAGAGTAGCAATATAGATGCATAGGACACCTTCAAAGTTCACAAGAGTGACTAGAAACAAATAGCACAATATGCATCAATCAATAAGCTTTGGAACAGTGCACACAGAATGACAACTATGCTCTCTTAATGGTGCCTAAAGGTAGAAGGTGGAGAATCAAGTAATGGTGGAAGAAAAGCCTTTTTGTAAAGGAAGCAGGGATTTCGAGTTTCAAAAAGAGCTTCTAAAAATTATGGTACTTGTTAGCTTTCAGCCCTCATTGCCCCTATCATAAGCATCTTGAAGTGATTAAGGTTAAAGTGAACAAACTATGGAGTATATTCTTGACGAAGTATAAGTTGGCAATCTCAAGTCCCTTGAATACGAGGGCCACACCTCATGCTACTCAACTTTAGTCACCTGTAAGTTCTTGTTATTGTAAGTATTTGCATATCATTAAGAACCGCCACCGGGGTACCCCTTGCACATGGTATAGGAGTTATCCCATAACCAAAATGACAAGGCAAGCAGACAATGAGCATCTCAGCGATCTTTTTATTTACTATGTGCATAGATTTTTATTGAGGATGCTTCACAGATAGCTCATTATGGTGATGCTGCAAGTTTCCACCATGATTAGGCATGGCTTAGGCTAGCGGCCCAGGCGTTTCTCTAACACAAAATACATACTCCATGGATTACAAGTTCCCTCTTTATTTCACACCGGTGACATCCATAGACAAAAGAGCATGATATCAACTGAGTACAAAGTACAAGTGCAATGTTGAAAACATTCCCTGTGACAGCACGGTTCTGCTAATTCCAACGTATAAGTTCAAGCATATACAACATAGATGACACAATGGTTCAAGTTTATTAGGGGCAAAGAAATATAAAGTGTGCCATCAAGTTTGTGAGGGCTTTAATCACTAAGTTTTCACATAACAAAATAGTTTTTAATTGGAAGATAGCTGAAAACAAATAGTATACTTGGAATGGTGTAACACACCATGCATAGGAATTTATAGTGGACACTTTGGAATAACTTGGTTTCTTGGGAGTTGGAAGCATGAGTAGAGCTTACTCATACAAGTGGAGGCTAGCAAAAGACTGGGAGCAACCAACTAAGAGAGCAATAATGGCCATAATCATGTAGAGCAACAAAACATTACTAATCAAAGCATAGAGTGGTACTATAAGTCAAGGACTAAATGATCATAGAGGCTATGGTGACGTGCCATAGTCATAACATGGTGTGAGCATGTTATAAGTCAACCCAAACAAAGCATCAAAGGAGAATACCACAATACTATGCTTTTGTATGCTAAAACAGCGCATGATTCTTTCAAGGCACATTAAGCAATCCTAATTGTTTGGAACAAGTCATGCTACAGCAATAATCACTAAGAATAAGGTCAAAGCAACACCTAGCATGACATGATAAAGTCTAAGTCACAGTCAAAACAAGCTCCCTTTTGTACCACTATAAGCATGAAACTTTCTACTCTTTTCCAACACCAAACAACTTATTTGAAACAACTGACAAAGATAATAATCAATAAAGATCAGTGATCTTGTCTCACAAATCCACAAAGAAGAACTAAACAGTTCTAAGCTGAAAGCACAAGAAAACTAAGGCTGAACGCAGTGCTAGCAAAAGTGAACACTCACAAAACAATAAGAGTGAAAACTAGAGTGTTCTAGGCAATGGAAACAGAGTGTGTCTCTCTCCAAAAATAAGTGTGGTGTAACCAACCAACTTAATCAAGCAAACTAATCAAACTAAAACCAAAAACAAAAACTAAGACGCTCCAAGAACAACACAACAGTGCATGAAACAATAAAAATGAAGTGTCTAGAAAGACCTGGGCTTTTTATTGATGAAGAAGGGGATGCCTTGGGCATCCCCAAGATTTGATGCTTGTACCTCTTGGATATTTCTTGGGGTGACACCGGGGTGGCATCCCCAAGCTTGAGCTCTTGTCCATTCTTCATCTCATTACATCATTCTTCCTCTACACCTGCAAATTTTCCTTCATACAAAACTTCACACAATCTTCATTAGCAACATTAGTGTATTCAAAAGATAATAGACCCTTTGGTTTAGCTTTAGAACAGCAAAACTTTTCACTAAAAACACAAGCTACTGTAGAAAATCCTTCAAAAATCTCGATTTCCCAAAAAGAACCCAAAAAGGAATCAATAAGAAGCAAATGCAAATAATGGCAGAAATCTATCAAAACAGACCAGCATGTAGAAACCGATTTTTTCAAAGACCTTCTGTTGCTCAAATCAAAAAGTGTTGAACTAGTGAAAGTTAGCTAACACACTGGGGGACTTATTCATAAATTTTCATCTCAATCCGACTTACAGAGACTCCTGACGAATTTTTATGGCAGAGGACAGAAATCTGTTTTGGGACAGCAACTCCCCAAATCTTACTTCCCTCTCATTAGAGGTCATTCTTGGTACAAAAAACAAACAAAAAGGATAAGGAGAGGTCATTACTGAAGTAATAACTTCTAAGACTCAATAAAACTCTTGGGTTATCTCCTAACAAGTACTTTTCCTTAACGCCTTTAAGTTAGGCTTGATAGTTTGAGAAGATGCTCACATAAGAAATATGAATTGAAGTAAAAGAGAGCATCAAGAACCAAATTCAAAAAACATTTAAGTCTAACCCACTTCCTATGCATAGGAATCTTGTAAAGAAACAAGTCATGAAAGCACAAAGCAACAAGCATAGGAAAGCAAAACAAATGCAGCTTCAAAATTTTCAACATAAAGAGGAGAAACTTAATATTTTTGAGATACATAAGACCATGTTTCCCTCTCTCATAATAACTTTCAGTAGCATCATGAATAAAATTAACAATATAACTATCACATAAAACATTCATATCATGAGCCACATGCATAAAATGATTACTACTTTCCACATAAGCATAGTCATTCTTATTAATTATAGTGGGAGCAAATTCAACGAAATAGCTATCACTATTATTCTCATCACCATAATCATCAAATATAGGAGGCATATTGTAATCACAATTAATTTCCTCCTCAATAGTAGGTGGACTAAAAATATCATATTCATCATTGTAATCATCATATATTGGAGGTTTGGTATCATCATAAGGAATAGAATAGCTATGTTCCAAAGCTGGGGAACTAAAAAGATCATCTTCATAAAAACTAGCTTCCCCAAGCTTAGACTTTTCCATAGCATTAGCAACAATGGTGTCCAAAGAATTCATACTAATAACATTGCTATTAGCATGCAAATATAGTTCCATAGGTTTTTTAATTTTCTCTTCAAACACTGCATGTCCTAACTCAAGATAGATACTATAAAGCTCTCTAATTTTTCTTTTGTTTTCCATTAAGCCTAACTAATGAAAACAAGAAATAAAAAGACAAAATTGCATAATCTAAAGGAAATAACTTCGATCACTCACACCGGAGGATGTGAGTACCTTTTACCTTACCTTCCCGGCAACGGAGCCAGAAAAGAGCTTTCTAGCTTGCTGTTGCCGTGGGGTAACGTGTGTGAGTGCCTTTTACCTTTCCTCCCCGGCAACGGCGCCAGAAAAGAGCTTGATGTCTATGCACTCTATTCTTGTAGACAGTTGTTGGGCCTCCAAGTGCAGAGTTTTGTAGAACAGCAGCAAGTTTCCCTTAAGTGGATCACCCAAGGTATCCCTCTCAAGCAACCCTGCAATCAAGATACAAGAAGTCTCTTGTGGCCCCAATACACTTGTCAGGTGTATAGGTGCACTAGTTCGGTGAAGAGATAGTGAAATACAAGTGGTAACGGTGTTAGAAAATAGCTGATGGCGTGGAGGAATAGACTAAAGGCAAACTGAAGGAAGCAAGCAAACATGCAACAGATCTAGTAGCAAACGGTGTTTCAATGCTTAGAAACAAGGCCTAGGGATCATACTTTCACTAGTGAACACTCTCTCATATAAATATCCTCTCTTCATGATACTACTCTTAACTACTCTCCGGTTGGACACCCTAATCATCGGTAGGGCTATAACAGCACTCCTCAAAGTCCGCCTTCCCCAATCTAGATAACCCCACACTGTCACCTTGAGCGCTAGATGGTTCCAACAAACACCACAATTTCATAGAGACATCCAACTCCAAATATAACTCATAACAAATATTCAATTTAGCCAAAGTGCCACACATGGTATGCATGCTATCACTTTCACACACGTGGGGAAAAGCATAGATCTATTAAAGCACAAAGATTATTTATGTAGACTCAAACCTAAGTGCCACCATGGCATGCACGCTGACACTTTCACACACATGGGGAGAGCAGAGATCTAATGAAGCACTTGAGTAGCAAGGTAGATCTACTTGATTACAAAGCACATGACCACATATGATCATGCATAGGGAGAGAGATGAACACATAGCTGCCGGTAGAGCCCTTAGCCTCGAGGAAGAACTACTCCCTCCTCGTGGTGGGAATCAGCAACAGTGATGGAGATGGTGGTGGAGATCGATGGAGATGGCTCCGGGGGCACTTCCCCGTCCCGGCAGGGTGCCGGAACAGACACTTTCTGTCCCCTGAATCTCCCCTTCTGTGGTGGCGGAACTACAGAGGTTTTTGTGGATTTCTTCTGGATGCCCTAGGATTTTTGGGTCGGAGGCATCTTATAGGCGCAGGAATCAAGGTCGGTGGGGGTCCAGTGGGCCCACACCCCCTATGGGCGCCTCCAGGGCTTGCCCACTCCTAGGGGGTGCGGCCACCCTGTGGCCCCCCTCCGGCTCTGCTTCGTGGTTCCGTGTGTTGCTCCGGGAAAAATAATAACTTTGGCTTTTGTCCCGTCCAATTCCGAGAATATTGATTTTCTGCCTTTCTGGAACCAAAAACAGAAGAAAACAGGCAACTGGCACTATGGCATCTTGTCAATAGGTTAGTTCCAGAAAGTGTATAAAAATACCTCAAAGTGTAGACAAAGCAAAGCAAAGTAGATACTAACAAGCATGGAACATCAAAAATTATAGATACGTTTCCGACGTATCAAGCATCCCCAAGCTTAACTCCTGCTCGTCCTCGAGTAGGTAAGTAATAAAAGAATAATTTTGAGGTGACATGCACCCTCACAATAAAGATCCAACCATTTGCAAGCATTAAAAGATGGAGTTCTAACAATAGGACATAGTAACTATGCATGCAACATGAAAGGCTACAAACAAAGATCATGAATAACATGCATTGAAAAACGTTTGTTTGTTTCACATTGATGACCCACAAGTATTGTAAGGTTCCCAACCTTTAATAAGGTAGAGATCCATGTGTTTACAATGCTAGTCCCTGGATCAATAGCTAGCATCCACAGTCAAGATGTAATATCAAAAACAAAGGTCATAATACAACTTTATAACCAGGAATAAAATAATTCATTACATCTTACATCGCTCATTTGGCTATCACATTACAATGCAGCAGAATATAACAATAGCATGGGGTCCTTCATCTTCAAAGTGCCACAGGCAATCATGTTGGTTGTAGACTTGTAATCCTATTCAACACACTTCACTAACATCAAACAAACCTGCAACATAATAAGTTGCAGCCACAAGGGTCAATACATTTGAATTGTATTGGAAAGTTTCACTATTATGTAGAAGTAAGTGGATCCTATCATTACATGCATATTTGGCTAAGTGGGGTTTAGGCTATTTTGCAGAAAGCAATATAGTGTTATCCTATCTTTTCAAAATAGTTTTTGATCTTTTGTCAAATCTTTCTGAACTCCTTGGAAAACTCCAAGTGCTTCAAATCCCTTGTTGTCACCCTCAAGTTTTAACTTTGAGAAATTGGAATGTCGAGATCTTCCATATCTTCAGGCCTTAGTTGCTCAGAGTTGTCCGTAACCGGGGACACAGCTAAGTACTTAGAATTTGATCTTCTGCAGAAGTTGTACACTTTACCCACATGACACAATCTCGTCTTGACGCCACCAGTGGCCGCTGGATAAGTACACACCAAATGGAGTATCGGCAGATCGAGAATGTGACAAAGTCTTTCCATAGAAGTCCTCCCAATACACAATTCTAGCTTGTCAACCAGGCACCAATGTAGGGATTTATTTCCCTTACACAATTCTAGTTAACCTGAAGATGCCAATGCATGGGTCTTCCACTATGTAGTTGACTAAGCCAGAGCCCATTTAGCATGTGGCTATACACGGAAGCCACTGTACGAGAAACATGTTCAATTTCTAAGTCCCTGGGTGGTTTTCTTCTAGTGTACACACAAAAAGATAGCCATATAAACATGGTTCCCTTTGTTGCCACCTTGTCCAAATCTTGAGTATCCTTTTCCACCCAGGTGGTTCATTGAGTACTTGTTTTATTATATAAAACATATATCTTTCCAACACTTCATATAATCATATCATGTATCCCATCCCAAATATATAGCAGGGCTAAGCTTACTACAACTACAATGTTTTCACTAAGGAAGATATAAGGGTATCCTATTAGGATTTAGCATAGCATAAAATATAGTGGTCCTTATCATGCATATTACAAAAATCCACTAAGTGTAATGAAAATAGTAGGACATGGATGATAGTGTCACTTGCCTTTTTAGTAGAGAATGTTGGTTCACTTCTTGATCTTGCAAATATCACACTCTTCTAATTTCACTACAATTCAATCAAGCAAACACATTTTCAAACCAACATTCAAACAATTTATTACACATGAAATAATAGAAACAAGGCAATGCATGCAAGCATGCAAAAGATAGTTTTATTTAGAAAAGTGGTTTCTATTAGGCTATAAACATTTTAAGGCTCAAAGTGGTCATTTACTATAGTGGTAAAACCATTTGCAAAAGGTTTTATCTCATAAACCAAATATTATGTTAAGGTGATATTTTATGTTGTAGAAAATATCTTTTAGCAAAGTAATAAATTTATATGTTTCATCAAACTTGTTCTTAAATCACAAAACTTGGTGTTTAGGGTTAGAAGGTTTGAATCACATCATTTCCCAAAGGCTTAACTCAAAAATCATTTCTAAATCATAAACAATATTTTTATTTGATTAGAAATGTGCTAATTCAAATATTTATTCCTTAACTTCACAAAATACATTTTTAAATCCATAAGTTGGTTCCTATGGTCAGTAGGTTCAAAAACAATCCATTTTGCAAATATTTCACCTTAAAAATATATCTAGAACAATTTTTATATTCAAATTATGCCTACACAAGTTTCTGCAATTTCAAACAATTTTCCAGAAGCAAAACATTAAAAAAAGTGCATGGTTGCAAAGTACTTGTTCTGCTGAATCCATTGATATAAAATTTGCAAAATTTGGACGTGTAGAATTAAAGTTATGAATTTTATAAGTTTGCAAATCTAATGGATCAAATTTCTAATTTAAATCCTGAGTCTAGCCACGTGTCTTAATATTACTGGCTGATACCGTTTTGCGCGGATTGAGCTCTGTGGGTCGTTGGATCTAAATGAGATCGTGCGGCATAGAGCACACGATACCCCTTCAATTAAATCTAATCTCAGCCGCAAGATCAAGATCCAACGGGCACAGCGTGTTTGACCACGGACTGGCGGCGCTGGCGGCGGCGGACGGTGGCACGTGCTCGGCCAGTGGCTTTGGCGACGATTTAGGAAGCGAGGGAGAGGAAGGAGTAGCTCACCGTGCTCGTGGGAGTGCGGAGAAGCTCGAGGTGTGGTCGGCTTGTCGAGGGGCGCACCGGAGAAGCGACGATTGCTCGCCGGAGCTTGCAGCGGCGTCGGGTTCGTCTGGTTGTCGACGGGGACGGAGTTTGCGAGCGCGCTGAGGCAAACGAAACACAGGGTTAGATGCGTACAAGGCTGGGGATTACAGGAGCATCATCGGGAGGGCTCGGGGCAGTCGGTACTCACCGGGAAAACTCGCCGGAGAAAATGGCAGACGATGGTGGTGCTTGGTGTTGAGGTTGCCGACGTGTGGAGCGGGCGCGGCCAAGCGGTTGGCACTGGGAGATGTGCCAAGAGATGGGGAGCAAGATCGCGTGCAGTGGGAGGCGAGGGGCGGTTGCAGTTCGCTAGAATTGACGGAGGAGCTCGTCGGAGCAGTGGTTGCTTGGGCGTGCAATTCGTGCAGCCTGGTGGCCGAGGGGGAGCGTGGTTTGGGGGGAAAGAGAGAGGAGGGCGAGGCGTTTAAAGGCGCATGGTCACTGTCGAGTTAAACCCGGCTATCAACACGAATTGATCGCTGCAATCAATGGCAGAAATGGCGAGGGGGACGTGGTCGCGATGGAGACGACGATCTGACGGCGTGGGGCCGCGCTGTCTGCGAGAGAGAGGAAGAGAGAGTGGGGTCCCTGCGTCAGTGACTTCGCGGGTGAGGTTGCGCGTGAGAAAACGGTTCGGTGAGGGGGTTTAGTTGGGCTGCACTACCGAGATTGCTGGGCTGGCTAGATGGGTTGGGCTAGTTTCTATTTTTTTATACTGATTGCTTTTCTTTTTCTGTTTGGAATTTCTATTTTGATTTTTCATTCAAATAATTCAACTCCATTTGAATTCAAACCACCACCAAACTTTAGGTATAGTTTAATTCTGTTTAACAACATATTTCAAAGTCCAAAATAAAATAATTATTATTAGGGTTTATTATTTATTAAAAACAAATAAATAGGCTTTAGTCTTTATTTCAAATAGGATCCAAATTTGTTTAGAAACTCTATTTGACTTTATAAATTCCTACAAAAATCTTTTCAGTAGGTTTTACTTGAAAAACTAAAACACCTTGAAATATAATTTAAAATACTTTAATAAGTTTTTAATGATCATTCAAAATAGGAAAATATCTTTACTTGAATGAAATTTGGATATTAATAAATCCTCATGGTTTTATTTAAATAAACCTTTACTATTTTAATCAAACAAAATATTTTATTTTAAAAGCTTGGCCAAGATTTAATTTGGCTCTTTTAAAAATAGTCCTTATTCATTATTTCTACCTTTTCTTATAAAAACCATATCTTTTTATTTAAAGATCCAAAAATGGTAATTCCAACTATTATAACTTTATTATTTATTTGTTTATCTTTGTAAATCCCTTCAGGATTTTATTTGATAAAAATAGGTTTTGATGTTTCCAATTGGAATCAAAAAGTTTCTTCTCACCCTAAATTTCAACAAAATTTTATTTTGTTTGTTTATTTTTCACATTTCAAAATTTGGAAAATTTTGGGATGTGACAAGTATAGGGGATCGCAACAGTCTTCGCGGATAGTATTACCCAATTTATTGATTCGACACAAGGGGAGCCAAAGAATACTTACAAGCCTTAACAACTGAGTTGTTAGTTCGGCTGCACCTGGAAATATTTCTTGCTCACAGAAGTTTATCAGTAGCAATAGTTTGGTAGTAGCAACAACAATAGTAACAGTAACAGTAACAGTAACAGTAGGATTCGAGTGCGGTAGGCATAGGGATGGGTGGACGGGCGTTGCATGGACGAGTCTAAACATGTAACTTCAAGATCTAGGGCATTGCAGATAAATAATAACAAGCATCCAAGTACTAAACAATCCTAGGCATGTGCTCCAAATATAGTCATATGTGCTCGTAATGAGAACTTGCACAACATCTTCTATCCAGCCAGCCTGTTGCAGCGGGGCCTCTAGGAACTACTGGCAATTAAGGTGCTCCTTTTAATAGAGCACTGGAGCAAATCATTAACACTATGTGAACACATGTGATCCTCACACCACAGCCATCCCCTCCGGTTGTCCCAATTATTGTCACTTTGGGGCCTTTGGATCCAGACAATGATATGTGTACACAACTTGCAGATAAGATTACAAACAATACTATCATAATGATTCAATAATAAGTTCAGATCTGAAATCATGGCACTCGGTCCCTAGTGACAAGCATTAAGCACAACAAGTTGCAACAAAGTCAAATAGCACTAATAGAGATACTAGGAACTATGCCCTAACAGATCTTATTCGATTACATGATAGAACTCATCCAATCTCTACCATCCCCAAGCCTACAGCAGGGGATTACTCACTCATGGATGAGGGAAATATCGGTGGTCGATGGAGATGCGTTGGTGATGACGATGGCGATGATCCTCTCCAAATTCCCCATCCCGGCAGGGTGCCAGAACGAAGTTTCTGGATCTGAATCTTGGTTTCTGGTGGTGGCGGTGGAGCGGAACTTTTTCTGGAAAACTATCGAACCCCCTCGGTTTTTAGGTCGAAAGGCAACTTATAGGCGCAGAGGGAGGCCGAGGAGCTGCATGGGGTGGCCTCACCCCCTCCAGGCGCGGGGTTAGGTGGGCCCACGCCTGGGGTGGGTCTGGCCCCCCAGGCCCCCTCTCTGTCTCCCCTTCTGGCTCCGTGGATCTTCTGGTGAAAATAGTTTTTGGCATATTTTCCCGGATTTTTCCTGATAGTTGATTTTCTGGACAAAAACAAGACACCAAGGTAATTCTGCTGAAAATAGCGTCAGTCCGTGTTAGTTGTATCCAAATCACACAAGTATAGAGGAAAAACAATAGCAAAGTGTTCGAGAAAGTAGATACGTTTTGGACGTATCAACTCCCCCCAAGCTTAGCGTATTACTTGTCCTCAAGCAATTCAGTTGAAAACTGAGTGCGATAAAAGAACTTTCACGAACACTTTGCTTCATATGATGTAAGTATTCTCAGCACAGTAGTAGATGCTTAGACAATTCATAATAAGGAGTATGCAACTAAGTCTACTCAATAGTCATTGCAAGCTAGGAAGAGAAACCAACTCAATAATAATAAGTAGCATGAAACATAAACATAAGCAACATTGCAATGCTCATAATAAGGTATGATAGAGTGGTATCTCGCTTGCCTTTTTTTGAAGAGCACAATATAAATGTTGAGGCACCTCTGAAGTTCACATGAAGACTAGAGATAAAGATATCAGAGATACAAGCATCAAAGTCATGACATAATTAACCAAGTTTTGGAACAAACACAAGAATGACAACTATACTCTCAAGAAGGTGCTCATAGAATAAGTGGTGACTCAACAAGGTTGTGAAAACGTTTTTGTGAAGGTTTGAAAAGCTTCCCAATGCTGAAAGGAAGGTACGCATTAGCTTTGAGCTCTCATTGCCCCTATCATAGGCATCTTCATGTGGTTAAGGTGAAAGTGAGGTCTACTATGAATCATATGCTTGATAGACCATAGATTGGAAATCCCAAGTCCCTTGAGTACGAGGGTCGCTCTGCATGCTACTCAACTTTGGGCACCTGAAAGTTCTTGTCATTGTAAATACATGCATATCATCGAGAACCGCCAACGGGGTACCCCTTGCACATGGTACAGGAGCTTTCCCATAACCAAAATGACAAGGCAAGTAGACAATGAGCATCTCAACAATCTTTTTATTTACCATATGCATAGCTTTTTCTTGAGGATGCTTCATAGATGCTCATTATGGTTATGCTGCAAGTTTCCACCATGATTAAGCATGGCTTAGGCTAGCGGTCCAGGCGTTTCTCTAACACAATGTATGAACTCCATGAACTCACAACCTCCCCTTTTATTTCACATCGTCGACATCTGCAAACAACAGAGCAAGGAATCAACTGGATAAGATATCCAACAAGTGTTGAAAGTGTTCCCCATGACACACGGTTCTGTTGACTCCCAGTATATAATTAGCAAGCATATAACTTTCATGGACTAGTCACAATGGTTCGGAATTATTAAGCGCAAGGAATAAAGTGTGCCATCAAGTTCGTGAGAGCTTTACTAACTAACTTTCTCAAAACAGACAAACATTTTATTTTGGAAGAAAACACGACATATGGAATATGCGTTAATGTAGCAAATGATGCAAATAGGTAGGTATGGTGGACATAGCTGGCAATATTGGTTTTGGGGAGTTGGAAGCACAGGTAGAGCACGTACTCAGTGCAAGTGAAGGCTAGCAATAGAGAGGGAGTGACAAACCAGAGAGCAATAACTGTCATAATCATGCTTGCAACAAAATAGGACTAGTTATGGCATGAAAGTGATACAAGAACTCTGAGGCAAAATAAATCATCGAGGCTTACTGACTATTGATTAGTCATATGCATGCGTGAGCATGTGCCAAGTCGATTCACATGAACAGTCAGAGGAGGATACCACAATGTCATACCAAAGTATGAATAAAACAATCCAAGCAAACTTTCATATGACATGCTACAAACTATTAGCAAGATGGAGCTAATCATAGACAAGAAAGAACTACTAAGCATCCATAATGACATACACCTTACACAAACAGGCTAAGCATGCTACAATTATGAGTATATGTACAAAAATGAAACAAATAGAGTTCGTTACCAGCCTCTTACCATACCTCGAGTTGTCTTAATCTTCATTATTGCCCTTCACTTGTGTGACTTGAATAATTAACATGAAACCGAAATCCACTGAGGACGTCTGAAACCTGCAAAGAACTCACAAGACCAAACAAGAACAACAAATATTTTTGGTGTTTTCGATTTTTTAGAAACAAGCAAACGAAGAAAAACCAAACAAAAACAAAGCAAAATCTTTTTGGATTTTTTTAAGGCAAACCAAAGCAAAGAACCAAAGAAACAAACGAAGATAAACAACGAAAATATTTTTGGTATTTTTGGGTTTTTAGAAAGAAGCAACAAGAACCAAAAAGAAAGCAAAAACAATGGATATACAAAGAACCGACCGAACGTGATATATAGATGAGTGTGATATCGGTACCTCCCCCCCCCCCCCAAGCTTAGGCTTTTGGCCTAAGTGGGTCTCAATCCCATGGTGTCCAAGTAGATGCACCTCTGTAGTATGTTGAGGAAGCCCCTCGTCCTGGTATGAGCTCGAGGCCTCCCCTGTGTAATACGCAGGGGGTCGTATGATGGTGCTTCCTCCTAATAGTGCCCATGGAAGTTGAGAGAAAGCAGGTTGTCATCCATCTCCGCCTTTGAGCGTGACCAAGGTCCTTGAGAAATACTGAACAAAGTGGTTTCGGGTAGAGGGATCTCTCTCTCTCTCTCTTCCCCGTTAGTAAACAGCATTCTATAAACCAAGTTCTCAAGAGTAGAGCTAGTGGTGACAAAATGGTGCGCCTTCATGGCAGCAAGATCAAGCCTCTGATGATCCAAAACTGTATCATGTGGATCAACAACAATGCTCAAGGCAGCAGCAACACGAGTAGCAATAATTCCCCCATAAATGGGTCCCTTAGCAGCTAGACGACGAGCAATGAGAGAACCAAGATTATACTTATCCTCATTGTTGAGTGCAGCAGCTAAGAAGGCCAATTGATAGTTGGAAATATTACTAGTGTTCTCCCTACCAAGAACACTGGTGGCAAGATAGTAGGCAAAATACCTAATGGCTGGAAGTTGAATGTTGTTTATCTTCCCTCCCTGAGCTCTACGGTCATCATCATTTGTTATTCCTCGGTAAAGCTCTAGCAAATCAGCAGGTAGATCTTGAATCTTCTTTGATGACCCAGTTGTACCAAGTCCCAGGGCCATGCAAAATTTCTTCAATGTCATAGAATGAGCCCTGCCATAAATTTTGAAAGACAAAGAAGGCTTGTACATACTATTAGTAAAGGAGAAACTCTCCACAAATGTTTTAGTAAGCAAAGCATATTGTGCACTCTCATCCTGCATGTAACTTGTTAGTCCATCTCTCTGCACCAAAGTCATGAAATCATTAAGAATCCCAGCAGCTTGCAAGAAACTTTGATAAGGAAAGGTGGAGGGGTGCGCATCCCCTTCAAGTCCCTCGTCACCAAATCGCGGAGTGATGAGATCATCATTGTATGAGGGTCTAGTACTGGTATATGACCTTGGAATCCTTGCCCTTCTAGGTGCATCACTCTCAAATATGTCACCAAAGGTGTGGTGGTCCATGACTTCCCTATTCTGAAATTTTTAAACAACCTTCAAACCAAGTGATTTCTAAGTTCATAAATGATGAGCAACTACTATAGGAACTTTCTAGAGGACTACACATGCATCAAAACAAAGTTTCTAAGCAAAGAACAAGCATGCAAGCTCAAACAATCTGTCACCTATAGAAGCAAAATACTCAAGATACAATCTACTAATCACAAATCTATTTGGACAAGTGGAGGAGGCAGATACCAAGGAGCAATCCCTCCAAAAATCAGCACTTGATATGGGATGAACAAGGAGATCTAAAATCGCGAGCAAGAACAGCAAGAACTCAAGCTTGAGCTAGTTTTCCGGTGTTTTTCGGGAGAGAGAGAGAGAGAGAAGGTGGCTTTAAGTAGGCAGCCTGGAGGGGCCTAGGTGGGCCAGACCTCCCCCAGGCGCCACCACCTGGTAGGCCGCGCCTACCAGGGGTCTGGTGGCCTGGGCTGGCCCCCTGGGTCAGCTTAGATGCCACTCTTCCCCTTTTTTCGAGGAAAGTTTTATTTTGAATTTTCTGGGATTTTTCGGGAAACTTTATTTTTGGCCAATTTTCAGGGTATAAAAATTGATTTTCTCGTAGAAACACTTTTTTCAGAAGAAGCAAAAGCAAACCAAAATCCAAACTATGGGAGCTCTAAGAAACTCAAACAAGAAAACAACTAACAAAACTAAAGCTAAAGCAAAGACTAGGAAGGAGAAAGGAAAAAAGAAAGCAAGTATAACCATAGTGGAAACATTATTTTGTTCATTAAAATCCTTTTGTTAACAAGGTTGATCAAGTCTTGTTACCAAAACAATCTTATATGAAACAAAACTTTGCATTCCACAAGGTGATTATGTTACCTCATACTTGATAGCAATTGTCCCAATCATAATAGTTTCAAAATTTTCTTGTGGAATGGGACAATATATTTCTCCAACCTTGATGCCCTCAATATTTTCAATGGAATTCAGGCAATAGCTCTTAACAACCTTCTTGGGGAAATATACAGTATGCTCTTTGTCATTAATATTGAATGTTACTTTTCCTTGATTGCAATTGATGACAGCACCTGTAGTATTAAGAAAAGGTCTCCCAAGAATAATAGACATATTGTCATCTTTAGGCATTTCAAGCACAACAAAATCAGTTAGAACCATGCAATTATGAGCAAATTGAACAGGAACATCCTCACATATACCAACAGGAATAGTAGTTGACTTACTAGCCATTTGCAAAGATATATCAATTGGGATCAACTTTTCTAGCTAGAGTCTCTTATAGAGAGAAAAAGGCATAACACTAACTCCAGCTCCCAAATCACATAAAGCAGCTCTAACATAATTATTCTTAATATGTTGGAATTATGCCCTAGAGGCAATAATAAAGATGTTATTATTATAATTCTTGTTCATGATAAAGTTTATCTTCCATGCTAGAATTGTATTAAGTGGAAACTTTGATACTTGTGTGGTTTATGAACAAGACCGTGTCCCTAGTACGCCTCTATGGACTAGCTCATTGATTAATGATGGTTAAGGTTTCCTAACCATAGACATGAGTTGTCAGTTAATAATGAGATCATGTCATTAGGAGAATGATATGATGGACAGACCCAAATTAAGCAGAGCAATTAGATCGTGTCATCGTGTTCATCTTTGTGAAGCTTTTTCTTATGTCAAGTATTGTATTCCTTAGACCATGAGATAATACAACTCCCTGGTATCGGAAGAAAGCTTTGAGGTCATCAATCATCATCCTATGTGAGGGTGATCATAAAGGTGTCTCTCAGGTGATCGGAAAGTACTTGTTGGGTTGTATGTATCGAGATGGAATTTGTCCCTCCCGAGTCGGAGAGATATACTTCGGGCCCACTCGGTAATCGATATCAACACCGCTTGCAAGCACGTGGTTAAGGAGTTAATCACAAAGTGATATCGGATTACATAACGAGTAAAGTACTTGATGTGAACGAGATTGAACTAGGTATGCCGATACCAACGATCGAATCTCGGGCAAGTAAAATATCGCGTGACGAAGGGAATACATATATGGGATTAATTGAATCCTGGCATCGTGGTTCATCTGATATGATCATCGATAAATATGTGGGAGTCAATATGGATTTCCAGATCCCGCTGTTGATTATTGATAGAAGATCATGTCTGCATATTCTCGAACCCGTAGGGTCACACACTTAACGTGCATCGACGCTAGGATAGAATGGATAATTGGTTTATGAGTTTTTGTTCGGAGTCTTGGATGAGATCCAGGACATCACGAGAGGTTCCGGAATGGTCCGGAGAATAAGATTCACATAAAGGAAAGCAGTTTTTGGATTTCGGAATCGTTTCGGAGTTTATCGGTATTGTACCAGAAGGTTCCGGAGTGGTACCAGCATGGGCCCACTTGTCAGAGGCCTGCGTGGGCCTAAGGGGGAGTGCCCTGGATGCTTTGGGGCAGGGGCACAAGGCCCCAAAGGCCCAGCCGGCCAGCCCTAGGGGGAACCCTTCTAGAAGGAAGGGGGAGGCTTCCCCCCCCTCCACCCTTGGAGCCGCCGCCCTAGGGCTTGGAGGAGGGGCCAAGGGGGGCGGCCAGCCCCCCTATATAAGGAGGGCAGGGGTGCACCCTCCCCCTCCCACTCCTTCAACCCTAGCCTTCCTGCTGCCCCTCCACCTCTCTCTCTCTCCCGACTGCGTGTAGGCGAAGCCCTGCTGCAGAAATTCTCCATCATAAGCACCACGCCGTCGTGCTGCGGATCCAATCTATCTCTCCACCACACTTGCTGGACCAAGGAAGGAGGAGACGTCGCAGCATCGTACGTGTGCATCTCTCGGAGGCGCCGCCACTTGCGGCGTAGGATCGGATCAGATCGCGAGGAGGAGACGGCGAGTACGACTACATCAACCACGTTCAGTTGAACGTTTCCGCTATGCGATTTCTTCAAGGGTATGAAGATCTCATCTATATCTCTCGTTGATTGCATCTCCTAGATTAGATCTTGGCTTTCTTGTTCGCATTCGTAGAAAATTTTGATTTACTATGCTGCGAAACCCTTCAGTGGTATCAGAGCTAGATCTATGCGTAGATGTGTTTCACGAGTAGAACGCAACATGCTTGTTGTGGGCGTTGATGTTTTCTGTTGCAAGCCTCTTGTTGTGTATTTCTTATGGCGCGGCATAGTAAGATCGAAGCGGTCCAGGCCAACTTTACGCGACCTCGTTCGCGAGACCGGCTCCGCACTTGACGTGTGGCTTGTTCCACACATGCGGCTGGTGGATGCCAGTTTCTCTCACTATAGTAGTCATGGGATTTACATCAGATGTTAGCAACCATAATATCCCCATTGTGGCTTTCCGTAGGTAAGAATCGTTCTTAGCTTGTTACTCCCATAAGCCACGTAAAACATGCAACAACAAACTAGAAGCGTCTAACTTGTTTTTGCAGGGAGTGTTTTGTGATATGGTATGGCCCAAGACATGATGTGTATGATGTATGCAATGATCATGTTTTGTAATATTTCACGACTTGCATGTCGATGAGTTCACAACCGGCAGGAGCCGTATGGTTGTCTTTATAATTGTGTATGACCTGTGTGTCAACTTCTTATACGCCATGTAATAGCTTTACTTTATCGCTAAGTAGTTAGCAATAGTTGTAGTTGCTATTCGTGGTGGAGGCAATCATGGTGGAGTGATGGAGATCATGCTGGCGCACACAAGATGGAGATCATTGCGCGGAGATTGGCTATACCATGTCACATAAAATTATATGCATGTGATGTTTATCCCTTTATGTATCTTATTATGCTTAGATCGCGATGGTAGCATTATAAGATGATTCCTCACTTAAAGATTAAGATAAAATTGTGTTCTCCACATGTATGCACCGTTGCGAAAGTTCATCGTGTTCAAGCACCTCGTGATGATCAGGTGCTATAAACTCTACGTTCACATACAACGGGTGCAAGCCAGTTTTGCACACACGGAAATACTTGGGTCTGACTTGACGAGCCTAGCATGTACAGACATGGCCTCGGAACACACGAACCGAAAGGTTAAACATGAGTCATATGAATGATATGATTGACACTTTGCTGCCATCATTGAAACCACGTCTCTTCTCGTGAAGATCGGATTAGGTGTAGTGAATTTGGATCGTGTTTGCTAAACAACTTGAGGGATGTTGAATTTAGTGGGAGTTCATCTAGTAATTTGATTAAGTTGAACTAGTTATCATGAACATAGTCTAAATTGTACTTGCAAATTTTGTAGATCAAATGGCTAAGTCCAACTTCAACTTCAACATTTTTGCTGAGAAAGAAAAGCTTAAGAACAATGGGTCTAACTTCACCAACTGGTTCCGCAATCTGAGAATCATTCTCGCTGGCGGACAAAAGGACTATGTACTAGAGAAAGCGTTAGGTGACGCCCCTACTACTGATGCGACGGCTGATAAAAAGTTGTTTATCAGTCACGCAAAGATGATTATGGAGTGATTAAGAGTACCATGTTGTTTGCTATGGAACCGGGCCTTCAAAATGATGAAGCAATGATGAGCCCAGACTCTGAGAAATGGCCAGAGGCCATGAAATCCGAATTGGAATCCATGAGCGAAAACCAAGTATGGACTTTGGTGGACCCTCCTAGCGACCGTAAGGCCGTTGAGTGCAAATGGATTTTCAAGAAGAAGACGGACGCGGATGGTAATGTTACTGTCTATAAAGCACGGCTTGTCACAAAAGGGTTTCGGCAAGTTCAAGGTGTTGACTATGATGAGACTTTCTCTCCCGTAGCGATGTTTATGTCCATTCGGATTTTATTAGCAATTGATGCGTTTCATGATTATGAAATATGGCAGATGGATGTCAAGACTGCGTTCCTCAATGGCAACATTGATGAAGAGTTGTATATGATGCAGCCCGAAGGTTTTGTCGATCCTAAGGATGCTAATAAGGTGTGCAAACTTCAGCGTTCCATTTATGGACTAAAGCAAGCATCTCGGAGTTGGAACCTTCGTTTTGATCAAGTGATCAAGAGTTTTGGATTTGTTCCAAATTGCTACGAAGCTTGTATCTACAAGAAAGTGAGTAGGAGCTCAGTGACATTTTTAGTACTATATGTGGATGACATATTGATTATTGGAAATAACATTGGTATGCTTAACGATGTGAAGAGTTATTTGAATAAATGTTTTTCAATGAAAGACATAGGAGAAGCTGCTTATTTATTAGGCATCAAAATCTATAGAGATAGACAAAGACGCCTAATAGCTTTAAGCCAAAGTACATATCTAGACAAAGTTCTGAAAAGGTTCAGAATGGATAAAGCAAAGAAAGGTTCATTGCCCATGTTGTCAGGTAAGATATTGAGCAAGGCTCAATGTCCAGCTACGGTAAACGATAGAGATACTATGAGCAAAGTGCCATATGCCTCGGCCATAGGTTCTATCATGTATGCCATGCTATGTACTAGACCGGATGTGTCCAATGCTCTTATTTTGACGAGCAGATACCAAAGTGATCCAGGAGTGGAACACTGGATAGCCGTAAAGAACATCCTAAAGTATTTAAATAGGACTAAAGAAATGTTCTTGGTCTATGGAGGTGATGAGCAGCTCGTCGTAAAAGGTTACGTCGACGCTAGTTTCGACACCGACCCGGATGATTCTAAATCTCAGACAGGATACGTTTATATTTTGAATGGTGGAGCTGTGAGCTGGAGAAGCTGCAAGCAAAGCGTGATCGTGGGATCTACAACAGAAGCGGAATACATGGCTGCTTCAGAAGCGCACTACAAGGAATTTGTTGATACATGACCCTCCATTTTCGTCACTGAATCGTCAATGTCTATAATATATGACGATCTTATGACGAAAAACATATCGTCAAAAACTAAGCGTCAGTAATTGCATACAACGACGTTTTTTGCTAAATCGTCATAACCATCTATGACGATATTGGATCGTCATTATGACGATCCAATATCGTCACGGGCCATCTAGCCAGGCTAGATCAGATCCTACGTGGCCGATCCGACGTGGCAAAACTATGACGAAATGAGAACGTTGTAACACAAATTCAGCCCAATCCAGTTTGGTTGCTTATGTGGTCCAAGCCCATTAAGTAAGCCTTTTTCGTTATGGGCCATGGCCTTTTTAAGATCTATTTTCTTTAGGGCTATGGCCTTTTTCTGTCCATTCATTTTTCTATTTTTGGCCTTTTTTTGATCTCTACAGATCCGATCCAAAATTATATGGGCCTTGGCCTTGTTACACAATTCTTTCATTTATTTTTCTATTTTTAGCCCTTTTTTATCTGGACAGATCCAATTCAAATTTGTATGGGCCTTGGCCTTGTTGCACAAATCATTAAATGGGCCTCAGATTATCACACGTTCTTTACATTTACACTAATCAGTCATGTCTTTGAGCAATAGTCAGTAATTGGTTTCAAAAAAGGCCAATAAACTCAGTATTTCACATGATAGCCAAACAAGGTACATTATAATCATATACAATACAAATCTGATGTTCAACTGTCAAAATAAAACTAAATCTCATAATAACCAGCTTAAATGAGCTAGAACACTTTGTTGGGTGAGGTTTTCTTCGGGCTTCTTCACCCTGGAGCTCCTGATACATGCAGCAACGGAGAGATGCCCATCCAAGTGTTGCTAGCCTAGGATGAGAAAAGAAAGTCACAGTTAAGTTGCATTTTAGACAAACTAGACATCTAGCATTACCTCTCGCAAAAAAATTATGTATGATCTAACCAATTTGGTTTGTGTTTTGAAACTTGAAGGATTTTGTGTGGAATAACACATAAACATGATGGTGTAATTTCAAAAGAAGGACATCACGATCTGACAGTACATGTACATGATGAATATGAAACTTATTTATGAAAGCTAAACATATTAAGAACACATACCAAATGATATAATAACAATGTAGTGTAATTGTATTTCTCCTTGTCCAGGTAAAGAATCAAATGGTGTGTAAAGCTACATACTACAGAATACAAAAAGATGGGGGGAAATGCATGGTTAGAAGCTACTGTCATAGGCAAACCCAACCAAAAACATACTGTTGTCCTGAAGCCTGATTTCTTGGGAGTCCATGAGATAAAATACAAAAATGGGATCTGTCAGAGAGAGCAACAGTTGGCACCTTTTGATGTCATGGATTGGATTGAGTCTGGTACAGATATGCACCAACCTTTTATCTTCAACCTGCAAGACAGGATTCATTGGATCAAAAAGGTCAAAGCTGGAGAGGAGTTGCAATAGAAACTTGAGATAATGGAGCCGCTTCAGTTTATTAGATGGGGCCTCAGGAAAGGCTATATTTTATATCAACTTTCCATGTAAGAGAAATAAAACAGGTTGATATGAGAAGGCAGGGATCTCTATTTTTTTAGGAAATATTGCTATGGCTACAGAAATCATGTGCTAAAACTAAATCTTAGCTTTCATACATGACCAACAATAGTCTTCAAATCGGAGCTTCGAAGTAATTGACTAAATAATAACATATGGGAGAGGAGATTTTGTTGAATAGATATGTATAAAGAGACATAGATTAGCAACAAACTCTTCTAAATTTCTCTTGAAATAAAAAACTAGTGGCAGCAGCATTCACTGTTTCAAAAAACCAAAAAACCAGGAGCAACATATGAAGCGACACATAGTAATATATGCAGTAGCCTTCATGAATCGTCGGTATTCTATATAGAATGCGATCATTTGATGGCAGAAAAATAACAGGAAGAGAGATTGCAGTGTACAATTCTTCTAGGAAATAGGTTTGTAATTATTATTTTCTCCTCATTCGTATAGTCAACAGGAAAGAATAGCTCACCGACAGACTAAGCCTTGGACGTGTATGAATTGTTGAGACGTGGTCAGAGTAGTTGACACCAAAAACATTTGTTGTGACACATCCATCCTCTGTAGCTGGCCACCTACATTAGCACACCAGCCACAGCTCTAGCTGCAAGAATCCCAGAAAAATACCTACACACCAAAGTAGCCAACTACCATGATTAACGGACATACTCGGATAGGGCCCAAATCAGACAAATAGGACAGAGTACACGACCAATCTGAAGATAATATGGACAAAAAATAACAACAGGACTAAAATTGGATAAACGGACGTGCCTATCCAGAAGACATTTTCACATATGGTGTTCAGGAATAACATCTGAGCAGCTCGAGCACGGAAGCCGGCATCTTAGTTTTTCTTGAGAAGATAAATGTTTAGTAAATGGAGGCCAGATGCAAATATCCTAGATAACCAAAGAATCAGTTATAAAAGTTCAGTTTAAGATAGTACAATGATGTAGCATCTAAATAAAATCTCCTTGTAACACCATATGCTCAGCTGACTTATTTTCCGGCAGCAAAAAATCTATAAATCGCTTCAGCAAGCTATATTCACAACACCTAGCGACTGGAACCATTTCTGCTTGGTGCATTGAGCAGAATCTAAGAATTCCAAATGCTTAACAGAAGCACATGGTGTCTATTCCAACTTATTCGTTAGAGCCAGCTCAGGGCACTCCAACCCCAAACTGCGTGACGAGATTCGCTAGTTCCAGAATTTCATTATCTAGAGAAAACAATTCGAGAATCTAAAGCAACGGCTGAAGTCATGCTACACCATAAGTCCTCAAAGCAATGTCTAGTACATCTACAGATGTCCGACTTTCCTCGCAAGCACCAACCCCGGGAAAGCGGGGGACGGGATCGGATCGGTTTACCTCTCCTTGCACTCCTGTATGTTCTTCATGTGGGAGCGATAGTGGTTCTCGGTGAACTTCTTGGCGGCGGCGACGCGCTCCATGGTGGGGGTGGAGGCCTCCCCCTTCCCCTCTGCCTCCTCTGCAACCCTCGATCTGGATGGGGTCTGTCCATCAGGTCAGCAATAAAAAAGGGGAACAAAGAAAACGTACAAAACCGAAAAGAACATGGAGATCATGAACCGGGACTTATCTAGACCATGGAGCTGGGCAGCGAACCCTCCTCCTCCACATCCACCCCTCTTCCCGCTCCCCTACAGCTCCAGATCGACGACGACGCTCTCATCCTGGCGGGCCGAGATCTGGCGCCCCTAGGGCTCGACGTGGTGCGCGGGGCGAGCCTGCAGGGAGCACCAGGGTGGCTTGGCCTTGCATAGAGCTCGGAGACGGCGTGCGAGACGTGGTGCAGGGGGCGAGCCTACAGGGCGCACTGGGCGGCGGCGCATAGAGGGGTCTCTGGCACGTGAGCGGAAAGAGGCGGAAGCGGCAGGGAACCTGACGAGGATGGCGAGCTGCAGCCTTCATCGAGCTCATGTACGGGGAAGGACAAGATCGTATCTAGGTGGAGGTTGAGAGATCGCGTATGGTGGCGCAGGCGGGTGGTTGAGAGGAGAAGAGGGAGAGGGGCATGCGTGAGCCGTGACCTAGATAAAATTTCGGGCCGGGTTTTGTCTCCCGCGGTCGCGGCGCAATCTAAAACGTCTGGTGACGAGACCAACTTCAGAACGCGCAATTTTAGTTCCAAATTTCAGTGGGTGAGGAGTGAGTTCTGTACGTTGGATCCATCTATTGTCGACGGTTATGATTCGTTTTCGTAGGCTGATCCGTGGGTAGCAAACTTTCTGTATTCTGATTGGCTGGACCTAAGGAGTCAACACCATATACCGATACTATAAGAGTTTAGCAAGAATCGCGACATAGTTTGTAATATTGTGCACCATGGGACAGCAAACAATGTTAAACGACGAAGTTTTCCTTTTTCGTCGCAAAAAAACCAATTTCCATTTTCCAAGTGCAAAAAAGGGTGTTTTGTGAAGCAACCACCAAATGAAAGTTTCAAAATGGTACCAACAAATTTTTCAAAAATACTAGACCACCTTACATGGACAAATATCCCAACTAGGGTATCTCAAACCTTTCCGTCCATCCCTGGCAAAAAGGACAAATTCCTGCCGAATCGGTAGGAAGTGGGTCCGATTTGAACTACAGGTACATTATGTGATGCCCATTATTTTTTGAAAAAAATGATTTTTAGACTCACAATATGCTATTTCTTCAGAGATCTAATGCAAGTTTAGTGAGGCTCATCCCCTATCTAAGAACCTTCATGCCCGCCGTTTTGACCATAGTTTGAAACGGGCATAAAAAATTCAAAAACGGTCCGATCAATGCAAATCCTTCGCATGGTGTCTTATTATGTGACATAGTTGTAAGGAAAAATGCCAAACTTGGTATATTGCAAGTGTCTCAAAAAAACCTTCTCAGAAATGACCTATCATGTTCGAGGTTTCATGGCTTTCGGGCCAAACGACCAATGTTATGGCCAGAATTGCGGCATAGCTTGTGATAATGTACCCATATTATGCACACATATGTATCATGGGATGGCGAACAATGTTGCAGGAGGAAGTTTTTCTTTTCATCGCACGGAAAAACCATTTTCCATTTTTCGAGCACAAAAAACGGGGCGTTTTGTGAAGCAACCACCAAATGAAAGTTTCAAAATGCTACCACCCCATTTTAAAAAACTAATAGGCTACCTTACATGGACAAATGTACTAACTGGGGTATCTCAAACCTTTCTGTCCACCCCTGACGAAAAAGACAAATTCCTGCTGAATCAGGAGGAAGTGGGTCCAATTTGATCTACAGGTACATTATATGATGCCTATTATTTTTTGAAAAAATGATTTTTAGACTCACAATATGCAATTTCTTTGGAGATACAATGCAAGTTTAGCGAGGCTCATCCCCTAGCTAAGAACCTTCATGCCTACCATTTTGACCATAGTTTGAAACGGGTATAAAAAATTCAGAAACGGTCCGATCAATGCAAATCCTTCGCGTGGTGTCTTATTATGTGACATAGTTGAAAGGAAAAATACCAAACTTGGTATATTGCAAGTGTTTCAAAAAAACCTTTTTAGAAATGACCTATCATGTTCGAGGTTTCATGGCTTTTGGGCCAAACAACAAATGTTATGGCCATAATCGCGGCATAGTTTGTGATAATGTTCCCATATTGTGCACACATATGTATCATGGGATGGCGAACAATGTTGCAGGAGGAAGTTTTTCTTTTCATCACACGGAAAAACCATTTTCCATTTTTCGAGCGCAAAAAACAAGGCGTTTTGTGAAGCAACCACCAAATGAAAGTTTCAAAATGCTACCACCCCATTTTTTAAAAATAATAGGCCACTTTACATGGACAAATGTCCCAACTAGGGTATCTCAGACATTTCCGTCCATCCCTGGCGAAAAAAACAAATTCCTCCCGAATCAGGAGGAAGTGGGTCCGATTTGATCTACAGGTACATTATATGATACCTATTATTTTTTGAAAAAAATGATTTTTAGACTCACAATATGCAATTTCTTCAGAGATACAATGCAAGTTTAGCGAGGCTCATCCCCTAGCTAAGAACCTTCATGCCCGCCGTTTTGACCATAGTTTGAAACGGGCATAAAAATTCAGAAACGGTCCGATCAATGCAAATCCTTCGCGTGGTGTCTTATTATGTGACATAGTTGCAAGGAAAAATACCAAACTTGGTATATTGCAAGTGTCTCAAAAACCTTCTCAAAAATGACCTATCATGTTCGAGGTTTCATGGCTTTCAGGCCAAACGACAAATGTTATGGCCATAATCGCGGCATATTTTGTAATAATTTTTCCATACTGTGTACGCATGTGCATCTTGGGATGGCAAACAATGTTGTAGGAGAAAGTTTCCTTTTTGTCGCACGAAAAAGCCGTTTTTCATTTTCCGAGCGCCAAAAACAGGGCGTTTTGTGAAGCAACCACCAAATGAAAGTTTGAAAAGGCTACCATTCTGTTTTTAAAAAATACTAGACCACCTTACATGGACAATGTCCTAACAGGGGTATCTCAAACCTTTCTATCCACGCCTCGTGAAAAAGACAAATATCTGCCGAATCGGTAGGAAGTAGGTCCTATTTGAAATACATGTACATGATCTGGTACTCGTGATTTTTTGAAAAAATCATTTTTAGACTCACAATATCATGTTTCTTCATAGACTCAATGCAAGTTTAGCGAGGCTCAAGCCCAAAATTTTGAATTTCAACCCCTACTTTCAAAATTATATTTTGAATTATGATATTATCCCTACTATGGACTAATGTGAGATTAGTAAATCCACTATTTTAAAATAATAAAACTAATGATAATTAACAAACTAACAGGATATACTGAATTTTATAAAAATTTAGGTACAAAAATTAATTCATTTGGACTTCTTATGAAAAAGATACAAAAGAATTAAAAATATAGAATAAGGAAAAAAACTTTCCTAAATGAACCACCCAAGCTGAAACGGACCTTATCTACCATAATCCAAGGCCCAGTACGGGGAGTCTGTCTGCCAAGGCCCAAGCCCAACCAAAGATGCATATTCATAAACGTGTAGTGCAGTTCTAGTACCAAACAGAAGAAGTAGCCCAATGGTTATGCACGCATGTTGCTTGTAGGAGGTCCCCCGTTGGTTGTCATCGTTAATAAATGAGTAAGGTCGTGGGTTCGATCCCTGGAGCCACATCTTTTTTGAATTATTTTCTAAACAGCGAGTCCAGTTGGTTAGATCAGTGGTGATATGATGACTAGTGAGCAGAAGTAAAACATCAACTGTGGTGTAGTCTGTTGGTTGTCATCGTTAATTAGTGGGCAAGGTCGTGTGTTCGATTCCTGGAAAGGCACCTTTTTTTGATTTATTTTCTAAAGAGCGGTCTAGTTGGTTAGATCGGTGGTGGTTCATGGTGTAAGTGGGTAGGCCTACATGCCAAGTAGATTGACATATAGATTTACATATATACGACAATTGACATATAGACATGCCACGTAGACATAATTGGTGATGTGGCCAACCAGTTAATTCAATATATCATATTTTGGATGATATGACAATTTAAATTGGTCATAATGGGGCATAAATAAGGATCTAAGTTGTATCCTAGAGTTTATGATGATTTATTATGCTGAAATTACGACGATTTTGACCAAATTGTTGTAATTCTATAGGATTTTGACCTCTCCAAACAGCCTATGACCATCTTGTGCGAAATCTTCATTCCTCGTCACTACGAGATGGTCACAAGTTAACATATTTCTTGTATTGGCATCAAGTGAAGGAGTTTGGATCAGGAACTTCATCACTGAGCTTGGTGTGGTTTCAAGTGCCTTGGACCCACTGGAGATATTGTGCGACAACACTAGCACCATAGCACTGGCTAAGGAACCAAGATATCATCCAAAGACCAAGCACATCAACCACCGTTTTCATATAATTCGAGATTATATAGCAGATGGAGATCTGAAGATTAGCAAAGTACATACGGATCTGAATGTCGCAGATTCGTTGACTAAACCTCTTCCACGAGCAAAACATGATCAGCACCTTAATGCCATGGGTGTTAGATTTTTGCCAGATGTAAACTAGATTATTGACTCTAGTGCAAGTGGGAGTCTGTTAGAATTATGCCCTAGAGGCAAGAATAAAGATGTTATTATTATAATTCTTGTTCATGATAAAGTTTATATTCCATGCTAGAATTGTATTAAGCGGAAACTTTGATACTTGTCTGGTTTATGAACAACACTGTGTCCCTAGTACGCCTCCATGGACTAGCTCATTGATTAATGATGGCTAAGGTTTCCTAACCATAGACATGAGTTGTCGGTTAATAATGACATCATGTCATTAGGAGAATGATATGATGGACATACCCAAATTAAGCAGAGCAATTAGATCGTGTCATCGTGTTCATCTTTGCGAAGCTTTTTCTTATGTCCAGTATTGTATTCCTTAGACCATGAGATAATACAACTCCCTGGTATCGGAAGAAAGTTTTGAGGTCATCAAACATCATCCTATGTGAGGGTGATCATAAAGGTGTCTCTCAGGTGATCGGAAAGTACTTGTTGGGTTATATGTATCGAGATGGAATTTGTCCCTCCCGAGTCGGAGAGATATACTTCGGGCCTACTCGATAATCGATATCAACACTGCTTGCAAGCACGTGGTTAATGAGTTAATCACAAAGTGATATCAGATTACAGAATGAGTAAAGTACTTTCTGTGAACGAGATTGAACTAGGTATGCCGATACCAACGATCGAATCTCGGGCAAGTAAAATATCGCGTGACGAAGGGAATACATATATGGGATTAATTGAATCCTGGCATCGTGGTTCATCTGATATGATCATCTATGAATATGTGGGAGTCAATATGGGTTTCCAGATCCCGCTGTTGATTATTGATAGAAGATCATGTCTGCATATTCTCGAACCCGTAGGGTCACACACTTAACGTGCATCGACGCTAGGATAGAATGGACAATTGGTTTATGAGTTTTTGTTCGGAGTCTCGGATGAGATCCAGGACATCACGAGAGGTTTCGGAATGGTCCGGAGAATAAGATTCATATAAAGGAAAGTAGTTTTTGGATTTCGGAATCGTTTTGGAGTTTATCGGTATTGTACCGGAAGGTTCTAGAAGGTTCCGGAGTGGGACCAACATGGGCCCACTTGTCGGAGGCCTGCGTGGGCCTAAGGGGGAGTGCCCTGGCCGCTTTGGGGCAGGGGCACAAGGCCCGAAAGGCCCAGCCGGCCAGCCCTAGGGGAAACCCTAGGGGGAACCCTTCTAGAAGGAAGGGGAGGCTTGCCCCCCACTCCACCCTTGGGGCCGCCGCCCTAGGGCTTGGAGGAGGGGCCAAGGGGGCCGGCCAGCCCCCTATATAAGGAGGGCAGGGGCACACCCTCCCCCTCCCACTCCTTCAACCCTAGCCGCCCTGCTGCCCCTCCACCTCTCTCTCTCCCGATTGCGCGTAGGCGAAGCCCTGCTGCAGAAATTCTCCACCATAAGCATCACGCCGTCGTGCTGCAGATCAATCTATCTCTCCACCACACTTGCTGGACCAAGGAAGGAGGAGACGTCGCGGCACCGTACGTGTGCATCTCTCGGAGGCGCCGCCACTTGCGGCGTAGGATCAGATCGGATCGCGAGGAGGAGACGGCGAGTACGACTACATCAACCACGTTCTGTTGAACATTTCCGCTGTGCGATTTCTTCAAGGGTATGAAGATCTCATCTATGTCTCTTGTTGATTGCATCTCCTGGATTAGATCTTGGCTTTCTTGTTCGCATCCGTAGAAAAATTTTATTTACTATGCTGCAAAACCCTTCATAATAGAGCAAGGAATAGTTGGTATACCTGGATCACCAAGTTTATTTGGAACCTTACCATTGAAGGAATAATTAGCAAGTAGAGTAGAAATCTCCTCATTAGGAATCTTCCTTTTATTAGAGACAATATCCTTCATATACTTTGAATAAGGAGGCAACTTAATAGCAACAGTCAAAGGAATTTGTAATAATAAAGGTTTCATCCACTCACAAAACTTGTTGTAGTGTTCTTCCTCCTTTGACTTGTGTTTCTTACCTGGAAAAGGCATAGGTTTCTGCACCCAAGGTTCTCTCTCTTTACCATGTTTATTAGCAATAAAATCTTCCTTAGTGTACCTAGTGTTCTTAGTGTGCTTCTCAGGTTCTTCCTCACCTTCTTCCTTATCAGGAGACTCATTTTTATCATTACCACTCTCAGTTTCAGCATCAGAGACAGATATACTATTAGGATCTACAGCAGGTTCAAGTGGTTCCTCAATTTTCTTATGTTTCTTTTTCTTCCTCTTACGAGGACTACCACTATCTTCACCTTGTTGGGAATCCTGCTCTATTCTTTTAGGGTGTCCTTCAAGATATAAAGGATCTTGAGTAGCTATACCACTCCTAGTTCTAATTCCATAAGCATGTTTATCTCCTGAAGCATTAACTAGCATATCCTTTTGCACCTTAGCAAGTTGATCAAGTTGAGTTTGAACCATTTGAAAGTCTTTACAAAGCATTTTAGTATCATTATAAGTTCTTTGCACAATATCTTTCAACTCATGAATAACTCTAGATTTTCCAATAAATGATTCTGAACTTGTTTATTAAAATACCCTTGCTTAACAATAAATATGTCAAGTTCCTCTAAACATTGATCAGGAGGCTTACCATAAGGAATATCACCTTCATCAAAGTGTTGGAGAGAGTGTACCTCAATAGTAGATGAGTGGGGAATTGTCCTGCATAATTCTTCTATAGGAGGTAGATTCTTCACATCTTCAACTCTAATGCCTTTCTCCTTTAGACACTTCTTAGCATCCTTCATCACTTCATCATTTAATGCAATAACTCCCCTCTTATTTGGTGTTGGAACTGGTTCAGGCATAACTGGTTCAGGGGTAATAGGCTCAGTTGCATTCATCTCAGTTGAAGTCCAATCATCATAATTCTTGCTTATCTTAGTCATTAATTCTTCAGCATCTGTAGGAGTCCTTTTCCTGAAAACACAATCAGCAGAGCTATCTAGGTAGGTCCTAGAATCATCAGTTAGTCCATTATAATAAATATCAAGAAGCTCATTCTTAGGCAATGGACATCTAGGATGTGCATGAATCAAGGCACAAAATCTTTTCCATGACTCGGGCAATTTCTCTTCTTCTCCCTGTTTAAAATCAAAAAGTCTCTGCAAAGCAGCATGTCTAGCACTGGGAGGAAAATATTTCT
This sequence comes from Avena sativa, assembly GCA_916181665.1. Taxonomy (NCBI): domain Eukaryota; kingdom Viridiplantae; phylum Streptophyta; class Magnoliopsida; order Poales; family Poaceae; genus Avena; species Avena sativa. Next base: position 80,516,249 of record OV702299.1, on the reverse strand, counting down.
GGAAGAAAGAAGCAATCAAGAAATCAGGGCTATCAATGGAACCAGGAGGTAATCTATTAAACCAAGCCCTAGCTTCTCCTTTTAGTGAAAAAAGGGAAGATCTTAGCAACAAAGTACTTGCGCATCTTGAAATCATCAGAGAATAAAGCACTCATAGTAGAAAGCTCATTCATATGAGCCACAACACTCTTATTTTCAGTCCCACAAAAAGGTTCTTTCTCAACAATATCTAAATAAGATAAATCAAGAGAGAAATCATAATCTTCATCTTTAATATCTATGGGAGAAGTGGCAAACTTAGGATCAGAGGACATCTTAGGCATAATAGTACGTCTAGCAAGGAGACTCTTAATAGCACTAGTACCATGTGTGTTTCGGCACTCTTCAACAAAATTATCGGTGAACTCAATGTAACCATCATTAATGGCATAACTCTCAATAGCCTCAGGTGAGCTAACAGGTGTAACAGTGTCTTCACTAGGAGTTTCGGTATTTCCTAGACTAGCCATAGTAGAATCTAGAAAAGGACCTAATGAACCACTCGCATCAAGCACAGTAGAAGTAACATCATGAGCATCAAAATCAGTTTCAGACTCAGCAGTAGTAGCAGTGTGTGTAGCATGAGTATGTGGCGGTGGTGTGACAAGCTTACTTATAATAGACGGTGAATCAAGAGCAGCAGAGGTGTTTAGGATCTTGTAGTGGATTATAAAATAGGGAACTTTCCATCACGAGACTTCCCCATGATGAAAGGAGTAGCAGTGAACAATAATAGATCCAAGTGAACTTACAAATAAAGCTATGGTCCGGCAACGGCGCTAGAAAATAGTCTTGATGACCCACAAGTATAGAGGATCACAACAGTCTTCGCGGGTAGTATTACCCTATTTATTGATTCGACACAAGGGGAGCCAAATAATACTTGCAAGCCTTAACAACTAATTTGTCAGTTCAGCTACACCTGGAAATATTTCTTGCTCACAGAAGTTTATCAGTAGCAACAACAAAGCAACAACAACAGTAACAGTAACGGTAACAGTAGGATTCGAGTGTGGTAGGCATAGGGATGGATGGACGTGCGTCGCATGGACGAGTCTAAACATGTAAATTCAAGCTCTAGGGCATTGTAGATAAATAATAACAAGCACCCAAGTACTAAACAATCCTAGGCATGTGCTCCAAATATAGTCATGCATGCTCGCTATGAGAACTTGCACAACATCTTCTGTCTAGCCAGCCCATGGCAGCGGGGCCTCTAGGGAACTACTGGAAATTAAGGTGCTCCTTTTATAGAGCACCGGAGCAAAGCATTAACACTCTGTGAACACATGTGATCCTCACACCATAGCCATCCCCTCCGGTTGTTCCAATTATTGTCACTTTGGGTCCTTTGGATCCGGACAATGATATGTGTACACAACTTGCAGATAAGATCACAAACAATACTATCATAATGATTCAGTAATAAGTTCAGATCTGAGATCATGGCACTCGGACCCTAGTGACAAGCATTAAGCACAACAAGTTGCAACAAAGTCAAATAGCACTAATAGAGATACTAGGCAATATGCCCTAACAGATCTTATTCGATTACATGATAGAACTCATCTAGTCCCTACCATCCCCAAGCCTATAGCGGGGGATTACTCACTCATGGATGAGGGAAACATTGGTGGTTGATGGAGATGCGTTGGTGATGACGATGGCGATGATCCTCTCCAAACTCCCCGTCCAGACAGGGTACCAGAACGGAGTTTCTGGATCCAAATCTTGGTTTCTGGTGGCGGCGGCGGAGCGGAATTCTTTCTAGAAAACTATCGACCCCCCCCTCGGTTTTTAGGTCAAAAGGCAACTTATAGGCGCAGAAGGAGGCCGAGGAGCTCCCTGGGGTGGCCTCACCCCCTCCAGGCGCGGGGTTAGGTGGGCCCGCGCCTGGGGTGGGTCTGGGCCCCCCAGGCCCCCTCTCTGTCTTCCCTTCTGGCTTCGTGGATCTTCTGGTGAAAAATAGTTTTTGGCATATTTTTCGGGTTTTTCGTGATAGTTGATTTTCTGCACAAAAACAAGAGACCAAGGTAATTCTCCTGAAAACAGCGCCAGTCCGTGTTAGTTGTATCCAGATCACACAAGTATAGAGGAAAAAATAGCAAAGTGTTCGAGAAAGTAGATACGTTTTGGACGTATCACACATACAGAAAACATAGCATAGTGGCAATCAGCTTGTCCCTCATACAATAGCAATATAGATGCATAGGACACCTTCAAAGTTCACAAGGGTGACTAGAAACAAATAGCACAAGAACAAGTTATATCACAATACGCATCAATCAATAAGCTTTGGAACTGTGGTGACCCAGCATACCACTGCATGATGTAGTACACTATAGTCGTTGACATAACACCAATGAAACACCGTTTACTAGTATTACATCCCTCGGAGTGGTACAACAAAAACACAGCAGGTCCAAGACATGACTATATGTTACAACTCAACTCTTTACAGAAGATTTAGAGAACACTTTAGGTTAAAGAGAGAGAAAGAAACTTCTTATAAAGAAGAATCAGAAATAAACAACTCAAAAACTATCATACTAATAAGACTAGTATCTGAACTATTGGTCTGGCATTGCTGCTATTGCAATACACTATAGAAATAGGTTCTGTGGCTAGAGATTATATTCCTATCTAATCAGTAACTTCGTCTTTACTTGAGTTGATGTATATGTTGACTTTCTTGACTTGATTGAAGAACTTTAGCTTTTGAAGATGATTCCTGGAGCATATCTGGATGTAGACGTCGTCTTAATGGCTTCAGAATCTAGCAAGGGTTAAGAAGATATGTGGAGTACGAGCGTACTCAGCAAGTTCACTAAAAAGGAGTGTTTGATGCACTATATCTATAGCCACGGACCGTAGGTCGTAGGCAATGCAAGTTTTCGTAAACATCTCTTCAAAGGTTGCTTTTATGCTGAAAAGATATGTCCGTCAGCCTTCACGGGTTTACCAGAACTTTCATGGAGTTCCTTTCCCGCAGCGTTCGCAGCTCCTTCCCGGAACAGGGAGTAACAAGTTACAGTTCTTACACTCTGCGGAGGTGCGTTACTTTACCCATGAGAGATCTTAGCCTTGTTGCACAACCAAGACATGACCTTGTCCATACTTCCTTGGTATGGGGCACAGTCTAAGATCCAAGCCAATCACTGCCCCCTTCGCGACCCCCCATGCCTCCTTGGTGTACACCATTCCCACCCATTGAATTACGGCAATGGTTTGTACATACCGTTAGATGCCAAAACTATCGTGGGACGTTGAGGGTTCCCACCCATATGCTGCATATCCTATACGAATTACCAATTAATATGCACGCTACGAGTGATAACAGCCACGACCTGCACATTCGGCTACATGCGAGAGGAAGAAGATACAGCTGACTTCTCTGTCCCATTCCAAATCTCATGGTTAACGTGTGATATACGGCGCAAGAATCACTGGCGACATTGGTTGTTAAGTCCTAGGTAATATGTTCCTTTACCACCGGAACTTTCATAGTAGGTTATTACCTCATGATAAATAACCTATAATCATATTATTATGAAAATAGTGTTTTCTGACCTTTTTCAAATGCAGGTGATGACAACACTGGATTTGCAAAATACTTTACAGAAAATAAACAAAGGACATGAGCAAGTGTGAGCTTGCCTTTTGTGATTGCAACATTATGCACTCATGGTCTTCGAGACAATATAAGATCCAATATCTGAAATCAGCATCATTGGTCCGGTAAGGACTAATGTTTAAAGAAGCAATATGCAATTATGCATAAGTAATGCTATGCATTTTGTAAAATTCCCAAAGTGAATCCCCAATGCCTTGGATGAAGTGAATTTAGGTGATTCTTTTTAAGAGTTGGTTTATCTTCAAATTTTACTTTATAAGTAATGACCTTTGTAAGGAACTCAAGGTTAACAATTCAACATATACAAGTAAAGTATAAAATAATGTGTTTATGGTTAATTTTAATTTGGTGACTATTGATAAACATCCTTGGGAATTGGGTTGTTAAGAGTTGAAGAACTTATTATGAGATTATTGTTTGGAAGTGGCAAAAAGAATAACATTTGAAGGAAAGATTTCCTTTTTAAGGTTTAAACAATCTTTATTGTTAATAGAACGTGATCAATGTCTTTTGGTGTTTGATGGATTAGTTTGGACTTGAGCTGCTTCATGTTTTAATTGAAATAGCTTCATGTTTGATGGATTAGTTTGGACTTATTGTTAATGATTTATGCTTAAGTTTTATTATAAATCTTAGTTATGGTTTAGAACTTTAGTAATTAGATTTTAAGGTTTTAATATCTCTAGATAAATATAATTATTTCTTATTTAAGTAATGTTTTTAAAGAATTTTCAAAACAGGTAATAGACAAGGATTTATTACTTTAAAATATTAAAAGCTTTTCTAAAAATATATTTGATATTTTTCTATTGTAATATATTTATTCAAGACCTTAAAAATGATTTTTATTTATTTTTAAGTATTATTTTTATGTTTATAAAATTATGTAAAGGATTAAATGTATTTAAATATTTACTTCAAATTTTATTTATAAAAGAGCTGAGTTAGTATTTTTATAAAATAGTGGATTTATTTTTATACACAAAAATGATTTTTATTTATTTTTAGTATTTTCTCTTATTTTATAAGATTTTGCTTAGGAGGTAATGGTGTTAATATTTATTTGCATTTTATTTAACTTAAACTTGTAATGTTATATCTTTCTGAGATAAATATTTTTTTGTGAGCATTTGGACATATTATAAATAATTTTAGAATTTTCTTTATTTTTGTCTAGGACTGAAATAAGCTTAGGGGTTCGTTGGTAAGTTTTTATTTTACTTGTTTAATATTTTATTTTATTTTTCTACTAGGCTAAGTTCATGATCCAACTAGGACAATAGACCGACCTGGTCCAATCCGACCCAAATAGTTGGGCCAACCTTAGCCCAACACCCCGTCTCTTCCTCATCTCACACACACACACATCGTACCCGCATATGCACGAACCTTTCCTCTCATCCTCTGCTCGCTTGCGATGCCGACGCCGCCAGCACTAGTGCCGCTTCGGCCGGTCGTCGGCCAACTCCGGCACTGCCACCTGCCGACGAGGACCCAGCTCGCTCTCCTCCTTTAATCTATGTCTCCTCATTGCCGCTCTGCTTTCCCCATATGCGCCCCCGCGAAACCCTAGCCGTGGGGTTAGGCTAGGTCGCTGGCGTGACTTCGCTGGCCCTCGATGCCCCTGCTGCTACTCGAGGAAGACCAGGACTTCCTCTTCCTCGACCCCGACACCAGCGGGAAGGTACGTAGGTGCAACCCCGGTGTTCCCCTTCTCCTGATGCCTGTGAAAGAGCGCTGTCAGCGTAACCCCGGCACCCGGTGCTTTCCCTGATTCAGTGATGGTGTTGGGCAAGAGTTGCTCCATGGCTTCGTCAAGCCAATGCTCCAGGTGCTCGGCACCCACGGTGAGCTCCAATTCTTTGCGACCAACCCCTGTGCTGATGGCTAGGATCCATGATTCGGTTATCATTCTTTTCTACCGATCTGTTGCTAGTTATGGTTCCTTACTTTGGATGAGTAAAGCTTTCGTGGCCCCTGTATTAAATCTGTAAAACGAAGTTTGGGATGTTCTGAACTAGGTGGTTACTGAATCTTTGATTCGATAAAATGATTATTAAGTAGAGTTACTGATTCTTGGGAATATGATGTGAATTTGTTTGAGATGATTTTCTCTATTGTTGCTTATTGGATAAGATTGGCAACATGACAGTAGAGATTTATTTATTTCCTAACTATTCTGTTAGGAAAATGATGCAAGGATTTAGCTTGTTTGATTATAGATGGTATATAGACATGGAATTTGCTGATGTGGCTAAAGTAATCTTTTAATGATCTTTGGTGCTTGGAATTTGCTGTTGTGGTGCCTCAGTTGAGTGTGCACAGCAGCAAGGCAATCTATGCATGAGCTGTTGTGGTAATCATTGGTTCATGTACTTATTGGATCTGATTCATCTATCGTGAGTGTTGAGTATAAAGTGGAATTGTTATCTCTAAGTCAGGTCCAATGCCAAATAACACTGTAATAAACACATATATTGAGCTTGTCATCTTATCTAAACCAATGATGCAAAGCTGAGGTTTAGAAACATGTGCTAGTTTAATATGACCTTATAATGATTCCTGGGCTACTTGATTAAGAAGATGATTGATATGTCAATCCTATTTGATTGTATATGCTCTGAAAATCTATCTCTCTGAGGATGTGGTGATTTATTAATTTTAGTGGCTTCCTATGCTGTGAGATTAATACCGTGGAACCCAATTGAAGGGTGCACAGTAACATATCCATAGTGAGTAGGATTACTGCTATGTTGATGAATCTACATGGTCAAAGATCACTAGCTCTTGATGATCATTGTGTGCAATATGTTCTAGCCTATGGTGCAAAGGCTGAGGCCATGATTTGGGTAGGAACAAATATTATGATGTGGTAAGAAACCTCTAGGAAGAATCTACATAGAATTTTCTATGCAGTTCTGAGAGGAAAACTATCCTCCTAATCCCCCTAGACAAGCTCTAGTTGCAGGGAGTTGAATAGAGATTGATTTGTAGTACCCCTTACTCCCATTAATTCTATTGGTCAGAAAAAACAAAAGTATATGATTGCATGAGCTGGGTATGCTCCTACTGGATCTACCTGCTGCTCTTCTTTGGCTTGCTTGACTGGAACTTGAGCTTCTTGATCTGCTAATGTGTAACTGCTCCATTCTTATCCTAGTACAACTGTCCTCCCCTTCCTCCTCATTCCACTATCCAGCTCCTACTGTTGTGGCCTGGTCTTTATTTCTCCTTGTCCTAGCTCTAGGATGGATCCTGGGGGCAACCAGAGCTAAGGTGTGATGGTTTGGTGGAAGGATTTATTGTTCTAGTTGATGAAGCTGGATAGATCAGTGATGAACTGATGTTGGGATGTGGTTGTTTATGTGTAAAAGCTTGGGAGTTCTAGTGCAAATAAATGAACTGGGTGTAAGGAGTAGCTAGCAGCAATGAGCTGCTACGGCAGGTTCCTTTTTATCTTCCCCTGATGTGATCCTGTGTTTGACAGCACGCCAGCATGCAGTGACTAAGCTTCTAGCTTGTTTGTTGTGTCTTGTGGATAAGATCAAGTGAAGATAGATCTTTTGTTGGTATTACTGTTTTGACTTTTATCTTTTACTAATTTGGTGAAACTTGCCCCTTCCTATGATGCATAAGCTTGAGGCAAAAATCTAGATAAGAACATATTTCACATTGGCCCCTCTTATTTAATACTACTCAATGATGAGGCAAAGCAATGAATTACATTGCTAAACCTGAGAGTACCTTAAAACCCCATAACCTCCTATTTTGCATTTCTTTTGTTTGTTTTTTGTGCTTGCAGGGAACAGGATCAGGAATATAAAGAGAGGATTTAGAAGATGAAGAAAATGAAGATGAATTTAGTTTTAAGTTTTTCTTTATTCTTTTGTAATCAATTTTACTTTTGTGAAATATAAAGCATTGTAATAAAGGAATTATTTTTATTTATTCATTCTTCTTTTGTAAAGAATATTGTATTGTTCAGTAAAATATACTAGTTTTTGTTTTCTTTTATAATGCATTTGCAAAAACAATGTAATATTTATATCTCCTTGTAATAAGAATCTTTTTAGTTATTTATTTATGTAATTCATTTTTTATATTTATTTGTTTTATAGTAGTGAAATTTTATTCTTTTATCCATTATTGTAATTCTTCATTTGTTTGGAACTTAATAAAAATAGTGTAATGTTTGTATTATTGTAATAAAATGATTCCTCTCTATTTCATTATCTTATTATCCCTTTGGTTCATAATTGTAAAGATAATATAATAATGTGTAATGTAAATAAGATTATTCTTTATCAATTCTTGTTTATTATTTCATTCTTGTAATATCATAATACATTACTCATTTACTCATTTCATTTTATTTAAATTTCAACTATATTTTCTATTTGAATAAAGGATTATACCTTGTTTATAAATAAGGGTTCACCTCTTATTTTCTATTACAATTTAGTTTCCAGTTATTATTCCATTTCAAATTCTTTTAGAACTCAGATTCATCAATTAAATATTCAAATTCGAATTGGCTTCCCCTAAAACACAAAAGCATAATAGAGGTCATGTCAAAATCCATCGCATCTGTCCTAATGTTTCCATCACAACAACAGAGATCTCGATCCCTCTATAGTTCCTTTAGTTTTGCGCGGAAATTCCCCGGATTTTCTTATGCATGAATGCAATGCACAACCCTGTGTCCTCTTTATTTCTAGGTGCTAATCCTGGGATGTTACAGACTCTCCCCCTTAAAATAAACTTCATCCTCGAAGTTCATACTCTTTTTTGTTTTGGAATGAGGAATTGTCTTGTGTTGGTTGATGTATTTCTCAACTTCATGGTAACCTCAAATGGGAATAATTATAGTATCCCCTATCCAGATCTGTTCCTTGAATTCCCATCATACTTGGTGATCTCCAACTTGTTGTCTCCAATACTCCATTGTTCTTTTTACTTTTATCCCTTAGGGATATGTCCACATTATGAACTCCTTAAATTTGGGTCTTTTCTTTAGTTCATTTTCCTAGTTAGGTATCCTAAGACAACTCCTTTACCTGATTATCGAACTTTCTTACCATTCTATATAAGGTCTAGGAAGTCTCACTAAAACAGGATTTTTAATTTTATTAGACAATAGTTGTGGTCAAAAGACTAAATTTTTTGTTTGTAATTGTATAGTTTATACTTATAGTCCTTCCGAGGATTGGTTTGAACACATTTAGTCCACACTCATCGGAATTTCTTGTTCCTCAACACATGTCCAATTGGATGTGCTCTATTCCCTCTTAAGGATCACTTAAGAGTTGCTTTCTCTAAAATTAATCTATTAGTATTAATATATTCTTTCACCTTCAAGCTTTTACCTTATGAAAATAAGTCTTAATGTTGTCATAGATTAGTACTTCTCCTCCAACCTCTACTCAGGGATTCAGATAACAACATTTCCAAAAATTATTGTTTACTCTCGCCCTTAGGGTTTACTAATAGTCTCTAAATTGCCTTTAGTAACCCTTGGCTTCATAATTAGAATGTTGGTCTTTGCTAAACTTATACTTTACCTAGTTAGGGTCTTATGAAATATTGTACGGTGTATCCACACAATTGTGGATCTCCGAAGCGAATCTTTCAACAATATTAGTCTTACTTACTATTTGGACATTTTCGCTTTGATCGGTCTGAATTCATGAAGAGTCTCGAAAGATAGTCGCTTTAATGTTTATACTCCTTCATGTCTTTCTTAAGTTAGGCCAAGTTTTGTGCTCTTTATGCAATTTTTAAGAAGATCTGGTTAACTAAGTTGACCAAATACCAGCTGCAGACAAGATACCAGCTGTGAACCATCCTAGGGTGTATGAATTTCCCTACGGTTCCCGACATACTATTGGCATTCTCTCTAAATTTTCAGAGCTTGAATACCATTTTGGTTCCAAAACTTCTTCTTTGCACTTATTCATGATACTTCCATGAACTTGGTACAACTACTTTATTAACTTCTTAGTAACATTACCTATTTTGAATGAACTTTAAGTTTATTACTTCTTGTTGCCCCACACATCTTCTACACTAATCTTCCTTCTTATTGCTTTTTAGTAATTATCTGAACTTGATCCATCCTTCAAATTGTGTTGATACTCCTTATACTTTGCTTCATTCTTCATGTAAGTCTTCATCTTGGCCTTTGAAAATCGTCACTCCCTTACACGAATTCCCATTCATATCTATGTCTATAGCATCAAGTAGTAACTGGATGTTGCAACATGCATTTGCACATCAAGTCAAACTTCATGTACAGGTCTAGTCAATCAAGAAGATCCAAGAAAAACAAATAAATCCAAAGGTGGTACATATAACACACAATATTCTAAGCCCGAAATATAGTAGTTGAGTATAGTATCTCTAGAATTCAGGCTTAGTTGTGTAGTATATGACACCTCCTCATATATGTTTGCATCGTGATACTTAGCACATAGGGTCAAACTATTCTTTGCATCATAAATTTACTCAAATTGCTCAATTACAACAGGATAATTTTTAAGCAAAGTGGTCTCAATTTGATTTTGACTAAATTTTTGTAGCATTTTTGAAACAATTAACTATAACCATCCTTTACTCATTTAGTAAACTAACCTCACATGATCTCTCCAAACGACTAATAGGTTTCTTAAACCAGAGATTATTGGAATTTTCTAGCACCTATGAATTCTATCATAGTTCTATCATGCTATTTTCTTACTGCTACTTTAGAATGATTAACTAATTATTGGTCATATTTACACCTACATCATGGTTTCGGAGCTAATCTCACCATCATCTTGTTATGTACTACCTATACATCATGATTTAAGAGCTAATCAAACCATGATGACTTTGTTTCTCATACACCAATATTAATTTTTAACATAATTTTACTTCATCACGTAGAATCCTCAAGTAATTCCCAAATGATTACTACTCATTATAGCAAAATTTATCCTGATGATATTCATCATATTGTCTCTGGTTATCAATTAATAATAATATTTTACTACTCTTCTTAAATTCTATGGTTAGGCTATACCATTTAAACTACTCCAATTGATATCTTAAACTTGATCCTAATCTACTGTGAACAATTGGCTTTCCTACCATATCTTGGTGGTTTATGTCTCCTTCGAAAGACACTAAATAACATTGTACTGAGAAAAGATGGACAACTATTTCAAAGAAAAATGATTTATACATCTCATGACAAAATTATCCTCAAGTGGATACTCATCATAATTCATAAGAATATGTTGTTTAGATAAGATGGCTTCTATAGTCACTATCCAACCTACAGATCTTCCTAAAAGGGTTTTAATCCTAAGGACAAAGCATATGCTCCAATGCCAAGTGCGGTGACCCAGCATACCACTACATGATGTAGTACACTACAGTCGTTGACATAACACCAATGAAACACCGTTCAATAGTATTACATCCCTCAGAGCGGTAAAACAAAAACACAGCAGGTCCAAGACATGACTATAGGTTACAACTCAACTCTTTACACAAGATCCAGAGAACACTTTAGGTTAAAGAGAGAGAAAGAAACTTCTTATAAAGAAGAATCAGAAATAAGCAACTCAAAAACTATCATACTAATAAGACTTGTATCTGAACTATTGGTCTGGAATTGCTGCTATTGCAATACACTATAGAAATAGGTTATGTGGCTAGAGATTACATTCCTATCTAATCAGTAACTTCATCTTTACTTGAGTTGATGTATATGTTGACTTTCTTGACTTGATTGAAGAACTTTAGCTTCTGAAGATGATTCCTAGAGCATATCTGGATGTAGACGTCATCTTAATGGCTTCAGAATCTAGCAAGGGTTAAGAAGATATGTTGAGTACGAGCGTACTTAGCAAGTTCACTAAAAAGGAGTGTTTGATGCACTATATCTATAGCCACGGACCGTAGGTCGTAGGCAATGCAAGTTTTCGTAAACATTTCTTCAAAGGTTGCTTTAATTCTGAAATGCTATGTCCGTCAGCCTTCACGGGTTTACCAGAACTTTTATGGAGTTCCTTTCCCGCAGCATTCGCAGCTCCTTCCCGGAATAGGGAGTAACAAGTTGCAGTTCTTACACTCTGTAGAGGTGCGTTACTTTACCCATGAGAGACCTTAGCCTTGTTGCACAACCAAGACATGACCTTGTCCATACTTCCTTGGTATGGGGCCAGGTCTAAGATCCAAGCCAATCACTGCCCCCTTCGCGACCCCGCATGCCTCCTTGGTGTACACCATGCCCACCCATTGAATTACGACAATGGTTTGTCCAGACTGTTAGATGCCAGAACTATCGTGGGACGTTGAGGGTTTCCACCCATATGCTGCATATCCTCTACGAATTACCAATTAATATGCATGCTACGAGTGATAACAGCCATGACCTGCACATCCGGCTACATGCGAGAGGAAGAAGATACAGCTGACTTCTCTGTCCCATTCCAAATCTCATGGTTAACGCGTGATATACGGCGCAAGAATCACTGGCGACATTGGTTGTTAAGTCCTTGGTAATATGTCCCTTTACCACCGGAACTTTCATAGTAGGTTATTACCTCATGGTAAATAACCTATAATCATATTATTATGAAAATAGTTTTTCTAACCTTTTTCTAATGCAGGTGATGACAACACTGGATTTGCAAAATACTTTATAGAAAATAAACAAAGGACATGAGCAAGTGTGAACTTGCCTTTTGTGATTGCAAGATTATGCACTCATGGTCTTCGAGACAATATAAGATCCAATATCTGAAATAAGCATCATTGGTCCGGTAAGGACTAATGTCTAAATAAGAAATATGCAATTATGCATAAGTAATGCTATGCATTTTGTAAAATTCCCAAAGTGAATCCCCAATGCCTTGGGTAAAGTGAATTTGGGTGATTCTTTTTAAGAGTTGGTTTACCTTCAAAATTTACTTTATAAGTAATGACCTTTATAAGGAACTCAAGGTTAACAATTCAACATATACAAGTAATGTATAAAATAATGTGTTTATGGTTAATTTTAATTTGGTGACTATTGATAAACATCCTTGGGAATTGGGTTGTTAAGAGTTGAAGAACTTATTATGAGATTATTGTTTGGAAGTGGCAAAAAGAATAACATTTGAAGAAAATATTTCCTTTTTAAGGTTTAAACAATCTTTATTATTAATAGAATGTGATCAATGTCTTTTGGTGTTTGATGGATTAGTTTGGACTTGAGCTGCTTCATGTTTTAATTGAAATAGACCAAAGTTAACTATAAAAACATAAGTAGTTTATTATACATGATGTTTATAAGCTTTGAGACTAAAGTTAACTTTAAAAATAATAAATAAACTTAAGGTGTAATTTGTTTTGATTAGTCTCAAGTTTTTGATTTATGATAAGTATGACTAAGGTGTGGAATTATTAACTTTACATTTAAGTGAATGCTTAGATTAAACTTGTTTTGCTATTATGAAAATAACATGCAACTATTTAATGAAAGCATAATTTGGATGATGTTGTTAATGTGTTAGATTTAAAGTCATATTAACTATTATTTAGATGTTAAGATCCTCCCTTCTTAATATTAGTGAATGATGAATAAAATTATTTTAAAGATTGTGGTTTTGAATTTTTATTTAGGGTTTAAAAGAGTATTATAAAGTTAATGATTTATGCTTAAGTTTTATTATAAATCTTAGTTATGGTTTAGAACTTTAGTAATTAGATTTTGAGGTTTTAATATCTCTAGAGAAATATAATTATTTCTTATTTAAGAAATGTTTTTTGAAGAATTTTCAAAATAGGTAATAGATAAGGATTTATTACTTTAAAATATTAAAAACTTTTCTAATAATATATTTAATATTTTTCTATTGTAATATATTTATTCAAGACCTTAAAAATGATTTTTATTTATTTTTAAGTATTATTTTTATGTTTATAAAAGTCCATAAAGGATTAAATGTATTTAAATATTTACTTCAAATTTTATTTATAAAAGAGCTGAGTTAGTATTTTTATAAAATAGTGGATTTATTTTTATACACAAAAATGATTTTTATTTATTTTTAGTATTTTTCCTTATTTTATAAGATTTCGCTTAGGATGTAATGGTGTTAATATTTATTTGCATTTTATTTTACTTAAACAAGTAATGTTATATCTTTCTAAGATAAATATTATTTTTTGTGAGCATTTGGACATATTATAAATAATTTTAGAATTTTTCTTTATTTTTGTCTAGGACTGAAATAAGCTTAGGGGTTCGTTGGTAATTTTTTATTTTACTTGTTTATTATTTTATTTTATTTTTCTACTAGGCTAAGTTCATGAACCAACTTGTCCCATAGACCGACCTGGTCCAATCCGACCCAAATAGTTGGGCCACCTCAGCCCAACACCCCCTCTCTTCCTCATCTCACACACATACACACACACATTGTACTCTCATATGCACGAATCTTTCCTCTCATCCTCTGCTCGCTTGTGATGCCGCCGCCGCCAGCGCTAGTGCCGCTTCGGCCGGTCGCCGGCCAACTCCAGCATTGCCACCTGCCGACGAGGACCCATCTCGCTCTCCTCCTTTAATCTCTGTCTCCCCATTGCCGCTCTGCTTTCCCCGTATGCGCCCCCGCGAAACCCTAGCCGTGGGGTTCGGCTAGGTCGCTGGTGCGACTTCGCTGGCCCTCGATTGTAGGGGTTCGTAGCATGGAAAACAAAAAAATTCTACCGCATACAAACAAACAAGCCAAGATCTATCTACTAGATTGTAGCAATGAGTCGATGGAATAACTCACCCTCGAAGATTCCAAAGTGTTTAACGAGAGCGGATTCTCGTGGGTGATGTAGTCGTACTCTTGCCGATCTCAAGATCGCGTAGACGATCCTTCCGACGCTGCGTTCCGGCAGCGCTTCCGCAGTCGGTCACACGTTCGGTACTCGACGAAGACCTTCATCTCCCTTGTTCCAGCAGGCAGCGGAGGTTGTAGCACTCTCCTCGCGATTCCAGCAGCACAACGGCGTGGTACCGGAAGTAGAGGGGAGATCTCGCAAGGCTTCGCCTTAAGCCGGAGCGAGTATGGTGGAATATGAGAGAGAGCCTCGGCGATCTAGGGTTTAGACTCACCAAGGAGGAGCAAGGCCGGTGGCTAGGGTTTGCATAGCCGGCGGCGGCTTGCCCTAGGCGGCAGCAGCATGAGGTGGCGGCGCCGGCGGCTAGGGTTTGCGGGGCGTGGTGTTGCTTGCTTGGAGGGGCAGCCTTGCCCCTCCTTATATAGGTGGAGGGGGCGCGCCAAGGGGAGGGGAGTCCCTCCCCAACTCGGTCTCCAAGTGGGCCGGCGGTGGAGGGAGGGAACTCCTCCCCAAGTAGGTTTCCTACTCTCCCTCCACCTCACAAAATAGCCGTTTGACTTTTCAAATTGGCGTTTGACTTTTCAAACTAGGATTTGATTAAACCCTTTATTTTGTTCAGCGATGACACCTAGTACATGATGCAATCATTCCAAATTGTTATGACACATTCATGTATCCTTCCCCTCCGGAGTGCCAGACATTCCGAAACCTTCTAGAACATTCCTGATGAAAACACCGGAACCACTCTCCAACCCCGAAACAGGACTTTCCTTATATGAACTTATTCTCCGGACCATTCCGGATCTCCTCGTGATATCCTGGATCCCATCCGAGACTCCGAACAACATTCGGTCTCTTACTCATCATTCCATAAGTACTCAAACAACGTCGAATCCTTAAGTGTGTCTCCCTACGGTTCGTGAATTATGCGGACATGATCGAGACACTTCTCCGAACAATAACCAATAGAGGAATCTGGAAATTCATATGGCTCCCACATATTTCTACAATTACTTTGCAATCGAATGAACAACTTACATACGATACCAATTGCCCTTTGTCTCATGATAGTTTACTTATCCGAGGTTATGATCGTCGGTATCTCTACATACCTAGTTCAACCTCGTTACAGATAAGTACTCTTTTCTCGTTCCCGTGATATGTGATCCCTTGTGAGCTAGTCACATGCTTGCAAGCTAATTGGATGACATTCCACCGAGAGGGCCCAGAGTATATCTATCTGTCATATGGATGGACAAATCCCACTCTTGATCCATGTGTCTCTACCAATACTTTCCGAACACTCAATGCCACCTTTATAGCCACCCAGTTACGGTGTGGTGTTTGATGTCATCAAAGCATCCTTCCGGTGAAGGTGATATGCATGATCTCATGGTCGAAGGAATTAGGTTACTATGTATCAGAAAGCATATAGCAATTGGACTATTAAAATGACTTGATCTTTATGCTACGCTTATCTATAGGAGTATGTCCACCATATCATTCTCCTAACGATATGATCTTGTTGTTAATAACATCTCAATGTTCATGATAGGGAAACCACAATCATTTATTAACCAACAAGCTAGTATTATAAAGAGGCTTTACTAGGGACTCTATTTTAGTTTACAAATCACACAAGTATTAATGTTTCCTTGTTAATACTATTATAGCATGAATGTAAACATTTATCATAAACACAAAGATATAATAATAACTATATTTATTATTGCCTCTAGGGCATATCTCCAACAGTCTCCCACTTGCACTAGAGTCATCTGATCCAGATTACATGGTAATATACCGAACACCCATGGCAGTTTGGTGTTGTCATGTTTTGCCCTCGGGAGAGGTTTAGTCAACGGATCCGCCACATTCAGATCTGTGTGTACTTTGCAAATCTTTATGTCCCCATCTTGGACATGTTCTCGAATAGCGTGAAAACGTAGCTTGATGTGCTTCAGCTTCTTGTGTGACATTGGTTCTTGCGCATTGGCTATGGCGCCCATGTTATCACAGTAGATTGACATTGGGTCCAGTGCACTAGGAACCACACCGAGCTCTATAATGAACTCTTTCATCCATATCGCTTCTTGTGAAGCCTCCGAAGCAACCATGTATTCCGATTCAGTTGAAGATCTTGCCACAACGCTTTGCTTTGCACTCCTCCAGCTAACTGCTGCACCATTCAAAGTAAATACGTATCCAGATTGTGATTTAGAATCATCCGGATCGGTGTTCCAACTAGCATCGGTGTAACCATTAACAACGAGTTGTTCATCACCTCCATAAGAAAGAACCATATCCTTAGTTCTTCTCAAGTACTTAAGGATGTTTTTGACCGCTGTCCAATGATCCACTCCTGGATCACTTTGATATCTGCTAGTTAAACTAACAGCATATGCAATGTCGGGTCTAGTACATAGCATGGCATACATTAGAGATCCTATGGCTGAGGCATAGGGAGTTTTACTCATCCTTTCTCTATCTTCTGCCGTTGTCGGACTTTGAGTTTTACTCAAGGTCGTATTGGGCAACATGGGCAAGAACCCTTTCTTGCTATCTTCCATTCCAAACCTCTTTAGAACTTTGTCCAAATATGTACTTTGTGACAATGATATTAGGCGTCTTGATCTATCTCTATAAATCTTTATGCCTAATATATAAGCTGCTTCGCCAAGATCCTTCATTGAAAAACTATTATTCAAATATTCCTTGACACTATTAAGAAGGTCTACATCATTCCCAATCAACAATATGTCATCTACATATAGTATTAAGAATGCTACAGAGATCCCACTCACTTTCTTGTAAATACAAGCTTCTCCATAAGTTTGTATAAAACCAAAACTTTTGATTTCCTTATCAAAATGTTGATTCCAACTTCGGGATGCTTGCTTCAATCCATAGATGGACCGTTGAAGTTTGCATACCTTGTTAGCATCTTTAGGATCGACAAAACCCTTGGGTTGCATCATATACAACTCTTCATCAATGTCTCCATTGAGGAATGTTGTTTTGACATCCATCTGCCATATCTCATAATCATAATATGCAGCGATTGCTAACATAATCCTCACAGACTTTAGCTTCGCTATAGGTGAGAAAGTCTCATCGTAGTCAACTCCTTGAATTTGTCGAAACCCTTTTGTGACAAGTCGAGCTTTATAGACAGTAACATTACCATCAGCATATGTTTTCTTCTTGAAAATCCATTTGTTCTCGACAGCCTTCCGGCCATCTGGTAAGTCCACCAAAGTCCATACTTGGTTTTCGTACATGGATCCAATCTCGGATTTCATGGCTTCTTGCCATTTATTGGAATCTGGGCTCATCATGGCTTCCTCATATGTCGCAGGGTCATCGGTGTTGTCCACCAACATGACATTCATAACGGGATTATACCAATCAGGAGTGGTATAAGTTCTCGTTGACCTGCGAGGCTCTGTAGCAACTATAACCGAAGTTTCATGATCATCATCATTAGCTTCCTCTCTTATTGGTGTAGGCGCCATAGGAACTACTTCCAGTGCTGCGCTACTCGCAAGTTCGAGAGAAGGTTCAACAACCTTGTCGAGTTCTACTTTCCTTCCAGTCACTTCTTTCGAGAGAAATTCCTTCTCTAGAAAGGATCCATTCTTGGCAACGAAGATTTTGCCTTCGGATCTATGATAGAAGGTATACCCAATAGTTTATTTCGGGTATCCTATGAAGACGCATTTTTCCGCTTTGGGTTCAAGCTTGTCCGGCTGTAACTTCTTTACATAGGCTTCGCAACCCCAAACTTTAAGGAACGACAATTTAGGTTTCTTCCCAAACCATAATTCATACGGTGTCGTTTCAACGGATTTAGATGGTGCCCTATTTAAAGTGAATGCGGCTGTTTCTAATGCATAACCCCAAAATGATAGCGGTAAATCTGTAAGTGACATCATAGAACGAACCATATCCAAGAGAGTTCGATTACGACGTTCGGACACACCATTACGCTGTGGTGTTCCCGGCGGTGTCAATTGTGAAAGTATTCCGCATTTCTTCAAATGCTCACCAAACTCGTAACCTAGATATTCACCTCCACGATCAGAACGTAGAAATTTAATCTTCTTGTTACGTTGATTCTCCACCTCACTTTGAAATTCCTTAAACTTCTCGAAAGTTTCAGACTTATGTTTCATGAAATAGATATACCCATATCTACTCAAGTCATCCGTGAAGGTAAGAACATAACGATAACCACCGCGCGGTGCTACACTCATTGGACCACACACATCGATATGTATGATTTCCAATAAGTCCGTAGCTCGCTCCATCATACCAGAAAATGGAGTCTTAGTCATTTTACCCATCAGACATGCTTCGCATCTTTCAAGTGATTCGAAATCAAGTGATTCAAGAAGTCCATCGGAATGGAGTTTCTTCATACACTTCACTCCAATGTGACCAAGACGACAGTGCCACATATAGGTCGAGTTATCGCTCGATTTCAAACGTTTAGCTTCAATGTTATTAATATGTGTATTTCCACTATCGAGATTCAACAAGAATATACCATCTATCAAAGGTGCATGTGCATAAAACATATTACTCATATAAATCGAACAACCATTATTCTCGGACTTAAACAAGTAACCGTCTCGCAATAAACAAGATCCCGATATAATGTTCATGCTTAACGCGGGCACCAAATAACAATTATTTAATTATAAAACTAATCCCGATGGTAGATGAAGAGGTAGCGTGCCGACCACGATCACATCAACCTTTGATCCGTTTCCCACGTGCATCGTCACCTCGTTCTTCGCTAGCTTCCGTTTATTCTGCAGCACCTGTTTCGAGTTACAGATATGAGCAACCGAACCAGTATCAAATACCCAGGCACTACTACGAGTACTAGTGAGATACACATCAATAACATGTATATCGGATATACCTTTCTTCTTGATGTTGCCGTTCTTCAAATCCGCCAAGTACTTTGGGCAATTCCGCTTCCAGTGACCTTCTCCCTTGCAGTAAAAGCACTCAGTATCAGGCTTAGGCCCAGCCTTGGTCTTCTTCGTCGGCGCGGTAACTTTCTTACCACCCTTCTTGAAGTGTCCCTTTTGCTTAGACTTGCCTTTCTTGAATTTGGTGGTCTTATTGACCATCAACACTTGGTGCTCTTTCTTGATCTCCACTTCTGCAGATTTTAACATGGCGAAGAGTTTTGGCAACTACTTGTTCATGGTTTGCATATTGTAGTTCATCACAAAGTTCTTGTAACTTGGTGGTAGTGATTGGAGGACACGATAAATCCCCAAAGCATTAGGAATCACTATACCCAAGCTTTGAAGTTTGTTTGCGTGCCCAGACATCTTAAGCACATGCTCACTGACGAAGCTGCCCTCTTCCATCTTGCAGTTAAAGAACTTTTTAGACGTCTCATAGCTCTCAATTGTCGCGTGAGTCTCAAAGATCAATTTGAGATCACGGACAATATCATGTGGGTCTGAATTCTCAAACCTTTTCTGAAGCTCCGAATCTAAACCATACAAGATCACACTGAACTGTGGAGTACTGAGTCTTTCGAGCGAGGTAAACATTCTTTACTTCATCGGTAGCAGTAGCTGCAGGTGGGTCACCCAGCGGTGCATCCAGCACATAGGTCAAATTACCAGCAGTGAGGACAATCCTCAAATTGCGAAACCAATCCGCGAAGTTGCTTCCATTGTTTTTCAACTTTTCTTTCTCTAGGAACGCATTAAAATTGATGGTAGGGGCCGCCATTGATCTACAACATATTTGCAATAGTTTAGACTAAGTTTATGACAAATTGAGTTCTAATTAATAGTTAAATTAATCTAGGTGAACTCCCACTCAAAACAATATCCCTCACATTGTTTTAGTGATCACACGAACCAAATCCACCACATAAACACCGATCATCACGAGAGTTGATGTAGGTTCAATGGCGAACAATCGACATGTTCATCATACCTACCATAAGATTCATGCTTTACCTTTCGGTGATCCATGTTCCGAGACCATGTCTGTACATGCTAGGCTCGTCAAGATCAAACCTTAGCTTTCGCATGAGCAAATCTGGCTTGCTCATGTTGTATACACTTGCGGAATCTAACACACCCGATCATCACGTGGTGCTTCGAAACAACAAGCTTTAGCAACGGTGCTTACTAAGGGTGAACACTTTAGAACTTGATATTCATGTGCATGAGGGATCATCTTATAATGCTACTGTTGTTAACTAAGAAATACAAGATGCATAAAGGATTAACATCACATGCAATTCATAATATGTGATATGATATGGCCTTTCTTCTTTGTGCTTCCGATCTCCATCTTGAAGCACGAACATGATCTCCATCATCACCGGCATTGCATCAAGGTCAATGATGTCGTTCCATGATTGTCGTCCACCAGCTTCAACTATTACAACTACTTTGAATAGACACGCGGGTCTTAACAGAAATTAAAGACAACCATATGGCTCCTGCCGGTTGCCAACTTACAATAAGGAACATTGCATACATCAAATATAATCACAATCATGGCACACCCCTGCAAAACAAAGTTAGATGCCTCTACTTTCTTTGCATGTTTTACGTGGTTTGGGGCTTTCAATAAGTGTCGTTCTAACTTACGAACAAGAACCACAACATTGATACTAGTATTGTCAATCACCCGTTGTAAATTGAATCTTAACTATATTGGGAGAAACAGGCACCCGCAAAGCCACTTATGCAATACAAGTTGCATGTCAAGCGTGGAGCAAGTCTCATGAACGATGTCATGTAAGGTTAGCCCGGGCCGCTTCATCCCACCATCCCACAAGATGCAAAGTACACAAGAAGCAATCGACAACAAAAGCATCAACGCCCACAATGACCATTATGTTCTACTCGTGCAACAGATCTACATATAGACACGGCTCTGATACCACTGTAGGGGTTCGTAGCATGGAAAACAAAAAAATTCTACCGCATACAAACAAACAAGCCAAGATCTATCTACTAGATTGTAGCAATGAGTCAATGGAATAACTCACCCTCGAAGATTCCAAAGTGTTTAACGAGAGCGGATTCTCGTGGGTGATGTAGTCGTACTCTTGCCGATCTCAAGATCGCATAGACGATCCTTCCGGCGCTGCGTTCCGGCAGCGCTTCCGCAGTCGGTCACACGTTCGGTACTCGACGAAGACCTTCCTCTCCCTTGTTCCAGCAGGCAGCGGAGGTTGTAGCACTCTCCTCGCGATTCCGGCAGCACAACGGCGTGGTACCGGAAGTAGAGGGGAGATCTCGCAGGGCTTCGCCTTAAGCCGGAGCAAGTATGGTGGACTATGAGAGAGAGAGCCTCGGCGATCTAGGGTTTAGACGCACCAAGGAGGAGCAAGGCCGGCGGCTAGGGTTTGCCTAGGCGGCGGCAGCAGGAGGTGGCGGCGCCGGCGACTAGGGTTTGCGGGGCGTGGTGTTGTGTGCTTGGAGGGGTAGCCTTGCCCCTCCTTATATAGGTGGAGGGGGCGCGCCAAGGGGAGGGGAGTCCCTCCCCAACTCGGTCTCCAAGTGGGCCGGCGGTGGAGGGAGGGAACTCCTCCCCAAGTAGGTTTCCTACTCTCCCTCCACCTCACAAAATAGCCGTTTGACTTTTCAAATTGGCGTTTGACTTTTCAAACTAGGATTTGATTAAACCCTTTATTTTGTTCAGTGATGACACCTAGTACATGATGCAATCATTCCAACTTGTTATGACACATTCATGTACCCTTCCCCTCCGAAGTGCCGGACATTCCGGAACCTTCTAGAACATTCCTGATGAAAACACCGGAACCATTCTCCAACCCCGAAACAGGACTTTCCTTATATGAATCTTATTCTCCGGACCATTCCGGATCTCCTCGTGATATCCCGGATCCCATCTGAGACTCCGAACAACATTCGGTCTCTTACTCATCATTCCATAACTACTCAAACAACGTCGAATCCTTAAGTGTGTCTCCCTACGGTTCGTGAATTATGCGGACATGATCGAGACACTTCTCCGAACAATAACCAATAGAGGAATCTGGAAATTCATATGGCTCCCACATATTTGTACGATTACTTTGCGATCGAATGAACCACTTACATACTATACCAATTTCCCTTTGTCTCACGATAGTTTACTTATCCGAGGTTATGATCGTCGGTATCTATGCATACCTAGTTCAACCTCGTTATTGATAAGTACTCTTTTCTCGTTCCCGTGATATGTGATCCCTTGTGAGCCAGTCACATGCTTGCAAGCTAATTGGATGACATTCCACCGAAAGGGCCCAGAGTATATCTATCTGTCATATGGATGGACAAATCCCACTCTTGATCCATGTGTCTCAACCAATACTTTCCGAACACTCAATGCCACCTTTATAGCCACCCAGTTACGGTGTGGTGTTTGATGTCATCAAAGCATCCTTCCGGTGAAGGTGATATGCATGATCTCATGGTCGAAGGAATTAGTTTACTATATATCAGAAAGCATATAACAATTGAACTATTAAAATGACTTGATCTTTATGCTACGCTTATCTATAGGAGTATGTCCACCATATCATTCTCCTAACGATATGATCTTGTTGTTAATAACATCTCAATGTTCATGATAGGGAAACCACAATCATTTATTAACCAACAAGTTAGTAGTATAAAGAGGCTTTACTAGGGACTCTATTTTAGTTTACAAATCACACAAGTATTAATGTTTCCTTGTTAATACTATTATAGCATGAATGTAAACATTTATCATAAACACAAAGATATAATAATAACTATATTTATTATTGCCTCTAGGGCATATCTCCAGCATCGATGCCCCTGGCTGCTACTCGAGGAAGACCAGGACTTCCTCTTCCTCGACCCCGACACCGGCGAGAAGGTACGCAGGCGCAACCCCGGTGTTCCCCTTCTCCTGATGCATGTGGAAGAGCGCTGTCAAGGTAACCTCGGCACCCGGTGCTTTCCCTAATTCAGTGATGGTGTTGGGCAAGAGTTGCTCCATGGCTTCGTCAAGCCAACGCTCCAGGTGCTCGGCACCCACGGTGAGCTCCAATTCTTTGCGACCAACCCTTGTGCTGATGGCTAGGATCCATGATTCGGTTATCATTGTTTTCTACCGATCTATTGCTAGTTATGGTTCCTTACTTTGGATGAGTAAAGCTTTCGTGGCCCTATATTAAATCTATAAAACGAAGTTTGGGATGTTCTGAACTAGGTGGTTACTGAATCTTTGATTCGATAAAATGATTATTTAGTAGAGATACTGATTCTTTGGAATATGATGTGAATCTGTTTGAGATGATTTTCTCTATTGTTGCTTATTGTATAAGATTGGCAACATGACAGTACATATTTATTTAATTCCTAACTATTCTGTTAGGAAGATGATGCAAGGATTTAGCTTGTTTGATTATAGATGGTATATAGACATGGAATTTGCTGATGTGGCTAAAGTAATCTTTTAATGATCTTTGGTGCTTGGAATTTGCTGTTGTGGTGCCTCAGTTGAGTGTGCACAGCAGCAGGGCAATCTATGCATGAGCTGTTGTGGTAATCATTGGTTCATGTACTTATTGGATCTGATTCATCTATCGTGAGTGTTGAGTATAAAGTGGAATTGTTATCTCTAAGTCAGATCCAATGCCAAATAACACTGTGATAAACACATATATTGAGCTTGTCATCTTATCTAAACCAATGATGCAAAGCTGAGGTTTAGAAACATGTGCTAGTTTAATATGACCTTATAATGATTCCTGGGCTACCTGATTAAGAAGATGATTGATATGTCAATCCTATTTGATTGTATATGCTCTGAAAATCTATCTCTCTAAGGATGTGGTGATTTATTAATTTTAGCGGCTTCCTATGCTGTGAGATTAATACCGTGGAACCCAATTGAAGGGTGCACAGTAATATATCCATAGTGAGTAGGATTACTGCTATGTTGATGAATCTACATGGTCAAAGATCACTAGCTCTTTATGATCATTGTGTGCAATATGTTCTAGCCTATGGTGCAAAGGCTGAGGCCATGATTTGGGTAGGAACAGATATTATGATGTGGTAAGAAACCTCTAGGACGAATCTACATAGAATTTTCTATGCAGTTCTGAGAGGAAAACTATCCTCCTAATCCCCCTAGACAAGCTTTAGTTGCAGGGAGTTGAATAGAGATTGATTTGTAGTACCCCTTACTCCCATTAATTCTATTGGTCAGAAAAAACAAAAGTATATGATTGCATGAGCTGGGTATGCTCCTACTGGATCTACCTGCTGCTCTTCTTTGGCTTGCTTGACTGGAACTTGAGCTTCTTGATCTGCTAATGTGTAACTGCTCCATTCTTATCCTAGTAAAACTGTCCTTCCCTTCCTCCTCGTTCCATTGTCCAGCTCCTACTGTTGTGGCCTGGTCTTGATTTCTCCATGTCCTAGCTCCAGGATGGATCCTGGGAGCAACCAGAGCTAAGGTGTGATGGTTTGGTGGAAGAATTTATTGTTCTAGTTGATGAAGCCGGACAGATCAGTGATGAACTGATGCTGGGCTGTGGTTGTTTATGTGTAAAAGCTTGGGAGTTCTAGTGCAAAGAAATGAACTGGGTGTAAGAAGTAGCTAGCAGCAGTGAGCTGCCATGACTGGTTCCTTTTATCTTCCCCTGATGTGCTCCTGTATTTGATAGCACACCAGCATGTAGTGACTAAGCTTCTAGCTTGTTTGATGTGTCTTGTGGATAAGATCAAGTGAAGATAGATCTTTTGTTGGTATTACTGTTTTGACTTTTATCTTTTACTAATTTGGTGAAACTTGCCCCTGCCTATGATGCATAAGTCTGAGGCAAAAATCTAGATAAGAACAAATTTCACATTGGCCCCTCTTATTTAATACTACTCAATGATGAGGCAAAGCAATGCATTACATTGCTAAACCTGAGAGTACCTTAAAACCCCATAACCTCCTATTTTTCATTTCTTTTGTTTGTTTTTTGTGCTTGTAGGGAACAAGATCAGGAATATAAAGAGAGGATTTAGAAGATGAAGAAAATGAAGATGGATTTATTTTTAACTTTTTCTTCATTCTTTTGTAATCCACTTTTTCTTTTGTGAAATATAAAGCATTGTAATAAAGGAATTATTTTTATTTATTCATTCTTCTTTTGTAAAGAATATTGTATTGTTTATTTTATTCAATAAAATATACTAGTTTTCTTTTTCTTTTATAATGCATTTGCAAAAACAATGTAATATTTATATCTGCTTGTAATAAGAATCTTATTAGTTATTTATTTATGTAATTCATTTTTTATATTCATTTGTTTTATAGTAGTGAAATTTTATTCTTTTATTCATTATGGTAATTCTTCATTGTTTGGAACTTAATAAAAATAGTGTAATGTTTATATTATTGTAATAAAATGATTCCTCTCTATTTCATTATCTCATTATCCTTTTGGTTCATAATTGTAAAGATAATATAATAATGTGTAATGTAAATAAGATTATTCTTTACAATTCTTGTTTATTATTTCATTATTGTAATATCATAATACATTACTCATTTACTCATTTCATTTTATTTATATTTCAACTATCTTTTCTATTTGAATAAAGGATTATACCTTGTTTATAAATAAGGGTTCACCTCTTATTTTCTATTACAATTTAGTTTCCAGTTATTATTCCATTTCAAATTCTTTTAGAATTCAGATTCATCGATTAAATATTCAAATTCGAATTGGCTTCCCCTAAAACACAAAAGCATAATAGAGGTCATGTCAAAATCCATCGCACATGTCCTAATGTTTCCATCAGAACAACAGAGATCTCGATCCCTCTATAGTTCCTTTAGTTTTGCGCGGAAATTCCCCGAATTTTCTTATGCATGAATGCAATGCACAACCCTGTGTCCTCTTTATTTCTAGGTGCTAATCCTGGGATGTTACAGACTCGCCCCCTTAAAATAAACTTCATCCTCGAAGTTCATACTCTTTTTTGTTTTGGAATGAGGAATTGTCTTGTGTTGGTTGCTGTATTTCTCAACTTCATGGTAACCTCAAATGGGAATAATTATAGTATCCCCTATCCAGATATGTTCCTTGAATTCCCATCATACTTGGCGATCTCCAACTTGTTGTCTCTAATACCCCATTGATATTTTTACTATTATCCCTTAGGGATATGTCCACATTATGAACTCCTTGAATTTGGGTCTTTCTTTAGTTCATTTTCCTAGTTAGGTATCCTAATCCAACTCCTTTACCTGATTATCGAACATTCTTACCATTCTATATAAGGTCTAGTAAGTCTCACTAAAACAGGATTTTTAATTTTATTAGACAATAGTTGTGGTCAAAAGACTAAATTTTTGGTTTGTAATTGTATAGTTTATACTGATAGTCCTTCGGAGGATTGGTTTGAAAATATTTAGTCCACACTCATCAGAATTTATTGTTCCTCAACACATGTCCAATTGGATGTGCTCTATTCCCTCTTAAGGATCACTTAAGAGTTTCTTTCTCTAAAATTAATCTATTAGTATTAATCTATTCTTTCACCTTCAAGCTTTTACCTTATGAAAATAAGTCTTAATGTTGTCATAGATTAGTACTTCTCCTCCAACCTCTACTCAGGGATTCAGATAACAACATTTCCATTTATTGTTTACGCTCCCCCTTAGGGTTTACTAATAGTCTCTAAATTTCCTTTAGTAACCCTTGGCTTCATAATTAGAATGTTGGTCTTTGTTCACTTACACTTTACCTAGTTAGGGTCTTATGAAAGATTGTATGGTGTATCCACACAATTGTGGATCTCCGAAGCGAATCTTTCAACAATATTAGTCTTACTTACTATTTGGACATTTTCGCTTTGATCGGTCTTACTTCGTGAAGAGTCTCGAAAGACAGTCGCTTTAATGTTTATACTCCTTCATGTCTTTCTTAACTTAGGCCAAGTTTTATGATCTTTATGCAATTTTTAAGAAGATCTGGTTAACTAAGTTAACCAAATACTAGCTGCAGACAAGATACCAGCCGCGAACCATCCTAGGGTGTATGAATTTCCCTACGGTTCCCGACATACTATTGGCATTCTCTCTAAATTGTCAGAGCTTGAATACCATTTTGATTCCAAAACTTCTTCTTTGCACTTATATTCATGATACTTCCATGAACTTGGTACAACTACTTTATTAACTTCTTAGTAACATTACCTATTTTGAAAGAACTTTAAGTTTATTACTTCTTGTTGCCCCACACATCTTCTACACTAATCTTCCTTCTTATTGCTATTTAGCAATTATCTGAACTTGATCCATCCTTCAAATTGCGTTGATACTCCTTATACTTTGCTTCATTCTTCATGTAAGTCTTCATCTTGGTCTTTGAAAATCGTCACTCCCTTACACGAATTCCCATTCCTATCTAGGTCTATAACATCAAGTAGTAACTGGATGTTGCAACATGCATTTGCAAATCAAGTCAAACTTCATGTATAGGTCTAGTCAATCAATAAGATCCAAGAAAAACAAATAAATCCGAATGTGGTACATATAACACACAATATTCTAAGCCCGGAATATAGTAGTTGAGTATAGTATCTCTAGAATTCAGGCTTAGTTGTGTAGTATATGACACCTCCTCATATATGTTTTTCATCGTGATACTTAGCACATAGGGTCAAACTATTCTTTGCATCATAAATTTACCCAAATTGCTCAATTACAACAGGATAATTTTTAAGCAAAGTGGTCTCAATTTGGTTTTGACTAAATTTTTGTCTCATTTTTGAAACGATTAACTATAACCATCCTTTACTCATTTAGTAAACTAACCTCACATGATCTCTCCAAATGACTAATAGGTTTCTTAAACCAGAAATTATTGGAATTTTCTAGCACCTATGACTTCTATCATAGTTCTATCATGCTATTTTCTTACTGCTACCTTAGAATGATTAACTAATTACTGGTCATATTTACACCTACATAATGGTTTTGGAGCTAATCTCACCATGATCTTGTTATGTCCTACCTATACATCATGATTTAAGAGCTAATCTAACCATCATGACTTTAGTTCTCATTACACCATTATTAATTTTTAACATAATTTTACTTCATCACGTAGAATCCTCAAGTAATTCCCAAATGATTACTACTCATTACAACAACATTTGTCCTAATGATATTCATCATATTATCTCTGGTTATCAATTAATAATAATATTTTACTACTCTTCTTGAATTCTATGGTTAGGCTATACCATTTAAACTACTCCAATTGATATCTTAAACTTGATCCTAATCTACTGTGAAAAATTGGCTTTCCTACCGTATCTTGGTGGTTTATGTCTCCTTCGGAAGACACTAAATAACACTGTACTGAGAAAAGATGGACAACTATTTCTAAGAAAAATGATTTATACATCTCGTGACAAAATTATCCTCAAGTGGATACTCATCACAATTCATAAGAATATGTTGTTTAGATAAGATGGCTTCTATAGTCACTATCCAACCTACAGATCTTCCTAAAATGGTTTTAATCCTAAGGTCAAAGCATATGCTCTCATACCAACTGTGGTGACCCAACATACCACTACATGATGTAGTACACTATAGTCGTTGACATAACACCAATGAAACACCATTCACTAGTATTACATCCCTCAGAGCGGTACAACAGAAACACAGCAGGTCCAAGACATGACTATAGGTTACAAATCAACTCTTTACACAAGATCCAGAGAACACTTTAGGTTAAAGAGAGAGAAAGAAACTTCTTATAAAGAAGAATCAGAAATAAACAACTCAAAAACTATCATACTAATAAGACTAGTATCTGAACTATTGGTCTGGCATTGCTGCTATTGCAATACACTATAGAAATAGGTTCTGTGGCTAGAGATTACATTCCTATCTAATCAGTAACTTCATCTTTACTTGAGTTGATGTATATGTTGACTTTATTGACTTGATTGAAGAACTTTAGCTTCTGAAGATGATTCCTGGAGCATATGTGGATGTAGACGCCGTCTTAATGGCTTCAAAATCTAGCAAGGGTTAAGAAGATACGTTGAGTACGAGCATACTCAGCAAGTTCACTAAAAACGAGTGTTTGATGCACTATATCTATAGCCACGGACCGTAGGTCGTAGGCAATGCAAGTTTTCGTAAACATTTCTTTAAAGGTTGCTTTTATTCTGAAATGCTATGTCCGTCAGCCTTCACGGGTTTACCAGAAGTTTTATGGAGTTCCTTTTCTGCAGCATTCGCAGCTCCTTCCCGGAATAGGGAGTAACAAGTTGTAGTTCTTACACTCTGTAGAGGTGCGTTACTTTACGCATGAGAGACCTTAGCCTTGTTGGACAACCAAGACATGAGCTTGTCCATACTTCCTTGGTATGGGGCCCAGTCTAAGATCCAAGCCAATCACTGCCCCCTTCGCGACCCTGCATGCCTCCTTGGTGTACACCATGCCCACCCATTGAATTACGGCTATGGTTTGTACAGACCGTTAGATGCCAGAACTATCGTGGGACATTGAGGGTTTCTACCCATATGCTGCATATCCTCTACGAATTACCAATTAATATGCATGCTACGAGTGATAACAGCCACGACCTGCACATCCGGCTACATGCGAGAGGAAGAAGATACAGCTGACTTCTCTGTCCCATTCCAAATCTCATGGTTAACGCGTGATATACGGCGCAAGAATCACTGGCGACATTGGTTGTTAAGTCCTAGGTAATATGTTCCTTTACCACCGGAACTTTCATAGTAGGTTATTACCTCATGATAAATAACCTATAATCATATTATTATGAAAATAGTGTTTTCTGACCTTTTTCAAATGCAGGTGATGACAACACTGGATTTGCAAAATACTTTACAGAAAATAAACAAAGGACATGAGCAAGTGTGAGCTTGCCTTTTGTGATTGCAAGATTATGCACTCATGGTCTTCGAGACAATATAAGATCCAATATCTGAAATAAGCATCATTGGTCCGGTAAGGACTAATGTCTAAATAAGAAATATGCAATTATGCATAAGTAATGCTATGCATTTTGTAAAATTCCCAAAGTGAATCCCCAATGCCTTGGGTAAAGTGAATTTGGGTGATTCTTTTTAAGAGTTGGTTTACCTTCAAAATTTACTTTATAAGTAATGACCTTTATAAGGAACTCAAGGTTAACAATTCAATATATACAAGTAATGTATAAAATAATGTGTTTATGGTTAATTTTAATTTGGTGACTATTGATAAACATCCTTGGGAATTGGGTTGTTAAGAGTTGAAGAACTTATTATGAGATTATTGTTTGGAAGTGGCAAAAAGAATAACATTTGAAGAAAATATTTCCTTTTTAAGGTTTAAACAATCTTTATTATTAATAGAATGTGATCAATGTCTTTTGGTGTTTGATGGATTAGTTTGGACTTGAGCTGCTTCATGTTTTAATTGAAATAGACCAAAGTTAACTATAAAAACATAAGTAGTTTATTATACATGATGTTTATAAGCTTTGAGACTAAAGTTAACTTTAAAAATAATAAATAAACTTAAGGTGTAATTTGTTTTGATTAGTCTCAAGTTTTGGATTTATGATAAGTATGACTAAGGTGTGGAATTATTAACTTTACATTTAAGTGAATGCTTAGATTAAACTTGTTTTGCTATTATGAAAATAACATGCAACTATTTAATGAAAGCATAATTTGGATGATGTTGTTAATGTGTTAGATTTAAAGTCATATTAACTATTATTTAGATGTTAAGATCCTCCCTTCTTAATATTAGTGAATGATGAATAAAATTATTTTAAAGATTGTGGTTTTGAATTTTTATTTAGGGTTTAAAAGAGTATTATAAAGTTAATGATTTATGCTTAAGTTTTATTATAAATCTTAGTTATGGTTTAGAACTTTAGTAATTAGATTTTGAGGTTTTAATATCTCTAGAGAAATATAATTATTTCTTATTTAAGAAATGTTTTTTGAAGAATTTTCAAAATAGGTAATAGATAAGGATTTATTACTTTAAAATATTAAAAACTTTTCTAATAATATATTTAATATTTTTCTATTGTAATATATTTATTCAAGACCTTAAAAATGATTTTTATTTATTTTTAAGTATTATTTTTATGTTTATAAAAGTCCATAAAGGATTAAATGTATTTAAATATTTACTTCAAATTTTATTTATAAAAGAGCTGAGTTAGTATTTTTATAAAATAGTGGATTTATTTTTATACACAAAAATGATTTTTATTTATTTTTAGTATTTTTCCTTATTTTATAAGATTTCGCTTAGGATGTAATGGTGTTAATATTTATTTGCATTTTATTTAACATAAACAAGTAATGTTATATCTTTCTGAGATAAATATTATTTTTTGTGAGCATTTGGACATATTATAAATAATTTTAGAATTTTTCTTTATTTTTGTCTAGGACTGAAATAAGCTTAGGGGTTTGTTTGTAATTTTTTTATTTTACTTGTTTTTTTTTGTTTTTTTACTAGGCTAAGTTCATGAACCAACTTGGCCCATAGACCGACCTGGTCCAATCCAACCCAAATAGTTGGGCCAACCTCAGCCCAACACCCCCTCTCTTCCTCATCTCACACACACAGACACACACACATCGTACCCGCATACGCGCAGACCTTTCCTCTCATCCTCTGCTCGCTTGCGATGCCGCCGCCAACGCTAGTTCCCCTTCGGCCGGTCGCCGGCCAACTCCGGCATTGCCACCTGCCGACGAGGACCCATCCTGCTCTCCTCCTTTAATCTCTGTCTCTTTGTTGCCGCTCTACTTTCCTCCTATGCGCCCCTGCGAAACCCTAGCCGTGGGGTTTGGCTAGGTCGCCGGCGCGACTTCGTTGGCTCTCGATGCCCCTGGATGCTACTCGAGGAAGACCAGGACTTCCTCTTCCTCGACCCCGACACCAGCGGGAAGGTGCGCAGGCGCAACCCAGGTGTTCCCCTTCTCCCGATGCCTGTGGAAGAGCGCTATCAGCGTAACCCCGGCACCCGGTGCTTTCCATGATTCAGTGTCACATCCCAAATTTTAGATTTGGTCTTGCATATCATTCATATCATTGCATCATGCTTTTCCATGCAAAACCGTCGAGTGAAAAGGTTCGGCGAAACGCCATTTGCAAAACCCTATTCTATTTTGCTACGAGGTTCCTGCGGGAAGCCTTAGTAGGACTAGAGTGGACCACCCTTGTAGATTAGTGGTTCCGCTTGAACCTTGACGCTAGATTGTTCCCCTCGACTGTACGAAACCGTAGGCGCAAGAATCGCTCGAATCGGAGCTCGTACGGAGAAGTTGCGGCCGTTTTAGTGAATCGCCGGAAAACGGTCCGAAATTCCGGACCGATTTCTGAGTCCGAAACCAACTCTGCGCCGTTTCAGTTTAGGATTCCGCGTGGGGGCCACAAAAGGGACCCCACCTGTCCCGAGCCGCCACAACTCGTCCCGCCGCCTCGCCCTCAGGATCCGCACCCGCACCCGCCGCCATCGCGCCTCCCGCGATCGCCGCCGCCCGACGCCTCCGGCCACGCGCCGCCGCCGGCTCCGTCCCCGCCGCCAGGTACTGCGCGCACCGCCGCCTCTCTCTCTCCTCTCCCTCTCTCTCGCTGCGCGCCGCCGGCCACCGCGCGAGCCCGCCTCCCGCGCGAGCCGCCGCCTGCGCCTCGCCTGCCGCGCCACCCCGCCGCGGCCGACCACCGCCACACCGCCTCGCCCCGCCGCCAGCGTGCCTCGCTGCCGCAGCGCCGCGCCCGCCGAGCCGCTGCTGCGCGCGCCCCGCCTG
This sequence comes from Avena sativa, assembly GCA_916181665.1. Lineage (NCBI taxonomy): Eukaryota > Viridiplantae > Streptophyta > Magnoliopsida > Poales > Poaceae > Avena > Avena sativa. Next base: position 80,482,858 of record OV702299.1, on the reverse strand, counting down.
CAGCGCCTCGCCCCGCCGCCGAGCCGCCTCGCCGCCGCTCGCAGCACTCGCTCGCGCTGCCCACCCGCTGCGCGCGCCGCGCACGCCTGCGCTGCCTGCGCCTCCGAGCCGCTGCGCCGCGCCCGCTCGCTGCGCGCACTGCTGCGTACGCCGCTGCATGCGCTGCTGCGCCTTCGCGCGCGCTTGCACACACACGCATGCACGCGTGCCGCACGTACGTGCGCCGTCTTGCGCGCAACGTTGACGATCTTGAACCGCTCGTTGACCGTCTCTCTCCGTGCAGGAAAAACCCCGACGCCGGAACCGATCGCCGCCGCCGTCCGAAACTCGCCGCCGTCTGTTTCGCCGTTTGTTTTCGGTAAGACTGCAGCCACCGTCAGATCTCAGATCAGCGGCTTAGATCGTTCGTTGACCAGTCAGACTCAGGCGTTGACTAGTCAGACGCCCAGTCAGCAGACGCGTTGACCAGTCAATAGACACAGTTGACTGGTTAATTTCGTTAATCCTTTTAGTTGACAGATTTTGGTAGAATCTTGTAAATTGCGTAGAAATTAAACCGCTTGGCCAAAAATTGCAAATAAAATATGTGTAGATTCAGTGAGTCGTGCAGAATCTCGCTGTACCTTTGGTTCAGGCTTTTGCAGCAAGGCTTAGTACAGTTTAATCAAACTAGTTAGTGGCCTTTTCGGAGTAATAAATTCGTAGAAAAAGATCCGTAGCTCCAAAAATCGTGTATGATATGTCCCTGGATTCAGTGGAACAAGGGGAATCTCATCGTGAATTAAAAGGATAGGCTTACAGTAAAAACTTCTGCAGAAACTGTCTAGTGGCTTTCTGCAGTGTTTTAATTACTCGGGAAGTTTTATAATTCCTTTTCGAGTAATTCCAGTTGGTACTGTTTCTAATCAGCGATGCCTATGCGGTAGAATTTTTCCAAGATTTTACAAACAGTATACTACCGGTAGTGAATTATTTAAGTTCTAACTCTAGTTTTGAGCATTACTTTTACTTAATAGTTTTCCTAGCGCTAAAACTATTTTCCATGCATGCAATCGGTAGTATTATGGAATAGGATGTTGTGGTGCAGCTGTAGCACCAATTCACTTGTCGCTCTTGCATTCATGCATCATATTTGTTGCATATGTTGTGGATTGTTTGTTTACGAATGCAATTGTATCGTGTAGATTGTGACGAGTGCAACGCTTGCTCGTGTGTGGATTGTTCTTCCGACCGCTACAACCAAGGCAAGTAGATGCTACTTTGTTCATGATATCGTCCTACTATTTTCTATGCATTGTCGTGTATTTTGTAGATGCATGTGTAGGATGATACTATCGCTATGCTATGTCCTATTATGTGGTAGGGCCTTCCTTGTAGATGAACCACCGTTGGTAGATGTGCTTAGCCATGCTATGTTGAACGAGGGCTGGGTTACATCATTGAGACTTGTTTCTAAAAAGTATTGGTTTGAGAAAACTAAAACAACTTAATCAATGAATCTCCTGGGTGTGATGGTATTGATAATTTTTGGTGGTTTCATTGCGGAAAGACACCCAGGTATCAAGAGAGAATGATTGGCTTCTTTATTGTGTAGCTTACGTGTACAACCATGTGCCAATAATGGAATGGGCGGTTGGTTGGACTTAGTAGGTTGTGGTAACTCGAACCCGCGTATCCAGAGATGTAGAATTTTGGTAGGTTGGACCGGTGCGCGTCGGGATTGAGGAGCTACTTTCCGAGCAGTCTCAACTTGGACTTCTCCCTATCATCACCCAAAATGAGAGTGATGGTACGAGCTGGGCTGGCCAAGTCACATGGGTAAAGTGTACTAACCTCTGCAGGCTGTATAATCTAATCGATTAGCCGTGTCCCCGGTTATGGACAACTGAGTTGCTTGATATTGATCCCATGACATGTTTCTCGCTCATTCTCATTTCTTAATTGTTTTAATATTATTGGGTTAACTTAATTGGGATCTTTTCAAAGAAAATCAAAAACTGTTTATGAAAGTAGGACAAAGGTATTTGCAAATGCAAGCCAGACACAGCTCCACTTGCCAGATATATGCATGTAGTTGTTAGTACTATTGTCTCCATTACTAGCTCTACTTGCCATACATTCCATGTATTGACCCTTCGGGGCTGCTACGTTTCATGTTGCAGGTTATTCCGATTCCGAGTAATCGATATAGGCCACGGTACTCCACTCGGCACTTGTTCACTTGGGGGCAATTTGAAGAATGGAGGATTTACTTTGTTTATGTTGCTACCTGAATAATTTGAGCTAGCTTTGGGCTAAGCTTTTATTGTAATAATGGTACTCTGGATCTTCGTTATCTATGATACACGGTTTTTGCTATGTTATTCATCTTACTCTATTGTGGGCCAATGAACCGATCCAGGGATTGGCATGTCACATAGAGGCCACGGTCTTTTTAGAACCGGGGTGCTACATTCAGTGATGGTGTTGGGCAAGGGTTGCTCCATGGCTTCGTCAAGCCAATGCTCCAGGTGCTCAGCACCCACGGTGAGCTCCAATTCTTTGCGACCAACCCTTGTGTTGATGGATAGGATCCATGATTCGGTTATCATTGTTTTCTACTGATATGTTGCTAGTTATGGTTCCTTACTTTGGATGAGTAAAGCTTTCGTGGCCCCTATATTAAATCTGTGAAATGAAGTTTGGGATGTTCTGAACTAGGTGGTTACTGAATCTTTGATTCGATAAAATGATTATTAAGTAGAGATACCGATTCTTGGGAATATGATGTAAATCTGTTTGAGATGATTTTCTCTATTGTTGCTTATTGGATAAGATTGGCAACATGATAGTAGAGATTTATTTAATTCCTAACTATTCTGTTAGGAAGATGATGCAAGGATTTATCTTGTTTGATTATAGATGGTATATAAACATGGTATCTGCTGATGTGGCTAGAGTAATCTTTTAGTGATCTTTGGTGCTTGGAGTTTGCTGCTGTAGTGCCTCAGTTGAGTGTGCACAACAGCAGGGCAATCTATGCATGAGCTGTTGTGGTTGATCATTGGTTCATGTACTTATTGGATCTGATTCATCTATTGTGAGTGTTGAGTATAAAGTGGAATTGTTATCTCTAAGTCAGATCTAATGCCAAATAACACTGTGATAAACACATATATTGAGCTTGTCATCTTATCTAAACCAATGATGCAAAGCTGAGGTTTAGAAACATGTGCTAGTTTAAGATGACCTTATAATGATTCCTGGGATACCTGATTAAGAAGACGATTGATATGTCAATCCTATTTGATTGTATATGCTCTGAAAAGCTATCTATTTGAGGATGTGGTGATTTATTAATTTTAGTGGCTTCCTCTATTGTGAGATTAATAACGTGGAACCCAATTGAAGGGTGCACAATAACATATCCATAGTGAGTAGGATTACTGCTATGTTGATGAATCTACATGGTCAAAGATCACTAGCTCTTGATGATCATTGTGTGCAATATGTTCTAGCCTATGATGCAAAGGCTGAGGCCATGATTTGGGTAGGAACAGATATTATGATGTGGTAAGAAACCTCTAGGATGAATCTACATAGAATTTTCTATGCAGTTTTGAGAGGAAAACTATCCTCCTAATCCCCCTAGACAAGCTATAGTTGCAGGGAGTTGAATAGAGATTGATCTGTAGTACCCCTTACTCCCATTAATTCTATTGGTGCAGAAAAAACAAAAGTATATGATTGCATGAGCTGGGTATGCTCCTACTGGATCTACCTGCTGCTCTTCTTTGGCTTGCTTGACTGGAACTTGAGCTTCTTGATCTGCTAATGTGTAACTACTCCATCTAGTACTATTGTCTTGCCCTTGTGATGGATCTTAATTGGTTCATGTCCAATCTGTTGGATATTATTCTTATCCTAGTACAACTGTCCTCCCCTTCCTCCTCATTCCACTGTCCATCTCCTACTGTTGTGGCCTGGTCTTGATTTCTCCTTGTCCTAGCTCTAGGATGGCTCCTGGGAGCAACCAGAGCTAAGGTGTGATGGTTTGGTGGAAGGATTTATTGTTCTAGTTGATGAAGCTGGACAGATCAGTGATGATCTGATGCTAGGTTATGGTTGTTTATGTGTAAAGCTTGGGAGTTCTAGTGCTAAGAAATGAACTGGGTGTAAGAAGTAGCAAGCAATAGTGAGCTGCCACGGCTGGTTCCTTTTTATCTTCCCCTGATGTGCTCCTGTGTTTGACAGCACACCAGCATGCAGTGACTAAGCTTCTAGCTTGTTTGCTGTGTCTTGTGGATAAGATCAAGTGAAGATAGATCTTTTGTTGGTATTACTGTTTTGACTTTTATATTTTACTAATTCGGTGAAACTTGCCCCTGCCTATGATGCATAAGCCTGAGGCAAAAATCTAGATAAGAACAGATTTCACATTGGCCCCTCTTATTTAATACTACTCAATGATGAGGCAAAGCAATGCATTACATTGCTAAACCTGAGAGTACCATAACCCCATAACCCCCTGTTTTGCATTTCTTTTGTTTGTTGTTTGTGCTTGGAGGGAACAGGATCAGGAATATAAAGAGAGGATTTAGAAGATGAATTTAGTTTTAAGTTTTTCTTTATTCTTTTGTAATCCACTTTTCTTTTGTGAAATATAAAGCATTGTAATAAAGGAATTATTTTTATTTATTCATTCTTCTTTTGTAAAGAATATTGTATTGTTTATTTTATTTAATAAAATATACTAGTTTCCTTTTTCTTTTATAATGCATTTCCAAAAACAATGTAATATTTATATCTGCTTGTAATAAGAATCTTTTTAGTTATTTATTTATGTAATTCATTTTTTATATTTATTTGTTTTATAGTAGTGTACTTTTATTCTTTTATTCATTATTGTAATTCTTCATTTGTTTGGAACTTAATAAAAATAGTGTAATGTTTGTATTATTGTAATAAAATGATTCCTCTCTATTTCATTATCTTATTATCCCCTTGGTTCATAATTGTAAAGATAATATAATAATGTGTAATGTAAATAAGATTATTCTTTATCAATTCTTGTTTACTATTTCATTATTGTAATATCATAATACATTACTCATTTACTCATTTCATTTTATTTATTTCAACTATCTTTTCTATTTGAATAAAGGATTATACCTTGTTTATAAATAAGGTTTCACCTCTTATTTTCTATTACAATTTAGTTTCCAGTTATTATTCCATTTCAAATTCTTTTAGAATTCATATTCATCAACTGAATATTCAAATTCGAATTGGCTTCCCCTAAAACACAAAAGCACAATAGAGGTCATGTTGAAATCCATCACACCTGTCCTAATGTTTCCATCAGAACAAGAGAGATCTCGATCCCTCTATAGTTCCTTTAGTTTTGCGCGAAAATTCTCTGGATTTTCTTATGCATGAATGCAATGCACAATCCCGTGTCCTCTTTATTTCTAGGTGCTAATCCTGGGATGTTATAGGAACAGTGCACACAGAATGACAACTATGCTCTCTTAATGGTGCCTAAAGGTAGAAGGCAGAGACTCAAGTAATGGTGGAAGAAAAGCCTTTTTGTAAAGGAAGCAGGGATTTCAAGTTTTAAAAAGAGCTTCCAAAAATTATGGTATTTGTTAGCTTTCAGCCCTCATTGTCCTTATCATAAGCATCTTGAAGTGATTAAGGTTAAAGTGAACAAAGATGGAGTATATGCTTGACGAAGAATAAGTTGGCAATCTCAAGTCCCTTAAATACGAGGGTCACACCTCATGCTAATCAACTTCAGTCACATGTAAGTTCTTGTCATTGTAAGTATTTGCATATCATAGAGAACCGCCAACGGGGTACCCCTTGCACATGGTACAGGAGCTTTCCCATAACCAAAATGACAAGGCAAGCAGACAATGAGCATCTCAGCGATCTTTTTATTTACTATATACATAGATTTTTATTGAGTATGCTTCATAGATAGCTCACTATGGTGATGCTGCAAGTTTCCACCATGATTAGGCATGGCTTAGGCTAGCGGCCCAAGAATTTCTCTAAAACAGAATACAAACTCCATGGACTTACAAGTTCCCTATTTATTTCACACCGGCGACATCCATAGACAAAATAGCATGATATCAACTGAGTACAAAGTACAAGTAAAATGTTAAAAACGTTCCCCGTGACAGCACAGTTCTGCTAATTTCAACGTATAAGTGCAAGCATATACAACATAGATGACACAGTGGTTCAAGTTTATTAGGGGCAAAGAATATAAAGTGTGCCATAAAATTTGTGAGGGCATTAATCACTAAGTTTTCACATAACAAAATAGTTTTTAATTGAAAGATAGCTGAAAACAAGAATATACTTGGAATGGTGTAACACACCATGCATAGGAATTTATAGTGGACACTTGGAATAACTTGGTTTCTTGGGAGTTGGAAGCATGCATATGTCCTGGATCCAATATAAGACTTCGAACAACATTTGGTCTCCAGCTCATATTCCATATCTACTTAAACAACATCGATTTCTTAATTGTGTCACCCTATGATTCACGAACTATGCAGACATGATCGAGACACCTCTCCGATCAATAACCAATAGCGGTATATGGAGATCCATAATGGCTCCTACATATTCAACGATAACTTCGTGATCGAATGAACCATTCACATACGATACCGATTCCCTTTGTCGCGCGATACTTTACTTATCCGAGGTTCGATCGTTGGTATCTCCATACCTAGTTCAGCCGTACTCTTTACTCGTTCCGTGATATGACATTCCTTGTGACCTAGTCACATGCTTGCAAGCCAATTGGACGATATTCCACCGAGAGGACCCAGAGTATATCTATCTATCATATGGATGGACAAATCCCACTCTTGATCCATGCACTTCAACAGATACTTTCAAAATACCTAATTCCACCTTTATAACCACCCAGTTACGGAAGTGGTGTTTGATGTCATCAAAGTACTCATCCGGTGACGGTGATTAACATGATCTCATGGTCGAAGGATTATGTTAATATGTATCTGAAAGCTTGTAGCAAAACGAACTTAATGACTTGATCTTATGCTATGCTTACTATGTGTGTGTCCATCACATCATTCTTCTAATGATATGATCTTGTTATTAATAATATACAATGTCTATGATCAGAAAACCATGATCATCTATTAATCAACAAGCTAGTTTCAACAAGAGGCTTACTAGGGACTCTTTTATATTTACAAAACACACAAGTATTAATGTTTACGGTTAATACAATTATAGCATAGGATGTAAACATTTTCATAAACAAAAAGATATAATAATAACCACTTTATTATTTTCTCTTGGACATACCTCCAACACATGTAGTAGAAAACGTTCGGGCCAAAAAAAGAACAGACAAACTAAACCTCGACGGAGAGTTCACCGGAGCCTCGCCGGCGACCGTGTAGCAAAAAAATGTCCTAATATAGCAAAATCGACTTTGCCAGAGACATCGCCGGAGACTCTCACCGGAAAAAAATTGCCGAAGACCTCGTAGCAAAAACTTTATACTATGTAGCAAAACCAAATAAAGGTGGTAGCAAAAAATGTGATAATGTAGCAAAAAGATGACCTCACCGGAGACTTCTGTCAGGAGACATTGCCGGACACCTGGTAGCAAAAAATGGACTATTGTAGCAAAAAGATTACCCTAATATAGTAAAACTATTTTGCCGGAGACATTGTAGTAGAACTATAAAACTGTTATAGCAAAAATATAGAATAGTGGTAGCAAACGACTCCTGGGGCTTGTAGCATTGCCAGGCATCGTCGGTACCAACACCGTCGAATTTTGGTAGTAACATCCTCGGTACCAACACCGTCGGAGTTCGGTAGCAACACCGCCTACCTTCGATAGCATCTTCGCCTGTCTTCTCAGCGAGAACGCCACCCGTCGGTAGCATCTTCGCCTCACGGTCTGCCCATCCCCGACTGCTCCCTCCGCCTCTCACCTTCGAGGACCTCCGCCGCTGCCTCCAGGAGCACATCTTCGCGCTCAATGAGTACCTCCATGCCACCACCCACCCGCATCGACCTCCTCAATGTCTGCCCCACTCCCCCTCCCCTCCCCCTTCCCTCTCCCCCGTCCATTACGCCTTGGTGGTTACTCCATCTCACTCACCAGATTGGACCTAACGGATCCGCCGTTGCGTGGAGGAGAAGGAGGCCATGGCCGCCGGAGATGCGGGCCAACAAGCGGTGCAGGGGAGCAACAGAGAAGGCGAAGGTCGACGGCGGCTCGGGGCGGAGGTCGTCCGGGCGGAGCTTTTTCTTTTCTGGACGAAACTGGACGGAGCTGGCGTGCATGGAGTACGGCGAGAGGAGACGGCGTGGGTAAGGCCCCACCACAACCTGACGCACGCCCTTGACCCAATGCCCCAGAGGATAAAATCATGGAGGATTCCGAAGAAAAAGTATCATTTTCCAATAGACAAGTAGCGGAAGCCCATTTCTTTATACGCCGCAGGTGGACAGTCGCGAGCATGTCCACCCACAGGCTCACGTGGTGTGTTTTATGGGGATTTTGATTGTCTTTTTACCGGCGTCTTTTGAGTGTTTTTCCTTTTTTTTTTGAGTCAATTTTGGGTGTTTTTCCTGAGAGAGGATGTTGCCGTTGAAGTTTGCGTGGCCCAATTCCCCACCCCACCGAAGCGCTGGGCCTAAATGCGAGCAGAAAACGGCCCTGGATGGCAGCGAGCGGCGCCCGTCTTCCTCCCAGTGAATTTCGAATGCCCCTTCTCCGACGAAAACCCTAGTTCAGTTCGGTAGGGTAAGGGGAGCTAGGAGGAGGGAAGGACATGGCGGCCGCGGCGGCGACACCCGGTGGGCACGGCAGCAGGGCTGTCGGCGGGCGTATCCATCGGCTGGAGGTGGAGAATTTCAAGTCGTACAAGGGGACGCAGACAATCGGGCCTTTCTACGATTTCACGGCCATCATCGGCCCCAACGGCGCCGGCAAGTCCAACCTCATGGACGCCATCAGTTTTGTGCTCGGCGTCCGGTCCGCACACCTCCGTGGCGCCCAGCTCAAGGACCTCATCTACGCCCTCGACGACCGCGACAAGGAGGAAAGGGGCCGCAGGGCCTCCGTCCGCCTCGTCTACAACCTCCCCGGCACCGGCGCCGAGCTCCAGTTCACCCGCGCCATCACCGGCGCCGGCGGCAGCGAGTACCGCATCGACGGCCGAGTCGTCACGTGGGACGACTACAACGCCAAGCTCAGATCCCTCGGCATCCTCGTCAAGGCCCGCAACTTCCTCGTTTTCCAGGTCCTCACTAATTCTTTCCTACTCGATTAGCAACAGTTCTGGTGTTCTGACACGAGCATTCACACTGCAGGGTGACGTGGAATCCATTGCGTCAAAAAATCCCAAGGAGCTCACCGCACTTCTGGAGCAGATTGCGGCCTCCGACGAACTCAAGAGGGAGTACGAGGACTTGGAGAAGCAAAAAACCACTGCTGAAGAGAAATCTGCACTTGTCTATCAAGAGAAAAGGACCATCGTCATGGAGAGGAAGCAGAAGAAAGCGCAGAAGGAAGAGGCAGAGAAGCATCTACGCTTACAGCAGGATCTGGTATATTTTCCGCACATATTTCTTTTGTTACAAAAAACCTGAAGTTTGGGTTGCATACTCTTATCTAATATATTTGCATTATACACACCCTATTGTCCTTTATTGTTTTCAGAAACTGTTAAAAACAGAGCATCTCTTATGGCAACTCTACACCATTGAAAAAGACATGGAGAAAATAGAAGCTGAACTTGAGGAGGAAAGAGGTTCTCTTCAGCAAGCGCGGGAAGAGAATCAATCCTCTGAAAATGAACTTACTGCAAAAAAGAAGGAGCAAAGTGCATTTCTCAAGAAAATTACCTTGTGCGAGAAGAATATGGCCAAGAAAAAGCTTGATATTGACAAGAAGGTAAGTACCTATTCTTTTTTACTCTTGTGGGAGAAGAATATGGCCAAGAAAGAGGTTCTATGCTATTCACGAGTTTATGCACATGCACGTACACTAGCGCTCCCCCCTATTTTTCCTCATACCCAATATCCCTATAATGTTTCTGCATTGGTGGATAATTGTTGTTTTTACATAGTACCGATAATTCTCTCTTTTAGCTGGTCATTTCTTCGTTCTATTTGGTTTTAGTTATTTTATTCAATCCATAGGTTGCAATTCAGGATTCAGAACCCTTAATAGCTGAAACATGTTCTTTTGCGGGTAGCTGAAACATGGCTTGTCTTCTAGACATCTAGAGTGAAGCGCCAATGTTGTTGAACTTATGAATTGGACATGTTAATTACATCCTAATTACTATATTTCTTCTTCAGCAACCTGAGCTTCTTAAATTGAAAGAGCAAATATCCCGGCTCAAATCAAAAATCAAAAGCTGCAACAAAGAGATCGAAAAAAAGAAGGATGATAACAAGAAACATTTGGAAGAGATGAAAAGGCTGCAGAGTGCTTTGGCTGATGTTACAAGTGCTATTGAGGAGTTGAATGAGCAAGGCCAAGATAAAGGAGTGAAACTGCAATTAGCTGATCACCAAGTTCAGGAATATCATAGAATGTGAGTCTGAATTTCTGATCTCCACATGCACTGTTTAAGGAGAGGGGCATCATTCGCTCTCTTGTTTATGTTTCTAGGAATAAGATATATTTAAGAGTTGAATCAGCGGCGTCACAATTTTAAAGAAGTCTCAAAATCGTAAAATGATATGTATCTGGGAAGAAACTTCGGATGCTAAAACAGCGTGTATTTGTGAACAAAGAGAGTATTTAACAACTGCTCTGCAGGTAGATGCAGATGCAATGGACACATACTATATGATTTTGTTTTATAATGTTAGAATGAACCTTTTTTAACCTCAGAAAAATCTGTTAGCCTTTTTAAGTGGGTTTTTTAGTTAAATTATTATGGATAACCGTGACAAAAATGCATAAATTTAATTTTTTAATCAATGTCTTCCCGTTCTTTTGATAATTGTGATTGCATCCATATGAAGGCTCCACCGGACCTTAACTTCTGTTACAGTAAGGAAGATGCAGGAATGAGGACAGCAAAGCTGAGAGATGAGAAGGAAGTATTAGACAAAGAGCTAAATGCTGATATTGAAGCCAAAAAGAATTTAGAGGAGAATATGCAGCAGCTGCGTAGCCGTGTTGATGAGATATCATCACAGGAGAGTGAATTGCAGACAAAGCTCAATAAGATTCTTCAATCAATCCCCAAGCATGAAGAAGAGCTCACACATTTACGTGAGGATCATAACAAAATTTCGAAGGAGCGCCAGTCGTCAGGGTTAGTCTACACCAAAGTCCTTTTATCTTGATATGGTGCTTGATGGACTTATTCAGCATACCAAATTTTGCTCCACGGTAATGTTATTTTATCAAACATTATGCAGATCTAAGTATCAAACACTGAAGCAGAGGCTTGATGAGATAGATACGCAATTACGAGAACTCAAAGCTGATAAGAATGAAAGTGAGCGTGATGCTAAATTTTCAGAAACTGCTAAGAGTCTTAAGCGGCTATTTCCTGGAGTCCATGGTCGCATGACTGAACTTTGTCGCCCCTCCCAAAAGAAATACAATCTTGCTGTCACTGTTGCCATGGGAAAATTCATGGATGCAGTAGTTGTGGAAGATGAAAGTACAGGAAAGGAATGCATTAAGGTGCTATTTTCATGTTTTTTAGTTAGCTTATTCTTCTATACTTTGTTTATATATATGATATCTGTATTAGTGAATCAATATCTTTATAAGAATAATTCAAAGTACATTTTTGTAGAAACAGAGAGCACCTTTTAAATGAAATCAAACGACCAGCATGCCACTTGCTTTCTGCATGGTTACGAAATAGATATGTTTATACTGAACAAATTTAGTATATGTTTATACTGAACAAATTTAGTGCAAACCTATATATTGGTGGAAGCTTTCACGCGAAGCATTTAAAAGAAACTTGGAAGGTTTGTAACTTTTTAAATGGACATGAGGGTCACATGGACGTACAGTTGCTGTTTGGATTGCACCTGACACATTTGAACTGACAGTTCGCACCACTTTCTAAGGAGTGGGAGCATGATGTGTAGCACCCTAAGGATGAAAGCACATGATATACTCTCATTCAAGACATATGACTACTGTAGTTCCGTATCCACCGTTGTGACGTGTGGCATGTGCCGCACTTTCTTAGTTACCTTGCCCACTAGTATTTTCATACAGTTGCGGCAACCAATTCATTCGCAAAAATAAAATAAAATGGCTAGCTACATTTTAGGACAGTGTTTCTGGCAAAACAAGGATACCAACAAAATAGCAATAGCCCAGCAACCAAATTTTTCATTGTTAAATTATATAATTTTGTGATTTAAGTTGGTTCTTTAGTTTTCGTATCATCTCCCAGATTGCGCAGTCACTTATATACATGTGCTACAGTATTTGAAGGAACAACGTCTTCCTCCTCAAACATTTATTCCCTTACAATCAGTCCGTGTGAAGCCAATAATCGAGAGGTTGCGTACCCTTGGGGGATCTGCACAGTTGATCTTTGATGTGATACAATATCCTTTTTTTCTATATCTTACTGATGTTTGCTGCTTGTTCTCTTTTTTTCTTTCATTTATTCTTTCAAGTGATCAAATCAAATGTTCATCTACTTGTTGATTTTATCGACTTAATGAATAATATTGCTTTTGCAGTTTTACTTGTTGTACCAATTTGTGATGTATTTTTCCATGGAGTGAGAAGAGCTGTCGACATTTTGATCATCTCGCTTGATAGGTTCCATCAAGTCTGTTATCTGTCTTTGCTACATGTAGATATGCACTTTTTACAAAGACATGTTCTGTTTTCCCTCAGAAAACTGTAAAGGCCCTTTCATTTAGTTACTTTTGGACCCACAGTATTATTTTTTAATTTTTTTGTGCATACTTGCCTGCTCACTTGTGGTTTTCCTAGATAGAGTTAGTTCGTACAAACAGTCTTCTGTTTTGATTGTCAGTTGTCCATGAGATACACTTCAATGAATTTGCATTGTCAAATGTGGAAATATTATTTGTGCCAATTCCTTTTGTTTTTGCTTATCATTTGTGTCTTAACATTATACATTCGATCGAGCTTTGGAGAAAGCAGTTCTGTATGCTGTTGGGAATACACTTGTCTGTGATAAACTTGATGAAGCTAAAACTCTAAGTTGGAGCGGTGAAAGGTACAAGGGTAAGTGCACGTACTTATACTTCTGCATGTTCTGAAATGTCACCTTGTTTGGTTTTTTTATGCTTACTTTGCTCTCACATCTATGTATTTAGTTGTTACCGTCGATGGGATTCTTCTGACCAAATCCGGCACGATGACTGGTGGAGTAAGTGGTGGAATGGAAGCTAGATCAAATAAATGGGAGGACAGCAGAATAGAATGTCCGTATGATCCTTTTTACAATATTACCAGTAGACGTGCAAATCATTTTGCAATTTTCCTTACTGGATAGTCATGAAATTTGTGCTGCAGCTTTGAAGAAGAAGAAAAATCAGCTGGAGTCTGAAATGGCAGAACTTGGTTCCCCCAGAGAGTTACAGAGAAAGGAGCTTGCTGTATCTGAGAAAATAACTGGACTCGAGAAAAAGTTACATTACTCGAATGTCGAACAGGTTGATACATGGTTTTGGCTTTGAGACTAATACCCTAACCCAACCTTAAACCCTCCTAGAAAACTGCTATTTCCTTGTTGTTTCTAACATATTTCTTGTGTGCAGAAAAACCTCAAGGAGAAGCTAAACAAATTGGCATCTGAGAAGCGTAATATTGAGAAAGAAATCGATCGTCTGGAGCCAGGAAAGGACGAGGTATGTTGATGTGTTCATCTGTCAGGTCATGTGTTAGTTATGTATCAATTGACTAATATAATTTTCTTAGTTGGAGAGCCGTCTTGCTAAAAACGAACGGGAATTAAGAAAGCGGGAGAAAAAAATAAATGAGATCGTGGACAAGATTTACAAAGATTTTAGCACGTCAGTGGGTGTGAAGAACATCCGTGAGTATGAAGAAAAGCAACTGAAAGACGCTCAAGCACTACAGGAGAGGAAGCTAAGTCTGAGTAATCAATTGTCAAAATTGAAATACCAGTAAGTAATCGTTCATTTATTGGCATCTCATGAACCAACTGGCTAAGTCTACATTTTACTTTCGCGTGCATACCTAATAGTGTGTTTGGAGCATAAAGAACATTTTGTTCTGCAGGCTGCAATATGAACAAAAGAGAGATATGCATGCACCGATTGCAAAGTTACAGGATACAATTGATTCCCTAGAGAAGGAGCTGAAGGGCTTACAGGAGAGAGAATCTGGTGCTAAGGCTGCCACTGAACATATTTCAAATCAGATGGAAGAGCTGAAAGCTGAGGCTGAAGGTACATGTTCGAAGCATGTTGACTCTTTTCCTGTTGTCCTTTGTAACTTAGGGTAGCCAAGTAGGCAACTCTTGTTTAGGGATCCACGACCCATTTCATTTAAATTATTCATTGCTACTTAATGCAAGCAATGAGGCAAGATAACTTGTTAGGTGGGCTGAACCCAGCCAATTTGTATCACTACCCTTGTTCAATATTATCAGGCCTAATTGTTCCTTAGCTTGATTTACCAACTCTACCAGAAGTTAAGGCATTATGCATTCTTTCTAGTATCCATACTGGAATATCTATTGGTTGTTTTCCTTTCCCTAGGGGGATACTAGTTCATCAGTGCTTTGTGTGCAAAGATTCACTTATAAGGCTCTGTTGGTTGTTACTGATTGGTTTTTTAAAATTTAAACTGAGCTCCTCCCATGAAAATCCAGCATACATGTTGTAGCATTTTTATGAATATAGTAGTCTTATGAATTTATACTGAGCTCTTGTGAATTTTGAACTGAGCTCGTCTGAACATAGCAGTCTTATGAGTGCTAAACTGAGCTCCCCATAACAAACATCAGCTTGTCCAAAGTTTTCAATACATCTTGTTCATTTTCTGTTCACCTTTGTACTCATTCGTGAAACTCTTCCTTAATACAGAATGGAAGTTGAAGTCAGATGAATGTGAGATAGCTATTGATGAACTAAAAAAGCAGAATGATATTGCTGCTGCTGCATTGGCAAAGCTGGATCGTCAACTGAAGTTAAAGGTAGTTTTCTCTACAGTACAACCGCTCAGCAATTACCATCGGACAATACTAGCTCATATGCCTGTGCGTTGCACCGGGTAGATTTTTGTTGAATATACATTTTTAGGCATGCACTAAAATTTGCAGAAGATTGAATAAGGTGCAGCATTGCGTAAATAGGTTAATCACTTGACAGCCCATCACTCACTATTGCTAACATGTAAATTTGATGCAGGAACCTAACATAATAAAACAACCTACGTTAAGTTGCAGATGTGAAATGTTAGACAGTTTTTCTAACTAAGTAGCTCTAGATTTTCTGGACTATCAAATCATGCCCACATTGGGTTTAATGTGCAATTAAATTACCTGCCTACCCTCCTATCAATTGACTTCTCCATCCCGGTCTGTGAAGCAGCGCTCGATGCCCGCTGCATCCCGCCCGACTCGGTGCAGCGCCCAACTCTCCCAGTCGTTGACGGGGAGCAGCCAAAGAAAGCAGTGCCTAACTGACCCGCATGATTAGCTGTCAATTAGTTTAGAAAAAAAATGAAAAAATATTAGAGGTTTTATCAAAACAGCTGAAACACCTCCTCACTAATTCATTTCGCCCAGAAGTATTTGGTACGGATGTACCTTGTTATTTCTACTTTGTACATGACGTACCAGGTTGTGGTTTCACAACAACAAATCAAAATCTCAAAAATCGCACTCATAGCAGAGATAATAAAAATGGCAGTTATACAGTAATGGCAATGACCTTATTCAGCTGGCATATACGAATGTGCACAAACGCCAGCCAGAATCCTTAGTCACTTGAACAGTAGAATTGATCAATTATGTGATATTTTAGAATGACTTAACATGGCTCATGTTGAGATGTACATTCACTCGGGTAGTTGATTCTGCATCAGATTGCACTTCATGGAACTGCAAGGTATGGCAGTACTCACCTTGCCCTCTGACTCTAATACTGATGCATTGTCACACACGAATACAGAAGTTTTTACATAGAAAGACTTACCCTCATAGCAGATCAGAGGCTTCCCGTATCCATCCCCATCATTGCAGAGATTGCATTTAGTAAGTGTCAAAACATAGAACCCATGCAATAATCTCACAATAATTTTTCGAATCTCTGTACTGCAATATTTAACAAATCTTTTTGTAAGATACATAGTGTTCACGGTCGTATGTATCTTTGCACTCTATGTAATGCCGCATCTGCAGCACATCATAGCCCGAGCAGAGCTGCCGCCCCAGGATGGCACACACAGCTGCAAACTCAACTTCGGTGACACGACCCGAAGTTACTCCTACTGAATTTAGACAGCATAGACAATATTTATTTTGGGGTGATTGTTTCATGACATCCCTCACTGGTCAGAATATGGAAGGAGAAATTAATTTACAGTGGATGATAGGAACAAGCAAACAGGCAGACCCGGCCTCTAAACCCAGGTAGCGCTCTATTGTTGCTGGAGCGGATCGTGCTACGCGATGCCGCAGCAAAGGAGGAAATAAATTAAGAACCTAAAAATATATGTAGTTAAATAACCATGAATCGAGCGGAGCACTCCAAAATTTTGTGATTTTGCATCTAAAAACCATGACAAAAACACTTCCATGAACCGCCACTCTGTCGGATCCAATATCGGCTGCAGCCTGCAGCACAGGGCTCCCTGCTGGGCCGCCACTCTTCGGTGGCCATCAAAGAAATAGAGATCTGGGATTTTCCCTCTACAGTCAGTTCCTCGCACCAGAGATCCTCGCGCCTTCCCTTCGAGCAAGTCAAGGTGGCGCTGGAGCATGGGGAGAGCACATGAGGCGCACTGCTGCGATCTGGTCTGCCCTCCTCACCCGCCAAGACCCAGGCTCTCCTCTGCCCTCCCGCAGGCCGCCATGGGCTCCATGCAGGGGGCTGGTTTGCGGCGGCAAATAAAGGGGAGCTGCCGGCTGAGGGCAGGGGAGGGGGTACGCCCGATGGCGAGATGCCTTGCCGGCGGCGGGAAGCCGGCGACGCAGGTTTGTTATCGAAGGGGAGCTGGTCGCACGCGTGTGGGCACACAGGAGAGGGAGGCGAGGAGGGGAATAGAGATAGGGTCGCGTGTTTTTGGAACTTAACGATGGCAGTGGTGGGTAATAAGCATTTTCGTGGGAGGGCAAAATCGTCCAAAAAAAGGCTGGTTGACAGAAACGTTCCTTCTTTTATTATTAGGTATAGATTCATATTTTTATGGCTGAAGTCTGTTAAAAGACTGGTTGCTTCATCGTGTTTGTGTGTATATGATATAGCTTTTGTTGATTGATAGTGTTTATACTTGCTTAAGTCTGCTACTGTAATGAAACACTACTTGTTCTTTTAGGAGGGGCAACTAGTGCAACTTAGATCACGCCAGCGGGAGATTCATGAGAAGTGCGAACTGGAGCAGTTGAAGCTTCCTACAGTAAATGATCCAATGGATACCGGATCATCCTCACAAGAACTTGTCCTTGATTACAGCCAGCTTAATGAAATATACCTGCAAGATATGCGTCTGTCTGAACGTGACAAACTTGAGGCAGAGTTCAATAAAAAAATTGGTACAATAATAGCTGAGATTGAGCGCACTGCTCCAAACTTGAAAGCACTGGACCAATATGAAGTACTTCAAACGAAGGAAAAGGAGGTCTCTGAAAAGTTTGAAGCAGCTAGAAAAGAAGAGCGAGAGGTAGCTGACAAATATAACGCTGTCAAGCAAAGAAGGTATTGCCACCTATTTTTCTCTATACTATATGGCACCTTTACTTGTTCCCTTTTTGGAATACAAACATGCATTCTGATCACCTGTAGAAGTTGGCGACTTAAATTTAAGTTTCCTTGGATGATTGGCATGTAGGTCTAGCAAAATTCTTCAGAATTTCACTTCTTAGCACTTGTACTCGCTATTCTAATTTGCAATCTATAGATTTGTTGATATAATTATGGTGGCAAGCTAGGTGAATGCGAACATTTATGTTGTTCAGTTGGTGCTTAGTCTTCACATATATTGTTATGGGACTAAATTGTGCAGTTACTCATTTTTGGTAATATTACACCAAAAACATATCACAGAATGGTATTGAGCTCACAATATAACCTCCAGTACAGCCAAAGTTATATGTAATCGAATTACATGACCTCTGTTCTAAGAAGAAATCATTCTATTTACGGGTTTGCATTTTTGGACCAAAAACTTATAATTAATCTCTTATGGTAATATTCTGTCTGTTTGGGAAGCATTCCATTTTGGAAGACCGCCCAGGATATATTTTTGCCTGACCTCTGTTGTAAGAAGAAATCATTTTATTTATGGGTTTGCATTTTTGGACCAAAAACTTATAATTGCATTTTGGAAGATTTACGAGATCTTACTCAAGCTTGCTGTTGAAAACATGATAATAACATTATTTGGAAAGCATGCGCTGCATTCTGAATCAAATAAAGTTTCATGCATCTTTTGGATTTTTATGTTCACATATAGACCACCCAGGATATATTTCTGCCTCTGACTCGTTGTTCTTATTGCCAAGGTATGAACTGTTCATGGAAGCCTTTGATCACATATCTAAAGGCATAGACAAAATCTATAAGCAGTTAACAAAAAGTCACACCCACCCACTCGGAGGAACAGCGTATTTAAATCTAGAAAACGAAGATGAGCCATTTCTACATGGTATCAAGTACACAGCTATGCCACCTACAAAACGCTTTAGAGATATGGAACAGTTATCCGGTGGAGAGAAGACTGTTGCAGCTCTGGCATTGCTCTTTGCCATTCACAGGTAAAATGTTTCTGGTAAACCTGGCACTATATATCCTTTATCATGTTAACCATAATTGAAAAAAACTGTCTGGTTCATGAGCTAGTAACATCGATAGTTGGGAATGACTCAACTATGTACAAACATCACGCTTAGTGGTCACATGCTCTCTTCAGGTGTCAGTTTTTGCTTCTACTATACTACCACTGTCCCAAAGCTTAAGGCTTATACTCCCTCCGTCCCAAAATAGTTGACTTGGGTTAGTTTAAATTTGGATGTATCTAGACATATTTTAGTATGTAGATACATGTGAATCTAGACAAACTAAAGTCACTTATTTCAGGACGGAGGGAGTTTTTTTTTGAAAAGTCAAGCTACGGAAAGTTTGACCAAACTTTTAGAAAAAACTATCAAGAATTATGATATTATATAGATACTATATGAAAATATGTTTCATGGTATATCAAAGGGTATGGATTTCGTATTGTAAATATTAATATTTTTGTCTAAAAACCTGGTCAAACTTTACGTAGTTTGACTTTTGGAGAAAAATATAAGCCTTAAGCTTTGGGACGGAGGTAGTATATCTTAATGTTTTCATGCCCCATGATTTTTGAGTAGGTGTGATTATCATGGTATCTAAAGTTTATTGGCTTTCAACTACAGTTTGGTAGGGTGAAGTGCTCTTTGTGAGCACTACCTATTTGTTGTGGGACATGCGGCATGCGGGTTTTTCTTGGACATCTATTAAGACATCAGATAGTTTGCCTTTTGTGCAAACCAAATTTCTTAATATTGTGTGGCAACTGTGCAGTTTCAGGCCTTCACCATTCTTCATATTGGATGAAGTCGATGCAGCTCTGGATAATTTAAATGTTGCCAAGGTTGCTGGGTTTATCCGATCAAAGTCATGTGATCGTGCTGGCGGAGAACAAGATGGCGATGGAGGATGTGGGTTTCAAAGTATTGTCATATCGCTGAAGGACAGTTTCTACGACAAAGCTGAAGCACTGGTTGGTGTTTACAGGGACTCAGAACGAAGGTAAAAGGCACTTCTGCTACCTTTCCCTCCTCATATTTTGTATGCAGGCTCTGACCCCTTCAAACTCTTCAAATCTTTCTGCAGTTGCTCTAGAACCCTCACCTTCGACCTTACCAAGTACAAAGAAGCATGAAATCCTCATCGGTTGGAGCTTTCTTGTTAATCTGTGATAGTAAACCGTTCTTCGCTGATCCTGTGTATTTTAACTTTGTATATAAGAGACTGGTAGAACGTAGTTATTGTAGAAATATCGGAATCTGATTACAGCATCAGCTGCAAGTGTGTGTTTGTGTACTTGTGTTTTGTTTTGTTTTTTGTAAGAAATTACTTGGGCACGTATTGCAAGAATAAGCATATAGGAACCACCGTGTTTCTCACCTCAGCAGGCTTTGTTACAAAACTTGGTGATTAATTTGCTTGGAGGCGGATTTCCCAAGGCTTTAAATTATAACCACATTTTACTCGGGATTTTGGTCCAAACTTCAAATTATGCTTGCCAATAATATCGAGAATGAAGCTCGATGTTCCACGATATTACACTGTATTAGACTTGATCTGCCCCTGGACACCATGGACATCTAGATCAAGTGGATTATCGTTTCAGCGGAAAAGGCGACATTTCCGTCCCATAGAAAGCGCCGGTGCTTCGTCAATTTTTAGGCCCTAAAATAAGCTCCGTTTGAATACATAGTATCAAGAAAATTATTTCTGCCTGTCATCAGTATGAATGCGTCGTACGGACCGGAATAAGCTCTGTTTTGGCTGATGAGCTCACTCCCAGGCTTTCTCCCGGCATCGCGATCTGTGAGGCTGGGTATGTCGATCGCTGGAATGAGTACATGTGCGCGGCAGCTCAGCTGTTCGCCGAAATACGCAATGGATTCCAACCTCACTCCTCCGTCGGGTCGTGGCCTTGCCTCAGCGTGGTCTACGGCGCCTCACGCTTCGACCAACGTTTGGCAAAAACATTATCAATCGAGGTCTTCAGGACGGCGAGGGTCATTTTTTCCTCTAGAGATGTGAGGGTCATACTACTTCTCCTCGATTGATGAGAGGGCCATTTGCAGACTGCAGTAGCATTGTTATTACTTGGAAGCATTGCCCAAAGTTGTTTGCCAACGCTGCTCAGGCAAGCCCACACAGACATTGATATTTCTGGACCCTTTCGGTATGCTAAATTTGCATGTCATATGTTTTATATTCTTCCCTAAGAAAAAACCAGTGTAACTTACTTACCAATTTCACTTAATTTTGGTTTTCTGATCAATAATAAGTTGTAGGGAATGGATTTATAAAGCAGGTCCAAAACCATTCACCTTCGAAACGACAACCTCTGCGCTTACAGTAGTTCGGTTGCAGTTGGAAGACACATACAATTGCGGTCGCTATTTGTTGCTAAAATTCATAACCTGCACCTTGTTTCTTCAGCGTGACTATGGTGCTCCATTTGTATTTCTAACGCATAAAAATTGTTTCATGTTTCATATACAATATATTATTTTGTTTTGATAGCTGTATAAATTATCCACTTTAGATATCCGTTATTCATATAATACATCATTTTTAAAACTGTTTTTTTCTGTAGTAGCACTATTATTTAGATATTGGTTGTGCCTAGAAATTGCTATTTTAGCAATTTATTTATTTGTAATACTACCGAGGTAAAATTATAGATAAATCCATGCCCATGATTTCTTTCTCTAATTCTAAATATTTATTTACGATAACTATAGCAAAAGATTGAGTTCGCGTAGATCTAAAACAAAGAGTTTTTGAGCCATGATAATAAAATTTTATTAAAGAAAAAATTACAGCTCCTCCAAAAGAGACAACCGAGCAAGAAAAAGAGTGAAGCATGGGGAACTTAGTGATGATTAGGTTTGTAGACCAATTGTCTCTCCAAAAGAGGGTGGTGTTTCCTGAAGCAATTGAGCAAGAAGCAATTATTTTGAATTTCGGGCATAGTTTAACTATGTCTCTCCACCAAAAAGAATTAGAGATATTGGTGGCTTGTGGGTTATAGTTATTGTACCTTTTCCATATTTGATGGATGCATGTGATGTTCTCCTTATTGAAAAAATCATGCAAGAACTTGATAAGAAGGGTCTCATTGTGGTCCACAAGTTTAGTGATTCCTAGACCACCTTTGGATTTCGGCTTGCAAACTAAGTCCCATGCCGCCAAGGATTTGGGTCTGCCGGAATTTTTCAGTTTACCCCACACTCCAATTCTGTAACCTTTATCCACAGCACCGATGGCTCCATCCACAAGTTTAAGAGTGCAGAGGTAGAAAGTGGGTAGAGAGCTATAAATCGCCTTAGTCACCATGATTCTTTCATCAAGAGAAAGGAAGGAGATGATGGTTGATTCTAAAATATAGTGGACCAAGGTCCTGAATGCATGGTCTGCTAAGGCGACACGCGAGACCAAGATAGGTGAAGGGAAAGGATTCTAGCTTGCATCCAAAAGACCTGCTAGGAGAGTCACTTTGGCGTTTGAAAGTTTGATGGAGAGTAGGCGGGACATTGTAATTTACCCTAAGACCCATAGAATGGGCGAAGGTTTTAGGCATGCCTTTAAGGCAGAGAAGTTGGTGAGGACAAGCTTCGTAATTACAAGAGTGTCATCCGTGTATTAGATTACTAGCAAATCACCATTAAACAACATGATGGGTGATGGAATAGACCTCTTAATTTATGTCTCTACGAACAAGGTACGCCTATGCATTTTGCTTTTCCTTTGTTTTTTTGACGAAGGCCCAATCAGTGTCTAAACATATTGCTTGATTATATTTTTACCAAGTACCATTACAATTTTATAACACATTTGCAAGAACCTATTGAAAAGATTGGCACATTGTTCAAAACCGTCCATAGCATGGCCATTCCATATAAAATTGCCAAACTTTTCAACCCCCCGGCTTCTCTAGCATCGTGTCTCGACCACCCTGTTCCCTGCCTCCCGTGATGCAACATCTCCTATATGACTCCCAAACCCACCTCCAATGGATCCCACATCCCTGACCGCCGTTGGCTTCCCCAACATCCATCACTACCCGGATCCCCTACCCCTACGACGCCGCATCTCCTCTATCAACTCCGCGAGACCCGCCTCCACCAGAGCCTACATGCCAGTGTCGAGGATGACAGGGGCTCGCCTCTGGCTGGGCTACGCCATTGCTACAAGCGGCGACAATTGCTACAAACGGCGATTGCTACAACTATTCTACTATCTTTCCATACGTTATGTAAATTTGCATCATTAGATTTGTTTGCTATAATTACATGCGGTTTTGCATCTTAATACTTACAGGAGGATCCCGCCAGAGTTTTTTTGGCTACGATGCTACAGTAGCATAATTTTTTTTGCTACAAACCGTTCTATGATTTTGCTACGATAGTATGGAAATTTGCTATGAGATCTCTGACGAGAATCTCAGGCGAAGTTGATTTTGCTATAATAGCATAATTGGTTTGCTTTGAGGTCTTTAGCAAAGTCTATTTCGCTATGATATCATATTTTATTTGCTATTAGGTGTCCGACAATGTCTTGTCCGGGTCATTCTTTTTCTTTTGTGTTTTGTGGATGAAACTTTTTTGCTACATAGGAGCAAATGCATTTTTTACATAGCAGTAAAAGTGAGATTTTGAAACAAAAGTAGATATGTGGCGGCGGTTGTAGGCGAGGAATCGGGGAGATATCCACGGGATGCCAAACAGTGTTCTCTAACAAATGTGCTACTCTCTTCAATTCATAATAACTGTTGCTGATTTACTATAAATATATACTAAATTGTCTATATTTTCTATATAATGTGTGAATTTTGAATCCTACTTAGAGCGTCGATCCTAACCATTGGAGTGATAAATCGGAAGGCTGACCGCAGCGGGATTCGCGTTGAACAGTTCTCCTACATCGCTGCTCGCTAGCTGCTTTCGCACTCTAGAACCATCGCGTCATGCTTCTATAGAAATGAAGCACATGCACATGGGTGATACCCGTGGGCCATGTTGCAGCACGATAATAACAGACGTGCTATGCCCAGAAGTACGCACGTGAGGGAGAATTAGAAAGTAAAAGTAGAAGTAGACAATTAAATGTGTGGGGTCCAATTAGATGTATTTTCTGTTGTCTTTTTTATCGATTTTAGTCCATGTATCACCAAACGATAGGTACTTGGCTCATAGGTATTTCGGAATACACCCATAAAGAAACACATAACGTATTTAGAAATGTTTCTTTAGGAAGTATTTCGGAATGTTAAAACAATTTGAAAAAAAATTGCATGTATACATCTGGACACTGTACGTTCCTTTTGGGAAATGACAGAATTATGTTGTGGATTTTAATCATCAACAAAATATACATCATCTATAAGTTTATGAAGAAGATAATTTTGGGGATCATTGCACAAAATGTTTTATCCAGTAAAACAATTTTATGACTTGAGTAAAAAAGTAAATAAATATCACGTGAAATGACTCATATTGAAACATCAAATATTTTCATTTTTATACAAGTCATAAAAGGCGTTCATTTGTGTTGAAACTTTATGTGCGAACATAAAATCTCCGACCTACACGTGAGATTGATTTTTAAAAAAAAAATGATATTTTCAAATATGTATTTACACAATGGGTGTATCTACCCTTTGAGCCCGAAGTGAATTTTCAATTAACAAGTTTTTTTTTGCCTTGCGTCCATAATGTTGGCAAGTCTGTACCTCTTCCTCTTATCAAAATCACTTTTTTTTAGGGAATTTAGAGAGCTTTATTCAAACATAGGCATGTGCTGGACAATCAGCCTAAACAGGAGGCTAGTGTGCTCGCATGCTTTGCACACAGATGCGCCGGATAGTTGGCGGTACATATTGCATGTTGAATATCAAAACTAAGAAAAAAAAAAGCTAGCTCTCCAATTTCAACTATCAGAGGAGCCACAATCTCTCTCATAGAGAGAGAGAGAGAGAGAGAGAGAGAGAGAGAGAGAGTTATGGCGAGTATTCTAGAGATTCACCACCTCTAGGCAATCCGTCCCCATGATCACATGCGTGAATCCTCGAACCTCTGCGAAGAGAACACCATCCCGCACCCCAAACTTTCTGCAATGAGAAGGTTGGTGACCCCCGTGAGAGGCTTACACCATGCACCTAGGAGCCGACAAGAAGACCTTGCAACGCCTCCTGCACCTCCTTGTCCATCCGGGAAATTAATAGCCCCATCTATATTGACCGATACATTGAGAGAGGGCGCCAACCATGACCAATCTGCTGCCGTGGAATCTCCAACAGAGTCAAAACCTCCCGTGTTGCCTTTATCGAGTGCTCCGGATCCAAAAGCTCTTTGTCATGCTTCCATCGGTTGCGAGAAAGCCAGATAGACCACATCACCGTAATATTTTTTTCTCTTTCCAGATCCGAGAATTGCTGGCCGCATAGTATATCCTTTGCCCAAGTGTCTGGGTGGAGTCGGGGAAGATCAACATCAAGCCATGTCCTCGCCTCATCCCAGAAGCGTCTCGCGTGAGAACAAGTGATCATAACATGCATCAGATCTTCATCCATCGCATGGAAGATTGAAAAAGTACTAATCTCCTTAACGTTTCATCGTTTGAGAGTGCACTCATATGGCAAGATCCCACGCAAAACCCGCCACCAGAAGACCCTCACTTTTGGCACCACTTTTAGCTTTCATAAGGCTGTCCACATCTTTTGTTTTGTAGTTGAGGTTTCTATAACCATCCCTTCGTCTCGAGCAGATCGCTCTTTATTAGAGCCTGGTACACGGATTTAACAAAATAGACGCCTGATACTTCATGATTCCAAGCATAAAAGTCATCACCACCACCATTTCGCAAGGGAATATTAAGTATCGCCTCAGCATCAGGTAGCGCAAACACTAAACGGACCAGGTCCCTCCACCATGTCCAATTCGAAGTATCAATAAGATCACTAACCTTCTCAAGCTTGGGATCATCAGGTCCAAAATGAGGCCTGAATAAAGGTGTCATGGTATGAGAATCCGGTATCCACTTATCCTCCCATGTAGATATGAAATTTCCACTCGCCACTCGCTTGATTAAACCATCTTGCAGAGCCTCCTGTTTAGGCTTGCAAAAAATCATACTTAGGAAGTAACGATCTTTCAACACCCTTGCATAGAGAGAGTTTGAGTTTGTCATGAAACGCCATCCTTGCTTCCCTAGCAGTGCAAGATTGAAGAGATGTAAGTCACGAAACCCAATTCCACCCTTTATTTTTGGTGTAGCCAGCTTGCTCCAAGAAATCCAGTGCATCGACTTCCTATCCAGAGAGCTACTCCACCAATATTTTGCCATGGCCAACGTAAAATTCTTGCACACTTTCTTTGTCAGCAGGAAAACACACACGCTGTTGGGAATATGCCCTAGAGGCAATCATGTACGATGATATTCTTAAAGTATTCATAAGGTTATTAAGTTTTCCCTTGTGTGAACATCTGATATATATCATCGAATACGTGATTCGGTTGTGGAACTATATATTCATGTTGTTCTTTCAAGATGTCCTTAGTCGTTGAGGTTGTGCTGGACACACAACTTAGAGTAATGTGAAGTTGGCTTGATGACACGGTTCCACTTGTCATGGGAATGGTGATGCTATTCCACCTTGCACGGACTTGACTAAAGAGTTTAGTAAGTCAGACTGACCCGCGGTTGAGATGCAACGAGCATGTTGTCATTTGTAGTCTCATACAATGGAATACTTTGACCTGAGGTGATCGCATGATCCGAGTTGTGGATCGCCAACTTAGGTTCTATCAAACGTTGCTCCATAAATGGGCAGTTATAAAGGTAGAGTTCGGGTTGGTCGTGAATCAAGCTGCGTGACATAGATTACTAAGATAGGATTTGCCCCTCCGTAGTGGAGAGATATTCTCTGGGCCCTCTTGTGTGATAATGATTCGGAAGCATGGCCATGCGCTACTCAGTTAAGTGTTAACTAAGGAGTCAGACTAAGAGTTAGTCTAGTGAATTGCATATCACAGAACGAGAATAGGGTTAAGCTATTAAAGGGATGACAACACTCGCCCATATATTGACAACGTATATCATGTGGCAAAGGACGAAAGTGACATTGAAGGTTTGTCTTCCGAACTTTACGACATTTGGAAGATGGCACGTCTTGCTAGAGGCCGCTACCATCTATCGACTTGAGACCAAGTGTTCATGGGAGTGAGTGAGACTCAAAGTCATGACGAGATACTTGAAGGTGTAGCTCCTGTCTTGTCCATTTGTACATGAACCTACAGGGTCACACACTTAAGAGTAAGGAGCCCATGTGGATGAGATTCATGTCGTAGTTGGGTTACAACCTAGATGAGCCTCAAGAGTTGAGCCCAACTAGATGTGTATATAAGTGGAGCGACAATAGATAGTCTCTGACCTACCCGTCATTTTCTCCACTCCCAAATCGTGCTAGACAGGATCTAGCAGTCCCCTGCCCGTGCACCTTTTTGTATGTGTGGATACCGGTAGAGGCGTTGCACGTGCGGCGCTGGAGACAAAGGGATCCGGTGAAGAAGTTTGTGGGGATCCAGTGGAGATGTTCGTGTGATCGATCGACACAGCATCAACTGGCGCACTACATCGATCCGCATCTGCGCGTCTAGTGGTAAATCTCGTGGCCTATTACCTGAGCTGGATCTTGGGAGCACCATGTTAGATAAACGTTTTGTTTATCGGCCCACGGCCCAACAATGGTATCAGAGCAAAAGCTTCTAGTTCTAGGCTCTTGATCTATGCATATGTGATATGCATGAGGTGGTAGATCGGATCTACTTAGGGTTTTGGCGACAGATCTATGAGATAGATCAGTTAAAAGGGCATGTATGCCCCATGTGTGGTTTTGGTAATTAATGACAATCTCTATGTGACATGGTTATACCTTACGGGTACGTGGCCTCAGCATACCTGGTCCAGCCCAAGGAAGGCCCACAGCAGATGTACGCTGACCCATGAAGATTTTCGGGTGGCCAAGGCCCATGACGCTTTCGGATCCTTGGAGAGCAAGACTAGCGTAGATAGGAAATTCAAAGGGGTAAAACCCTAGAACTTGTAACCGACTAGGACTATGCCCGGGACCTGCCTAAGTCTATATAAAGGCTAGGAGGGCACGACCTAGATCGGTCGACTCATACTTTCGCATACGCACCACCACACCAGATCGAATCTGCGCACCCCTGTAACCTTCGGTTCCGCCGTAATCAAGAGCAGACAAGCAGGAGTAGGGTTTTCCCTCCGGGAGCCTGAACCTGGGTAAATCTCGTGTCCCCTGGTTGCTTGTCTGTTAACCGTTCCACGATCTCCAGCATCCACATCTTCTCCAAAACCCAAGTCCATAACAATGGGCATTGATGAGATCAAACCTCGTCAATTGGCGCCGTCTGTGGGAATCGGGGCTGCTGATTGTGCGATCGTGACGGTCCCGACCCGATCGATCTACAACTCTGCGGCGACGGAGAGTCACCTCCTTTTCGGCGCTTTCGACTTCACCACCCACTCGCCGGCCACCATGAAGGACTTCGAGCCCGTAGGCGACGGAATCGAAATCATGTTCGGGAGCTTCTGCTTCTAGGTGGGGCGAACTGGCACCCTCCGTCTCCCTGAGCGGGTGCCCCTACCATCAATCAGGCCCGGTTCATGGGCCCCACACCCCGTGCTACGCACAACATCATCAGCAGATGATTCCTACGACAGCAGCAGCTGCAACTCCGATCTGTGCGATCTGCCATCGGACGCAGGGACCTACGGTTCCGGATCTGAGAGTTGCGGCAGCAGCAGACCGATCTACAAGCGCTACCAATGCGCCGCAGTCATCCAGGAGCAGCAAACACCCAACCCGCAGGACAGAAACGGCGGAAACGGCGGGAACAGAAGAAGCCAGTCCCCCCACCCGAAGGGGAAAACAACGGCCACGTCATCCAACTTAGCAAAGAAGGATGGGTCCAGGCACGCCGCGCCGTAGCAGGCGACATAGTCCTGCCTGTAGACTCCCCACGTGAACTGCTGATGGCATACCACTACCTCCTCATCGAGGAGCATAAGAAGCAAGTCAAGATGAAGGAAACACTTGACAAACGCAAGCAAGCAGCCTCTGAGTCCAGCGCGCGATGAGCTGTGCTCTCCGCCATGGCCCCCGGCTCTAGCACGAACGGAAACCAGGGAAACAAGCACCGCTCGCGGGTGGAGAACATGGATCCCAAGGATCGCCGTGATGTGACCCAAACTCTCCACACGTCGTTCATGGAGATGGATGCCGACGGCAACATCATCCCGAAGACACCGCAAGCTGCGATCATGGCAGCCACTGCGTATCTCGCGGCCCACCAACCTCCGGAAGGGGACCCGAAAAGAGCCATGCATAAGTCTGAAGGGTTTCGCGGCATAGTAAATCAAAATTTTCTACGGATGCGAACAGAGGGAAAGCCAAGATCTAATCTAGGAGATGCAAACAACGAGAGAGATTGGATTAGATCTTCATACCCTTGAAGATTCGCACAGCGAAACGTTCGTCGGAACGTGGGTGATGTAGTCGTACTCGCTTCTCCTCCTCGCGATCCGATCCGATCTAGCACCACAAGTGGCGGTGCCTCCGTGAGATGCACACGTGCAGCACCTCGACGTCTCCTCCTTCCTCGGACCAGCAAGTATGGTGGAGAGACGGATTGGATCTACAACACGACGGCGTGGTGTATATGGTGGAGAATTTCTGCAGCAGGGCTTCGCCTACAAACAGTCGGGAGGGAGAGAGGAGGGCAGCAGGGCAGCTAGGGTTGGAGGGGAAGGTGTGTTGGGAGGGGGAACCCCAGCCCTCTTTATATATAGGGGGGGGGGGGGGCGGCCAGCCCTTGCCCCTCCTCCAAGCCTTGGGCCGACGGCCAAGGGAGGGAGAAGTGGGGGGCAAGGACTCTCCTCCTTCTAGAAGCCCTAATTAGGGTTTCCCCTTGGATGGCCGGCTGGGCCCTATGGGGCCTTGTGCCCCTGGCCCAATGCGGCCAGGGCACTCCCTCATAGGCCCATGCCCCCTCCCGGAAGGTGGGGCCACGTTGGTCCCCTTCCGGAAGGTTCTAGAAGCTTCTGGTACAATACCGATTAACCCGGAACAATTCCGAACTCTAAAAACTGCACTGCCTTATATGAATCTTATTCTCCGGACCACTCCGAAACCTCTCGTGATGTCCCGTATCCTATCCGAGACTCCGAACAAAAATTCATAAACCAATTATCCAATCTATCCTAGCGTCGAGACACGTTAAGTGTGTGACCCTGCGGGTTCGAGAATATGCAGACATGATCTTCTATCAATAATCAACAGCGGGGCCTGGAAACCCATATTGACTCCCACACATTCATCGATGATCATATCGGATGAACCACGATGCCAGGATTCAATCAATCCCATATATATATTCCCTTCGTCTCGCGATATTTTACTTGCCCGAGATTCGATCGTCGGTACCGTCATACCTAGTTCAATCTCGTTCACAGCAAGTACTTTACTCGTTCCGTAATCCGATATCACTTTGTGATTAACTCCTTAACCACATGCTTGCAAGCGGTGTTGATATCGATTACCGAGTGGGCCCGAAGTATATCTCTCCGACTTGGGAGGGACAAATTCCATCTCGATACATACAACCCAACAGATACTTTCCGATCACCTGAGAGACACCTTTATGATCACCCTCTCATAGGATGACGTTTGATGACCTCAAAGCTTTCTTCCGATACCAGGGAGTTGTATTATCTCATGGTCTAAGGAATACAATATTTGACATAAGAAAAGCTTCGCAAAGACGAACACGATGACACGATCTAATTGCTTCGCTTAGTTTGGGTCTGTCCATCATATCATTCTTCCAATGATATGATCTCATTATCAATTGACAACTCATGTCTATGGTTAGGAAACCTTAACCATCATTGATCAATGAGCTAGTCCATAGAGGCGTACTAGGGACACGGTGTTGTTCACAAACCACACAAGTATTAAAGTTTCCGCTTAATACAATTCTAGCATGGAATATAAACATTATCATGAACAAGAATTATAATAATAACATCTTTATTATTGCCTCTAGGGCATAATTCCAACAGTCTCCCACTTGCACTAGAGTCAATAATCTAGTTTACATCTGGCAACAATCTCACACCCATGGCACTGAGGTGCTGATCATGTTTTACACGTGGAAGAGGTTTAGTCAATGGATCTGCGACATTCAGATCTGTATGTACTTTGCTAATCTTCAGATCTCCATCTGCTATATAATCTCGGATTATATGAAACTTGCGGTTGATATGCTTGGTCTTTGGATGATATCTTGGTTCCTTAGCGAGTGCTATGGCGCCAGTGTTGTCACACAATATCTCCAGTGGGTCCAATGCACTTGGAACCACGCCAAGCTCAGTGATGAAGTTCCTGATCCAAACTCCTTCACTTGACGCTTCTGCAGCAGCCATGTATTCCGCTTCTACTGTAGATCCCGCGATCACGCTCTGCTTGCAGCTTCTCCAGCTCACAGCTCCTCCATTCAAAATATACACGTATCCTGTCTGAGATTTAGAATCATCCTTGTCGGTGTCAAAACTAGCGTCGACGTAACCTTTTACGACAAGCTGTTCATCACCCCCATAGACTAAGAATATTTCTTTAGTCCTATTTAGGTACTTTAGGATGTTCTTCACGGCTGTCCAGTGTTCCACTCCTGGATCACTTTGATATCTGCTCGTCAAACTAAGAGCATTGGACACATCCGGTCTAGTACACAGCATGGCATACATGATTGAACCTATGGCCGAGGCATAAGGCACTTTGCTCATAGCTTCCCTATCATTTACCGTAGCTGGACACTGAGCCTTGCTCAATATCTTACCTGACAACATAGGCACTGAACCTTTCTTTGCCTTATCCATTCTGAACCTTTTCAGAACTTTGTCTAGGTATGTACTCTGGCTTAAAGCTATCAGGCGTCTTTGTCTATCTCTATATATTTTGATGCCCAATATAAAAGCAGCTTCACCTAGGTCTTTCATTGAAAAACACTTGTTCAAATAACTCTTCACATCGTTAAGCATGTTGATGTCATTTCCAATAATCAATATGTCATCCACATATAGTACCAGAAACGTCACCGAGCTCCCACTCACTTTCTTGTAGATGCGAGCTTCGTAGCAATTTGGAACAAATCCAAAGCTCTTGATCACTTGATCAAAACGAAGGTTCCAACTCCGAGATGCTTGCTTCAGTCCATAAATGGAACGCTGAAGTTTGCATACTTTATCAGCATCCTTAGGATCGACAAAACCTTCGGGTTGCATCATATACAACTCTTCATCAATGTTGCCATTGAGGAAAGCAGTCTTGACATCCATCTGCCATATTTCATAATCATGAAACGCAGCAATTGCTAATAAAATCCGAATGGACTTAAACATCGCTACAGGAGAGAAAGTCTCATCGTAGTCAACTCCTTGAACTTGTCGAAAACCTTTCGCGACAAGTCGTGCTTTATAGACGGTAACATTACCATCCACGTCCGTTTTCTTCTTGAAGATCCATTTGCACTCAACGGCCTTTCGGTCGCTAGGAGGGTCCACCAAAGTCCATACTTGGTTTTCGCTCATGGATCCCAATTCGGATTTCATGGCTTCTAGCCATTTCTCAGAGTCTGGGCTCATCATCGCTTCCTCATAGTTCGTAGGTTCACTGTCTTCTACTAACAAGACAGTCAAGACAGGGTTGCCGTACCACTCAGGAGGGGCACGCGACCTTGTCGACCTGTGACGTTCAGTAGCAGCATCGTCCGAAGCTTCATGATCCTTGTCATTAGCTTCCTCTATTGTTGGTGTAGGCGGCACTGGAACAATTTTAGGTGCTGCGCTACTCTCCAATTCAAGAGAAGGTTCAATAACCTCGTCAAGCTCTACTTTCCTCCCACTCACTTCTTTCGAGAGAAACTCCTTCTCAAGAAAGGAACCGTTCTTCGCGACAAACACTTTGCCTTCAGTTCTGTGATAGAAGGTATACCCAATAGTTTCCTTAGGGTATCCTATGAAGACGCATTTCTCCGCTTTGGGTTCGAGCTTGTCCGGCATCAACTTCTTGACGTAAGCTTCGCATCCCCAAACTTTAAGAAACGACAACTTAGGTTTAGCACCAAACCACAGTTCATACGGTGTCGTCTCAACGGATTTAGATGGAGCCCTATTTAAAGTGAATGCAGCGGTTTCTAATGCATAACCCCAAAATGATAACGGCAAATCAGTAAGAGACATCATCGATCGGACCATATCTAATAGGGTTCGATTCCGGCGTTCAGACACACCATTGCGCTGTGGTGTTCCGGGTGGCGTGAGTTGTGAAACGATTCCACTTGCTTTAAGATGCGTGAGAAAATCATAACTCAAATATTCACCTCCACGATCGGATCGTCGAAACTTAATCTTTCTGTTACGATGGTTCTCCACTTCATTCTAAAATTCCTTGAACTTTTCAAATGTTTCAGATTTATGTTTCATTAAATAGATATACCCATATCTACTTAAGTCATCGGTAAAAGTGAGAAAATAGCGATATCCACCGCGCGTCGAAACACTCATCGGTCCGCATACATCGGTATGTATGATTTCCAACAAGTCCGTTGCTCGCTCCATCATACAGGAGAACGGGGTTTTGATCATCTTGCCCATGAGGCATGGTTCGCATGTGTCAAATGATTCAAAATCAAGAGACTCCAAAAGTCCATCAGAATGGAGTTTCTTCATGCGCTTTACACCAATATGACCTAGACGACAGTGCCACAAATAAGTAGTATTATCACTATCTACTTTGCATCTCTTAGCCTCAATGTTATGGATGTGTGTTTCATCCCTTTCGAGATTTAGAAGAAATAAACCATTCACAAGAGGTGCATGACCATAAAAGATGTTACTCATATAAATAGAACAACCATTATTCTCCGATTTAAATGAATAACCGTCTTGCAATAAACACGATCCAGAAATAATGTTCATGCTCAACGCAGGCACATAATAACATTTATTAAGGTTTAAAACTAATCCCGAAGGTAAAGCTAAGGAGAGCGTGCCGACGGCCATCACATCAACTCTTGATCCATTGCCAACGCGCATCATCACCTCATCCCTCGCAAGCCGCCGTCTATTCCGTAGCTCCTGTTTCGAGTTACAAATATTAGCAACTGAACCGGTATCAAATACCCAGGCACTACAACGAGGGCTAGTAAGGAAAACATCAATAACATGTATATCAAATATACCTTTGATGGTGCCAGCCTTCTTGTCCGCTAAGTACTTCGGACAGTTGCGCTTCCAGTGACCCTTGTCCTTGCAATAGAAGCACTCAGTGTCCGGCTTGGGACCAGACCTGAGCTTCTTCTCAGCAGGGGCATTGCGCTTGCCGCCGCCCTTCTTGAAGGGCTTCTTTGCTCCCTTACCTTTCTTAAAGGTGGGCTTGTTGACCATCAACACATGATTATCCTTTTTGATGTCCACTTCCGCGGCCTTCAGCTTTGCGAAGAGCTCGGTGATCGTATCAGTGGAACCAATCTGATTGTGAGTCACTACAAAACTTTTGTAGCTGGGAGGGAGTGATTGCAGAACCCTGTCAATCTTGAGCTCCTATGGAATCGTGCATTCCAGTTGCTCAAGGCGTTGAGTGTAGCCCGTCATCTTAATGGCGTGCTCACTAACAGAACTCCCTTCCTCCATCTTGCAGTTAAAGAACTTCTCAGAGATCTCATATCTCTCAGAACGGGCCTGAGTTTGAAACATGGTTTTCAACTCTCCGAGAATCTCAAAGGGCCCGGGATAGTCTTCAAAACGATTTTGAAGTTCCGGTTCCATAGCAAACAACATGGTGCTCTTAATCACACCATAATCATCTTTACACGACTGATAGACAGCTTTCTCATCAGCCGGCGCAGTTGCAGCAGGGGGGTCACCTAACGCTTTCCCAGGGACATAGTCCTTTTGTCCGCCAGATAGCATGATTATTAGATTGCGGAACCAATTGGTGAAGTTAGACCCATTGTTTCTAAGCTTTTCCTTCTCAGCAAAAACGTTGAAGTTGAAGTTGGACTTGGCCATGTGATCTACAGTATTTGCAAGTACAATTTAGACTATGTTCATGATAAATAGTTCAACTTAATCAAATTACTAGATGAACTCCCACTAAATTCAACATCCCTCAAGTTGTTTAGTGAACACGATCCAAATTCACCACACCTAATCCGATCATCACGAGAAGAGATGTTGTTTCAATGGTGGACAACGAAGTGTCGATCATATCATTTATATGACTCATGCTTAACCTTTCGGTTCTTGTGTTCCGAGGCCATGTCTGTACATGCTAGGCTCGTCAAGTTAGACCCAAGTATTTCCGCGTGTGCAAAACTGGCTTGCACCCGTTGTATGTGAGCGTAGAGTCTATAGCACCCGATCATCACGTGATGCTTGGACACGACGAACTTTCGCAACGGTGCATACTTGGGGAGAACACAGTTTTTATCTTGATCTTTAAGTGAGGAATCATCTTATAATGCTACCGTCGCGATCTAAGCATAATAAGATACATAAAAGGATAAACATCACATGCATATAACTTTATGTGACATGGTATAGCCAATCTTCGCGCAATGATCTCCATCTTGTGCGTTCCGGCATGATCTCCATCACTCCACCATGATTGCCTCCACCACGAATAGCAACTACAACTATTGATAACTACTTAGCGATAAAGTAAAGCTATTACATGGCGTATAAGAAGTTGAGTCGTAGGTCATACACAATTATAAAGACAACCATATGGCTCCTGCCGGTTGTGTACTCATCGACATGCAAGTCGTGAAACATTACAAAACATGATCATCGCATACATTATACACATCACATCTTGGGCCATACCATATCACAGAAAACACTCCCTGCAAAAACAAGTTAGACGCCTCTACTTTGTTGTTGCATGTTTTGCGTGGCTTATGGGAGTAGATGCTAAGAACGATTCTTACCTACGGAAAGCCACAACGGTGATATTATGGTTGCCAAACTCTGGTGTTAATCCCATGACAACTATAGTGAGAGAAACTGACATCCACCAGCCGCATGTGTGGAACAAGCCACACGTCAAGTGCGGAGCCGGTCTCGCGAACGACGTCGCGTAAGGTTGGCCTGGACCGCTTCAATCTCACTATCCCGTGTCATAAGAAGAACACAAACAAGAGGCTTGCAACAGAAAACATCAACGCCCGCAACAACCATGTTGCGTTCTACTCGTGAAACACATCTACGCATAGATCTAGCTCTGATACCACTGAAGGGTTTCGCGACATAGTAAATCAAAATTTTCTATGGATGCGAACAGAGGGAAAGCCAAGATCTAATCTAGGAGATGCAAACAACGAGAGAGATTGGATTAGATCTTCATACCCTTGAAGATTCGCACAGCGGAACGTTCGTCGGAACGTGGGTGATGTAGTCGTACTCGCTTCTCCTCCTCGCGATCTGATCCGATGTAGCACCACAAGTGGCGGTGCCTCCGTGAGATGCACACGTGCAGCACCTCGACGTCTCCTCCTTCCTCGGACCAGCAAGTATGGTGGAGAGACGGATTGGATCTACAACACGACGGCGTGGTGTATATGGTGGAGAATTTCTGCAGCAGGGCTTCGCCTACAAACAGTCGGGAGGGAGAGAGGAGGGCAGCAGGGCAGCTAGGGTTGGAGGGGAAGGTGTGTTGGGAGGGGGAGCCCCAGACCTATTTATATAGAGGGGGGGGGGGGGCGGCCAGCCCTTGCCCCTCCTCCAAGCCTTGGGCCGGCGGCCAAGGGAGGGAGAAGTGGGGGGCAAGGACTCTCCTCCTTCTAGAAGCCCTAATTAGGGTTTCCCCTTGGATGGCCGGCTGGGCCCTATGGGGCCTTGTGCCCCTGGCCCAATGCAGCCAGGGAACTCCCTCATAGGCCCATGCCCCCTCCCGGAAGGTGGGGCCACGTTGGTCCCCTTCCGGAAGGTTCTAGAAGCTTCCGGTACAATACCGATTAACCCGGAACAATTCCGAACTCCAAAAACTGCACTGCCTTATATGAATCTTATTCTCTGGACCACTCCGGAACCTCTCGTGATGTCCCGTATCCCATCCGAGACTCCGAACAAAAATTCATAAACCAATTATCCAATCTATCCTAGCGTCGAGACACGTTAAGTGTGTGACCCTGCGGGTTCGAGAATATGCAGACATGATCTTCTATCAATAATCAACAGCGGGGCCTGGAAACCCATATTGACTCCCACACATTCATCGATGATCATATCGGATGAACCACGATGCCAGGATTCAATCAATCCCATATATATATTCCCTTCGTCTCGCGATATTTTACTTGCCCGAGATTCGATCGTCGGTACCGTCATACCTAGTTCAATCTCGTTCACAGCAAGTACTTTACTCGTTCCGTAATCCAATATCACTTTGTGATTAACTCCTTAACCACATGCTTGCAAGCGGTGTTGATATCGATTACCGAGTGGGCCCGAAGTATATCTCTCCGACTTGGGAGGGACAAATTCCATCTCGATACATACAACCCAACAGATACTTTCCGATCACCTGAGAGACACCTTTATGATCACCCTCTCATAGGATGACGTTTGATGACCTCAAAGCTTTCTTCCGATACCAGGGAGTTGTATTATCTCATGGTCTAAGGAATACAATATTTGACATAAGAAAAGCTTCGCAAAGACGAACACGATGACACGATCTAATTGCTTCACTTAGTTTGGGTCTGTCCGTCATATCATTCTCCCAATGACATGATCTCATTATCAATTGACAACTCATGTCTATGGTTATGAAACCTTAACCATCATTGATCAATGAGCTAGTCCATAGAGGCGTACTAGGGACACGGTGTTGTTCACAAACCACACAAGTATTAAAGTTTCCGCTTAATACAATTCTAGCATGGAATATAAACATTATCATGAACAAGAATTATAATAATAACATCTTTATTATTGCCTCTAGGGCATAATTCCAACAAAGTCCGCACTCACCGGACTCGGACTTGTCGGAGCTGCGCTCCACGAAGACGCTCCTACGGAGCCGAAGAAGAAAGCTCCGGCCATACGCGACCGGAGCCCCACCCCTTCATCCGAAGAGGAAGAGGAACACGACCTTCCTCGAAGGAAGAAGAGCTCGCGTCACCATAAACGCGACTACGACGCCAGAGACGCGCTCACACAGCGCAAAATCGACAAAGCACGAGCCAAACGTGCATGCTCGTCTGAATCCGAGATGGACGAAGACGAAGGAGAACTCTGTGGAGCTCGATGCTTCAGCAGATCTGTTCGGCGAACACAGATGCCACGCAATTTCAAGCTTCCTTCGGATACTCCGAAGTTCAACGGCATGCAAGATCCAAAAGCCTGGCTCAGTGACCATCTGTCATCCGTCAAGCTGCATGGCGGTAGCAAAGAAACCGCCATGCAATGCCTTCAGCTGCAGCTGACAGGCGCGGCGCGGGTCTGGCTCAGCAGCCTATCATCAGGGTCCATCCGAAGCTGGGAGGAGCTAGCTTACAGCTTCATCCGAAATTTCAAGGGCACCAGCAAGAGGCCCGCCTCAATCGAAGAGTTGCGAGCATGCACTCAGAAAACGGGCGAAACTATTCGCTCGTACATACTACGCTGGTCTAACACCAAGAACTCCACAGCACACATCTCCGAAGAGAGGGCAATCGACGCCTTCAGGGACGGCGTCAAACGCCCAGACTTCAAGGAGGAACTCGGGCGCGTCAAGCCCAAAACACTCGACCACCTCATGGACATCGCCAACAGGTGGGCCGACGGTGATGTTGGAGATATGCCCAAGAGGCAATAATAAAGTGGTTATTATCATATCTTCATACTTATGATAAATGTTTACATACCATGCTATAATTGTATTAACCGGAAACATTAATACTTGTGTGATTTGTAAACATAAAAGAGTCCCTAGTAAAGCCTCTTGTTAAACTAGCTTGTTGGTTAATATATGATCATGGTTTTCTGATCATGAACATAGAGATGTTATTAACAACAGGGTCATATCATTAGGAGAATGATGTGATGGACATACTCCTATAGTTAAGCGTAGCATAAAGATCAAGTCATTTAATATAGTTCATTTGCTATAAGCTTTCTGATACATAGTAACCTAATTCCTTCGACCATGAGATCATGCATATCACCTTTACCGGAAGGATGCTTTGATGACATCAAACACCACACCGTAACAGGGTGGCTATAAAGGTGGCATTGAGTGTTCGGAAAGTATTGGTTGAGACACATGGATCAAGAGTGGGATTTGTCCATCCATATGACGGATAGATATACTCTGGGCCCTCTCGGTGGAATGTCATCCAATTAGCTTGCAAGCATGTGACTGGCTCACAAGGGATCACATACCACGGGAACGAGAAAAGAGTACTTATCAGTAACGAGGTTGAACTAGGTATGCAGAGATACCGACGATCATAACCTCGGATAAGTAAAATATCGTGAGACAAAGGGAAATTGGTATCATATGTAAGTGGTTCATTCGATCGCAAAGTAATCGTAGAAATATGTGGGAGCCATATGAATTTCCAGATTCCTCTATTGGTTATTGATCGGAGAAGTGTCTTGATCATGTCCGCATAATTCACGAACCGTAGGGAGACACACTTAAGGATTCAATGTTGTTGAGTAGTTATGGAATGATGAGTAAGAGACCGAATGTTGTTCGGAGTCTCGGATGGGATCCGGGATATCACGAGGAGATCCGGAATGGTCTGGAGAATAAGATTCATATAAGGAAAGTCCCGTTTCGGAGTTGGGGAATGGTTCCGGTGTTTTCATCGGGAATGTTCTAGAATGTTCCGGAATGTCCGGCACTCCGGAGGGGAAGGGTACATGAATGTGTTGTATCAAGTTGGTATGATTGCATCATGTACTAAGTGTCATCGCTGAACCAAATAAAGGATTAATTCAAATCCTAGTTTGAAAAGTCAAACAACTAGTTTGAAAAGTCAAACGGCTAAATTTGGAAAGAGGAAAAGAGGAGGAAGGTTGAAACCGACTTGGGGGAGGAGTTCCTCCTCCCACCGCCGGCCCACCTTGGGTCCGAGTTGGGGAGGGACTCCCCTCCCCAGGCGCGCCTCCCTCCACCTATAAAGAGGAGGGGCAGGGCTCCCCTCCTAGACAAAAGTTCCCTACCTCTAAACCTAAACCCTAGCCACAACCTAGGGATTTCTCCCAAGCCGCCGAGTTAGAGCTTCTAATTGCCCTAGCCACTGGTTTAGCCCCTTATAATTGGTGTGTCTAAACCCTAGATCACCAAGGCTCTCTCATAGTCCACCATACTCGCTCCGGCTTAAGGCGAAGCCCTGCGAGATCTCCCCTCTACTTCCGGTACCACACCGTCGTGCTGCCGGAATCACGAGGAGAGTGCTACAACCTCCGCTGCCTGCTGGAACAAGGGAGAGGAAGGTCTTCGTCGAGTACCGAACGTGTGACCGACTGCGGGAGCGCTGCCGGAACGCAGCGCCGGAAGGATCGTCTACGCGATCTTGAGATCGGCAAGTGTACGACTACATCACCCACGAGAATCTGCTCTCGTTAACCGCTTTGGAATCTTCGAGGGTGAGTTCCTCTATCGACTCGTTGCTACAATCTAGTAGATAGATCTTGGCTTGATCATAGATTAGATCTTGATTGTGTGTTCATGCGGTAGAAATTTTTTGTTTTCCATGCTACGAACCCCTACAGGCGAAGATTGCATTCACCGAGCACAATCAGATGAAGAGGACGACTACGGCCGAAGACGGGAACGCCGCAGCAAGAGGAGATCGCGCGTCTACGAGGACCGCGACGGACCCGACATGGTCGCGGCTGGCTACGCCGACCATCGCAACGATAACAGTCGCAACAGCGGAGGATACCGCGGAGGAAACTTCCGCGATGGAGGACACCCAGCGCAGTCGTGGCAACGGCGCGACCGCGATAATGGACCGTCAGCATACGAAAAGCTTTCGAGACCATGCACCATCCACTTCTACATCGACAAGCAAGATGGCAAAAAGAAGGCGAGCCACATGCTCAAGGACTGCCGCGAGTTCCAAAAGCTCAGTGAAAGCATGGTGCAAATGAGGCAACAAGCCCCAATCCCTGCATTCGGAAACGCACCTGCACAAGGTGAAATAGCACATGGAGCCCCTCCACCACCACCTATCGGAGGCCCGAACCAACCAGTCGCACCCTGTGGCGCCCCGCAAAAACCACTACTAGAAAATCGCGTTATTTTTTGTGCATTGCATCATCATGACCCCATGCTCATGTCATCATGCCACCTTGCATTTGAGCATCGTCATCATCTTGCATGGTTGTTTAAAAACTATTTTCGAAAAGTCTATTTTTGTTTTCGGAACGCCCCGTCTTTATTTCAAAGCAAAACCCGGGTCTCCGGAATCTTTTGTTTTGTCTACCAACGGCTTGCAAAAACCCCGTTTTAAATAATAAAATGTTTAATTATTTTTAGGGGGCAGCCGTACCGGGCCGATCCGACCCAGTCGGCCACCCCCAGTAAAAAAACTACCCAAGACTTTTCCTACCTAACCCTAACCTACCCAGCCCCCAGCCACATCACTTCCTCCAATTCCATCACGCCACATCACCCCTGGCCCAAACCCCTAGCCAATCCCGCTGCCACCTGCCCCTGTCCCGCACCCCCGGCCCACCTGCAGTGACCGCAGCCACCCTGCCCCCAGCGCCACCTCATCTCCCGCCCCACCTGACCACCTCGGAACCCTGCCCCGGGCCCCACCTGGACAGCCCCACGTCCCGCGCCCGACCGGCCGCCCCTGGGCACGCACTCCCTGCCCCGAACCACTCCCCTGGCCCCACCCCGTCTCTCCCTTCCCCACTAACGCGCCCCACCTCCTCCTCCCTCCTGTCCCCGCGACCTCCTCCGCCGCCGCCCTCTGCCTCCCGCGCGTCCGCCGTCGATCCGCCCGAGCGCCGCCGTCGTTTCTCACCACCCCGAGCCGCGGTCGACGGCCTCGTCTCCTCTGGCCACGAGACCCCCTCCCTGTCGTGCGCCCGTGTCCCCATGGAGCGTCCCGCAGGGACTCCGGCGCCCCCGTCTTCCTCCGGCGCCAGCGCCGACCCTCCCTGTCCGGCCGCCGCTGCTGGCCCCTCGTCTCTTCGGGCGCTCTTCGCCGGCCATGGTCCCCTGCCCGTCCTCGGCCTCCCCAAGATCCACCAAGCCCCGTTGTCACCTTCGCCGTGTCTCCTCCCTCCTCCGCAAGCTCCTTGTGGCGCCGACGGGTCCTCCTCGACACCGCTGCCCTGTGTCCGGCCGTCGCCTCCTTCCCCCGCTAGTTGGCTGAGCCCAGCGCCGTCGAGGCCGTCCCACTGGAGCCCTGCGCCAGCGCCTCCCCCTGCAACCGTCGGCTCCTAGTCCTACCTCTTCCTCGACCGGACCTCCTCCAGCGACCGCGCAGACGCCGCGGCCCAGGCGTGCGCCCTCCACGCTGCCTCCGTCCAGCGACCCTGTCACCACCTCGACCCCGCGTGGCCGCGTCAAGGCCTCCTCATCGCCAGGCTCCCCATCCGCTGTCTTCGGGTGCTGCCATGCATAGACCACATCTCTGCTTTTGGTTGAGTTCGTCGAAGTGACTCCTCTATTCTCAGAGAGTGGTGAGCTGATGTCGATGTGAAGCGAGTACCACAACCATCCGATTACCATGTTTGTGGTGTTGTCGCCAATAAGATCTTCTCGAAGCTGGAACCACAAGAACTTCCCCTATCCGAAGACCGATCCCCTGAACCTCGCCGAACCCCAAGAACCAAGTGCGCCGAAACCCTAATGTGTGACCCCTATCCGAGACCCCTCATATTTTTATATTATATGATATATTTGTTGCATATTAAATTGTACATGCATGCATACATATCTGTGGGTGTTTGGGGGTGTTTCGACGTTACACCTAAATTAAATATGGAGTCCATATGCGGGCGAAACTAGTCTAATATTGCCTCCATTTAAATTTGTGCATCGAACCGGTGATATATTTTGCCATGTTAAGACAACATTTAAAGTGCGGGGTATCTAAACAACATGAACCTAGTAAATAATTATCGGGACCCCGGTTCCGCTTAATATGGCCTAATTGCATCGCACCTTAGCCATGCCATACATCATACATGCATCATGCCGATCTTTTGCCATAGTAATAAATAGTGCATCCGGTGTTTCTTCTAGTGCTTTGCTTCTTCACGGATTAGGCCGATGAGTTGATGCGAGTGTCGACCCGATCTTCGGATGAACCTTCGGCAATGTTTTTCAGGCGAGCACCTCCCCACTTTCTACCTATCTTACTTTTGTAGTATTTATTCCCTCCTGTTGATCTATTGCTATCTGCGTTGCGATGCTCTAGTTTTCGTGCCCGTGTTATCCCTTGCAGCCTTATATTGCCTTGGACATATCCTATTACCTGTTGTTTGGTAGATAGTTGGACTTGCGCATCGTAGTCGCTTGCTCAAGTGCTTTTGCGTGTCGTCAAGTACCACAGTTGTTGGAGTATCGCCGTGTGTTTAATGTTGGAG
This sequence comes from Avena sativa, assembly GCA_916181665.1. Lineage (NCBI taxonomy): Eukaryota > Viridiplantae > Streptophyta > Magnoliopsida > Poales > Poaceae > Avena > Avena sativa. The sequence goes on along the minus strand of OV702299.1, from coordinate 80,439,184 downwards.
TTGATCAAGACTTTAATTACTGTTTAATAACTAAAATTGAAGTAGGTAATGCAGAGGCACCGGTGGGTGATAGACAATATTTGGTTTCCGACCGCTCACTGGTGTCCCGTAGGACCCCGAGTTCTTGACACCTGTTCCGAGATCGAGCGCGCTAACCACATGTGGGATGTGTGGGCACCCCATCGATTAGTACCTGATTTCAAAGTATTGTACCGGGGGCCACAACTAGTTTGAGGTTTTAATTACTATTCTGTACTTATGCCATGCCTTACTGCTTTATTTAAATTGTGCGATGTACTGCACCTGTACTGTTTAGGATCGGGACACATTTTCGCTGTATCGACAAGCCCAGTCATCTTTTCGGGTTCCCAGTCGTTTACAGCTGTCCACCCAAACCCTGAGTCCGTCTCGGAGACCGGCCGACTTCGTTGCGGGTAGACTTAGTGGGGTGGCCCCCATGTACTTGCTTTGGGTCTGGGAAACGTCATGACTTAGGCCCCGCCGACATACCGATGGGTGTATGTTAATTGATCTGGCAAAAAGGGTCGAAGTGCGTGTGGATACTTTGGTGCACCCCTGCAGGGTTAAATCTTTTCGAAAAGCCGTGTCCGCGGTTATGGACGACTTGGAGCACAGTTCTCGATCATAGACAACTATAACTAAAGTTTACTGTTATAATTTGACTTGTATCCGATGTGACTAGTAATCAGCTCAACTACAACGGAATGGCTAAATAAAAGTACCAACAACTGCTGGGTTTTGGGATATCTCATGCTAATTGTATTTGACTAGTAAGTGTCGCAACTACAACGGATTGGTTAAATAAAACTGCCCACTGCTTATTTTATTAGGATGACTATCTATACTTGACTAGTAATTGCTGCAACGATAACTGAATAAATAAAACTGCCAACTGTGTGAGTTCCTCGGTTGACTTCCTCGTTTGGTCTCGAAGGGGAAATACCAGGATGGGTATGTTTGGTGGTAGTATCAGGTTGGTTCCGAATAGGTCTTTCTTATCCCTCTCTGATAGCCGATAGTTATATCGAGTCTCTATAGGTTGTTTAGTGCATGCCGCGCTGCCGCTTCAGTCCACCATACCTATGTAGGCGAGGACCGCCGAATTCTAGTCTCGCCGTGTACTGGCCTCAGTACTGACACTCCTCTTTTTCCTTTGCCCTTTGTCGGCACCCCTTTTATTTAGCAGGTTTGAGATCGCCGTCGTTAGCAGGGTTACCCTTCCGGCTTGGCCTGGGCAGGGTTATGGACGCCATTGGTTATTCTTCAGGGCTCTTAGCCCCATTTGCATCTTGTCCGTAGTCGGACGCTCTATCATTTTCAAGGTGATTTGGGTCTTTGTATATTATATCTGTATTCTTGACTCTTTGAGTCGCTGATGTATATATCTGTTCTGTGGGTCCCATCGAGGACTGTTGTGTAATGTTATTACTTCGTTTTCCACCCGCACGAAAGTGCCTGGTGGGCACCTTTGAATCGTTTCTATGCGGGTTTGGCGGAATTCGCTAAAACTTGCATAGGGCCGATTCTGAGGGTGTTACAGAGTGGTATCAGAGCTCAGCAGTTGCGATACCCCACAAGTCCAGCCTGTAGGATAACCTAGCTAACGGCCGAAGTAGAGTGTCAAAACTATTTTTGCAAAATCGGTTGGATAGTTCTGATTAGGTCTGATTTTACTCCTTACCCCTCTGCTGCTCTCCTCTCACCTCTGCGTGTTTTGAATCCGCTCTCTTCTCTCTCTTCGAGTCCAGGATTTCTCGTGGTTGGGTTCCATCGTACCTTCAGGGTTTCGCTTCCTCCTTGGTAACGTTGTTCTACCATCCGGTGTTCACGATATCTGAGGAATCCGTCTTCTGTGGTACCATTCTTTGTTCCTTGTTTGTGCCTTCCGTTGTTTTCCGACGCGACGACATCATCTACGCCAGGTCCAATGCAGAGCCTGCATCACTCCTTTGTTCCGAACCTCGATTGTCGAGATCTTCAGTCTGATTCCGAGAATGGTTGCACGCTTTTCTACTGATTGTGCAGAGTAATAGTTTGGGTGCGTGATGGATTGGCCCCCATGCCGACTACCCTTTCTATTCGCTCTTGTACATTGAAGTGGGATAGGCCGCATCTTTTCTCTCCTTCTATCGAAGCTAGAGGTGGCTTTATTTGTCGATACCTCTACCTTCGACCTTTTGTTCCCGGAGTGTTCTCTCGACGATCACGGACAACGACCTCTTGTTAGTGGTGTCGCGAGGATCTACACAAAGCGAGAAGACGCAGATCGCCGACCTTCTTCCCGGTACCATGAGGCGGATCTCGAGCGCGAGATCCATTGTTAGTGGTGTCGAATTGTGGCGCCCCGCAAAAACCACTACTAGAAAATCGCGTTATTTTTTGTGCATTGCATCATCATGACCCCATGCTCATGTCATCATGCCACCTTGCATTTGAGCATCGTCATCATCTTGCATGGTTGTTTAAAAACTAATTTCAAAAAGTCTATTTTTGTTTTCGGAACGCCCCGTCTTTATTTCAAAGCAAAACCCGGGTCTCCGGAATCTTTTGTTTTGTCTACCAACGGCTTGCAAAAACCCCGTTTTAAATAATAAAATGTTTAATTAATTTTAGGGGGCAGCCGTACCGGGCCGATCCGACCCAGTCGTCCACCCCTAGTAAAAAAACTACCCAAGACTTTTCCTACCTAACCCTAACCTACCCAGCCCCCAGCCACATCACTCCCTCCAATTCCATCACGCCACATCACCCCTGGCCCAAACCCCTAGCCAATCCCGCTGCCACCTGCCCCTGTCCCGCACCCCCGGCCCACCTGCAGTGACCGCAGCCACCCTGCCCCCAGCGCCACCTCATCTCCCGCCCCACCTGACCACCTCGGAACCCCGCCCCGGGCCCCACCTGGACAACCCCACGTCCCGCGCCCGACCGGCCGCCCCTGGGCACGCACTCCCTGCCCCGAACCACTCCCCTAGCCCCACCCCGTCTCTCCCTTCCCCACTAACGCGCCCCACCTCCTCCTCCCTCCTGTCCCCGCGACCTCCTCCGCCGCCGCCCTCTGCCTCCCGCGCGTCCGCCGTCGATCCGCCCGAGCGCCGCCGTCGTTTCTCACCACCCCGAGCCGCGGTCGACGGCCTCGTCTCCTCTGGCCACGAGACCCCCTCCCTGTCGTGCGCCCGTGTCCCCATGGAGCGTCCCGCAGGGTCTCCGGCGCCCCCGTCTTCCTCCGGCGCCAGCGCCGACCCTCCCTGTCCGGCCGCCGCTGCTGGCCCCTCGTCTCTTCGGGCGCTCTTCGCCGGCCATGGTCCCCTGCCCGTCCTCGGCCTCCCCAAGATCCACCAAGCCCCGTTGTCACCTTCGCCGTGTCTCCTCCCTCCTCCGCAAGCTCCTTGTGGCGCCGACGGGTCCTCCTCGACACCGCTGCCCTGTGTCCGGCCGTCGCCTCCTTCCCCCGCTAGTTGGCTGAGCCCAGCGCCGTCGAGGCCGTCCCACTGGAGCCCTGCGCCAGCGCCTCCCCCTGCAACCGTCGGCTCCTAGTCCTACCTCTTCCTCGACCGGACCTCCTCCAGCGACCGCGCAGACGCCGCGGCCCAGGCGTGCGCCCTCCACGCTGCCTCCGTCCAGCGACCCTGTCACCACCTCGACCCCGCGTGGCCGCGTCAAGGCCTCCTCATCGCCAGGCTCCCCATCCGCTGTCTTCGGGTGCTGCCATGCATAGACCACATCTCTGCTTTTGGTTGAGTTCGTCGAAGTGACTCCTCTATTCTCAGAGAGTGGTGAGCTGATGTCGATGTGAAGCGAGTACCACAACCATCCGATTACCATGTTTGTGGTGTTGTCGCCAATAAGATCTTCTCGAAGCTGGAACCACAAGAACTTCCCCTATCCGAAGACCGATCCCCTGAACCTCGCCGAACCCCAAGAACCAAGTGCGCCGAAACCCTAATGTGTGACCCCTATCCGAGACCCCTCATATTTTTATATTATATGATATATTTGTTGCATATTAAATTGTACATGCATGCATACATATCTGTGGGTGTTTGGGGGTGTTTCGACGTTACACCTAAATTAAATATGGAGTCCATATGCGGGCGAAACTAGTCTAATATTGCCTCCATTTAAATTTGTGCATCGAACCGGTGATATATTTTGCCATGTTAAGACAACATTTAAAGTGCGGGGTATCTAAACAACATGAACCTAGTAAATAATTATCGGGACCCCGGTTCCGCTTAATATGGCCTAATTGCATCGCACCTTAGCCATGCCATACATCATACATGCATCATGCCGATCTTTTGCCATAGTAATAAATAGTGCATCCGGTGTTTCTTCTAGTGCTTTGCTTCTTCACGGATTAGGCCGATGAGTTGATGCGAGTGTCGACCCGATCTTCGGATGAACCTTCGGCAATGTTTTTCAGGCGAGCACCTCCCCACTTTCTACCTATCTTACTTTTGTAGTATTTATTCCCTCCTGTTGATCTATTGCTATCTGCGTTGCGATGCTCTAGTTTTCGTGCCCGTGTTATCCCTTGCAGCCTTATATTGCCTTGGACATATCCTATTACCTGTTGTTTGGTAGATAGTTGGACTTGCGCGTCGTAGTCGCTTGCTCAAGTGCTTTTGCGTGTCGTCAAGTACCACAGTTGTTGGAGTATCGCCGTGTGTTTAATGTTGGAGTTGATCAAGACTTTAATTACTGTTTAATAACTAAAATTGAAGTAGGTAATGCAGAGGCACCGGTGGGTGATAGACAATATTTGGTTTCCGACCGCTCACTGGTGTCCCGTAGGACCCCGAGTTCTTGACACCTGTTCCGAGATCGAGCGCGCTAACCACATGTGGGATGTGTGGGCACCCCATCGATTAGTACCTGATTTCAAAGTATTGTACCGGGGGCCACAACTAGTTTGAGGTTTTAATTACTATTCTGTACTTATGCCATGCCTTACTGCTTTATTTAAATTGTGCGATGTACTGCACCTGTACTGTTTAGGATCGGGACACATTTTCGCTGTATCGACAAGCCCAATCATCTTTTCGGGTTCCCAGTCGTTTACAGCCGTCCACCCAAACCCTGAGTCCGTCTCGGAGACCGGCCGACTTCGTTGCGGGTAGACTTAGTGGGGTGGCCCCCATGTACTTGCTTTGGGTCTGGGAAATGTCATGACTTAGGCCCCGCCAATATACCGATGGGTGTATGTTAATTGATCTGGCAAAAAGGGTCGAAGTGCGTGTGGATACTTTGGTGCACCCCTGCAGGGTTAAATCTTTTCGAAAAGCCGTGTCCGCGGTTATGGACGACTTGGAGCACAGTTCTCGATCATAGACAACTATAACTAAAGTTTACTGTTATAATTTGACTTGTATCCGATGTGACTAGTAATCATCTCAACTACAACGGAATGGCTAAATAAAAGTACCAACAACTGCTGGGTTTTGGGATATCTCATGCTAATTGTATTTGACTAGTAAGTGTCGCAACTACAACGGATTGGTTAAATAAAACTGCCCACTGCTTATTTTATCAGGATGACTATCTATACTTGACTAGTAATTGCTGCAACGATAACTGAATAAATAAAACTGCCAACTGTGTGAGTTCCTCGGTTGACTTCCTCGTTTGGTCTCGAAGGGGAAATACCAGGATGGGTATGTTTGGTGGTAGTATCAGGTTGGTTCCGAATAGGTCTTTCTTATCCCTCTCTGATAGCCGACAGTTATATCGAGTCTCTATAGGTTGTTTAGTGCATGCCGCGCTGCCGCTTCAGTCCCCCATACCTATGTAGGCGAGGACCGCCGAATTCTAGTCTCGCCGTGTACTGGCCTCAGTACTGACGCTCCTCTTTTTCCTTTGCCCTTTGTCGGCACCCCTTTTGTTTAGCAGGTTTGAGATCGCCGTCGTTAGCAGGGTTACCCTTCCGGCTTGGCCTGGGCAGGGTTATGGACGCCATTGGTTATTCTTCAGGGCTCTTAGCCCCATTTGCATCTTGTCCGTAGTCGGACGCTCTATCATTTTCAAGGTGATTTGGGTCTTTGTATATTATATCTGTATTCTTGACTCTTTGAGTCGCTGATGTATATATCTGTTCTGTGGGTCCCATCGAGGACTGTTGTGTAATGTTATTACTTCGTTTTCCACCCGCACAAAAGTGCCTGGTGGGCACCTTTGAATCGTTTCTATGCGGGTTTGGCGGGATTCGCTAAAACTTGCATAGGGCCGATTCTGAGGGTGTTACACACCCGCACAGAACAACGCTGGGAACGGGTACCCCCCACCGAAAGGAGCACTGATGATGATCCAGAAGGGACGCCCCACGAATAGGGTGCAGAAGAAAATCGCCCGACAAATCAACCTAGCCGTGGCAACCCCACCTGCCATCCCTGAGTACCTCAGCGGATCGGAGTCCTGCATCACATTCACTCGTGCGGATCACCCTTGCCAGATCCCTCGCCCAGGTCATGCTGCCCTGGTGCTGGAGGCGCAGATCGGAGGTTTCGAGATGAGTAGCGTCTTCATGGACGACGGCAACGGCATCAACCTAATGTTCGCAAGCACTCTAGCGGCAATGCGGATCCCGCAATGCAGCCTGGAACAGTCAGACACAACGTTCCACGGCATCGTTCCAGGAAAGGGCATATTCCCCCTGGGCAAAATAGGGCTCGACGTCATCTTCGGGAAGCCGGACAACTTCCGGCAGGAGCGACTCGAATTTGAAGTGGTGGACTGGCCGTCACAATACCACGCCATACTTGGGCGTGTAGCATTCGCAAGGTTCCTGGCTGTCCCACACTACGCATACCTGCTACTCAAGATGCCAGGGCCGAAGGGCGTCATCACAGTCCACGGGAGCTTCACCCGATCGAACCAGTGCGACATGGATTTCAACAAAATCTCCCAGTCTTTCGGCATGCAAGACGAGCTCGTAAGGCTCCGTGAGGTGACGGACAATGGGGCACCCCTAGTCACAAGGCAAAATGCACCCGACATGTCTTTCGACTCCACCGTCAACACAAAGAAGGTGCAGGTCCATCCGACGGATGCCTCCAAGACGGCGCTGATCGCCAACGACCTCAGCCCCGCATAGGAAGGCGCGCTCGTCGAATTCCTCCGTGAGCGCTGGAAAATCTTCGCCTGGTGTCCTGCGGACATGCCAGGAGTTCCCAGGGAATTCGCCGAGCACGCACTCAATGTCTTTCCAGACACCAAGCCAGTCAAGCAGTCCATCCGAAGACTGTCCGAGCCGCGAGCCGAAGCCATCGGCAAGGAAATCAATAGACTACTCGCTGCAGACTTCATCAGGGAAATCAAGGAAAGCGAGTGGCTTGCGAATACAGTGATGGTTCCAAAGAAGGACACGGACATCCTGCGAATGTGCGTGGACTTCACGTCACTAAACAAACATTGCCCAAAGGACCACTTCCCTCTTCCTCGGATCGATCAGATCATCGATTCGACTGCAGGATGTGAGAAACTCTCCTTCCTTGATGCCTACTCAGGCTATAACCAGATTCGACTCAAGGTCGAAGATTAGGAGAAAACGGCGTTTATCACACCCTTCAGAGTATTCTGCCACAACACAATGCCTTTCGGGCTAAAGAACGCAGGTGCCACGTACCAGCGATGCATGCAGGCCTGCCTCAAGGACCAGACCGGTCGCAACGTCCAAGTCTACGTTGACGACATAGTCATAAAAACCAGGGAGGCAAGGACACTTATCGACGATCTCCGCGAGACGTTCGACAACCTTGATCGCTACAGGATCAAGCTCAACCCCGAAAAATGCGCCTTTGGTGTCCCATCGGGTCAGCTGCTTGGGTACTTCATCTCTCAGCGAGGGATCGAGGCGAACCCGAAGAAAATCAGAGCCATCATGGCGATGGAGAAGCCGAAAAACCTCAAAGGCGTCCAGCAGCTCGCAGGACGAATAGCGGCGCTAAGCAGATTCATCAGCCGCATGGGCGAGAAGGCCCTGCCATTCTACCAGATACTACGCAAGGCCGACAAGTTTGATTGGACGCCAGAAGCCAACGATGCATTCGAAAGCCTCAAGCGGCTCCTTTCCACCTCGCCCGTCTTGGTCACGCCAAAGGAGCGCGAACCTCTGCTGCTGTACATAGCAGCCACACACCAAGTGGTCAGCACCGTGCTCGTGGTCGAACGACCCGAAGAAGGCAAGACCCACGGGGTCTAGCGCCCAATCTACTACCTCAGCGAGGTTCTGACACCAACAAAGCAGAGGTACCCTCACTACCAGAAGCTCGCCTACGGCGTGTTCATGACGGCTCGACGGCTGAGCCATTACTTCCAGGAGCACCAAGTGATGGTCGTCAACGAAGCACCCCTGAACAGCATCCTGAATAATCCAGAGGCCACAGGAAGCGTGGCCCTATGGGGCATCGAGCTGTCACCCTTGGACATCGTCTACGAGAAGCGACTCGCAATCAAATCTCAAGTCCTTCCGGACTTCCTGGTACATTGGATGGAGTTGCAGCTGCCAGACACCCCATATATGTCGCAGTCATGGACGATGCACTTCGACGGCTCCAAGCGAGAAGCTGGAGCAGGAGCGGGGGTCATACTGACCTCCCCGCAAGGCGACACGATGAAGTACGTCCTTCGGATGAAATTCCGAGCTTCTAATAATGAGGCCGAATACGAAGCCCTCATCCACGGCATGAGGATGGCAAAGATATGTGGTGCAACGCGCCTGGTCATCTACGGTGACTCCAACCTCGTCGTCCAGCAGACGATGAATGAGTGCGACGCACACGCCGAATACATGATCGCGTACCGCGCGCTCTACAACGCACTCGAAGGAGAATTCGACGGCTGCGAGCTTCGACACGTTGGAAGAGAAAGCAACGAGGAAGCCGACAGACTCGCCAACATAGGCTCCACCTGCGCAAAGGTGCCACCAGGTGTGTTCCTCGAACAGATCTGTGTGCCATCCATCAAGCGGAAATTCCCCAAGGGATCACCCGAAGAAGCAGAACATTCGGGGGCTACGCTGCCCGAAGGACCTGAAGGACCCGAGAAACCGGACACAGAAGTCGCCATGGTAAACCTAATGTAGGTCATGGCAGTCGAAGAAACTTGGACGCGACCGTACCTCCAGTTCTTGTTAACCGGAGAACTGCCTGACAGCCCGACAGATGCTCGGCGCATATCTCGCCGGTCAAAAGCCTTCACCACCATCAACGACGAGCTGTACAAGCGCAGTATTACAGGTGTACTACAAAGGTGCGTCACCATCGGTGACGGGAAAGCCATCCTCCAGGACATCCACGAGGGCATATGCGGCCATCACGCAGGCAGCCGCTCCCTTGTCGCCAAAGCTCTACGAGCAGGATTCTACTGGCCAACGGCCATGAGCGACGCAAAGGACATCGTCCGAAGATGCAACAGATGCCAACGGTTCGCCGACAAGCCGCACGCACCTGGGTCCGAGCTCAGGCCCATACCCATAGCCTGGCCTTTTGCTCAATGGGGCCTCGACATGATTGGCAAACTGCCAAAGTCCTCGAAAGGGGGACACGTTTACCTACTGGTCGCAGTCGACAAGTTCACCAAGTGGATCGAGGCCATGCCGGTTACCAACCAGAAAGGCAAAACTGCCGTCAAGTTCTTCGAGTCCATTGTATACAGGTTCGGCGTACCGCATAGCATCATCACCGACAATGGATCGAACTTTATCTCCAAGGAATTCCAGGACTTCTGCGAAGGCCTCGGGATCAACATCACGTACGCCTCAGTGGCCCACCCGCAAACGAACGGGCAAGTGGAAAAGGCCAACGGCCTAATCGGCGTCGACATCAAGAAGCGCCTCATGAGCCCACTCGAACGGAAAGCAGGAGCCTGGACGAAAGAGCTACCATCCGTCCTATGGAGCTTACGGACCACGCCAAACAGCTCCACAGGCTATACACCGTTCTTCATGGTGCACGGAGCTGAAGCCGTGCTGCCAGCCGAAGTACGCCACCAGGCCGCTCGGGTCATCGCATACAGTGAAGCCGAATCCACGGCTGCACTCAAAGACGCCGTCGATACACTCGACGAAGCAAGAGACATAGCAGCAGCTCGATCAGCGGTGTACCAGCAGAGTCTCCGCAACTACCACAGCCGCCGGCTGCGCCCAAGGTCCTTCGTCGAAGGAGACCTCGTCTTGCGACTCAAGCAAGAGCGACCGAATAAATTCGAGTCACCATGGGAAGGACCCTACGTCGTCACCGAAGTCATCCTAGGTGGCGCCTACCGCCTCAAGCACGTGAAGTCTGGAGTCGCATACTCCAACCCATGGAACATCTCGCACCTGCGACGATTCTATCCTTAGCAACCCACCCCCTTTACTTTCAATAAGGCTTACAGCCAAGGCTTTTCAGCCGAACAATGTACTTCCTCCATTACGATATAAATAAAGCTAAGTGTCTCGCCCCAAACTTCAGTTCGCTATTTTGCAACTTTACTTTATGCTACAAACGCACTCGGGGGCTCCCCCCACCTCGCGATTTCATCGACTGAGGATCAAGCGTGTACACCTGAGTAGCTGACAACGTCAGGCAAACGAAAAGGACACGTACTCAATCAAAGCACTGCATGCTCACAACAAACAAACCTTTACAACAAAGGGCACAACACGCCCAGCCGAAATATACAAATTTTACATCTATCTCTTTTTTCAGGTTCTACCTATTCCGAAGAATAACCTGAGCACGCTGCTCAAACAAATCTACGACCTGTTCGGCATACTGCCTTACAGCTACGTAATGTGGACGCATGTCCCACTCATCACCATCAGGCCAAAGAGGTGGCCCAGCGGCCACATCAGCCAAATCTACATCAGGCCGGTGCAGCCTCACAAGAGACAAAGCAGCCTTCACTCCTGCGACGAGCTGCTGCCGCACCAACTCCTTGACGTTGCTCACATTCCGAAATTTCGACAAAAGACCTGCAAGGCTCGTCGGCACGGCATCCAAAGGAAACATAACATGCAACATCGAGGCAAGCGACGTCTGCACCTGGCGGAGCACCCGCGATACCTGGTGCACACGATCCTGCACCGTCGCCAGAGCCACGGCACGGTCACGATCCATCCAGAAGAAGCCACCGGCCTCCATGTCTTGTTGAGTCAAGCAATTGACCCGAACAGCGACACGCTCCTTCTCTTCCCTTGGAGCAAGGTTCGCACCTGTGACAATTGCAACAAATAAGTGCAAGGCCAGCAGGCTCATCCGAAGAACCGAACTACAGCTCGAACCAAAGAACAACTTACATTGAAGCTGCTCGGACAGCCGAACCAGTTCCGCCATCAAGTACTCCTCTCTGGCTGCACCACGATCCGCCTTGGACTTCCACACATCGGCATGACCGCGCAACCCAAGCAACTCCCTCTCAAGACTACACACACGATCCCGAAGAAAAGCGAGTTGCGAGGAATTATCCAAAGATGGTCGCAGCGGCATTGCGGACGAGGTGTCAATAGGGTCAGCACCCGAAGGAACCTAGAGCAGCAGAAAAAAGAAAAGATACACAAACATTCAGACAATGGTAGAGCACAACTCATAAGAATTCATTAAACATATAAGGCCACTACGTGGCACAAGGATTGTGTTCTTCAAAATATTTACAGCAAAAGCAGGCTACAAACTATCCTACGTCTACAACGCCTAAGACGCGGCACCCTGAGTCGCCTCGGAGCCGGACTGCCTAGCTTTGGCCCCGCCCTGCTGCCGCAGTGCATACTCAGACAGCAAATCAATGAGCTTGGGCCCATATCGCTTGCAGCGAGCAGAGTAGGCAGCAAAGGCTACCTCGGATCCATCTGCGGTCGTCGGCATCCGGGAGGTGATCTGGGGCAGGTCCAGCTCCGCTCCAGCCGCCAAGGCCATCGCCAGCCCAACAGACGCGCCGATGCCCTTCTGCTTGCGCTTGTACGCCGCAGGCGCTTCGACTGACAAAGCCTCCGCCAGAGCATCCACATCATCGAGGGCCACGCCCTTAGGGACAAGCTCCTTGTAGAAGCGGCCAAGGACCTCCTTCGCCTTGGCAAGGGAGCTGACGACGGTGCTGCAGCGATCTTCGACCGCCACAGTAGCATCATCTAGAGCACTCCCGTGCTCTAGAGCACCGCGGTCAAACTCGATGCCTGCAGCATCTGAGACAAAAAAAAGAAGAGAAGACATGAAGAAAAGTAGCACAGAAGAAGACAGGAAACACGAAGAAACAAGCACAAATACAGCACTTACCCGAAATAGCCTTGGCAGCAGCCATGAGCTTCGACGCCACCTCTCTTTCACGAGCAGCCGCAACGGTGGCCAGCTGCTCCTCACGATCCGCGGCCTCCTGCTGCAGACGCTCCTTCGCTTCGGCTGCCTTAGTCAGCTCTAGCTCGAGGCGTTCCTTCGCGCCAACGGCGGCCTCGGCCTTCTGCTCCGATTGACCAAGGCTCTTCTTGAGAGCATCGACCTCACGGAGAGAAGTATTATGCTCCTCTGCATTCAAAACAAGCAAGCGTCAGAAAACAGGACCAGAATAAATAAGAAAGGCACCAAAAGGCAAACAGGTACCTTGAAGCTGCCGAAGGTTAGCCTCCAGCACCAGACGCTCCTGCACCAGCCACTTGGCCTCCTGCACAAAAGGCTGCAGAAAAAGAAATAGCAGTAAGAAAAAGGACTTGGGGGCTACGCCCAACACAAAGGAGTAAAAGCAAAATTCGCACACGAAAACACTCGGGGGCTCCCCCCGTGGCACGAAGCGAAGGTACTCACATGCTCGGATGGCGACTCCGAAGACCCGCTGGCGAAATTCTGAGGCGCAACCACCTGCACCTCCTGCACAGGAGGATCCGGAGCGGCGCCTCCCGAAGTCGCCACCGTCTGAGGAGGAGGAGACGCAATCTTTGACTCCCCCATCATCTCCCGCGCACCATCGCTGGAGGAGTCGCAGGAGGAATGCCTGCATACGAAGCAATCAGCACAAGTGCAACGTCAAGAAAAAAGGACAGTAATATAACAAGAAACTTACGAGCCCAGCGAGCTCAGGTCAAAGACAGGAGGAGTCCTTCGGGCTCTCTTCTCCTCTTTCTTCTCTTCCTTCTTCTCCTCCTTCTTTTCTTCCTTCTTCCGCTTCGCTGGCGGGTGCGGTGCTACAGCCCGCACAGGAATGGCAGGAATGGGAGAGGAAGAACCTCCATGACCGTCATCATGACGATCCAGGCACAGAGGGTTTCTGGGAGTCGGAGGAGTCGAGGCATCCGAAGACTCGCTGGAGCTCCGTGATCGTTTGCGCGTATGGTCCTCACTCGACTCATCGGCGTCTTCGGCCGGAGATCGTGCCGACGGCAGTTCAGACACGGACTCCACCACCTCATTATCCGGGGCATTCGGATACCTTTCAGGCAATGGCGGTACCATGCCCGGCACCTTGAAGCTCTGCAAAATCAGAAGGGACTTTGTTAGCAAACAAAAGAAAACAAATACGCAGTCGACAAAAAGCGCTACGCGCACGAATCTACACCTGCGGAACGTCCAGCTTCGCAGAAAACGGCAGAGTCAGCGACTTCCCAGGGATTTCCTCTCCGGCCTTGAACTTTAGCAGTGAGCAAAGGGCCCTGTCAAGATCCCCCTTGGATATTTTCTCAGCCGAAACCCTCGTCGGATCACGGCGCCCAGAATAAAGGAACATCGGGTGCGCCCTCGCTTGGAGAGGCTACACCCGACACTCGAGAAACGTTCGGATGATGTCCACGCCGTTCACTTCCTTCTCCGGAATCAGCTGGAGATCCTCCACCCGACGGTAAAGGGCCTCTATCTCCGCCACCTCGCCATCCAAAATTTTGTTTTTCCAAGACCTTTTCGGCTCAATCATCTGGGAGGGGTCAAAAGGAACAAGACCAAAATCTTGCCCAGGCACTACGGAGTCGCGGATATAAAACCATCGTCTCCGCCAGTACTGGACAGATTCGGACATGGAAAAATAAAAGAAGAGAAGATTGGGACTAAGGGAGATGATGCAACCCCCAATGGGATACACACCATCCGAACCAGACTGCCTCTTCACGGAATAAAGCTTTCGGAAGAGGCCAAAGTGCGGCTCAATGCCAAGCCAGCACTCGCAAAAAGTGATAAAACAAGCAATGTGGAGAAGGGAGTTGGGCGAAAGATGATGCAGCTGGATGCCATAGAGAAAGAGCAGCCCACGAAGGAAGTTGTGGACTGGGAAGGAAAACCCACGCATAACGAAGGCAAGAAACATAACCCGATACCCAGCTGGGGGACGGGGGATTACCTCGTTGCCGGGGAGTCTGACGGCCTCCCTATCTTGTGGGATCAGACCTTGCTCGCGAAGCTTGCGGAGATCGCTCTCCTGCGTCTCTGATCGCCGCCAGTCGCCGTCGGTGACACGGGTAGCGGTGGCGCCTTTCTTTCCTCCGGCGGCGCTGGTACCAACGACAGATGATGATTTCTTCGGCTTCCCCATTGCGCTACGGCGGCGCCAGCGGTGAAAGCGCAGAAAGGAAGATGGAAATGTGGAAGGAAATCCCAGCGCGCAGCAAGAATCGCTAGAGCACAAGGAGGCAGTGAAAACAAGAACCGATGCGGTGAAAACAAACTGCGATTTTCCCCAATGATTATAACGACGAAGACGACGCACGGTAGCCATCCATCCAGAAGACCTAACGCCAATGGCAGATCTGACCATACACGTGTCAGCATCACAACGAACTGTCGTTACCACGCCGTCCACTACGCGCGGAAATCGAGGAGACGCCGTAATTATCTCCACGCCGCGCGTGACCGGTCAATTCAAGGTCAGCAAGTGGGACCCATGTTTGTCCAGTCAAGTCATCTCTGGCATAGCAGATGCTTGAGGTCATTGATCGTCAGCACTGATGTCATCAAAAGCTATACTAGCACCAACTACAATTCTTTGGCTCCACAGCTAAGAGTACTCACTCGAATCTTCGATTCGACTAAATACTCGGGGGCTGCTCCTATCAGGAGCACTGGCCGCGCACCCGAAAGACGAATAAAGACAATATAATTCTTCGAGTCCTACGTCGAGTCTACGACTCCACTACGGACTCAGGGGCTACTCCCATAGGGAGGATGGATTTAAGCATCCGATTTTTTTGTGTCCTACGGACTTAACAACTGTACAATGTTTTGAGCTAAAGTCTCCGCTCGAGTCTACGACTCGAACAGACACTCGGGGGCTACTCCCATAGGGAGCGCTGGTCGCGCACCCTATGAAATCTTCGACTGCGATCTTTCGGATCAGCATGCAAAAACTTTTCGGCAACTCTGCCCCAACAAAACGCCTAGTGAGCAACGGTCTCCTTGGCCACCCGAAACACCTCCGAGGTGACAAACATTCAGATGCTGTGTCTACGATACAAAGATAAGACCTACAGATATCATCTGATGGCCTGGCAACGCACACGACTGCGCTCTGCTAGTAAAAACCCGTGCTAACAGGTGCGATGAAAAATCCCGACGGACGCGTCAATTAAATTCACTGGAATTCCACTCCTGTAAGTCCTCCACGGCCTGAGTCGAATTACGCCAGCATATGTTCCAGTTTCGAGTTGAGGGACTCAAATCTGAGGAAGATCGTGTTGTTTCGTCCTAAGACAGTTAACTGACCCTGATCCGTCGGGTGAGTCAGACACACGCATCAATAATCCCTACACACATACTGTTGAAACATATAGTCACACCCGAAAGATTGAAGAGTCCTCAGCCGAATCTGCGATTCTACTGATCACTCGGGGGCTACTGACATGGTTATACCTTACGGGTACGTGGCCTCAGCATACCTGGTCCAGCCCAAGGAAGGCCCACAGCTGATGTACGCTGACCCATGAAGATTTTCAGGTGGCCAAGGCCCATGACGCTTTCGGATCCTTGGAGAGCAAGACTAGCGTAGATAGGAAATTCAAAGGGGTAAAACCCTAGAACTTGTAACCGACTAGGACTATGCCCGGGACCTGCCTAAGTCTATATAAAGGCCAGGAGGGCACGACCTAGATCGGTCGACTCATACTTTCGCATACGCACCACCACGCCAGATCAAATCTGCGCACCCCTGTAACCTTCGGTTCCACCGTAATCAAGAGCAGACAAGCAGGAGTAGGGTTTTCCCTCCGGGGGCCTGAACCTAGGTAAATCTCGTGTCCCCTGGTTGCTTGTCTGTTAACCGTTCCACGATCTCCAGCATCCCCATCTTCTCCAAAACCCAAGTCCATAACAATGGGCATTGATGAGATCAAAGCTCGTCACTATGTACTAATGTGTAAATTGAGTTTCACTTGTAGGTTTGTCCATTGGCATCGCTTGGGCCATGTGTTGGTCTCAAGGTTGGAAGATGAAGAAATGTCCAAGGGCTTTGTGCCCATTGGAATCATGAAGAAAGAAGGAGCTTGAAGGTTGATCAAGACATGTGCAAAGAGTTGCATCAAGATGGATAAACCTCAAGAAGGGATGAAGAAGGGCGAGCTCAAGATGCGCCATCTCTAGAAGATCTCATGCTTGAAGCTGGCCATCCTCATGATCATGGGGTGATGAAGACAAGTTCAAAGAAGAGGTTTCCCCATGGAGTATGGGGGAGCAATTTGCAAGTCTTCATCTTCATCAAGCAAGAGCAAACAAGAAAGGTGTTCCCACAATAGAAGAACAAGACGGTCTACATCAATTTCAAGTGGGATGATCAAGGCAAAGGTATGTTCTTGATAGGGCTTCTCTTTTGCCAGTCTCGTGTTGTTAGTTGGGAGACCGGGTTTAGGATAGATATCCGTTCTATCATGAGGGGCTCTCATGCGGGTGTCTCGTTTGCATCGTTCGGAGAGAGCTCAAACCTTTGCATTCATAGCATCATCTTTCTTGGTTGTTATTTGGTTCTTGTCGATGAGAGGATCTAGAGCTTGTGGTCATCATCATAACAACCTCTAGTTCATCATATAAGGATTTCACTTGCATATCATATTGCGATTTTGATCTTGTGAGTTTTCCGGCTCCACACATTGGGGGATACTTCACATATATAGTGATGGTATTTTATCCCAAGGTGATACCCAATATTTCGTTGTTATCTTTCCAACAAAATTGGTTTCATCCCGTTTGGAGTTCGGATGCAACAGTTATTGCGTTTCTGGTTTCTGGAATTTCCCTGACCGGAAGTTCCAGCTTGCCATCGGAAGTTCCGCTAGGGAATTTTTGCCGCCGAAAGTTCTGGTGGAAGTTCCGGGTCTTCTTCCGCTCACATTCAGTAACCTTCTGTTTTGGATGTGCTATTTGACGGAACTTCAGTAAGAATTTCCACCGGAAGTTCCGCTCCCACCGGAAGTTCTGGCCAGGGACCGGAAGTTCCGGTCAGGCTTAGTTGCAGCCGAAAGTTCCGGTTGAATTTCCGGCTCTTGTTCCGCTCATGTTCAGTAACCTTCTGTTTTGGATATGTCTATTTGTCGGAACTTCTGTCGGAACTTTCACCGGAAGTTTCACTCCCACCGGAAGTTCCGACCAGGACTCACTTTTTTAGTTTCTCGCTCCGCAGTTTTTGACCGTTGGCTGTGTGCCACCGGAAGTTCCGGCCTCCCACCGGAAGTTCCGGCCAGGAGTCGCGAATGCCCATAACGGGCAGATCTAGGAGCCCTTTAAAAGGGTCTCCTCTTCCCCTTTGTGGGTAACAACTCTTTTCTTGGTTCTTGGCTTTCTCTCTCTCCTCCATTACTGACCTTGAAGAAGCTTTCCCTCTCCCCTTTCCCTTCCTATGTTTCTTGCATCTTTTTGAGGGATTTGAGAGAGGAGATCTAGATCTATAATCCCCCCAAGCTAAATCCCTTCTTTGTGAAGGAATCATTGGGATCTAGATCTTGGAGAGTTTTGTGTTCTACTCTTGTGTTCTTCCTCCCTTATTCCCCCAATAGCTTTAGTAGCTTTGTTGGAATTTGGGAGAGAAGGACTTGCCCTTGCATTTGGTGCATAGGTTTGAGTTCTCCTCAGAGATTCGACGAGTTCAAGCTTGTGGGCTTGTTTCTCTTGGGTTCCTTGGAACCCTAGACGGTTGTGTGGTTGGATTGTTGACCTTTTGTGGTCTTGTAGCCTTTTGTGGCTTTGTTGGCCTTTTGTGGCATTGTAGCCTTTTGTGGCTTTGTTGTTGGGAGCCTCCAATTGAGTTGTGGAGTTAGCCCCAATCTTGTACGGGTTCGGTGACCGCCCTCAAGCGTCCCATAGTGGAGCAAGTGCCCGCCTTTTGTGGTGCACACTTGGGAGAATAGGGTGAGCCTTTTGTGGCGTCGGTGAGTTGCGTGCTTCCGCATCCGGGGTGAGGCCTTGTGTGGCGTTGGGTGAGCATCGAGCCACCACACCTCGAGGTGAGCCATTTGTGGCGTTCGGAGAGCATTGCGCCATCGCACCTCTCCAACGGAGACGTAGCTTCTTTAGAAGTGAACTTCGGGAAACAAATCTTCGTCTCCGCGTCCATCCATTATCTCTCAACCAAGCCCTTTACTTATGCACTTTACATTGTGATAGCCATCGTGCTTGAAGTATTTATATCTTGCTATCACCTTGTTGCTTGTATTGCTTAGCATAGGTTGTTGGTGCACTTAGGTGAACTTAGTGGCTAGGTTTTGTGTTCAATAAATTTAACGTTAGTTTTATTCCGCATTTACTTGAGCCAAAACTGTAATATTTTTAAACGCCTATTCACCCCCCTCTAGGCGACTTCCTTTGTACTTTCATCAGTTTTGTGAAAGATTGATTGGATCAATCGCAATCGGGTGCATGGAAGATTAGGTGGGAGATGATCAATGTGTTGGAGATATGCGCAAGAAGCAATAATAAAAGTAGTTATTATTATATCTTTGTGTTTATGATAAATGTTTACATTCATGCTATACTTGTATTAACCAGAAACATTAATACTTATGTGATTTGTAAACATGTAAGAGTCCCTAGTAAAGCCTCTTTGAAATACTAGCTTGTTGATTAATAGATGATTATGGTTTTCTAATCATGAACATTGGATGTTATTAATAACAACATCATATCATTAGGAGAATGGTGTGATGGACATACTCCTATAGTTAAGAGTAGCATAATATCAAGTCATTTCAATAGTTCGTTTGCTATAAGCTTTTAGATACATAGTAACCTAAATCCTTCGACCATGATATCATGTTAATCACCATCACCGGATGGATGCTTTGATGACATCAAACACCACTTCGTAACTGGGTGGTAATAAAGGTGGCATTGAGTGTTCAAAAAGTATGTGTTGAGGCACATGGATCAAGAGTGGGATTTGTCCATCCATATGACGGATAGATATAGTCTGGGACCTCTTAGTGGAATATCATCCAATTGGCTTGCAAGTATGTGACTGGATCACAAGGCATCACATATCACAGGAACGAGTAAAGAGTACTTATCGGTAACAAGGTTGAACTAGGTATGCAGAGATACCGACGATCAAACCTTGGATAAGTAAAGTATCACGAGACAAAGGGAAATTGGTATCGTATGTAAATGGTTCATTCGATCACGAAGTAATCATAGAAATATGTGTGAATCATATGAATTTCTAGATTCCTCTATTGCTTATTGATCATAGAAGAGTCTCGATCATGTCTGCATAATTCATGAACCATAGGGAGACACACTTAAGGATTTGATGTTGTTTAGTAGATATGGAATGTGAGTAAGAGAATGTATGTTGTTCGGAGTCTCGGATTGGATCCAGGACATCGTGATGAGATCCGGAGAATAATATTCATATAAGGAAAGTCCAATTCCGTAGTTCGGGAATGGTTTCAGTGTTTTCATCGGAATGTTCTAGAAGGGTCTAGAAGGTCCACCAATCCAGAGTGGGAAGGGTACATGGATGTGTCGTACCAAAGTGGAATGGTTGCTTCATGTCCTAGGTCGCTTGCCTAGGCAATGGGAAGAGAGAAATCAAACTCTAGTTTCAAAGTCAAACGCCAATTTGAAAAAGTCAAATCCCAACATGATTGCCTAGCGGAGGGAGGAAAGGAATCCCACCTAGGGAAGGATTCCTCCCTCCGCTTGCTGCCGGCCACAAGGAGGAGTTGGGGGAGGACTCCCCTCCCCTCAAACCGCCTCTCCCTCTCATAAATAGAGGGGAGGGGGCGCCCCCTTGCTCCCCACTTGAAACCCTCGCCGTCCGCCCCTAGCCCTCTAAAGTCGCCGCCGCCTAGAAGCCCCTCTAAACCTCCGCCTAGCTAACCCTAGCCGCCGCCCACCACCTCTAAACCCTCGGCCCTCTAAACCCTAGATCGTCGAGGCCCTCTTTACTCCACCATACCCGCTCCGGCTTAGGCGAAGCCCTGCGGGATTTCCCCTCTACTTCCACCACCACGTCGCCGTGCTGCTGGAATGGTGAGGAGAGATCTACAACCTCCGATGCCTGCTGGAACAAGGGAGAGGAAGGTCTTCATCGAGTACCGAACATGTGACCGAATGCGAAAGCGCACTTGTTGGCGATGTCCATGAGGTGGACGAGCGTCTTGGGCTGGATGCACCCCAGTTCTTCCTTGAAGTTTGGGCGCTTGACATCGTCCTTGAAGGCATCGATCGTCCTTTCCTCGGAGATGTACACGACAGAGTTCTTGATGTTGGACCAGCGTAGTATGTACGAGCGAATGGACTCGCTCGTTCGTTGGGTGCAGGACTGTAGTTCCTTGATCGAGGCTGGCCTCTTGCTGGTGCCCTTGAAGTTTCGGATGGAAATATACACCAGCTCTTCCTAGCTTCGGATGGAACTTGAGGAGAGGCTGCTAAGCCAGATTCGAGCTGCCCCTGTCAGCTGCAGCTAAAGGCATTGTAGGGCAGTGTTCCTGTTGCCACCATGCAGCTTGACGGATGAGAGGTGGTCGCTAAGCTAGGCCTTCGGGTCCTGCATCCCGTCGAACTTCGGAGTTTCTGAAGAGATCTTGAAATTTTTTGGCATCCGCGTTTGCCAAACGAATTTGCTGAAGCATCTGGCTCCGCATAGTTCTTCGTCGTCTTCTTCATCAGATTCGGTCGAGCACGCGCGCTTGGCGCGTGCCTTGTCTATCTTGCGTTGGGTGAGGTCATTTCGAGCATCGTAGTCGCTGCTGCGGCGCCGCGGGCTCCTACAACGTCGGGGCATGTCGTGCTCATCTTCTTCGGATGAGGGAGTAGGACTGCGGTTGAACCTGACCGTAGCTTTCTTCGTCGGCTCCGCAGGAGCTTCGTTGTGGAGCGCAGCTTCGACAAGTCCGAGACCTGCTAGCGCGGATTTGTGTATGGCACTCTTTGGGTCATCCGCCGGAGGCGGATGGGACGCGAGATAGGTGGTGGCTGCCATGATCGCGGCCTGTGGCATTTTCGGCGTGACGTTGCCGTTGGCATCCATCACCATGAAGGACGTGTTGAGGGTCCTGGTGACCTCGCGTCGCGCGGCGGGGTCCATGTGCTCTGTGTGAAAGCGATGCTTGTTGGCATGGTTGTCACGCGAACTGGATCCACCATCGGCAGAGAGCGCAGCTCGCCGCGCGCTAGACTCCGAAGCTGCCTACTTGCATTTGTCGAGCTCCTCCTACAGTTTTACCTGCCAGTTATGCTCGCTGATGAGGAGGAGGTGGTATGCCATCAGTATATCCCGTGAAGCATTCACAAGTAGGATCATGTTGCCTGCGACGGCTTCGCGTGCCTGGCGACATCCGTCGCCTTCGTTGGTATAGAGGGATGGGTTTCCTTTGTTTCCTCTGTTCCCGGCTTGCGGGTTGAGGGTTGGGTTGGGCAGTGGATTTGCCGCACTCAAACCTGGTGGTGGTTCTACTTTGCTTTGGATGACCACGACGCATTGGTAGCATCCGCGGGCTGGATCGCTGCTGCCGTAGCTTTCGGATCTGAAACCGTAGGATCCTTCATCTGAGGGAGGGCCGCACAGATCTGAGTTGCAGCTGCTGCTGTTGTATGACTCATCTGTTAGCGTCGTCGTGCGTAACATGCCGATGGGTGGGACCCACGAAGCGGGCCTGATGGATGGTGGCGGCACTCGCTCTGGGAGGCAGAGGGTGCCAGTCTGCCCCACCTGGAAGGAAAAGCTCCCGAACAGATCTCGAGCCCATCGCCTACGGGCTCAAAATCCCTCATGGTGGCTGGCGAGTGGGCGGTAAAGTCAAATGTGCCAAAGAGGAGATGGCTCTCCGTTGCCGATGAGTTGTAGATTGCTCCGGATGGAACCGTCACGATCGCACAATCAGCATCCCCAGTTCCCACAGACGGCGCCAATTGACGAGGGTTGATTTCGTCAATGGCCATTGTTATGGACTTGGGTTTTAGAGAAGATGGGGATACTAGAGATCGCGGAACGGTTAACAGACAAGCAACGCGGGGACACGAGGTTTACCCAGGTTCAGGCCCTCGGAGGGAAAACCCTACTCCTGCTTGTCTGCTCTTGATTACGGCAAAAGCGAAGGTTACAGGGGTGCGCAGATGCAATATGGCATGAGGTGAGTTGAAGCGCCCTCCTCGCCATGACCTCCTAGCCTTTATATAGATAGGCAGGTCCCGGGCGTAGGTCGAGTCAGTTACAGATTAGGGTTTTTCCCCTTCAAAATTCTATCGATTCTAGTCTTGCTCTCTAAGGATCCGAAGACGTCATGGGCTTGGGCCACCCGAAATCTCCACAGGCCGTGTATCTTGTCGTGGGCCTTCCTTGGGCTGGACTAGGTATACCAATGCTGCGTAGTGGAGTATAACCATGTCACAGGGAATAGCGGATACACAACTAGCATTATAAAGGGTTTAAGGTACAGATTATTATCATGAACAATCTCAACTATGTATCTATGGGAGGAACTCCGTAATTGGATGAATAGGCAGAAATCACTGCTCACATTATCCTCATAACCACAGCAGACAAGCAATCAACATCAATCGAATTATTGTGCTATTAAGGGACTTTATCTCGTAGGATGTATCCCATGGCATGGGCAATATTCCATGAGTTTCCTCGGTTCCCAAGTCGATATGTAAGGAGTGTCAACAGCTTTATAGTCACTGTAAGTGCTAACACACCTCCGTCTACCAACAAGTAGTTCCCTCCATCAAGTCCCCACAAGAGGCAAATATTGAGAGGTCGACTTATCTCAACATCAAGATGAAGACAATATAACACATGGTCACAATGATGAATATCATATTAAACTTTATCTTATTTCAATATCATGCTAGGGTTTCTCCATCTCCCCATGAACTAATGATCTACTCAGACATGGAGGCAATCAACATCATGGCAAAGACAATGGAATCTATCATAGATGAATAGCACTTGTATAAATCCACAATGAGTATGGAAATTACAACAAGATCTAGATAAGATGTAGATGAGATGGATGGAGATGGTGGTGATGCAGCGGTTGATGATGAAGATCGATGCCTTAGCCTCCCGGATCTGCGTGGGGTGAAGATGGATCACTGGTGGATGAGTTCCCCCTCCATATCCCTTCCGGAGGTGAGTTTTCTACGATTTCTGGTCGTTTTGTATGTCGTCTCCCTAATCCAATTGCACAAGGCAAAACTATTTGAGGAGGCGGTGGCGGCTCCAACTATACGGAGGGAACTATACGGCTAGAGAAATTCTTCCCTCCGTATAGTTGGTCGTTAAATGCGCTGGTTGCTACGATCGCCTCGGGTTTTCTTCTGGTGTTGTTGATATTTTCCAAATTAGCGATTTGCGCTTTTTGACTCCTTTTCGCTCCAATACAACTGGTCCAAGAATTGTTTCCATCGTGTCTATCATCTGTCCTGATCCTGGTGAAAATAAACATAAAAGGTGCGCGTGAACGCCATAAAATACCAAGATCCTACCACTACAATGCAAAATAATAATATAAAACATGATGCAAATATGCACTCATCAACAGCCAAGTCGGATAAGTGTATTTTCGTGGGGTATTCAAGGGAAACCTTGGGTTACTACTTCTACAACCGAGAAGAGGGCAAAGTGTTTGTCGCTTGGAACATGGAATTATCTAACATGGAATTGTCTAAGAAGGGGTTCTTACCGATGTCCCATGGCGTAAAACTTAGCAAGTCTCAGTGTCCTTTGACAACTGATGAGCGGAGTCAGATGAGTGAGATTCCGTATGCTTCGGTGATCGGATCCATCATGTACGCCATGATTTGTACTAGGCCAGATGTTTCCTATGCTTTAAGTGTTGTGAGTAGATACCAAGCTGACCCTGGAGAAATCCACTAGTCAGCGGTGAAAACAATCCTAAAGTACTTGAGAAGGACTAAGGATGTCTTCCTAGTGTATGGGGGTAAGGATGAACTCAGTGTAAGGGGTTACATGAATGCGAGTTATCTCACTGATTCAGATGATTCTCGTTCGCAATCTAGATACGTGTTTATTATAAACAGAGGGGTTGTGAGTTGGAAAAGTTCTAAGCAAGAGACTGTGTCAGCATCTACAACAGAGGCTGAGTATATTGCTGCCTCGGAGGTGGCTGATGACCCACAAGTATAGGGGGTGTATCGTAGTACTTTCGATAAATAAGAGTGTCGATCGCAACATGGATCAAAAGGTGTTGAACTAGTGGCGTGGAGCATGAAAAGACATAAGTAACACCTCTTAATACGAAATATATCACTGAATAGAGGAAAATTATGATATAGAATGGTGATGCAAATTGGACGTATCAACTCCCCCAAGCTTAGACCTTGCTTGTCCCCAAGCGAAAACGGAGCTCAGTAAGCATGTCCACAGGTTTATGGAGTGAAGTGTCGATAAAAATAATACGGACAAGAAGCATCACCCTTACCAATTCATAACTCATAGAAGAAAGCAACTCACCATTATATAACTTAGCTTGCAACAATTATGGGTCACAATAAAGATGCATAAAGATAAATCATAATTGGGATTGGCAAACTTTGTTCTTGGTCAGAGAACAGTTTGGAAAACAGTTTTCAAATAAAGCTTTCGTAGAAGTTTACAACAATAGTACTTTTTGCTCAAATATAAAAGGTTTTTCACAATGATAGCTTTCAAAGTAATACTCATTTAGATAAAGTCTTGTGCAAACAAGGAAGATAGGGAACATGATTGAATAAATCAACATATGACTGCTTGAAACACAACAACTCAAATGCTTGTTGGAGATAGAGAGGAATAGGTTTACTGACTCAACTTAGAAGTAGAAGAAAGGGACCTTATAGAGGGAAGTAGGGATTTCAAGTTCATAAAGAGCTTTCAAAATATTATGGTACTTACTAGCTTTGAGATCTCATTGCCCCTATCATAAGCATCTTGAGGTGATTAAGGTTAAAGTGAACAAGGAAGGAGTATATGCTTGACGAAATATAAGTTGGCAATCTCATGTCCCTTGATTACGAGGGCCACTCCTCATGCTACTCAACTTTAGTTACCGGTAAGTTCTTGTCATTGTAAGTACATGTGTGTCATAAAGAACCGCCAATGGGGTACCCATTGCACATGATACAGGAGCTATCCCATAATCAAAATGACAAGGCAAGCAGACAATGAGCATCTCAACAATCTTTTTATTTGCTATTTGCATAGGTTTTTATTGAGGATGCTTCACAGATTGCTCACTATGGTTATGCTGCAAGTTTCCACCATGATTAGGCATGGCTTAGGCTAGCGGCCCAGCAGTTTCTCTAACACACATACATAACTCCATGGAATTACAAGCTCCCCTTTTATTTCACACCGACGACATCCGCAAACAAAAGAGCATGATATCAACTATGTACAATGTACAGGTGCAATGTTGAAAGCATTCCCCGTGACAACACGGTTCTGCTAATTCCAACGTATAGGTGCAAGCATATACAACTTCGATGATACAATGGTTCAAGTTTATTAGGGGCAAGAAAATAAGGTGTGCCATCAAGTTCGTCAGAGCTTTACTAACTAGTTTTCACATAACAAAATAATTTTGAATTTGAAAGATAGATGAAGCTTGAGAATTTACTTGGAATAGCAATAATGCTAATAGGTAGATATGGTGGACACAAATGACACATGTTTTGGTTTAAGGGGTTGGATGCATGAGAATTATGCCCTCTCAAAACAGGTTTTTGGCTAGCAAGGCTGGGTAGCAAGCAAAAGAGTTGAAGGAAACAAGCAAACATACAAGTGATAAAGCCAAACATGCAATCTTCCTTGAAGACACAAAATATCTTAAATAAAGAATACTAAGCTTATGAGCTAATCAAGAAAGAAAATAAATGATAAAAAATACCTGTAAGCTTTTCTCTTTTCCTTCCAAACCTCAAAAAGTGTTGCTACTGACCAGAGCTCGGTTTGCCAAAACCAATTTAGATCTACTTGATGCTCCCAAAGTGATACCAATACTGATCAACAAGATCAATCATATAATAGAGATTGCAAACTAAAATAATAAGTGGAAAAAGTAAAATATGAGACTTCTCATTAATATTCCATAAAGGCACTCACACCAAGGGATACATAGATGACCAACTAAAGGAGAGATACTTCCACAATGCAAACCAACCTATAAGATAACTTATCTACCCAAGATATAACTCTACTAAAAGGGTAAAAGGTAAAAGATAATGATGTGATACCGTGGCACTCCCCCAAGCTTGGAACAAGCCAAGGGGATGCCAAACCTGATGACAAATTACTCCTTCGGCGGTGGTGACGTTCTCTTGATAAGCTCTTCAATCAGTTCCCTCAATTCCTTAATCTCGAAGGTTAGAGTACGGATCAACTCTGAATTATGCTCAATGCAGTTCATGATCACGTCGGACCGAGAATCACAGTCCTTGTTATTATTTCCCCACTCTTCCTTCTTAGTGTGTTCCTTCCATGCATGGTTAGAACGAGGCAGATCCCAAATAGAGGGCAACCTCCCTTGGGGCATATTTTGATATTGTTGCTCATGTATGAGAGCATGGAAGGGGTTCTTGGTGCATGAAGGAAGTGACCATGGAGCGAGGATATGACGCGGAGTTTTCCCTCCTATAGACATTCGTGCTGTCCTCCTAAGCTTGGTAGGGTTTGCCACCACTCCAATGCTTGCAATGGTAGCGCGGGTGTCCGGATGCTCGTCCTCCTTCACGTCTTCTTCATCCCCAACCAAGATCTCCTCTTCCTTGGGGTTTTGAGGATCATGTTCCACGAGCTTCTTGCCCTTGTCGTTGGTGGAGACCATGGCGCCTCTAAACTTGAGAGTATTTCCTGACAGAAATAGATCGAAACGAAAACACGACGAGAACACGATATACGAACCTCGAGGGATCCCGGGGGTTATATATTATGAAGTTTCACTGCATAAGGAAGGTACCGTGCGAAAACGAGGCGGAGACGGACTCCAGGGGGCTCACACCCCCTGGCGGCGCGGCCAGCTGGGGCCTGCGCCAATGGTGGGTGTGGCCACCTGGCCTCTGTTTCCTCCTCTGTTTCGTCTCGTAACCTTCCGTATGTAATAAAAACATCAAAAATATAAAAATATAAGGTTTTCATGAACCTTCAGTTTGCAGCACTTTTACCTATTCAAAGATGGACTCTACAGATTCCTTCTCTCCATCTCCTGAAAATTCCTTTCATACAAGGCCTTACACAAACCACATTGGCAACAATGGTGTATGCAAAAACAATAAACCTCTAGGTACACATTTCAACTGAAATACACAAAAACAAAAGCTATTGTAGCAACTCCTTTCCAAAATCCCAAAAAGAATCTGAAAGGGAATCAATATAAGAGGCAAATGCAAATGATGGCAGAAATCTATCAAAACAGACCAACAAGTAAAGATTGATTTTTTTGAAAAACTTCTGTTGCTCAAATAAAAAAGTACAAAACTAATGAAAGTTGGATAGCAACTTGGATAACGAGCACAACAAATTACAGCTCCATCCGAAGTACTGAGCTCCCTCACCAATTTTCACAATGCAGCACAAAAATCTGTCCTAGGACAGCCACTTTTCACAACTCCTCTACTTCTCAAAAGTAGTTGATCTTGACACAAAAACCAAAACAAAAAGGATAAGGAGTGATTATTACTGAGTTAATAACTTCCAAGACTCAACAAAACAAAAACCAAAAGCAAACTAAAACAGGTTGTCTCCCAAAAGCTCTTTCTTTATAGCCTTTAAGATGGGCATGATAATTTCAAAGATGATCACATAGGAGATATGGATTTGAAGTGAAAGAGAGCATCAAGAAGCAAATATCCAACACATTTGAGTCTAGCCCACTGATGAGTGCATGAACACTTCATTGGGAGATACCAAGCGGAAGGTATGATGAGCACAACAACAAGTTTTACCTCAGTAGAAACCAAGGTTATCGAACCAGTAGGAGGAAGGAAACGACTCAAAGGTGTTGCTAGCAACTTGGAAACCTGCACAACACAAACTCAAGACTTTTCCCCAACGAACAGTGAGGTTGTCAATCTCACCGGTTTGCTGAAAACAAAGGATTAACTATATGGTGTGGAAGGTAATAGTGATTTGCAGAAAGTAAAAACTGACAGTGTAAGATGTATCAATGGTAAAGATTGGACCGGGGTCCATAGTTCACTAGAGGTGTTCTCCTTAAGATAAACAAACATGGCATGCTGGGTAAACAAATTACAGCAGGGCAATTGACAGGACTGAGCAAGGCATAGCAATGCAATACTAGACATTCATGATCCTATGAGATTTGATTGGGCAATACAACAAGATACATAGACCGCCATCCAACTTCATCTATGACTAGTAATCCACATTCAGGTTATCATCCGAACCCCCTCCAGTATTAAGTTGCAAGCAACGAATAACTGCTTTAAGCAAAGTGTGTAAGGTAAACAATCCACTTGTTCCATGAACAAGGGACCGTTGTTTTGTCCCTAGTGGCAACAGCACATCTACAATCTTAGAGATTTCTGTCACTTCCCTTAGATTAAATAGAGGCATGAACCCACTATCTAGCATAAATACCCCCTCTTGGAGTCACTAGCATCTACTTGGCCAAGATAGCTACTAGAAACAGAGAGCATGCAAGATCACAAACAACACAGACATGATATAATCAATAAGACAAAACCATTAACCAATCTGACATAGTAATCTCAATATCCATCAGATCCCCGCAAACACAACATGCATGATTACAAATAGATGATCTTGATCATGAATGGATCTCACAAGATCTAAACATGGTAGCACAAAGGAGGAGATACAACCATCTAGCTACTACATGCACTCGTAGTCCAAGGTGGAACTACTCACACTTCATACCGGAGGCTAACATGATGAAGAAGAAGGCCTCCGAGATGATCTCCCCTCTGGCAGGGTGTCGGGAAGAGCTCCATACCCCCCTGATCTAGGGACGATGGTGGCGGCGGCTACAGACTGTTTCGTGGAATATTGATCGGGTACTTAGGGTTTCTGTATCGGGGGGTCTTTATAGGCAAAGAGGCGAGGCAGGGGCAGCTAGGGCGGCCGCACCCCCCAGGCGCGGGCTAGGCCTAGCCGCGCGGCCAGGGGGTGTGTCCCCCTGGTGGCTCCCCTCCGTCTCGTATTCTGCCTCCGTGTTCCCCATGGTAAAATATTGACTTTGGCTTTGTCCCTTCCAATTCCGAGAATATTGTTTTTCTGCCTTTCTGGAACCAAAAAATAGAATAAAACATGCAACTGGCACTATGGCATCTTGTTAATAGGTTAGTACCAAAAAACATATAAACACACCTCAAAGTGTAGATAAAGCAAAGCAAAGTAATACTAAAAAAGCATGGAACATAAAAAAATATAGATACATTTCTGACGTATCAAGCATCCCCAAGCTTAACTCCTGTTCGTCCTCGAGTAGGTAAGTGATAAACGGAATAATTTTTTAGGTGACATGCACCATCAAAATCAAGATCAAACCATTTGCAAGCATTGAAAGATGGGATCAAAGAACTCTAAACATGAGCATGAAAGATGGAGTTCTAATAGTAAGACAAAGTAACTATGCATGCAACATGGAAGGTTACAAACAAAGATCATGAATAACATGCATTGAAAAACATTTGTTTATTTCACATACAGAAAACATAGCATAGTGGCATTTAGCTTGTCCCTCATGGACTAGCAAATAGATGCATAGGACACCTTCAAAGTTCATAAGAGTGACTAGATAAAAATAGCACAAGAACAAGTAATATAAACAATATGCATCAATCAATAAGTTTTGGGACAATGCACATAGAACTAAGAATGACAAATATGCTCTCTTAACTGGTGCCTAAGGATAGGAGGTGGAGACTCAATATAATGGTGGAAGAAAGGCCCTTCATAAAAGGGAAGCAGGGATTTCAAGTTTCAAAAAAAAATCTTCCAAAAATTATGGTACTTGTTAGCTTTCAGCTCTCATTGCCCCTATCATAAGCATCTTGAAGTGATTAAGGTTAAAGTGAACAAACTATGGAGTATATGCTTGATAAAGTATAAGTTGGCAATCTCATGTCCCTCGAATACGAGGGTCGCTCCTCATGCTATCAACTTTAGTCACCTGTAAGTTCTTGTCATAGTAAGTACATATGTATCATAGAGAACCGCCAACGGGGTACCCCTTGCACATGATACAGGAGCTATCCCATAATCAAAATAACAAGGCAAGCAGACAATGAACATCTCAGCAATCTTCTTATTTACCATGGGAAAATGGTGCTTTTTTCTCTCTTTCCTCTTTTCAATATGTCTCTTTTTTTTATAATAACAAAGCTTCATAGATGTCATTATGGTGATGCTGCAAGTTTCCACCATGATTAGGCATGGCTTAGGCTAGCGGCCTAGGCATTTCTCTAACACACATACATAACTCCATGGACTTACAAGCTCCCCTTTTATTTCACACCGACAACATACATAGACAAAAGAGCATGATATCAACTGTGTACAAAGTACAAGTGCAATGTTGAAAGTGTTCCTCGTGACAGTACGGTTCTGCTAATTCCAACGTATAAGTGCAAGCATATACAACATAGATGACACAATGGTTCAAGTTTATTAGGGGCAAGAAAAATAAAGTGTGCCATCAAGTTTGTGAGAGCTTTAATCACTAAGTTTTCACATAACAAAATACTTTTTAATTGGAAGATAGATGAAAACAAGAATATACTTGGAACGGTGTAACACACCATGCATAGGAATTTATAGTGGACACTTTGGAAAAACTTGGTTTCTTGGGAGTTGGATGCATGAGTAGAACTTACTCATACAAGTGGAGGCTAGCAAAAGACTGGGAGCGACCAACTAAGAGAGCAATAATGGCCATAATCATGCAGAGCGACAAAACATTACTAATCAAAGCATAAAGTGGTACTAAAATGTAGGGTTCGCAGCATAGAAAACAAAAAAATTCCTACGATGGGAACAACTAAGTACCAAGATCTATCTACTAGACACAAGCAACGGGTGGATATACATCCATAGAATACATAACCTCGAAGACCGAATAGCGTTAACGAGGTTGTACTCGTGGATGATGTAGACGAACGCTTGCCAATCTCAAGATTGTGATGAAGTCCGTCTGGTCCAGCCGGTCCAGCACGATCAAGTCCAGCACCTCAAAGCAGTGGTGCATCCGTAATCGCACACACGTACGGGTACCCCGACAACCTCCGCGCCCTCGCTCCAGCGAAGCAGCGGAAGCAACAAATCCTTCCAGAAAAAGCCACCGGGAACATGTATCTCGCTGATCCGAGACCATGGGGAAATTCTAAAGGGGGGAGAGAGATCCTTCGCGAGGAGGTGTGCTTTGAGAGGATGAGAGGGGGGCCTTTTATAGGGGAGAGGGGGGGCACCCAAGGGGCATGGAGCCCAGCCATGGGGATGCCCCCACCTCTCCCACATTCATGTGGGTGGAGCTCCCACTCAAAATGAAAAGCCTCAACTCCCATAAAAGAGCCTCCACTCAAAAATCCACTCACATGCATTAAATTTCCACCAAATTTAATGCAAGCTCTCATTTAAATAAAACTCTTTTATTTATTTATTCAGAATTTTGTTAATTACTTTAATTAACAAACATTCACATAAAACCCCTTGCTAGTATTCCATTTCACATGCAGAACCAGTTTCAGCAATTTCAACCGAAACAGTTTCGGTGTCTAGTGAAATAAATTCCTGCGCTTTCCTTTTTCTTTCTCTGGCATATCATTTGCTCCGAATGGTGTCGGTATCCCTTAAGTGTGTCACCCTACGGTTCGCGAATAATGCAGACATGATCGAGACCCCTCTCCGATCAATAATCAGCAGCGGGACCTGGAGACCCGTACTGACTCCCACACATTCAACGATGACTTCTGTGATCGTGTGAACCTTTTATGCTAGTATCTTAATCCCTTTGTTTCACGATATATTACATGTCCGAGATTCGATCATCGGTATCTCCATACCTAGTTTGATCTTGTTACCGACATGCACTCTTTTCTCGTTCCCATGATATAACATTCTAGTGATCAAATCACTTGCTTGCAAGCTAATCAATGTGATATCACCGAGAGGGCCCAGAGCATATCTATCCGTCACCAGGATGAACAAATTCCACTCTTGATCCATGGGTATCAACATAACACTTTAGTAGTTCTGAAGCCATCTTTATAATCACCCAGTTATGGTGTGACATTTGATGTCATCGAGAAACTCTTCCGGTGTTAGTGATTGACATGATCTCATGGTCTAAGGATTAGGATCACTTCGTAAGTTGTTATAGCAATATAAAGTCAATGACTTTGATCGTAATGCTATACTTCAGATGAATGTTCATCACATCATTACACTAATGTTGTGACCTCGTTATTAACAACATCCAATGTCCATGATCAGGAAACCTATGATCATCTTGTTAATCAACGAGCTAGTTTATAAGAGAGACATAACTAGGAACTACCTTTTGTTTATTAAACACACATGTATTAACGTTTCCGTATTAATACAATTATAGCATGTAAAATAAACATTTATCATAAACAAGGAATACGATAATAACCACTTTATTATTGCCTCTCGGGCATATCCCCTTCAGTCTCCCACTTGCACTAGAGACAATAATCTAGTTTGAAAACTTTGCGTATTGAACACCTATGGCTTTCTGGTGTTCCATATACGCAATTGCAAGTGGTTAACATAATCTACGAATCTGACGCTTTTAGGTTCGTGTGTATTTGCATGTCTTTGTGTCTTCACGCATCACTCATTCTCCAATGAGATGGCATTGTATAAATTTGGTCTTTAGGTGAGACCTTTAGTTCCTTGGGGTTAAAACACGTCGATACTATTGTCATACAATATATCTTTAGTGTTAGCCCGTTGCGAACCACACCTTAGTTTGATAACAAACTACTTGACACAAATTCCCTCCTTTGCTGCTACTATAGCAGTCATATACTTAGCCTTTTGTTGTAGTATTCGTCACAATGTCTTAACTTTGGAATACATCCAAATCCATCATGAAAACTCCTTTCCATTTCATGTGCCACTCATAGTTTAAATAGAGATAAACTTAGTTTGTATCTTGTGACAAACTAGTATCAATGTAACGCTTTACAATGAACTATTTGTAATTGTTTGTCACCTCTACACAAATATATTCTTAGTTCTTCCAAAAGATCATAAGAATATCCTTACTATCGTCCAATGATCATTTTATGATTCATTCTGGTATATGCTCATAACACTTAGAGCATAGGACATATCTGGATGTGTACATATCATGGTATGATTGATCAAAACATTCTCGTGATTTCACTCATCAAGTGTCAAAGCACTTGAATCTTCTTTCACTTATCAAGTGTCGATACACTTGAATCTTGTTTCAATTCCTTTCCATGCGACAATAACCTTTTCTTGTCGTTTCTATATTGAACTCCTTCAATATCTCATATATGTACGTTTGGCACAACCATATTAGCGTCACAGTCTATCCACTATAGACATTCATGCTAAATATTCGGGTTTTGCCTAAGTATTTCATCGAAATGAAATTCTTAACCTTTGTCAATAAAAGATACATCATTTCTAATCAACAAGATGTCCTCCACATAATGTATTAGAAATATGTCTTAGCGCTCCCACTTAATTTCTTGCAAATGCAAGCATCTTCATCGTCTCCTGATGAAAAACTCCTTTTTCATCATGGTGAAGATTCCAACTCCGCGATGCTTACTTCAACCATTGAAGTTTGCATGCCCTTTTTAGCATCCTTTGAATTAACAAAACCCTTTGGATCATGTCATGTACACGTCCTAGGTAACCATTCTATTAGAAGAACTTTGTTTTGTTTATTCATCTACCATATACCAAATTATATGTAGTGGTTGCTACTTTAATCCGTCCAGACTAAATATCGCTATGAAAGATCAAATCTTGTCATAGTCAACTCCTTGAATATTGTCATAAAATACTTTACGACATGTCGACTATTTCATAGATGTGAAACATCCATGTCTGTTTCTTTATAGATCCAAATACGACCGATAGGTTTTTACACCTTTCCAGAGGGTCTTCCAAGTTCAAAACTTGGTTTCTCGTGTATGGAACTATCACGGATTTTATGGCTTCAAGCCATTTGAAGGAGTCAGGGCCCATCATCGCTTCTTTGTATGTGGTCGATTCATCATTGTCAAACAATAATGATTTACTCTCAAATCTCAATCATTTGATTATTTATCCGACCTTCTTGGTTCAATAGGAACTTTAGACCTCCGTGACCGCAACCTTTGAGGAACATAAGCTATGAGCATTATGGAAGCCTCCGGAACGATTTCTGGCGCTATGCAACTTAGCACATTTAGCTAAGGTTCGTTAACCTTATAAAAGTTCTATTGTCCTCCCACTTAACTTTTGCGAAAAATTCCTTTTTCAAGAAACTTCACATTTCAAGCGACAAAACCTTTTGTCCTTGGTGTTATGGAGGAATACCCAATTTTTATTCGAAATAACCTACAAAGACAGGCTTATCCGACTTCGGTTGTAAACAACTTACTTATGTTTAGCATACCAAAATTTAAGAAATGACAACTTGGGTTTTACCCCAAACCATAACTTCCATGGTGTCATTTCAACGGATCAAGATGGAGCTCTTTTCAGTGTAAAAGCGGAAGTCTCTAAAGCTTTAATCTTTTAAATCATAATGGCAGTTTTATAAATAACACCTTTGATCCAACCATGTCAAACAAGGTTTCATTACAAATCTCAAACACTCCATACTCCTATGGTGTTTCGGGAAATGTAAATCTAGGTGTTTTGCTAAACTTGCAGCTCAAATAAATCCCTTGATGATAAATCATAATTCATTTATTTTTCTTGTTACACTTGTAACTCAAATAAATCCCTTATGATAAAATCATAAACCATTTATTTTATTGTTACAATGATTTTCACTTCATCTTGAAAGTCTTTGAACATTTTCAAATATTTCACACTTCTTTCTCATTAAGTGAATATTCCCTCAAATTTCTGGAGAAAGTATATGAAGTTGAAACCCATCGCTTACGACTACACATAATGGACTACATACATCGATATGTATATATTCCAATATTTTAGTCGTTCGTTCTTCTTTGGCCTTTGAACGAAGTTTTAATTATCCCGAGGAAAGTCTCACAAGCGTCACTTGATCAAATCAAAGACTCCAAAAATCCATGAAAATGGAGTTTCTTCATGTTTTGTTTCCAATATAATTAAACAGCGATGTCACTTCATAAGTGATCTTCCAATCATTTGTCTTGCGACATTTTAGCATTAGCTTTATGGATGTGATTTCTCCAACTAGATTTGTAAATCATCCATCTAATATGGAATATGGTAATTATTTGAACAACCTTTGTTCTCATAATACCTGATTTAAATAACAATTATTAAAACAATTCTTGAAGTCAAGCTTTGATGTCAACGAGAAATACAAACAACGGTTTGTTTGTTTTCGATGAACATCATCACATATTCTCTTGCTAGTTACTTCGGCCATTGTGGTTCATGAATTGCATCGTTCCGTATGAAATTTCATACCAACCAATTCGGTATCCAATACCCAAGAACCACATTGTTTAACAAGCAAAGAATACAACCATAACATGTATATCATATATATACCTAAATTGGATATTTCCAATCTTTTATTTTCTGCCAAATATATTTTTATAGATTCTCTTTCATCATTTCCTTTTACTTTTTAAAAGAATCTATCAACATCAAAAATGGCGCCATATACATGACACATAGTCCAAAGCGTGTATATTCAAATAATAATACCTTTGGACTTGCACTTTGAAGTAGATCACCATTATCAAATGATCGGCGTTCTTTCAAAATCCATTCTTTAGTAATCTTTTAGTATAGTAAACACTTTACATACATCTTCTATTCATCCTTATCATGACGACTTTCATGATCAAGCTACTGTAGCTTATAAAGGTGAATCGTGAGTATAATATTACTTTCCAAAACCCTTTTGGATGATTAGGATGTCTAGCATCTCCAACCTTTGTAAATTCTCATCCAATATGAGAACATATATTATACTCTATCATATTGCAACCAAAACATTGTTTCAGATATTGTTATATCTGCCACACATGATGGTTTCTGAAACAATTCTTTCAGCTCCTAGATAAACTTGATATTAAAACAATCAAGAATCATAGAGGCAAACATGATACTTAAGATACTAACACTGGAATTGTTACTCTCGATTTAATACTAATTATTAAATTTCATGGAATATATAGAGTTTGCTGAAAGTTTGCAATAGGACTTTAAACTTTGATTGACACTCAACACAATACGATACCAGTTCGTAAAGTATATATCCAGAATTCTATAGTTCTATTATCTCAATTACAACTATGCATAAGGTGGTGAACGAATGCCAATGACTACAACAAATTATGCAAATTCACATTGATTTAATTTATGATAAATTGAGTTCTACTAATCCAAATTAGAAATGAACTCCCACTCATAAACGACATCCCTCGTGTCTTTTTGGTGATTACATGAACCAAATCCACTACACCAAGTCTGATCATCACGTGAGTCGGTGTAGCTTCAAAGGCGAGCATCAAATGGGCATCATATCTACTATATGACTCATGCTTAACCTTTCGGTCCGTGTTCCGAGGCCATGTCTGTACATGCTAGGCTCTCCAAGTAAGAACCTTAGTATTCACGTGTGTAACTGTCTTACACCCGAGATATGCTCGTGGATTCAAGTACACCCGATCATCACGTGATGCCTTGAAGCGACGAAACATTGTTGGTGCATACTTAAGGAAGAACACATTTTTTATCTTGATATCAAAATGAGGGATCATCTTATTATGCTAATAAAACGCCAAACAAGCAATATAAGATGCTATCAAACATCACATGTTTATTAGTGGAATGATATGGTTCCCGCATATGATCTCTATCATGTGCATCGTGGTATGATCACTATCATACCTTTATGTGTAAATCCAAGGTCTATGGAGTTTATACGTTATGTATGTTGTAAGAGTATCATCTCATACTTCTACTTACAACATCACCATATCATAACACTATCCCAGCAACAACCTAAACTAGACGCCTCTAATTTATCCATTGCAAATTTTACGTGGTTTAGGGCTTTCGAAGATAGAACCGTTCTTACCTACGAACATGAACCAAAACGAGGATAACCAAATTGTTGACAACTCGTTGCAAATTAGATATTGACTATAGTAGGAGAGACAGACACCCGCTAGCCACTTATGCAAAACTAGTTGCATGTCAAGCGTGGAACAGGTCTCATGTGCGAGGACATGTAAAGTTTGTCCGGGCCGCTTCATCCCACTATGCCACCAATATCCAAAGTACAACTAAGAAGCAATAAAATGATCATCATTGCCCACATACTCATATGTGTACTACCCGTGCAAAGTATGTACGCATAGATCCGGCTCTGATACCACTATAGGGTTCGCAGCATAGAAAACAAAAAATTTCCTACGATGGGAACAACTAAGTACCAAGATCTATCTACTAGACACAAGCAACGGGTGTATATACATCCATAGAATACATACCCTCGAAGACCGAATAGCGTTAACGAGGTTGTACTCGTGGATGATGTAGACGAACGCTTGCCGATCTCAAGATCGTGATGAAGTCCGTCTGGTCCAGCCGGTCCAGCACGATCAAGTCCAGCACCTCAAAGCAGTGGTGCATCCGTGATCGCACACACGTACGGGTACCCCGACAACCTCCGCGCCCTCGCTCCAGCGAAGTAGTGGAAGCAACAAATCCTTCCAGAAAAATCCACCGGGAACATGTATCTCGCTGATCCGAGACCATGGCGAAATTCTAAAGGGGGGAGAGAGATCCTTCGCGAGGAGGTGTGCTTTGAGAGGATGAGAGGGGGGCCTTTTATAGGGGAGAGGGGGGCACCCAAGGGGCATGGCGCCCAGCCATGGGGCTGCCCCCACCTCTCCCACATTCATGTGGGTGGAGCTCCCACTCAAAATGAAAAGCCTCCACTCCCATAAAAGAGCCTCCACTCAAAATGCACTCACATGCATTAAATTTCCACCAAATTTAATGCAAGCTCTCATTTAAATAAAATTCTTTTATTTATTTATTCATAATTTTGTTAATTACTTTAATTAACAAACATTCACATAAAACCCCTTGCTAGTATTCCATTTCACATGCAGAACCAGTTTCAGCAATTTCAACCAAAACAGTTTCGGTGTCTAGTGAAATAAATTCCTGCGCTTTCCTTTTTCTTTCTCTGGCATATCATTTGCTCCGAATGGTGTCGGTATCCCTTAAGTGTGTCACCCTACAGTTCGCGAATAATGCAGACATGATCGAGACCCCTCTCCGATCAATAATCAGCAGCGGGACCTGGAGATCCGTACTGACTCCCACACATTCAACGATGACTTCTGTGATCGTGTGAACCTTTTACGCTAGTATCTTAATCCCTTTTTTTCACGATATATTACATGTACGAGATTCTATCATCGGTATCTCCATACCCAGTTTGATCTCGTTACCTACATGCACTCTTTTCTCGTTCTCGTGATATAACATTCTAGTGATCAAATCACTTGCTTGCAAGCTAATCAATGTGATATCACCGAGAGGGACCAAAGCATATCTATCCGTCATCGGTATGAACAAATGCCACTCTTGATCCATGGGTCTCAACATAACACTTAAGTAGTTCTGAATCCATCTTTATAATCACCCAGTTATGGTGTGACATTTGATGTCATCGAGAAACTCTTCCGGTGTTAGTGATTGACATGATCTCATGGTCTAAGGATTAGGATCACTTCGTAAGTTGTTATAGCAATATAAACTCAATGACTTTGATCGTAATGCTATACTTCGGATGAATGTTCATCACATCATTACACTAATGTTGTGACCTTGTTATTAACAACATCCAATGTCCATGATCTGGAAACCTATGATCATCTTGTTAATCAACGAGCTAGTTTATAAGAGAGGCATAACTAGGAACTACCTTTTGTTTATTAAACACACATGTATTAATGTTTCCGTATTAATACAATTATAGCATGTAAAATAAACATTTATCATAAACAAGGAATACGATAATAACCACTTTATTATTGCCTCTCGGGCATATTCCCTTCATACAAGTCAAGGACTAAATGATCATAGAGGCTATGGTTACTTGTTCATAGTCATAACATGGTGTGAGCATGTGCCAAGTCAACCCAAACAAAGCATCCAAGGAGAATACCACAATACTATGCTTTTGTATGCTAAAACAACGCATGATTCCTTCAAGGCACACTAAGCAATCCCAATTGTTTGGAACAAGTCATGCTACAGCAATAATCACTAAGCATAAGGTCAAAACAACATCTAGCATGGCATGATAAATTCTAAGTCATGGTCAAAGCAAGCTCCTCTTGTACTATTCAAGCAAGAACTTTCTACTCCTTTCCAACACCAATCAACTTATTTGAAACAACACAGCAAAAACGGGGGTCCAAACTACTTTATTCAAGCAAACTAAGTAAACTAAATGAAAACTAAGATGCTCCAAGAAAAACACAACAGTGCATGAAACAATAAAAACGAAGTGTCTAGAAAGACTTGAGCTTTTTATTGATGAAGAAGGAGATGCCTTGGGCATCCCCAAGTTTTGACGCTTATAACTCTTGAATATTTCTTGGGTTGACACAAGGTGGCATCCCCAAGCTTGAGCTTTTGTCCATTCTTCATCTCATTACATCATTCTTTCTCTACACCTGAAAATTTTCCTTCATATAAAACTTCACACAATCTTCATTAGCAACATTAGTGTATTCAAAAAATAATAGACCTTTGGGTTTAGCTTTAGAACAGCAAAACTTTCACTAAAAACACAATCTACTATAGTAATTCCCTCAAAAATCTCAATTTCCCAAAAAAAACAAAAAGGAATCAATAAGAAGCAAATGCAAATAATGGCAGAAATCTGTCAAAACCGGCCAGCAGGTAGAAACCGATTTTTTCAAGACCTTCTGTTGCTAAAATCAAAAGTGTTGAAATAACTAAAGTTATCTAACATACTGGGGGATTTATTCAGAAAATATCAGCTCAATATGATTTACATAGATTCCTCACGAATTTTTACGGTGGAGCACAAAAGTCTGTTTCGGGACAACAACTCCCCAAATCTTACTTCCCTCTCATTAGAGGTTATTCTTGGCACAAAAAGCAAATAAAAAGGATAAGGAGAGGTCATTACTGAAGTAATAAGTTCCAAGACTCAAGAAAACTTTTGGGTTTTCTCCCAATAAGTACTTTTCTTTAGAGCCTTTAAGTTAGGCACAAGAAGCAAGAATCAAGTATTTTCAACTGAAGAAGCATTAACATCAAACCTTGCTTTCAAAATAGGAGCAAAAAGCAACTTTTCTCTCCTCATAGGGAAGTGTTCAATAACTTTCTTAAATGGAAATTGATATTTAATGGTGCCTTCTTTCATATCAATGATGGCACCAACAGTTCTAAGAAAAGGTCTTCCCAAAGTAATAGGACAAGAAACATTTTATTCAACATCCAAAACTTAGAAATCATCAGGGACATAGGCATTGTTAACCATAATAAGAACATCATTAACACTCCCCATGAGTTTCTTTTTAGCATTATTATTAAGTGGGACATCCAAATAACAATCTTCCAAAGGTGTCAAATCAAGCATCTCGTAAATGTTTCTTGGCATAATAGAGATAGTAGAACCAAGGTCACATGAAGCTTTGAGATCAAAGTCATTCACTTGCATATTAATAATGGGTTCCCAACTATCTTCTACATTCCTATGAATAGAGGCTTTGTGTTTCAACTTCTCTTCCTTAATTTTAATAAGAATATCTGTAATGTGTTTAGTGAAAGCCACATTCATATCACTAGCATCAGTACTTCTAGCAAGCTTTTGTAG
This sequence comes from Avena sativa, assembly GCA_916181665.1. NCBI lineage: Eukaryota > Viridiplantae > Streptophyta > Magnoliopsida > Poales > Poaceae > Avena > Avena sativa. The sequence goes on along the minus strand of OV702299.1, from coordinate 80,397,720 downwards.
GAACATAATCACTTCAGAAATATTGCAACCATCAAGATCAAAATCAAACTTAGCATAACTAGTAGTAGGCTCATCGGGTTTAGGCATTGTGGTAGAAGGAATGGGGACTTCTTGTGGTTTAGTGGCATCCATATTGGTGGTGGTGATAGTGCACACACTATGTCAACACCCGGATTTTTAATCCCAGATGCCTGTTATGCCATACATCGCAATCCCAGGATTACCATTTTTGTGAGACATAATGGATTGGATATCACAGTACATCATCCATTACAAACCATACATAAGGTATTGCACAAATAAAGGATCTCATGATCTAGTCTTAATACAATTCAAGCAGCGGAATAACGTAATGATAATGGTAGCGTGGGCGAAGCTCCATCTTCATGATCACAGGCAATGCTGACGATGTGAGATGATCCTAGTTGTTGTAACCTTCATGCGGTCCATCCTCCTGATATCCTCTTCATAGTCTGGCCACAGTTATAGCCAGGGACAAAGCCATGAGTACTCTTTAAGTACTCGCAAACTAATACTAACAAGTGAATTGGTTTTGAATAGGAAGTACTAGGCTCTAGGTTGTTTTGCAAAAAGCCAGATTTATCTCTACTGAGTTCAGATGCAAATAAAGCTAGATGAAAGTTTTACAACACCTAAGTGGGAACTTGAATTTCATATCACAACCCTGTTGTGGTCCAGTCAAGTCACAAATCATTTCATAAGTCATTTTGAAAACATCCGACGACGGAAAAGGATGGCCACTCAAACTATCCATAACTATGGACGCGGCTATTCAAATAGTTTGACACTCTGCAGAGGTGCTACACTTTCACCACAATATTCGATACATCCGTCAGGAACAATCCTGAATTCACCATACTCAGTATGCGGATAATCAATCCTAACCTTTCAATTACATGCCCTAGTATAGGCACCTCTCCTGTGAGTTTGGCCTCCCAACCATGACCAACTATCATCTTGGGAACTGCATAGGTGGATAATGTTCACAAGGTAGCCTCAGCTCAAACCTTGGCCGCAAGGGAACCCATACTAAGGTATATAAATTTCCAGTCAAGCCCTACCCAAATTTCGGGTATTGTGGTTGTACGGTAAAAATTGGAATGGTATCACATCCAAACAACCATCAATTTTATAAAGTGATAATGCTCATTCCTTAACATTTTCGTCATCAAAAATCATCTGGTGTTCAAGAACACATGTCAAAACATTTCAGTAGAATGACTCATCATTCTAAGGTTTTCATAACCATTTTCACCAAGTATTCCCATCTAAAGTTGATCAAGTTTTATGCTTAGCACTAGCATCTACAAGTGGGGGTGAACACTAATGAGGGGTGGTAAACAAGTGTGTCTTATCTAAGTTCAATCTCATGCCTCGGGATGACATCAAGATTATCTAACTTAGGCCAAGTTATATGATCTTTATGTTACCTTTAAATAATCTTTCCAAGCTCTACAAATCACTAGGTAAACTCTAACAGAAAACTTTGATAAAGAAATAAAATACTAATCTTTCAAGTAAAACTAGGATTATGTGTCCTCAAGGGGTATAACCAAGGCATGCCTAATGCACTGCATAGATCATATGGTTTTCATAGTTGCAAGTGTTAGCTTCCTCAGTTAATAGCTTGCCTTGTGTAGAGCAGTTGAAGTTCTCCTCGGCTTCTTTCTCGTAGTATTCTCCTTCCTCCTCGTATCCTTGGTCGGTACTAGCGTTTATAAATAAATACGAGGTACACAATCATCGAAAAATACTTAACTACTTTTACTTATCACACCAAGGTTTTCACTAGATGACCTAGCATCATCACAAACATTACAATCATCAGAGTACTTGTCTTATTTATTTTATTTTGTAAAAGTAATTTCTACTCATTGAAAAACTTCTTAAGATTTAATATTCTCCAACTAAAACATGGGATCATGTTGACACATGTCATCACCACATATTTCAGTACTTGGGAATGTGATTTAAAGTGGTGTCACAAATTAATAAGGTTTAACCTTTTTATTTTAATTAATTAAAGTGACTAGAATGGCCTATGAGGCATTCTTTTATTACTTGTCCATTATTTCTGCAAGTAAACCTATATATTTTTATATATTCTGAAAGGTCTTGTTAAATATGATTTTTGAGAGTTGGAATCAACTCAAAAGCTTTCATGATTGAATTTTGAAAAAATGTTTGAATGTAGAAAAGCTCCTGCCTTGTTATTTTTACTATAGGGGATCTACAATTCCAAATGGTTTGAATCCAACGGGCTTGGATTAAGAACTCCAGTACCTTTCTAACAAAATTAGTTTCATGCAATTTGGTTCGGTGAATCGACCTAGGTTGATTTTTGAATCTAGGTACAGAACTAGGTTTGAACCTAAATTGGAAAATATAAATTCAAACTAACTGGGTTGCGCGGGATGTTAACTGGGCCGGCCCACGGTGCACAGCAAATGCGCGGGTGAGTTTAAGTGGATGACCCCTCCAGTCAGTGAGACAGGGGGTGCGAAGCGGTACAGGGTGATCTAGACCGCACGATCAAACTCTAATCCAACGGCTGTGACCTATCGTCTCCGTCGGGCAACGCCGGCGAGACAGAACCCTAGCACGACCAGTGGGGGTCTACGGGGGCTCACCGGGGCTTAGGCGAGGGTCGGCGATAGGGGCTAACGACGAAGTCGACAACAGCGAACCTCCTGGTACCGGCGGCTCCTCCTGGGGCGGCTCCAATCAATGGCTCCTTTCTTCCTCCTCCGCGACAGACTCCGGCCAAATTCCGGTGATGTGCTACTCTCCTTGCTCCGGGAGTGGTGTGGGGTGCTTCCAAGAGAGAGGGGATTGAGATGGTGTGAAGAAATCGAGCGGGGGTGGCCTCTATTTATAGTGCCAGAAGGGAACCGAAGGGTGCGGCTGAGCTTGTCGTGGTTGTCGGTACGGCGAGCTAAAGGCATGGGCAACGATAGGGGGCGGTGATGTGCTCCCTGGCGAATCTCAACGGCATGGTTACGCGGCGTGGGGCGGTGCAATACGTCGGAACATCGTGGTGCTCTAGGCGGGTTCGACGGGCATTTTGATGGCACACAGCGTCTACGGTCGGCGCGGCGGTGAATGGGCATGCCTGGGTGGTTCCCTGGCGGGTGGTGATCACGCTGATGGGCGGCGAAGGCAGCACGCGGTCTGTGGGCGTGTGTCGCGGGTGGCGCTCTGGCGTGCTCTCGGCATGCTCGCAGAGAGGCTGGGCACTCTCAGGCTGAGTGGTCCAGTGGCTGGCAAGGCTCAAGGCTTGGGCAGTTGGTGGCGGTGGATGGTGGAGTGCCTGCTAGACAAGGTTGGCGAGGCTAGAGCTGCTCCTAGCTGGCTGGCGACATTGTGGTGGAAAGGGTGCTCTCGGCATGCTTGCCATTGATGGTGTGGTCGGTTTTACAGTGAGCTAGAGGGGTTAATTTAGTTGGATGATCTACTGAGGGTGTAGTGTGAGCTAGATAGGGAACAAGTTAGGCACAAATCACTGCTGACAATAGTGTTTGATGTTTGTTTATTTTGTGTCTGCAAGGTGTTTGATGAAATGGCCAAAAGAGATTCAAATTTGAATTTTTGATTCAAACTTTGTGGGTGTACTAGTTACATACTAGGGAGTCTCTGGTTAGTTGGAAAATTCAAGGTGAATTGGTTTGGTTGGTTTTTGAAAATGGGTGATCTTCACATATGTTATAGATTCAATTTTGAATTGTCATTTGAATAAAGTTGTCAAATGTTTCTGTAAGTTTGAAAGGTGGGCTTGGGTTCACTTTTACTTGGTCTAGCAAGGGGTGAAAATAAATGGAAATGTTTCTATTTGAAATCTTGGACTAGAAACACTCAAAGTGGCCTAGTGAGCAAGATTGGCAAAAATGACCATCTCCTTATTTTGTTTGTTTTTTATTTTCGCTTGATTTGTTTCTACTTGGAAATGTTTTAGGTGATGTTGTATTCATATTTAAACCATTCCTTCCTATTTAGATCAATCACACAAGTCCATTCATGCATTCATACAATCATCACATAAACACATGCATTCATATTGATTTGATTAACAAAAGTTTTTTGTTAACCCTAATTTTGGTGATTGGAATTTTGATAATCATTGTTCAATATTTTTGGGATGTTACAAACCTTACGTCCTTAACAAAATCTTGACCCGATATTTTAGAAATAAGAAAGAAGAAAACTAGGATTTAAAAAGATCGAGAAACTCCGTCTTGATGTGATCTTCTCGCTCCTAGGTAGCTTCTTCTTTAGTGTGGTTGCTCCACTGGATCTTGATAAACTTGATGCTTCGGGTCCTGGTGGTTCTGAAAGCTTCCTCCAAAATATGGATGGGTACTTTGGGATACGTTAGGTCATCGTTGATCTCTATGGTGCGGTGATCAATGTTCTTGAAAACTTCAGTCTTCTCCGGGACTTCAAGGCATTTGCGAAGTAATGATATATGGAACACATTATGCACTGCTGACATCTCCTCTGGAAGTTCCAGTTGATACGATACTTCTCCTCGACGATTCAGAATCTTGAAAGGTCCGATATATCTGGGGCTAACTTTCCTTTGAGCTGGAAACGCTGCATTCCCATCAAAGGCGACACTTTGAGATACACAAAATCTCCGATATTGAAAGCGAGGTCTCGACGTCTTTTGTCGGCATAACTCTTCTATCTTGACTGGGCGGTCTTGAGGTGCTCATGGATCTTGTGAACTTTCTCTTTTGCTCTCGTAGGATGTCGGGTCCGAAGATCTGACGCTCTCCTACTTTCGACCAATTCAAAGGGGTGCGACACTTCCTTCCATACATGAATTCAAATGGGGCCATTTGCAAACTGGGTTGATAACTGTTGTTGTAAGAAAATTTTGCGAACGACAGACAATCTTCCCATTTAGATCCATACTCTAGCACACAGGCTCTCAACATATCTTCGAGTATTTGATTTACTCGCTCCGTTTGTCCATCGGTCTGAGGGTGATACGCTGTGCTAAAATCCAATCTTGTTCCTAATCCTTCTTGGACTTTCTTCCAAAATCTCGAGGTAAACTGAGTTCCTCGATCTGACACAATGTTCTTGGGGACTCTGTGCAAACTGACGATCCTAGCGATGTATAACTCCGCTAGCTCTGAACTCTGGTAAGTGGTCTTGACCGGTAAGAAATGGGCTACTTTGGACAATCTATCAACTATGAACCAAATGGAGTCATTTCCCCTACTAGAAGTAGGCAATCCGGTGATAAAGTCCATTCCAACTGAATCCCATTTCCATTCCAGAATCTACAGTGGTTGCAATAGTCCTGCGGGTCTCTGATGTCCCACCTTGACTCTGGAAAATATCACACTTGGCTATGTAGCTTCCGATTTCTCTCTTCATCTTATGCCACCAAAATTGCTCCTTTAAATCCTGATACATCTTCTTTTCTCCGGGGTGGATAGAATAAAGAGTATCATGGGCTTCTTTCAAAATAGCTTGCTTCAACTGTGAGTCCGCTGGTACACAGATACGTCCTTTGTACCACAAAACTCCTTCTTCGTCTTCGGTAAATCCGGGTACTTTGCATGTACCGATGTGACGTTTGATTCCGTCGATATTAGCATTTCCTTTCTGCGCCTCCTTGATCTGACTGATCAAAGTGGGTTGAAGTTCTATGCTATCCAAAAATCCTTCACTTACTAATTCCATTCTAAAATCTTCCATCTCTTTGTGCAAACTTGGTTGCTCCTTCAAAATCATGGAGTTCAAGCGGCACGACAATATACTAAGGGCATCTGCTACCACATTAGCTTTGCTGGGGTGATAGTTAATGTCCAGATCATAGTCCTTGATTAGCTCTATCCATCTTCTCTGCCTCATATTCATCTCCGTCTGAGTGAATATATACTTCATGCTCTTGTGGTCCGAATAAATCTCACAACGGTTTCCCATGAGGTAATGCCTCCATGTCTTCAGGGCTAGAACTACGGCTGCTAGTTCAAGGTCATGGGTAGGATAGTTCTGTTCATGCTGCTTCAGTTGTCAGGATAGATAAGATATAACTTTGCCTTCTTGCATTAACACACATCCGAGACCGATCTTTGATGCGTCACAATACACATCAAATGGCTTCGTGATGTTCGGCATGATTAAGATTGGGGATGAAATCAATTTCTTCTTGAGTTCTTGAAAACTCGCTTCACATTTGTCCGTCCATTCAAACTTCTTGTCTTTCTTTAGCAATTGGGTCATGGGTCTGGCGATACTTGATAATCCTTCTACGAACTTGCGGTAATACCCCGCTAATCCGAGAAACGCACGAAGTTGGGTTTGAGTGGTTGGGGCTTGCCAATCTTCAACATCCTTCACTTTTGCAGGGTCAACAACAATTCCTCCAGCTGATATGATATGTCCGAGGAATCCTACCTCCTGTAACCAGAATTCACATTTGCTAAACTTGGCATACAACTGATGCTCCCTAAGGGTTCCAAGGATGGTCCTCGGGTGTAGCTCATGTTCTTCTTCTGATTTGGAATAGATCAGAATGTCATCGATGAAAACAACGACAAACTTATCCAGGAAGTCCATAAAATCTTATTCATGAGGGTCATGAAATAAGCGTGGGCATTGGTTAATCCAAAATACATGACTGTATACTCATATAGTCCATATCTGGTGGTAAAGGCAGTCTTTGGCGGCGATGGCGTACTTGTGGTTGGCGTAGGAGCAGACATTATCCAACTCCTTCTGCCGGTCATACATCATGAAGCTGAGGTGGTCCAATTGAGTCTTCAGCTCATGGTGATATGGGGCCTCCAGTGGCTGTCCCATAACATCATGCCTTAGGTAGAACTCAAAGCGGGTACCCTTGATCTGATTGATACTCTGCTCACACAGACATGCAAGAGCTTCCTACATGACCCTGGCGAGTCCATCGAGCCAGTTGTTCTCTCTCAAGGTGAATTGAATTCCCTCTGAGGTGGGGGCTTTGATCTTTCCTCGGAGACTTTCAACAACTAGCCATTGCAACTCCTCTCCTTCCTGATCGTTGAGCTGAGATCCTAAGAAAGCGGGGTGTGGACGCTCCAGCGTTTCCGACAGCTGGTCCAAGTCCCGCTCAAAGATGAGGTCTCCTCCATTCCCCAACTGATAAAACTTGCTATACTTCACGTCCATCTATAAGAATATAGGATGAGTAAGTTAGTAAAGTGATCAAGTGTGTCAAATTTTATGTAAGTTTGCAAGAATTTTTTAGGAACATGATTTTTTATGAAAGAGTCTAAGTGATAAGAATGGGAATAAGTTTTCAAAAGTACTCACTTCCTTGGTTTTGAAACTAAGTTTTTGATTCAAATGTCCATTCTAAACTAGGGTCTCCTATGATCAGGATGGCTCTGATACCAACTTGTCAACACCCGGATTTTTAATCCCAGATGCCTATTATGCCATACATTGCAATCCCAAGATTACCATTTTTACAAGACATAACAGATTGGATATTACAGTACATCATCCATTACAAACCATACATAAGGTCCTACACAAATAAAGGATCTCATGATCCAGTCTAAATACAATTCAAGTAGCGGAATAAGGTAATGATAACGGTAGCATGGGCGAAGCTCCATCTTCATGATCACAGGCAATGCGGACGATAGGAGATGATCCAAGTTGTTGTAAGCTTCATGCGGTCCATCCTCCTAATAGTCATCTTCATAGTCTGGCCACGGGAATAGCCAGGGATAAAGCCATGAGTACTCTTTAAGTACTCGCAAACTAATACTAACAAGTGAATTGGTTTTGAATAGGACGTACTAGGCTCTAGGTTATTTTGCAAAAAGCCAGATTTATCTCTACTGAGTTCAGAAGCAAAGAAAGCTAGTTTAATGTTTTACAACACCTAAGTGGGAACTTGAATTTCATATCACAACCCTGTTGTGGTCAAGTCAAGTCACAGATCATTTCATAAGTCATTTTGAAAACATCTGACGACGGCACAGTATGGCCACTCCAACTGTCCATAACCGCAGACGCGGCTATTCAAATAGTTTGACACTCTGCAGAGGTGGTACACTTTCACCACAATATTCGATACATCCGTCAGGAACAATACTGAATTCACCATACTCAGTATGCGGATAATCAATCCTAACCTTTCAATTACACGCCCTAGTATAGGCACCTCTCCTGTGAGTTTGGCCTCCCAACCACGACCAACTGTCATCTTGGGAACTTCATAGGTGGATAATGTTCACAAGGTAGCCTCGGCTCAAACCATGGCCGCAAGGGAACCCATACTAAGGTATATAAATTTCCAGTCAAGCCCTACCCAAATTTCGGGTATTGTGGTTGTACGGTAAAAATTGGAATGGTATCGCATCCAGACAACCATCAGTTTTATAAAGGGCTAAGGCTCATGCCTTAACATTTTAATCATCAAAAAACATCTGGTGTTCAAGAACACATGTCAAAACATTTCAGTAGAATGACTCATCATTCTAAGGTTTTCATAACCATTTTCACCAAGTATTCCCATCTAAAGTTGATCAAGTTTTATGCTTAGCACTAGCATCTACAAGTGGGGGTGAACACTAATGAGGGGTGGTAAACAAGTGTGTCTTATCTAAGTTCAATCTCATGCCTCGGGATGACATCAAGATTATCTAACTTAGGCCAAGTTATATGATCTTTATGTTACCTTTAAATAATCTTTCCAAGCTCTACAAATCACTAGGTAAACTCTAACAGAAAGCTTTGATAAAGAAATAAAATACTAAGCTTGCAAGTAAAACTAGGATTATGTGTCCTCAAGGGGTATAACCAAGGCATGCCTAATGCATTGCATAGATCATATGGTTTTCACAGTTGCAAGTGTTAGCTTGCTCAGTTAATAGCTTGCCTTGTGCAGAGCAGTGGTTGAAGTTCTCCTCGGCTTCTTCCTTGTAGTATTCTCCTTCCTCCCCGTATCCTTGGTCGGTACTAGCGTCTATAAATAAATACGAGGTACACAATCATCGAAAAATACTTAACTACTTTTACTTATCACACCAAGGTTTTCACTAGATGACCTAGCATCATCACAAACATTACAATCATCAGAGTACTTGTCTTATTTATTTTATTTTGGAAAAGTAATTTCTACTCACTGAAAAACTTCTTAAGATTTAATATTCTCCAACTAAAACATGGGATCATGTTGACACATGTCATCACCACATATTTCAGTACTTGGGAACGTGATTTAAAGTGGTGTCACAAATTAATAAGGTTTAACCTTTTTATTTTAATTAATCAAAGTGACTAGAATGGCCTATGAGGCATTCTTGTATTACTTGTCCATTATTTCTGCAAGTAAACCTATATATTTTTATATATTCTAAAAGGTCTTGTTAAATATGATTTTTGAGAGTTGGAATCAACTCAAAAGCTTTCATGGTTGAATTTTGAAAAAAATTGAACGCAAAAAAGCTTCTACCCTGTTATTTTTACTATAGGGGATCTACAATTCCAAATGGTTTGAATCCAACGGGCTTGGATTAAGAACTCTAGTACCTTCTAACAAAATTAGTTTCATGCAATTTGGTTTAGTGAATCGACCTAGGTTGATTTTTTAATCTAGGTACAAAACTAGGTTTTAACCTAAATTGGAAAATATAAATTCAAACTAACTGGGTTGCGCGGATGTTAACTGGGCCGGCCCACGGTGCACAGCGCACGCGCGGGTGAGTTTAAGTGGATGACCCCACCAGTCAGCAAGACAGTGGGGTGCAAAGAGGTACGGGGTGATCTAGACCGCACGATCAAGCTCTAATCCAACTACTATGACCTACCGTCTCCGTCAGGCAACGCCGGCGAGATAGAACCCTAGCGCGGCCAGTGGAGGTCTACGGGGGCTCACTGGGGATCAGGCGAGGGTCGGCGATGGGGGCAAACGACGAAGTCGACGACGGCGAACCTCCTGGTACCGGCGGCTCCTCCTGGGGCGGCTCCAATCAACGGCTCCTTTCTTCCTCCTCCGCGGCAGACTCCGGCCAAATTACGGCGATGTGCTGCTCGCCTTGCTCCGGGAGTGAGGTGGGTGCTTCTAAGAGAGAGGGGAGTGAGATGGTGTGAAGAAATCGAGCAGGGGTGGTGTAACATCCCAGCATATAGGACCTAACGAAGGGTAGATTTAGGAATATGAATTGTTGCATGCATTCATTTGTGAAAATGTGGGTAAATTTTTTGCCAAATAAAACCTTGAGTGATCAATGTTTCTTTCTTACTTTGAGATTAGGTTTAGTCTTAAAGGAGGATTGCTATAAACTTTGATATGATCTTAAAGGAATTATGTGTGTTTTAAAAAATGAATTTGAATTTTAAACTTGAGTGTTTGAATAATACTTTCAATGATTTAGATATAAGATTTGAATCTTAAATTAATTAAGAGATAAGTATTATAACTTAAATCTTATCCAAAAACAATATTGAATATGAAATTTATTTCATTAGCACATAAACAAGTTACAAAGAATGTAACTACTAGAGTCATTTCCAAATTCACAATTTACAAAAGAATAAAGAATAAGAATATTCTTTATTAACAATAATATAATCTTTATTACAATTAAATAAAATAAAGATTACAAGAAGGATAAAAGAAAAAATACAAAAGAATAAAAAGATTACATTTGTATATCTACAAACTATCCTATATCTAAATCTACACTAAATCTTCATCTTTATCTTTGTACCTGCAAAACAAAGACTAAATAGAAACAAATAAGATTAGTGTTAGTATATTTCTCTCAGATATGTCAGTAAAGTGCACTTGACAAACTCATCATTGAGAAATGTTATAAAAGGGGCAAGTTTCACCAATATGAAAGATTTCATCTTTAATAAATTCACAGCCAGAATGCAAATGACAGCCAAGAGGGATCAATTCACTAGCCAGGTGAAAGTAAGCTAGTAATAGTAAGTTCAAACTTTTTGAACCTATCCACAAGTGCATAGCAGGCACACAAGCTGGACAAACACAAGCATGCAAATGGTGTGTTGTCGACCCCACAAGCACAGCGAAATATCACAAAACCACAGCACAGCCATGGAGGAGCACATCAGTGCATCTCTCCACTACACAACACACCAGCATAGCCAGGGTAAACAACAGCTAAACCAAGAACAGCATCCAAACCAAACCACCCAGATCAACCAAACATCACCAAGATGGTGACATAAGGAGGGGGATGAATCAGGTGGACAGCAAGGTCAAGCCCAGAAGCTAGGAGGAGCAGGCAAGTTCAAGAGCTAGCTCAGGAGTCCAGCAAAAGCAGATCAAGATCAAGATCAAGATCATCATCAATCTACTACACCAACATCAAATTTTGTGGTGAGCCTCATAAAACCATCACATGATTTCATCATATTATCTAAATAAAAGCATGTGTTGCTTTATGAAATAATCTCTCAATAATCACCCAAGAGAGATGAATCTATCCTAGAGATTTCAAGTATAAGATAAGAAATCAAACTCAGCCAAAAGCACTAAACCCTCAGACCAGCATCACTGGGTTCAGTGTTATTTTTGCAACTTAGATCATTTTTCATTTGATCTTATGAGATCAGGGCACACCTCTCAGAGAGAGTAGCACCTCTAATCTTACAAGTTTCAAACAAACTAATTGCTCAACTAACTAGGAATTAAATCCTAGAGCCTCAGACCAACATCATAGGCAGGAAAGTTAATACAAGCTTTCATATCATCTTGTCAGTATTAATCACAAGCATTATCAAGCTGAGCCCAAAAATAAAACTCAATCACTTGTGTTCTAGATCATAATGGTATCACAAGGACAGGTTCTAAATGAACTAAAACAAACTTTGCTTAGTTCCCACAGATAAAAGGGACAAACCCATAAATATCATTTTCCTAAAGCCAAGTGCCAGGAATCAACATTAAAATTCATCTATACATCAACAGAAAATCATTACATGTAATGATTTGATTAAGCGTGTATAATCTCATACAAGCCTACCATTATATTACAGTAAGCAACTACTGAGAGAAACCACTATCAGTACAAGCATTCTGACAGTAGAGTAAATTCTCAGATCAACAACATAATCCAATCAGGGATTCCATAGAAACATTAGCGTAGGATCATAGTGAATCATCACTAAAATAATCTGACAGGCAACTAGCATCATCAAAGCCACTACAAATCATGATCCACAGCAAACAATCATTCTTCATGCTCAAGTATGATCACCACTAAATCTAAAGCATCAAGGATATGATCAACATGGGGTTATGAACCCTAATTGGAGCAAGAACCCTAATCCAGAGATGAACCATATCAGCACATAGTCACTAGGCATGAGAAGCCACTAGATACACACAGAGAGAATCATGGCAGTAGCATGGACAAGAACCACAAAGACAACTTACCTGAGGTCCTCGCTAACGAATCGAAGAGGAAGCAGATTGGCCGACGGACCGCGGCGGCACAGGGAGCACCCAGGGGGGCGCTGCAACCTGCACCTGCCACGGCGACGGCCATAGAAGCACACGAACCCAGCACACCACCACAGGCAGAACCGCGGCAGCACCTTTTCCTAACCCTAGGGTTCGGGAACGGGGTGGACCTGACCACGGGGAAGCCCCGAAGTCAAATCCAATTGGATAGAATGAACGAGCCTCATCGACAATGCCTAATCGCACCACGGCGGCGGCCAGAACGGCCGACGGCGGCGGGAATCGACGGTGGCGGCATCGCCGGCCGCGGGGTCGGGTCAGAGGAGGAGAGGATAAGGTCGAGGGAGAGAGGGAGGCAGAGAGAATGGGCTGGGTGGGCCAAAACCCTTAGGGGTGATATTTTGACCCTGCCCTATTGGGCCACCCTAGCCCAATAAGCCCAAGGGGCCAACCCAAGTTGTTTAATAAACTATTTTGATCAATTGGAAAAGACCAAAATGCCCCTGACCTCGATAAAATTCTAGAAAATAAAATAAAAGTCCAAAAATTATAAATAAAATATTTTTGGATTCACAATAATCCACTTTGTAAATTTTTTGGACATTTAAACTCTTATAAGAATTTTGTAATTTATATATTCTTTATGGAATTTTACAATTTTTTTTGAAAAGTGATAAAAATAAATAAAAATCACTTTCATTATGTATTAATATTATAGTATTTTTGAAAAATACTAAATAAATATTTAGTAATAAATTTAATGTATAATTAATAATTCCTAAAAGAATTATTAAATCAATAAAAGTCAAATAAGAAGGCAAATCAAATAAAATAATTCAATATATGCAATAAATATAAAAAAAATTATAAATGATTTATTAAAAGGGCACCTTATATAGGGAAAACGCATATAGAATTAAATAATGCATTACATTACTTGCATAATCATTTTGCTTCTTTAAATATTGTCCTTACCGGGCAATAATGATGTTTTTGTAGAACTAGAAGCCCAAGGTCCAGTGCAAGCATCAGACTTCACTACCTTGCCATCACAAGGCAAGTTCATCACTTGCTCATGTCCTTTGAAGAGTCTTTATCAAAGTATTTGCAAATTGTGTGTTATCATATATGCTATAAAAAAATATTTTCATAAATAAAGAAATCATAGATATCATCCTAAGTGGTGATATAATGGAGCAATAGAACTTAGGGTTATATTTGCAGCAATGATGATCAAGTAGGGACTTAATAACCCCAAACTTCAGTGATTCTAGCGCCGTATATTACACGTTAGCCTTGAGATTTGGAATGGGACAGAGAAGTCAGCTGTATCTTCTTCCTCTCGCATGAAGCCGGATGTGCAGGTCGTGGTTGTTATCCTCGTAGCGTGCATATTAATTGGTAACTCGTAGAGGATATGCAGCATATGGGTGGGAACCCTCATCGTCCCACAATAGTTCTGGCATCTAACGCTTGTACAAACCATTGTCGTAATTCATTATGTGGGCATGGTGTACACCAAGGAGGCATGCGGGGTCGCGAAGGGGGCAGTGATTGGCTTGGACCAACTACTAGGCCCCACATCATGGAATTGTGGACGGGAAAGTACGCCCGGTTGTGCAACAAGGAGTTGATCTCTCATGGGTAAAGTAACGCACCTCTACAGAGTGTAAGAACTGTAACTTGTTACTCCCTGTTCCGGGAAGGAGCTACGAACGCGGTAGGAAAGGAACTCCATGAAAGTTCTGGTCAACCTGTGAAGGATGATTGTCATAGTTTTTAGGAATAAAATCAACCTTTGAAGAAAGATTTACAAAAACTGCATAGTGCCAAGGATTTATAATCCGAGGTGGTAGCTAGAGCATCAAACTTCCCACCTTGCATATAATGAACTTGTTGGGTAACGCTGTTACTCATTCTTTCCTTTGATCCCTTGCTTAGACTCTAAGGATCCCGAAGACGTGCCAATGTATGCAGCCGAATGCCAAGAAGACGTGTTCTACGAGGAACCTAATCTATTCGGAGGAGTTGAAGGCGTGGATTACGAGATCCGCTATGGTGTCGATGAGAACGAGTCCACTTAAGTGTCTATTTAGTAGTAACTAACGGAACCGAGCAGCATGAACTCTATAGAATAAGCTGTTGAGCCCCACTCCTAGTCGGAGTTGTTACTTTTAAATTTCCGTTGAATGCTTTATATTTTGGTTTGTAAGTTGGATCTTTTGGAAGTCTTGAACTTCTGGTATTGTAATAATAATAATGTGTGTACTTTTGTAATATGGACCCGCAATGTTTCTGTTGTAGCACTTTGAGGGATGTGATATTTACGGAACGGTGTTCTGTGGATGTCATGTCAACGACTATAGTGTACTACACATGCAGTGGTATGCTGGGTCACCGCAGTTGGTATCAGAGCAAATTGCTTTGACCTTAGGTTGGAAACCTAGTAAAGGGTATTACCTATAGGAAAGCTAGCAACGATAAAGAATTCTCTAAAATTAATATAATGGGTATTCAAATGAGAATATTCCGTTATATATTTTAGTGCGATGATTCTTTGTTATGATGCAATATGTCATTGGATACTAATCAAAATTATTTTTCTGATATACAGAGATATGGCACCAAAGTTTCCAAAACAGACTTTGGTAAGGAAAGAGGAGACTCTTGATGATTATCAAGGATCATTTACAGACCAACTTCGCCGACTTTTAAAGCTCTTTAATTGTCCCACTAGAATTCCAGTGAACACTATCACTTACCTTGATGGCCGAATGTTATCCAAGTATCGTGTGAGTATCCAATTTCCAGAGACTCTTGGATTATATCATGATCTACCCATAGGAGAAGGTAGGAGTCATTTAGCAGCCTATCATGTTGCTGTTGTGGAGGCGATAGCTAATATCCGGGAGCAGAAAACTAAGGAGTTAGAAGGTAGCACATTCTCTGTGATACCTCATGATTCTATAGACTCAGAGCCTATACCGGATCATCTTACTTTGGTTAAGAAGCATCCTAAGTTAGCTTCCAAGTTTATGGATAGATACCGAACACTCGTTGCGTCTTTTTATAAGACCCATCAAGTGATTGTCGAAGACAAAAATGACATGTTAGAGGATCTAACTGATCCAGAAAGGAGGAAGCAGTTAGCATTCCATTTAGAGAAAGAAGCAAGTAGTAGTGCAACACCTATCTTTAAGGATATACCTATAGATCCGGAATCTTCTACACCATATCCTTACTCACCAAGACCTGAACCAACACATGATCCTATTATAGATATGCGGTATGCAGTACCACAAGGCTCAGAGGATGGTTCTGACTCAGAACTTCCTATTGAGAATTCAGATGGTTGGAGGATGGGATCATATAATGGATCTCATGAACACCAGATGTCCACAGATGGTTCTGACAGAAATGTTGGACAATCTAGTTGGATGGGTGCAAGAATGAACCCTAATAATAGTAGTAGAAATACCATGTCAATAGATGATCAGGATGAAGAAGAAGATCCTGAAGAGAGAGTGTTTGAATCATCAACATCTTCTCAAAACCCAGGGAATATACAATATCCAGTGTTCAATTATCTTGTCCACGAGAGCACCTGGGAAGCAGTAGGATCTGTGTATCCTGTTGACAACTCAAGAAATGAAGCTCAGGAGATGCAGGTTGGAGATAATGTTGAATATGTTTCTGAAGACTTTTCAGCTGAGCTGGAGGGAGTCGATGCACTCAGGTTGAGTAATGACTCAAGTCCTGACACTTCAGATACAGAGTATGTTCCTTCTAGAAGGCCATATGTTCAACAAACTGTGCAACGAACAACATGTCACCACGGTTGGACATCAGGCATGTATGATGAGCGTAGTTACTACTAGAAGGAGACAAGTAGTCAAGAGTATCAAGCACTGTGTATTGTACTCCAAGTAATAAGGTAGTGAGATGAATACGGTAGTTTTGTGACTATACCTATATGGTATATGTTGTAAGAACTTTGTATCATTATGATATTATGTATAATATGTGAAATGCATATTTGGATTTTCTTTGGATCTTCATTGTGTGACTAGTTCTGTGCGTAAAGTCGAGCTCAGAACACATGTGCATGATGTAATTATGAGTATTCACTTTATGTTGCAGGACTAGGGGGTCATGGATACGGGTGTAGAAATGGAAACTGAGTAGCAGCGGATGGAGCGAGAGGCCAAGGAAAAGGCCGATGCAGATGCAGCAAATCAAGAAGCATTACCACCACCACCAATGAGGACGTTAATGGAGCAGAACTTTATGCAATGCATGCAAATGATGCAAGAGACCCAGAACAAGTTCATGGAAGAGCTGCTGGGGCAAGCAAATCAGAGGGCATCTGAAGGAGGAGGAGTGAGTCTATCTGATTTTCAGAATGCAAGACCGTTACCTTTTGCATCAGCTCCTGAACCAATGGATGCAGAAGACTGGCTAGCAGATACAGGAAGGAAGCTGAAAACTATGGGTTGCAATGATGAGGAAAAATTGAGGTATGCAACTCATCTGCTGACTAGACCTGCAACATCTTGGTGGAAAAATCAGTTAGCCATGCAACAACTAGGAAGGGAGTTTACCTAGGAGGAGTTCAAGCAGAGATTCCGTGAATATCATGTTTTGGAAAGTGTCATGGAGTTGAAGCGGAGAGAATTTGAGGAGCTTCAGCAAGGATATACTAGTGTCATGAAGTACATCCGGGAGTTTAGCCAACTGTCTCGTTATGCTGAGGAGGATGTTAACACTTAAGATAAGAGGAAGAAACGTTTCTTGCGTGGATTAAATCCGTTTGTGAAGATGCAGCTAAGGTTATCCAATAAGCAAACTTATCAGCAGTTGTTAGATGCAGCCATTACTTTTGAAGGTGACTACAAGAATGTCCAAGAGGATCGGAGGAAGAGAGCGAAGAAGGAAACCAAGAGAATTCAGGCAAGCAAACCTAAACCTAACCTGGAGTTCAAACCTTGGAATAGGAATTATGGCAACAACAACAATAACAAGGGCTGTGGTGGAAATCAATCTAATCCGAGAAGGAATGTTATCTGTAACAACTGTGGAATTCCAGGGCATTTCCAGAGGGAGTGCAAAAAGCCTGTAGTGATCTATTACAGTTGTGGCCAGAAGGGGCATATCAAGCCAGATTGTCCGAGCAAACCACTGGGAGGATGGCCTACCAAGGGAGGAGGACAAGCCAGTGGAGGAAATGGACAGCCTAATAAAGGGGGAAATAATGGCAAGAGAAACTGACCTACCGAAAAACTGAACTGTGCAACCCTCGAGGAGGTGGATAATTCGGAGCATGCAGTGATAGGTACGCTCAATATCCTTACCAATCCCAGCAAAGTTCTATTTGATACTGGTGCAACTACTTCATTCATTTCTGAAGAATTTTGTGATAAGTTCGGGATTAGAAGGGCAACGTTAGAAAGTCCTATGACCGTAGTTACGGCAGGAGGGAATGTGATTGTACGCCACATAAAACAAGATCAGGTTATCTCGATCTGTGGTTGTACATATTTTGCAGACCTTTATGTGATTCCTTTGAAGGGAATTGCAGTAGTGTTGGGGATGGATTGTATGATGGAACATGGAGCTCAGATAAATTGTGAGGAGAAAACTGTCTCAATCAAAACTACAAGTGGAGCAAGGATAGTTTACCAGGCAGATAAACACAGTCATATCATGGTGTATATGCAGTTGAATTCAATGAAAGAAGTTAAATTAGAAGAGATTCCTATAGTTAATGAATTCCAAGATGTTTTTCCAACGAAATTACCAGGAATGCCACCAGACCGGGAGATAGAATTCACCATTGACTTAATACCTGGTACAACACCAATAGCTCAAGCACCATATAAAAAGGGACCCAAAGAGTTGAAAGAACTCAAGGAGCAAATTGATGAGTTAGCAGGAAAAGGATTTATATAGGAAAGTGTATCTCCATGGGGAACACCAGTAATCTTTGTGGATAAGAGAGATGGTGGAAGACAGATGTGTGGTGATTATAGAAATCTAAACAATGTGACTATCAAGAATAAGTATCCTTTACCAAGAATTCAAGATTTGTTTGATCAAGTGAAAGGAGTTGGAGTATTTTCAAAGATCGATTTAAGATCTGGATACCATCAAATAAAAATCAAGCTGGAAGATGTTCCAAAAATAGCATTTGTCTCAAGATATGGACACCATGAGTATATGGTAGTACCATTTGGTTTGACCAATGCACCGGCAATATTCATGAATCTGATGAACAAGATCTTCATGCCATATTTGGACAAGTTTGTCATTGTTTTTATTGATGATATTCTGATATATTCCAAGGATAAGGAAGAGCATGCTGACCATTTGAGAATAGCATTGCAGAATTTAAGAGAACATAAGCTTTATGCTAAGTTCAGTAAGTGTGAGTTCTGGTTAGATGAGGTAGAATTCCTCAGTCATGTGATTAGTAAGGATGGAATTGCTGTGAATCCAGCTAAAGTTCAGTCGGTACTAGAGTGGACTGCACCGACCAATGTGAAACAAATTCGAGGTTTCTTAGGAATGACTGGTTATTATCGGAGATTCATTGAAGGTTTCTCCAAAATAGCCGGACCAATGACCAAATTATTAAGGAAGAATACACCATTCAAGTGGGATGAGAAGTGTGAAGCAAGTTTCCAAGAGTTGAAGACTAGATTAACCACATCTCCAATCTTAGCAGTTCCTGAAACAGGGAAGGATTTCACTGTATATTGTGATGCATCTAAAGAAGGTTTGGGTTGTGTATTAATGCAAGATCGGAAAGTGATTGCTTATGGTTCAAGACAATTGAAACCACATGAAGTCAACTATCCAACTCATGATCTAGAGTTAGCAGCAGTAGTTTTTGCACTGAAAGGATGGAGACATTTTCTTTATGGAGCCAGATGTGAGTTATACACTGACCATAAAAGTCTCAAATACTTCTTCACTCAAAAGGAATTGAATATGAGACAGAAGCGTTGGTTGGAATTAATCAAGGATTATGATTTAACAATCAATTACACCCCAGGGAAAGCAAATGTTGTAGCAGATGCTTTAAGCAAAAAGAATGCATATATTCAGCCAAGCAATAGGGAGTTACCAAAAGAGTTACAAATGGACTTGGAAAGGTTAGAACTTCAATTCATCAGAACAGAGGTTCTTGGAGGATTAGCTACTATGCAGGTAGTTGTAGAGCAGGACAGTGATCTTAAGCAAGAAATTTTTAGACATCAAGAAGAAGATCCTTTCATTACTGAGGAAATTTGGAGGATATCTCAAGGGCAAAAATCAGTTTTTCGCCTTGGATATTATGGATCTTTATGGTTCCAAGATCGTCTATGTGTTCCAGATGTGACTGAGATCAGAAATGTCATACTCAAAGAATCACATGATACCCCATATTCTATACATCCAGGGAGTACTAAGATGTATATGGATTTGAAAGAACTATTCTAGTGGAATAACATGAAAAGAGATATTGCTAAATATGTATCTGAATGCCATACTTGTCAAAGGGTGAAAGTTGAACATCAAAGTCCAGCAGGGCCATTACAACCCTTAGAAATTCCTGAATGGAAATGGGAGGAAATAGGTATGGACTTCATCACAAGATTACCTATGACACCAAAAAGGAAGGATATGTGTAATTGTGGACATATTCACTAAGAGTGCACATTTTATTCTAGTGAATCAAAAGGATAATGCCAAGAAGTTAGTTTAAATATATGTCAAAGAGATAGTAAGTAAGCATGGAGTACCCAAAAAGATCATAACTGATAGGGGATCAGTGTTTACTTCAGCATTTTGGAAGCAATTGCATGAAGCACTTGGTTCAAAATTAGATTTCAGCACAACATATCATCCTGAGATAGGAGGTCAAACTGAAAGAACAAATCAAATACTAGAAGACATGTTGAGAGCTTGTGCACTAGATTTTGGAGGAACATGGGAAGATCACCTACCATTGGCAGAATTTTCTTATAACAATAGCTATCAGAGTAGTCTAAAGGCAGCTCCATATGAGATTCTGTATGGAAGGAAGTGTAGATCACCAATATGTTGGTATGAACCTAGAAGCAGCAAAGAATTTGCGCCAGATTATATCAAGGAGAGACAAGACATCATTGATAAGATCAGGGGTAGACTGAAAATATCCCAGACAGGCAGAAAAGTTATGCGGATCAAAGCCGAAGATCATGGCATCCAGAAGTAGGAGATATGGTCTATTTGAAAGCAAGTCCAATGAAAGGAGTAAAAAGATTTGGAGTTAAAGGGAAATTGAGTCCAAGATATACCGGACCATTTAATATACCGAGTCAAAACAGAACTATAGCTTATGCTTTAGAGTTACCATCAAGATTGGCTCAAGTGCATAATGTTTTCCATGTGTCACAACTTCGCAAATGTTTGAAAGTTCAAGATGATGCAATAACACATCAAGAGATAGAACTACAAGTAGACATGACTTATATTGAAAATCCCTGTAAGATTCTGGAAGAAAACTAGAAAAGATTGAGGAACAAAGCAATCAAATATTGCAAGGTACAATGGGAACATCACCCTGAGAGAGAAGACACATGGGAGAAGGAAGAGGATTTAAGAAAAGCTTATCCAGAACTATTCAGGTACATCTCCATAAACTTCGGGACGAAGTTTAATTTAAGGGGGGAAGTCTGTAACATCCCAGCATATAGGACCTAACAAAGGGTAGATTTAGGAATATAATTGTTGCATGCATTCATTTGTGAAAATGTGGGTAAAATTTTCGCCAAATAAAACCTTGAGTGATCAATGTTTTGTTCTTACTTCGAGATTAGGTTTAGTCTTAAAGGAGGATTGCTATAAACTTTGATATGATCTTAAAGGAATTATGTGTGTTTTCAAAAATGAATTTGAATTTTAAACTTGAGTGTTTGAATAATACTTTCAATGATTTAGATATAAGATTTGAATCTTAAATTAATTAAGAGATAAGTATTATAACTTAAATCTTATCCAAAAACAATACTGAATATGAAATTTATTTCATTAGCACATAAACAAGTTACAAAGAATGTAACTACTGGAGTCATTTCCAAATTCACAATTTACAAAAGAATAAAGAATAAGAATATTCTTTATTAACAATAATATAATATTTATTTTATTTAATTGTAATAAAGATTACAAAAGAATAAAAATATTACATTTGTATATCTACTAACTATCCTATATCTAAATCTACACTAAATCTTCATCTTTATCTTTGTACCTGCAAAACAAAGACTAAATAGAAACAAATAAGACTAGTGTTAGTATATTTCTCTCAGATATGTCAGTGAAGTGCACTTGACAAACTCATCATTGAGAAATGTTATAAAAGGGGCAAGTTTCACCAATATGAAAGATTTCATCTTTCATAAATTCACAGCCAGAATGCAAATGACAGCCAAGAGGGATCAATTCACTAGCCAGGTGAAAGTAAGCTAGTAATAGTAAGTTCAAACTTTCTGAACCTATCCACAAGTGCATAGGAGGCACACAAGATGGACACACACAAGCATGCAGATGGTGTGCTGTCGACCCCTCAAGCACAGCCAAATATCACAAAACCACAACACAGCCGTGGAGGAGCACATCAGTGCATCTCTCCACTACACAACACACCAGCACAACCAGGGTAAACAACAGCTAAAGCAAGAACATCAGCCAAACCAAACCACCCAGATCAACCAAACATCACCAAGATGGTGACATAAGGAGGGGGATGAATCAGGTGGACAGCAAGGTCAAGCCCAGAAGCTAGGAGGAGCAGGAAAGCTCAAGAGCCAGCTCAGGAGTCCAGCAAAAGCAGATCAAGATCAAGATAAAGATCATCATCAATCTACTACACCAACATCAAATTTTGTGGTGAGCCTCATAAAAACATCACATGATTTCATAATATTATCTAAATAAAAGCATGTGTTACTTTATGAAATGATCTCTCAATAATCACCCAAGAGAGGTGAATCTATCCTAGAGATTTCAAGTATAAGATAAGAAATCAAACTCAGCCAAAAGCACTAAACCCTCAGACCAGCATCACTGGGTTCAGTGTTATTTTTGCAACTTAGATCATTTTTCATTTGATCTTATGAGATCAGGGCACACCTCTCAGAGAGAGTAGCACCTCTAATCTTACAAGTGTCAAACAAACTAATTGCTCAACTAACTAGGAATTAAATCCTAGAGCCTCAGACAAACATCATAGGCAGGAAAGTTAATACAAGCTTTCGTATCATCTTGTTAGTATTAATCACAAGCATTATCAAGATGAGCCCAAAAATAAAACTCAATCACTTGTGTGCCAGATCATAATGGTAACACAAGGACAAATTCTAAATGAACTAAAACCAATCTTTGCTTAGTTCCCACAGATAAAAGGGACAAACCCATAAATATCATTTTCCTGAAGACAAGTGCGAGGAATCAACATTAAAATTCATCTATACATCCACAGAAAATCATTACATGTAATGATTTGATTCAGTGTGTATAATCTCATACAAGCCTACCATTATATCACAACAAGCAACTACTGAGAGAAACCACTATCAGTACAAGCATTCTGATAGTAGAGTAAATTCTTAGATCAACAACATAATCCAATCAGGGATTCCATAGAAAAATTAGCATAGGATCATAGTGAATCATCACTAGAATAATCTGACAGGCAACTAGCATCATCAAGTATGATCACCACTAGATCTAAAGCATCAAGGATATGATCAACATGGGGTTATGAACCCTAATCAGAGCAAGAACCCTAATCCAGAGATGAACCAAATCAGCACATAGTCACTAGGCATGAGAAGCCACTAGTGTAAGATCCCTCCTTTATAAAGGAAAAGGATCCCTGTGATTTCAATGCTAGTCCTTGGATCAATGCTAGCATCCATAGTTTAAGATGAAGTACACAGATACAAAGGTCATTTATTACAGCCATTCCAGAGATAAACATAGTCTTTACAACTCCAAGGCCACATGCCTAATACAAGAGTTTGAAAAAGTAAATAAATAAAAGTCTTCATCTTCATGTGCCACAGGCAAACATGTTGAGTGTAGACTCATGACACCTAATCCTCATTAGAGTAACCTGCAACATCACAAGTTACAGCCACAGTGGGTCAATACATTGGAATAGTATTGGCAAGTGATACCTTAGTATAATTTAGGTGGACTAGATACTATATGCAATTTGGCTAAGTGTAGCTTGGCTTGCTTTGCTCAAAATAGGTTTTGCCTATTAGTTGAAATCACTAAGTTTTCTTTATCAAAATTTTTCCCAAGGAACCACCAATAGACATTGAGGTCCTTCACCCTTGTTCACCCACAAGTTTTTACTTAGAATTTGGGATGAGGAGATTCTTGATAGCTTCCATGTCTTGATGCTCAAGTTTGCCCATTGCCATGGACTTGGCTAAGTACTTAGATTTTTCCATCTGTAGAGGTTGTGCACTTTCCCCACCAGACTTGGTTTCACCAAGACAGGACCTTTCAGAAGCCTTTCCTTAGACCAAATGGACGTGCTCCAACCTATCATTCCCACTACAACCAACTGTCCAAATGGCTAAGTTCTAGCAACCTATATGGTCCAAGCAGAGCCCATATTGCCAAGTGGCTGCACTAGAAGCTTCTTAACACTTGGCCTCTAAAATCTCTTTGTTCCTGGGTGGCTTACCACAAGTGAGATACACAAGGTAAACCATAGAGACGGGCCTTGTGTAACCACTCAACATAAACCATTCCTTCCATTCCACCCAGGTGTTTTACTAACTTAGTTGTTTTATTAGGCAAAACACAAGTCCAAAGACTTAGAAATATTTTTCATCATAGCATGTATATTTCACCAACCCTGGTTTGCTACTAGCTAGGCTAAGCATGGCATAAATAGTAACTTAACTTAGAAATTCCCTAGCAATTCTACAACTACTTAGGATTTCCCAACATGGCATATAAGCAAAATATTATCATGCAAGACTTAGCAAAAATACTTCTAATGCTAGGTATAAAACATGGGATAAAAATATTCATGAAGTACCACTTGCCTTGGTAGTTTGGAGAGTAGCACTCCTCACAATCACAATCACTAGCACCAAAATCTACACAAAGCATCATAGCCACAATCACATACCAAACATATACAATCAAAAATATATGCATGCATGCAAAATGATATGTGATGGTTTTTAAAACTCAACAAATCAAGTATTCAGTAATGATTCATAAACAAGTCAAAAACTTGCCAAACAACAATTATTTAAACCCTAAACATTTCATAAACTCTAATTAGTCCTACACAAGTTTCTGCAAATAAAACCTTTTTAACGGTACCAAAACATTAAACACATGGCATATTCAGAAAGAGCTTGCTCTCCTGATTCCAACGGTATAAAATTTGTCAAATTCTAACGTGGGGATCAAAAGTTATAGCCCAATCAAATTTGAATTACAATCAGATTCAAATCCAGTTTTAAATCTAAACTCTAGCCACACGTCTGTTTCTAATTGGCCCATACCGTTTCGCGTTGGATCGCGCTTCTGGGCCGTTGGATCTACTTAACCCGCACGGCTCAGATCTATTCGTAATGGTTCGTTAAGTGAGCTAATTCTACGCGCTGGATCTAGATCTGACGGCAATGAATCAATCGACCAAAACTGAGTGGCGCTAGCGGCGGCTACTGGCGGCGGCGAGCTCTGCCTACGGTGGCGCGACGCTACAGGTCGTCCTAGGGTCGTCGGAGGGGCTTACCAGAAACATGGCGACGTGCTGATGCTCAACTTGGCGGCGGCTTGGCAAGGGGCGCACGGAGTGGGCTGCTGGAGCTCGTCGGAGTTGCGGGTGGCGTCGGGTTCGAGTAGACGGCGATGTTGGCGACGCTCCTGGTCTCCCTAGCACAAACAAACGGCACCAGATGATGCACAAGACAGTGGCGAACAACTTCGTGTGGGTCAGAGGTGAAGGGGTGCAAAGGGCTTACGGAATTTGGTCGCCGGAGTCGAGGTTGTCGTCGGGAGCTTACGGTGTTGAACGGAATCGATGACCTGGGGCAGTACAGGACGAACCAGTGGCGTCAGGAGGTGCGCAAAGAAGCTGCAAAGTGGCTCGTATGAACCAGAGGGGAAGGGGCGCACGGGGCTCACCGGAATCGATCGCCGGAGTGAGCTCTGTCTGCGGCGGTGTGAGGTTGATTGCGGGCAGCCTGGTGGCGGAGAGGTGATGCTAAGTGAGGGGAAATGGTCGCAGAGAGGTGGGGGTTAAGTAGGCGGAGCAGGGGTGAGAATCTCGCGAGCAATCAACGCCAATTAAGCGCATTTGCGTCGGGGAAGAAACGGCCATGGCGAGCAGGTCTTCAGCGCGAGATTGACGACGAGCCTGACGTGGCAGTGGGTCTACCTGTCAGCGAATAAAACAGAGAGGGGGTGGGGTCCTGGCGTCAGTCTCTCTGCGGGTTCGTCTGTGAGTGAGAAGGAGAGAGGGGGAACCCGGGTGGGCTAAATGGGCTGGTTTCTCTGTTGGGCTAGAATAGCAGTGCCGGCCCTTTTCCTTTCTTTATTCCTTTTCTATTTCTGTTTGCATTTTCAGAAATCATTTTCAAATGGTTTCAAAAGCTATTTGAATTCAAACCTTTTCAGGATTTTTGTAGGGTTCAACATTCATATTTCTGGGCATAAAAACATGTGGTGTCTCTGTTCAAACTTGGTTCTTTTGAATAAACAAAATAAACAGTGCTATAGCACTTGATTTGGAAATGTTTTGAAAATGGTTTTGAAACCATATTTGTTCTGTGACTTTTTGTCCAAACTCCACATTCAATCCAATCAACAAGGAAGCAAACAAAACTTGGTTTAGAACACTTATGCTCTCAATTGAGGATAGTCATTTGATTTATGTTTGCTCACATAAAATAATAGCACTATGTGCTTCTGTTTTCTTGAAAGAGTTGGAAAATGATCTCAAAATATATATGCATGCATGAATGATATGCAATCTTTGAAATCATGATTTTAGGGATGTTACAAATCTAACCCCCTTAAGGTGAATCTCGCCCTCGAGATTCGGATTGGCTAGCAAATAGGTGAGGGTGGTCTTTCCGAAGATCATCTTCTCTTTCCCATGTTGCTTCTTCTTCAGAATGATGATTCCACTGCACTTTGCAAAACCTGATAGTCTTGGTCCGTGTGATTCTTTCTGCAGTCTCAAGAATCTTGAAAGGTTTCTCTTCATAGGTGAGATCACTCTCCAACTGAACCTCCTCCAAAGGTATGGTATCCTTCAAAGAAGTTTCTTCCATTTCTGGGTGACATTTCTTAAGTTGACTCACATGAAACACATTATGGACGGCTGATAAAGACTCTGGCAGTTCAATTTCATAGGCAACTTCTCCTTTACGACTCAGAATCTTGAATGGTCCAACATATCTTGGGGCCAACTTTCCTTTGACTCCGAACCTCTTCACTCCACGAAGTGGTGACACTCTAAGATAAGCTCTATCACCGACTTCGTAGGTGATTTCTCTATGCTTAGGATCTGCGTAGCTTTTCTGTCGGGACTGTGCTATCTTCAACCTGTCCTTAACCAACTTGACTTTCTCTTCGGCTTCTTTGATGAGATCTGGTCCGAATAAACTTCTTTCTCCCACACCATTCCATAACAATGGGGTGGTACACTTTCTTCCGTAGAGAAATTCAAATGGTGCCATCTCAATGCTGGCTTGATAGCTGTTGTTATAAGAAAATTCTGCGTAAGGCAGACTTTCATCCCAACTGGCTCCATAGTCTAGGGCACATGCCCTCAACATGTCTTCAAGAATCTGATTAGTCCTTCTGTTTGTCCATCAGTTTTAGGATGAAAAACAGTACTGAATTCCAACCTCGTTCCCAATGACTCATGTAACTGTCTCCAAAAATGGGAAGTGAATTGAGTTCCCCTATCAGACACAATACTCTTGGGCACTCCATGTAGACATACAATTCTACTCATGTAGATCTTAGCCAACTTAGCACTTGTATATGTTGTCTTCACGGGTATGAAATGAGCCACTTTAGTTAGGCGATCCACTACTACCCAAATAGAATCGTATCCTGACCGGGTCCTTGGTAATCCGGTAATGAAATCCATACCAATCTTGTCCCACTTCCAATCAGGAATAGGTAGTGGTTGAAGCAAACCTGCTGGTTTCTGATGTTCCGCTTTCACTCTACTACACACATCACACAAAGCAATATGTTCGGCGATGTCCTTCTTGAGGTTATTCCACCAAAATCTTTCCTTCATGTCCATGTACATTTTGGTGTTACCTGGATGAATAGAATACGGAGAGTTGTGTGCTTCTTGCAAAATCAGTTTCCGAAGCTCCGGATCTTGTGGAACACAGATACGTTTCCCATGCCATAAAGTACCCTGTTCGTCTTCATGGAACCCTTTGGCTTTTCCTTTGCCAATCTTTTCTTTAATCTCTTCAATTTCCTTATCAATCTTCTGGGCTTCTTTGATCTTGTCCAACAAAGTGGGTTGGACATCCAAAGACATGAGATGTCCTTCAGGAACAATCTCCAATCTGAGTTCTCTAAATTGGGCACACAAGTCATCTGGCAAATCTCCTTTGGTAAGGCCATTCACAAAAACTTTACGACTTAAAGCATCTGCTACAACATTTGCTTTACCGGGATGGTATTGCAAACTTAAGTCATAGTCCTTGATGAGTTCTAGCCATCTTCTTTGTCTCATATTAATTTCCTTCTGGGTGAATATATACTTCAAACTTTTGTGATATGTGAACACTTCACAACGTTTTCCCAAAAGATAGTGTCTCCATGTTTTTAGTGCATGGACAACAGAGGCTAACTCTAAATCATGAGTAGGATAGTTCACTTCATGAGTTTTGAGTTGTCTCGAGGCATAAGCCACAACTTTACCGTCTTGCATAAGTACTGCACCCAAACCCTGATGAGATGCATCACAATATACTTGGAACTCTTTTTCCAAATCTGGCAGACACAAGACTGGTGCTGTCACAAGTCTCTTCTTCAATTCCTGAAAGCTGAGTTCACAACCTTCAGACCAAGCAAACTTCTTGTCTTTCTTTAGCAATTCCGTCATGGGATTAGCTACCTTTGAGAAATTTTCAATGAACCATCTGTAGTATCCTGCTAAGCCAAGGAAACTACGAACTTCTTTCACTGATTTGGGAGATTCCCATTCAGATACAACTGAAACTTTAGCAGGATCAACTGCTACACCATCCTTTGTCATAACATGTCCAAGAAATCCAACTTCATTCAACCAGAATTCACACTTGCTGAATTTGGCATAAAGTTTATGCTCTCTTAACTTCTCAAGTATCAAACGCAAATGTCCTTCATGCTCTTCTTTGCTCTTGGAGTAGACTAAAATGTCATTGATGAAAACGACAACAAACTTGTCAAGGAATTCCATGAACACCTTGTTCATCATATTCATGAAGTATGCTGGAGCATTGGTCAAACCAAAAGGCATTACGGTATACTCATACAATCCATACCTTGTAGTGAAAACTGTTTTAGGTATGTCTTGTTCCCTTATCTTGAGTTGAAAATAACCTGACCGGAGATCTATCTTTGAGAACACACATGCTTCTTCTAGCTGATCAAACAGGTCATTGATTCTAGGTAACGGGTATTTGTTCTTGATAGTCACCTCGTTGAGTGAACGGTAATCTATGCATAACCTCTGACTTCTATCTTTCTTCTCCACGAACAAAACTAGGGCTCCCCAAGATGAAGAACTTGGTTGAATAAATCCTTTCTGCAACTGTTCTCCAAGTTGTTTCTTGAGTTCTTTCAGTTCATCAACTGTCATTTTATAAGGTCTCTTTGCTATTGGTCCAGATCCTGGTACCAAATCTATAAGAAACTCCACATCTCTATCTGGTGGCATTCCTGGCAATTCTTCCAGAAACACATCCGGATATTCACTCACAATTGGCACACTGTCTATGCTAACCCCCTTAAGAGAATTTAGCTTACTCCCTTTTGATTCAAAGTTGGACTTGAATTTAATCCGTTTTCTTTCCAGGGTTGTGAGTGCAACAGTACGATTAGCACAATCTAGTACTCCTTCATACTTAGCCATCCAATCCATTCCCAATATTACGTCCAGTCCTTGGGAATCTAGGATTATCAAACTCACTGGAAATTTATGCTTTCCAAACTCTATTACTAGATCCCGGCATCCAAGACTTACTATCATATCTCCACCCGGAGAACTAACTTTTATTGGACACCCAATGTTTTCAGTTGGAAACCCATTTCTATCAACAAATGCTTTTGATATGAATGAATGCGATGCTCCAGTATCAAAAAGAACAAATGCTGGAATAGAATTGAGTCTGAACTTACCAGCAACAGCATCAGGCTCCTCATAGACTTCCTCCACATTGATGTGGTTAACCTGTCCTTTCTGAAAAGGGTTGGGCTTGTTGGGTCCTTCAACTTTCTTTTCTGGGCATTCATTTGCATAATGCCCCATCTTCTTGCACTTGAAGCATTCAACCTGACTAATGTCTTTCTTGACAGGTTGACTCCCACTTCCACTTCCATTACCACTGTGGTGGATCTTGTATCCACCCTTGTGGTTCTTGTACTTGTCATTGTCATGACTACGGTGATGCTTGTTGTCATGACGGTTGTGGTTGTGGTGCTTGTTGAATTTCCCATGCTTGTGGGATCCTGAGCTTCCACTGTCATCATAATGGGAACGTTTGTGTGACGATCCCGAGCTGTGCTTGTCTGAGTGCTTCCTCTTCCTGCTTTCAACTTGTTTTATTTTGTTCTCCAAAATAGCAGCCTTGTCACAGAGAGACTGATAAGTGGGAACATAGGCCACAGCCAACTGCAGATTCAGCTCATCATTCAACCCTTCGAGGAACTTTTCTTTCCTCTTAGCATCAGTGTCAACTTCATCTGGTGCATATCGCGCCAGATTGTTGAACTCCTCAATATATTCAGCCACGCTGCGGTCGCGCTGCTTCAGGTTATGGAACTCCTTATTTTTCAGACTCATCACTCCAGATGAGATATGAGCAGTACGAAAGCCATCCTCAAAGATAGCCCATGTCACGTCTTCTATGGGAGTGGTGATCTGGAAGTTATCCCACCAAGTGGCGGCTGGTCCTTCCAGCAAATGTGCTGCAAATCTGACCTTTTCAGCATCAGTACAGCCCATAATTACCAAGTCCTTGTTCACAGAGCGTAGCCAATCATTGGCCACCATGGGATCAGTCGTTCCTGAAAACTTTGCTGGCCTCAATCTCAAGAACCTGGTAAGCATGTCAAAACCCGGTGGGTTGTTGTTGTTGTTATTATTGTTGTTGTTGTTATTGTTGTTATTGTTGTTGTTTTGGTTCTGGATGAACGTCGTCATCATCTGCATCAGCTGAGTTTGAGCGGTCATCATTTGCTGCATTTCTGGAGTGATGTTGTTGTTGTTGTTGTTGGGGTTTGCACGACAGGGAGGCATCTGTGGTTTGTTCAATAGAGATAAGAATGAGATACCCATAGATGTTTTCATGCACATTACATCACATAAACAATCACAAAGCATGCAACAAAAGGATAAAGGTTCAACAACAAGATAACAAGTTCGCAAGGTAAAACACACACAAATAACAAGCCATCCACATGTCGGATGGTCAAATAACAAGTAAGATAATATATAATAATTGAGTAGTCAAATCTACTCCTCGGCATCAACCTCCTCCTCGAAAAAGGATCCCTGTGATTGCAATGCTAGTCCCTGGATCAATGCTAGCATCCACTGTTTAAGATGAAGTACACAGATACAAAGGTCATTTATTACAGCCATTCCAAAGATAAACATAGTCTTTACAATTCCAAGGCCACAGGTCTAATACAAGAGTTTGAAAAAGTAAATAAATAAAAGTCTTCATCTTCATGTGCCACAGGCAAACATGTTGAGTGTAGACTCATGACACCTAATCCTCATTAGAGTAACCTGCAACATCACAAGTTACAGCCACAGTGGGTCAATACATTGGAATAGTATTGGCAAGTGATACCTTAGTATATTTTAGGTGGACATGATACTATATGCAATTTGGCTAAGTGTAGCTTGGCTTGCTTTGATCAAAATAGGTTTTGCCTATTAGTTGAAATCACTAAGTTTTGTTTATCAAAACTTTTCCCAAGGAACCACCAATAGACATTGAGGTCCTTCACCCTTGTTCACCCACAAGTTTTTACTTAGAAATTGGGATGAGGAGATTCTTGATAGCTTCCATGTCTTGATGCTCAAGTTTGTCCATTGCCATGGACTTGGCTAAGTACTTAGATTTTTCCATCTGTAGAGGTTCTGCACTTTCCCCACCAGACTTGGTTTCACCAAGATAGGACCTTTCAGAAGCCTTTCCTTAGACCAAATGGACACGCTCCAACCTATCATTCCCACTACCACCAACTGTCCAAATGGCTAAGTTCTAGCAACCTATATGGTCCAGGCAGAGCCCATATTTCCAAGTGGCTGCACTAGAAGCTTCTTAACACTTGTCCTCTAAAATCTCTTTGTTCCTGGGTGGCTTACCACAAGTGAGATACACAAGGTAAACCATAGAGATGGGCCTTGTGTAACCACTCAACATAAACCATTCCTTCCATTCCACCCAGGTGTTTTATTAACTTAGTTGTTTTATTAGGCAAAACACAAGTCCAAAGACTTAGAAATATTTTTCATCATAGCATGTATATTTCACCAACCCTGGTTTGCTACTAGCTAGGCTAAGCATGGCATAGATATTAACTTAACTTAGAAATTCCCTAGCAATTCTACAACTACTTAGGATTTCCCAACATGGCATATAAGCAAAATATATCATGCAAGACTTAGCAAAAATACTTCTAATGCTAGGTATAAAACATGGGATAAAAATATTCATGAAGTACCACTTGCATTGGTAGTTTGGAGAGTAGCACTCCTCACAATCACAATCACTAGCACCAAAATCTACACAAAGCATCATAGCCGCAATCACATACCAAAAATATACAATCAAAAATATATGCATGCATGCAAAATGATATGTGATGGTTTTTAAAACTCAACAAAGCAAGTATTCAGTACTGATTCATAAACAAGTCAAAAACTTGCCAAACAACAATTATTTAAACCCTAAATCATTTCCTAAACATTTCATAAACTCTAATTAGTCCTACACAAGTTTCTGCAAATAAAACCTTTTTAACATTACCAAAACATTAAACACATTGCATATTCAGAAAGATCTTGCTCTCCTGATTCCAACGGTATAAAATTTGTCAAATTCTAACGTGGGGATCAAAAGTTATAGCCCAATCAAATTTGAATAACAATCAGATTCAAATCCAGTTTTAAATCTAAACTCCAGCCACGCGTCTGTTTCTAATTGGCCCATACTGTTTCGCGTTGGATCACGCTTCTGGGCCGTTGGATCTACTTAACCCGCACGGCTCAGATCTATTCGTAACGGTTCGTTAAGTGAGCTAATTCTACGCGCTGGATCTAGATCTAACGGCTATGAATCAATCGACCAAAACTGAGCGGCGCTAGCGGCGGCTACTGGCGGCGGCGAGCTCTGCCTACAGAGGCGCGACGCTACAGGTCGTCCTAGGGTCGTCGGAGGGGCTTACCAAAACCGTGGCGACGTGCTGATGCTCAACCTGGAGGCGGCTTGGCAAGGGGCGCACGGAGTGGGCTGCTGCAGCTCGTCGGAGTTGCGGGCGGCGTCGGGTTCGAGTAGACGGCGACGTTGGCGACACTCCTGGTCTCCCTAGGACAAAAAAAACGGCACCAGATGATGCACAAGACAGTGGCGAACAACTTCGTGTGGGTCAGAGGTGAAGGGGCGCAAAGGGCTTACGGAATTTGGTCGCCGGAGTCGAGGTTGTCGTCGGGAGCTTGCGGTGTTGAACGGAATCGACGACCTGGGGCAGTACAGGACGAACCAGTGGGGTCAGGAGGTGCGAAAAGAAGCTGCGAAGCGGATCGTATGAACCAGAGGGGAAGGGGCGCACGGGGCTCACCGGAATCGATCGCCGGAGTGAGCTCTGTCTGCGGCGGTGTGAGGTTGATTGCGGGCAGCCTGGTGGCGGAGAGGTGATGCTAAGTGAGGGGAAATGGTCGCAGAGAGGTGGGGGTTAAGTAGGCGGAGCAGGGGCGAGAATCTCGCGAGCAATCAACGCCAATTAAGCGCATTTGCGTCGGGGAAGAAACGGCCACGGCGAGCAGGTCTTCAGCGCGAGATTGACGACGAGCCTGACGTGGCAGTGGGTCTACCTGTCAGCGAATAAAACAGAGAGGGGGTGGGGTCCTGGCGTCAGTCTCTCTGCGGGTTCGTCTACGAGTGAGAAGGGGAGAGGGGGAACCCGGGTGGGCTAAATGGGTTGGTTTCTCTGTTGGGCTAGAATAGCAGCGCCGACCCTTTTCCTTTTCTTTATTCCTTTTCTATTTCTGTTTGCATTTTCAGAAATCATTTTCAAATGGTTTCAAAAGCTATTTGAATTCAAACCTTTTCAGGATTTTTGTAGGGTGCAACATTCATATTTCTGGGCATAAAAACATGTGGTCTCTCTGTTCAAGCTTGGTTCTTTTGAATAAACAAAATAAGCAGTGCTATAGCACTTGATTTGGAAATGTTTTGAAAATGGTTTTGAAACCATATTTGTTCTGTGAATTTTTGTCCAAACTCCACATTCAATCCAATCAACAAGGAAGCAAACAAAACTTGGTTTAGAACACTTATTCTCTCAATTGAGGATAGTCATTTGATTTATGTTTGCTCACATAAAATAATAGCACTATGTGCTTCTGTTTTCTTGAAAGAGTTGGAAAATGATCTCAAAATATATATGCATGCATGAATGATATGCAATCTTTGAAATCATGATTTTAGGGATGTTACAACTAGATACACACAGAGAGAATCATGGGAGTAGCATGGACACGAACCAAAGAGACAACTTACCCGAGGTCCTCGCTGACGAATTGAAGAGGAAGCAGATTGGCCGACGGCCCGCGGCGGCACAGAGAGCACGCAGGGGGGGCGCTGCAACCTGCACCTGCCACGGCGGCGGCCACAGAAGCACATGAGCCCAGAAAACCACCACAGGCGGAACCGCGGAGGTGGCGGCAGCACCTTTTCCTAACCCTAGGGTTCGGGAACAGGGTGGACCTGACCACGGGGAAGCCCCGAAGTCAAATCCAATTGGATAGAACGAACGAGCGTCATTGACAACACCAAATCGCACCATGGCGGTGGCCAGAATGGCCAACGGCGGCGGGAATCGACGGTGGCGGCATCAACGGCCGCGGGTCGTGTCAGAGGAGGAGAGGATAAGGTCGAGGGAGAAAGGGAGGCAAAGAGAGTGTGCTGGGTGGGCCAAAACCCTTAGGGGTGATATTTTGACCCTGCCCTATTGGGCCACCCTGGCCAATAAGCCCAAGGGGCCAGCCCAAGTTGTTTAATAAACTATTTTGATCAATTGGAAAAGACCAAAATGCCCCTGATCTCAATCAAATTCTAGAAAATAAAATAAAAGTCCAAAAATTATAAATAAAATATTTTTGGATTCACAATAATCCACTCTGTCCAAATAAAATAAGATGTAAAATTTTGGACATTTAAACTCTTATAAGAATTTTGTAATTTATATATTCTTTATGGAATTTTACAATTTTTTTGAAAAGTGATAAAAAATAAAAATCACTTTCATTATTAATTAATATTATAGTATTTTTGAAAAATACTAAATAAATATTTGGTGATAAATTTAATGTATAATTAATAATTCCTAAAAGAATTATTAAATCAATAAAAGTCAAATAAGAAGGCAAATAAAATAAAATAATTCAATATATGCAATAAATATAAAAAAATAATATTCATAAATGCTTTATTAAAAGGGCACCTTATATAGGGAAAATGCATATAAAATTAAATAATGCATTATATTACTTGCATAATCATTTTGCTTCTTTAAATATTGTCCTTACCGGGCAATAATGATGTTTTTGTAGAACTAGAACCCCAAGGTCCAGTGCAAGCATCAGACTTCACTACCTTGCCATCACAAGGCAAGTTCATCACTTGCTCATGTCCTTTGAAGAGTCTTTATCAAAGTATTTGCAAATTGTGTGTTGTCATATATGTTATAAAAAAAGAAAATAATATTTTCATAAATAAAGAAATCATAGATATCATCCTAAGTGGTGATATAATGGAGCAATAGAACTTAGGGTTATATTTGCAGCAATGATGATCAAGTAGGGACTTAATAACCCCTGACTTCAGTGATTCTAGCGCCGTATATTATGTGTTAGCCATGAGATTTGGAATGGGACAGAGAAGTCAGCTGTATCTTATTCCTCTCGCATGAAGCCGTATGTGCAGGTCGTGGCTGTTATCCTCATAGCGTGCATATTAATTGGTAATTCGTAGAGGATATGCAGCATATGGGTGGGAACCCTCATCGTCCCACGATAGTTCTAGCATCTAACGGTTTGTACAAACCATTGCCGTAATTCATTATGTGGGCATGGTGTACACAAAGGAGGCATGCGGGGTCGCGAAGGGGGCAGTGATTGGCTTGGACCAACTACTGGGCCCCACATCATGGAATTGTGGACGGGAAAGTACGCCCGGTTGTGCAACAAGGAGTTGATCTCTCATGGGTAAAGTAACGCACCTCTACAGAGTGTAAGAACTGTAACTTGTTACTCCCTGTTCCGGGAAGGAGCTACGAACGCGGCAGGAAAGGAACTCCATGAAAGTTCTGGTCAACCTGTGAAGGCTGATTGTCATAGTTTTTCAGAATAAAATCAATCTTTGAAGAAAGATTTATAAAAACTGCATAGTGCCAAGGATTTATAATCCGAGGTGGTAGCTAGAGCATCAAACTTCCCACCTTGCATATAATGAACTTGTTGGGTAACGCTGTTACTCATTCTTTCCTTTGATCCCTTGCTTAGACTCTGAGGATCCCGAAGACGTGCCAATGTATGCAGCCGAATGCCAAGAAGA
The DNA here is from genome assembly GCA_916181665.1 of Avena sativa. Lineage (NCBI taxonomy): Eukaryota > Viridiplantae > Streptophyta > Magnoliopsida > Poales > Poaceae > Avena > Avena sativa. Next base: position 80,361,159 of record OV702299.1, on the reverse strand, counting down.
CGTGTTCTGCGAGGAACCTGATCTATCCGGAGGAGTTGAAGGCGTGGATTACGAGATCCGCTATGGTGTCGATGAGAACGAGTCCACTTAAGTGTCTAGTTAGTAGTAACCAACGGAGCCGAGCAGCATGAACTCTATAGAATAAGCTGTTGAGCCCCACTCCTACTCGGAGTTGTTACTTTTAAATTTCCGTTGAATGCTTTATATTTTGGTTTGTAAGTTGGATCTTTTGGAAGTCTTGAACTTCCGGTATTGTAATAATAATAATGTGTGTACTTTTGTAATATGGACCCGCAATGTTTCTGTTGTACCACTCTGAGGGATGTGATATTTACGGAACGGTGTTCTTTGGATGTCATGTCAACGACTATAGTGTACTACACATGCAGTGGTATGCTGGGTCACCGCAGGTGGCCTCTACTTATAGTGCTAGAAGGGGACCGAAGGGCGTGGGCTGAGCTCGTCGTGGTCATCGGTACAACGAGCTAAATGCATTGGAAGCGATAGGGGCGGTGCTGTGCTCCCTGGTGAAGCTCAACGACATGGTTACGCGGTGTGGGGTGGTGCGATATGGTCGGAACATCATGGTGCTCTAGGCGAGTCCGACGAGCATTTTAATGGCGCACAACATCTACGGTCCATGCGGCGGCGAACGGGCGTGTCTGGGTGGTTCCCTAGGCGGTGGTGATCACGCTGACGGGCGGTGAAGGCGGCGCGCGGTCTGTGGGCGTGTGTCGCGGGTGGCGCTCTGGCGTGCTCTCGGCATGCTCACAGAGAGGCTGGGCATGCTCGGGTTGAGTGGTCTAGTGGCTGGCAAGGCTCGAGGCTTGGACAGGGGGTCGCGGTGGACGGTGGAGTGCCTGCTAGACAAGGTTGGCAAGGCTAGAGCTCCTCCTAGCTGGCTGGCGACATTGGGGTGGCAAGGGTGCTCTCGGCATGCTTGCCATTGATGGTGTGGTCGGTTTTACAGTGAGCTAGAGGGGTTAATTTCGTTGAATGATCTACTGAGGGTGTAGTGTGAGCTAGATAGGAAACAAGTTAGGCACAAATCACTACTCACAATAGTATTTGATGTTTGTTTGTTTTGTGTCTGCAAGGTGTTTGATGAAATGGCCAAAAGAGATTCAAATTTGAATTTGAGATTCAAATTTGAATTTTTGATTCAAATTTGAAATTTTGATTCAAACTTTTTGGGTGTACTATTTACATACTAGGGAGTCTCTGGTTAGTTGGAAAGGTCAAGGTGAATTGGTTTGGTTGGTTTTTGAAAATGGGTGATCTTTACATATGTTATAGATTCAATTTTGAATTGTCATTTGAATCAAGTTGCCAAATGTTTCTCTAAGTTTGAAAGGTGGGTTTGGGTTCACTTTTACTTGGTCTCGCAAGGGATGAAAAGAAATGGAAATGTTTCTGTTTGAAATCTTGGACTAGAAACACTCAAAGTGGCCTAGTGAGCAAGATTGGCAAAAATGACCATTTGCTTATTTTGTTTGTTTTTGATTTTATCTTGATTTGTTTCTGCTTGGAAATGTTTTAGATGATGTTGTATTCATATTTAAACCATTCCTTGCTATTTAGATCAATCACACAAGTCCATTCATGCATTCATACAATCATCACATACACACATGCATTCATATTGATTTGATTAACAAAAGTTTTTTTGTTAACCCTAATTTTGGTGATTGGAATTTTGATAATCATTGTTAAATATTTTTGGGATGTTACACACTATTATTCCTATAGGCATTGTTGTTGAAATTGTTGTTTCTAATGAAGTTCACATCAACTTGCTCTTCTTGAGCCACCAAAGATGCTAAGGGAACATTATTAGGATCTATATGAGCTTTCCCATTAACAAGCATAGCCATGATAACATCAATCTTATCACTCAAAGAGGAGGTTTCTTCAATAGAATTTATCTTCTTACCATGTGGAGCTCTCTCGGTGTGCCATTTAGAATAATTAACCATCATATTATCAAGGAGTTTTGTTGCAGCACCCAAGGTGATGGTCATAAAGGTACCTCCAGAAGCTGAATCCAACATGTTTCTTGAAGAGAAGTTCAAACCTGCATAAAAATTCTAGATAATCAACCAAGCAGTAAGTCCATGAGTGGGACAATTCTTAACCAAAGATTTCATTCTTTCCCAAGCTTGACCAACATGTTCATTATCAAGTTGTTTAAATTTCATTATTCCACTTCTCATAGATATAATCTTAGCATGAGGATAGCATTTTCCAATAAAAGCATATTTGCACTTAATCCAAGAATCAATACTATTTCTAGGCAAGGATAGCAACCATTCTTTAGCTTTTACTCTCAAGGAGAAAGAAACAACTTGATCTTAATAATATCTCCATCTACATCCTTATATTTTTGCATCTCACAAAGTTCAACAAAGTTATTGAGGTGGGCATAATCATCATCAGAACTAGCAATAGAAAATTGCTCTCTCATCACAAGATTCAACAAAGCAGGCTTAATTTTATAAAAGGTAGCATCAGGAGCAAGTGGAGCAATAGGAGTACTTAGGAAATCATTGTTCGTGCTAGTGAAGTCACACAACTTGTGTCAACACCCGGATTTTTAATCCTAGATGCCTGTTATGCCATACATCGCAATCCCAGGATTACCATTTTTGCGAGACATAAGAGATTTGGATACCACAGTACATCATCCATTACAAACCATATATCAGGTCTTACACAAATAAGGATCTCATGATCCAGTTCTTGATACAACTCAAGCAGCGGAAATACGTAATAAAAACGGTAGCTTAGGCGAAGCTCCATCTTCGGGGTCACAGGCAATGCTGATGATGGGAGATGATCCTAGTTGTCGTAACCTTCCTGGGGTCCATCCTCCTGGTACTCCTCTTCATAGTCTGGCCATGCGAATAGCCAGGGACAAAGCCATGAGTACTCTTTAAGTACTCGCAAACTAATACTAACAAGTGAAGGGATTTTTGTAGTAGGACACTAAGCTCTAGGGTTGTTTTGCAAAAAGCCAGATTTACATCTACTAAGTTTAGAAACGAAGAAAGCTAGTTGAAGTTTGATAACACCTAAGTGGGAACTGGTATTTCATATCACAACTCTATTGTGGTCAAGTCAAAATCTCCATTCATTTCACAAGTCATTTTGAAAACATCTGACGGGGGAACAGTATGGCCACTCCAACTGTCCATAACACGGCCGAGGTTATTCGACTAGTTTGACACTCTGCAGAGATTGTACACTTTCACCACAACATTCAATACATCCATTAGGAACAAATCCTGAATTTACCATACTCAGTATGCGGATAATCAATTCTAACCTTTCGATTACACGCCCTAGTATAAGCACCTCTCCTATGAGTTTGGCCTCCCAACCATGACCAATTGTCATCTTGGGTACTGCACGGGTGGACAATCTTCACAAGTTAGCCTCAGCTCAGACCTTGGCCGTGAGGGAACCAATACTAAGGTATATAAGTTTCCAGTCAAGCCCTACCCAATTCTCGGGTATTGTGGTTGTAAGGTAAAATTGGAATGGTATCGCATCCAGACAACCATCAGTTTTATAAAGGGCTAAGGCTCATGCCTCAACATTTTCATCATCAAAATCATCTTATGTTCGGAAACACATGTCCAAAACATTTCAATATAATGATCCATCATTCCAAGGTTTTCATAACCATTTTCCACCAAGTATTCCCATCTAAAGTTGATCAAGTTTTATGCTTAGCACTAGCATCTACAAATGGGAGTGGGTACTAATGAGGGGTGGTAACTAGTGGAGTTTCAACTAAGTACATTCTCATACCTTAGGATGACATCAAGATTATCTAGCTTAGGCCAAATTTTATGCTCTTTATGCAACCTTCAATTATCTTTCTAGTATCTACAATTTACTCAAGTAAACTCCAAGCAAGAGCTTTGATAAAGAAATAAAGTAGAAAGCTTGTAAGTAAAACTAGGATTGGGTATCATCAAAGGTGTCTAACCAAGCATGCTTAGTGCATTGCATAGGTTATGTAACTCTCATAATTGCAAGTGTTAGCTTGCAAGGTTTCAAGTATTGGCTTGCATAAGTATCAGTATAAGCTTGCTAAAGTAGGGTATCTTGTAAGGGTTAGCTTGCTCAATCAACTAGTAGTATCAGGCTTGCCTTGTGCAGAGCAGTGGTTGAAGTTCTCCTCGGCTTCTTCTTCGTAGTATCCTCCTTCCTCCATGTATCCTTGGTCGGTACTAGCATCAATGAATAAATACGAGGTACACAATCACCAAACAATACTTAATTACTTTCAATCATCACACACAAGGGTTCTATAGATGATCTAGCATCATCACTAACATTACAATATTAAAGTTTGGTTTAATTTCTTTTATTTTTAGAAAAGTAATTTCTACTAGTTGAAAAACTACTTAAGATTTAATATTCTCCAAACCAAACATGGGATCATGTTGACACATGTCATCACCACACATTTCAGTACATGGGAATGTGATTTAAAGTGGTGTCACAATTTAATAAGGTTTAACCTTTTATTTTAATTAAATAAAGGGATTAGAAATGCCTATGTGGCCTTATTTTATTACTTAAACATTATTTCTGTAAGTAAACCCATATTTTTTTATATATTCTGAAAGGTAGGATCAAATGTGATTTTTGAGAGTTGGAAGCAACTCAAAAGATATTATGGTTTAAATTTGAAAAATGTTTGAATGCAGAAAATCTTCTGCCTTCTTATTTTTACCAAGGTTGATCTATAGATTCAAATGATTTGAATCCAACGGGCTTGGATTAAGCATTTCAATATCTTTCTAACAAAATTGGTTTCACTCCATTTGGTTCACTAAATCCAGTTGGGTTGATTTTTGAAACTAGGTACAAAACTATGTTTGAATAAAAATGGAAAAATCCAAATTCAAACGAGTGGGCTACGCGGGAACTGTTAACGGGCCGGCCCAGTGTCACTCTGCGGCACGGGGCTCAGCTGACAGGGGGTTCCACCAGTCAGTGGCTCTTTAAATGCGAAGCAGTACGGGGCAACGTGGGGCGTTAGATCTAGTTCTAATCCAACGGCTCTGGTTCATCGTCCATGTCGGGCAGCGCCGGCGAGACAGAACCCTAACGTGGCAGGTGGGGGTCGTCAGGGGATCACCGGGGCTCAGGTGAGGGTAGGCGAGGCGAGCGAACGACGAAGTCGACGACAGCGAACCTACTGGTACCGGCAGCTTCTCCTGGGGCGGCTCTAATCGCTGGCTTCCTTCTTCTCCAGCAGCGGCGGGCTCCGGCCAAATTCTGGTGATGCGCTGCTCTCCTTGCTCCGGGACTGAGGCATGGTGGTTCTGGGTGAGAGGGGAGTGGAATGGTGTGAAGAATTCGAGCGGGGGAGGCCTCTATTTATAGTGGCGAGAGGGGACCAACGGGCGCAAGCTAAGCTCGTCGTGGTCGACGACACAGAGGGCTATCGACGTGGGCGACGGTAGGGGGCGGTGCTGTGCTCCCTGGCGAAGCTCAACGGCATGGTGGCGAGGCATGGGGCGGTGCGGATTGGTCAGAACGCTGCGGTGCTCTGCCCATGCCCGACGGAAATTTTAATGACGCATAGCTCGCGTGGTCCGCGCAGCGGCGAACGGGCGTGTCTGCGGGGTTGTTCGGACGGTGGTGATCACGTATGCACGCGGCGAGGGAGGCGCGCGGTCTGTGGTCGTCGGTCGAGCGTGGCGCACGGGGCGCGCTCTCGGCATGGTTGCAGAGCAGCTTGGCATGGTCTGTGCGTGTGGTCCAGGGGCTGGCATCGCTCGCGGCTGGGACAGGGAGTGGCGGTGGGGTGCTAGCTTGCTCCCAGACAAGGTTGGCGAGGCTAGCTCTTCCTCTAGCCTGCTGTCCACACTGGGATGACATGGGTGCTCTCGGCCTGTTCACCATTGATGATATTGGCAAGCTTACAGTGGAGCTAGTGATTAGTTAAGATTGCTAGATGATCTACTGAGGTTTCTGTGAGCTAGAGAGGGAACAAGTTAGGCTCAATTCACTGCTCAAAATAGTGTTTTGATTTTGTTTGATTTGCATCTGCAAGGTGTTTGATGAAATGGCCGCATGAATTCAAGTTTTGAATTTTGAAAAGATTTTTGGTGGGTGTGGTAGGCATGTGCTGGTGAGTCTGTGGATGCTTGGGTTTTGAAAGTTGAGCTTGTTTGAGTGGTTTTTGAAAAAGTGGGATCTTCCCATATGATATAGATTCAATTTTGAACTGTCATTTAAACTATGCATTTAAATGTTTTTAGATGATCACAAAGTGGGCCTTGATACCTTGTTATGAGTACTATCAAGGGGTGCAAAGATCCAAACAAGTTTCTGTTAATTTCTGAAATTTAGAGATAGCCAAAGTAGGCATGGGAGTTAAATTTGCCAAAGTGACCATTCCCTTATTTTGTTTGTTTTGATGTATTTGTCTTTGGGAAAAGTGTGGGGATTGTTTAGATGATGTTTGTTTCACCTAAGAATCATTTTAGAAGCAAAGAAACACATAATCATGGCAATTCAAAAGAATCCAAATTCTAATGCTCACTCATATGAATGCTTTCATATTTTTAATTAAAAAAGTTTTTGTTAACCCTAAATTTCATGATTACAGTTTGATGATTCTAGTTTAATTTTGTTGGGATGTTACAACTTGGTGTTCTCAGCAGAGTTCATTTTGGCAAAAGTGGAGAAAGCCAACAACAACAGCAACTAGAGTAGGAAATATATTTTTTTGTGTTTTGGAAAAGAGAAAGCAAACCAAACTAAACTATTTTTTTGAGGTTTTGATAAAAAGAGGCAAACAAAACCAAGCAAAAAAACTAAGCAAAACAAAAACAAAGTAAAGAGAAAGGTTGTGAAGGACTCCCCTTGTGAAGACGTCCTTAGCCTCCCCGTCAACGGCGCCAGAAAAAAGCCTTGATGGGTGCGTGAACACTTCGTTGGGAGACCCCAAGCGGAAGGTATGATGAGCACATCAGCAAGTTTTCCCTCAGTAGAAACCAAGGTTATCGAACCAGAAGGAGGAAGGAAACGACTCAAAGGTGTTGCTAGCAACTTGGAAACCTACACAACATAAACTCAAGACTTTGCCCCAATGAACAGTGAGGTTGCCAATCTCACCGGTTTGCTGAAAACAAAGGATTAATTGTATGGTGTGAAAGGTAATGGTGGTTTGCAGAAAGTAAAAGTAACAATGGAAGATGTATCAATGGTAAAGATTGGACCAGGGTCCATAGTTCACTAGAGGTGTTCCCCTTAAGATAAACAAACATGGCATGCTGGGTAAACAAATTACAGCAGGGCAATTGACAGGACTGAGCAAGGCATAACAATGCAATACTAGACATTCATGATCCTATGAGATTCGATTGGGCAATACAACAAGATACATAGACCGCCATCCAACTGCATCTATGACTAGTAATCCACCTTCAGGTTATCATCTGAACCCCCTCCAGTATTAAGTTGCAAGCAACGGATAACTGCTTTAAGCAAAGTGTGTAAGGTAAACAATCCACTTGTTCCATGAACAAGGGACCGCTGTTTTCTCCCTAGTGGCAACATCACATCTACAACCTTAGAGATTTCTGTCACTTCCCTTAGATTAAATAGAGGCATGAACCCACTATCTAGCATAAATACCCCCTATTGGAGTCACTAGCATCTACTTGGACAAGATAGCTACTAGAAATGGAGAGCATGCAAGATCACAAACAACACAGACATGATAGAATCAATAAGACAAAACCATTAATCAATCTGACATAGTAATCTCAATATCCATCGGATCCCTGCAAACACAACATGCATGATTACAAATAGATGATCTTCATCATGAACGGAGCTCACAAGATCTAAACATGGTAGCACAAAGGAGGAGATACAACCATCTAGCTACTACATGGACACGTAGTCCAAGGTGGAACTACTCACACTTCATACCGGAGGCTGCCATGATGAAGAAGAAGGCCTCCGGGATGATCTCCCCTCTGGCAGGGTGCCGGGAAGAGCTTCAGATCCCCCCGATCTAGGGACGATGGTGGCGGCGGCTACAGACGGTTTCGTGGAATATTGATCAGGTACTTAGGGTTTCTATATCGGGGGGGTCTTTACAGGCGAAGAGGCGAGGCAGGGGGCAGCCAGGGCGGCGCAGGCTAGGCCCAGCCGCGCGGCCAGGGGCTGTGGCCCCCTGGTGGCTCCCCTCCGTCTCGTATTCTGGCTCCGTGTTCCCCACGGTAAATTATTGACTTTGGCTTTTGTCCCTTCCAATTCCGAGAATATTGATTATCTGCCTTTCTGGAACCAGAAACAGAATAAAACAGGCAACTGGCACTGTGGCATCTTGTTAATAGGTTAGTACCAGAAAACATATAAAAACACCTCAAAGTATAGACAAAGCAAAGCAAAGTAGATACTAAACAAGCATGAAACATCAAAAATTATAGATACGTTTCCGACGTATCACCCACTTCCTATGCAAGGGAGTTTCATGATAAAACAGATTATTGAAACAAAAGGATGCTAGCATAAGAAGACAAAACAAGTGCAGCTTCAAAGCTTTCAACATAAAACGGGGAAACTTAATATTATTGAGATGCATAAAATGATGTTTCCCTCTCTTATAGTAACTTTTAGTAGCACTTTGAATAAATTTGACAATATAACTGTCGCAAGAAACAACTTTATCATCAGAATGAGCATACTTACGATCATCAAAAAGAGCTAGATCAATAGAAGCAAGTTTTTAACCCTGAAATCTTCAGTAGGCAAACTATTTTCATAAGGAGCTTTACCAAATTTGGAAAATTTAAACTCATAAGAATCTCCATCAAACCTAGTTAAAACTTTCTCCTTCTTAGAATCTATAATAGCTCCACAGGTGTTCAAGAAAGGTCTACCAAAAATGATAGGACAAGTTTTACTAGCTGCTGAACCAAGCACTAGAAAATCAGCAGGATATTTAATCTTACCACAAAGAACGTCCACATCTCTTACAATATCAATAGGGCAAATTGTTTCCTTATTAGCAAGGTGAATAACCACATCAATGTCCTCAAGCTCACAAGGACCAATTTCATGCATAATTTCTTTGTAAAGCTCATAAGGAATAGTGCTAGAACTAGCACCAATATCACATAAACCATAATAACAATGATCACCAATTCTCACAGAAAGCATAGGGACACTAGTTTCCCTAGATATATTAGGATAAGAGACAATGTTAGAAGCGTATTCGCAGAAGACAATGTGCCCATCCTCTATATTTTTAGTGACAAGATCTTTCTCAATGGCTAGTATAGGTTCAATTTTTATTTGCCCATCAGGTTCCACAGTTTTATTTGTACCTTTGTTAATCGCACTAATTATCAGAGAATACTCCTTTACCTTAGCTGGGAAAGGTGTTTTCTCAACAAAAGGTTCAGGCAAACTATGATCAATAGTACAAACTTCAGTATTTCTAGCAGGAACATGATTAACAACATCTTTATAAGGTGCATGGTACTTATTCCACTTCTTTTTAGGAATTTATATATAAGAGACAAAAGCCTTAAAACAATTGGCAATACTTTGAGTATCAAGACAATACTCAGTACTAATATCACGGAAGTCATCAGTTCCCATAAAAGATTTAATACATTCATAATCATAATTTATACCTGACTTTCTTCCTTTGTCATTCTCCCATGCTTTAGTGTTCTCTTGAATATGGTCTAGGAGATCCCATTTAGCTTCTTCCTTCATACGTGTGAATGATCCAACACAAAAAGAATCTAGTAAATCTTTATCATGAAGAGAAAACCTAGCATAAAAGTTATTGATAATAATATTGTTAGGGAGTTCATGAATAGGACATTTAAGCATTAGTAACTTCAATCTTCCCCAAGCTTGAGATGTACTCTCTCGTCACGAGGCAAAAAGTTATATATTAGATTCATATCCTTATGAATCTCACTAGGAGGATATAATTTAGAGGTACTATTTCCTCTCATTCCATGGATTGTACATTCTTCAGCAGCTTATACCATTCTTCAGCTCTTCCTTTCAATGATATAGAGAGTAACTTATTCTTCATCTATTTAGTTGTGATACCTGCACACTTAAACAACCCGCATAATTCATGGATAAAAAGCAAGTGATCACCAGGATGGACAGTTCCATCCCCTAAATAATAATTATCCATAACACGATCAACAATACTTGTAGGCATCTTAAAAGGATCTATCTCAATAGGTGGTGGTTCATCTACTACCCTAACAGTGGTAGTAGTTTTCCCAAACATAAAACCAAGTGGGTTATCCATATTGGAAACAAAGTAACAAACAGAAATAAAAAACAATACTCACAATAGAAGTTTCCTTTACCAGTTCCACTCTTCAATAGCGCTTCACTCCCCGACAACGACGCCAGAAAATAGTATTGATGACCCATAAGTATAGGGGGTGTATCATAGTACTTTTGATAAATAGGAGTGTCGATCCCAACGAGGAGCAGAAGGTGTTGACTAGTGGTGTGGAGCAGGAAATCTCTGTAAATACTTTGCAAACGGATTTTTAGGGGTTTTCTGATAAAGCAAGGAAATGAAGTGCAAGTAAATAAGACAACAAACAATTGCAGCAAGTGGCCCAATCCTTTCTTTGCAAAGGAAAAGCTGGTGGAAATACTAATGAGGACCAAACGTTCTCGATAACACATGGGAATACTGTCAAGTGCTTTCGTTTCATATAGCTGATTAATCTTCTTTCGTTCTATAAGTGTTGTGTGGTTGAACCCGTGCTAATGTACCGACCTTACTTGGACTAATACATACTTGTGATTAAACCCCTTGCAAGCATCCGCAACTACAAGAAAGCAATTAAGATATAAACCTAACCATAGCCTTAAACTCGGAGATTCTACACTCTCTTGTGCAATGGTTTCCTAACGGGGGTTCAGGTTTCTGTCACTCAGGCAACCCCACAATTAGTAGCCAAATACACAATGCATTCCCCTAGGCCCATAAATGGTGAATTATCATGTAGTCGGCATTCACATGACACCACTAGAAGAATAGCACCACATCTTAAATATTAAACCATTGAATAATACCTCAACACAAATCCACTACTAACAACATGACTTCTCCCATGTCCTCAGGAACTAAACGAACTACTCACGAGACATCATATGGATCAAGATCAGAGATGATATAATGATGGATAACAATCTGAACATAAACAATAATTCAATGGTTCCACTCACAAGCATCAACTACAATAATAATCAACACCGGGAAAGATCCCCCTAAGAATTATGCAAGATTCAACACAATTGTTACACGGGATGGAGTGGAGATGATGGTGCTGGTGGAGATGATGGTGTGGATGATGATGATGATCTCTATGAAGTCTAGCTTGATGACGGTGTTGATGGCGACGATCTCCCCTCTCCGGGAAGGAATTTCCCCGGCAGAAATCTGTCTGCCGGAGAGCTTTTCTCTCTCGATGTTTCCGCCCCGCAGAGGTGGCGGAATCTTTCTGTGGTTCCTCCCCTGTGTATTAGGGTTTCGAGGAGAAGATATTGGCGAGAGGGCGGATCCAGAGGTGGGCCAGGGTGGCCACACCCCCTATAGGCATGACCTAGGGTGGCCCGCGCCTAGGGGTGTGTGGGCCCCCTGTGGCCCAACTCCGCCTCCCCTTCTGGCATCCTTCGTCTTTTGGGAAAATAGATTTTTCCGTAGTTTTTCTGGTATTTTTCTGATCTTCGCGAAATTGCATCAAAACACCGCTTTTTTCCATCAGAATCCTTACTCCGACAGTTCATCCTCCAAGAATCATCCAACATGCAAAAATAGGCGAAAAGACATAAGTAACACCTCTTAATACAAAATATATCAATGAATAGAGGCAAATTATGATATAAAATGGTGATGCAAATTGGACGTATCAGCGGCAAAGGAAGCTGTTTGGATGAAGAATTTCCTCATGGATCTTGGTGTGGTTCAGGGCTCGTCCAACCCGATAGACATGTATTGTGACAACAATGGTGCTATTGCACAATCCAAGGAACCTAGACAACACTAGAAGAACAAACATATACTCGTGTGGTACCACCTGATTCGCCAGTTTGTGGATCGAGGTGATATAATGCAAGGTACTCATGGATGCAAATGTTACTGATCCGTTGACAAAGCCACTTCCACAACCTAAGCATGAGGCGCACATAAGAGCAATGTGCATTAGATGCCTAGACATGTGATGTCGGGATGATTGACTCTAGTGCAAGTGGGAGACTGTTGAGAATATACCCTAGAGGCAATCATGTGTGATGATATTCCCTAAAGTATTCATAAAGTTATTAAATTTTCCCTTGTGTGAACATCTGATATATATCATCGAATACGTGATTCGGTTGTGGAACTATATATTCATGTTATTCTTTCAAGATGTCCTTAGTCGTTGAGGTTGTGCTGGACACACAACTTAGACTCATGTGAAGTTGGCTTGATGGTATATTTCCACTTGTCATGAGCATGGTGATGCTATTCCAACTTGCACGGACTCGACTAAAGAGTTTAGTAAGTCAGACTGGCCCGCGGTTGAGATGCAACGAGCATGTTGTCATTTGTAGTCTCATACAATGAAATACTTTGACCTGAGGTGATCGCATGATCCGAGTTGTGGATCGCCAACTTAGGTTCTATCAAACGTTGCTCCATAAATGGGCAGTTATAAAGGTAGAGTTCGGGTTGGTCGTGAATCAAGCTACGTGACATAGATTATCAAGATGGGATTTGCCCCTCTGTAATGGAGAGATATTCTCTAGGCCCTCTCGTGTGATATGATTCGGAAGCATGGCCATGCGCTACTCAGTTAAGTGTTAACTGAGGAGTCAAACTAAGAGTTAGTCTAGTGAATTGCATATCATGGAACGAGAAGAGGGTTAAGCTATTAAAGGGATGACAACACTCTCCCATAGCTTGACAAGGTATATTGTGTGGCAAAGAGACTTGGACGAAAGTCATATTGAAGGTTTGTCTTCCGAACTTTACGATATTTGGGAGATGGCACGTCTTGCTAGAGGCCGCTACCATCTATCAACTTGAGACCAAGTGTTCATGGGAGTGAGTGAGACTCAAAGCCATGACAGGATACTTCAAGGTGTAGCTCATGTCGTGTCCATATGTACGTAAACCTACAGGGTCACACACTTAAGGGTAAAGAGCCCATGTGGATGAGATTCATGTGGTAGTTGGGTTACAACCTAAATGAGCCTCAAGAGTTGAGCCCAACTAGGTGTGTATATAAGTGGGGTGACAAGGGATAGTCCTTGACTTAGCCGTCACTTTCTCCACTCCCAGATCGGGTTAGACAAGATCTAGCAGTCCCTTGCCCGTGCTCCTTCCTGTATGTGTGGATACCGGTAGAGGCATTGCACGTGCAGCGCTGGAGACAAAGGGATCTGGCAAAGGAGTTCGTGGGGATCCAGTGGAGTTGTTCGTGTGATCGATCGACACAACATCAATTGACGCGCTACATCGACAATCCGCATCTGCGCGACTAGTGGTAAATCTCGTGGCTTATTACCTGAACTGGATCTTGGGAGCACTGCGTTATATAAAAGTTTTGTTTATCGGCCCGTGGCCCAACACATACTATACATGAAGATTGATTGAATAACATCTTTTAAAAGCACTTCCCTCGAAGCACAAGGCAGAAATTTCTCAAACCAACCCTGCATTTTACTTCTTGACCTTTCATCAAGATGATCAAAGGTACCACTTGTAATTCTCCCAATTGCAGTCGACAGGCCAAGATAACGCTCGCTGAACGCCTCCGCCTAAATACCAAGCAGTAGCTTCATATTCTGTCTCATGGTGGTTGGGGTGTTTGGAGTGAAGAACACAACACACTTCTTCCTATTCACACTTTGTTCAGAACATTCACCGTAGACACGCAAAATCTCATTCAGTCTTACCACACTCTGGCTGGTTGCACTGATAAATATAAGAATGTCATCAGCAAATAAAAGATGATTAACCCAAGGAGCTCTGAAACTAACCCCGATTCCTTTATCAGTGTAGTTACCACCAAAAAACTTTAACAAGGAAGTAAAACATTCTCCACATAATAAAAAGAGGTAAGGAGACATCAGATCCCCTTGTCGAAGACCACGAGTAGGAGTGAAAAAAGACAGCAGCTCCCCATCCACTCTAACCGAGAATCTGACCGAAGACACACACTTCATAATCAGTCTGACTAAGTCGATACTGAAGACAAATTTCTACAAAATTGCTTCAAGATAATGCCATTCCACTCAATCATAAGCTTTCATCATATCTAGCTTGACCGCACAGAAAAAATTCTTTCCTTTCTTTCTCCGTCTCATGGAATGTACACTCTCGTATGTAACCAAAATATTATCAGTGATCAAATGACCTGGTACAAATTCACTTTGTTATTCACTTATGATCTCATTTAAACACCCTATTAGAAGATTAGAGATAGCCTTCACAACAATCTTATAAAGAACGGGACATAAAGAGATCGACCAGTATTGCAAAATTGCCTGTGGGTTACATACCTTTGGGATCAAGGTAATATATGTATCGTTGAGACCCAGCGGAAGGTCACCCCCATTTAGAAAATCCAAAATAGCTGACACAATTGTATTTTGCAGAATTTTCTAATGCCTTTGGAAAAAACAGCCGTAAAACCCCTAGCGCTTTTGATGGTACCATCTAGAACAGTGCCATCTTAACTTCCTCTAGCTCAAAGGGTTTATTTAGCAAGGAATTCATCTCCAGCGTCACACGCCCCGGAAAACTAAGAGCCTTCTTAGGAGGCGATTAGGGTTTCAGTGGATCCTTCAGCGAGGAATTCATCTCCCAAAAAGGCTCCTAGTTTTTATGATGTCTAAAACATCGTGTGTACATAATAGTAATTTTTTGAGAAACGTGCACATACTAGTAATGTTAAATGCCAAAAACATAATCAGACAGTGTGTTTCAACGAATATCATAAATACGGGCCTTATACCCTCCCTTCCCCTCTTGCTATAGTTCCCGTGAAATCCTCCTCGGCACCGACCCGATCTAAGGCCTCTCCCAACGGCGGCGCCGGTCGTGGGTGGCTGAGGAGAGGCGCTGGCGCCCCTGTATATACTAGGTTAGGTTCTCGGCTGCTTGTATGTTGTTGGCCATGTGCCGTGTGGGAAATTCCGTTGTTCTTGGCTGGACATGGCGGCCGTTGTGTTGCTTCCTGACCTCCATCGGCCTTGATGAGGCAGCGATGGTGGGTCTGGCGGACAACGTCTTCCCCAAATAATGACTTTTGGGTGCGGCCTTGTCGGTGGCGGGCCCCTCTCTCCTTGGCCTGATGGGGGAGGAGAGTTGTGTGGCTCGGCTGCTGCATAGCTATTTCCTGCCGGACTTCTTCTCTCCAGCATATCTGCGCGATGCTTGGAGGGCTGCTCCGCCTGCTCTCTGCGAGCTCCTCCGGTGGGAGGTCGATGTGGATGAGGATTGGAGTGGGAGTCCATATAATAAGTGTTGGTTCATTGTCGTCTTCTACTGCTGCCTACTGACGACTTTACTCTCTTGGCCGGCCGGGGTGGCGAGGGAGAGGGTGGATCGTCGGTTGTGCGGCTAGTCTTGGTGGTGGCGGATGCCGAGTTACTCTTGGCATGCTAGAGCAAAGTTAGGAGGTTGTGATGCGGCCCCGTTTCGACACCCCATGGTGGGTGGTGCCGTTGGAGGTGCGGTGTTCGCAGCTCGGATGATCTGCTCGTGCTTCCTTGTTGAAGCACCAGATTCTGCTCTTCTCTTGGCTTGTGGCCGGGCGTGGCGGCGAGGGCGAGTGCGAAAGTGGCTTCCATTTGGTGATTCTTCTTGACGAAGCGTTTTGCCTAAGAGGTGCTATGATGCTATGTTTCTTCCTAGGAGCTTCTCTCTGGCGGTTTCTTGGTGGCTGGTCTACCAACACGACATACCCTATGACAGTAGGTTGCCGCTCCGCCGCTGCTCTTCCTCTGCGTCGATGCTCGTCATCGCCTCTTTGCCAAGTGGTTCGTCCCTGCTGGCTTGGTGGTGGCCGGTTGCGAGGATTTTCTCGCCGGTTCGAGTGTGGTCGAGCCCTTCCTCAGACCTTGTCGATGGCGCTGTCTCCGAAGTCACCGACGTTCGTGACAGAGACGCCCAGTCCTAGATTGCGTTTTGTTGTTTGTTTCAGGGCGTTTTCTGTATTTAGTGGAGGTCCTTATCTTCGAATGCAGGTCCTTTGCTAGTGTTGTCTGGACCTCTTTGTAATTTGTACATGCCATAGGGCATGTTCTCTTTGCAGCAATGAAAATTTAGTGTGCAAGCTTTGCACCCTTATAATCGTTAAAAAAATGTTGAGCGGGCTGGCGAAACGGAGGCCCAAACACAAAACGAGGATTCCTTGTTCCTCCGACGACCGGCTCCCCTTTCTTTGGATCCCCAATCACTCCCATTTTCGTTTAATTATACGTCGGTAAGGAACCCTAGCCCTCCAGAACCAAGGATTTCTTCTTCTGGCGTGACTGAATTGTTGCCCCGATGTCGAACCCTAATCTTCCTCCTCCTCTACCCGGTTCGGCGGCTCCGGCGGGGGCCAGCTACTTCCCGCTCCCTTTCCACCTGCAGCAGCAGCAGCAGCCGGTGCCGGTGCAGGTGCCGACCTACCAGTACCAGCAATACCAGCAGCTGCAGCAGCTCTTCCAGCGGGACGCGCAGACCATCACCCCCGAGGCGCTCGAGAGCGTCAAGGCCGCCCTCGCCACCAGCGACGTCCTCGACCCCTCTGCTGCCAGGGCCAACACCTCCTCTGTAACGCCCCGATCGACTTTGAGGAGCGATGGGAGGAATTACGAGATGAACTGGTAGGTAAATCGTACTAGGTGAAAGGGGATAATTCCGTCAGGACGGGAAGAAGGAAGAACCCTAGACTAGGATACACTAAATTTAGTTCTTCTTTTCTTACTCCATCACGGCAAGGCCGGAATATATCGTTCAGTATAGCTGGTTCATAAGTGTAATATTACAGCAGTAATAACTGGAATTAACTAGGTAAACAGCAGGGGCACGTCTGGTCCGTTGATCTTGAGTGAATCGTTGTGCGTCGTCTTGAGCCGTCCGATAACTGAAGAAGGAAACACTGTCGGCTTGACAGGTTCAGGTCTTGACATTGCCATCGCCTTGAAACAGCGCTTGTCCTCAACGCTGAAATTGAGGAAATGTCGTTTCGATGAAGCGGAGATCTTCCCAGGTTGCGTCTTCAGGACCCAAGCTTTCCCAATGTATCAGGAGTTGTTTCACTGGCGTCTTCTTGCGCTGAATTAGGCGTTCATCCAGAACTGCTAAAGGCGATGTCTTGATCTTTCCATCTTCAGTCACCAATGGAACATTGGGTAGAGGAATTGCATGTTTTCCCACATGAGCTTTGAGTTGACTCACGTGGAATACTGGGTGGATCGTAGCAGTGTCAGGCAGTTGTAATTTGTATGCCAACTCGCCAACACGCTCTAGTATCTTGAATGGTCCATAATATTTGGATCGTAGCTTCAAGGATCCGCGAAGACCAAATGCATTTTGCCTATAAGGCTGGATCTTCAAGTACACCATTGTCCCAGCTTGATACTGGCGCTCCGTCCGTCGTTTGTCTGCATATAGCTTCATACGATTTTGAGCGAGCTGGAGGTTTTCCTTTAGCTTCTTCAGGCGGTCATCTCTGTCAGTGACTGTAAGGTGTGCGGCCGGGCACATTCCAGCTGAGAGATCCGGCTCACCGATCTGGTAGAGTGCTTCAAATGGAGTCATTTTCAACGAGGAGTGGTAGGAGGTGTTATACCACCATTCAGCCATAGGAAGCCAAGATGACCACTGCTTTGGTTCTTGAAACACCATACTGCGTAAGTATGACTTGAGGCACTGGTTGACGCGCTCAGTCTGGCCGTCCGTTTGTGGGTGGTATGCCGTGCTGAACTTGAGTGAAATTTTGAATGCCTTGAATATTTGCTGGTACAGATTACTTGTAAATATCCTGTCACGGTCAGAGATAATTTCTTGGGGAGGCCCATGTAATCTGACAATGTTGTCTAAGATTGTGGCTGCAATTTGCTCCACTGTGTACGGGTGAGAGAGAGCTATGAAGTGGGCGTATTTCGTCAGTCTGTCGACCACCACAAGAATCACCTCCTTGCCATGTGAATTTGGTAGTGCTTCAATGAAATCAAGTGTGATGCAGGACCAAGGTTTATCAGGAACTGGGAGGGGTTTAAGCAAACCTGCCGGATGAGTATGTTCCACTTTTACCAATTGGCAAACAGGGCATTCTGCCACAAACTTCTCCACCATTTGTTTCAAGTGTGGCCAACAGAAAACCCTTTTAATTCTTTGATATGTTGCTTTGGTTCCAGAGTGACCTCCCAATGCAGATTGGTGGAATGTTTCTAGCAATGATAATCTCATGTTAGTTGAAGCTCCCACATAGATCTTGTTACCATGTTTGATGATGCCATCTTTTATGCTGTACTGTGGGAGGTCTGCCACATCTTTTGCTATTTTTTGTAGCAACTTGCCACTGTCCTTGTCCTGTACGTAGCTCAGTTTGACATCTTCCAGCCACTCAGGAACACAAACAGTGAGGGAATGACACTGGGCATCTCGTCTTGACAGTGCATCAGCTGCTATGTTTTCTTTGCCCTTCTTATATTCGATGGTGTAGTCAAATTCCAGCAGCTTTAGAAGTAGCTTGTGCTGAATACCCTCCGTCAATCTCTGTGTGGTCATAAACCTGAGACTTTGTTGGTCAGTTTTGATCACTAAAGGGTTGCCCAACAGGTAGTGTCTCCACTTTTTAAGCGCTTCAAGTATTGCTAGGGCTTCTTTCTCGTATATTGATTGTGTAGCCGCTCTTGGACTGAGGCATTTGCTGTAATATGCAATAGGCCTGCCTCTCTGCATCAGTACAGCTCCTAGGCCAGTACCACAAGCGTCTGTTTCCAATATAAATGGCTGGGTAAAATCTGGCAAAGCCAAGACTGGGCAAGTTGTCATAGCATGTTTCAATTGAGAGAAAGCCAAATCATGTTCAGTTGACCATTGGAAGGCATCTTTCTTGAGAAGATCATGTAATGGCCGACACAACTGTCCATAATTTTTAACAAAGCGCCTGTAATATCCTGTTAGACCCAAGAACCCTCTCAGCTTGGACACATTTTGTGGTTTCGGCCAGGTCTGAATTGCAGTGATGTTCTGGGGTTTTGTTGCCACTCCTTGTCCCGATATAACATGGCCCAAGTACTCAACCTGGTTAGTGCCAAAAGAGCATTTGTTCATTTTCACACAGAGAGAGTTCTGCTTGAGGATAGATAGAACTGTATCCAGATGTTGCACGTGTTCTGCCATGTTCTTGCTGAATACCAGTATGTCATCGAAGAAAACAAGTACAAAGGATCTGAGATGAGGCTTAAAGATTGTGTTCATCAGGTTTTGGAATGTGGCAGGTGCGTTTGTTAGGCCAAATGGCATGACAGTGTACTCATAATGTCCCATATGTGTCTTGAAGGCCGTTTTTGGTATATCAGCCGCTTGCATCCTAATCTGATGATAACCTGATCTCAGGTCTAGCTTGGTAAAAATTGTGGCACCATGTAGTTCATCAAGTAAATCTTCAATAACTGGCATGGGAAATCTATTTTTGATAGTGAGCGAATTTAGTAATCTGTAATCAATACAGAGGCGCCAACTCCCATCTCTTTTCCTTACCATGACTGCAGGAGAAGAGAAAGGGCTGAGACTTTCTCTTATTTCCTTGTTCTTCAGTAGTTTCATGATAATTTCTTCCATGGCTTCCTTTTGCTTATGCGGTACTCTGTATGGTCTCAAGTTAGGTGGTTGAGCACCTGGAATTAATTTGATTGTGTGGTCACAATCTCTTGCTGGGGGTAGTGTAGCAGGTTCATGGAAGAGTGACTGAAACTTGTCCAGCAAGGGGGCAATCTCAGGTGGAATAAGCGCTGCCACTGTATTGTTCTCTATTTCCATGGCATGAATCTGTATCAGGTAGCCCAGAACTGATTTGGTCATTAACTTCTGCATTTCTTCTGCCTGAATAATACAGTTTTGTGGTGGTTGTGTATGATCTGTGAGAGCGATTGCCTTTCCTTGCGTGTGTACTGTCAATAACCTCAATGGTAGGTCGAGGGTAACTGGGCTATATTTGTACATCCAATCAATTCCCAAGATCACATCATACGTTCGTAGACAAATGGTGTGAAATGTGGATGAGAATTGTGTACCCTGTATGTTGTATGTCAGTTTGTGCACTGTGGCATTTGACACCAAGTAACTCCCACCCGCAACTGTTATTTTTTTTGTAGCAGCAGGCTGTAATGTACAATTACTTTTAATGGCAAAGTTGTGATCCATAAAAGTGTGTGAGCTTCCACTATCCACCAGTGCCACTGCTCTTTGTCCATTAATAATTAATACCAGGGAGAACGTATTAATTCCTATGGTGCCTTCTGCTGCATGGGAGGATAATTGCATCAATTCACCTTTGGGAGGGGCATTGTCAGGTGTATTTGGTGCTGTATGAAAAGTAGGTTCAGGAGTTTCAGCCGTTTCATATGTATCATGTTCATTTGCTTCGTCATCCAGTTCTTGCATAATGTGCAGAGTTCTCCCTTGTTTGCATCGATGTTCCCTATTCCAAGGCTCCTTACAGTACCAGCATTGCCTCGTTGGTCTTTCTTGATTACCCATGGTGTTGTGACTCTTGTCCTGTTGTGGAATCTGGATAGGTTTTGGTGGAAATTTGAAGTTTGTATGGAATTGTCCTCTGGGCCTCGGAACTGCAGCTTGGTAATAGGCTTTTTTAGCAGTTGCTGCACTCTCATATACTTTTGCGTACCAATAAGCCTCGAGAATTCCTCTTGGCCGTTGGCCACTCACATCATGTTTAATATCAGCTCTTAGGCCACCTATGAAACAACTCATAAGGAAAGGTTCCTGCAGGTAAGGATGATCTCTTCGGATCAGTTGCACACATTCTTCAAAGTTATCAATGTACTCTTGTACTGAAGCAGTTTGTTGAATATTTTTCAACCTTCCTACTGCCTCATGAGCATTTGCTTGTGTAAACCGGTCAGCAATCATTTGGCAAAATTGTTGCCAGTTCACCATTTGCCAGGGAATGCAGATGTTTTTAAGCCAGACATTTGCTTTTCCATAGAAATGACCCGATGCGATGTTGACCCATTGTTCATAAGGTGTACCTGACATATCGAAGAATTTTTCATATTGTTGAAGCCAACCAATAGGGTCATCGCCTGCAAATAAAGGAATCTCTAGCCTTGGCCCTTTGAGAACAGCATCAGCATAGTAAGATATCCCTCCTAATTGCTGTACTACTTCATTTCTGTCCACTTCAGCCTGCTGTAATCTAGACTACTAGTTATTGTTCTGTGTAGTGTTGGGTATTGGCAAGTACTGGCCAGTCACAGTGTTAAAGTTCGATGGAGACATCTGTGATGGAGGTGCGGATGTGTTGGGAGGCCAAATACCTGGATGTGGTGGCATTGGCTGTTGTTCAAACGTATATGGAGGTGGATGGTGTATAGTTGGAATTTGGAAATGCTGTGGAATATTGAGACTAGTGGAATGAGTGGCGTAGTAGGATGAAGCAGGAATGTTCTGTCGAGTAGTGGTGCATTTTGTACTGTCAGTCAGAATCGTAGATGTGCCCATAGGAATATGTCCTTGTGAGTGTACAGTAGTCGCTCCAGAGCTCATGATAGTAACCGGAATTGCACTTGTAACTGTAGGAACCATAGCGTGTGATATTGCAGATTTATGGAACTGTGCATGAGATGTACCTTCCGTATCTTGGCCCATTGTCACAGTTGATGCTGGAGGAATTGACAGATACTTTTGCATCATGGCATCGAGGGCATCTGTTGTAACCATTTTCTGCTGAATTTCTTGGATTCCTGCCGAACACTGTTTCAGTTCCGCAATATCGCCACGGATCTCAATCATCTCAGCTTCGAGACGTTCGACTGCCGATTGGGCATCAAACGCTCCTGCCGCCGCCGTTTGTCCCCTGGTTGGCGCCATCCTTGCGTCAGGATCTGTACAGCTGAGCACCAGGTCGCTCAAAGCTGGCCAATACACCTGAACGCACACCGCCGCCTTGAACTCGTTGCGCTAGAATTGGGGATTTTACAGTAAGCCCAACCCAACCAGCACGCGAAGCTCGATCGCCTCCGAAGCAGACGAATCCGACTAGTAGCTGAGGAATTTTACAAAGACACGAAGTCCCAACCCTTACTATCTCAGATCGGTCGCTTCCCCGTCGCCCAATTTCTTCTCGCCACCGTAAACACCGAATCCACACCGCCGCCGTGAATCTGGGAGGGTGGGAAGGGATTTTACGAGAGATCCCAACCTTCCTGCCTCTCAGACCCGAATCGCCTCCGATTTGGCCAAGAATCGAAGTGGCTCTGATACCATTGTAACGCTCCGATCGACTTTGAGGAGCGATGGGAGGAATTACGAGATGAACTGGTAGGTAAATCGTACTAGGTGAAAGGGGATAATTCCGTCAGGACGGGAAGAAGGAAGAACCCTAGACTAGGATACACTAAATTTAGTTCTTCTTTTCTTTCTCCTTCATCACGGCAAGGCCGGAATATATCGTTCAGTACAGCTGGTTCATAAGTGTAATATTACAGCAGTAATAACTGGAATTAACTAAAGGCCATCCCCCGTCGCGCCGCCGGGCAGTCCTGGGAGGATCCCACCCTCACCGAGTGGCCCGAAAGTACGGTCCTCCTTCGTACTCTTTTCATTTTACAGCTGATCGATTAGTTTCGACCAGTGCCTTTCAGACTCTCAATTTCTCATTCTGTGCGCAATTTACAGATGACTTCAGGTTGTTCTGTGGAGATCTAGGCAACGAAGTTAATGATGATGTTCTCTCGAAAGCCTTTTCACGGTTCCCCTCCTTCAATATGGCAAAGGCAAGTAGATCCTGGAGTCCCTGAAATTCTTACTAATTCTTTACTGTCCAGTTTTCACAATCTCTTATTTCGATCAGAAGTTTCTGTTACAAGACCTTTCTAAATAACAGGAAAGTTTCATATCATGACAATATTTTGCTTCACAATCATGTTAATTATATTACTAATATTTCTCTGTTCCTAATATCTATACTGAAACTTTTGGTCAATCCAGTTTATTTGTTCCGAATATCTATAGTGAGGGTATTTCTTTAATTGCTTCTCTTTCAATTCTACACCGACTAAAAATTCGTTTTCAACAAAAAATTATCTGGACAAGTTGACACACTCTAATACACTCCCTAGGAATTTAGATAGGTGCATATGCCAGATATAAATCTGGATAGAAAAAGTTTAACAGGACTTCTGATGCACCGAACAACCTGCACAATCTGTGTACTCACTACCTAGTCCAGTGAGAATAAGGGTGTGTTTGGTTCGACCGTGAATTCTAAAAAAGCTTCTGTGAGCTGAGAACTGTGAAAAATCTGAAAGTTGTCTGGCTGAAACGTGGAACTGTGATTTTGATAGAAAAAATCCATAATATCAATATTTTGTGAAGGAGAGAAACTTTATATTATTAAAAGATTGTTCATGCGTTAATTAACTAAAACCTAATCTATGCAAAATTTGCCATGTAGATGGCTATTTTGAGAAGGAATTTTTCTAATGTTTGTATACTCATAATAATATTAGTAGAATAGACATATAAATCACACACGGCATATTGTTGACATGATGATGGTCTCATGCCGCCGACGACACGTCCTTCCAGAACGCTCTCAATGGCAACTGCGGACGATGATGGCGATTGAGGAGGCGACCCACCCGGGAATCAGTTTGCTCCAGTATTCTTCACCGCGTTCACGTGGCTTTGTATCGTTCTGGTCTAGAGAGATCTAGCTAGCTAGCTTGTTTCATGGGGAATTGTTCTAGGTGCTTAACGTAGATAGCTTTGCATGAATTAGTTTTTCCATGTGTATGCTCTCGAATGAATCGATCTTGCTCTGTAGGCTCGCGTACACCATAGGGAATAGGGCAGCCTTGTGCAGGGGAAGGATCACCGTGCGGGTGGTATGCTGCAGTTCTTCCCCAAGGAGTCAGAGGATTGGTCGCCGGCAGCCTGCATCACCTGGTTTTCCTAGTGGCGTGGCTTCACCTCCGTCCGGCGCTGCTCCAAATTGCACAGGCGAGCTCAGGTTCTTGCCGCCGGAAGGCGCCGTGGAGCAGTTGCGCGTGGCATAGAAGGTCCAGGAGAAGGAGCGGCGAGGTGCCAGCGTGGCCACGGCCGAAGAGGCGGCAGGCGGACGGGCAGCGCCAAATCGCTGCAGGTCTCTTCTCCCGATGCGTAGACGTCAGGTGGAGATGGGGAAAGAAATGTCTGGTCATGCGCACTGGGAGAAATAAAAGAACACGAAACGGTACAACTTATGAGTGGCAGTGGGTAATTACCATCAAAAGTTGGTTTTCAACGCAGTGAAAGCAGGGGTCAAGCTGCTGTGAAAAATGTACTACGGAAAGCAGGTTGCTTTGGAGAATCTGCGGTGGCAAATAATCCCTTTGGTTAGCTTTTAACTTATTTAACTAGGAAGCAGGTTGAAAAAGCTAAACCAAACACACCCTACGTGGTTAAATTGTCTTGAGCGAAAGAAGTACGCACTTTAGTTGTGGTCAGAAATAGAACTTTCATATGAGTGTTCTTCCTTCATCTTTTTTTTGAAACTTATTCTCCTTGATCTTCACAAGTGTTGGGGTGCAATTCTTGTTGAATAATATTGGTGTCCCTGACCACATTGGTTCACCTAATGGAACTGGATGAGGGATCACCCCTTATTGTTTCTTTTCACATTGGGGATCCTGACAGATCTTTTAGCTGTGAGCTGACTGGATTGAAGATGACCTGAACCAGGGCTAGTACCTTCGAGGTGACGTTGTGCTCGGCATGGCCTTGAGAATATATCCTATACAGACAACTCACGTTCTCAAAACCACAGAAGCTACATAGACATGTCCATACTTTCACCCACACATTTAAGAACCTTATCAGTTCCAACATTATACACCCTCTGTCCCGAATTAGATGTCGCAGATTTGTCTAGATTTGCATGTATCTATACACTAAAATGAATCTAGATATACATGCGTATCTAGACAAATCTGCGGCAAGTAATTCGGAACAGAGGGAGTATTACTTTGGATAAACGGTAGTATGAGAGATGTGTTGCCAGAATGCTATAATTTGAAGAAAATGCCTTAAAGTAGAAAACTATGAGCTATAAAACGGTTGCTAATACATGCGACCAAACCTTGCCTACTTTTACCACTCGTATGCATATACATTACTGACTGTTCACATGAGAATAATACCATTAGTTTTCGTTTCTCAGAATTGCTCTTATCATTTTTTTGTGTCTAAATCTTGAAGACCTTACAATGTTCCAAATACACGTACCATAAACATGGAGAGTAATTTGGAGTACAATTGCTAAAATACCGCACAGAATAAGCTATATTAACACAAAGATTCTCAGTTTCATAATTTTGGTGTAACATGGTCCCCACGTATATAGCTATAAGGCCTATGATAGTTCAGGTGTACCGTCTAACTTTTGTGATCTGCTTATGCATAACCCGGATGTTGAGTTACGTGTATCGGTGTATGCAGGCCCATACGGGAAGCCTGTGCAGAATGTGCACCTGCACAGGGCCCTCCAAAAGTTAGGGCCCCTAATTTTCATCTCAAGTAGTGTTAGCAGTAATCAGCAATGTAATCCAGATTAGCAGCAATAAAGAGACCCTTTACTCTCGTGGAGATTTGCTGACCATGTGGAAATCCCCTTGAACTACTCTCTCTCCCTCTCTCTAGTTTCCTGATCTTTCATCTTCCCAATCACAGGGCATGAATTGGCGTTTACATATGAATTGACTCTCACCCCATTCTCATCTTTTATTCACACGATCAGGTAGAAAAAACCAGCTCCATTTTCGGACCCTCCTCTTCTTTCCCTGTCAAATTTCTTGCTCATGTTCCCATAGTAAATCGTTGGTACCGTTGAATTGCTCGCTCCAGTTTCAATATCTCCTCTTTTGGCTTCTCTTTGTTGTCGTCGATCTAATGGGAATTGGAACGAGGGCCCTCTATCTGGTTGCTGGTAGAGTAGCCTAGGTCGCCTCCTCTATGTTAATCTCCATGTTCTTCAGTTCTGATACATGCTATTTGGTCATGCTGATGTTTGTGAAACTAGATGCTCTCCTTTTTTCACACAAGAATAGAAGAACGGTTTTGGCGAAAGTATCACATGTTTCCTTTGAGATTCGTATCATAGACGCCAAAAGAACGCGATATTTCAGTTAGAAGATAGATTAGGAGCTCTGAAATTGCATTGGCAAGATGACTTCTTTGAGTAAATATATTATAGCTTTTTTCTACATAACGTTCTCCGGTTGATTAAAAAATGTTATAACTAGGGCCTACTACTAGATTTTCGCACAGGGCCTCCATTTGCCCTGGTGTATGTTGTTTCTTATCTGCAGAGCCTGGCTTACACTTGATGTTGTATGACCATAATTTGTGTTTGTACCCTTTTTTAGGTTGTCAGAGATAAGAGGACTGGCAAAACTAAAGGTTATGGATTTGTGAGCTTTTCAAACCCTACAGACCTGGCTGGAGCCATAAAAGAAATGAATGGTTTGCATTTCCATTGAATTTTATCGATTCAATTGCTTCCACTCATCATCAAACTCTGTTTACTGTTATCCTTATTATGATTGAACTCACTTCTTTCAGGAAAGTATGTCGGGAACCGCCCTATTAAATTGCGTAAGAGCAATTGGAAGGAAAGGACGGACGTTGAGGCTCTACAAAGGCAAAAGGTTTATGCCTCGTTTCCTTTCTAAGCCTAGTTTATGTTTCTCTCCTTGTCTGCTCTAACTTTTTTATATTTCCCATCTTTCAGCATCACATCCAGAAGAAACCTAAAACGGCCAAGAAGGGCATTCTTCACAAGTAAAGATCTGTTGAGGCCTACAGGTCTGTCCCCTGTAGAAAAAGACTGTAAGTCCTTATTCAGATTACATGGTAGCTTCTGATGAAAAACATAGATTCACTCTGTAGTTGTTCCCCAAAACCCAGCCAGACAGTTGTTATTCAGGCCCGTGGCTTTGTGGCAGGCCTTCTAATAAACAATACGAAGCAATGGAAGCAGTAGCAAAGGGCTTTGTTGATCTTTATATTTTTGTAATGTCCCAGGTCCTTGCTTATAGACGAATTCAGATTGTTCTGGTTGGTTTTGAATGTATTCAAATGAAACTCGCTTTGTCTCTTACTTTCTAATTTTCTTTTCTTAAGGCTTTGTTTCATCTATTTGGAATGACCATCAATATCATCACAATTTTAAGTTGATGTGGGGTTTGCTGTGTTTCACGGGCCTATGAATGGATAACCCGATTTGTTTGATGGATTGACTCCAACAACAACCCACCAATGCAATAGTCTTTGATAAAAGAAATACATGCTCCATTTACTGTCACGATACAAGAACAATGGTGGAGAAATCGTAGGGTGGCCGAGGAGCTGTAATCCTTGGGGAGCAGCAAAGCCTACTAGTCTCTTTCTTCTCTGACCCTAGAAATAGAGGGGACCACCTTTTCTACTTCCCTCCATGGGCTCCTTGTGAATAAGTCTATGCTCATTACAAAAGCCCACTTGGGCGGTTGATGCAGCTCCGAAATGTGGTGTTGCGTCTGCA
This sequence comes from Avena sativa, assembly GCA_916181665.1. Lineage (NCBI taxonomy): Eukaryota > Viridiplantae > Streptophyta > Magnoliopsida > Poales > Poaceae > Avena > Avena sativa. The sequence continues at coordinate 80,333,329 of OV702299.1, read as the reverse complement.
TGGGGCAGTACAACTGATACACCTTTTGTCTCCAATTCCAATCTTTGGCGTTCATGATGCCTATCTACTCAAAACCAAGAACACGCACTGTAGAGTTATCAAGCTGTGGCTAATTTGTGGAGTTTAGGTGGTAACTCAATTAGTCAAATAGGAGAAGATTCACCCTCCCGTGTAGGTGCAATCACCTGACTGTTGCTCCCGTGAGTGGACCTGAATATTGTCAACCTTTCTTGGAGTGACATGGCTATGTCCTCATATCAAATAACACATAATCAACCTCAAATCCAACTGGTATCAGGGAAATGGCAAACAACACATCCAGTTTTTAGACCCAGGTGGCATTTGTCCATCTGTCTGATGTTGAGAGCAGACTTAAAATTGGTCGATTGTGAAGCTCCTTAGTTTGATTAGTTGGTGTTGGCTAGTATATGTACTTCTATTCCTCCTATAATTATTTACATTATGTTTCTCTTGGCTTGTTGTCACCATAGTGTAAGCCCTGTCACTGAAACCTGTCTCTACCACAGATTTGGTGAGCGTCTCAACTATGATTCATGCATGTTTATATCAGTAGTCCTTTAAGTTAACCAAACATGGCGATCTGTTACTTTACTATTATATGTAGAGTCATGGTCTGGTGGGTCTTCCTTCGGTAGACATAATCCCTCGTTATTACACTGGGCATAAGCTGCTTATCTGAAGTATTGTACAACCTGCACTTACCTCTGCATAGGGCTGATGGATTGGCTTGTGTCATGCAGTGCTGCCTTTGGATGAAGGAACACCTCAAAAATACAGGGGCTAGTCACTCTTATGGCACCGGTCAATACCTGTTGAATTGTCACAGCTTACAAACCAATCTTCTATCTGATGACAAGCAGATATTACAATTGCGAGAGTTACAGAATGCTTGCCTGGTTGTTGTGCATGACATTTTGCATCCTTGAGTTGCCTAACGTTGTGTGTACAATCATCTTTGTTTTGATATAACAATGACATTGCGTTGCAAGAGAGAGGCGTTTTTAGGTACTGTACATTCGTTTTCAATGAATTTTCAGTAATTATATCTGAGACTTACAGTTCAAATTTCTCATCAACCAAACAATGTAAAATGTAAGATTGTAGTATCGGATTTGCATCTTGGTGAATATCTGAACACGGCCTGCCCATGCCCTAGAAGTCGGAATGCGGCTGGTTCCGAAGGGCAGATGATGCTTGTTTTGTAAGATCAAGTACTAGCACATGTTACTAGCTCGTATTACTACCTACATGTGTGTGGTGTCATGTAAAGACAGTATGTGGTGTCATGCAAAGACTAATTAATTAGGTTGTAGACTCATATGTTCTTGGTATATGTGATGTTATAGTAAGAGCAAGTACAATAATAGGCTATAAGCCCGTTCATAGCATTTTGGTTTATGTGGAGGAGAGAGATAAAAAAAAAGGAGAAGTGGGCTTTTATGCAAGAGTCGGCTCTACACGTGCTCTTAGATAAAAACATTAAATGAGATGGAAGAGAAAGAAAGAAACTCACAATTAGTACTATTCCCTCCATCCCGGTTTAAAGGACACAATTTGCAAACCATGCAATCCTAAAATACTTAGACACAAAAGCATTTAATTTCTGTAATTACTCCTGTGTGAAAAGAACAAAATGCTTGCATGCACATGTGTGAATAAATGTGAACGTTTTTCTAACTCTTTTTCTCCTTATGCATGTTCTACTCCATGCTATTAAATGAACCAATTAGATGACACCTAGGGCCCAGAGAATTGCAAATTGTGTCCTTTAAACCAGGATGGAGGGAGTAATCTAATAGCCAACCAACACTATTGTATAACCCAATTGCTAAAAAGTGCTTGGATGCTGGTTTGTCTTTCCGAGCCTCCGTTTCTGAGCCGTCCGATGCGCTCTGGAAAGGTGAGATCGCGCGTCGTGCCCACGTAAATCTCGACCGGCTTTCACCTGATGTCCCGACAAATTTCTACCTGGTCCACGTGCAACTCCTTCTCCGTCTCTCTCCCGGCACCTCACATTCCCCATTTCTCCGCCTGCAATTAGTGCTAGATTTCTGCCGGGATCTCATCGGTGGAGGGCGATATGGCGCGTGAGGGCCGGAAGATCGTCGACCGAGTGCAGCGCATGTGAGAGAGCGCACTGAGCTCGTCGCTGGAGGGCGACGAGGTCGTCGGCGAGCGAGCCACGCGCTGCTACGGCGAGATCTGCGGCGGAGAGCGAGATTCACGGGAAAGGGAGGCGACCTCTGCGGCTCAATCTGTAAGGGGAAACGGCTAGCCACGGCGCCGCACAACCAGCACCGCTCCGCCGCATATCCCGCTCCATCATTCAACTCCCCCCGACGGCGATTGGGAGAAGGAGCTGCAGGCCGGCCTTGTCCTTGTGAAGCTGGAGGTCGCTAGCGATAAGGTACGCTGTGCACATATCTTAGTCTGTCCATCACGGTAGCTGAACATATGTGTTGATGCCATGTAGGAAATCCATGATCTGCTGACTGTCTATTTTGCTGCTACCAGTTTGGTGTCGCCTGAACATAGAGGTAGCTGATTTTGGATCCATCACGGTAGCTGGACATAGAGGTGTATTTGATACACGATTATTAGTTGTATGATCCAGCAACTACTAGTTGTGTTCCTAGAGTAGATAATCTTGTCTTTCTTCAGAAGATGCCTTTCAGGATGAACCTATAAGGAGAATTTATGAGTTGAAGAGCATGAAACATCTTGGAGGATATTGGAGTTCAATGGCCTTTGCACTTTGGTAAGCATGAAATAATCTGCCAAGGCTATATTAGACAAGAAGATTTACTTTAACACATTAATTCAGTCATGGCACGAGTCGATCAGACCAGAAGATGGAAGTGCTTGAAGGCCTGCGCCCTAGCTCCAATATCAAACATCTGGAAGATGATATGGGTCTAAAATTGTGAGGATCTCGTGTCACTGCCAACCAAGAACCTTGGGGAATTTATTCATCTGGTGTATCTAGAAGTGTCTCACTGCTGGAGTCTCAACTGTGAAAAGGGATCTGATTCCGCTCTCAGCTGCTTCTGTGTCCTGGCCGCTCTTACCAACTTGGACTTGCAGTTTTGTTCGAGCATCGAATCCATCATCATGCAAACCTAGAGTGACGTAGTTACTAGTTGTATGATCCAGCTACTACTAGTATAGTCGATTGATTATTTGTTGGGTCTTGATCCATCACTGTAGCTAAACTAATTAATTCTACCTGTATTTGCAGACTAGTCAATCTATTACACTCGTACATGTATGCTCTGAGAAAAAGAGCAACAACCAGTTACACATAAAGCCATGCTATGAAAATTATATGTTGGGTTTTGATTATGTGTTGCAGGTTCTTCGGAAGTAAGCACGTCATTATGTGGTTTCATAATCTAGATGTTGTTTCTTTGGAGGCAATCTGCTAATTACTATCCTTGTGTTTTTGAGTGTTGCTCTGTAAATATTTATTCTAGCAAAGTTGGCTCTGATGTTTGTTAATCCTGGTGGTAGGTGGAAGTTTTCTCTCTCTCTTTAGTTGGTTTCCAGAGTACTTGGTTCGAGCTTTCATAAAAAGGCTGGACTGTTTGGTTCTTTCTCCAAAAGTAGATTGTTTGTCATGCCTATCTTGGGTACTTAGGATAATTAAGTTATGTTTTGGGGGTTTATACGTTTTTACCATCTCTAAGTTGCATATAACTCTTAACTTAGTTGTTTATAGATCATGTCTAAGTTGTCTACTTGAGAATAATTAAGTTGATTTTTGTGATGGCTTTTTTTATTATGGTTCAACATGCTTATTTAAGTAGCATACTAACTTTTAACTTAGTTGTTTATACATCATGCCTAAGTTGTTTACTTGAGAATAATTAAGTTTCTTTTTGTGCTGGATTTTTTTATTATGGTTCAACATGCTTTTTTACACCCTTGTTCTAATGGTATCAGCAGGGAGCTTTTGTTAGAGATGGTCTTTTGGTTGGGATGTCAAGGGCAGAAGAATTTGTATCATAAAAGTCACTAAGGAATTTCCCAGGTGAGATAATCCCACTTTTAGATGACGTTCAAACTTGTTTCTTTGACTAGCTCCACCATCAACAACTCAACAAGAATCGTATCTTTGTAATGGTTAAGTTTGATACAGATTCTGTTTAGTTGCTTGTTCGTTATGGCTAAGTTGTTACTTCAGCATGGTTAAGTTGGTTCTATATTTAACCAAGTTGCTTTTAATTTTTTCAAAGTTTGATACTGATTTCCATTTCTAGTTTCTTGTTCGTCATGGCTAACTTGTTTCTTCAACATGCTTAAGTTGGTTCTAAATTGAACTAATTTGCCTTTTCATGTTTTTAAAGTTTAAATGCTGAATTTTATTTTTAGTTGCTTGTTCATCCCGGTTAAGTTGTTCCTTCAACATACTTAAGTTGGTTCTAAGTCCTACTAAGTTGTACAAGCAATGTCAAGTTTGTATTGTAATTTAATTGAATTGCTTTTATCTACATTTAAGTTGTTTTTACCATCTAACTATGTTGTTTTTATTGTCTAACCAAGTTTGTTTTACAAGCAATGTCCTAAATTTGTATAGTGAGTTCATTTATTAGACTGAAGTTGCTTTTTCAACATAGGTAAGTTGTGTAACGAAATAAATTAAGTTGATTCCTCCAGCATGCTTAAGTTGTTGGGTATTGATACAATCTATCTAGGTGTTCCTTTTGAGCAACATGCATATGTTTTCCACTAGTTTAATTAGTTGCCTTGATAACATGCTTAAGTTGATTGCTCTAGCATGCTTAAATTGTTGGGTATTGGTATGCTCTATCAAGGTTTTCCTTTTGAGAAACATACATCGTTAACCGCATACCTCTAATTAAATTTTACGAGCCTCTGAAGTAACTAGATGTCGTTAATCGTACCCCTCCAATTAAATTGCCTAATGACTAATGTTAAGTTGTCTACTGATTTATGTCTATTGTCCCGATTGTTCGATCTTCCACCATCTAACTGAGTTTTTTGTCTGTTTTTTTACAAGCAATGTTCTAAGTTGCATAGTGATTTAATTAAGTTACTTCTACCAACATGTTTAAGTTGTTTTCATCATCTAACAAAGTTGTTTTTCACCTAACCAAGTTTTTCTACAAGCAATATCCCAAGTTGCATAGTGATTTGATTAAGTTGCCTCTAGCAATATGCTTAAGTTGTGTCCATCATGTAACAAAGTTGTTTTTATCACCTAACCAAAGTTTTTTTATCAGTATGTCCTAAGTTTGCAAAGTGATTTAATTAAGTTCCTTGTTTTTATTAAAATGCTTAAGTTGATTGCAACCTCATGACAATGGAGTATAAGAATTGCTTTCTATTTTTTTAGGACAATGAGAAATCTGCACATGACAAAGTCGCATGCTTCATCTGCCTGAAGCAATCAGCAACAACTTTTTTGGAAGATAGACAGGGTGGGATGCTTCACAGCAATAACTAGTCAACAAGTTGTACCCCGATTCATTTTTTGTGTCATGGATATTTTGAAGAATGCAAAGGCCAGTTATTGAATGGTAGTTTTCTAAATTTATGGTTGGTTTTAGGTATTAGACAATATTTGTAGCTAGTTTTGCTGAAGAGACAAATGTGTGCATGGACACTCTTTTGTGATGGTGGGCAATACATGGTTGCTTTCCGGGGTGCAATTCGGCTAGTAGGCGACCACACGTTTGTTTACTGCTGCTGCTGCTGCTGCTGCTGCTATTAGATGTTTTGGGTGGAAACCGATGAGAGTGCATGAAAGAAGACTGTTCACGTATGCAACCACAAGGAGAAAGCTTTCCGTGTTGAAACCGGTGGAGGCTCGGTGGGACAAACCAGCCCCCGAGGGCTCGCTAGCCGTGTATTGTATAAAGTTAACTTTTGGTGACATGACAAGTTCTTATAGTTAGTTGTTGGATGTACTATTGTTTTGCTATAACTAGCTAAGTTATTACCTTCTTTTCTTTCTTCATTAATTATCATGTCATATCATCAATTTACTTAATTGTCACTGCATATACATAAATGTTACAAACTAAATTTCTCCCAATGGCGGATCCAGACAAAGAAACTAGTGGGGGCAATTTATATAAGTGGGGGCACTACAAGCACAAATTTGATTTTTTTGAAATATTTCCATTCAAATATGACAGAACTATACTGAATTTTTCAAATTTGAGTGGGGGCCTAGATAGGTTCAAAGTTGAGTCAACTAATATAGATCGGAGAGAGTATTGTTCTTGTCTTCTTCAGTGAGAGTGAGATGAATCTCTCTCTCCCCTAAAATGAACCAAAAGCTAGAGAATAAATCTCTTTTTGGTGGACAAGTACAATACCTGGTCACTAGAGCATTCAACACACTATTCGCATTGGAATCGGAGCAATAAACACACTTTCAGGTTTGTCCTAAGTCAAATAATTTTAAATTAATTTTAAATATGACCAACTTTGTTCAAAAAAGTCGCAACATATATAAGGGCATATTATGGAACTCCATTTCAAAAGTGATATAGTGATACTAATTTAGTGGTATAAATGTTGATATGTTTTCTTATATTATAAAGTGGGTCAAACTTAAAAAAATTGATTTTGGAAAAAGCTAGAAATACATACTTTTGTGTGGAGAGAGGAGTAGCAAAAAATCGTTTTAGAGCTCGGGCGCTATATGGAGCCCTTTAAATTTCAAACTTTCAAAACTTGATTTTTAAGTACCAAAAAATTATGAAGATATTCTAGACATATATAATGACGTACTCTAGACAACATACATAGTCTCAACCTGAAATATCCTGTGTTCTGGCTCAATAAAATAACAAAATTAAGGATGACAATGGATAGGGTATGGACAGGGTAGAGCAATACCATACTCATATCCGTGTAGCTAATGGGTAAAAAAACTTACCCATACCCGTACCCGCGGATATAGAACTTTACCCATACCCATACCCGACGGGTACCAGTATCCATTGGGTACCCGGCGAGTATATCCAATAGTATACAAGTTATTCAAAAATTTACTTTAATCAATAGTATATTTGAAAAAATACAATAATCTCTACTTACTAATAGTAGACGAGTATATGAAGTATCAAATTAAAGTGTAGAAGTCGCAATCTCATACTCGTCCCTAGGCTTCTCGGCCGTATAGATTCAAACTCTATAGATAAGTTTGACATGTCAGTTTAAACCAGTATGGTATAGGTATACTCATGGGTACACGTCAATACCCGTGCCCGTACCCGTAAATTAACGGGTAGGGTATGAGTATTACCCATGGGTATAAAAGTGTGCTCATATCCTACCCATACGCGTACGATATCCGCATGTACCCATACTTATGAGTAAAATTGCCATCCTTAGACAAAATCTGACGGAATTAGGTGGTTTAAAATTTAGCACTGTTCACTAATACTACTTCATTTTACTTATGAGATTTTCACATTTTTTTGCAGCCCAAAATATATACTGGGTATCTCGAGGTGAGATTTTTTGTGTTGGATAGAGCACATTATTTCCTACACTCTAGATTTTTGGCTGAATCTTTTTGAAACCTTCAAATAGTTATTTTCGAATGATTCAAAAAACGGATTCCGTGTAGCTCTTCCAAACGTCCGCATTCGAGTAGTAGTCCTTGTCGTCAAAATTTTCCAGGGGACTACTACGCTCGATCTGGACCCTACCGCAGTTTGTGAACTGAAAACTGAAGGAATGAAATACAGGAAGAAGAAATAATGTGCGACTGTGAAGGCACTTGTTAAATTAATTAACAATAGACGTCCATTAATTACAGAAAACATTTGGTTAAATATGGGTTTCTACACTGTATCTAATGCATGCAAGCGAAGAAAGAGCAGATATGAAAAGAAAAATGTCCATGTAAGATGGATGAATCAAACATATATTATGGTCGAAAAAGTATGGGTGAATGAAGGGAATTCATCTAATAATCCAAGGAAAGCTGGCGCTGGAGCTTCTTGCTGCTGTTCCTTCGCTCCGGCTGCGACAAGGTAAGGAAGCCGGAGGCCCTCCTGCTGCTGGTGGTGCTCTTGGCACTGCTGCAGCAGCTCGCCGGGGAACCGGACTGCGAGGGGGACTCCTCGAGCCAGCTCCCCTGGCTGTGCGGGGTCGGGCAGTCGTCGGGCTCCTGATCGACGACGAGACCGCCGTCTCGCTTGTCGTCGGCGGTGTAGGCGTCGAACTTCTTGTCGTGGCGGTAGTCAGCATTGGGGGAGCAGAGGCAGACGAAGGAAGGGCTGTCGGAGTAGTGCGGCGAGGAGGAGGCGAAGGACCAGGTGCCGCGGGAACCGCGGGAGGAGCTGGAGCCGGACGACAAGGCGGAGACAGGGGAGGAGGAGCCGGTCGGGCTGACGACGCTGGCGTGGAGGTCGGCGGCTGCGGCGTGGGAGAAGGGGAAGGAGCGGATGCCGACGGCGGCGCGGTGGCGCGCGTCCCTGAGGCGGTCGGCGTCGGTGAGGAGGTTGACGACGCTGTCGGCCCGGCGCTGCATGGATGCGCCCCAGTCGAAGCCCTTGTCGTCGATGTAGGTGAAGCCGCGGAGGTCGCGCAGCGCCTTCATGGTCGGGAGGAAGTCCCGTGGCAGCTCCTCGGGCCCGTGGGTGAGGAGGAACTCCAGGACGACGAGCGCCTTGTACACGGGCCGCCACTCCTTCCAGTCGTGGACGCTGCCGAGGCGGCGGTGGAGCACGTTGGCGATCCGCCAGTAGTCGTCGATATCGAAGGCGGCGTCGGCGATGCACGCCAGCGTCTTGGCGTCCGGGACGCAGGGGTCGCCGTTGGTCGCCTCCTGCACCAGCCTATATATGTATATGCCCAAATCCATCATCTACAGTTAATTCATCAACTAATTCATCGTAGGCTACAAAATTAAACGCATGCAAATGTAATGCGATCGAACGAACAACGTACAGCTCTGCCGGCGTGATGTCGCCGAGGGCGAGCCTTGCCTGCTTGTACTTGTCCTGGAGGTACCCGGACGCCTGACGCCCCAGCCTCGTCGAGAACAATGCCGCCATCGCGCGCCTCGATCACCTAGCAAACGAGATGACTCCTTGATAAATTACAAGCCAGTTAATTACTGGAGAGAAAGAAATGGAGGAACAGCTACGAGAGAGAGAAATGGAGGAACATTAATTGGAGATTGCAATGGATGGCGGAGAGGAACAAGCGGAGCGAAGGAGGCGTGTGGCTCGTCATTCTCGCGGCCGGCCTTGCTGCCCAACCCTCCGTATATGGCTATCAAATGCATTTACATGCATGCCATCCTGCAACATACCAACATCATGATGATGTTACAAAATACATATTTCTTTCGTTTCAAAATATAACGTGTACTTTTTTTTGCGGGTTATATAACGTGTACTTTGACTGTCTAAATTCATGCTTTGGCCATAGATTTCTCATATACTGGTTATGAAAGCATAATTATATAAAGGTACTTATCTTTTTTTTTTGAAACAAGACAGAAAACTTGTCATTTTTCATTAATTAAGCATAAAAGAGTTGACCTGTTAGTTAGTAGGAAACCATCAAAAACCGATACAAAACCCTCGTCGACAGTCATGGAACAAACGCGCACTGCACATACACCATTGAAGACGAGAGTCGTCGTAGAGGTTGCTCACCGGCGTCATCGTCACCACTCCTCCATGAGTCAGTGACTACGACTTCACCCGAAAAATGACCACCAATGAAGACCTCATGGTAGCGGCCTTGTGAAGCCCACGTCAGCCCATACCAAACAGATGACCTTTCACATCGAACACTGGCAGCTCCGATTCTAAAGACGGGCTTGGAAGAGTAGATGGGGATGACCCGTGCCGATGAAGGTCTTCGAGACCGGACCACCACATGCAGGTCATCGTCGCCACTCGCCGCTCGAGGTAGCAGCTCCAACTTCACAACAACAGAAGTCCATCAAGAAGACGAATCAGACACGCCGGAACAAGAAGCCGACTAACAAGGTCCCCAAAAGAAGATGCTCTTTGGCGGCGAAAATGCTGGATGAGTAAAGCACCCAAGTTTACCTTGTGGGCCATCTCGGGGTGCAAAGCCATATGAATTACACTCATCTCGGGGCCTGCCATTGCCCCGACATCTCCTTTCCCAAAAATATAATTCACTAAGAAGGTTTGAAAAATAATAGATAGTGGGATTCTGGATGGTGGCGCTCTTCTTGTGCAAATAATCAGTGTTCCTGTGGACAAAAATCTGCTCCCAAGAATGCATTGCCTCTGTGTGCACATTGTCATTAATATCGAGTTCCCCCTCATGGGAGAATCCGAAACAATCACAAAATTTATAAAAGGAAAGGCTACGAGGTTGCCCATTGAGTAAAAAACTTACAGTGCAATTGTGCTCCTGGGCTTCAAGATCATCATGGAATGATGACAGGAACTCGAACATGGCGAGCTTGTAGGTGTCGATGGAGAGGTAGGAAAAAGGGACCATGCCAGCTTGCACAGTCATCTGTTCGAAGTCCTCCAAAAGACCCTGGAGGGAGAGGAACTCACGGTCTACCCAATTGGTGGGTAAAACCTTGCAGTTGCTCACCCTCTCAAAGTCTCTGCTCATGGCGGCCCTCAAGTTATCCGCCTCTGAATGTCTCTTTTTCAAACCCGGCGTCTTAGTGGAACCCGAGGCCCCTGCCGTCCATGAGCCCTTGCCCGATCGGAAAATCTTTCCAATGTTATACATTGTACTGCAAAATTTTCAAAGAAAAATATACGCATCAAGTTTATATCACATGAACATACGATTACAGGTAGAAGTTACAAATCATAACATGAGGAATCAACAATAATCCCAAAATATGATGAACTCATCTAGATAGCCAATGTGATGAATTCAACCATGGATTTTAGAAAATAGAGCGTGGATCAGATGAGAAACTTACCGATGTGAAGATTCCCCCACTCAAAAACACCAAATCAATAAAGAATAAAGGGTTCTAGGAGGCTAGGGTTTGAGGTGGAGAGAGAAAGAGGAATAAGAAGAAGGGTGGCTGGGAGCCAGCCGCCGTCAGCCTTTACCTGGCAATGTAGTCAGTACGGGCGCGTCCCACCTGTACGGGTGGTCGTCACCGTTGGATCAAGGTTAGGGTTCGAGATCAAACATGGATGGTCTGGTACAGGCGGATGGTACAGGCGCGTCCCGGCTCTACTAATGATGTGAACTACGGACAAATTCATTTAGGTTCAGTACGGGCGCGTGATATGGGCACATCCGACCATGCCGATGATCGTTTTCGTACAGCGAACCCTGGGTGAAGTCATTGAAGTTCAGTATGGGCATGCAGTATAGGTGCATCCGGCCGTACCGGTGCTCGTTATTCTGACTGAACCCTATCTTACATCTTCACTTCATTTTTCTCTTGCTTCTTTAAATTCCACTAGGGTAAATCCTCTGCAAATCTCAGGACTCGAAATAAATTTATTAGTACACAAAAGGTAAAAGAGAACAAACTTAAACTTAATTTATTGAGAATGGGTTAACTCCCATTAATTATTTTATTCTAGAGTTTAGGTTTTAGCCAATCTCCATACCATTAGTGTTTACCTCAAGCTGCTCTTCATCACTGGTTTTTGATGCTTGAACACGCTTAGGCGGTGTAATGTATTTTCTATTGTGCTCATGTTTCTTTGGAAAATATCGAACAATCTGGTCATCATATATATTGAAGATAATCTTACCGCTAGAGCAATCTATGTTAACTCTAGCCATGCTAAGAAAAGGTCTTCCAAGGATGATAGAAAGTTTGTCATCTTCAGGAATATCGAGAATAATAAAATCAGTGAGTATAACATGTTGGTCTATTCTAAGTAGAACATATTCGATCATACCGATAGGTTGTTTAGTTGTTTTATCCGCCATTTGGAAAGTGATTGAAGTGGGAGAGTACTCTCCAAGTTTCAATTTTTTTAAATAAGAAATAATGCATGACACTAACACCTGCTTCTAAATCACAAAGAGCGTTAAATATATTTGTTTTTCCAATTATGCAGGAGATGGTTGGTATACCTGGGTTCCCAAGCTTAGCAGGCAGCTTGTCATTACTGCTACAATCTTAGTTATTTTATTTTTTCTATTAAGAATATCTCGCATAAAAGTTTTATAAGTAGGAACTGGAATAGCATCAGTTAAAGGAATTTCTAAGCGAAGGCTTCATAGTGCCTTGGAAAAAGAATCATAAATAGCTTTATCCGGTTCAAATTAAACTCGATTATGATAAAGTATTTTCTTTTTGGTGGGTATTACCTTTTCTTTTACCTTTGCCACTGGTTCAACATTTTTTAGTTTTCCTTGTGGCTAATTTTTGCTTATCGGCATGTTATTCACGTGAGGTGATAACTTGCTCTTCCCGCTCCTTTCTGAGATCATATTCTTCCCTTTAATTGATTGTCTCAGTGTCCGAGTCATATAGTTTATGTTTATCTCCTGCCTCTTCTTCTTCTCTAGTCTTGGAAGCTTCATGTTCCCTTTTCTGAGCTTCATAATCGATGTCATCTTGAGGATCCACTAGGTGCTCTTCTTCTTGACTCATCTCTCGAGTCTCTTGTGCCTTGAGGGCTTGTTCTTCTTGATACCAAGGTGGCCCTTGTGGTTCCTGCGTTTTTGTACCACGTCTAGTGACAATGTTAGTAGAAACAGTATTGAAATTTCCTTGGCTCAAGATCAAAGTTTGGGTTTCGATTATTTGATCACATTGAGTTTTAGCCATACTCATATATCTATATAAATGTTTTGTAGCATGACCCAAGTCATCAAAGACTTCTGTTAGGTCTCTTATATTCTTTTCTTGTGTCATAAGACGTTTGTAATTTTTCTCACGAAACTGATTTTATTGATATCTAAACTTTTGCATGACAAGATTTATATCATCTTCCATTACATAAGCTTGACGAATATCAACTTTATTTTATTTAACAAGTTCCGAGGCTATACGTTTTTCTTCCATGGACTTTTTGACTTCAGGTATAAGATCTAGTGGTATGTGGATCATACTTTTTCGTGGTTCAACATCCTCAACTAGATTGTATTGTTCATCATTAAAGGATCTTACCTTGAAAAGATTTACATATTCCGGTGTTGTGGTATTGCCGACGAGTACACCATGGAGGGGTCCTTACAGTGCGTGTTTAGAGAGATGGGGGAAGGCGGATGGTTGACGGGTACGAGGTAACACAACTTACCCAGGTTCAGATCCCACAACAGTGGCGGAATCCTACTCCTGCTATAAATCACTATAATGGCAATACGCCGAGCTCCATGGATTGGTTCGCTGTGCGAGGTTATGTGAAGTTGTGCCCTAAAGGCTCCCATAGGCCCGACTTATATAGTCGCCAGGTCCTAGGGTTACAGGGAAAAGTCCTAGCCGGACAGGTTACAGAGTCCTACACTGTCTATTACTAGTCTAGCGTGTCTTGTACTCCAAGGCTCCGGGTACGCTGGTGACTCCACCGTAGCCTTCCTTTATCTGGCATGGGACTCCCTTCTAGATCCATCTAACTGGGCCGCCCAGCAGGCCATGGGCCATGCTGCCAACTGTGGGCCACCGGGTTATCCAGATAAGAGACATGCTATGATGATACCCATATAGCATATCCCCAACAATAGCTCCCGGAAAACTCCGAGATCTTGCGCCGTCTTGCCTCTTCACGTGGAATGCTCCGTCTAGATGGATGTCGGCAAATCGTCGAGCAATATCTTGTAGTCCTCCCAAAGAACCCTACAAGGTTTTCTCCGTCTTCAGCTTGTAAGTCAGAGAATTGTTGAATCTTCCATCGTACTCTTCCGCAGCCGGACTGGATCCGTCCATGTCGGAATCTTCTGATGTGACGGCTCATCTGCCTATGTCAGCTAGGGCGACGTAGACGTAGTTCAGCGACGCCTCGTAATTCACACATGCATAGAATGCAATAATGTTTATTTTTCCCGCGCGAGCGATACAAACCGTTGGCGGCGACGGTTGGGACGTGGCAAAATTTCCATGCACGTCCGCACACACGTCGTCTACGCGGCAACCGTCTGATCAGGCTGCACGAATCTTGATGCTGGAGATCATAAATAGTAACTGCGGTGGAATTTTTACTTTTCACCTCATTCTCTCCTTGCATCATCCTCTTCCTCCAGCGAGCGCCCCCTCGAGCTCTCCACGCAACCTTGCGAAAAACCTAACTCCCAATCTCGCCAGTCACCTCCAAACACACGTAATGGCCAGCAGTAGCTCTACTCCCTCGATGGCGGCGTCAGGCGAAGCCGCGACGAAGCCGGCGAGCTCCATCGTCATGCCCCAGAGGGCCTGGTCATCCCCGTGTCTGCGGTGGTCGAGACCACCGGCAGCGACCACAATCCAGCGGCGCTGGAGCCGCTGGAGGAGGAGCTTGACTCCCACAAAGGCGATTGGCGCGGTTCGGACATCATGGACCACGACATCAAGGAGCTGATCGCCGAAGGCTACCTCCCCACGACGGAGGGGCTTGCCTGGCAGGCGGCACCGGCCGGCGAGGTCACACCTTCTCCCCAATCCGGAGAAAAGGTGTACCTCAAAGCACAATTGGTACGCGGCGTCTCCCTGCCTATCTCTAACTTCCTCCTTGCCGTCTTGAACCACTACCGAGTACAACCCCAAAACCTTTCTCCCAATAGTATCCTAGCGCTTAGCAATTACACGGCGCTTTGTGAGGGTTACCTAGGGATTAAGCCTAGGCTAGATCTCTTTGTGTATTTCTTCACCGTCAAGCGCGAAGCCGGAGCTAGCAAGGATGAACTTAGAAATTGTGGCACCATTAGCTTCAAGATCCGTCCTGGCCAGCGGTTCCCCGACATCGTCGGCCACAAGTCCTGCAAGAACTGGCAGCGTACTTACTTCTACGGCCCAGATATCCCTTTGGCCGGCCGAGAAGTAACGTACCCAGACTTCGTCGATGGAGCCACCACCGAAACTTCGACATGGAGATCCCAGGCCTCCCTTCCCTCCGACATCAAAGCCTCCCACGCTATAAGGCGGATAGAGTGGTTCGTAGAGACGGGTTTGACCGGCTTTGTCAACACCCAGATTTTTAATCCCAGATGCCTGTTATGCCATACATCGCAATCCCAGGATTACCATTTTTGCGAGACATAACAGAATTGGATACCATAGTACATCATCCATTACAAACCGTACATAAGTTCTTACACAAATAGGGATCTCATGATCCAGTTCTTAATACAACATCAAGCAGCGGAATACGTAATAACAACGATAGCATAGGCGAAGCTCCATCTTCGGGAGCACAAGCAATGCTGACGATGGGAGATGATCCTAGTTGTCGTAACCTTCCTGGGGTCCATCCTCCAGGTACTCCTCTTCATAGTCTGGCCATGGGAATAGCCAGGGACAAAGCCATGAGTACTCTTTAAGTACTTGCAAACTACAACTAACAAGTGAAAGGGGTTTTTGATAATAGGACACTAGGCTCTAGGGTTATTTTGCAAAAGCCAGATTTATCTCTACTAAGTTTAGAAGTAATGAATGCTAGTCAAAATTTTATAACTCCTAAGTGGGAACTTGTATTTCATATCACAACCCTGTTGTGGTCAAGTCAAAGTCTTAATTCATTTCACAAGTCATTTTGAAAAGTCTGACGGGGGAACAGTATGGCCACTCCAACTGTCCTTAACCACGGACGCGACTATTCGAATAGTTTGACACTCTGCAGAGATTGTACACTTTCACCACAACATTCGATACATCCGTCAGGAACAAATCCTGAATTCACCATACTCAGTATGCGGATAATCAATCCTAACCTTTCAATTACACGCCCTAGTATAAGCACCTCTCCTGTGAGTTTGGCCTCCCAACCATAACCAACTGTCATCTTGGGTACTGCACAGGTGGACAATCTTCACAAGGTAGCCTCAGCTCAGACCTTGGCCGTGAGGGAACTAATACTAAGGTATATAAGTTTCCAGTCAAGCCCTACCCAATCTTCGGGTATTGTGGTTGTACGATAAAATTGGAATGGTATCGCATCCAGACAACCATCAGTTTTATAAAGGGCTAAGGCTCATGCCTCAACATTTTCATCACCAAAATCATCAGGTGTTCGGAAACACATGTCCAAAACATTTCAATAGAATGATCCATCATTCTAAGGTTTTCATAACCATTTTTCCACCAAGTATTCCCATCTAAAGTTGATCAAGTTTTATGCTTAGCACTAGCATCTATAAGTGGGGGTAAGCACTAATGAGGGGTGGTAAACCAGTGGAGTTCTAACTAGGTTTAATCTCATGCCTTAAGATGACATCAAGATTATCTAGCTTAGGCCAAGTTTAATGCTCTTTATGCAACCTTCACATATCTTTCTAGTATCTACCATTCTCTTAAGTAAACTCTAAGTAAGAGCTTTGATAACGAAATAAAGTAAGAAGCTTGTAAGTAAAACTAGGATTGGTTTATCAAGTGGAGATGATCATATATGCTTAAGGCATATAATTGGCATGGTAACAAGCAAGTATTAGCTTGCATTAGTAGGGTATCTTGCAAGTGTTAGCTTTCACATTCAACTGTTAGTATTAGGCTTGATTGCAAGTGTTAGCTTGCAAGGTTAATAGCTTGCCTTGAGCAGAGCAGTGGTTGAAGTTCTCTTCGGCTTCTTCTTCTTCTTCTTCTTCTTCTTCTTCTTCTTCTTCGTAGAATCCTCCTTCCTCCTCGTATCCTTGTTCGGTACTAGCGTCTATAAATAAATACGATGTACACAATCACCAAACAATACTTAACTACTTGCAATCATCACACACAAGAGTCCTATAGATGATCTAACATCATCACTAACATTACAAGATTAAAGCTTGGTTTAATTCCTTTTTATTTTTAGAAAAGTAATTTCTACTCATTGAAAAACTACTTAAGATTTAATATTCTCCAAACCAAATATGGGATCATGTTGACACATGTCATCACCACATATTGTAGTCCATGGGAATGTGATTTACAGTGGTGTCACAATTTAATAAGGTTTTACCCTTTTATTTTAATTAAATAAAGTGACTAGAAATGCCTATGGGGCATTCTTTTATTACTTGAACATTATTTCTGCAAGTAAACCTATATATTTTTATATATTATGAAAGGTATGGTTAAATGTGATTTTTGAGTGTTGGAATCAACTCAAAAGCTATTATAGTTCAAATTTGAAAAATGTTTGAATGCAGAAAAGCTTCTGCCTTGTTATTTTTACCATAGGTGATCTATAGATCCAAATGACTTGAATCCAACGGGCTTGGATTCAGCATTTCCAGACCTTTCTAACAAAATTGATTTCATTAAATTTGGTGCACTGAATCAACCTGGGTTGATTTTTGAAATTGGGTACAGAAGTGGGTTTGAAATAAAATGGAAAAGGTTTAATTCAAATAATTGGGCTGCGCGGGAAACGATACTGGGCCGGCCTGCTAAGCGTAGCGCTTCCGCGGGCTGTTTAAGTGGTTGTCCCCACACGTCAGTGAGACAGGGGGGTGCGAAGCGGTATAGGGCGATGTGGGACGTTCGATCTGGTTCTAATCCAACGGCTGGGAGTCATCATCGACGCGGGGCAATGCCGGCGAGACAGAAACCTAGCGCGACCAGTGGGGGTTGCTAGGGGCTCACCGGGGTGCAGGCGAGGGTCGGCGAGGCGGGCGAACGACAAAGTCGATGACGGCAAACCTCCTGGTACCGGTGGATCCTCCTGGGGCGGCTCCAATCACTGGCTCCCTTCCTCTCCAGAGGCGGCGAGCTCCGGTGAAATTCCGGCGAAGTGTTGCTCGCCTTGCTCCGAGAACGGTGTGGCATGATCAGTGATGAGAGGGGAGTAGAATGGTGTGCTCAATTCGGCTGGGGGTGGCCTCTATTTATAGTCGAGCGAGGGGACCGACGGGGCGCACGGTGAGCTCGTCGGGGGCGATGGTACAGACGGCTATTGGCATGGGCGAAGGTAGGGGACGGTGCGCTGTTCCCTGGCGATGCTCAACGATACGGTGGCGAGACGTGGGGTGGTGCAGGTTGGTCTGGAACACGCGACGCTCTGCGCGACAGAGGCGGCGTCTTCAACGGCGAGTGGTGGCTGTGCGGCATGGGGCGGCGAACGAGGATGTCTGGCGGTCTCCTGGGTCGGCGGCGATCGTGTATGCACGCGGCGAGGGCGGCACGCGGTCTATGGGCTTCGGTCGAGGGTGGCGCTCTGGCGCATGCTCGGCATGGTTGCTGGCGAGCTGGGCACGGTCCGTGCGTGTGGTCCAGTGGCTGGCAACGTTCGAGCGATGGACATGGAGTGGCGGTGGACGGTGGGCTGCCTCCCAGACATGCATGCTGGCTAGGCTTGTTTCTCCTCCTAGCTTGCTGTCGACATGGGGGTGACAAGGTTGGCTTCGGCTGTTCACCATTGATGGTTTTGGCAAGCTCACAGTGGTGCTAGTGCTTGGTTAATCTTGCTAGATGATCTACTGAGCTGGTTGTGAGCTAGATAGGGAACCAGTTAGGCAAGAATCACTGCTCACAATAGTGTTTGGATTTTGTTTGATTTATGTCTGCCAAGTGTTTGATGAAATGGCCGCATGAATTCAAGTTTTGAATTTTAAAAAGATTTTTGGTGGGTGTGCTAGATTGGTGCTGGTGAGTCTGCAGATGCTTGGGTTTTGAAAGTTGAGCTTGTTTGAGTGGTTTTTGAAAAAGTGGGATCTTCCCATATGATAAAGATTCAATTTTGAATTGTCATTTAAACTATGCATTTGAAAGTTTCTGGATGATCACAAAGTGGGCCTTGATACTTTGTTATGATTACAATCAAGGGGTGAAAAGATCCAGAAAGGTTTCTGTTAGGTTCTGAAAGTTTGAGACAGCCAAAGTAGGCATGGGAGTTAAATTGGTCAAAATGACCATTCCTTTATTTTATTTGTTTTGCTTTACTTGTCTTTGGGAAAAGTGTGGGAAATGTTTTAGATGATGTTTATTTCACCTAAGAAACATTTTACAAGCAAATAAACACACAAACAAGGTGGTTTAAAAGAATTTCAAATTAAATGCATACACATATGCATGCTTTCATAATTTTATTTAGAAAAGTTTTTGTTAACCCTAACTTTGATGATTAGAGTTTGATGATTTAAGTTTAGTATTTTTGGGATGTTACAGGCTTGGACCTAGCCATGTGCTGGTTCATCAGGCGAATCCAGCCTCTGCAGCACCGCTCGAAGCTGATGCACGAGTATACCAGCGATAGAAGGGATAGCCTCTGCATCTCCATGGAAAATTTCTCGAGCGACTCCGTCAAGCTCCGCCTCAAGGACATAGTCAAGGTGAAGGACAAGAAGCGTGGATTCACCATCACCTACGACATGTTCGTTGATAGCAAGTGCCCAAAGGTAACTGTTTACTTTCCGTGTATAACATATACTCCAGTTCTTCCGTCTAGCCATTATTATCTCATCTAACATGGTGGTTCTTCACCTTAAAGCTTAGCGACATAGATGAGGACAGCATGGCTCCTCAAATCTATGATCCAAAGATGAAGGAAGTCACTGTCGTGTCCGACGACGATGCTCCATTGGCGCGAAAGCGGAAGAGCTCCACCTCTGACGCTGCCGACGGAGGCAAGAAGAAGACGGAGGGTGGAGCCTCCAAAAAGACTACCGCCGCCCTGGAGGCGGAGAAAACAAATACTATCGAGATCCCCTTTTCCAAAGCACCCCCTCTTGTGTAAGCTTCTTTCTCTCCGACATCGTCCATTTATCTGTCTTGTTCCTGTACTTACGCATTTTGCATGTTTCAGGAAGAAAGCCACGACCAGCCTGAAGAGGACCTCCAAAACATTGGGGGCTTCTAGAACCATCAAGGACATGCTGCATCGCGACGCATCTCCTGCCATCGCCCCTGTCACTCCCAACGTCAAGCCCTCCTCCACTCTGATAAGCTCACAAGCTAAGGAAGCATCTGGCCCTTCCGCCATGGAAGTGGACTCAGGTGCCTCTACCGAGATTGCTGTCATCGGCGAGCAGGCGACGCAGGAGAGTGCCGCACACCCAATGGCTGAAGCTCCGGCTAAGGATGCCATCGCTGGCGGTAATGAGGTGGTGGAAGCTGGTACTTCTTCTGTAGGCGACGCCACCACACCCAAAAAACCATAGAGTATCCAAAGATAGTCTATCTGGTACTTACACTGGGTATCACTGCTCTAGTTCCTGGTGCGGCGCCGACATCTCCGACGTGCGGTCTAGAGGAGCTTCTTCGGCAAGCAGAGATCTTGCAAGGAAACAGCGCATCCTTCGGCAAGCTGCTGGCTGAGAGTGCTACCAACCTCAAGATCATTGCACTTGTAAGTTTTATTTGCCTTTTGCATTTCATATGAGTATCCCACTGTAGCCCCCGAGGATTTAGAAGGAAAACCATAGGTATTTGCGTCTAGATGCTCTAAGAGTGACTAAGCTAGAAAACTTCTCACTGTAGCCCCCAAGCAGATAGGTGGAATGAAATATTCCGACTAGATTCTTTAAGAGTAGCATACGCAGTGTGTATACATTTCAATACTATAGTCCCCAAGCCTCTAGTTGTAACTGAATTAGCTCCGACTAGATGCTTAAAGAAAAGCTAAGCATACATCCGAGTTAAAAACTTTATACTGTAGCCCCCAAGCTTCTAATCGAGAACTGAATTAGTTCCGACTAGATGCTTAAAGAAAGACTACGCATATTGCTTAAGTTAAAAACTCTCGCTGTAGCCCCCGGGCATCTAGGTGGAAATTTTCCGGCTAGATGCTCCAAGTAGACCAAACAACATTTAATTTTTCCTTTTTCCATAGAACAAGAATGCTCGGAGGGGCATGGCCAACGACAAGTACCAGAAGATGCGTGCGGACCTGGAAGCCGAAAAGGGTAAAACTGCCTTGTTAAAGAAACAGATCATCAAGAGCAAGCGTATGTTTTTCCTTTCTTTTTCGTATTCCGACTTGAACTTGTGTATTCTCGGAGTACTCACTGTGTACTTTGCTTTCTCCGACTTGGAGAAACCATTGACAAGGCTAAGGACATTGTCGAGCAATCCAAGCACATTCAAGAGCTGGATAGCGAGAACAAGATCCTTAAGCAGGAGAGGAAGGACATGCTGAAGATGCATGAGGAGTCAATGAAAGTCCTGCAGGACTCCGCCACCGAGGAGATGAACCGCTTGAAGGAGGAGATCTTGATCTTAAGAGATTAGAAGAAAGCTGCCGATGAGCAGAATCAACGCCATCATGAGGCGCACAAGCTCCTCCAACAAGAACGGGACTCCTTGGCGGATACCCTCTGGCAAGCTGAGGCTAGCATCTTCAGTAATTGATTCTCCGTCTTGGATTTCTGTAGTTTAGATACTCTGAATTTTTAAACTCATGTGCTCCTTGTCGGAATTTGCAGCTCCTATGGGTTTAACCCGATCACCTCCTCCGGCAAAGGAATGCATGGTTATTGTCGGCAACTTCATCAACACCGCCATCGCGCAAGCCAAAGAGATTGCCAAGCCCCTCCAGATCAACATCAAGGCATCGGACTCTATGGCGAAGTTCTCGGAGATCCTGCGCCGAGCCCCCGAGCATATCACAAGCTGGAAAGCTTCATGTGCATGGGCCGGTGCAAGGATGGCGCTGTCGATGGTAAAGGCACACTACGAAGATGCCGACATTGACATGGTAACCTCTGGCATTCCCGACGTGGATGACGATGGCAAGGAGATAAACCATGAGTCCATCTGGTCGTCACTCGCGGGTTATGACACCAGAGTTGCCGAGTTAGTCGATGTCAACGTCTTCGTGTTGATGAATACCATCGATGGCGGCAACCAAAGCTCCTCCGAGTCTCTTCACACTGCCGACTTCGAGGGTGATTCTCCTGCTGCCGATGACGCTGCTTCCAAGTCGCCTGCGCCAAAGGAATGAAAAACAACTTGTAATATTTGTTTCATCTTTGATACGTATGCAGAAAAAAACTATGTATTAACTTAAGGCGGAAAAAAATGATGTATGTCCTGCTACTTAAGAACCAGTTTCCAGCATGTATATATTTTTTAAGCAAGTGCTGACTTATCCATTACTTTTGTTCTTATGCTTGAATTTTCGTGAGTCGGAAGACTCGTTGTCGGAACCATGCGCTCAGACGATGATGCCCAATGGCACCGTCAATAACCTAAGCACAAAATCGCCGACAATAAGTGCCAAAATTCACTACTCCAGAATCCACATAAAAATGACAAAGAACGTGTAGACTAGAAAACTTAAGCTAACGCCCGTAGGCGGAATTTTCACGTGCAATCGCAAAGCTTGTGCATAAAAGTTTTATATGATAAAAAAATGAACACTAAAGGAGGTAAAAGACTCAGAAATATGAGTGAACCAGAGAGCTTTATTTCATTGATCATATAAGAGGTACACAATTAGATAAAAATGCTAAGTGTAAAAAGGACGTAGCTGTGCTATGTTCCATGGCCGATCAAGCTCCGGGTAGTCATCATCCGGGTCACGTCGCTTACGCTTATGATCCTCGTTGGGTCTATCCTTCAGTTCACGATTGTCAACGAGGTAGTAAGACCCATTGAGTAGCGCCTTGCTTATGATGAACGGTCCTTCCCATGGCGGGGATAATTTGTGCGACTTCTTCTGCTTAAGTCGGAGCACCAAATCCCCCTCTTTAAACGAGCGATGCCGAACACGGTGATTATGGTAGCTGCGTAGCTTCTGCTGGTAGATGGCGGATCTTTGGCATGCCAAAATGCGCTCCTCCTCGAGAAGGTCCACATCTAGGCGTCTGGATTCTTCAACGTCATCTTCGTCGTAGGCGGAGACTCTTGGTTCATCGTGAAGTATGTCAGAAGGTAGGATGGCTTCTGCTCCATATACCATGAAGTAAGGGGTGTAGCCAGTGGATCTGTGGGGTGTAGTTCGTAAACTCCACAACACAGATGGTAATTCTTTCGCCCAGGCTCTAGCTGCTCTATGTAGCGGTGCCTCAAGACGTGGCTTGATTCCTTGCAGAATTAATCCATTGGCTCGCTCGACCTGGCCGTTGGATTGTGGATGCGCCACAGATGCAAGGTCAAGTCGGATGCCCTTCTCCCAACAATAAGCCTCCACTTCTCCGAGTGACAAGTTGCTGCCGTTGTCGGTGATAATGCTATGTGGGAGACCAAATCTCACCACTAGATCCCGGACAAACCTGAGGGCAGTTGCCCCATCAAGCTTTCTAATGGGTTTAGCTTCTATCCATTTAGTGAATTTATCAACTGCTACTACCAGATGCGTAAACCCACATGGTGCCATTTGTAACGGTCCCACCATGTCTAGCCCCCAGACTGCAAACGGCCAAGTTATTGGTATTATTCGTAATTCTTCAGCAGGAACATGTGGTTATCGGGCATAATACTAGCATCCCATGCATGTATCAACCAGCTTGTCAGCGTCCGCTTCGCGGTCAGCCAGTAGAATCCTTGACGGAAGGCTTTCGCGACCAACGATCGAGGAGCGGCGTGATACCCACAATCTCCAAGATGGATTTCGCGTATGATTTCAATACCTTCTAGCTGGGAAACACAGTTAAGGTATACACCAGTAGTGCTCCTTTTGTAGAGTTATCCATTGATTATGGTATAACCCTTTGCTCGTCGTACTATTTGCCATCTTTCGACCTCGTCGTCAGGCAAAGTTCCGTGTTCGAGATATTCCACGAACGGTTTTGTCCAAGCCGGAGGGACCTTTGCCACCATGTGGACGAAAGAGTCAGCTCTATCCGGGTTGTCGATGTCGAATCCCTTCACGGATGGTGTTCGTAGATGCTCTAGGAAAACTCCTAGCGGAATTTGTTTGCGCCCTGATCCAAGCTTAGATAGCAGATCAGCCGCCTCATTTTGCTCCCTAGGTACATACTTGACTTCGTAGCCCAAGAAGCTCTTGGCTATCTCGTCCACTTCGTCTCGATATGCCGCCATCATAGGGTCCCGCGCATTCCAGGTGCCAGCCACCTGCTAGGCAACCAAGTCGGAATCTCCACAGCAAACTATGCGCTTGATGCCAATATCCTTGGCTACGCGTAATCCGTGAATGAGTGCTTCATACTCTGCCATGTTGTTCGTAGCCTCGAAGTGGATTTGCAGAATGTAGTGTAGCTTGTCGCCAGTTGGTGACTGTGGCAATACACCAGCCCCCGAGCCGTTGAGCAGCTTTGATCCGTCAAAGTGCATCACCCAGTACTCTGGTTCCGACAACGGAGTAGCATCTGGCATCTCCGTCCAATCTGTGATAAAATCCACCAAGGCTTGTGACTTGATAGCGTCGCGTCTCTTGTAGGTGATCTCGAAGGCGGAAAGTTCAATGCCCCACTTCACGACCCTTCCTGTGGTGTCGCTGTTGTTGATAATGTCAGACAGTGGAGTCTTGCTCACCACTGTGATTGGGTGCTCCTGAAAGTAATGACTTAGCTTCCGAGAAGCAATGAATACTCCATAAGCTATCTTCTGGTAGTGCGGGTAACGTTGCTTGGACTCCATTAAGACCTCGCTCACATAGTAAACTGGTCGTTTAACTCCATGCTTATAGCCTAGTTCCTTCCGCTCTACCACGACGATGATGCTGATTACCCGGTTGGTTGCCGCCATGTAGATTAACAGGGGCTCTCCAGGCTCGAGTGCTGCAAGGATGGGCGCTGAGGAAAGAATCTCCTTGAGCTGCTTCAATGCTGCATCTGCTTCGTCCGTCCACGTGAATTTGTCCGCCTTCTTCAGCAACTTGTACAATGACAGAGCCTTCTCTCCAAGTTGGTTGACGAACCGACTAACTACTGCAACACAACCTGTTAGTCGTTGAATGTCCTTTAGGCATGTCGGACGGTTTATGTTTAAGATGGCCTTGATTTTCTCTGGGTTGACCTCGATTACATGCTGGGAAAAATGAAGCCCAACAATTTGCCGGCTGGAACCCCGAAGACGCACTTCTTAGGGTTAAGCATCATGTTGTATTTCCGGAGATTATCAAAGGTTTCTTGTAAGTCGGAGATTAAGTCATTTGACTTTTTAGACATCACCGCGATATCGTCCATATAGGCGTGAATGTTCCGACCAATTTGGTCGTGAAGGCAATGTTGCATTGTCCGCTGGTACGTAGCACCTGCGTTTTTCAGCCCAAAGGGCATCATAACATAGCAAAACGTGTCGTATGGGGTAGTGAACGAAGTGGCCAATTGGTCCGACTTCCTCATCTTGATCTGGTGGTATCCTGAGTATGCATAGATAAAACACAAAAGTTCCGAGCCAGCCGTCGAGTCAATGACTTGGTCAATGAGAGGCAAAGCAAACAGATCTTTGGGGCATGCTTTGTTCAAGCCGGTGTAATCAACGCACATTCTTAATTCTTCTGTTCCCTTTTTGGGGACAAGTACAGGATGGGCCACCCATCGGGTGTGAAGGACTTCTCGGATAAATCTAGCCTTAAGTAACCTAGCTATCTCTTTGCCAACGGCGCGTCTCTTCTCGTCTCCGAAGCGTCATAGAGGTTGTTTCACTGGTTTGCATTTTGGATCAATGTTTAAGCTGTGCTCGGAAAGTTCCCTAGGTACACCTTTCATGTCGGCAAGTTGCCAGGCAAAGATGTCCCTATTCTCACGGAGGAACTCGATGAGCGCGCTTTCCTATTTGGGATCCAGGTTCGTCCCAATGGCGGTGGTCTTGGAGGCATCGCCTACCACAAGTTCCACCGGCTTGGTTTCGATGGCGGCCTTGAATGCAGGAGCGGAGTCGGAGATCTGCTTCTTCGACGCGGGCATCTCTGAGTCATCGACCTTGCTTTGGATCTCTTTGAATTCTTCACTGTAGAGGACAGCTTCCGCGAAGGCTGCTTCATTAATCTCGCAGTCCCTTGCCTTGGTAAAGCTTCCAGATATGATGATGACACCGTTTGGTCCGGGTATCTTGAGTTTGTTGTAGACGAAGCATGGCTTGGCCATGAACGTGCGGAATATGTCACAGCCGAATATGACGTGGTACACGCTCTTGAAGGGGACCACCTCAAAGGTCATGCGCTCTTGGCGGTAATTATTAACATCGCCAAAGGCAACCTGAAGTGTGATGAACCCAAGGGACCGAGCCTCCCGACCAGGAACTACGCCGTTTAAGATGGTGTTGGTCCGCCTTAGGTTTGCCTCAATCAAATTCATCTTCTGCAATGTATCCAGGTACATGATGTTGATGCTGCTTCCACTATCCACCATACACTTGGTGAACTCAATGCCGTCAATCAAGGGGTTGATGACCATGGCGTATTGGTTCTCCGTAGGAATAAGGTCTGGGTGATTCGTCCTGTCCCAAGTAATTGGAACCTCCGACCAGCGCATGTACTGGGGAACTGGGGGTAGAGTAGCCATCAGGATCCTTAAAGAGGTCTTTTGTTGTCGGACGGTGGGGGTGCCAAGGAAAGTGTGGTAGACTGGCACCTTCTTCACGAAGGGGTTCTTGCCCTTGTCGTCGCTCTTGGCGGCGTGCTTGGGGTCAACATCCTCGTCCATGTCACTTGAATCCTTGGACTCCTCCTCCTTCTTTTTCCCCTTGCCCTTGCCTCGCGGTCTGTTCTTCCGACTTCGCTTGTAGCCGGACTCTGGGTCTTCCTTGAGGTCGTTGACGAACTTGCAGTGTCGATTGGTATGGGTGGCCTTGCCATTGGCATCGAGGTGTACGAGGCATGGCATATCGCGGTACTCTTCGTAGGTTTGGGGAACGCGGAGCGGTGCTGTGGTAGTTTCACTTCCTCGTTGCTGCCCACGACCAGCTCCCCGTCCTCGGCCACGTTGTCCACCATCACCTCTTCCTGCAAAGGTCATGGCGACCATGTTGGGAGATTTCTTATCTTCTGGAGCGGTTTTCCTCTTTGTGCTGCTGTTCCTCCGAGCTTGAGTTGGAACGGCCGTTGCCGGCAAAGAGTCGCGAGCATCATCGTCGGCAGCTGCGAACTCACTAGCCAACTGAATCATCTGGTTCAAGTCAAGCTGGTGATTGTCCTACAAGCGCTTAAGCTTATGTCGGAGCAACGTGCCCCTTTCCAACCCATCAATGAAGGCGGTCGTGGCGGTCTGAGCATGCACTCCTGCGCAGGAATTCTTCATATCCAGCCAGCAGGAGAGGTAGGCGCGAGATGTCTCGTCTTTCTATTGCACGCACCACTGTAGATCGCCAACAGTGCAGGGACGTTTGTATGTACCCTCTAAGTTCTTGGTGAACGCTTCTTGCATGTCCAACCAATTGCAGATGGATTTATCCGGCAAGTCATCAATCCATTGACGGGCCGTGCCCGCCAACATCAAAGGGAGGTACTTGACGGCAACATTGGGGTTACCTCCGGCAATCTCCACCGCATTGCCGTAGTCCTACAACCATGTGGCTGTCTTGGCGGTGTCGTCATAGGGCTTGATGGTCTTGTCAATCCGGAAACCTTTGGGGTAAGTTGCGGACCGTATCGCAGGTCCAAAGCAACGTGGTCCCAGGTATGGTCCTTCCCGGGCCTCGTGGATCTTATCGATCCGCGAACGTGCGTCGTACGGCTCCGGGTTCTTCTTCTTCTTGTCAACAGGGGATGGGCTGCGTGAACGAGGCGGCCCCCTCCGCCATGGTGACTGCTAGGTGGCGACGGTGGCGGAGGTGGTGGTGGGTTAGCCTTCTTGCTATTACCCTCCTGCGACACCTCACGCTTGTCTCGATTGCTTGCCGGACACGGAGGGTCATGGCGCGACCTACTCTTGTGTCCCTGGTTGCGCTCTCCGTCATGACGGGTCTGCTCCGTGTTGTCGCGGATGACGATGTCGCACTTCCTTGGCGGGGGCATATCCATACGATGGTGAGCCTTTGGGTCTTCACGATGTCGGGGGGATCGAGGCGGTGGCGATGGGCGACGAGGTCAGGCCTTTTCTTCGTGGTCGGAGGATATGGGGATAGCATCCTTCCTGTTGCGCGCATCCCTCCGTCTTCGTTCTGATGAAACCGTCTACGACCCGACATCAAGAGGAGATCTGTCCCTTGGCGGCTTATGCTGGCTAGACTGGCAAAACGCTGGGTCAGACTCAAGCCTCTGATGGTGGCCTTTTCCTGCTGTTTTACCGCCTTGGCCACTAGGTCATAGACCTGTTCCACTGCCTCGGGCGATCTATCCTGCTCCAGAAGGGTCTTGGCGACGGCGAGGTTGATGAGTGGAGTGGGCATCACCTGTTTCCCTTCACTGTCAATGTATGGCTTGGCCTGTGCCGGCTTCGAGGGAGCCCATCCTAGGTTTCGCCATACACCAGGATCTTTGATGACGCGAGCCGGAGCTTTCTTGGCCTTCTGCTGCTGCAGCAGAGTCTTGTACTCGACCTCCATTGCTCTAGCTTTCTCTATGGACTTCTACGCGTTGACCAGATCTCGATCTAGCTTAGCGCCTTGCTCCGCGATGGCCTGCGCTTCCTCCAGCAGCTGCTGGCGCTTCTCGCCAAGCTGAGTCACGTTCCGGATATGAGCTACGGTCAGTGGCTCAACGAGGAGATTGCCGTACATCACTCTATCAGCTGGAGTAACTTGGGCAGCATCAGACGTAGATGCCGGAGGCGGCAAGTTTGCGCTGTTGTTGTTGCTCGGGCCGATGCCGAGTTCCTGCGGCTACTGCACTGGGTTAGGAGGAGGAGGCATGACCTTTGCATGATCATCGTCAACAGCAATAAGTGGCCCCTTCCCCTTTTCCAGTGTTGTAGGCAGAGCTCGTCCGGGCTGATCTTCATCCATCGTCGTCCCAATGGTGATGAACACCTCTCGAGACGTGACGGCATTGTTGGCTTGCTCGTCGCATGTGTACTCCTCCTCCATCTCCTGCATGGCGGAGTCTAGCTCCTCTGGACTGAAATCTATCTCCTCTGAGTCTGCACTAAAGTCGGCATATAGTGCGTCAATCACAGAGTCGGAGGGTGCCAGGACTTCCTCGATGACGGGGGGTGGAGGTGCAACAGCAGCGACGGCGACTAGAGGTGGTGGTGAAGTTGCGGCGATGGTGGCCGGAGGTGGTGGTGGTGGCTGAGTTGGAGGGGCTCCGTCAATGAGCGCAAGCGCTGTCTGAGCTGCCTCTTCAGCCTCCGCGTAGTTGTTGACGGTGTTCACCATGCCTTCGAAGGTAAGGCGTCCTGACGCCTGCTGCCGTCTTAGAGAATGCCGGAGAAGCGTGCCATGGTCCAGTCCTTCCACAAAGTGATATATGGCATCATCATTGGGGTAGTGGGCCAGATCGGCTCATATACGGAGCCACCTGGCCAGGTAATCGCGGGGGTTTTCGCCCTCTCTCTGAACGCAACGCGCCAGATCGAAGATGGTAACCACGCCGACGAACTTGGATCTCTGCTGTCCAGACGCACGGGTGAAGCCGGCAGACTTGCAGCGATCTTCCACCGTTATATCCTGCACAAGGGCGGTTTGGGTGGGCCTTGAATTTTTCCGATCTTTGCCGTCAAACTCCGAAGAAAGATCCGACATTGATCCTTCCGCAAACATATCTTGCCCGTAGGCAGTCCGTGCGGGTCTTGATGTTCCTCCGACTCCCAGGGAACTAGTGCCCGAGTCGGTTTCGCCAATGAAGAGGTGGATGTCTCCGATAGGAACGATCGAACACCGCGTAGGATTCGTCTTCGTCGGGATCCAGAACTCGTCGGGAGAGACGATCGGAACGTTGCCGGAGAAGAGAACGCGACCGATGGCTACGGTTTTGCCGATTCCCGCAAAGATCTTGGTCCTCGCCCACTGAAGAGCCTGAAGCGCCTCTTGCCCCACGGTGGGCGCCAACTGTCGTGGTATTGCTGACGAGTACGCCATGGAGGGGTCCTCACAGTGCGTGTTTAGAGACATGGGGGAAGGCAGACGGTTGACGGGTACAAGGTAACACAGCTTACCCAGGTTCAGATCCCACAATGGTGGCGGAATCCTACTCCTGCTATAAATCACTATAATGGCAATACGCCGAGTTACATGGATTGGTTCGCAGTGCGAGGTTATGTGAAGTTGTGCCCTAAAGGCTCCCATAGGCCCGACTTATATAGTCGCTAGGTCCTAGGGTTACAGGGAAAAGTCCTAGCCGGACAGGTTACAGAGTCCTACACTGTCTATTACTAGCCTAGCGTGTCTTGTACTCCAAGGCTTCGGGTACGCTGGTGACTCCATCGTAGCCTTCCTTTATCCGGCATGGGCCTCCCTTCTGGATCCATCTAACTGGGCTTCCCAGCAGGCCATGGGCCATGCTACCAACTGTGGGCCACCCGGGTTATCCGGATAAGAGACATGCTATGAGGATACCCATATAGCATATCCCCAACATCCGGCAGTGTTAAGTTGCATATAGCTCCTCCTGCAGATAGATCAATCATTTATTTTGTTTCATCATTAAGCACATTGTAAAAATATTGAATAACTAAATTCTCGTGGAAACCATGATTTTGGACTTTCATAATCATTGCATAAAATCTATTCAATGCTTGATAAAAGTTTTGTCCAGCTGTTTGGAGAAAGTTTGTTACGCTATGTTTAATCTGCATGATTTTAGTGAATGAACAATATTTATGCATAAGCGGGTGCAATCTTCCCAAATTTTATAGTGTGATTAGGTAATGGTTGTAACCCAAGCACATTATCTTTCATGGACCAGCGAAAAAGTTTAAGGAGTACAAACTCTATTGGTAAACTTGCTAGTTTAAGAGTAACACAAAAGGTCATGGACCCTTGTTAAGTGGTCACTAGGATCTTCATCTTCTTTTCCTACAAAATCAATATCTTTCATCATATAAATTAGCTCAGGATATATTTCAAATTCCTGGCCTTCAAGTTCAGGAGAAAGAATAGGAATTTTCCTTAAGTGGCTAGATGGATTCCCATATTCTCCCAATGGTAGATCAGGTCCAGCCTCTTGGGTGATGGTGAAGTCTACCATCAATAGAATCAAACTGGTCACGTCTACAGTACGTGAGTTAGAAAATCTTTCAATAAACTTTAGGCGTCTCTCAATCGGAACACGATCAATATACGGGGTAGATAAGTTTTTCCTGATTGAGTGGTACATCTGTCTTCAATGGAGATCATGGATGGTGTCAACAACTACTTTCGTCAAGAAACAAGACTTAGCGCTTAGCTCCCCGTCAACGGTGTCCGGAAATATCTTGATGCCCTACAAGTGCACAGGTTTGTCAGAGAATGTTTTCACGGAAGTATTAATTCCAGTTTTTATATTGATCCCAAAATGGATCCTTGGCAAGTGCTTTTATGCAGCGTTTCTGTCGCACTCAAGGTGTCACCGGTCTTGAGTGAATTGACTACAATTGTTGGCGGTGGAAAGGTGTGAGTGAAACATAGAGGAAACTTGCGTAAGAAAGAAATAAGGATTAAATTGCATAAGAGTAAAGATGCGAAACGTGTTTGAAGATCCTGGAGATGAGAAGTTAGGTGTGGAGAGGAACAGTTCATGGTGATAGTGAAAGTGCCAAGTGGATAAAGTGGAATAATTGATAGTGATATTTATTATTCATAAGTGAGTAGGCAAGCAACCCATATACCGACTAGGAGTCCTCATGGCCAATTCTTCCTAGCCCATTCGTCTGCATGTTACCATGACAATGATAAGCACATTAATTAAGGTCTTTCGGCCGGATCAAGGCTTTAATCTTGATGGTTCCTTATTGTCCTCGAGTAGTTCTAGCTCCTCATTGATATCGGCCATGTCACTCGGGGGTCACCGATTCGCTAGCATACAAGTTCATACCTATGAGATCTTTATATCATGTTACCTGGGCCCTTAAATTAGATAACGAGCATTAGGCAAAAATAGATAATCATTCTCACTATTTAATAAACACTACAACAATCACAAATGGATGGATTTAAAGAAGGCACGACACATCTCACCAATCCCCTACATCTCCCATGCCTATGTGGATTTACTCAAACATGAGAGGAAGGAAAATCAAAGGCATAATTGTATTGCAAATGGGAATCATACAAATTTATCGTAGCAAACTACAATAGGAGTTGAATATCAAATCAAATACAAACCAAAGGTAGATCAAAGTATCAAACCCTAATCTTACAAGTGTCAATCTCTCTCTCTCTAAGCAACAATGGGGATGATGGTGTAGTGTGTGGTCGAGAGGTTGGAAATCGTTGAGGAATGAAGGGAGGTTCTTTTCCCCTTCCATATCTGATCTCCCCTCTCTGGATGAGTTTGCGGCGGCTATCTTCTCCCCTTCACGCAAGTTACTTGTATTGTTATAACAGAGCTGGCAGTGAGTAGTATGGATGGACGGTACATGCACATACCGACCGTACTGATGGTCGTTAAGCTCACTGAACGCCTCCAATGAAAGGGGGTCCAATTGGGGATTTACTTCTTTAGGTGCAATTAGCCCATAAATGCTATTGGATCTTTAATAAATGTTCATTATATGAAAACCATCACAAGAAACTAGGAATTGGCTAAGTGCGACATGAACATTAGTAGAAATAAGTAATCTTCAGGAATCTGGAAATAAACAAGAGGAAAATCAATAGTAAAAAGTGATGAAATTTGGAGCTATCAACTACATAGAATATATCTTGGTTATTGTGTTCGTGTAGTTAGAATTTTTTTGTTTTCTGCTGCGGAACCCAACAGTGGTATCAGAGCCGATCTATCGATAGACATGTCGTACAGATAGAACACATAGCAATATGTGGGCATTGATTCTGTAGTCGCGACCCTCTTTCGTGTACTTGTTATATCGCGGTAATGTTTGATGAAGCGGCCCCAACCAACATTATGCGGTGATTCGCGAGACTGGTCCACAAGTGTAAGTAGCTTTGGGGGGGAGGGTCTGTGTATCTATAGTAGTTGATATGAAATTTACATCGGAGGGGCCTAAAAATGGAGAGAACAGGCAATTGTTGAATCCATGTTGGGGCTCAATGTTCATAGGTGGTAAGGGGTTCTTCCATGAAATCCCTAAATCCATGTAAAACTTGCAAAGGATAAAGTAGAGGCATCTAACTTTATTTTGCAGGGGCGTGTGTCGTCACATTGTATTGGTAAGTTTATGAAATGTTTTACATTGGATCTCTCGATGGCGATCAAGGCGCTGCAACCATGTCATGGCACCATACTTCTGAAGTATTTTTTGCATCTTATTTTGCTACTGTATTAGATATATGACGGTAGCATAATAGGATGATGTCTCAAATAATTCCAATGAACCTATGACGATCGAGTGTCATACATATCTGCGTTCGCATATGGTGGGTGTAAGCCATGTTGCACTGCAATACACACAAGTTAGAGTTGGTGAGCCTACCATCTATAGACATGGACTCAGAACGCAACATACTGAAAGGTCGATCATCAGTCATATGAATGATGTGATTGACATTGTGAATATCTACCTTTGAAACTATATCGCCGGCCATGACGATCGAGGGTGGTGTAGCGAATTGGGATCATGTGATCACTGAACGAATAGAGGGATGTTCGTTTGAGTGGGAGTTCTCTTTGTTTTTAGTTTAGTGTAAATTAAAACTTGAACTCATATTTATGAACATGGTCTAAATACTTTGCAAATCCATTGTAGATGTCTCGCCCACCCATCTTCAACCTTACTTCATTCCTAGAGAAGGACAAGCTGGACAACTTCACCACCTAGCACTACAACCTAAGGATCCTCCTAGTCCCCTACAAGCTAACTTATGTCATCAAGGATGAACTACCTGCTAAACCTGCAACAACCAGCCCCCAGGATGAAAAGAATGCCTGGCAGTCCAAGGCGGATGATTTCTCCCTCATCTAGAGTGGAATGCTCTATGCCTTGCAGCCAGAGCTTCAAAAGCGTTTCGAGAAGATGAGTGCTTTTGAGATCCTTGAAGATATCAAGGCCATCTTTGATCCACAGGCTCAGTCTAAGAGGTATGAAGCTTCCGAACTCTTCTTCTTTGCCAAGATGGCAGAGCATAGCAGTGTGTGTGAGCACGTAGTCAATATATCTAGCTACATTCAATGCCTGAACGTCCTGGATTGCAAGATCCTAGACGAGCTTGTGATTGATAGGATGATGCACTCGTTGCCCCTATATATAAGGGCTTTGTGATGAACTACAATATGCAGGGTATGGTAAATACCCTAGCTGAGTTGTCGCCATGCTCAAAACTACTGAGGTTGAGATCAAGAAGGAGCACATGGTGCTGATGGTCAATAAGACCACCAACCCTAAGAAGGCGGGGCAGTAAGGGCTTGCCTAAGAAGGATGGAATTTTTTTGCCAACACCACTAAGGCTGCAAGGCCCGGTCCTAAGACCGGCGTCACATGCTTCTACTTCAAAGGGGACATGCACTGGAAGCGCAACTGCCCCCAGTACCTTGAGGACAAGAAGCCGACAAGTTTGCCACCAAATACAAAAGTATATTTGATATACAAGTTATATATGTATTCCTTACCAACGCTAGGAGTAACACCTAGGTATTTGATACCGGTTCTATTGCTCACATTTGTAACTCTCAGTAGGAGCTGTGGAGTAAGAGGTGCCTAGGAAAGGACGAGGTGACAATGCACGTGGCAATGACTCGAAGGTCGATGTGGTGGCCGTCGACACTCTACCTCTACGTCTACCGTCAGGATTAATTTTAATCTTGAATAAATGCTATTTTGTACCCGCAC
Organism: Avena sativa; assembly: GCA_916181665.1. Classification (NCBI taxonomy): domain Eukaryota; kingdom Viridiplantae; phylum Streptophyta; class Magnoliopsida; order Poales; family Poaceae; genus Avena; species Avena sativa. The sequence goes on along the minus strand of OV702299.1, from coordinate 80,298,580 downwards.
TAAATATGAATATTGTGAGTGGATCTTGCTTGTTACAAGATCATTATTCATTTAAATCAGGAACAAGTGGTTGTTCTATTTCAATGAATGATGTTTTCTATGTTCATACGACCATGTGTAATGGTTTATTCTTGTTGGATCTTGATAGCGATACTCACATCCATAATATTGATGCTAAGCATTGTAAACATGATGATAATAATACCATGTACCTATGGCATTGTCGTCTTGGTCATATTGGCATAAAGCGCATGAAGAAGATCCATTCTAATGGACTCCTGGAGTCATTGGATTTTGAATCCCTTGACACGTGTGAGCCTTTCCTCATGGGCAAGATGACTAGGACACCCTTCTCTTACACGATGGAGCGGGCGACAGACCTATTGGGAATCATACATACTGATGTGTGTGGACCAATGAGTGTCTCAACACGCGATGGTTATTGTTATTTTGTTACCTTTACTAAATATTTGAGTAGATATGGGTATATCTACTTAATAAAGCACAAATCTGAGACCTTTGAAAAGTTCAAGGAATTTTAGAAGGAATTAGAGAATCAACTAAACAAGAAAATCAAGCATCTTTGATCCGATTGGGGAGGCGAATATTTGAGTTTTGAGTTTGGCATGAACTTGAAGGACTGTGGTATTGTACAATAGCTTATGCTAGCTGGAACACCTCAGTGAAACGGTGTGTCGGAATGTCATAATCATACTCTATCAGATAGTGTGCGGTCCATGATGATTTTGACCGATTTGTCTGTATTGTTTTGGGGCTGTGCATTAGAAACTACCACTTTTATTCTAAACATAGCACCGTCCAAATCCATGGAGACAACACCATATGAAATGTGGCATGAAAACAAGACAAAGTTGTCGTTCTTGAAAGTTTGGGGATGTGAGGCTTACATTAAGAAACTATAGCCTAACAAACTCTAACCTAAAGCGGAAAAGTATCTTTGTAGGATACCCAAAGGAGACTATTGGGTATACCTTATACAAAAAAGGCGAGGGAAAAATGTTTGTCACGAAAAACAACACCTTTCTCGTGAAAGAGTTTCTTGCTAAAGGGGTTAGTGGAAGATATATTGAGCTTGATGAGGTCATTGATCCTTCTCTCCAAATACCGAGTAGCGCAACGAAAGCTATTATGGAACCGCCCTCCACAGTGGAAGTAGAATCAAGTGATAAAGATCGTGATGATAACATCGAAGCTCCTGCAGTTCGAAAGCCTACAAGAATACGTACCACTCCTGATTGGTATGGTAGTCTTGTGATTTCTGTCTTGTTAGATGTACAAGATGAACCTGCAAACTACAAAGAGGCTATGGAAAGTGCTAACTCTGAGAAATGGTTGGAATCCATGAAATCCGAAATAGGATCCATGTATGAAAACCAAGTTTGGACCTTGGTTGATCTTCTAGAAGGCCGCAAGGCCGTGGAAAATAAATGGATCTTTAAGAGAAATATAGATGCTGCTAGTAATGTGACCATCCATAAAGCTCGACTTGTCACAAAGGGTTTCCGACAAGTTTAAGGAATTGACTACACTGAGACCTTCTCTCCTGTAGCGATGCTAAAATCTGTCCGGATTTTACTAGCAATTGCTGCATATTTCGATTATGAGATATGGCAGATGGATGTCAAGACCATGTTCCTCAATGGAAACATTGATGAGAGTTCTATATGATGCATCCAGAAGGTTTTTTTATCGTAAGGATGCTGGAAAGGTATGCAAACTTCAGTGTTCCATTTATGGGTTGAAGCAAGCATCTCGAAGATGGAACCATCGTTTTGATCAAGTGATCAAGAGATTTGGATTTGTCTAAAATGAACAAGAGTTCTGTGTTTATAAGAAAGTGAGTGGGAGCTCAGTGGCATTCCTAGTTGTATATGTGGATGACATATTATTGATTGGAAATGATGTGGAACTTCTTGGGAGCATAAAGGAATATCTGATCAGTTAGTTTTCCATGAAGGGCTTAGGTGATGCAGCGTATATATTGGGCATCAAGATCTATAGAGATAGATCAAAATGCCTGATAGCATTAAGTCAGAGTACTTACCTTGAGAAGATATTGAATAGGTTCAATATGGATGAGACCAAATGAGGTTTCGTGCCTGTGATAAAAGGTAACCCATTGAGTGCGACCTAATGTCTAGCAACAACTAATGAAAGAGAGATGATGTCTAATGTCCCCTATGCATCAGCCATAGGCTCTATCATGTATGCTATGCTGAGTACTCGACCTGATGTGGCCCTGGCTCTTACTTGGACGAGCTGTTTTCAAAGTAATCCAGGAGTGGATCATTGGACAATTGTGAAAAATATCCTAAAATCAATAGAACTAAGGATATGTTCCTAGTCTATGGAGGGAGTGAAGAAGCTCTAAATTTAACTAGTTACGTGGATGTGAGCTTAGACATGGACCCTGGTGACTCGAATTCTCAAATGGGATATGAATTTTTGGTGAATGGTGGTGCGGTAAGCTGGAGAAGCGGGAAGCAACCAGTGGTGGCGCAATCTTCAATGGAGTCGAAATACATCGCAGCTAACACAACAGTGAATGAAGCTATTTGGCTAAGAAATTTCGTCATTTAACTGGGAGTTGTTCCAAATGCACATGACCTCGTGACGGTCTATTGTGACAACACTAGTGCCATTGCAAACGCGTCGGAACCAATAACTAATTCCATGGACAAATTTATCAAGCGATGATTTCATGCCATCATACAAAATGTTGAAGATGGTGAAATCAAGATTTGCAAAGTACACACGGATCTGAATGTTGCAGATCCATTTACCGAGGGTCTTACACAAGCCAAGCATGAACAACATCGGATTGCTATTGGTGTTAGATCACTGCCTAATGTAAACTAGATTAATTTGTACTCTAGTGCAAGTGGGAGACTGAAGGAGATATGCGCTAGAGGAAAATAATTAAGTGTTTTATTTGATGTATCTATTATATGTTCATAATACATTTCATGTCGTGCTATAATTGTGTTAATACAAAACATTAATACACGTGTGGTATATAAACAAATCGTGTCTATAGTTACCTCTAGAGAACTAGCTCATTGGTCAACATGATGATCTAGGGTTTCGAGATCATGGGTATTTAATCCAATTGACAATGAGGTCATATCATAGACATACACCCAAAGTTATATCATAATGAGATCTATTTACAAACATTTGTCATTGATGATAACATAGAAACCTCGCAACCTAATCCTTTGACTATGAGATAATACATAATTGTTGTTACTAGAGGAGGCCTTGATGGTATCAAGTATCAAGTTGTAAAAGGGTGATCAAAAAGGTACAATCAGATTTTCAGAAGGGACGTGTTGAGGAGTATGTATCAAGACCAGGATTTTTCTGATTCAAGTAACGGATAGATACACATGGTCAACTCGGTGACGTTGCATTAACGAAGCTTGCAAGCATATGACTAGGTCATGGAATGCAATAGCACGGGAACGATTAAACGAGTTAAACTGTAACGAGATCGAACTAGGTATGCGATACCGAAGATCAAATCCCAGATGAACTAGGTATCAAGTGGCAAAGGGAGTGGGGCGCCATGTTGAAGGTTCAAGCTATGTGATTCGTGAAATGCACGGGGGTCATTATGGGCATCTAGGTCCCGCTGATGATCATTGATACAATAGGGGTCTCGATCATGTTTGGAGTGTTTCCAAGCCGAAGGGTGTGATGAGCTCAGATCACTGTAGAGCTTCATTGGGAAACCCCAAGAGGAAGGTATGATGAGCACCACAGCAAGTTTTCCCTCAGTTATGAAACCAAGGTTATCGAACTAGTAGGAGCAAGGAAAAAACTCCAAGGTGTTACTAACAACTTGGAATCCTACACAACACAAACTCAAGACTTTGCCCCAACTTATAGTGAGGTTGTCAATCTCACTGGTTTGCTGAAAACAAAGGATTAAACGTATGGTGTGGAAGGTAATGGTTGCTTGCAGAAAGTAAACAGTAATAGTAGATGATGTATCAATGGCAAAGATTGGACCGGGGTCCACAATTCACTATAGGTGCTCTTATTAATATAAATAATATAACAAGCTGGGTAAACAAATTACAGCGGGGCAATTGACAGGATTGAGCAAGTCATAACAATGCAATACTAGACAATCATGATCCTATGAGATTTGATCAGGCATTACAACAATATACATAGACCGCCATCCCACTGCATCTATGACTAGTAATCCACCTTCAGGTTATCATCCGAACCCCCTCCAGTATTAAGTTGCAAGCAACGGATAACCGCATTAAGCAATGTCTGTAAAGTAAACAATACAATTGTTCCATGAACAAAAGATTGTTGTTTTCTCCCTAGTAGCAACAACACATCTATAACCTTAGAGATTTCTGTGACTTCCCCAGATTCAATAGAGGCATGAACCCACTATCGAGCATAAATACTCCCTCTTGGAGTCAGTAGCATCTACTTGGCCAAGATAGCTACTAGAAACGGAGAGCATGCAAGATCTCAAAGAACACATACATGGTAGAATCAATAATCATAAGACATGATAGAATCAATAATCAATCTAACATAGTAATCTCAATATCCATCGAATCTCCACAAACACAACATGCATGATTACAAATAGATGATCTTGATCATGAACGGAGCTCACAAGATCGAAACATGATAGCAAAAGGAGGAGAAACAACCATCTAGCTACTGTATGGACCCATAGTCCAAGGGTGAACTACTCATGCATCACACCGAAGGCTGGCATGGTGATGAAGAAGGTCTCAGGGATGATCTCTCCCCCTCCGGTAGGGTGCCGGGAAGAGCTTCATATCCCCCCGATCTAGGGACGATGGTGGTGGCACCTACGGACTGTTTCGTGGAGAGGCGAGGCAGGAGGGCGGCCAGGGGGCCCACACCGTGCCTAGGCGTGGCCTAGGGTGGTCCCGCGCATGGGGGGGTGCGGCCACCCTATGGCGTCCCTCCGTCTCTCCTCTAGACTCCATGCTCTCCTCGGTGAAATATTGACTTTGGATTTTGTCCCGTCCAATTCCGAGAATATTTCCTTACTAGTTTTTCTGAAACCAAAAACAGCAGAAAACAGGCAACTGGCACTGCGGCATCTTGTTAATAGGTTAGTCCCAGAAAATGTATAAAAATACCTCAAAGTATGGACAAAGCAAAGCAAATTTTGTACTAAACAAGCATGGAACATCAAAAATTATAGATACGTTTACGACGTAACAGGGTGGCACACTTAAGGGTGGGGACACATAGGGATTGATCCGGCACCCGCATGAGAAATGCGAGAGAGAAACCGGAAAAGTTCTGTGTTGGACCCGATGTTGATCGGAGGGGTCCGGAAGGAGTTCCGAAGTGAAACATATAATAATATATGTGTTTTATATTAATTAATTGGATTAATAATAAAATATATTATTTTATTTTATTTTTAAAGGTAGCCCATGCCTATGGGCCTCACCCGGAGGGGAGGCCCAAGAGGGCAAGACGCCAAGGGAGGAGGGGCTATCCGACCTAGCCATAGTGGGCTCCTCACCTGGGGCCCACCTAGGGCTGGCAACGCCCCATGGTGGCCGGCGAGTCTGGGAATTAGTCCCACACCTCTTGTCCCATGGGAGTTTGCCCTCCCCTCCTACTATAAATAAAGGGGCATCCCCTCCCCTTTGAGGCATCCCATTCTCTCTCCTTTCTCTCTCATTTTCCTTAGAGTTTTCTCCGTAAGATTGGAGAGGACTTTGAGGGACTTGGTTTCTACACCTCTGCACTACCGTCATGCATTGTTCGGTCCGCTTTCTTTCTTTTTCTGCTGCTCGGCTGGATCAGAGCCCAGGAGACATCGCCTACACCAGACATGTGTAGAACTTTGGAGGAGCCACACTTGGGGCGCTAGGAGATGTTCGTCTTCATCAGCATATGCCTACCTGCTTAGGCGTACCTCGGTCTTCAAGGGTATGAATACCGTTTACTTCTTTGTTACGCATGTCTACATAGAATAGATCTTGGTTATTGTGTTTGCGTGGTTAGAATTTTTTGTTTTCTGCTACAGAACCCAACACACAACAGCCGCCGCACCCTTGAGAGGAAGAAGTTTCTGGAGAAGTAGGAGGTGGTGTCGACATCGGTGGTGGTGTACATGCGAAGCCAAGCCGGCAGGACACGGGGGAGAAGCAACACCCTCCACAGCACCTTGTCGTCATCGATGGGCCTATTCGAGGAAAGCGGCATCCTTGGGCTGCTGTCGCATCCCCACTGTCAGTTTTCCTCTCCCGAGATCAGCGAGAACGAGCTCGTCCACCTGGACGATGGCACATGAGTGTTCCCGCCCATCATCACCGACAACACCGCCCTCAAGAACTAAGGTCGCGCCCACCTCGATGTCAACCAAGCTGCCCATGATGGGTCGCCGGCCATGCCAAGGGTCCACTCTCGTTCGAGAGCTCTAACACAGGGAAGTCCTAGTCCAGCCGTAGTTTGTTCTGTGGTCAGGGTCGTTCTTACCACAAGGTGCTCGATGGATTTTACGAGAGTGAGTGCATGAGTGCCATGAATGACATGATATTTGGTGAGGATGGTTACTATACCAGGGTAAAGAACAGCGAGGAAGATGAGTATGAGTACTACGATGAAGAGGGAGAGGTGGATGAGGAAGAATAAGTGGTTGAGCTTGATGACAAGGGAAAGCCGACGAAGAAGAAGAAGTGGGTCGGCGGCAAGGGTGTTTGGTGGAGGATGGTCGAGGATCAATGCTTGGAAGTCCATGAGAGTTGATCATATCACCGACGCAAACCAAACCAGCGCGGAATATTGGAGGAGGATATACCTCCAATTCGAAGAATGCAAGATATTTGGTAACTACTCGAAGGTCCACATGATCCGCAACCAAAATTCCTTGTCTCATAGGTGGACGGTGATTCAAAATCCTTGCAAGTCCCTCCATGGCACCATGGAGATAATCTCCAAAAGGAAAACAAGTCGTGAAAACCTAGCTGATGAACTGGGATATCAAAATGTATGCAAGTTATTTTTCCATTGTTTTGCAATGTCCATTTCTTTGATTGTTTGTGTGCTTTGCTAGTTGAAGACCATGATAGCTTTGTACAAGACCAACATGAGGAGAAGTACTTCCCTTTTATGCATGTCTTTACCAAAATTGAGACTTGCAAGAAATGTGATAAAGTCCAGTTTAAACTCAACAACCGAAAACCCTTCAAAGTGGACGCACTGATCGCCCTCTTGTACGGCCACCCCATAGGCAACAAGAACACCAAGGCCGAGAGGAACATTGCGGTGTCAGCGGCATTTGTTGAGGCCTCCTTCGAAAAGATGATCGCCGACATGACCTCCAATAATAAACCTGTGATGAAAAGAACGACGCAAGCTGGAAGGAATTGTTGGCCAAAGCTGAAGCCAAGCTCAAGATCAAGGAGAAAAAGGATGCCATAGCCTAGGTCCCCGCCCAAGCCAGCATGATCCATGCGATGAACATCCAAATGGCCCAGCAGGTGAGGTTCTTGATCGCCAACATATCCACCATGAACAAGCAGGCATGAATTTTGTACAATGATGCTCGAGCACGCATTGTGGCCCCGATGGCAATACCGCCAGGTGCTGAACTGATGTGGGAACCTAGCGCATAGGTGTGGGCATGTGGTGGTTCACCTGGTGGAACAACGTGGCCAGCAGAGAATAGTGCTGACTTCATTTGATGTCTTGTTTGTAATATGATCCTGCCACCAAACTTTAGCATTTTGGGCCACTGTGGCCGTGAACTACGAACTTGCTGGCCAGGGTGTGGCCATGAACTATTAAGTTTTTGCTTGCTTCATTTGGAATTTGTGTGTTTTGATCATTGGGAGGTGTCGGTGTGAGATGACTTCCCTAAGACGCGATAGTTGGGGGGCACCAGTGTGGGATGGCTTCCCTTGGGGTGCTCTGGTGTGGGATGGCTTTCCTAAAACTCCGGCACTTTAGACGTCACGCTAACCCTCGAAGTCACTACCGGTGCGCTTGCCAGCAAATCTTTGGGGGAAACTAGTGTAGATGCTCTAAAGGAGACTAGATAGGCCATCAGAGATAAGGTGAACTTATTGCGGTGACCCAGCATACCACTACATGTGTAGTACACTATAGTCGTTGACATGACATCCACAGAACACCGTTCCGTAAATATCACATCCCTCAGAGTGGTACAACAGAAACATTGCGGGTCCATATTAAAAACATACACACATTATTATTATTATTACAATACCAGAAGTTCGAGACTTCAAAAGATTCAACTTACAAAATATAAATTGTTTCAACGGAAGATTTAAAGTTTCAAACTTATACTCCGAATTGAGCTCAACAACTTATTATATAAAGTTTCGGTTGCTCGACTCAATTGGTTACTAATAACTACATCAACTATTCTGACTCATTCTCCTCCACTCCATAATGGATTTCATAGTCCACCCCTTCCACACCGCCATACAGATCGGGCTCCTCGTAGTATACATCCTCTTGGCCTTCTGCTGCATACAATGGTGTATCTTCTGGATCCTCAGAGTCTAAGCAGGGGATCAAAGGAAAGGGTGAGTAACATCGTTACCCAGAAAGTTAATTATATGCAAGGTGGGAAGTTTGATGCTCTATCTACCACCTCGGACTATCAGTCCTTGGTACTATGCAGTTTTCGTAAACATTTCTTCAAAGATTGATTTTATTATCAAAAACTATGCCCATCAGCCTTCACAGGTTGACTAGAACTTTCATGGAGTTCCTTTCCTGCCGCGTTCGTAGCTCCTTCCCGGAACAGGGAGTAACAAGTTATAGTTCTTACACTCTTCAAAGGTGAGTTACTTTACCCATGAGATATCAACTCCTTGGTGCACAACCGGCGTACTTTCCCGTCCACAATTCCATGATGTGGGGCCCAGTAGGTGATCCAAGCCAATCACCGCCCTCTCCGCAACCCCGCATGTCTGCACGATCCTCCAGGGCTGACTACACCTCCGTTAAGCCCCCTCCCAGGTAAGCTATAACCATGATGAGTTCCCTAAGACTCTATGAGCTGGTGATGCCCCTGGCAAGTTCCATATAGGGCTGACTATACTTCCGACAGCCACTCATAGATAATCAAGATACCAAAATCGTGAGGCCTAAGGGTGCCAACCCATATGCTGGATCCTCGCAAGGAAACATAGCTTCACGTTAAGGTTGTCTTGCCGACATACGAAAGGAAAAGGATACATCTGACTTCTCCATCCCATTCCAAATCTCATGGTTAACGCGTAATATATGGCGCTAGAATCAGTGATGTCATGGGTTGTTAAGTCCTAAGTGATTAATCTCATTGCAAATGGAAACCTAAGTTCCATTTCTCACCTTATACATATCACCACTTAGGATGATATAAAAAATTTGTTGGTTTTAAGAAAATAATATTTTATTTTTTCTGAACATAGATGATAACACACAATTTGTAATTACTTTGGTAAAAACTCATCAAAGGACATGAGCAAGTGATGAACTTGCCTTGTGATTGCAAGGTAGTGAAGTCGGATGCTTGCACTTGACCTTAAGCTTTTATGTCTACAAAACACCATGTAAGGAAAATATTTAAAGAAGCAAAAATGAATATGCATAGTAATGCAATGCATCATTTATTATTTATCTTCTTTGTGTATTTTACCCAATATATTAATTTCTGAAATTTCTTTATGTAATAAAAGAATTCATTTTAAGGAATATCTTTTAATATTTTGTAAATATTATTTCAATATTTTTGTAATATAATATATTAGTAATAGAGTTAAAAACTAATTTTTATTTAATTTAACTCTTAGAATTATTTTCTTAATTTCTCTTTTAGGAATAAGCATTTTAATTTATAAGATTTTATTTTGGTATCTTAAATGTCAATTTAGTATTTTTTTTATCAAATACTATACTAATTAAGGATGATAAAAGTAATTTTTATTTATTTTATAGGTATCTTATTTATTTTTATAAAATTCCATAAGGAATATACATTATAAAAATCTTTAATCCTAAAGTTAATCTATTAAGAATGGATGTCTTAATTTAATTAGGTAGTTTCTATTATTATAAACCTAAAAATATATCATTTGTATTTTTGGGGTTTATATTTTATTTTCTAGAATTTATTTAAATCCTAGGGTATTTTGGTAATTCTTTAAATTATTTTTCTTTTAAGTTTTGGGCTACCCAATTGGGCTGACCAGGCTCACCTAGCCCAAATGGGCTGGTCAAAATTTACTCACCGAAGTCGTACTGGACCCTATCGGCCCAGTACACCCCACTTCTCTCTCCCTTCCCCGTTCCTCTCCTTCATTCTCGACCCCGTGGGGCTGTGGTGTTGCCGACGCCGTCGCCATTCGATTTATGCCGCCATGGACCTTCCTGGCCGCCGCCATGGTGTATGGCGAGGTTGATGACCCTGCCCTTTGCTTCGTCCAATTTGATTTGCCTCTAGAGATCTCCTTCGGCCAGGCTAGCTCCGTCCCGAACCTTAGGGTTTGGGGTGTTTGCCGGTGAGGTTCTCTTTGTCGCTCCCGTGAGACTGTGCGGTGTTCGTGGTGATGTGGCGCACTTGTTCGACCGCTGATGTTGCTGTGGCCGCCACCATGGATTGGTGCGGGTTGCAGCGCCCGTCTGGTGATCCCCATGCCGCCGTGCGCTCGTTGGTCCCTCTGCTTCCTCTTCTAATCGACAACAAGGACCATTGGTGAGTCTGTTATTTCTTTACCCTCGTGCTCTCTATCCTCTGCCTCTCTTGATCTACTCTATGTGCTTCAAATGGCTATCCCTAATTAGGGTTCAGGATTTGATTAGGGTTCACCCCTCTTATTTGATTATAATGAATTGATTGGTACTTGTAGTGGTGGTCACTGAGGATGGTGAATGATTATATGTAATTGTGATGATTATACCATGTTGATTACTGTCTACAGTTGGTCTTGAGAATGTTAGTGGCTTTGTTAAACTGATTCCAATTGGTTATGGGATATTGTCTAAATGATTGTGAGACTTTTACTTGTGGATTCTGGTGAGTTGAGAATTCACTACTGTCATGATCTTAGTACTGACAGTAGTACTATCAGTGACTATTCACTGTATTTATAAGTACTATCTTGTGTGGATATATGCAGATTGAAGTTGATATATTACTCCAATGATACACTGATTGTGTATATGCAAATTTGTGAATGATTCATGATTGTCGATTCCAGGAAAATGATTAACTAATTAACTATATATAGGTTTACTATTGAAAGCTAAATATAGAATTTCCTAGGTTTAGAACTCAGTCTTATGACACCATCTTGGAATGGCACACAAGTTCTAGGCTTTATTCTACCATTGTTCTAGAGTAACTTTGTACTAAGATAAGCTGGAAGCTTTTATTGAAAATATTTGCCTATGCTACCTTTGGGTTCTCTTTGGCTTATGATGTTGGTCTGAGGCCTAGGAACTAATTTCCTAACTAGCTGTCCCTAATAGATGTGTTCTGGTATTAATACCAGTTACTAATTCTTGAGTTCCCTGATAAAATGATTGGTGTACTTACTATTTTACATGGATCCCTAAGATCTTTTAATTTCTGGGGTGCTACTCCTTTCAGATATGTGCCCAGAAATAATGATCTTGGGCTACTGTGATCCTGTATTGTCAAAATATAGCTTTATATCTAGGATCTATGATATGGTCAGAGATCCTGGCTTATTTGTAAATATGAGTCATTGGCTTTTGATGGATTTCTTTTATGATGGATACACCCCTCTTGGGTGATTTCTGAGAGGTTTTTATATATAAAACAACACATGTATGATAGTCTAGAAAAAATGATTGAATCATGTGATGGTTTTATATATACTCACCACACAACTTGGTTGTTGGTGTTGTTGCTGTGATGCTAGTTGATCTGGTGGGCTAGATCTTGCTGGCTTGTTGTGCTGTCTTGATCTTGTTCTACTCTCCTGGTGCTTCTCCTGCTCCTTCTGGTTCCTGTGAGCTTGACCTTGATCTTGATGTCCACCTGCTCCACCCCCTCCTTATGTCACCATCTAGTGGATGGTCTGGATGATCTGGTGTATAGCTTGGCTAGTGGTTTTGCTTGGCTTTGGGCAGGTTTGATGTGTTCTTGACCTTGTGCTTGGAAATGGAAATAAGCTACTGGGAGATGTGCTACGACTGTGCGCTTCCCTTTTGATTGTTTGTGTTGTTGTTGCTGTGTCGATAGCACACAGTATACATTTAGCTAACTGTGCTGCCTGGCTGTTTGGTGTTGTTTGTGTATCAGATCAGTGAGGTGGTTTCACCTTTTATCTTTCTACCATCTACTATCCTTGTGAAACTTGCCCCTTTTACTATGATGTTAATAATATGACCTTGAGGCTTATTTGATAAAAATAGATACTTACTCATTAGTGAAACTTGCCTCTAAATTATTACTCAATGATGTACTATGAACAGTGCACTTCACTGTTCCCTACTCAGAGTAATCCTAACAAAATAACCTTTTGTTTTTATTTTGTATTTTTTAGGTACAAGATCTGGATACTCAAGATATAGTATAGGATTCTATAGATTGATAGATTCTCATTGTAATTTACCTTTTTATTCTTTTTGTAAGAATATTGTAATAATTTATTTATATTAGAATTTCACTTCTTGTAATTCTTTTACTGTAATGAATTACTCTATTGGTTGTATGATTACTACATTATAAAATGTTTAAGGAATAAAGATAAGAAATAAGAATTCATTTTTGTTTGAATTTCTTTATCTAAAATTCTTATTTGAATTTCTTTATCTAAAATTATTCTTATTATTTTATATATCTTTATTGTAACAAATAATATTACTAAATAATTTTGGAAAACATTTTAAAATACCAACTTCTAAATTTTAAATATTTTTCCAATTGATTCAAATTTGAATTCAAAATATTCCCCCCCAAAACACACTAATTCATAAAGATCATGTCAAAGTTTATAACGATCACTTTCAAGAGCTATTCCTACCTCTAGAGAGTGAAAGAAACTATGATCTCTTTAGGTTTAATTTGGTGAAAAATTTATCCACATTTTATAGATGAATGCATGCACATGCACAAAATCCTATATCTACCCTTCATTGGTCCTAAATGATAGGGTGTTATAGACTTCTCCCCTTAAATTAAACTTCGTCCCGAAGTTTGCCGAAGTGTACCTGAATAGTTCTGGATATGCTTCTCTTAGGTCATCCTCTTTCTCCCAAGTGGCTTCCCGCTCAGGGTGATGTTCCCACTATACTTTGCAGTATTTGATTGCCCTATTTTGCAACCTCTTTCAATTTTCTTCCAGAATTTTACAAGGTTTCTCGACATAAGTCAGATCTGCTTGTAACTCAATTTCTTGATGTGTAATTGCATCATCGGGAACCTTAAGATATTTCCAGAGTTGTGACACATGGAAAACATTATGGACTTGAGCTAATCTTGGTGGTAACTCTAAATATAAGCTATTGTTCTGTTCTGGCTCAATATTTTGAATGGTACTATATATCTTGGACTTAATTTTCCTTTAACTCTGAATATCTTAACTCCCTTCATTGGGCTTACTTTGATATATACCGTATCTCCCACTTCAGGATGACATGATCTTCGTCTTTGATCAGCATAACTGTTCTGTCTGCTTTGAGCTATCTTAAATCGATCTCTGATGATATCGATGATATATTGCTTCTCCTTGATATAGTCTGGTGCAAATTCCTTGCTACTACTAGGTTCATACCAACATATTGGTGATCTACATTTCCTCCCATAAAGTACTTGGTATGGGGATGCCTTTAGTCCACTATGATAACTGTTGTTGTAGGAAAATTCTGCCAATGGTAGATGATCTTCCCACAAACCTCCGAAATATAATGCACAAGCTCTAAACATGTCCTCCAAGTTTTGATTGGTTCTTTCTATCTTACCTCCAGTTTCTGGATGATAGGCTATACTGAAATCTAACTTTGAACCAAGTGCTTCATGTAATTGCTTCCAAAATGTTGAAGTAAACACAAATCCTCTATCTGATACTATCTTCTTGGGCACTCTGTGCTTACTTACTATATCCTTAACATAAACTTCTACTAACTTCTTGGCATTATCCTTTTGATTTACCGGAATAAAATGTGCACTTTTTGTGATTCTGTCCATAATTACCCATATCATATCCTTCCATTTTGGCGTCATGGGTAATCCTGTGATAAAATCCATACCAATTTATTCCCATTTACACTCTGAAATTTCCAAAGGTTGTAATGATCCTACTAGACTTTGATGTTTAGCTTTACTCTTTGGCAAGTATGGCATTCCGACAGATATTTTGCAATGTCTCTTTTCATGTTATTCTACCAATATAATTCCTTCAAATCCATGTACATTTTAGTACCTCCTGGAGGTATAGAATATGGTGTCTCATGTGCTTCTCGGAGTATCACCTCTCGAATTTCTGGCACATCTGGAACACAAAGATGATCTTGGAACCATAAAGATCCATAATCTCCTAAGCGAAAAACTGATGTTTGACCTTGAGAGATTCTTCGAATTTCTTCAGCAATAAAAGGATCTTCATCTTGATGTCTGAAAATTTCATTCCGAGGATCACTACTTTGTTTTTCAACTAATCTCATAATATATAATCCTCCAAGAATTTTTGTTCTTATGAATTGAATTTCCAACCTTTCCAAATCCATCTGCAACTCTTTTGGCAGTTCTCTATTGATAGATTGAGTATCTGTGCTCTTTCGGCTTAAAGCATCTGCCACAACATTTGCTTTTCCAGGGGTATAATTGATTGCCAAATCATAATATTTGATTAGCTCTAGCCAACGCTTCTATCTCATATTCAATTCCTTTTGAGTGAAGAAATATTTGAGACTTCTGTGGTCAGTGTATAACTCACACCTAGCTCCATAGAGAAAATGCCTCCATCCTTTCAAGGTAAAGACTACTGCTGCTAACTCTAAATCATGGGTTGGATAATTGACTTCACGCGGTTTCAGTTGCCTTGATCCATAAGCAATTACCTTACGATCTTGCATGAGCACACATCCTAATCCTTCCTTGAATGCATCACAATACATTGTGTAATCTTTTCCTATCTTAGGAACTGCTAAGATTGGTGCAGTAGTTAATCTGGTTTTAAACTCTTGAAAAATTGCTTCACACTTCTCATCCCATATAAATGGTGTATTCTTTCTTAACAATTTGGTCATTGTTCTAGCTATCTTGGAAAAAACTTCAATGAATCTCCGATAATAATTGGCCATACCCAAGAAACCTCAAATTTGTTTCACATTAGTTGGTGCATTCCACTCTAGTACTGATTGAACCTTGGATGGATTTACTGCAATTTCATCCTTACTGATCACATGACCAAGAAATTCTACTTTGTCCAGCCAGAATTCACACTTGCTGAACTTAGCATAAAGCTTATGTTCTCTTAAGATTTGTAATGCTATTCTCAAATGATCTGCATGCTCTTATTTATCCTTTGAATATATCAATATATCATCAATGAACACTATGACAAACTTGTCCAGATAAGGCATGAAGATTTTGTTCATCAAATTCATGAATATTGCTGGTGCATTGGTCAATACAAAAGGTACGACGAGATACTCATGATGTCCATACCTTGACACAAATGTTGTTTTTGGAACATCTTCAGGTTTGATTTTTATCTAATGGTATCCTGATCTTAGATCAGTCTTGGAAAATACTCCGGCTCCCTTGACTTGATCAAATAGATCTTGAATTCTTGGCAATGGGTACTTGTTCTTGATGGTAAAATTGTTGAGATTTCTGTAATTCCCACACAACCTTCGTCCTCCATCTCTTTTATCCACGAAAATTACCGGGGTTCCCCATGGAGATACACTTTCTTGAATAAATCCTTTTCTAGATAACTCATCAATTTGCTCTTTAAGCTCCTTTAACTCCTTAGGACCCATATTATATGGTGCTTGAGCTATTGGTGTCATACCAGGTATTAAATCAATAGTGAATTCTATTTCCTGGTCCGGTGGCATTCTTGGTAATTCTACTAGAAAAACATCCTGGAACTCATTCACTACAGATATATCCTCCAACTTGACCTCATTCATTGAGTTCAATTGAAGATCTACCATGATATGACTGTGTTTATCAGCCTGATATACTATCCTTGCTCCACTTGGAGTCTCGATTGAAACACTTTTATCTTCACAGTTTATCTAAGCTCCATGTTTAGTCATCCAGTCCATACCTAGCACTACTGCAATTCCTTCAAAGGAATCACATAGAGATCCGCAAAGTATGTACAGCCACAGATCGAGATAACTTGATCTTGTTTAATGTGGCGTACCACTACATTTCCCCCTACGGTCATAGGGTTTTCTAACTTTGCCCTTCTAATCCCGAACTTATCACAGAATTCTTCAGATATGAATGAAGTAGTTGCACTAATATCAAATAAAACTTTTTCTAGATTGGTAAGGATATTGAGCGTACCTATCACTACATGGTCGGAGTTATCCACCTCCTCCAAAGTTGCACAATTCAGCTTCCCTTTAGGCCTGCTCCTTTTACCATTATTGTACTTGACAAAGTTTCCTCCTTTATTGGGCTGTCCATTGCCTCCACTGGCTTTTCCCCCACCTTTAGTAGGCCAACCACCCGGTGGTTTGCTTGGATCATTTGTCTTGATATGGCCCTTTTGACCACAACCATAACAAATAATCACTGGTTTTCTGCAATCCTGACTGATGTGTCCTTGAAGTTTGTAGAAACGGCAAATGACATTTCTTCTAGTGAAATTTGTATTCTGATTGGGGTTGTTGTTATTACTGTTAAAGGGTTGATTCCTTGGTTTGAACTCCAACTTGGGCTTTGGTTTACTTGCATTAATCCTCTTTGTTTCCTTCTTTGCTCTCTTCCTTCGGTCCTCTAGGACATTCTTGTAGTCATCTTCAAAGGTGATGGCTGCATCTAGTAACTGTTGAAAGGTTTGCTTGTTGTCCAGACTCAACTGCATCTTCACACATGGATTTAATCCACGTAGAAAACGTTTCTTTCTATTTTCCTCAGTGTTCACTTCCTGTCACATCCCAAGATTTTCCAAATCTTGTAATGTGAAAAATAAATAAACAAAATAAACAATTGTTGAAATTTAGGGTGAGAAGAAACTTTTTGAATCCAATTGGAAACATCAAAACCTATTTTGGTCAAATAAAAAATCCTAAAGGGATTTACAAAGATAAACAATTAATAAGGAAAGTTAAAATAGTTGGAATCACTATTTTTGGATCTTTTAATAAAAATATTTGATTTTCAAAAGCAAAGGTAGAATTATAAATAAGGATTATTTTATAGAGCCAAATTAAATCTTGGCCAAGCTTTTGAAATAAAATATTTCTATTTGATAAAAATAGTAAAGGTCTATTTAAATAAAATAATGAGGATTTAGTAATATCCAATTTTATTAAAAGTAAAGGTTTTTCCATTTTAAATAAACACTAAAACTTGTTAAATTACTTTAAATAAGTTTTCCAGGTGTTTTAGATTTTCAAATGAAACCTACTGAAAAGATTTTGATATTATTTAGATTTCAAAAGGAGTTTTAAAATAAATTAAAACCTATTTAATTAAAGACTATGGTCTATTTATTTAATTAATAATAGATCCTAAAATAATAAAAGCATTATTCTATTTTGAACTTTGAAATATGTTGATAAACAAAATTAAACTTCACCCAAAGTTTGGTGATGATTTGAATTCAAATGGAGATTTAAATATATTATTAAATCTTATTTAGTAAATACTAGAGACTATTTTAAATAATTAAAAGACCCTAAAAAGAATAAAAGATTTATTCAAAAATTGAATTCAGAATGTTTTATTAATCAGTGTTTGAAGCCACACAAAATTTGACAAAGGTTTGAATTCAAATGGATGCTTGAATTGATTAAATAAAATCAAAACAGAATTAAAGAAATGAAAAAGGAAAAACATTCAGAACAAAAAAAATGAAACGGAGCAGCCCAGCCCAGCTAGCCCACTAAGGCCCAGTAGCCCACCTCGCCCTCTCTCCCCCGAAACGTTATCCTCACCACAGACCGAACCCGCTGAGTCTATGATGCGTGGACCCCATTCCCCCTCTTCCTCTCTCACTGACGCCAGGCCCCACAGCCACCTCACCATCGTCTCCACCCGCGCGTAGACCACGCCCTCCTCCCCCTGCCGTTCTGCCAACGGTTTCCTCGATTAAATGCTCGGTAATGGCGCAATAACCCAGCCCCGCGACCCCGCCTACTTAATCGCCTGCGTTCCCTCTCCATTTCCCCCCAGTCGTCACCCCACCGGAGCCCCCAGGTTGCACAAATTTCTCTCCCGAACCCCACTGCCTCCGACGCTCTCCGGCAGCAATTCCAGCCAGCCTCCTCCGCCCCTCGACTCCTCGACCACACGAAAACATTCCCCAGCCTCTGGCGCACACTCCAGTGCCCCTTTCCCCCTCTTGGATGATCACATGATCGCGACTTCCATACGAACCTAACGGTTCCCTTTATTTGCCTTAGCATGTCGTATATCGTCGCCCCCGTCGACGAACAGACAAGCCCGAGGTGCAGCTCAACTCCGGCGAGGAATCCACGCCACCACCGTGCGCCCCTTGCACTCTCGCGAGCACCTTGAGCATCACCGCGACTCTGCGAACCTGGTGAGCTTATCCCCACCCTCTCTCGCTTCCTGCATCGCCAGCGACGCCACCTCCAGGCCGCTCCGCCGCCAGTCGCCGCCTCCAACACCGCTATTATATGGTCAGAGCATTGAGAGCCGTTAGATGCAAATCCTGTGGTTGTGTTAGATTAACTTAACAAACCGTTTTTGATTGATCTGCGTTGCACGATCACCTTTAGATCCAATGGCTCGCACCTGTCGATCCGCACGATGCGGTACCGACGAATAAAAACACGCCACGTGGCCCTGCCTGTTTATAAAAAAACCCAGAAATGATCTATGTGTTGTTCCAATTTGAAAAATTCATAACTTTCAAACCACACGTCCAAATTTTGCAAATTTTATATCAATGGATTCAGCAAAACAAGTACTTTATGACCATGCCCTTTGTTTAGTGAATTGCTTCTGATAAAATGATTATTTTTGCAGAAACTTGTGTAGGCATGTTTAGCATATTAAATTCTTTCTAAAATTATTTTGGGGATAAAATCTTGGGCAAATGGTTTGTTTTGAACCTACTGACCATAGGAATCAATTTGTGGTTTCAAAAATATATTTGGTGAAGAAAAAGAATAAACTTTTGATTTAAACCATTTCTAGTCAAATAAAAATAATATTTATTTTTAAAAAATACTTTTTGGAGGAAACCTTTGAGAAATGTTTTGATTCAAACTCTCTGACCCCAAGCACCAAGTTTAATGATTTAAAAATGTATTTGATGAACCCTATAAAGATTGCTACTTTGATAAAGGCATTTTCAACCACATAAAATAATGATTTGGTTTAAAAATGGTTTATAGGTAAAATCTTTTGCAAATACTTTTGCCACTTTATAAAATGACCAATAAGTGTTTTAGAATGTTTATAACCTATTATAAACCACTTTTGTAAATAAAACAAAGTTTGGCATGCTTGCATGCATTGTTTTGTTTCTATTAATTTATGTGATGTTGCTTGAATGGTAGATTGAAATTGTGCCCTTGATTGATTGAATTGTAGTGATTTGAAGAGTGTGATCATTGAAAAGACAAGGAGTGAACTTATATTCTCTACCAAAAAGGCAAGTGATGCTTCATACTTTTGTCCCATTATTTTCACTATGCATTAGTGATATTTCTAAGTAGGACTTGCATGGAATTTTGCTAAGTATATACTATGCCATGGGAAATCCTAGTAGATGAAACCTTAGTAGAATTTCCTAAGTTAAGATTCCTACTACTATCTTGCTTAGCTTAGCTAGTAGAAAACAAGGGTGGAATATATATTCATACTATGGAATATTTCTAAGTCAAGGACTTGTGTTTTGTTTAATAAAACAACTAAGTGAATGAATCACCTGGGTGGAATGGAAGGAATGGTTTGTGTTGAGTGGTTCACAAGGCCCATTTCTATGGTTTACCTTGTGTATCTCACTTGTGGATGGCCACCCAGGAACAAAGATATTTGAGATGTCAAATGTTGAGAAGCTTCAAGTGCAGCCACTGGGAATTATGGGCTCTGCCTGGATCATATAGGTTGCAATAACTTAGCCAAATGGACAGTTGGTGGTAGGGGTTTGATAGGTTGGAACGCGTCCATTCTGGTCTAAGGGAAGGCTTCTGAAAGATCTTGTCTTGGTGAAACCAAGTCTTGTGGGGAAAGTGCACCACCTCTGCAGAGTGAAAAATCTAAGTACTTAGCCATGTCCCTGGTAAAGGACAATTTGAGCATCAAGACATGGAAGCTATCAAGAATCTTGACGAGGTTTAATCTCGTCAATGCCCATTGTTATGGACTTAGGTTTTGGAGAATATGGGGATGCTGGAGATCGTGGCACGGTTAACAGACAAGCAACCAGGGGACACGAGATTTACCCAGGTTCAGGCCCCCGGAGGGAAAACCCTACTCCTGCTTGTCTGCTCTTTGATTACGGCGGAACCGAAGGTTACAGGGTGCGCAGATTCGATCTGGCATGGATGCGTGTGCGAAAGTATGAGTCGAGAGATCTAGGGCGTGCCCTCCTGGCCTTTATATAGACTTAGGCAGGTCCCGGGCATAGTCCTAGTCGGTTACAAGTTCTAGGGTTTTACCCCTTTGAATTTCCTATCTCCGCTAGTCTTGCTCTCCAAGGATCCGAAGGCGTCATGGGCCTTGGCCACCCAAAAATCTTCATGGGCCAGCGTATATCTGCTGTGGGCCTTCCTTGGGCTGGACCAGGTATGCTGAAGTCACGTACCCGTAGGGTATAACCATGTCAGTAGCCCCCGAGTGATCAGTCGAATCGTAGATTCGGCTGAGGACTCTTCCATCCTTCGGGTGCAACTATATTTTAATAGTATATGTGTGTAGGGATTGTTGATGCGTGTGCCTGACTCACCCGACGGATCAGGGTCAGTTAACTGTCTTAGGACGAAACGACACGATCTTCTTCAGGTTCGGGTCCCTCAACCCGGACCTGGAACATATGCTGGCGTAATTCGACTCAGGCCGCGGAGGACTTACAGGAGTGGAATTCCAGTGATTTTAATTGGTGTACCCAACGCGTCCGTCGGGATTTTTCATCGTACCTGCTGGTACGGATTCATACTAGCAGAGCGCAGTCAGGTGCGTTGCCAGGCCATCAGATGATATCTGCAGGTCTTATCTTTGCGTCGCAGACGCAGCATCCGAACATTTATCACCTCGGAGGTGCTTCGGGTGGCCTAGGAGATTGTCGCTCACTCGGCCGTTTTGTTGGGGCAAAGTTGCCAAAAAGTTTTTGCGTGCCGATCCGAAAGATCGCAGTCGAAGATTTCATAGGGTGCGCGACCAGCGCTCCCTATGGGAGTAGCCCCCAAGTGTCTGTTCGAGTCGTAGACTCGAACGGAGACTTTAGTTCAAGCATTGTTTCAGTTGTTAAGTCCGCAGGACTCGAAAATTTTCGGATGCTTAAATCCATCCTCCCTATGGGAGTAGCCCCCGAGTCCGTAGTGGAGTCGTAGACTCGACGTAGGACTCAGAGAAGTAATTTTGTCCTCATTTGTCTGTCGGGTGCACGGCCAGCGCTCCTGATAGGAGTAGCCCCCGAGTATTTAGTCGAATTGTAGATTCGAGTGAGTACTCTTAGCTGTGCAGCCGAAGTTGGTGCTAGTATAGCTTTTGATGACGTCAGTGCTGACGATTGATGACCTCAAGCGTCTGCTACGCCAGAGATGACTTGACTGGACGAAGCGTGGGTCCCACTTTCTGACTTTGAATTGACCGGTCACGCGCGGCGTGGAGATGATTACGGCGTCTCCTCGATTTCCGCGCATAGTGGATGGCGTGGTAACGACGGTTCGTTGTGATGCTGACACGTGTACGGCCAGATCTACCGTTGGCGTTAGGTCTTCTCGATGGACGGCCAGCGTGCGTAGTCTTCGCTGTTATAATCCTTGGTGAAATCGTGGTTTGTTTTTCACCGCACCAGTTCATCTGTTCACTGCCTCCTTGTTCTTGAGCTATTCTTGCTGCACGCTGAGATTTCCTTCCACATTTCCTTCATTCTTTCTTCGTTGGCAACGCCACCACCGCCGTAGCGCCATGGGGAAAGCGAAGAAGTCTTCATCTGCGGTTGGGACCAGCGCCGCCGGAGGCAAGAAGGGCACCACCGCTGCTCGTGTCACCGATGGTGGCTGGCGGCGATCAGAGACGCGGGAGAGCGATCTCCGCAAACTGCGCGAGCGGGGCCTGATCCCGCAAGATACGACGGCCATCAAACTCCCCGGCAATGAGGTAATCCCCCATCCCCCATCTGGGTACCGGGTTATGTTTCTTGCCTTCGTGGTGCGCGGGTTTTCTTTTCCGGTCCACGACTTCCTCCGTGGACTGCTCTTCTTCTATGGGGTTCAACTCCATCATCTGTCTCCCAACTCTCTTCTCCACATTGCGTGCTTTATCACATTTTGCGAGTGTTGGCTTGGCATTGAGCCGCACTTTGGCCTCTTCCGGAAGCTTTATTCCGTGAAGAGGCAGTCTGGTTCGGATGGTGTGTATCCCATTGGGGGTTTCATCATCTCCCTCAGTCCCAATGTGCAATTCTTTTCCTTTTCCATGTCCGAATCTGTCCAGTACTGGCGGAGGCGATGGTTTTACATCCGCGACTCCGTTTTGCCCGGGCAAGATTTTGGTCTTGTTCCCTTTGACCCCTCCCAAAAGATTGAGAAGAAAAGGTCGTGGAAGAACCAAATCTTAGACGGTGAGGTGGCGGAGATAGAGGCCCTTTACCGTCGGGTGGAGGATCTCCAACTGATTCCTGAGAAGGAGGTGAACGGCGTGGACATCATCCGGACGTTTCTTGAGCGTCGGGTGCAACCTCTCCAAGCGAGGCCGCACCCGATGTTTCTTTATTCTGTGCGCCGTGATCCGACGAGGGTTTTGAGTGAGAAAATCTCCGAGGGGAATCTTGACAAGGATCTTCGCGTGCTGCTGAAGTTCAAGGCCGGAGAAGAAATCCCGGGGAAGTCGCTGACTCCTACCTTTTCTTCGACGTTGGTCGTGCCGAAGGTGTAGATTTGTGCACGTAGTGCTCCCCCTCTCTTTTTTTTGTTGGGTGTGTATTTCTTTCCTTTGTTTGCTAACAAAGTTCCTTCTCATCTTGTAGAGCTTCAAAGTGCCGGGCATGGTACCACCATTGCCCGAAAGGTATCCGAATGCCCCGGATAATGAAGTGGTTGTTTCCGTGTCCGAGCTGCCGTCGGCACGATCTCCGGCGGAGGATGCCGACGAGTCGAGTGAGGACCATACGCGCAAGCGATCATGGAGCTCCAGCGAGTCTTCGGATGCCTCAACTCCTCCGACTCCCAGAAATCCTCTGGGCCTTGAGCGTCATAGTGATGGTCATGGAGGTTCTTCCTCTCCCCTTCCTGCCATTCCTGTGCGGGCTGTTGCGCCGCACCCGCCAGCAAAGCGGAAGAAGGAAGAAAAGAAGGAGGAGAAGAAGGAAGAGAAGAAAGAGGAGAAGAGGGCCCGAAGGGATTCTCCTATCTTCGACCTGAGCGCATTGGGCTCGTAAGTTTTCTTGTTGTACTGTTGTCCTTTTCCCTTCATGATTTTTTTTGCACTTGTGCTGATTGGTTTGTATGCAGGCAATCCTCCGACGACTCTAGTGATGGTGCGCGGGAGATGATGGGGGAGTCGAACATTGCATCGCCTCCTCCTCAGACGGTGGAGACTTCGGGTGGCACCGCTCCAGACCCTCCTGTGCGGGAGGGGCTGGTGGTTGCGCCTCAGAATTTAGGCGGGGCTTCGGGGTCGCCATCGGAGCATGTAAGTTTTTCTGCTTCATGTCACGGGGGGAGCCCCCGAGTGTCTTCGTGTGCTGATGTTGTTTTTGCTTCTTTGTGTTGGGCGTAGCCCCCAAGTCCTGTTCTTACTGCTATTGCCTTTTTCTGCAGCCTTTTGTACAAGAGGCCAAGCGGCTCGTGGAGGAGCGCCTAACGCTGGAGGCGAAACTTCGGCAGCTTCAAGGTATCCGTCTGCCTTTTAGTACCTCTCTTGTTTATCCTGGTCCTGTTCTTTGACACTTGCTTGTCTTAAATGCAGAGGAGCATAATGACTCTCTCC
This sequence comes from Avena sativa, assembly GCA_916181665.1. Lineage (NCBI taxonomy): Eukaryota > Viridiplantae > Streptophyta > Magnoliopsida > Poales > Poaceae > Avena > Avena sativa. The sequence continues at coordinate 80,274,237 of OV702299.1, read as the reverse complement.
GTGAGGTCGACGCTTTTAAAAAGAGCCTTGGCCAATCGGAGCAGAAAGCCGAAGCCGCCGTCGGCGCAAAAGAGCGCCTTGAGCTAGAGCTGTCGACGGCAGCCGAAGCGAAGGAGCGTCTGCAGCAGGAGGCCGCAGATCGTGAGGAGCAGCTGGCCACCGTTGCGGCTGCTCGTGAAAGAGGGGTGGCAGCGAAGCTCATGGCTGCTGCCAAGGCTATTTCAGGTGAGTGCTGGATTTTTGTACTTGTTTCTTTTTCTACGGGTCTTCTTCTATGCTGCCTTTCTTCATGCTTTTCTTCATTTTTGTCTCAGATGCCGCAGGAATCGAGTTCGACCGTAGTGCTCTGGAGCACGGGAGTGCTCTAGATGATGCCACTGTGGCGGTCGAAGACCGCTGCAGCACCGTCGTCAACTCCCTTGCCAAGGCGAAAGAGGTCCTTGGTCGCTTCTACCAGGAGCTCTTCCCGAAGGGCGCAGCCCTTGAAGATGTGGATGCCCTGGCAGAGGCTCTGTCAGCCGAAGCGCCTGCGGCGTACAAGCGCAAGCAGAAGGGCATCGGCGCGTCCGTCGGGCTGGCGATGGCCATGGCGGCTGGAGCGGAGCTGGACTTGCCCCAGATCACCTCTCGGATGCCGACGGCTGCGGATGGATCCGAGGTAGCCTTCGCTGCCTACTTCGCTCGCTGCAGACGATATGGGCCCAAGCTCATTGACTTGTTGTCTGAGTACGCACTACGGCAGCAAGGAGAGGCCAAAGTTAGGCAGTCTGGCTCCGAGGCGACTCAGTGTCCTGCTCCTTAGGCATAGTAGACGTAGGGTAGTGTGTAGTCTACTTTTGTTGTAAATATCTTGAGGAGTATCTTCTTTGTGCCACGTAGTGGCTTTATATATTCAATGAATTTTCTCTGAGTTGTGCTCCATCCTTGGCTGAATGTCTGTGTTCCTTTCTTTTGCTGTCGTTCTAGGTTCCTTCGGGTGCTGACCCTGTTGACGCCCCATCCGCAACGCCGTTGCGTCCATCCTTGGATGACTCCTCGCAGCTTACTTTCCTCCGGGATCATGTGCGCAGTCTGGAGAGGGAGTTGCTCGGGCTACGCGGTCGTGCCGACGTTTGGAAGTCCAAGGCGGATCGTGGTGCAGCCAGAGAGGAGTACTTGATGGCGGAGCTAGGTCGGCTGTCCGAGCAACTGCAGTGTAAGTTGATCCTTCTTTCGGGTTGTAGCTCAGTTCTTCGGATGAGCCTGCTGGCCTTATTCTTGTCTTGTGTGATTGTCGCAGGTACGAATCTTGCTCCGAGGGAAGAAAAAGAGCGTGTCGCTGTTCGGGTCAATTGCTTGACTCAACAGGACATGGAGGCTGGCGGCTTCTTTTGGATGGATCGCGATCGCGCCATGGTTCTGGCGACGGTGCAGGATCGTGTTTATCAAGTTTCGCGGGTGCTCCGCCAGGTGCAGACATCACTTTCTTCGGTGCTACACGTCATGTTTTCTTTGGACGCCGTGCCAACGACCCTTGCAGGTCTTCTGTCGAGGTTTCGGAGTGCCAGCAATGTCAAGGAGCTGGTGCGGCAGCAGCTCGTCGCAGGAGTGAAGGCTGCCTTGTCTCTTGTGAGGGTGCACCGCCCTGACGTAGATTTGGCTGCTGTGGCAGCTGGGCCACCTCTTCGACCGGATGGTGGCGAGTGGAACATGCGTCCGCATTACGCGGCTGTAAGGCAGTATACCGAACAGATTGTAGATTTGTTTGAGCAGCGTGCTCAGGTTATTCTTCAGAATAGGTAGGACCTGAAAATAAACAGATAGATGTAAAATTTGTATATTTCGGCTGGGCGTTTTTGTGCCCTTTGTTGTAAAGGTTTGCTTGTTTGTGAGCACGCAGTGCTTTGATTGAGTACGTGTCCTTTTCGTTTGCCTGACGTTGTCAGCTACTCAGGTGTACACGTTTGGTCCTCAGTCGATGAAATCGTGAGGTGGGGGGAGCCCCCGAGTGCGTATGTAGCATGTAGTAAAGTTGCAGAAAAATAGTCAACCGAAGGTTGGGGGCGAGACACTTAGCTTTATTTATATCGTAATGGAGGAGGTACATGGTTCGGCTGAGTAGCCTTGGCTGAAAGCCTTACTGAAAATAAAAGGGGGTAGGTTTCTACGGGTAGAATTGTCGCAGGTGCGAGATGTTCCATGGGTTGGAGTATGCGACTCCAGACTCCACGTGCTTGAGGCGATAGGCGCCACCTGGGATGACTTCGGTGATGACATAGGGTCCTTCCCATGGTGACTCGAATTTATTCGGTCGTTTTTGCTTGAGTCGCAAGACGAGGTCTCCTTCGACGAAGGACCTTGGGCGCAGCCGGCGGCTGTGGTAGTTGCGGAGACTCTGCTGGTACACTGCTGATCGAGCTGCTGCTATATCCCGTGCTTCGTTGAGTGTGTCGACGGCATCTTCGAGTGCAGCCGTGGATTCGGCTTCGCTGTAAGCGACGACTCGTGGGGCCTGGTGGCGCACTTCGGCTGGTAGCACAGCCTTAGCTCCGTGCACCATGAAGAACGGTGTGTAGCCGGTGGAGCTGTTTGGCGTAGTCCGTAAGCTCCACAGGACGGACGGTAGATCTTTCGTCCAGTTTCCAGCCTTGTGCTCGAGTGAGCTCATGAGGCGCTTCTTGATGCCGGCGCCAATTAGACCGTTGGCCTTTTCCACTTGCCCGTTTGTTTGCGGGTGTGCCACTGAGGCATACGTGATGTTGATCCCGAGGCCTTCGCAGAAGTCCTGGAATTCTTCGGAGATGAAGTTCGATCCGTTGTCGGTGATGATGCTGTGCGGTACGCCGAACCTATAGACAATGGATTCGAAGAATTTGACGGTGGTTTTGCCCTTCTGGTTGGTGACTGGCATGGCCTCGATCCACTTGGTGAATTTGTCGACTGCGGCCAGGAGGAAGACATGTCCTCCTTTCGAGGACTTTGGCAGTTTGCCGATCATGTCGAGGCCCCATTGGGCAAAAGGCTAGGCTATGGATATGGGTCGAAGTTCGGACCCAGGTGCGTGCGGTTTGTCGGTGAACCGTTGGCACCCGTTGCATCTTCGGACGATGTCCTTCCGGTCGCTCATGGCCGTTGGCCAGTAGAATCCGGCTCGTAGAGCTTTGGCGACAAGGGAGCGGCTGCCTGCGTGGTGGCCACAGATGCCCTCATGGATGTCTTGGAGTATGGCTTTGCCGTCGTCGATGGTGACGCACCGTTGTAGTACACCCGTGATGCTGCGTTTGTACAGTTCGCCGTTGATGATGGTGAAGGCTTTTGACCGACGAGATATGCGCCGGGCATCTGTCGGGCTGTCAGGTAGTTCACCGTTTATCAGGAACTGGAGGTATGGTCGCGTCCAAGTTTCTTCGACTGCCATGACCTGCATCAGGTTTACCATGGCAACTTCGGTATCCAACTTTTCGGGTCCTTCATGACCTTCGGGTAGCGTAGCCCCCGAGTGTTCTACTTCTTCGGGTGATCCCTTGGGGAATTTCTGCTTGATGGATGGCACGCAGATCTGTTCGAGGAACACACCTGGTGGTACCTTTGCACAAGTGGAGCCGATGTTGGCGAGTCTATCAGCTTCCTCGTTGCTTTCTCTTCCAACGTGCCGAAGTTCGCAGCCATCAAATTCTCCTTCGAGTGCGTTGTAGAGCGTGCGGTACGCGATCATGTTTTCGGCGTGTGCGTCACACTCATTCATCGTCTGCTGGACGACGAGGTTGGAGTCACCGTAGATGACCAGGCGCGTTGCGCCGCATATTTTTGCCATCCTCATGCCATGGATGAGGGCTTCGTATTCGGCTTCATTGTTGGAGGCTCTGAATTTCATCCGAAGAACGTACTTCATCTTGTCACCTTGCGGGGAGGTCAGTATGACTCCTGCCCCTGCTCGGGCTTCGCGCTTGGAGCCGTTGAAATGCATTGTCCAGGACTGCGACATGTCTGGGGTGTCTGGCAGCTGCAGCTCCATCCAGTGCACCAGGAAGTCCGGAAGGACTTGAGATTTGATTGCGTGTCGCTTCTCGTAGACGATGTCCAAGGATGATAGTTCGATGCCCCACAGGGCAACCCGTCCTATTGCCTCTGGATTATTCAGGATGCTGTTCAAGGGTGCCTCGTTGACGACTATCACTTGGTGCTCCTGGAAGTAATGGCTCAATCGTCGAGCCGTCATGAACACGCCGTAGGCTAGCTTCTGGTAGTGAGGGTACCTTTGCTTTGTTGGTGTCAGTACCTCGCTGAGGTAGTAAATTGGGCGTTGGACCCCGTGGCTCTTGCCTTCTTCGGGTCGTTCGACCACGAGTACGGTGTTGACCACCTGGTGTGTGGCTACTATGTACAGCAGCAGGGGCTCGCGCTCCTTTGGCGTGACCAAAACGGGCGAGGTGGAGAGGAGCCGCTTGAGGCTTTCGAATGCGTCGTTGGCTTCCGGTGTCCATTCGAACTTGTCTGCTTTACGCAGCAGCTGGTAGAATGGTAGGGCCTTCTCGCCCATACGGCTGATGAACCTGCTTAGTGCCGCTACTCGTCCTGCGAGCTGCTGGACGCCCTTGAGGTTTTTCGGCTTCTCCATTGTCATAATGGCTCTAATTTTCTTCGGGTTCGCCTCAATCCCTCGTTGAGAGATGAAGTATCCGAGCAGCTGACCCGAGGGGACGCCGAAGACGCACTTTTCCGGATTGAGCTTGATCCTGTAGCGATCAAGGTTGTCGAACGTCTCGCGGAGATCGTCGATAAGTGTCTTTGCTTCCTTTGTTTTTATTACTATGTCGTCGACATAGACTTGGACGTTGCGACTGATCTGGTCTTTGAGGCAGGCCTGCATGCATCGCTGGTACGTGGCACCCGCGTTCTTTAGCCTGAAGGGCATTGTGTTGTAGCAGAATACTCCGAACGGTGTGATGAACGCCATTTTCTCTTGATCTTCGACCTTGAGTCGAATCTGGTTATAGCCTGAGTAGGCATCAAGGAAGGAGAGTTTCTCACAACCTGCCGTCGAATCGATGATCTGATCGATCCGAGGAAGAGGGAAGTGGTCCTTTGGGCAATGTTTGTTTAGTGACGTGAAGTCTACGCACATCCGCAGGATGTCCGTGTCCTTCTTCGGGACCATCACCGTGTTTGCCAGCCACTCGCTTTCCTTGATTTCCCGGATGAAGTCTGCTGCAAGTAATCTGTTGATTTCTTTGCCGATAGCTTCGGCTCGTGGCTCCGACAGTCTTCAGATGGACTGCTTGGCTGGCTTGGTGTCTGGAAAGACGTTGAGTGCGTGCTCGGTGAATTCCCTGGGAACTCCTGGCATGTCCGCAGGACACCAGGCGAAGATTTTTCCAGTGCTCACAGAGGAATTCGACGAGCGCGCCTTCCTATGCAGTGCTGAGGTCATTGGCGATCAGCGCCGTCTTGGAGGCGTCCGTCGGATGGATCTGCACTTTCTTGGTGTTGACGGTGGAGTCGAAGGACATGTCAGGTGCGTTCTGCCTTGTGACTGGGGGTAGCCCATTGTCCGTCACCTCGCGGAGCCTTACAAGCTCGTCTTGCATGCCGAAAGACTAGGAGATTTTGTTGAAATCCCTGTCGCATTGGTCCGATCGGGTGAAGCTCCCGTGGACTGTGATGACGCCCCTTGGTCCTGGCATCTTGAGTAGTAGGTATGCGTAGTGTGGGACGGCCAGGAACCTTGCGAATGCTACACGCCCCAAGATGGCGTGGTATTGCGACGGCCAGTCCACCACTTCGAATTCTAGGTGCTCCTGCCGAAAGTTGTCCGGCTTCCCGAAGATGACGTCGAGCCCTATTTTACCCAGGGGGAATATGCCCTTTCCTGGGACAATGTCGTGGAACGTTGTGTCTGATTGTTCCAGGCTGCATTGCGGGATCCGCATAGCTGCTAGAGTGCTTGCGAACATTAGGTTGATGCCGCTGCCGCCGTCCATGAAGATGTGACTCATCTCGAAACCTCCGATCTGCGCCTCCAGCACCAGGGCAGCATGACCTGGGCGAGGGATCTGGCAAGGGTGATCCGCGCGAGTGAATGTGATGCAGGACTCCGATCCGCTGAGGTACTCAGGGATTGCAGGCGGAGTTGCCACGGCCAAGTTGATTTGTCGGGTGATTTTCTTCTGCACCCTGTTTGTGGGGCGTCCCTTCTGGATCATATTTAGTGCTCCCTTTGGTGGGGGTATCCGACCCCGGCATTGTTTTGCGCTGGTGTGACTGGTTGATTTGGGCCTCCAATAGGCGGCGGTGGAGGAGCTCTGTGTGCTATTTCACCTGGCGCAGGTGCGTTTCCAAACGCAGGGATTGGGGCTTGTTGCCTCATCTGCACCATGCCTTCGCTGAGTTTCTGGAACTCGCGGCAGTCCTTGAGCATGTGGCTGGCTTTCTTTTTGCCATCCTGTTTGTCGATGTAGAAGTGGATGGTGCATGGACCCGAAAGTTTGTCGAATGCTGAGGGTCCGTTGTCGCGGTCGCGGCATTGCCATGAGTGCGTTGGTCGTCCGTTGTCGCGGAAGTTTCCGCCGCGGTATCCTCCGCTGTTGCGGCTGTTGTCGTTACGGCGGTCGGCGTAGCCGGCCGCGACCATGTCGGGTCCGTCGCGGTCCTCGTAGACGCGCGATCTCCTCTTGCTGCGGCGTTCACGTCTTCGGCCATAGTCGTCCTCTTCATCTGATTGCGCTCGCTAGATGCAATCTTCGCTGTCTGCCCAGCTGTTGGCGATTTCCATGAGGTGGTCGAGTGTCTTGGGATTTACACGCCCAAGTTCCTCCTTGAAGTCTTGGCGCTTGACGTCGTCCCTGAAGACGTCAATGGCCCGCTCTTCGGAGATGTGTGCTGCGGAGTTCTTGGTTGTAGACCAGCGTAGTATGTACGAGCGAATAGATTCACCCGTTCTCTGAGTGCAGGCTCGCAATTCTTCGATTGAGGCGGGCCTCTTGCTGGTGCCTTTGAAATTTCGGATGAAGCTGTAAGCGAGCTCCTCCCAGCTTCGGATGGATCCTGATGATAGGCTGCTAAGCCAGACCCGCGCCGCGCCCATCAGCTGCAGCTGAAGGCATTGCATGGCGGTTTCTTTGTTGCCTCCGTGAAGCTTGACGGATGACAGATAGTCGCTGAGCCAGGACTTTGGATCTTGCGTGCCGTTGAACTTCGGAGTATCCGAAGGAAGCTTGAAGTTGTGTGGCATCTGTGTTCGCCGAACGGATCTACTGAAGCATCGAGCTCCGCAGAGTTCTCCTTCGTCTTCATCCATCTCAGATTCAGACGAGCATGCGCGTTTAGCGCGTGCTTTGTCGATCTTGCGCTGTGTAAGCTTGTCTCTGGCGTCGTAGTCGCGTTTATGGCGGTTTGAGCTCTTCTTCCTTAGAGGAAGATCGTTCTCTTCTTCCTCTTCGAATGAGGGGGTGGGGCTCCGGTCGCGCCTGGCCAGAGCTTTCTTCTTCGGCTCCGCAGGAGCGTCTTCGTGGAGCGCAGCTCCGATTAGTCCTAGTCCGTTAAGTGCGGACCTATGCATGGCCCTTTTCGGGTCCTCGTCCGGAGGTGGGTGAGCCACGAGATACGCAGTGGCTGCCATGATCGCAGCTTGTGGCGTCTTCGGGATGATTTTGCCATCGGCATCCATATCCATGAATGATGTGTGGAGAGTTCGGGTCACGTCACGCCGCTCCTTGGGGTCCATGTTTTCCACCCGAGAGCGGTGCTTGTTTCCCTGGTTTCTGTTTGTGCTAGAGCCGGGTGCCATGGCGGAGAGCGCAGCTCGTCGCGCGCTGGACTCGGAGGCTGCTTGCTTGCGTTTATCTAGCGTCTCCTGCATCTTGACTTGTTTCTTGTGCTCCTCGATGAGGAGGTAGTGGTACGCCATCAGTAGGTCACGTGAGGCGTCTGCAAGTAAGACGATGTCGCCTGCGACGGCACGGCGCGCCTGGACCCATCCTCCTTTGCTAAGTTGGATGACGTGGCCGTTGTTTTCCCTGTTGGGTGGGGGGGACTGGCTTCTTCTGTTTTCGCCGTTTTCGCCGTTTCGGTTGGGCGGTGGGTTAGGTGTTTCTTCATTGGTTTGGATGACTGCGGCGCATAGATAGCGCTTGCAGATTGGTCGGCTGCTGCCGCAGCTTTCGGATCCGGAACCGTAGGTCCCTTCATCTGAAGGTGGATCGCACAGATCGGAGTTGCAGCTGCTGCTGCTGTAGAACTCATCTGTCGATGGTGACGTGCGTAGCACGGGGTGTGGAGCCCACGAGGCAGGCCTGATTGACGGCAAGGGCACCCGCTCAGGGAGGCGGAGAGTGCCAGTTTGTCCCACCTGGAAGCAGAAGCTCCCGAACAAAATTTCGAGTCCGTCACCTACGGGCTCGAAATCCTTCATGGTGGCCGGCGAGTGGGCGGTTAAGTCGAAAGCGCCGAAGAGGAGGTGATTCTCCGTTGCCGCGGAGTTGTAGATCGATCGGGTCGGAACCGTCATGACCGCACAATCAGCAGCCCCAATTCCCACAAACGGCGCCAATTGACGAGGTTTAATCTCGTCAATGCCCATTGTTATGGACTTGGGTTTTGGAGAAGATGGGGATGCTGGAGATCGTGGCACGGTTAACAGACAAGCAACCAGGGGACACGAGATTTACCCAGGTTCAGGCCCCCGGAGGGAAAACCCTACTCCTGCTTGTCTGCTCTTTGATTACGGCGGAACCGAAGGTTACAGGGTGCGCAGATTCGATCTGGCGTGGATGCGTGTGCGAAAGTATGAGTCGAGAGATCTAGGGCATGCCCTCCTGGCCTTTATATAGACTTAGGCAGGTCCCGGGCATAGTCCTAGTCGGTTACAAGTTCTAGGGTTTTACCCCTTTGAATTTCCTATCTCCGCTAGTCTTGCTCTCCAAGGATCCGAAGGCGTCATGGGCCTTGGCCACCCGAAAATCTTCATGGACCAGCGTATATCTGCTGTGGGCCTTCCTTGGGCTGGACCAGGTATGCTAAAGTCACGTACCCGTAGGGTATAACCATGTCAAATCTCCTCATCCCAATTTCTAAGTTAAAAACTTGTGGTTGAACAAGGGTTGAAGGATCACCAATTTCTATTGGGAGATGCCTTGGGAATGATTTTGTCAAGCAAAAACTTAGCGTTTTCAAATGATAAGGAAAATCTATTTTAAGCAATGCAAGCCTAAAGCTCCACTTAGCCAAATGCATATAGATGATAGACTCCACTATACTACCATAGTATCACTTGCCAATACAATTCAAATGTATTAACCCTTGTGGCTGTAACTTGTTATGTTGCAGGTTTGTTTGATGTTTGTGAAGTTTATTGATTAGGATTACAAGTCTACAACCAACATGTCTGCCTGTGGCACTTTGAAGATGAAGGACCCCATGCTATTGTTATATTATGCTGCATTGTAATGAGATAGCCAAATGAGCTATGTAAGATGTAATAAGTTATTTTATTCCTGGTTATGAAGTTGTATTATGACCTTTGTTTCTTGATATTACATCTTAACTATGGATGCTAGCTATTGATCCAGGGACTAGCATTGCAATCACATGGATCTCTACCTTATTAAAGGTTGGGAACCTTACAGATGGTATCAGAGCATTGTGTTGCCTGTAGGATTGTAACCCTAGGATTGGACAAAACCCCTTAGAAAAATAAGAGTTGTTTTTGTTCCAAAACTTATTTACAAACAATCTTGTAAACTCTTTCCTCAACCATTTTGGTTTTGACTCTACATCTCTTCTATTTCAAACTTGATGGACAAAGCCTACCCCATGGCCAAAGACTTCACCATGAGCAAAGGACTTCATCAACTCTAATGACTTCAACATCTTCAAGTGATTTCAACCTTATTCTCAACAAGGACTTCAACCTTGGATATCACTAAGGATCACAAGTGAGACAAGAATATTATTCAAGACTTGAAGACTAAGGAAACACAACTTAGAAGGAACCATCATCACCTTTGAAGTTTTGTGACCAAGACACAAGAATTTGTCCCAAGAAACCATGATCTCATGCAAGAAGAATCAACCAAGGAGGGAAAGATCTCAAGTGAACCATATAGATGGACCACCATATTTAGTTTAGGTCAAACACACCAACTTATGTGGTGTAGCAAAAGTATTTTGTTGCCTAAAAATATTCTTGAAACTTGTTGTTTGAGTGGAATGTTTGTTTGTGATTGCTTGCACATTGCTTGAGTGAATTGTGATGTGTGTGATTAGAATTGATTCCTTAGAAATATTTTGCCTATCCTAATCCAAATCCAACCCAAACAGATGACTACTCCAAGAAACTCCAACATCAAGTATGGTGACACCAACAACCAAGAGATGCACATGAGAGAACAACTACTAGCAAACCAAACCAAGTTGAACCAAGTGATAACTCAGTTTTTAGCCAACAACAATGGATTAGACCCAACCATACAAAAGTTTTTGGAAATTCAATTCCAATTGTTGCAAGGGATGGCCACTCAAATGATCAACATGGGAGACAACCTTTCCCAAGGAGTTTGTGACAACAAGGATGTCAAGGATGATCTTTTAGAAGGAACCCAAGCTTGCAATATTTGTGGATACAAGGATCACATTTCCAAAGAGCATGAAGATCAATGCCCCAATTGTGAAGAGAAACATCCAAATAATCAATGCCCCATATCTCAAGCTACTTGTTTCCTATGTGAAGGAAATAATCATGCCCCTATACAATGCCCCATCTATTCCATAGTTCAACAAAGGAAACAAGGTGGAATGCATCAACAGTTTGTAAACCCTCATGAAGGAACAACTTCTACCAATAAGGATGAAGGCAAAGTCAAAACTATGCACCATAAGGCCAAATCTAAAGTGACCTCAAAATGTTGCTACTCTTGTGAAGAAGAAGGTCATATCTCTAGTAACTGCCCCAAGAAGAGAGAAAGTTTTCCCACCTTTGTGGTAAAGTATGAAGAGCATGAACTAGAAGAACTCCTAGCTTTGGAGAGACCCAAGAAGAAGAAGAAATGCCCCAACTCAAGCAAGAAGGATATTACCCAAGAGCAATGTTACACTTGCAAACAGATGGGACACTATGCCAATGAATGCCCAGAAAAGAAGAAGAAACAAGGAAACAAACAAGAGGCAATGATACCAAAGGAAAAGAAAGATATCAGCCAAGTGATGTGTTTCAATTGCAAAGAACCAGGACATTATGCAAGCAATTGTCCAGAAAAGATGAAGCACAAGATAAACAAGCCTATGAAGGATCACAGCCTTGTCACATGTTTCAAGTGTGGAAACAAAGGACACAATGCAGATGTTTGCCCAGAGAGGTTTCAACAAGATTCCAAGCAAGCCAAGAAGTAATCTAGTTGGAAATTTTTTAAGGGTGGTAATACCCTAGTTGCTTTGAGCCAACTTGTAACCCCTAGCCTACCCAAATCTCGGGACGAGATTTATTTTAAGGGTGGTAGCCTGTCACATCCCAAGATTTTCCAAATCTTGTAATGTGAAAAATAAATAAACAAAATAAACAATTGTTGAAATTTAGGGTGAGAAGAAACTTTTTGAATCCAATTGGAAACATCAAAACCTATTTTGGTCAAATAAAATCCTAAAGGGATTTACAAAGATAAACAATTAATAAGGAAAGTTAAAATAGTTGGAATCACTATTTTTGGATCTTTTAATAAAAATATTTGATTTTCAAAAGCAAAGGTAGAATTATAAATAAGGATTATTTTATAGAGCCAAATTAAATCTTGGCCAAGCTTTTGAAATAAAATATTTCTATTTGATAAAAATAGTAAAGGTTTATTTAAATAAAATAATGAGGATTTAGTAATATCCAATTTTATTAAAAGTAAAGGTTTTTCCATTTTAAATAAACACTAAAACTTGTTAAATTACTTTAAATAAGTTTTCCAGGTGTTTTAGATTTTCAAATGAAACCTACTGAAAAGATTTTGATATTATTTAGATTTCAAAAGGAGTTTTAAAATAAATTAAAACCTATTTAATTAAAGACTATGGTCTATTTATTTAATTAATAATAGATCCTAAAATAATAAAAGCATTATTCTATTTTGAACTTTGAAATATGTTGATAAACAAAATTAAACTTCACCCAAAGTTTGGTGATGATTTGAATTCAAATGGAGATTTAAATATATTATTAAATCTTATTTAGTAAATACTAGAGACTATTTTAAATAATTAAAAGACCCTAAAAAGAATAAAAGATTTATTCAAAAATTGAATTCAGAATGTTTTATTAATCAGTGTTTGAAGCCACACAAAATTTGACAAAGGTTTGAATTCAAATGGATGCTTGAATTGATTAAATAAAATTAAAATAGAATTAAAGAAATGAAAAAGGAAAAACATTCAGAACAAAAAAATGAAACGGAGCAGCCCAGCCCAGCTAGCCCACTAAGGCCCAGCAGCCCACCTCTCCCTCTCTCCCCCGAAACGTTTTCCTCACCATAGACCGAACCCGCTGAGTCTATGACGCGTGGACCCCATTCCCCCTCTTCCTCTCTCACTGACGCCAGGCCCCACAGCCACCTCACCATCGTCTCCACCCGCGCGTAGACCACGCCCTCCTCCCCCTGCCGTTCTGCCGACGGTTTCCTCGATTAATTGCTCGGTAATGGCGCAATAACCCAGCCTCGCGACCCCGCCTACTTAATCGCCTGCATTCCCTCTCCATTTCCCCCCCAGTCGTCACCCCACCGGAGCCCCCAGGCTGCACAAATTTCTCTCCCAAACCCCACTGCCTCCGACGTTCTCCGACAGCAATTCCGGCCAGCCTCCTCCGCCCCTCGACTCCTCGACCACACGAAAACATTCCCCAGCCCCTGGCGCACACTCCAGTGCCGCCAGCTCGCTCTCGCATACCCCACAACCTCGCCTCCGTCTTCGTCTGAGCGCCACCGACGACCCCCGCAACTCCGGCGAGTCCTCCTGGTAAGAATAGACCGCCCCTTTCCCCCTCTTGGATGCTCACATGATCGCGACTTCCATACGAACCTAACGGTGCCCTTTATTTGCCTTAGCATGCAGTATATCGTCGCCCCCGTCGACGAACAGACGAGCCCGGGGTGCAGCTCAACTCCGGCGAGGAATCCACGCCACCACCGTGCGTCCCTTGCACTCTCGCGAGCACCTTGAGCATCACCGCGACTCTGCGAACCTGGTGAGCTTCTCCCCACCCTCTCTCGCTTCCTGCATCGCCAGCGACGCCACCGCCAGGCCGCTCCGCCGCCAGTAGCCGCCGTCAGCACCGCTAGTATATGGTCAGAGCATTGAGAGCCGTTAGATGCAAATCCTGTGGTTGTGTTAGATTAACTTAACGAACCGTTTTTGATTGATCTGCACCGCACGATCACCTTTAGATCCAACGGCTCGTACCTGTCGATCCGCATGAAGCGGTACCGACGAATAAAAACACGCCACGTGGCCCTGCCTGTTTATAAAAAAACCAGAAATGATATATGTGTTGTTCCAATTTGAAAAATTCATAACTTTCAAACCACATGTCCAAATTTTGCAAACTTGATATCAATGGATTCAGCAAAACAAGTACTTTCTGACCATGCCCTTTGTTTAGTGAATTGCTTCTCATAAAATGATTATTTTTGCAGAAACTTGTGTAGGCATGTTTAGCATATTAAATTCTTTCTAAAATTATTTTGGGGATAAAATCTTGGGCAAATGGTTTGTTTTGAACCTACTGACCATAGGAATCAATTTGTGGTTTCAAAAATATATTTGGTGAAGCAAAATAATAAACTTTTGATTTAAACCATTTCTAGTCAAATAAAAACAATGTTTATTTATAAAAAATGCTTTTTGGAGGAAACCTTTGAGAAATGTTTTGATTCAAACTCTTTGACCCCAAGCACCAAGTTTAATGATTTAAAAATGTATTTGATGAACCCTATAAAGATTTCTACTTTGATAAAGGCATTTTCAACCACATAAAATAATGATTTGGTTTAAAAATGGTTTATAGGTAAAATCTTTTGCAAATAGTTTTGCCACTTTATAAAATGACCAATAAGTGTTTTAGAATGTTTATAACCTATTATAAACCACTTTTGTAAATAAAACAAAGTTTGGCATGCTTGCATGCATTGTTTTGTTTCTATTAATTTATGTGATGTTGCTTGAATGGTAGATTGAAATTGTGCCCTTGCTTGATTGAATTGTAGTGATTTGAAGAGTTTGATAATTGCAAAGACAAGGAGTGAACTTATATTCTCTACCAAAAAGGCAAGTGATGCTTCATACTTTTGTCCCATTAATTATTTTCACTATGCATTAGTGATATTTCTAAGTAGGACTTGCATGGAATTTTGCTAAGTATATACTATGCCATGGGAAATCCTAGTAGATGAAACCTTAGTAGAATTTCCTAAGTTAAGATTCCTACTACTATATTGCTTAGCTTAGCTAGTAGAAAACAAGGGTGGAATATATATTCATACTATGGAATATTTCTAAATCAAGGACCTGTGTTTTGTTTAATAAAACAACTAAGTGAATGAATCACCTAGGTGGAATGGAAGGAATGGTTTGTGTTGAGTGGTTCACAAGGCCCATTTCTATGGTTTACCTTGTGTATCTCACTTGTGGATGGCCACCCAGGAACAAAGAGATTTGAGATGTCAAATGTTGAGAAGCTTCAAGTGCAGCCACTTGGCATTATGGGCTCTTCCTGGATCATATAGGTTGCAATAACTTAGCCAAATGGATAGTTGGTGGTAGGGGTTTGATAGGTTGGAACGCGTCCATTCTAGTCTAAGGGAAGGCTTCTGAAAGATCTTGTCTTGGTGAAACCAAGTCTTGTGGGGAAAGTGCACCATCTCTGCAGAGTGAAAAATCTAAGTACTTAGCCATGTCCCTGGTAAAGTACAATTTGAGCATCAAGACATGGAAGCTATCAAGAATCTCCTCATCCCAATTTCTAAGTTCAAAACTTGTGGTTGAACAAGGGTTGAAGGATCACCAATTTCTATTGGAAGATGCCTTGGGAATGATTTTGTCAAGCAAAAACTTAGTGTTTTCAAATGATAAGGAAAATCTATTTTGAGCAATGCAAGCCTAAAGCTCCACTTAGCCAAATGCATATAGATGATAGACTCCACTATACTACCATAGTATCACTTGCCAATACAATTCAAATGTATTGACCCTTGTGGATGTAACTTGTTATGTTGCAGGTTTGTTTGATGTTTGTGAAGTTTATTGATTAGGATTACAAGTCTACAACCAACATGTCTGCATGTGGCACTTTGAAGATGAAGGACCCCATGCTATTGTTATATTCTGCTGCATTGTAATGAGATAGCCAAATGAGCTATGTAAGATGTAATAAGTTATTTTATTCCTGGTTATAAAGTTGTATTATGACCTTTGTTTCTTGATATTACATCTTAACTGTGGATGCTAGCTATTGATCCAGGGACTAGCATTGCAATCACAGGGATCTCTACCTTATTAAAGGTTGGGAACCTTACACTTCCTCCTCAGCATAACGAGATAGTTGGTTGAACTCTCGAATGTACTTCATGACACTGGTATAACCTTGCTCAAGCTCCTCAAACTCCCTGCGCTTCAACTCCATCACACTCTCAGGAACATGATATTCACAGAATATCTGCTTGAACTCCTCCCAGGTATATGATGTCTACGCACTTCTATTCTTGTAGACGGTTGTTGGGCCTCCAAGTGCAGAGGTTTGTAGAACAGCAGCAAGTCTCCCTTAAGTGGATTACCCAAGGTTTATCAAACTCAGGGAGGAAGTGGTCAAAGGTATTCCCTCTCAAGCAACCCTGCAATCAAGATACAAGAAGTCTCTTGTGTCCCCAACACACCCAATACACTTGTCAGGTGTATAGGTGCACTAGTTCGGTGAAGAGATAGTGAAATACAAGTGGTAACGGTGCCAGAAAATAGCTTCTCACTTGTTGTTGAGGTGGGGGAATGTGTGTGAGTGAGGTAAAGACTAAAGCAAGCAAACATGCAACAGATCTAGATGCAAACGGTGTTTCAATGTTTAGAAACAAGGCCTAGGGATCATACTTTCACTAGTGAACACTCTCTCATATAAATATCCTCTCTTTATGATACTACTCTTAACTACTCTCCTGTTGGACACTCTAATCATCGGTAGGGCTATAACAGCACTCCTCAAAGTCCGCCTTCCCCAGTCTAGATAACCCCACACTATCACCTTGAGCACTAGATGGTTCCAACAAACACCACAATTTCATAGAGACATCCAACTCCAAATATAACTCATAACAAATATTCAATCTAGCCAAAGTGCCACACACAGTATGCATGCTGTCACTTTCACACACGTGGGGAAAAGCATAGATCTATTAAAGCACAAAGAGTATTTGTGTTGACTCAAACCTAAGTGCCACCATGGCGTTCATGCTATCACTTTCACACACATGGGGAGAGCAGAGATCTATTGAAGCACTGGAGTAGCAAGGTAGATCTACTTGATTACAAAGATCATGACCACAAGATCATGCATAGAGAGAGAGATGAACACATAGCTACCGGTAGAGCCCTTAGCCTCGAGGAAGATCTACCCCCTCCTCATCATTGGAATCATCAACGGTGATGAAGATGGCGATGGAGATCGATGGAGATGGCTCTAGGGGCACTTCCCCATCCCCGTAGGGTGCCGGAACAGAGACTTTCTGTCCCCCGAATCTCCCCTTTGGTGGCGGCGGCGCTATAGAGGTTTTCGTGGATTTCTTCTGGATTGCCTAGGGTTTTTGGGTCAGAGGCTTCTTACAGGCGAACGGGGAGGCCGAGGAGGCGGCCAGAGGGCCCACACCCTCCCTAGGCACGGGACAGGCTTGGCCGCGCCTATGGGGGGTCTGGCTACCCTCTGGTGCCTCTCCGTCCCTCCTTCTGGAATCGTGTCCCTCACGGAAAGTTATTGACTTTGGATTTTGTCCCGTCCAATTCCGAGAATATTGATTTTTTGCCTTTCTGGAACCAAAAACAGAAGAAAACAGTCAACTGGCACTGTGGCAACTTGTTAATAGGTTAGTTCTAGAAAATATATAAAAACACCTCAAAGAAAGACAAGGCAAAGCAAAGTAGATACTAAACAAGCATGGAACATCAAAAATTATAGATACGTTTCCGAGGTATCAAGCATCCCCAAGCTTAACTCCTGCTCGTCCTCGAGTAGGTAAGTGATAAAAAGAATAATTTTTGAGGTGACATGCACCATCAAAATCAAGATCAAACCATTTTCAAGCATTGAAAGCTGGGATCAAAGAACTCTAAACATGTGCATGAAAGATGGAGTTCTAATAATAGGACATAGTAACTATGCATGCAACATGAAAGGCTACAAACAAAGATCATGAATAACATGCATTGAAAAACGTTTGTTTGTTTCACATACAGAAAACATGGCATAGTGGCATTCAGATTGTCCCTCATAGAGTAGAAAATAGATGCATAGGACACCTTCAAAGTTCACAAGGGTGATTAGAAACAAGTAGCACAAGAACAAGTAATACCACAATATGCATCAATCAATAAGCTTTGAGACACTGCACACAGAATGACAACTATTCTCTCTTAATGGTGCCTAAAGGTAGAAGGTGAAGACTCTAATAATGGTGGAAGAAAGGCCTTTTATAAAGGAAGCAGGGATTTCAAGTTTCAAAAAGAGCTTCCAAAAATTATGGTAGTTGTTAGCTTTCATCCCTCATTGACCCTATCATAAGCATCTTGAAGTGGTTAAGGTTAAAGTGGCAAAGATGTAGTATATGCTTGACGAAGTATAAGTTGGCAATCTCAAGTCCCTTGAATACGAGGGCCACACCTCATGCATACTCAACTTTGGGTCCAGGTAAGTTCTTGTCACTGTAAGTATTTGTATATCATTGAGAACCGCCAATGGGGTACCCCTTGCACATGGTACATGAGCTTTCCCATAACCAAAATGACAAGGCAAGCAGACAATGAGCATCTCAGCAATCTTTTTATTTACCACATGCATAGGTTTTTATTGAGGATGCTTCATAGATAGCTCATTATGGTGATGCTGCAAGTTTCCACCATGATTAGGCATGGCTTAGGCTAGTGGCCCAGACGTTTCTCTAACATAGGATACAAACTCCATGGACTTACAAGTTCCCTCTTTATTTCACACCAGTGACATCCATAGACAAAAGAACATGATATCAACTGAGTACAACAAGGTACAAGTGAAATGTTGAAAACGTTCCCCGTGACAACACGGTTCTTCTAATTCCAACTTGTAAGTGCAAGCATATATAACAAAGTTGTCACAATGGTTCAAGTTTATTAGGGGCAAAGAATAAAGTGTGCCATCAAGTTTGTGAGGACTTTAATCACTAAGTTTTCACATAACAAAATAGTTTTTAATTAGAAGATAGCTGAAAACAATAATATACTTGGAATGGTGTAACACACCATGCATAGGAGTTTATAGTGGAAACTTTGGAAAAACTTGGTTTCTTGGGAGTTGGAGGCATGAGTAGAACTTACTCATACAAGTGGAGGCTAGCAAAAGACTCGGAGCAACCAATTAAGAGAGCATAATGGCCATAATCATGCAGAGCAACAAAGCATTACTAATCAAAGCATAGAGTGGTACTACAAGTCAAGGAATAAATGATCATAGAGTCTAATGGTGACTTTTCATAGTCATAACATGGTGTGAGCATGTGCCAAGTCAACCCAAACAAAGCATCAAAGGAGAATACCACAATACTATGCTTTTGCATGCTAAAACAATGCATAATTTCTTCAAGGCACACTAAGCAATCCCAATTGTTTGGAACAAGACATGCTATAGCAATAATCACTAAGCATAAGGTCAAACAACACCTAGCATGTCATGCTAAAGTCTAAGTCACAGTAATTGCAAGCTCCTCTTGCACTTTCAAGCAAGAACTTACTACTCTTTTCCAACACCAAACAACTTATTTGAAACAAATCACAAAGGTAATAATCAACAAAGATCAGTGAGCTTCTTTCACAAATCCACAAATAAGAACTAAAAAGTTCTAAGCTGAAAGCAGAAGAAAACTAAGGCTGAACACAGTGCTAGCAAAAGTAAACACTCACAAAACAATAAGAGTGAAAACTAGAGTGTTCTAGGCAATGGAAATAGAGCGTGTCTCTCTCCAAAAGAAGTGTGGTGTAACCAACCAACTTACTCAAGAAAACTAAGCAAACAAAAACCAAAAACGAAAACTAAGACGCTCCAAGAACAACACAACAATGCATGAAATAATAAAAACAAAGTGTCTAGAAAGACCTGAGATTTTTATTGATGAAGAAGGGGATGCGTTGGGCATCCCCAAGCTTTGATGCTTGTACCTCTTGGATATTTATTGGGGTGACATCGGGTGGAATCCCCAAGCTTGAGCTTTTGTCCATTCTTCATCTCATTACATCACTCTTTCTCTACACCTGAAATTTTTCCTTCATACAAAATTTCACACAATCTTCATTAGCAACATTAGTTTATTCAAAAGATAATAGACCTTTGGGTAAAGCTTTGGAACAGCAAGAATTTTCACTAAAAACACAAGATACTGTAGTAACTCCTTTAAAAATCTCAATTTCCCAAAAAGAACCCAAAAAGGAATCAATAAGAAGCAAATGCAAATAATGACAGAAATCTGTCAAAACAGACCAGCAGATAGAAACCGATTTTTTAGAAGACATTATGCTGCTCCAATCAAAATGTTTTGAACTAATGAAAGTTAGCTAACGTACTGGGGGATTTATTCGTAAATTTTCAGCTCAATACGAGTTACAGAGACTCCTCACGAATTTTTATGGTGGAGGACAGAAATCTGTTTCGGACAGCAACTCCCCAAATCTTACTTTCCTCTTATTAGAGGTTATTCTTGGCACAAAAAGCAAACAAAAAGGATAAGGAGAGGTTATTACAGAGGTAATAACTTCCAAGACTCAATAAAACTCTTGGGTTATCTCCCAACAAGTACTTTTCTTTAATGCCTTTAAGATAGGCTTGATAGTTTGAGAAGATGCTCACATACGAAATATGAATTGAAGTAAAAGAGAGAATCAAGAAGTAAATTCAAAACACATTTAAGTTTAACCCACTTCCTATGCATAGGAATCTTGTAAATAAACAAGTCATGAAAGCACAAAGCAACAAGCATAGGAAAGCAAAACAAATGCAACTTCAAAAAAATCAACATAAAGAGGGGAAACTTAATATTCTTAAAATGCATAAAACCATGTTTCCCTCTCTCATAATAACTTTTAGTAACAACATGAACAAAATTATCAATATAACTATCACATAAAACATTCTTATCATGAGACACATGCATATAATAATTATTACTCTCCACATAAGCATAGTCATTCTTATTAATCAGAGTGGGAGCAAATTCAACAAAATAGCTATCACTATTATTCTCATCACAATAATCATCAAATATAGGAGGCATATTGTAATCACAATATATTTTCTCCTAAATAGTAGGTGGACTAAAAATATCATACTCGTCATTGTAATCATCATATATTGGAGGTTTGGTATCATCATAAGAAATAGAATAGCTATTTTGCCAAGTGTGTTCATTTGTAAACATATCATCATTGGAAGGAACATGGATAACACTAATAGCACAACAACTATTAATATCATCATTTTCAGAATTGGTACCAAAGAGATTTTCAATATCAAAAGTGGTGTGCTTTTCCCAATCATGATCACTACTATATGTAACAGGCATAGGAACATCATATAGTTCAGACTCATCAGCAAAAACTATGATAGGAGCAACATGATTAGAGGAAGATACCATTTCCTCTCTCCTTTTACTCCTCTTCTTCTTCTTCTTCTTCTCCTCTTTAGGAGGGAGAGGCTTGAAAGGAAGCTTCTCCACATACCCTGGCTTATTATTAGAGACAATAGAAGAAACTTTGGAGGATTCCTCCTTTTTATTAATAAGATCAAAACACATATTAGTCCTGTCATAATTTGATAAAATATCATCTTTTATAAGATTTTGTATGTATTTGTGTGGCAGTTTTCAACACAATAAATATGACAACCATGCAGGACGTTGTTCATATCAAAAGTACTCATGTCTATCAAAGAAGTTTTTCTTGATAACTCTTCACACCCCAAAAATAATGTAAGTTCATCATGTTGATTATTAGTGATCACGTTATCACAATACAAACTTGCAGGATTATTATGGCCTGAGCATTGAAAATTGAAATGACCCACTTCAAAGCAAAGTTCACAAATAAAAGGATAGAGGGCACAAACTTTTTTTCCAAGATCATCTAGAGCCTTATACCACTTTCTAGTTTTTTCATTCTAGTGGGTGATACAATATTCTTCTTCTGTTTGATTCTTCTCACAAGGTCTATGCATACCACAAAAATTAACATGCTTATAAGAAATAGTATTTTCAGAAGTTTGAGCATGTTTATTGCAATCATTAATAACATTTTCATTTTCCATGCAAGTGTCTTTAAAAGGTTCATGATACATATACCATTTTTATTTAGGAGAATTAATATGGGAAGCAAAGGCTCTATAGTATCTAACAAGAATTTGAGGATCAAGACCATGTTTAGCACTAAACTCTTGAAAATTAGCAGTTTCAGCGAAAGACTTAATGCAATCATACTCATAGTTTATACCTGGTTCTTTACCTTTGTCGTTATACCAATCTTCAGTATTGCTTTGAATTGTTTCAAGAAGATCCCACTTAGCTTTGACCTTCTTACTTATGAAGGATCCCTCTGAACAGGTATCTAGGTAGTCCTTGTAATGTCCTGAAAGCCTTGCATAAATATTATTGATAATAATATTATTGGGGAGATCATGAATGGGACATTTGAGCATTAGTGACTTCAATCTCCCCCAAGCTTCGGCAATACTTTCTCCCTCACGAGGATGAAAATTATAAATATAGTTCCTATATTTCTGAATTTCATGAGGAGGATAAAATTTATAATAAAAGAGAGATTCAAGTTCCTTCCAGTCCAAATGATGAGGATCACACTACTAGGAAAATGGCTATAGGTAATTAGCACATCCGTGGCTCACATGGTTGAAGTGCCCCACGGCTAAAACAGGCGTGGCTCACCTATGGGCAGTGCCCTACTAGTAACTAGAACAACCGTGGCGCACATGACCATAGTGCGCCACAGATATGTGTGGGCCAGGGCCCTGTTGGCCGCATGCCAAACATCTGTAGCGCACATAGGGTAGGTGCGCTACGGTTGTTAGTTCCAACCGTGGCGCACATGGAGGGGGTGCGCTACGACTAAGCGCATGCCCCCCTCTTCTGTGAAACAGCCAGACACATACGTGGCGCACTATGGCATGTGCGCCATGGATGTTACTCCTCCCTGTGGCGCACTAGGGCAGAGTGCGCCACTGATGTGTCGATTTTTTTACAGCACTTTATGTGCACATGTGTGACCACATCCACCACCCCACACTTCACTTTCCCCTTCTTCTTCCTCCTTAGATCAAGTCGGGATTTTCTCCTTCCCACCTCAATTTCTCCACCCATTCACCATTTTTAGTATGTAGAACTTGCCTTGGATGTTACATAGGTAATAGAGGAAGGTCTCCGGTCTCTCATCTCCTTCTCCGGTCTCGCGCGCGCACCTCTCCTTTCCATCTTTCTCGCGATCGGTCTCTCATCTCGGTAAGTTGTCCATGTAAGGATGTGTTCATGTGTATATGGATAATATGCTCATATGTATGTAGATGATCGATGCTCATGATGTGTGTATGGAGAGGATCGATGGTCATATGTGTGTATATGGAGAGTATCGATGATGCTCATGCATGTGTGTATGGAGAGGATAATGATATGTTCATGTGTGTATGGATCGGTCTCTCTCTCTCTTGTGTTTGTATGTGAACAAGTTGCCATTTGTTTTGCTAAAATGTTGATTCATTTCCATTTTGGCAAGACTTTGGCATTTCGCAAAGGTCCTAATTTTAGGATAGGTCATGCCGAAATTTTCTATCGACCATTGCATGCATGCATTCATTATGTGGTTCTAATAGACTTCTAATTGTACCGTGTACACCGTGCAGGCAAAAATGGTCTGCATAATGAGCGAAGGCATTGTGGCTAGATTTTTGAAATGTGCGACGGCCGACATGATACGAAATAACAAGACGGATATAAGATGTCCGTGCAGAAGATGCAAACTCAACTGGGTGATCGACCCAGATTCCGGGAATCTGCAGGCGCACCTTCTCCGCCATGGTTTCATGGATGGATACACTCGTTGGATAAGCGATGACGAAGACGATGGAGACGGTGAAGGTGCCCAACATGACGATGATCATCATCACGGCGAGAACGGGCGAGATGATGAAGAGTCTCCTGGAGATGGTGAAGGTGCGGAAGCAGACCGGGATGATGATGATCTAGATGTCGGAGGAGCAGACGACGATGGAACAACGTCAGGCTGGGTGCGGGACCCTTATGTGCAAGAGCTGCTTCTCAAGCAGACGAGTAACGCCAGGGCTACCGCTAGAGAGAAAGCCAAGCTTGCGCAACTTGAGAAAGACGTGGTTACTCCATTGTATGAAGGATGCAGGCTCGATGATACCCGGTTGAATGTAACGCTCAAGTCTATGGAGATGAAGGCAAAACACAAATTGAGCGACGCAAGCTTCGACAATATGATGGCATTCTGGCACGATCGTCTCCCGGAGGGGAACACATGTCCAACTAGTATCAAGGACGCCAACAAAATCGTCTGTCCTCTCGATCTACCGCACGTTAGATATCACGTATGCATCAACGATTGCATCATTTATCGGGGCGAGGACGCGGAGAAAACCACATGTCCGGTGTGCGGCGTGAGTCGATACAAGAAAGGGAAGAAAGCACCTCGAAAAGTGGTATGGTACTTTCCTATCACTCCTTGTCTGCAGAGCTATTTCGCGGACCCTAAGGAAGTGAAGCTCATGCGATGGCATGCGGAAAGGAAGAAGCCAGGAGATGATGATGATGACCCCGAAAAGGATGAGCTGCTGACGCACCCTTCAGATGCTAGCTAGTGGAAAGCATTGGACCTTGAATTCCCAGAATTCGGTGGAGATTCGAGGAACATCAGGCTTGGTGCGAGCACCGATGGACTCAATCCGTTCGGTAGCCAGAGCAGCACGCACAGCACTTGGCCCGTGTTTGTATGGATGTACAACCTCCCTCCATGGTTGTGCATGAAGAAGTACATACAAATGAGTATGCTAATTCAAGGGCCGAAACAACCTGGTACCGACATCAATCTGTATCTCGGGCTGTTGAAAGAGGAGCTAGCCACGTTATGGGAATCTGGAGCCAATACTTACGACGCCGTCGCACAAGATTATTTCACTATGAGAGCCACGTTGGTCACTACGGTGCAAGACTATCCAGGTTGCGGGTATATCTCGGGGCAGGTTATCCAAGGATTCTACGCATGCGTTAGGTGCATGGATAACACAAGCTATCTCCAACTAGAGAAAGATCCAGGGTCATCGAAAATCATGTTCATGGCGCACCGGAGGTGGCTCGGCAAGAATGATCCATGGAGAAAATGTGGAGACCTGTTCGATGGCAAATCAGAGACCCGAGGAATCCCAGAGCGTAGGAGCAGCGAAGAAGTGGAAGAGTTGCTGAAAAACTGGAAAGATTGTCCTAAGCCTGGAAAGAAGCAGCAACAACACAAGCCGCTGATGAAGGTATGGAAAACAAGGTCTGTTTTCTGGGAGTTGCCATACTGGAAGTTTCTCCGCACGCCTCATAGCCTCGACATCATGCATATCACGAAAAACGTGTGCGAGAGTCTGGTCGCCACCATAATCAACATGCCAGATAGGAAGAAAGATGGTCCGAAAGCAAGGCACGACCTGATATGCTTGGGTATCCGGAAGGAGCTTCACGGAGGACGCACTACTCCTGATGATCAGGAAGATGACGATGATCATGAGTCAGAGACGACACAAGGTCATCGGAAGGGTAAAAAGTTCAAGAAGAACGAATATTACTGCCCTCCTTCTTGCTTCACTCTAAGCCAGGATGAGATCAAACAGTTTTTCAAGTGCCTTCTAGGAGTCAAATTTCCTTACGGCTACGCGGGCAAGATAAGCAGATACCTAGACGAGGCGAAGCAGAGGTTCAGTGGCATGAAGTCCTACGACTGTGCCGTGCTAATGACGCAGGTACTTCCGGTCACACTAAGAGGGATAATGGACGAGCACGTCCGTGAAACGTTATTTGGCCTATGCAAGTTTTTCGACGTCATCTCTAGGAAGTCGATTGGCGTGAATCAGCTCGGGAGGCTACAGGAGGAGATCGTGGTGATACTATGTGAGCTTGAGGTCTACTTCCCACCCGCATTCTTCGACATTATGGTGCATCTGCTGGTCCATGTCGTGGAGGACATCGTACAACTCGGGCCGATGTTCCTCCGCAGCATGATGGCGTTCGAAAGGATGAACGGACACATCAAAGGATACGTTCGCAACAGGTCCCGTCTAGATGGAAGCATAGCCAAGGGCTTTCTGGCTGAAGAGTGCATCTCTTTCTGCACGAATTATCTAGACATCGAGAACCATGTTGGTCTTCCCGTTAACAGGCACCTTGGAAAGCTCGATGGATCTGGTCACCGAGAGGGTTGTCGCATACTGCATGCAGACTTTGATCGAGCAAACCTCGTCGCGCTACAGCATTTAGAACTGGTCGATCCTTGGGTACAGAAGCACAAAAGGTTAATCGAGAAGAAGTACAATGACCGGGGCATACAGAGGACGCAGGGAGAAATAATCAAAGAGCACAACTCAGATTTCACGCGTTGGTTTAGGCAGACGCTCCTTGAAAATCCCCCGCGATCGCATTCTTCCAACACGGAAAAGATCATATTCACCTTGTCGCAGGGACCGATGCAAAACCTGGTGACCTATCAGGCGTATGATATCAACGGCTACACATTCTACACGGAGGAAAAGGACAACAAGTGTGATTGTTATAACTCAGGCGTAACGTCGGAATTCTACACCGATGACAACATGAAGGAAAGATTCTACGAAAGAATCGAGGAGATCTGGGAGCTCGAATACTGTGGAGAAAAGGTGCCGATGTTCCGTGTCAGATGGGCAAAGAGCGTCGAAAGAGAAGACCGGTATTTCACAACCATGGTTATACCCGAAGCATCCAAATCCAAGGCCGCCGGTGCAAACGTGGCCGCAAAAAATGAACCGTGGGTACTGGCTACCAAAGTGGACCAATGTTTTTTCATTACCGACCCTACAAAGCCTAGCCGTGTTGTCGTGAGGAGAGGAAAAAGAAACATCATCGGAATGGATGGAGTCGCCAACGAGCAAGACTTCGACCAGTACGGCGATCCAAAGATTGAAGACGACGACGACTATGATGCAGCAACATACATCACAAGAAGAAAAAGGACAACCCTACCCAAAAAAAGGTAGGCTGTTCGAAAGAAGAAACATTAAAGTGTCGGGGCTAAATTATTCAACCGTGACAAAGAAGGGAAAAAAGATTGTAAAACGCTAGCTCAAAAATATTGTAAAACGCATGGTCGAAAAAGATTGTAATATTCATGGACAAATTATTATGAAATTTAGTTATACTTTGAATCATATTTGTACCACTTTTATGACATATATTATCACTTTTGGGCATTTTTGGAATATTTAAAAGTATTTTAAAAACAAAACAAAACTTCTATGGCATATATCACCACTTTTGGGCATTTTTTGGAACATTTAAAAGTATTTTTAAAATAAAAATAAAAAAGTGGGTCACCAGGATTCAAACCTGGGTGCTCACAAGTTTAGAATAGAGTAGTGGGCAGAACCAGTGGGATAAGTCAGTGCTAGTGTTAACTAGTGGGGTGGCCGCCCTCTTATCTGATAGTCCAACCCACATAGGCATAGCGCACCATGGCCAAGTGCGCTACGGTTACCCGTAGCGCACTTGGCCATGGTGCGCTATGCCTATATGGGTTGGACTAGTCAACCGTGCGTGCCACGTCCACCTCTCTCATCCCCATCTCACAGACACCACACCGCCACCGCTGCTGCTTTCTCTTGATCCGCCGCCACCGCCGCTGCTTTCTCGATCCGCCACCGCCGCGCTGCGCTCTCGAGGAGGAGGAGGAGGCCCGCGCCGCTGCCGATCCGTGGAGGAGGAGGAGGCCCGCGCCGCTTGTGGAGGAGGAGGATCGCGCCGCTCGAGGAGGTGGAGGCCGCCGTCGTCCGTCCCTCGTCGTCCGCCCGTCAGAGGTGAGCGTCGCCCCTCCCCTGTCTCTCCCTCTCTCCCTCTCTCTCCCTCTCTCTCCCTCTCTCCCTCTCTCTCCCTCTCTCCCTCATCTCTGTGTTGTTCATGGTCTCCAGTAGAAGATTCGTCAGAAGGAAATGCCCTGAATATCATGACACCGGAATCATACTTTTACTATGTAGTAGTCTGTAACCAACATCATGAATTGAAACTTCCCAGGCTTTCATCTAAAAAATGAACTAGGACAGTTAGGGTGAAGTAGAAGATGCATGTTTGAAACTGTTTACTACTGCCACATGATTTAAAATATACTCTACTAGTTATTGGTCATGGTAAAAAATTTGGCCCGTATTTCGATGGTTTCCAAATTTTTTGGATTGCCCATGCCCCTTTGACTGGTGTAATTTTCTTGCCTAAATGGCAAAATTGTAAGCAAGCAAAATCCTGTATAGCCAAATTGTTGGTAAGGTTGATTGTCTAGAGACTAGAGTGCATAGCAAGAAACTTCTTTGCATCCTCCTTTCCAATCATTTCGTGTACTGGTTTTGTTCCAAGTTGTCACCAATTAATTGAAACTGTTCATGCTTCCCTTTTCTCGAAAGAAAAAGTTGTCAGCAATTAATTTGAATTGTTCATGCTTCCCTATTCTTGAAATAAAAAGTTGCCAGCAATCATTTGATGTACCCAGATTGATCCCATATCTGCCAGCCTACCAACGAATCACAATAAAAATGTGTATTCCTTTCTTTGCATCACCTGCCTTGCACCTAATTTTTATTGAGAAAAAAATACAATTTTAATCAAACAGAATATCTGATTCCATATCTGATATGTGTAATTATATTGTAATGCATTTGTGTTTATATTGTGTCTATCTAATCATTCTACCTGATACCTTCCATATATATTTTCTGTTTATCGGCTTGTAACTTTCTGCATTGTAGTAAGTTTGAGTCTAAGAGTTGATTTTTAAATATGTATGAGAGGCTGGGAATCTGATGAGAAAAAGTTCTAATCTACTGAGTCACTCAATTGTGGATTGAAGTATTTGTGCTTTAGGGTGCAAAATGAAATATTTAGGTAGATCTTCAGTTTTAAATTTGTTTGAAGTAAAATAAATAGACGATGAAAGTTTGTAAAGCATTTCCTTTCCTATAAAGTTTTAGCCATAACAAGCTTGTGAAGCATATACTTTCCTGATATGTTTTCGGATTCCCGCTGCCCCTGCTTATAGCATAATGGTGAATGTTGTGCAGTTTACACATATACCATAGTCACTCTCAAACAAGTAAACTTCATGAGGATGAAACCTGAGGATACATTGTTGTCATTGTTGGGTTGTCATTGTTGCATAAAGAGATAGCTTCTGTCATATGGCTATGCTTAAATTGATAACAAAAGTATATATGGTTGTGGCACTGTGTTGGGACTGGATGGATGTGGTTGTGAAATGGTTTGGAAGGAAAAATAGAGTAGTGTTGGTTTTGCTACTATCTGTGCTGGGACAACAACACCTTGAAATTGTGCTTGTGCTTGTATATGAAGCACTTTATTATGTGTGTATGCAGGTTCTTGTATGAAATGAGTCCCGATTTTTGCCGGAATGTTGATTAACTTCCGTTTCGGCAGAAATCGGGCACTCCTAGTTTAAGAAAATTAGCAAAGGTCATGCCGGATTTTTCCGTGCATTTAACCAATTATTTGTTTTTTATTAGTGCAAAGATGTGTGACAACGACGAGGCTGGATGTTCTAAGCGCATCAGCGCTGAAGGAGAACTTAGACCTCCGAATAAACAATTGACATTCTGGGAGGCGGCCCAGCGGCTAGAAGACGATGAAGAATACCATCCTTCAGAGAGCGAGGATGATGAGATGGAAGACGCGGAGGAAGAAGCCGAAGGAACGGCGGACGATGAAACCACTGATGGCGGCGAGGGCACATGGAGTGGTAGCAATCCTCCTAAGAAGAAGAAGAAGAAGAAGAAGAAGAAGAAGAAGGACCGGCGCCCGAACACGGTCAGCACGGTCAGGGAGGAAATTACCGAAGTGAGCCCATCAGGGGTTCCTTTGGAGCCCGCCCTTGTCGTCAAAGGGTACGGTGGGCAAGTGGCGGCGATCACCCGGACAACCATCTCGATCAACACCGAGAATCTCCGGCATAAAGATAATGGCCACTTGCGCACACTCCTCTTCGAGAAGCTTCACGCAAGATACAAGTTCCCCGCTAAGTATCAGAACACAAATTATCATGGGAACGAAGTAAACAAATCCGCCCTCACAAAGATGAGCACCGCCCTGGCCAGCTGGAGAACTCGGATAAAGAAGAAGATCTATAAATAAGGCAAAAGTCTCGAGGAGATCCAGAAGATTGACCCGCAGATCACCGAAGATCAGTTCCGAGAGTTCAAGGAGAGGTGTGAATCCGAAAGAGCCCTGGCCAATAGTAAACGGGGAAAGGTGCTGCAGGCGATGAATATAGGTCATCACCATCTCGGATCTGGTGGATATAGAACCGCGGAGGCCAAATGGAATAAGGAGGACGAAGAGTATAGATCCAAGGGGATATAAAACCCCTTTGCTAAATTCGAACCCGGGCAGGTTCAAAACTTCATCAGGGCCCATTACCATGTGGACCCAAAAACCAAACAACTCACCGCGGATCCTGCGGTGAAGGAATTCGAGGAAATTGTGGTAAGTATAATCTAATTACCGCGGATCAACTCGATTGCAATCTAATCGATGATCTAAATGATTCACTGTTACTTCTTCTGCAGGAGGAGGAAATTGTTGCTAGTCATGGATCCCAGGGTTCCTCATCCCAGGGGTCGACGGCAGCCACCCGGTGGGATAACCATTTTAACAGGGCGATGAACCGGACCAAGAAAATAGAGCCGGTTACGAAGAAGCCGTCGTCGGCTGGCCGTCTGGCCGGCCTCGAGGGTAAGAATTGGGTGGATCATTTTGGTCCACCGCCGAGGACGCATGTGGCACCGTCGGGAAGGAGCGAGGAGGAAAACCGCGAGGTTCAAGAACTTAAGGCACAAGTGGCGCGGATCCCGCAGATCGTCCAAGACAACCTGGCAATCACCCTCACGTCCTTCCTGCCTACCTTGGTGGAGTCAATAGCGAACTGGAGTGCGGGTGGTTGAGTAGGGCCGTGCCCGATTCCAAGCATGGTCAGCAACCACTCGAACAACACGGCGCCGACGAATCAGGCGAACTACGTGTTCGTGACTCCGCCCGCTAGCACCGCGGCGCCGCAAGTGTTGGTGACTCCCCCTGCCATCACCGCGGCGCCGGAGTACATGTTGGTGCCCCCTACCATCGTCGCAGCGGCACCGGAGCTCCGAGCACCCGTCGGTAGGGAGAATACACCGGCGGCCAGCATCGCGCCATCAAGCAGCCCTTCACGTCTCTTGCACGCCCGTCGCCGTATGCGGTGCGTCGACATTAGCCGATCTCGACGCCATCACGGTAAACAAATTGCTTTAATTACCTCCTTTCATGCCATCTATTACTCTTATGGCATCTCTGACGACGTCGTACATGTTTTCCGCAGACGGATGTTCCTTGCACTCTCTTATGCTACGTGAACAACGAGCTGAGGGATGTTGCCAAGGGTACCATCGTTCAACCCTTGCAGCACACGTTCCACTCAAGGCCGATGTTAGATAGCGTGCACAGGGTTAAAATTAGTCGGGTGCTAAGGGGCTGCGACGACCTGGAACCTCCCATTCAACCCCCAGGAGCGGATGAAGAAGAGCCGTCTATCCTCAGAACTTGCTTCGGCTTATTCTTGCTATGGCCAAAGAGCATGATCCGTTTGGGGACGGCGGGGGCCATCACGCCACAGACAACAGCACCACATGTCGTGCCAGCGACAAGCGGTGGCAAGGCCCCCTTACCACCCTCGCCGTCACCTCCACGTCGTCACTGCCCACAGAGAAAGCCACTATCACCAAGCGTCTGTTTGGTTCTCAGGAGACGCCTCCAGCTTGCGCCTTTACAGAGCCAGCCGATATAACCAACCGACCCTTTATTCTAAGCCCTGACACACTACATATGGCGGCTGGTTCTCAGATTGCGGTGCTTGCCCGCTCTCCAAAAGGAAAAAAGGGCAGGAAAAGAAAATCTAGCAGCTCGAGCCAGCCGGTGGCGTCAACAACTGCGAATCCGATCAGGTTTCGGGACGGGCCACCAAGACCCGAGGGTATTATGTGGAGTATTCATGTGGCGGGTGAGCCCATGCTACCTAAGAATTTGCGGAAGCTCGCCAGTTCGGAACTGCAGAGTGTGCATGACGGCGTGCTGACGATAGAGTGACGCCTTCTATCGGAGAAAGATCCCTCGCACCCGGTATTCGTGGTTAAGGTGCCACCAGGCTTGGGCTTCGTCGACAATGCCCCTGCGGATCTGTTCTTCCTGCGGTTCGATGACATCTTCAATATGTTCCACCTATACCCGCTGCACTATACCATGGTCCGTCTGTTTTCTCTCAGCCTGGCCATGCAGATCATTAGAGATAACACACCGGGCATCGCTATAGTGGACCCCTACTACATGCGTGACGGCTGCTTGGGTTCCCCCGCCGAACGACGTATCGTGGCCTCGTACCTAAAAAGAATCCTCGTGGCGAACAAGACAAAGGAATACATTCTCGTGCCTTACTTTCCCGAGTAAGTCGTTATTCACTCGCCACCGTCGATTGGCTTTATTAGATCATCATCATTCTATTTCCAACACATTCCATTTGAATTTTTTGTGCAGAGATGAACACTGCACGCTCATCTCCTTATCGCCGAAGCATTCCCACGCCACATATTTCGACTCAGGGAGTCTAGAAAAGAAGAAAAACTACGACAAGATCAAGGAAGTTCTAGATGATGCTCTCACTAGCTTTGCCTCGATGGAAGGCACCACCTTCGTGCGTACGAAGGTCAAGTTCGGCAGGCACGTAACGGAGTTCCCCTGCGTGAAGCAGCCGGAAAACAGCAAGAAGGAAGCCTACTACGCACTCCATCACATGAGAGCGTTCCTACTTGACCAGCAGAATTCTACGCTGCCAGATCATCTCAAACAGTGGGCTGAAGCAAAGGCCAAGATCAATGATTCAGATATTAGACAAGAGATGTATCACATCCAGCAGTAGTTTGGGGCAATCATCTTTCGTGATGTCATGACTTCGGGGGGGATCTTCTACGGAGGAAATATCCCGAATAACCGTGACATAGAAGATCTCCTAGAGATGCAGGGTGACTATAGGAAGTTCATGACGAGACAAGGCGTCCTCCCGTTTCCTAAGCCGAGCCAGAAGGCTTGATGTTGGCCTAGTTGTAGTTACAAACTATAGATGACCTTTGTGTGTGTGTGGACAAACTATGAGTCATCGCTTACTTCTTTTGCTTATTAATATTATATATCAATCAATGTTTGGTTTTTTTGCTTACTCTTTGGTCCTTTGCTCACTTTGGTCCTTTTTTCCTTACTCTTTTTTCGAGAATAATGTCGATGATTGAAATGTCGTGGCACACTATATATGTGAATGTGCTACAATGGGATTGTGAGCCTTGTGATATGCACAAGTCCAGGTCTTGTGCATCCTACTTGGCTCACCGTTCCATCGTAGCATATTCCTGTGTCCAACGACCTATGTATACATATGAGGCATTCTTTTCGAGTTATTTTTGTCTTTTTCGAGAATAATGCTGATGATTGAAATGTCGTGGCACAATATATATGTGAATGTGCTACGACGGGATAGTTAGCCTTGTGATATGCACAAGTCCAGGAATTGTGCATCCTACTTGGCTAACTGTTCCGTCGTAGCATATTCCTGTGTCCAACGACCTAGCTAGTTATATGTGAGGCATTCTTTTTGAGTTATTTTTGTCTTTTTCGAGAATATGCCGATGATTGAAATGTCGTGGCACAATATATATGTGAATGTGCTATGACGGGATAGTTAGCCTTGTGATATGCACAACTCCAGGAATTGTGCATCCTACTTGGGTATCCGTTTCGTCATAGCATATTCCTATGTCCAACGACCTAGCTAGTTATATATGAGGCATTCTTTTCGACCTACTTTGGTATTTTTCGAGAATAATGCCGATGATTGAAATGTCTTGGCACAATATATATGTGAATGTGATACGACGGGACTGTAAGCCTTGTGTTATGCACAAGTCTAGATGTTGTGCATCCTACTTGGCTTACAGTTCCATCGTAGCATATTTCTGTGTCCAACGACCTATGTATATATATGAGGCATGCTTTTCGAGTTACTTTGGTCTTTTTGATTTAGGAGTACTTTCTATAAGTGTATCTTCATATGCGACTTTAATTATATATGTTTTTTTTCAATCATCACCAGTTAATTATTATTGTCAACTTATAGATGACGTGGTACGTCGTGTACAAGGGACGGGTTCCCGGAGTCTACGATGATTGGGAAGACTGCCGGAGACAGGTGCACCATTTCAGCAGCAATAGCTACAAAGGGTACAACACTATGGTGGATGCGGAAGCTAGATACACGCGTTATCTAGCGGGAGTTAGGACAAGGAACCGGATGAATACCTACACCTTCGTCGCGGCGGTGATCATGTTTATCTTCTTTGGTTGTTTATCCCGCGTTTGTGTCTAGCTAGTTTAGATGTCTAGGCGAGCTTCCGAGCTCTAACTTGTTCGATCGACACATGTATTCGCATGTCACCAAGTACTACTTTGTAACTTGATCGAAACAATGTAACTTATACTATGTATTCATGTATGAGACTTATCTATATGTATTTGTTTCAATCTTGTTTTTCAAATTGTGTATTTATATATATAATTGTATATCTTGTATCTGTATGTGTATATCGGCTGTAATATTGTATATAATCTGTATTGTACATAATCTGGCTCGGAAATTAAAAAAAACAAAAAACACACCTGTGGCGCACATGATCTACCTTCTGTGGCGCACTACACCTAAAGCGCACTATAGAAGCTTAGTGGCGCACTGGGAAGTGCGCCACAAAAGATCCTACGCGTAGCGCACCTGCCCACATAGCCGTGGCGCACTAGCAGGTGCACTACACCTATCTCGACACAACCATGGTGCACTAGGCAGTGCGCCACGGCTGGGAGATAGCCGTTGCGCAAGGCACGTGGCGCACTGCTAGTGCGCCACAGATGATCTTTTCAGGTGCACCACTAACTGTTGTTTTCCTAGTAGTGTCATCTAGTAGCTCATACCACTCCCTTGCTTTGTCCCTAAGTGACAAAGGGAATAGCTTCCTCTTAACTTGGTCCATTGAAATACCTGCACACTTGAACAACTCGCATAATTCATGTATAAAGAGTAAATGATCACTAGGATGGACAGTTCCATATCCAAAATAGCAGTTATTCATAACACGTTCAACAATTTCAATAGGTATTTTAAAAGGGACACTTTCAGTATGTGGATTTAAAATATCACAAGTATCATTAGAATTACCACATATGGGAGATAAAGTATTAGAGCAAATTTTCTTCCCTAAAGCTAGGGAGCTAAAAAGATCTTTCTCATAAAATATAGCTTCCCCAAGCTTAGATATTTCCATACCATTAGCAACAATGGTGTTCAAAAAATTCATACTAATAACATTGCTATTAGCATGCAAATAAAGTTCCATAGGTTTTTTAATTTTCTCTTCAAACACTTCATGTCCTAACTCAAGATAAATGCTATAGAGCTCTCTAATTTTGTTGTTGTTTTCCATTAAGCCGAACTAGTGAAAACAAGAAACAAAAAGACAAAATTGCAAAATCTAAAGGAAATAACTTCGAGCACTCAAACCGGAGGATGTAAGTACCTTTTACCTTACCTCCCCGGCAACGGCGCCAGAAAAGAGCTTGATGTCTACGCACTTCCATTCTTGTAGACATTTGTTGGGCCTCCAAGTGTAGAGGTTTGTAGAACAGCAGCAAGTTTCCCTTAAGTGGATTACCCAAGGTTTATCGAACTCAGGGAGGAAGTGGTCAAAGGTATTCCCTCTCAAGCAACCCTGAAATCAAGATACAAGAAGTCTCTTGTGTCCCCAACACACCCAATACACTTGTCAGGTGTATAGGTGCACTAGTTCGGTGAAGAGATAGTGAAATACAAGTGGTAACGGTGACAGAAAATAGCTTCTGACTTGTTGTTGACGTGGGGGAACGTGTGTGAGTGAGGTAAAGACTAAAGCAAGCAAACATGCAACAGATCTAGATGCAAATGGTGTTTCAATATTTAGGAACAAGGCCTAGGGATCATACTTTCACTAGTGAACACTCTCTCATATAAATATCCTCTCTTTATGATACTACTCTTAACTACTCTTCGGTTGGACACTCTAATCATTGGTAGGGCTATGAAAGCACTCCTCAAAGTCCGCCTTCCCCAATCTAGATAACCCCACACTGTCACCTTGAGCGCTAGATGGTTCCAACAAACACCACAATTTCATAGAGACATCCAACTCCAAATATAACTTATAACAAATATTCAATCTAGCCAAAGTGCCACACACAGTATGCACGCTGTCACTTTCACACACGTGGGGAAAAGCATAGATCTATTAAAGCACAAAGAGTATTTATGTAGACTCAAACCTAAGTGCCACCATGGTGTGCATGCTGTCACTTTCACACTCATGGGGAGAGCAGAGATCTATTGAAGCACTTAAGTAGCAAGGTAGATCTACTTGATTACAAAGCTCATGACTACAAGATCATGCATAGAGAGAGAGATGAACACATAGCTACCGGTAGAGCCCTTAGCCTCGAGGAAGAACTACTCCCTCCTCATCATGGGAATCAGCAACGGTGATGAAGATGGCGATTGAGATCGATGGAGATGGCTCTAGGCGCACTTCCCTGTCCCGGCAGGGTGCCGGAACAGAGACTTTCTGTCCCCCGAATCTCCCCTTCGGTGGCGGCGGTGCTACAGAGGTTTTCGTGGATTTCTTCTGGATTGCCTAGGGTTTTTGGGTCGGAGGCTTCTTATAGGCGGAGGGGAAGGCCGAGGAGGCAGCCATAGGGACCACACCCTCCCTAGGCGCGGGCCAGGCTTGGCCGTGCCTAGGGGGTCTAGCCACCCTCTAGTGCCTATTCGTCCCTCCTTCTCGATTCGTGTGCCTCATGGAAATTTATTGACTTTGGCTTTTGTCCCGTCCAATTCCGAGAATATTGATTTTCTGCCTTTCTGGAACCAAAAACAGAAGAAAACAGGCAACTGGCACTGTGGCAACTTGTTAATAGGTTAGTTCCAGAAAAGATATAAAAACACCTCAAAGAAAGACAAAGAAAAGCAAAGTAGATAGTAAACAAGCATGGAACATCAAAAATTATAGATACATTTCCAACGTATTAGTATACTCTCTTGCTGGAGGTTGCATTGCTAGCTGATTCTCCCACCATGATGTTGTAGGTCTAGTTAAGAGATGTGTTGCATACCTCAACTTTTCTTCATCATTGCAACCGATAGTCCTTAACTTTCTCTCTGTATCTGCTAGCTAATCCTATGTATCCATTGGTTTTGAAGCTGATGCAAAAGGTAACGGCCTTGCATTCTAGAAGTCTGAAAGACTTACTCCTCCACCTTCAGGTGCTCTGTGGTTTCCAGCTCATCCCAACAATTCTTCCATGATTTTTTCTGGGATTATTGCATCATTTGCATGTATTGCATGAAGTTCTGCTCCATTAACAGCCTCATTGGTGGTGGAGGTAATGCTCCTTGATTTCTAGCATCAGCATCCGCCTTCTCCTTAGCCTCACGTTCCATGCGCTGCTGTTCGGATTCAGTTTCTACACCCGATTCCATGACCCCGTAGTCCTGCAACATAAATCGAATACTCATAATTACATCATGCACATGTGTTCTAAGCTCAACTTCATGCACAGAACTAGTCACACAATGGAAAATAAAATCCAAATAAGATCCAAATATGCATTTACACATATTATACATTACAACAACTTAGTAAGTACAAAGTTATTACAAGCCTGTACCATATAGGTATAATATCCTATATGGATATTACCTCGCTTATTTAGATACATCCTTTTCTCACACTACAATACACAATACCAGCTACTTCCTAACAAGGAACCTACGTCCTTAGTATCCGTGACATTCATTATACATGCCTGAAGTCCAACCGTGTTGACGTGACATCTATCGCACAGTTTGTGGAACAAATGGCCTTCCAGATGGAACATACTCCGTATATGAAGTATCAGGACTTGAGTTATCACTCAGCCTGAGTGCATTGACTCCATCCAGCTCAGCTGGAAATTCTGTAGAAACCTGTTCATCACTATCACCCACTTGCATCTCCTGAGCTTCATCCCTAGAGTTTTCAACAGAATACCCAGATTCAGTTGCTCCCCAGGTGCTCTGTTGGGCAAGATAGTTAAACACTGGATAATGTACATTCCCTGGGTTTTGATAGGATATTGGTGATTCAAACACCCTCTCCTCGGGATCTTCTTCCTCATCCTGAATTCCTACAAATATAGCATTCCTGCTACTATCATTAGTGTTGATTCCCGCACCTATCCAGCTGGATTGTCCAACATCTCTGTCAGACCCATCCACTGACATTTGATTTCCTCGAGATCCATTAGGTGATCCCATCCTCCATCCGTCTGAATTCTCAATTGGAAGTTCGGAATCAAATCCTTCCTCGGAAGCCTATGGTACATGATACCTCATATCTAAAGTAGAATCATAGGTAGGTTATGAGTCTGGGTGAATAAGGATATGGTGTAAAATATTCCGGATCTATAGGTATATCCTTAAAGATTGGTTTTACCCTACTCCTTGCTTCATTCTCCAACTGAGATGCTAACTGCTCCCTTCATTCGGGATCAGTTAGATCCTCCAACATATCATTCTTATCCTCTACTATGACTTGATGTGTCTTATACAATGACCCAAAGATCAGTCGATATCGATCCATAAACTTGGAAGATAACTTAGGATGATTCTTTACTAAAGTAAGATGATCTGGTATTGGCTCCGTGTCTATTGAATCATGAGGAATCACAGAAAATGTGCTCCCTTCTAACTCCTGGGCTTTGTGCTCCCGAATATTGGTTATCGCCTCCAAAATAGCAACATGGTATACTGCTAAATGACTCCTATCTTCACCTATAGGTAAATCGTGATATAATCCAAGATCCTCTGGAAGTTGGATACTCAGACGATACTTGGATAACATAGGACCATCATAACAGGTTATGGTATTAACTGGAATTTGAGTTGGACAACTAAAGATCCTTAAGAGTTTACGAAGCTGATCAGTGAATGGTCCTTGATAATCATCGAGAGTCTCCTCTTTCCTTACCAATGTGCCATAACACTTTATACAAAATATTTTGATTAGTAAACAATTGTAATATTGCATCATAACAAATAATTATCCCACTAAAATATACAACGGAATATTATCATTTGAATACCCATTATACTCTTTTAGAGATTTCTTTATCGTTGCTTTATGCTCCGACAGGTAATACCATTTACTAGGTTTCCAACCTAAGGTCAAAGCAATTGCTCTGATACCAGCTGCGGTGACCCAGCATACCATTGCATGTGTGGTACACTATAGTCCTCGACATGACATCCACAGAACACCGTTCCGTAAATATCACATCCCTCAGAGTGGTACAACAGAAACATTGCAGGTCCATATTACAAACATACACACATTATTATTATTACAATACCAGAAATTCGAGACTTCAAAAGATTCAACTTACAAAATATAAACTATTTCAGCGGAAGATTTAAAGTTTCAAACTTATACTCCGAACTGAGCTCAACAACTTATTATATAAAGTTTCTGTTGCTCGGATCATATGGTTACTCATAACTACATCAACTATTCTAACTCATTCTCCTCCACTCCATAACAGATTTCATAGTCCACCCCTTCCACACCGCCAGATAGATAGGGCTCCTCATAGTAGACATCCTCTTGGCCTTCTGCTGCATACAATGGTGTATCTTCTGGATCCTCAGAGTCTAAGCAGGGGATCAAAGGAAAGGTAGAGGAACAGCGTTACCCAGCAAGTTCATTATATGCAAGGTTGGAAGTTTGATGCTCTATCTACCACCTCGGACTATCAGTCCTTGGTACTATGCAATTTTCGTAAACATTTCTTCAAAGATTGATTTTATTATCAAAAACTATGCCCATCAGCCTTCACAGGTTGAGCAGAACTTTCATGGAGTTCCTTTCCTGCCGCATTCGTAGCTCCTTCCCGGAACAGGGAGTAACAAGTTATAGTTCTTACACTCTGCAGAGGTACCCATGAGAGATCAACTCCTTGTTGCACAACTGGGCGTACTTTCCCGTCCACAATTTCATGATGTGGGGCCTAGTAGGTGATCCAAGCCAATCACTGCCCTCTCCGCAACCCTGCATGTCTGCATAATCCTCCGGGGCTGACTACACCTCCGTTAAGCCCCCTCCCGGGTAAGCTATAACCATGATGAGTTCCCGAAGACTCTATGAGCTGGTGATGCCCCTGGCAATTTCCATATAGGGCTGACTATACCTCCGGCATCCACTCATAGATAATCAAGACACCAAAATCATGGGGCCTAAGGGTGCCCACCCATATGCTGGATCCTCGCAAGGAAACACAGCTTCACGTTAAGGTCGTCTTGCCTACATACGAAAGGAAAAGGATACAGTTGACTTCTCCATACCATTCCAAATCTCATGGTTAATGCGTAATATACGGCGCCTAGAATCACTGATGTCATGGGTTGTTAAGTCCTAAGTGATTAATCTCATTGCAAATGGAAACCTAAGTTCCATTGCTCACCTTATACATATCACCACTTAGGATGATATCAACAATTTGTTGGTTTTAAGAAATTTTTTTGTTTTCTAAACATAGATGATAACACACAATTTGCAATTACTTTGGTAAAGACTCATCAAAGGACATGAGCAAGTGATAAACTTCCCTTGTGATTGCAATGTAGTGAAGTCGGATGCTTGCACTCGACCTTGAGCTTCTATGTCTACAAAACACCATTATTGCCTCGTAAGGACAATATTTAAAGAAGCAAAAATGAATATGCATAGTAATGCAATGCATCATTTATTATTTATCTTCTTTGTGTATATTACCCTACATAAAGAAATTTCTGAAATTTCTTTATGTAATAAAGGAATTCATTTTAAGGAATAACTTTTAATATTTTGTAAATATTATTTCAATATTTTTGTAATATAATATATTAGTAATAGAGTTAAAAACTAATTTTTATTTAATTTTAACTCTTAGAATTATTCTCTTAATATTTCTTTTAAGAATAAGCATTTTAATTTATAAGATTTTATTTTGATATCTTAAATATCAATTTAGTATTTTCATCAAATACTATACTAATTAAGGATGATAAAAGTAATTTTTATTTATTTTTAGGTATCTTATTTATTTTTATAAAATTCCATAAGGAATATATATTATAAAAATATTTAATCCTAAAGTTATTCTATTAAGAATGGATGTCTTAATTTAATTAGGTAGTTTTTATTATTAAAAC
The DNA here is from genome assembly GCA_916181665.1 of Avena sativa. Taxonomy (NCBI): domain Eukaryota; kingdom Viridiplantae; phylum Streptophyta; class Magnoliopsida; order Poales; family Poaceae; genus Avena; species Avena sativa. The sequence goes on along the minus strand of OV702299.1, from coordinate 80,233,332 downwards.
CTAAAAATATATCATTTGTATTTGTAGGGTTTTTATTTTATTTTCTAGAATTTATTTAAATCCTAGGGTATTTTGGTTTTTTGGTCATTCTTTAAATTCTTTTTCTTTTAAGTTTTGGGCTACCCAATTGGGCTGACCAGGCCCAACCTGACCCAAATGGGCTGGTCAAAATTTACCCACCGAAGTGGTACTGGACCTTATCGGCCCAGTACACCCCACTTCTCTCTCCCTTCCTCGTTCCTCTCCTTCATTCTCGACCCCGTGGGGCTGTGGTGTTGCCGACGCCGTCGCCATTCGATTTACGCCGCCCTGGACCTCCCTGGCCGCCGCCATGGTGTATGGAGAGGTTGATGGCCCTGCCCTTTGCTTGGTCCAATTTGATTTTCTCCTAGATCTCTCCTTCGGACAGGCTAGCTCTGTACCAAACCTTATGGTTTGGGGTGTTTGCCGGTGAGGTTCTCTCCGCCGCTCCTATGAGACTATGTGGTATTCGTGGTGATGTGGGGCACTTGTTCGATCGCTGGTGCGGGTTGCAGTGCCCGTTGGGTGCTCCCCGTGCCATCGTGCGCTCGTCGGCCCCTCTGCTTCCTCTTCTAATCAACAGCAAGGACCATTGGTGAGTATGTTCTTTCTTCCCCCTCGTGCTCTCTATCCTATGCCTCTCTTGATCTACTCTATGTGCTTCAAATGTATATCCCCAATTAGGGTTCAGGCTTTGATTAGGGTTCATCCCTCTGATTTGATTATAATGAATTGATTGCTACTTGTAGTGGTGGTCATTGAGGATGGTGAATGATTAGATGTACTTGTGATGATTATACCCTATTGATTACTGTCTATAGTTGTTCTTGAGAATGTTAGTGGCTTTGTTAAACTGATTCCAATTGGTTATTTGATATTTTCCAAATGATTGTGAGACTTTTACTTGTGGATTCTAGTGAGTTGAGAATTCACTACTGTCATGATCTTAGTGCTGACAGTAGTATTGTCAGTGACGATTCAATGTATTTATAAGTACTAGCTTGTGTGGATATATGCAGATTGAAGTTGATATATTACTCCAATGATACACTGATTGTGTATATGCAAATTTGTGAATGATTCCTGATTGTTGATTCCAGGAAAATGATTAACTAATTAACTATAGGTTTACTGTTGAAAGCTAAATATAGAATTTGCTTGGTTTAGAACTCAGTCTTGTGACACCATCTTGGAATGGCACACAAGTGATTGTTCTAGTGCTAGGATTTATTCTATCATTGTTCTAGAGTAACTTTGTACTAAGATAAGCTGGAAGCTTTTATTGAAAAGATTTGCCTATGCTACCTGTGGGTTCTCTTTGGCTTATGATGTTGGTCTAAGGCCTAGGAACTAAGTTCCTAACTGGATGTCCCTTATAGATGTGTTATGGTATTAGTACCAGTTACTGATTCTTGAGTTCCCTGATAAAATGATTGATGTACTTACTATTTTACATGGATCCCTAAGATCTTTTAATTTCTGGGGTGCTACTCCTTTCAGAGATGTGCCCAGAAATAATGATCTTGGGATACTGTGATCTTGTATTGTGAAAATATAGCTTTATATCTAGGATCTATGATGTTGGTCTGAGATCCTGGTTTATTTGTAAAGATGAGTCATTGGCTTTTGATGGATTTTCCTTTATGATGGATACACCCCTCTTGGGTGATTTCTGAGAGGTTTATATATAAAATAACACATGTATGATAGTCTAGATAAGATGATTGAATCATGTGATGGTTTTATATATACTCACCACACAACTTGGTTGTTGGTGTTGTTGCTGTGATGCTAGTTGACCTGGTGGGCTAAATCTTGATAGTTTGTTGTGCTGGCTTGATCTTGTTCTACTCTCCTGGTGCTGCTCCTACTCCTTCTGGTTCCTGCGAGCTTGATCTTGATCTTGCTGTCCACCTGCTCCACCCCCTCCTTATGTCACCATCTAGTGGATGGTTTGGATGATCTGGTGTATAGCTTGGCTGGTGGTTTTGTTTGGCTTTGGGCAGGTTTGATGTGTTCTTGACCTTGTGCTTGAAAATGGAAATAAGCTACTGGGAGATGTGCTACGGCTGTGCACTTCCCTTTTGATTATTTGTGCGGCTCATGCTGTGTCGACAGGACACAACATGCATTTAGCTGACTGTGTTGTCTAGCTGTTTGGTGTTGTTTGTGGATCAGATCAGCGAGGTGGTTTCGCCTTTTATCTTTTTACCATCTACTATCCTGGTGAAACTTGTCCCTTTTACTGTGATGTTAATAATAATATGACCTTGAGGCTTATTTGATAAACAGATACTTTCTCATTGGTAAAACTTGCCCCTAAATTATTACTCAATGATGTTCTATGAACAATGCACTTCACTATTCCCTACTGAGAGTAATCCTAACAAAATAACCTTTTGTTTTTATTTTGTTTGTTTTTGTATTTTTCAGGTACAAGATCTGGATACTCAAGATATAGTATAGGATTAGATAGATTGATAGATTCTCATTGTAATTTTACCTTTTTATTCTTTTTGTAAGAATCTTATAATAATTTATTTATATTAGAATTTCATTTCTTGTAATTCTTTTACTGTAATGAATTACTCTATTGGTTGTATGATTACTACATTGTAAAATGTTTAAGGAATAAAGATAAGAAATAAGAATTCATTTCTTATTTGAATTTCTTTATCTAAAATTCTTATTATTATTTTATATATCTTTATTGTAACAAATAATATTACTAAATAATTTTGGAAAACATTTTAAAATACCAACTTCTAAATTTTAAATATTTTCCAATTGATTCAAATATCAAATTTGAATTCAAAATATTTCCCCCAAAAACACACTAATTCATAAATATCATGTCAGTTTATAACGATCACTTTCAAGAGCTATTCCTACCTCTAGAGAGTGAAAGAAACTCTAATCTGTTTAGGTTTTTATTTGACAAAAAATTTATCCACATTTTACAGATGAATGCATGCATGCACATGCACAAAATCCTATATCTACCCTTTGTTGGTCCTAAATGTTGGGGTGTTACACTTATGTAGAACAAAGGTTGTCGAGGAACAACTCCACCTTACTACTATAATAAATACATCACAAATGTTGAAGGAACCACTTCAACATGATGTGCTAGATATCACTCTAGGGGTGAGGGTTGTCGAGAGTTCAGTCCTAAAACTCTCAACACACAAGATGTAGGACAAGAACACAAATTTCTCTTTATTGATAGGTAGAGGTTACAAAGTGTGGTTACATATATAAAGGCTAGGGCCTCTATTTATAGGCTGCATGAAACTTCACTCCTTAGCTATACTCATAGCTAGAAGGTTCCAGGAAACACTACTTAAAGCTAGTAAACAAATACGACCAACATAACTACAACACATAACTAGGACACTCTAGAACTACTACAACACATATGACTAACGGACCATATTACCTAGAATATAGTAGAAGTTTGTAGACACTATTACTAGATTTTACTTCTATTTTATTTTGTTTTGTTTTTTGGTTGTCCCTCATCATCATCCACTCGTTTTTTAGAACTCTACCTCAAGTTATCTTCATAGAGTGCTTCTTCTGATGATAAATATTTAAGCTTCTGATGTCTAAGATTTTGCTTAACGCCTAAAGCCAACCTTTCTTTTTGGAGGTGTACCATCACTAACTTGGAATGATTTCATACTTCGTTTGTAGTTAGCCAACTGTTTGTACTTATGATTTTGTGCCTCCATTTCTTCCTTTAGTATAGCATGCTCTTTTGGGATCATTCGGTGGTGTGGAAGATTAGGAAGATTGGCTCCCTTCGGTGAAATTTGAACCGTCGGTTTCTCTTCACCGTTAACAATAAGTGCAACACACATATTTCCCTCCTTCGTGTCCTCCATAAACTCATTAGAGGTGTGATAAATAGTTAACATACTTTTCCCTCCTCCTTAGAGGTAATACCATTTGATTGGTTTGGTAGGATGATGATTTTTTCTTGTTCCAATTGAAGGAATAAGAATTTTCTTTTCCTTAGTGTATAGCATCCACATCGAATTTCCATGGCCTCCCAAGAATAACATGGCTTGCATCCATATCAACGACATTGCATAACACATTTGAGCGATAGTACTTACCCAAAGAGAGTGGCAGGTTGCATGTTTTGGTGATTCTTATATTCACCGCTTTCTTGATCCATCCAATAGTGTAGGGATTTGGATGATCATGAGTCTCTATCTTTAGATGGTTCACCAAATTGTAAGAGATAATATTCTCATAGTTGCAACTATCAATCACTAACTTGCATACATTGCCATTCACCGTGCATTTGCTCTCAAATATTCTCCCTCTACATCTTCAGATTCATATTCTTGGTCATCTTCGCCATCATGGATTTTTGTGTTGACAAATTTCCTCAGCAGGAAATCACTAGATACATGTCCCTCATCACCATATTTATAACATTTTATCACAGACTTTTCCCTACTCTTGCCTCCATCTTTCTTTGGGACATGTTGTTTTGCCTTCGGTTGAGCGGTTTCCCCTTCCACTCCATGGGAGTAACTTCTAGATGACTCTTCTATATGAGGATTTGGAGTCTTACCTGCCTTCCTTGTCCTCAACAACCTCTCGGCCTTTAAGGCTGGAGTTTGTGCTTGATTAAGGGACCAAATTTGTTGCAACATCAAACGATCCTCGATAGCATCATTGAGATCATTGATGTACCTTGCAACTTGTTGATCTTCAGTTTCAGCAAGATTGCACCTCACTTGTAGCCTTAGGAACTCTTTAGTGTATTCTAAAACAATCCTATTTTCTTGAACACAATTCGGAAACTGAATAAATAGGATTCGATCATAATCTGCAGTCAAAAATCTTCCTTTCAAAAGATTTTTTCATTTGTCGCCAAGATCTCACACGAGGTTCTCCTCTTACTTTGCGGTCTTCTTGAAGACAGTGCCACCATGCACCAGCTCCTCCTTTCAATTTGTATGCGTCTAAAGAAACTCTACGATCATCTGGAATATTCATGACCTCAAAGAAAGTCTCTACCTCGTACAACCAATCAAGGCACCCTTTAATATCAACATTTCCATTGAAAGTAGGGATTTCAGCTTTCACCTAGTATGTATCGCTCACATATGTAGCGTTGGGTACTCTCGGGAATGTAGAGCAGGTTCGTCTTCAAGGGCACCATCATATTCTTTCCCTTCAGAAGCTTTAACATAAGTTGGCCTTCTCGATGTATGTTGAACATGTCATTGAGGTGTTTTTGCTTCAAGATGACCTATCCTCCTTCAACGCCGAATGTATTCTTCCCCCTTTGATGAATCTTCTTCATTGGCAGCAGGAGGAACACCCTTTCTTCTCATCTCTGTAGGGTTCGCAGCATAGAAAACGAAAAATTTCCTACGATGGGAACTATGTACCAAGATCTATCTACTAGATACAAACAACGGGCGGATGTATATCCGTAGAGAACATACCCTTGAAGACCGACAAAGCTTAACGAGTTCAACTCGTGGTTGATGTAGACGATCTCTTGCCGATCTCAAGATCGAGAGGAAGTCCTAGCGCCGCAAATCAGCAGCGCATCCGTGCTCGCACACACGTTCGAGGCACCGAGCAACCTCCGCCTCCTCGCTCCAGCGATGCAGCGGAAGCACAACTCTTTCTTGCCGAATAGCCACCGGGAACATGTATCTCGCTAGTCCGAGACCATGGGGGATAAATTCTAGAGGGGGAGAGAGATCCTTCACGAGGAGGTGTGTGAGACAAGTGAGGAGGAGGGCTCCTTTTATAGGAGGAGGGGGGAACCCCAAGGGGGTGGCCGGCGCATGGGGCTGCCCCCTTGCCCTCCCCTCTTCATGTGGGTGGACACTCCACTCACAAAATTCCTTTAAATTCCCTCCACTCAAAAGTCCACTCAAATTCCCATTAAATTTCCACCAAATTTAATGCAAACTCTCATTAAATAAAACTCTTTTATTTTATTCATAATTTTGTCAATTACTTTAATGACAAACATTCACAAATAACCCCTTGCTAGAATTCCATTTCACATGCATAACCACTTTATGCAATTTCACCCGAAAACCTGTTTCGGTATCTAGTGAAATAAATTCCTGCGCTTGTTTATTCTTTCGGCATGAAACATTTGCTCCAATTGGATGTCGGTGTCTCTTAAGTGTGTCAGCCTACGGTTCATGAATAATGCGGACATGATCGAGACCCCTCTCGGATCAATAATCAGAAGCGGGATCTGGAGACCCATACTGACTCCCACACATTAAACGATGACTTTCTTGTGATCGTCGGAACCTTTTACGCTAGTATCTTAATCCATTTGTTTCACGATATATTACATGTCCGAGATTCGATCATCGGTATCTCCATACCTAGTTTGATCTCGTTACTGACATGCACTCTTTTCTTGTTCCCGTGATATAACATTCTAGTGATCAAATCACTTGCTTGCAAGCTAATCAATGTGATATCACCGAGAGGGCCCAGAGTATATCTATCCGTCATCGGGATGAACAAATTCCACTCTCGATCCATGAGCCTCAACATAACACTTTATTAGTTCTGAATCCATCTTTATAATCACCATGTTACGGGGTGACGTTTGATGTTATCAAGAAACTCTTCCGGTGTTAGTGATTGACATGATCTCATGGTATAAGGATTAGGATCACTTTGTAAGTTGTTATAGCAATATAAACTCAATGACTTTGATCGTAATGCTATACTTCGGATGAATGTTCATCACATCATTACACTAATGTTGTGATCCCGTTATTAACAACATCCAATGTCCATGATCAGGAAACCTTGATCATCTTGTTAATCAACGAGCTAGTTTATGAGAGAGGCATAACTAGGAACTTTTTGTTTGTTTATTAAACACACATGTATTAACATTTCTGTATTAATACAATTATAGCATGCAAAATAAACATCTATCATATACTTGGAATACACATAATAAACACTTTATTATTGTCTCTCAGGGCATATTCCCTTCAGTCTCCCACTTGCACTAGAGACAATAATCTAGTTACATAGTGATAAATCTAACACCCATTGAGTTCTGGTGTTGATCATGTTTTGCTCTAGGGAGAGTTTTAGTCAACGGATCTGCTACATTGAGATCCGTATGTACTTTACAAATCTTTATATCTCCATCCTTGACATGTTTGCGGATGGAGTGAAACCGGCGCTTAATATGCTTGGAATGCTTGTGAGACCTTGGTTCTTTGGCATTGGCAATGGCACCATTGTTGTCACAATAGATCACCATTGGGTCCAACGCGTTTGCAACCACTCCTAGTTCAGATATGAACTCCTTCATCCAAACTGCTTCCTGAGCCGCTTCTGAAGCAGCAACATATTCGGCCTCCGTTGTTAATCCCGCTACCACAGGTTGTTTGGAGCTCCTCCAACTAATCGCTCCGCCATTCATGAGAAAAACGTATCCGGATTGAGACTTAGAGTCATCCGGATCGGTGTCAAAGCTAGCGTCAACATAACACTTAGCGACGATCTCTTCTTCACCTCCGTATACAAGAAACATATCCTTAGTTCTTCGTAAGTACTTAAGGATATTCTTGACCGCTATCCAGTGTTCCGAACCTGGATCCGATTGGTACCTACTAGTCAAACTAATAGCATGTGCCACATCCGGTCTTGTACATAGCATGGCGTACATTATAGAGCCTATGGCTGAAGCATAGGGGACTTTGTCCATTATCTCTCTTTCTTCCGCCGAAGCCGGACTTTGAGTCTTACTCAATGTCTTGCCTTGCAACATAGGTAAGAACCCCTTCTTACTTCCGTCCATTTTAAACTTCTTTAAAATCTTATCAAGGTATGTACTTTGCGATAGCCCTATTAGGCGCCTAGATCTATCTCTATAGATCTTTATGCCTAATATGTATGACGCTTCACCTAGGTCCTTCATTGAAAATTTGCTGTTTAGATAACTTTTAACACTGTTTAAAAGATCTATATCATTTCCTATCAATAATATGTCATCCACATATAATATCAGAAATGCCACATTGCTCCCACTCACTTTCTTGTAAATACAAGCTTCTCCATAAGTTTGGACAAATCCAAACTCTTTGATCACCTCATCAAAGCGGAGATTCCAACTTCGTGATGCTTGCTTAAATCCATAGATGGATCGCTGAAGCTTGCACACCTTGTTAGCATCCTTAGGATCGACAAAACCCTTTGGTTGTATCATATACAACTCTTCTTTAATATTACCATTGAGAAACGCGGTTTTGACATCCATCTTCCATATCTCATAATCGAAATATGCAGCAATTGCTAACATAATCCTAACTGACTTTAGCATCGCTACGGGAGAGAATGTCTCATCGTAGTCAACTCCTTGAATTTGTCGAAACCCCTTTGCGACAAGTCGAGCTTTATAGACGGTCACATTACCATCAGCATCAGTTTTCCTTTTGAAAATCCATTTGTTCTCCACGGCCTTTCGGTCGTTAGGTAATTCCACCAAGTTCCAAACTTGATTTTCATACATGGATTCCATCTCGGATTTCATGGCTTCTAACCATTTGTTGGAATCCGGGCTCATCATCGCTTCTTCATACGTCGTAGGGTCATCATTTTCATCAACCATGAAATTCATGACAGGATTTCCGTACAGCTCGGGAGCTGCACGCGTCCTGCTTGACCTGCGAGGTTTGGTAGTACTCTCTTTCGGAGTTTCATGATCATTATCATTAGTTCCCTCTTCAACAGGTGGAGCCAACTCCGAAACAACTTCCGGCGCTGCGCTACTCGCCATACTTTGAAGAGAAGGTTCAATAACCTCTTCGAGTTCTATTTTCCGACTACTCACACCTTTCGCGAGAAACTCTTTCTTTAGAAAGGATCCATTCTTGGCAACAAAAACCTTGCCCTTGGATCTGTGATAGAAGGAATACCCAATAATTTCCTTAGGGTATCCTATGAAGACGCATTTTTCCGCTTTGGGTTCGAGTTTATCCGGTTGAAGTTTCTTCACATAAACATCGCATCCCCAAACTTTAAGAAAAGACAGCTTAGGTTTGTTTCCAAACCACAATTCATATGGTGTCTTTTTAACGGATTTAGATGGTGCCCGATTTAAAGTGAATGCAGCAGTTTCTAGTGCATAACCCCAAAATGACAACGGCAAGTCCGTCAGATACATCATAGATCGAACCATATCTAATAAAGTACGATTACGACATTCCGACACACCATTTCTCTGTGGTGTTCCGGCAGGTGTGAGTTGTGAAACAATTCCACACTCTTTCATGTGAGTGCTAAACTCGTAACTTAGATACTCACCTCCACGGTCGGACCATAGAAATTTGATATTTCTATTACGATGATTTTCCACTTCATTCTGAAATTCCTTGAACTTTTCAAAGGTTTCAGACTTGTGTTTCATCAAGTAGATATAACCGTATCTACTCAAATCATCCATGAAAGTAACAAAATAACGATATCCACCTCGCGCCGACACACTCATTGGACCACATACATCAGAATGTATGATTTCCAACAAATCTGTCGCCCGTTCCATTGAACCGGAAAACGGCGTTCTAGTCATCTTGCCCATAAGGCATGGCTCACATGTATCAAATGATTCATAATCAAGTGATTCCAAAAGTCCATCTGAATGGAGCTTCTTCATGCGTTTAACGCCAATATGACCTAGACGGCAGTGCCACATATATGCGGATATATCATCATTAAGTTTAATCTTATTAGCATCAACATTATGAATATGTGTAACATTATCATCGAGATCTAAAAGAAATAAACCATTCATCATCGGTGCATGACCATAAAATATTTCATTCATATAAATGAAACAACCATTGTTCTCGGATTTAAATGAATAACCACTTCGCATCAAACACGATCCAGATACAATGTTCATGCTTAGTGCAGGCACCAGATAACAATTATTCAAGTTTATAACTAATCCCGACGGCAAGTGGAGAGGCAGCGTTCCAACGGCGATCACATCAACGCTTGATCCATTGCTGACACGCATCTTGACCTCACCCCTTGCTAGCGGTCGCTTGTTCCGCAGCCCCTAATTCGAGTTACAAATATTAGCAACTGAACCGGTATCAAATACCCAGGTGCTACTACGAGCACTAGTCAAGTACACATCAATAACATGTATATCATATATACCTTTGTTTGCCTTGCCGGCCTTCTTGTCTGCCAGATACTTGGGGCAGTTGCGCTTCCAGTGGCCAGTCCCCTTACAATAGTAACACTCGGTATCAGACTTAGGTCCAACTCGGGGTTTCTTTTCAGGCACGGCAACAGGCTTGCCGCCCTTACTTCCCTTCCGTTTTCCCTTCTTGTCTTTCTTGAAACTAGTGTTCCTATTGATCATCAACACTTGATGTTCCTTTTTGATCTCCACTTCTGCAGTTTTAAGCATTGACAGAAGCTCTGGAGAGACTTCTTCATGCCTTGCATATTATAGTTCATCACGAAGCTCTTATAGCTAGGTGGCAGAGACTGCAGAACACGATGGATGCCTAAGTCAACGGGAATCGATATTCCCAAAGACACAAGCTTATCGGCGTAACCCGACATCTTGAGTACATGCTCACTAACGGAGTTGTGCTCTTCCATCATGCAGCTAAAGAACTTTTCTGAAGCGTTGTAGCTCTCTACAGCAGCATGTGTGTCGAAAATCATTTTCAACTCACCCATTGTATCAAATGCATTGCCATTTTCGAAATGCTTTCGAAGTTCCGGCTCTAGCCCATACAATATGTCGCAATGAACTAAGTTGTGGTCCTCCTGACGAGTCTGATAGACATTCTTCTCCTCGTCAGGGGCATCATCAAAAGGTGGGGGGCCTAACGGTGCTTCTAGCACATATTGCTTTTGTGCAGCAGAGAGGAGAATCCTCAAATTCATGGCCCATTAGGTAAAGTTGCTACCGTTCGTTGCTAGTTTCTCTTTCTCCATGAACACATTGAAATTAAAAGCAGGTGGTGCCATCTACAACAGAATTTGTAAAGTTTAGACTAAGTGTATGATAGATTGAGTTCAACTAATCCATATTACGAATGAACTCCCACTCAAAAACGACATCCCTCGTGCCTTTTTGGTGATTACATGAACCAAATCCACTATACCAAGTCCGATCATCACGTTAGTCGGTATAGCTTCAAAGGCGAGCATCAAATGGGCATCATATCAACTATATGACTCATGCTTAACCTTTTGGTCCGTGTTCCGAGGCCATGTCTGTACATGCAAGGCTCGCCAAGTTAGAAACTTAGTATTTGCGTGTGTAACTGTTTTACACCCGAAATATGGTCGTGGATCCAAGAACACCCGGTCATCACGTGATGTCTTGGAGCGATGAAACATAATCGGTGCATACTAAAGGAAGAACACATTCTTATCTTGATATTTAAATGAGGGATCATCTTATTATGCTAACAAAGCACTAAACAAGCAATATAAGATGCTATCAAACACCACATGTTTATTAGTGAAATGTTATGGTTCCCGCATATGATCTCTATCATGTGCATCGTGGTATGATCACTATCATACCTATATGTGTAAATCCAAGGTCTATGGAGTTTACACGCTATGTGTGTTGTAAGAGTATCATCTCATACTTCTAATTACAATACTACCATATCATAACACTAGCCCAGCAACAATCTAAACTAGACGCCTCTAATTTATCCATTGCAAGTTTTACGTGGCTTAGGGCTTTCGAGATAGAACCGTTCTTATCTACGAACATGAACCACAACAAGGATAATCAAATTGTTGACAACTCGCTTGCAAAATAGATATTGACTATAGTAGGAGAGACAGACACCCGCTAGCCACTTATGCAAACTAGTTGCATGTCAAGCGTGGAACAGGTCTCATGTGCGAGGACATGTAAAGTTTGTCCGGGCCGCTTCATCCCACTATGCCACCAATATCCAAAATTACAACAAAGGAGCAACAACATGATCATCATCGCCCACATACTCATATGTGTACTACCCGTGTAAAGCATCTACGCATAGATCCGGCTCTGATACCACTGTAGGGTTCGCAGCATAGAAAACACAAAATTTCCTACGATGGGAACTATGTACCAAGATCTATCTACTAGATACAAACAACGGCCGGATGTATATCCGTAGAGAACATACCCTTGAAGACCGACAAAGCTTAACGAGTTCAACTCGTGGTTGATGTAGACGATCTCTTGCCGATCTCAAGATCGAGAGGAAGTCCTAGCGCCGCAAATCAGCAGCGCATCCGTGCTCGCACACACGTTCGAGGCACTGAGCAACCTCCGCCTCCTCGCTCCAGCGATGCAGCGGAAGCACAACTCTTTCTTTACGAATAGCCACCGGGAACATGTATCTCGCTAGTCCGAGACCATGGGGGATAAATTCTAGAGGGGGAGAGAGATCCTTCACGAGGAGGTGTGTGAGACAAGTGAGGAGGGGGGCTCCTTTTATAGGAGGAGGGGGAACCCCAAGGGGATGGCCGGCGCATGGGGGCTGCCCCCTTGCCCTCCCCTCTTCATGTGGGTGGACACTCCACTCACAAAATTCCTTTAAATTCCCTCCACTCAAAAGTCCACTCAAATTCCCATTAAATTTCCACCAAATTTAATGCAAACTCTCATTAAATAAAACTCTTTTATTTTATTCAGAATTTTTTCAATTACTTTAATGAAAAACATTCACAAATAACCCCTTGCTAGAATTCCATTTCACATGCATAACCACTTTATGCAATTTCACCCGAAAACCTGTTTCGGTATCTAGTGAAATAAATTCCTGCGCTTGTTTATTCTTTCGGCATGAAACATTTGCTCCAATTGGATGTCGGTGTCTCTTAAGTGTGTCACCCTACGGTTCGTGAATAATGCGGACATGATCGAGACCCCTCTCGGATCAATAATCAGAAGCGGGATCTGGAGACCCATACTGACTCCCACACATTAAACGATGACTTTCTTGTGATCGTCGGAACCTTTTACGCTAGTATCTTAATCCCTTTGTTTCACGATATATTACATGTCCGAGATTCGATCATCGGTATCTCCATACCTAGTTTGATCTCGTTACCGACATGCACTCTTTTCTCGTTCCCGTGATATAACATTCTAGTGATCAAATCACTTGCTTGCAAGCTAATCAATGTGATATCACCGAGAGGGCCCAAAGTATATCTATCCGTCATCGGGATGAACAAATTCCACTCTCGATCCATGAGCCTCAACATAACACTTTATTAGTTCTGAATCCATCTTTATAATCACCCTGTTATGGTGTGACGTTTGATGTTATCAAGAAACTCTTCCGGTGTTAGTGATTGACATGATCTCATGGTCTAAGGATTAGGATCACTTCGTAAGTTGTTATAGCAATATAAACTCAATGACTTTGATCGTAATGCTATACTTCGGATGAATTTTCATCACATCATTACACTAATGTTGTGATCCCGTTATTAACAACATCCAATGTCCATGATCAGGAAACCTTGATCATCTTGTTAATCAACGAGCTAGTTTATGAGAGAGGCATAACTAGGAACTTTTTGTTTGTTTATTAAACACACATGTATTAACGTTTATGTATTAATACAATTATAGCATGCAAAATAAACATCTATCATATACTTGGAATACACATAATAAACACTTTATTATTGCCTCTCAGGGCATATTCCCTTCAATCTCAACCAGCTGATCGAATATCTAGTTAAGATCTTCACGTAGACCTTGGATTTGTTGTTCTACAACATATACTCTCTTTCCCAAATCCTCCATTGCTTGCTATAGCTCGCTCTCAGTGAGGTGACCTGTTATATGTTGATACAAAATCTACAAAGTAAAGGCCAACTTCTGATGAGCAGAGAGAGGCCCGTCATCGGAGTAAAAGAGAAGATCCCTCACAAGTTATGTGTTTAATGTTGGTGGTTGTGCTATTAGATGGAAGGCTACGTTGTAGGATATTGTTGCATAAGGCTTGGGTGTTGTAGTGTTTAGTCTTGAAAGCTAATTCCTATACACACTCAACAACACAGAAAATACTGATTGACTTGATAGCTCTCTTTGAAAAGATTTGTTCAATTGAATTAATGTTTAGCGGTATTTGTGAGCATGCCAAATTTTGATGTGTAAATCATAAGAATGATATAGCTTTATGCGTGTCAAACTTCATGGGATGCCAACAACTTCACTAGCCTACGAACGATCTTCATGGAGAAAACTCCTAGATTTCAACTATTAGTTGATTAAACATATGTAGCAGCAATGCTATAGTGGGTAAGATTCTTGGCACTCCCGGGTAGCTATGTTCATGATGGAATCACTCCTCTGGCTGATATGAGTAATCATTATGCAAAAGGAACAAAAACCTTAGTGATGCCACGAGTGTCCATCATAGACCGATAAAGTAATGATTGTTGCATGCTCTCAATTACTTAAGAACTGAAATTCTTGAAGGATAATGAATAGAAAGGTAGTGCTTGAAAAGTCTTGATTTATTTATGTGGAGAATTGAGATACTCTAGTGTATATGCTTTTCATGACAAACTCTCACACTCTCAATTTTACATGACTATACATTATTGTTTAGAGGCAAGCTTATGAGTTGATTACATGACATGGAATATAGTTTACTCATTTTAATCATCAGTGCTAACAATAATTTTGCTTCGTGATAAGGATTCATGGAACCCGTATGATATGCTTGCCATTACTCTATTTATGCTAAATTTTTCCAGATTAATAAAGTGGAGGAAACATGAGACTACCAATCATGAGTAAGATCATCATCTCGTTATTTCAGTTTAAATGCTGAGTTCCTTTTTTATTTTGGTTTTATTGCTCGAGGACGATCAAGTTTAAGCTTGGGGAGGTTGATGGCTGTGAAATATATCCATCCACACTCACATTTAAATTGTATATTATTCATATATTTGATGAAATATCTCTCTAAATCCTGCCACTAATGCCTAATGATCAAAGGGGTATGCAATCCTGTCTTTCTATTTTTCTCTGCGCAGATAATAATGTTTGATGATGGGAATCACTACATTAAAGTCAAGGGATTTCTATTTTCGTGCCCTTGGTTCCTTAGTTGTACTCACTTTTCCCCAGCCGCTTAACTTTTCCTCACTTTTGCTCATCTCCTATTATGAAACTCTTGCACTGTCTGAAACTCGATGTCCGTCAGCCTTGCCATTACATGCCGACAAGTGACGCATTCAGTCAGGTCCCGTAGTGGACCCTTGCCGTTACGTGCTGACAAGTGAGGCTGTGGTCTGTCAGGTCCCGTAGTGGACCCTTGCCGTTACATGCTGAAAAGTGGGGCCGCGTTAAGTTGGTTCCCGTAGTGGACACCTCTCTCCACTTATCCAGATCAGCATGGGACCCACATCTTACCCAAGTGAGCGTCGGACCCATAGCTTATCCACATGAGCCAGCCCCGTGCCTGTGCCCATGCCGTTGACTCCCCTTTATTCTTCTTCTCCAGCGATGGCGGCCCTTCTCTAGTGATGGCGTCCCTTTGTCGAGCTTCACTTTGGCCTCCCGTTCGTCCTGGCCACAATATGGTGTCGTCCCGTTGACCTGTATGAAGGATGACAATGACAACCGTGCGTAGAGAAGGTTAGATCTTGCACCAAAATGTTCCGATTATACGAGGGCGCTTGCTATGGAGAATGCGGTCGACGAGCCGTTCCGATGATTTAATTGGTTTATCGAGTTAATGTCTCGGTTGCAATCAAGTGAAAGAGTGTTTATAATTAAAAATAGGGATATTGATGTATAACAAATAACAAAATGACACATGCAACACAAACCATGCACACACGATCATCAGTTCAACAAAAGCATGCACACGATCATCAGTTCACCATAGGATGGAACTACTCTTCATCAGTATCATCTTGTACTTCCTCTTCTTTTTCACTGTAGTACTCCTCAATTGTGTCGTCTTCTTCAGGCTCACTGTCAACTTCCTCCTTCTCAACAACTTTCATTTTACCTCTGATACGCTCGAACGCTGATGCATCTATGATGTGGCTTCCTTTGATAGAGAGTCGATGTTTCCTGAAAGGAAGAGCCTCAGATACCATCTCATCGTTAGAGCCTACAAACTCTTGGTATTCTATATCAATATGCACCACCTCCTCATCTCCTTCGGCAACATCAAACTTATGTATCTAAAATAATTTTTGAACCACCCGCTAGTTTTTTCCCTTGGCTGTGTCTGGCACATAGAACACTTTTGTAGCCTGGGTTGCCAAGATGTAACTGTCATATTTGTACCAAAAATTGGTAATGTTAACACTACGGAAGAGTTTATCATACACCATTTTGGTATCCTTGCGGCCCTCAAGCTGATACCAATCAAAGTTGAATAACACAACTAATCATTGGTGTTCCAAATCAGACTTAAAATACAGCACCTTGATATCCTTGAGGACACCATAAAATGGATATCCTTATCAAAGTGAAAACCCTCAGTCATTTCTCCACTATTTTGTGTTTTCTTGCCCTTCTCATTGTCAGTGGTGAGGAATCGAACGCCATCCACAATACAAGCTGAATATGTTCTTACTCAGAAGTCTGGGCCACACGCTAATGCAAAAAGCTCTTTGTCCATAGATTCTATATTCTCCCGTCGCTTTTTCATGACCTATATGTACCATAGAAGAAAAACAATATGGTCAAATCATGCATTGAAATTCTATATACCAAGGACAATGATAAATGCAAAAGGAAACTAACATGGTCCTTGAACCATCTTTGAAATCCCTGCTCAAGCCTTCTTTCCACATTGGGTATCCCATCGTTCACCAGCTGTTCTCGGTGAACACTACAATCCAGAGAGTAACTCAGAATTAAAATATTTACGTGTATGGCAATTTTGAATTCATAAGTATGGGAGATCAGAACATGCATGATATATGGCTTAACCTCCTCGGAGTTGTTTAGGACATACCAAGTCATCTTGGCTAGCTCCCTTTCGAGGATAAAATCAGTATCATCGCTTCCTCCATAGCAGGTGACATGGCTTCCTATAATCAAATTCACACCATGGCAAAACACATCACAAGATGATTCATCCTGGCCACCTACATTTCTTGCTGGCCGATTGAATCTTGTGACAATATCATCGAGTTATCTAGAGAAAAAAGTCACGCACTCAGAAGCAATGTCGGCCTCTACCACTGAACCTTCTGGACGTGACATGTTTCTAACATATCTCTTCAGAGTACACAACAACCTCTCTATTGGATACATCCACCCATAGTTCACAGGGCCTCGAAGCATCGCCTCTTTAGGTAAATGCATAGCCAGGTGGACCATCACATCAAAAAATGCTGGCGGAAAGATGTGTTAAAGTTTGCACATAATTACTGGGATTTCATCTTTGAGCCTTTCTAGCACTGTCAGTTTCAAATTTTTACTACACAATTGCCTAAAAAATCTTCCTAGCTCTCTAGGTGTTGTGTAGATATTGGGATGCAAATACCCAGCAGCCAATATTCCCTACAACAGGATGTGGCAGTCATGGGTTTTTAGTCCCATGATCTTGCGTGTAAGAACGCTGACGCATTTCCCTATGTTTGAACAAGACCCATTAGGAAAAGTGCAGTCCCACAGATATTGATAGAAACCCATCTTCTGCTCCTTATTATATAATACGGTGCATATGGATATAGAAGGTCCTTCTCTATCTCTGTTGGTTGCACCTGTAGATCTCGCCTAATGCCCAGGGCTTTAGAATCATACCCATCCTTCAAGGTGTCCTCATTTTTCCCATCAAGTTCAAGTAGTGTTGCAATGAAGTTGTCGCAGATGTTTTTCTCGATGTGCATCATGTTGAGATTGTGCCAAAGTTTCAACAATTCCCAGTACGACAAGTCCTAGAAACCATGTCACCGGTTCCAGATCGGTGAGGGATCTGTCCGCTTCCTCCTTTTATTCCCAGGATCACCTCCAACTCCTGGTTTAAGATGCCTAACCTTCTCTAGCTTAGCTTGTAACTAAACTGCAGTAAATTCCCGACCTCGAGTTGTCATCATGAATGCTAGCAAGATCCACATCTCGCCGCAAGTGGTGGCGCTTCGGGAGGAAACGATGGTGCCTAATGTAGCATATTTTGCTCTTTATGGATTTGGACAGAGGATTTTTGTCACAATGCAGACATGCATGATATCCTTTTGTTGTATGCCCAGACATAGTGCTGCAAGCTGGGTAGTCATGCGTACACCAAAGAATTGTTGAACGAATATCAAACATTCCATTTTGAAATGCATCGTAAGAACTCACGCCCTTCCAAAGTTGATGCAAATCGTCTAGAAGAGGCGCCATAAAGAGATCAAAGTCCTTTCCAGGACTTGATTTGTTAGGGATTATAAGGAAAAACATGTAGTTTGATGCATCCATACAATCCCATGGTGGAAGGTTGTACGGCATGGCAAATACAGGCCACATACTGTAGCTTGTTCTCATAGTTCCATAATGATTGAAGCCATCTATGGCAAGGCCAAGCCTTACTTTTCTAGGGTCATCTGAAAAGTCCTACCATGTTTTATCAAAATCCTTCCATGCTTCACCATGATCAGGATGGCTAAGTATACCAACTCTAGGCATCATCTTTAAATTGTGCCACTGCATGTTCTCCGTTGTTTTCCTCAAAGAGAACAATCTCTTCGGCCATGGCGCCAAACGAAAACGATGCAAGACTTTGACAACCGACGACTTTCTATCCCTATATTTCCACCTTGAGGTGCCACACTTATCACAGTTGTCCAGCTTGGCATTTGTATTCCAGAACAGCATGCAGTTGTTTTTGCACACGTGTATGCTATCATAGGAAAGTCCAAGCTCCTTCAGATAAGTTTTTGCTTCACGATATGATCTCGGCAGGGTATTGGGGTCCGACGGTGCATCGACAAATAGCTTCATACAATCATCGAAAGCAGTGTTGGTGATCCGATGATATGATTTGTGATGAAGGAGATCCATAACAAATTCAAACCTGGAGTGTTTAATTCCTGGGTAAAGCTTGCGTTTTTCCTCTTCCAACAACTTTTCAAACAATTGCTCATGTTTACCGTCAGTTTCGACATTAGCAGCAATTTGCTCTACAATTGTTGCATGCCCTGCTTGCTTAAGGTCTTGCAATATTCCTAGAACACTGTCACCTCCATCATCATCACCTTCATCATCAGAATACATATTGCCATTGTCATCACCAGTGTAACCACCAATGTTACCACCATTGTTTTGATTGGGTGGATCTTCAATAACTGCAACAGCAAGTGGCTCCCCATGGTGTATCCACCAAGTATATGTGTGTGTGATATGCCACTAATGAGTAAGTGGTTATGAAGACGCCCTACATGTATCATATTCTGGTTCAGGCACTTGTGGCAGGGGCATGGAACCTCTGCATTCTCACCATATCTCTCCTTGACAAATCTGAGAAACTCCTTCAAGCCATCATGTAGGGACCAATAAATTATCTTCCATGAATAATCCAACTCCTATATATCTGTTGAAAATTAAACAAACAAATCACACTTTCAGAACATGCTAGTGATTTTTCAGAAGAATATTCTTTACAATTGTGAGATTTTTTCTTATTTCAATTGTTTAGAAAATTTTTAGGAAAGACTTGGTTAACTACAAGAGCTGGAACAAAACGTACTCAACTAAATACCCATGCAAACAAAATTTTACTACAATATAGAGACTCACTCCACCAATATAATATCTTACATTTACTACTAACTAGCATGGATTTCTCAAACTTCAAAAGTGGGGAGTCATAAGGCATACCTCTCATGTTTGGTTCCACTTCTCTCTTCTCTTTTGATTTGTTTCTTGGAAACTTGAAGTCGATCACTCTTCCTGCAAATACATGAGAACCTCGAGGAGAAAAGAAAAGAAAGAGGGAAATAAAGATAAATGGAGAAATCTTTTGTTGCTTTTGAGAGAGGAAATTAAAGAATAGAAAGTTGGCGGCAAAGCTCGACTTGAAAATCTTGAAAACAAAACAAAATAATTAAAGATAAAATGTTGGGGAAAACAACACAAGTTCTTATAAACTCAAATAAAAAGCATAACCTTGAAATAAAATTAAGCAAACGAACACCAAATAAAAAATAAATATAAAACTTCCCTAAGCTTAGGCTTTTGCAAGCCCTTCAAATCATTGAGGTGGCGGGAAAAAGTTGTAACTCCAGTCCGCAAACTGAGTTGATAGTTACTTTTTGTTTCTCCGAGGTTCAGGGTGAGATTATGCATCCCCTCTACAGTCCCTCCAAGTTCTTGAAAGTCTTGATATGTAGCGAACCGGTTTGGTGGCTGCTCCTATTGATAAGGAACTTCTTGCTGCTCTTCATGGTCCTCATCCTCATCCGGAATCTCCTCCTCAGGTTGATGTTGTTCAACCTGCACATCATATAGCAAACATCCCTCCTCGATAGAGAAGAGACCATTAGGCAAAGGAGTGGGGTAGAGACGCCCAGCTCCTACAATATGCAAGTAATAAACACCACCTCTCCTAGTGAGCATTCCACAAGCTTTTAAAGTAGAGAAACCAATACGTCGCTCACCTAGCACTGGTTGCAACTCACCTTGGTCGATGCCTAGGGCAATGGTAAGCACGGTGATGACGCCTCCATCTGTGAGGGGTCCTTGGCTTTGGGAGGACTGGAGCTCCAGGTAGCACACAAGAATCGCGCCCAAGTTGAGTGACAAGTCGATGTTGTTGAAAGCAGCTTTTGCAAGGACTAAGATGTCCTCCTCATTGAGTCTTGTAAACTCATTTTGTGCCTGCAAGGTGTTAGCAATAACATAAAACAAATAGCGAATAGCAGGATGCTGAATATTCTTCCCCTTATTGACTCTATAAGTGAAATTCATTCCATTATAATAATGATCTAGGGAAGGATGCATGTCGGCAAAAGATGCGCGTAAAACATTAACATCATTGTTTGGTAGACTAAGACAATTGCACCATTCATCAAGTGTTAATGTATAATTGTTGTTCATAAGTCAGAAATAAATCGTGTCCTCTCCATGCCATGTTTTAACGGTGCTTGTCAAAGAACTTAAAAATTCTAGAGTTAACCAGCGATAAGTAGGCATATGATGGAATACAAAGTTTTGTAGGCCAACGGTATTGCAAAGTAAATTAAAGTCATCAGAAATACCGAGTTGGTTCAATATAACGGGACAATCCCACTTGGTTGCCTTCACTTCTCAGTTCTTGATCTTTTTGAAGCGATCACGTTGGAGCTCATTCCTGAACCGTATCCCCATGCGGTCCCGAGTTGCAACAGTAGCGGTAGCCTAAGAAGAACTCATAGCGGCACGAGCACGCGTTTGGCTCCTTGTGTTCATCTTCTAAAAATAAATAAGAAAGACAAAAATAAAACTTTTTGATCCAACAATAATAAGCATAGCATATTCCTCATCATATCACACTAAAGAATCTCCTCAAAACAATAATCTAGGCAAGAGAAACATGACAATTGGTTCTAAATAAGTCTCACCCTAGATTGATAATGACAATAGATCAGAAATGAATTTGCAAAAAGTAATTGGAGGACCGGAGGAGAAACATACCATCTTGTGTGCGAGGAAATCGAATGAAATTGAGTAGAGATGAAGTTCCCTTGAGGTTTTGAGAGAGTTTGGAGGTAGAAGAGAGAAAAAGGATTGAAGTTTTGGTGTTTTGGGTACCTTCCCGTGCGTTTAAGTGGTCGGATGCAACTATACGGTCGTAACTATACGTCCGGAACATTTTGTTCCCGCCATATAGTTGGTCTGGCGGCAAAAATTAGGGTTTTTAGGGTTTCTTTCATGGCGGCTGTATCTATATGGGCGTAACTATACGGCCGAACCAAAATGTTCCCGCCGTATAGTTGGTCGTTAAACCTTCTGTATCCGGAGAAGAAATTTTGTCGATGGCTCAAATAACTATATGGCCGGAAGTATAAGGCTGGAATTTTAATTCCCGCCGTATAGTTGGTCGTTAAAGGTACTGTAGTCATCAAAAAATTTCTATTTCTTCAAGAATTACTTTTTAGACTGAAACCTAGCGAAACACCATATTTTCACATAAAAATGATAGACTAAATTATCGACAAACATTAGCATGTATAAAATAGGAATTTTAGTACCACTGAATCTCTCCTTATCAACTAGAGTTTTCTAGCACTCTTTATTCAACATGAAACTTAAACTAAAACTAAAAAACTTCACTCAAACCTTTATTTAACATGGTTTTCCTCCCATGCAACGCTCTTTTATGGTAAATAGCTTGACCTTAATGTTTCTCACTTAGGCCAGATGAGTGGAACACCCACTCCAAAATAGTTGGCCTTTAAAGTGATGTCCTCCTTATCATCATGCTTGGCTTTCTTCTTCCTAGGAAAATAAATAACAAAATGATCCCGTGAAGATAATTGGAGCTTCACATTCCCTTCATGAAGATTAATCAAAGCCTTAATAGTTCTTAAAAATGGATGGCCTAATATGATAGAAGCAGTAGCATCTTTAGGCATGTCAACAATAACAAAATCAATAAGAGCAGGACAACCTTTAATGTATACTAAAGTATTCTATATAATTCCTACTGATTGTTTTAGGTAGAATCCACTAGATGTAATTTTAAATCGGTGATTTCAAAAGAGCCAAGATTTAACTTATTAAAAAGACTTTTTTGGAATTTTTGAAACACTTGCACCTAAATCACAAAGTACCGCTATCTCATTAGTCCCAATTTTAATCTTAATAGTAGGCTCAAATATATCATCAAGCTTAACAGGTAATTTTTCAACAATTTTTTATATTCTTCCTCAAGCTCACATACCTTTATTGCTACCTGATTAACGAAGTGTTGATACATGGCTTCCTCATTTCCTTCACTTACCGAAATCTTGATATTGATCCTTTTCACAAGATCTTTAACTATGTAATTCGGTGAAGGAGCATTGCTATAGTCAAGTTCTTCAGGCTCTTCCCTTTGGATTCTTATCATCTTGAGGTCTTCAACCGGATTGGGCTCAACTTTACCTGCAAATTTAGCTAGAATGAGAGTTTGACTCTCGGTTATCTTACCTAGCAGTGCCTCAATAATCCTTGTTATTTCCTGGAGGGCCTGCAAATCATTCCTCAAACTTACAGCTTGGTTAGATAATTTACCAACCATAGCATCACGATTCTCCGTTATTTTAACTAGAATCTCAAAAAAATCTAAACAAACTAAGGTATTATTTTGCTCATTTTGTGATTCCATAAAAGACTTAAGAGTTTCTTGGAGAATACCATTACTTGATGCCAAATTATTATTAGAGTTACCTACGGGACTAGAATAGTGTTTCTTGGATAGCTCTTACCTGGGTTATAATCATTACGAGCTATGAAGTCTATTTCTTCAATATTTGATTCTGGGATAGCTCTTACCTGGGTTTCCTTACCTTTGACGGCTAATATAAGCTCATCCAACTTTGCATTGAGTTCTTCATTTTCTTGAGGTGTGACAGAGTTCACCTTCTTTGTGTTTGATCTTTCCACATGCCACTGGGCATGGTTTTCTTGCATATTGTCTAGCAGCTGTTTTGCTTCGGTAATTTGTTTACCCATAAATGTTCCTCCAGCTGTAGTATAAAGCATATACTTAGACACATGGTTAAGATAATTATAAAATAAATAGAGAATTAACCAATATTCCATCCCATGGCTGGGACAGTTTCTCATGCATTCTTTCATCCTCTCCCATGCAAGCGCTAGTGGCTCACGCTCTTCCTGTCTAAAACCAGTAATATTAGATCTTAGTTGTTTAGTCTTTGCAGGTGGAAAGAATTTAGTCATAAATAAAGAAGTACATTCCACACATGATGCAATAGAATTTCTAGACAAAGATAGCAACCATTCTTTAGCTTTTCCTCTAAGAGAGAAAGGAAAATAAGCGCAACTTGAGCGCATCGGGGTCAACATCTTTAATGCGCATCATATCACATATTTCAGTGAAAGTATTTAAGTTCATACCTGCATCCTCAACAGCAGAGCCTCCAAATTGATTCTGTTGAACCAAACTTAAATAGTGGGGCTTAATTTCATAATCTTCAATAGTAATTGCTGGCTATATAATATGAGTACGCAAATAATCATTGTTGGGAGTTGCAAACTCCCCAAGCTTCTTTTCATCCATATTTCCTATGTTTTTGGATTTTCTTAAACAAATACTAATGATTGTAAAAACAAGAATTAAAAGACTAACTATTTTTTTGTTTTTTCAAATAAAGATTAAAAGCAAACTAACAAAACTAAAAACAAGAATTAAAACTAGCAAGGTCCCTACTAACCTCACTAGGGTAGCTATTGCTTCCCCGGCAATGGCACCAGAAAAAGGGTTAATACCTTCGATCCGGATTATAGATATAGTATAGTTCTTTTTCCCTAGTAGACCTAGGTATATCGAATCCTCAGGAAGCATCAAGTGTAGTAAGGTTACTTAAACGGACCTTCGGAAGTTTTAGAATTCCTTTTGTGTTTTCACCAGACCAAGTGTTTGTGATCTTTTGTTGTTGTTGATGATGGAGAGAGAGAGGGCCTGGGGCTTTCGGTTTCACCAGTAGTTGTGCAAAACATCTGATGGAAATAAAAGATAGTAATAAATTATGCATGTAATTATTAGAGCAAGATAATTATATGTGGGCAATGCATCCATAATTGCTATTGCCTCCGCAACCGCTTATAGCAATAAGCTACTAGTCCCATCCATATAAGAAAAAGAACTAATGATATGCATAGTGATGTGATCGTTAATCCCAAGTAAATTCCTCATATATAGTCGTACTACCCCTTCTGTCACTGGGGTTCCCAACCTACAGTTCAGTCATTACTCACACTCCCTATACCTGGATCAATCATTGGGGTCTTGGGTACCTGACAAGTCCTTAGATTGAGGCAAGAGAGGGTATAATAATCATCATGTCATACAAACTAATACATGATCCTATCTATGATAAATAACATGCACAAAATCTACATGGCTAGGCCGAAGCCCTTAGCCCAAGGATAATTACTCACACATAGAGATGAAATCAACAACCAAAAATATTGTAATGGAAAAAATGAGATTGATAACAAATAGTCTTACAATGCTGCCAATTGAAGATAAGATCTACTATTACAAGTGGTGGAATATGACTATGGTGGTGGAGGAGGGTTTGGAGATTAGATCTAGATCTATTCCTCCGGCGTGGTGGCTTTTGGTGGCAGGGAGAGTTTTGATAAAAAAGAAGAGTCCAAGGAGAGTTTTCTCGTCGCCCGATGCCTCCTTATATAGGGGTCCCTTCACGAAAGTTGTTCTGTTTGACCTGGCGATGTCGGTGCCAACTATACGGCTGAAACTATACGACTGGAATAAAATTCCTGCCGTATAGTTGGTTGTTAAAGGCACTGCCTCCACTTCACGGCTCCAGGTTTTTTTGAGTTGTTGGAAATCTCGTATCTTTGATTTTAATATAGTGATTTCCATCATCAAACGTCATTATCTGCGCAGGGAAAAATAAAAAGACAGGATTGCATACCTCTTTGATCATTAGGCATTAGTGGCAGGATTTAGAGAGATATTTCATCAAATATATGAATAATATCCAGTTTAAATGTGAGTGTGGATGGCTATATTTCACATCCATCAATAGCGAAGGAGCGGGACGCTGCGCGTGTTCACGAGCGGCTGGGCTATTTAACCTTTCACCCGTCGGTGCTGTCCTCCTCACCTCTCACCATCGCAAAACCTAGTCGCCGCCGCCACCACCAGCACCAACGATGAAGAATCTGTCGTGGATGAAGAGAAGCAAGAACGACCATGAAGCGTATGGCTCTAGCAGCCAGCTCTCTCGGCTGCCGGCCTTCCTCCGCGGGATGTCCTTGCCGCCTCTGCCGTGGCCAGAGGAGTTCCGAAGCCATCCCATGGGGGACTACCGCCATCGCGAGAACGCCGCACCCGGCGATACTACTGCGTCAAGGAGTGTGAGCGCCATCCAGCACAAGGATGTCTCCCTCCCCACCAGCTGGCACTTCAACCGGGACCGTGTCCCGGTGCCGCCATTGCCCAAGGCGGGCAGAGGGATAGCGGAGGAGATTCGCCGCCGGATTAGCAACCTCCCCCGGACCCAACGGTGGGAGAGGGGCTAACACTCCGAGGCGTACTGGATCAAGTTCCTCGAGTGGGAGCACAAGGTGCGGCGCGCCACCACCATACACCGCAACCTGCAGCCGGGGAAGGTCTACCAGATCCCCGACATCGACTTGGACGACGAGGGTGCCTACAACCACTCCGACGCCATCCTTGGCAGCGAGGACGACAACAACGAGGTCGATGACGACGTCGTCGTCAAGCAGGAGGCAGCAGACCACGACGCCGCGAACCTGCCCCCGGAGTACCGCGAGGTGCTCGCGCGGGGCTACGACGATGATGCCTTCACCGAGGAAGCCCAGTGGCGCGGCTACGAGGAGGCCCTCCAACTCACAGACATGGTGGCGCAGACGAACGTCCATCTACCTCTACCGCCGCCGTTGCCTGGATGGGCGCCTCCGATCGCATCGGAGGTGGGGATGGAGCTGGCGCACCTCCAACACGGTTGGGCGCCGTGGCCTGGGCAGGTGATCAATCCGCCTGCGCCCGCCCCCGCTTCCGCCCTGCCGTCGCTCAACCTCTAGACGCCGCCGGAGTACATCGACCTCGACCGTAGATGGACGAGACGATGTCAGCGCGCGAAGATCAATAGATAGGGTTAGTAGTTTAAATTCCATTTTTATATTCTGAATGTAAATTAAGTATGAACTTTGCCAGTTTATAACGCAAACTGTTTGTGTTTGAATTTACCAAAAAAAATT